>LR990147.1:10015000-14815000 GCA_905147285.1 Hypena proboscidalis | reverse complement strand
TGAAAAAAAGCTTTTCCGTTTCACATAAAGGGCCATTAAATAGTAGTAATCCCGTTATCTGGTTGATGATAAGATTATAACTACCAAATTACTACACAGGTAGGTGCCATCTTGTTTCTTATTTTGTAACATAGTGACAAAGCCGTGAAATAATTCTTTCATAAATGTCAGTGGCGAGACCTACCTACAGCATACAGCCCCAATCGTCCGGCTAACGTTACTAACATGTAGACTCAGCGCCGTCACTGATTGCTTGTGGCCACAGTTGGAACTAAACATAAATCAGAGGGAATTTTTTGTCTATTAGTATCATGTTGGTCCCATCACTTAAAAGAAGATTATTATTCAGCAGTTTTGTCAATGCATAGTTGCGTACCCTTTTACCTCAGAGCTGGCTTTTGTGTCTGAAACCTGAGGGTTTAAATTTACCATCAACGAGATAACAGTAATCCAAGCACTAAAATTAATTGATAACATTCGACCTGAGACAGTGAAACTCTTCTCCGTCAAGTCGTTCCCAAAAGCTCTACCATTTACTACCTTTATTTTCTATCCTTATTATAGCGTTCTGTACACACCAATGAGTAAGGTTTACTCACTGCTGCCAAGTCCATAATTTGCATGTCGTTAGATTCGATATCTTTAGTCGCTAAACACCTTATCCTCGCCGGCGACAATGAGTAGTTTTTAGTAGTTTTTATTTTATAAGCATTATTGTTAAATAACATCGTCCAAATGGACGATGTCATTTTGACGACACTTAGTTAAATCAATCATAAATCATTTATTGTCTTTAAAATTAGTACACTTGTGTTTGATCCCTGGGCTCCACACTAGGATAACCTGTGTCGTGGAGTCCAGTCTCTTTCGGCCCAGTAGACAATAATTTTTAACCAGATAATAAATTTAATTTTATTATACTTCACATATATAATAAAATAATTATGAATAATTGAAATAGTACAGTACAAAACAAAGAGGGGTTTGTGTGGGTGTGTGTGTGTGTTTGTGTGTACGTGTGTGTGTGTTTGTGTGAGTGTGTGGGTGTGTGTGTGTTTGTGTGTGTGTGTGTGAGTGTGTGTGTGTGCGTGTGTGGGAGTGTGTGTGTGTGTGTGCATGCCTGTGCGAAACTGTATTATGACGCTGATTTATTACTGCAAATGACTTAAGATTCCTTCTGTTTGCTCGTAGTCTAATTCTAGCAGCCATTTGTACATTATATTTTTGCAGCTGTATTTAGTATGTTGTACTATATTATGCATAGAATTAAGTTGTTTATATATGCAACCTCCTATAAAGTAAAACGATCTCCTACCTATTTCTTTACGGCACCGTACAGTAGGCCATGTGATTCTACGACCCGAACGACTGTAAGTGGCACTAATCATAGCAGTTCTATGAAAGCGAAGCGTGACAGACAGTATATATAATTGTCTCACTCGGAGCACACCAAGTTCTGAGTACAGCAAATTAGTGGGGTACCTGTATGGTCTGCTAAAAGCAACTTTTAGGAGACCGCGTTGGGCTCTTTCTACTGCAATCAGATGGGTTTTCCTTGCTGCACCCCAAGCAGTAATGCAGTAGCTAATAATGGACTGACAGAGAGAGAAATATACCATTTTTAAAGTTTTATCGTCAGCAACTTTCCCCATTGATAAAATATTCGTTTTAATTTTTTAATTTTAGTATTAAGAGAATTAAGATGGTTGGTCCACGTAAGTTGGTTGTCAAGGTTGATCCCGAGATACTTAATTGTGTTAGTTAGGTCTATTTGAGGGCAAGTACAGGTACTGAAAGACGATGACGAGCACGAGTGTAATTTTATTTCCATGTTTTGCAATGGCGAAGTGCGTTTGGATACATAGAAATTTATAGCTTTGGTTTTGGTAACATTAAGTGTTAATAGATTCTGCTGCAGCCAATAAGCGACTATTTGAAGGCCGGTTTCTGTATTGGTTTGAGTATGCGCCCAGGTCTTGCCATAGAAAACCATGGCAGTGTCATCAGCATAAGTGAATATTTTTGCTTGGGGTAGTTCCAGGGCGCAAAGTCCATTAATGTAGACTATAAAAAGTGTGGGACCAAGGACGCTGCCTTGCGGAACACCAAAACTCACTGTTTCTAGTTCACTACAATGGTCTCCTATGACTACTCTCTGTTTCCTATCAGACAAGTAAGAAATAAACCATTGCAATGCATCACCGCGGATTCCCATTAGCTCCAATTTTCGAATTAGTATTTTCCTCGACACAGTGTCGAATGCTTTGGCCAGATCCAGGAAGACGCCAGTACATGTCATGCCAAGGTCTAGTTTGTGGGCAACAAAGTCAGTTAAGTCTGTTACTGCATCTTCCGTGGATCGGGCAGTACGAAAACCGAATTGATTGTCTGAAAACAGATTGTTATTTTCTAAATATGTCAAGAGTCTCTTGTTGACAATCCTCTCCAATATTTTGGAGAGTGATGTCAGCAATGAGATCGGTCTATAATTGCAAGCGGCCTTGGGATCACCGCTTTTATATATAGGGCCCACATTAGCGGTCTTAAAGCAATTAGGGACAGTGCTTGTTGCTAGACTTAGGTTGCATAGAAAGGTGATAGGTTTGACTAAGACATGTGCACATTTCTTGATAATTTTGTTATCAATTTTATCGTAACCGGGCGCTGATGCTTCTTTAGGGTTTTTAATTATTTTGTTAACTTCTACTTCATCAGTCGGATCGAAAAAGAAAGAGCTGGAGTCGTAGCGAGAAGTGGAGCAGTAACCAGCATCTCTCGCTAGGTTACTTTCTGTTGAGTTTAGTTGTTGTAGTGTTTTTTCCGCTAATTTTTCCCCGACAGTTGTAAAATAGTTATTTACGTCATTCAATGTCTGTACTGGGTTTATATTATTTGTCATAAGTTCAGAAGTTTTATTTGTTTTAGTGTTTATGAGCTTTTCTTTTTCTTATTTTGCTTAGTTTTAATTGGCCTTTTTTTATAATAATTAAGTAAATGTAATAAAATAATAAATAAATGACTGAATAGAATAAACCTAGAAAAAGTCGCTAAAATTTTTTTTGTAGGCAAGGTAAAAGTTCCACACAACGCAGGTGACAAAGACGCTAAATTGGCAACACTGGCTGTTCTGCCATCCTTGTCCGTAAATGAAAGCGCAAGCGCCAATGTTTGTTGTTTATTTTCTATTTTAAGTGTTTTATTTGTGATGTGACACGACGCAAAGAGAAAAAATTGAGATGTAGTATTATAATAGTGTTCTGTGTGTTCGTGGCGTTCGAATAAATTAAAAAGTTTGACCGCAAATAGAGACCTCATGACCAAAGTAAGTAGTTCGCGCCGATGGGCACTCTGTGAATTTAGGGATGCAATTGAATTTTATTCAAAGTGATGTTTGTGATAATAACGTGTGACTTTCCGTGGTTGTGTATGTGAAATTCAAATGTGAATACGCGATTCGATATGAGTGCGTCGGCACTCTTAGTGATGCCGGTTGCATGCGACGTTGCCATCCATGGCCTATTTTGGTAAGTAAGGGGTCTTTACACTATACGAGCCATGTAACTTGTTTAACGTTGTATTTCTCGTATTTTTCTCGTCATGTGATTTTGGACCACTGGAAATCAATATTGAGTGTGCACAGAATATGTGGTTTAAAGAAATGTCGCTATGTCGCATCCACCCTGTATATTTTAACTAGCGACCCGCCCCGGCTTCGCACGGGTACAATGCTGATACTAAATACACTACAGAAAAACTGTGAACGTTGTATATAAACACAGCGGCCCGCTCCGGATTCGCACGGGTATATAATAATAATATATTATAGCCTATGTCACTCACTGAAAAAATTATTAAAATCGATCCAGTAGTTTTGATTTATTCATTACTACCCGTGGCCCGCACGCGTTAAATTAGGAGTAAAACAATTCCCCTTTCCCTATACCATGAAGATTTCCTGCTATCTTTGGAATATTCATACACAACATTTTTACTTATTTACTTTTTACATTTCTCAGCTCTATTTTTATCCCGAAGCTGACTGAGTCGAGCCACGCTCTATTGACGATTCTCTGTCCCTCTGAACAGGCTCGCTCCCGCGCCGCCCCGACCGGCCGATACCGCCGCAAACTCTACGTCCCGCAATTTTTAAATCTGTAATATCTTCGAAAATATTCATTTAAATCACATGCTGTAAAGGGCAATTTTGATCTACATGAAATGCACAACGTATCTAATGTATTTAATTGGATAAGTAATGATACTGTATCGTTTAAAATAGCTTGGTAAATAACCCATATTTTTTTTGTAATATGTAAAAGATAAAAATGGTTACTGTGGGTTATCTTTAGGAGATAAACATATGCTGTCGCGGACTTTTTTATTCATCTTTTATCTCGTAAGGTTTAGCCAGCGTTTGCAATGTAAGCGCAGAAAAATATGTTTGTTACGACATCACATTACAAATCTTTAAATTTCTCGGCTTTTCTCTACTATAATATGCATGTATTATACATTAAAACCTTCCTCTTGAATCACTCTATTCATTAAAAAAAACCGCATCAAAATCCGTTGCGTAGTTTTAAAGATTTAAGCGCACATAGGGATATAGGGACAGAAAAGGCGACTTTGTTTTATACTATGTAGTGATACATAAAAACCTTCCTCTTGAATCACTCTATTCATTAAAAAAAACCGCATCAAAATCCGTTGCGTAGTTTTAAAGATTTAAGCGCACATAGGGACAGAAAAGGCGACTTTGTTTTATACTATGTAGTGATGAAGCTGGTTGCTTTCACTATACCTTTGCCTAAAATCCAGTTTAATTTTTTTGTCTGTTTGTCTGTCTGTTTGTATCCGTTAATCTTCTCAACGGTTGAACCTGTTTTGATAAAATTTTAAATGCCGGTAACAGACTACAAGGCGCGTAACGTAAGCTACCTTTTATTGATGTACCTACCACCCAGACGAAACCGCAGGTGAAAGTTAGTTTGTTTGTTTGATAGCGCTAATCTCAAGAACTACTGATCAAATGTGAATAATTCTTTTTGTGTTTGATAGTCTTACTTTCAATAAAGGTCTTTCAATATTTAACATTACGCTAAACTCCACGAGAGCGGACCAGTAAAGTTTAACACGGGTCAAAGCGCGGGAACAGCTATAACGTAATATGGTAAATTTCATTAAGTTTCGGGTATTGCCGTCGATAATGAGCGACTTTTTTGACTCTAATTAAGATGACAATTAGGCAATGTAGTCAAATTTTAAATTAAAAATATGAATTGCCGGTTATTTGATGGCAAAGAGTGCCAAAGATGACGAATATGTATTTAGTTCTAGGTACGGAAAAAATAGGAATCATAATATTATCATGAAAGTCACCCAATACAACAAATTCCACGCGGACGAAGTAGCGGATAAAAGCTAGTGTACTATAAAAGAGTTGTTGTTTCTTGTAAGCTAAGGGTCGATTTCACAATACTTCTCAATCTACAGTTTAATTAAAACCGTATAAGCATCTTCTCTCATTCAATGTTTGTAAGAGACTTAAGAGATCGAAAGCTGTAGCTTAGAGTTAGCTTAAGTTCAACTCGATGCACGCCTTTATTACCCAGAATGGTATAGCAGAGGTGTACAACACCCACACTTCACCTGTTATGTTTAGGTCCCATGCGATAGGGGGTGAGGTTATCGCCATCCACCGGGTACATTTCCAACTCCGTGCTGTTTTGAGAATTTTCTGACGGAAAGTTCACAAATAAATCTTTGTCCGACCCCGAGACCTCGCGATGAGAGGCCCATACGCTAACCACTAGACCAGCGAGGCCGTTCACTAAATAAATCGTTTAAAATCTTATTATGCTTTTAACCCCTTTATTTTATTGTTTAATAAGAGTTTTTTAGAATTGGTTTATTTAACTAACACAATACAATTTACAAAACGTTGGATTATATTTTTTGTAGGATGTAAAAACCTATATTCGTTTAACTTAACATTTGTCTGAGGGTTATCCTGAATGACGATTCTGAATCAGATAAAAAAAAACACTTCCGACAACATCACCACGGAAAAGTCAGTGATTTACAAAATTATTATGAACTAGCTGACCCGGCGAACTTCGTACCGCCTTAGCGTAAATTTGATGCACTACTTTATTTTGTATAGCTGACCTATCTTATGTATGCGTACCTATTCAATTTGAACTGGAATCTATAATATCCTCCATATAATAATGAAATTTTTTTTTTATTTTTTTTGCCGTAAGGTCCTTGTACAGATTATTAGAAAACTACAAAGAAAAAATCTGCCAAATCGGTCAAGCCGTTTTCATGCTATGTCGTGACAACGAAAAACGGGTTTCATTTTTATATAAATATAGATTTAACAATTTATTATTTTACTTTTCGTACAACGTAAAATAATACCGTTTGTTTTTGGAACTAGACTATCGAGGCAGTTCACTCAATAAATCGTTTAAAATGTTGCGTGACAGCCCTGGCCCTAGATCCTCCATCGGCCCTCTCAATAGGGCTTCAAGTGCAGGTACAGTTAGAATCGTAAACAGTACTGATGGGTGACAGTTCTAACACGGTCAATATTCAATACAGGCGTTTTAGTAAAGCTAAATATAAAAATAAATATCTCACAACTTACACACAACGCCATCTAGTCTCAAACTAAGCAGAACTTGTACTAGAATAACTGGTCCTAATACATATTTGTGCACGTGTGGTGTAGTGGTTTAAGCGGTCGCCTCGCCGCTCTCCACTGCACTGGTGTTGTGGGTTCGATCCCCACATAAGACAAATCTTTGTGTGATTCGCAAAGATTTGTTCTGAGACTGGGTGTGTGCTTGTGTGAGTGAATGTGTGTATTTGGCCTTGTCATTGGGACCTTTGGATAGTGTAATTGCTTCTGTCGGTCTATCTAATGTAAAAAATCCAAATTTATCTTTTATCTTTTATTATACTTTTCTTTTGTAAATACATACTTATTATAAATAGAAACACCCAGACTTAAACAAACCCCCATGTTCATGCACACAAAGATTTGTCTTAAGCGGGAATCGAACCCGCGACTTCGGTGTTGCAGGCAGGGACATTACCCACTCCGCCATTCGGTCTACAAAATTTATACATCACCATCAATATTACTATATTAGCCACGGGCTAGTTTACGTGGCAGGCTTAATTATTTATAATGCAATATTGTTTTTTAGAAGCAAATAAAATAAAACTGCCTATGGTCTAGTGATTAGCGTATACGCCTCTCACTGCGATGTTTCGGGTTTGATTCTCAGGTCGCGCAAAATGTTAGTGTTAGCTTTGTGAAACCACAGAAATGTAAATAACACTCAACGCGAAGCTGAAATTGTGACCGGTTGATGGCGATATGCTCACCCCCTATCCTATGAGACCTAAACATAACAGGTGAAATGTGCGTGTTGTACACCTCTGCCACACCCTTCTGGGTAATATCGGCGTGATGTTATAGTATGTTATGAATCACAGAATAAATATAAAGAGCAAGCAAATTTATAATCTTGAAATATAATGCAAATTGTGTTTGTTTTTGGAGCAAACATAATTTACTTTTAATGAAATTTTGTGCTATCTGATGTACTTCCATTATTACGTATATGGAAAATATGACACTTAATTAAACCTTCCACGGAGTCTGATAATTGTTTGCTAGTATTTTAGCTGCCTCGATGGACTCGTGGTTAACGTATGCGCCTCTAACCGAGAAGACTCGGGTTCGATGCCCGGGTCGGCCAAAGTGTTATTTGTAAACTTTCCGTCAGAAAAGTCACAATAGCAGCACGGAATTGGATTTGTGCCCGGTGGATGGCGATAGGCTCATTCCCGATCCTATGGGACCTAATCATAACACTCTTCTGGGTAATATAGGCGTGATGTTATGTATGTTTATTTATTTATTGTGGTACAAGAAACAAACTGTATTATAATTAAGAACAATTACCAAAACATACAAAATTATTACTGTCACCAACAAAGTTTCTAATAATAAAATTACACTCGACGGCTTAATTAATCGCACAGATAAATAATAAATATTACAATTTTAAAAAATTGAGAAAGTAATATATAAATATATTATTATATAATATTTGTATAACACATTTAATAGAACATTAAATAGAATAAAAGTAACCTAAAAAAATAGATTTTTGTTATGATACTATATCAAAATATATCAAAGAGTAAGTAGGATTTTTATAACTAACAATAATTATATTAGGACATGGACTATGTTTTACAAAGGTCAAATCTTTGTGTGATTCGCTTAGATTTTTACCCGACTGCGTCAGAAGGAGGGTTATGTTTTTCGAGCGTATGTATGTATGTATGTATGTATGTATGTATGTATGTATGTATGTATGTATGTATGTATGTATGTCTATTTCTTTGGCACGCCCTACAGCCCAAACGGCTAGACGGATTTTGACAAATGAGGTGTCGTTGAATTCGTCGAAACAGTGATAGTGACATAGGCTATATAAATTTTCAAAATGGCGCCGGCAAATGAAAAAAAAAGGGGGGGGATTAATGGATTTTCTTTTCATCATAGTAATATGGGTATCAAATAAAAGGCCATGAAAAGACCATTTTAAAAATATATACTTCTTATCACATTTATATTACTGATTAAACACAATTTACCAATTTATATATCGGCACGCTCGCGCGTCCGAAGTGGGTGGAAGTTAGTTTGTATGTTCGCTCACGCTAATCTTGGAAACTGCCGGTCGAATTTGAATAATTGTTTTTGAATTTGATAGTTTAACTCACGATTAAGGCTCATTGATCTCAAAGAGATTTGATTTCTACAAATTAATAGATATAAAAAAAATATGTCGGTTAAAAGAACTAAAAAGAGTAAAATAAAAAATAATTATTAAAAAAACAAAAAACCCGACTGCTTGAAAAAAGAACTAAAAAGATAAAAACAAGTATAGCATTATCTACATTAAATTCATTAACAACAAATGAAATATGTCAAACTAAATTCTTTATGATGTTGCAGGCGGGGACAAACAATACTTTGTTACTACTATATAACTTCGTTTGTCACCGCCTGCAACATCATAAAGAATTTAGTTTGACATATTTCATTTGTTGTTAATGAATTTAATGTAGATAATGCTATACTTGTTTTTATCTTTTTAGTTCTTTTTTTAAGCAGTCGGGTTTTTGTTTTTTTTTCTGACTCTGGTTGTGCTTTGTGTATGTGAAATGTATGTTTGTGAACACAGGTCACAGAAGTTATTAAAAAAAATAAAAATTTGATGAAATGGAATGAAAAAGTCCCCTACAAAAAAGGGGATTCTACAAATATTCATCAAAGGTCCTTCTCCTGAATCATACACTCAGACAGACGAACATACAGACATATAATATGAGAGTGTATATATTAAACGTGTCTCACAATGGAGGCATGTATCAAGTCAGTTTGTCATCTGTGCCACTCATGTACTATTTATGAGCTATCATTACTTCGATTCAATTCGCAATCGTAGGACGCAGATAAAGAATTAAAATCATGCGTTGCCAAACTGCAATAGGTATTTAATGATCATATGATGAGACCTTTTATGAAAAATCTTTATTAGGTATTGATTTTTTTGACTAAAAGAGATAAAAATGATAAATAAAATATAATAAAATGAATTTATTTCTCACAATCAACCATAATATACATATAAAATTGTAATCTACATAGCAATGTTACGGCGTAGGTTGAGGATCGCTGGTGCCTGAAGTAGCTATAAAATAACCTGTGATACAGGTCTCCAGTTTTCCACTCGGAATCAATTTACAAATTAGTAGCAAAATGTACAAAATAATAACTATCCAGTTGTAGTAAAAGATACTTACTTACTTTACTTACGAGTTAAATTTATGCGATGACGTACTGTAATATAATGTCCTGCTGTTTATAACAATTTTACAGGTAAAGCAAAAGGTGATAGAGTTCATAATAAAAATAAAATAATACTCGGGCTCGGGCATTTTCTTATGATAAGAAGGGTTATGCCTACGCTAGCCAAGTGCGGATTCACATTCACAAGACTTCACATTCACTCAAGTACTTTTTTTTGGCACGTTCAGGCATGCAGATAAAGTGTTTCCTCACGATATTTTCCTTCTCCGCTAAAGAGCAATAATTTATATGATAAATACACAAATATCTTCGAAAAGACGAATTTTAACGATTTACTGGCAGAGGTGTGTTGTGGGTTCGAACCCCAGACCTTTGACTTCGCAGTCCTACGGTCTCCCGCTAGCCTATCGCTGCTTCTTGCTTATAGAGTTCATGCAAACAAAGAATTCACGGGTTGACCTTCATAATATACTGTTTGCATTACTGCATTGCGTTTTAATGGTGTGATTAAACACTAAAATATTGACACAGGAGTCTTCTTCGATATTATTTAGCCAATATAATTTAATTGACATGAGAAACGACAATATCTATTTAACACAATACACAGATGACAAAGCTTGATCTATGCGTTCATTGCGACCGTTTAATTGTACAAAACACAGTACAATCAGGTCAGTAAACCTGTTTGATTGGATGTGAGTATACATCATGTGTACTGTGTTGATCTTTAATGGAGTACACACGGCTACATAGGTACCTATCAGTGCCGGATTAACCATATAGCAAGAGTAGCAAATGCTACAGGCCCCGCGTATTGAGGGCCCCGCGCACCAACGCCTGTCTGATTCTAAAAATAATTAAATTTAAATAGGAGCGTAAAATATCTTGCTTGTAAGAACAGATTTGTGTATGTCTTGTATATACAGACTTGCCCATACTGATCGATATTAATGAGCCTTTGATTATGAGCCAGCTTGTAGAGCATGAGCGAAAATATTATATCTTAATTTGACCATATGAAATCAAAACAAGTTAACTTGTTATTAATTGTTTATAGTTTTGTTTTACTTAATACCATAAACTTTAAAACCTAAAACAGCCATAGGCCTCATATATATAAATATAATTGAAAGGCCATGTGACAGATTTTGCTACAGGCCCCGCCCTGGCTTAATCTGGTACTCGTCTGGTCTCGCGTTGTATTGGCTCCGTGCACAACTATCGTCGTCGCATGTATTGTATTGTATTCTACTTCATAATTTACGCTATCTATCGGTGAAAATCGCATTAAAATTCATTGCGTAATTAAAAAAATAAAACAGGGGTGCGATATCACTAATAAAATAAAGCTAAGGAACAGCTAAGAGGCTTTCTCAAAATTGGAAAAACTTTATAAACAAGGGTATTGATTTGCACACAAATCCCATAGCACAACGTTTATGCAGTTAAAGAATATCTATCTTATTTTTATTTCTTTTTTTTACGTGAGGTATAACGCGAGAAGCAATTACACTATCCAAAGGTTCCAATGACAAGGCCCAATACACACATTCACTCACACAAGCACACCCAGTCTCAGAAAAAATCTTATAAACATATATCTACGATACCGTAACTAACTATATTTGGCACGTCATTTATTGGCTTTTCCCCGGAACCACCTCCATTCTCATTATTTCATAATACAAACGGTACATCAATCCTATGGTGACCTGATGAGCTTCTTAGGGTCTGCTCACACAAGTTGAGCGCAAAGCAATTTCTATTGCGTTTAAAAATAATTTTAGGGCATTGAAAGAAAGAAAGAAAAACTTTACTGCCACAAAACAAAAAAGAAACAATATAGGAATACAGTATGTACCATTAGGCCAGCAGCTTAGCATAATGCTAAGTGACTTCAATTAAATACAGTCATCTAACGCTGATTTTCAGCTTTACTCCACAAGTGCCGTACGCTCAAAACTACTAAAAAAGAAATTTAATTAAAATACACCATGTATTAAATAAAAAAAAGATGTTGACAAATTTTAAAATACAAAATGAATTTAACAAAAAAAAATGTAGGTAAGAACATAATTATAAATAATTACTTTTTAAATGATTAAACTATAACACTGCTAAATAATACATTTTGTTTGGTAATTATGTCATTGGCATAAGGTAGGTTACATTTAACTTTTTTTTAATTAGAATGCTCTCCAGCAGATCGATCGGGCTAAGCGTGTTTGATCACACAAAGCACTTTTTATTAACGCAATGAAAAAAAAAAACTAGCACCGCGTTGTTGGTCTCTGTGGACGGACCCTTACGGGTATTAATTATACAAATGACAGGTAAGGCACCTTCATTGGCGAGTAATAATACCTTTTTGAATGTAAATGCGATAATAAATTATTTAAGAGAGACAAGTGATTGCGAATCGTGGTCGCAGTGATTGAGGTTCATTGTTTAATTATGTGGTTTAATAACTTTCTAAGGTTAGTAGGACGATGGGCATTGGCGAAGAATTTATTACAATACAATAATTAATGAAGCGTTATTTTTTTGTCATTATATCACTGTGCAGGTCTGCATTTTGGTATCGAAGACAGAATCTATACGATAACCTATATATTTATAGTACCTTTTGTCTGTATAATAATAATATTTTTTAATGTTTTAACAATTGAATACATTTAAATAACACTCCTTAAACTACATTAGATAAATATCTAAATATGTTCTAAAAAGAAAAGGAAAGTGTAGAAAATAATAATTATTATTTAGGCGTAAAAAATATCTCAACATTTGTATACATTTGGTGCTAAAACTTTTCATTAAATTGCTCCTATACATCGAGCATCCGGTTATAATAAAGCGTTACATATACGGATATTACACTGGTGTAGAAAGCGATAAGCATTACAATGCACTTTGTTATTATACAATTCGAAATGTCATTTAAAAAAAAATACATAAAAGCTCGCCCTTCTGCAACATTACATTAGGCATTCTGGGAGCACCTTTATATTCTAATAAATTCTGTAAAATTATAGCATTTTGATATTCACATGTAACGAAATTTAGAGAAAATGTTGCCGCAAGCATAACTTTAAGACTGTAAAATTTTAGGGACGATGGTTATAATAATAGCAGCCCTGTATGTATCTTATACATGTCCCACTACTAAGCTCGGGCCTCTACTCATGATGAGGAGGGTTAGGCCATAGTCCACTACACTGGCCAAGTGCGGATTGGTAGACTTCACACAAAAACGACACTCAGATTTCCTCACGATTTTTTCCTTCACCTATAGCGAGCGATAATTTATATAATGATTAATATACACATATCTTCGAAAAGACGAATTTTAATGATTTATTGACAGAGGTGTGTTGTGGGTTCGATCTCGAGACCTTTGAATTAGCAGTCCTACGGTCTCCCACTCGGATATCGCTGGTTAAATAGATTAAATTACCTTACTGGTGGTAGAGCTCTTGTGAATGAGCTCGAGGGCGGCAACACCTCCGTCTCACCTTTAACCGCCAAATAGTAGTGCTTCCATTACTGTGTTCCGGTTTGGTGGTGAGATCAGGCCATGAAATTACTGGCACATGAGGCATAACGCCGTAGTCCTCAGCTGCAGCGACGCATCTATAATCTGCTTTTGTGGATTGTTGATGTCCATGGGCTGTACTCCACTTACCATCAGGTGGACTACACGTTCGTTCGCTGTGAGCGTAGAATAAAAATAATAATAATAATAATGAAGTGTTCATTAGATATCCTGCAGTAATTCACTAGGCTAGTTCCTTCACTTAGTCATTTAAGTGTCGAAACTTAGATTTAGTGCTTAGACTGAACAATACTGGAATATTTCATAGAAGGCATTAACACTATTACGAATAATTGTCAATGCTCAATAAATTATTAAGTTGGAACGGCAATTTGTACAAACCTCTATTGCTGATGTATTGTGAGAATTATGGAACCTATCTAGTATTTATAGAATTTAACTGTTAAATGCCTCGTTGATATTTGCGACTGCGCATTGAAAAGACTCAGGTTCAATCTAAGGTTTGGGAAAATGTGATATTTAAGATTTTGCTTTTAGTTTCTCAATAGTATTAGATGACGACCGGATGGCGGAGTGGGTAGAGATGACCGGATGGTGGCGTGGGTATATAATATCTGCCTGTGACGCCGAGGTCGCGGGTTCGATTCCCGCTTAAGACAAATCTTTGTGTGCATGAACATGGATGTTTTTCTTAGTCTGGGTGTTTCTATGTATTTACCAAAGAAAAGTATATATGTATTAATATCAGTTATTCTAGTAACCAAAATACAAGTTCTGCTTAGTTTGGGACTAGATGGCGTTGTGTGTAAGTTGTGAAATATTTATTTATTTATTATTTATTATTCTCAGCAATACGAAGTTTGAAATTTTGGCGGTAGATCGTGATAGACTCACCTCCTATCTATATAGGTGAAATGTGTTGGCCAATTTATTGAAATGCTTTCTTGGAAATAAATGTGCGATGAAATGTCCTTAGATAACAATAGTGGCATATTTTATAAGAGGCATTAATAATATTACGACTTGTTTAGAGTTGTTACTTGTTTAATACAAATAGTAAACCTCTTTTAAGTCCAAAATATGTAGTAACGACTAACTACAGAACCCAATAGCGCGTGGCCCGACACGCACTGACGGTTTTATTTCTTACAGAACAACCTTTTACTCTTAAGCTTTAAAAAAAAAATACTGTAAAGAAAATAATTTATTAAAATATTTTGCAATAGTTCGTCCAAAGAGACTATAAGTGGTACATATATGAATATTTAAACTCTTTTGTAGTCCTTAATAAAGACCGTATCGATTTGTATCCTACACGCCTAATAGGAACAAATGGATGAACGTGACGTCACGAAATGACGTAACATACAGTTGGGTAATTTAGGGTCCTGGCAACCGTAGCTGGTTGGTTACAGCGACTCCTCGGTGTGCAGAAGGTCGTAGGTTCAAATTCTGCCGCTCCCATAACTGTTTCTAAGCTTAATAAATATTTTTTTTTAGTACGGTGCGGTTGAATGTGTAGACGGTAAAAAGCATAGATAAATATTAGACAGCATTTATCTGAAACATTCAGAAAATTGTTCAAAGAGGGATTCAAAATAAAGAAAATCGTCTCGTACAAGCACTACAGGTATTTTACTTGAACATTTCTTACGATTTGAAGCAAATACTTTCAGACTCTTTCCTTTTACCCTACTTTTTCAAGGAGGTTTAAATCCTCTTGATTGAATTCCAGTCACGCTGGCCAATCTGCCAGCTCAGGTTTACCAACGATGCGGAATTTAATTTATTTTATTGCAATGTTCTTCAATTTTTTTTATCCGACTACGGCGAGCCAAAAGGAAAGGTAATGATTTTGGCAGTCTATGAATGTATGTTTGTATATTCCACCGTAGCCCCTAATCTTCTGAACGGATTTTAATGAATGAGGTATCATTAAATAAGGCGGGTGACATAGGATATATAAAGTTTATGAAAATTTTATATAACTGAATTTAAACGTCAGCTTCTTCCATAAAAAAATAAAAGTTACATAACCATGACGTGTTTGGTATTAAATGATAGGTCGTTGGCGAGCACAAAACAAATATATAGTTATACATTTTACATTTTTTTTCGCCAGAGAATTTTTATCCGGTGGAAATTGATACTTACCATGTATAGAAGCTGTGGTTCCAATAAATGTCGCTATGTCGCATCCACCCCGTATATCATTTTGTTTAAGTTAACATTCATAGTTTAAATGCGGTTTTAGAGTTCTTGCGGTCCTCTCTGTGTAGCAAACCAAGATTAAGTACTATATTATTACGTAGTCGGGGGTTATTTATTACTATACGATAAACAAAGCGAAAGAAGAAATAGTCTTAGTACAGGCTACATGCTTCATCTTACGTGCAATTAACAGTTCTTGCACTAAAATAATAAGTATGTTATGGCAGGTTTCATATCACTATGAATCAGAACATTTAACCTCCTCGCACTCCTCCTATGGTCGCTACACGTAAAGGCAGACTGGCACATTTTATGTTCCATTGCAACGTCCACCTCAATCAAGCGACAGTTAACTCTGATGGTCACAGGTCGGTGCATCATTATCTTTTACCCTTTTTTCCAATTACATTGGGATCGACTCCTAGTCTAACGGTTCAGCTATATATCAGATTCTTTTATGGGTCGCTGCAATTGAATCTAAAATATGAAGAGATTTAAATGTCATAGCTCTTCTACCAGAACTATTTTATGTTCCACCAATACTAAAATATCCCCTTCTTTCCAGGATCTCGCAATGTCAAGCGGGAGTTGTTCGGGGCCGGGGGTGTGCGGGGGAGCCCGCCGCCGGCCGCCCCCTCCCCCCGAGCCGGCACTGTCTCTGGCCGCAGACCTGAGTGAGCTGAGCCTAGATCAAGGGTACCATACCTTGGCTGACTGCGGACCGCCAAGGAGAAGAAGAGATAATAACCTAAGTGATGCCCTGTGGCTGAAGATTCTGTCATATCTTGAGGTTTGTATCAGAAGATTTTGAAGACTAGGTTTCGTTACCGAAGCTTAGCTGAGACAAAGAATAGAGAGAAGAGATGTGGCAATAACTATTCCTTATTGATCATTCAAACACATTTCCTATTATCTCTGGCATGCTGAAAGTTTAATATTAATGTATTCTGTAGAATACTACTGGTGCCTATTACATTGGACGTGATATTTTTTACCTAAACCCATGTGTAGGTAGAATCATTAAGATATTTTCTCAGAGTGTACCGAGAATTTTCTAATACTTACTAGTTTTCTTGGCCAAGAAACGTACCTATACGAGAGATCCTTAATCGAATTTCGAATAGAAACTTGTTCTGATCCGGTTTTCTATAGCAACATAATATAAAAAATAGGTTTATTTTCTATCTTCTTTTGCTTGTACACTATCCAAGCAATTTCGTACTCGTATAAAGTATTTCTATTAGGCAGCGCCCGCACGCAAAGCTGGAATTAAGATGAGATGTAAGTTAGTAGTCAAATATAGCAGGAACTTCTAGGGGAAATGGTCCTGTGAGTAATAAAGCTAATGTGTGGCTAGAACTTCATAAGACTACAATGTTGAAAATGTGATTAAAGTTGGTTAGATACTCAACTTAGCGTGTTACTTACAATGATGTATTCACTACTTAATACTGCTTTAAATCAACGATAGTTCGCAAACCTGTCTTTAGTATCATATTCATTAATTTGATTCTTCTAAATCTAAAGAAGCCTTGCATATGTGTTGGGTTATAAATTATGTTACCAATCAAAGAGTTAGAATCAAACAGTCAATGAAGAGATGGCCACATTAAAATATAAACATATAAATACATTTTTGCAAAATATACTGAATGTTAAAAAGGTGACTGGATAAAATCATCATTTCAACGACGGATACACTTTGTACTAATACTAGCTATTTATTACAAGCATGAGCGGTAATCATAATGCTGAATTTATTACCAGTTAACAAAATTCATGATGATGGTCTTTATAAGTTCTAGTTTGAATTAATAGTACATATCAACTTTCAGGTGTCAGATCTCTGCCGAATGTCCCGGGTCTGCCGTCGCTGGGCAAGGCTAACAACACGCCTGATCACTAGGCCCGAAGCCTGGAAGAGGATCAGAGCTGCAGGCCCTCTGGAAATCGCTGCTAGGTGTGCTGGCGCGAGGGCAGGACCTTGTGTCAGCTCGGTTCGGGAGTGGCGGTCCAAGAACTGTGTGGTAAGCATTAAATTAATATATTTAAGTTTAAAATATCGTTGAAAATGAGTAAAAGCCTGGAAGAGGATGAGAGTGGTAGGTCCTTTGGAGATTTAGGTGCCTTAGTTTGTTAGCCGTCGCTGGGCTAGATACGTCAAAGAATTGGAAGTTTTAAAAACCTAGAGAAACAATTTAACTTCAGTTTTGCGTAAGTAAACTTATGGCAGACTGAAAAACAATACATGTTCTGCGCGATCGCCACAATTTAACATCCTCAACCCTTGATAGTAGCATCTGGTCAGGTCCAATTATAGTTTGGTGACGCTCAGTTTGTTCTAATACCTGTTTTTTTTTTCATCAGGTGACAGTCGCCAGCGCTCAGCTACTAGTGGCCACATTCAGAAACCTAACGCATCTTGCTGTGACGAGTAGCAGCAGCATGGATGCAAGAGCGCTAGCACCTCTTATTACCGACCTCACAGATTTGAGGCATATAGACCTTACAGGTGAGACTTACTTCTATACGGAGGTATGTGGCGAAGGTGTGTAGCACCCACGCTTTACCTGGTATGTTTAAGGTCCCATGTGCTACGAGGGTGAGTCTATTGTTATGAACCGGGCACAATTTGAAATCCCGTGCTGGGGTTGAGAAATTTCTGAACAATCTCAAATGACAATTTTGCTCGACCTTGGGATCAAAATCAAAACCTACAGTTGGCGGTCGCAATTTATGCCGCTTGACTGACGCATTGTTATTTTCTAATATACCTGTAGGCTTTATTCTCACAGCTTTTATACAATGTTTCTTCGTACTATGAGGCCCAAGGTTTGCGGTTCAAATAAAGAACTTTTAGCAAACAATAATAAACCTAACTTACATGCAAATAGCGTGGCATTTTTAATAAAGGCAGACGTAAATCTACGCCAAATCTACGCCTAGATTTTATAAAGGATTTAGAAAATCTGGAGTTGCTGCCGTAACATACCTATTCCCTACTTCAAAATGAATTTCCACTAAGCAGTGGAAAGTCATCTTAAAGTTGTGTTAAATAAAGTTTCCAAATCGTAACTTTATAAAATACCCATCTTATAAGCTGTTTCTATTCAATGAACAATCTTAAAAATATGCTTTTACATGTGATCAACATACACTAAAAAAATAGAAATTATATACAAAAATTTAAATACGAGAAGCAGTTAAATTATTTACCAACTAAGCTACAGTCCTGCAGGCCGGACCTGCTTCAATTTTCATTTTTTTTGTGACGTCATTTATTTGCACCTAACTTACTTAGGATACAAACTAACATGGCGAAGTTACATTCAGCACAGGTTTTATGTTGTATAAAATGAACACAAACGTTATTTTAACTTATATATTTTGTTTATTTTAAAGAATTAAACTACAAAAAAACAAGAAACAAAATTATAAACCCTTTCCTTTGCTGGTAAACCAGTTTCAACGTTGCAGAAAACTTAGATAATAGAAAAGGTTCTCAAATTGCTATTATGGTAATAAATTCTACGCAGAGACTTATATCACAGGTATCTAAATGACAGTGAGTTTCAGAAGTGTTGATCAAAGCGGCAGTTTGTAAATCTTAATAAATATCGCAAAATATCAAATGAGAAATATTAACTTTTCTTTAACCAAGTCCGAGAAGTCGGAAAATTGCTTGCAAATTTGTAAAGAACTTTTAAAGAAAGATTTCATTTTACTAGATTTCTTCTGGCACTTTATTGTGAATTAAATTACTTTATATATATTTTTATAATATTTGAACAACCATTTACTTATGATATGTATTATAAGTAAATGGTAGCACAATCCTTGTTGTGATGTAAGGTGTTTTTATAGTTCCAAACGATAACTTACTAAAGGCTTATTTTCTGTAGTGCTCAATTATTAAATTATACTTAGTAGACTAATAAGATGAATAAGATTAAATAATAAGATGGTTTCCAGATTTAGCTTAAATAAGTCAATGTAAAAATGATTCAGTACTTTTAACTTTGATGTTTGCAAAAAAAATATCCATCTGAATTGTCAAAAAACTCTGTTTATCAAATATCGCACTTACCCAATATAATTAATTCGAATTGTTTATGCGATATTTATCGTATTTAATTAGCACTAATAAATATATCAACGTCTAGTACCCAGAAAGTTTCAAGATATTTTTTAAGGTGTGTAAGTATCTAATACCCATTTGTACAAGAGCAGCAGACACTAATGAATGAAGCAAACGAGCTAAAAGGGCACAGCTTCTTTACTCCCAATCAGTCACAGCTGGTTAGACAGGAAACTGAGAAAGCCCTGTTTATACATAATTTATTTATTAAATGCACTTTCTGAATGGTTTCTATTAGTTTGCTGCGGTGCTGGGTTGTTTTACTGTTTATCATTCATACAAGATTGAGAATTAATTTCATACAGTGGGGGTTTCTAGAAAGGGTAATTAAGGGTATATCTAAATCGGTCAACCGTCTGGCGTGGCTCTATAAAGAGCAGATAAGAGCGATTTGCGTCAATAGATGCATTGATCGACGTATCGACGTCGATTGATGTATATGTACTAATACCCCTAAGGGAAAATAAATACATAACTGTTGCAGCAGCAACACGAAATGGTCATAAAATATCAATATTTTTTTTTTATAAAATGTTGATCCCCATTTACCGATTTCAAAAACTTATACCCACAGCTAACAAAACAATGGCCATTCTACGCAAAACTTATTTTTAATGTAATGCTGTGATCAAAAAGAAAATAATTTAGTCTCTGAGACTGATTCAGTTTAGAATACAGTTGCACTGTAGTGCAAGCACTAATTGGTGCCAGATTTAAAAGTAAGAAGGAGTGCTTTCTCCTTCGAGTTAGTCCACAAAAGCTCTATCAACAATAATATATTTTTATTATTGTATATTTATTATTTTCTTTTACTTTCCTAGGTTGTCCAAACGTGGACTGGCCGGAATGGGCGTGGCTAGAAACGCGGCTGGCGACGCGGCGTCCTCCCGTGGAGTACATAGACCTGACGGACTGTGGCTCCGTGACGGATGCCGGACTCTGCGCTCTACTGCATACCTGTCCGTTGTTGCAGTATTTGTACCTTAGAAGATGTACTCTAGTCACAGGTAACTAATAATTTATTTATATCAAATAGCCTTGAAGATTTTTCAGAAGTCAAAGCCGCACGGATCTTATGCTAACTGCGCAGTCCATCTGTAGTCCAGGTTAATGCAGTAATGACGGCGGAACTTTCCGAGTCTGCGCCAGCTGAAGTTAACATTCTCAATCTCAATTTTAAACTGTGCAAACCCATTTTAGGCAAGCCGACTGCGCAGTTAAAATTGAACGTATAGCTACGCGATTACGATCGCCATGATGCTAATGTCGGTAGGCCAATAGTCGGCTGGAACGGAGATCTTTTACCTTAACAAGATTTCTCAGTGCCTTGGAGAGTACGTTAGGAGAATTCATTTGAAGATCTATGACTGTCGTTATGGGTAGTTAAGACAGGCCAGAAAATTTTACAACAGGTCTAACAAAGAGTCAAGACACCAAACTTCAGCTACATTACTGTACTTATCTCAATAAAAAAAATAGGTTTGAGTGTTTGGTAGCCTGTACCCTACGAGTTGCCACGTGGGTGAACTTATAGCATTACTTAGGTTTCAACTATATACCACGTAGTTTATAGTATTCAGTGAACGTTTCACAAACTACTGAATACGACACCTGTTGGCCAAAGTTAGGTTTCGATTGATGATAATTATGATTACAGATGGTTTAAGTATACCTTTAATAAGTTGAACGTCCTAGGTCACTTTAACCTCATACACTTACATTAATAGTGGCAAAAGCTTGCACAAATGAAGCTTGCATAGCCGCCCTCGATAAATCATATTTTTGTGCTCTAAATCATAAATCATTCGTACAAAGACCAACATTTCTTTAGAATTAAGTGCACTTGTGAAGTTGAGATGCACTTGCTTTAATTCCTATTTAGATTATTTGCAAGTTTTGTTACATCAGTAATATTGCAATTAACACAAAGAGAATGCGGACTCTACGCTTTTCAACGCTCTAGTGAAAATTTGCTTTTGCTTAATTTCGGCTCGTAATTTGTGTTACTAAATACTTGCCTAGGGTCGCAAACTTTTTTGGAAACTTTGTTTGATACAGGTTGTAAATGACAATGTTGTGTGTGACAACACCAACATGTACCTAGGCACCAAAATGTACCTTTTTGGAAGAGAATCTCTAGGTTTATATGGAAAAAAATGCAACTCTTCATCCTTGAATCAGTGCACAATACATTATTCAGAGTTACAATAAAAATGAAGACTAATAAAATATTTTTTATCCCTTAGAATAAAAATTTCTTTATATTTTTGATAACACATTAGATATTATATTATAACCTTTGCTGATTTTAAAAGCATACATCATTAAGATACTTCCTCGTCTAGTGGTTAGTGTATGTGGGTTTTTTAGACCTCTACCACACACTTCTCGGGAATATAGGCGTGATCTTTGTTATGTTAAATTTAGGATTCTAAATTCAGTCCAGTGCAATTAGTATTTAATCCGGTAGGGTACCTAATAACCTATTCAGATATGCTGTTGGTAGTAAGTAAGGTACTAATGGTTCCATTGATAAGACCACGACTTCTATGCTATAGAGCGACGTATCCTTTCCAGATTTCCCTTCATAATAACGCATAAATTATCTTCTATCTATCGCTAATCTAATTATGTTAATGAAAATGTTCATTTATCCCTGGTAGAGTACAACCGGCGACCCATCAAGTTATACATTTTCATATGCTGGACCTGCAGTAAAGATACATACTTTCCAAATCTTACTATATACTTCTGATTAAATTCGTTGCGGGTTCCAAGACAATTTTAACTCTCCCTAGGATTGCCCGTGTGTCATGCACGGTGCCTTTCAGTTGGTTACCGCTGTAGATCCTGGCGTTACAGGAGTCACAGTGGTGGGATTATATCCAAATAAATAATAGTTAAAAAAAATAAAAAACACGCTTTTAAAGTACTTCTAACTAAAAAGTGTAAAATAATTCCTAATATAAGCTGAAAAAAGCGTGGGTTGCTCGATAGACGAAAAATATGGCACAGAGCGCCCCAGTTTTTTTAAACTATTATTTATTTTCTACTTTTTAGTTGTGTTTTATTTATAAGAGCGTTTTTTTATTTTTATTTTTTTTATCGAATTATTGCATTTTCATCGATCTTTGACAGGTGTGCAAAATTTTATTTTCCGTTTAAAGTGGGTCAAAATCGAGTCCAAAGGAGTCAGTTAGCTAATAGGTGAAGCTAATAATAAGCGTGTTAAAAAAAATGCGAGACTATCTTATACTGGCAATGTATAGCTTTATGTGTGGCCGTGAGTACGACCGGCTATCGAAGGCTATCGAGATAAATGGCTAAAACGACGGTAACAACTTATTAGCCATCAATTACTTAGTTGCAAAGAAAAGTAGGTGAGTAGAGACCGTGAGAATACAAAGTTCGAGGTCACGGAATTGAAAATTTGGAGCTACGGGAAAATGTTATATTTATCAATAGATATTTGAGTGCACGGCTGGCGTAGTGGTTAAATTTAACAGATTCATACAGTTATTATTACAGCGGGCGGTCGCCTCTCGCTTTCAACTGCACTGTTGTAAGTTTTGGGTTTGACATGGGACAAATCTTTGTGTGATCCGCAAAGATTTGTTCTGATTCTTGGTGTGCTTTATGTGTGTGAAATGTATGTTTGTGATCACCCCCGCGACAGGAGTCATTCCTAGAGCGGGCGTGGGTTTAAAAAAATAATAATATTTTAAAAATAATAACAACTTCGAGAATTTGAGAAAACCTTTGATATTTTTTGGTGTATTGGCTGTTTATCTGAATTTATTGTTTCTATAATCCAAAATTAGCACAATTGTGCTTTTTAGGAATTGTCTATTTAGTGAAAAATAAAAATTATAGTTTTTATTTTATATATATTTTTTTAAAACTAATTGGTCTGTAATATTATTAAAAAACTAGTCGGCATATCCCGGCTAAAGTAACGTGAGTAACCCGTATTCTCAATAATAATTGGTCTGTGTTTGGGTCGATTTGTAGCACGAGAAGAGAGGCCTGTGCTCAGCAGTGGAATGGGAAAGTCTTTTTTTAATAGGTATATTAAAAAAAACAAATTTAAATGATCTTAAAGCATATTTTTGTGGTAATAAAAATGTCATATAAGAGGCTAAAATAATTTCGCAATCTTGTTTCGGATTCCAAAATTCCCAGCCCTCGTCAATTTTCTACAGCAGGTAATTAGATTACTAGACACGCGCCAAGTAAATGGCTTTAGGGGGGTTCCCATAAACGATTAGTGGGATTCACGTTGAAAGATATTTATGTCTTGGTCACATTGCCAAAGAACCTTTTAGAGCACTTTCGAGTCAACCCCGATAATTCGTTTTTTGTATGGGACACTATTTGTCACCTTTCAATAACCCATGGGATGAAAAGTATGACAGCTATTTTCTATTATGCTTTTAGCGGTCGAAGTATGTTGCTCCGTTTATATAGAAAAGTATTTTAAAAGGACGTTTTATGTTACTACTACAAAGCACTTTTATCGGCAATAGCGAAAATATTTGAAATGCACTTCGCGAAATGTTGAAATAAAATTCTTTAAATACTTTTAGGAGAACTTGTTTAACCATTAAGTATTAATAGTTGCCTTTAAGGAATTTAGAAGACTTAAAAGTTTAGTATTAAGTATTAAATAATTGTGATGATTCACAATTGGCGTGTATGAATGAATATAATTAAAATTATTGACAAGAAATTTTATTAATTTATCGATGGACCATTAAGGCAAACTGCCTCGATGGTCTAGTGGTTAGCGTATGCGCTTCTCACCGCGAGGTCTCGGGTTGGGCAAAGTGTTATTTGTGAACTTTCCATCAGGAAATTCACAATAGCAGCTGTGGCCGGCGGATGGCGATATGCTCATCCCCTATCCCATGGGACCAAAACATAACAGGTGAAGTGTGGGTGTTGTACACCACATCCTTCTGGGTAATATACGCGTGATATTATGTTAAGTATGTATGTAATCGGTAGTATTTATAATAGTTGCATAGAATCCACCAAAATTTAGAAATTGATGGTTTCATTTACGTAATCGATCCACTGAATACGTAATTGTCAGTCTTATTGACTGATAGGTAAATCCGTACTCGATAAATAGAACATATTTCAAAAATTAGACAACGGGTCTAAATCGCGTAATTATTATAAAGGTAAATAAATACCTACGCTCGACGTTTCGAAATGACTTGCATCATCGTGGTCACAAGCCGACTGGTGAAGCTCAGCGTCGTCTCCGTCAAGCGTGGATATTGTCCACTACCCTTACTTGGCCGTCACAATTTTTATTTTTATTTAGTTTGAAACCGTATGTTTATACATCGAGCATAGGTATTTATTTACCTGTATAATAACTACGCGATTCATACCCGTCGTCAAATTTTTGAAAAATGTTCTTAAATCGCGAAAGTTTAAAAACACAAATAGAACATACATTTTCCACTTTTCATTCAACTGTAAAAAAGGGCTCTTAGTCATGTCTCACTTCTGTTAGGGAAAGTGTAGTTAGTCGCGCGATAAATTTATCTGTTAAGCAGTCACTTAGCGCCAGTCGCGACGGAAGTGCCTGAGACAGTATATATTTTCGTACATAAATATATGTACGTATTTATAGGCTTGGCAATGAAATATAAAACGTGTCGCGATCGGATAAAACATCTAGATTACATGCTTTAGCTATCAATGATACCTCGTTGGTTAGCATATGCGCCTCGGGTTCGATTCCCACGTCGTGCAAAAGTGTTATTAGGGATTTTTTTCGTCAATGATTTTTCGATAGTAGTACGGAGTTGGAACTGTGCCCAGTGAAAGCGATAGGCTCACTCCCTTATCACATGGGACCTTAACATAACAGGTGAAGTGTGGGTGTTATAGACCTCTGCCACACCCTTCCGGGCGTGATGTTATGTTAAGATTTCTTTGATTACATTTATATTTCCATTTTCTTGACAATTCATACTAACGTCATATGGAAACTTTAATATTATAAGTTTTTATCATTTATAGTCAAATTTCATCTAAAACACCTAAATGCATGTTTGTTGGCGCCCATTTTTCCAAAACCTTTTTTTAATTTTCAGTTTATATGTAACAATTAATGATTAAAACAATTGATATAATAATTTTACATATAATTTATCTATAAAATAAATAAAAATATTAAAGTTTCCATATGACGTTAGTATGAAAACGTTGAAAATGCTAAAATCTCAGGTTAGGATAGTGGTTAAGCATGTTATATTACGTAAATTTTTGGTAATAAATAATACCAGAAAAAAATCGACTTACATAGCTTGCGATTCTATAATATTGCCCCAAAAAGTTATCAAATAAGCTAACTTGAGTTTGAGCCACAAATTATTATATTGAAAGAGATATTTTCAAGTTATTTGTTGAAGTGAGTTGGAGCATTTTATCAGTCTATTCAAATTGTTTCAGTACGTAACAAACTGTCTCATACAAACTTGTCTTCGGGCTTATTATGGAGAATGAACAATGTTTGAAATAGAATGTTAAAATAATAGTGTCTGTATGTAATAACTTCAGTTTTCTTTGAATGTCTCAAATGCTACTTCTAACACAAAAGTGTTTACTTAATTGGAAAACTAAGCCCCAATTTGACAGTTATTGGATAAACCTTATTGTCTGGTTAAGGATATAATACACATAATTTGAAAGTGACAGCTATGTTCTTTTTTCAAATGTAGCAGTTTCACTTTTAAATTCGGATACGTTATTTATTTATTTATTTATTTGATTAAAACGGCCACAGGAACCAATTATATTAATCACAATTTATAAAAACATATTACTGACATTCACAAATTTATTTTAACTGTTTGTTATATTTTATGGGTCGGATAAGATCTAACTGGAACCTCAGAAACTGGCCCTTAATAAGAGTTCTAGTAATTTTTTTTGATGTGTAAGTTTTTTGTTGCCAAATTGTACCGTATTATAGTTTTTATTCGTAAGCATGACAACATCGGCTTCGTACGAGCAGTATTCTTAGTATCCGTGAAAATCACTTTTGAAAAATGTGTGTAATATTTATTTGAAAGATATATAAAATTAATTAGGAATTAATGGATCATCTTGTAATAAATATAACTTTAAATATTATTTTCTGTTTTCTTGAGCACTGAAATAAAAAAAAAATATATTAAATAACATAATATCAGGCCTATATAACCCGGAAAGGTGTTGCAGAGATGTTCAACTCCCACAATTCACTCGTAATGTTTTACCTTAGTTTTGTTTTAGGTCCATTGGGATAGGGGATGAGCCTATCGCCACTCACGGGGTACAATTCCAACTCCGTGTTGCTATATATAAAAACACTTTGCCCGATCCGGGCTTCGAACCCGAGACCTCGGGGCTAACCACTAGAACATCGAGGTCACCACCATTTTTATCATAAAAATCACAAGGAGTAAAATTAGAAATGTATCTCTGTAACATTTTAGGACACTCTAAAAAATTTTATAAGCCCTTATGTGTAGTACATAATAGTTAACGAGAAAGTCTTGTGTGAAATCCTACTATCTACAAGCGATTACATACTTTCCAATACTAAAGTAACTAGATCGACTGGTATACAAGCTTGCTAATAAAGTCATAGCACGTACTTGAACATTTTAATCATAGTACAGTTAGCAACTAAAGTCCAACTAAAAGTCCATTAACACTATTTATTTAATGCATAACAATATGCATACGAAAATCTTTCTGTAACATGCATTATAAAATCAAATTCTTATATTTATATCCATTACAGACGTACACATCGTTGTCTATATTTTAAAAAATGGAAAACTTCTAATTGATTATTTTTATAGCATTTAGCTATGCTTAGCAATTATACTAAGAAACAGTTGAAAAAGATATGGGACCGGCAGGATTTGAACCTGCGACCTTCTGCACACCGAGCAGTTGCTTTATTTAGATCCTTAAATTTCTCTTATGTATGATACGTCATTTCGTGACGTCACGTTCATCCATTTGTTCCAATCTTAAAAAGGATACAAACCAACATGGCAAAATTACATTCAGCACAAATGTTGTAAAGAATGAACGCGTACGTTATTTTAACTTCTAATTGATTATTTTTATAGCATTTAGCTATGCTTAGTAAATTATACTAACAAAACAGTTGAAAAAGATAAAGCGGCTGCCCGGTGTGCAGTAAGGTCGCAGGTTCAAATCCTGCCGGTCCCATATCTTTTTCAACTGTTTCTTAGTATAAAGAACGAATAGTTAGTGACTTAAAACTAGAACAATATACTTAACTAAGTTGAGCCAAAATTATAATACTACAATAAAAATACTATTAAAATTTACTTAAATCTACAAATCAAACACAAATATATGTTTACTGTCATAAGCTGTATATTTCGCACATCAAATATGTAATTAAAAATTATTGTGTTTATCAATAGGTATTATTTTTTAATTATTTATAATAGCAGCCCTGTATCTAATACATGTCCCACTGCTGGGCTCGGGCCTCTTCTCATGATGGGAAGGGTTAGGCCATAGTCCTCGACGCTCTGGCCAAGTGCGGATTGGTAGACTTCACACGACCTCGAGTACTTTTTGGCACTCTCAGGCATGCAGGTTTCCTCACGATGTTTTCCTTCACCGTTAGCGAGCGATAATTTATATGATAAATATACACATATCTTCGAGAAGACGAATCTTAGATTTCTTGACAGAGGTGTGTGCCGTGGGTTCGAACCCGAGACCTTTGACTTAGCAGTCCTACGGTCTCCCATTAGGCTATCGCTGCTATGTAGTTAATTATTTATTAAGAACCAGTCGAAAAAAATGTTGGACTTGAAGCGGGGTATGAACTGGCAAACTTCCATCATTCTTCCATCTGAGCTACCCAAGCCACACTCCAAATACTACAAGAATCTTTTGACTGTATGATGCGCGTTATTCTAGGCGTCTCGTGTCATCTACCATACCTACATATTAGTACAAAACAACGGATATGATTGATTTACAATCAATACAAATGTACTATCGATTCCAAAAACAAACAACTATTTTTTAGGTAGCTAAGCATGGCTCAATGTTATAAAAAAATAGGTATAATGTTGCACACGCGGCGCTTCGCCAGCGTAGTATGTCGACGTTGAGAAATCATTCACCTCAACCCTCTTGTTGTATCTCTATCTAATGGCAAAAACTGCATGCCTCCATGGTCTAGTGGTTTGCGTATGTGCCTCTCAACAGTCTCAGGTTCGAATCCCAGCAAATTGTTGTTTGTAAACTTTCCGTCAGGAAATTCACAATAGCAGCACGGATTTGGAAATCTGCCCGGTGGATGGCAAAAGGCTCATGCCTTATTCCATGAGACCTAAACATAACAGGTAAAGTGTGGGTGTTGTACTGTTCTGCTACACCCTTCTAGATAATTTAGGCGTGATTTTATGTTATGTGACAATCCGTTAGTTTTTCATCCGAACAGACAGACACACGCGTCGGTAAACTTTGTATTATAACCATTCATTCATAAAACTATTAGATTTTGGAACTGTCACAAATTTGAATATTTGCCCTATTTGCCTAGTTATATTCTTTTGTATAATAACTTTCGTTGTTGACCGTACACGTAATAAGTATCGTTCCTGTGTAGGAAATAATCTGATAATAATGACTTTGTGTTTTAATTTAAAATCAGGTTTTATGTAGGTATAAAGGCGTCGTTTAGGGGATTTAGTTCAAGCGAGAAATAGGATTATAGGACTATAGCTGCGAAAGCTGGTTAAGTGATCTGCTTTCCTAGATGCTAATACTGATAGTATTATGCCTTTAAATGGTGATGGGATGGCCGTAACCCGTTGGTTATGAGACAGACTTGCGATAGTAAGGCATAGAGTCATAACATTGGGATTATCTTCCAGATTGTGCTGGTAAAAGCAAAGAGTTATGCTGTAGATATAAAGAGCAAGGGATCCCGTATTAAGTGCCGCTGACACTTTTAGGATAGAGGATCTGAAGCTAACACGGCATGGTACTTTTAACTTAGTTCAGAGGTAAACAGTCAGCCTTTGAGTTTATACATCTCCTGTCAGCATTACCGACGATCCTATGTTTGCCGGGGAATGGAAAGATTACCAATTCAAATAATGAGCACAAGAAACTCTTTGATATGATTCCCATAGCCCAGCCTCCTTAGCACGGTTTGTCACTTATGACATGACATTTCAATTCGACTCTGATGTAGTTCAGAGAGCATGCAGTTAACTGAAGACAACTATAAGATTTTTATGACATTGTTCCCACTGCGCGAGCAAAGCTGCGCGTTCCAGATAACATCCACGTCAAAGTTTAGAAATGTATGGGTTTTGACAGCTTTTGCCTCGCTCGGGAAATTTCTTCTATGTAATTTGTTAGTCCGATTGTTGCAAAAGTATAACCGTCAATTTTCTTTATGTTTCATCTTGACATCTATAATCTCTGATGTAGTTATCGTATCGTCAAAGCACATTGAATCTCAATGTCAAGAGTAGCAGCTGCGCTAAGGGGCTATTCTACCATTACACTACTCATCATATGCAGCTGTTTGCTTGGTAGCCACTTCAGCTGTTGTTCTCCAGTTGAGCGAAATTAAAGTTTACTTAACAAATTATGCTTACTTACTGAAAATCTTTGCTTTCAGACGCAGGAGTCCGGTGGATACCTTCATACTGCGCGCTCAAAGAGCTCAGCGTGTCGGACTGCACTGGCGTCACAGACTTCGGCCTGTACGAGCTAGCCAAGCTTGGGCCTGCGCTGCGGTACCTTTCTGTAGCTAAATGTACCCAGGTGAGTAAAGATGGCACTGCCTACCATTTGAATTAGATTGCATACCGTGAATTAACACTTTTTGAGTACGACGGTATAGAGACGACAGTGGCGAGGGTATAGAATACATTTTCATAAATTGATGAAATGTGTAGCACGCTTTTCCACTAGACGGCACCAACACAAAGTAATGATAAATTCGCCGCCTTGTCGGTGGCGTTGCAGTGCTGTCTAGTGTATGTAATGCGCGGACTAGGTATAGTGGAAATCTGGCCCTGTAAATGTCTTATAAACTTCAATATGACAATGTGCTACTTAATTACCTATCCTAGCTATAATCCTGGGTATGGTAGCATCAAAATATAACCTAAAAACGTAGGAAAAATATAACTAAATATATTCATACAAAAAATACAATCGAATTGAGAAAAGGAGGAGAGATAAAAAGTGAAAAAGATGAGAAGGCTTCTCTTTTTATTATTAGGAGTCGGTTAAAAAACAAATAAGACCGGTGAACTCAGAGATTGTCGAGATTGTACGATAAAAACAAACAAACAATTTTTCGTTTTCATACTATCAATATGGAAACAAAGAATATCATAACAGAAAAGTGAATTGAAGCTTTTTTTATCTAGTCTACCTTTTATAACAAGTTTGCTTAGGTCTAAAGCCGTCTAAGATAATATAACTGTATGCCACAAATAGAAAAAAAACCTGAACAGCTTATATTACAAAAGCGAGTTCTTTGCCAAATATCCAAACTAAGCGTAAATACACGATTCCCCAAATTCTAAAAGTTATTCTGCAAACAAATATGGCTTTGAATTTGTGCACAGATGAACCCCGTATACCCTTAGGATTTATCCTTGTTTCAGACAGACAAATCGACTTTTTATGAGCTCATACCTAGATTTGAGTGTATTTTTAATACGCTCATACTAGATTTTAGTGTATCTGTAATACACTTCTTCCTACTAAAGTGACGATGACAATTCACTTCAATAAATATGTTATATTTAACACAAAAATACAATATATTTTCTTGCTCATTCAAGGAAATATTACATAATTGGTGGAAAAGAGCGTATTCTTTCATCTTTCATGCAAATGATAAAAATCTGCCCTTTTTGTTTTCTTTGTAACATTGAAGCGTATAACTTCTTATTTATCCTCTGATGAAAATATAGCAGAAATGAAAAATGTTGCCGAATATGTTCTTTGTTATCTTTATTGAAAAAGAATATTATTTTTAGTCCTATTCTGTGCGATTTAAAAACCAATCTTATCGTATATACATTTATTGGACATAGGCCTGATTTCACTAGGTTCTGATAAAGTTATAGATAGTTAGACCTCATAACTATTTCACAAATAGTTATCAGGTCTACAAATAATTAATATTTTCAACAAATTTCTAGTTTTCCCTACCAAATAACTACCGAATGAGCTTAGCTCCTGTTAAACTGGTCCTTAGATAATAATCTGTATGTATGTTTTAGGTACTCATTATTGTTTTATTATTCTGCTCTTCTCTTCATTAAAACATTAACTTTTGCACCTACTACCACACTGTCAGCATCACCCAAAGGTTAACTGGTAGAAAATGCCTATGGCATTAAGTCCGCCTATGTGCGATATCATTACATAAAATTTAAATAAAAAAATATAAATATTTGATTTCGACACAATTTTCTTTTTTCCATAATCTAAATCTCCTCTTCGTTCCTCGTAATATTCCGATTATGTATTAAAATAATAAGTTTCTACTGTTAAATGAGACAAGTTACCTCAGTACATCTTCAGATTCCCACAGGATTGCGGGCGTCGTAGTTGACACTGATATGCAAATGGCATCTAGCTGCATTCTAGTTCTAGCACAGATAGTCGGGATATACCTAGGTGATATAATTTATTGGACGCTGAGAAATCCACTAGGACCTGCACTACACCTGCCACCTAGTTTATTATTAAAGACATGTATTATACAGATTGTATGATGTTTAAAGCATTGAATTGGTAACTCCAACAACAAAGAAGACAAATATGAAATTTTATGTTATTTTTAGGAATGCTTTTATTTATTACTTTTTATTTAATACTTGAAATCCTATCTATACAATTATAGTGTTAGTTAGTGATAATTTTAAAACTCTTAAGTTTAAATTAGGAAATTTAACTTATAAGCCCTTTGCCACTTGATTTTTAGTGTTCCGTTGTACCTACAAGGACCTCTACGTTTCGCCATGTCCATCCATTTTTTTGTATAAAGAAAGAATTGACAATACTGACTAAGTGGTAGACAATATTCTTGCAAACCCCCTACATGTAAAGTGGGGATGTTTTATTTTCTTCCATCAACGATATTGATAGATAGGTCTTTTAAATATATTGAGCAGTTACCAAGACAGTTTTTTGATTTAGAGCAAATTTAAAACCTATATTCTTAGCTAAGAATCGACCCCGTTGATTTCGAAAATAATTTAATTCTGTATTAATAAATATTACACCATTCGATAGCGTCGTAATTTTTTTTTTCTGAAAAGTAATGATATACCAAACTTAATGAAGCAGCCAGTTTTTACAAAATACGTATAGTTTCAGTTTCGGATTTGGTTTCGGCCGAAACTGGCTTTGGGTGCGAATATCACGTTTTGGTTTCGGTTTCGGCCAAATTAACCAATTTCAGTCGGACACAATTTAAATCTCTTTCTTTTCCCCAGGTATCTGATTCCGGGATCCGAACCCTGTCGAGGCGGTGTTACAAGCTGCGCTACCTCAACGCCCGAGGGTGTGGGGCTCTCGGAGACGATGGAGTAGAAGCGATTGGGAGAGGGTGCTCTAGACTGAGAGCATTGGATCTTGGAGCTACCGATGTGTCGGAAGCTGGGTTACAGGTAAGGATTGATGCCAGCAAATCTAGTAACTCTTAAATTTTATCACTATTGCGAAACTAAAATGTGCTAGCACTATTTTTCGCTAATAGGTTACAGTTGATTGTATTATATTATATTGTATGAAAACATCTCTCTTGCGCTCTACCATCTGTGAAGTCGCCTGTAATTTTATGTTATGTTATTAATGTTACTTCTTACTTCCAGATCCTGGCCCGATGCTGTCCAAACCTAAAGAAGCTGGCCTTACGAGGCTGCGAGCTAATCGGAGACGATGGGCTAGAGGCCGTTGCGTACTACTGCCGTGGCCTCACACAGCTGAACATACAAGATACGCCCGTCACTCTTCGAGGGTACAGGGCTGTCAAAAAGTACTGCAAAAGATGTGTTATTGAACATACTAATCCTGGATTCTGCTAGTTTGGAAGGGTCCTTTTAACCAGGACGTAATAAGGCTTCTGAGCCTCAAATAAAGAAAATTTAGGCAGTAACGATTGAATTGTTACCTAATGCCAGAAACTGCTTTGCGACTGAACACGGTGTTGGCTAAGCCGGACAAAGATAGACTGGATCTAAAGAGCCCGGATGGCATCCCGAAAAGAGTCCACGACTCACTTCTGTCGCAGGAGGGGTTAGTCCAACGAGCAATAGCTTCTATGGCGGGGTAGAAAAGGAGGGCGAGCATTGTAGCATTTTTTTTTCTACAGGCAAACCCTGCAAGCCAGGCTCGAGAGAGGGCCTGCAAAGTCTCACGCAGGAATGTATGGGCAGTCGGACATTGGAACCGAACACGATGACATTTGAATAGGCTCTGTAAGATACTGCCACTCAAAATGCTACCCAATTTTGACAGTTGGCCGAACAAATCTTTCCAATTTCAAGAGTTCAATTAACATCACAAGCGGGGAAGACGATATTGGTCCAAGTTACAAAGTAAAACTTTTGGTTAGCACGATCAAAATTCAAATTAAGTTTAAGAAACTCCGATCCATTCTGAATTCAAAGCAGCAAGAGACGTATAGAAAACAACAATGAATACTCGATCAGATCCATACCTAGAAACCAAGTAGAGAATAAAGATTAACTACTTTACATTGCAATTCATCTTCAATAATCTTATTTTGTTTTCAGTAAAGTTTCCTTTCGCATATATGTATATAACATACTTACTATATTTTTACACTATCTACACGTTTGTGTAGAAGTGTGACCTGCATACCAAACTTGTGGGCCAACTGTACAAGCATAAAAGTGAAGCTACTTTAATTGTTTTGTTTCGGCTTAACACAACTCGTACATTCAATTTCTGTTTTTGTACGTGTCGGCCAAGCGGTGGCGTGGCTGCGCGGCGGCGCGGCGAATTTCCACGCACATATCAATCTGGTTTTGGCTTCACTTTAGACAATGCTTATACTATCGACCTAGAAATCATAACTAAAGTACAGATTTTTAAATGGAATGAGAATGTGAGAAATTTGAATACCTGAACAGAATAACATCAATCCTCTCAATCAAGTATTGTATTATTCACATGTCTACGAGCAATGTGCTTCCATTGTCTAACGTGCACTATGTCTGCAATTCCGAATACCGGACTTGGCACTTTAAATTGAAAATTCCAAATTCGACGTATTCTTTCCAGGAATAGTAGAAACTAAGGTATATAATTTGAGTTTTGAAATTCACCGCTTGGCTAGTACCTTTTCAATATAATGACAACTGTAATCGACTGAACTGAACTGTTGACGACCGGATGGCGAAGTGGGCAGGTATGCCTGCGACGCCGGGGTCGTGGGTTCGATTCCCACTTAAGACAAATCTTTGTGTGCATGAACATGGGGGTTTGTCTTAGTCTGGGTGTTTCTATGTATAATAAGTATGTATTTACAAAAGAAAAGTATATATGTATTAGTATCAGTTATTCTAGTACCCACAGTAAAAGCTTTGCTTAGTTTGGGTCTAGATGGCGTTGTGTGTAAGTTGTGAAATATTAAAAAAAAAAAAAAAAAAAAAAAAATCATACACGATTTACAGTTGTCATTTTATATAAGACTAGATTTTGCCCGCGACTTTGTCCACGTGGAATTCGTTTTATTAAGTAGTAGCTGTTCCCACGCATTGATCTGCGTTCAACCTTACTGTTCCTTCTTCTTAAGACCTTTATTGAAAGTTAGACTATCAAACACAGAAGTAATTATCAAAATTAGAGTAGTAGTTTTGCAGATTAGCGCTATCAAACAGTCAAACTAACTTTCTCTTAGTTACGTCAGCGTGGTAGGTACATCGATAAAAAGTAGCCTATGCTACGTGTCTTGTAATCAGTTACCTACATCTAAAATTTTATTGAAATCGGTTTAGCCGTTTAGAAGATTAGCCGATACAAACAGACAGACAGACAGACAACAATTTTTAAAACTGTATTTTAGGCATCGTGTAAGGTACTATACCAGCTTGAAAAAACATAGTTATTTTACATTAATAACAGACACTTCAATCTTATTTTTTTGTACTGACTTTCTCTCGGATATGACTAAATGCCGATTTTACCTATGTGCTAAACTCAAGTTAAACAGCTGAAAATAAGGGTTTATAAAAACCGTGGAATCGGGGTTCAATTGTTTGACCCCATACAAAGTATCGAATTTCGTATGTAAATATCAAAGTATTGAATATGTACTAACATAGTTTTTAATATAATGGTCTATGCACACTAACTGTCAGTTTCGTCAGTAAATACTTTAGTGGAATTTAATGAAGGTAATTATTGCTCAGGGTACGACACAATAGGTGCGTTATAATAACGTCCTATGTATTAAAGACGACAAGACATATCATTTCTTCAAAATAAATTGAAATTCTTTTTAACCGACTTCATAAAAGGAGGAGGTTCTCAATTCATCTGTATTATTATTTTGTTGATGTTTGTTACCTCATAACTTTCGACTGGGCGAAGTGATTTTAATGATTCTTTTTGGATTTGAAAGCTGGTGCTTCTCGTATTTCAATTTTCTGACAATGGCACCCATGAGAAAACGATATAAGTCTAAAATTATTGTAATTGAAGTCGGTTTGTTTATCTTTTCTTATTTGTTTGTGTCGCAGGGGTGTTCAAACATATAATTCACACACAAAGCACACCAGAGTAATTTACAGTTGTTTAATCATAAATATAACGCGGTGTTTTGACTTGTTTAATGTGCGTGGACCCTAAATGTAAATGCTTTAAATATAAATATAACCCAATAGCTTAAGTTAATATATATAATTTTAAAAATGTATTTATGTACAGGGTACAGAATAATTACTTTGGTTTGTAAAAAATATTTCATGAAGTGAATGTAAATGACGTAAAATGTGAAATCAATACAGGGTTTTACAATTATTATAAAGTCGCTTACTAGTGATTTAGTACAAGATTCTGAGACCCTGGGTGCAAAGTTAATACCGGTTTTTTTTAATCTTAACTGGTAATTGTCTCTACGGTGTAATTTATTTTATGAAAGAGGCGTTAATTTATTTAACGTCTGTTGTATAAAAAATTGCCTTCTTCACATGACCATCCTGTATGTTTATTGAAGATAATAATGATTTTTGTAACAGCCGATTTGATGATTCTATTACGATATAGATGCTCAATTTGGATACAGAACAAATTTTACACAGGAAAGCTTTAGATATGAAACATCTATAATATTACTAAACAAGTAAAATGCTGAAATTCTCGATAATTGGATTAAATTCAATACTACGGTTGAAAAGTTATGAGGATTTTTTTAAAATAGCCCAAAAAACTAAAAAATAGGTAAACATAACACCTCTGGTTTCTACGTAATTAGCGCCTTATCCAATTCGGCTAAAGGCATAAAAGTCATCATAAATATTGATATCTAATAATTTCCACATATTTCTTTATTAAGTCCGCGATGTAATTAACTCGCTCGCTACGATCGCACTTGGTTTTTATATTTGACTGTAAGTATGTACTTATTTATTAATTATGGTATGTTTGAAATTGAAAGTATTACGAATTTGGACAGATTTTTGTATTGTGCCATAGTGCTCTTTTAAATTGTAAGACTAAATTCTGATTAAATATTTGTACCTACTTTTTTAAGTAGGCTGTGGTGTAATAGTGGAAGTGACTTAAACAAGAAATGTTCAGAAAATATACTTGTGCAATAAAATGCATCTTTAATAGGTACTTAGCCTTTTTGGTTCTTATTTTTTTAAAATACTTTTACTATCATACCTAAAAATAATGCCGCGCAATGACGGATTCACTGCACTGGTGATATTTATAGCACGGTATTCCGGGGACTTTTTTGAGTAACATTTTCTGTTTGAAGTCACTTCAGCCAGTGACACAGCTGAACAATTATAAATATGTAATTATAGCAAGTACCTTCAAAAGGTATTGCGCCGTAGGATAAAATTATTTCTATATTAACTGAATTGCCATTGTTGATTTAGTTTTTATTATTAAATTATATTTTTTAATTTGGTGTTTTGTTTATATGCCCACCTCAATTTAATAGGTACAGATAAATAATAATATCGGACGCGCGGTTTGGTAAATTAAAAACATTTGCGTCTCACTTTAGAATTTTTGTTACTCAATAAAAAATATTGGAACGATTTGCCATGGTAACAATTTGTATCGAGTAGTTTATCTTCAAAAAAATGGTCGCAACACGTCACGTGAAAATAACGAAATAAGGGGACCAAAAAAAGACAGGGATGCGGTGCTGAGACAAACCAATTAAAAAAAAGAATGATACAACTGAATGATATTCTACTGTATTTTAATATTATGTACATACAGCTACTGATCAACCTATACATTTCCATATGATTTAAAAGATGGTCTCGCGTTGTATTTATTGGCTTTTCGTGCAATGCGTGACCAGCTTATACTGGAAATGTATAGGTTGATCGGTAGCCGTGTCCGCATGATATTAAAATACAGTTAGTGGACAGCCCTATCGTGAATCGCGTGATTGTCTTTTGTTATTTCAAGGGATATAATAGCGTCAGAGTACTGGCTTATATTTATACCGTGATTTTGGAGTATTTTATCTGGTTATCCTCTCTTGCATATAGGTTTGTCCTGTTTCTGCATTAGAGCTAGATGGCGCTGTAAATAACGTCAAACAAGAAAAAAATCCCATATAACTTTTTTGTCCAAAAGTTTTGATTGGATTGAACTTGAGACTTCAAGTGATTATACCACTAGGCCAACAAGGCAGTAGTACGTATGTGCATAATAAATAATAATATGAAACATGTTCATGACATTAATAACCTCATTATGTGAGTGTAGGCGAGACATAAACGAGGTTATTACATAATGTTATAGGACAGGAGCTCAGATTCTTATGGTTGTTGGTAATAATGATAGCTTCCTGCAATTCTATACAACCTTATGATCATGGTTTTGTCCTAATTTTGTAGACATTTTGTTTAGGTACTATTAAACAAATATATTCATGTGTTTGGCCACGATCTCTCCTGATGGTTAGTAATGATGCGGTCCACGGTGGAGAACGCTAACTTTATAAGACACCTATTTACTCTTGCTTTGTTAAGACCCAAATTGTATTTATGCGACAACATAGACTCGGGCAGGGCGTTCCTCTCCAAATCAATTCACATTAGAAATCAAATGTGACAATTTTAAACAAGACATTTGTCAAAATTGGTCTGATAGTTCTCGTAGAGTCAGCGCCGCCATTAACTGCCAGCGGCGATAGCCGGTACTTAACGTAAATGACTAATAGGATGAGGAATAGACAATATTGGCCAGCTTCGTCGTTAGTTCCGGCTATTGTCATCGGCAAAGAGTGGCGTCGCGGATTCTACCTAGGTAGCTATGCTGAAAGTTAGTAATATAATATATAGCCACATAACATAACATCACGTCTACATTACCCAGAAGGATGTGCCAGAGGTGTACAACACCCACATTTCACCTGTTAAGTTTAGTAGTAAGCCTATCGCCATCCATCGGGCACTATTCGAACTCCGTGCTGCTATTGTGATTTTCCTGTTGGAAAATTAAAAAGAAAGAAAGAAAGGCAAAAATTTTAATTCCAGCACAGATCCTAAAAGTAAACACAGAAAAATATACAAAATAAATTAAACGCAAAATAAAAAAAATAAACAATAATATTAATAATAAAGTCAAAGTTACATCTATCACGAGTACCAGTGCAGGAATCGGGATATCGCTCAGCGTTATGCTTTACAGCGCTTGTATTGCTGCAAGACACCGCAAAGCGCTGTTGTTCTGCGATGCATCACAAATAACACTTTGCCCGACCTATAAGATATTGGTATGATAAAATTCTAAAGTAGACCCGCAATATAGCGCTTCCATTTAAAGACGATTATAATTAAATTTCAGTGATCCATGTTAAATGTAGCGATGGCCGCATGGGAGACCGTAAGACTGCTGTCAAAGGTTTCGAGTTCAAATCCACGGCACACACTTCTTAAGATTCGTCGTTTCAAAGATATGCATGTATTTGTCATATAAATTATCGCTCGCTAACGGTGAAAGAAACATCGTGAGGAAACCTGCATGCCTGATAGTGCCTAAAAAAAGTGCTCGAAGGTAGTGTGAAGTCTACCAATCCGCACTTGGCCAGCGTGGTGAACTATGGCCTAACCCTTTTCATCATGAGAAGAGGCCCGAGCCCAGCAGTGGAATATGTATTCAATACAGGGCTGCTATTATTATAATTAAATAGAAATATGTAATATGTAGGTGTGTGGAAAAGTTAACAACTAAAGCTGTTAATTTACCAGTGAAATGAGTGGTAATAACGTTATACTGCTGTGGGTTGGGATTTAGCAGTAACAAACTTCCAAACAAGCGGATAACGACCGGAAGGTGGAGTGGGTAGTGTAGCTGCCTGCGACGCCAAGGTGCCGTGGATTTGAACTCGAAACCTTTGACAGCAGTCTTACGGTCTCCCATGCGGCCATCGCTACATTTAACATGGATCACTGAAATTTAATTATAATCGTCTTTAAATGGAAGCGCTATATTGCGGGTCTACTTTAGAATTTTATCATACCAATATCTTATAGGTCGGGCAAAGTGTTATTTGTGATGCATCGCAGAACAACAGCGCTTTGCGGTGTCTTGCAGCAATACAAGCGCTGTAAAGCATAACGCTGAGCGATATCCCGATTCCTGCACTGGTACTCGTGATAGATGTAACTTTGACTTTATTATTAATATTATTGTTTATTTTTTTTATTTTGCGTTTAATTTATTTTGTATATTTTTCTGTGTTTACTTTTAGGATCTGTGCTGGAATTAAAATTTTTGCCTTTCTTTCTTTCTTTTTAATTTTCCAACAGGAAAATCACAATAGCAGCACGGAGTTCGAATAGTGCCCGATGGATGGCGATAGGCTTACTACTAAACTTAACAGGTGAAATGTGGGTGTTGTACACCTCTGGCACATCCTTCTGGGTAATGTAGACGTGATGTTATGTTATGTGGCTATATATTATATTACTAACTTTCAGCATAGCTACCTAGGTAGAATCCGCGACGCCACTCTTTGCCGATGACAATAGCCGGAACTAACGACGAAGCTGGCCAATATTGTCTATTCCTCATCCTATTAGTCATTTACGTTAAGTACCGGCTATCGCCGCTGGCAGTTAATGGCGGCGCTGACTCTACGAGAACTATCAGACCAATTTTGACAAATGTCTTGTTTAAAATTGTCACATTTGATTTCTAATGTGAATTGATTTGGAGAGGAAAAATTTAGAATCCTGGGTATACGCCCCAAGTGCTTTGCCAAATTAAGCTATGGATTCGTATGCTGCTAGACTCGAAATTTCTTAACTCTTTTGTGACAGCGTCGTAGGTATATATATATATATATATATATATATATATACCTTAGCTAGACGAACCTTACTTGGTATGAGTCCTGCTGGATTCTTAATTTTTCAACTTTAATATTATATAAAATACAAAAAGGCATAGCAAAGCTAAAATTTGCTTTAAAATATTACAAGTAGCTGTATTTATGTTATTATATTATCTAGGCTGCCTCGATGGTCTAGTGGTTAGCGTTTGCGTCTCTCACTGTGAGGTCTCAGGTTCGATTACCGAGTCGTGCAAAGAGGTATTTGTGAACTTGCCGTCATTTTATTATTTCAATTTACAATAGCAGCACGGATTTAGAATTGTGCCCGCTGGATGGCGATAGGCTCACCTCTTATTCTTTGGGACCTAACTAAAACAGGTGAAGTGTGGGTGTTATACACCTCTGACACATCCTTCTAAGTGTGATGTAATGTTATGTTTTTTATTATGTAGGCTTTATTTTACTTCTGTGGGAAACATCAACATCTTTAAAATTTATTATTTATTGTATTTGCGTGAAAGCTAACAAACATTCTTTCACATACCTACCAAATATATAGTTTTTACTTTCAAGAGAATAAGTGAGATGATTTTATCAAAACGACGGGCTTAAGATCGAGAGTGTTCAAATCCTGGCGATTACACCACGGACGAGAAACTTACTCCAAACACAAATGAATTTAGCTTAGCTGAAAAGGATAAACAAAAACACTAGTATTTTTTTATTCACTAATTACTAGTTAGTCTGATAAAATAGCTAAAAAAATACTTAAAAGCCTTTGAAAGAGTGGTACGATATTAAATAAACCGATAGTTATTGGTTAATAATAAATATGATAAAATTTTATCAAATTAATAATACCATTCATCAAATCACAGCAGACCGCCGGCACTTGAAATGATTAAGTTTATTATAATCTATTATTCATAAAGAGCAATTTTGGAATCGAAAAGACGAAATTCCACTATTTTTTCCATACTAATATGCTGTTGCCCACAGCTTCGCTGGCGAAGTACGTCGACCCTCGACAAGCGGTATCATCAATACAAATGAATAAAATTGAAGTGTTTTTAATGTCAAAGTAACAATCTTTTTTTAAGCTGGTATAGTTGTTTGCACAATTATTATTATTATTAAGCTTTTATTGCTGATATTACATATTCATTAAATTACATTATATTAAAAAAAGAAAATCAATAAACTACTTAAATATAACCATTTCACATACTTTTACATTTCATACTTATTACTTATCATTTAATAATATTGTGAGATTTTATCATGATCCAGTTTCCTTTGTATCAGCGTGTCCTTCAGACACATAGGCCTCTTCCAGCTGTTTCCATGGTTGTCTGTCCTGAGCAGTTCTTGTCCATGTCAGTCCTCCTATTTGCTTAATGTCGTCTGCCCACCTTTTAGCCTGTCTCCCTCTCCTCCATTTCCCATCAAGTGGTAGCCATTCTGTTAGGGTTTTTGTCCATTTATCGCGACTCTCTCTGGTCATGTGGCCCGTCCAGTGCCACTTTAGTTTTTTAACTTGCATTACTACGTCCTCTACTCTAGTCGTTGATCTTATATGCTGTGCTCTTTGCCTGTCCTTTAATGTGTTGCCCATCCTTTGCACGATACCTTTACCTAAATTACAGTTTTTAAAATATTAGTTTGTTTGTCTGTCTGCCTGTCTGTTTGTGTCGGTTTCTACTAAGCGGCTGGATCGGTAAAATCAAATTTTAGATTCAGGTAACTGACTGCAAGGCGCGTTACATAGGCTACTTCACCTACCAGACGAAACTGCGGGTGAAAGTTAGTATGTTTGTTTGATAGCGCTTATCTGAAAAACCACTGGTCGAAACTTGATAACCTTTTGTGTTTGATAATCTAAAATACTGTAGTAAGTTTTTTGAAAATTAGATTATGTCAAAAAGCTTACTACAATATTTCAGACTACACAAATGATAATAGTATTCGGAAATGAATTGCTCTTCTTATGTGACTTTTATATGTAGGTACTTTTATATTGTTATATTTTTCATTTTAAAAGATGGTGCACATGAGTTTGTCACCAGCTCTTCTCAAATAGCAATACCCATCGGAGCTGGTTCTTGGACTGATTTTAATTTGATTCTAAACAGTTGGATTAAAATTATTCTGAGCCCCGGTTATTCAAATCATTGTAAATAGTATAATTTAGTATTATTTATGATTTATTTTTATATCATTTTTAACCGACTTTAAAAAAAGGAGGAGGTTCTCAATTCGGTTGTATGTTTTTTTTTTTTTGTAATATTTTGACGTGTTCAAGCGCCTCCTGGGGCTTATGAAAATAAGTGATTTGAATATGAATGAATTTGTATTGGGTAGTCTAACTCCCCACAAAAAACTTTAGATATTTAAAATTACGCTTAAACCCCACGGAAGTTAAGCAGTAAGGTGGAACGCTGATTAAAGCGCGCGAGCAGTTAATACTTAAAACAGCTAGTTCATAAATATAACTCAATATTTTTATTGAAAAGTAAAAGTGAAACACGAGATTTCACTTAAGTGTTAGTAGTAGATTAATAGAAAGGTACTAAAACAAATTGAATATTCTTCAAATCGAGACAGAATCACTTAAGTTCGACATCAAACAGACTACGTAATACTAAGTTTTTTACGTGTACGTTGCCCAGAGCTTTTTATTACGTAGAATTCTAAGTTAGATTTTATTTTATTTAACTTTTGCACATATAAAGGTACAGAGGCGGACTTCATGCATAGTGGTATTTTATTACAGTCAACCTGGGTGGTGCAGAGAAAAGCAAGAATTCGCGAGAAAAGCGAGAAATCGTCAGTCACGTCTAGACGTTCAACGAATAGCTAAAGGCTGACTTTTTAACTAAGTCCTCGCCTGTGTAAATCACTATTTCTTTCTTCCTACGATGTTACATATCTTAGGAAATATCTTGGTGCATTTAATCTCCTGTATATATGTTATTAAGTGCCCCCACCGCCCGCACCTGTCTCAGTCCCCTTTGCCGTCATACCCCCGCGCCCCTGTACCGCGCAGGCGAGGACTCAGTTAAAGGGTCAGCCTATAGTGATCTGCATAATTATTTTTAACCGCCTTCAAAAAAAGGAGGAGGTTCTCAATTCGGTTGTATTTTTTTTTTTTTTTTATGTTTGTTCGCCAATTACTCATTTAGTTGATGTTTGCTTTGAAGGCTAGCTAAAGCGATATAAATGATAAGATGACATGGTTGAAAACGTATTTTATTCTAAAATGATTGTCTTATTGGTCTAGTGGCTAGAATATGCGCCTCTCATCATGTGGTCTTGGGTTCGATTCCCAAAGTGTTATTTGGGTAGGCTCATCTGCTATCCCATGGGACCTAAAACATAACAGGTGAAATGTGGGTGTTGTACACCTCAGCCATACCCTTCTGGGTAATATAGGCGTGATGTTATGTTATGTATTTTGTAGGATATGTGCGTTATTGCATACATTTCGGCATGTTTACTGGTGGTAGAGCTCTTGTGAATAAGCTCGAGAGCGGCAGCACCACCGTCTCACCTTTAACCTGCCGCCAAATAGTAGTGCTTCCATTACTGTGTTCCGGTTTGGTGGTGAGATCAGGCCCTGAAATTACTGGCACATGAGGCATAACACCGTAGTCCTCAGCTGCAGCGACGCATCTATAATCTGCTTTTGTGGATTGTTGATGTCCATGGGCTGTACTCCACTTACCATCAGGTGGACTACACGTTCGTTCGCTGTGGGAGTAGTATAAAAAACAAATATGTTCTATTTTTTGCCAACAAAAAATCGAACACCAATTTATAGATCAGCGCTCTCGCTGATCGATAAATTGGTGTCCGAAGATATTGCACGGTTGGCGTAGCAGTTAAGAGCTCTCTCTTAACTGCTACGCCAACCGTGCAATATCTTTAGGAATATCTTTATTAATAACTTAATAAATATTTTTTAGGACGTAGCAATCGCCAAGTAAGAGTAATTCAATAAGTAGATTATAATTTTGCTAAATATAAAAGCGACAGATTTCTTAGTTAACATCGAACACAGTTGACATTTGAGCGAAACATAATACACATTTTACCGCCTTCCATTTCCACTGGTATTTTTGGTTTAATTTGTTATTTTAATATATGTCGCAATATCACATCCACCATATATTGTAATAATATTTTTTGTAAGTTGTAAATGACGAAGGAAAAGACTACAAAAGGAAGATAATTTCAAAAAAAAGCTACCAATAGATAGCCTTTATCAGCGTGATTTATGTCTGTAATAAAATATTGGTCGCCATCGTCAAAAGGTTTCTGAGTACTCTATTACAGTTATCAAAAGAAGACTATTCACTTGGGAACAAAATCAATCATCTATCAACCTTTGTCAAAAGAATTGCTACGATGAAACGTTTTCAACGAGCTACGTGTTCGTAGAGGGGATGCTACGAGTTGCTACGAACTTTGTTTGTGGTGAACAAAGTATGTCATGAATTCATGGTAAGCTATAATAATGTATTACTATACAGACTTTGCAAGGATAATAAACATATATACATTATTCTTCAAGGAAGACGTTAGAAAAGTATAGCTTTTGGTGATCTGAGATCTGATCGCCAAGACGAGCCAGCGAAGCTAAGGGCATTACTTTCCTTTTCTGAAGTGTTTCGTCGATTTTTGAGCACTTATAAATTGGGTTTGGACTTTACAAAATAAATGAAATTCTCAGGATATAAATACCAATAACAGATTTATTAAATATACTAAGTTTCAATTGAATACTTCAGATTTTATTGATATCTAAAAACCCCGATTTCGTCACTGATTCAGTAATGATCATCCAAACTCATAGGGTTTGGTATTAAAGCTAGTTTTAGTACAGAAATAACAATAAAAGACAATGTATTGAATAGTGCAAAAATCAGACGTAATATCTCTGTCTGGCTATCTCTGTTTGGCGCACGCGCACTTATACAATATTTATCCCTGCAATAAAGCACTACTGGTCGTTCAAAATGTAAACGCAAAAAAAATAACTTGGCTTCTAAAATATATTAATGAAAAAAAAAATTGAAAAAAATATATATTTTCCATTTTTTTAGTTGTTAATGCCATACTAGACAATATAAACTATGTTTCTGATCATAAAATATTAAAGATATAAATTTTTATAATACAGAACAAATATAATGAAAAAGATTTTTAGATTAGAGATAGAGATTAGATTTTTTAGATTTTTTTAACAAATACTAAAATAAATAATTTCTAAATGTAAATAACACAATAGTATTTTTAGTAAATACGCTTAAGTAAGAAATAATTGCGAAATTCCGTAGAAAATCATATTATTATGCCATCTGACTTTTAAGACATAGCTCGTTTATTATCATTTTTTTTTATAATTATTACCGTATCTTAGCTTGATTATTTGAAAAGTAAAAATACCAAATCAGCTTACAAAGGCTCGAAAAAATTAGACATTTCAACAACATCCCGCCGAACCTGAACACATGCAAGAAATAAAGGCGAATTGAAATACTCCAATTTCTTTTACAAGAAAATTTCTTTTGTACGTTTTTTTTAACATTACAAAGTCTTTTTAATGTATGATTAAATTCGTACGTCCCGATTGTTCCTTTTATAAAGAAGTAATCGCACTTTCCTGTCATTTGAAAAACCTATCTGCATACACACATAATATTATTGTCAAAATGTCGCGGATTGACTGGTTTTTAAGGGTTCCGTAGTACCTACATGGAACTCTCATACTTTCGCCATGTCCGTCTGTCTATCCGAGGCATAGCGTTGAAACTGTTTGCCATAGACAGCTAAAATATTGCATGGATATATTTGTTAGCAATGTTAAGAAAAATTCCGTTTTCAATTGAGTATTTCCTGACGGAAATATCCAAATAACACTTCTGACCCACCTAGGAATTGAACCAAAAACTTAGCAGTAAGAGTCAAACAGTCAGTAGTTCAAATCCTGCCGGTCCTATATCTTTTTCAACTGTTTCTTAGTATAATTTGCTAAGCATAGCTTAATACTATAAAAATAATCAATAAAATAACGTACGCGTTCATTCGTTACAACATTTGTGCTGAATGTAACTTCGCCATGTTGGTTTGTATTCTACATAAGATAGGAACAAATGGATGAACGTGACGTCACGAAATGACGTATCATACAGTTGAGAAATTTAGGGTTCTGGTAAGAGGCGACCGTAGCTGGATGGCTAAAGCGGCTGCCCGGTGTGCAGTAAGGTCGCAGGTTCAAATCCTGCCGGTCCCATATCTTTTTCAACTGTTTCTTAGTATAATTTGCTAAGCATAGCTAAATGCTATAAAAATAATCAATTAGAAGTTAGCAGTAAGAGGCTGCATACGCTGACCACAAAACTAACGTAACAGGCTAATAATTAAATTATGCCAAATACTCATTCGGAAGATTCTATATATACTTAACATAACATAACGCCTATATTACCCAGAAGGGTGTGGCAGAGGTGTACAACACCCACACTTCACCTGTTATGTTTAGGTCCCATGGGATAGGGGGTGAGCCTATCGCCATAAACCTAGCACAATTCCAACTCCGTGCTGGTATTGTGAATCCTGGCGGCAAGTTCACAAATAACCATTTGCATTGAATCATCAAGGTAAAGCTTCGGTTTCCTAGCATAGCGGTGTGGAATAATGCGGTTGTAAAGATAACGGTACAATGACGTCTGAATAGGCTCTGTCGGGTTGATATAAATCAAACAGTGGACTGTATTAAAATAGGATATATTGCCACGAATTACTTAGTACAAGATCGGTACATCAATTGACCGTAACAAAGAAATGCCCGTGTGCTCTCGCGGTGCTAAGGCGAGACTAGTGAGTGAGCCGGGGCGCGGCGCGGGCGCGGCCGTAGGTTCGGTGCCCCGCGACCCGCGCCTTCCCCTATATGCTCAATGGCCATAGTGATGCGCCGACATATTCCCCGGGTTGAAAGGATGTCTTCAATCTTCTGGAAGGGGGCAGATGCAGTTGAAGCCACGACAAATGGTGCCCCTCTTCGTCTTCATCTCAGCCACTCTCGTGACTCCGTCGACGCCGGGATAGGTCTTCGTGACCCGACCCAGGGACCAGAGCAGAGGTGGCGCTGTTTTGTCCTTGATCAGGACTAAGGACCCCGGCTTCAATTCACCTCTGGAATGAAACCACTTGGACTTGGCCTGCAGCAGAGAAGTGTACTCATTATGAAATCTGCTCCAAAAATGCTGCCTGATGTACTGGATCCTCTTCCAGCGATCCAGCCGCGTGATGTTCGCGTCAGTCACCTGAGGGTAAGGCACTGATAAGAGTGGTCGTCCAATCAGGAAGTGAGAAGGAGTTAGAGCCGAAAAATCATTGGGGTCTGTGGAAAGAGGAATGAGGGGGCGTGAATTTAGCACCGCCTCTATTTGAGTGAGGCAAGTAGCCATTTCCTCAAAAGTAAAATGGGTAAGATGCAGTAACCGTTTTAAATGATGCTCACACGATTTGACAGCAGCTTCAGCCAGCGAATTGAAATGAGGGCTATATGGAGGCGTAAAAACAAATTCAATGCCCAGCTGCGCTATTTCAGATGCAACACTAGATGATTCCAAGAACCTACACATCTCATTCGATGCACCTACGAAGTTCGTGCCATTATCGGACGTGATGCTTCGAGGCTTGCCTCGACGCGCCACGAAGCGATTTAAAGCGGCCAGATAAGCTTCGGTGGAGAGGTCGCTGACGAGCTCCAAATGTACGGCTTTTACTGCCGAGCAAACAAAGATGCACATATACGATTTTGTAAGTTTGCAGCCACGACCTTTTCGATTGGCCACCAATACTGGACCCGCGTAGTCAACATAACAGTTGAGAAATGGATACTCAAGCTGTGTTCTGGAATTAGGTAGCTGACCCATTATAGGCTGTACATTTTGAGCCTTGTATCTAAAACATTTGAGACATTTATTCACGACGTGTCTAGATAAGTTTCTACCACCTAAAGGCCAATAAGTCTGTCGAATGTGCGACAGCAACAACTGTGGACCAGCATGAACAAGCTTTAAATGTTGCATGTGAAATATAAGTTTAGTAAGAATGTGCTTACTGCATATTACTATAGGATGTTTAACATTAAAATCGTAGGGAGAGTTATCAAGCCTGCCGCCCACGCGAATGAGGTTATTATTGTCGATGAAGGGCGACAGAGGAAGCAACCTACTTTTGCGTGGCAATTTCTTACCAGACTTCAACAAATTATACTCTTCAGGAAACATCTCAAGTTGAGAAAAGTGTATTATTAAATTTAATGAATTTTCTAATTCTGATGTAGAAAGATTGCCACACAATTTATGTTTATTTTTTACATTGTAAATAAATCTCTGTACATATGTAATTATTTTTTGTATTTTTGTTAGGCTAGAATACTTTTCTAATAACTGATGAATGATTGATGAGTGAATGGTTGCTACTGAATGATTATGATTCGAATGATTATTATGAAATAAATGATTCTCACTACTATCACTACTAATGAAATGAGTTACTACTTCCGGCAAACTATCCTTCCCAGTGTTGGGCATTGTGGGCCACTCATTTTCGCTAAGCCACAAAAAAGAGGGTCCAGACCACCAGAGCGGTGTGTCTTTAATAATATCAGCCCTAAAACCACGGGAAACAAGATCCGCCGGGTTGTCCTTCGACGGTACGTAGCTCCAGGTATGACCAAATGTGCTTTCTTGTATCTCATTTACTCTATTTTTAACAAAAGGTTTTAATTGATTAGGATTAGTAGAAAGCCAAGCTAATACTATGGTTGAATCACACCAGAATCTACATTTGTGAATGGGTATTGTAAGCGATTCCTGAACCTTAGTACACAGCCTTGCACCCAACAAAGCTCCACAAAGTTCAAGTCTCGGTATCGTCGTAGGTTTGATAGGCGCTACACGATTTCTAGAGACTAGAAGTTGTACGCCTACGGATCCATCACTGCTGCAAGACCGAATGTACACACAAGCGCCATACGCCCTCTCGGACGCATCGGTAAAGACGTGTACTTCATGCATAATAGAGCCTTCACGCAAAACCCAACGAGGAACTTTTAAACTATTTAAAGATGTTATTGTGCTTACAAACGTAGACCAAAGATTTCTAATATCGAGAGATACTTCGTCGTCCCAGTCATATTTTTCTAGCCACAGACGCTGCATGACTAGTTTCGCTTCGACGACGCACGGACCAACGAGGCCTAGTGGGTCAAAGATTTGACTGATAACAGAGAGGACATGACGTTTAGTGACTTTCGTAGTGGATGTGATATTAATAGTGTATGTGAGTGAATCAGAATCACAAACCCAGTTAAGCCCTAGGGTTTTTGTTTGAGAAGGATAAGTACCTTGCTCAGAAAAATGCAATGTGTTATGTGACTCGTTACCATCAGTTATTTGTTTTTGTATTTCAAGATGGTTTGATCGCCACTTACGTAAATTAAATTTGGCAGACGACAGAACAGATTGCACCTTTTTTGCAATTTCTACTGTTTCAACTATTGTATCCCCTCCACTAAGATAATCATCGATATAAAAATCACGTCGTATGGCGCATTGGGCACGTGTATCCTCAATGTTATCAGCCAAACTGACAAGACACTTAGTGGCTAAGTAGGGAGCCGAAGCAGTACCGTACGTAACGGTGTTCAAAGTGTAGGTCCTAAGTGGTTCTGAAGGATCAAACCTAAAAATAATTTTCTGCAGAGGTCGTTGGACAGGACTTAGCTCAATGGCCCTGTACATTTTTTCCACGTCACCTGAGACCACATACCTATGTTGACGAAAACGTGTTAAAATGGAGAACAGTTCGTCTTGTACTACGGGTCCGACCATCTGTATGTCATTAAGAGACACCCCGGAACTAGTAGAGGCTGATGCATCGAAAACTACGCGTAGTTGTGTAGTGGTGCTCGAATTTCGAATAACTCCATGATGTGGAATGTAATATTTAATCATGGAATTTTCTGGTGATGGAGTACAGTCTGAGTCTAAGGTCATATGACCTAGGAGTTCATACTCTTTCATGAACTCACAATATTTATTTTTAAATAGAGGATCACGCTCAAATCGTCGCTCTAGAGATAAGAATCGATTCCTAGCCTTTAAATAAGAATGGCCTAACGCGCTAGGATCTCCCTTTAGAGGCATGGTGACGACAAATCCTCCATCATTTTTACGTAATGTGGTTTGAGCGAAAAGCTGCTCACACATTCGCTCCTCAAGTGAGTGCGAGTGTTTTAAAGAAACATTGTCAAGCTCCCAAAATAAAGTAAGATCGGGAGTGACATTTGAATGATGGCAAAAATTACTTGAAAGGAAACTAGATTGATGTGAAATACTACCTGATACAAGCCATCCGAATTTTGTTTCACACAATTTAGGTAAGTGTTTCCCTAAATCAACAGTTTTATTGCCTATGACATTCCAGAAAACATCAGCCCCTACCAGGATGTCTACGACCGACGGAACATTAAAGTTCGGGTCCGCTAACATAAGACCTGAAGGAATAGGGACGTGATTGATATGCACTAATGAAGACGGTAAACCTTTGTAATCTCTGGTAAAATATGACACTCGATATCGACAGTAAAGGCACAGCATAAAGACTCTATTGTGAGGTGACAAGACTGTGTACTGGTAGATATGTGATTATTAATACCCGTTACCTTGGTGCTCGTACCGCGTCGTAACAAACCCAACTTCTCTGTCAAGCTCTGCGTTATAAAGTTCGCCGTGCTGCCGTTGTCCAGCAACAAGCGCGCTGCGCACTTCTTACCCGTCGCGTCCGTCACGTTCACGACAGCTGTGGACAGTAAAACATGCGAAGAAGTAGCAAGCTGCATAGCATCAGCTGAAAGCGCAAGGTTTGGAGCAGAAGGTAAAGCAGAAGGCGTTTCAGAAGACAATGCAGAAGGAAGCGGATTTAAAATTGGTTTAGGCTCATGTGATTCTAAGTGCAAAAGCGTATTGTGCTTAGATTTACAATATTTGCAGCGTGAAAATTTGCATTTATTAGCAGAATGCCCAAAGCGTAGGCAATTGAAGCAAACATTGAATTCATTTGCCTTTTGTATGCGATTCTCTATAGTTAAGCTTCTAAAGGAATCACATTTGTACAAAGTGTGTACTTGGGAGCAAAGTGGACATTTAATATTTTTATTGTAATTGTCATTTACTTTTTTATGTGTTTGAGTAGTTTTAGGTTGATTTTTATTTAAATGACTATTATTTAAAGCTACAACAGTATCATTATTTTTATTACAATTATTTGACTCAACTGATTCCAACCAGTCCGCTCTCTTGCCTAAAAAGGAACAAAATTGTGACAAAGTAGGATCATCATCATTAAATATATTATTCCTATGTTCTTCCCAGTCTCGACGAGTTATTAAATCTAATTTTTTAACCATGAAATAAATTAATATGTCGTCCTAATGTTGAGTGGGCTTTTTTAAAGTAGTTAGTGCCCTAATATTTTTATTAATAATATCGACAAGATTTCGAATAGCAATACTTGACTCCTTTACTAATGGTTGAACATCATCAAATAAAGCTTGAAAATGATTATCCACAAGAAGTCGGTTTTTATTGTACCTTTCGCACAACAAATCCCACGCAATTTTATAATGATCGGCCTTAAAATCAATGTTTTTAATAATTAAGCCCGCATTACCCTTTAGTGAAGCTCGCAAGTAATGAAACTTGTTTATATCGCTAATACTAGCGTTGTCGTGAATTAATGACTCAAAAGTGTCTCGAAACTCAAGCCAGGATTGGTAGTTCCCATCGAAATGTGGCAAATCAATTTTAGGCAAACGTACAAAATTATTCCTATATGAATTATGTGCACCTGAGTCAGCATCTTTGAAGCCCGCCTCCGACCCCGCACCGTTGACCGACGCACCGAGCAGACTGCGCGTGAGTGCCACCAGGCTGAAGAACTGGCGATCAAAGTCCTCACGCTCAGCAAGCATAGACTCGGCAGCATCAGCAAGCACTTCAATTTGAGTCTGAAATTCATCAAATTCGGAGTGTAAGCTCTGGAATTTAATAAAACGTTCTTCTAAATCTAAACGCTGCAACTCAGATATGATAGAACTACTTTTAACTAAAGTTAAATAGTTGCTGTAAATCGTAAGCTTCGATTTAATTGAGCTACGTTTTTTAATCAAAGTTTTATAAGATTCTGCCATTTCTAAGTAAAATAAATAGGAACAATATAACACTAATTATCTAAAATGCATAAAAACTGCAAACAGCTGTGCGTTAACAAAAGAACTCGAGAACAATGTCAAGGTCAATGTGTCAACACGTGTTCACAGCACAGCTGATAAGCAAACTAGTTTTATTGCAATGGAAAGTTTTGAGCATTAATAAGCTATATGAAATTGATATTACTGTACTAATAATGAACACTAATTGAAATAAATAACTACTTGTGAAAAAAAAAATCTAGAAAGTTCAAGAAAGATTTTTCGGCAAGACGAAAAAAAAAAACGGAAATATAACTGATTGGAACGGACTCACTCAAATACAGTATTATACTCCCAGAATGACATCGGCTTGCACGATGTTGACGCCGTAGTCTGCTGCGGGAACGACTTCTCTGCCTCTGCCAACGTGGTACGCGTGATGTTAAAGTTCGCACGGTCCACACGACGACCGATGACGTTGACGGTTTAATTCACGGCAAAACTGATTAATATTTAAGGCAACAGAAGGACCATTGAATAGGCTCTGTCGGGTTGATATAAATCAAACAGTGGACTGTATTAAAATAGGATATATTGCCACGAATTACTTAGTACAAGATCGGTACCTCAATTGACCGTAACAAAGAAATGCCCGTGTGCTCTCGCGGTGCTAAGGCGAGACTAGTGAGTGAGCCGGGGCGCGGCGCGGGCGCGGCCGTAGGTTCGGTGCCCCGCGACCCGCGCCTTCCCCTATATGCTCAATGGCCATAGTGATGCACCGACAACGTCACTAGAACGTTGCCTATGTAAAACAAAATGTAGTGGTTTCCTAGAGAGCGGTGATCGACCTAACGTATTACATAATAATCGTGTCACGGTAATAATATTACGGCCGCATTATTCCACACCGCTTTCCTAGGAAATCGAAGCTTGAGAGGCGCATACTCTAACCAGTCTATAAATACCTATTCACAATACTCTTAGAAAAGGGAAACTGTAGTGAATATACAAGCTTATAACAATTTCGAAAGTTACCGAAAAGTATATAAACATGACTTTTGGCTAACAAGATTTTGGCAAGCCCAACTAATGAGCGTATTGAACAGATCGTGTTTGGAAAAAAAATGCTAAAATACATACTTGCGCGTTATTGGTGGAAGTATTTTGTTGTTTATCTTTTCTGATTATTTTATGTTATAGTATTCAAAACTATAATCATATAGTTAAGGGTGAATGTGACATAGTGATATTTGTAACCACAAATAAAACCACAAGAAAAATATACATTTTTAAATCTGCTAGTTCCAAAACCGCACAAGATTAGAATAATAAAATTATGATAATTCTATTAAATTTAACATAGGAGTGTAGGTACAAGACAGGCCACTTCTATATCAAAAAATGCAAGATTGACTATTGAAATCTGAAGAATCAGCTCTAAGTTAGTTCGAATGTAAATTAAGTACAGAGGGCATTTCACTTAGATTACAAAATGGCAGCTGTATTTAGGATAAAAAACGTATGATAGAATAAAAAACTAAAGCTTCCTTGAAAATACTTTAGTCAAATTCTCTAAAAACACTTTAGTCAAAGTGGCCCAACTGAAAGTGCGTCACAGTGAGCATTTGACAGTACTATTTCTTCAAGTTGATTATGTTCAGTGAAGAGGCGAATAGAGACTTCGAGGGATAAGTAGTTTCAGCTTAGATTGTGTCAAGCTTCGATGGTCTAGTGGTTAGCGTACTCACCGCGAGGTCTCCGGTTCGATTCCCGGATCGGGCAAAGTTTTATATGTGAACTTTCCGTCAGGAAATTCACAATAGCAGCACGAAGTTGGAATTGTGCCCGGTGAATGGCGATAGGCCTTTCCCATGGAACCTAAACATAACAGGTGTAGTGTGGGTGTTATACACCTCTGCCACTCTGCCAAACCCTTCTGAATAATATAGGCGTGATGTTATGTTATCCTATAATGAAATGAAAATAAAGTGAAGCTGAATCTTGTCATGGGCATTTAACGATTTCTGCTTAGAGAATAATACTAAGTTGCCGAAAATTAAGTACACATTAATGATTCACTATTAACCTTCCTACGACTAGCCATTTAAGTAATTTTCTGTCTAAGGCTTAACATCAAGATCCATGAAATTAAATACCAAGGTAATTTAATATCAATTATGAAGAGACAGTAATTACAATATTCCTGCAACAAAATGTGTTGTAAAAGCAACAAGTGTGTGAAGCAAGTAATTGCCAGGAAAATTCTTCCTCTTATTTTTCATTTTAATAAGCTAAAAGTATTCATGCTCTCAGAACGTTATATGTATAATTATAATCCAGATATCGTAAAGTTAAAATTAATTACCAGTTGTCATGGTTACCGCCACAGGGAAACGACAATATTACCGCATGAGAAGATAATAAACAGAGGCTAAGCTTGATACAAACGCGCTCTGATAGGCACACCCATAGAAATCTTAAATAAGATTTCTATGGGCACACCACTACAAGCTTGTGGCTTCCATGCGCGTGTGCACAAGTTTAGTGGATCTGTACCGTACGGAGCGAAACCGGTTTGTACCGGTTGGGCTAGTGCACTAGCGCAGGGCTGGCAGCATTTTTATTTCTATTTAAAATAGAGTATAGTATAAGATCTAAGTTCACAAGTGATATTATTATAGTTCATTGTTCTGTCTCTATAAAAAACATATCATACCTTACCATAATTCAAATGATGAAATACGGGTGTTACTCTCGTAACTTTGGTCTATTTAGTCGACCGCGGTTTCATCAATACTATATGGCACTCAACTTTGTCGCAAGTATAACAATCTTATCTTACTTTTTTAAAAAGTTTTTGTAAAGACAACAAAATAAATTATATTACGAATTGTAATATATGTTTCAGGATTTTACTTTATCAAATCTTTAACTGGTCGCTCAGGTGATAACAAGTTATGTCTAACATAATTCTGCTATCTACCGAGCGAATAGGTAAAATCACCTAATCTCTTAAATTAATAAGCAAATTTCATTACTAATGAATTTGCAATTGTATTATGATGTGTAGTTTTCTGTTTACATGGTGAATAATTAATATGTGTTTAATTTATAAGCTTTGAAAGGCGATTTGTTAGCCTATTAAAGTGTAAAGTACCTACCTGCCTCAAATTGTAACTTTGGTAAGTGCATTTGTTTAATGTATTAGTTATTAAATAAAGATATTTGAAAATGAATGACTTTATCAAAATATTTACGATCGTTAAATCCAGAGCTTTTAACTAAACATATCACTTTCTCAACTTTAATATTATATAAAATAAATGCATAGCAAAGCTAAAATTTGCTTTAAAATATTACAAATATTTGATAGAAATGCGTCATCTCTCGACAGTATTGTGTTGATCTTAATTCAAACGTACTGTATGTGACTAAGTGACTTATCACTCATCGCATAGGTGGCGCTTAAACCAAGTAATGGTTCGTCTAGCTAAGGTATATATATATACCTACGACGCTGGCACAAAGAGTTGAGAAATTTCGAATCCAGCAGCATACGAATCCATAGCTGAATTGGCAAAGCACTTGGGGCGTTTACCCAGGGGGTGCAGGTTCGAGTCCTGCTGGATTCTTAATTTAACACATTTAACATTTCAACTTTAATATTATATAAACATATCACCTTTCCCGACCGCCATCTACTAAGCACAATTTCACTCCGTGATGCGTTTCAGATGCGGAGACAAAATCCCAAACAAAACTTTTGCCCTTGAATTGTATTGCATACGCTTACCACTACAGCAGCCGGCAAAAATAAGTTAATAATGTTGTCAATAACGGTAAGCTTCGAACCCGTTTCAGGTAAATCGCTTATTTTATTTGTCTGGCAGTAGCAATACAGAAACGATTATTGAACAACATATTTGTTTTGTACAAATATTCAGTTTTTAGAGTTCCGTAGTAACTACAAAGAACCCTAATAGTTTCGCCATGTCCGTATGACTGTCTGTCAGAGACATAGCGTCGAAACCATGAGTGCTGGTAAACTGTTTTTCTTATGCTGCTATCTTATGCTATTTAGTAAAACCCTGATAAATATTTTTTTTTGGGTACCTTCCCTACATGTAAAGATGTTTTTTTTCTGCCACGTACTTCATTGTGTGGGCTGTCGTAAGATAGATCTTTTTGAACATCAAGAGGTTTCTAGAATAGTTATTTGATTTAGAGATCCGTTCGTGAGATAATTAACTATAAAGAGTAATTTTTTTGTTCGAGTAGGGCATTCCACCCCCTTCTCCCTCTAAAAGTTAAATGTTAAGGTTCAATACAGATTTCAATCTGTACACACAGATTTCAGCTCACCTGTTTGAGGCTACACGTTCTCAGAATGCTGGTATTTATTTTGACCAGAAGTCGAGCATTTCCATACAACGTGGCAATGCTGCCAGCATTTTGGGAACGTTGCCCACCGGTAGCGGTCTTTTAGACTAGGTTTGTACATAGTTTTAGATGTAGTCATTTATTTTTAGGTTAATAGGAATTTTGTTTTTTATAGCACTTAAACTTTTTCGGTGTGATATATATAATAACTAAATACAGATATTGAACCCCTTTTGAGTCCATCATTATGTTGTGACGGCTGACTCCGGAACCCTATTGTGCAAGGCCCAAGACGCGCTCAGCTGTTTTTTTTTTAATAATCGTGCCACCAAAACCTTGCCTTTATTTATAAAAACGAGCTCCCAAGGCAAATAGGATATTACGTTATTTTTTATATTGTAGGTAGGTATTATTTACAAAAGAGAAACAAAACTCCTATTCCATATAATTATTTTTCTCGGTAATCTTTATTTTCGGATTAGGATAACATTCAATAACAAAATAACTTGCCGGAATACAACGTAAATAAATAAATAACCACCGGATGGTGGAGTGGTTCGATTCCCGCTTAAGACAAATCTTTGTGTGCATGAACATGGGGCTTTGTCTTAGTCTGGGTGTTTCTATGTATAATAAGTCTGTACTTACAAAAGAAAAGTATATATGTATTAGTATCAGTTATTTTAGTACCCACAGTACAAGCTCTGTTTAGTTTGGGACTAGATGGTGTTGTGTGTAAGTTGTGAAATATTTATATATTTTATTTATTTATTTCGAATTTTATCTTTCAAAGAAACTCCGGAGTTTCTTTGAAAGATAAAATTCGTAATGAGGTCATCCGACAAAGAACCAAAGTGACCGACATAGCTCGCAAAATAAGCTCGCTGAAGTGGCAGTGGGCTGGTCACGTTTGCCGACGGACCGACAGCCGTTGGAGCAAACGAGTCCTGGAATGGAGACCGCGACTCGGCAACCATAAGGTGGGACGCCCCCCTGCCAGGTGGACTGACGACCTGAAGAAGGTCGCTGGAGGGGACTGGATGCGGAAGGCGCTGGACCGGGTGTTGTGGCGCACATTGAGAGAGGCTTATGTCCAGCAGTGGACTACGAGAGGCTAAATGATGATGATGATTTATTTATTTAAATACCACATGACATCATCTAGGAAGTAGTAATTAAGCAGAGATTGAACTAGAAAAACTTTACTAGATACTTTTTATAACATAGCATCACGCATATAAAACCCAGAAGGGTGTGGTAGAGATGTACAACACCCTCACTTCTCCTGTTATGTTGAGGTCCCATGGGATAGGGAGTGAGCCTATCGCCATCCCCCGGGCACAATTCCAATTCCGTGCGGAAAGTTCACAAATAAAGCTTTGCCCGGGGATCGAACACGAGACCTCGCGGTGAGAGCTACCACTACGCATACGCTAACCACTAGACCATTGAGGCACGAATGCATACTTATTTTAAAAAGAAACACCCACACAAAGTATTGTCTAGTGCAGTAGTTCCCAAACTTATTTTTCTTGTGGACCACTTTCAAAATTTTACTGGTTTCGGTGGACCCCCTGCTGCTACATTTCTACCACATTCTTAAAGTCGCCAAAAATAAAAATTAGGTCGCTTCTAAGTTCTGTCCCTATATTTCGATAGGTAAAATAAAAACAAAAAATGGTACATTCTTAAAACACTTATTTATTAAAAGAATAGAATTACAAGAAAACTTAATAAGGTAACATAGCTTTAGTTTCAAGTCATAATTTTATTTAATGGGAAGGATGTATTTGATGGAGTGTCAGACGATCAATGTTTGGCTATAACTAACATTTCATCAAATCCCGTCGCCCGCGCACCGCTCGCTCTTTCCAAAAAGGGCAAAATAAACAAACAAAAAATAATGTAATTTTACTTTCGGACTTGTGTGCAATTAACAAATCGAACATTTTGATAAAATAGTTACTACAAAACTAATTTAAAATTATTGTGACATTACAATTATGTAAAATTAGTAGATTGCAAGAAAAAATACAAAATTAATTGCCCTGCAGTATTGCTTATTCGGCCTTTTAAGAGAGGCAGCGCTTGTCTCGTGAAAAAACAATTGAATAAAACGTGCTGTGTTTGTCTTGAAAGCGATAGAGGACAATTAAATTATCTGTAATTTACTAAATTACATATCTATACTAGCAGTTGTGATTATGAGATCACATACTTAAAACTTCTTACGTCGCTACTACATGTAAACAAAATAGGTACTTAAATACTATAACAAAGGTAGGTAGGTACTTACTTATCTCCGGCACTAGCAAACACTGATATAAGTAAATTATCTCACACCTTTTTTTTCGAAATTTCGGAACCAAATTAATGTGTTTGCTTATGACATCAAGTATTTATAGTGGTGATCAAGTTCATGTCTTAACAAGCATTGCGCTTGCGCTTTGCGCGGCGGATTGCACTTTGCAAGTCTTTACACGAATTGTACGTAATATCGAATAGGCAAGTTTGGACAAGTAGCAGTTGCTTGTCTTATTAAAATATTATCTGCTTTGTTAGGTACTTAAAACAATGTATGTAGACCCTACGGCATACCATTTATAAAAACTATGCTTTCATTTTTGCTCTTCACTATCAAAAGCAGATACATTTTCGTGGACCCCCATTAACATCTTGTGGACCCTCATTTTTTGTTTACACCTACGTAGACCCCCAAAGAGTCTCCCGTGGACCCCTGGGGGTCCACCTGGACCACTTTGGGAATCAGTGGTCTAGTGTATCCAAAATGGGAGCCAAAAACAATTAATTGTTTAAATATTTTCCAAATTATGGTATGTTACGTTCATTACAGCAGCCCTGTATTTAATACGTGTCCCACTGGTGGACTCGGGCCTCTTCTCATGATGAGAAGGGTTAGGCCATAGTCCACCACGCTGGCCAAGTGCGGATTGGTAGACTTCACACACCCTCGAGCACTTATTAGGCACGCTCAGGCATGTAGGTTTCCTCACCATGTTTTCCTTCACCGTTAGCAAGCGATAATTTATATGATAAATACACACATATCTTCGAAAAGACGAGAGGTGTGTGCCGTGGGTTCAAACCCGAGTCCTTTAACTTCGCAGACCTACGGTCTCCCACTCGGCTATCGCTGTTACATACATATTAACTTACTATTGGTACTTTATACACTTCTGGAAACAAAATAAATAACTCTTGCAATGAATAAATCACATAAAACACAAATGTTGAATAACCACCATAATATTAATATATTCGTAGAACGTAATTTAAAATATTTGCGTACACACATCTATGTCTTGTTCGGAGAATCATATAATTACGAACTCTAAATTAACGTTATTTTCTGCGTTTTACTCAGCCTACAAATTTAAAAAAAAGTCATCAAAAGCCGCATATTTACATAAATTCCAATTTGCCGAAAGTCTACAAAAAAAATATTTTTAATGTAAAGGGAGTCGAGACTAAGCCCAGATATCATCGAACCTCTTAATACTTTGTGTTTAAACCCTTATTTGCCATCTTACTCTCTCTCTCTCTCTTATTTAATATTTGAACCGGTTATTCAAATCATTGTAATAAGTATAATTCAGTTTTAATAGTAGTTAAATTAATTTTAGTAGTTTTGAGAGTACGGCACTCGTGGGCTGCAGCTGAAAATCAGCGTTAGGTGACTGTAGTTCATTGCAGTCACTTAGCATTATGCTGAGCTGCTGGCCTTTTGGTACAGACTATATTACCGTATTGATCGTATTTCCTGTATTGTTTATTTTATGTTTTGTGCCAATAAATATTACTATAATTTATATAATTTACTTATAATTTATTTTTATATCATTTGTTTGTAATATTTTGACGAGTTCAAGCGCCTCATGGGGCCTATAAAAATAAATGATTTGAATTTGAATTTGAATTCTAACAGGACAGAAATCGACAGCTGTTAACATTAAACTTAAGTTTAACACGTAGGTGAAATCGGCACTAATTTAACAAAGAAAATAAATGATGTGACATATTTTTCGAAATCACACGCGTTAGCTTAATTGGATGGAAGAGAAAATAAGTCCTGAATTATTTGGCTAAATTGATAGATTAATAAAGCCTAGATCTATACGATATAAAAAAATAATAAAAAGCATCAACTTTGAAAAAGGAGGTGGTTAAGATTTAGGTTACAATATAATTATGTAATTGTATTCGGACATTGTGCACAACAGAGAAAAGTAGAAGCTGGCAGAACGGCTTAGATGTATTTCTTATATGAAACGTCAGCGTGTCTCTACCCACACATATAAATACAGACATTATTTATGCATTTTTGACTTTCATATGTGCATTTCTGACAAAAATAAGTGAATTTTGACATTTATAGATGCAAAAAAATACTAAGCTTTTTCATAAATTAAAAAAAAAATATTTGGATTTTTTACATTAGATAGAATGCCAGAAGCAATTACACTATCCAATGGTCCCAATGACAAGGCCAAATACACACATTCACTCACTCAAGCACACCCAGTCTCAGAACAAATATTTGCGAATTACACAAAGATTTGTCCCATGTGGTGATCGAACCCACAACACCAGTGCAGTGAAGAGAGGCGAGGCGACCGCATTGGTGTTTTATATGTATGTCTCTCTAGCTGTTAAAGAGTTATTTACTTCTTTGGTGCACAAACAATTATTAACAATTCTATTTATATTACTGTACAGTCGCTGTTACCGAACATTCTGTAAATTTCTAGTATAGAATAGAATAGAATAGAATAGAATCTTTATTTGCAGTAGAATGTGGTAGGTAATCGGCCAATGAGTTAGGTATGCAGGGCAAAAACTTTTAAGTCATAGTAAAGACTTACGACATCAGTTATGGATAAGTGAGTTATATATCTAAATAGTGTGTATATAACACTTATTAAATATGAAATACAAACTTGCATATCTAATGCAGTCAGTTTTTACTATGGCGTAGAAGTTTTTGACCTGTATACCTAATTGTTTGGCCCACTGTACATAAGATATTACAAATTTGATTAGCGATCAACACATCTTTGTCTAATAATATTGACATGCAAATAGGCTGGTATCGTATTGCATGGGAAGCCTACACAACGTGACATTATCTTAAATTGGAAATATATAGGTTGATGCAAATACAATATCCTCTATACTCTATCTATCGCTTCATCTATTGTATTTAATTTAATTACGAAGCAGGTATTAATATTATACTTATTGCAAAGCCACTGTTTGATTCGCTTGGGTAATGTAATTAATTTAACTTTATGCAATGTCATATCTAAATACGCAGAAATAATAAAGTGGTCCGCACTTCAACGTTATCTACTTTTTAATAAACTGCCTTATCAGTAATATTAATTTAGTTATTTTATTGAGCGTGACTCATACTGATTTATATATATCTTATCTCTTCATACGTGTGTTCAAAACTGTGGTGATTTATATTGAGTAATAAAAGTGATGATTTATATGATAAATACACACATATCTTCGAAAAGAGGAATCTTAACGATTTATTGACAGAGGTGTGTGCCGTGGTACCTGGTACCTGGTACCTATAATAAAAAAAAAAAATCTTTATTTGCAAGAACATTGTAGTATAGGTGGTACAAAGTCAGATAGGTACAGAATGTTCTGCCTGAATAGGGCATACAAACAGTTATTCATAGTATAAAAATAAAAATAAAAAATTGAGATAGAAGAATATTTTTGGCAATTACACAAAATAAAAGTTAACTCTTGTTCACGTTTAAATAGTCAGCCACAGAGTAGAAGCTTTGCTCTAAAAACCATTTTTTTGCTCTAAAAGCCATTTTTTTTGCTCTAAAAGCCATTTTTTACCACCTGAGACCGACGTCACCTGAGACCTTTGACTTTGCAGTCCTACAGTCTCCCACTTGGCTATAGCTGCGGCTATCATATAAATTATCGCTCGCTAACGGTGAACGAAAACATCGTGAGGAAACCTGTATGCCTGAGAGTGCCAAAAAGTGCTCGAGGGTGTGTGAAGTCTACAAATCCGCACTTGGCCAGCGTGGAGGACTATGGCCTAACCCTTCTCATCATAGGAGGCCCGAGCCCTGCAGTGGGATATGTATTAGATACAGGGCTGCTATTATTATTATCTTCTTCTTCTTCTTCGTCGTGTCGATGGCTGAGTCAAATTTTATTTTGACTTGCCATCGTGGTTATCATTATTATTATTATTATAAAAGTAATGTAACTAGCCATTCACTACGGTTTTACCAGTCACACCTGTTGTCCTAGCTGAGCGATGCGGCGACGTAACGCGTCGAATGTTACGCCACGCGACACTATCACAGAATAAAGACTTAAAGCATAGAAACCAAGTTGAAAATGCAAGTTAACACGCGCGTTGTCAAACCCGGCACGCGTTTGACCACGAACCCTGATGGTAAGTGATGATGCAGTCTACGATGGATCACACTAACCTATGAGATGCTTATTTACTCTTGCTTTGAAGATACACAAATTGTACTCATGCGGAAACACAGACTCGGGTAGAGCGTTCCATTCCTAACACCATATTGGACGCGTTGCCTTGAAAGGACTTTCAAGGCAACGCGTCCAATATGGTGTATCCGAAATATTAATTTCCGTTTTTGTTAATGTATTCGAATATATTGTATATAAATACATTAAAAAAATCCGAAATATTAATTTCCGATTTTGTTAATGTATTCGAATATATTGTAACAATAATATAATACAATATTTTTCTTCGTAAAAGAACGCACAAAAGGTTTTTCATATTGAACTCGTAACAGCCGGCTATTCAAGCGTATAGCCATTTTAATAATTCGCATATTGATCTGCATAAAAAAAGATGTTTTCGATGATATTGAACGCCAATAATTCTTTTTCTATGTAGCAAACTGACTTTTAGTCTACCTTATGGTAAATACTGCAAATAGTACCATAGGCGACGATAAAAATATGTTTAGAAGGGTTACGTACCGTCATTACGTAACGCTTCTCCCGACAGGTGTATGGTGACAAATAAGGATGCCCTTCGTAAATTTTGTAGGATGATGCAAATGCACTCACTTATGTCCGCTTCCCAGCACCCATGGTAACTACAGCCTTAGAAAATCCGTAAATTGATCATCTCTTTTTCTATATATATAAAAATCAATGCCACTTTTCGTTGTTATTTTATAACTCAAGAACGGGCTCACCTATCCAAATCAAATTTTTAGGCTTTATTCGGACTATTTAGCAGATGGTTTATGAACGAAGTCTGCTGAAAATCTATCGAGTGATTCTTCATTTATCACATTTTTTGTAATAAATGAATTCATTAAATGGCGGATCATTTTGTATTAAAACTTTTTTGAGATGGGGAATTTGCTGTCACATTGAAACTTTTTTATTTTACATTTCTAAATAAAAAAAAAAGATAAAGCAAATTGTCAGCGATAATAATTATTGTGACTTTGTGTTTATATAAACATAATTGTTGAGTGCATTCATACTAACGGTTTTTTATATAAAGGAATTATTTTTATTTGAATAAATGAATTTGATGTTCCAATTACCTATTTTTTTTTTGTTTCACTTTATGCGTTGCGAAGCACGTACCCGCCCGCTATTAAATATATATTTGAGATATCATGCCTCCTGTGTCGGTATTTTCAGAACCTCAGCTTACGACCACAACGTTACATAATCTTCTTCCGAGCGTTTTCCCAATTACATAGGGTACGGCTTCTAGTCTAACGGATTTAGCTGAATATCAATATTTTATGTAAATCGACTGCCATTAGAACTCCACAATGATACTCTATGATAGACTAGTTGTCAGACTTTCTGTCCTCTGACTACCCGTAACGACTGCCATATATGTTTAAATGGCAACCGGGACCGATGGCTGAACGTGTCTTCATGTTAAAAATGGTCACCCATTCACAGCCGACCGCGGTTAACATTGCTTAACCTGCAAGATCGTTCGGTCGGTTCGGCTTTGACTTAGCCACGAGCTCCTCTAGCTTGTTACACAATAAATAGTGCTAATTCGAGCTATATAGCACCAGATAATATCTAAAACGGTAAGGATGTCTCCTCCGAGCTTGTTAATAATACCCCATATAATTTTCAAAAAGCTAGGAGGCAAAATATTTGCTTACACTCAACCGTACTTCCTAAAAGAGTCATGCGATACTATTATAGAGCACCAACGAGATGACGGTCTCTTTGATGTATCTTGTTACGTAAAGGAAAGCCTTTACAATCCTTGTTGACCTGACTGACATATATTCTGTTTAGTTTACTATTTTGAGTGTTCACTTAGTTGTAAATTGCGATTACAAATTACTAGTATTCTTGTTAACCCTCTCCAGCTAAGCTTAATTCAATTGTATTTGGAGGAAGTTCACGTCCGTGGTGAGATGGCCGGAACCCACAACCTCACGATAGTAAGACCGATGCCTTATCCATTGCGCCATGGCAGCTTATTCTGATCATAAATTACCAGATTTCTATGCGATATAATACAGCAAACGATCCATCCACCGGATCAAAAGTTAACTACAGCACAAACAGTCGGGTTTATTTTATTTTTTTAACGTCCGTACTGGAAATGATCCTAACACTAGATTATCCATTGCGAAACGTTGCAAGGTTTAAAAGAAATGTTAAGTCAAACTTTTTAAGTGCTTGGCTATAATATGATTGTTTCTAAACTACAACGATTGTTTCTTTATTTTAATACGACTTAAAATACGATTGCTCTATATGAAAACAAAATTTTCAGACAAATTTCTAATCATGAGATTATGCATACAAACTGCGACAAACGGGTGGATACTTAGACTAGTTTTATTGAAGTTTCTATAAGCTGTAGTTGGAGATAGCAATGTCAAAGTGACATATATAAATAGACATGACGACCGCATGGTGGAGTGGGTAGTGTACCTGCCTGCGACGCCGAGGTTGTGGGTTCGATTCCCGCTTAAGACAAATCTTTGTGTGCATGAACATGGGGGTTTGTCTTAGTCTGGGTGTTTCTATGTATAATAAGTATGTATCTGCGCTTCTCATAATGCAATACCCATCGGAGCTGGTACTTGGATTGATTTTAATTTGATTCTAAACAGTTAGATTAAAATAATATAAGCCCCGGTTATTCAAATCATTGTAATTAGTATAATTTAGTATTATTTATGATTTATTTTTATATCATTTTTTGTTATGTTTTGACGTGTTCAAGTGCCTCCTGTGGCCTATGAAAATAAATGATTTGAATTTTGAATTTTTTGAATTTTTGTATTTACAAAAGAAAGGTATGTATGTATCAGAATTCTAGTACCCATAGTACAAACTCTGCTTTGTTTGGGACTAGACAACGATGTGTGTAAGTTGTTGATATTATTTTTTTTATTTATAAAGCATAAAACCTTAAAGGACTTTACATCCTAGTAACGATTTGTTAGTCACGCAAAGATTAGTATTATCTTCATTATTATCATCCACCTGTCTTTATCCATCATTATTATTTAGTAATGAAAATATTTATTAGGTGCAAAGAAAATAATGAGACACACATACATTCAGTATATAAAGAAAAACAAATAAATACAGTAATTTAAAAGGCTGTATGCCCCAAAGCAAAAATTGCCCTAAATGGGAATTGGTTCAGCATATGCCAAACTAAAGCTTGGCGCTGGTTTTCAATCAATCCCCCAGTGACTACACGGATGACAATCCGTTACTTAAATAATAAATAAATTAAACAAACAAAAAAAAAATAAAGAAAATAATATAAATAACATTAAGTAAAAATACAGAAATAAAACGTCAAACAATGCGAATCTAATCACATCACAAAACATCTGTCACTCTTGCGGTACGCCACCCGTCGTTACTCACGTGCCTCAGTCACGAATATAACTTTTGTTACTCGAGATATATCTTTTATGAAATTTGAAAGTCAACCATTTGTCAGGTTATTATTTATAGTACTCTTTGAGACAATTATGGCTAAATATATTGTCCAGATTAGTGTCATTTTACTGGCTAAAAACAGAATAACCTGACCACATATAGAAGTGTTCCAATTAACACTCGAAAATCTAACAGCAATGTCACTTTTTTTTAATGTTTATCCTGGCAACAAGAATTATCTGACGCTTATGCTTGACAACTAAGCCTTAAACATTTTATTTTGAAGCCTTATATGTATTATAATTATTACCAGGAAAGCCAGGTTTACCTTAATTTGCCAGCAAACTTCTGTCACCCTTGCGGTACGCCGTCGTCACTAAATGTTCCTCGGTCACGAATAAAACGCCTTTTGTTACTTGAAGAATATCTTTTAGGAAATCTGTCAGTCCGCCGTCTGCCATGTTGCCCTTTAGAATTCTTTCTTCTTTTGTCTTTGTGAAATGTAAATGGAAAAAAAATGTCAGTATCATTTCAGCTTTCATATTTTGAAATTAGTTAAAGTTTATGTAGAACAATGAGTCACACCAACATATCAAGTTATTACTTAAAACTATTACCTTTTGGTCCCACCCTCCAATACATGTGATACGTCATTATATTTTATTTATAGTTGTGTATACATGTATGTATACATCATTTATTTTAGTTTTAAGGTATTTAAACTACACCACCGACTTATAACATGTCTATCTACTCATTCCTGTCCATCCAAAGGTTGCCTGGAAGAGATCACTTAATAGTTAAAAGGCCGCCCATTGTGCATACTTTTAAGACTCTTTTATAAATTTTATTTAATCTGTGTGTACAATAAAGAATTTTCTATCTATCTATCTATCTATTTTTAAGCTTCCAGACCAGATTCCATAAAAAAATGGTCTATCTTGATACACATTATTCTATATTAATGCATCAATGTACGCTATACACTTGATGAAGCGAACTGCGTAAACAAGAAAATGTCCTGCGGAATCGAACATTACATGACGTCAAACCGGGGGTTGCCGATTTGACGTTTTGCGCGGGCATAATTTTTAACGTTTATGATATCTTAGTAATGTTGTCAATAGGAAAACAAAAAAAATAGATTTCTCATTCTCAAAGATATTCTCAATTAACGGAGTAGGAATTATTTATTTATTTACTTAAACGTATGTACAACATTACAGTTCTAGACCAAGACGTTATACATAGAAAAAAAAATATAAAAAAACATAAAATAATATTTGACAATAATTTGATAGAAGAAAGTACAAACAAAAACAATACTAAACAAGATACAAACAATACAATTAATAACAAAAATGGCTAAACTTTATCTAAGGTTTCGCAAAAAGACAAAATTTCGCTATGTACTTTTATCCAAGCCGAAGCAAATAGGTCACATTCCGATTTTGATGTCATAAGGTTATTGAACAGTGTCAAGGAACGTATGAGCGGAGAGTTGGCATGAGCCACGGTGCGTGCATCGTGTTTACGTGCACGAAATTCGTAAGCTGGGAGAGCAGGTACATTAAGCCTAACAAGCTGGTCTACTAGTTCTGGACAGTCGGAGTCGCCCCTCAAAGTCTGGCAACAAGCTGTCAGAAGGCAGAAATTACGTCTTACTTCAAGTGAATTGAAACCCATCATACCCAAGAGAAATTTAGTGGAAAGGATAATATCCAAATAGTTTCTTATAATAAAATCTCACAAATGCCTTTTGTACTTTTTCTATCAGTAAGGCGTAAGAACTCTCGTAGGGGTTCCAAATAATTGCTGCAGATTCTAATTTACTTTTTACTAGTGCCATGTAAATTAATTTAATTGCTAGGGGACTATTAAAATCACGCATATTGCGTATTACAAAGCCAAGTCTACGGTAAGATTCAGTCGTGAGTTTTTTAATATGTTCGTAGAAATTGAGTCGTGTATCAAAGAGTACTCCTAGGTCTTTAACTGAATTAGCTCCGGATATTATTTTGTCTCCCGAAGTGTAATCAAAATAGTGCGGATTTCGAGCTCGACTAAAAGTCATGACGGAACATTTGCTCGAGTTAAAATGAAGCTTATTTTCAATATTCCATTGAAGTACAGAATTGATATCTTCTTGCAAAGTCAATGTATCTGTAGTTTCTTCAATTGTGCCCGGTGAATGGCGATATGCCCTATCACATGGGATCACAACTGGCAAAGTGTGGGTGTTTATCACCTCTACCTCTGCCATTCTGGGGTAATATAGGCGTGATGTTATGTTGTATATATAGCCTTTATGTCCATTGACAATACTGTTCCTGTGAGGCGTAACTCATTTAAATGCAATGTTTCTGCCGAAAACTAGTTCAGTGGACCCAAGAGAGCACTGCAATGGAAATAGAACAAAGGTTCTATGGTTATTGTCTGAATCAAATGTGTGATTCTTCTAACTTTTCGTTATATCCGTGTTATTGGCAGTGATCGAAGGTTCTACGCTGTGCAATGTCCTGTCAGAAGTATTTATGAACGAAAATAGATTTAAATAATTTATTTTAATGCAAATTTTATGGTTTAATTAATTTATTTTTAAACATTTCACGCAACAATAAAATAATACTGATATCAAAATTGCGGCAACTTGTTAGCCAAAATAAAAAAAATCGGTCCGTATAATAATAATTTGAATTATAATAATAATATTCGAATTTGTAAAGTTAGAGTATAAGCTATTGTTTGCGGTCTGGAAGCACCTTTATGGCACACTAACTACTGCCCGCGTGGTATTAAAATTTAAGTAGAAGAATTAATACATTTTTAGGGACATTTTCTGTGGTTCCGGCTAGATTTTATCCGACCCATGAAATATAATCTGACTGATTTTTAAAGTGACAATCCGGCAATATAATTGTCAATATTATTCCCTATGACTAGAAATAGCACCATAAAAATCAGTAAAAGTTTGAAATATTGTGGGCGTGTGGTTTATGTGTAAATGTTCGATGCCTTACGATAGTATTTTGGCTAAGACTCCTTAAAGCCTTCAGAGAAATTGCGAAAATGGATTTATATCCCACGAGGGCCCTTTGCCGTCTTAAAATAGGCCTCTGCGTGGTCATCAAATTATTCATCCCTTTTTATCAGATAAAGGTACTGCGGCTTTCGAAAATCGCAAGGGATTAGAAAATAGAAGTACTAGAAGATTTGTTAATCTGCCAATAAGTTACTTTTACTAACTTTGTATGTTATTAGTTTTACTTTTAATGTGTAGATTTAGATTAATGTTATGTTTTATAAGGCTATTTTGGAGTAGTAGTTAGCATATTATTATTATTAGTTTTACTTTTTGTACAAAAAAAAAGTCAAAAACTTTTAAATATGTCAAGAAATTTTGCATGCCTTTAATATGCAAGATATAAATTAAAAACGATGAATTATCTACCTATATAACCTATATATTACCTTTGATACCCATATTTTGCAAATAAAGAATTTTGAATTTGAATTTGTATTTTGAAACTTTAGTAACTTTAGCTGCCAATAAGTAAGATTGACATTGATGCATTAATATAGAAGTCCTGGAAGGAAGACCGCGACTCGGCAACCGTAAGGTTAGACGCCCCCATGCCAGGTGGACTGACGCTGACCAGGTCACTGGAGGGGACTGGATACAGAAGGCGCAGAACTGGGTGTTGTGGCGCAAATTGAGAGACACCTATGTCCAGCAGTGGACTACGAGAGGCTAAATGATGATGTACTTTTAAATTCTACATCTAACTCGTTGATCTAGTTGTTAGTATATGAGGCCTTTCACCTCAAGGTCTCTGGCTCGATTCCCGGGATCGACAAGTGTGTTGTTTGGGATTCTTTAGGGTGGATGGCGATAGGCTCACCCTTTATCACATGGGATCTAAACATAACAGGAGATTACGTAACACACCTCTGCTTTTCTGTGTAATATCTAGGCGTGATGTTATGTTATCTTTTTTACAATCTTATAAAGGTTTTTTTTTTTATACTACGCCCACAGCGAACGAACGTGTAGTCCACCTGATGGTAAGTGGAGTACAGCCCATGGACATCAATAATCCACAAAAGCAGATTATAGATACGTCGCTGCAGCTTAAGGACTACGGTGTTATGCCTCATGTGCCGGTAATTTCAGGGCCTGATCTCACCACCAAACCGGAACATAGTAATGGAAGCACTACTATTTGGCGGCAGGTTAAAGGTGAGACAGTGGTGCTGCCGCCCTCGAGCTCATTCACAAGAGCTCTGCCATCATTTAATTTATAGTCTTCTATCTAGAGTATATTCACAAAACTCTTTAAAAAACGCATATTTAATAAAAGGTCTATCATCACGCGGAGTGTAAACAGCGATTAATTAGTCTCAAGAGCTCAATTACATGATTGACTGACCAATTAGCTGTCAGTCAACATGGTCGTGACGTAATGTGTGCCAACCTTGTGTATGAATGATTTGGGATTAATATTATGCCAATTTACTATGAACTTGGTGAGTTTCAACTATCGTTATGATATCGACGTCAATTGCCATCTATCAACTAAAACTTAAACTATAATCATCATCTTCTTCTTTTTCTTCTTCTTAGGAGTCCATGATCTTGTAAGAATTAATTTATTATTAATTGCATTCTCCGTGGCCTTATTCAGATCGCTCAGGGAGTAATTTTCAAATGGTATAATCAACTAAAATTTACTACTTTCCTGAAATGACTAACACAAAAAAACATAATATCGACGATAGAAAACGTAAATGCTGTAAGTCTCGATTTAACATCATTTTTATCAGCAAAAAATAATGCGGCGATTTGTCTGGGTTAAATATTTCTATGATGAAAAAACTTAATTACGCCATTAGCATTTTGAAAAATTCTGAAAACTACTTAGTTCAAAAAGGTTTTGGTACAAAACGGTAAATCAATTAATGGCTAGGATAAGTAGCCCATTCATGATCCTGCCTAAAATAAATAAATAACTAAATATTTCACGACGCACACACAACGCCATCTCATCCCAAACTAAGCAGAGCTTGTACTATGGGTACTAGAATAACAGATACGAATACATATATACTTTTCTTTTGTAAATACATACTTATTATACATAGAAACACCCAGACTAAGACAAACCCCCATGTTCATGCACACAAAGATTTGTCTAAATTAGGAATCGAACCCACGACCCCGGCGTCGCAGGCAGGTACACTACCCACTCCGCCATCCGGTCGTCAAAATAGATAAGAATGTATTTTTTATGTTCATGTACGACCCTATTCCATTGTTCTACTTTTCTTTATATTCTCCATAATTTATTAAGATTGAGAATATAACCAGTCTTATTTTTGTTTTATCCGCTATATGAAATGTATACTCATTTAAGGCGCAGACTGTCAAACAAAATGTAAAATAATCAGTTAAAATATATTTATTAACATGTAAAATACATTATTATTAAGGTTTACTTACAATTAGTTCTTACTAATAAAGAAACAAAATCATACCTAACTATTAACAGCTGGAAGAGAAATAGAACTAAAAAAAATAAAAAGTTATGCGTCAAAAAATACTTCCGCATCAATGTCAAATGCAGGTGACGTGCCCAGAAGGCAAAAAAAAAAAAATTTATTGTTTAAAAACCTGAATTTAAAGACTGCCTCGGTGGTCTGTAGTTAGCGGATGTGAGCTCTTGCCGGTCTCTGGTTCGATACCCGGGTCGGGCAAAAGTGTTAATTCATTCAGTCAGAAAATTCTCAATAGCAGCATGGATTTTGAAACCCAGAGAATGTTAATAAGCTTTTTTTTTTTTTTTTTTAACTGGGAAATGCCTGACGCATTCCATCGACCTGGACAGAGTCGCTGGTTATGTCCGAGTTGCACGGACTAAAACCCAGTGTGTTCCGTCAACGTGATATGACCGGGGTGCCAGGTATCGCTCGCGCATGGACGCTAGCACCCAGGAATCTCGACTGCCGTGCAAACTGGCTGTCTCGTCGTAGTGTTAGAGGACCTAGTCATCCCTCCTTATAAAAGGCTTACTGATGGTAGAGCTCTTGTGAATGAGCTCGAGGGCGGCAGCACCACCGTCTCACCTTTAACCTGCCGCCAAATAGTAGTGCTTCCATTACTGTGTTCCGGTTTGGTGGTGAGATCAGGGCCTGAAATTACTGGCACATGAGGCATAACACCGTAGTCCTCAGCTGCAGCGACGCATCTATAATCTGCTTTTGTGGATTGTTGATGTTCATGGGCTGTACTCCACTTACCATCAGGTGGACTACACGTTCGTTCGCTGTGGGCGTGGTATAAAAAACAAAAAAAAAAAGGCGCGCGAGGAACACGTCGCACAACCTTCTTTAGGCCAGCTTCTGCTCAGGCAACAGATTGCCTAAATCTGTCACCCGCAGGCTAACACTCATGGTGGTCGCACCTCATAAACTTAAACATAGCAGGAAAAGTGTGGGATTTTTTTCGCATCTGACACAATTTTCTCGGAATTATAGGCGTAATGTTATCTTAATCGACGACCGGATGGCGGAGTGGGTAGTGTACCTGCCTGCGACGCCGAGGTCGCGGGTTTGATTCCCGCTAAAGACACATCTTTGTGTGCATGAACACGGGGGTTTGTCTTAGTCTGGGTGTTTTTACTTATTCATCATCATCATCATCATCATCAGCCTGTAGCAGTCCACTGCTGGACATAGGCCTCTCCCAAGGTGCGCCAGAGTTCGCGGTCTTGTGCCTTACGCATCCAATCGCTACCAGCAATCTTACGCAGATCGTCGCGCCATCTTGCCGGCGGGCGCCCCACACTTACTTATTATAAATAAGTATTTACAAAAAAATATAAATAAATGTATTAGTATCAGTTATTTTAGTGCCCATAGTACAAGCTCTGCTTATTTTGGGACTAGATGGCGTTGTGTGTAAGTTGTGAGATTTTTTTGTTTTTTTTTTTAATGCAAAGATTGTAACTTGGGCCACTTTGCAAGCCCTTACCTTAAGATAATATTCAATCATCTTGGCTTACTCAAGCATCTTAATTGAAAAATGTTTTCAAGGTTGGTAAATACGCGGGATCTTTCAATGTTATTTGCTCTGTCGCTCCTCACTCTGGTTTATTAAGAAATTGCTTGGGTTTAACAATTTTAAGACATATTAAAATGTGCTAAAACATTTAATTTTGTTTAAAAATTATAAATATTTGATTAGAAATCCACTGAAAGAAAAACTGCTGGTTCTTTTGACATACAAAGTCAAATAAAAACAAAATGTAAAATCAATGATAAAAATGGTTACAGCTCCATAGATAGTAAAATATAAGGTACCTTATCAAAATATAGGTAAACATAAATCAAATGCAAGTTTTTTTTGTTACATACTATAATTCTAACTCATTTTATGATTATTCAAAGTTTCATAGGCGAGTCCATTTTTAAAGTACGAAAATTAAATTACCCACACAATTTAAAGCAACTTTTGTCATAAAACCATTTTCTAAAGCGCAATAATTTGTATAGTTATCCAACAAAATTAGTTTCTTTATATACAAAAAAACGTGTAATTGCTAAAGGCTCGGCAGATTGACTACCTGCTTATATACTTTTATTTCGTGCAATCATTCAATCAATTATATCTAGTGCATCAAAAAAACTACCTATTTATAATTTCTTAAGCTCTCTTGTCCATCCAAAGGTTGCCTGTAAGAAATTGCTTTTATAGCGATAAAGCCGCCCATTGTACTATCTAAAAGATGTGCTTTATAATATAATAATAATATTCATTTATTTCAGACCCAAAGATCCATATAGAGTTAGTAAACATAATTCTTCAAACTATGTTAGTAGACATAAAATTATATTTTTAAAACATGAATATTGTTCCAGTGCCTCCAAATAGGACTTTCTAATTTCACAATTACTTTCAGGTACCTGTTGGAACTGACTCTCACCCTGCGCATCAGCGATGCAGTTCGCTTGCGTATTATAGCAGCAAAGCCACTTTATGAAACTGACTTTCCAATTTGTGTACAATAAAGAGTTATTTATCTATCTATCTATCTAATCATCAGGGTTGTATAATATAGTTTTAATTAAGAATATTTTCCAATTTCCGCCCATTTATCACGCAATCCAACAAATTTCAACACACTTTACAATGATAGCAGTATTTCGATAATCTATACATCACAATTCGGCCGGCTTATCATCAATCAGTATGTATGTTGTTTAGACTTATCTTGCACCGATATGTTTTCACTGATTTCAATTCAGTACAGTCTATGTATTCGTAGCGAGAGGTCGTGTCGACTGCGCTAATTATTCGAAAACATCGCGAAAACTTGTCAATGGAATTATTGAATAAAAGATGTTTTGTTATTCGGTTTTTTTTTGTGTTTTTGTGAACAGTGAGTGACATGTGATGGATTGCACTTTTTACTGGTAAGTGTTTTAATAACTTTTTGAAAACTTATGCAATTTTTTGATAAACAATCGAGATTCGATTATTTTTGTTCCAATTATTGTAAACAGTTTAAAAATAGAGATGTGCTGCAATATTATCAGCATTTCAAAAACATGTAGACGGTACAATTTGTTTATCTTTTACTTCCGTCTTAGTAATTTGTTGTACCAATTATAATTATATTATTGGTATTTTATTTTACCTTGGATGACCTCTTCAATGTGCAGATAAAGACTTCAAAAATATATTTTAAATTCTTACTCAACATAATTATTTATTAATCCTCGTAAATCGATAATTGAGTCTTGTCACTATTTATTGTTTTATATTTTAAGAGCCAATAAGAGTACACGAATCCGCTAGAACCTCGTACAATCGAACAATTTTCCACTCCATCGTCATTTGCAGTTTGCTAGTTACTTTTTATCGCGGATGGAAGCTAATAACACACTATATTGATTTTATGACTTCATCAATACAAATAAATAAAATTGGAGTGTTTGTTTTAATGTCAAAACAACAATATTTTTTGAAGCTGTTGTAATGGTAAACCGGACTCCCGGGGAGTAAAAAGGGGGAATTTACCAAGAACCTAGATCCGAATCCAGGGCATATGTCGACAGGCACTACAACCTTGTGTGGCAAAGAGAAGCACCCCATCACATCGTACATCTGATAGCACTCAACCCACAAATTAGCTTAGTAAGCTTAAGCACGCCTCCCACACTAGTGTCCTTCGACACCTTGGTTGTAGGCAGTTAGCTTTAGAGAAAAGCTAACTACGTCAGTCTGTCTGTCTGTCCATTTCACAAGAGAGGGCAATCCACCTCCAGCTCTTTCCAATCTCCAGCTGAAGTTATGTTATCAATTCGAACCGGATTCGTAACGGTAACTCATAACAAGAGCTAACAACTTGTTTTCGCGCGCGCGGTGCACACCGGCACACGTGACCGGAAGAGAAGAGCCGAAGTTTGAGCTACAGTCACCCAACTTTACACTTATGTGTACACGTATTATGACTAACTTATCTATAAAAGTTGATTACTCAAACGCTGGAGGTCCGACATCACCTTTGGCGGATGTACCTCTCTCCGCCCTGACCCGCGTTAAGTATTATACTAATTGTATGGAGGACTCATATATAATCTTACAATGGTCTAACTTAATTAATTGCACAAGTAATATGTATCACTCAAGTGTTGATAAACTCACCAAGCATTGGCGCTGCATGATTTCAAACACTTACGTGAAATACTGCTACTGTTGCAACTTGAAGCTTCAGTCACTGACTCTATTAACTTAGATAGAACTTCTCACGACTTTAAAAATAAGACTCACGAAAACTCTCTCACTAGTAGTCGTACCGAACTCTCCGGGATTCCAAAACCGAATTACGTAAACTCTCTCACTAGTAGTACCGAACTCTCCGGGACTCAAACCCAGAATGCCGAAACTCTCACTAGTTGTACCGAACTCTTCGGGATTCAAAACAGGAATGCCTCACTAAGCCTCTTAGTTCTTAACATCGAGTCGCCGACGCTATCCCTATGCCCCTTTATCTCTCGGGTTTTTCCCAGATGAAGGTTTTTTGTCCTAGCTTCGTTGAAAAGACTCTCAAACACGTGTGCCCGTTGCAACTAATAAATTTATGTCAATGTGTCTAATAAATTAGTAAGTCCTTTAGATAGTATTGTTTTTATAACGCACCGACGGACGGCGACGGTCTAACTACGGACCTTTGTCAGTAAAACTATTGTTAGGACCGTGCAATACTATCATAACAACCAGATGTCTAGTTTCTTAGAATAAAAGATTTTAGAAGGTTTTGTTTACGTTGCGTCCTTAGAATATTATTTGTATGGTAGAAATATTGATTATTTACATAAATATATAACGATATTCAGGTGAATCGCTAACCATTACATTCCCCCCTCTGATAAATCAAATACTAGATTGTTAGCTGGTATATGATTTTTCACTGTAGGATTCTAGAACTGAAGTAAAACTTATATTGTTGTATCAAGTTTTTCTGATACTCTTCTATGGTATAGTCAGAAATACAAATTGTGTAATTCATTCAAATTATGAATAAGTCTGCAGTTTAATTGGCCAACAAAGGTTGAAACTATTCTTTCTGTTAGCGATATATTAAACACAGACATTATTCTCATCGCAAATTCATTCAAATTGCTCATAAAGAATAAACATCAAGCTGTATATAAAATTAACACGACTAATAGTTACGCGGTCAAATATTTAACCTATGTGCAAAAGAAATAGTACCCTGTACTAGAAATTTACAATGCTTGTGTTAATTTAACAGTGAAATATAGGACCATAATATCATTACTTTAATATGATATTATGGTCCTATATCATTTATTGAAGATAGCCTTTCAATAAATGATATTGAAAATTACTGATTACGTATTAAAATTATCTATTCATATGCGGAATAGAAATGTACATAACAGAAAATACAGAGATTTTAATGGTAAAATAAAATCATGGCTTCATGATATTCTTCTTTTTAGAGATTAACTAGCCCTAATTGCATGTCCGAGAAATCAAAACAACCGTAATAAAACCTGCGATACCTGGTTATGCAATTTAAAGTACTGCCCATGCTTAGAATGGAATTGTACATACCAGAAATCTTCTACGTTTGTGATACCTGGACTGGCTAGCGTACTCAACCCTCAGAAGACTTGGAGAAGTCGGTTCTGGAAAACTCGCCGGCGACGAAGTTTTCTATTCGAATCGGCTGGCAGCTTCTCCATATTCATTATATAAATCTCTGAAACAGTTCGCACACATTTTCATTACAATTTATCCTAAATATTCTTGTAAGATCACGTGCAGGACACTGCTTATTGGAACTAATAGGACAATCTTATTATATTATCGGCCTACTAGTTTAAAGGCTTCGATGCCCCCCTCAGACTCTTCATGGTCCATTTAATATTAAATATTCTTGTCAAATCACGTGCAGGGTATAGCTATTTCGAATTTTAACAGCAATCTTATAAGATTATCATCTTCCTAGTTCAAGGGCTTTGATGCCCCCCTCAGACCTTTCAGGGTCCTATTTCGTATATTGCAGTTGTAATATTTGGCATAGAATATTAAAAGGTTTAGCTGCTCCAGTATGAACTTTCTCACTTGAGACATTCTTCTTCTTTCATCGGGGCGCCCCATACATACAATACAAACTTAGTCTTAAAGAATTAAATGCTTTAAAATACATAAACCCTTCTTCTGCTATTCTTATCCCTTCATAGCTTGGATATGTACAAACTCGAAAGTTTACAAGATTGGCGATAATTAAATAAAAATACTTAGCTCTGTATAAGATGATCAGTGACGTCAGCGTTGCCCAATGTCTCCTTTTTCTCACTTAAACCAGCCGCTAAACTTCGCGCCTTACTCACAGTTGCTTGCCCTCAGCACCAGGTACCCATGCACCCGTGACAGATGTTTTATGGTCCTGGAATTGTTAACAAAAGCGCGCAAGTATCCGTCCTATTTTGCAATAAAATCATTTTTATATTTAGGTACCTAACATTCTAAAATTGCCGTTTCGAATATGAACCCATAACAATTTAACACCACATTGTGTTGTTCAAGTATTTATGAGAGATCTATCTTGAAATTCTAAAGATGGTAATAAACTGTTCCCTTTTTTATATTGTGTCTGTCCTATTTTTTATTTAAGTGTTGCACATGCGTAAGTGTAATGTGAGAACCTCTTGTCCCTTTTGAATAACTTTGAAGTGCCCAAAAAAATAAAACTAAGTCCCTCATCTAAAATGTCTAAAGTCTCACATAAGATTTAAGAATCAATAATTTAACGATAAGTTTGACATTTTAAATTAGCGCGTTGCACACACTTGAAACCTGACGAGATTTCTACACGTCCCCAGTTTAAGTAGTTTGAAATTTAGAAAACAAAAAAAACCCTTTTGCCATAATTGAGTGCTACCAAACCTTTCCAAGAATTTTTTGTTTACTAACTAGTTTTGAGGATGCCAAATATGTTTGGACTTGAAATAGTTTACCTGTAGACATATGCACTTTAAATTCTTAGCAACGTCCCTTTTCCACTTAAGAAACATATTAAGTTAAGTTTTGAATTATATTAGCGATACAAATCTATTAATTTACCAAATTATAATGGGTGTGATCGTCTAGTTGAAAGAAAAAGTTATTTTACAATTTTATGAATAAATATTAACAAAGGTAACCGTAATTTCCGCGACTTTAAATCTGACCAACTGAACCAAACTAACAAAAATACCATGCATCATATAATATAGGAATACTCTTAAAAACACACGCATAGGAACCGTCATGAAAATAGAAACATAAACATCATAAGTGCATTTAAGGAAGTAACATAATATCACCATATGCTCAATCACAATCTAAGCATCATACAACTATTGCAAACATACAAATAAGCATACGCATATCACATTCACATGCCTCGCATAAGAGTTTCAAGCAAAACAGTCATCATTACAAACAAAATGCAAACCACTCGCGATACCTAAAGATGCGTTTTTTATTTGGAGTGCAAATAATAAAGGGAAGCAATTTTAAAAGTAGCAGTTGATCAGATCAAATTTATTTCGATTTAAAATGATATAAATGGGGCAACTAGTTGGCCAATCTAGTCAATCCATCAATTTATATTATAAAATGTTATTAAATAATTTCTACGTTGTGTTATTTACGAAGTAACCCATTATAACGTTCTTTTATGTTGCACTGAAGTGAATCAGTACATGTAATGACATAAATCCTTGGTCACGCGGCATCAACTGTAATGGTAAACCAGACTCCCGGGGAGTAAAAAGGGGGAATTTACCAAGAACCTAGATCCGAATCCAGGGCATATGTCGACAGGCACTACAACCTTGTGTGGCAAAGAGAAGCACCCCATCACATCGTACATCTGATAGCACTCAACCCACAAATTAGCTTAGTAAGCTTAAGCACGCCTCCCACACTAGTGTCCTTCGACACCTTGGTTGTAGGCAGTTAGCTTTAGAGAAAAGCTAACTACGTCAGTCTGTCTGTCTGTCCATTTCACAAGAGAGGGCAATCCACCTCCAGCTCTTTCCAATCTCCAGCTGAAGTTATGTTATCAATTCGAACCGGATTCGTAACGGTAACTCATAACAAGAGCTAACAACTTGTTTTCGCGCGCGCGGTGCACACCGGCACACGTGACCGGAAGAGAAGAGCCGAAGTTTGAGCCACAGTCACCCAACTTTACACTTATGTGTACACGTATTATGACTAACTTATCTATAAAAGTTGATTACTCAAACGCTGGAGGTCCGACATCACCTTTGGCGGATGTACCTCTCTCCGCCCTGACCCGCGTTAAGTATTATACTAATTGTATGGAGGACTCATATATAATCTTACAATGGTCTAACTTAATTAATTGCACAAGTAATATGTATCACTCAAGTGTTGATAAACTCACCAAGCATTGGCGCTGCATGATTTCAAACACTTACGTGAAATACTGCTACTGTTGCAACTTGAAGCTTCAGTCACTGACTCTATTAACTTAGATAGAACTTCTCACGACTTTAAAAATAAGACTCACGAAAACTCTCTCACTAGTAGTCGTACCGAACTCTCCGGGATTCCAAAACCGAATTACGTAAACTCTCTCACTAGTAGTACCGAACTCTCCGGGACTCAAACCCAGAATGCCGAAACTCTCACTAGTTGTACCGAACTCTTCGGGATTCAAAACAGGAATGCCTCACTAAGCCTCTTAGTTCTTAACATCGAGTCGCCGACGCTATCCCTATGCCCCTTTATCTCTCGGGTTTTTCCCAGATGAAGGTTTTTTGTCCTAGCTTCGTTGAAAAGACTCTCAAACACGTGTGCCCGTTGCAACTAATAAATTTATGTCAATGTGTCTAATAAATTAGTAAGTCCTTTAGATAGTATTGTTTTTATAACGCACCGACGGACGGCGACGGTCTAACTACGGACCTTTGTCAGTAAAACTATTGTTAGGACCGTGCAATACTATCATAACAACCAGATGTCTAGTTTCTTAGAATAAAAGATTTTAGAAGGTTTTGTTTACGTTGCGTCCTTAGAATATTATTTGTATGGTAGAAATATTGATTATTTACATAAATATATAACGATATTCAGGTGAATCGCTAACCATTACAATGTTATAGTTGTTTGTTTACCTTTGCCTATAATACAGTTTTAACATTTTTGTCTGGCTGTCTCTATCGGCTAATCTTCTAAACGGCTGTAACGATTTTAATAATATTGTAAATACTGGTAACTGACTACTATGCGAGCAACATAGGTTACTTTTTACTAATGTACATACCACGCAGAGGAAACCGGAAGGAGTTAGTTTGTTTGTTAGCACTAATCTCGAGAACTACTGGTCGAATCTTGATATTTTTTTTTTGTGTTTGATAGTCTTACTCTTAAGGTCTTAAGATATTTAACATTACGCTAAACCTTAGAGAGCGGAGCAGCTTCTACTTAATACAACAAATTCTACGCGAACGAAGTCGCAGGCAAAGGCAAGTTTCCAATTAGGTCTCGCATTGCACGGGGAGCGTCAAGAATGTATAGGTTTATGTGTAGCCATCTGTACACATTAATGATCTCATTCTCATTAAGTACATAGTTATTGGCGAATATTAATCTTTTACTGTTTTTAGGAAAGTTGCTCATTTCCTTCACGTATGAAGGAAATGAGCAACTAGAAGCTGATTTTATCAACGTGTTATACTGACGTTTTGTTGTACGAACCGATTCGGTCTCTCTCTCTCTCTCTCTCATTTAATGTTTGAACGGGACAGAGAGATCGAGAACCACAGCTCAACCTTAACCATGGATTAACAATTGTGGTGAAATCAGGACTAAGATAATGTTTTGGTCACGTTGCTCTTACGATTAAGCTGATGACGGACGTCGCCTTTTAAATCTTACATTATATATTTTCTTTTCAAATTCAAATTCAAATTCAAATAATCTTTATTCATATAGACACAATTCAAAATTCTTAAATTATGTTCTTATGATGCGTCCATATTTTTCCTTGTTGTTGTCATTGTGTGATCCAGATCCTTTGAAGTTTATATATAATTTCCTAATTAAACCCATATATGCGAGTCCGCCCTTGTATTTAGTAGTGGTGGTCGAAATAATTATCTCGATAAATATTATTACTTTTACCACCAGTGAAATGAAATGAAAATATTTTTATTGCTTACACTTCACAGAGCACTTAAAAACGTCATTCAAAAATAATTCTACTCAGAATTCGCGCCGCTTAAAGCCACTTTCATCAATCATCACAGATTCTTTATTAATAAGGCAGTGCACTTGAGATGTCTTTGTGTACTTTTTCAACTAGAATTTACAAGAATAAAATATCTGGAGAGTGGTACCTCTGAGCTAAACCATGTGTTACCCTTGAGCTAACCACGGATCCTTGATGCATCCACAAGTGAACCCTGAGACTAGGGACGCCTTGTGTAACTATGGGTGCACACGTATACACCACAGATTCTAAATTAATAAGGCAGTGCACTTGAGATGTCTCTGTGTACTTTTTGAACTAGTATTTACAAGAATAAAATATCTGGAGAGTGGTACCTCTGAGCTAAACCATGTGTTACCCTTGAGCTAACCACGGATCCTTGATGCATCCACAAGTGAACCCTGAGATACCGTAGGGACGCCTTGTGTAACTATGGGTGCACACGTATACACCACAGATTCTAAATTAATAAGGCAGTGCACTTGAGTTGTCTCTGTGTACTTTTTGAACTAGTATTTACAAGAATAAAATGTCTGGAGAGTGGTACCTCTGAGCTAAACCATGTGTTACCTAAAATATTTTTATTCCTTAGACTTCACAGAGCACTTAAAAACTTTATTCAAAAATAATTCTACTCTGAATTCGCGGCGCTTAAACTCACTTTCATCAATTATCACAATATTATTAAAAATACGGGTTACTCACGTTACTTTAGCCGGGATATGCCAACTAAAGTAACGTGAGTAACCCGTATTCTCAATAATAATGTCTTCACCTCACGTCGGTTTTAATAATATTAATTATCACAATACCTTAAATGTGAAAGTGAATTTAAGTGCCAGTTCCGTAGTTAGGGTCTTCCTGTTCTCAGATCTACCAAATTTACACAAAAAAAAAACTTGATGCCATAGTGTATCGTCCCACACCAAGGGCCTACCTATCTTCCATGGCAGTAATGTCATACCATCTGGTCTCTTCCCATCGTCGCGTGCCAAACCATTGGGTTCTAGTACGGCAGGCACACCGGGTTATGTCATTAATTCGAACATTATTTTAATATTGACTTCTAATTTAGAAATAAGTTTTATTTTATTACCACACGAAGTAAGTAGGAATTACGAAGTTACTCAACGGACGATCCGAGGGTTTGACTTATTACAAAAAAATCCAAGTCTAATATTCTCGTAAAACAGTTGTTTACTCCAGTCCTCATCAGCGTAAAAGGAATTTTTCGCCGCAGGCTATTTACCAGCGGATATTAAAGGATGTCGCTGAGCCGCGTCGTAGAGCAATCTAGAATTTTGCGCATCGATAAAACCAACCACTGTATTTTGCCTAGAAAATACAATTCTGTAATAATCCTTTGTATTGTTTTTGCTCCATAGTTTCCTTAAATTCAACTGAACAGGTTCTGAAATAGAAAATGGTTGGTAATTTACGAAATATTTGTCTAATACATATTATTTTATTAATTTCGACCACATAATGGATGTAAATGACATCATGACAAAGAAGCTAACTAGTGATTCAGTTTGAACATAATCTAGAAGTCAATCTTAAAATAAAACTGATCACATAAAATAATAATCATTTCAAAGAGGTTATAAATAACTCTTTTATAACTAGAGAGGCATAAATATCAAGAAAGTGTTGTAAAATTTTAGCACCTATGAATGTCAAAATTCACTTACAGAAAATTTTACATATTATTATTGGATCTTAAATTAAATTAGTCTAAAAACTTAATCTAAACTTAGTAAGTCACTATCAGAAGGCCTCGAACCCAAAATGCTAACAGTATTACCGCGTTGTATTGCGATACTCAGTCGCTGGTCGAAAAATAAGCCAAATTATAAATAAATAAATAAATTAGGTCAGGAGGTGTCAAATAACTTAGCATCGATCCCGGAGGCTAAGAAAGGACACCCGGGTACGCGACCCCGGCCGTTCCGAGCTTCTGCTGTTTCAATCCCTGACCTTCCGAAACAGCAGTATCCTAAAACCCCTCCTCTCCCCTCCACCATATCCCACCCCCGTTCCCAGTAGGAGATGTTGGGCAGCAGCGCTCTCCTGCTTATTACTGCGCTCGCCAACCCGCATATGCCAAGCGTGGTGAGTATGGCAAAAACCACCACAATGAACCACACTAAAATTAGACGGCCCCCAGTACCCGGCAGCTCTGCTATTCCTGGTCACGGTAGCGGCCATGGTAACGGCGGGGCAGGGGGTGCTAAGAATCCCCGGCGCGATTTCGGCTACCAACATAAACATCGACGACTCGACCTGGCAACATACAACGTACGCACGCTAAGGGTCGACGAAAAGATATTAGAGCTGGAAGAAGCTATAAGCAAGTTGCGCTGGGATATTATAGGATTATCCGAAGTCCGGCGACAGGGACAGGACACGGTTATTCTTAACTCAGGCAACTTGCTATACTACCGGGGGGACGACCAACAGTCCCAGGGTGGTGTCGGGTTTATCGTCCACAAGTCTCTCATCAGTAACATCGTCAAGATCGACAGTGTGTCGACCAGGGTAGCGTACCTGATACTCAGAATATCTAAAAGATATTCGCTGAAGGTCATCCAGGTTTACGCACCGACCTCGGCACATCCAGACGACGAAGTGGAGGAAGTGTATGATGATATCTCCAAAGCCATACACTCCTCCAAAACACACTATAACGTCGTGATGGGGGACTTCAACGCAAAACTAGGCACTAGAAGTGATGGAGAGCTGAAAGTGGGAGATTTCGGTGTAGGCCAACGAAATGCCAGGGGGCAAATGCTCGCTGACTTTTTGGAGAAAGAGGGCCTCTTTATGATGAATTCTTTCTTCAAAAAGCAGCACCACAGGAAGTGGACCTGGATTAGCCCGGATGGTCGGACTAAAAATGAAATCGACTTCATCATGTCCACTAAACGGCAAATATTCAACGATGTCTCTGTGATCAACACGGTAAAAACCGGAAGCGATCACCGCATGGTTAGAGGCACGCTGAATCTGAATATTAAGCTGGAGCGGAAAAAACTGGTGAAGTCCACGCTCCGACCATCGGCCTGCCACATCCAAAACCCCGAAAACTTTCAACTCGAACTCCAAAATCGCTTCGAATGCCTGGAAAGTTGCACAACAGTGGACGATACCAACAACATGTTAGTGGAAACTGTCCGTACAGTGGGGTCTAAGTTCTTTAGAGCCCACCGTCCTAATAGAACCAAAATAGTCTCCGATCATACCCTCAGGTTAATGGAGGAGAGACGAAACCTTAGGTTACAGTCTTCAGCGGATACATTGTCATATCGGCAGCTCAATAGACAGATCTCAAAGTCACTTACACGCGACCAACGTCACTCTAACGAGAGAAACATCAGGGACACGATAGAGCGGAACAAAGGCTCGAAGGTGTTCGCGAGACACCTGGCTATTGGGCAAAGCCAGCTGACAAGACTGAAGACTGACAACGGTAGCACCGTTTCATCCAAGCCAGAAATCCTGAGGGAGATTGAAAAGTTCTATGGGCAGTTATACACGTCGACATCAAGACCCGTTGGCAGTCCGGCCAAAGATCCAAGAGCCAGACTGACTCGACACTATACCGAAGATATCCCGGACGTCAGCTTGTACGAGATTAGTATGGCTCTCAAACAGCTTAAAAACAACAAGGCACCGGGTGAAGATGGAATCACGGCTGAGCTTCTGAAAGCGGGTGGAAAACCGATACTTGTAGTCCTTCAGAAGCTCTTTAATTCCGTCATCATTGAAGGTACTACGCCAGAGGCATGGCACAGGGGCGTGGTGGTGCTCTTCTTCAAAAAAGGCGACAATACCTTATTGAAGAATTATAGACCCATCACGCTGCTGAGCCATGTCTATAAGTTGTTTTCGAGAGTCATTACGAACCGTCTCGCTCGCAAGCTAGACGACTTCCAGCCTCCCGAACAAGCCGGTTTCCGAAAAGGTTTCAGTACCATAGACCACATCCATACGCTGCGGCAGGTTATACAGAAGTCCGAAGAGTATAACCGGCCTTTATGCTTAGCGTTTGTGGACTATGAGAAAGCCTTCGATTCGGTGGAAACATGGGCAGTGCTACAGGCTCTCCAGAGGTGCCGAATTGACCATCGGTATATCGAGGTGTTAAGGTGTTTATATGAAAACGCCACTATGTCGGTTCGTCTCCATGACCAAAGCTCCGAATCCATCCAATTGCAGCGGGGAGTAAGGCAGGGTGATGTTATATCCCCGAAACTATTCACTGCTGCATTGGAGGATCTTTTTAAGCTACTGGAATGGGACGGACTCGGCATCAATATCAATGGCGAGTATATCACCCACCTTCGGTTTGCCGACGATATAGTGGTCATGGCGGAGTCCCTTCAGGACCTAGGCACAATGCTCGGTAATCTCAGTAGAGCGTCTCAACGAGTGGGCTTAAACATGAACATGGACAAGACGAAAATTATGTCGAATGTCCATGTAGTACCCACTCCAATCGTTGTTGGGAACTCTACACTCGAAGTTGTTGACGCATATGTATACCTGGGACAAATTATCCGATTAGGTAGATCCAACGTCGAGAAAGAGGTTAACCGCCGAATCCAACTCGGCTGGGCAGCGTTCGGGAAACTACGTAATGTCTTTTCGTCCAGTATACCCCAGTGCCTAAAGACAAAAGTCTTTAACCAATGAGTGTTGCCAGTGATGACTTACGGAACGGAGACGTGGCCGCTCACTATAGGTGTGATTAAAAGGCTCAAGGTCGCTCAGCGAGCGATGGAGCGAGCTATGCTCGGGGTTTCACTACGCGATCGAATCAGAAATGACGAGATCCGTAGGCGAACCAAGGTCACCGACATAGCTCAGCGAGTCGCTAAGCTGAAGTGGCAATGGGCCGGACACATAGCTCGAAGGACAGATGGCCGTTGGGGCAAAAAAGTACTAGAGTGGCGGCCACGAACTGGCAAACGCAGCGTGGGACGGCCTCCCGCTAGATGGACGGACGATCTTGTCAAGATCGCGGGGAGTCGTTGGTATCAGACGGCTAAGAACCGCACGATGTGGAATTCAATTGGTGAGGCCTATGTCCTGCAGTGGACGTCCCTCGGCTGATAATGATGATGATGATGAAATAAATTCACTAATAGGAGTAACTGTCAAAAATGCACATATGTAACTTAAAAATGCATTCATAATTTCTGTATTGATGTCGTTTCATATAAAATAGACAACTAAACCGTTCTATCTACTCCTACTTTTCTCTGGATTATTCTGAGCAAAAAACTTTTTTGTTACAACTTCCATACATATTTCGAAAGAGTTATTTTAGCCTGGCCTATCTCAATATAGTTGCTATTTGATTGTTATCTAATTAAAGTTCCAGATGATATATCTGATTTGTCGAATTTTCAGCTTCAAAATCATGTTTTTAATAACTGGACAGTTTTTTTCGTAAGCTTTTGTAATAAGCCTATGAATGAGTGGCAAGCGGCTTTGTCATGATGTAATGTATATTATCTAAATTGTCACGTCAAAAGTGGGCAATCTTAATTCAATCCATACGGAACCCTAAGAACAAGCATAATCTCTCGCAATTTGAAGTTAATCTACTGGACGGTTGCTATAGCGATGGCAATTCATTACTTTTTATTGCATTCACGATAATGTCTCTGTTTGTTTTACCGTGATTTGTCTTTACGTGGAAATGGAAAATGAATTAATTTATTCGTTACTTACCAACAGTCGTTGCTTTCCATTTAAAATTAATTAACCTGTTTAATAATAATAAAACGTTTATTTCAGATCATGTCCATAAGAAGTAGTAGTTAAAAATATTACAGTCAGCGTAGAGTGATCCAACAAATAAAAATTAAACATTAAAATAGCAAGAAACATAAGTAAGAAATACACTCAATTTAATTTATTAATGAGTGAAATATTTAAATAAATAAAAAAATAAAGTAAAGATAATTTAATTACATAACATAACATCACGTCTATATTACCCAGAAGGGTGTGGCAGAGATGGACAACGCCCACATTTAACAACGTCCCATGGGATAGGGGGTGAGCCTATCCCCATCAACAGATAAAAATTTAGGACTCCGTGCTGCTAAAAATCCCAACCAATACTTAATGGCAACCCCAGATTTTTGAATTCAATGCAGCGACGCTCACTATTAGAAATCGCTTCGCAACAATCAAATCAACATTTATTTACCAAATTGTCCGATGATGTTACTCGCAATAGACGTAAGAATAACCTACGCATATGTAGAGCAAACACAGCTCTTAAATGGAAAAGCATATTCTGCTTAGCGCCAAAAATGTATAACAAGCTTCCTGACACCCTTAAGGGGCTAAATGTTAATTTATTTAAAAAGAAATTGAAATCTCTACTGTGTGAAAATGTTATTATTCGATTGCTGATTATCTCAATGACACATTATAACAATTATGCTAATTGTATTATGATTATCGAATTATTATATTTTAATATTGACATTTCGCATACAATTTTTACAATTTTACAATTATATTTTTATTTTATTTTTTGACATTAATATAATATCTAATTAATGTTGCATTGGGAAATCTGCATGTGGAATTTTTTATTATTTTCATTGTTTGTTACGTTAGGAAAAACTGCATGTTGAAGAGGCTCACATTGTTTTGTGTAGCTTATTAATAATAATAATAATTTAAATTTAAATTTTATGTATTAATATTTGCACGCCGTGATTGGCAGAATATGACGATACGTTGTTATTTGTTTAAGTCACCTTATGTACCATATTCATCCAAATAAATACTTACTTACTTAACATCTAAACCAATGGGGTAGTCGTGTATTTATGTGTACCTAGATATAACTGTAATAATAATAAAAATAATAATCGATTATTAAGAAGTGATTTTTTTACCTCAGAGCTTGAAAAGGCGTATTTTGTTATGTGAAAACATTAAGAAAACTCAATTTTCCCCGGAGTAATTTTTCCTCACGCTCGTAGCAAAATCGAGTTTTACTCACTGTTTCCGCCTCTTCGAGCTGTTGAGGTGAAAAGTTATAATTGCTACCAGAGATTTAAGCTATTAATCATCGATCCCATTTATTTTTGAGTTTAGTTTTTCGAACAAATTAAGAAACAGTTGACCTTTGTGTTAAAAAAAAAACAATTGCTCTTTATAGAGTTATTATAGGAAGAAAATAGAATAATACGTTTGTATGGAGAAATATATAGAAGGGTACACCATTGTGTCGTTTGGTATTTTTTGGTATCAATAATACTAAATACGTAGTATCTTAGTATCTTAGTAATAAATACGTAGTATCTTTCGCCTTAGGTGTCTTTGTTTACAAAGACGCCTAAGGCAAAAGATACTTCAGAAATATAGTATTGCAGTTGTGGAAATTTTCAATCGCGTCTCTCAATTAGATACAACTCACTCCTGTCATAAATAAATTAGCTTAACTGTGAAGGGTTAATGAAGGTCGTAAAACAATCAAGTACAAAATAAACATCATAAATCACAGGCTAATATAAAACAAGTCATTAAGTGAATGTCGTATTTTTGTGTAAAGGGTTCCGTTAAATATTTTATGCATGTGTGTGTGTGTGTGTTGTTTGGTTCGATGGTGGAAGTGCTCTTGTGAGCGAGCCTGAGGGTGGAAGCACCACCGTTTCACCTTTAATCTGCCGTTAAATAGTAGTGCTTGTATAGTAATCCAGTTTGGAGGTGAGATCTGGCTCTGATATTATCGCCTCATGATTATCTTCGTGATGGCGTCACTTCATCTGAGGACTACGGAGCTATGACAGCTCCGTAGTCCTCAGATCAAGTGACGCTTTCACAATCTGCTTTTGTGAATCGTTGATGTTCTTGGGCTGTAGTTACCATTAACCATTTTTCGGGCATTAGTCGTTCACGAACATTTTCCGGGAAAAAGTGTTGGAGGTGCCTGCTTGTACAAATTATTATGGACAGAGGGCCTGAAAGCATATGGTACCAATATTTTAAGCAATACCACAAATTATTAAGGAAGCTACAACAATGGGTAGGTTTAGAAATAGTACAAAAAAGATTTTTCTGGAGAAAGTGTGTAAAAAATTTACAGTGCGATAAATAACATATGTGTAACAAACTTAAAATGTGTAAAAATAATTATAATTAATAAATATATATAATAAGTAGTTTAAACTTATTTATTTTCATTTTACATTTATGTACATTTAATAAATAATAATTAATAATTTATTTTTTTCTGTAAATTCCTTTAATTTATAATAAGTTATATTTTATTAATGTTTTATAATATCATGACAAATTAAAGAGTCAAGCATAAATCTTCATTTTTGTTATTCACAAAGCGAATTAAATTTTTGTAACAAAAAACAATATACATATTGAAGTTCATATTATTATTTGTCACGGTCTTATCCGCATTATGCATAACTGCTTTGCTCCTAACGCGTTTAGCCTAATGTTAAAGCTCACAAATGGGGGAATACATTGACCTCGTTTTCGCACCACTCCTATCAGTTGTAACGTGATATAGCCTCAATAGCCTTTCTCAATAAGTAGGCTATTTTTAAATTAATACCTTTATAGACAATTAAATCAGCAGGACTTGTCAAAATATGGATGCGCGGTACTATCTACGTCCCGCTCCCCGGCGAGTTTTGGCAGACATATTTGAATATATATTTGCTTTGATTTCATTTCCATTTTGATTAAAACTAGCATTTCCCGTTATTAGTGCGTTTAACCAAACAAACAAACTCTTCAGCTTAACACTAATTGTGCCAAAATATTTAATGGCTTCAATCGGAGGCTTCACCGCTTAGCAGATAGAAAGAGCTGTCTTTAAAAAACTTTCATAGATAAAAATCTATGAAAATATTTTAGAATTGTATTTGTCGGTCCATATTTACTTTTTCCTGCAAACAAACAAACATTTTGGTTATATTTACGACAAAATGAAAGTTTGACAAAACTGAGCTTACAAAGGGGATGATAGTTTCCCTGTCAAGACAGTTTTAAGTGTAGTTTAAAGTAACTAAATGTAAGAGAAGTTATAAAAAATCAATACAACATTTTTAAAACATGGTTTCCAGACAAGAAACAACCAAATGACAGATATAATTCAGTATTTGGTGACATCTAATATTAAATTGATATTACAAAAATACTATTTGTTATAATAGTTCTTCATTTAGGAAAAACCAATCATCTTAAACGACAATAGGTACTCAAGAAAATTACTTACACTGAGTATTTTCACTGTACATATTTTATGTATAAAATAATTATACATCGTCCATTCGATTGTTTTCTTTTTGACAGCTCACGCTTATGAATTACCAGTTTCTTTTTTCGAAATTATTTTCTACAGTGATGCCGTACTTTATTGACGGGCAGCACGTTTTAGTGATGACCGTGTGTCATTAAAAAAAACACATACAACAGTTCTTTAAATAAGTCTGGCATATTATTTTAAAATAAAACATAATTTGATTTTATTATGTATTGTGTCTGTAAATTTAAATAATCCACACACATTGTCTAGAAGATCTAGTGTTTGGCGAATGCGCCTCTCAACGCGTTTTAAATAGCAAATTAACAATAGCAGCACGGAGGTAGAACTCCGCCCGGTGGATGGCGATAGGCTCACTCCCTATCCCATGGGGCCTAAACATAGCAGTTTTAGATGTTACCTACATTTAAATACAGTTGCTATATGTTTGTCAGCACGTGAATACATATGGAATACGCATGCCGAATGCAAAAGGATAACATACATCATAACATAACATCACGCCTATATTACCCAGAAGGGTGTGGCAGAGGTATACAGCACCCACATTTCATCAGTTATCTTCAGGTCCCATGTGATAGGGGGTGAACCAATCGCCATCCATTGGAAACGATTCCAACTCCGTGCAGCTATTGAGAATTTTCTGACGGAACTTTCACGAATAACACTTCTCCTGACCCGGGTATCTAACTCGAGCCGCAGTAAAAGGCGTATACGCTAACCACTAGACCATCAAGTCAGTTCAGTTTAGTGTCAAAATTTTTTTTCATAATAATTATGAACAGTGCTATTTTATTTTATTGCTTAGTTGTTCCAGAGACAAGATGGAAGCGTTACAAAGATCGCTGTTATTATTTTTTTTGTTTTGTTAAAGTTAATTAGCAATTCAAAGGTCCTACTTTTGTATTTGTTTCCTAAGCTACTGCATTTTGCAAAAGAATTAATTATACAGATGACACTATGCAAGACAAAGGAGGTTCCTAGTTCTACTGGTAGCGTTAGTACTACGTAATTGTCTTAACAAATGGAAAGTATTGTAATAGTTATTTATGCAACTGTTCTATAATGAGGGGTATTAAAACACGAGTGTGGGTTTATCACACGAGGCGAAGCCGAGTGTGATAATAGTATCACATGAGTGTTTTAATACCTAATTATAACAGTTGCATACAAGACTTTATCTACACCCATGATATGAATCCTCTATAAATGTTCTGAAACCATAGGGTATTAGGGTTCAGTGTTGTAAGAACTCTATGTAAATTCATGGAAAGTTTAATTAGTGAGTATCTAATACAAAAAAACTATGTATAGGTAATAATATAATTATTTATTGTAATAATTATTTACATTTTGGATCGTACAATTATTAAAAAGTATTTTTTCAATACTATTATTGAACAAAAATGGCGGGATATAACGTCAATTCAAAAATTCGAATAAGTTTTTATTTAAATTACGGCGCTGTGGTAGTGAAACGCGCGTGCATGACATGTTCTTTTTTGCTGGCTGTTCGATGAGTAAAAAAGGAGTTGCATAATGAATTTCAGTACAACATTATAACACCCGTTTGGGTGTTATAATGGTTATTATGACACTGGCTGTTTTAATGTTGGCAATTAGCTAACTGTTTCAAGAACGTTTATAGAGGATTTATAGCATGGGTGTAGATAAATATATTTATTTATTTATTTACGACCAAAATGTGTAAAGTATATTGTTTATATTGCATTTATGTTAAAGGAAATAGACGATAACTATTTACAAATAAAAAAAATAGGCATTATAAAATGCCTAGTCTAACAAAGAGTTTTGTATCACCTCAGACAGGGTTATAGAGGTCTGATGGCATTCACTCCCCGTAAAATACTAATATTCAGGTAAATCCGCCACCGTAAAGCAACCACCGATTTAATTGTGAAAAACCTCAGAAGATTGATCTCGTAGGCAAGGTCAATCGGGCGAGGATTCGGCGCAGCATACGCTCGAGTCCTGCCCCGCTTGGGCGGATCAGCGGCGGGAGCTCGCTGCAATCGTTGGGGCTGACCTCTCGCTGCCAGCCGTGGTGCAGTCCATGGTTCGCAGTGAGAGGTGTTGGGACGCGGTCGCATCCTTCTGCGAGGACGTGATCTCGCGGAAGGAGGCGGCGGAGCGGATGAGGGAGAACGATGTTCTCGCTGATCCGATCCGTCGCCGGCGAACCGGGCGGCGCAGACGCGCTTATGCGCGCCTAATGCCGCCATAGTGTTAAGGGGCGGATGGGAGAACCGGGGTTAAGTTCTTCCATTCGCACCTTCCGCGACGAGAGTGACGTCCTTCGGTTGCGCCGGGACGTCGCCCCAATACAGAGACGGTGCCCCCACGGCAAACGCTGAACGGGTCACTGATGTATGTCATAGTTCCGGTGACCCGTCCATAAGGCGAGAATAGGCGCACGGTGGTGTTTTAGTGGGTGAGGGCCCCACATAACCGCACCGTCTCCCCGAACGGTGCGGTATGCGGTCAGGAACATTTCACCACCTACAAAAAAAAAAAAAAAAAAAAAGGCAAGGTCAATCGGCGAATTTTGAGGCACACATCTATCTGTTCAGGGTGTTTTTTTTTTATGTATTTTAAAACTTCTTGCACACAGTTTGTGACAAAGGCGGACTTAATGCCGAAAGCATTTTTTACCAGTCGACCCTTAGGGCGGTGCAGAGATATTTGGTAGGTGCATAATATAAAAGTGAGAATAATTGCTTTATTGTATAATAAATCAAAATAATACACTTACTAGACTAATACTCAAATACCACATAATACACAAATACAATAACATACATCACATAACCTATAACATAAAATATTAAACATAAAATAACATACATCCATAACATAATTAGGTAGGACACTACTGAGAAGATTCCGCTAAATAACTCAAGTATAATTGCTTTACTTTAAATTTAAAGATATCACGACTAGATGCCATCCTGATTTCCAGAGGTAGCGCATTCCACAAGAGAATAGAGCGTATTGGTCTGTACAAGACCAGAGCTGTGAGTGTTTTAAGGTTGAGCTTAATATAATTTTACACGTTTCGCGGCTGCATACAAACCTAGTTTCCTTTTTTTAGACGACATTCAGGGAATCGGTATTACGGCTATCGATCAATCTATACTTAGCCATATATACTTACGTAATTTAGACTATCCTACTGAGATTAGTTCAAGATAGATTGCGTTTAACGTGGTTAATTGCGAGTTTGTATTTCTTAAAAAAAATATATTGTTGAATATAAAAAGCAACTTTCAGCTCAAAATATAAGTGGCCCAATTCTCCGCTCAGGGACAAAATTCAAATTCAATTCAATTCAATTCAATTCAATTCAATTTATTTATTTGCGAATATGGGTTTTACAATGTTGTTACATGATAGATGAGTATCACCATAATCAGCCTGTCAGCATGCAAAATAATATTGATAATTTAAAAAAAACATTGAAATACAATCACTACATTCAAGAAAATGTCACAAAATCATAATTAAAGTCATGTCAAGTATAAAAATTGAGAAGTAAAGTATAATATAATAATAATAATAACAATCAATTAAATGCAATAACAATTAAATCAAAGATAATAAAATTTTATTCTATATTAATTTATCAGCTAGGTATTCTTTGACTGAGTAGTAACATTTCGCCACAAGCAACCTCTTGACAGTATTCTTAAATACATGAAATTTTGTAATTTCTAAAATAGCATTTGGCAAATGGTTAAAGAGGCGTGGGATCATACAGAACAGACTATTATTTAGTAAAGCAGTTTTATTTGCTGGAAAACATATTTTTAACTTGTGCCTTCGACTATGCAGCTTATCAAACATATTGATATTACTCCTTGTGAATAACACTACTTCGAGTATATAGATACATGGGAGTGTTAACAAGCTAAATTGAAAGCTCGTTTATTTTTTTCAGAGCGGTATAGCGGCTATCTGTCAACCGTGGGGACTTGTGTCCATTCATGCTTGACTCTGATTTATTCTGTAGGGATTAGTTGAAGGATGGATCGCGTGAAACTTGGATAAACCCTTGTCACATAATTCTGTATACCTATTTTTTGTGGTTTCATTGGTACCGTATTTGTAAAAGGAAGATTTGCTTCATACAAAGTTATAAAATATTAATAATATTTTGCGATAAGAAACTTAAAACTAAAAAGAATTGAGACTACTTTGCGTTGCAATTTTTTGACTTGAGGCTTTCTAAATTGCCTTTGTAATGATAACCAAACTCTGTATTAATATAAATTAAGGTTAAAATTGTATTTATAGAATATTGCATGATTATTTTCTTGTTTTGGACGAAGTATTCACTGATACGCAATAAACAAAACCAGACAAGATCAATCAATTATCAAAATTGGTATTTCCAATATTTTTTAAAAGTACAAGTCGTTACAAAGTTTTAATAGTTGAATCGGCAATTTCTAGCTTTGATTCAATGAGCGAAAGAAGAGGGTGAGTTGAGGGTATCGTATTTTATATTGCTACTAGCTGCCCCGCAAACTCTTTTCCGCCTGAAAACATTTACAAAAAAGACGATAATTGATCAGTTATCGAGCGGGATGAAAAATGATTAAATTACTAAAATGGCTATTAAAAAATAGGGGTTGGTGATAAAAGGGCAAAAATATAGTGTTGTATGTATTTTTTAATGCCACATTATAGAAAAAATAAAAACAAATTATTTGGCCAAAAAATTAAAAAAATGTTAAGGAATTCTTAAAATAGATAGTAGCCGATTCTCAGACCTACTTAATATGCATATAACATTTAGTAAAAATCAGTAAAGCCGTTTCGGAGGAGTAAGGTAACTAACATTGTGACACGAGAATTTTATAACTATATAAGATACATAATATTTATGTATAGTAATATAATATAGCGATAAAATATGAGTACATTTTATAACACCAAAAAAATTAGCAACATGACGTTGACAACTTAAATCTTGTGGAATATATTAGGTTACTCTTTCTGGACGTACGGTTTATAGGTTTCTGGTATAACATAAGGTTGTTAAGTGAGTGGTGATAAACATAATATTATATAGGTACGTGTCTATAATTTAAAACTCGTATTTTTCCACTGTCGTGTACATCAATATCTTATGACAACATCTTCGATACTCTTAGAATGATACGGTATCATTCACTATCTTAAAAAAACATCCGTAGAGTTCTCTCATTCAACATTCAAAAGATCAGAATCTAACATTTTTGATGGGTCGGATTTCTATATGACAGATATAACACCAATTTGCCACTGAGCGTAAGTACGCAAATGGCGTACTTACGCTCAGTGGCAAATTGGTGTTATATCTGTCATATAGTCCGGATAAGTCATATCCGGGTTATTTACTGACGCTAATTCTAGAGGGACAGTGGCGAGAACACTGAAAAACAGACACGAAGCGGGCAGGCCAGCCGTCTCGTGCGTGTCGTTTCATGTATGGTATATTTTTGTTTAATAGCTTGGTTTTTGGATTCCGGCTCAATAAAGTCCTATTACAAGATACGGGACACGACGAAAAATTTTGGAACTCTCCTGGACATAATGGCTATATGGCAACCCGAGAAACCAATGTGTTGCAAGCAGCCTGTTTATTTGCTTTGACCAATGACCGCCTGCGGTGCTAGTGATGGATAAAGAGAGAATTGAATTAGTTAGAGGGATTTATACGAATTTAAAATCTGTAGCCAAGTTGAACTAGTCAATCATAAGTATTAAAGTATAGTATAGCCGAACCAGTAACTAAATAAACTCACCATTACTTTAAACAATGTAGTTGACATTAAAGTCATTGCCAAGTCTTGAAAAAAAAGCATTTTTTTCAGTTTTTTCTCGGTCAGAATTTCTGTTACTATCCACAAATGTTTTGAACTAAAACAATAAATCATTTGTTCTAAGCCATAAATTAAATTGTAACATAATAGAAAAAGTAAAAACCTTCAAATATTTACTTCTTGATACCAGCAGGATACTGAAAATGTATTCAAGTCACGTTTAGCGTTTTTATGCCGCCTTGCTTTTAAAACTGTCAAAACTCCCTGACACCTACCTTTTGCCTGGTCAGCGGGGTCTGCAAAACCAGATAACAAAGAATAAAAACTGTCATGTTTCGTTTTTACCGTAAAGGAAAGTGCACCACATTATTAACCCATGTAAAGTGGGGCACCGTGGTCAAAATTGGGTCAATAGTAATATACTAATGGATAGTAAATATATTAATAAGCCAGCGTATATAGTGATCAAGTAAACATCTTTCTTTTTAGCCAGATAGGTTAACTATATACGCCACCGACAATTTATGGATTGTGGGTGTATGGACAATATATAATAAATACAATTTTTTGTCGAACGACTCTAACATCCAGTTTAGAATCGAAAATCACTATCGGACCCCGTTTCACCATCGGACTACCATACAAACGGCACTCAGGCACCGCTTCACGGTAGATATTCCACTAATACGCACTAAGCGTTTCGCTTCTACATTTCTTATGTGAACTGCTAAAGAATGGAGTGAGTACAACCTGGATCTCTTCAAAGCAAGAGTTAATAGGTATCTCATAGGTAAGCGTGCTCCACCGTAGACCGCATCATCACTTACCATCAGGTGAGATCGTGGTCAAACGTGCCTATCACCATAAAAAAAAAATCTCACTTATTCTCTTTCCAAACAGGTCATCTTTTAAACAATCTATCAATTTAAAAAAAATAATTAATAAAAATTGAGTAATAATCGAGAAGTTTTTCTTTCATGTCTGTTTACAAGGTCGCAAAAAATCAGCGGAGATCTATTTGTCCCTGTCTCGTCTGATATCAATTTCAACGTCAATCATCGCTTTGATTTGGAATAACATTTGCTATTTGCGTTTGAAAGAATTTCCTGGTTTGTAAACATTAGCAGTAATATCTTACGGCATAAACATTTAGCTTTAGCTAGAATTACGAATGTTGTAAACATGATAACCGATATAATTACCTACTCATACAATTGTTCACATCATAAATCTTTGTACATGAAAAGTTCTTGATTTAAGAGAAAGCCAGCAAACAAAACAAAAATGGCTACACATTTCTTACTTTTCGATGTATATTTTTCTGATTTTCTAAATAAAATAAAAACACTTGACTATGCACTTATCACAGCGTCAAATATACGTAAATGTCCAGCAGGAGATAAAACAATGTTATCTATATTGGTTTAATCAATTGTCGAAATTGGCAGGCCGATTTTAGTCCAGTTTTATCTGCTTATTAATTCCTTGTGAGCTGAGTTTTTGTATACACCTTTGTTTGTGTTTTGGAATAATCTACATTGATATCGTGCCGGCTAAAAAAGTTATAATGGTTGACACAACTTTTCTCTCTTTTTCATTCTCCCTCCGCTCCTGCATACTTGACATCTTATTTCAATTTCTCTGTTCTACTCATGTTCGAAACTTAAATATTCTAATAACCTTCTTCTTTCCTGTCCCTCTTAAAGTTCTGATCTTGTACATTGTTCCTTCACAATACGAGCAATAGGATGGCATCCATTCGTGATGTCTTTAAATTTAAAGTAAAGCAGTGATACTTGAGTTATCTGGCGGAATCTTCTCAGTACTGTCCTAAGTTATTATGTTATGTATGTATGTTATTATGTTGTTATTATGTTCAATATTTTATTTTATAGGTTGTGAAATGTATGTTTGTGTATTATTTATTATTTATATAGTTTTTAAGTATTAGTTTAGTATGTATATTATTATGATTCATTAGACAATGAATTAATTATTCTTACTTATACCTACATTATGCACCTACCTACCAATTATCTCTGCACCACCCTAAGGGTCGAATGGTAGAAAATGCCTTTGGCATTAAGTTCATCTTTGTCACAAATTTTGCGAAACAAGTTTTTAAATAAATAAATAAATAAAATTAATAAAAAAGTAATATGGATACCAACTATGGGATACTTTAAAAATAATTACTAAGGACCATTTCCAACAGTTCTGGATAAGTCCCTGGCACCCATTTCGGAACTTATTTGACAGATGAAATGTAAATTTTCTACAGAAATTCACAGAATAAAATGGCTAAAAAACACTAACTATCCGGAATTCAATCAGGTTCTGGTGAAAGGGATGAAATTCGGCTTTATTCTAGGGGAACAGAAAAGTTTGTAGAAGCGACCCGTAAAAAGCGTTTTAAAATGCCTGCGTAGAAAGCCCAGCTGTTCAACTAATTACTAGTATTCTTGTACCCCTACAGCCTATCTTAACTCACTTGTGTTACGAAGGAGTTCACGTCCGTGGTGTAATGGCCAGGACTCGAACCCATGACCACTCAATCGTAAGTCCGATGCCTTAATCCATCGCGCTACGGCCGCTTAAATAGCTCGCGGCTTAAAAATCAAATCAAACTACTAAACCACGTCAACGTACGTTCAAATAGATAAAAATAATCAAGGCTATCTAATAAGTATAATACTATTATAGATAGTGTTTAGTCGTATTTTATCTTGATAGTAAGTATGTGATTTATATTGATATAACATTAATCTATTTATTGGAATTTATAATACTAATAACGATTATAGCAATCCCAAAGACGTTATTATTTCTAATATTTAAATGCTGTTAGGTATATAGGAGATAGGTACAGTCGGCTAATGAGATGGGTATGCAGGGCAAAAACTTCTACGCCATAGTAAAAACTGACTGCAATAGATATGCAAGTTTGTATTTCATATTTAATAAGTGTAATTTACCCACTATTTAGATATATAACTCACCTATCCATAACTGGTGTTGTAAGTCTTTACTATGACTTAGAAGTTTTTGCCCGGCATACCCAACTCATTGGCCGACTGTACCTACATATTTATCATTTAGTTGATTTATAATAAAATTAATGTTTAGGCGAACATGTATGACGAGATGTATGAATGTTGAGGAAGCGAAAGAAGTATGTAAGGAGCGAAGCACATGGCAGTCCATCATCTCTGCTTACCCCCGTGGCATAAAGGCGTGATTTTATATATGTATGATTTTTTTAAAGGTGTTTTACTAATGGATATTTTGGAAAATTATAAACTGTTTGTATCTATGAGCGTTATGGTTTTCTCTGATGCTAGCATTTTTTATATATTTATTTTAGGTAAACGTGGAACTATAGCAAAGTTTTGTGGTCTCATCTATTAGATCCATGTTTATGGATGATGTTCCATAGAAAACCGCATTGCATATAGGGGTAACTTACTTGAGAACGAAAAATATTTGACTGAATTTCATGTCACCTTAATCTTTTTAACTATCATTTCTTCGTCTTTTTTTACCTAACCCAACACTGCCACTTTTTCAGTGGACCTAATATCAAAACATTTTTCGTAAAAGTCGGCAATGTGATCGAGTCTCGGCATATAGTTATGAAAAGAAAAATACCAGTCAGATGATTGACAGTGTTATCATAATACCGTCCAGAAATTCTAGTACTGAAAATTCTTGCAAGTCCAAACTCGTTGACGCTCGCAAAGTTTTACAATGAAACTGTCCAAGTGGACAGCAATTCATTACAGACAGTATTTTTAGTTTGTTTGTAGAAGATTAATAAAACCTAATATACACTCGAAGTTGGGGTCGAAGAGTCCTGGAGGGCAAGCATAGGAGCGCGAGATAGATTTAGTCACGTTTATGTCATGTTTTTATATGGTGAAACATGTAAAAAACGCGTCAAAATCTATCTCGCGCTGGTAGTCTTGCGCGGCTGGAGTGGCGGCCACGTACCGGAAAGCGCAGTATGCGACAACCCCTCGCAAGATACTAGTAAAGATTGCGAGCAATCACTGGCTGAGGGCGGTACAAAATCGCACACTATAGAAAAGGCTTGGTGAGGCCAATGTCCAGCAGTGGACAAGTATAGGCTGAAAAAATGATGATGAATTTACACCCCAAAACTAGTGCCATATATTAATGAATGTATTAGTATATGTATAGTATGCGATGACCTCATGCTGGTAAACAAAAAAGGGGTTGAAGTCGCCACCTACTGGTCTACGGCAGTATAATCGAACAAGCCATTGGCACGATAAGAAGAAGAAGAATGTATGAATTGTTAAAAAAAGGGTGTTTAATCGTGAGATTCTTTCAAACATAAATTTTACTAAATACTATACTTTTAAATAGGTACATAAATATGTACTATTCTATTTATATAATATCGTTATCAGTGATGAGTAATAAATCAAACGAGGAACGTTTTGAGTACTTATACTTAATATTATGTTGATTCATTTAATATTTATTCAGTAAATATTACTCTTTATTTTGGAGGCCAGGCAGGAAACGGAAATATTTGAAGTCTATTGAATTCCACTGGGTAGTTTGCTTGCATAGTATGTCAATAGAATGGAACCTACATGATTTTGCAGGTGTTCAACAGTCTCTATAATAGTTTGAATCAAGATTGATTTAGTAGTTTATTAACACAGTTGTATCTACTACGTTCATTCATTGAATGGTAGGAATGAATTGAGTCATATTCATAAGTTAGTTATGCTGTGTTATACTTTTGAGGAACAATGTAATCAATATATGGAAAACTTTCTAACAAACAGTATTGCTTTCGTTCGTTGTTTCACCTGTTTTCAACTTCTAATAATTATTTTTATAGCATTTAGCTATGCTTAGCAAATTATACTAAAAAAACCGATGAAAAAGATATGGTACCGGCAGGATTTGAACCTGCGACATTACTGCACACCGGGCAGCCGCTTTAGCCATCCCGCTACGGTCGCCTCTTAACAGAACACTAAATTTCTCAACTGTATGATACGTCATTTCGTGACGTCACGTTCATCCATTTATTCCTATCTTAATTAAGTAAGATACAAAGCGGCTGTCCGGTGTGCAGAAGGTCGCAGGTTCAAATCCTGCCGGTCCCATATCTTTTTCAACTGTTTCTTAGTATAATTGTTTTCAAGTTTTATTGCAAGTATTAAGTATTATTTTATTACTGTCGTCGACTCAGGGTCGTCTCAAAAAAGCCAAATCTTATGATTTTTAAGAATATGAAAAAACAAAACAATGATAAAAATACCTTGTTGATTCTTGTGGGTTTCTTCGCGTCGATGTGAATTGATAAAGATCGCGTGCTAATTATATATTTTATTATCTTCTGGTACCAGAATTATATACTTTTGTTATTGACTAAACCTAATGACCTAACGGCGTGAATGTGGAGAGACGACTGCCGAGCCTAAGTACAATTAGTAGCGTCAGCAGTCGTACGCTACCTACAATTCTTTTACTCTTTTAGTTAGAATGCCTAATTCTATGTAACGATTTGCAACTATAAAGCTTTTTTGACGCCACTAGAGAGAACACAACGTAGGACAAGAACATGCGCGGCTTTTCACTTCCCTCGGACATATTTTAATTAATTAAACGAGCTATGAGAAAACAAAGAACTTTTTACTTCACGGAAATTAAATTTCTTCAACGCGATGAAGCCACTTAATTTGTTCACAAAACTTTGATGGACCATGGAAATTTAAATGTTGACAATAATAAATTTGTGGTGTTGAGGAAAGAGGTGTGATGCTCCTACACCTAGAAGGGGGGGGGGTGCATTAAAAGAGCCTCCCCGAGTCAAAATAAAATTTGACTTAGCCATCGACACGACGAAGAAGAAGAACCTAGAAGGGAGGAGCCTCCAAACAGCTGGATGGTATTGCCTGGCGGACAGCTGTCCAACAGTAGCGTCTTGGAAGTTGTATTTATGTACACTTCCTGTGAACATTTCGTTATCACCATTCAGCACTCTTTGGCATTTTTGACGAGTGTGTCATTTCTGTCTTGTGCCATGCGTCACCTTCTTGATGATGTGTCAATATCATCGATCATTGACGACCGGATGGCGGAGTGGGTACCTGCCTGCGACGCCGAGGTCGCAGGTTCGATTTCCACTTAAGACAAATCTTTGTGTGCATGAACACGGGGGTTTGTCTTAATCTGGGTGTTTCTATGTATAATAAGTATGTACTTATAAAAGAAAAGTATATATGTATTAGATTCAGTTATTCTAGTACCCATAGTACAAGCTCTGCTTAGTTTGGGACTAGATGGCGTTGTGTGTGAGTCGTGAAATATATATTTTTTAATTTTTTATTTATTTATAATGAGCGGGTACCGCCACAGTTGGCATTAAAAACATTTATTTAGGCTTCTATTGTAAAATTTGCATAATGAAACCCGAATAAGAGGACGAATAACGATTTCAAATAAGCCGACTCAATGCCGTAATCCGTTTATTTTAATTAGAACCGAATGGGATTGAAACATGATTTAAACTTCTGTGGTTTAAAATTGTGCTTTGGAAATTATGTGGTTGCAAACTGATATCATAATTAAGTTTGAAATAATTATTTGTTCGTGTTCGATTACAAATATTACTGGTTACATATTAATTATTTAATACAAATATGTTACCAATATGTAGTTTCAAATTTTCGCGTACTACATATTGGTTATAATTATAACTAATAAGTTACAATGATAAATAACCTAACAGTTAGTTAAAGAAATCGAGCATAATAACTGCCTCGTTGCTCTAGTATTTAGCTTATGTGCTTTTAACCGTAAGGTCTCGGGTTCGATGCCCGGGTTGGGAAAAGTGTTAGATTTGTGCCCGGTAGATGGCACCTACCACATGGGGCTTTAACATAACAGATAAAATACCCTTCTAAGTTTATATAGGCGTGATGTTAGATATGTTATATAAGCAAAACTAAGACTATATATATAATTTGAGTGTCTCTTACATAGTAAGACAAATACAATAAAAGAAAAATAAAAATAAAATCCAGCGTGGCAATGCTGCCAGCATTTTGGGAACGTTGCCCACTAGCTACGATTTGTTAGATTAGGTTAGGTAGTCTTTTATCGCTAGTTTTTAAGTAGTTTATTTTTGTTAGTTCATTTAGTTTTTTTTTTGTGTTTTGTTTTCTTTGATTGTAAATAAATAAAAATTGAGAAAAAAAATATCGAAATAAAAGGAAATAACATGAAAATAAAATGCAAAATACCTGCAATATTTTCCGATAGTTTCAATTGAACACTACACGCAATTACTACGGGAAATGGGAATCCCCGTAGTATTAAAATACTTATACCGATAAATAATATTTTTTACTGAGTCCGATATCGCAATACCGGATTTATTTGCCAGTGTTTGCGATATTATTTACATTTGGTTACTGAAATCTGCTCCACGAGTTTATATAATTTACTCTTTCTTGCCGACATAGCAGAAAAATATTTAATTAAGTAAAAGGAAAAATGATTTTTTTATATTGGATTTTTATATTTATTTCAGAAATTCAGACTCAGGTCCGCATTCGTTATGAACATAACAAAGATTTTTAATAAACATCAGAGTTGTTGGGAGTTATTGTGTTTCGTAGACTGCCAAAGCGAAAAAACGTGGTAATGTGCGCTGAATGCTGATTATATATAATTACTAAAGAAGAAAATTAAAACATAATACATATTTTTAGAGGACTTACAGGGATGCCCGTAGTCTTGATAAAAATAAAATAACTATATTTACAATATTTATTAATAATAGTGATTTATAACTAAGGCCGCTAAGCTAGAGATATCCATGTTATCAATTTATTATTTCCGCTCCTAAATAATGCTATCCATTCCTAAAAAAGATATTTATCTCTTTGTAATATAATTATAGAGATAGATATGTAGGCATCATTATATATAGTAAATATAATATTATTATTGAGAATGCACTAATATTATTAGAGATAAGAGTGCACGGTTGGCGTAGCGGTTAAAGCGGTCGCCTCGCCGCTTTCAACTACGCTGGTGTTGTGGGTTCGATCCCCACATGGGACAAATCTTTGTGTGATTCGCAAAGATTTGTTCTGACTCTGGGTGTGCTTTGTGTGTGTGAAATGTATGTTTGTGAACACCCCCGCGACACAGGAGTTATTCCTAGTGCGGGCGTCGTTTTTAAAAAAAAAAAAAAAAGAATACGGGTTACTCACGTTACTTTAGCCGGGATATGCCGACTAGTTTCGAATCTAGTACGTAGATTCATCAACTGGGCTGTTATTCGCATGTCGTCGCCGCCGTACGAGACGTCCAGCACTACTAAACTAGTCGGCATATCCCGGCTAAAGTAACGTGAGTAACCCGTATTCTCAATAATAATGTCTTCACCTCACGTCGGTTTTAATAATATTAAATATAATATATACATAATAATATATATACATATATAATACGTTATATATATTCCATTACATTTACATAGGATCCAAACAATTCAACAGTAAGTTTAACAATAAATAACCGTTTATTCCTGAGAACAATAACAAGCTATTTGGCTACAAAATGTATACAATGTTAATGTTTTACTAAACATAGCTCCAAATAAAGGTATATTCTTAATTCAATTATTTGGCCCTAACAAGTTTTTCAATGTACAGGGTGTAAATGACGTTGTTAACTTGTGTTAAAGCCGCTTACCGCTTATACAATACAACACATGATACTGATTTTTTCGGTAAATTTCAGTTTTTCATGTTTTTATTCCGATTAATTATGGAAGTATGACGTTACCTAGGGCTACGGTAACTTTTAAAATACATTTGCTGTTTGCCGGTCAACATTATAATTTAGCGATGTTTTTTTCCTTATTCGCTCATCTGGTACAACAGTGCGTAATTGCAAATTCGTAAATTATACGATACCAGCTTTAAGTGCTTTATCGCGTCTTTTTAACTCATAATTATAACCAGGACCATAGAATGATTAAATTTTCCTAACAAAACTTTTCGCACCTAGAGCTTCAAAATCATGTTTTTAATCACTAGAAGGATTTTTTGCTACCTTATTATTGTAGAGGAACAGAGTGTGATGTTCCTCCACCACAAAGGGAGGATCCTCCGACCAGGCTCGGTGGTTTTGCCTGGCCGCTGTCCACCACCACCGAGCAATACCACCAAGCCTGGTCGGAGGATCCTCCCTTTGTGGTGGAGGACCATCACACCCTGTTCCTCTACATTATCATACATTTGCGATTTATGTGTCGTGTTATATTATATATTCCGATGTTTTTTTTTATTACCAGGGTCACAGTATCATGACAGTGTACTGAATCACTAGTAAACGGCTTCCAAACGGTGTCATTTACACCCTGTATCTATTATTTACTATTGATGGATGTTTGTGTCGCGTAACCCCGTACATAATTAGTTTGTGAATATCATTGTTTAATCAGATAAAGGCTCCTAAACACACAAGTAGCGTCTCTGTTTTCCGGTATACAATAGGTAAAACGTATTTGGTTTGATACTCATATAATATAGTATACCTATTGTTAAAAAAATCTTAATTTTCATAATAATAGTAGATTTTATTTATAAAATATTTTTGTATAATAAAAATTTGAATAGTAGGATGAATAAAATAAAATAAATAAATTTGGATTTTTACATTAGATAGAACGCCAAAAGCAAATACACTATCCAATGGTCCCCACACACACAAGCACATCCAGTCTCAGAACAAATATTTGCGAATTACACAAAGATTTGTCCCATGTGGAGATCGAACCCACAACACCAGTGCAGTGGAGGGCGGCGAGGCGACCGCTTAAACCACTACACCACACGTGCAGACATCGAACCCACAACAATCGGATAGGATCAAGTAGGATTTTTTGTAAGAGAACCATTGAGTGTTTGGTAACTTTCGATTTGAGCTATAAAGCTGTAGTGTTGTATCTAAATTATAGGTGATTTTTGAAAACTGTGGAAACGTAGTATTTTAAAGTTTATTTTGTTATGAATTTGATGCTGACACTTCTGCCTATTTAAACCAAAAACCTGCACCCAATTTTAAAAGTGCAGTAAATACAATGGGTAGTGTCTAGTTGTCGCCCACTGTTCCGCCCGCATTGTACCAGCCTCAATAAAAAGATATAGCTTAGGTAAAAAAGTAAATTATATTTTCAGTTTTAACACTTTAAAAGGTAAAATAAAATTATCGGATCAAGTAAAAAATAAAATACATGCAAAAAGTCATAAAAGCGGTTGCATGTGAAACGGTTTTTTTGAAATCGTAAATTGAATTTTCACCAGTTAATTTTTGTGAATAAGCTTTTGACCTTTAAGTATTAAATTCCTAGAATACGTGAAAAAATATGAATCGAACGAAATAAAACATCCCAGTTTTATTTATAAATATTTCTTAATAATATAATGCCGCCTTTTTTTCGCAGACTCATAAAAAATATGGAATTTAAAACTTTGATAGCTACAATTTATTTTCTAGTGTGCTCGTTAAAAGCATATTCTTTTTTTAAATTTATAATTTATTTGAAGTGCTTTAAAATAACGTATACACGTATAATTAAAAAAAAACCTTCTTTTTGACTTCTATACATCATACTAAATCACTTTTGTTATATCACTGTTTGTTGAAATAAAACTGCCCTAAATTCTAATAGGGTATTTAACATCATCAACAAATCAAGTCAATATTCTTCAAAACATGGCTCATCTGCTTTCGTGCCCATTGTCGCCCTCTACGTGTGCCCGTGAAGACCTAATGCAAGCTACAAGCAAGGGAGTAGAAGTTGCTACCTACTGGGCAAAAACAATTTAAATAAAAAATGAGATAACAAAATGCCATTGACACGTAAGAAGAAGTCAATATTCTTTTAAATCAATACTTGAAACCTATTCAATTCGTTGTTTTTATTCTCACTAACATGCATTTAAGTGTTTAAGATATGATAAGTCTATTAAAATAGATAAAAACTTAATAATATTAAAGTAAACCCCATATTACGTTAGTATGATAACACGGCGCTTGCTCTTCCCTTAAAAGGTAAGTAAATTGAGTAGTGGTATTAAATACTATATTATAGATAGATAGAATACACTTTATTACACCAAAAAATAAGACACATTATAGAACATAATTTAACATTAAGACATGTACAATGGGCGGCCTTATCGCTAAAAATCAATATCTTACAGGCAACCTTTGGATGGACAAATAGATAGTTAGACTGATAATGGGCAGTTCAATCAGTATTATATCACGAGTTATTAACTTAGTAAACAATCATGGACACGAAGCAAATGCACTTCATGCGCAATTCGCAGGAATCGAACTTTGTTTATTGATATGATTTTTTGGGTATTAACGCGATTAATTTTTTATTCACCTTTCGGTGCTTGACGTTTCGACAAGGTTGCACTTTGTCATGGTCGCAAGCAGACTGATGCAGCAGCGCCCCGGCTCCGTTCGTGAGGTTGATGATTTTCTGAAAACCCCTCACTTTTGTTGGTTTTTAATTTTTTGATGTACCTCCGCCACACACTACACTAATCGAGTCCGGTTTTTGAGAGTTCGTTGATTGCAGGAACGGGCTAGCTTTTATGATGTTTATCACTGGATTCCACGTCGGAGATAGTTTGAAACCCTCCTTCCAAAACTTGAACTCCGTTGTTATGTATACCTAAAACCATTTCATATTTCGTGCAGCCAGAATAATAAACTATGGCCAGAAATCACTTAACCTACACGAGAATCTAAGATAAGCTTATCTAAACATCGAACTATTAATCAAATAATTTGCAAATGAGTTTATTTTAGCCATCCAAGGTCCTCTACCGATCGCCATTCATACAAACGAATAGCTAAAATGATTTACTCGCGGGTATTGAGATTTATAGAGAATATTAATCATCTAATACAAATAAATATTCGAACAGCTTTACTGCTAGATATTTGTTGGGGGAATTCAGTAATTTGTTATAATTTCTGCGAAGTTGGGTATGAATTATAAACAGTGATTTTTTACCGGTCTTTAGAAAATAATTAGCTTCATTTTTTAAGGTATTCTTTTGGGCATTATTAACTAGATTTTTTCAAAAAATACGAAATGTCTTATGAATAGTTTTAATAAATCAAAAAAAAATAAGTTCTCGAAAACTACTGAATTTTGTTAGAACATTTATGAGCGCAGACTATTATTGTATTTAGGCCTCACTATCACCACATATGCTATCACACTCTGTAAGGAAGAATTCAATTACCAATAACACTGTATTAATTTGAATAGATTGTAAGATTTTTATATTAATGTACCACGCGAGCAAAGCTCCTATCGTACGTTGGTGTAACATTATAAAGGGTGTTTGGTACATCCTTTGCCAAATTAAATTGGCTAAAAGGTAGTATTCTTACCTATAGTTTTAGCTCCCCTACCTCAATTTTATCTCCACTTGTTTTTTTTTTTAATTTAAGTATTAAGATTTATCAGAAAAAGAATCCAAAATGCTTTTGAATCGAAATAAAAAAAAAATAGCTGATACAGCATTGAAACTTTTTTTTATTTTAATGTTCACGGTTGAGTTTTTCAATAAAATGAATAATTCCTTTAAATAAAACATACTCTCGTAATATTTTAAAGCAAACTTTAGCTTTGCTATGCCTTTTTATATAAAATACAAAAAAGCATAGCAGAGCTAAAATTTGCATTAAAATATTACAAGTATTTGATAAATAAATGCGTCATCTCTCGACAGTATTGTGTTGTTTAAGATCAAAAGAGTTGAGAAATTTCGAGTCTAGCAGCATACGAATCCATAGCTGAATTGGCAAAGCACATGGGGCGTATACCCAGGGGGTGCAGGTTCGAGTCCTGCTGGATTCTTAATTTTTCAACTTTAATATTATATAAAACACATACTCTCCTTTGTATTTACTGACAAACTTTTTAAAACGTGACAAGATAAATTAAGAGTCGCAATTACAAAAACAAAAAAGAAAAATAAAAAGTCAAAGAGTTCGCGATCTTCGATTTTGTTTAAAAAAATTCTGATATTAAAATTTTATCTTTTTAACGGTATGCAATATCTTTGTTAACTTTTTGCACCCAGAATTATATACTAAATTACTGGTAAGCGACTTCGTCATAATGTCATTTACAGCCCGTATACCCCGATATACAGTATATTGATTGTGCTAGTTGTCTATCAAGTTGTCGGGATGTAATTAATAAAAGTGATTAAGCGAGGCGACGTTCCAGGTGAAACTCAATTTCAGTATCAATACGTGTGACGACGTAGCATGTCAGTAGGTACACTAAATTTACATTTTGACGTCGCTGTAGTAAAGTAGTATCTGTAAAATGATTACCTAGAGCGTTAAGGGCTAGGTAATAGTATTAGAGATAAGCGAACCCCCCCCCTGCGTGCCCTTTGACTGCTGATGGAAAACAGGAGCTGAAGGGACGGTGCACCCTGGGCCAAGAGATGGTGTTTTTCCTGAGGTTATTGTTGCATGGGGCAGTGCAATGGTAATACCGTGGGAAAACCATATCCGGTCGCGAATTCTGGCAAGTGGCCCACCGCGTGACCACTGCTGAGGAGAAGGCACAGTAGTGGGACAAGTGAGCCATTTTTGTTATAATAATTTATTAATTTTTGTGCTTTTTATGTCAATAGTTTATTTATCTAAAAACACTTTTCCATTTCTCAATACATTGTAGAATCCATAATCACGGTATTTTTACCTTCAATCAGTTAAAGATAAAACAAGTATGCTCTGTGCTTATCTCAAGTGCGTCTACCGGAGCAAGCATTCTTGGTGACAAGGCGCCTTACGCAATCGTATTATATAAATATGTATATAGTAAACTAGGATCCGCCTGCGAATCTGCCTGCATGGTACGTCGATAAGAAGTACTTTTATTAATGTTATAGTTTGTATTGAGCAATAGTAATAATAATTATAATTATTATTAACTAATTTAGGTTCCTCTCTTCGGAGTCCTAACTAGCTTGGTCCCTGCATCTGATACAGGTGGGGTACGATATTTTATATATTTAAATATTTCTTTGTATTTTATATTAAAAAATGTAGAATTTTATAGTTTTATATTTTTAAATGTACTTTACTTTTATATTTAAACATGTAAAAATTAGAAAAAGAATGAAAAAAAATAATAATTATGTTTATTTTTTAGAATATTGTAGTTACAAGATGTTACAGTGTTAAGAAAGTCCATAATATTCTACCGTTTCCGGCGTACAAATATAAAAATAAATAGGGCATAAACATAAATGCTTAGGAATAATTAAGTTAAACTATACACTAAAAACACAATCAAATTAACAAGCCTTATTCTATGTCATGTATCTCTACTAATTTAAATTTGTATTAAACTTATCATCTAAGAAATCTTTAATTGAATAGTAACAATTATCTAGCAGGAAATTGAATAATTTGTTTCTTAATTTAAAATATTATCTAAAGGTCTTAAAAACGTCAGATAATTTATTATACACACGAATAGCACGAATACAAAAAACATTATTAGAAAAAGTGAAATTCTTTGTTGTGGTACAGACAATTTATGAATAGTTTTTGTATAAAAAAGTAACAAGCATGTATTTTTGTTTCGCAACCTACAAGAACGCCTCATATTATATAAACATCTATGCAAATATAATATTAGAAGTATGTTGAGTTATACAGCTTTTTACAAACTTAAACACATTGGGTCTGGGCTGGCCACGTATGCCGTATGAGTCCAGAGAGGTGGGCCCAAAAAGCGAACAAAAAGGTACCACGTGACGGTCAACGGCGACGAGGTAGGCCCAAACGGAGATAGCGGGACGACTTGGATGCATTTTAGAACGATTGGCCAGAGATAACTAATAACAGAAAGACTTGGAAGTAATGGGGAGAGGTCTTTGCCCAGCGATGGGACACACCCGTAAGCGAGTAAAAAAATAAACTAACTTTACTTTATGAGTGACATATGTACCCGTAGGCTCTCTAAGTAAATAGCCGCTATAACAATAAAACTTCCATTATGTCAGCTTTAGTATCAATTAATGAGAATGGAAGACGTGCCGGGTGTTTGCACAACAATTACGGCAGATTGGACAGTGACATTGGCTAATATAGTGATATAAGCTACTTCAAATAGGAAACATGTGATAGGTGGTGAGTGGTACAGAAAGTAGTAACTACGAGTATGTAATAATAAATCCTTTCACAATTTCCTTTGACAGTGGATAAGCATTAGAGATCGTTATGTATAGTGACCAGGGTTGAAAAAGGTATGCTTTGTTGGTGTGGTCATGTTAATAGAATGGATGAAAGTTGATATACAACGCAGATATGGCTGAAAGTACTGGAAGATTTCGTCCGCAAATTAGTGGCATCCTTTAGAAAGGACAAGTACGTAGAACACGATATCGGCGTGCATGTATGACGAGATGTATGAATGTTGAGAAAGGGAAAGAAGTATGAATGGAGCAAAGGATATGGCGTTCCATCGTATCTGCTTACCCCCTGTGGGAAGAGCAGAAACGATGCATTATGTATGTATGTATGTATATATGTATGATAGGCTGAAAAGCCCTTAACTTGATATCCACATACATAATTGAACATAAAACAGACATCGTAAAAGAAAGAAGCGAGAGAAAAACGCTTCAGAAAGGTTCATCGATTACGATTGGATAACTGAGGTCTCATAAATCACAGAAGATTACAGTGAATGATTGCCTCGTTTGCCAGTTAGGTGTAAGCCGAGGCAAGCCTCTTCCAATCTACTTGAACTATAAGTCAGTAGTATGGTCCATGTACCTACACATGGCTCAAGCTGTATATTTTCAGTATAAGCTGGTATCGCAGTGCAAGGCAGTGTATACAATGCGAGACCAGCTTATCCTGGATTTGTATACCTTGATGTATGCCGTGTGCACTGACCAGCTTATCCTGGATTTGTATACCTTGATGTATGCCGTGTGCACTGCTAACATAATCTGCTAGAATTTAGGATGAGTAGGTAATGCACGGTCAGCTTTTTCCACTCGATACCGTACACACCGGACACCGTAAGCGACGACGACCAGCCGCCACAGCCAACAACTACGTCACCATCAAGGACGCCGCAAGGACCTGTCATTCCCCCATCCCGTCGCGCTCTTCGAGCTGTCAACCGCAGTGTAGCGCGAGCCGGGGTACTGACTGCATCGAGCGTACTGCACTCACAGCCCTGATAAAAATACTTATTTATTTATTTATTAAATGAGATGCTCTTGCGCTAACAGTATATCCCAATACGCACAATGAGCTAGGTATACAATAATATTGTACATAAATAAATTATATAATATTACGAAAAAGAAATTCAGACATATTTTTAAAAAAACAGCAAATTTCATGTAAAATATATCGACATCTGGATGCTGAGCAATCAGTGTGTTGATTAATGCCATAGCGTGGTTGGTTGGCGCAAATTGTGCACTGGTCGATTAACTTCCTTAATAAAGTATAGAAATCGGCAAAATTCCGACAAAAATCCGTTTTTTCTCTATTAATGAGTAATGCACTTGCTTTACTGTTACATTATGCTAGACTGATCTGCATAGTTTCTGCTGAAAACAACATAGCATTACGACTTACCCAGAAGGTAGTGGCAGAGGTGTAAAACACTCACATTTCACTTGTTTAAGTCCCATGTGATAAAGGGTGAGCCAGTGAGCCTATCGCCAGTTACTCTTGTTTTTTAACATACTATGTTTGATATAAAAACTCGCCATTTATATCTGTTTCATGAAGTTACAAAAATATATGCAAAATTTGATTTACAAAATCGTATTACGGTAAATACGTTTTTCTATATCGACGATGGAAAACGTAAATGTTGTAAGTCAAAAAAATGGAAAATACGTTTTTACTTATTTTTTATCGGGAAAAATACTGCGTCGATTGGTCTGGGTTTCATATTTCTACAATAAAAAAAATCAGTTAAACCATAAGCATTTTGAAAAATTCTTGGGTATTTTTTGTAACCTACCAAAAACCTGTGTTAAGGTTACTGTGACTTGCGCCATTCTTGCGATCAGCATAAATTACAAAAAATGTCGTTACTTACAGCATTTTAAGGCTGACCCCACATTAGGTGGGCGAGATCGTCGGGCGCATACGTGTCGGCAATAACACGCGACGCCGTGTGACGTGTGTGCAGCCCACACATCCGACAATCACGCACATCTAATGTAGGGACGCCTAAAGAAATATTTAAAAGGTTTTTAAAAAAAACTGGCTTCAAAACTCTGAGAAAATTTTGACTCTACAGATTAGATTTTGAGTCAAGTTTTTTTTCTATATTAGATTACTTTTTTTTTGTGAACATTTCGTTTTTAGAGGGGTTACACCGTTTTCATTTTCCGTCGTCAATATATTAAGAAAGAGATAACGTAATGTTATTTTAGTTCTTACACCGTATAATCAAAAAAGAGTTATTTTTGTAGGCAAATACAAGTGAGTATCAATGTATGATTGAAGGTTTTATGATAACACAATCAAGATATAGGATTAAATTGGAAGATTTTGGTATACGTGATGATTAATAGCCTGAAATTGACGTTTGACATAAAAAAACCGAGATTGAATTATTTGATTACCGTTTGATTAGTTATGTGATAAATTCTTTCGAACGATGTTGAGGTGATTTGGAATATAGGAACTAGAGAACCTCCTCCGTTTAGTTGTCGGTTTAAAATTATAACGGTAACAAAGAATTCGCCGTCGCTATCCCCGTGCTGTACTACTCATAAAAATAAAAAATAGGGGGGAGGGGATGGTTTTCTCACCTTAGTAATATGGATATCAAATGAAAGGTCATAAAAATTGCATTTCATATATATATACAGGGTGTATTTTTGAAACGGGGCAGTAAGGGCAAGTACCTTAACCGTTGCAGTTACAGCAAAACGTTCTTAAAAGACCTTCCCTAACTTTTTGGGACATTTTGAACTGCATTCACAGATTTTGTAAAAAACTTACAGTTAGCAAAAAAAATGCAATAAGTTCAAAATTTTTTTTTTATGCCATTCGATTCTATTTCATGTGGGGATCAAAAAACTCTATGGGACCATTTTAGCTTTCAGTACTAGAAAAGACAGAAATCGCCAAAAACGTTTCCCATACATTTCGGCAACAGAAACGAATTTCTACGATGGTCTAACTTTTTGTTAAGGCCTGGAAGTGGGTAGAATTGACTGTAAAGTAAATAAAAAGAATTTTTACCCTCAAATTTCGAATTTGATTCGAAAATCTGTTTGTTATACTTAGTTTCAGCTGAGAAACTTCGTATGAGTTATTAATTAAGGATTTTCGCTAAAATGTCTTCTAATCGTGAAAAAATTGACTTATTAGAAGCGTATTTTGTCAATAATCGAAATGCGGGAGCTGCATTAGTGTGGTACCGCAATAAGTATCCGTTGCGGCATGTGCCAACAAGAAAGGTTATTACAAATCTTTTGAAAAACCTGGAATTGCAGGGTTCTTTCAAAATACGCTTCTAATAAGTCAATTTTTTCACGATTAGAAGACATTTTAGCGAAAATCCTTAATTAATAACTCATACGAAGTTTCTCAGCTGAAACTAAGTATAACACACAGATTTTCGAATCAAATTCGAAATTTGAGGGTAAAAATTCTTTTTATTTACTTTACAGTCAATTCTACCCACTTCCGGCCATAACAAAAAGTTAGACCATCGTAGAAATTCGTTTCTGTTGCCGAAATGTATGGGAAACGTTTTTGGCGATTTCTGTCTTTTCTAGTACTGAAAGCTAAAATGGTCCCATAGTGTTTTTTGATCCCCACATGAAATAGAATCGATTGACATAAAAAAAAAAATTTGAACTTTTTGCATTTTTTTTGCTAACTGTAAGTTTTTTACAAAATCTGTGAATGCAGTTCAAAATGTCCCAAAAAGTTAGGGAAGGTCTTTTAAGAACGTTTTGCTGTAACTGCAACGGTTAAGGTACTTGCCCTTACTGCCCCGTTTCAAAAATACACCCTGTATAATATATCGTTTCACATTTATATTACTGATTTTACACAAATTGTAAAAAAGTATGAACGATACTTTGCAAACCACTCAAACGCTATGGGTGCGTTCCATTTTTTTTTTTGCTTTTTGAAGTTTTATCTTATTTTTCTTCTTATTTGATGTTATTAGATTTAGTAATTTAAAATAAACCTGTGTATTGTTTGGTTCTATAACTGATATTGTATTTTCTGTTAAAAAATGCCTAATTATTGTGATAGTTTAATTATCATCATTAAGATGAATGTCACACTATCTCACTCAATATCAGGGCGCACCAGAAGCTAGCGCTGAAGTGCTAATGTGCTGCAGTATTATGCTGAGGTGCGTACCTTTTCTGGCACATCAATATAATTATAATTTTTGTGTTTATTCTAACTGCCTAATTATAAGTAGTTTTAAAAGTGTATCACTAAGTTTAAAATTTGCCAGAATAAACGTTTCTTTCTTTTCTTTCTTTTCTTTCTTTTTTGTTATTGTTTGAGTTAGTTATTTTCTGGACTTCATTTAACAACAATTGGTTGGTTATCCGTACATTATGTTATCGAGCGAGCGAGTTATCGATTGCGTTACGTTTCTTCGTATCGAATACTTATCTTATTAGATTTCTATACTTTCCTCGTGTGGCCGATTGGTGATGTCATTTTATTAGTGGAAAGAAACTAACTTTTTTTAGGGTTCCGTAGCCGAATGACAAAAAATGGAACCCTTAATGAGTCGTCATGTCTGTCCGTCTGTCCGTCCGTATGTCACAGCCACTTTTTTCGTAACTATAAGAGCTATACTGTGGAAACTTGGTAAGTAGATGTATTCGGTGAACCGCTTTAAGATTTTTATACAAAAATAGAAAAAAAAACAATAAATTTTTGGGGTTCCTCATACTTAGAACTGAAACTCAATTTTTTTTTCATCAAACCCATACGTTTCTATGGAGGTCTTCAAAAATGATAGTGAGGTTACTAATTTGTAATTTTTTCTAAACTGAATAGTTCGCGCGAGTTTTTTTTAATACGTAATAAATCGTAAACCGCATTTTGCCTTTCATTCAATCAACTCCAATATAATAAAGAATTTAAAAAAAACATTTATTTTGATGCATAGTGGAACGTAACCCTATGTGCACGAGTCCGACTCGCACTTGACCGATTTTTTTATTACATAACATAACATCACGCCTATATTTTTTATAAGGGTGTAGCATTATTTGAGAAATACATTCTTTATACCCAATAAATAACAAACCAACCTTTACTTGTCTAATTGTAAACATTGAAATAGTGAAGTTTATTCAAGACAAAGCTTTAATCTGTGACTAGCTAACGAACGTGACTAGCTTTCAGTCTAAGACAATTAAACCATAAGGGCTAGTCATTTGTCCGGCATCCCTTGCTGCCAACTACGAAAGAGCGCGGGCCTCGCTCTAACAGTAGTCTTATCATAAATGCGGAACAATCTAACGCTCCTCTGCGATTTTTGGCAGACTTATTTGAAAAGATATATGCTTTCATAACCTCTCGATATTGATTAAGTGCTCTTTGCTTTCACTTACTTGACTAATCGTTTTGACATAAACTAGGCGACTGTTTCTATGCGACTGATTGCATTGGATGAATAAGGCTTCAAACAAAGAGAAATCAATTCGCTGGAGCGCCAGTTTGTCAGCTGACCAAATGGACAAAATGCTTTGTTCGGGCATTTAGTCGGGCAAGTAAAACAATCAACAAACAAACTTCGGCGGAGACTCTCAAGCGGCGCAAATACAATTTTCTCATTGGAAATTTTGTATTTGAGCCGTTTGGGTCGAGACGCTTGGACCGTGGGGTCCTCGCACCCGTTCACTTTTAATGAAATAACCAGAAGATTAGTTGACTCTTCACGTGACCAAAAAGCTGGCTTCTACTTTGGACAAATGATCACCACTGCCATTTAATACAACGTGGCGATACCGCCAGCCTTCTGCGCACGTTACCCGCGGTCGACATTGATGCGGACGTACTTTTTGACACCTGAACTTTTAACAAGAATGATTTAATTTAATTTTATAAGTTTATATTATTCTTGCTTCATCTATTTGATACATATATAGTTAAGTATTTCTTTAATTAGTATTCACGAGTAAATTGTATTTCAAATCCTGCCGATCCCATATCTTTTTCAGCTGTTTCTTAGGATAATTTGCTAAGCATAGCTAAATGCTATAAAAATAATCGATTAGAGTTGAAATAACGTACGCGTTCATTCTTTACAACATTTGTGCTAAATGTAACTTCTCCATGTTGGTTTGTATCCTACTTAAGATAGGAACAAATGGATGAACGTGACGTCACGAAATGACGTATTATACAGTTGGGAAATTTAGGGCGCCGGTAAGAGGCGACCGTAGCTGGATGGCTAAAGCGGCTGCTCGATGTGCAGTAAGGTCGCAGGTTCAAATCCTGCTGGTCCCATATCTTTTTCAACTGTTTCTTAGTATAATTTGCTAAACATGGCTAAATGCTATAAAAATAATCAATTAGAAATTGTATTTAGGTTGATAATTTAAGTATAATAACGATAAAAAAAAAACTCTTATTAATATATTCGTTTGTCACATAGGAGAGGTTCTTAAGTAAACATAATTAGTTGCAAATTTGTATATCTGTTAACACGACTGTCATAGAATAGGAAGTTTCCTTTGAAATCAGATCCTGAGTATTTGGGACAAGGCCAATTCAAGATATACAACAGCTGTTTGTCGATGCTTTTAGTACTATTATTACGATTGAAATGGATGAACTTGGCGCTAAGTGTGTTTCTATTTGTCATGGATTTTGTTTACTTTGTACTTACGATTCCACTACAATGTGCGCATTGTACAAAGTTTGTTTACTCGTTATTATTGTTGATTCTATAAAAATGCAATGTGTTATTTGGGATCTTTCCGTTAGGAATGTTTTGACAGTAGCATGGAGTTGGATTTGTGATCGGTGGATCGCGATAGGGTTACAGGTGAAGTGTGTGTGTTATACAGCTCTGCGACACCCTTCTGGGTAATGCAGGCGTGGTGTAATGTTATGTTATAATTAATTATTCCTTAAATTATACCTAAATAATACAAACATGCGGTAATACGCTAGCTGAAGGGAGCCAAACACAGATAATGACAAATCTATTAAAAATAATATATTGCTTTTAGAAATAAGGACATGCTTGTATTGACACCTTTCACCTTTGGCTTTCGTCACCATTGTAATAAATAGCTGAACTTAAAAGATTAAGATGAGCTGAATAAAAACTTCCCTACATTTTGACGACTGGATGGCGGAGTGGGTAGTGTACCTGCCTACGACGCCGAGGTCGTGGGTTCGATCCCCACTTAAGACAAATCTTTGTGTGCATGAACATGGGGGTTTGTCTTAGTCTGGATGTTTCTAAGTATAATATGTATGTATTTACAAAAGAAAAAGTATATATGTATTAGTATCAGTTATTCTAGTACCCATAGTACAAGCTCTGCTTAGTTTGGGACTAAATGGCGTTGTGTGTGAGTTGTGAAATATTTATATTTTTTTTTTTTTGTAGCTTCACTCTGCGTGTTTGGTACACTCCATCTGCCTTTTTATTTTATCTATGTACAAAAAAGAAAGCGGCAAAACGATCATGGTTGCCACTGAATTTTACGTGACTTTACTTTTAAAGATATTTCAGTGACCATATTGGTTGTAATTGAAAACGCGGTTAAAATGTATTCTAGAAATGTTACGGAAACTTAATCGAAGTAACCTGAGTTTGTTTAAGCTAAAAGCTTTTACTTAGTCGTCTGGTATGGATGGCTATGCGGTTCCTCTAATTTGTAGAATCTTTTATAGTTTAAGATTTGTCCTGACTCTGGGTGTGCTCTGTGTGTGTGAAATATATGTTTGTGAACACCCCCGCGACACAGGAGTTATTCCTAGTGCGGGTGTCGTTTAGTAAAAAAAAAAAAAAAACAATTACCATATCATAACATCACGCCGATATTGCCCAGAAGGATATGGCAGAGGTGTACAACACCTAAATTTTACCTATTATGTTTAGATGATGACATGATTTTCATGTTTGTTTGTTCTACTCTCTAACTCAATATATCTAAGCCAATTTAAAAAAAAATACGACCGGATGGCGGAGTGGGTAGTGTACCTGCCTGCGACGCCGAGGTCGCGGGTTCGATTCCCGCTTAAGATATTTTTTTGTGTGCATGAACATGGGGGTTTGTCTTAGTCTGGGTGTTTTTATGTATAATTAGTATGTATTTACAAAAGAAAGTATATATTATGTATTAGTGTCAGTTATTCTAGTACCTATAGAACAAGCTCTGCTTAGTTTGGGACTAGATAGAGTTGTGTGTAAGTTGTGAAATATATAGTATTATTATTATGTAGTTAATGTTTCCATTACACGGGACTATGGAGTCCCGGTACTTTGGAAGGCATACGTGGGTCCGAAGCCAACAGTGCACAGGCCTAATAAACATTTAAATCTAAAGTGAAATGGGACACAAACCGACGACTATTCCTGTTCACACTATATAAATGCACCTAAGGACAGTCCCCGGTTTGTGTAGAACTATTGCAGAATAATGGAGACTAAATAATCGGATCTATGGTAGTGAATTGCTAATTGAATTAAAACTGGTACTATGGATTAACTATGTCGCCTGCCCTAATAGCACATGTAAAACACGGAAAAATAAGCAGGCGGTGACTCGCCAACTCACTATCATGGGCCCCCCAATCGTTCGCCCAAGACAAAGCCATTCAGGCGACAGGGCGCAACATTGTCGTGAGCGGCTTGGGGTTATTATGTATTATTAATTACCATTAAAAAGCTACATCTGGACCGAGTAACATAAGCTTTATTAATTTATTATTTATTATCTGTGCAACAAGCAAGCAAAGTTCGTTTTATCTTCAAGTACTAATTTTAAGTGTCGAATAAGCAAACATTCTTTAGTAGAATCACGAGCGTAGCGAGTGATCCTAGGTTAGAATCATGAGCGTACCCGAGAATCAAACCTGAGATTTCGCGGTGAGAGGTGCATATACTAACCACTAGACCATCGAGGCATTACTAGGTTAATGGATGTCGGTAATATTGAATCTTATTACGGAACACGGCACAAGACGCAAACGGTTCATTTCCTCGGGAGTATTGTTAAAACTGAGCTTTAAACTTTAAAATGCTTATTCAAGGTTACGGATACAATTAAAATTAATTACAAAATCAATATAACTGTGCGTTTATATATTTAGAAGTAAAATTTTGCATTTAAACTATTTCATACATTATCATATAGCCGCCGTCCACAAAATTGCATGTACGGTACGTCGATAAAAATATTTTATAGCCTTCCCGAGGCTTACAACTATCTCCATATTAATTAGCATAAAAATCGGTTCAGTGGTTTTGCTATTAAAGCGTAACAGTTTCTTTTTTTATTTTTGGAAGGTTGCAATACTAAAAAGATACATCGGCAAAATGTATATAAAATAATATTCCGTGTCCTGTTGGTCTAGTGGTTAGCGTATGCGGCTCTCGCTGTGTGGTTTTGGGTTCGTTTCCCGGGTAGGACTAAGTGTTAACTGTGAACTTGCCGTCAGCAAATTCACAATAGCAGCACGGAGTTGGAATTGTGCACGGTGGATGGCGATAGGCTCACCCCCTATCCCATGAAACCTAAACATTACAGGTGAAGTATGGGTGTTATACACCTATGTCACACTATTCCGGTTAATATAGGCGTGATGCTGTATTATGTGATGTATGTTATTAGATTAAATTGCTTATAAGGTCCATCTTTAGCATGAAAAGGTAGCATTTTTCATTATTTATAGCAAAATTTGCATTGTACATCTTCTTCACTAATCTATTTTCATAATACTTTATGTGCCTGTGATCCAACTAGTATATAAACTACTATGTATGGATCGGCAGGCTAACCACACACATTCAAAAGCATCTCTTTAAATTTGCATATTAGAAGTGGTGCAGCGTATGTTCTGGGAAATTTCTACAACTTTCTCAGTAACTCGTAAAATTTACCTGTCGGTTTACCTGGAATATTTTTATTATAATTTTTTTATAAATAAACTATGCACCAAATAAAGTTGTTCGCAAAACTTTAAAGGCATCCTGTTTTGAAATAGGAGCAGGCAACATTTGGACGAGCAGTACGTATATATTTGTTTATTTATTATATTTGTATTTTAAAACTCCATGCATTTAATCGTACACCTCCGGATGCCGTAGCTATTTCTGAGATTGATTAAAACTATCCAGTTTAAAATCGCTCCACCGTGAATCTAAATTAAATATTTATTAAATCTTTATATACAGAAAAAAAATTACTTAATCATCATCATCATCAATCTAGAGTCTTCCACTGCAGGACATAGGCCTTACCAATCGATTTCCACAGCGCGCGGTCTTGGGCCGACTGTAACCAACGTCTACCCGCGATCTTGACAAGATCGTCCGTCTTTTTAGCGGGAGGCCGTCCTACGCTGCGTTTGCCATTTTGTGGCCGTCACTCAATTTAGGTTGATCTTAAATTAAACTAGACTAATAATTTAATCTAAATTGAATTGAAAAAGAAATATAAATTTCATTTATTGGATACACACATACACACGTAGGTACATTCTTCTTTCACAGTAAGATCTATTCTCTTGTGTAATGCGCTACCTCCAGTAATCAGAATGGCATCCAGTCGTAATGTTTTTAAATACAAAGTAAAGCAGTTATATTTGAGCTATTTGTCGGAATCTTCTCAGTAGTTTGTTAAATTAAAGTTTTGTATGTACTTATGTTATTTTGTGTAATGTATGTTATTGTATTTATGTATTAGTATAGTATGTATATTATCATTATATAATCAAGTAATTTACTCGTACTCTTATATTAAGCACCTACCAATTATCTCTGCACCACCCTAAGGGTCGACTGGTAGAAAATGCCTTCGGTATTAAGTCCATCTTTGTCACGTTTTGTGCAAAAAGTTTTTAAATAAAAAAATAAATAAATACACAAACTCAATACAAAATTAGGACGGCGAACTATTGAAACTGGATATTATTACACAAATTTAACATGGTCTTTTTTGAGGTATTTAAATAATAATATCTGAATCACAGTTAATATTATGATATAATTGTAAATAGATGTTCGGAGACAGATATAGAAACCGACAAAGAGTGAGTATAGCGCTAGAGATAGACAACCCAAATTGCGACGACTTTATCCATGTTTGACAATCATTAAAGTATTTCAGTGAAAACGAGATGCCACCGGACACTGTCTGGGTTCTTCTGCAATCTGTACTTACAAAGTCTAAAAAATAAATACACCAATATGTTTGCTATTTAGGGAAAGGTTGCTGAGACTTTTTTTGTACTCAACATAATCACTAATCATATTTTCATACTATTATCGTATGTGGCGTGGGCACGACTCCATAAAACGTATGGTCGTGCAAGGAAAAGATAAAAACACAAGTTCACGGGGCAGTTCAAATGAGATGGATAAATCAGGTGAAGGTGGCGGTAAGCGCCCCTGCTGATAAGGCGAGACTTTGGGGGGCAATCAGTCTGCTGGCCAACCTGGAGCATAATTACCACGACCACTCTAGCAAGTGTGAAGCGACTAAAAAGAAGATTGTGAATGTGACAAAGCATTTTCTAATATCAGCAAAAAATCTGTGATGCCATGATGAAAAAGCAAATATTCTCTCAATAAGATATGTAATGTGTTGAAAACTAGGTCAAAACCAGCTTACCAAAAAGCTTTATTTGCGGAGTGCTCTATTAAATACTACACGACATTTGGTCCGAGATAACAGACCGTAGCAAACCAAATAAAGCTTATAAGCACAACGGCAGACGAATATTTGTATTCCAGGTTAGTTTGCGGGTGTTTCTACGTTATCACAACCTCCACAAGCTAAGCTGAAAGCTTATTAACATAAATATTGGCAAAATCTTCTACTTTAACTACATTTATTATGGTTATATATAATTCATATTTAACAACTATACACTTAGAATTAAAAAAAAAATATATTTTAAACTGCATTAAGTAAACTATGTATGTACCTAAAAGGTTTGTCAAGGATCAATACCTAAGTACTATTACTTTTTCTCTTAACATTCAAGAAACTTTTCTATTTTTAGACTTAAATGCAACATAGTTTACGAAAAATATACAAATTTTTAGGGTTCCGTAGTACCTACAAGGAACCCTTATAGTTTCGCCATGTCCGTCTGTCCGTCCGTCTGTCCAAGGCTTAGCGACGAAACCATTGGTGCTAGAAAACTGAAATTTTGCATAAACATGTATGTTAATTAAACAAAGAAAGTCGTAGAATAAAATTTGGAAAAATATTTTTTTTTCGGGTAGTTCCCCTACATGTAAAGTAGGGATGTTTTTTTTTTTGTTGCCTACCCCATAGTGTGGGGTATTGTTAGATAGAACTTTTAAAAACGTTCGGGGGTTGCTAAGACAGTTTTTTCATTTAGAGATCCGTTTGCGAGATAATTAACTTTAAAGAGCAAATTTTTGTTCGAGTAGAGCGTCTCCCCCCCTCTAAAAGTACTACTGGATCCCAAAATCTGAAAAAAATTGTGTCGGTAGTACATGTAATGAACTTTAAAGGAAAACTATAGCGGATAAGTTCACTTCATTAGTTCAAGAGGAATAGGGGTCCGAAATGTCAGATTCCCACCCCCCTCTAAAACCTAAACCGATAGCTTAAAAAATCTGAAAAAAATCACGGTGGTAGTATATGTAATAAACTTTTCATGAAAACTATAGCGGTTACTTTAACTTAATTAGTTCTAGAGTAATTGGGGTCCAAAGTGTAAAATGCAGTTACTTAGAATAATTCGTGCAAATTACAAAAACCTTTGAAAGTAATGACTTGTATGAAGATGTTACTTGTTTAATACAGATAGTAAATCCCTTTTAAGTTGAAATATGTTGTTACGACTATGTTGCTACGGAACCCTACTGAGTGTGGCCCGACACGCACTTGGCCGGTTTTATTAAATATACTTCCGAGCACAGTTTCACCCGCGTAATACATCGATTAAAAGTAGGCTTTGTTATTCTTGGGGTCTTGTACTGTCTCCAAACCTATTTTCATTAAAACCGATCAATCATATTCAGAGTCTATTTGGTACGAAAAAACAGACAAAAAACATTCGTCTTTATCATTTTAGCATAGACCATTTCCTTTCAAAAGTATATGTTGTTCATTTAGTTTTTATCAGAATTACTACTAATAGAAACAAGCGTCTTATTTCCAGTTATATTGAAAGCAAGATTTATTTTATAAGACCGTTCAAACGAAACTCTAACAATGTAAAAAAAAGAAAATTAAAAACATGTCAAAGAAGAGTCGAGGTTAGACGAAGAAAACTCTGATTTGAATAAACTTGAGACACAATCGTGTTATCAAATATGTAATGAGAATGAATAAATTATGACAATTACTGTTACGAGAGTATTCAAAAATATTTTTTATTCTATGAACCTTATTTACTAAGACGTGAACAACACAATGTATAAGATATTTTATCGATTTTTAGTTTTCGAATTTTGTATTTGTAAAAGTTTGTATGTCTACAGAGGCAAAACATAGTAAAACAATGTTTATTTCCCTTAAATACCACCATTTATTTATTTATTTACTTAAACATATGTACAACATTACATATACCATGTCATACAACATAGGTGTTTTATCTATGTTATACAAATAAATTATTTTAAATTTTTAATTTATTATTTTTTAGCATTCAGCTATGCTTAGCAAATTTTACTAAGAAACAGTACAATACCGTACACGTTCATTCGTTACAACATTTGTGCTGAATATAACTTCGCCATGTTGGTTTGTTTCCTACTTAAGATAGGAACAAATGGATGAACGTTACGTCCCGAAATGACGTATTATATTGAGAAATTTAGGGTTCTGGTAAGAGGCGACCGTAGCTGGATGGCTAAAGCGGCTGCTCGGTGTGCAGTAAGGTCGCAGGTTCAAATCCTGCCGGTCCCATATCTTTTTCAACTGTTTCTTAGTATATTTTAAATTTGATTTAATTTGCTTACTATTCCATTTAACGGTGAAAGAAGGGGTGGCAGAGTTGTATTACACCCACACTTTACCTATGATGTTTAGATGCCAACGAGTGTTTGACTTTTGATGGTCATTAGGTGCCATGTCCATTCCCCATCTTCCTTTACGCGTCAGAGACATGGACGGTGCGTGAGTTGGAAAAGGGGAAGATAGATGCTCTGGAGATGTGGTGCTGGAGGAAAATGCTCGGAATATCATGGACGGAGTTTCGCACCAACGTGTCCATCCTCCAGGAGCTCGGTATCAATCAGCGCCTATCAGCCTAAGTACAATCACGTATACTGCAGTACTTTGGCCATGTCTCTAGGCGAGACAACGACTCCATAGAGCGACTGGTTATTCAGGGAAAAGTGGAGGGAACCAGAGCACGCGGCAGGTCACCTATGCGCTGGACTGACCAAATTAAATCTGCAGTAGGAAACCGCATATCTGACTGCACCAGAAAGACTGCCAACAGGGAGAGATGGCGAAAAATCGTGCGGAAAGCTGTGTCCACTACTGCCTCCGATGTGGACGCCTCAACGTGATCACGACCGCTCTGCCAAGAGCGAAACGACAGAGAAGAAGAGGTGCCATGTTATAGGAAGTGAGCCTATCGCCATCCAACAGACACAATTTCCACTCCGTGCTGCTATTGAAAATTGCCTGATTGAAAATTGTCAAATAACACTTTAAATTGACCTAGGAATCGAACCTCGCATACGTTAACCTATCAGACCTGGTTTTGATTCGGTCACTGTTAGCGTCTAATAACAAACGAGGTAGTAAACTAACTTGCTATAATCGTATTTGTAGAACTGGATGAATGATAATATTTTTAATAATAATAATGAACTGTTTATTATAACTATTATATTTATGTATAACTATATATATTTGTTCAATATAACTTTAAATACTACACAGCTCCGAAGTTTCGTGTAAATAGCAATGTCTGAATTATTCAATATTTACTTCCCTTGGGCGAATAACCAAATTATCTAGTCTTAGCAACAACAACAAGTAACTTTGTGTATGAACTATAAATTTACAATCTTCGATTATATTTCCCTAGTCCCTCATCGCGGCACTATATCTGTCTGTCTGTTCGCGATAAATTCAAAAACTACTGAACAGATTATAGTCTGCCAAAAAAGAGAAGTAATTACATTATACGAAATGGCGTTAAATGGTGTACCAATCTTGATATTTGTTTCATAACAGCATTGTCATTATGTTGCCAGCAAAAATAAATTAGTTTCTGTTTTTAAACTACACATACAGATTTTGCTCGCGAATTTGTTAGCGTGGCATTCGATATCTTCATGCTATTTTCTTTAAATTGAAGAATTTTCTGTATAAAATTTCAATATCTTATTCACACTCTTGTGGCAAAATCTATTTTTCAGTGTAAGAACCTTTGTGCAGAATTTAATGCAATTAAATTCATAATTGACGAGCCTCCTATATTAACTTACACCCCCTAATCTACCCCCTTATGGGTAAAATAAAAGATGACCAGTTTTTAAGTTAGATTACCAGCTACACAACTGTGAATGCATAAACAACGTAAACAAACATACAGACACAAAAAAATATGCTTTGGCTTTTACTGCTCTTATTAAGTACCCTCATATTATTGTTTTATTGGTTTTATTATAAATATTATCAATGTATATAGATTTTGCTAAGCATAATTATATCGTGCAGTTTTTCCAATAAGGTTTAAGTATATAATTTGCCGACATACTACGAGGGTAAATGATACTCTTCTTCGATTATAAACAAACAAAATCTAATAAAGGGACAGAAATTCTAATAAACTCACGTAAACAAACTTACTTTAAAAGGACGATGAATTGTTTTGGAGCCTGTTACGAATTTAATAAGAACGGCTTACAAAATGTAATTTAATGAACAGTTCACGGCGCGCAAGTATCATAAAAACAGAAAGGAAAAAGGAAATGTTGACATAGATAAATATACCTTTAAAGTTCCTACACACATATCTAGACCGGTATACTTTATGTTCTATTGCAGCGTACATCTCAGTGGCAGTTGACTCAGATGGATTCTGCAATGAAACACACACTGTGCCAGTCTAAATATGTGTGTGTTACGCCAGCAACCCTTACGCCAGTTTAGGGTTAGAAATCAATGTTTTTTTAATATTTTAAAGCTAAAGAGTGCTTCGTTGAGCGAGCCAATTTCAGAAACTATTGGATCGAATAATATTATGGTACTTGTCCTTATTGATTGTTTTAAAGCATTTAGCAAATAATAAGAAACAGGTAAAACAAATTGGGACCGGTTGGACTTAAATGAAATACCACGTATTAACTTAACATATAGATGAGAAATTTCCAGTCAAAATCCTGGCAAGATAAGACCATAACTTAGTTGGTAAAGTGGCTGGACGGTATCCAGAGGTCACAGTTTTAAAGTTCGCCGGCAACAACATTTTTAATGGTTTTAGTGTTGGATAGCCATTGTAACAGCTATGAGAAGCTATGTATAAATCTATAATTACAATAAACGGGTCATCATTTTGTTAGATTGTACGATGTTATCTATGGTGATCCCACAGGTTTTTTTTTTACTAATTTTAAACAAAATACCACTCGTTCAAAGCCACAAACGAAGGCTAGTTTATAACATACTGTGTTTGTTCATACTATAAATAACAAATCCTTGTGTTTATCGATATGTCAGCCACGACTGTCCGATACGATATTATTGTAACTCTTTATCAGTAAAATCAGAGACATAAATAAACCGGCTATCGCGTTTTTCTCCCCGTTATCGTACCGATAAGTATGACTTTGTTTGTAGTACAATAAATTGTATTACTTGAGCGTATTATTAGTAGGATAGTGAAAGGAATATTAAAAGATATTGAACTAGTTTTTAAATTAACGTATAGGTGATGCAGCTTTTTTGTAGGTCATCAATCAACATTTTCAGTCTTAACTTCACTTTCAAAATGTTATTTAAATTACATTCATTACATTTTTTGTTTCAATAATTTACTATACGAATTGATTCAGAAAATCTGCAGTATGTCCAATAATATTTTGTTTTATGTTATTACTGAACTACCCTAAACACATTTGTGAAAGAGAAATAAACATTTTTTTATTTTTTCATATGGACATGAAAAGTTTAAATTTAGCTTTATTATCAAGTAAATAATACATTTTGAAGCACAAATCACAAGATTTTTGGTCGCTAAAACGTTTATTTTCGTCGCTAGAATATATAGCAACAAAAACGTTATCACCAGAACCAGAACGACTCTTCGATATGCCCAAAAGTCGTCAGATCTGGCGACAAAGTCCTATCGGCGACGTATCGCTGCACAATTGGTAGCATACTTTTGTATACCTTTTGTATACCTAAGCAGTATCAAACAATTGTGGCGTGTCGATTCTTTACATTCTATTTATTATGCACGTTCTGGTGCATCACGACATGTCTCTACACGTAAGTGTGTTTCTGCCTTAATTTCTGTTGATATATTCCGCCTCTGCAAAATTCAGCTAGGGATAGGTACTTTTTTATTTACTGTTTTACTTTCGAGCAAAACAGCTTTCGATTAAGGTGTTGCTGCTGTTCCATAATGTAAGGTAGTAAAGGCATCGATAAATCCAAAACTAAATAACCCGTGCGGCTCTACTCGCGTCAAAACAACCGTTCAGGCCTTTTTTTACTACCTCGAGGGAGATTTTCCAAAATCCCCTCTTAGTGCGCCACTACGCCACACAAGGAAAGGTTCCTTATGTGGCGTAGCGGCGCAATGCAAGTAAAATTAAGTCCCTAGCGGTTTAGGTTCTGCGTTGATGAATCAATCAGTTTCGAAAACAATTATATAAGTGTAGATTCGATGTAGCAATTCTTTAAGCTAACTATTCGAATGTCAACTAGAGATCTAATAAAGGAGTCACCTTTTTGTAGTATCTGGATTTACTAGAGACAAAAAGGTATCTTTGAATGAAGTCAAAATAATTTTCGATGTATTTTATGATCACACAAATCTTAAATACAAAGAACCTTCAGAATTTAATCTACTCACATGTCATACAACATTCTTTGATCAAAATACTGGCTTATAATTATGAGATCTCAATTGTTGAAGGCCGTGATTATAATAGTTCTTAATTCTAACACCTATGTAATACCAAACCGTTTAAATAAACTTCAGAGTCAAACAAAGGCACATTTTCACATTATGAGCTTTTTAATTTTTAATATCTGTTAATAGGGACTTAATTAACTACAAAGAACTTTTCGTCGGACTCATTAAAAAGAAAAGGTTCATTAAGCTTTTTAAGGCTCCAGCATAATTAATATGAGCGTGAGTGGTGGTGGTGCTTGTTCCCAATTTTTAAGTTACATACGAAGCTGTAAATTACTTGTAAATATCTAGTAGACGAGTTAAGGAGTGTACACTAGAATTTCCAATAATTAAGCCTGAAACATGTATATACTACTACAGAACTCATTCGTCAAGTGACTAAGCGTGAAACCACAAAATACAGTACAGAAGGCAAACTACAAACAACGCGCACTTGAGCAACGCACACATAGACATCGCTCACAGACACGATTTTTTAAGACCACTTAGACTAGTTTTGTTCGCGCGCGTACCACGTAGGTACAAAAATTGAGGAACTAACATGAGCTTGCCTTTTGTAGCTAACTTTTTTGTGGTGTAACTATAATAATAATAATAATAAACGTAACTGCTCAGCGATTGTCGGATCAAGTGAGGGTTATTCAACGGAACAAAATGTTGGATAACGCCTTGCAATAATTGTCGATATCACCATCCCGCATGACGAGAATCTCGTGAAGGCCGAAAAGGACAAACAAATAAAATATTTGGACTTGGCTCATGAGATTGTCGACATGTGGGAGGTGGACTCGGCTATTATTGTACCGATAGTCGTATCTGTAAACGGACTGATAGCAAAGAGTCTCGACAAACATCTAAAGAGACTCGCGTTGGGTGGCTGGATCAAGGGTCTGATGCAGAAGGCGGTACTACTGGGCACGGCACGCATTGTGAGGAGGTTCCTCTCTCTGGAGCCCTAACCATCGGTAGTTTGGTCCCTGTATCCGATGCCGGTGGGGTACTATTTTTTATATTTTTAAATATTTTTTAGTACTTATATTTAAAAATGTAGAATTTTATACTTTTATATTTTTAAATGTACTTTACTTCTATAATTTATATTTAAACATATAAAAAATGAGAAAAAGGATTAAATGAGTGAAATAATAATAATAATAAATTCTTTCTTTATTGCATAAATCAACAATACAAGCATAAGTGAAGCCCTGACTTCCAAGGTAGGCATTGAAAATACCTGTGTTTCGGAAGCCAGTGTCCTCTCCCAAATAAGATATTCTTAATATTAATATTATGCAATTTACAGAGAATGTACTAAATATATCTTAAACAAGTTATGGGTAAAATTAAATTTCTAGAAAACTTATTTTTATTTAAATATATTATATTATTTTTAGTTAAGTAGTGTGTGCGTGTGTGTGTGTGTGCGTGTGTGTGTGTGTGTGTGTGTGTGTGATTGTGTGTGAGTGAGTGCGAGGGTATGTATGAGTATCAGTGAGAGGCATGTGTTGTGTTTTGGTTAACAACGTATTCATTTTGTTAATTTATTTTATGTATTTTAATAAAGCTTCAGTTGACTCATATTCTAACGACTTTAACCAGGAAGTAATTTTTATCTTTGTTTCATGCAGTGTCAGAGGGTTAATGTTGAGAATTTTGTTGATTTTGTTATACAAATATATAGCAAGGTGTATTCGTTGCCGTCTTGCAGTCTCAGTACGACACTTCAAAGGATTGCAAATATTGCCTATTGTACGTTTCTCGGTTCTGTCTTTATTGTAAGGTGTAATACTGTGCTGCCTGCACACAAGTTGCAAAATGTAAAGTTTCCTAACGGTAAGTACCTCACATAATTGGTATAAAGTTGTTGTAGGAAATCTATATAGCTTAAATGTTGCTACTTTTAATACACATCTTTGTGCCCTTTCTAAGTTACCAAGAAGTGTCTTGCAAGCACCACCCCATGCCACAATGCAGTATCCCAGAACCGACTGCACTAGCGCAAAGTAAACTGTGCGTAAAAGATCAAAATTACCTACATGTCTAAGTTTTTTGAAAACCCATATTAGTTTTCGGACACGGGTAGTGGTTAGGTCTATATGTTGGCGCCAGCTAAGATTTGCATCTAGTAGAACACCAAGGTATTTAACAGTGGATGATTTACCGATTGAAACACATGTGCAATCAGTGTCGGAATGAGGGACATTACATGTATGTAATTTAATATTAAAATCATCCATTTGAAGCCTGGCAAAGGAAAATTGAATAACAGTCGATTTAAGAATATTCAAGGTAAGCAGATTTGAATTCAACCATTCGCTTACTCTGTGGAGTCCCACTTCGGCATTTTTTCTTACTTCATCCCAAGTCTCTCCATAAAATACTAACGCTGTGTCATCAGCATATGTGAAGACTTTGCCTTTTATAAGTTTTTGGCTGCACAAATCGTTTATGTAAATTAAGAAGAGACTTGGGCTAAGGATGCTACCCTGCGGGACGCCATAGGTAATTTTAGCTTCAGAACTGACATGTTCTTTAATTTTTACACATTGGGTGCGATCACAGAGAAAGTCTTTGAATATTTTTAAGGCATTGTCACGGATACCAATCTTATCTAATTTGTGTACCAATATGCTAATCGAAACTGTGTCGAAAGCACGCGCCAAATCAAGAAAGACACCAATACATTTTTGTTTTGAGTCCAACTTTAATGTAACATAGTCCACCAATTGACTGATGGCATCTATTGTGCTCTTACCCGATCTAAATCCAAACTTAGCCTCAGATAATAACTTATTATTTTCAAGGAAATTAATTAGTCTCTTATTTAATACTTTCTCTAATATTTTTGACAAAGTGGTCAGGACCGATATTGGCCTATAGTTAGAGACCACGTCTTTAAGGCCGTTTTTATGTACGGGGGTTATCAGAGATTTTTTAAAAACTTTAGGGAAAATGCCTTGAGTGAGACATGTATCTATTAATTTTGTAAGATGGGGTACAATAATATGTCTACCTAGTTTCAGAAACGTGGCTGAAATTTGGTCCCAGCCAACAGCACAATCATTTTTAAGGTTAATAATAAGGGTTTCGATTTCAGCTTCATCAGGCGCAAGTAGAACGATCGAGTTAAGGACGGAAGGTACTTCAAAGTTATAAATATTTGTTGAATGCGTAATGGCATCCGCTAGCTGCTTACCAACATTTGAGAAGTAGTTATTGACATCATTAATTGCTGTTGAGGTATCTTTTGTGGGTGGTAATAGGTGTACTGCGTCAGTTTTATTTTTAGTTATATTTGTTATTGCTTTTACAGCGTTCCATTTCTCCTTGTTATTTTTAGCATTTTGTAATCTTTTCAACAGTTATGTAATCTTGTTGGGAGAGTGTGAGCTGGGAGTAGACCAAGCTCAGCAGTCAAATTGAGGTACGATAAGCAATTCCTGTCAATACTATTCGGTTTAATATCTATATTGATATCCCCCGCTAAGACTATTTGTTTAGTTTTGTTATTACGGACAACGCTATCTAGAGAGTCCAAAAAGCTATCAATACAATGAATCGAGGGTGACCTATAAACAGCCACTATTGTCAATTCAGGGTGGACATTTATTATCAGAAAATTGGTCTCGTCACACACTGGTTCCGAAACAATGCATTTAATATCTTTTTTTATATATAAGACTATGCCACTATTTTGATTAAACAATAGCTTTGAAAAATATGTTTCATACAAGTCTAGTTGAGGTATGGGTTTTTGTTGATTCAGCCAGCACTCAGTAAGAATAATAATATCCACCTCAAAAGACAGCCTCGCTAGTTGCACTTGGAAATCATCGAAATTTTTGTAAATACTACGAATGTTTAACATTATAATTTTTAGGGATTTTGTAGATTTAGAAATATAGGTATTACAATTTTCAATATCACAGCAGCAGCTGTTTGCCACCGAGATATCATCTACATCTTCTGATAAATTTATTACTTGATTATTAATAGACATTTTTATATAAAATTGTATTTATCTTGTTCCATTTATGTTTCTGTTCTAGCATTAAAAATGAGCATATAATTAAAGAAAAGTCATGTTTTGTAAGGAGACTGTAAGTGTAATTATCTTTTGTGTCACAAATAAATCTCGAAAAGTGGGTATTTAAAAATTTTGTTTGCACTGAGAAGTTGATTCTAGGATTAAATATTGCATATGTTTGTTTACGGAACAATATTGAAGTAGAAGGTGGAACTAAAAAAGATTTTGTAGAAATATTCTCGTAGTTACTTATTATTGGTTTTGTAAATCGAGTTATCACTTTGTAGCAACTACGAGGTTTGTTTACGTAATACTTTCTGGAATCATTCTTGTTTGGACGAGTTTTTGTAATGGATGCAGAAAAACGGCTACAGATCACAAAAATTGTGTATTGCGTAAATGATCTTATGTTTGTAGTGATTTTGTAAATGGTACTGAATAAGTCTGTGAGTAGTGTGTAACATATGTGATGGGTAAATGTGGTGTAAGATATTGAATGTATCGCGTAATGTGTGCAAAATGAATGCATTTTATTAGTGCATGATTTTAGACGGATATAAATATTAGAAAAACTTTTTAAAGCTACATGAAGAAATAATGGTACAAGCAACAAGCAGTTGAGTTCTGATAAAGTTATAAAAAATCTGCTTCCAAAAGGTAGTCATATGTTTTTGCCAAGATTATCAAGATAGGCTTCATTAGTTATGACAACGTATCGCTCACCATCAGTTTTTTTCATAAGTACTTTTCCGTAGGAAGTCCAACAGTACTTGTAGTTATTGCTACTGGCAAACGTGCGAGCTAGGTAGTACAGACGTTGCATTTTTGGTGTTAATTTTAAATTGGTTTACCTGGTCCATCAATTTTAAGGTGTGTAGTGTTGAGCCTGTTCGGTTTATTCAGGTTATTAAATTTACGCACCTTCTTAAGGATCGTGTCCTTGGTTATAGCGCTTAGGAAGTCAACATTTATTGTGGTGGAGTTATTTTTGTTTTTCACTCGGTAGACATCCTTTATTTCACTTGATTTTATAGGATAGCCAATCACGTCAGCAGTCTTCACCACAATGTCACAGAGGTCATCTTTATCCTCTTCTTTAGATTGAGGTACGTTGCGATTTTCTATCTTAGTAGAGAGCAATTGACGTTGCATATTTTCAACTATTCCTTCCAGCTCACGTATGTAGCATCGGTCAGTCTCACGTTCAGTCTCCAACTCGGCAAGTTTTATTTTAACATCGTCGTATTCTTTCGACATAAAATTAATGGACTCTTTTATCTCATCATTTTGGGCAATGACTTCTGAGATTGAAGTTTGTAGTGCTGTATACTTGTGATCTGATTTAGCTGTAGATGCTGTTAGCATTGCGCATATTTCCTCCAAGCGTGGTAAACAATCGCAGTCCCCGCGCTTAGTCTTCTGTCGCAGTGTAACGTTACTGTCCTGCCCGATGAAGGAGAGATCAGGAGAAGATCCAGAGACAGATTTTCGAGGGCCAACGTCAGCGGCAGCACTTTCCATTTTATCCGCTACAGGTGTTCTCGGTGGGGTGCGTTTAAGAGGCATAGTTAAGGATGAATATTGTGTTAACTATTGCTGACGCAGTTTGATTTTAGCCCACTATCGACAAACCAACCCGCAATCCGCTGCCTCTTGTAGATCGCGGCAAGCAACAGCTGCAGTGATATACTCGTCACGAGTTCGATGCGTGGGGACAGGTTTGCAGTTCTTGCGGCAACTTCCGTCTCAGTACTTGCTATCTCGTTCCTGCACTGACTCGGCGTACGCTACCGCGATATGTTCGCCTGGTACTTTGAACTTTTTTATTTAATTTGTTTAATTGATTATTTGCTATTTATTAATTTTTAACACACAGTGGACACGTCTTGTCACTCTCGCGGCCAAGAGGAGAGTGAACTCAATAAAAGTCACATAAGATGTCACTCAATACAAGTGTGTGCCTGCCTTTAATACGTCACGTATTGCACACACATATACTTGGAAGACGTCTTATAATAATAATGTGATTAGTACACGTAAGTGTTGCATTACGGTAACTTATTTTGATGGTGGTAGAGTTCACACAGTAAGCAGCACGAGGAAAGGATTACTAATCGGCGCATATTTAAAAAGAAGTTCTTTAATTGTTTGTTTGTTTGTACCGCATAAGCTCCGAACGAAGCTGCCTCGTTGGTTTAGTGGTTAGCGTATCTCTTACCTCGCGAGATCTCTGATTAATTGCCCAGGTCGAACAAAGCGTTATTTGCGTCAGGATTACAGCACGGAGTTGAAATTGCGACCGGTGAATGGCTCACCCCCTATACCATGTGACCTGAACATAACAGGTGAAGTGTGGATGCCGTACACTTCTGCCACACACTTCTGGGTAATATAGGTCTGATGTTATGTTATGTTAAGCTCTGAATCTTCTGAACAGACCTTGATTAAATTGGTATAGAGATTAAAAATCCAAAAGTATCATAAGCTACTTTTTATCGACGTATCACCCGGGCGAAGCTGCGCTCGAAAGCGAGAATAGTAATTTAATTTTAAAATAAATACTTTGAAAACGATACCTATTCATTAATCATTCAGTAGCTAATTGGTATCTGTTGTTAAACCCTTTTTAATTATAAAATACTTACCCGGCTTGTAACTTTTCGAAGTTAGTAAAGTGCCAAGTCATTCTTTAAGGGAACTTGAGCACTGATTTAAGAATGATAAACCGTTAAAGTTATTTATTTAATTAATTTAACCTCGAAAATCGTGTTTATAAAATCAATTAGCATAGTCATTGCTTGCTTAAAATTTTAAATATAGGTATATTTGATGAAACTGATTGATATGTTTATTTATTTAACTTTAGCACAACAAAAATGTTCAAGGCGGACTTAATGCCAAAGGCATTGTCTAATTATATTTACTGAGTTTAAAAAAGTAGCCAATCTATTTACTAAAATCATTATACTGATGGTAGAACTCTTGTGAATGAGCTTCCCATCTTTAACCTGCCGCCAAATAGTAGTGCTTCCATTACTGTGTTCCAGTTTGGTGGTGAGATCAGGCCCTGAAATTACTGGCACATGAGGCATAACACCATAGTCCTCAGCTGCAGTGACGCATCTATAATCTGCTTTTGTAGATTGTTGATGTCCATGGGCTGTACTCCACTTAACATCAGGTGGACTACACGTTCGTTGGCTGTGGGCGTAGTATAAAAAAAAATATAAGGGATAGCTAGCTAATCTAAAGACCACCTATAACTAATGATTGCTAACACAATGGTTTTAATCTGGGCAACCACTACATACACACATTACATCTAGGAACTACACCCACGTATACATGATAACAAACTGGTTAGCATCATTCGTTATTCTGGCTTTGTGACGACAGATGAAATTACTCTGAATCCAGTATTCATCTTGGGTGGACTGGAATACAAACACGCTTTGATGCCACCCACGTATGAACATGATGACTGACATGATTACATCAGAATCTGCATTAGAATTAGTTGCGGCGATTTTCATGATAAAGTATGAAATATTACGGTAATTAGAACTGGCTCGTTAGTGTTATGGTTGGCGTAAGTGACCTCTCACCGTGAGGTGTCGGGTTCATTTCGGGTCAGGTAAAATTCCGGAATTTGGAATTTTCCGTCACAAAATTCCAAATAGCAGTGTGGGGCTTAAAATTTTCTCATGGGATCTAAACATGACGTATGACACATGGATATTCAACACCACTACCACACCCTTTTGGGTAGGTAATATAGGCGTGAAGTTATCTATGTTTAATAGAGTTTTATACGAGTACGATGCATTAAATATCACCATGCCTTTGAAAGAGTCAGTTAAACGTAAAATTAAAAAAAATAATCAAATTAACACACGCTTATGATTTTATCAAATAATAACAATTTTATTGTTATTCACTCATTTATTCTTTTTTCTCATTTTTTACATATTTAAATATAAATTATAAAAGTAAAGTACATTTAAAAATATAAAACTATAAAATTCTACATTTTTAAATATAAGCGCTAAAAAATATTTAAAAATATAAAAAATAGTACCCCACCGGTATCGGATGCAGGGACCAAACTACCGATGGTTAGGTTAGAGAGAGAGAGGAACCTCCTCACAATCCGTGCCGTGTCGAGTAGCACCAATTATTTTCATCATCAATAATTTTAGAGCAGCGATCCAGCTACCCAACGCGAGTCTCTTAAGATGTTTATCGAGACTCTTTGCTATCAGTCCGTTTACGAATACGACTATCGGTACAATAATAGCCGAGTCCACCTCCCACATGACAATTATTGTTATTATCATTAATGAGATAAATTCAATGTATCTTTATTTACTAATAAAAAAAATACTATGCATCTTACCATACAATATTTATTTTCAACATTAGTTACTGCCGCCAAAATGTTTATGTTAGATACCGAATTTCTGTCCGGGAAACGCAATTAACGCTCGACGTGGCGCATACCGAAGGGAACAACATTTTTTCCTGTTGTATTTTTTGTATCAAATGAATAAATAAGAGACGCACTTTGTGTTAATGTAAATAAAGCATCGCGCTCTTATTAATAACTAGCCTTTGCCTGCGACTTCATCCACGTGGAATTCGTTGTATAAGTAGTAGCTGCTCCCGCACTTTGACCTATAATTTTTTCGCCCCCATAAAGTTGGTTTGGTTTGGTTTGGTTATCCTGGGCGGTATCCGCACTAAGTCCTCCTATGGGACCGTTGTACGTGAGAGGTTTCCCGATACTCCAGCCAGCCTAAATCGGTCCAGAAGGAAAGCAGCCTCCGAAGACTGCAGCAGGCTTCCGGAAGCGATGTTGGTGACTGAAGAATTTGTGCCCGTTAGTCGGTCACGCTGCTACACTCCATGATGACATGCTGTGGCGTTTCCCCCCCATAAAGTTAAGCATTATGTTAAATATCTCAAGACCATTATGAGAGTAAGACTATCAAACACAAAAAAAAGTTATTAAGATTCGACCAGTAGCGTAATATGACACATAACCCATTCCTATTAGCGCAAATAGGTATGAATGTTCCGCGACAGTACTTACATGAGCGCACTGCGCGCACGGCGACATCGTTTGTTCGCAGTCCCGGCCGCGCGCACCCATATTGCTAGTTCCACCCCCCTGCCCCGAGCACTCTGGTACATCAATGATATTTTGTCGTACGACGAGAGCCTGGACATTTTTACTTGTTCAGAAACCAGGTTTCTTGATATTGCAGCGCGGTATATTGAGACAATATCCATTGACAGCTGTATACCTTATTAGCTAGAAAAATAATAATAATTATAATATAATTTACATAATTAGAATATTTAATATAATATTTGATCTATGTGTTATTTGTAATAATATTTGTTACTTATTTAAAATTGAATTTTATTTTATTTTTTTTATAATTTTATTTTAGAAAGTTTGTTTTGTAATTCATACTGTATTTAATTTATAATGCTTTTTTCATGTTTTTCCATTTTGTTGTGTTTGGTTTAAGACTGTGAGCAATAAAATGATAATTGTATAATATATAAATAAATAAAAATAAATAAATAAGTAGTTTTCGAGATTAGCGCTATCAAACAAACAAACTAACTTTCGCCCGCGGTTTCGTCTGCGTGGTAGTTACATCAATAAAATGTAGTCTTTGTTACGCGCCTTGTAGTCAGTTACCTGAAACTATCTAATACTGTATTTAAGAAAAATGTAAAAGAGCATTTTCATAAGAAAAAACTTAAACCAATTTGACATGACAATATATATAATTTTATTTTATATAAGAAAAAAATCTCTTATTAATTTTCTTTCTTCATATATTGTTATTTAATAAAAATATATGTATGTATACTTGTATATACCTACTTGTAATATATATTATGTTTATGTTATTTATATATGTATATATATATATATGTATATGTATATATATATATATGTATATATTATGAACTAGGATGTAAATATGTATTCGGATTTAGTTATATTTATCTTTGGTACTTTCCTCTTAAGTTGTACACTTATCTTGCCCTCTATGGCATCATCGTCTCCTCTATTGCTCTAGGTTTGCTGGAAGAGAACTCAAGCACTGAGTTAAGCTTGCCTTTTGTATACAATAACTGTTTTATGTATATTTCTTTGTAATCTTTTGTGTACAATAAAGTATTAAATAAATAAATAAATTAAATAAGTAAAATATCTACTTTATTCAGTTATGGAAGGTCTTTTTTTACAACAGGTGTTTAAACATAACTGGTTAAGTGTAGTTAGATGTTACTGACCTCTACCACCAATCCGAGTAACATAAGCGTGATATTGAGTAGGTATGGTATTATTTTTCTTGCTGAATCACTTGTAAGAAAATAAACTGAAAAAACTTGTTGGAAACATTATATTACGCGAAAATAAAAAATAATAATTTCCATGCTATAAGAATAGCATAAAAAATAAGAGTAATTTTGCAAAAATTAGACAACGGGTCTAAATCGCGTAATTATTATAAAGGTAAGTAAATACCTATGCTCGACGTTTCGAAATGACATGCATCATTCGTGGTCACGAGCTGACTCAGTCGGCTCGTGACCACGAATGATCTCAAATCGCGAAAGTTTAAAAATAAGAGTCATATCAATTAAAGACACCTCTGAACCTGTTTTTTTCAACCAGCCGAGCAAAAAAGCCGAAACATTATTGATTTTTTTTTAATTTTGCCATGTTTTTACAAAATGTATCCGATCCACTAGTTTTTTATTGGTTTTCTTTAAGATAGTAGAGAAAAGGTACCGTAACTAAAAAGGTGCGTGGGAATAGAACACCCTAATGGAATATCAATAGCTTGTGAATTTTACAAACGTTTTCCTTAATCGTCCTTTCTTTTGTATCTTTTGTAGGTTGCTCGTATTCCAATAGGCTGAAATGGACTTTGATGTATAAAAATACATGTCTAATACATGTCGCACTGCTGGGCTCAGGCCTCTTCTCATGATGAGAAGTGTTTGACCATAGTCTACCACGCTGGTCAAATGCGGATTGGTATAAACACAATCAGTACGCCGTACAGCAGTCAAATGAGGGCGAAACCGCTGGACAGAAAAAAAAAAAAAATGACTGCTTGGGGTGAGCACAACCATTTTGCAGTTTAATACTTCGAAGTGTAAAATAATTATCTTCATACGATCTCGTACACCGAACAACTATGAGTATAAGTTAGCTGGTGACTCGTTGGAGCGCGTCACGCAAATACGAGATTTAGGTGTAGTCTTGGACTCAGAATTGACTTTTAACACGCATATAACAGCTATTTGCAGCAAAGGTTTCAAGTCGCTTGGATTCGTCATGAGGCAGTCTGCTCGTTTTCAGGATAGGAGTGCTATAGTTGCTCTGTATTTTGCCTGTGTGCGGAGCAGTCTAGAATTTAATTCTATAATCTGGGACCTGCACGAGGTGAAGTTCATTGCTATGTTAGAGCGTGTCCAGAAGAAATTCACACGTTTTTTATTTAAGAGATTGTACGGTTATTATCCTTATTTGTACCCGTCTCTCGTGTCGGGGATGGTTGGCATAGATACATTGAGTTTGCGTCGCAAATGTGCGATTATGACGCATTTATATTTACTGCTAAATAATAAAATTGATGATCCGATAACATTATCACATTGTTCGTTATCGGCACCAAATCAGTACACGCAGCTGCGCTCGCGTCGCCTTCTAGCAGCGCCGGCTGTAGGAACGTGCACTACCCAATTTGCTTCAACAAATTAGGCTTTGACTCTGATCAACGCACTTATTGCTCAGTATCCAGATATTGATATATTTTACTCCAAATTTGAACAATATCTAAAATCATGTCTCTTTTTTAAGTACTTTTAAGTAGTATTAAGTCTTCTATTTGTATTAGTTTATTGCACGTGTTGGGAAACTGTGAGTGCATTAAACAGTTGTGTAAATAAATAATAAATAAATACATAATAAATATACGCGTCAAACATAGAATCTCCTCCTTTTTGGAAGTTGACTAAAATTTAACAATTGCCTCCATCTTACATATTATAGTAATAATAATAATATAATAATAAATCTTTATTGGTACAAAAGAGGGTATTTTACAAGTTAGCCACCGCGATAGTATTTACCGTGTTGCGGGTGCCAGTGTCTTCTCCAACAGGTACTGCATAACATGCCACAAGCGAAAGCGATTTAAAGTAAAAAAATATTATTCATCTTAAATATCAATTACAAAATTGCATGACAATATAATATATTATAATATATGTATAATTTAATCATAATTAAATAAATTATTAATCATAAATCACATATATGCGTGGGGATAGAAATCTCCTTTTAAGCAATAATATGCCTGTATAAGGAAAAGTCTATACCTCCGTGCATTACAAATTAAAAATTAAAATTAAAATTATTCGAAATTAGGTAAAATTAAAATCTCAAATTAAAATCATAAATTAAAACCACAAATTAAAATCAACTAAATATCAAAATTAAAATCAAAATAAAATTTAAATCAATATAAAATTTAAATTAAAAATCTATACATTATTAAACTTTGAATTTTGAAACCATGTTCAAATGAACAAAAAATCACAACAGAGAATTAAAATCTAAATTCAATTTAGAATTCAATCGATGTTATTGTACAATAAAATCAATAATAAATCAAATAAAATCCTATACAAATAAATCAAACAATATAATTAAAATTAAATTAAATCCAATACAAAAAAAATCAAATAATGTAGTTAAAATTAAATTAAATTCAAATTCAAATAATATAAACATTGTGACAGATAATAATTAATTTTTTTGTTTGAATTTGGTTGTTTGAACAGTATAACAAATGCGTGTGTTTGTGTTTGTGTGTGTGTATATGTGTGTGTGTATGCGTGTGTGTGTGTATGTGTGTGTCCATGTGTGTTGCTATAGGAGTGCTTCTGTATCCTCATATGTCAGACTTTTTATCCACTCAATAATTTTTTGTTTAACTTCATAGAGAAGCTGCGGATAAATACAGATATTTTTGTTTATTTTGTTGTATAATTGAGCTGAGCGTTTAACGTATTGTATGGAAGCGAATCTTGTCCTTGTTAAAGGAACTCTGGCCACAATATCATTTCTCCTCCTCGAAATTTTTGTTTTCTCGTAGGGTAAGAAGCGGTGCATCCTTAATACAATTAATGTGATATAAAGTTTTCTCACTGAGAGTAAATCTGATATCTGATACAGACTTGATGTGGGGAAACGCTTCCTTTTAAAATACATGCATTTTATAAGGGCTCGATGCGCTCGTTCTACGGCAATAAATCTCGTTTTAGCCGCACCTCCCCATACAGTAATACAGTATGTAATTACAGACGGCACGAGTGCCATGTATATTTTATTCAAAAGATTACCTTTAGTTATTTTGGTAGACACAACATAATCTCAACATTCTAAACACCCAAGTTAATTTGCTGATCCTGTTGGTAACGTGTTCCAGGTGCGGAAACCAGGATAATCTCTGGTCAATAATTACACCCAGATATTTTGCTTGAGTCAATTTATGTATACCTGGACAGTTGCAATTACTTGTTAACGCATTACCACAGTTATGTATCTTAATACTAAAATCACCCCTAGGCTGAGTACAGCTATTAATACTAAAGCATATGTAATTTGTTTTTGCTGTGTTAAGTGTGAGTATTATCACTTAGCCACTGAGAAATCTGAGCCATGCCTATTTCAGCCCTAGTTTTTACATCTGCCCAAGAGTTACCATGAAAAATAACAGCCGTGTCATCAGCGTAGGAGAAAATTTCAGCATTCTTGATTTTCAACTCGCATAGATCGTTAATATATGTCAGAAATAAGGTCGGTCCCAACACGCTTCCCTGGGGTACACCAACAGTCACAGCCACGTCATCACTAACGTAGTTACCTACTTTAACTTTTTGTGTCCTATTAGAGAGATAACTTTTTAGAAGGTTAAACGCAGTATCTCTGATTCCTACTTTTTCGAGTTTCTTCATTAGTATTGGGACAGACACTGTATCGAATGCTTTTTTTAAGTCTAGGAACACTGCTATGCATTTGTTTCCTTTGTCCAGATGTTCAGTGACTATGGAGCTTAGTGCAATTACTGCATCTTCAGTGGATCTGCCTCTCCTAAATCCATATTGCGAGCTAGACAAGATACTAAATTTTCTTAGGTAATTGTGTAATCTAGTATTTATCAGTTTTTCTAGTATCGAAATAGCAGGCAAAACGGAGATGGGTCTGTAATTATTGATGTCATCTTTATCTCCAGTTTTATGCACTGGCGTGATTATTGATCGTTTCAGTGCGTCCGGGAAGATGCCATTTCTGAAGCAGAGATTTGCTAGATGCGTTAAAATAGGAACTGCTTCGGAATTAACATATTTTAAATAATTAGTAGGTATATTATCACAACCAGGAGCCGCATCAGATTTTAATGTCATCAAAACTCTGTACACCTCTTCAGGGTCAGTGTCGAGCAGGCCAAACGAGTTAAGTACTGTGGGTAAATTTTTAAATAGATCAGGATTTTTTTGAGAGGGATCTTCAAATTGCTGAGCCAGCTAGTGTTATGGTGTTATAGATTTAATAAAAAAAAACACTACTACTACGATAAAAAAAAGTTGAAACTGTCAAAATGCATTTATAAAGTCCATTTGCCATGTTTTAATTAAAATACATTATTGAAAGTAGCTATAAACGACACTGCCATGTTGACCAACCAATTTTCATTATTTAATCATTCTGCATTATAATGTCATACTGTTTACTTGATATCAATACGAAAATAATTTAGCGCACTGATGCATTTTTAATAAAAAATATTGTATTTCGTTGTTGACATTAAAGTAAAATAATGAGATAAAATAATTTCCCAGCGTACAGTGGGCCAAAGAGTTAGGTATGCAGGGCGAAAACTTCAATGCCATTTCTTCTTCGTCGTGTCGATGGCTGAGTCAAATTTTATTTTGACTTGCCGTCGTGGTGAAAGGATTCAACGCCATGGTGATAACTGACTGCCATAGATATGCATGTGTGAATTATTATAATTAGAAGGATAGGGCGAGACAGGGAAGAATGAAAGAATCTGGAGGAGGCCTATGTCAAGGGACAACCTGGCTAACCGATGTCTTAGTACAGAAACAAAATTTAATGGTATCAAAAAATATTGTTGTTATGTCAGAATAATAAAGGCTATTTTTATTTATTTTATTATAATAAAATTATTTTTAGTAGTTGTGAGCGTACGGCACTCGTGGTCTGCAGCTGAAAATCAGCGTTAAGTGACTGTATATAATTGTAGTCACGTAGCATTATGCTAAGCTGCTGGTCTATTAGTACATACTGTTTTACTTTTTTTTTCACAGTATTTCCTAGATTGTTTCTTTTTCTTTTGTGCCAATAAAAAAAATCTTTTATTAAAAAAGTGTAATAAAGGTACTATTTCGATATAGATATACGATGTAGTAAGTATTTACTTTGACTTATAAGTTTTTGCCCTGTATACCTAACTCTTTGGCCCTCTGTACCTACAATAATGGAGCATAAATTACGCTCGCTAGTCAAGATAAGTTGCTATTACTTAATTAATTTAACTAGTCTAGTGTTGGTTTGAATTTTAATGAACGTGCAACGTGGCAAGGGAATTATTATGGAAAATAAATGCAGATTCATAATTAAAATATTATGTATGTATGTGAGCGCTGTGCTCTTTGAAATTTGTTTTGTTTTAAGCTAATTTTATTGCGATTAATTTACTTCTGTAGATTATAATGGCGATAATATTTTAGTTTCAATGATATATATTTAATTTTGTGAAGTTTTTACTTATATTTAACGTAATTTTATCGATATCTAGGTCCTAAATTATGAGGATTACAAAATATCACGCCTATATTACCCAGAAGGGTGTGGCAGAGGTGTACAACACTCACATTCACCTTGTTTAGGTTAACTTTACTAATGGTAGAGCTCTTGTGAACGAACTCGAGGGCGGCAGCACCACCGTCTCACCTTAAACCTGCCGCCAAATAGTAGTGCTTCCATTACTGTGTTCCGGTTTGGTGGTGAGATCAGGCCCTGAAATTACTGGCACATGAGGCAAAACACCTTAGTCCTCAGCTGCAGCGACGCATCTATAATCTGCTTTTGTGGATGGTTGATGTCCAAGGGCTGTACTCCACTTACCATCAGGTGGACTACACGTTCGTTCGCTGTGGGCGTAGTATAAAAAAAAATGTTTAGGTACCATGAGATCGGGGGCACAATTTCAATTTCGTGCTGCAATTGTGAATTTCCGGCAAATTCACAAATAACACTTTGCCCGACCCGGGAATCGAACCCGAGACCTCATGATTAGAGGTGCATACGCTGACCACTAGACCATCGAAGCAGTTATTAGCTGCATACTACCTACTTATTCAACCCGCCCAACCAATTAATAATCTGATACCATTGTCAAGTCCACACTACTTATTCATTGACACCGAATTTCACGGCCTTTCTATCTTTCCTCGTATACAATATTGGTTCAGAGCAACCGTTTTGTAGATACAAAACGGTTGCTCTGAACCAATATTGTATTCATGTCACTTGTTCTCTTGTCCCGGACTGTAAACTTGTTTATATAGTAGCCGTTTTACAACCAATCTACGTGAATGAATCATGACTCAAAAATATAGGTATATATTGAAACTTGGTACTAAAAATATAACACGGAGGTCTTAAAATTAACATAACATAACATCACGCCTATATTACCCAGAAGGGTGTGGCAGAGGTGTACAACACCCACACTTCACTTCACTTCACTTCAGTTTATGACCAATGCTTTAATCGACTTTGTTTTAAGAATTATTGTAACATTACTATTTGCATGTCTATATTATTAGAAAGAAAAAAAGAAAACGTTTATTTTGGAAAATCTTAAGCTTAGTATCACTTTTAAAACTACTTATAATAATATTGATGTGCCAGAAAAGGTACACACCTCAGCATACTTCTGCAGCACAGCAGCTCTACAGCGCTGGTATTCTGGTGCGCCCTGATCGCGAGAAAGGTAGTGTGACATTCGTCCTAATGATGAAAAATTGCACCGTTACAACACTGTCAAACACTTTTATACAGAAAATACAATATAATAATAAGTTATAGAAAAAAAATATTTTTTAATTTTAATTATTAGACAAAGATGTGTTGATCGCTAATCATATTTGTAATATCTAATGCACCTACCACATTTTACTGCAAATAAAGATTCTATTCTATTCTATTCTATTTACCTATTATGCTTAAGTCCCATTGGATAGCCGGTGAGCCTATCGCCACCTATCGAGTAAAATTCCAACTCCATGCTGCTATTTTGAATTTCCTGACGGAAAGTTAAAGATACCCGTGATATCTAATATTTAGTAACAAAATAAACATGTTTAGTCTCAAAACTTATATAATATGCTATTGCTGTTTACTAATGTATCATACAAAACGGAGCTATCGATAGTAACGATAATTATCCATGTAGTACGAAAATTTAGATGAAAATAATCGAATGTAAAACTACAGATACCTAGAACAACAACACTATATCATAGAGTACACACAGTTTACTTTAGAGAGTCTGCATGCACCTCGTTGCATTTTCAATTTATTTTCAATAGCCGTTTCATGTTTATCATATATTATGGTTTCAAAAAGATACTTAGTGATCAAGAAATACTAAAACTTCCACCTATATAAAATTTAATATTATAAACAATAATTCCTAATATAAGCTGAAAATGGTAATGATCAAAAACTACTAGTATTATTGTGTATTTTTTCATATCCATATGAATTTTATCCTATAGCAATAAAGACAATAGAAAGCTTCCACTGTATATTTTTTTTTTTTTTTTTACAATAGATAGAACGTCAGAAGCAATTACACTATACAATGGTCCCAATGTCAAGGCCAAATACATACATTCACTCGCACAATTAACTAATAGTATAATAATATAAGAGTTCTATCTAATGAAAAAAGTCCAAATTTAATTTAATTTAATTTTAATTAAATAATGGTTTCCGTGCGGCCGAAGTCGCGGGTAACAGCTATATTATATATATTTTTCACCTCTACCTCCTACCCATACTGACTGACGCGCCTTATCTGAGGGAAAACATTCCTCCAGAATGAACATTTTCGTAATACCTTCACAAAACTTCGCTCGATCGGGCTGATACTTGGGAATTCTCTTTCAATGTTTCACAAAGGGATTTTGTAATAATTCTTAAGTTCCTGCATACCCTCATGACTAACGTGAAAGAAAAATAAAAAGAGTCAGGTACTTATTTCAATATCTGAATAATTCTGATATGTATTTTGCTCCAAAACTTTATCGTTCGATCCCCCACATGGGACAAATCTTTGTGTGATTCGAAAAGATTGTTTAGAGACTGGGTGTGCTTGTGCGAGTGAATGTATGAATTTGGCCTTGTCATTGGGACCATTGTATGCTGCTGACGTTCTATCTAATGTAAAAAAATATATATAATTTGTATTTGTTATTGCTATAGGATAAAATTCATGTAGACATAAAAAAATGTGTCTAAAACATAAAAATCTTTAAATTTAATGCATTGTAAAAAAACAGTCGTTTCTAAAAATACAAATAAAAGGATTAGCCAATCGCTTTGGAGAACTCACGAATTGCCCAGGGTGCGCCGGACGTAGGGAATCGTTGTGTACGTCACTCGGGGAGGCTTGTACTTGTACTTTCAGTACTTGTGACTACTGAAAGTTATTGAGTTAAAAACTCTTTTGAGAACTCTTTGAGGATTTATTAGTTGCTCGTCTCCTGTTTAAGACTCCCGAACGCCGCGTTTTCTAATAGCCTAATATGAGTTTAACTTTGATATTATTAAATTTAATCTATTTTTATAGACAAATCATATTTAAAAACTAAAATGCATGTTTGTTGGCGGCCATTATTTTCAAAATTATCATGTCAGTTTTTCAGTTTGTATGTAACTAAATTAATGATTGAAAAATGTTGACTAAATGGCCACGAACTAACATGCATGTTAGTGTTTTAAATAGATATTATTTATCTATAAAATAGATAAAAACTAAAATATTAAAGTTAAACCCATATTAATTTTGTATGGAAAACAGCCAATCAATTGTTCTCTCTTAACGTTTTTCATTTAACTATACTTAGTGAAGGAATCTTCTTTCACTTAGCTTCTTTAACTACTTAACTTTTTCTAATTATTCTTTTCGTTTGTTACAGAATTGACCAGTGATGTGAAAAATGTAGTGACGTGCCTGAGTGTCGCGATTAATCGATAAAAAATCCTGTTTAAATTTTGTAGTTCAATAACATGGCTTGAAAAATAATTGTTCAAAATGAAATGGTGTGCGTTACTTGTGTTAGTGTTAGTGAGTGTGTGCGACGGCCACATTAATTGCCGAGGCGAAGCGCCAAAGATTCGTGAATGTGATAAAGTGTGTGATAGTAATAACGTTTGCAAGATAAAGGCGGCTCTGTTGCTGCCGAAAAATACTACGTACGATGCCTGTTTGCCTGCTGTGAGTATAACCTTTTAATAACATTACATACAAAACATCCTGCCTATCCTTGCCTACAAAGGTGTGGCAGAGCTGTCTAACACTCACATTGCAATATTATATACGGTGTTTCACGAACATTCAACGAACATCACACACCTTATAGGCGACGACCGGATGGCGGAGTGGGTATTGTACCTGCCTGCGACGCCAAGGTTTCGATTCCCACTTAGGACAAATCTTTGTGTGCATGAACATTGGGGTTTGTCTTAGTGTGGGTGTTTCTATGTAAAATATGTATGTATTTACAAAAGAAAAGTATATATGTATTAGTATCAGTTATTCTAGTACCAATAGTACAAGCTCTGCTTAGTTTGGGACTAGATGGCGTTGTGTGTGAGTTGTGAAATATTTATTTATATTTATTTATTTATTTAAAGAAAAAAAAAAGGCAAGGGGATAGAAGCTGAGGCTATCGCTATCCGCCGGGCACTATACCAAATCTTATTATTGAAAATACGGGTTACTCACGTTACTTTAGCCGGGATATGCCGACTAGTTTCGAATCTAATACGTAGATTCATCAACTGGGCTGTTATTCGCGTGTCGTCACCTCCGCTAGTGCAGTGCTAGACGTCGCGCGGAGGTGACGACACGCGAATAACAGCCCAGTTGATGAATCTACGTATTAGATTCGAAACTAGTCGGCATATCCCGGCTAAAGCAACGTGAGTAACCCGTATTTTCAATAATAATGTCTTCACCTCACGTCGGTTTTAATAATATAATATACCAAATCTGTGCTGCTAATGAGCATTTTCTGATGGAAAATAACGAACCAGAGAGTTTGCAGTGAGAGGCGCAGACGCTATATGTGGCAAACGGACGAGTAGTCCACCTTTGTAGGTGGTAAATACAGCTCATGGACATCAACAATCCTCAAAATCAGATTGTAGTCGCGTCGCTTCATCGAAGGACTACGATGTTATGTTGCTAGTCATTTCACATCTCACCACCAAAACGAAACGAAGTACAACTATTTTTTTCATTTTTAAATTAATAATAGATTAAAAATATCTAGTTTAATATTTAATTTGTTTGGTAGCCGACCGCTCATGTAGGCGTACCATCGTTTGCACACATCACCTATACCTTTATTTATATGGAACCCACCCACACGTAAAACAAGCAATCAGACAAGTTTCCAAGTAGTTAAATCCAAACGACTTAAACATAAACTCCAACACTAACTTACGTCCTGTCTGAAAAAGACGTAACCCTTATACGAACATTATTTACGTATGCATTAGATGTAACGACAGCAAATTAATTTTAATCTTATTTTAAAATTGATAAATTACACCTGCATTTGCATATACTTAAGATACAAATTGATGAACATGACGTCACGTAATGACGTAACATATCGTTAAGAAATTAAGGGGCTTGACGACCGTAGTTGTTTAAAGCGGCTGCCCGGTGTGCAGAGGTCACAGGTTCAAATCCTGCCGGTCATATAATTTTATAATAATACAACTAAGAGCTAATTAAAATATAATATTTATTCATTTTCAAACATATTAATTATGTACATAATAAAGAAACTTATATACTAAGAGCTTGAGAAAAGATTTAAGCTAAATACTTTAATTACTGATTATACCACACCACAGGCTAGGCAAGCAAAAGCTGGTTGTTAATATAAATTATCACCTTTATTAAAGTTTTAAATTCGGAAGTATTTCTGTCTGTCTGTTACGCCTTTACACCTTTTTCAACTGAACTATTCTTTGTAAAAATTTGTATGGAGATTTTTTTAAACCTCAGATGTAGTTATTTTAACGACGATGTACGTGAGAACGCACAAAAGCATGCATTATTATCAATCAATATGATAAAATGTAAATTATTGTTCATTGCGTTATACATAGTATTTTGTTGCTGACCGTATGCTAAACAGTATTTTAAACGTAACTGCACTTAGAATATTGTTTGTATAAAATAAATTAGGATTTGTTGTTATACATCTTGACGGCTCGTGTACATTGCACCATTATCCTTATTGCAACATCCCAGCGGAAATTACTCCAGCTAATATAGACTAGCTGTTGCCTACAGCTCCGCTCGCTGTAGTTGTCACTTGCTTTTTTTTTAAATTATTTATTTAACTTCACACACAAAAGCATGTGTCGAAGGTAGACTCAATTATGTGCACAACAAGTCAGTTCGTACGTAGCGAATGGACTGCAGTGGACTGAAGTCATTGTCTACGCTTTATACGTTGTATCAGAGAGCATGCAATTAACCAGAGAGAACTATAAGTTTAAAATAACATTATTCCTACTACGCTAGCAGAGCTGCGCGTTCCAGATAAAATTCACGTCAAATTGTAGAAAGGTATGGATTTTGACAGCTTATACCCGGCCTGGGGCAAATATGCTATGAAGTTTGACAGTCCTATTGTTGCTAAAGTATTACTGTATATTTTCTTCATGTTTTATCTTGATGACTTTTATCTCTGCGTTAGTAAAAACACCTAATAATATGTTTGCATCGCTTTTACTAGATTTTTTTTCAATCTCATTTATCAATTACAAATTCAAGATTTCACGATAGAAATAATAATAAAGCATTAGAACATCGATTCAAAGTTCAACTAATTTGTAATTTGTCTTGATGGTCTAGAGTTGAGCGTATGTGCCTCTCACAGTGAGGTCTCGGGTTCGATTCCCGGGTTGGGCAAAGTGTTATTTGTGAACTTTCCGTCAGGAAATTCACAATAGCTGCAAGGAGTTGGAGTTGTACCTGGTGGATGACGATACCCCCTTACTCCAAGGAACCTTAACATAACCGATGCAGTGTGGGTGTTGTACACCTCTGCCACACCCTTCTGGGTAATATAGGTATGATGTTATATTATATTGAGGATTAAGGACTAACCCTAATCTATTTAAAAAGCTCTCTGATGTTACCAGCCGTAACCGGCGAGAAAATAATAGATTGTGCATAAGAACGTCCAATACAGCCCTTATGCACAAAAGTGTTTTCTGTTTGGCACCTCGAATTTATAATAGCCTACCAAAGGCTCTGAAAGACGTAGCAAATACTAGATTGTTTAAAAAAGGGTTGAGGGACCATCTTGTGTTTAAATGTTATTACAATTTAACTGATTACTTTAGCGATAAAACATTGCCCTGAGATACCTTACTTAACGTAAACAAAAAAAGTTACTTTTGTAAATTTTGTATTTTTCTTTTCTCTTGTGCATGCATTATATATTTTTTTGTTAAACTTGTATTTGGTGCTATTTATGTGTTAATTTGCACACCTAAAAGGTAGAATGTGACAGACTGCAATTGTAATGTACAATAACTTCTATAACTCATGTTCATGCAAATAAATGATTCTTATTCTTATTCTCATTATTCTTATTATGTTATGTAGTTTGTCAAATACAGAACAGATCAAGTTGATAAATAAAACAGGCCCATAATAATATGTTACTACTATAAAACATAATAAAAATCTGCAATACCATCACAATATTTAGCGTTATCTAATTATCTTTTGATAAGCTTGAAATAATTCAATGAAAAATGATAAGAACGATTCTATTAATAGACCATTAAAATATGGAATTAGTTCATTGAAATCGATAAATGTATTGATAATATGAAGCCCTCTTAATCAAACCTTATCTTTATTATATACAATTATAGTTATAACTATCGTTCTTTGATTTATTTTTATCACCACAAATAGAATAATAATAGCAGCCCAGTATCTAATACATGTCCCACTGTTGGGCTCGGGCCTCTTCTCATGATAGGAAGGGTTAGGCTATAGTCCACCACGCTGGCCAAGTTCGGATTGGTAGACATCACACACCCTGAAGCACTTATTAGGCACTCTCAGGCATGCAGGTTTCCTCACGATGTTTCCTTCACCGTTAGCGAGCGATAATTTATATGATAAATACTTACATATCTTCGAAAAGACGAGAGGTGTGTGCCGTGGGTTCGAACCCGAGACCTTTAACTTCGCAGTCCTACGGTCTCCCACTCGGCTATCGCTGCTTTTAAATAGAATGTAATGTTGTGAATAATATTTAAGGACGTTTCCTGGTTAATATCAGGCGCTCAGTACCAAGACAAAAACCAGGCACCTATATTTCTACGAGGATATTTTAGTAAATGCCTGAATGATCTAGTGGTTAGCGTATGGGCATCTCACCGCGAGGTCTGTATATAGGTTCGATTTCCGGCTCGGGCAAATTGTTGTTTGTGAACTTTTCGTAAGGAAATTCACAATAGCAACGCGGAGTTGTGACCGGTGAATGGCGATAGGCTCACCCCCTGATGGGACCTCAATTTTACTTGTACACACATTATTTACATTTTGTATAATACTTACCTGTTTTTGCATGTGTTAGTTATGTAAGAAAATAAAAATAATTTTCTTTCTTTCTTTCTTTCTTTCTTTCTTTCTATAATGAAGTGTATAAAAAAACCAAATTAATGAAAAAAATCTACCGCTGTTTACCGATATTTTTATTTTATTTTATTATTTTACCGTTGTCAATTACTTTATTATTTTTAAGTTGAATTAGTTGGATATGCTTGCTTTTCTGGGCATAGCTTCTCAATTAGAGTTCTGAAAGAGACAGTTCTGAAATTGTCCCTCTCATTTCTTTTTCTACGTGTCTCCTGATGCCCTGGGACACTGCCCACGTACGGTTTAGAAAAGTCTGTGTGGAAAGATATTGCTCCCTGTGCAATTTTCTTATAAGTTTTAATGAGATTGTATGTTAAATTTAAAAAAAATGGTCTATAATAATATATAATAGAACTGCCTCGATCGTGTAGTGGTTAGTGTTTGAGCCTGTCACTAGGAGGTCTCGGGTTTGATTCCCAGGTCGGGCAAAGTGTTATTTGTGAACTTTCGTTTCGTTCGTACGTTGGCAAAACTATTAAATAACACACAACGCCATCTAGTCCCAAACTAAGCAGAGCTTGTAGTATGGGGACCAGGATAACTGAAACTTATACATTTTATACTTTTTTTGTAAAAACATACTTATTATGCGAAGAAAAACCCAGGCACTCAAAGTGTCTTATCTTAATCGCTGCAGACAGCCGTAGCAGGACCAAGTCGTAGCAAAGTGCTACGAACTTCCTTCTACGCTTCTACGAAACGTAGCACATGATAACTTGCTTTGTTTTACAGGTGGGCCCAGTACTTGACCTGGCTATGGTAGACCCTGTGATCAAGAATGCCTTCCCACCCTGGCTGACGGTGGAATGGAAGACGTATGACGTCACAGACTGCGATGCTGCCTACGCGGTCATATCGGCTATAGACGCCTATAATGACTGCGCGCATGTGTTTTTTGGACCTTCCTGCGATTTTGCTTTGGGTAAGTTTTTTTACAAGTTTTTTTATTATAACAGCATAACGTCAAGCCTGTAGATGGAAGAATTGCAAAAGTATCTTAATTTTTTTTTTTTTTTATTATAAAAAATCAATTATTAAAATTATGATATCTTATTTTCATTACGATCTAGCCTATCAAGACTAATAAGTAATATTATGTTAACCTAAATTGCTACGTTTTAATATAATCTAACAATGCGTTAATTAACACTTTTCTTAGTTTTTGTTAAAGGGGAAGTAACTTTGTTCATGTGTTCTTTAATGAAATGAGAATATCTTAAATGAAATAAAATTATTTTTTCTTTTCAGGCTGCATAGACCCATAGATAAATACTTTAAAACTAAATCGAATCGAATAATTAAAATTAAACTACGACGAATCGCGACGATTTATTGACAGAGGTTTGTGCCGAACCTGAGACCTTTAGATTTATCAGTTCTACGGTCTCACTACTGTTGCTGTAGCCATGATCGTCTAGTGGTTAGGACCTTACGCTTCTTCTTCGTCGTGTCGATGGCTGAGTCAAATTTTATTGGTCCAATAAGTGACCACTGTTATGGCGCTCTCGTCGGCGTTCATGAGCGCCTCTCTTGTGCAGGTGGTAGGGCATTTCGGACAGTCAGTAAGGTGGTCAAGGTTTTGACTTGCCATCGTGGTGAAAGGATTAGCCAATTCGCTTTTAAGAACTCGCGAATTGCCCAGGGTGCGCCGGACGTAGGGAATTGTTGTGTACGTCACTCCGGGAGGCTCCTTTCATGCACCCCCTAGGACCTTACGCTGTGATGCTTTTATACCCCTTAATATTCACGAAAGCTTTATCTCGATGACCTTCATAAATAAATTTCATCATAATTACGTCTTAGAGTTATTTGAGCAATTAAATGTAAACAAAATGACATGTTTTTTTTTTATACTACGCTTACAGCGAACGAACGTGTAGTCCACCTGATGGTAAGTGGAGTACATGGACATCAACAATCCACAAAAGCAGATTATAGATGCGTCCTTGCAGCTGAGGACAACGGTGTTATACCTCATGTGCCAGTAATCTCAGGGCTTGATCTCACCGCCAAACCGGAACACAGTAATGGAAGCATTACTATTTGGCGGCAGGTTAAAGGTGAGACGGTGGTGCTGCCGCCCTCGAGCTCATTCACAAGAGCTCTACCACCAGTTAAATGGTTAATAAATAACTCGGCGATGTCATTTGTCATATGAACACGGTAACAAATGTCTTTTGAAATAATTATACAGATGCGAAGACTCACAAAACATCGTAATAATTTGACGTCACGCCGGAAATTCTGTGATTAATGAAAGAGTGTGTTTTGTGATGAGGTTCGGATGGCAAACACATATATAGGGGTTTTAGCGCAACGACATAGTTTTATGGGAGATAGAAGGTATTATTTGATATCTTCCACTCTTAAATTCAAGGTCCTTAATATGACGGTGCCTGAGATATAGAGATATATTGACGACCGGATGGCGGAATGGGTAGTGTACCTGCCTGCGACGCAGAGGTCATGGGTTCGATTCCCACTTAAGACAAATCTTTGTGTGCATGAACATGGGGGTTTGTTTTAGTCTGGGTGTTTCTATGTATAATAAGTATGTATTTACAAAAGAAAAGTATATATATGTATTAGTATCAGTTATTCTAGTACCCAGAGTACAAGCTCTGCTTAGTTTGGGACTAGATGGCGTTGTGTGTGAGTTGTGGAATATTTATATAGACAAAAAACCCAACTCATTGTCTTAAAACCGTTATTTCTCTGAAGTTTACAGGCTCATTAATGTATAAACTGCCTCGATGGCCAAGTGGTTAGCGTATGTGTCTCTCACCGTGTGGTCTCGGGTTCGATTCTTGGAACGGGCAAAGTGTTATACGTGAACTTTCTGTCAGGGAATTCACAATAGCGGCACGGAGTTGGAATTGTGCCCGGTGGATGGCAATAGGCTCACCCTCTAACACTAATATAACAGGTGAAGTGTGGGTGTTGTTCAGCTCTGTCATAGCCTATTGGGTAATATAGGCGTGATGTTATTAATGTATAATTACTCCAAAACAATAACATTTGACTCTTAACTTTCTTCAAAATATTACCTAACGAGCTTTTAAAGTCTTAAAATATCGTTTTCATGAAAATCGTGTCAACTTCTTACTTCTTTACATTGTAAAATTTCTTTATTCTACGTGAACTTCTCTGTTTTGGCTTTCTTGCGGTAAACAACATGTTATACAAATCTTTCATTCAATGGTCAAATCTAAGGATAATGTCACAAAAGAGCTGAAGAAAATACAATTTATGATCTATGATAATTTTATTAAGCTTAAATAACAAAGCCTTGTGAGAATTCACAGTTCTATTACTCGTAAGCAAACCGTTTTTACACCTTTTTGACCTGTTAAGTATTTGTCTAGAGCAATTTTTCTTTTTTCGTCGTAGCGCCGAACATCCTATATGTACAGGGTGTATTTTTGAAACGGGGCAGTAAGGGCAAGTACCTTAACCGTTGCAGTTACAGCAAAACGTTCTTAAAAGACCTTCCCTAACTTTTTGGGACATTTTGAACTGCATTCACAGATTTTGTAAAAAACTTACAGTTAGCAAAAAAAATGCAATAAGTTCAAAATTTTTTTTTATGCCAATCGATTCTATTTCATGTGGGGATCAAAAAACTCTATGGGACCATTTTAGCTTTCAGTACTAGAAAAGACAGAAATCGCCAAAAACGTTTCCCATACATTTCGGCAACAGAAACGAATTTCTACGATGGTCTAACTTTTTGTTATGGCCTGGAAGTGGGTAGAATTGACTGTAAAGTAAATAAAAAGAATTTTTACCCTCAAATTTCGAATTTGATTCGAAAATCTGTGTGTTATACTTAGTTTCAGCTGAGAAACTTCGTATGAGTTATTAATTAAGGATTTTCGCTAAAATGTCTTCTAATCGTGAAAAAATTGACTTATTAGAAGCGTATTTTGTCAATAATCGAAATGCGGGCGCTGCATTAGTGTGGTACCGCAATAAGTATCCGTTGCGGCATGTGCCAACAAGAAAGGTTATTACAAATCTTTTGAAAAACCTGGAATTGCAGGGTTCTTTCAAAATACGCTTCTAATAAGTCAATTTTTTCACGATTAGAAGACATTTTAGCGAAAATCCTTAATTAATAACTCATACGAAGTTTCTCAGCTGAAACTAAGTATAACACACAGATTTTCGAATCAAATTCGAAATTTGAGGGTAAAAATTCTTTTTATTTACTTTACAGTCAATTCTACCCACTTCCAGGCCATAACAAAAAGTTAGACCATCGTAGAAATTCGTTTCTGTTGCCGAAATGTATGGGAAACATTTTTGGCGATTTCTGTCTTTTCTAGTACTGAAAGCTAAAATGGTCCCATAGAGTTTTTTGATCCCCACATGAAATAGAATCGATTGGCATAAAAAAAAAAAATTGATTTTTTTGCATTTTTTTTGCTAACTGTAAGTTTTTTACAAAATCTGTGAATGCAGTTCAAAATGTCCCAAAAAGTTAGGGAAGGTCTTTTAAGAACGTTTTGCTGTAACTGCAACGGTTAAGGTACTTGCCCTTACTGCCCCGTTTCAAAAATACACCCTGTATATAGGAGAATATCTGTCTAAGTGACTGAGCAATGCTGACGTCATTGTGCAAAAGCTTTGACCACCCACGCGTAACTTTTATGAGCTTACATTTTTCGTTTTTGATTAAAAATCCACTAAATGCTGGTTCATTTAGTGGATTTTTATTCAAAAAAGAAATAATAAATATAATATTCTATCGATTCAATATCGGAGATTAAATCTGTTTTAATCTGTTTTTATAAGTATAGCAATCAGATTACAGGCAATATAACATAAACATTTAACCGATAAGTCTTAAAGATTAAGACAGGGCTGATTTCGTCATTCACCGACGTCGGTCGAGCGTACGAATAACCACTCTGCACTGCAACGACTGCAGACAGGCAGAAGCAGAATATTCCATAAAATTGTGCGTAATCGTACGCTTGACCGACATCGGCGACCGACGCGGTCAACGTTAAAAGAGGAAATCATCCCTTAAAAAATTATAACTGTATAATTCATTTATCAATTTGTTTTATTTCTCTGATCTGGTCTGCCGTCATCAAAGCCGATAAAACTATTCAACATTTTCTATTTCACCGAATTCGGGCTCTTTTGTTCGCTACTTCACTTAAAAGTAGAGCGTTGTGTTTTCATACTAACGTTATATTATTATTTATTTAGACAAATCATATTTCAAACACTAAAATTCGTGTATGTTGGTCATTTTGTCAGAATCGTTTTAATCATTAATGAGTTTTCTCCAAACTGACAAATTTAATTACTAATTTATTTTACAAAAATTGGCGCCTCTAAACATGAATTTCAGCCTGCACACCGGGCAGTCGCTCAAACCAACCAGCTACGGTCGCCTCTTGCCATTAACCTAAATTTTATCATGTTGAGACTTCACGTTCATCCATTTGTTCCTATCTAAAGTAGGTTTTTTCAACTGTTTCTTAGTATGAAGCATAGCTAAATGAATCTATAAAAATAATCAATAAGAAGATGCATTTCATTGTTTGAGATATGATCTATGTATAATAATAGATAAAATCTTAATAATTTGAAAGTTAAACCCATATTACTTATGTATGGAAAACAGCCAAGCAAATGTTCCCTCTTAAGTCCCTTTAATTTCTTTGAAGTCGTGAAACCAAGCGTGTTTTTCCGTTACCTTTATTCAAAGAGCAACTGTTGTTTTGTTTGAAAGTAGGTAAGCGGACCAAATCCGGATCTCAACTCCACCAAGATAGCATAATGTAAAATACAGCATCATTTAAAAAGGGCTTGGCTTTGTTCACTTCTCTCTCAATCAGTGCCAAGATAAAGGAGTAAAAGGAAAGGTATTTTATCTACTTTTTTATTGTTACAACTCCTGTCAATTTGTCAACATAGTATTTTGTGTTATCTTGAACATAGATCCAAAGATGTGAAAGATAACATTATGTATGCAACTATAGATAAGTACGCATACCGTGGCTATGACCCGGTACAATAACCTGTTTAGTGCAATAAAGCAGTGTGTCATTGGCTAGCGTGTTTGATGGTAGTCCTTCGCTACCTACATATGTAACAGTAAATATATTTCGATTGGACATTGGTACAAAAGCGGCCGTTCTCCTTTTCACTTAAGGTTACCCAAAGCAAGCAATATAAATTACGCGAGCCAACCAAACAAACTATCCAAACTAAACTACATCTATTTCGAAAGGATATCCAATTATGTTTAGCTCAAAGCACATTCACCAAGCGGCATTTAAAATGTCATTATTTAGTTGAAAACGAAACTGTTTGTTGTTTAAAAGTTCTTTGTTTAATAAAACACAAACGAAATGGACACGTAAATGTTACTTTGTTGAAACTTTTCATTTAATTTTTGGGAGCCTTTACTGTCTCAGTTTTCTGAGCTTTAAGTGAAACTCTTTGTGATACAGTTTCAGGATAGGATCAGACATTACTTTTGTACGTCGGACATTGAAATAGGTACTACAAGTTAAAACAAACAAACTTTACAAAAGTTATTTTCTGTTTTTCCTTTTACTTCCTCAATGGTCTAGTGGTTAGCCTATGTGCCTCTCACCACGAGGTTTTGGGTTCGATTTCCAGGTCGGTCAAAGTGTTATTTGTGAATTTTCTGTAAGAAAATTCACAATATCAGCACGGAGTTGGAATTGTCAGGTGGATAGCGATAGGCTCACCCCCTATCCCATGGGACTTAAACATAACAGGTGAAATGTGGATGTTGTACATTTCTGCCGCAGCCTTCTGGGTAATATAGACGTGATGTTATAACTTATGAATTAAAAAGCTTTGATTGATCAATTTAGTTCAGGCAATTTTGTTTAGAGCTAAAAACTGATAGCAAAAAGCGCTTTACTTATTTGAAAAGACGCAGCACCCTAAAGAATATAGATAATGTCACCGAATCAAATGACTTAAGATCTTATGGCCGCCGTGTACGACTCAATTTCTTTCAGCCGCCAAGTTTAGCTGCGTTGTCTTGAACGTATTTTTCCGAAAGTTCTTATCTTCAAACCCTTAACCTACTTATTTGTTACAAATGCTAACTACAGCAAATAATAATGCTGGCTGTGCCCGCAACTTCGTCCGCGTGGAATAGACCACAGTATTACCCGCATTATAACTTACTATTTTGCTCCCGTGGCGTTTTATTCCTGTTATCGCAACAAATTTTACTGCTCCTATTAGTAGTAACTTAATGTGTTTATATTCTATAGAGTTCTTCAATAAGGCTATCCAACAAAAAAAATATCATTTAATTCGGACGAGTAGTTTCTGAGAGTTCGTGGCTAAATTTAACCCGCGCGAGCCGATCAATTTGGCAAGTTAAGCTATGCTAACCGCGGTCAGCCGAGGATGGGTGCTTCGGAGAGTACGTTCAGCTGGCGGTCCCGGTTGCTATTTGAACATCTATGGCAGTCGTTACGGGTAGTCAGAGACCATAAAATCTGACATCTAGTCAAACAAAGAGTATTGTAGATAGATAGATAGATGATGGAACTCTTTATTGTACACAAATAAGAAAGTCAGTTTCATAAAGCACATCATTTAGATAGTACAATGGGCGGCCTTATCGCTATAAAAGCAATTTCTTACAGGCAACCTTTGGATGGACAAGAGAGCTTAAGAAATTATTAATAGGTAGTTTTTGTATTACCTTGTGGTTGTGGAGGTCTGATCACAGTCGCTCCGCGTTAAATACAGCTTAATCTGTTAGACTAGAAGCCGACCCCAATGTAATTGGTAAAAGGCTTGGCAGATTGAATTTCTGAGATAAGCGTTAAACTAAACAAACTCTGCAAATTTCTAAAATAAGTATCTTGTTCTTTAAATATAATAAACCACCAGTAGCACTCAGCTTCATTATTGGGACTCCAATTATCTGAAGAGAGACATCTGAAGATTTAAATCAACCCGAGCTAATGTAATAATAGAGCTGGCAATTTTATCCTTTCATCATTTATTCATTTGTTCAGAAGTGCCTTTGAAATTACGTGGTTATGTTGACGAGCGCATTATACAGTTAAATTCAAGTTACATGTAAACTCACAGACAGACGCTAAAGGTTAATATTTATTTCCAACGGTTATTTCTTTTTCGAAAGAATAAATTACAAACTAAATGTTTTTTTTTTTAAATCAATTCAATTGCTTAAAAAGAGGATATCTAAAAAAAACTTATATGGAAGTGAACACTAAAGTTTTAGAATTCACTTCTATACATAAGTTCTTCAAACGTTAATACATATTTTGATTGCAAATATTAAGGCAAACATATACCGTATATATTGTTATCATTATATTATTATCATGTTTATTATTTTCAAATAAAATTGTTTAGTATTTTATTTATTTATTTATTTATTTGATATAAGCTGATATAAGTCGTAGTTACTATCCATTCAATAAATATCGCTAAATCCTTGATAAAAGACTGTTCTTCGCTTTTATACAAGGTTTGGTCAAAGAATAAATAAAAATATGAAAGTTATACAGGATGGATGCGACAAAGTGAAATTTATTTCATTTATTTTATTCAGTTTGTATGCGAATGTTTCACGAGTATTGAAACAACAGCTTCCATAATATATGGTCAGTATTCATTTCCAACGGTTAAACTTATTTTCACGAAAAAATAATTTTACCAATCAAATTTGATGATTGCAATAGATGGTGGATGATGTTAAATTTATTAAAAAAAAATGAATATCAGTATGCTATTGGAAACGGCCGGTGTAACCCGTTGCTGAAACGTATAGCCAAAAGGTAAATAATATGCATGATCTGCGTTAATTTCTGTTCAAAATTACTATAATAATCATGCAACGCGATAATTTAAAAGTCAAAAAAAATATATAATAAAGATGTGGATTCAATAAATCTCGCTATGTCGCATTCACCCTGTATAATTAAAAAGGTAATAAATATCTATTTTCTCCATCTCTGCAAACAAGTAAGACCTTGGCACTCTGAGCGCAGACTAAAAAAGACTTATACAATATAACTATTGTACATTTTTTATTCCATCTCGACCTTTTTTCATTTGGGCCTACGATGTTGATTCTTTTTTAAATGTAAAGATTACGAAGTTATTCAAATAATAAAGTTTGATACCTATTACGTAAAATACGACCTAAATAATAGGTATCTAGTGGTTGTATAACCGCAAAAGAAGGCTCTGTCTGGCTTGACCTACATGTTGAGTAATGTATCAATTTCTTGAAGAATCCAATTTGTTAAAGTTATGGAACATTCTCTGAATAAGTTGCTGAGGCTCCGGATTATACGACCCATAAAATATTACCTGACCGAATTTAAAAGTGACACAATTTACACTTGAAATAATTTTTAACAAAAAAAACCGTCTTCAAAAAGTAGGAAAACTAAAAAGCAAAAAATAAATTTACTTCGCACAAAATAATACGTTTTTTCATTTAGTTAAATAGAAATTATTAAATAATTATTTTATAATTCTGAAGTCGGCGGTTGCTGAAGTAGCTTTAAATAATATACAAAAAACAATTTAGAAGCATTTCAAATTTGACGGCATGAATCTTTTAGATCAAATCTAACTTTATTTACAATTTTAACTTTTCTTATGATAACTTTTTAGGTCGTTACTGAAAAATATTAAACAAGTCTATAGTCTCCATTTTCAATTTTTTAAACTGTTTTTCTGTTTCTTTTTGTTATTGATATTCTGCAACGAAATAAAAGGCTTTTTATTTTATTTTGTATTATTTATTATGTCTCCTTTTTGACTTATATCTACCTCAAAGTTCAAGTAACAAAACACAAGCTATTGAATAACCTAGTGCCAATAAATCATTGTATCCCTAATAAATCATGGCGATACCTTCTCTGTTCCATGGAATGTTCCGTTCCGTGCTGATATAAGTAATAGCTATTCAAACTTTCAGCGATAAATCATTCGTAACGGATAATTTCTTTGAGACCGTTTAAGCAATGAAACTATTTAACCACGGGAAGAAGTAAGAAGTCATTATAGCTAGGATACTATGTTTACCTTTTTAATAGATATTGTCTGGTGAACCTGATTCTTCTTCTTTTTCTTCGTCGTATCGATGGCTGAGTCAAATTTTATTTTGACTTGCCATCGTAGTCATTTTGACTTGCCACTTTCGAGAACTCGCAAATTGCCCAGGGTGCGCCAGACGTAGGGAATCGTTGTGTACGTCACTCGGGGAGGCTCCTTTCATGCACCCCAAACCAATCCTGATGGTAAGTGGTATCTACAGCCCATGGACAACAATCTATAAAAGCTGATTGCACGCATCATCTGAGGTTTACGATGGTGTGCCTTTTGTGCCAGTAATTTCAGAGCCTGATCTCGCCACCACATTGTCGTGCAAGTACTTCTATTTGGTGGAAAGTTCAAGGTGAGACGGTGATACTGCCGCCCTTGAGCTTGTTCATAAGAGCTATACACCACCATTATTATATTGCCACCTAGGTTGACCCAGTGTTTACTTGAATTAAGTTTAGCAAAATGGATATTATGTAATCAATAGATTGAGTATTGAGAATTTTATATTAATAATAATAACAGCCCTATATCTAATACATGTCCCACTGCTGGGCTCGGGCCTCTTCTCATTATGAAGAGGGTTAGGCCATAGTCCTCCACGCTGACCAATTGAGGATTGGTAGACTTCACACACCCTTAACCACTTTTTAGGCACTCTCAGGCATATAGATTTCCTCACGATGTTTGCCTTCACAAGTAACGTGCGATAACTTATATGATAAATACACACATATCTTAGAAAAGACGAATCTTAACGATTTATTGACAGAGGTGTGCCGTGGGTTCGAACCCGAGAACTTTGACTTCGCAGTCCTACGGTCTCCCACTCGGCTATCGTTTCTAGAGACAATGAGCAACCCTATGATCTATATCTCAGGGTGTTATCTACAGAAATCGACTGTGGTCGATCGATGCATCAGTCGGTAAATGTAATAGATTAAACAGTCGAACGACGTCGACTCTTTGCCATTCGGCTGTCGATCGATTGGTGTTATATATATAGCCTTTACTTATCACATACCAAGTAAGCTCCGTAGAACTATTTATCAGGGCTCAGATGTCGTTAATGGTTCCAATCGAACCACTTGTAAGTTTTCTGCTGAGATCGAGCAATTGAGTTTCCCTTAGTTCTATAATAGGGTGGAACTAGGAAAACTCAATTTTATTATGTTGATTGAACTTTTTGTATTATTCTATCTATATATTGTATTTATTTACCTTGATCATGGCATCACGCGTGAACTGCTGAACCGATTTCGCTGATTCTTGTTTTTTTTTTTTTTTTTTTTGTCTTTATGTTGTGTTTGTTATAGTCAGGAGATGGTTCTAATGAAATAGAAGATTAGGCAACTTGCGAGGAAAATTATAAAATTTAAGAATACTTAACCACTATATGAAATTTAATTATTGATTTCTAACGTAACCTTAGCGCTTTTTACAATATGAACTTTTTGAATGTACCTTTACCTTAATGGGGTGTGACATACACATTGACATATTGCGTGCTGCAAATATCGTCACAAAGAATGTACATAGTTAAGACAGGACAAAGTTTGTCGGGTCAGCTTGTTTCTCTATATTAGAAATCTATAGTCGTGTAGAAATTAGAACGTCATTATTTCAGTCGTTATTCTAATTTCGTGTATTTTTACAGTGACGGTAATAGTGTTGAACGAGCAAATACTGGTGTTGTATTCAAACCTTTTCTAATTTAACTGTGTGTTGTGATATTTGTTAAGTGAGTGTTCCTGAATCTTGTTTGAACAACTACCACAACTACCAGACAAACGGCACTCAGGCATCGCTTCGAGGTAGATATTCCATTAATACGCACTAAGCGTTTCGCCTCTACATTTCTTATGCGAACTGCCAAATAATGGAACGCCTTGCTCGAGTTTGTGTTTCCGCATGAGTACAACTTGGATCTCTTCAAAGCAAGAGTTAATAGGTATCTCATAGGTAAGCGTGCTCCACCGTAGACCGCATCATCACTTACCATCAGGTGAGATCGTGGTCAAACGTTACCTTATCCACCATAAAAATAATAAAATTATTATCTTCACACATATGGCAGTGGGCGGGTAACACCGTGACCATTCAACCATTTTAATGCGAGTTTCATTTAATCCTTGAAAATCTCATGAGAACCGTCCTGATATTCTTGACTGTTCGTTTGAATATTCTATGCCCACCTCTACATATATATTATAATCGGTTTTAAGTATTAGCTATTATAGCGGCAACAGTTATACAGCATCTGTGTGTACAATTTTAACTGTCTAGCTATCACGGTTCATGAGATACAGCCTTTTGACAGACGGACAGACAGACAGCAAAGTCTTTTCTAGTAATAGCGTTCCGTTTTAATGTTAAAAATTAATAAAAAACCTTTTATTTGCATAACATTCAAACTCTTAGCTAACAATTAATTTGAATGTTATTTGAGTCTGAAAGTTTAATATAATTCGCTTTTCAAATGTAGGCGTAAAATTATACGTATATTATATTATACCCTACGTTTGTAAACCACCGTGAAATAGAACTTATTAAGTTCCATTTCACGGTGGTTTGATTTTAATAAGATAGAATTGAAATTAGGTTGTATCGAATTTTGTCAGTACAGCTGGGTATAATGCGAAAGATGAAAGGATGGCAACACGTTTCCAATTACTTTGATCATCACAAAACATGTTATCACACACAAGCTGCAGAGACACACGGTCACAAGTCAAGCTATGCTTTCCAGTCTTCTTCTTCTTCTTCTTCTTCTTCTGTTTCAAGTTATGAGTTTATGTATAGCTTTATGTGTACTACTGTACCCACGTGGCAGTTTATTCATTGCTTAAGGGAAAATAATTGTTTGACGGCTTTCCATACAAAAGTAATGTAAGTTTAACTTTAATATTATTAAGTTTTTATAAGTTTCAATAGACAAATTATATCTAAAATACTGAAATGCAGATTTGTTGGAGCCCATTTAAAAAAAAGCAAAATTAATTTGTATATAACAATATTTATTATTAAAGTAACTTTGACGAAATAGCCACAAACAAACATTTGTTTTGAGTTTTTATTTAGATATTGTTTATAAAAATAGATAAATCTTTGTTCGGGAATCGAACCCGAGACCACGCGGTGAGATGTCTGTTCATTCTACTAATTTGACGAATATTATAAACCTACAAAGTGATGATCTATTATAACGTGTATATTTGTTACTGTTTGGAAAAACTATTATATTATTTTTATGTAATATACATAATTAATAATCATGCAGGTTATTTTAGTAACACATGCACTCACTCCCACACATACATTTTCGATTTTATAATACAATAAGGGCAAGTACACACAAGCAAATGGTTAAACAAATCTTTTATATAATATTGAAGATAGTTTTCTCATAGTCGAGCCTAAGATACGCAAGTATCCATTGACGTCAGTCTGTAGGCACTTGCGTAAGGTTCCTCTGATATTAATTTATAGCTAGGCTCCTTCAGAACCCACGGCTTCACATCAACCTATACATTTCCAGTATAAAATGTGTGTCTCGCGTTGTATGTGTGTGTGTGTGTCTGTGTGTCTGTGTGTGGCTTTGTGCAATACGAGACCATCTTACACTGGATATGTAAAGGTGAATGTGAGTCTGTACATAAATAGATTGCAAGCAAGGCTTTCCGAGGCTGTACTTGTGTGTTATCAAGAAACGTGGTATTATCTAGCAAGTAAATGATTTGAAGTTGAAGAGTTTACTTATTTGAATAAGCTTATTTTTGGAAACATCATTTTATTTTTAAAAGCTTACTGTTGGCGACCAACAACCTCCTTTCGTACTAAAACTATTTTTTATATGATTAATTTTTTATCTAATAGTATTGTTTTGTTTTGTTTTTTTGTTCAAGATTTTGACTGGTAAAAATATGTCATAATTGTTCATTATTAAATTATAAATAATAAACGTTCACAACCAAAAGTTGGTTTTAATTTTAGTGTCGTTTACACTTACTATAAATATATGACTACTACTAATTACTAAAGCAAAAATAAATTACTTGTTTTCTTGTTAACCCCAGCTAAGCTTAAGTCGCTTGTGTAAAGAGAAAGTTCACGAAAGTTCAAGAAAATCGCTGCCTGCCTCAAAACATGACATCATGCCTATATCACACAGAAGGATGTGGCAGAGGTGTACAACACCCACATTTCACCTGTTATGTTTTAGTTGGGATAGTGTGTGAGCTTATCGTCAATCACCGGGCATCATTTCAACTCTGTGGTGCTATTGTGAATTTCCTGACAGAAAGTTCACAATTAACTGCACGTATGGTGTAGTTGTTTAAGCGGTCGCCTCGCCACTCTCCACTGCACTGGTGTTGTGGGTTCGATCCCCACATGGGACAAATCTTTGTGTAATTCGCAAATATTTGTTCTCAGACTGGGTGTGCTTGAGTAAGTGTATTTGGCCTTGTCATTGGGACCATTGGATAGTGTAATTGCTTCTGGCGTTCTATCTAATGTTAAAAATGTATTTATTATTTATTAACTACTAATACTAACTCGCAGTTAGAGGCGCAGACTAAACATGCTCTCATTATATCAGCGCATTTTGCCACCAGCGGGCTTTTAACTTAACAAACTAAGGTTTCTGCTTATAATGTCTGTAGTTAACATGAACTTTACGCGATTCTGAGCTTAAAGTCTTATAAAAACTCCAACAAAGCTAAAATGAATATTTTGGGAGGTGATTAACTGTCAGAAACTCAAAACTTTGAATAGTACTTTCAAAGTTCATTACTGAGAATGATTAATCTTTATCGCTCCCAATATTTTAAAAACAAAAAACAATTTAGTCACCGCAATGGCTTATTATCGTAGCATTTTGATGTATATCTCATTATTTGACCCAAATGTAACAAAAAGGGATCTTTCAAATTCAAATTCAAATTCAAATTCAAATCATTTATTTTCATAGGCCCCAGGAGGCGCTTGAACACGTCAAAACGCTTGAACACGTCAAAAAAAAGACTTTTATAAAAAAAGTCATTCCCAGGCCCACGCGTGGAATCTGGCCATTTGTTAATTATTGTTAGCTTCTTGAATTTACCATAAAAGAGCAGTAAAGTAAGTATATTTACTAATGCATGCTTCACGAAAATTTTTGTATCGTTAATATCTTCTTAACTTCTAACCTATAAAATAAATAATAAATAAATAAATATTGTGCACCCATACCTTGTTGATCATGCTTGTATTACATGTAAGAAATTTGTAACAATTGTAGGCGAACCTATAAATAAATAAAATAAATAAACTCATATACATGTTTTTTTTTATTGATTAATAATATTTATTTTCTTTAATTTAGAATTTCATTATATTATTATACTCTAAACTGAATAAAAACCTTACTATATATACATCAAATTAAAGACAAATACAAACTAATCAAACAAATAATTCATATAAATGAATTATTTAAAACAATCGTAGTTATATTATTATAATTATCAGATCAAATTACTTTCATATAATTTATACAACATCGATCTATCTTTATTATGTCGAAATTTAAAAGCTTTACATGTGAGACACATTTATTAATATTCCATTTTCACATTTTAACGTGCTTCCTTCATTCATTCGTAGCTGTCAACGGTTCGTAAGAATGACTGATAGTTACGAAGTTGTTTTAAAATAAGATGAACCGTATATTTCGTAAATAAATCATTTATATTCTCAGTCTGCTATAATTGATGGATTGTCTGAATACGGCTTAGCGAGATTTTCAGCAATGACTTTTCAAATTCCTTTTTAGAATAAATAAAGTTTGAAGCTAGTCTGTGCAATTATAAATTTATATGAAAACTAAGGAGATGAAAGTTTTTAGTAGGTGTTTAGTATGATGTTTGCATAATAGATGAAAATCGGTATAGGATGAAAGTAGTAAATTTCATTCAGGATGCAGATTAAACCCAAAAAACTAGCAATGACAATAACAACAAGATCGACCAAATAGAACAAATCATCAAAGTACATTATAAACAGGAAAAAAAACAACTGAGGTGTCAACGGACACCCGGATGGAACGAAGTTCCTTTCAATTAATTAGTAAAGAAATTTTTATTTTTCTAAGTTATAAAAAAAATCTTAATGTGGTTCACCGAATACTCACTCTGTGTGTCTGATGATGTAGCACCGTAGCTGTAACGTAGCATGTAATAACTACGCCGCTACGAGAATTGCTACGAAATGCGTTGTTACAACTTTTCGTCCCAATTTTTTCCGTCTAGCCCCCTTTCGCAACGCAAGCTTCGTAGGCTAGGGAGTTTTTTTTAATTTTCATCCTGACGCAAAGTTTTTCATCGCGCTGTTTAGAACTCGTCTGAAAACACTAACTTTCTTTGATAGATATTCTTCGCATTAGGCACCGCAAAGAGTTACTTTCTGCGTAGGTGTAGTATAATAGTCTATTTCGAACTACTTTGTTGAATTTGGAGTAGTATAATAGTATATTTCGAACTTGTTCAATTTATAGACTTGATTATTCAAAGAATAACTTTTACCACAATCTCGGCAACAATACAACATTATTTTTCCTTTTATGTCTAAGTTAAGATCTCAACTTATGATAATTACTTTCCAGACCCTTTAGAATAATTTTCATTGTTATTATTAACATAAATAAAATAACGTAACATAATATTACGCCTATATTACTTAAATAGCGCAGGATACCCACACTTCACCTGTTAGGTATGTGAGCCTATAGCTATCTGCCTACAACCCGAAACCGCACATGCTAACCACTAGACCAAGGTGGTACTGTAATGTGATAAGTCTTGTCTAGTATTTGGCACTTATGAAGTAATTAAACTTGGCATAATTTGAATATGCCAAGTTTAATTTTATGTTTTGCCAATGGAATAATTTAATTTAATTTATTGATTGATGCATTTGAATGTAATGACTAAATATTGACATTACTTTATTTATTCTGACGATTATTTTTTTCCTGTCGTTAATTTAAAATTTTATTTATTAAATTACTATACTTGTTTTAATTTCAAATCTAATGTACCTACTTCATTCTTTATTATTTATATCTTTAATTTAATTAATTATGTATGTGACTTTACTAATGTTATAAAATTTATTATTTTTGTCGTTATTTTGTGACATATTATTATTATAAGAAAATGTAAAAAACTGACATGTAACATTGATTTATCAATAAAGAATTGTATTGTATTGTATTGTATTGAATATCCGAGATTAGTCTCGGCGTCGCGGTAGGCCCAGAAATCGCTGGAGGTATGATTTGGACTCGTTCCAGGGAGATAAGACAGACAGGGCCCAAAACAAAAATCGTGGTCGAATATGGCGGAGACCTTTGCCCAGCATTGGGACAGCATTAGTAAGGAGAAAAAAACTGTTAAATTTAATAAGAAACTGCTTTCCTTCCGTAATAACAAAAGCACTACATCTATGCCTATAATATTTTTTATGGACAATGTACCCCGCGGTTTCATAATGATGGTTTATTATACACATAACTCCAACACATAAAATTTCTCTTAGTGATGTATAGAGTTGAAGCATCCACGTAATTTGAGCCTCAGTGAGTATTTTTATTAACCTCCATAAAAATTATGTTATTAAAGTTATCTAAGGTGTTTTATATAGGTGTAGGAGCGAAAATTGGGTTATAGGGATCTGACTTAGATATTGATTCTTAAATTCCTGTTGTGCTGACGCCAACGTCAGTCAAGCGTACAGATAATTCTCACTGTTAATGGCAGGCGTAGCGTAGGCGTAGCGTACGCGTTAAAATACGCCAAACGTAATTTGCAGCTCGGTGTACTGATCTCTGTCCACGAGGCGTACAACAAGCGTACGTTTTTCGAGTTTTTCGGGACAGCCTATTTGGACGGATAAAGACGACATTTTGACATACTATTACGCCCGAGGTCAGGCGTACTCAAAGCGTATAGTGACGAATACGCAACGCGCGTCGTACGCTGCCCGTGGACAATACGCTTGAACACTATTTCTATGAAATAATTTGCTACTAATGTCAGCGTTGCAATGTGGTGTTTCTGTATATTCAAATGCGCGACCGACTGCGACCGTCCGTCGGCAGCCGATGCCACAACATCAGAGTAACAGGAATGCTGCACTAAGACCACGTGCTATTTAGGTATACAAACGTTAAATTATATACCAATTAAATTAAAGGCAATATGTTGTTAAACTTATAGTATTGCTTAAAATTGGCATTTTTTATAAATAAATATTTTACTAATTAATAATTGTCAATCAAAATTCTGAGCTTTTTACCAGCTGTAAAAAAACATTTGCGGGTATTTTAACGTTTGCAGAGTTCACATAGTTACCTATAGAAAAAGAAATGAAAATTATATGAAATACATACATTAAAATATGAATATGACGATGACGTCACATGGAACACTGCACAAGTCATTAGTGCGAACAAAAGGTCCGCTGAAGACGTTCGCACGTATGTTACTGGCCTACAGAGGCCTTTGGGGTTAACCACAGTCAAAGCTTTGTGAAGTTGACAGGTTAAATAGTTAAAACCGTGTTGTATGAGCGAGCAGCTTATTTGTAAATTCTGACCCTGCCTAGTTTGTCTTGTGCATATGCGCATATCACTGCGAGGTCTTGGGTTCGATTCCCGTGTTGGGCAAAATGTTATTGTTAACTTTACGTCGGGAAAATTCTTAATAGCAGCATGGAACTGTGCTTAGTGGATGGCGATAGGCTCCTTCTTTCCCATGGGACCAAACTTATTAACAGGTGTAATATGGGTGCTGTACACCTCTGTTACATCCTTTATAATATAGGCGTGATGTTTTGTTACGTTATGGCCCAAATAAAAGCTGTTCGCCGATATATTTGTTAAACAAATTTGTCTATAGCCTGAATGTGATAAATGCTTTATTTTTGAATACTTATGGATTCCGTGAATGTGCTGTTAACGGGAAATTGATTTATATGTTAAGGCTACGAAATAAATTGATACGCTCATTTTTTTTAAATAGTTAATTTTCTATAGCAGCACTGATGGGAGAGCGCAGGACTGCGAAGTCAAAGGCCTCGGGTTCGAACCCACGGCACACACCTATGTCAATAAATTGTTAAAATTAGTCTTTTGAAGATTATGTGTCATAAATTATCGTTCGGTAACGGTGAAGGAAAACATCGTGAGGAAACCTGCATGCCTGAGAGTGCCTAAAAGTGCTCGAGGTTGTCTTATTTTGATGAAGTCATATTAAATAAGCAAGAAAATTACTTTATTAAACTGTTTCCAAACATACCCACAAAAAATGTTTCAACTGTCCCCAATCATATATTCTGGTATAAATCGGTTCACAGTTAAAATGGTAATAGCTAAGAATTAAAAAAAATACTGTTATTTTCTACACACTTTAGTTAAAACGATAAACCACTCCCAATATTTTAACTTTTATCAAAACCACAGAATTCGCAAAATGTTCATACAAAAATACGTACTTTTCGATTAAAAAACCCGATCAGGCTTCCTAAGTACAAGGACAACATGACAAGAACGAAACTTCACTTATATTCATGTTTAGTCTAGTCACTCGCTTAGATTTCCCCTTGTACCCGTCATTCTATCACGTACGGATCACGATATATTTGTTTTGATTCAACCGTCCCCTGTTTATTTCGTACCCACTCTGCCCTAGTTTTTAATGTGTTTAATTGAAGCATTAACGTTAGTCGTACCTACGTGTAATAAAATCGCAAGTTAATTACGTACTAAAAATAAAATTATGTGTATTGTATAGACTTCGAAATAAATAGAAGATGTTTAAAGCCTTATCCGTTAGTAATCTGAGTATAGAATATCAGTCGAATGTTTTGTAACTGAGCGTATGAGCACGAATCATCACCTAGAATTATTACATCTAGAAATCGAGTAAAGTGTAGGCCGTTTTAACTACATACAACTAGTACGTTTTCATGAGATTTTTGTTGGAGTCCGTGTCAGCCAAGCGGTGCGTCGTAATTATCACCACGCACACGTAAATCTGATTTTGTATCCATTTTAGACGAGGCGTTTGTTTAAAGACTATACTATTAGTGTAGGCGATTTCAGTCTTTGGTTTACAGTGACATTATAATATATACTTTCAAGTTATTATAATATGACGTATTTGCATAGAAATATATACTATAGAAATGGCTTGTCCGAACACATTGCCCTTCAAATTTGACATTATGAATAGCAGGATCAGTAACGCCATCTGCATTGAACTACCATGTAAATGACTTTGCATTCACGCGATGTGAACCTTGTAAGGGCGTGATGAAATTTCGTTAGCATTTTTTTTGCCGAAGGTACAATAAAATTGTGATTCTTTCAATAGTGTAAAATATTTATTATTACAAAATTAAAAATACTGCTATTATAGTTATATTATTAAAAGAACAGTACATCACGGGAATTCTAAAAGTAGGTCATATTTTGTTTAAGGAATAAAATAAAATGTTTGTTTCGAGAAATATTTTTTTACTAGCTTCTGGTCGTAGCTCCGCCCACGTGGTATGTTTATAAATGATTTAAGTACAAAATACTAAATGTAATTTGTACTTAAATCATTTGGTGAACATTTTCTATAATCCGTGAAAGGCCAAAAGATCATTGAACTTTTGTTACAAGCTTTTATTTAGTTTTTTCAATTCATCAACTTTAACAAAATTATAGACTATTCTTGACTATTAAAATTAGGTACTTACTTAAAAAAATTAAGTGTTTAGCTACTTTTGTTGCTGACTGTACATATATTATCTCTAGCGTTATAACAACGATGGCCGCACCGAATAAACGTGCAAAAGCCTCTTACACAAAAATTTTTTTTTTCGTTTTTTCGGTTCATTAGCCTATTCTCCTACCCCCTAATATTTTTTATATTTTTTTTCCAATAATACAGTTGCAATCGCATTTGATTCGTATTTTCCACGGAAATATTTATATATTTTGTAACAAGAACATAAATTTATGTGACTTTTACACGTTTAATGCATTCTCGATTAGACAAGAATAAACATGTATAAACAGGAAAACGATTACCATAGTTGGTTATCTATTATTTAGTTTATGTAATAGATGTTTGCACGTTTATTCGTGTGTTTTTTGTTGCTTACAATTCGAGTAATGGGCATTAACCGGGAACTAATTTTGCACAAAATTTGGTATTGTCTTTTACTATAATAGATAAGTTTTCTTAATTATCTTTATCGATCAAGCACTAGTATTCTCTGTTTCATAATTGAATTTAAAATGTAGTAAAGATGGTATAAACAAATATAAAAGACAATCAGTTTATTGCAATCCGTCGAAGCGGGATTGAAAGGGGTGCGGGGGCCAGCGGGGGAGATGCATTAGACATTAGGTTACGAGTGCGAAGGTCAGTTGTGTTTTGATTTTACGGGAGTATCGTTGATTGTAGCGTGTGCGCATTATTACGCGTAAAATTCAAATCACGATTTACGATAATGAGTTGTTATTCAGGAGCCGCAGCAAGTCGCTGCAGAAAATTATTACAATTAGTGGACTGTGAAGGAAATAAAGGTTATATTATTAGTAATAAATATGGGTAAGTACATACAGATGTTACAATAGTCATGAGAAGTGTGCCCTCCTCAGAAAGAAAAGTAAGCAACTACACGAACGAGATTATAGGATAATAGCCTTTAGTCCTTAGAGTCGATTTTTCAATAACTGGGTTTACGTAGGTACTATAGTTTCTACACAATATATTTTACTATAAAATGGTGTGTAAATGGGGCCCTCATATCGAGAGGTTATCCGGAAAACTCAGTTCTGCAGCATATGCCGTAAAGAAGATCCGCCAACTGACGGATATTAAAACAGCGCGTCTGGTTTACTTCAGCTATTTCCACAGTATTATGACATATGGCTTATTACTGTGGGGAAATGCTGCCGATATAGAATGCATTTTTGTGCTGCAGAAACGGGCTGTCCGTGCCATTTATAGTATGGGATCCCGAGAGTCCTTAAGGGATAAGTTTAAAAATATTAATATAATGACTGTATACTCACAATACATTTTTGAAAGTCTCATGTATACCCACAAAAACATTGTGAAATTCAGGAAAAATAGCGACCGTCACAATTTAAATTTAAGAAATAAAAATAAGTTAGAAATTCCCAAATTCGGGCTCCAAAAAATTAGCAAATCTTTTGCAGGTCAATGTACAAAAATGTATAATACACTGCCAAATAATGTAATTGATCTGTCATTGCATAAATTTAAAACATTTATTAAAACTAAATTGTATAGTAAGGCCTACTACAGTGTAAAAGACTTTATGGAGGACAAGACTGCCTGGCAGTGACATTTATTGCTCACTCATTGTTATTTTATGCTTTATGACATTATTTTGTATTATTTTAATCCAATTTAAATTATTATGTTATGTTATGTTATTTATTATTATTTTGACGTTTTCAAGTAATCAATTGTATTCTATGAAATAAAATATTTTGAATTTGAATTTGAATTTAAATGATATACGTAGGTAGGTACTGAGTTTATACAGCTATTATTATTATTTTTTACAGTTACCTTATACCTACTCGTATTATCTTTCTACCTAAACCTATGCTGTCAATTTAATGGTAAATTAAGGTAGATTTAAAATAAATTTCAAAGTACATTGGAGGTCCATGGGGCACACTTAGGATGTTCAGCAGAGGATGTCTCAGACCGTGATAATTAAACTCCTGTCGGTCTTCAATCACTTGTGTTGATCGTGATGAGTTTTTACTCATCAGCAGAAATACTACGAAGAAAATGCTGTTATTGCCACAGCTATCGTAAGGCAGGGGACAGCCCCAGGCAGGCGGCTCATTTGGAACCAAATATTTCGAACTTTAAATATTTTAGGTATACTAATTATTAATAATATTTTAATAATATAGATACATTCTAATTACCTTGATTTATTTTCAGATAGCATAAATGAAAATGATCAGAATATACTTGAACAGAAAAGAATTTTGCCATCGTTAGGTAAGAAATACTTCCCAGTCGTACCGAGTTTGGTTAAAATCCATTCAGTAGTTTTGACCCATGCGTGCACATACAGACAGACAGACAATACATTTACTGATTGCATTTTTGGCATCAGTATCGATCACCAATCACCCTCCAATATTAATTTTGAACATATATTAAATGTACAGAATTGACCTCTCTACAGATTTATTATAAGTATAGATAGAAGATAAAATACATCTTATTTGTTTTAGGAAGTTTCACACATCTTTCACGAAGTTCCTTCTCAATTGATGGTGTATCAGAGCTCGATGGAGTTAACAGTAGTGCTAATCACTTTGTTTTTGAAACACCGCTGGTAAATAACTATGATGTATCGCAACAAGAACCTAATAATATGTCACCTCCAAATTTGCCGGAAAGTGAACTTTTAGATATTTCTCATAATATTAGTATTCCATTTGTACCAGAGACAGGATCGCAAGTATCTGGGGCGATCCGGCTGTCGCTAATCCAGTGTTAATTACGCCATCTATCCAGCAAAAAATTGATTTCATAGCCTCGCCATCTATTTTATATATTAATAAGGATTATGATTTAAACAGTATTTCCGATATAGAGGGTATTTTAAATAGAATTGAAACATCAGCAAATGAAACTACTGAACTAGAAAGCACAAACTTAACTCCTAATAAAAAACTGAGTAGAAAAAGAAATAGGAATCCTGATTTGTGGAAAGATCGGAAAAACAAAGTGTTGAAAAATTTAGGGCAAAGTTATGAAAGCATTAGAACTAAGAAGCAAAGACAAGAAAAATCTATTGGGCCAGCTTGTAACTGAAAACTTAAATGTTACGAAAAGATTGATGAAGATACAAGACAGAAACAGTTTTACAGACGAATTAAAAGAAATGCAATTCGAGACAAGAACTAATTCAAGAAGACGTCGAGTTGGTACCGTAGAAGACATTGAAAACTTAAAACCTGCGTACTCTGGGATGCTTCCTGTGCCGCTTCCTCTATACAGAGATTTAATAAGCCTGTGTAATACGAATGCAATTCCAAACCATTACCAAGGCTTTTATAAAAATCTAGTGCCATCCGAAAATGCGACCTTTGTCACTGATAGTGATAATGATCAGGAAGATTAAAAATAATATTTTTTTTTATAACAAAACAAATATGAACACATCATAATATAACATGATGGCTTTTTTCATATCTCATTAAAAATTAAGATAAATTTACTTGCCTTTGTAACTTTTATTATTTTGTTAATGATTATTGCTAAAATTTAAAGAAAACATACCATTTTTTTGTAAAAGACTGAATGTTAATCGATAGTTCCTATGTTCTAATTATTATAATAAATAAGTTTTTGTAAAAACAAATTTTATTTATGAAAACCTTTAAGGAAGCAAATAGTTTAATAAACAATATATTAATAAATATGTAATACACAATCGGAAATTAATGTATTGACACTAATATAAATGCAATTATCATCACTAACATCGAATCACTAAACATTTTCTTTTATAAAAGCGTGCAAACAATTGTAGCTGGGATCAAAAGAAACATAATTTGCGTATAATAATAGTGTAACATTATATTATGCTCGTTGCAGTAATTACATTTACACGAACAAACGTGTAATGATCTATAACAGTTAACTGATCACTTTAATTTCACTTGAGTAACAATATAATATGGTTTTTCATGAATTTCTTGAAATTGAATGATGATTTCTTAAAAGTAAGTATTACAGTCTAAAGATAATTATTTTATCTTCAGTTTCACTATACATTGTATTGACTTGCTCACAAAGAAACTCAGGATATTAAGGAATAAACGTTTTTATTTTTTCCTGTAAAGTTGACGTTTTTCACTTGCACGTTTATTCGATGCGGCCATCGACAAGTTTACGCAATAACAGTACATTGCACAATGATATGACAATTCATAACAAATATTTTTTTAAATTACCAAAAATATTCTCTTGAACGCCCGCGGCATAGTATAACTAAGCGCAGTTGCGCAGTTCCAAAGTCATGTCACGCGTATATTCACGATTAAGGAATATGGCGTCGGAACGAAAAATTTTAGCAAATAAAATTGATAAAATAATGTAAAGAGGTGGATATAATATGATATTTGTGACTTACCGGTGATATGTAATACCATATTCTTTTTGTTGTGTCTAATTTGGTAGTTCGTACAACTTTTCAGTGCACAATTAGGCATTTTGTCGTGTTTGACCGCTCACGGAGGCAGCCAACCACAGTCAATTTCACTACGCGCTTTTTGTAGTCTGATTGACTCCAAAAAGGTTCCGTTCATTTATCGCGCGTTAGCCGTGTCCTTACTTTATACGTCAATGCGTATTTGCCATATTTTTTGGTGAACTACAAACTCAGTTGTCATCTATGTCGTTAAGAAAAACAGTCTGTGTTGTTTTAATTTATTTTTATAATCATTTTATTTGAAAAATAAAAACATTATTTACTTTAACAGTAAAGTAATAAAGTGCCCACATAAATCGTTGCATGCCTTTTAGTGTAAATACTTTTTATATGCGAATGTTAATATTTACTTTGGTGGTACACCAATCCAGACCATAAATTCTATGTAATATTATGTAAAAGTTATATGTAACCCAGAAATACTGTCCAAACAGAATGTCCAAACTATCCTATAAATATGATAATGAGAGCCTTCTGTATTCACAAAATTATCATAAATTATACTTCTATTTGATATTCTATCTGATATTTTTGTGACCCGTAATTTCCCCTCTTTGTCATATAACTTGTGTACCGAATAATTCGGGAACGCCCAAAACCGGTTTATTTGGATTGGGCTCACGGGATAGAAATTCAATCAATCAATATATTTGTTTGCAAAAACATGGTTACACAATGATCGTATATTACAGCATGCAATTTTTCTTGGCTTAATATTTTAAGAATATACAATTTAAAAAAATAATAATCATTTTTATTATAAATAAAATTACACAGATAAAACAAACGCACTGGGTGGGAGTAATATAAGTTTGTAGTACCATTGATACGAAAGAAGAAGAAAATTCCATGTATAGTATTGGTATTTAGCGAAACTAGTTAGACTAGCCGATCTTAATGTAATTGTTCTAAAAAACAGTTGAAATATGTAGTGTGGGACCGGCAGGATTCGAATTTGCAACCTCTGCACACCGATATTCAATTTAAGATAGGTACAAATTAATGAACGGTGACGTCACATAATGACGCAACATACAGTTGAGAAATTTGGAGTCCTGGTAAGAGGTGACCATAGTTTAGTGATTAAAGCGGCTGCCATAATTTGTCAACTGTTTCTTAGTATATTTGCTAAGCATGCTATAAAAATAAACAATAAGAACTGATAAACTAATAAATAAACTAAATACGATAAGCATTGTGTATAGTAAGAATTCTTTAAACATAAATTATAAGAACTTAATGTAATTGTCAAAGACTCGGGTGCGAAGCATGGTTCTTATGGTTCATGTAAGCTCCAATTTGCGGCTTATCTAAGTACAGGTCAATATTGATTCGTAATATAATTCGAAAGCACGACTGACTTTATATTCCGAATGTATGACGTCAACATAAGAGCACGTGCGAGTGTTTGACGGTTACGTTCGTCTAAAATTTTCAGGAAATAACCATCCTCACGTAAATGTTACAGAATTATAAATTGAGGTATTTTATCTAAAGTCAGGAGAATTTTTATGGCATATGTATAAAATGTTCGTATAATACACATAATAAAAATCAAGCTTGTTTAAAATGAATGAATATCATTTCTGTACTTAATATTATAAAGGCGTAGAATTTAATTGTCTGGTTGCACGCTTTTTTATGTTGCATAATAACACATTTATTAAAGAAGGCTCTAAAACATCACACTTTGACTAATAGTAGTAGGGCAGAAATTAAAATGGTAGGAAGCAGTTTCCATAAAATAAAAACCCTTTATGCATCATTTACCAACGTTTTGCGGCGATCGTTACAACATAAATCATTAAATTTGCTCACTCGTAAAAAAAATTCGCAATAAAAATGAATAAAATTATAGTGTCCATTTAATTTTTAAAATAAAAAGGTATTTTATATAATATTAAAGTTGAAAAATTAAGAATCCAGCAGGACTCGAACCTGCACCCCCAGGATATACGCCCCAAGTGCTTTGCCAATTCAACTAAAGCTAAAATTTGCGTTAATATATTACAAGTATTTGATAAAAATGCGTCATCTCTCGTCAGTATTGTATTGATCTTAATTCAAACTTACTGTATATATATATATATATATATATATACCTATGACGCTGGCACAAAAGAGTTGAGAAATTTCGAGTCTAGCAGCATACGAATCCATAGCTGAATTACAAAAAGGCGTAGCAAAGCTAAAATTTGCTTTAAAATATTACAAGTAAAAAGGTATTTTTTAAACTGGTATAGTTATTTTTACGATACCTATGCCTTAAAGCAAGTTTTTATTTTTTTCTGTCTGTCCGTCCATCTACGGCTGTATGAATTTTGATAAAAACAGGTAACTAACTACAAGGCGCGCAACATAAGCTATTTTTTATCTATTCACTAACCAAACAGTCGAAACTGCAGACAATAGATTAGTTTGTTTGTTTGATCGCTCTAATCTCGGATACTACCAGTCAAATTTTATAATATTTTTTTGTGTTTGATAGTCTCATTTTCTAAAAAGATTTTTAGACATTAAGCATGCCGCTTCATTTCATGAGAGCAAAGCAGTTAGGTTTAGTGCGAGTCAAAGCGTGGCAGCAGCCATTCCTTAATACAACGATTTCTATGTATCATATTTATTCTCAGTCCCTCACGCTACCACAAACTACGAAAAAATGACACCATTTATCCGCATTCCTCGAGCATACAACAACGAATTCATCGCACTGGTTTCCTTTAGCACATCTCGAAATAACTACAGAGATAAAATACTAAAAATATTATCTCAGAATAGGTAAAGTTTATATGTTTATGTATGTGTATGGTAGATATACATTTCTTATCACTTATTTATGTACGTAATAGTTTTTCATAGACAACACACACACACACACACACAAACACACGGACGCGCATAAAACAATCTCGAATATAGCTTTTTATCATTTAAAGCTAGTTTCACAAGCCTTATCCTTCGAATAAGGATTATTAGACAATCCTTATTCGACAAACATTTTAAGGTTTAGAAAGTAGTCAAGTAAATAATATCACTTTAATATTTGGTCAGGTATATAACCGTGTCAATATGATTACATGGGTGTGATTAAGGTAAAAAAAAAACAGTATTTTTCAGTTCTTGTAGTAACAAAACGGCCAGGCCACATATTTTAACTAAGGTGTTGAGTTTGTGCAGTAATGACTTGCTAAAACCTTGCCTATACTTGCGATCTTATAATTGTTTGACCATGCCCCCTTTGGCGTCGTCTGGACAACATTTTACATACAAATGTTTTTGATTGGATTATACTTAGCAATAGAAAGTTATGGTGACGTTAGTATGAGAATAATAAAAACGTATTCAGAGAACATTCAAAGCAGCTCAATCGTAAAATAATAAACCAGGAGCTCATGGGTAGCTGACTAGCGTCATTTTATAAAAGGCAAAAGGTTAATTTGTAGGTGCCACTAACGTAGTTAGGACAATGGAAGGTTAATTAAAGTTGTAGAAAAGGTTACGTCATAGTACCTTCAAAGTTTATGATGGTGGTACAAATTTACCTTACTTTCAAAGTTGCATGATTACTTAGTGATCCTTACCTATGTTAGAGGTGTACACACAGAAGATTTAATATAGTGACATAAATCGGTCGCTCAAGGACTCCCAATCTATAAGATTTCATAACATTAATACTTACATAGACTTTCATAATTGGATGAATAAGCGTATTTACATGACAATTTAGTGTAAATACTTCTACATAGATTTACAAAGTAAATCTCCTCAATCATGCCTAATTGGCCCAATCGCGTAGAATTGAGAGTTTTTGAAGCTATTTCCGTTATTGGGCAGGCATTGCCAAATGATCGTATTAGGTCGGCCAAACACTGCCGGAATGCCTCTCTATGTTATTAATTAAGAAAGCTCGGAAAAGCATGTGAATTAGCTATTTACAATATCAGATTTTTTTCTGGTTATAAGCTGGCCTTATAACAATGTATGTAGAGAAAATATTCAAAGTAATTTTCTTTTTAACCAAAAAGGAGGAGATCCTCTATCGATTATATATATATATATATATATATATTTTTTTTTAATGTTTTTTTCCCGATTACTCGCAGACGCCTAGACTAATTTGAGTTTTTTTTTGTTTTTAAGAGTATACTTGTCATTTAATCTTATGTTAATCAAATTACGATATTATGATTAGATAGAGATATCGAAAGGAATCCTCAAAATTTTAAGGCTTCTATATTGTATTTCGTATATTACCTAAAGTAACTTGAATAGCATTTCATGTTATTGAGCTGATGCTGAAAAGTACGACTTCTCAACGGTTAAGAGTACATAAATAATTATTTTATTTTAGGCACCTTCTTAACGCCATTTTCTGTTTACTTTCAAGTTATACTAAGAATCAGTTGAAAAATATATGAAACCGGCAGGATTTGAACCTGCGTCCTTCTGCATACCAGGCAACCGCTTTAACCAACCAGCTACGGTCGCCTCTGGCCAGGACCTTAAATTTCTCAAGGGTATGTTACGTCATTTCGTCACGTCACGTAGTTTCATGTTAGGTATACACAAATGAGGCAAGACGTTGAACATTACTTAAGTATTTTTTTTAATTATTTAAATCGTTTTTCAACACGCTTATATTAGCATCACCTGTATATATATATGAATGTAACCGACTCCCTTGGACTCGATTTTGACCCACTTTAAACGGACAGATTTCATTAAAATTTTGCACACCTGTCAAAGATCGATGACAATGCAATAATTCGATAAAAAAAAAAACGCTCTTATAAATAAACCAAACTAAAAAGTAGAATATAAATAATACTTAAAAAAAACTAAAAAACACACTTTTAAAGTACTTCTAACTAAAAAGTGAAAAATTATTCCTAATAATATAAGCTGAAAATGGTACCTAATAAACAAAAAATACTAGTATTATTGTGAAAAAGCGTGGGTTGCTCGATAGACGGAAAATATGGCACAGAGCGCCCCACGCTTTTTCACAATAATACTAGTATTTTTTGTTAACTATTATTTATTTGTAAAATTAATATAAATAAACTTGGGTTTTTGTAAAATTAGTTATGAAAAAGCATTAATACTTCTTAGACCGTTCTCAAGTCGACATGTGGGAGTACTTACATGACAAATTCATGTAGGTTAATACTCCCAATTATATTTGTAAAGTATACTTTATCGCTTCAAACATACATAATTGGCATTCACTCGCAATCGAGCGATATCGAGAGCTATTAAAATTATTCCATTAAATTTCTGTATTTTCCCTCATTTATAAAATACTAGCGACCCACCCCGGCTTCACACGGGTACAATGCTGATACTAAATACACTACAGAAAAACTGTGAACGTTGTATATAAAAACACAGCGGCCCGCTCCGGATTCGCACGGGTATATAATATATAGCCTATGTCACTCACTGAAAAAATGATTAAAATCGATCCAGTAGTTTGATTTATCATTACTGCCCGTGGCCCGCACGCGTTAAATTTGGAGTAAAACAATTCCCCCTTTCTATGCATGTATTATACATAAAACCTTCCTCTTGAATCACTCTATCTATTGGAAAAAACCGCATCAAAATCCGTTGCGTAGTTTTAAAGATTTTAGCGCACATAGGGACAGAAAAAGCGACTTTGTTTTATACTATGTAGTGAAGTCTGTTTTTGTAAAACCGTCCATGGCGCAATGGATAAGGCATCGATCTAACGATCGAGAGGCCGTAGGTTCGAATCCTGGACACTACGCCACGGACGTGGATTTCCTCATAACACAAGCTAAATAAAATAAAAATAAAATCATTTATAAGACACTAGAATGCATGTTAGTTTTTGGCCATTTTGCCTCAGTTGTTTTTTTTTTATAAATTGACTTACATACCAAACAGAAAATTAAAAAAAAATGTTGCAAGATTTGAAACTAAACATGGTTATTTTCAAATGTTAGATATCACGGGGACTTTACAATTTTTTTTTGTGGTTGAGAGCTGTTGCAAGCCGCTTTTTAACGATAAAACTGCAAAAAATATAAAAAAAAATATATCCGAAAAAAAAATAAAAACATAATAAATATCCCTTAATATCTAATGTTTTGTAAAAAAAAATAATAATTATGTGTTTATAAAAAATGATAAAGACTTAATAATATTGAAGTTACAACCCGATTAAAAATGTATGACAACGACGGGTGTCGGTATACACCCTAAACGGTCGTAGCAATTCGATCTACGAGCCACCGAGGCATGATCTACGAAATTGCGTAGCAGTCCGTACCACTGCTACGCGCATTAACAAGGATGTGACGACCGCAAGGCATTAAAATTTCCGGAACAGCGGTTTTCCTAAGCGAAACCCTCTTAACTTTTATTGTTTCATTTATTAGAGAGGGAATCATATGGTTTATGTTCTTGCTCATATAATATTTTTAGATACAATCCCGATAAGTATTTTCATACAAATAGAGTATAGTTGTTATTCTTTCTCGACATTTGTTTATTTTAGTAAATGACACTTACAACGGCGTAGAAAAATAGGAGGTCAAAACAAGAAAATATGGTAAATAGCCCGGTAAAAACAGTTACTAACTCCGGTTGCATGTCGTGTGCTCACTAGAACATAATCCTCTTAAATATGTTTTATTATATATTATATAGCAGCCCTGTATTTAAAACATGTCTCACTGCTTGGCTCGGGGTTCTTCTCATGATAAAGAGGTTTTAGACCGTAGTCCACAACGCTGGCCAATTGCGGATTGGTAGACTTCACACACTCTCGAGCACTTTTTAGGCACTCTCAGGCATGTAGGTTTCCTCACGATGTTTTCCTTCACCGTTAGCGAGCGATAATTTATATGATAAATACACACATATCTTTGAAAAGACGAGAGGTGTGTGCCGTGGGTTCGAACCCGAGACCTTAAACTTCGGTCCTCGACTCGGTTATCGCTGCTCAATGTTTATGTTTTATTGTTTCATGATAATTTAAATTAGTGGCAAAGTGGATATTATAAACGTATCATAACATCACGCCTATATTACCCAGATGGATGAAGCAGAGATGTACAACACCCACACTTCACCTGTTATATTTAAATAAATAAATAAATATCTCACAACTTACACACAGCGCCATCTAGTCCCAAACTAAGCAGAGCTTGTATTTTGGGTACTAGAATAACTGATATTAATACATTATACTTTTCTTTGGTAAATGCATACTTATTATACATAGAAACGCCCAGACTAAGACAAACCTCCATGTTCATGCACACAAAGATTTGTCTTATGCGGGAATCGAACCCGCGACCTCAGCGTCGCAGGAAGGTACTCTACCCACTCCGCCATCCGGTCGTCATGTTGGCTGGACGGATTTGCAATTGTGCCAAGTGCATGGTAGGTCCTATCACATAAAATGTGAGTATTAAACATCTCTGCCGCACCATCCTGAGTAATATATGCATGATGCTATATTAAAACTGAAGTCTAAACTCATCAACTTGTTTAATAGCAGCTGTTGTGTTTTCGACGTATTCCGTAAACTGTTGACAAAAACTTTTGTTTACATTTGTTTACACGTTTTGAAATAAAATAACAGCGTGATACTGCAGGGTATTGCGGGAAAAAATACGTACGGTACGTTACAACGAAACCCTAAAAAGGTTTAAGTATCTTTACGTAAAATATAAAGGTTATTTTTGTAGATAGATAGAATATTTTAGAATCCCGCTTTAAGTCCATCAAAAACTTTCGACTCTCTCTTTTTTAGGTATAAGATTGCTAAGCATGGTTAAATGTTAAATAAAAAACAATTAGAAATCTTACGTACGGTTCATTTCTACCGATGTGTCTATATGCCATACATAAGGTAGTTGCAAGTGTGGTGTACAATAGCCTCTCACAAGGTTGTACTCTCATTCAAAATTCCCTGTATTTTAGAAAGTCTTCTTCTGCGTGATCCTATTTTCCTTACCTTGTTATTAAATTCTGTCAAAGCATAAGTAATAGAAAGCCCAGTATGATTGCTGACTCGGTCACACCATAGGCTAGCAAGGAGTTTAGCCGCGTAGTCTTTTTCCTTCCACCTAATCAACTGCAACTAGTTAGTCTAGATAATCTGGTCAGCGGCGGGCAATATGGCTGAAATATTCTTGAACACATTGGTAACATACGGACGAAAGTCTAGTTATTATTTTAGGAAATATGAACACCATAATACTTCATTAATGCGAAAGTGCATAGGTGCATGAAAGGAGCCTCCCCGAGTGACGTACACAACGATTCCTTACGTATGGCGCACCCTGGGCAATTCGCAAGTTCTCCAACGCGAATTGGCTAATCCTTTCACCACGATGGCAAGTCAAAATAAAACTTGGCTCAGCCATCGACACGACAAAGAAAAGAAGATTAATGCGAAGCATTTTTTGCTTGTTAGGGTTTCACTATTGAACCACTGAATCGATCGTTATGAAAATTGGTATAAAGATAGTTATATTGAAATACCTCTTCTAAATACTTTATACGCAAAACAAGCCACAACCAGAAACTAGATATCACTACTCCATCATTGTTTACTCGTTTTATATTCAGCATAATGCAGGCTTATGATCGTGGTAGAATAAACTACTATCTCAAAGAAAACTGATTTATAACATCATATTTTAGGAGTAACCCAGTTTGTTTAACATGTTTTAAGTGAAGTCCAGCTAATGTATCCGTAAACAAAAACAATAAATTGTCAAAGTAATAATTTAAAAGTCCTCCAACTTGTAAAATAAGCGAAATAACTTTTTTCATAAATCTTTTTACCGTTTGTATTTATTAAATAAATAAAACTTACAGGCCGCGACCCAAACAGAGGGTGTATTTTTTTTGGTTGTACATTATTGGTGCCATTATCATAATTTTGGAGCCTTTTTAAGGCATATACGCAATTAGAATTATCAAATATTATGTAAGCCGTGTTAAATGTTTCCATATGTGATATTTTTTTAAATAAACAATCTTTTTAACAGACATGACAAGTTTTTAAAGGGTGAACATGCATTTTCTTTATTTGAAATCGAATAAAATACCTTCCTGAACTTATTTATCTGTTACCCAAATAAATAACAAAAAATGTTGGCAATCCCAACATTTGCTGTTATGGGAGACCTATTGACGAAAAAAACAAAAAAATAATGTGCAGTGCAAAAAGTCACACATGTGTAAATTCTATGCCGAGAATTTAGAACGATGTGTATAAATAAAATTTAAATGTCAAAATAACAGTGTTTTTTCATGCGGGTATATATATAGTTATTTGCACAATACCTTTATAATATAAATGTAAAAAAATTATTGTCTAACTGTCTGTTCGTATAACGTAAACGGTTTAATGGATTTTAATCAAAAAGTGTATTTATCGTATAAATTATCGCTCGCTAACGGTGAAACAAAAACATCGTGAGGAAACCTGCATGCCTGAGAGTGCCAAAAAGTACTCGAGGTCGTGTGAAGTCTACCAATCCGCACCTGGCCAGCGTGGTAGACTATGGCCTAACCCTTCTCATCACGAGAAGAGGCCCGAGCAGTGGGACATGTATTAGATACAGGGCTGCTATTAATAAAAAGTAAAGAGCATGTCACTGACATAACGGTGCGTAACAAAGGTTATTTTCTATTGGTGTACCTACCACGTAGACGAAACCGCGGGCGATAAGTAGTTTGTATGTTTGATCGTGGTTATCACGAACTATAACTACTAATTGAATTATTATAATTATATATTTGTGATACATGGTTTCAATCTCAAAAAAAGTTTTCTTCTTCTTCGTCGTGTCGATGGCTGAGTCAAATTTTATTTTGACTTGCCATCGTGGTGAAAGGATTAGCCAATTCGCTTTGGAGTACTCGACAATTGCCCACGGTGCGCCGGACGCAGGGAATCGTTGTGTACGTCACTAGGGGAGGCTCCTTTCATGGACCACAAAAAAGTTTCAAAATACTTAACATCCCGCTAAACTTTGCGGGAGCGAAACAGTAAGGTTTGACACGGGTCAAAAAGCGGGTGCAGTTTACTACTTTACTTAATACGAACTACTAACTTAATCCACACGGACGAAGTCGCGGGCAAAAGTCATTTGACTATATTGTTCTACCATCCAAAAGCCCAAAGCTCGCTCCGATACTGAATTCGCGGAACTGAAATTCAAGTATTTTTTTTAAATAAAACTTTTGTTTGTAGTCTTTGTCTAACTTAAAAATATTTGTTATGATGGACGGATTATTTATAATAGATATATATGTACGATCATGCACATCGTACAATATTTATATTTTACATGTATCAGCATTCTTTAAAACAAGCAATGAGTTCAGATTTTACCACATTATTGTAAACACGTATTTTGTGTGCAATAAAAAACATTTTACCAAGAAACAACAAGGTTTATTAATTTATCACAAACATCAATTATTATATGAGCTGACAAGGGCCCATACATATGGTCCTTCGAGCCGGATCATTGTATGAGCTGACAAGGGCCCATACATATGGTCCTTCGAGCCTGTGCGTGTTAAGTGTTTTTTCGGGAATCTCGTGTGGTTGTGAATCAGTTTCGTCGGCCTCCCACCAGCGGGTCTCACCGATTACGGCTGTAAGAGCGACTCATACGAGGTGAACGAGAACTTACGCACGCCACCCAGGAGTGGAACAAGCGGTCCTGTACAAGGAAATATAGCATCAAGGCAACTATCAAGATTCGTAGCAACAAGGCTACAACAATTCAAGACAAGCTAGCTAGCAAGAAAAACAAGATTGATCTATCATTATCAAGAAACAAGAACTTTGTGGAATTTGAACTCCGGTAGTCAGCAGGGACTATCAAGTCAGCAAGGACTAGCAGGAAGAAAAAGCAGTTAGGCCAACTGATTTTTCATTTACTTTTTAAGAATTATTATGGAAGAACTTCTGCGCAAACAGCAAGATGTCATCAATGGCATGCAGCAAGTTTGGACTAATTTCAAGAAGGATAGTTAGGAGAGGAAAACATCTCAATCATCACTACATCAAGACAATTTCGCAATTAAACTTCTGTTTAAATTGTTTATACAGTCACAGTGGCAAAAAGTGCTCGTCGAGCAAACGCTGCCGGAAATGCAACGCAGCGCATAAAACTATTGTGTATGATGCGTTTTGCAATGACAAAGCGGGGTCAGCGAACGACTTTGGAGTGACGCAAGAATCAGGTCAAGCGACTCACGTGGCGCAGCAGAAGATGACATCTACTGTTCTCTTAGCAACTGCAGTTGTCAAGGTGACAGGCGCTGACGGCACACAGAAGAAAATGCGTGCCCTGATCGATCAAGGATCACAGATTTCGTTAATCACTGAAAACGCGGCTCAATAGCTCGGTTTACCGCGACAAAGGCCCTTACGGGCGTAATAACAGGCGTTGGCAAGAACGATACAAACTGCAAAGGAATGATGAGTGTCACCTGTTCCTCATGGGGTGATGACTACACTTTCCACACGAACGTCCTCATCATGAATAGTTTGATAAGAAACATTCCGAGTGTTACATTTTCCAAGCCATCATGGGCGTATTTAGAAAATATACCATTGGCCGACCCACAGTTCTACATTAGCAAGCCAGTAGATTTATTATTGGGCGCCGATGTTATCGCAAATATAATCATGCAAAACACCATCCGAAATGATACAAACAGCCCGGTCGCGCAAGAAACTCAACTTGGGTGGATATTGTTCGGAGAAGCTCACAGTCTGCAGTGCAATGTCGTTTTGAACAATATTCAAGACATTCAGAAATTCTGGGAAATCGAAGACATTTCTGAGGACAGCTCGATTTCATACGAGAACAAGCAATGTATGGAATTTTACCAGTCTACCACATCAAGGCTAGGAGACGGTAAATATCAAGAAAGATTGCCCATGAAGACTGATTCAGACTGCACACTTGGAGATACAAGAAACCAAGCTGTTGCGCAGTTTTATCAGATAGAGCGAAAACTCTCTGAAAATAAATGTGTTGCAAAACAATACAACGCATTTATGGACGAGTACCTACAACTCGGACATATGAAACCGGCGCTTAGCAACACGAGTAGGCAAGTTTATTTACCTCACTACTGTGTGATACGTAATGACTCATCTACAACTGCCCTACGTTGTGTATTCAACGCGTTATCAAAATCTTTGAATGGCAAACCGATCCCGAACGTGCAACAAAGGGAAGCGATCCAGCAAGATACAAACTCTGCAACAAGGCAGTCCAGGCGGCCAAGAACAAAGATAAATGTCGTATATATATTCGCTGCCCTTATGTTTTTCTTTACATTCCTAACAAGTGCGGAATGTAAACTACAAACAACACCCTTACGAGAAGATCAAGGCTTGTTTTTCGACAAGATAGCGAACATGAAGCTCGCGGTAGCGGACCTCGCAATCTTCACGTGGACAGAAGCACGTCACCAAATTAACTATTCAATTTTATACATAGCTTATTTTTATTTTTTGTAAATCATGTTACTTTCATCTCGCATTTATCACGCCCCGGAATATGTACGATCATGCACATCGTACAATATTTATATTTTACATGTATCAGCATTCTTTAAAACAAGCAATGAGTTCAGATTTTACCACATTATTGTAAACACGTATTTTGTGTGCAATAAAAAACATTTTACCAAGAAACAACAAGGTTTATTAATTTATCACAAACATCAAATTATTGTATGAGCTGACAAGGGCCCATACAATATAGACAATGACAAATAAATAGTTACATCCTAAAAATATTTGTGATATTGATTAAATACAAATATTTTATATAAGTATATATTTACAAGCAACCCACTTCGGGTACTATGTCAAACTATAATATTTTACGCATGTATTACACCATATAAACCATCCATAAAAAATATTCTACCTATTGATGAAAACTGCATCAAAATCCGTTGCGTAATTTCGTTCTGCACCCGCTGCCAATCCATTCGGCCTTTTAAAATTTAAAGTTATTACACATAGAAGCCCCTTGCCATCTTCCGTCAAATGTGAACAAACCAGACATAATTAAAGTATCTCTCGTCCATTTACTTGCCCCAGAAAATATATACAGTTCTATTAGATATATTTCAATTATTTAATTCTATTACTCGGATCATACCTCACTTTTTCAGTAAATGGAAACTTTTAATAAACACGGCGAAGTGGTTCTTGTTTAGTTTTCTTTAAAGATCTGAGCGCCCATCTCAGGAGAATATTTCTGCTAAGAAACAGAGGCGATGGCAGTCTTATGGCCCGTTTACATTCACTTTATATGTCGTACCGGGATGCTCTTCAGAGAATTGTAGGGTGTCAGCTTTTTATGAATGATGAGTACATGTACTTATTTGATTTAAATAATTATTTTTGCTTTTCATACTATTATTTTAAGGTAAGTGCTTAAAATTTTATCACGGTATATCCGATTGGAGCAGAGTGGCAAAGTTTTAGCAGCAATTAGTTAATACAGCGAATTACATTCCTGGAATACAATATAAGTAATAAATAAAAAATAATTAAATAATATATTTTTTTTATATATAAATTATCGCTCGCTAACGGTAAATGAAAACATCGTGAGGAAACCTGCATGCCTGAGAGTGCCTAAAAAGTACTCGAGGTCGTGTGAAGTCTACCAATCTGCACTTGGCTAGCGTGGTGGACACCACGCTAGCCAAGTGCAAATTGGCCTCACCCTTCTTATCGTAAGAAGAGGCCCGAGCCCAGCAGTGGGACATGTATAGTAAATACAGGGCTGCTATTATAATAGATAAAATAACATAGAAGAAATGTTAGATATTTTTTATTTAAGAAGTTGTACGGATATTATCCTTCTTTGTACTGGTCCCTCGTCATGGTGGGAATATACATATTGAGTTTCCGTCGCAAATGTGCGATCATGACGTATTATTATTTACTGCGTAATAATAAAATTTATGATCCGATAAAATTATCACATTGTTCGTTATCGGCACCAAATCAGTACACGCAGCTGCGCTCGCGTCGCCTTCTAGCAGCGCCGGCTGTACGAACGTGCACAGCCCAATTTGCTCCAACAAATCAGGCTTTGTCTCAGATCAACACCTTTTTTGCTAAGTATCCAGATAAATAACCAATCCGCACTTGGCCAGCGTGGTGGACTATGGCCTCACCCTGACCATGACAAGAGGCCCGAGCCCAGCAGTAGGATATGTATTAGATACAGGGCTGCTATTAATAATCCAGATATTGAAATATTTTACTCCAAATTTGAATAATTTCTAAAATCATGTGTCTTTTTTTTAAATACTTTTAAGAAGCATTAAGTCTAGCGATAAGTACTCTTTCTTCTATTTGTATAAGTTTATTGCACGTGTTACAATAATAAATAAATAATAAATAAAACAGTTAAATTATGGTAACCCTATTTGTTCTACATAAATTTAAAGCCTCTGCTCCATGCTCACAGCGTTGTGTTGTATGTGTTTTGTTTTATTTTATTCAATAGGGACAGATACAGACAAAAGATTACATCAGTTCTTAAAATACAATTTATAAACCTGTTGTCCAATTACAGCTATACACAATACATGCAATTCAATAAAAAATTACAACGGTAATAATAGAAATAATAAAAAGCAATTGAATTTAAATAAATTATTAGGAACTAGAACGAAATAACGTATTTTGAAGCAATGAGTTATGTAGTGGAATATACCAACTTCAGAGCACACACCGTTGTACTGCTTGCACATTCTAATGAATGCATCATAAACCAGGAAGGCGTGGCAGACGTGTACAACACCCACATTTCACCTTTTCTGCTAAGGTCCCATGGGGTCGGGAGTGAGCCTATCGCCATCCACCGGATACTATTCCTACTCCGTGCTGCTATTCTGAGTTTCCTGACGGAAAGTTCACAAATAACACTTTGCCCGAATTGAACACGATGCCTCGCAGGGTGTTTCTAACAGTCTTAATAGCAAGCCCATCTCCTTTAAAAATCATCTAAATTTTTTATTTGAAAATGCAGTAGACGATCCTTATAGTCGACAATTCTGCGTCCAAAGCCATACTTCATACATAAAGTTGCAATAAAACGTCGTTGTATGGATTTTGTACGCGTAAATATAAGCAAGCTATGAGGAAAATTTAATAAATAGAGGCGAGCTTGCCATAGCTTTTATAAATTAACAAGTTTATGGTAACATTGTTTTTATTAGATTCACTTACACCTATTATTTAGCATGTAAGTGAAGCGCCGCGACTTGAACCAAGTAGTTTAGAATATTATTTGTTCATTTTGATGTTTCGAAGGGCTATGTTATTAGTTTATGGAAATAAATTATTATGAGATAGAAATGAGATCGCAACGAAAGAAGCAATAAATATGTAAACAAAAATGTCAACACTTAATGTCGATACTTTTGAATTTACCGCCATTTACAAATAATAAATGACTTATGAATTCATTACTTATCTACAGATGCCCTATAAGTTTCTAATTATGAACATTTTGTCAATTTTATCGGCTGCTTTTCTAACTAGCCTGTGCTCAAAACTTTAAGTGTACGCCACATGTAATTAGAAAATGGCTTTGAAGATGATATATTAGAAATATATTAAACTTTAATACACAAACCTACGTGCTTAGATAAAAGAATAAAGGTAGAATGAGTGCACCGAACACGCAAGTGGAGCACAATGCCTGTATTCTTCTTTAATAATCCTTTGTGAGTACCGTGGGCTTTGTGCCGCAAACGCGTGATGAGCATACTAGGTTTTCTTGTATCATGGAATTTGCTTTGGCGACTTCACTTTTGTGTTCGTTGCACTCATCTACCTTTATTCTGAATCATGTTATTTTTGAAGCAAACAATAAGGCAGGTGAAAGTCTTTTTAACTGACAAAATACCATCATAGAACTGTACCGGCAAAGCCAAACGAAATCCCTTTGTAATCCTACTGTTATTTTACAGTAGATGTGCTCTATCCTTCTTAAACATAACAGAGGTGAGCCTATCAACATCCACCGGATACTATTCCAACTCCGTTGTGCTATATGAGAATGAAAAGCCCAAATAAAACTTTTGGCCGACCTGGAAAACAAATCCAAGACCTCGCATCGCAGTGAGGGACAAATACGCTAACCACTAGATCAACGAGGTAGTACTGTATTTGTAATTAAATAATGGTATTTCTAATTTATCTGTAATATTTAGAAATAAACTTTATTATTTGATTGCTATTTAATAAAATACAAGCATTTTGCCGCTCGTATTTAGCATAAAAACATAGGCGCTTTGCTGTATTAGTACAATAGAACATACTGGCTTATATTTCGGCTAGCGACTTAGTATCGCAATACAACACGGTAATGCTTCCAGCATTTTTGGTACAAGGGCTTCTGACAGTGAATTATTAAGTTTAGATTAAGTTATAAGACTAGTTTAATTAAGATCCAACATGTTTATTTTTCTGTAAATAAAGATAATATAAAAAAAATATATCAATAAATAGGAATAAAATTTTACTAAAGCCATTATCAAACCTTTTCACAAAAAATGCTTGCTCAAGCTTGAAAAAAGGTTCAATACCTCTATCTTTCTTTTCATATTTTAGTTAAAGTACTGTCACTTACTGACACATTGAAGAGTTCTCTTGCCGTCGATTTTCGTCTGAAATAAGTCCATTTTATTTTATGTAGAAATGTTTACAAACTTTCAGGCGAGGAAATGGGTAGTGAAGGCCAAAATGCTTGTCAGAAAAATGTTGGCAAGTATCTTGTATATTTTCGATGTGCACCAACTTGAATATAGTAAACATAATTTACATAAAATATTCGTATAGGAACCGTACATTTAGAATTTTTATTTGTAGTTTAAATTCGCCAATATAAGGCATATATTTTTGACATTGTTTAGCATATATTCAGATTCATATTCAAATTTATTTTCATAGGCCCCAGGGGGCGCTTGAACACGTCAAAACATTACAAATAATAATATTCACATATTTAACATTTGAAAGATTTTTGATAATTTCTGTCATATTGAAATAATTGATGGAATTTTAGTAATGATTTGGCTTGTATTACAACTATTAATTTTAAAATTACATGCAGCTATTATCATGATAAAATAATTATTGGTTTGCTATTAACGGAGGAGTAAATTATATGACATATTTAATATGGTGTTAAGCTGAATCTAAACCAAATATGTAATTGTAATATTTTTTTTAATTTCGCGTTGCATGTTTATTAGTATTTATTTTATTTTATATAACAAACAATACAATATAAATGTTATATACAAAAATAAAAGTATACAAGAGGCGAGATGATAGTAACGGGCATTTATTATATTATTAAAAAAAAGAAAGAATTTCGGAGTAATGTCATTTTTTATTGACAGTCTGAAGTTTTCTGTGTCCTAACAAACAATTACAGGCCATCAATGAGGATTTAACATAAGATAACAGAAGACATTAATGAAAAAATAAAATTTATATTTCAACTAAAAACTTTTCGATATATTCAATCGATAAATAGTTCTTCTTAAATAAAATCAATTATTATTTCAAATTGAATTGATAACGTCTGCAGGCGTACTAATTTTGAAATGACTCGAACTGTCAAAAAGAAAATAAACGGATGGACAAGGTATAATTTTATGCATAAATATACCTTTCGGTACTTGAGGATTCAACAAAGTGCTATTGTCATTGCCGCAAGTAAACTGATTCGGCTACGTTTGTGAGGTAGATGATTCTTAATCCATCCTCACGTTTTACAAAGTACACTCTAATCAAGTCCGGTTAATGAGAGTTCGCTGATTGCAAGAACGGGTAAGTATTAATTTTATTAAAAAATCATTCAATTATCAAAAATAAGAAGTCTGATATCAAACTTGCACTAATTTTGCTAACCGATAAAGGCAACATGAGCATACGTTAAAATGTTTTCTACTGAATAATTATCGTAAGTGACTGTCAACAATATACGTGTAAGAAACAATTTTTGTCTTCCCTTTTAGCAAATTGCATGCAAGGAGGGTGCTATAATAATATGTTATATTTAAAGTTATGAAAAAATTCGTAGGAAGATAAAATATTGACAAAAAAACCGACAAGTCCGTGTTGGGATACCTACGCGCAGTAGGGTTCCAGGGTTAGCCGATTAACATAGCTATGGATTCAAAACAGTTATTATATGTATATTGAACATTAACAACTTCATTCAAGTCGAAGTTCAAAGGTTTCTGTATTATCTACGAATTATTATAAGTACTTGAATTAATAAAGTAACCGTGGCTGCTTTAGTTTTCCTTGATAGTTTAGTGCATAAACGACCACCATTTATTTTTTTACATTATTTTAGCATTCTTAACGGTTCAGTTTTTGAGGAGGGAGGGGAGAAAACGCATGCATGAGACCTAAAAATTACAGGTGAAATGTAGTTTATGTTCTCAAACTTTCGCAATTTGAGAACATTTTTCAAAAAATAGACAACTGGTCTAAATCGCGTAATTATTATAGGTAAAGGAAAATATTTGAAATGTAGTTGTTGTACGCCGTTGTTACTGAGAGTACATAAATATTGTAGTATATTATTACGCATGTATTATTATAGGAACACTAGCTGACCCGGCGAACTTCGTACCGCCTAACAGTCAATGAATGTCGTGTTACCTTTTAGCTGAACTAATTTAGGCTTTGATGAACGTAATACAATGATACAAAATAATATTAATATAGATAGAGACATAAATGTATTTTATTATGATGAATGATGATGAAAAGATACAGAATGAGAATAAAAATAAAAAAAATAATAATAATTAAGTACTTCAAACTCATGTCAGAAAAAAATGATTGAAAACTATGTTGTGCAGATTGGCATACACTCGGATTAATTCATTAATGGGAAGGATTAATTCAAGCACCTTGTGGTAAACGACATTCTTTGTTTTTTGGTCAAGCGCAAGAACAAATAGAGCGTATGGTTTGACGACACGTGAGCATGCCATGTACAATTGACCATGAGAAAAACATGCATTTTCTAGATTGAGGCCACAAATAGTCAAGGATTGGCCCTGTGATTTGTTGATCGTCATGGCGAAGGCAAGACGAAACGGGAATTGAATTCGTTTAAACTCAAAAGGCATATCCGTTAGGATCATCGGAAACTAAACGCGTTCCATTGCACAGTTTTGGTTGGTTTAAATTTCTAAGCATGATGACTACCGAGCCAACCTTAAGTTTTAAATTGTGCGGTGGTAAACCAGGCACATCCAAGGAGTTTTAAAATTCACTTGGATAATTAGTGGCTTCTTCTTCGTTTGTTACACAGTCGATAGATTTGAATGAATACAGAGTACCTACGATTTGATTTTGTACTATAAAATTGAGGTCATCTACATCTTTATTTTTAGCGGCCAAAATTGCTCGCTCACTTAACCATTTAGTATTTTTGTGGTTAGCAATGATATCCGGGAATACTTTGTTGATAAGCTCGTCTTTTGATGATACGAAATTGAAAACATTTGGAGAAAAGGAAATCAAACCGCTCGATTTTTCAACAGGAACACGGCCATTACCGATAGAGAAATCATAAGCAGATAGAACGTTCAACAATGCAACTCTCATATTTACAGACAGTTGAAGTTTCTTTACATATCGCCACAGATTTGATGCTTTGAGGCAAGCGTTTTTTTCGTCGGCAGCAGTAGATCTTGCAATGACTGGTAGTGTTTGTCGGAAATCGCCAGATAATAAAATCATTGCACCACCAAAACATCTCGAGGTCTAGTGCTTCCAATGCGCGTTTGTGTGTTATTGTGCGCCATTGTCCATTCGTCCCATATGATGATTTTTGATGCTACTAAAACTTTGGCCCTTGCGGAGTGTTTCGAAATGCTACATGTCGGTTGTTCAGTAGTTTGAAGGTTTAATGGCAATTTTAACGCTCAGTGAGCCGTACGGCATCCGTCTAACAATGTGGCCGCTATTGCAGAAGGAGCAATTGCTACCGCAATTTCGGATCTCGCACGTACAGTGGCCAAAATCAATGACATGAGGTATGTCTGCCCAGTTCCACCGGGGGCATCAAAAAAAAATAAGTCGCCATAATGGCAATTTCACTTTACCACTAAGGCAGCACAAACCAGGCGTTTCACCAGCAAACTTCAATGCTCCACAGTGCTGGCAAACAACGTCCATTGGACCAATGCAAACTAAACGATGCAAGCTGTAGTCGATGGTGCAATCATATAGAAACGCTGCTCGATTCAAATCAATACTGGAACCATTTCTTCTTGCACTTCGAAGATTATTCCTCTGTTCATCTGTACGATAAGCTCGACGATTTCTCGTTTCTAACCTAGCTGTTTCACGGGCTGCCTCTCTTTGCTCTTGTGTTTGAAAAGCACGAATTAATTTAACGCATTGCAATATCGGCATATAGTCATCATTGGTCCAATATCAAAATTTTCATCATCACTGTAGTTCGCAGTGGGATCATATTGGAATGCCAAGCGATTGTATGATGCTAATGATCTTCGTGTGCTCACGCGTTGTCTCAATCGGGTTTCCAATTGTAATCTTAGGAAACGAATAACTTATTTTTTTTACTTTTTTTTTTCACTATTTCACAGTAAACACAATACCGGTTTGTCACATGAATTTAACTGAGCAGAAAACAATGAGTGGCTGTCAAACAATGTATCATGCACCGGCGCCATCTACTTATAATATTGGATTGTAGCACAGATATAGATCAACATAGATAACGCAAGTACGTTTCACGATTTGTATTGAAACCAAGCGTGCCGACTTTTTAATACCTTTTGTGACGTCACAGCCGAAATTTAGTGACGGGAAATCCAAACCGATTCAAAGACACCGATGCCGCCGATGCCAATTCGCCCAGTACGTTCAACTGGAGCCGTCCGCTATGATTTTCTCTGACAAAAGACGCGCGTGGACTGAAGTTAGAGGCGACCAACCTCCAAGCTACATGCATCTGCGTTATCTATGTAGATCTATATCTGTGGTTTGTAGTGCATGCTATGTATCAGAGATGGCGCTGTATGTAAAAAAAGATTTTCCCGCTTTTCTATTGAAATTTTTATTGTTTTCCTAAATTTTCTTTGCTATAAACCTCACGGAGCCCGAGACCTTTCCAACGAATGCAAAACCGTGGAAATCGGTTCGTGCGTTCTGGAGTTATAGCGTCAGGAAGGAAAACCCGACTTATTTTTATATAGTAGATAAACAAAAGAGACCATATTAAATTGGCCGAGATCGTTCTACCGTAATTGAGTTTTGTACGTAATTTATTGTTCGAGATACCGAACAAATACAAATTATGGTGGTTGTAAATCATAGCAGACGCAAGACATTGTTTGTGGTTTAATGGCTCCATATATATTTGTGGGTCCTGCAAAGATACAAGATTTTCGATAGAGAGGGATTCAATAAAAATGTATTGGGTAAAGTCGAGGACAACTTTTTCGCTGGCAATTCATCCAGCGCAGCTCCTTGAAATCACAATGAGTAATTTTAGCTTTATATTTTTTTTTTTCGCAGCCATCTATTAAACGCTGTAGGTTTAGTAAGTTCATTATCATTCAAAAATATTTTGCAGTCATGTTTCGGTGATTTCTATAAAAAAAATGTTAAAGTATCGAAAATATATTACTGACGCGTTGCTCTTAAAGCAATAATTTTTGGCTATAAGGTAACAGAAGCCCTACAAACATTTGGTCTCTGGCCGCTAAGGGTGTAATTAAATCTTCATCGAAAGATTCGCTCTTATTGGCTCTTTAAACGTCAAACGCATCGTTTGTTGGTAAATCAATTTGGATGTAAACACCATAAAGGAAAACATTACGCGAAAGTTCCCACCCGAACAAGACTACTCGGTGTCCAAATTTCATACATTTATAAGAAAATTTTAAATCAGACAGACTAAAACAGATAGTACACATGGCTGATAAAGCTATAGGTTAGTATAAATAACAGACATATAGTAATACTAATGTAGTCGTTACAATAATATATTGTCTGTTGATGTTATTTGTGATAGCAAGAACAACATTTGGGTAATGTCAGTGTGTAAATTTTGCCGCAGTAATTAATAGGATTTTACTGTCTGGCGTTTTTTTAGGATCGTTGTTTGTAGCGTGTTGTTTTTTATAGCTTGCCGTTGGTTTATATAATTATTGTGTTTACTAACTAGTTCAAAGTCAAAGTCAAAGTTTTTTATTTGTAAACATAGGTTAAATAGTTGTAACAAAAATTACAAAATGTCAGCTATGTTTGGCCTAAGGCATACAAATACAGATATTTTTCATTTTATATTATTTTATATTTTTATATTGTCCACTACGACAGTCAGTCAGTCAGTCAGACGACGCTGAGCTTCACCAGTCGGCTCGTGACCAAGAATGATGCAAATCATTCGAAACGTCGAGCATAGGTTTTTATTTACCTTTATAATAATTACGCGATTTAGACCCGTTGTCTAATTTTTGATAAATGTTATCAAATCGCGAAAGTTTAAAAACATATAAACCAGTACCGACTTAACCTGCTCTCTGAAGCATGGAGTAAAACTCCCTATGTGAAGATGGTCACCTATCCAAGGCCGACCGTAGTTTGCGTTGCTTAACCTGTAAGATCGATTGTTCTCCGTTGCTTTAACTTAGCCATGAGCTCCTCATCAGTTATAATTACATTTTGTAATAATAATAAATAATAAAATTAATTTATTTTCTCATCACTAATAATTATGTTGTAACAATAAGATAACAGTTAAATAATACAGGTGTATTGTGGGGACACTGGTGCCCTAGATAGGCATGAAATTAATTTATTTTCTCATCACTAATAATTATGTTGTAACAATATGATAACAATTAATTAGTGCAGGTGAATTGTGGGGAGACTGGTGCCCAAGTTAGGTATGAATCAAGAAAGGCTAAAGTTTTAGTGATGATAGCAAAGACGAGATCGTCTTTGATGATAGTAATGTGGGAGGTGGTCAGTGTCATTTTGGAATTTGACTTTGTCATGTGGTGCGTGTTAGTGGCTATTTGAGTGCGAGTGGGGATGATGTGTGGTGTGTGTGTAGATTTGTGAGGTGAGCGGGTGGGTGAATTAGGGGTTGTATAGCGCGATCAAGTATATAGAAGTAATATAGTATAGTAATGGTCACGACCAGTTTGTAAGCATGAGTGAATATATGTACTATGTGTAGTGCAATCGTCACGGATAGTTAACAGGTAATCGGACTACTGGTTTTGCTACGAATGTCGTAAAGCTGCTTTCTGGCAAATAAAAGATAATATATACTATCTTAACTCTGGCTCTGATACCTAGCTAAAGGAATACTTAGTAAGTTATTATAGTTATCATTTGAGAAGAGTAAATGATACTACTTAGCATTTTTTTATAATAAAGGAGAGTAGTTTGTGTGTGTGTGTGTGTGTGTGTGTGTGTGTAAATGTTGATAAAATTTGGTACACAGGTAGTATATCCTGGGTTATTGACAAACCACTCAGATGATTATAAATATTAAAGATTGCGACGATGTTTGAATGTTTGTTGCTCAATCATGCTTTAACCCGTGAACGGATTTTAATAGTTTGGAACACTGATATTTTAAAAAGCTACATTTACATAAAGGCTACGTTTCATTGACCCTCACAAGATGCGTAGTAAAATACATTTACCTGTCTTTAAGAAAAGTCTGAGGCTGTTATCTGAGTACTCGGCGCAAGATCGGTGTGGATAAATATCTTCATTGAATATATACCGAAATAAAAACCTATATTTCTATCAGAGTATTTTACTACACCGCTCCTGTGCCGAATAATAAAGGCCTCAAGTTAAATATATGGCTACACAAACCCGCAGCGTCCCCCATTTTATCAGTGCTGTGGACAATAATGGCCTACCCTTCCCATCATGAAAAGAATGCCAACGGCATAGTTGTACAGAAGAAGACATGTTTAATTTGGGCCAAAAATGTAGGTGATTATTCTTTGAGACCACCACAATTTCAACTTACTCGTATTTAGTTTTATTCTTATAGAAAATATACCGAAATAAAAACCAAGCGCCTATCTTTCTTTAAGAATATTTTACCATACAGATATTTTTTTAATGGTGTATAGGCCCGTGTTTGACCACGATCTTACCTGATGGTAAGTGATGATGCGGTCTACGGTGGAGCACGCTTATCTATGACATACCTATTTACTTTTACTTTAAAGACACCCAGATTGTTATCATGCGGAACCATAGACTTGGGCAGGGCATCCCATTCTTTGGCAGTTCGCATAAGGAATGTTGAAGCGAAACGCTTGGTGCGTTTTACTTTTCGAGGAATATCTACCATGAAGCGATGCCAGAGAGCCGTTCGTCTGGTAGTCCGATAGTGAAATGGGGACGGAAGAACAAGGTTGTGCAATTCCTCACTCATTCAGTTAGGTGAGAAAAGGGCCTAAGAAAAACATCTGGGTAACATGACCAATGACTGCCTGAGCGTTGACTTAGAGCATGGCGGCCATAACACACACGCTACGTTTAACATCGGCAATGTGGCGCCTTTCCATCGAACCAGTTTGAATTGCAAGTTTTAAGGACAAAACGTGTGCTATAACTCTGTTAATAACTAAGGGAAACTATATTTCATTGAAAACATAAAAAAAGTCGTTCTATTTTCTATTAACGACGCACCGTTATAAAGAGTTTAGCGGAAAACTCAAAAGTGGGACCTTTTCACACCTTCACTCCGGCTCACTGACTTTAAGTATGTTTACTTTTTAAGTACCCTGAACTAATTTCTGAAGAATTCACTTGAGCCCCAGATCTTGCACTCTACAAATCTTTTTTTCAATAGACTATATTATACTATATAGTTCGTAATTTGTCTAAGAAGTATAACAAAACACAAGATAATTTATGAGAAATACTTAGTCTAGTTTTGGTGTATTCAATTTAGATTGATAAATAGAGTAATCTTTATTGTACACCAAAAATTAACAAAGGTTATTTTGTAAACAAATGCACTTATAAACTATGTTGCACAATGGGCGGCCTTATCGCTATAAGCAATTTCTTACAGGCAACCTTAGGATGGACGATTTAAACTCTAACTAACATCCTCACACTGGATCTTGTAGCGTGTAGCAAATACACTGCGTGATCAAACGATACGCTGCGAGAAGTGCCTGCCAATAATGAGTGTTGATTTATATCATGACTATGGACAAAGTATCCAACATTTGTACAACGGCGGAACCATTTTTTTCATTAATATAAAGCGATTCAAATCATAGCGTTGTTCAATCCTCCAACTTGTTAACAAAGCTCTCCAAATATCGAATCTCTTTCACAAAACGATTAATTGGTTAAAAAATATGTCTGTACCTATTTTTAAGCTTGAAATGGGTCGTAATTAATTTAAGTATCAAATCTCAACTAGAGCTATAACTAATATGAATTTTTAAAAAAATACAGTTCTTTTTTGCTATTTTTTGAGCAACGAAAGCTTGTTTATGACACCGGTATTAAAGTTTCCGTACGAAATTTAACTTTTCACCTATTCAGAAAACGTTGTTACACTTTTGTGCTTTGGACAGTTTTCATAGGCAAATTCACTCAAGTTAAATTTGAAAAGGAGTACGCTTTTAGTAGTGTCATTAACAAGATTTCGTTATGTTACAGGCATTATGAACCATGTGAAAATCAAATTGCTTAATTATAAATTTAGCATACAAGCCCGAGGTAGATTTTGTTTGGTCTTTTTTATATGCAGCGATAGCCAATTGGGAGACCGTAGGACTGCGAAGTCAAAGGTCTCTTGTTCAAACCCACGGCATACACCTCTGTCGATAAATCGTTAAGATTCGTTTTTTCGAAGATATGTGTGTATTTATTATATAAATTATTATCGCTCGCAAACGGTTAAGGAAAACATCGTGAGGAAACCTGCATGCCTGAGAGTGCCTAAAAGGTACTCGAGGTCGTGTGAAGTCTATTAATCCGCACTTGGCCAGCGTGGTGGACTATGGCCTAAACCTTCTCATCATGAGAAGTTGCCTAAACCCAGCAGTAGGACATGTATTAGATACAGGGCTGCGATTATTATATTGGTATCTTTTTATGGGGAAACTTGACACGTAAGCTATAAATTTATCTTACATTCGTATGCTAGTCTTACAAGTTGCTGACCTATCCTTGAATACATTGCGTTATTTGTATTGAAACCAAGCGTGCTGACTTTTTAATACCTATTGTGACGTCACAGCCGATTCAAAGACACCGATGCCGCCGATGCCCATCCGCCCAGTACGTTCAACTGGAGCCGTCCGCAATGATTTTCTCTGACAAAAGACGCGCGTGGACTGAAGTTAGCGGCGACCAACCTTGACGTTTGGTCGGGGTTCAGACACACGAAGTACATGCATTTGCGTTATCTATGTAGATCTATATCTGTGAGGAAACCGCTATTTGGCTCCTATTCATACAAAGCTCTGTAAATTCCAAATCTCTTTCACAAATCGGTTAATTAGTCAAAGCAAAGGGAACGTATATCAAAGCTTTGAAAACGTGGCAATTAATCTGACTACCAACCCGTAACTGGTAGCTATTTGCAAACGGATTAGAAATTATCGGAAAATATGATTTCGCTTTCTGGATTCTATATGAAAGTATTGAAAAGTTTTCAATACTCAGGTTTATTTGTTTTAGTTTGGAATTTCAGAGTAAGAGGCTTAAAGTGAGTTTCTCTGAACAATATTGTTTCTAATTTGTAAATATCAACAAATCCGTAAAATAAACTATAAAGTACAAAGGGTGGCTTTATTGCTTGAAGTGATCTCTTACAGGCAACCTTAGGATGGAGATAATAGAAGGTATATTAAATATACCTTTTTTCAAGAACCTATTTTTCTGTATGTTTGTTACAAATTTGATGAGCAAATAAAGGTTTCCCTATCTCTATCTATCTAATTCCACGTAACATATCACTGTTCCACCAGGTTTTTTACCCACCATTGCAGGTTAAGGTACATCTGATTGACCGTCAATTCAGACCAGCTTGACGAAACTGGCTACCCTCGAGCCAACTGACCCCAAAGGGGGTGCATGAAAGGAGCCTCCCCGAGTGACGTACACAACAATTCCCTACGTCCGGCGCACCCTGGGCAATTCGCGAGATCTTAAAAGCGAATTGGCTAATCCTTTCACCACGATGGCAAGTCAAAACCTTGACCACCTTACTGACTGTCCAAAATGCCCTACCACCTGCACAAGAGAGGCGCTCATTAACGCCGACGAGAGCGCTATAACAGTGACCCCTTATTGGACCAATCAAATTTGACTCAGTTATCGACACGACGAAGAATAAATAAAATATAAATAAATAAATATTCCACAACTCACACACAACGCCATCTAGTCCCAAACTAAGCAGAGCTTGTACTATGGGTACTAGAATAACTGATACTTATACATATTATATACTTTTCTTTTGTAAATACATACTTATTATACATAGAAACACCCAGACTAAGACAAACCCCCATGTTCATGCACACAAAGATTTGTCTTAAGTGGGAATCGAACCCACGACCTCGGCGTCACAGGCAGGTACACTACCCACTCCGCCATCCGGTCGACAAGAAGAAGATCTATCTAATTCCTCGTCCCCTTACCATAATAGCCATAATGTACCTACATTGTTTACTAAGTACGTTTTTTGTTCACAGCTTCCGTGGCAAGAATCGCAAAGTTCCTTGGCGGGAACGGCACACCCCTGATTTCGACCGGCGGGTTCAGCTTCGACTTCGTAAGACCGAAGCAAGAATGCAAGGATGAGTTCTACATGCTTGTCAGGGGTGGCCCACTGGGATTCAAGGACATGGCTTATTTTATCATCGATTTGATGAGACAGTGAGTAATTTTGATAAGATATTTTTAGTTTAAGTTTTAGTGGTAATTATTTCGGGTGTGCAAGGAAAAACTGGAATCATCAAAGTCAGAAAAAAGGTACTTTTTTAAATATGTTCACAAGCCTTGCTTTTGCACACAAAGGATTTTATTGTTAATTATTTAAATGGGTATGTGGTAGTGGTATAAGATATAACCATCAGTAAACGGCGATTTGGCGACTGTTTCCATCGAAATATCGATCGCGGCATCGGAGTTGCGCGTTTTAGTGGCCAAAAGTATCGTGTGTGCTATGGCCCTATGCGGTGACCGGCCCATCAGAACCAACTTATATGTTAAGTTTTATTGGAAAACATAAAGATTTCTATATAAAACGCTAGCATCAGAAAGATTTTAGCTTTCATGGTAGTCAAAATGATCGAAAAGACATCAATTGAATTTTATTTTAGTATTACTTAGCATACTATACTACTAGACTAGGGTATTGAAAATGATGAGCAACAAGTTGTCAATATTATAAAAGCTTTCAGAGTGTTTTAATAGTGTAGTCTAATAGCGAATGAAATTGACAACTGACTGCTAAGATTTTTTTACCACCCTAGATGTTTACATCATTTTGAATACCAATAGCATACAGCTAATATAAAAATTATTGATGTTTTTTCGATCATTTGACAACACATATACATATTTGACAGTACAATAAGATCAAGTTGAATGAGATGTTGCACAGCCTATTGGTGGTGGTTTTAGTCAAAATTATTTTAATTACAATTATTTACAGTTTAAACCGGCCTCCGTGAGTAAAACTTTTTAGTATGTATGAATAAATTATTTGAACCGTTTCAAATATTTAAACGAATGGTAACCCACAACTTCGTCCGCATGGAATTTGTTATTTTAACCACGGTTTTACCTGCGTTATACTTTACTGTTCCGCTCCCGTGGCGTTTTTTTCTATCGTTTTACAATATATTGCATTGCTGCTCCGCTCTTATAACTAGATGTTATGAAGCTTTTTAATAAACTTGCTCAGTAAACAATGAAGAAATAATAATTCAATAAAACAAGTAACATAACTTAAAATCATGCCTATATTACCCTGTAGGATGTGGGAATAAAATGATTTGACACCAGAGCTTAGATTGACTTTAATTCAATATCCACATTCACCTGTTATGTTAAGGTCCCATGGGATAGAGGGTTAGTCTATCGCTATCCATCGGGTACAATTCCAACTCCGTGCTGCTATTAAATTTCCTGACGGAAAGTTCACAAATAACACTTTTTCCGACCCGGGAATCGAACCCGAGACCGATGAGAGACGCATACGCTAACCACTAGACCATAGGCAGTATAAGTAAATAATATTTACTAATATGTCCAATAAACTGACTTAAATTACTGACTTCTAACAGCCAACCCTACTTTACCATTCCATCGAGCAAACAGAAACACAAGTCATTTAATATTTAAACCCTATTTGCTAGTTTCCTTTGAGTGGAATCAACTGGTGAGCTAAGTTACGCAAGCGTAACAAATCTTTAACTTAAAGGTACTGATAAAAGATTCAAGTTAACTAGAACAGCTTGGATTAAAGACTTAAGAGGTCAACTGCTTAAGAGCTGTTACTCATTCCTACTCAAAGAATAAAATATTGTTTGCACGTGTGGTGTAGTGGTTGAAGCGGTTAGCTCGCCGCTCTCCACTACGCTGGTGTTGTGGGTTTGATGGGGACACACATGGGACAATTTTTTGTGTGATTTACAAAGATTTGTAAGGGTGTCTCAGAATGTTTTTCGTTTTTAGATTTTAAATAAAAAACAACAATATCAATCAAAACTAGTTTTATTTATTGTTAAATTAAAGAGCAGTTCTTGAAGTTTATTTATGAAAAACAACCGTTTGCAAATGCGCACCATTCAGTTGTTCACACTCATTTAACCTGGAGCTAAAATTTTCAATCACTCGCTGGAGCATCGCTCTTGGAATAGAGTTGATTTCTTCAGTGATTCTTTGCTTCAAAACATTCAGGTTGGGTGGCAATGGATTGTAAACTTTACTTTTTAGGTAGCCCCATAGGAAAAAATCAGCAGGCGTTAAATCAGGGCTCCTCGGTGGCCAGTTGATGTCTCCTCGGCGACTTATCACTCTTCCAGGAAAAAAATCGTGAAGAGCAGCTAATGAGTCATTTGTAACATGAGAAGTGGCTCCATCTTGCTGGAAAAAGGTGTTGCGGTTGTAGCCATACTGGTTTTGCATTTCTGTAGCCAAAAAAGTCCGGATCATATGGCAATATCGATCAGAATTAACGGTCTGAGTTCGACCTCGGTCATCCTCAAAAAAATAAGGACCGATAATTCCTTGACTTGATATGGCAGCCCAAACAACAACTTTTGGCGAGTGCAAGGGCTTCTGATGCAGTTCTAGCGGATTTTCGGAAGCCCAGTATCTGCAATTTTGTTTATTCACGTGACCGTTGATGTGAAAATTCGATTCGTCGGAGAACCAGATGTTATTGAAACTCCTAAAACGGTTTTTCATTGTCCTGCAGAATTCGACTCGTTTTTCAGGATCATCAGGCTTCATTTCTTGAACAATAACAATTTTATAGGGGTGAAAATGTAAGTCTTTCGAAATAATGCGATGAACCGTAGATTTGTTCAAATTAAGAGAAGCTGCGCGCAATCTCAACGACTGTCGTGGGTCGTCCATAACAGACTGGCGAACGCGGTCGACGTTCATGGTCGTTCTTGATGTCCTTTTGCGCCCAGAAGATTTGTCCGGCATTGTATTTCCAGTCTCTTCAAACTTGCACACCCAATGTTTAATTAAATTGGCACTTGGCACATGTCTTAAGCTTGTTAAATTAAAATGTGTCCTGTAGAGTCGACGAACAATAGTGTAGGAATCGTTGTTTTTATAAAACGCTCGCACGCAAAATGCGCGCTGCGGTCCCGTGAAACGATTCATGGCTACTAAACTTAGCAAGCCGGCCAAGCATTTGAGAGCACTCCCCTCCCCCTGCTACCTGCGGTTGGCGCGTATTGGTCAATTCAAAAACGAAAAACATTCTGAGACACCCTTTACTACGCCCACAGCGAACGAACGTGTAGTTTACCTGATGGTAAGTGGATTACAGCCCATGGACATCAACAATCCACAAAAGCAGATTATAGATGCGTCACTGCAGCTGAGGACTACGGTGATATGCCTCATGTGCCAGTAATTTCAGGGCCTGATCTCACCACCAAACCGAAACATAGTAATGGAAGCCAGCCACCACCTGTAAAAAAAAGTATTAACCTTATTGGATACATGAACCTTACAGGATAAGCATATAACACACATAAATGCAACTGACAGTGCATTTATGTGTGTTGTAGTGCAATTTGGTCTGGTTCAATTTTATGGGTCGGATAAGAACTATTCGGTACCTCAGAAACTGGTCCTTAATGTTTGAATTGTGTCTCTCCTTTATTCGTTTGAGTTATAATTCATTTTATGCCTTACTTTTACTTGACGAAAGAGTCTCTTTGTTCAATTTAAATTCCGAGAAAAGGCGAATATAAAAGTTAACAGAAATCGACAAAGTTTTTTGTACAGACACTGTTATATTTTAGAAACTACCCACTCACATTAAAAATAAGTATTTTAAAATCTATTTTCATTAATGCATTACTACACTTCTCAATGTTTTCCTATAATTCTTGATGAAACCAACTAATACGGCAATGACGTATAGGTATATACAGGAATATTTGTAATTCGACGTATTCCTTGCAGGATAATCTTATTCTTTCGTATCGACGGCTGCAGTCATATTCTGATGGTGTTGACTTGCCATCGTGATGAAAGGATTCGCCAGTCTGCTTGGTGAAAATTTGCAGACGGCCCATTGTGCGTCGAACGTAGGGGTTGATTGTGTACGTCGCTCGGGGAGGCTCCTTTCATGCACCTCAAGGATGCAGGATAATAATATTAGAGCAGAAAAAGTGCACAGCGCCATCTTTTGCATTTTGATGAAAGCTTCCTACTAACTGTAAAACCCTTAATTGAGTATTTTTTATTTTTGTTTAAGAAATTCAGTAATTTTTTATTGAAGAACAAATTTACGAAAATTTGTGATTTAAACGTTAAACGTGTATTTAAGGTACTCTCTAAGTAATGGAATTTCCAAGAATCCCTTCTTAGTGCGTACCTACGTATGTTAACCTTTGTGATACTGCTATTATTTATTTGTTGTCAAAGATTACTCAAAGAATTCAAAAGCAGGAAGAACTCCATACAAAAACTAATCTTGGATTAACAAGGAAAAATATCTTGAAAGCATTTGCTCTAAATAAAGGCAATTCAGCTATATGCTCGTAAAGGGGGTTTTTTTTGGTTGCTCCGTGGCGAGGTAAGACTTTTAGAGATATAAGCAGAATATATTATATATTTTATAGTAATAAGAGAGGTTTCAGTAAGATTGCGGCAATTATTTCTTTAATTAATGGACAAGGTTTGAAATGTTGTTTACTACTTATATTTTATCTATTTATTGACGGTAGAACTTTTGTAAATGAGCTAGAAGAAAGAAGTATCACCTCCACTTTACTGTCTTTTAGCATTATAGATATAGGTAAATATCACTCACAATACTTTTAGTCTCCAAAAGACGCGAATCCAATGCCACGAATATTTCAATAAAAAAAAAGTAAAAATTGTTTCAATAAACACAGTCGCCATATTGGCGATCGCAGATGCTATCAGTAGCGTATAGCTGCTATTGGCCCTTTTTATCGTATAAGTATATAGTAATGGTAAAATTATTTTATTTTTCATTTACCTGGAATAAGAAGTAACGCTTTGTATTGCATTACGCATTTTCCGGTATGATTATGATGAGAATAGCTACTGAAATAATAAGCATGATGTCTAATTTTTGATATAAACCTCTTGATATAAGAAACATTATTAAAATAATAAATTTGCTATCACGTTAATTGCCTGAGATAATACAAATTTAAATTCACATTAATAATAGACTCGCCTAAACGACCACATAAGCATGACGTCATGCTTATGTATTTTGTGTGTGCAGTTATGAATATTTTTTTATATTTTTGATAGCTATACAAAATATTGCGTTTATGAAAATGGTTTTGTTACCAAAGCTGCTAAAATAGTGTGGGTAGTTTAATGATAAAATTATTTTAAAAAATTTTGTACTTCCAAAATGGACTCGCACGTGAAACTTTTAATGATCATAAAATGAGTTAGATTTTTAGTATGTAACAAAAATTCTTGCATTTGGTTTATTTTTACCTATATTTTTATAAGGTATCCTATGTTTTACTATCCATGGATCAGTCACCATGCCCATTGACGACCGGATGGCGGACTGGGTAGTGTACCTGCCTGCGACGCCGAGGTCGTGGGTTCGATTCCCACTAAAGACAAATCTTTGTGTGCATGAACATGGAGGTTTGTCTTAGTCTGGGTGTTTCTATGTATAATAAGTATGTATTTACAAAAGAAAAGTATATTATGTATTAGTATCAGTTATTCTAGTACCCATAGTACAAGCTCTGCTTAGTTTGGGACTAGATGGCGTTGTGTGTCTGTTGTGGAATATTTATTTATTTATTTATTGGCACACGTAGCGTAATAACAATATCAAAGTACTCATATCATTCAAAATATGTTGGAAAGTTTTTAATGGACAGTAGTTTTTACTTATCATCGTAAAGGTTAAAAAGCCGGCCTACTACCTACTTCTACGTAGAGAGAAAGAGAGAGAAAGAGAGTACGTAGAAGAAGGTAGTAAGCTAGTAATACTAGAAGTTTGTCGTTGGGAAACCTTTCAGCGGAAATTAAAACCTGTTCCTTTGAGCTAGTACTTATTGAACTTGTTCGTATAGCTGGATCAAGATTTGCTTTGTAAAAGCTTATTCAACTTCAATCTAAGTGACAAGAACACACCGCGGAAAGGAATTAAATGACTGTCACAGTATTACATTTTTTGTTCAATAATTACTTTTTAAAAGGATTTTATTTATAAAACAAGACATTGTTAGTATGTAAATTTGGTTAAATTAAAGTCAAACCATAATATGGTTACAAAAGTCATAATAATTACATATTATTAAACAATTCTTTGAATAATCATGTTTAAAAATATAATAGGTATACTAGATGTGCCGACAAGTTGGCCAATTACGCCGACTAGGCTTTACTATAAATTCTTATTATCTAGTATTAGAAGTGTAACATAACTTGTGCTGCCTTGTGATATACATCTACGAGTATATGGGCGCAGGCGAAGCTGTGGGCGAATGCTAGTCGATAATAAACCAAAACCAGTTTACACACGGCAGCATAATATTACTAATAATATTATTAAAACCGACGTGAGGTGAAGACGTGAGGGCTAGACGTCGCGCGTAGGCGACGACACGTGAATAATAGCCCAGTTGATAAATCTACGTATTAGATTCGAAACTAGTCGGCATATCCCGGCTAAAGTAACGTGAGTAACCCGTATTCTCAATAATACACTAATGTCTATAATACAAATAAAAATAAATCTTTATTTACAGAAAAATATACATATTGAATCTTAAACTAAACTAGTCGTATAACTTAATCTAAACTTAATACGTCACTGTCAGAAGGCCTCGTACCCAAAATGCTGGTAGCATTACCGCGTTATGATTTACATTATTTACGTCTTGATAAATTTTACTATACTATAGCCTACGAAACAAGATAAATTTATGTTATTACAAATCACACGAATATAAATTCTATTGCTTTGTCATTTAAGTTGATTTTCGTATAATAAAAACTGTTAAAAATGTCCTAAACAATCTCAATTGCAATATAAATTAAACTTTATGGCCTGTTAATTGGGATTATAATTGTAAATCATGAAAATTATCTCGTTTGGTTGTCTGAAGTATACATCTTTCTATAGAAATTGATAGCTACCTACAATGTATATTATTTGACATACATTAAATAATTTATAACTGCAGTGTGTGAAGGAAGAGTTATACTCACCCTTTTGTTATTATTCTCTTGACGACATTCCAACGAACACCAACTTTTAGCCAATTACATGAGTTTCTTGTATAATGTTGATATAATTTCGCATTCATCCCAAAGTCTCTACTTCAAATAGGTACGATTTAAAACTTCCTATGTACGGAATAGGCAATTTTTAAATTTCACTCGGGTTCGATTTCCGGGTCGAGCAAAGTGTTATTTGTTAATTTTCTGTCAGAAAATTTACAATAGCAGCACTGGGTGGCGATAGGCTTACCTCCTATCCCAACGGACCTAAAAATAACAGGTAAAGTGTGGTAGTTGTACACCTATGGGTAATATAGGCGTGATGTTATGTTATGTTACTGAATTATATGTTCATATTATTATTATATTATTTTAAATGGATGCTTTTGAATTGAAGATAAAATATGTTTTCATTTTCAGTGTCTATTTTTAGCGTTTATATGACAGAAACCCTTCAATAGGTGCACTGTAGAATTTGACTTTGACCATTGAAGTTAGTTCATAAAATCCTTTTCAGATGGAAATCAAAATGTGTCCATTTATACCTGTTTTCCAGTTAATTTATCAAAACGATTATACTCATTACTTGCCGGCCGAGCTCCGAGGAGTCGGTTTCGGTGTTAAGCTTTATTTGCAACTTAGATTTGACAAAACTACTTAAACTTAAAGCAACTATACACAATAAAATTTACTTAGAAACAGCTAAAAAAATTATGGGACCGACAGGATTTTAACCTGTGACCTCAGCATACCGGGCAGCCGCTTAAACCACTAAGCTTCGGTTGCCTCTTGCCAGGACCTAAATTTTAAGTAGGACACGGTCCACTAATTATTTTTTAGTATAATTTGCTAAGCATAGATGAATGCCATAAAAATAATCTATAACAATAAAATATGTTGCTAAACATCACTAACAGTCATTTATTTATGGTCTAGAACCCCCATCATCCTGATCGTTATTAAAATGATGAGTCATATTCCCTTTTGTAGTGGTTCCCTTCCGGTCCCACATATTTGCATACCAAGACAGGTAAGTTTTACAAAGCCATGACTAGGATGGCCATATTTTAGAACCGAAAATACAAATTTAAGTAGGTATAATGTGAAATCTTAATTCAAAAAAATTATGTGAAAATGGTATAATTTCCTAAAATACATTTTGAATTTGAAGTGAGATCGATTTTTACACTTCAAGCGCTTTAATTTTACCCATATAATTGCATTTAAGAAAGGCGGCGTTAATTTAAGACTTAGGATTGCGCATTGCGTTGTCGCATAAACTAAATTGAACGCAAATTTTCAGCTTAACTCAATAGCAAAGTGGGTCAAAAACTTGAATGATTTGATTGCAGAACCGAGACCGGTAAAATTTAATAAACGCTTTTTAAATTCGAACAGGCTTGCCACCATCCCGTCTAAATTCACCGCACACAAAATCAAATCACCTGACCGTGTCCGGAGTTACCCGAACGCCTGGCAATACTACAAGGACAATACATAGCCTGCAATTCATAACCATATCAGTTAAGCTGTCACTCAAAGTGGTCAAAAATAATAAGCGAAAGGTACCCTTTTCACATTTATCAACTTATCACTTTATCTATATTTGTTTAGTTGAACCACTTGAATGGTAAATGTGGCACTTGTGTTGATGTTTCCGTGTTCATTATTACTTACTGGATTCAATCGTGCTAAAAGCATACTTAGTACTAGATGACCATCGCGGCTTTATCCGCGTCTAACGTTATTCTGGCGGTAGTGCCCGCAGATTGAAAAATATTAACAACGCCATCTATTGATTTTTTGCGTAAACTCACATCTAACTGAAAACCCGTTTATTTACCCTCTTAGGAATGCAAATTCAAAAAACTCCGGTATAGAAATTCACTTATTTTTATTCAAGTTTTACAATGCGAAGTTTTGTGCTTCTAACTTCAAAAATGACGGACTTCTGTACAACCGTTCATCCCTCAATCAACCCCAAAATCCCTTTTTAGAGCGTCCCTACGCCATGTGAGGAATCTTCATGCAAAACTTAAAGTTTGCCCTAGGGGTTGATGAATCAGTCGGGCCAACTTTTATAATATAGAAAGAAAAATAAACAATCATAAATCATATCACCTACTTTTCAATAAAGTTAGGCATGTATGTTAAACTACTTTAGAGTGTTAGCTAATCGCCATGCATCGGGCACAACTCTAGACAGTGTTACTTATTATTTCCCGACAAAGAAAATAGTTAATACGTCTTTCGATCAACCTTGCGGTGAGAATCATAAACACTAACCACAAGACCGATGAGGCAGCCACGGAAAATAAAATACTATTAAGAAATTAAATAGTTGTTTCATATAACACTAACACACTAACACAACTAAAGACAATTGAGTTAGTTAATCAATTTAATTAATTAGATAACTCAAGTTTTTATATGATCTAAGTTTATATTATAGCTTTAAACCACACACTACCCACCCAACAAATCAAACATTGTAGATCAATCTATTTTATAACATGCGGTGCCAGCTCCGAAGCAATGGCGCACCTTTCATGTCTCCTATGTCCGTAATATCATCCCATGAGTGTCGTAGAAGTGAAAATTGAGAGAAGGAAAACTCGAGATCAAACCCTATACCAACCCGTCTGTCCAGCGTGGTATTAGTAGACCAAAACCTCTTAAATGATGCCACACCATACAAGACGACCCCCAGTTGCCGGTAGTCCCGCTATTCCCTTCCAACGGAAGACGCAGGACCGGGTGTTGTGGCGCAAATTGAGAGAGGCCTATGTCCAGCAGTGGACTACGAGCGGCTAAATGATGTCCGCCACTGATATGATGCTATTCTTGAAAGTTAAAACTAGTTGTTTTTCTATTGACACGCAAAGAAGGAGAAGATTATTAGAGTAGTGCCATTGAATTAAACTATATAAATACTAATTAAAAAGATGAAGACGCCTACACGCTATAGGCTATTACACATTACACCACAAAAATGGAGCGGAGCAGTAAGGGTCGCTAAAGGCGGGCTGGCACATTATATATTCCATTGCTGCGTCCATCTGAGTCAACTGTCATTTGACTACGATAGATGAAGCAATTTAACATAAAATAGTGCATGGTTGGCGTAATGGATGAAGCGGTCGCCTTGCCGCTTTCAACTAAGCTTGTGTTGTGCGTTCGATCCCCACACAGGATTAATCTTTGTATGATCCGCAAATTTGGATTTTTTTGTTTTTAGGGTTCCGTACCTCAAAAGGTAAAAACGGAACCCTTATTAGGATCACTTTGTTGTCCGTCTGTCTGTCTGTCTGTCTGTCTGTCTGTCTGTCAAGACCTTTTTTCTCAGGAACGCGTGGAGGTATCAAGCTGAAATTCATATCAAATACTCAAGTCTATGGTCTCTTGGAGCTGTGAAAAAATCAAACTTCTAAGTCAACGCGATCAAAAGATACTCCCGTTTATGCCGCAAATTTTCGACACTCGCAAGGGAATCAAAACCTACAGGGTACTTCCCGTGAACTCAGAATCGAAATTTGGTACGAAGCAACGTCTTATAACACAGATAAAGGAAAAATTGCGAAAAGCATAAATTTTTAGTTACATCATATAATAAAAATATTTTTAATAATTTTAAACTTATTACCCCTTTACTCATGAACGCGTAGTGGTATTATATTGAAATTCTTAACAAATACTCAAGTCTATAATATCTTTAAGCTGTAACAAAATCAAACTTCTACGTCAACGCAATCAAAAGATACAGCAATTAAAGCCGCATATTTTGAAACTCGCAACTACTCGCAAGGGAATCAAAACCTAAAGGATACTTCCAGACGATCTGGAATCTTGAAATTTGGCATGAAGCAACGTTATAAAGTACACATATAGGAAAAATTCCGAAAATCTTAAATTTTTAGTTACATCACATAGTATATTTTTTTTAATAATCATAAACTTACTAGCTGACCCAGCAAACGTTGTTCAGCGATTTAAAAAAAAAAACAGATGTTGGCCGATTCTCAGACCTACCCGATATGCACACAAAATTTCATGCAAATCGGTTCAGCCGTTTCGGAGGAGTTTGGAAACAAACACCGCAACACGAGAATTTTATATATTAGACTTGCTGACCCAGCAAACGTTGTTATGAGATTAACAAAAAAAAATAAAAAAATAGATTTTGGCCGATTCTCAGACCTACCCGATATGCACACAAAATTTCATGCAAATTGGTTCAGCCATTTCGGAGGAGTTTGGAAACAAACACCGCGACACGAGAATTTTGCTTACTTCTAATATATGAGAACAATGCTAATTAAAAATTACATTAACAATAAAATTAAAATAAGCTAGTGGCAGTTGAGAGATGACCAGTCTCAACTGATGGCGCCCGTTCACGAACATGACGCGTGGATCAGCACTACTCAGCTCAACCATATTGAAGGGAACCGAATGACCCAACACACGTGCCACCATCAGCGAGACATTTGAGTGAGCATGACAAACTCTCAATTGCCATGCTCGTTCATGTCAAAAAAAAAAAAACAAAAACAGTTACATTATATTACACGTGGTACTCATATTTACAAAATAAATAAAAAATGCTTCGAAGATATACAATATTATAACTTTTTAAAAGTTAAAAATAAAAAGATTAAACATTTACTCCAAAAAAAAAAAAATACGATTTAAAAAAAAAAAAAAAAATAACCATGTTTATAAAAATAAAAGGGAGAGCATCTCTTCCAAATATAAAATAAAAGAAAACTAATTAGTGGACCCAAGTGGCTGTGACTGTGGAGCAGGACCAGCATTAAGCCAAGCTTTTTTATCAAGGATATAATCCTCTAATTTATAATATGCTTGTCTACATAGTGTGCGTTTTATGCATGTTTTAAATTTTGTCTCGTTCAGTTGTAGAATCCGCAGTGGTATTTTATTATAAAATTTTACACAATTCCCCATAAAAGAATTTCGTACCTTAGCCAATCTAAACCGAGATTGATCCAAATTGTGCCTATTTCTAGTATTAAAATTATGTCTATCACCTTTCTTCTTAAAGAGATGAAGATTTTTCCGAACATACATAATGTTTTCATATATGTATTGACAAGGTACCGTCAGCTTTCCACATTGTTATGTTATGGATTACATTTAGCAATAAAAATACCATAACTTTTACTTATATACCTACAGGTTTGTACGGAACCCTCGGTGCGCGAGTCTGACTCGCACTTGGCCGGTTTTTTTTTTTTTACATTAGATAGAACGCCAGAAGCAATTACACTTTCCAATGGTCGCAATGACAAGGCCAAATACACAAATTCACTCACTCAAGCACACCTTTCAGAACAAATAATTGCGAATCACACAAAAATTTACCCCGCTCTCCACTGCACGGGTGTTGTGGTTTCGATCCCCGAAACCACTACACTCGTGCAGTGGAGAGTGGAAAGGCGACCGCTTAAACCACTTACACCACGTGTTCTGACTCTGGGTGTGCTTTGTGTTTGTGAAATGTATGTTTGTGAACACCTCCGCGACACAGGAGTTATTGCTAGTGCGGACATCGAATTTAAATAAATATAATATATAAAAAAAAAATAGCTCGAATGCGCCTATGTTTGTAGCGATTTTAACGTTTATCGTGAGTGAAACCGCGAGGAACAGAAAGTATTTTGATACACTAGCAGTCGAGGGATAATCGTATCAGTAACTTGTTGTCTTTCGATCACAACAACTACTTGAAAGTAGATTACGTATGTTCGTGACTTGTATAAACAGGCCTTTTTTGTATTTTGGAAGCTTAAGGACTCAAGAAGTTGTTGGCAAAATATTGGCAATTTATGACGAAAATTTACTAATGCGTATCAAGAGATACAATAGTGATTTTATTTCAAAATTTTGTTTTCTAATTAATACGATATAATTAAACGATTCGTAAATTACGATGAACCTAGAAAGCTGATTTTTGGATATATTGTAGAGAAAGCTTATGCAAGTTTACTTTGAAGTTTTTGACATAAATTTCCTATGAGCTTTCGCCGCCATATTGGAAAAGTGGTTGGTTAATGGTGGTCTCCACAAAATATTCAAAAAATAGATAGAGATTTTCAGACTTTAATGGGTATATTTACTTAATTCATTTTAAGTAAGTGCAATAAAAATTATGTCCTGGGTGTGGTCTGGGTCTGTTTTATTATACATAATATCTGCCGAGTGTAAATGGCATCGTTAAAAAAGGACAAAAGTAGCTTACAAGTGATTAATTACATGATTTTGAGACTGTAATATATTGATAAAATACCCAATCGGGTGTGGTAAACATGAAAAACATCCAGATCTCACTTATAATGTTTTGGTCACACGAGTTCGGTTACTAGGAGTGACCTTATTGTCATAGACCATGCACCATTTTAGTTCCACGCTGCTATTAAGAAAAAACCGGCCAAGTGCGAGCCGGACTCGCGCACGTAGGGTTCCGTACCACTAAACATCTAAATAAATGTTTTCTTTATTCTTTATTATATTGGAGTTGATAGAATGAAAGGTAAAATGCGGTTTACGATTTATTACGTATTAAAAAATTAGATCTATCATTTTTGAAGACCTATCCATAGATCACACGAATCGGTTTGATGAAAAAAATATATAGTTACGGAAAAAAGTGGCTGTGACATACGGACGGACAGACGGACAGACATGACGACTCATTAAAGGTCCCGTTTTTTGCCATTCGGCAACGGAACCCTAAAAACCTAAAGAACACATGTCTGGATGTCTCGGGCATCGAACCCAAGTTCTCATAGTGAAATGTCGCATTTCCTAACCACTAAACTAACTAGGTAGTCACTAGACCAAAGAGCCAGTTAAAATCAAGTCTTTATTAAATGTTCTATTTTGTTGTGTGATTTGTGCCGTCCCACCTAGCACGTTTGGAGTTTGGCTTGATAACACGTGTTTCTTTTCACGCCATCTAGCTTCAAGTGGAGGCAGTTGCTGCTCATCAACGAACCAGAGTCGCAGCTACACGTCGGTGGCAAGTCAACTTGCCACCTCATGATGAAAACTTTAGCCAACTACTTGAAGAAAGAAGAAATCATGTACACGCCTTGGGACACGACTTCTGAGGCCGGCTTAAACGTTACGGAGAACTTGAGATTTTACCTCGGCTATAAATACACAAGTAAGTTTAGCATAAGTTCAATTAAAATCTATAATAAATTATTAGTCTGTAAATTTACGCCCTCTACCGAAGCGTTCTGTAAGTAACGCTATCTATGAAAAGGTTTCAGAACTAAAATACCCACGCAGTAAACATTTATAGGTGGCGTTTTTCCAGAGAAAGCGTAATTTTAGTTATGCTACTCGACAGCAGATGGCAGTAGGTGTTTATTTTAAAGCTGTTTATTATCAACAGATTTGAATGGGGACGAGCCGTGATTCTGTACGAGACACAAGCGTACTCTCAGTTGGTTGGGGCCTCCGGAGGCTTTCTTTTGGCCAGCACTATCCATGACTATTGGGTAGCCTATGGCTTCGACGTTTTTGGCAGGGAAATAAGCTCACAACAGAACTTTACAGAGGTTTTGTTACAATCCGTTGGAAATAATTTCGCGAGTGAGTTCATTTTTGGGGCGGCACGGGCTACCTAATTATTCTTGCTTAAAAATTTTAAATGGGTAACTAATGATTTGAAGAGTGCTCATGAATGTGATTTTTCAGCGAGTTAATTTATGCGGGTGATTTTAATAGAATTTATACATAGCACTCTTGAAATTCATTACCCGTACCACAGCAATTGCAAGAGCTTTCACGAGTGTTTTTACGCACGTGTGATTTCGCACAGTTATAAGTTTTTAATATGATTATGGTTCGATTTTACATCCACGTTTGACACTTAACCCAGTTTTTGGTCTCTCTCTCTTATTTACTGTTTGAACGGGATAGAAAGATCGAAAACGTTTGTTCACCGTTGGATTCGAGCCGGTGAAAATGACTGTTTAACGAATTTTACGTACATTATGATGAACTATAATGTTATGACGATTTTAAAGGAGGATAAATAGGTATGCAATATGGTTTTTATTTTAATATACCTATTGCATGTATGATTTTAAAGGTACTAGAAATGTTTAAGAGGTTTAGGTAGGATTTTGGTAAGGCAATACGTTTATTAGACCCGATGAAATTAAAAATTTTGAATGTAACGAATTTTCTATGGAATTTACAGTGATTCCTAGACGAGTTTCTGGCACTAAACACAGTACTAAATGTAAATGAGCTGTTTTAATTGCGTGCATTTAAGATATAACTTATCCTTACTAAATATTAATTACTACAAAAAATATACGCGGTAAATATTTCGTGATATCTAAAATTAAGTAAGAAAATAACCATGTTTAATCTCAAAACTTATATTATTACTTATTCTGTTGATAAGAAGAAAAGTATAAGGGCAAATAATACTTACATTTATATATCGTAGCCCAAGTAATTGGGCATTTAGGAGAAGGGCATGAGGATAATGATGTAGTAATAAGACAGACAATCTTTAATATTTTTTTCGTTTATATAATTATTACTATCTATTCGTGGAGAGAGATTTCTGTCTTTGTCATTCTGATGTCATTTAATTATCGTTTTATTTTCCTTATTCAAAGTTACCCTCATTCTTTTCTGCTATGACGTGACACGATGACAAGATAAAAGGATCATTATTTAATATTGGTTATACTTATTTTTAATTATCTTTTTGACGTCATATTTTTACATTTTCAATTGCTTTACCTACCGTAGTTTTTTTGTGATGAGAAGGGATAGAACCCATGTGAGTAAAAAGGGATCGGTTCAAAGGTCGATGACGGGACAGGAAAAGGTATTTTGATGAAAAGATGGATCGATGGCGTGAAAGAAGATAGAGAGTGATAGCGAGACCGCTGCGGCTGACAGATAGGAATAGAGAAAAAAGACGTTGAAATAGTATAGAAGCAGGAAAAAAGATTCTACTTTCTTCCAGCTTCTATACTAAAACTGACTGTAGGTCTTCTGACCTACAGTCAGTTTTTCTACCAATTACTTAATAATGCTAAACATATTAATAGAACAGATTGAGATTTAATTAGATTAAGTGCCTGTTTAACAGATTATATATATGTTAAACTTATTAACACATAAAATGACTAATTTGTAAAGAATTTTACCGAATCAAACAACACTTGAATATCCGAAACCTTATCAGAATCTGGTAAAATGGGATCTAAATGTTGCGTTTCTTCAATTAGTTAAAACAAATCCTTCAGAAAGACAAAAATATATTTTAATTTTTCAAAAAAATAAGAACGAAATTCCTACTAACCTAAAAATAAATGACTAAATCTAAATCCATGTACAAGCTTAGTCTAAAAGACCGCTACCAGTGGGCAACGTTCCCAAAATGCTGGCAGCATTGCCACGTTGTATGGCAATGCTCAACTTCTGGCCAAAATAAATACTAGCCTTCTCAGAACGTGTGGCTTCAAACAGGCGAGTTGAAATCTGTTTGTACAGATTGAGCGCTTCCGGTCCCCACGGCTCTAATGTCTCTACCCCAAAAGGCACAAACATCCACTGAAAGACAAATAATATACATTTAATAAAACCTTTGAGCTTTATGTTGTATGATGGTTATAAAGCAGATACAGTTGTATAATGTTACAGTGTCGCATTCGAGAAACACCTGTGTCTGCAATACCAGCACCCATTAATATTACAGCATCTTTGTCTTCGCTAATAAACGTTTTATTACATTGGTTTACGGATTCAATATTATGCGTAAAATTGTATAATTTGTAACGTCTGGTGAATTTATGATACCTATTACGTACAGAGTAGAGGTATCTAGGGCTAATTTCAGAGGTTTCGGATTGATCTTATACGACCTATAAAATAACCTGACCGAATTTAAGAGTTACAGTTACACATTGAGACTTTAAGAAAAAGAACACATGTGTCACTTTAATTTATATGTTTTTAAACTTTCGCAATTTGAGAACATTTTTCAAAAATTAGACAACGGGTCTGAATCGCGTTATTATTATAAAGGTAAATAAATACCTATGCTCGACGTTTCAAATGACTTGCATCATTCTTGGTCACGAGCCGACTGGTGAAGCTCAGCGTCAGCGGATATTGTCCACTACCCTCACTTGGTCGTCACAATTTTTATTTTAATTAAGTTCGGAACCGTCGGTAGCACTTTAATTTAATTGTGTTATACGCTTATCCTGCTAATAAGGATTATCTAACGCCTGTGAAATTGGGGCTTAATATTATAAAGCTGAAGAGTTTGTTTGTTTGGTTGATCGCGCTAATCTCAGTAACAACTGGTTTAATTTTAATAAGTATTTTTTAAGAGCGCTAATACTTTATACTTTAATCTATTAAATAAATCCGTAGGACTTCTTTAGATAATTTGCAGATATAGACAGTTTTTTTGGTGAAGACCTAATGCCAAATTTTTGTGGCGATATATCCTTAAATAGTGAATATTGTATCCTAATAATATAGATTTTTTATTTATACCTAATGTAAGTTTCGACAATAACTTACACTGTTGCGAAAGTATTTTTGACGTCTAAATTTATTTTTACAGTTTTATTCAAAATTTATATCTATTTTCTTTTCATTTTTTGTAGATAGTTAGATAAAAATATTTCATATTATATTTTTATTTAATTATAAATCATAATGTGTTAGTACAACTTAAATAAATATTAGAACCATGCATAAAAATACCATATTTTTACCACACATTATGAATAAATTAACAGATAAGAGATAACATAAACAATTTTTTGAAAAAAAAGCTACTCTGAATTTTCCCAAAAGCCAATGCCTGCCAATATTTTACAGGTAATATAACAGTGTAATGAAACGTCGAGTGAGAGGCGTGTCGAGCGTCAGATTTAAGGCGGACTTAAAAGCTCGGAACATAAATCTTACAAGTCATATCTTCGATTTTATAGCAAACACTCGATATCAGTTTTTTCCTTAGATAGTACATTGGGCCAAGCAATTAGGTATTTTTTCATTTTAGCATTATTAGCCTCTCGTAGTCCACTGCTGGACATAGGCTTCTCTCAATTTGCTCCACAACACCCGGTCCTGCGCCTTCCGCATCCAGTCCCCTCCAGCGACCTTCTTCAGGTCGTCAGTCAAGAATTAGGTATGCAGAACAAAAACTTTACGCCATAGAGAAAACTGACTGCAATGGATATGCATGTGTGAATAACATATTTAAGAAGTGTAATATACGCACTATTTAGATATAAATAAATAAATAAATAAAAAGTCTTTATTAACACAAATAATACATATAGGTTCACAAAATAAGTTAAATTAAAGACACATGTCATGTAAATGTATTTGTACTTGAGGTACTGCTACTGTCTCCCAAACTAAGCGAAAGCTTGTATTTTGGGTGACAGTGGACAGTCGTGTTTTGTGACACGATATTACAGTTTACAATAAATATGTAGTGAATGTTGTCACTGCAGGTAATATTATACAGAAGGTTAAATGATTTTATAATTTTTATTTTTACTTATATTTTATATTTATACTTATATTTATATAAGGACCATTGTATCGTGAGTGTGAGGGAATGTGTGGGTGTGTGTGTGTTTATGTTATTGTGTGTGTAAGTGTAAGTGTATTTGTATGTGTGTGGTTATGAATGAATGAATTATTCTTAAGTGTATCGTGTATTTTTGAGTTTAATATATAAATTACTTATCCATAAATTGTGTAGTAAGTATTTATGATGACTTATAAGTTTTTGTCCTGCATACCTAACTCGTTGGCCCGTACATATCGCACGTCTCAAACAATAAGGTATCGAGTCGAAAAATTTCTTATTTTTTAAACATTTTTCTCTCTACAAACTGACAAGACAATCGTAGTTTTACTTAGGTCTTTTTATTTATCTATATAACAAAAACTGTCTTTATTTACTGTTGATGACGCCATATCTAAAACTATTGAGTGAGTATTATTTTGTTTTAATCCCTTTTTGCCTGATTAGATATTAGGAATTTTTGATATATTTCAAAATGCTGATATTACGCCTATATACCCAGAAGTAATTAATAAAGTAGCAGGTAACTGGTAAAATGTGGGTGTTGTACACCTCTGTTGTGGCAGTTATGTTTAGGTCTCATGGGATAGGGGGTGAGCCTATCGCCATCCACAGGACAAAATTACAACTCAGTGCTGCTAGTAGGCATTGCCGAACTTTGTCAGACTATCGTGGAAGTGGCTACTTTATTGACTGTTTTATTTTTAACTACATATTTGTGAAATTTAACTAAACTATCTCAAAATGATACTTTATAGCTCTCGTTTTGGCCTATCAGGTATTTGATTAGAACTGCTTATAAATATACATCATAATTTTATGCTTCCCATTCGTACACAAGTACCTTATAAAACTAAAACTACTTATGGTATACTCAATAAACACTTACACCTAGAATTAAAGTTAAAGCATCTAACTTTAATTCTAGGTATGAACAAAGGTATTTGATTGGTTACGACACAACGAATTTCCAAACTTTCAAAACACGATAACTCAGAACTTGGTTTTTATAACTTGGTGTATAATACCCTGTTGTTTGTGACGTGCGATATATCAAAAAGATTTTCACTTAGAATTTTACAACCGACTTTTCTTTTTACTTACTTTAAGATAAAACTTAGGTACTTATATAAATTTCTCTAAGTTTCTATCAACGGAAATTTGTTCTGACAGTTTCCAGAAAAACACCAAATATGTTTTAAAGAAATCGACTGGGTATCTTCAAAATCAGTTCGTGTTTCACAAAACATATATCATAGACATCTGTTACTTACTGGATGCTACAAAAACTACTAAGAGCTTATATTATTAGGCTGGACCCTTTTTTGTACCGCCCTATAGCTGGGCAGTTTAGCAATAATGTTTAACAGCCTCCGCACACAAGCCGGCGTTTACCTTTTCTTATACAAGACAAAAACGTGAAAAATCTATCTCGCGCTCGTTATGCTGGGCCCGCAGGCATAGTGGCAGCGACTAAACGAGTCTAGAAGTTGTTACAGATATTTTTTTATACAATCTGTATGGTGTCGAAGCACACTGAGTTTTTGAGTGGCCGCTTTTGAGGCACAAGCTGCAATCGCGCTGCTTGTGGACTCCTTCAGTCGTCATCACTAATGGCCCGAATCAGTGCGTTGCTTAGCAGCACTCTAAACAGCACTGTAATTTATACGTTTCTCGGTCACCAAAAGTGGCCTGGCCTCGTACTATGACGTCTTATTGCCTCACAAATGCAATCGGAGTGCACGGTTGGCGTACTGGTTAAAGCGGTTGCCTCGTCGCTTTTAACTGCGCTGGTGTTGTGGGTTCGATCACACACGGGACAAATCTTTGTGTGATTCGAAAAGTTTTGTTCTGACTCTGCGTGTGCTTTGTGTGAAATGTATGTTTGTAAACACCCCCGCGACACAGGAGTTATTCCTAGTAGGCATCGTTTTTTTTTAAAGAAAAATAGAAAAAAAAGAATCTAGTTTAGACAATTTTACAAACGAAAACGTCCTAATATTTAATCGAAAAGTGGCAAAAAAAATTGTGCGCTACTCGGTGTGCGGGCGCTGTTACAATAGCAGGGCTGTTTAGCAATAATGTCTATTTAGGGCACGCAACCTCGAAGGACATTGGGCCAGACCAGCTGGCTCATGCGTAAACTTGATTACGGCTAGGAGCTGGCTTGCTATGGATTTATGAGGGCGACAGATAGAGTATCTAATATGTTTTAAGTACAGTCGGCCAACGAGTTCGGTACCGAACTTATGGGCGGGCTGTATCTCTCTCCTCCTCTGTTCTGTTTAGTTGATATCAACTTGAAATAAAAAATCTAAAATATCTTAATGGTAGACTCCCGAGTGCCGTGATTTCATAATAATGTAAATATATGGGTTTAACATTAATATTACTCAGTATCTATAACACTTGAATGTCTGTTTGTTCGTGGCCATTTTGTCAACATTGTTTTAATCATTAATTGGATAACATACAAACAGAAAAATAATATGTGTGTGATAGTAAAAAGTCTTTTCTCAGGTCTTGACCTATCTTCCTACATATATCACACTATATTTATTATTGAAAACAAACAAGCAAAAATCCGAATTAAATCTTACCTCATAATCATTTAAGTATGGATTTTTAACATTATTCAAAGTATTTATTATTTATCAGAACCTTCTAAAATTATACAGTATTAATTATACTGTATATATTTTACACGTAAGTAGGTAAAACACAGGTCAATTTTTTATGATAAATTACTTATTTCACTGATCGGTATTTCGGTGTAGAATATTATAATGTCTCTTATTTTTCATTACACCTCTGGAGGCTCATAATAATGTAAAATATAAATAAATAAAAAATAAATAATTGGGATTTTTTTTATATATAATGTTGTACACCTTTGCCATACCCTTCTGGGTAATATAGGCGTGATGTTATGTATGTTTTAATATAATCAGATAGACTCGATCAAATCTACTGGTTAATTACATACTTTTTATAAGAAAATATATACATAATTACGAACAATAAAAAGCAAAAAATAAATTTACTTCGCACAAAATAATACGTTTTTTCATTTAGTTAAATAGACATTATTAAATAATTATTTTATAATTCTGAAGTCGGTGCCAAGTAAATCGGATAATTAAGAACTTATATTCAGTCAGAAAATAGTTGTTAGAAAGATTGATATTATCTATACAGAGTTATTGTTTACTTGACACCGACTTCAGAATTATAAAATAATTATTTAATAATGTCTATTTAACTAAATGAAAAAACGTATTATTTTGTGCGAAGTAAATTTATTTTTTGCTTTTTAGTTTACCTACTTTTTGAAGTCGGTTTTTTTTTTGTTAAAAATTATTTTATTTTACGATTTTAAGTGATGGGTAGACAGAGCAAGAATGTTTCTCGAATGAGGAGACGACGGTTACTTGAGCCGTTGAGGAGTTGTACCTAGTAGTTTTAGGTAATACATATACGAATAAAAATATAGAAGCCTTTGCAATTTAAGGGGTTACTTATGATTTCTCTAGGATCCCATCATCAAATCATGACCTCATATTATAAATATACATAAGTAATATTAAACGTCTCGCCTCATCTGTGTATAACTTGAAAGAATACAGTAAACGGCCTCAAGGAGCCTATATTTAAAGAATTATCCCCGTACTCCTAACCGTTGTGGAGTTGTACCTTCCAGCATCAGGTCAGCAACATAAAATGCTGATTACTAGATGCAAATATCCAAGTAGCTTTAGAAAATATACAAAAAACAATATAGAAGCCTTTTAAATTTGAGGGTTGCCCTCGATTTCTCTAGGATCCCATCATCAGAACGTGACTGGAAAAAAATGGGACCACATGAGAAGTATATCCTTTCAAACAAAAAAATAATTTCTCAAATCGGTCCAGGCGTCTTCGAGTAATCGGCGAACAAACATAAAAAAAAAAAAAAAAAAAAAAACATACAACCGAATTGAGAACCTCCTCCTTTTTTTGAAGTCGGTTAACAACCAAAACTCGAATACTTACTACAAAACTAAAAAATATATCATTTGAAAGTCATTGAACGCAAATTAACAAAAACTGTAGGATGTATGACATTAAGTGTTATCTCTAGTTCCTACAAAAAATAGATCATCATCAGCACGCAAGTTTCGTTGTTTTTTCTCATAGACATCATAATTTGCGATCCCAAATAAATAATACTTAATTTTGAATGATATAGCAGTGCTGCATTTGCTTTGAATATGGTGGAGATTCTAACTCGCCACTCAATTATAATAATGAGACGCTTTGTGTGTGTGTGAAATCTATGTTTGTGAACACCACCGCGACACAGGAATCATTTCTAGTGCGGACGTTAAAAAAAATATAATTAGACCCGATGGTTTGTGCTGTAGTTAACTTTTGATCCGGTGGATGGATCGTTTATTATATCGCATAGAAATCTGGTAATTTATGATCAGAATAAGCGGCCGTGGCGCAATGGATAAGGCATCGGTCTTACTATCGTGAGGTTGTGGGTTCGAATCCTGGCCATTACACCACGGACGTGAACTTCCCCCTATTACAAGCGAATTAAGCTTAGCTGGAGGAAGGTGAACAAGAATACTGGTAATTTATATTCGCAAATTACTAGTGAGTTAAAAAAAAGTTAACAGTTTGATATCGTTTTAACAGGACCTAAAAAATACTACTAAAAATGCAAATAGCTTGCTTATGAATATTTTTCATGAAATTCTATGAAATTACATGCATTTTAATTCTTATTCATCCAACACAAATATTGACCACACAGGACGTCCAAATATTCTATGATGTAAATCTTCTTTCATCTCTGTCTACATTTCCATAATAATATATGTTTCCTAATTTTTGACACGGGAGGTGTTAATTTGAGTATGATAATTTAATACATATTCACTAGGCATTTTTCTTTTCGAAGATGAAAATATGCAAAAACATGCTAAGTTACCTGAATATAAGTACACCTTGTTTTACATTTTAGGGAAAATTACAAAATCTCAGCGTTTTCTAAAGAGAAAATTTGTCCTCATTATGTAAAAGCATTTTTGCGACTTAAAAGCTTTTTAGATACAGTTTTGCTTTAAACTTTTTTATCATGTACTTGAGATTACCATAATATACATCGTTTAATATATTCAGTAAACAGTTTCTTCTAATTTGTACTGTAATAACTAGGTAATAGACTAGGAGCCCGTGGGCAGACGCCTTAAAACTGAAAGTTTCTGTATGAGATCATTAGACATGTATTTGGATCGTGGTGGCTTAGGGACTTTTATAGGGAACCGTTAGAGATTGCCATAGTTTGAAGCTTACTTCAATGAAAAGTACTCAGTTAGGATGTTTTAAAAACAATAATAAATTATCGTTCTTCGAAAAATCAACATGAAATAAAGATTTTTATTATAGAAACGACATGTAAAACGTATTTTAAAAACAAATGCAGTTGGCTATCTCGCTCGACCTACCAGGAGGATATGAGCCTTAGTAGTACGGGATAAATGGCTAGGGTTGTATATATTTTATATTAATTTCCACATGCCTGACACTAATTTTGTATATCCATATTTGTCCATAGTCCATATTTTGAACATAAATCCTAAATTTTTTATCATTTTCGTGTTCCCACATTTTATACATTAAACATTAAAGCCTATATTTAACTAACAAGATGTGTTTTATAAAAATAATCAAGGATACTATACATTAAAGAAGCCATTTAATTGGTTAAAGGTGAGACGGTGGTGCTGCCGCCCTCGAGCTCATTCACAAGAGCTCTACCACCAGTAAAACCACCTAGTACCACCTAGTTATTACACATATTTCTCATTTTTTATGTTGTAGTTCATTCCAGTTATCCTAGCTTTCCTTCGGTGTACTACTTATTTTGTACGTGTAGTTAATAATCATATTGGTAAACATGAAAACTAACCCAAAAATAACTATCGGGCCATCTAACCCCGAATGCAAATGGCCATACTGAATATTATCGAAACTATATACAAAATCACCACCATTTTGTGGTTAAAGCGAGACTTTATAAACACAATGCATATTCCTTTCAACAATTAATCACTTTTATTATTTAAATAACGAAATGTTACTTAACAATATATTGTTACACCTTTTCCACAAATAATAATAAAAGCTCTGTACAAACAGATTTTCAATATCACAACAGTCACGTCGAATGGCCAATAAATTCAACATGTAGGACAAAAATTGCTTCGTCTGACAACCAATATTGGCAATAAGTTTCTTCGTAATAGCTTTCTGTTTGTTCAAGAAAAATTCATTAATGGCTACAATCACACAATATTATTTGCTAAAGTGTGATCAGAAGTAGAAAAACCATTACGAGAGTTTGCCCATTTATATTGGAATCAGCTTCTAGACTAATTGATGCTGCTGACTATCAGTATTTAACGGAAAACTATGACTGGTAAGTTATTTGAGTAAGCCAATAGTCTTACTACCTTCTGACTACCCGTAATAGGTGACGTAGATCTTTAAATGACAAGATGGAGCCGATTTCACCAATGCGTAATGTGTTAAACCGGCCTAAAACGCTAAGCTACGATATATCTGTCCCGTTCAAACAATGAAAAAGAGAGATGGAAGGTTATAACAGATGAAAGGTATACAGGTTTAATAAAATCGTAGATTAAGAAGTTTGTTGAAGTCAGAGCTAAACGTGCTTTCTGAAGATGTCACCTATTTTTGGACAACCACAGTTAGAATTGTTTAACCTGGCAGTAAAATGATCCTCTTAGCATCATGAACATGGGGGTTTGTCTTAGTCTGGTTGTTTCTATGTATCATAAGTATGTATTTACAAAAGAAAAGTATATATAGGTATTATGTATTAGTATCAGTTATTCTAGTAACCCATAGTTCAAGCTGTGCTTAGTTTGGGACTTAGATGGCGTTGTGTGTATGTTGAGAGATATTTAATCTTGTAAGATCAATAATGAAAGTGTCATTAGATAGAAGGTTAAATAATTTAATGACTCAATAAAACGTGAATTCCCAAATCCCTGGCACGTCCCCATCACTAAAAGAGATTTTTTCTTTGTCCGTTGTCGACATAGAAATCTTAATAACTAGTCAATAGAAATGCTATCGACTATCTTTTAACACTGGGACGCATGTCGCCGTTTTTCAAATACCACTTTTTGTATTCCTGCAAACAAAATTATTCTTTTTGGCGATGACATTAAGACGACAATTCCTCAACTCGCACTTTTGTTCGATTAGACAAATGCGCTTGTATTCCTGCAAACAAAATTATTCTTTTTGCGATGACATTAAGACGACAATTCCTCAACTCGCACTTGTGTTTGACTTGACAAATGCGCGGCGACAAGGTCACGCGTCTTTGACATTTCTATTGCCTTATTATTAAGATTTCTATGGTTGTCGAGCTAAATAAAGGCAGCAAGTTTTAATGGATGCACACTTACCTTTCTTTTAAGGTAGAACAACAAAACTATAACTAAAACATAAACCTAAGCGTAGGCACTTTCTCAAGAAGATATACAGATAGGCATAGCACTTTATTTTCGGCCTAGGAAGATAGACGTCTTGCCGAACAGACACAACAAGAAGGAACATTCATTTCATTCAGCAATTTAGGTTATTGACGGTAAACAAGAGAAGAAATTGGGAATCATAATAACGTAGCTATTCTCGACTCGCAATTTAAAAGCTTTTTTAACGAGTTTTGCGAAAATAAAACCATTGAAAACGTGTGAGATAATTTGAATGTTGACTTTGAAAAATAAGCACTGAATATTATTTGCTATCCAATAAATGGCTTATGAGTAAATTTTCTGACACATTTCAGACTATTCTTAAACATGCAACAATAATTAAACAATACAAGAAATAGTCACATACTCTGAAGTCAGTATTTAGATTACCCGTAGAACATTAAATTGAGTAATGTTGCCCTCACATTCAACGTATTTTTCGGAAAATTTATTGAAGCAATGGAAAGGGCATAATCTCTCTTATCCGACATGAAGAATGGGCGACATACTGCCACTAAATTTATTATAACCGCTACCCGAGTGCGAAATTCAGTGCTACGGTTAGACATATTCTTTCAGTTTGCCGGGTTTAGTTTCTTATTTATGGGAAAAATTTTATATTTGAGGGTAAGTAATTTATTTTCCAAAATATTTAAGCAATTTGTTTGCATAAACACCCAATAACGCAGTTTTTAAAAGTTAATAGTAGTTCGTAGAATAACGGTTGAACTAAAATTTAATAACCGGAACATCTTAGTGCCAGTCATGAAACTACAAATATAATTCAAATATTGGTGATATTAATTGATAGCAAAAACAACGAGTACAAGAACCACTTCAAAGTAGCAAAATTGTAAAACGTATCCAAATATGTACAACATTTCCCGTATATTTTATAGCTCTACGTGAAAACTTTTGACCTAGAACTCATGCAAATAACATAGAATCGATGCTGACATGCTCTTTTTATTTTACTGCGTATATCTTCGAAACGTTTGACGCCTTACAGTTTACGATGGCTCTTACGGTTTCCTATGTATTTCTTTGTATTGTTAGGCTCTTGTCTTTTCTATTGGTTCGGCGGATATATGTGATGATAGTCGGTTGAGTGATATTAACCTGTAAGTGTTTTATTTAAGTGAGGCAATATTAGGGCCGTAGCAAACACGCTACTTTTAGCATCGATGATCGGATTTGGCGACTCTTTCCGTCGTAACATTATTGACTGTTTACATCAAGACAGTTGACATGGCGGCGCGGCGGCGTCTGCAAATCGCGCGTTTAAGCTAGTAAAAGTACCGTGTGAGCTATAGCTCTATTTTTTTATAGCTTCAGGCCAGTTTTCTGTTATATAACAAATTAATAAAGACATTGAAATTTAATGTAGGTTTTCGTTGTTTTAGTTTGTGGTATCACGAGCTGGGATCTTACTTAAATTAATCATCTTCCGAGCCTCTAACCAATTACATTTGGGTCGGCTTCTTGTCTAACGGATTTAGATGAATATCAGTGCTTTCTTTCTTTAAACTGTTGTTAGACTAGTTGTCAGACTACCCGTAACGACTGCCATAGATGTTTAAATGGTAATAATATGTATACTGTTAAACAAGTTTTATTGCAGACTGTACAGGTTATACATAAACCTATTTATTTGCAAAATAAGATGGTCTCGCGCTGGTAGGCTTTCTGTGCAATGCAAGACCAGCTTGTACTGAAAATGTTTAGGTTGCACGGTAGCCGTGTGCACATAGATAATTCATTACTTCATACTTAATGATACTTCAATAATTCATTACTTTATAATATATATCGTATTTAGTACCTATTATAAACAATCATTTAAAAATATATATCAACAAAACAATTTTAATTATTTTTGTGTTTGTGTGGTAACACAAACACAAAAACATTTCTTTATACTTTTTGGTCTTCTTCTTCGTCGTGTCGATGGCTGAGTCAAATTTTATTTTGACTTGCTATCGTGGTGAAATGATTAGTCAATTCGCTTTGGAGAACTCGTGAATTACCCAGGGTGCGCCGGACGTAGGGAATCGTTGTGTACGTCACTCGGGGAGGCTCCTTTCATACACCCCAAAATATTTTTGGTGTACCTCAGCTTTTGGGTTTCTCTACCAAAGCATGATGGGTTAACCTTATTTCCATTTTGGGTTAAAATTACACCTTCATAACTCACTCTGCCGTACTCATCTAAACGATTTGGTGCCTTATATTATTAGGAAAATTGTGACGAGACTAAAAAAAGGTTGTCAGATGACAAAGTAGGGTCTTATAAAGACCTTAATTAATGACACGGGCACGAATTCGTTTTTGCTTCGGGACAGCCCTACGTAATAATATTAGCATGATAATTATGGCGAAAAAGGTTTTTGTTCTTAGTTTAGGGTATCTACTTGAATTTTAAGAGCACGAATGTGCTTGTAATAAGATCTTGTGGGTCATGTTTTAGTTGGTAATAATTATTCTGTACTGTTTGCCAAAGCCTCGTACACAGCTTTTGATTGAATGTAGAAACCATTATGTAAACAACAGAATTAAAACCATTTATTAACACACTTATATTAGCTTCACCTGTATGTATGTATGTATGTATGTAACCGACTCCTTTGGACTCGATTTTGACCCACTTTAAACGGACAGATTTCATTCAAATTTTGCACACTTGTCAAAGATCGATCGATGACAATGAAATAATTCGAAAAAAAAAAACGCTCTTATAAATAAACCAAACTAAAAAGTAGAAAATAAATAATAGTTTAAAAAAACTAAAAAACACGCTTTTAAAGTACTTCTGACTAAAAAGTGAAAAATAATTCCTAATATAAGCTGAAAATGGTAATGAACAAAAAATACTAGTATTATTGTGAAAAAGCGTGGGTTGCTCGATAGACGAAAAATATGGCACGCCCACGCTTTGTTGCTAGGGTTTGAACCCACTATCTCTCGATCGTAAGACCGATTCCTTATGCATTTCGCTACGGCCACTGAAGCTACACTACGGATTAGTTAGATCAAACATTTGAACCAACCCTGGATCCAAGATTTGTTTAAACACACAGGCTATTCTAATTGAAAACAAGCAGAAGCCTTGAATTTCAGTTCAAATGATATGTTTGTGTTAAATCTACTTCTCTTGTACAGATCTCCTTAGAGATTAGAATAGCGGGGTACTGCATGTTTGCGTTTTAGAAATTAATGAACGAATGTGGTATTAGTTCCGTTGGCTTTGGGTTGCGCTGTAGCTGATTGTTATATAGGCTGTAAATAGTAAGGTAATGGTAAGGTGAAGGAGCCGCTTACCAGTGATTCAGTACACGCAATTCATTCCTGACAGTGTGTGTGCTGCCCTTTGGACAAAGGTTTAAAATTTTTATAGCTGAAAAGTTCTAATGAGAGAGTCAAACTCATTTTTTTGTCAACACGGTGCTTTTTTTTAACACGCTTATATTAGCTTCACCTGTATGTATGTATGTATGTATGTATGTATGTAACCGACTCCTTTGGACTCGATTTTGACCCACTTTAAACGGACAGATTTCATTAAAATTTTGCACACCTGTCGAAGATCGATGACAATGCAATAATTCGATAAAAAAAAAAAACGCTCTTATAACGTGAATGTGTTTTAGTTAGAAGTACTTTAAAAGCGTGTTTTTTAGTTTTAAATTTTTAATTATTGTTGGGACAGGCTTTGGGAGTTCACGTCGACCTCCGTGGGTCTATTCTGATTAGTTAGTAGTTAGTAGATACAACACGGTGCTAAGAACCACATGTCTTTCTTCTTACTAACAATATAACAAAAACAAGATGAAAAATTTCCTATACAACACAAATTTGTTACCTATTATGTTGTCATAAAGACGGTCACGGTTCAATATTCATATCCAATGACGCATAAAATAGAGAATGAGCGAACTTTTACAATAGTTAGCGAACAATGTAAATCGAATATAATGAAAGAATGGGCAGAGTTTTGAGGTTGCGTCAGCTTGTTGGCATATAAACAATTATTTCGGGATGAAAGTTATTTATAGTTGGCATTTTCGAAACATTTTGCAGTAAAATTGTCCAAACTTGTGTGGTATTATTACAAGACATGGATGCGTGATGAAAACTATACTTGAAGTATGGATGCTAATTACGATTGTCATTGGTTTGTTTTCACGAATTTTTTTTTTAATTTTCTTGTAAAAAAGCTGCTGTTGATTGGTAATTAAATGTCAGTCTTCCGTGGCATAAAAAATGTGATGAAAGTGAAACCTACCGCCAGCAGTAATCACAGTCATATATCGATTTTGTATTTATTTTTAGCTTCTACACGCTGCTTGAAAGAAGAGTTTAAACTATATTTGTGCCAAATTTTTTAGGAGTTTTAGCTTGAACAGGTAACTCATATCATTCTATGAAACTTTTACATTTATAATATTAGTAGGTTTGATTGATACAAACAGAAACTATGAAATAACACTATTTCCTCACTTACCACCCTTAATTCTTAAATCTTTATTGCACAAAATATAACAAACGCAATACAATAACAAAGGAATAGTGATGAGGTGTGCAAAATAAAAGAGAGGAAGAAGATCGTCCAGGTTAATCACGAGGAACCAAGTACTCAAAGCGTTTGCGTAGGTATGGAGGTGCTTTGAAATAATGAAGTATAGAGTAGATAAGGGAGAGGATATGGCTTTCACGGCGCAGACGACCCTTTATATTCTGCCGGTAAAGATTTAGTAAGTTAACCAAATTAAATCGAATAGAAGTTATTAGATAATAATATGATATTATTATTTTGAATGCTAGTGAACAGTCTAACACTGGTTCTGAGCAAGGTTTTTTTTTGCCTTATAAATGATTGAGGGAGTGTGAAGTCTACCAATCCGCACTTGGCCAACGTGGCCTAATCCATCTCATCATGAGCCCGAGCCCAGCAGTGGGACATGTATTAGATACAGGGCCGCTATTATTATAACAACTAAACCCGCACCAATTTTTTTTCAAGCACCAACATGCTTATATAATAATTATGTTAGGTAGATACCCTAAAACATAAACAAAAACCTTTTCGTACTGGCCATATCATCACGCCCTAATGCCATTAAGCAAGGAATGCCCGGACCAAAAACAGAGGATAGGATTCGTGCCCGTGTCATTAATTAAGTTCTTGATTAGACCCTACTTTGTCCTCTGACAACCTTTATATGGGGCCTCGTCACAATTTTCCTCATAGTATAAGGTGTCAAATCGGGAAATAAGGTTAACCCATCATTATTTGTACACCAAAAATATAAAGATATGTTTGTGTTAACAAACAAAACAAGAAAAAAAATATATAATTATTTATTTTCTCTTTCACAAATTGGTAAAAAAATACATAAGAATGTTGTACAAACAGAGGCTGGTGTCTGATTTAGGAGAACCTGTGGTTCCGATCACCAGGAGTATTACTACCAGATTTGTCTTAACTCTAGTTTTACAGCAATTACTGAAGAACCAAAAGTAAGTAAAGTAAGTAAAGTAAGTTTTTGACAAAAAAGGTTTCTTAAACAAATAAGACAGTGTAATTTAAAGTGAGAGATAGCTATTTAAACAATATAAATGATAGGCATTGCTTTTTACATCAATTTAATTTATTATCAACGAAATTTTATATATAATAAGTAAATAACTATTATAGTATTTTATTAAATCATATTTTGTTAACAAACAAGAAAATAATAGTAAGTATAACTTGACTACGTAATAATATTGTACTTCTTCTTCTTTCGTGTCGATGGCTGCAGTCATATTCTCATGGTGTTGACTTGCCATCGTGGTGAAAGGATTTGCCAGTCTGTTTGGTGGAAATTCGCAGACTGCCCAGGGTGCGCCGGACGCAGGGGTATCAACCCCTGCGTCCGGCGTACGTACGTGTACGTATATATATATATATATTTGTTGTATTATATTGTACTTAATGTTGGTTTGCTACACAGAGAGGACTGCGAGAACTACGACCGCGTTAAAATTAAAGATTTGAACTAAAGCAATATGATGAGTACATAATTATTTGTAATGTGCTTGCCAAGAACTGTCAATTGATATCAAACACGTCATGATTATGTTTTTTTTCATGTTGTAATCTGACGTTTAAATAGATATATTTTTTTTAATGTATATAGCCTATGTCGCTCGACCAATTCTTATGAATCTAATGATACCTCATTCATTAAAATCCTTTCAGTAGTTTAGGCGCTCTAATGGAACATACAAAAAAACTCATTACTGCTAAAATCATTACCCTTTTCGCTTTATCGTAGTTGGGTAAAAAGAAAATATAGGCCCCATAGTTTTGTCACTGTCCGTGGTGTCTACACTCTTTCCATATAGACACTTTGTCTATATTTGGCATTATTCAGTCTACCGCTTTGCTTTGGAGGGAAGTAAAGATACATACTTTCCAACTCCAACTATATACTTCTGATTAAATTCGTTGCGGGTTCCAAGACAATTTTAACTCTCCCTGGGATTGCCCGTGTGTCATGCACGGTGCCTTTCAGTTGGTTACCGCTGTAGATCCTGGCGTCACAGGAGTCACAGTGGTGGGCGTGTGGGTGGGATTATATCCCGTAAAAAAAAGTTGGGTAAAAAGAATTGAAATTTGATTTTGTTAATATATATTTCTAAACGATTGTTTATAATAAGTACTAAATTCTTTAATGTATACGATTTATATAATATAGTATTAGATTATTGGAGTATCCCTGCTGAAAACAAACCATTAAATGAATAGCACATTAGTGAAAACCGATCCCAGCTTAACCTAAAATAATTGAAATACCCACAAATATTCCCAATTTAAACACAAAGTGGAGATTCCGAACAATTATATTTTTAGATATAATTGGAGAAATACGATACAGAATAAAGCTTTTGTATTAATCAATTAGTTCGGCAAATATTATTTACAAGTGCCACCTACACAAAACAATTAACAAAATACTTGAAAGTTTCGTTGATAGAACAAAACATTTTGTAATCCAAATTACCCAGCCGGGTGTGGCTGAGGCTGTACAATACCCACACTTCACCGGTTATGGTTAGGTCCCATGGGAAAGTGTTGTCGCACTCAATTGACTTCCCTACAAAAATTTAAAAATCAAGACGGAAGTGGCGTCACATCCTTCGATATCGGCATAAAACGGAACGGTTACGGCCGGCACTCACTTTTGCCGCTGAATTCGTCGAGTCAACACGAAAAATTAAAGTGAAATTAGTGTTGGAGTATCGTTCCAATTTAATTGTGCAGTCTATTTTATATTTAAAATCTACTAATTGTGAATTAATACGTAAGATATAAGTTTTGTGATGTGCAACGGTTTTACAATAAATTAAAGTGGTTTGCTTTGTGTTAAATGCGATTATAGCTGATTTATATAATTAAAAAGGAGTATATCTAACATATTTGTTTCTTTTAATAGGGAGCCTAGTGCCATCCACCGGTCACAATTCCAACTCAGTGCTGCATTGTGCATTTCCTGACGGAAAGTTCACAAATAACACTTTGCCTGACCCGGGAATCGTACCCGAGTCCTTGTGATGAGAGACGCACCCGCTAACAACTAGACCATCGAGGTAGTATCAAAATAATACTTTTATAGTAACTGTGTCTGTCGGTAATGCACAGAATTGTGCTTTATAAAAATATTACGTAGAAGTTATATAGCTCCGAACAGTCAAAAGCTGATAATGAAAAGTTTTAGAAATAAACCGTTGAAAAATTTATTACTTATATTCTTATATCATTCATTTCATTTTCATTTCAAAGTTCTTTATTTAAAAAAAAATACAGGAAACATAAAATACATTGCAATTAAAATACCGTACTTATGTTTAACATGATTTAACACTAACTATATCAGGCTCAGTACCTATACAAGTTTTATTAAGTAATATGCTTAAGCTGCCAAGTGATAGATAATAGTTTCTAGTTAATCACTATAATATTTAGAGAGCGGGGGTAGTGTGTTAATATCCACTTGTTGCCGTAAAATTTATTATTGTAAATAAATGAAGAAATTTTGAAAAAGATTTGTAGAAATGTATTATTAATTATATCAATTCTCTATGAATAGACTCGTACCTTTATCGGTATTTATAGGCCTTTGTATTGCATAACTTTTAAAGACTGGTATTAAATTGAAGGCAATTTTACGTGTGGGCGGGCCTTCAGAACAGACACTGTGAAAAGCTATTTTGGTTCTAATTAATTAGGATGTCATTGAAAGAAATTACGTAGTGGAATATGACTATTATACGGAAAAAATGGCGTAACGTGTTATAACTTAATACTGCGAAATAATATAATGCGTAAAAATCTTTTTTTTAATTAAACAATAATTATAGTTGATGATTTACTTGTATTTTCTATTTCAATGCGTGATTAATTTTAATTAGCTGTTCTGAAAAACTGCCCACACGTAAAATTGGCTTCAGTTTAATACCAGTCTTTAAAAGTAATGTAATACAAAGGCTCATGCCTATAAATACCAATAAAGTTACGAGTCTATTCATAGAGAATTAATATAATTAATAAATTTTCCAACGGTTTATTTTTAAAACCTGTAACCTATCAGTGCTTGACGTTTCAACAAAGTTGCACTTTGTCATGGTCGCAAGTTGATTGAAAGGTGAATAAAAATTAATCGCGTTAATGCCCGTTAAAATCATATCAATTCAACGCGAAAGTTTAAAAGTTATTAAAAATAAAAACAAAATAATAGCAGCCCAGTATCTAGTACATGTCCCACTGCTGGGCTCGGGCCTCTTCTCAGGATGAGAAGGGTTAGGCCATAGTCCACCACGCTGGCCAAGTGCGGGTTGGTAGACCTCACACACTCTCGAGCACTTATTAGGCACTCTAAGGCATGTAGGTTTCCTCACGATATTTTCCTTCATCGTTAGCAAATGATCATTTATATGATAAATACACACATAATATCTTTGAAAAGACGAGAGGTGTGTGCCGCGGGTTCGAACCCGAGACCTTTAACTTAGCAGTCCTACGGTCTCCCACTCGGTTATCGCTGCTTATTATTATTATTAAATATGTTTGTGTTAAATCTGCTACTATTGTACAATTCTCCTGAGAGACCTAGACATTGCATGATTGCATTTTAGATAAAGATAAAGATCATTTTATTCACACAAAAAAGAGTTACATGGTTTTTATTAAAACTGACGTGAGTTTGTAACATTATAAAAATTATGAAATACGTTATGTTCGTCGCGCGTCGCTGCCCGCAGTGCAAGACTGGCTGCGACTCAGGCGCGACGTATCGCACTCTCTTGATAATGCCTAGACGTATAACGAAACCGCGGTCGACTAAATAGACCAACATTACGTGAGTAACACCCGTATTTCATAATTTTAATAAAGTTACATGGTTCTTAAAATATATAATATCTATAATATCTATTTTGCCAGTCTGTCAGATATTAATGTACAAAATTGTGTTTGTGAAACGTAATTATTTCCGAACAAATATAACCTATCAGGCATAGACTGTCAAATTGCTGTTGCCAGAGATGCCGTATATTAATTTCCTTTATACAGCTATAAATCTGAGTAAGGGAGAGAAATCAGAATAAGAAAACGGTATTTATCATGCACACTTAGTTGAATGTTAATAACAGAAATGAGACAGGGGTGCCAAATTGCAGTCATCAATATCCAAAATAATTTCAATTTGCCGCCTTTATGATTGATTTTTCTCTATTTCATGTGAAATGGTAATATTTTAAGACGCGCAATATATATTATAAATTGCTATTTTGTACAGTTCTGCTAAGTTTTTGGCTGATGAACCAGCTTAATATGTAAAAAAATGCCTCAATGGTCTAGTGGTTAGCGTATGAGCTTTTCACTGCGAGTTCTTGGATTTTATTCTCGGGTCGGGCAAAATGTTATATGTGAACTTTGCGTTAGGCAATTCACAATAGCAGCAGGGAGTTAGAATTGTGCCCGGTGGAAAGCGATAGGCTCACCCCTATATCATGAGACCTAAACTTAACAGGTGAAGTGTAGGTGTTGTACACCTCTGCCACACCCTTCTGGGTAATATAGGCGTTATGGTTAAAAAGAACATTGGTTGTAATTATTCTGTGATAAGATTCTTCGCATCTCCTTTGCAATTGGCAACACTTTTTTTTTTAATGCTTACTAGTAATTTGCAATTACAAATTACTAGTATTCTTGTTAACCATTCTTGTTGTCCAGCTAAGCTTAATTCGCTTGTGTTAGGAGGAAGTTCACGTCCGTGGTGTAATGGCCAGGATTCGAACCCACGACCTCGCAATCGTAAGACCGATGCCTTATCCATTACGGCCGCTTCGATCTAACTACTTCGTGTGATCTAACTACTTCGCAAAAAATCTGCTAATAATATTATAGAATGATTCGTTAAGAACTGCAGATCAGCAACGATAGAGACTCACAAAAAAACCCAATTAGAAGAGAAAGGTAGTTTAACTTTTATAGACGACGACTATGTGCCGATTTCAGCAACGTCTGAAACAAAAGTTTAACTCCAACCTATAGCTTACGATCTGCCTGTCCCGTACAAACATTCAATGAGAGAGACGAAACCGTAGATAAAGAAGGTCGTTGAAATCGGGCTTAAGCTGACGTGTAGACATTAACTTACTATCCTCGAGAAATCAAATTAAGATCGGCGCGTTTTTTTGACTAGATTGCCTTCCAAAACCAAATGGTCGCGTGAAGGTCAAATGTATTATGTGATCAAAATTAAAGTTACGTTTACATTAGATAGATAGAGTAATCTTTATTGCACACCAAAATAAATGCAAAAAGAACATTATTAGGCGTCCTTATCGCTACAAAGCGATGCCTTACAGGCAACTTTTGGATGGATAAAAAGATAGTTAGACTGATATGGGACAGAATAAGGTGTGAGAAATGCATTGTTTATCCAAACTGCAAAGGAGTGATACGCCCAGCCCGAGTCTGTGTTTTCAGATGAGTATATATTTAAGTCTCTTCAAAGCAAGAGTAAATAGACATTGTATAGGTAACTCCACCGTAGACCGCATCATCATTTTCCATCAACCGGGCAATCATACGAGCGCGAGATAGATTTTGGCGAGTTTTTGTCATGTTTCTCCATATAAAAATATGACAAAAACATGACTAAATCTATCTCGCGCTCGTATGCTTGCCCCCAGATGTGATCGTGATAAATAAACATGATAGATAACAAAGTATCCTATAGTATGCCCATGTATTTGTCTGTATGTATTTGACAACAGCCTAGGCTGCTGGAGCCCCGTGATAACCATACGAGTTATATTATTCATGAGTGAAACAATCGGCTGTCGGCTTATTACTTTTGAACAACCGTAACGAAGTATAAAAAAAAAAAAGTATAATAGAAGAAAAGCAGCTGTAAAACTAAACAATACATAATTATTTATCTATCAAAAGAACAGAATAGCGTTTCAAATGTTTTCAACTACTGGTCTGAAGAGAATTTTGTATTATATATTAAGTGCTTACAACTCAACGTAATGTTAAGCTTCTTATCTCTTAAGTATATGACTCCAGAGTACATAAAGCCACCCAAAAACCCCTCGCTGACAGTAATCCTAGGTTCAAGAACGTAAGAGCAACGCTCTAACAAATAAAGCTCCCTGCGGTGTTGATAATATCAACACTGAAAGCTATTTCAAGTGTTTTTTAGAATACTTATTTTGAAGTCTGCTGCCTCGATGGTCTCGTAGTTAGCATATACGCCTCTCGTGGTCTCGGGTTCGATTTTCTTTCGGGCAGAGTGTTTTTTGTGATCTTTCCGTCAGGAAATTCACAATAGCCGTACGGAGTTGGATTCCCATAGGACCTTAACATAGCAGGTAAAAATTGGGTGTTGTACCTCTGCCACACCTTCTGTGTAATATAGGCGTGGTGTTAAGTTATGTTATTATGAAAATTTTAACAATTGTTTTTCTTCACTGGCTGAATAAATTGCTATTGGAATATAAGATCAGTAAGTACGGAAAACGTGTTTTGTTATTGTATTTTTTAAAATATTACAATTTGTTATTAATGTTGACCACGTCTAAAATCTGTATTTAGAAGATGCCCTATGTAGCATCCATCCTGTATACCTACATTATAGTTTCTGCCCGCAGATACGTTAAAAAAGTACCTTAAAACCTGCCTTGGGTTCTGAACTATCGGTATACCAATTTTCATCTTGATAGGATCAGTGGTTTACCAGTAAATGCTCATCAGACTGATAGACAAACTGAGTGACTTAGGAATTAATAATAAGTAAGGATGTAAAACTAAGGAAAACTACGGCATGAGCGTGACAAATGTGTGTCATCTATTGTCATCTTGTAGACAACAGTTGTCTATAATAAATAATAATAATAAATAAGTATTTCACAACTCACACACAACGCCATCTAGTCCCAAACTAAGCAGAGCTTGTACTATGGGTACTAGAATAACTGATACTAATACATATATACTTTTCTTTAGTAAATACATACATATTAAACATAGAAACACCCTGACCAAGACAAACCCCCATGTTCATTCACACAAAGATTTGTCTTAAGTGGGCATCGAACCTACGACCTCGGCGTCGCAGGCAGGTACACTACCCACTTCACCATCCGGTCGTCTATTTTAACACGCTTATATTAGCTTTACTTGTATGTATGTATGTAACCAACTCCTTTGGACTCGATTTTGACCCACTTTTTAGTTCTAGATAGAAATCCGAGACTGTTTTAAAGTCTATTTTCAATATCTTTTCATAATATAACATAACATCACGCCTATATTACCCAGAAGGGTGTATCAGAGGTGTTTAGCACCCACACTTCACCATGGGCAGTGATGTATAATCTTGTTAGCAGTGACCTATAAGTTATATGGTTATAGTTATGTCTTTAAGCGGTCGCCTTGCCGCTCTCCACTGCACTGGTGTTGTGGGTTCGATCCCCACATGGGACAAATCTTTGTGTGATTCACAAAGATTTGTTCTGAGACTGGGTGTGCTTGTGAGAGTGAATGTGAGCCATTGGATAGTGTAATTGCTTCTGGCGTTCTGTCTAATGTAAAAAATCGAAAATTTATTTATTTATAGTTGGCACGCCTGTACACTGTAGGACATAATTAATTTATAGCTACATGGATGGCTGTGTATACAATCATTTTGTCTTAGAATACTGTTAAACTTTAAATAAATATTATTTGTCATATTTAAGTAGTTATTCACTGTTTCAAAATATGTATAGTTTTTAACGACTGTAGTATTTTTTTAAATGAATATATCAGTAACCAATCTTCAACCAAATACAATTGATTTTACAAGTTTAATGCCAAATATCGCGGCGAAACATAGAACGTTATAAGTTACTCAATAGAAGATCAAACTAATGCTTTATAAATTACAAGTCGGTTATGTGGACAGTTATGTATAACTTGTTAGCAATGGCACTGAGTGTAGATAGCGTGGTACATTGTAGGACAGAACCAATTATGAGCTACTGAGATTGCTGTGTGTCCAATAAATTTGTCTTAGGTGTGTACGGAAGCCTGGAATATCACGCCATCGTTTAGTCTGAAATAAAGCTATAAATAACTTCATTAACGATTTGTTTGTAATTTTTGGTCCTAAGAATTATTTTGACACAGCATTTTTTGTCTTCTTCTTTAGAGTAAGAAACAACTTGATGTTACGCTTAGGTATATTTAGTGCAAGAATTTTAATCTTTTATGCTAGAAGCTCCATTTTTTTTTAAACCATAACGTCAACCTGACATACACAAAAAAGCATAGTTTTTCACGTAATAATTAACATTTAAAAAAATATTAGTCTGATATTTTTTAATAAAATTTATTTCTGTCTAATATTTTTCCACATTAAAATGTCATAGGTTGTACGCAAATCTACTAAATGTTCCCATACAAACTGAATTCCGCTTTCATTTGTGATTCAAGCGTATTTACTAAATACTGTTTTTTTTTTTTAATATTTTGCAGTCTGCTTTAATATCTTGGTATTTGTCGAATTTTTGATGGGTCAAAATTTCAGAGCATTCAATTTCATGAAAGTGGACTACGAAAGGCTAAATGATGATGATGATGATGAATTTCATGTATTTTCTTCATATTTGTTCTGTATTATAAACATTTATACCTGTACTGTTTTTTAAAAAGGTAATGGAAAAATATTAAGATTTCATTCAAATTTTTTGAAAACTAAGAAAAATGTATATAATATATATGTTACCACATTTGAATCGACCAGTAGTGCTTTCTCACGGGGTTAAAGTAAGCGCGCGTGCGCGGAACAGAGATCGCACTACTAAGTCTGATTTTTACCGCGATTGGTAAAAACGCGGTCAGTCTGCCGGACTCTTTAAAGGAATATTGGCATTTTACTTTACTGTCGTTAAAAGGGTATAATAGTTGTTCCATTAGGAAAATAATAGTTAATCCGATTACTATAGCTGGTGATTTAGGAACAAAATAGTTGTTTGGTTTTCAGTTAGTCCGTTTAAGTTAGTCTGTGAGGAAGTAGCGATATTTCCGTACCTATTCAACTTTTATTTATATTCTTTCGGCTCTTTCAACAAAGAGCCTCGAACTTTCTTTGTTCATAATGGCAGCGGTTAGAAAAGTTATAATCGGTTACAAGCCTTCAAAAGGGGGATTGTAAATAAAATTTGTATTTATTTGTTATGAAACATTGTGAGTGGGCAATAAAAGGTTTTACAGAAAACTTTCTCTTCCTTATTGGTTTAAGTAACTTTCTGTGATGATTGCGCCCCGTGTAAGATTAGGTTCACGAGGCAAAGTCATTTTGATATGCGACCAATTACCGCCTCGGGTTTAAGCAAAAGTGTCAAAGTCGAGCAAAAGTGTCATTTCTCAGTAGCATGGAGTCTGGAATTGTGCCTGTCAGATAACGATGAATGGGACCTTACATATCAAGTGAAAGTGGGTGTTATATACCTTTTTTTTATACTACGCCCACAGCGAACGAACGTGTAGTCCACCTGATGGTAAGTGGAGTACAGCCCATGGACATCAACAATCCACAAAAGCAGATTATAGATGCGTCGCTGCAGCTGAAGACTACGTTGTTATGCCTCATGTGCCAGTAATTTCAGGGCCTGATCTCACCACCAAACCGGAACACAGTAATGGAAGCACTACTATTTGGCAGCAGGTTAAAGGTGAGACGGTGGTGCTGCCGCCCTCGAGCTCATTCACAAGAGCTCTACCACCTTTAGTCTTTTTCGAATACTACACCAAAATATTACTTTAACTTTGTTTTGAGAACTGAAAATGTCTAAAGGTGAAATACACCCACATATTACCTGATATTATTATGTAAAGTTTAGTCGTTTTATTTATACTCACGGAAAATTACATCTTTTAGTGTTATTATCTCTGCTATTAAAATAAGATGAGCCCCGATTTCCTTGAAGGTGCTTAGGAAAATAAACACAAACATACTTTTTATCATTTAATTAAATCGGCTGTGTTCTTTATAATTTTGTAATTATAATCTTACGCCTCATGTAAATATTTAATTTCGGAACAACTCGGCGGAGAATATTATTTTGTTAACATTGGGTCCTGGAACAAACATAGTGTACGTTACGCCAGCAAGAAAGTGTCACCTAGAGTGATATGAGTAGAACGTATAATTAGTGCGCAATCTGCTGTAAATGTGCGCCGCATAAAAAATTTGTGCGTCTTGTAGTTTTGAAAAAAAAACGTAAAAACGATTCCTGCTGGAGTAACGTTGTTCTAGCAAGAAAATTCTAGACCAATCATCGGAGATATAAAATACATACATGGGCAGAGAGCTTATATTTGTGCAAATTTGTGCGCCATAAATATAATTTGTGCGTCTTCAGGTTTTCGAGATATTGCGTTTCCCGCTGGAGTAACGTTTTGCGAATTCGTGTATCTCAAAGACCATTATATGTGCGCCTGTAGAATGAACATACACGAATAGCTCTTAATTTGTGCATATTTGTGACATAATTAGATGCCAGATAATATTTATAATTTTCAAGTAATCGCGCTTTATTGAAAACTTAAAAAAATATTGTAGCGCCTAAATGAGAAGATGTATTAACTCGCTAAAAACTGTATTCGTTCCATCTTGACGTTTATAATTACCATAAAAAGTTTCAAAACAGAACCTACAAGCGATAATGAATAATATTACTAAAAGTCAAAACGACGGCATCATAACTTTGACGCCATCAAACAAGAAACTGGCTCAACGTAAGATGTGTAAATTTAAACCAAAAATTAGTGCATTTATCAAATAATATAAAGTAAAAATATCCAGCTTCAACTGTTTCGTATTAAGTAAATATTAAGACTAAACCAAAACAGTTATTCGGCGCAGGTTATCCGACCAAATTCGAATGACTACAAAAAAGCGACGGATTCATACGTATCGATGACCACCTTTATTAAACGTATTACACCTAAACTGTGTTCGTACAGTCACGCTCAAATAATCGTTGGGAATTATTATTACAATGACCTAATAAAAATATAATATATATTAAATGTACTTTCTGATCATATGAAATCAAAGAGCTTGTTGGTTTAAAAAAAAAAATATTTTTTTTATCATAATCATGATTCTTAAAGTAATTATGGCATCAAATCACAGATCAAATTTCCTACCTATAAATATTAAAACAAACATTGTTCAATTAAACTATTTGTACCTTGTATAGTCATTTGGTATTATTTAAAATCACAGATCAGTTTTTCATTTACTTAAATACACAAACAATAAAATCACTTAAAGTGGCTCAGTACCATCATGGCGTGAAATTTAAATATTAAGTAGTTGTTGTTTTGGCCGAGATATAATTAAGTTTTGGGTATGATTGTATAGTACGCGAACGTAAGAAATACCTATAGAGCGTTATATTTTGTTATGAGTTTATGTTTCTTAAAAAATAGCCGGATTTGAAAACTTCAACCCAAGTTTCACATATCGGGCTGCTTAGGTTTGGGTTTTCAAATTAGGCTAATTTTAAGAAACATAAGCTGATAATAATTTTAACCGGTCTATACTACGTTCGCGTATCATACTATCATATCCAAAACTAAATTATATCTCGGCCAACAAATAGGTAACTACTTTATACTTGAATTTCCCGTTATGATGGTACTGAACCTTTATCACAGAAAATCACAGTTTTTTCGTTTTTCTACTGATATAATAAATGCAAATGGCTAAATTTATTTATGTCTAATCAAAAAAAAAATCTGAATTTATTTTAATAACTATTTCTACTGCACTGTACTCGGGCACAATACGTTTCAACCAGTTAGCGAGTAAAGTTAAGAAGGTCATCGATACGTATGAATCCGTCGCTTTTTTGTAGTCATCCGAATTTGGTCGGATAAACCTGCGCCGAATAACTGTTTTTGGTTTAGTCTTAATATTTACTTAATACGAAACAGTTGAAGCTGGATATTTTTACTTTATATTATTTGATAAATGCACTAATTTTTGGTTTACATTTACACATCTTAGGTTGAGCCAGTTTCTTGTTTGATGGTGTCAAAGTTATGATGCCGTCGTTTTGACTTTTAGTAATATTATTCATTATCGCTTGTAGGTTCTGTTTTGAAACTTTTTATGGTAATTATAAACGTCAAGATGGAACGAATACAGTTTTTAGCGAGTTTATACGTCTTCTCATTTAGGCGCTACAATATTTTTTTAAGTTTTCAATAAAGCGCGATTACTTGAAATTATAAATATTATCTGGCATCTAATTATGTCACAAATATGCACAAATTAAGAGCTATTCGTGTATGTTCATTCTACAGGCGCACATATAATGGTCTTTGAGATACACGAATTCGCAAAACGTTACTCCAGCGGGAAACGCAATATCTCGAAAACCTGAAGACGCACAAATTATATTTATGGCGCACAAATTTGCACAAATATAAGCTCTCTGCCCATGTATGTATTTTATATCTCCGATGATTGGTCTAGAATTTTCTTGCTAGAACAACGTTACTCCAGCTGGAATCGTTTTTACGTTTTTTTTTCAAAACTACAAGACGCACAAATTTTTTATGCGGCGCACATTTACAGCAGATTGCGCACTAATTATACGTTCTACTCATATCACTCTAGGTGACACTTTCTTGCTGGCGTAACGTACACACAAACATATTGTTATTATAAGAAGCGTATATCGTTATATTCTTAGTTGAGAACGGATCATATTCCACTTGTAAATTAAATTTAAACAGAGAATAAATTTAGATTAAATCAATTTCAGAGGTGTTAGATAAAACTTATTGGCAGGATAAGCACAACACACATAAATTAAAGTGACAGCTGTTTTTTTTTTCGAGTGAAATTTGTGTTACTTTTATAGATCTATCCAGAACTTCTGAAACTGGTCCTAAATATGCTATTTGTGTCGCTTTATCAAATGACTGCTCTAAACTAATAATTTTAAGATTCACATTGCATAGTAGCAAGATAAGGCAATCAACTTTTCTGAACCAAAATATAAAAAGCATTATCTTATTTCAGAAAAAAACAATTTTTCTTATAACTATTATTATGATTAGTCTATTTTTCAGTGATTACCATTATTTAGCAAACAATCTAGAACCACTAACATATACAATGTCTCTAGCTGTTCAAATATAATTTTAGTTCATTGTCCTGTTATATCATGCAAATTGTTCACAATAAAATATTATAAGATAACATATCATAACATAACATAACATAACATAACATCACGCCTATATTATTACCTAGAAGGGTGTTTATTTCTAGGTTAAGTCTATCGCCATCCACCGAGCTCAATTTCATTACTGTGTGAATTTCCTAACGGAAAGTTCACAAATAACACTTTGCCCAACCTGGGCATCAAACCCGAGACCTCGCGGTGAGAGGCACGTACGCTAACCACTAGACCATCGAGGCAGATTATTATTTAGTTTATCACTTCAATTAATATTAAATGGAATACACTAATGTTTCTAGAATAATTTTAAACTAAAGCTAGCTGTCTTTTATTTGATATTATTTAATCAACCAGTTTTATTTTAAGTTCACTTTAGTCTTATTAAGATAATTTAGTCATTTGTTCTACGAGACAAAGCATTTAACAGAGCTAAATTTAGACAAATTTAATCTAGTTGATTGTAGTTTGTGCGCCAAAATGGCGACCGATAACTTTTAACAGATATCATAACTTTTTACTGCGCACACCTCACGGGCTTACAGGCTTTATTAAATTTCAGAGCTATGTCGAAAAGTCGTTTGTATAAAAAGTTTTTGAAGTTGTGATTTAGAAAAGCGATGGAAAGGTGTTTTATTATTAGCCTTTGGACGCAGGGTGAGCCTTTTAAAGGTTAACCGAGGGTATAAGATGTCAAGATTGTACATTTTTCTAACTTTCCTAAAGAAAAAAGGTAATTCGATGTGAGAGTAATAACTTTTTTTATTTAAAGCGACGCCCCTTTTTGGAATACCTTCAGTGGCACGGGGGTGTTCATAAAAATACATTTCACATACACAAAGAACAAATCTTTGCGGATCACACAAAGATTTGTCCCGTGTAGGGCACCCACAACACCAGCGCAGTTAAAAGTGACGAGCCGACCGGTTTAATAAAACTGATTTATGTTATGTTTTTTTTGGCTAATACTCTAGGAAATTTAACAACTCTACAAGCAAGAATTTGTACTTCTTTATTTCCAATATCTAAATTTCAGAGTGGACCAAAATAAAAACTTAAGAATACACTCTACAATTTTTTTGAGGAGAATTTGCTTTTATTACGGTAATTTATTAAAATCTAAGCGACCGTTATTTTTTTTTATTAAAATGTAATATTAATTATTTTGATGCCAGTATGACGTAAGTATCTGATTCCTAGTAAAGCCGTGGTAACTAGATAACTTGACCTAAGCTTACAAAGTAATAAGGTGACGAAGGTAATAGGATTGCTTTTAGAAACGCGCCTGACTTGTTATGATAATGTAATCAAAGATAGTTACCGTTTCTACTTGAGATAGCAATTTTCAATAGAGAAAATATAATCTTTTTAACACCTTATTAGGAACGTGTGAATCTTGCCCTTTAAGAACTGTTTTTATTTATTTATTTATTTGAGATATTCGATATTAGATTTATTCCTGACCTTCCGTATAGTTTGTTTGAAACAAAAAGTGCTCGAGTGTAATGTGAAGTCTACCAATCTACACTTGGCCAGCGTAGTGGACTATGACCTAACCCTTCTCATCATAGAAGACCCGAGCCCAACAATGGAACCTGTATTAGATACAGAGCTGCTATTATCACTTGTTTTAGACTGCCTTACTTGTTTTTCACTTCTGTTGATTAAATATTTTGCTAAAATAACTAAGGATTTTATCACATAGATGAAGAGTTGTAAAGTGAATGCTACAGAATGACAAACAGGCCGACTGCATTCAAATTGCTTGCTGAATGCACGAATGACTGCGTCAGTTATACCATTCGCGAGGGCAAAACTAACGTACTGCGATTTTCCCATTAAAAAACCATTGAAATTTCAACGTCATCATGCATCTATCTTAGTTTTTTTTAATTATGTTTGTAAACAATTAGATACTTCATAAAGATTACAACCTAGTCTAGATATAAAATAAGAGACTAATGAATAATTTGATTTTGACCTAAGCTACTAACTATGCTAAGAATGTGTTCATTAAAACCTATTTTATTCAGAAGTCAGAAATCAGAAACATTTATTTGTTTAAACATAGGTATAATATAGGTGGATCTTGTTTACAGTGCAAAAAGTTTCACTATGTTTTACCCTCAAGGGTGTACAATAAAGTAAAATTAAAATTACAAATTAAATATTAAAAAAAAGAGTACATGCATACCCAAGTAGCATTACAAGCTGTATAAAAGCTGTACTAGAGCGTAATTTTATACTTAAAGCTGTATAGTAGCTGTATAAAGGCTGCATAAGCGCTTATACAGCCCTTATAAGTGTAAAATGGGCACAAGTTATACAGCGTTTGGTGTTATAAGAGCTGTATAGTAGCTGTATAAAGGCTGTATTAGAGCTGTTATTTGGTGTCAAAAGAAACTACAATACTTTTGTAACTCTCTTATAACACTATTGTAGAACTTTAACTCTCCAGATGGTATCCTAAACGTATCTTGTAAGAGTTAAAGTTCTACAATAGTGTTATAAAAGAATTACAAAAGTATAGATATTTTAATGTACATCATATTTTTTATCTACATTATGCAAATTATTATAATGGCAAATTACTTGCTAAGAAAAACATATAAATGATCTTGAACTTATTGGTTTGGTGAAAATAACGTGCAAACCAATATTTATTGTAAACCTGTATATGGTTTTCGGTAAAATATTCGCGCGCCAGCATAAAAATCAAGAAAAACAAAAGAAATACTGAATATCGGTAAGTAAGTTTTTGTATTTTAAGGTTAGAATAACAACATTTTAATTTCAAGTAATAAGGAAAAGGCCAAGTTAACGTTATTTAAGCTAGTAAACATGATACGGCTAAAGATAATGCAAAATAATGTCAATTCTTATTGTTTTTAGAATCATCTAATATGTTTTTGTTTATTAGAAAATGGCGTCAATTTTAAACAGCCCTAACACTATTTGAAGAGCAATATAGCGCCAGTAGCTGTACTATGGAATAAATGAAGTGTATTGTACAGCTTTTAACTTCTAATTAGAGTAATTTTAGAATATTTTTATTCAATAGGCTGTATTGTGCTCTTCATTTAGATAATAACTAATAACCTCTATAGATACGTATAAAGAATTAAAATCTTTAAAACCATTTTGACGATTATTTATTAAGGTATTTTCTTTATTTTTCAGAATAATATGTCTTTCAAGATAATAGAAACTGAAGAAAAATGTCAAAAAAACTTTGCATAGTGCCAAGTTCCTGGGAATCAAAAGGGGTGTTATGATGGCGAAGGAAGCAATTAATAATGTTATTTTTATCTCCTTTTTTTTTTCTCTTTTTTTTTTTCGTACGGAACCCTCATTGGAGCTATGGATTGTCGGTGTGGTTGAATGGTTTTTTCTTTCAGTCAATATTGGTTCACTATCATTACTGTTATTTAAGTTGTAATTCCTTATATTCAAATATTCCTTCTCAATCCATCTCCTGACTGCGACATTGATTTGACGTCTCCGTCAATAATACAGACTAAATCTGTACTATAGCTGCCATTTATCTTTTTAGTTCTATAATACTCTCTTAGAAGTAACTAATACAGCTTTAATACTTATAAGAGTGTTAAATTACACCATAAAAACTAGTGTTATAATGGAGTTAGCATATGCCTTTGTACAGCAACAAGTGTCAAGTAACACTATAATACAGCTTAAAGCTGTAATAAGCGAGTGAATAGTACTATAATACAGCCTTTATACAGCTTTAGCCGTAGAAATACGCTTGGAGTGTTACACAATTATTAAAGCTGTATAGTAGAGTTGTAATATTCCGATATAACACCTTAAGTGTACGCAGATACCATTATAAAGCCTATATCCAGCTGGGCTGTATAATAGCGGATTGTAACACTCTTATAACGCTTATAACCTTTCCTGACTCTCTTATACCGCTCTTATAACACTTTAAGTTCTATATTGGCTGTATTATTGATGCTGACGACACTTACGTGCTACTTGGGTAGTTTACATTTCAAAATTTATCGTTATAGAAATCGTTGATGTTATAATATGCTTTAACAATTAGCATTCTCTTAAAATGAACCTTGAACAATTGTGTGTTGAGATTCTTATTATTTATTATTATATTTATTATTATTGTCACTATTATTGAAAATAACACTTGGTTCTTGTGTTATTTAAAAATATCACTACACCACTTAAAGAACTCACTTCACTAAACTAGCTCAAAAGGTTTCGTCATACGCATGCATCTATCATGGTGGTAGATTTTTTGTAAATGAGCCTAATGGTGCTCCCACATTGCCGTTAGAAAATGTTTAGTAACGTTAGTAAATATTTGTTAGCAAACATTTAATCACAGATGTTAAAAAATGTTTTCATGTTAGAAAATGTTAAATAACGTTAAGTTAACAAATTATAACAAAATAAAACATGTGTTTTCTTTTAGCATTTGGCGCATCCATTTTTTTTCTTCTTTTTTAAACAAAAAATGAAAGCTATTCTAATGAGCAAATCCTCTCCCATTTTCGTGTAGACGCTCTCAGAACGCAAACCAAACTGCGAGCCAATACCAGATTTAAATGTCATCAAATGTTAGTAAACATTAGTAATCATTTTCTTTTAGTGTAGGAGCACTTATAACATCTAACAGTTTCTAACAAAATGTAACAATTGACAACATTTGTGAGTAAATGTTTTTATGTTAGAAAATGTTTACAAACATTTTCTAACGGCAGTGTGGGAGCACCATAACAAAACAAACACAGCTATGAGCTTGGGTCCTAAAATTACAAGTACGCGCGGCAGAATAACGTGCAAAGACTCATTTGCAATACTTGTGTACATTATAAGGGTTGAAAAATGAAGAATACAGCGGGATTTGAACCCATTGCTTCACTAATTTAGCTATGGACTCATATACTGCTGTAGTCGAAGCATCTGATAATATAATATATCGAAAGATGCTTATCATCTATCTATCATCTATAAGCCACCCATTATGCATATTTAAATTAGAATTTGTACGGGGAACTACACAACATACAACTGTACGGGGAAGGTACATCTAAATGATAAGTGTGATAGAAGTTTAAAGAATGAATTTAAAGTTAGATAGATAACACTGAAGACTTAATTGACCGACACGCGGCGAACGGAACGTTTTGATGTTATCATAACCGATTGATTGCAACTACTGATTATTATGTCGAATGTATGTATTTTGTTCAATTCGCTACGAGTTAATGTGTGCTTCAAACTAAAACTATTGCGATGTACGGATTTACTTTTAGAAAGCAAGCCAGTTATTTTTGTTTCGTCTTTCTATTTCGCGTTAAACAGTGTGGTGTCGCGACGATTATATTAGTTGAGTGTATACAGGTTTTTTGTACTGATTACTAAAATTGAGCCTACTGATTAAGTTTATATTACATTATATTTGTTTATTAATAAAACAAATATTATAATAATTTATGAAAAAAAAAAAAAATTAATCGAAAGGAACTTCGTTCCATCCGGGTGTTCCTTGACACCTTTCAAGTTTTTTTACTATATTTGTAGGCTTTAGTTATAGCCTACCATAAGGTAAACGCACGTTCAATACATACGTCGCAGTATAAAAATATATTAATTCCTTTGGGTAGCAAACTAGCAATATCGGGATGTTACGAGTTCCTCCTTGACTGACAAATAAACTGTGCTCCATACTATCCACCTTGACTTTGCGAACATATAAAGATAAGAGTGTAGTATTATTATACGATCTGTAAGAACAATATATAACTACGTTTTATTATTATTACTTAACTTAACTTTTGACGGTGGTAGAGATCTGAAAATGTTTATTTTGCCGAACGAAACCAACGAACGTTTTCCTTCCCACAAAACTGACTTCTATTCCTATTCCTTTTCTGTTCATGCAGTGAGACTGTGGAACTTACTTCCTGCTGATATTAGAGGCTGTCCCACTTTGAATATTTTTAAAAAGAGAGTTAAAGAACATTATCTGTCCTCTGCCTGTTAACTCCTTATGACATGTTTTAATATCATAATTATAATTATTTTATGTATATATTTATGTCTATATATATATTATTTATTGTTATGTATGTATGATTTATTTAGTATAATATAATATAGTATGTATGCGTGTATAAACTATCCTTTTGTTTATTTCTATCACACATTTTATTTCTTTTTTTTTTCATAGATATTACGATCTCTTCTCGCGGGTCTGCTGGAAGAAATTTCTTTAAGAAATAAGCAGTGCCTTTGTACTTGTTGTTGTTTATATTGTGTTTGTCCTTTTAACCATTCTTGTGTGTGTACATAAATTGTTAAATAAATAAATAAACGTTTTTTTTGCGTAAAAAATATAACCGGTGTGTTGTGTTGTCTAGAAACTATCGCTTCAATAATTTTTGGTATGTCGCATCCACCCTGATACTGTGGTACAGACGGGTAAACATCGACCTAAACATCTCTAGTATAAGCATGACTTCTTGCAGGACACTAGCGCCAACTTATGGGCTTAAATGCCATATTTTGTAACAATATGGCGGCTATACCGCTATATTGTAACAAAATATTAAGATCTCCAACTATCTATTATTAAGTAAGAGTAAACAACGAGTTGTTAGATCATTTTTGATGATTTATATTAAACAAGCTTCCTTGCATGGCTTCCCGCGTTATACGTCGCGTCGGTAAAAAGTAGCCTATATTTTTTCAAGAGTCTTGAACTAACTCTACAGCAATATAAACAAACAAACAGAAAAATACCAAAGGACATTGCCTAATTCCATATAAACATTAGCATAGTAAATCGCTCATATTTTTATTTATATCAAACCAATAGATTTTTTACAAAAGAGAAAGACATAAGAGATAATACGGATCAAAATACTAATTGCTTAACATATAAAATATTCATAATTTTAGTTCGTCATAGTTTTCACAAAGTTGCGCAAATACTGCTAGATTCGTCATTTAAAAAACTGTCATAACTCGTACTCGACTACCAGGACACACAGGTTACAAGAATGCCCTTTCAACAACCATTGTTACATAACAAACTCGTCCTCAAACTGAACTCATGATACAGAAAAAAAGGTGGACTCCATGACACAAATTTCCTTGACTGTCAGTGTGTTTGATTGATGTGAGTGTACTTTATTTTCGAGTTGACAGTAACGTGGAGTCTACTTTTGCCGTAGTCCGTGACATACCTATTAATAACAGAATTATACTTTTTTGTGGTGAGAAGTTTGCTTTTCGCCACGTTTTAGCAGGATAGTTAATGCAATTATGATTATTTTTTTATCACACATCATATTTTGTGAAAATGTTACAAATGTTACACACAATGGTACACGGATAGCTAAATAGCTTAGATGTACTAGATGCCTTATGTGTAATGATATTCAAAATACCGGTCAAGTGCGAGTTGACTCGCGCACAGCAATATTATCGATAGTATCGATACTTTATTGCATATACTATCGATATTATCTATGTAATCGATTGTCAAACTATCGATAGTTCGGCAACTCTACTACGAGCATATTTCAGTAAGACAAGATATTTACCTCATAGCTTCAAAATCACATTAAACACCGACTCCGCCGAAGATTTGCCAACAAAAACTTCCGAATATTAATGTGAATTCCGACCCCACGATGTCGAACTCATACAGGCATGTTGTTATTTTTAAATCTGCAGAAAAGTAGTTTTTATTTCGTAATATCTATATAAAAACAAGACTTACCTGCTCTTGATATTGACCAAACTTGGAAATAATTTTTAAAGAAATCACAATTTTGTGTGAGGTTCCGTAAGCAGATAATTATCTTGAATATTCAAAATGGCTTTAAAGTTTTAACTTTTAAATGCAAAATAAATAGAAGTATTAAAAGCAATACATTTAACCATAAAAAAAATTGTGCCGGCATATTCATTGAGCGTTTTTTTTGTTAAATTTTGTGACTTTAACTGTATTTTTTTCCCTAAAACCTTTTTAATAGGTTTATCCATAGTTGTACGTTAAATATAAAATCGTACATCTTAACTCTTTATGAACCGAGTACTGAAATAAAATGAGTAATTTATATACTTACTTATTAGGAAATTTTATGCACAAAACCAGAGTAAAGACCGAGTAGTTTATCTTCATAGAAACGGTCGGAACGCGTCACGTTCCTACGCTTAGGAATAAGAACGCAATAAGAGCACCAACGTAAGACGGGAATGTGCCGCTGAGACGTATAAATAAAAAAAAAGAATGATAGAAGCTCTAGTCATTACATACATACAGTAAATTAAATTAAAATTCAGTAGGAAGGTAGCCCTACCGTGTATCGCGTGATTGCCTTTTGTTATTTTAAGGAAATGGATCGGAGCAGAGGGCTGGTTGATATTTATACTGTGACAAAACCCTTCTGCACAGGTTCATCTAGCTAATACTTCTAAGCTAAGTTCCATTTTCACAAACATTAATTTTTTTTGATTCACAAACCATCGAAGATTCCTTTAAGTTCTAGCCAGTTTATTCCAACACTACTTTATTTTACATACATACCTTTTGTTCAGATGTCGAACACATTTTCATTCATCTTCGCATTTTATCTCGTATTTGCTAACAGCAGCTTTAATAGAAAATATGCTCCTTTCCCCTAAAAAAATCTATTACCCGGTTCAGTTGGCATGGAAATAAGGTGCTATCCCGACTGGCACGATAAACACCCGGATTACTAAACCTCGAAATAGTGGAAACCTTTCAGATAAGATTTGCCGTGACAGGAAGATCTTCTTTAGTATGCCGTCGATTTACAGTCTTTATTTGATGTTTTTTTATAGACCGATGCTGTCAACCCTGCCAGATGGATACATTTTAGCAACGATTAACAATTTAAAACTAAAAAAGCCTTTTTTTATAATTTTTCATACAATGTTCTAGTCTCTCTTTTACCCAGTTTGAAGTTGGACTGTGTTTATTCATTTTAAACTAAATAATTATAATTAGCGACAAAAATGAACAAACGATTTAAAATCACATTTATAAAATATATTTCGAAACCTGAAAATAATTAAAAATAAGAACACTCATACTTTTAGTAATTGTAGAGACTGAATGCCCGTTATGGTTCTCGGTCTCCGCGGATCTCCAAGCCTGATGTGTTGATCACAGACACCGCAAATAATACTTGTTTTACGAAATTATGGCAACAACTACATATAAACTGTGTTATTTTTGGCAGTTATTATATTAACGGGCTTTAAAACCGGTCGCAGGAAGGTTATGTGGCGAAAATGTTCGAAACGTTGATACGTCACCTTTACTTAGTCAGTCGGCTCTGATCCGTTGTGAGGGACGTACACGTCGTCGTACCGTTTACGCGGGAAAATCGCTCAACGTATTTCGCGCGCTCTAATTTGAAAAACTGCCATTGAAATTCTGGAATGATCGACCATAGTGAAAAGTTACATATTTTTAAGTGAAGTGAATGAGAAATAGTAAAGTGCTAAAAGTGACTTACTGTTTCAACCGGTTTTTAAAGTGATTAATCAAAAATATATTTAATTATGTTCTAAAATTATTACACAGAATGCGATGATCGTTTACCTGCTCGATGTTGAATTCAGCTGTTCAAACGAACGTGGCTGGTTTTGACGCGGATTATGCAAATTTACATACAAAAGAATTTAAATTTACAATGTCTGAAAACGATAACGCTTGGAAACTGACGCTGTTTCTATAATTACTGTTGGAACGTGTTTTTAGTCTAAAACTACCAAATTTTTACCTTCGTGTCTAAGGTCATACCGTACAACTTTTGGATATAAATGCTAATAATAATATACTTATTATTCGAAACTTCAAATTATATGTCATTACATCAACTTATCGTAGCGTCAATATGAATTTAAAATTTTATATGATATACAGTTTTAACCTTGTTTTGTCGACCGACATTTTGCTACTAGAATTACGCAATATTATAATTCGATTTGGTTGAGCTATTCAATTATGAGCGTATGTTTTATGTATGAGAAAATGGTTTATTTATAAATTAAACTTAAACAATAATATAAAAAAAATAGTATACTAATTAAAAACCTAAGTCATTTACGTCATATTCAGCAATTGCTGAAGAATAAGAAGTATAATTTGCAAAATTTCAATGACAAACACTAATGCCCTGTTTGTATATTCAAAAACAGAACGTCTTAGTTATGGATAGTTAAAATTAAATGTTAACACAATTTTATGAGAAGAGTTACAATTTTACAGTCCGTAGCTAATACAAATCGCTTTTGAATATCGTAACTGGGTATAGGTTATTTTTGGTGCATGATATATCAATAGAATTTTAATTGTGAGTTACACAGCCAGTAATCAGCTATACAACCTACGCTTGTGACTAACGGCACGTGTAGGACACTTAAATGCTCGAAGAGTCTACCTTCTTTGAAAAAGAATTTATTTTCTAAGAACCTTAAAGATGTTCTGGTTATGCTACCACATTCGCAGTGGTTGATTTATTGTACTCGAAAGATTAAAATTAAACAGCTTGACCGGCTTTAGGTAGAATCTAGCTGCCCAGTTCTATAGTTTTTTTTAAATCTTCGGCATATAGCTTTTTGTACACATTAATGGTACGTGATACGTGAATTATATAGTAGTGCTTTGCAGATATAAAGTGCGGGGACGAGCTGTTCTGTGACTGGTAAGATATATTAATATTAATAAGAGATGCGGATAATATTGATGACCGCGCGTGTTGTTGGACGTTTTTTAGAAGACACTCAGCCATTTAATTATACAGAGCCAAAATCTTAGGTTTTTTACACATTATAATTTTAATAATATATATGTACATTTTCAAATTTTTGCCATGGTAATATTATTTTAAACGCTGTGCGGTCATGGGTAACCATGAACACCTATAAATTTTATTGTATATTATGGTTTTGTTTTGTATTTAAGAGCGTGTATTCCTTTTCAAAATGTAACTGTCAATTTTTGTAGTGTTTTGGGAATATTTCGTAAAAACTGAATGAAAGTATGATTTTATTCAACTAACTTTTTAGAATGTGGGCTTTAAAAGGTAAATATGACAATTACATTTAATAACTAAAGCATACTTTTCTATTTTATCAGTTGAAAGAATATTAACTGTTAAGTTGTTATATTACAAAATTATGCTGTATTTATGAATGAAATTGTTATATTTACCTTTCAAAACTTGCATTCTAAAAAGTTAGTTGAATAAAATCATACTTTCATTCAGTTTTTACGAAATATTCCCAAAACACTACAAAAATTGACAGTTACATTTTGAAAAGGAATAAACGCTCTTAAAATTGATTAGGGTAATTTTCTGAAAATTATAATAATGATATCATGGAGTAAAAACAATAGCTAAGTGTCATTTTGGGTACTTTAGAGTATACATGTAGAAATAAAGGTACTTTGAAGGTTTCTATAGGCGGATGACAAAAACTTCAAACATTATTTTTTCGCGTGAAAACATTCTTAAGCAGAAAAATCATTTTATTTTCACTACGCAACCGCTATAAAGTGGACACTTAACATATAATATGGTTATAAACGCCATTTTAACCTTTAAACATAGCGCGTTGTTAAAAGTAAATATCGTTAAGTGTAAATGATTTAACAAATCACACATAAATGTGACATAGCATAGTTCTTTACCTACTTAAATAAGAAAAAAGCAACTATAGACATATCCGTCTATATGTCAGTATGTGTGGCACGGTTATACCCTCAAAATAATTACTACTGAACTTAATAAAAGAGGCATAATGTCAAAAGATTTGTGGATTTGGAGCAGCTTGGGTGGTTGAGTTGTAAAGCGATAAGCTTGAATTCTATTGTCACAGATTCAGATCCCGCTTTAAGTCCAAATTTTTATTTGACTGTTCTTAGTATTATAATTCTAAGCATAGCTTAATATTAGGTATATATAAATCAATTAGAAACTTAATAAAAGACTATGACGACTACTACTATATTGACGTAATTACTTTTTATTTTAACTGTAACAAGACAGTATAGTTTTCGGTTGAAATGTATCCGATAAAACAGAAACTTAAAAACGATTTCTATAAATAAAAATCACAACTATCTAACTGCCGGATTCGTTTAGCATGCTAGTGCACAAATGTGTTTTTACACTTGCATTATTATTATACGCTGGACTTTCAATCGACGATATAAAAAAAAAATCATCGAACAAAGATTCTCTGGAAGGAGAATTTCCACATGTGCAACTCAACTTTAAGTGTTTACCATTCATCACTCCTTATCAGAATTTCACACATTCCAAGGAAAACAATTGCCAATCACTCGTAAATGTGTTTTCCGTAAGTTACATCATAGTGTAATAAACTTTAAATATGGTTTTACAATAATTACTATTCAATGTTCAAGGGCAAACAGCGATCCGCAAAATTTAAGGGTGCTATTACACCAACGGATCGATTAACGTCCATCGATTTCATCACGTTGATCGATGCCGATCTGATTGAAGACGACAGCCAACCTACGTCGTTCCGTCGGTGTAATCAATAACACAACAATTAAATCGAGCTATGGTCGATCGTTTGTGAATTCTACCAACCTGCAATTGGGCAACACGGCAGACTATACCGTTGCCCTTCTCACCATAGTTATGAAGAGGCACGTGGCCTAACAGTTGCACAATTTTTCACTTTAATAATGTTCAGTGGCAGTAAAATCTTCAGTTTTCTGTGACGTGGACGATTGACGATAAAGAGTACGCCATAAAAGTGCGATAAAACCTGTTTTGTTTCATACACCAGTTACAGCCAGCGTGCCGTTGCTCTGTAATTATGTATGTTAATAATAGCTGGTAATATGACACTGAATGACATCTCACACATACACAAATAAATAACTTAATTATCGTTCGATGTTGTTTTATTATGACAATAAGAATAAAAATGTTATTTGGGATGTTTCCAGCATGAAATTCTCAATAGGTGCCCGGAGCTAGAATTCTCTCTCACTAAGGACTAACACTCAATAGGTGGAACGTTAATATTATGTTATTACGAATAATTAAAAAAAAATAAAATGATTTTCTAGTTTAGTTCTATCATATTATTATAATTTGATGAAATTACTATCTGAATATCAGTATCGGTAAAAAGGATTTTGTAAAATACAATTATATTTATATAAAACAGATAGTAACAAAATCGAATACCTCTTTGCTTTCATAAATGCAAATCAAATTTAACCAAAGAAAATTGATTAAGTAGAAGCCATTAAAGTTGACAAATGTGAAAATAATAGATAAAGTAGAAATAAATAATATAATAAGTACATAATTGTGATACAGAGTCTAATTTAAAAATACACAATTGTTGGTCTTATCACTATAAAGTGATCTCTGCCAGGCAACCTTTGGATTGACAGGAATAAGTAAATAGACATGGTCAGTGGTGTAGTATAGTAAATTATGAAAATACTTACTTAAAATAAAATAATGTGTATACGTACATGTATTCAAAAACTATAATAACTAAAATATTAACATAATAACGGCGTCTTTACACCAATCGATCGAAGGATGGTGTGTTTTATTACTAGTAGCATTCCCTATCACATTTGACTTAAACATAAAATGTGAAGTGTGGATGTCAATACTCTCCTGCCAAACCTTTCTGGTTAATATGGCGTATGTAAAGTGCTGTCTTACCCTCGTTTTTATGTGCAAATATCCCACGGCAGGTAGGTCCGTACCCATCAGTATCGTTTACCAAATATTTACTTAAAATAATACCCACGATATATCATCCTTATTCTGAGACGTGAATGTTATTTTATGTTAAAAATAAAATATTTGATAAAAGGGGATTTTTATTGAAAACTGATACTGGTATCTGTTGGTAGCGTTTTTGTGATGTTTTTCCTGTCACTGTCACTGTTATTTGTGTGTGCGACGTATCGCACTGTATTGATAATGCCTAGACGTATAGGCGAAACCGCGGTCGACTAAATAGACCAACATTACGTGAGGAACACCCGTATTTTATAATTTGAATAAAAGGGGATTGTTAGATATTTTTTTATTGAATGTTTGTTTTGAAATATAGTATAAAACAGATAAAAATTAGTAGTAATAACAATTAATGTTGTAATAGCATTATGTATTGTCTTCTTTGTAAAGTTCCCATCTATTAATTTTGAAGGCTTTTAGTAGTCATAACTCTTGCCTATTCTAAAAACGGTCTGCTTAATGCAAATTAATTACATAATAATATTGTTAAGTGGTGTTTGAGGAAAAAATACAGTAATGGTTATAAGGAAGTTTCTTAAAGATAAATTGTTAGAAATTAAATAAATTAAAATGATCTATAATTAAATTCAAAAAATATATCATATCAAAACAGTGACAATGCTATTGGTTATTCTGTTTATACCTCGAAGCAATAAGCAAGCCAAAAGCGTAATTGTCAAGCGTCCCCGACTGCTAAATGTGGAAAAGCGTTGCTCTGGCACGTCATATAAAAATATTTGTCAAATCATACGTGCGGAGTGATCTACTCTTTCGCTCCCTCGCGAGTTTTGGCAGACTTATTTCCTTTCGTTGCCGCTCCATACTGATGACATACTCTATGTTTTTTGTTGACTTTTTATTTATAATGACCCTTAGAGTCAGTGACCATGGCAGGCGTAGCTGCATAGACGCGTCGAAATACGCCCAGCGTCATGCAGCGTATATTTTAAACTTTTGATTATTTCGTGACGGTCGAGTCAGACGATGAAGATGATGTTTTGATATATGTATTATTAAATCCGAGGTCAACGAAGACGACGATTATATTGGGTGCATTCGTACATAGTTTTTTTTTTTTTTTAACTTGTATTTATTAGTACACCTGGAAAGAAATACCACACGGTAACCACAGTATTTTTTCTATTATTAGAACAAAATTCGTAGCCGTTCCTACCATTTTGACATTTATAAATAAAAACGTAACGTTCATATACTGCACGCCCTGGCGTATAACATGCACGAGCTACGAGTACGCGATGCTGCCGCTCCGTTGACACATTTTCATAGTTTACCATGAAAGCTGCGCGCAGTCACATAAGTACAGTGGGCCAAGCAATTAGGTACGCAGAGCAAAAACTTCTACGCCATAGTGAAGACTGACTGCAATAGATATGCATGTGTGAATTACATATTTAAGAAGTGTAATATACCCACTATTTAGATATATAAATCACTTATCCATAACTTGTGTAGTTAGTATTTACGACGACTTAGAAGTTTTTGTCCTGCATACCTAACTCGTTGGCCCTCTGTACATCAGTAGACCAAGCGTATAGTGACGAATACGCTACACGCGTCCTACGCTACCATGTACAGTGACCCTTATTTTTCTTATTACTAACTATACAAAAAAATCTTGTTGAACTATAATTAGGAGGGGACGGGGACCGTTGGACAAACTAAATCTACAAGAAAAAGGTCAACAATTCCACGTCCTTTTATATATCTTGGTAAATTTGCCTTTCTAGAGATTTTTGTGTATTAAAGTAACATGTGAGATGTCAATAACATACATATTATTCTTGAAAGAATTATAAATTTATTAATAAGCATTATAATGAACCAAAGTTTATTTCTGTATGAAGGTCATATAATTCCTAGACACTATTTTTTTAAATCTACATATCATTTAAATTATCTTTTTTTATTTGTGAAATCTTCGTCGTGTCGATGGCTGAGTCAAATTTTATTTTGACTTGCCATCGTGGTGAAAGGATTAGCCAATTCACTTTGGAGAACTTGCGAATTGCCCAGGGTGCGCCGGACGTAGGGAATTGGTGATTTGGTTGATTATTTGGTATGTAAACCGTAAATAGTGCGACAGTCAGCATTGATAGAGCTGCATCGTTGATGCACAGGGTTAGAGACAGTCCCAACAGCTACCTGAGGATGATTGCTGTGCAAGCAAGTCCTATCTGGAGGCACTGGATTAGGCTTCATATTGAGATAAATTAATTTAATTCTTTGTTTTTATTTTTGTATCTCTGTATTACTAACATAATTTTAAGTTTTCATTGTATTACTAACACTCTATGGACCTGGTCTGAAATAAAGATATATTATAAATAAATAAATAATAAATATTCCACAGCTCACACACAACGCCATCTAGTCCCAAACTAAGCAGAGCTTGTACTATGGGTACTAGAATAACTGATACTAATACATATATATACTTTTCTTTTGTAAATACATACTTATTATACATAGAAACACCCAGACTAAGACAAACCCCCATGTTCATGCACACAAAGATTTATCTTAAATGGGAATCGAACCCACGACCTCGGCGTCGCAGGCAGGTACACTACCCACTCCGCCATCCGGTCGTCATTATATATTATTATTGTGAAATGTGGTGTCGTAACTCAAGCCGATACAAAATGTATCCATCAAATCGTTTTTGATAGAATTAAAGAGTAGCTATGCCATTTGGCTGATGATAAATAAATATTCAATCGAGTGTAAGAGACAAGCAATATCCGAAAAATAAATTCTCACGTCAAAATGGTTTTTGATTTATGTCAATTAAATGACATAAATCAAAAATTATATTATTGTATTTAATTATTTTATTTCATTTTATTAATTAATTTATTGATTGTATGTGTGTGTTATAATTTGACCGAGTTTGATGTTAATATTGAGAAATAAATAAATATAGAAGTTTTTAAATTGTCCATAAATATAATTTCAAGATTTGCCGGAATAAATTTATCTTATTGTTAAAAAAAAAAAAAAATTAAATGAAGTTCAAAAATAATTTATCTAATAAGACTAATGAAACACAAAGATTGTAAGTCTTTTGTTGCCGAATTCTAGGATTTTATTGGAATTGGAGACCGTTATATCGATAATGTAATAATTGCTTATTATACCTGACAAGATATCATCATATAACCATCAAATCAATGTATTTATAAAAACATAATATAAACCATTGAGAAGATACTTTTTTTTAAAGCTTACTAATAATTTGTAAGAAGAAGTTTACGTCCGTGGAGTAATAGCCTGGTTTCGAACCCACGACCTCTCAATCGTAAGACCGATGCCTCATCCATTGCGCCACGGCCGCTGATACTGATTACTGAAATTGCAAAACTTAGTACAACAATATCGTCTGGCGATTGTCTCTTGACAATAGCAATGGAAACGCCCCTATCTAGTAAATATTCTCAATCACGATGATTTATTGCATTTTCCGATCGGTACTTTACCTTATTAGAACAATAGATATTTACGTGTAGATAATTACACTGAAGGCTAGCTCAAAGCCACGTATAGGTTATTTTTAGCAACACCTAATTTGCATTTAAATGGCTAGATTATATTCCTTCTCACCTCAGCCGTAAATAATTACGTTTCATTCTAACGATTTTGGTCGCGACAGTTGGTGTTAAAATTTTATGTTCGTCTAAGAATTTGAGATAATATTTATGAGGTTACATTTTTTTTAAACTACCTTGTGTGATCGATTTGTGTCTAAATAGAACATGGTTACTAAATAAATATGCAACTCATTAAATCTCGTTATGTGATTGTAAAAAAAATAATGTAATACCAGACCCTAGTAAACAAGTGAGGTTAATCATAACATAAGCCTTGTACGGACCAAGCGTTATAATGTACGCGTAGTTGTTTGCGCGCGTACACATCAACGATAGTTTGTACACTTGTACGCATACTCAACTTACCTAGAATTTGCGAACGCTTCGTTAATACAAGGCTTTAGAATTATAAAACAATGCAAAGAAAATATGGTCAGCTGTGTTCTATTTTCAAGTTTAAATAGAGTCTCATTTATATTTTTGTAAAGTTAAAATTATACATAATTATATTAATGAATGATAATATATTTTACTTAAGAATTATTGCGAATTATTGAACTTTTTGTTTGAAGAAATATTATTTCTTGACAAAAGATTTTTAAACAGATTTCTTACTATGGATGTTAACATAAATTATTATTTTTTAAATTAAATTTATTCAATTGTTTTTTTTCAATTCATGGTCATTACGGATAGCAAAATTTTACCTGAAAACTCAACATTATTTTTACTATACCCACCAGACTCCTGAAGATGTTCAAAAAACCTGCATTTTATTGTAATTTAAAGCAACTAAAATATATATCTAATCTCAATAATCATTCAGATTAAACAAGGTTTTGATTAATAAAAAAAATCTTATACCATAGATTACTCTAATCTTACCAAGGAAAAATATAAGGAACAGGATCTTCTTTATTCTTACGAGCTTTTTTTGGTTGAAAGTAAGTTATAAAGCCATTTGCTTTAAAGTCCATACTTCACGGCTTAGCCACTGAAACAATCTTGATATAAATTGTTGTGGAAGGTTGATCAAAAATGTGAACCTTATTTCTAAAATTATAAACAACCAAGAACTTTAGTGGCGTAGAGGTTTAAACGGTCGCCTCGCTGATTTCAACTTCGCCTGTTCGATCCCCACACGGGACACATCTTTGTGTGATCCGCAAATATTAGTATGTTTGTAAACACCCCCGCGATACAGGAATTATTTCTAGTCGTTTTTTTTAAATGAGATTTCTAATGTCTACAAAAAATAAAAACAACATATCCAAAAATTAAGCTCTGTAACTACTATGACGTAACTTTTTATAACGATTCTATTTTATATTTCCCAAATCCACTGAGATCCAAATTGGTATTTAGTTACTGTTCTTACCTATGTTAGAGCACACACAGGTAAAATAGAAGCATTTATAAAATGAAATAAGTCGGCCGCCCACTGGTGTCTGGCCAATAATAAACTCCGGCATACAACACAGTTTCGAGACCTAGCTTCAGGCTTTGTATAACCTCGATAAGTCCCAAGCTACTTTTGATATTAATACCACACTTTTTGTTAGTTTAGCCGAGATCGAATCGAGGACATTATCGAATATGACAAAGTTTTTGCCATTATATGCCGTAACTTGTCTGGGGTTGAGCTTTATGAGAAATATCTGAAAGATACTTTATAGTAGTTTATAGTTATATATTTTTCAAAGTTTTTTTTTGCAAAGACTAGTCTTTGCACTTGTGTTCAGCTAAGCTTGTTTTGAGTAAGATAACGTCACCGTCGACGAAGTTTGTAGATCTAATTTTATCATACTTTAATAATATGCATTTTCATACACCTTGTTTGTAAGAGATTATAGAGATGATGTCAGAGAACTAACTTACTAAAAAGTGTTTGTAAATCAACACAAACATTTATAATTTATTTTAATTAACAGATATTTTTTTAAATTTAACTTTAACTTCCATACAGAATTTGACATTGCCACCTATTCAGATCATTTTGCCGCATTCTTTTTTATGAAATCGAAGCGCATTGTGAAATAGAAAAATAGTGTAGAAACGTCAAATTTAAATAAAACATTTTTACCGACTACACTGGTTTATATGCGAGATATTGTTGTTAAGTAACAGGAAAAATACTTGAAATCGACTGTACACTATATCTATGTTGTATTCATGTGCTGTAGTTAGATCTTGACGCTAAATTATGTGGTAAAAAATTACATGATAAATTAAATGGTAAGATGTGATTGATTGATGCGTTTATCCTCGGTGGATTTGTCACGGGTTCATCGCCATGGTAAAAGTAATTGGCCTATTTTCATAATAACAGAAAATCATGCAAGTATTTGAACCTACGAGCAAGAAAATCTCAAAACTCCATACGAACATTGCCATTCAAAAATTCGCCGGCAACCCTCTTACTTTGACTAGAGTTCCGTTCTGTAAAACGTATGTAGACGAAATGATAATTAAAAGCGAAAACTGCATTGAAAAGTTTCAGCAAAGTCACGCATTGTTGTACAGTTTTTACTTTTTAAAGATGAAGTTGGATTTTTTATTCGTCGTGTTGAAAACGACGAATATTGTTACTGTCGAAAGAAAACAAACAAAAAATGTAAACATTACTATTTTATTTCTGTACACTGCTTTAAGATCCAACATGTATATGTTACTGTAAATAAAAAAAAAACAATTATGTACTATGATTAGTTTTATCGTTATCTTTGCTCTTATCACCTTTATTGATCCTATTATGTTGATAGGTGGATACTATATTAAACGTTTTTTATGTTAATAGAATAGATTTGCTCGATTGATTAGATTTTACAAGTGTTTACTAAGACGTGCTGCTATTTGAATAGGCTAAAACACAAAAAAAACAACAATATCAACATCTCTGAAATATCGAAATAACTCGCTACAACAAATACACATGGTAAATATCCCTTTATATCTAGAAAATAAGTATTTTTAGAAATAAAATAACCATGTTGAGTCTCAAAACTTATATAAAAAATCCACGAATAAAAATAAAATCAAAAAATTACTTCACATAATATACTCATTGAAAAATATTTTATTGAATTACCCGTAGGAAATAGTAGGGCTGGTAGGACCAGCAGTAGGACGCCACATGTCAAGTTGGTAAAACTTGCTTAGGTACTTACTTCAACACGTCGTTAATACTACCTATTTATTATAAATTAATAATATAATTAATCTGATCTAAACAAGGGATAATTCAATTATATTATTCGAATCGGAATGTATTAGTCACTGTTCATAAACTCATATCAACTTTGAGAATAAATTAACACGCTTCTAAAGAATAAACAGTATACATTATGCCGAACAAGGCAGTTCTATTTATATCTTTGGTAAACAAAAACATTTGCATTGAGTTGGTTTTGAACCCACGATATTTAGCACTCTAGTGTTGATGACCCATATGGTTACGCACACACGCCTCGCCGTGTGGTAAAACGCTGTGTACTGTCGAAATTCTTTTCAAAGAGCCAGTGATCTCAAATTTAAACAATGTGTTGAAAAACTGTGATAAAAATAGCATTTATTGTTTCTCTTACACCACCAATGCTCAGAGCTATTTCGCTAGTTATTCTAATAGCAAATTATTGTTACTTACTAGTGTTTCTTTCAATTGCTTTGTTGGTATCGGGTTAGGTTCACGGGTCTGGCAAAGTATTTTTTGAGATTTTACCTTAGTACATTCTCAATAGCAGCACGGAGTTGAAATTTTGCGTAGTAAATAGCGATAGACTTAACCTCTATCAGATGGGATCTAAACGTAACCGGTGGAGTGTGGGTGTTTTATCTTTGCTACACCCTTCTGTATAATATTAGGCGTGATGTTGTCATGTTTTAGTGCTGCTATTTAATTGGATGTAACAACGTCTAATTTAACAAAACTATTTTTTTTTTAATAATACCTCTTCCAAATAAAGATTTCTTAAACGAACACCTCAAAACTATTAAAAATGAATAAAAATGAACTTTAATGACACAAAACTGACTCTTCAGACAGACAGACAAACTGAAATTCAGATGTTTTGAAGAAGTTCCCGGTAGCCTATTCAGAACATTTAGACTGATGCAATAACAATTTTGAGAAAATTATAGAATATACCAGTACTTAACTATTTAAAACCTTATGAGGAACTGGTTAAATTGGGCATTAATATGATATTATGTTTTTGGAATAATTAAAAATATCTATTTTAGTATGTAAGCTTAATTATACGTATTTATTATACGCTCTTAGAAACAGTTTCTTTGTATATAATTTTAAATTTATTTTTGCTAATGTCAGTCTTGTTACTCCAAAATATTTAACTAAGTCAAGGTGAACGCATTCGGTTGATGGCTTTTTTTTTTGTTTTAAAATATTGCAAACTCTATTATCAAGTGTCACTTCAAATTTAAATTATAATTAAATGATCTGAAGCAATAATGACCCAAAATCTATTTTTTTAATTCAGTTTCTCAACTGTGTTACCCAAACACTATTTTCAAAAGATGTCTCGTTTTATTTTTAATTAACGCAAAATGATTCGATTCAACATAAATAGTGACTTAGAGTATATTTACTCAATCTAATTCAGTTTATATCCAACTAGCTGACCCGTGCCCACTTCGTTGGGCATAATGTTCAAAAATATATATCTTTCATAGTTAAGGCAGCGTTCGTAAGAAACGTTTTCATTCGAATGTTTTTTCGCCGATTCACTTTGCAAAACGGACTACCATGTAAAAGCCTTTTTATTTTTCGGTTTTTTATATGTATAACCTATGACACTCAGCAATAATGTGTCTTTCTATTCGTGAAAGAAGATTCCCGATTATTTTTTTTTTAATGTACCGAAAATAAAATTAATGATTGTCGAAAGTGTGTTACGAAAAATTCAATTTTGGGGACGTCCGCTGCGTAAAAAGCCGCGCGGGTACCTACCTCTCAGATGTAAAAGGAAGGTCACGCCTCCTTCTTCCGAAGTGAGCACGAACGCGAACCGAAATAAGCCGAAACCATCGCGCGCCGCTGCCGCGCTGCTGTGGCCTTCACGTATAACGATGAGTTTTTCTCCGATTCTCTTTACAAAACGGACTACCACGTAAAAACCTTTTAATTTTTCGGTTTTTTATGTAGCCTATGACACTCAGCGATAATGTGGCTTTCTATTAGTGAAAGAATTTTTAAAATCGGTGCAGTAGATTCCGAGATTACCCCTGACAATTTAACAAACACACAAACTTTACCTCTTTATAATATTAGTATAGATTTAAATACTCGGTATATTAAAAGTGTTCCTAAATCAAAAACCCTGCTATTCGACCACTGTTGAACATAAAACAAGACGCAACCGGTGTCCAAATGCACTTATGTCAACAAAATCTTATAAAATAAATATTTGCTCAATCTTGCCCAGTGTTATTAAAACTTTGCGATGTGAATTTGCTCGTGTAGCCACGTCAAGCTGCAGCGAGGTCGAGCAACTTATTTGACAAGTAACATGCTTGTTATTCATAAAACATTATATTAATATTTTGGAACATAGTTCAATTATGAAATGATTAAGTATGGAATTTGAACACTATGCTGTTATATCAAGGAATAATATATCTTGATGTGCTGTAAAAAAATCGAGAAAATATACTGAAACTAAGCCTACGCATGCAAAATAACGTGAGTCTATCCAAACTAAACATGCTATTTATGCCTTTTCATGCTGATTTTTGAGATGAGAAACCTTTTTCTTTGTCGAGAAAAAATTGTGTAAAAATTATTTAATGGACAAAAAAAATGATTCTACTGATCTAAAAATTAAATAAAAATTATTTTATGAGTAACGAATTAGTATCATACAATAACTTACCAGAGCGTTGGTTCATAATTTATAACTTTTATAAAAAATCTGAGAACCATTTTGGTACCAATTTTGAATTGACTTTTCCTTGTCTAGTTTGAATATTGATAAAACAAGAAGTTGGTGCAAAATTATTATTTTTTTCCGACATGATTTTCCTTAATCCTATTGATATGAATTTTCAATTTTTTTTTTATATTTTGAAATCAAAATTCAAGTTTTTGATTAATCAAACTAAAATCGAAATAATTTTATTTGAATAACAATTCACGCTAGTCATAATTATGCTTTACCTGCTTAATTATGACTAACGTACTGATATTATTATGTATGACATTGGCAGTTATCTAGTATGAACTATGAAGTTGTCCGAAGGTACACACACACATATTTATACACGTTTATAGTATTTAATACTAATTATGAATGCCACTCATAATAATATCACTTTATAAAGCATCTATATACAATTATTTAATAATTTTTATAATTTAATAATCTGTATCGTAATCAACATATTTTTAATTAACATTGATGTGATAAAAAATAAATTAATGCGTACCTTGTATAATATATATGTGAACGAGTGGCACTGCCTCGATGATCTAGTGGTAAGCGAATGCGCGCTTCTCACCGCTAGGTCTCGGGTTTGATTCCCGGTTCGGGCAAAGTGTTATTTGTGAACTTTCCGTCAGAAAATTCACTATAGCAGCACGGAGTTGGAATTGTGCCCGGTGAATGGTGATAGGCTCACCCCCTATCTCATGGGACCTAAACATAACAGGTGAAATGTGGGTGTTGTACACCCCTGCCTCACTCTTCTGGGTAATTAGGTGTAATGTTATGTTATGTTATGATTAGAATTTTTTACATTGAGGTGGGTATCAAAAAATGCCACCCTCCACTATTCTAATGCTTACGAGTATACTATACTTTTTCCTCCCACTTTGCTTTGGAGGGAAGTAAAGATACATACTTTCCAACTCTAACTATATACTTCTGATTAAATTCGTTGCGGGTTCCAAGACAATTTTAAATCTCCCTGGGATTACCCGTGTGTCATGCACGGTGCCTTTCAGTTGGTTACCGCTGTAGATCCTGGCGTCACAGGAGTCACAGTGGTGGGCGTGTGGGTGGGATTATATCCCGTATACTTTTTCCTGCTCAACTCATTTATCAATGTGTCATGCATAGTTGCCGGCTACCAGTACTGTTACTTAACCTTACCAGAGAGTATAAAAATAAACATAAACTTTACAGCCTTATTTTTTACTTTACCGGGGTGGCTAACATTACTAACAAGCGCAAAATTTTGACATATTTTTGAAAGGGGAAACATGACAAAAAGCGACAAATTTTGTCTCGCGCTCGCTATGATAGCCCGGTGAACTCTGAAAGTAGTTCAGAATAAGTAACAGAATCCATTCCTATGTACCATACTTAAGATAAAAACAAATGGATGAACGTGACGTCACTTAATGATGTAACATACAGTTGAGAAATTTGGGATTCTGGCAAGAGGCGACCGTAGCTGGTTGGTTAGAGAAGGTCGCAGGTTCAAATCCTGCCGGTACCATAACTTATTCAACTGTTTCTTCGAATATTTTTTTAAGCATAGCTAAATGCTATAAAAATAATCAATATGAAGAATCCATTCCACCAGATTAAACAAAAAGGAAACACATTATCCGTACAAATTAAACATTTAATTTTATATACAGTCAGTTTGTATAGAAAAGGTTTTTTTCCTTCTCATAAGGTTATTTAACATTAAAGTAACCATGTTACTACAATCCTTGTTTACATTTTCAATGAGCATTTTAGACTGATAGTAGTATGTTTGTTTGACTGCTAAAGTTTTCTAAGCGATAAGGGCACTATAATTTATAGATAAAGCTAAAGATCATCTTGTTATCTGACATTTATTAAAGATTATACGTTAATTTAAATATCAAGTCATATGTAGACATACAATGAGTAATTAATTACCATATCAATCAAAATGATGTTGTCATAAAATAAATATTTATTGGTTATTTTTAGAAATACAATTATTTTTAGTTCTTTTTTGTTATGACTACCTATGAAACACAAAGACACTCAATCAACCTCAAATACAGATTAATACATTATTAGTAAAAAATATTATTATTTTATTTTTTTAAACGACGCTTGCACTAACTACTAACTACTTGTGTGTCGCTGGGGTGTTCACAAACATATATTCCACAGGCGTTTTCCGTGTAATAAACGGTATAAAGGATTTTTTTACTAAAATAAGGAAATAAATATATTTTTTTCATTTTATCAACATGTGCTTGTGTATGCGGTTGCTTTTATTATGTTCCATTAAATACCTATTCACTTAGATCCTTTTACTAATAAACAAGAAATACACGATTTGCATTTTTTTATAAAATTCTGATAGGGATGAAAAATTATTTCTTTACAATATAATAAACATTTGTGCATTAACACTTCTTACCAACTATACTTAAGTATTATACTAACTACTACTTTAATATTGTATTTTGTAGGTATTATAATTTTATCATGGCATCCATGTCACAAGCGTACAAATAAGTAATTTAAAATAAATTAAACGCATTGAAATAAAGATCAACTAAAATCAAAACGTTTCAAAAAGGCCTTAATTTTTAAGTTTATTGTTTTAATTAACATATTCCTACAGGGCATATAATCGCACAAATTTCGTTTTATCATTTATTTCATTTAAATATACAATTAAGATTATATACACTGAATTTGATTGCCTCTAAATTTTATAACCAACGGGGCATTTTTGCTCAAGAAATACGGATTATTAACTAATTAGAGCGCACGGACTTATTTACTTCATTTCCCGGGTACTTCCCGGCTTCCCCGCTGAGCAGGGCAAAACCACAAGCGCTATGACCTTTTGAGGCCTGGCAAATATTTAAACACAAACCCACTTTATATTAGAACCATTTACGCATTTGGTACATTTCCAAAAAGGTGATCCAGACACGCGACTGCGTGTCCAGCCAAGTTATAATTGGATTAGTTGAAACAGGAGGACGTACATAATATACGACGTTACTATTTTTATAAATATACAGATCATGGTTATTTATTGTTATCTTATTCACGGTCTATGATAGAGCACGCTTACCTGAGATACTTATTTACTCTTATACTAAGAAACAGTTAAATAAAATATGGGACTGACAAGATTTGAACCTGTGACCTCTGCTTACCGGGCAGCCGCTTTAACCACTAAGCTGCGGTCTCCTTTTACCACGACCCTAAATTTTTCAATTGTATGTTATATCATTACATACAGTACACTGTTTCTTTGTATAATTCGCTAAGCATAGCTAAATGCTTTAAAAATAATCAATACGATATATTTAACGTTGAAATGAAACGCTTTGTTCGTATTAGTCGACTATCCTTCTACAATGAAGCGATGTCGAAATGCCGTTAGACAAGTAGTCCATTAGTCAAATAAGGAACGGACCAAGACTATCATAAATATATTTTAAATATAAAAATGACAATCAAATATATATTAATGCATATGAATAGTAAAAAGCCGTACATAATCTAGGTATAGAGTTTTTACAAATTTAAGTATCGAACAGACATGTCAAATAATTAAGCTGTGATAATAATCATCTCAACTTGGCTCATCTTAAATAATAGTTAATCTTTATCCAATAGCCAATACTATCGATTATCGGATAAGATAGAGCGTTGCTGTCTTAGTATCTTGTTCACTTGGCTACCCATCAAGCTAAACATTTCCAATATAAGATAGTCTCGATTATATAGGCTTCTCGTGCAATGCAAGACCAGCTAATACTGGAAATGTATAGGTGGATTTTAGCCGTCCGTACATAATCGCAATACATTTGACAATGTCCTTGTCGCGTGCGTGAGAAGACTGCGTGAGCTGCCAAGACACTCGAAGCATTTACTAAAAACATTTGCTATAGTGTTTAATCTTAATCTTTTACGTTTAATAGACCAAATCTTCATAAACTTTGCCTAAAAATAGAATTTAATTATTCACTACATACAAATCGCAGAATCAGACATTATTTAATTACTCTGCATTATTCAAATTATGTGGTTATGCTAATTGAAATTAGATGCCAAATTATTGCGAGAAATTTGATAAACACGAAAGTAATGCCAACATTTCATTAATTTGAGTTAGTAAACTGCAATAATATGTTTCAGTTTTAGTAGATAAACTGTCGTTCATAACTTATTTTTTGTAAGGCAAGCCAATTTATAGATACTTTTTGACCGACTTAAAAAAAAGGAGGTGGTTCTTAATTCGATTGTATTTTTTTTTCGCCTAGTTTTTGTCGGCATTTCATGTTGATGAGCTGATGCTGGAAGGTACAACTCCTCAACGGTTAGAATTACGGGAATAGTTCTTTAAATATAGACACCGTTTACTGTATTATTTCAAGTTATACACAGATGAGGCGAGACTTTCAATTTTACTTAAGTATTTCTTACTTTTTAGTGCATTTTTTGTTATTGATGTCGTTTTTTTGTATAAGTATTTACTTTTACCTAAAGATAGAGAGAGGTAGAACTATCTATTCATATTTGACCAGCAACGAAATATTTGTACGGCCCTTAATTTACTGCAGCATAAGACATCTGACATCATTTGCGGCTTTAGTTATTAATTACCATCAGGCCTTATACACTACCGTAGAAACAAACAATAAAGCAGAACTTTAGTATAAGACAAGAAATCATGAAATTCAGAGTATAAAGGTGGTCTTCTTTATATAGCCTCTTTAGGAAATGCTCTTTGAAAACACTCTCAATGCTCTCTGATCCTTAGTAAAACACCTGCATTCTATTATTGTCTTCGTGACTTTCTCACTTCATAAATTTTATTGTAAAGTAAATTTCTGTGGACATTCGAACAATAGGTAGACTACTACTAGGAAAACAAAATATCTCGCAAATAAGCACAACTCGCTTTGGTAGCTTCAATAATTAAATGGGGAAATTTTGAAGAATTTCATGTTTGAGCAACGAGAAGTACAGTCTCCTATCTTGTTTGAAAGTTATATATTTAAAACAGATATTTGGTCTCTATCTCTATCCATTATTAGTAGTTCTTTGAAACCATGACCTCCAATTGATAACTGTATATTATACTTTAACAAGATATCTTTGAAGCAAAAGTTCAAGCACGTATGTAGATATTAAACGCATATAAAGTTAGAAGTTTGAAAAGCACAATGTTTTTCCAGATCGTTTGCTTCAGCTGGATGGTAATATTTTCAAACTAAAGTCTGAAGTTCGCATCCAAATACAGTATTCAGGCACGTTCAAACGCTCATTGCACGGGAGTAGGTACGGTAGCGTTGCCGAACTATCGATAGGCTTCTGATACAATCAATACTATGGATAGTATCGATTGTTGAGTAATACTATCGACATTTTATGCAATAGTGACTATCGATTGTTATTTTCGCAATTCTGAGCAGTAATTCGATCGATAGTATAGAGTTATTATATGCAATAGTGAGCTTTGATACTTTCGATAGTATTACTATTTACCAGTACTATCGATACTATGGATAGTTTAGTAATACTATCAATATTTTATGCAATAGTGACTACTGATTGTTTATTTTTTGCAGTTGTCAGCAGTAATACGATCGATAGTATCGTTATTCTATGCAATAGTGAGCTTTGATGCTTTCGATAGTATTGCTGTTTACTATACTATCATTTCATTTCATTTTCAAATATCTTTATTTAATAAATTAATACATTAAACAAATGCACTTACCAAAGTTACAATTTGAGGCAGGTAGGTACGCAACACTTTATTAGGCTAACAAATCGCCTTTCAAGTACTATCGATACTATCGATTGTCTATCGAAACTATTCTGTTTGGTTAGGCTATCGATACACTATCGATCGGCAACACTAGAGTACGGCCAGAACAGTTATGAAAGTGTGCGTTCATGCGATCGCTGATTTTCGAAGCGCGTACCGCCTACCGGATTTATTGGAAACTAGGAGGATTAAATTCTTTTGACTTTGCTTTTAATCAATTTATGCAAAGACTGACTTTGGTTCTAGGATTGTTTACACAATTACGGCGAAGTCAAAGGGAATAGTCATGATTTTGGCAGTCTATGTATGTATATTTGTTTGTATGTTCCACTGCAGCGCTTAAACTACTCATCAGATTTTAAGTTTAGTAAAAATAGGCCGTGTGACATAGGTTATTAAAATTTTGTACAACGGAATTTAAACATCAGATTCTAACATCAAAACATTTCTCATGACGTCTATGGTATTTATTAGATGAAAGGTCTTGGCAAGCACACTACAAATATGAGTACTTATCATATTGCTTAAATTAAAATCTATAGTTTTGATGCGGTCGTACAGTTCTCGCGGTCCTCACTGTGTAGCAAACCAACATCAAGTACATATAATAACGTAGCCGGGCAGGTAATAGTTTTTAAACTCAATTATTTAGTTATCTTTCTGTCATAAGCTTTGTAAAGACTGTTAAGGAAGGTTACAAAATATGAATGAAAAATAAAAAAGGACACAGTAAAATAATTATATTCTCAATACTAATATTAAGATCAAGAGTTTGTTTGTTTGGTTGAACGTACTATCTCGGAAAATACTGCTCCGGATAGAATCAATCTTTTTTTTGAATTAAGAAAGCTTTTAAATAAAATCACGTTACGGCCAATAGGTACGGAGCAGTGTATGTTTGTGAACACCCCCGCGACACAGGAGTTATTCCTAGTGCATCGTTTTTTTATTTTTTTTAAAAAACGACGCCCGCACTAGGAAATACTCCTGTGTCGCGAAGGTGTTTACAAACATACAATTCACACACACAGCACACCCAGAGTCAGAACAAATCTTAGCGAATCACACAAAGATTCGTCCCACGTGGGGATCGAACCCACAACACCAGCGCAGTTGAAAGCGGCGAGGCGATCGCCTTAACCACTGCGCCATCCGTGCACTCAAAATATATATATATATATATATGTAGCGAAAAGTAATAAAAATTCACCACTTGTATAGTAAGTAAGTAAAGTGAGGTAGAACATAGGTAAAACCGTGGTTTATAATAATATAATGAAGTTATAACAGCTAGTTACTAACTATATAAAATTTTATTAAAATGTACATATATAGCGTATGTCACCCGGCCTATTCTAACGAATCTAATGACACCTCATTAGTTAAAATCCGTTCAGAAGTTTGGGCGATACGGTGAAACATACAAACAAACATACATAGACTGCCAAAATCATTACTCTTCCTTATGACTTCGCCTTAGTCGGTTAAAGAGAGGACAAGACAAAACATTTCTAAAATAACTTGCTTATTTGTGCTCTTAATTACCCGTACGAAGTATTCACACCTGTTTACCTAAATAAACATAATTATGTGCTCTGTTTTGTATCATTTACAATGTACACCTGCAATCGTCTAATTGCAATTAATACCAAATAATGTATGACATGTACTTGTAAACACACAACATCTTTGTTTTTAAAAAATTAACCCACTATGAACATTAACACCAATACTCTTTTTTACGCATATCCTTCTTCTTCTTCGTCGTGTCGATGGCCGAGTCAAATTTTATTGGCCCAATAAGTGGTCACTGTTATGGCGCTCTCCTCGGCGTTCATGAGCGCCTCTCTTGTGCAGGTGGAAGGGCATTTTGGAGAGTCAGTAAGGTAGTCAAGGTTTTGACTTGCCATCGTGGTGAAAAGATTAGCCAATTCGCTTTTAAGAACTCGCGAATTGCCCAGGGTGCGCCGGACGTAGGGAATCGTTGTGTACGTCACTTGGGGAGGCTCCTTTCATGCACCCCACGCATATCCTAACATCTGTGCTCTTGAAAGGTCTAGTCTTATTTAAGACTAGCTATTTCCCACGACTTCGTCCGCGTGGAGTTCGTTATATTGAGTAGCTGCTCCCGTGCATTGACCCGCGTTAAACATTACTGCCCCTCTTTCATGTAGTTCAGCGTAATGTTAAATATCAAAAAACTTTAATGGATAGTTAAACTATAAAACAAAAAAATAATTATTATAAGAGAATCATTTGTTGCCGAGATTAGCGGTAACAAACAAACAGACTAACTTTCACCGCGGTTTCGTCTGCGTGGTAGGTACATCAATAAAAAGTAGCATATGTTACGCGCCTTATAATCAGTTACTTGCATATAAAATTTTATTAAAAACGGTCTAGCCGTTGAGAAGATTAGCCGATACAAACAGACAGACAGACAGACATTGTTATTTTGACATTAAAAACAGACACTTCAATTTTATTTATTTGTTTTAAAGTACATCTGTCTATACGGAACGTTCCGTTTTTGTATTACAATAAAGGCAATGAACAATTAAAAGCTATTTACCTATACGAAACCGTTCTCGCAGATGCATGGTTTGCTGCCAACTAATAAGGCTAAAGGAGATACAGTTAGTTGAGAATTCGAATAAGAAGAAATTTCTATTATTAGTCCGCTTGACATTTATTATAAACTTTTTATATAATAATCTATTTTTAATGTTCACCTTTCGTAAGGTTTGCAGAACTAATAATAGGTTGTAATTATTATTGTAATATTGTATTTTATTTCTAGCAGTAAACTACTTTCGGTAATTTTAGCAAGAATTAGCCTGAAATATTACAGCTATCTGTACTTAAATCCAACGAAACGGGGAGAATTTACGATATTACAAATTACGCCAATATAATTCCTATAATTATCTTTTTCGAATTAAAAAGTAAATAGATATATAAGAATCTAATTTGCAATAGAAATTAAACTATAGTACCTGCGACATGGATTTATTTTATATATAATCATCATCAACAGCCGAGGGACGTCCTCTGCAGGACATAGGCCTCACCAATCGATTTCCACAGCGCGCGGTTTTTGGCCGACTGAAACCAACGACTCCACGATCTTGACAAGATCGTCCGTCCATCTAGTCATTGTAAATAATAAAATAATATTAACTGCCTCGACGAATCGATCTAGTGGTTAGCCTTAGCGCCTCTTACCACACGGACTCGGGTTCGATTACCGGATCGGGCAAAGTGTTATTTGTGAATTTTTCGTCAGGAAATTCACAAAAGCAGCACGTAGCTGGAATTGAGCCTGGCGATAGGCTCACTCACTATCCCATGGGACCTAAAACATAACATTTAAAATGTTTGTGTTGTACACCTCTGCCACACCCTTCTGCGTAATATAGGCGTGATGTTATGTAATGCTTTGTATCTTAATATAATTATCTGTCTCAAAATTTATAATCACTAAATTGTATGGCGTTACTCTGAGACACATAAAAACCTTATCCCTCCGTCTCCGTTTTACTATCGGACTACCAGACAAACGGCACTCAGGCACCGCTTCTCGGTAGATATTCCACTAACGTTTCGCCTCTACATTTCTTATGCGAACTGCCAAAGAAGGTAACGCCTTGCCCGAGTCTGTGTTGCCGCATGAGTACAACTTGGATCTCTTCAAAGCAAGAGTTAATAGGTATCTCATAGGTAAGCGTGCTCCACCGTAGACCGCATCGTCACTTATCATCAGGTGAGATCGTAGTTAAAGGCGATCCACCAAAAAAAAAAACAAAACAATAAAGTGACTACAGCTTTACAGGAGGACAGACAACCCAGGGTGTTTTGACTGTAGTACGAGAAATACTAAATCTCAAGTTCTCACAACATAAGCCGGTAAATCTCGGTAAATCTCAAAGACGTAGGAGTAATCTCCGACAACAGGGTACCCTGTAGGGATATTGGAAACCTATAAGCGATTAAATTCTCATTTTAACGTGGTTAAGCGTATTAGCGCAATGTGGAGCAGGGGTTCATTTCCACGCAATTTCCAGAGAAAATAGGCTGTTCGGTGGATTATCCTACATTACATTATACTATGAAAGTGTGTGGAAAATCATTGCTATTAACAACTATAACTTGATTCCGCCAGCGACTTTGCCTGTGTTGTATGACGGTTAAAACTAACAAAATAAATACTGTTTTGTTTTCCGTCCATTTAATGTATTTTTTGGTAATTCCAAAGATATATTTTTGACTTTTTTTTATTTGCCTGTCTTTTGCTGCCTCTGCCTCGATGGTGTAGTGATTAGCGTATGCGCCTTACACCTTGAGGTCTCGGGTTCGATTCCCGGGTCTGGCAAAGTGTTATTTGTGAACTTTTCGTCAAAAAATTCACAGAGCAGCGAGGAGTTAGAATCGGCCAGCTGGATGGCGATAGGCTCATCATCTTTACCATCGGACCTAATGAAATTTGAGTGTTGTACACCTCTGCCACACCCTTCTTGGTAATATAGGCGTGATGTTATGTTATCTTTATTTCTATATAATTATGTTTATATTTTTTAATTTTGATTATGAATTTAATCTTGATTTCAAAGGACTTCAGTTAATATTCTTACAATATTTTTTTATAATCATTGTGACAAATTAAATAATTACTATTTTACTTATAACACAAAATTATTTTAATAGATAAAAAACGATTGATCTGTGTTTACTAATATTATCTACAAGTTTCTGCGCGCGGCCCTGCCCGCGTGTTAGGTCTATCGATTGTTATAGTTAATTCCATTCAATGTTTGCTATACGGTTATAGCAAACATTGAATAAAATTAATAAAAAATAAAGATATAATTTATCAACGAACATTTCTGTCAAAACCAATACAATGTGCAAATTATACTGAGCTCAGAGTAATATATATTTATATTTTTTGTTAGCCTGCATTGTCCCACTGCTGGGCAAAGGCAATAATATACAGAGTAAATATACCTCTTGTTATTCCAGAACAAGATTGCCACCAAATCGAACAATGAAACAGACGTCACACGTTATACTATAACTAGTTTTTTTTTTGCATAACTTGGGTGTGTTTATATCGCTGTTGCAATATGCTGCTATTAGTGAACTTTGAATAGCGACAATGAATTGTGTGAATGTTTAAGTAATGTACAAACAAATGCCATACATTTCCAGTATTGGCTGGACTTACATTGTATTGGAAGTCTATACAATGTGAGACCAGCTTACACTGGAAATATATAGCTTTATGTGTAGCCGTAAAGATAACCTTTTTAGAGGACGCAGAGTTAACCTTCAGAGAATAATTACATTTAGGCTCTATTTCGGATGAGTGGCTTTATGGAGCCCATTACGGTGCAACGATGTATCGCTCACTGATGTTGTCTATACATTGTTTTACACTGTATTTCTGTTTTCTGTGTTTTTATTTTTGAGATACGTTAGTTCTTGAAAACTCATTATTAACTAACTTAATAAGCACTTTAAGACCGTTAACTGTATTATATCGTTAATTTAAATAGGTAGGTAACTAATATGCCAAATAAAATTAATCTTACAAAAAAAACCGATAACAATTACAAAAAACCGGCTAAGTGCGAGTCGGACGGTAGGGTTCCGTACCACTATGTATCTAAATAAATGTTTTTCTTTATTCTTTATTATATTGGAGTTCATTAAATGAAAGGTAAAATGCGGTTTACGATTTATAACGTATTCAAAAAACTAATTATTAGATCTCGTTCAAACCAATTTTCGGTAGAAGTTTGCATGGTACCTAATGTACATCATAATTATATTATTTTTACATTTATAATTTCCTAATTTAGAAGTTACGGGGGGGGGGGGATTTTCCAATTTGTAAGCGTCTCTCGCGCAAACTATTCAGTTTAGAAAAAAAATATATTAGAAACCTCAAACCTCAATATCATTTTTGAAGACCTATCCATAGATACCCCAAACGTATGGGTTTGATGAAAAAAAAAATTGAGTTTCAGTTCTAAGTATGGGGAACCCCAAAAATTTATGTTATTTTTCTATTTTTGTATGAAAATCTTTATGCGGTTCACCGAATACATCTACAAACTTACCAAGTTAAATATAGTCACAGTATTATACGGTGATATAAGATAACTATAAGATATAAGATAACTATAAGAGCTATAATAGCTCTTATAGTTATGGAAAAAAGTAGCTATGACATACGGACGGACAGACGGACGGACAGACATGACGAATCTATAAGGGTTCCGTTTTTTGCCATTCGGCTACGGAACCCTCAAAAATGCACTAAAAAGTGCGTTTATGTATGAAACTGTGTATTTGAACACAGATGAGGCGAGACGTTGAATGTTACTTTAGTATTTTTTATCTTTTAGTGCATTTGTTGGTTTATTTTATTGTAAGAATATTTTTATTTGGCATTATTAGTTACCTACCTATTTTAATTTTCAAACATTGTCTGTTATGTATCGAGAGGCATGTGTGATAATCAAATCATACAGTCACCGGGTTCAGTAATGACCTTACTTTGGAATACTTCACCTACTCATGTGGACATTAGGGTGAACAAATATATGTCTGCCTCACGAGGCACTACTGGCAGACCACGGTCTGTATAATTTGCGACCACTCAACGTGAGGTCTTAGGTTCAATGCCCGGGTCCGGCAAAAGTATTATTTGGGATATTTCAGTAGCAGCTTGTTTGAATTTAGACCATTGGGTGACAAATTATAAATACTTATTAAATACGTACCAACCTCAAATAGATAAAATTATTTTTCTAGGTGGTTAGAATGAACAGCAAAAATACGCTATCTATCTCTCTCTGTCGCTATTTTTGCTGTTCACTTCTGTACCTAGTAAAAACAGATCATGCTGCTACTGAAAAATTTCGCGAGCGCTATCTCACTTTACGTATTGCGAGTGACAGGGAAAGATTTTGAATTTAATCTTGAAAGCGCATTTTTGCTGTTCATTACAACCGCCTAGTAAAAAAGTTTTATTCATACTTTCTCTTGTGAGATAAAAGTGTATTAATGTTATTTACGCATTCACATAAAGGGTAACTCACGTTTAACCTCAGATTTCACCGTGTTTACAGTCTCTCATTGATTTCCTGATGGATATCAAAACCACATTACAGAGCTTTTTTCCTTTTAATATCTGCATTTATTACTTACGAGGTCTGGTGTCAGTGTTAGCGAGCTTAGAGGCAAATATTTATACATTTTTATTAACTGTGTTTGTCTAGCGGTATAATTTGCACTCATCGCGTGTTATGATGATTCTGACAAAGAGGGTTATCGTTTTTTGTCTTATCAGTTGGCGCCACTGTAGAATAAGGTCTGTGAAAGTTTGTTGACTGACATTGATTTATCCAAACCTTTAATACAGATTTTATTTTTTTATAGAGGTATAGTTCTTTAGGACGTTTTGAAGACTAACATTTTTAAACAAAACTTATTAAGAAGTACGGATTGTATTAATAATAAATAAATATTTCACAACTCACACACAACGCCATCTAGTCCCAAACTAAGCAGAGCTTGTACTATGGGTACTAGAATAACTGATACTAATACATAATTATAAACTTTTCTTTTGTAAAAACATACTTATTATACATAGAAACACCCAGACTAAGACAAACCCCCATGTTCATGCACACAAAGATTTGTCTTAAGTGGGAATCGAACCCACGACCTCGGCGTCGCAGGCAGGTACACTACCCACTCCGCCATCGGGTCGTCAACGGTATTATTATATATGATATTATATTGTGTGTTTTGTTTTAATTATAAGTGGGGACATTAATACGTCCGTCTCTATTTATCTTCTACGAGCCTTATGCACAAGTGAGTTTACTGTCGCTTATATAATAAGGGGTGTATAATTCTTCGATTTTTTAATCGTCCATTACTTTTTCAAATATGACTTGGAATTTTGTTTTTATTTTTTTTTGCCTATTACCTGATTTTGTCTTGACGTTCTAAACTGGAACACTTTATATACATTTATGTTTGGTTCAGCGGTTCAGGTAATTATAGGTTTTAATTACTCTACCCATTCTCGAGTTTTGAAGTAGCTTACATATTTAGCAAATAATTTTTATTGACATAAACATATTGAGTTCATTTGTTCTAGAATGACATTTACAAACAAATTGATACATGTTAATTGAGATTATTAACCTGTCTTTTTAATTTCAATTGAATGACATGACAATAAAATGAGGTACCATCACAAATTGTTTATGGTAATGTTACTTTTTTATCATTGCCTATTCATGTACCGCAGTGATGTTTGCAAAGTCATTATCCGCCATTGTAGACGTTAATTACTGTATGGGCTATTTTTATCGATATATTAATAGAAATAATTAATTAAAATTCTTGGTTTAAATTTGTTGTTCCAACTCATTGTACACTATCCTGCAATACATAAATAGTGTAATATATTTTTGAGAACTCCAAATTTTTTTTTAAACTATATTGTCCCATCGTTGGGCAAAGGTCTCCCCCAAAGACTTCTATTTGATATTGTTTTTACTTTTGGTAAAAATTTTAATAATATGCAAAAATATATCTCACACGCATAATCACACAAGCAGTTGTGCCGAACGGCAATTAAACATACAACACCATCGTAGAGGAGTATGGCGAGGCGTCCTCTTAAGGGTTCCGAGCGCCGTGTTTTCATACTAACGTAATATGGGTTTAAATTTAATATTATTACATAATTATTTATTATTATAGACAAATCATATCCCAACAACCAAAATGCATGATTGTTCGTGGCCATTTTGTCAAAATTGTTTCAATCATTAATTGAGATACATACAAACTATGATATAAATAATATTTTTGAAAAAGTCGGCGCCAACAAACTTGCATTTTAGTGTTTTAGATATGATTTGTCTATAATTATAGGTTATATCTTATTAATATTAAAGTTATACTCATATTACTTTTGTATGGCAAACAGCTAAGCAATTTTTGTAATATTTTAAAGCAAATTTTAGCTTTGCTATGCCTTTTTGTATTTTATATAATATTAAAGTTGAAAAATTAAAGCTAAGCAATTGTTCTTCCTTAAACAAATACGCCAACCGTGTTCAATCAAGAGAGAGAAAGAGTGATTGGACTCGTATAATTTGATTCTGATTACGTATTTCGTATTTTGTTTATAAATGGAGACGTTTTAATTGCGTGTCTGAAGTTCACATTTCGTTAATTGAATGTAAATATTTAATGTTTGGCGCGTTGCTGAAATTTACAACGTAGAATTGTTTTGCGAATATGTTTAAGGGACCTTGAATATTTTTTTTTAATTATCCATTACCAGCAAGTAAAGGAAAATCACGCTTTATTGAAAAATGCGAATTTTGTTAAAAAATCATAACAATTTATAAAATTGAATTTAACGGGTTTTGACTAAAACAATCAAAAACATTTAAAGATTTAAATATAATGCCGGTATGTTTGTACCATTATAGAATCACAATAAAACTGGCATGAAAAAAAGACGCCCGCACTAGGAATTGACACACACTAAGCTTACCATACTATTATTATCTATATAATAATTCTGTTCAATATATATTCTCGTATGTAAATATAGACTATTCTAATTATAAAAGGGCTTTGACGCATTCCTGACTGGGTCATGGGCTTGACAGTGACATATCTTAGGTTACTTACTCATTAGATGATTCATGAGAAGGAAAATGCGATTGCGTTAACTAAAACATGTGCCATATTGTTGGCAATTGTCGCCTCAAGATATGCGATGCAAATTCTGAGTGCAAACACAAATAACTTAGATACAGACGTATCTTTCATAATATACTATATTCTGCATACAATATTCATTTAGGCCCCATAGTTTTTGTCACTGTCCGTGGTGTCTACGCTCTTTCCATATAGACACTTTGTCTATATTTGGTATTACTCAGTCTCCCGCTTTGCTTTGGAGGGAAGTAAAGATACATACTTTCCAACTCCAACTATATACTTCTGATTAAATTCGTTGCGGGTTCCAAGACAATTTTAACTCTCCCTGGGATTGCCCGTGTGTCATGCACGGTGCCTTTTGGTAGGTTGCCGCTGTAGATCCTGGCGTCACAGGAGTCACAGTGGTGGGCGTGTGGGTTGGATAATACAATATTCATTTATTCAAACTAGTAGTTAACCGCGATTTCGTCCGCGTAGATTTCGATATAATGAATAAAAACTGCCTCGTTGGGGTAATCTTTAGCGTATGTACTTTTACTGAGGTCTTGGGTTCGATACTAGGTCGAGTAAACGTGTGATATGAGCATTTTTCCGTCAGGTAATTCCTAAACAGCAGCACAGAGTTGGAATTGTGCCCGCTGGATGGCGATAGGACCACCGTCTACCACCTAAACAAAACAAATGAAACATGTGTTCTAGCAACGCCTGCTGTACGAACGTGCGCTGCCCAATTTGCTCCAACAAATCAGGCTTTGACTCTGATCAACGCCCTTGCTCAGATATTGATATATTTTACTCCAAATTTGAACAATATCTAAAGTCAAGTGTCTCTTTTTTAAGTACTTTTAAGTAGTATTTAGTCTTCTATTTGTATTAGTTTATTGCATGTGTTGGGAAACTGTGAGTTCATTAAACAGTTGTGTAAATTAATAAATAAATAATAAATAATACACATTTATCACACCTTTATGGTAAATAAAGGCGTGATGTTATATGTTATATATTTTATGTTACCTGATCCTCCCACCCCTATATTTATACCGGCGTTATATGTTATCTACTGCTCCGCTGACAACGCAGCGTCGCCCGTTTTAAATTTCGGAATCAAAGTTTGCTAAGATGTTAAAATAAACCTTCTTCTTGAGTTACTTTGTCTATTGGAAAACCCACATCCACAGCGTAGCTTAAAAGATCTAAGCGTAACAATGCGGGTAGCGACTTTGTTTTATCACAATCATCACTACATAGTATAAAACAAAGTCGCTTCCCGGCGGTCTCTCTATATGTCTGTCCCTATGTTTGGTTGTATCTTTAAAAGTACGCAACAGATTGTGTGGCGGTTATTTTTGATAAATAGAAATAAAGCATAACGAAGGTTTTTATGTGTTAAACATGCATATTATAGTTAGTACCATACTCTACCCGGACCGCTAATTCCTTTTAAAATACTGTAAAAACCCGTTTGTACGATATAAGTTATAACGTAAATTGTACAAACGGGTTTTTAATTACTAACATAAAACATTCACCTTTCACTTTCAATGAAATGGCCAAAGACAAATTACTTAATTATGTTACAAGGTACTGATTTAAATACAAATACAACTATATTTAAATAGGCGATACTCATTTGATAGATGTTTAAGTCATATGCAAATTATGGCCGATTTTTCAACACCAGAAATTTATTTGCGTAATCAATTTGAAGTTTTGGCAGCGCTGGAAGCGGTAATAGGAATGCCAGTAAAATGTCATATTAGTCATAAATTTGTGTAATATTAATTCGAGTTAATGTTTGTAGAAGGGACTAATAGGTACAGTCAAAAATTTTTGGTATCTATAGTTTTGGTATTATTAGGTATAATTTTGGTATTTTTTTATAATTTACGTACTAGCTGCCAAATCAGGCTATACTTGTTCCAGCATTAGCTAGTCTAGCAATGCTCGGGAAGCCTATACAAGAGACCATCTTTTTACTGAAAATGTGACTTAATGTTTTAGTATGCAAATGATGTATGTAAGCAAATCTAATAAAGGAATCTTATTATGATGATCTTAATCTAAATAACGATTAATGTCATTAATTACATTCCTGCATTAGATTTATTATAGGCACGCAATTATAATTAAACTGTTATTGCGTTTTATGGTTTAATTGAGGTAAATAGTATTCCAATTAATATTTATTGACTATTAAACTAAATATTTTGATCAGCGAAATCTTGTATACTAATTTAGATCCCGTCATTTGTAACACGTGAGGGGCGTAGCTACCACCGTACCTACCGCATCTATTATATGGGGTCCCCGGCATACGAGGGCGCCCAAAGTGCGTAAGTAAGAAAGTTAAAAAAATACCCGATGGGACATGAACCCCTGTCAGACTTGTCAGTATTGTCCATAGAGGCAGAAACTTTAGAAAAACTAAAGTTATCATCAGCTATAAATTATTTAATAAATCAGCTTGCCGAAAAAAGGCAGGATGAGTGTACCTATATTTAATTTTTATTTGTTTGAAAAAAATATGGTAAAAGTGAGAGATAGATAATTATGATTATTAATATAATTTTATGCAAAAAATTTTTCTTTTGTAGAAATTTGTACCCTACATAAGGGCCACCAAATATTTTTTTGTACGGGGCCCCGCTTAAGCACGCTACGTCTCTGTAACACATGTACCAGTTTCCACGGTGTATGATACATAATTTAACTATTATAGTGAGTTTTATCGTGTCCTGATTTACTGTTATATATTTCATAATATTTACTCACGTGCTCAGAGCATTCAGCATTATTCTGATAATAATGTATTGTATATACTATATTACTGTAATGTATATACTATAAATAGTCACTATTTATAGTATATAATATTATTTATACACCACATTATTACTATGAAGGAAATAAGTATTGATATTAACATAACATCACGCCTAATTTACTCAGTTGGGTGTGGTAGAGGTATACAACACCCACACTTCACCTGTTATGGTGCACCTCAGCCAACAATGACTCACTTACTAGAGTGCCCTAATTGCCCTGATAACTGCTCGTTGGATGAGACAAGGCCACAGCTTAGAGAACGCTATTACCGTGGCAACGTACTGGCTACAACGTACTACTATATAAAACTTTGACCATTGACACGAAAAGAAAAAGACCTGTTATGATAAGATTTTCAAAAATTAGACAACGGGTCTAAATCGCGTAATTATTATAAAGGTAAATAAATACTAAATAAAAAACAACAATGTCAATGTGAACAATATCCGCGCTTCATGGAGACGACGCTGAGCTTCACCAGTCGGCTCGTGACCACGAATGATGCTAGTCATTTCGAAACGTCGAGCATAGGTATTTATTCACCTTTATAATAATAACATGATTTAGAACCGGTGTCTAATTTTTGAAAATTGTTATGATAAGGTCCTATAAGCTATCGCCATGCACCGGATTCAATTTAAATGCCGTGCTACTTAATTTCGATTTAATTTAATATTTGTCTAGTTAAATATGTGCATTAAATGATAATTATGCATTATTTTTTTTGTGTAATAAAATTGCATGTGCGATAGCCGAGTGGTAGACCGTAGGACTGCGAGGTCGAAGGTATCAGGTTCGAACCCACGGCACAGACCTCTGTCAAAATATCGGTAAGATTCGTCTTTTCAAAGATATGTGTGTATTTGTCATAAAAATTTCGCTCGATAACGGTGAAGGAAAGGTTAGTGCCTAAAAATGCTAGAGGGTGCGTGAAGTCTACCAATACGCACTTGGCCTGCGTGGAATACTATGGCCTAAACCTTCTAATCATTAGGAGAGGCCCGATCCCAGCAGTGGGACATGTACTAGATACTATTAAATTGCATATCACAGTCATCATAGCTTACAACATAGTAATAATATTTATACTCTTGAGCAAAACGATACAACTTCCTTATTGAATCAATGGTTTTTGTAAACATTGTTTCTATAATTAGCTAAATAATGAATATGAGAAGGAAACTGACGTAATATTTCGTGGTTTGGTACGAAATTAGATTTTATGTTTGCTGCGGTTGATGACTAAAGTTTAATTGACACCTTGAATATGACTTTTTCCGTTAAAAACGCAATATGTGTATACAAATTTAATTTGAGAAGTATCTGTGGTACATGCAATATATAAAACTTGATGTATAAATAAAAATATATTATACTATGACGCCTAACTTAATGTAAATATTTGCCTTTTTACTTTTACCTTTGTATATATTTTCAATTTATTTAATGTTACCTTATATTTCTTTAGTGTTTTTTTAGTAAATAAATAAATTAAAAACTTAATATACTAGTGCAAATGCAAAAAAAATACAGGTGACCGATTTAGGGCCAAATATGAGCAATTTTTATTTACTCTTATTAGTTATTTGCAAATACAAATTACTATTATTCTTAAAACCCCCTCCAGCTAAGATTAATTCGCTTGTGCTAGGAGGAAGTTGACTTCCGTGATGTAATGACCAGGATTCGGACTTACGACCTCTCGATCGTAAGACCGATTTTTATCCATTGCACCACGGCTGGTTATTATTGGACCTAAATATGTATTTTTGCAGTTTTACGTATACTAAGTTTTACGTATACCTATCCGTTGTATATTACACAGTGTTGCATTAGTTATTTGTGTAATAAAAAAGCAAAGTTCGTTTTCGCTTTGAATAAGCGTCGCACCTCGTCGAAAACTCATTTTGCTTCAAGCGTAAGAAAAATTACTCAAAGCAAAATCGAGTTTTACTCACTGTTTTTACACAGCAAAAAGAACGCCTTTTGAGTTGTTAAAGTAATAATTAGTTTACCGTACGATCGAGACAGGTGCAATGCTATAATATACAATTAGTACTTAGCACTGGTCTGGTTGTTCCAATTCTGTTAATTGTTAAAGTATAGAGTCTAATACCCAGAAATATTATTTTAAACAAGTCAAGAGCGGTGAAACACTTGACAAGTTAAATTATCCGTCGTTATGCATCGAAAAGCAAAAACGAACAGGTGCATGACTAAAAGTACTGGCGGGGAATGAAACTACTTATTATTTGTCCCCATTACGGCATTAGTTAACTTAATAATCCCGAATAATTGTGCCAACATCCTGAATGTAAACTTATTTTTCCCATATCATAGTATTTTTTTTTTATAAAACCATAATTCACGACCCAGTGCACATTTTAAAGTAAATACGTAGTAAATCTTTTATTTGAGATTTTTTAGTTAAATGTACATAATATATAACACAACAACATCTATGCTTCTGTTTCTTTTTTGCACGTGTGGTGTAGTGGCTTAAGCGGTCGCCTCGCCGCTCTCCACTGCACTGGTGTTGTGGGTTCGATCCCCACATGGGGCAAATCTTTGTGTGATTCGCAAAGATTTGTTCTGAGACTGGGTGTGCTTGAGTGAGTGAATGTGTGTATTTAGCCTTGTCATTGGGACCATTGGATAGTGTAATTGCTTCTGGCGTTCTATCTAATGTAATTTTTTTTTTTTACTGTTAAGAAATAGTACAATATGTATTAGAATCAGATACTGTAGTATAGCTCTGCTCCGAACTTAGCAGGGCTACACTACAATATTTGATTCCAATACATATTATACTATTTCTTTTGTAAATACATACCTACTTACTACTCATAGAAACAAACAGACAAACCTCCATGTTCATACACACAAAGAATTTGTCTTGAGTCGAACATACAACCTCAGTGTAGTCTGTGCTGCAGAAAACTGTTCTTAAATCGCGAAAGTTTAAAAACATAAACACACATATCTTCGAAAAGACGAATCTTAATGATTTATTGACAGTGGTGTGTGCCATGAGTTCGATCCTGAGACCTTTGACTTCGCAGTCCAACGGTTTCCCACTCGGCTATCGCTGCTGTTTCCCACTCGCCTATCGCTGCTTTAAAAACATATATTTAAAAAATTGCCAAACACAAAACGATCATAATTATAGCGTCACGTGTTCTATTCCATACAATACCATATTTCGTGGAAAGAGAGTCCATGTATTGAAACATGCTATTTCGGATGAAACCCATTATCATGTCAGTAACAGAACATGTCATTGCAACCACGTGTTTTTATTATAATGTCACTTTCAACGAGTTTCCGAATAAATGAGTTTATAATTTAGATTGGTACCTGTACACTAGTACAGGTACAGTCGAATTCTGAAATATGCTAGCAGTAAACGTTTACTATTAGAGGTAAAAACGTCCAAAACTGCCAACATACTTATGAACTCGACTGTACTGATAAGATATTAGATATTAAGGTGATACTAAGCTGTGAAGGAACTTGAAAGAGGAAGTCATGCCTTGGGTACCTCTAAAAAGTGACCATAAAATTACAGTCGGAGGAACCATATTCGTTAGATACAGCGACGCCTCTGTAATCATTTTGTGTACTTAATACGTTTCTTCACAGCCCCTACCGACAAACGGCAGTGATTCAGCTCGAATAGATAACGCGACGCGGGGTGTGAGTGAAAGGCCCTAACTCTCTCTTTTTCACACGCCGCTGGGTGACCATCTATTTCCCGCTTGCTTAGGGCCAAGTTGCGTTATTGTGCTTCTAATTTTTTTGCGATAATGCGTCCCAATTCCGAACAGAGCTTCGTTCTTATCGACCAATAAAACAAAAAAATAGAACATTCAATGCAGTGCAGTGGGGGACAGTTTATATGATCAGGTGAAATAATTTACTTATTGCCAAGTGCCAAGTGGACCGTACGTGACACCATATTCGTAAAAAAAATATAAATAATACTTCTGTTGATACAGGTTTTTGAACGAAATTGAGGCAATTGGTTTCATTCGATCCCTTTTTATAAACGACCAGTAATGCAGCTTTTTACTGTCAGAGAGAAATCTTACTACTTAAGTTGAAGCGCATACGTGAGATGAACGACATTATACCTCAGCTTGCGCGGTCAGTACACATTTCAATACGTTTTATTAATACGAAAAAATATATATTTCCAAAAAAAATGGATGATTGCAATTATCAATTTGTTAAAAAAAACGTGAACAATTATTTGTCGTAAATAAAAGGAAGTAGTTAAAATAAATAAAGACCATAATAATATATGGAAGCTGTGGTTTCAATAAATGTTACTTTATTGCATCCATCCTGTATGTGAACGTTTAAACTTACGCGTTGCATGATTAAGTATAATCTAACGGCTTTTAGGCTTGACGTTTCGGCAGACAGATTACACTGGCCGTGGTCGCAAGCAGACCAAAAAGGTACCGAAACGTCAAGCCTAAAAGGTAAATAATGCATGATCGCGTTAATTCACGTTAGATTTTTTTTTATTCTGTGTATCAGCATGAGAAAATTACATTTATGTCACTTCAAAAAACGAGAAATGAGCTATTTACGTCCAAATGTTGCGGCAATCATTCCTATGGGTTTAACTTAAAAATAATTAAGAGAAAAATGTCTGGATGGTCTAATACTGGTAGATACATTTTTGAAATATTACCGAAAAAGTATTTTACTAGATACAAGACAAGTGATAATAGATTACTCGCCCATGACCGATAATCAGTGACATATTTCTTGAAGGTAAGAAATGGAACGTTCCGAAATGGATGCACTAACGCACACGTCCTACAAAAAAAATCGGTCTAAAATAGTATGAAAATAACAGCTGGCCCGATTATTGGCACTAAAAAGACTTGGTCGTGTATAAGAGCCCGTAAGTGGGTCTATTAATTATTTATAGGTCAGAGACGTCCATGTTAAATCTTTTTTGTAATAGCAACGGCTTGTTTTAGGGGCGGGGGGGGCAACATAAGGTCAAATAAGAACCACTTGTATAATTGTGTTTGATGAAAAATGCATGAGATCTTATGTTCCTAGTTTGAGAGTATTAGGGCGGCTCATGTATTTTTCTAACGTACACATTGTACACCTATGTTTGTTATGTGTGTAGAGAAACAGGGTGTGATGTTCCTCCTACGGGTATTGCCTGGCGGACAACTGTCCAACGGTAGCCTATTGGAAGTTTGTATTTATGTACACTTGCTGTGAACATTTCGCTATCGCGATTCAGCGCTCTTTGACAGTTGTGACGAGTGTGTCACTTCTTGACGTTGTCACTGTCAACCGTCATTTATAATGTGCGGAGACCGCCATATGCGTATTATATGAAATATATGATAATTCAAGAAAGAGTTTATTTATTTATTTATTTAAAAACTTTTTGCACAAAACGTGACAAAGGCGGACTTAATGCCGAAGGCATTTTCTACCAGTCGACCCTTAGGGTGGTGCAGAGATAATTGGTACGTGCATAATATAAGAGTACGAGTAAACTTACTTAATTATATAACGAATTATAATAATATACATACTATACTAATACATAAATACAATAACATACATTACATAAAACAACATAAGTACATACAAAACATAATAACTTAAACTACTGAGAAGATTCCGCCAAATAGCTCAAATATAACTGCTTTACTTTGTATTTAAAAACATTACGACTGGATGCCATCCTGATTTCCGGAGGTAGCGCATTCCACAAGAGAATAGATCTTACTGTGAAAGAAGAATGTACAAGACCAGAACTGTGAGAGTTTGTACTGTGAGTGAATTTACAATGATAAGCAAAAAACAATATTTCGTATGCAAAATTTTTCGCCGTTTGTGGTGACGTAGGTAGGTACTATTTTTGTCTCTTAAACCAGGCTTTTAGGATTACTAACTCAATAACATGGCATCCGCTTTTTCTGCAGCAAATCCTGTTGAAAACCTAAAAAAATGAAACTGATATAAAATCCGATGCTTTTTTTAGACGAAGTTTAAACTTTTACAGTTACGATAGATAGACCTTTAAAAGGAAAAAAAAGTCATGCTTTTCTGTAATTAAAGCATTCTGAATTTTTTAATCCTAATCTCAAATTAAAAGGCTTTCCAACAATTTGCCGCCGTGTATCACGTTTCACAATCGAGAATTCCTCAGTGAAATATAAATTAAAAATAAATGACAGAATTATCTAAAGACGATTTAGAAGCTAACGACAATGTTGCTACGTTAACAAAGAGCATAACAGCAAATTTTAAATGAATTGATAATAAAAAAAAAAGAAGTAAACTACAAAAAACACTTCCTTTCATTATTAATTAACCGACGAAAATAAACGAAGGAGGTTCTTTGTTTTTATTTTTTTCGAAACAATACTTATTCCACCCAATAATTTGAATTTCAACAAATAATTGTCTCTTTTTAACACGCTTATATTAGCTTCACCTGTATGTTTGTTTGTTTGTTTGTATGTAACCGACTCCTTTGGACTCGATTTTGACCCACTTTAAACGGACAGATTTAATTCAAACTTTCTACACTTGTAAAGAATCAGCGACAATATAATAATTTCATAAATTTATCTCATTATCCTGATTAGGATCGCCAGGATTAAAAAAAAACTAAAACTAAAAAGTGAAAAATAAATATAGTTTAAAAAAACTAAAAAAACACGCTTTTAAAGCACATCAAACTAAAAAGTGAAAAATAATTCTTATTATAACCTGAAAATAATAATAAACGAAAAATACTAGTACTATTGTGAAAAAAAGCGTGGGGCGCTCTGTGCCATATTTTTCGTCTATCGAGCGACCCACGCTTTTTTTCACAATAGTACTAGTATTTTTCGTTTATTATTATTTTCAGGTTATAATAAGAATTATTTTTCACTTTTTATTTATGGCAAGCTTAAAAAATGTAATGCGACGTCATTGTCAAAATTTTGCAATTGTAATATAACCATGCAAAATTCCTTTTGTTTTATGGAAAAGGAAAGAAAAGATAAAATACAAAAAAAAATGTGATGTCAGATTAATGTGCGTCTGTTGAAATTCATCTGCTGAAATATAAAGGCTAATGACGGTTTGAAATTCAAATAAATGTTTTTATGATACTGATCATTACTTCAGATCAGTAGGAGACTTTCGCTTAAACCACTTAAACCACTATATATATCAGTCAGAAATCTCTACGGTGCAACTCTAACTAACTCTAACAGCGTGGGTCGCCAGCCAGATGGACAGATGATGTGGTTAAGAATGTAGGGAACCGTTGTCTTTAGACGGCCCAAAACCGTACGTTGTAGCGGCAATTAGGTGAGGCCAATTTCCAAGAGTGGACGTCGTTACGCTGAGATAATGATGATGACGTAAGAATACATAAAAAATGAGACTAAGTATCGGTGAACACTTAATAAATTTTTCTCCTAATAAAATCCAAAAATAGAATCGAACTTATACAACCGGTTCACCACAGATATTTAGAACTATAAACAAAGGAATCTCAATATTGAAATTTCTCGCGCTGTTCTTGTACTGCTCATAAATTTTGAACTATAATAATTTTCATTGAAATAACTGAAATCATTTTGATAGAGAACCAGATGCCAGAAAACAAGTAGGTATGTCGAGTTACAGTTAAAAATATAGACTGTCTGTACAGTTAAACTCTTTGTGTTAAATATTCTAAAGGTAACCGCAAAATAAGGCAAAATATACGGTTCAGTTATTAAATTCACCCTTGCCTTTCAATTTGTTTGGCAAACAAAATGATTCATGCAAAAGAAGATAAACAGAGCCATCTTGCCTTCCCACAAAAGCTCTTTAATTCGGTCCATCGCATCGGAGCTATCGATTGAACTGACAAATTGGTTATTTGATGTAGTGCGAAATCAGTCAATGAAAAATGTAACTTTATTTTGAAAGGATTTTCACCAATAAGACTAGATATAGACACGATTTTATAAAAGACGTCACGAAATGACGTAACATACAGTTAAGAAATTCAGGGCCCTGGCAGGAGGTGACCGTAGCTGGTTGGTGTAAACGGTTGCCCGGCGTGCAGAAGTCCGCAGGTAATCCAAATCACACCCATAATTTTTCGACTGTTTTTTAGTATACCTACGTTTTTATAAGAATAGCCTATGATATTCCTTTTATGGAACGTAAATGTGATGAAAGAAAACAAACTGTCGCTTACTTCTACCAAACATTTTCTACATAATTTGATCGAGGATCTAGACGAGAGTCTTTGATTTTTATTGTTTCCATTTGCCGTCGAGCCACAAACGGATATAAAACCTAACCCAAAGATAGGTTAACATCCAATACCCACTAATTGATCGTACCATTTCATTTTATGCTTCTTCAAGCAAAACGTGTCTAATTTCAAAAGGTCTTATTGTTATTCCAGCCCTTTGAAGTTATTAGTATTGGCTTTCAATGTTCGGCCATTTTCCTAACCGACGACGTTTATTGTAGCTACTTTTTCTTAGCTTTATTACTTAGCCTAAGGCTATATTTTTATAAGAATTTATATGAACGTTTTGATCTTAGGATGGCAAAAAATACAAACGATATTGTATCATTTTTTTCTACTAATAATTTAATCGTGGATTTTCGAGTAAAATATACTGTTTTAATTATAATACAATGCAAATTAATATCTTTACGTGGTTTTATGTTGTTCAAAATGCGTGACAGAGTATTTGGATTGCAGTGGTATTTTCTGTCTCAATTTCGTTAAAAAAGCCCGTCATAAATATAAAATCTACGTTTATATAATATGGTATCTCTTTCTCTGGTTAGGAAACTTGTACATAAATATAACAAAACATAACATCCCCCCCAAATTTCCCCAAATGGGTGAGGCAGAGATGTACAACACCCATATTTCACCTGTTATGTTTATGTCCCATTGGAAAGGTGGTGAGTCTATCGCTATATACCGGTCACAATTCCAACTTCGTACTTATTGTGAATTTCCTGATGGAAAGTTCACAAAAAACACTTTGCCCTTAAAGACCTCGCGGTGAGAGACGCATACGCCAACCACTAGACCATTGAAACAGTCTACTAGAGGCAACTTGTACCGTTACGAAAAAGTGCCTCGTCATTTGTAAGTAGCAGAACAGTCTAGAAACTTACTAGCATTTTGTCGATAAACCCTAATAGAAAATGTTTCTCCCCAAATAATCAAGTTTTTATGTGCCAACAAAACAAAAGTTTTCCCTTACCTGCCGAAGGTGGAGTAATTCTATCAATATGTTAAATTTTACCAAGAGGAATATTCTTTCTGATGTTTGATCCGCCATTCCTCGTAATAGGTTCAGAATCTGTTTTTCCTTGAGGCGCCATTGACTTTTATGGTTACAAAGATGAAAAGTTCTGCACGAGGCTTTGCTCGTTCATACGTGAAAGCATAAAAATAAACACATCTCCGAATGTACTTACAATCTTTATTAAATGGGAAAGCATTCATCTTTGTAACACTTTACGGCTTGACTATTTCTCTGATCTTTATGAACATTGATTAGAAGATAATTAAGAATTAGAAACTATTGTAAGAATAGTATGTTTCTAAACAATTAGATACTTCACATAGACAATCTTGCCTAGATATTAAAATAGAGACTAATAAGTAATTGGATTTTAAGCTACTAAATTAATTAATGTGTCCATTAACACCTATCTTATTACTCATAAATAAAAAAAACTAAATTTCTACTTACCTAAAAATAAATGACTTAAAAGCTAAAGTTAATAACTGTGTACAAACCTAATCTAAAAGACCGCTGCCAGTTGGCAACGTTTCCAAAATGCTGGCAGCATTGCCACGTGGTATGACAATGTTTAACTTCTGGCCGAAATAAATACCCGCATTTTGAGAACGTGTGTACTCCAACAGGCGAGTTATTGTCTCCATTATTGAAAACGACACTTTGTTCTTGTGTTTCTTTAAAAGTAGTCTCACTACACTACTTGAAGCACTCACTTCACTGAACTAGTTCAAAGGGTTTCGTCCCTTTAAGTCTTCTTACTATGTCTGTGGTGTCAAGGAGCTGGATGGCCTCGACATTCAAGTGTTGAAGGAGTCGTTGTTCATGAGTTTCACTTTGCATTATACTAGCAACAAGGTTCACCTTCATGTCACGATGAAGATCCTTATTTCTGATGTACCAGGGTGCAATTAATTCCTATGCGAATGAATCAGCGAGCAAAAACTAGTTAGCTTAGATAACTTTATCTGACAGACTTCAGTGATCTAGAGCCTAAAGATATCCAAAATATTTTGCAGACAATAATTGTAGTAGTCTCTGCAGAAAATGGGCTTTTCCATTATATTCTTTTAAATATTCAACAAAAATCTTCAGACCTACTTAAATCTTTCTTATGAAAATTTAATACCTACCGCAATTTTCTGTCTGTTGTTATATATTTGGTTATTTTTCAGACGTTATGTGCTAACTGCTTTCTTGGATGCTTTTAATAACAAGGCTCACATAGAAAATCGCCTTTTTATCATTATAAAAGTACTGATATAGGTGTATTTGCGGTGACTATGCGTATTCGAGTGCACTACTATATATTGCTACTGGAGATTGTTATAAGATAGCTCTGTTAATTAGACCGAGTTTTAACTCAATGTATGATCTCTAGGAACAATATAGGTACACAACTAGGATCTGAGTAATAAGGTATATAATAGAAAGCTGATTGTTTGATTACTGAGATCTGTACAATAATATCAATCTTCTCTGAATTCAGTAGGTATACATTAATTACACCCGAATGTACCAAGAACTGCAAAAGTAAGTAAACTATGAAGAGGTAACTTTTGTAGTTCCTCAGGGACGAATCAATTCATCAGTACAGAATTATTTTCTTGCAAATCCTTCAATCTCTCTTTCCCAGACAAAATTTATTGATGCCTATTTGAGCAATAAACGAAGCAAGAATAGGATTATCCTGCAAAACATGCATCGTTTTTAAATGGGTCGCTCCTTTTGTTGCGCCAATGATCTACGTTTCAAAGGAAACTTTGAAAGTTGCGAGTTGCTGCAACTGGCAACTGAAACGGATTCCTTTGACAATGTTCTATTTGCCGCAACCAGAGTGCTTCGACCGCAAAATGCCTTTGGGATACCACCCAAACATGTCGAAGTTAATTTAATTGAAACCTGAATTTAATTTAAACACAAAATTTAATCGATAATTGGAATAATAGTTTGTTTCTTTTATACTACTCCTGCAACCAACGTGTAGTCCACCTGATGGTAAGTGGAGTACAGCCCATGGACATCAACAATCCACAAAAGCAGATTGCAGGTGCGTCGCTGCAGCTGAGAACTACGGTGCTATGATTCATACGACCGGATGGCGGAGTGCGTAGTGTACCTGCCTGTGACGCCGAGGTCGTGGGTTCGATTCCCGCTTAAGACAAATCTTTGTGTGCATGAACATGAGGCTTTGTCTTAGTCTGAGAGTTTCTATGTATAATAAGTATGTATTTACAAAATAAACGTATATCCATTATATTCAACTATTAGTATCAGTTATTCTAGTACCCATTGTACAAGCTCTGCTTAGTTTGGGACTAGATGGCGTTGTGTGTAAGTTGTGAGATATTTATTATTTATTATTAGTACCAGTAATTACAAGGCCTGATCTCACCACCAAATCGGAACACAGTAATGGAAGCACTACCATTTGGTAGTGCTTGCATTACTGTGTTCTGGCAGATTAAAGTGATCGTTGCTTAATAAATAAATACAACTCGATTCTAGCTACCATACGACTACCTGAACTAATAAAATAGCAAACCTCCTTATTACAAAAGCCTATTTCGTTTTCAATCATATCAATACATCTTTACTTAAGAACAATATCGAATAAGGTTCAGTTTATTGGATTCATAATATATAGGTACATTCACGTATCTCTAGAGCAATTCCGATCCCTTAGACGAAACAATTCTGGTACATATGTAGGGTATCCTATTGTAGTTCTTGTCATCAATAGCCGATGAATTGAATAAGCAACCCGTGTCTGAAATATGCTTCAATGATTGCCAACATGTCGATAAAATAGAAAACGCTAATGTTAACTCAGAAAAGGATACATTCAAGCAGATATAGTGGGTTGTTTTGTTTTAATAGCAATTTGCAAATACAAATTACTTGTAATCTTGTTAAAAGTTTGTATGAAGATTTTATAATGTTTTTAAACAGCGTAATAAGGTAGATAAAAAAAAACAACGAACTATAACTAAAAAAAGTTTACAAATTTAAACGTTGATTGCCACAAAAGTATTAAACCGTGGCGCGACTATCAACGCATATATCTCAAAAGTGTTATAAATTTATATCATGTTAAAAATGGTCATCTCCTACACAATTTTCACACGAAATATAAATAGTACATACTCTATTTAAACTTTATAATATAAATAACAATAAAACAAGAGTACTTCGAATACTATATTTTTTTACAAGTCTCTGAATATTGCGAGTCTAACTATGAATATATATTTTTTTATGTTACACATTGAATAGACTTACAAGGATTTAATCCTTCGTAGAATTTGAAATGTATCTTTATCTGCGTATGTTCTTTGAGGTATTAATTAGCTTCGTGGTATTTTGTTTAGATTTTTCTGCTTGCTTTTAATAAAAAATTGGTAAAAGTATATTTTCAACCGTTTTCTTACTTTCAGAGTAGACTCCCGAGCGCCGTGTTTTCATATTAACGTAATATGAGTTTAACTTTATTGTTATTAAGATTTGATCTATTTATAAAGACAAATCATATTTAAAACTCTAAAATGTATGTTCGTGGCCATTTTGTCAAAATTGTTTTAATCATTAATTGAGTTACATACAAACTGAAAGTTTAAAATAATAACTTTGTAAACATGGGCACCGTCAATTCATTATAGTGTTTTAGATATGATTTGTCTATAAAATTGGATATAAACTTAATTATATTTAAGTTAAACCCATCTTGCTTTCGTATGGAGAAAAGCCAATATTATAATTCGATCGATTTGGTATAAGTTCGAATTTACAACTGGAATTTTTATTGGGGAAGGAAAATGTACGGTTATTTTGTCCATTCATTAATTCCTAAATGAAATAGAAGTCATAGCTCAATTGGATATTTTTGGTTGTAATTATATCGCTTTTATATGCCATTGTGTACCGACTAAAGAAAAGTATTCAAAATACAGCTAAAAGAAGTAAAATTGTTTGTATGAACGCATTAATTTCTGAAACTACTAGTCGGACTTAAAAAAATGATTTTTTATTTGATAATTTAATTTATGGCAGAAGTTCAACGTTTTTTTAACATCATACAACCCACATGAACAGGCAGATTAGAAACGTTGAACGCGAGTCAAACCGCAGGCAGTAATAATATCTGCACTATGAATATTTTAAAGCATTTGCGATTTGAACTCCCAAACCGCAGCGCACAGCTCTAATTACAGTAGTATTTAATGCCATCGTCTTTTGAATAATATTATACCAAATACATAGTTTTGTCAGTGTGCCAGTTTCAATTTCTGGCAATTGGTAAAGCTCTTCTGAATGAGCTCGAGGGCGGCAGCACCACCGTCTCACTTTTAACCTGTCGCCAAATAGTAGCGCTTCCATTACTGTGTTCCGGTTTGGTGGTGAGATCAGGTCCTGAAATTACTGGCACATGAGGCATAACACCGCAGTCCTCAGCTGTAGCGACGCATCTATCGCTTTTGTGGATTGTTGATGTTCATGGGCTGTACTCCACTTACCATCAGGTGGACTACACGTCCGTTCGCTGTGGGTGTAGTATATATTATATAAAAAAAAAATCCTAAGATATTTTTTTTTTCTATAAAATAAAGTATAATAATTATATTTTGCATATAAGGCAGTAATATATATTACATGTTTTAATATTTGATATAAATAAAAGGAATTTCAAAGACAGAAAGGCTAGCTATAAACAAAAAAAAACATATTTATAGGTAAGGTGTCATAGAATTTCTTCGCATCATCACTAATATTATTATTAAAAATAAGTGCACCGTATATATTTGCTAGTTTTATGAGATAAACCTCCGCATTATTTAATTTTTGGTAGCGAAAATCCAATTCAGTGAAATTTATCACAATGTTGACGTTAAAAATTGCCGCGAATATAAAATCTATAGATATAACCTTATCCAAATCTTGCAACCTCCTGGTTATAAAGAAAAACCGGTTTTGATGTCTAGACTTTGCATACCTTATCTTAAGAAATACAGTTAATTTAATTTGTAATAGCGGGCATATTAGGGTGCTTCTTCGAGCAAGGCATTCTTTGGTGATTTGCGTGGCAATTTTTAAATTTAATATTTATCTTAAATCGGCATCAGTTTCTTAAAATATACGTAAAAGTAATATTTTTTATAGAAGTGGCACCTCAATGAGCGATATACTTACGTATATAATCGAGTTTAAAAAAATGGTTGCCACGCAAATCACAAAACACTCCACGACAATGATTTTTTAAAATGTAACTTTCTCAAATAAGTCATTAAGTCATCAGGTGAAAGCATAAGTAAGTAACTAACACAGAAATCGTTTTTTTAAAGCTTTATTTATAATAGAATCAGTCAAAAGATATGGAGTTGAAGTTTCTTCCATGGATCACGGGTGAATTGCCGGTACTTTTATATTATTGAAAAACTTATTAAGTTTTTCATGAAGACAATGTTTAGCTTGACTTTTTTTCTTCAAGTTATATTTTCGGGCATTTATTCGAATTTTCGCTCGTCTAGCTTTTTGTTCGCGACGGTTTAAGTCATGAATACTAAATATTTTTTTCTTCAGCTTTTCTTTTATAATATCTTGCCCGGTTTTGGGCCTTCTACTCTTCATTATTTTAGGCCTCTCTCTTCTTCTTCTTTTAGATAGCTTCTTTCTTTCTAATTTTTCCTCTCTTGTTAATGGCATTTTGGTCTAATAAATAATTTATTACAATTTTAGTTAATCTGATACTATTTCTATTATTATTAGGTACTGACAAAATCAGAACCTCATCAGCTTTGTCATTTTAAGTCTGATTTAAACAAATTTATATTTAATTAAAGTAATAAAAAAATATTTTCATACCATACTATTACAAAACTCAAAGTTATTTCACTTGCATGGTCAATAATTGATTTACGTGGGTCTAAACTACCACGTAAACCACGTAAATCACGACCACGGAAATCAAAATAAATCTTTTATTCTGAAAATATATAAAAACCTTTAAAGCAAACGTACTGTGTTTTGAATATAAGTTACGTTACCATAAATTTGTTAGCTACAATATTTAATTCAATAAAAAAATTCACAGACACCGGAGAAAATTGTACCACGCAAATCAAAGTTTTGAGAAACCATACCCACGAAACGAAGTTCTTACCTCAATTTTTCGGAATCTCAACGCGTTGTCATACAAGCACTCTGCCCGGCCGCCGGAGCGCGGCTAGTTTATAACATGAATTAGGATGAGGCAACATCGGGCCGCGAAGTTAGGGATGTACAAGTGAATTTACAATGATCCACGCAAATCAGTAACTACCCCGGGACAGTAACATTTTTATTTTTTTTATTTAATGTAATCATTTAAGGACTATGATCTTATTTTTCATAGCATTGTCAACTTCTTAGGACTTTATGTTTTATTTTTGATAAGTATGTACCGTTTAGTTTAAAATATATAATTTACTAAGTAACTGGATCGGGGTTTGGGACACTCCACGAAAATCAAAGAATGGGGGTGTTTTAATTTTTTTATGATATTAAATATATAGATAATCGAATAATAATTAATAACCCAAATAGGAGAAGATGAAAGATTTTCCCGAAAAAAAAAGTGGCTTGCTGACTTTTCAATTTATATTATTTTAAGGCGTTGCCGCTTAAAAAACGTTTCTAGAAGAATTACCCATTACTCATTTCGAAATATTTCTCAGTTTATTTTGTATTCTTGGCAAAACTGTCGCTACGACATATTGAAAAATTGATTTTAGTGTATACAGGGTGTATTTTTGAAACGGGGCAGTAAGGGCAAGTACCTTAACCGTTGCAGTTACAGCAAAACGTTCTTAAAAGACCTTCCCTAACTTTTTGGGACATTTTGAACTGCATTCACAGATTTTGTAAAAAACTTACAGTTAGCAAAAAAAATGCAAAAAGTTCAAATTTTTTTTTTATGCCAATCGATTCTATTTCATGTGGGGATCAAAAAACTCTATGGGACCATTTTAGCTTTCAGTACTAGAAAAGACAGAAATTGCCAAAAACGTTTCCCATACATTTCGGCAACAGAAACGAATTTCTACGATGGTCTAACTTTTGTTATGGCCTGGAAGTGGGTAGAATTGACTGTAAAGTAAATAAAAAGAATTTTTACCCTCAAATTTCGAATTTGATTCGAAAATCTGTGTGTTATACTTAGTTTCAGCTGAGAAACTTCGTATGAGTTATTAATTAAAGATTTTCGCTAAAATGTCTTCTAATCGTGAAAAAATTGACTTATTAGAAGCGTATTTTGAAAGAACCCTGCAATTCCAGGTTTTTCAAAAGATTTGTAATAACCTTTCTTGTTGGCACATGCCGCAACGGATACTTATTGCGGTACCACACTAATGCAGCTCCCGCATTTCGATTATTGACAAAATACGCTTCTAATAAGTCAATTTTTTCACGATTAGAAGACATTTTAGCGAAAATCCTTAATTAATAACTCATACGAAGTTTCTCAGCTGAAACTAAGTATAACACACAGATTTTCGAATCAAATTCGAAATTTTAGGGTAAAAATTCTTTTTATTTACTTTACAGTCAATTCTACCCACTTCCAGGCCATAACAAAAAGTTAGACCATCGTAGAAATTCGTTTCTGTTGCCGAAATGTATGGGAAACGTTTTTGGCAATTTCTGTCTTTTCTAGTACTGAAAGCTAAAATGGTCCCATAGAGTTTTTTGATCCCCACATGAAATAGAATCGATTGGCATAAAAAAAAGAATTGAACTTTTTGCATTTTTTTTGCTAACTGTAAGTTTTTTACAAAATCTGTGAATGCAGTTCAAAATGTCCCAAAAAGTTAGGGAAGGTCTTTTAAGAACGTTTTGCTGTAACTGCAACGGTTAAGGTACTTGCCCTTACTGCCCCGTTTCAAAAATACACCCTGTATATATTCATATTATTATATATGATGAATTAATATATTTTGTAGGTAATTAAAAGCAATGTTATAATAAGTTTGTCGATATCAGACATTAATCATGATCAGAGAAAATTTAATTACAACATGCGGCTGGACGGGTGGTAATCAATTTACTCAAAACAGATAATGTCATAAGTAAATAAAATTGGTTTATTGATATCCGCAAATAAGTTAACCGACCGATTATGAAATAGTAACGATTCTCGAGACTATTCTATTATATAATAAATATTTACCATATTTGTAGTATTTTTCGATCAAAAACGTTCAAACTTAGAGCCTCAAAATCATGTTTTTAATAGTTGAAAAGTGTGTTCAAACACTCATTCTCATAGATTTCGATGCGAAGGCCGATTTTCCAACGTGTAAAAAATTTTCAAAGTAAATTCCCTGGTCTCAGAATCATGCACAGCATCACTGATAAGCGGCTTCGTCACAATGTCATTTACAGCCTGTATATCATTTATTATCATATTATTACTGACCCATTAAACGAAAATGAGTTTTACATCGCATAAAATTGTATGTATTCAAGTTGAAATATGGTATTCAAACACCTGCCACCATTAAATGACTTAACAAACCAACATGTGAATCGAATTGTCAAATTCCATTTCGTCGCGGCTAAATATATCCCAAACAACAGTTACACGAAAAGCCAAACGTTTAATAATACAAAATGCCGAACCAACTACTTTTGCTTTTCAATACACAATAATTATGCGCATATGAATCGAACCACTGACGGTATCGGTCGGGTATACTTTGTCACTTCGCTTTATTTCAATGAAATTGTAAACAGTTTCGGTAACGTGTTATCGCGTTTGAATTGTTGTCGATTTTATTTTTAACTGCCATATTTTTTTAGAGGCATTAATGTGTATATTTAATTGGATGATATAAATAATATATTGTCGGCATGTATGAAGTGATTGAAAAAATATGTACTTTTGGTCATTTAAAGGCAAAAAATTGTAGAGGTATCACAAATGTGGTGTAATTGTATCTTCACACGTTTTTATCTCGCATTTTGGTGTAAATAGAACTTAAATAATAGATATATTTTATTTTTTAATTTAATTACGGAGTAAACCTCAGATCTTGGTTGTGAAAACGTAGTTACCTGTGTTGTAGCGTATCCAGCAAGTATCTTCTTCTACATTACGTTACGTCTTTATACATTAAAGATATATAAGAAAAAACAATACGAGACTTTTATATCCAGTTGTGAATTTACCGTATCAGTACTTTAAAGATAAAGAAAATAAGATACGAGGCTTAGGGGTCTTAATTTAAAAATGGAAGATTGCTTATTGTGAAGGAAATTGCACAAAATAGTAGGTACGTACACAAAGGTTCTCTAAAAGGCGTGAATGAGTTCTGTATAGATTTTTTGAAAATTTATCTCTCAGAGGTCCTATGATATTAGGGGTTACCAGTGTATGAGGAAAGTTCCTCAATATTGAAGGAAATATAAACATATCGAATCTCACGCGAACGATGTCGCGAGTAAAAGCTAGTTACAATATAAATTTGATGCGTCAAGTGTGTATAAATATTTATTCAACAAAATCAGCTCTGCATTTTTCATTTCAAAACTGAAACGAATTAAACCGTAAAATGCTGGCATGATAATAGCCGGTGCAATAAAGATTCAATGTATGTGCTATTTAAAATCAATCTTTCTGTTTTTATAAAATTTATTTTCAGACTTAATTGAAAATTCTCAACGTAAACAAGACGATAATAATATATAATGAAAGTGCACAAACAATTATTTTTAAATGCATGAAAGGCATGGTAGTATATTATCTATCTGATAGAAAGTGGCAAGCTAAAAGGTCTTTCAACAAGGACGGGTCGATGTTAAAATTGAATATAACAAGATGTGTGTGGGTTATAAACAATTTTTTTTTTATTTGAAAGGCATCGTTCAAATGTCCACCGCGGCTTCGTATGGTGGCACGAATCCGAGAGGTCCAATTTTTAATGACTCTGCTGCATATATCCGGCTGAATCTGCATATATTTGACCAAAACCCGCACCAAACAGTAACTTTTTGTGGATGCATTGCCACCTGGTGACCTCATGTGGGTTGTGGTCATCCCATATACGGCAATTTTGCTTATTAACAAAACCATTCATCCAAAAATGTGCCTCGTCGCTAAAGATTTTTTTTGCAACACTTTTGCGTTTTGCACTCAGGAACTCTCATTTTGATAATACAGTTTTATCATTTGCACATGCTGTTCAACCGCGTAACTTGCCATGGTGATTTGGCATCAATGACTAAATAAGAAAAACAAATTTAACAGATGCCGCCAAAACAAAATGGCCGCCACAGATTGTTAACATCGACCCCCTTTATTTGAAAGATCCTTTAAATTCCATGCACATGTGGTATACATTTATACAAATGATTTTAGATGCGTCTCTGCATCCGAGGACAACAATATTATATCCACATGGTCGTTATTTCAGGATCAATCTCACCACAGAAGCGTAACACAACTACGGCGTTTCAATTATGTGGTATTTGTTTTACTGAAGTGCAAATTCCACAATTGAGAGGCAGCTTATAGATAAGAAGGCGATGTTACCCGTTTAAGCTAGAACATAAAAACTACAACAATTAAATCAATAATTTTTTTTAATGAAAATAACGTCAAAAAAAATCAAGTCCATCAAGCGGCATTTTTTGTTTTATGTACACAAAAGATCAGCCGATTGCCGAACCGTTTTAAATTCTAGTATCGGATAAATTGAATCACGTCCGCTGTCTGAATAAAATTTCTATAAATTTGTGTCACCGTAGACAAATCGCCATTTTATTTTATATCTAAATATTTATAAATTCTGGCCATGAATTTTAGTACAAAATCTGTCTGCACGTGTGGTGTAGTGGTATAAGCGGTCGCCTCGTCGCTCTCCACTGCACTGGTGTTGTGGGTTCGATCCCCATATTTGACAAATCTTTGTGTGATTAGCAATGATTTGTTCTGAGACTGGGTGTGCTTGTGTGAGTGAATTTGTGTATTTGGCCTTGTCATTGGGACCATTAGATAGTGTAATTGCTTCTGGCGGTTCTATCTAATGTAAAAAATCCAAATTATTAAATTATTATTATTCCTCTTTATTTATTTTTAAATATGATTTATAAAAAAACAAGATAAGTGAGTTAAAAGCTAAATAGTGGGTATATTACATCTATTTTATATATTATTTACACATGCATATCTATTCCAATCAGTTTTCACTATGGCGTATAAGTTTTTACTCTGCATACCTAACTCGTTGGCCCTGTGTTACCTGTTTTATACGGATATCTTGAAAGCTGGTTAAAGATAACAAAGTAGCGTATAGAATCGTCGCGAGCCCATTACCTCCCGTAATGCCATCTAAACCTTCTCTTTATTGACTTTTACGTTTTGCGCTAGCACATAACCATCTTTTACGTTAGGAAGTTTCCCTTATTTGAACGTTTTTAAACGTTCATTTTATTGGAAGTAAATTCGGAAAATGGTTCTGTATTTCATCTGACAGTTATTATAACACATCTGAATTCTGTTTTTTTTTTTAAATCTTGTTAGGTCCATTAGCACTTGAAATGTACCGACTAATCGGCTTTACTATAAATACCAATAATCTACACTGAAACTGCGCTTCGATTCGCTGCGCTTCGACGCGCTTTTGGTGTGTGTCGACCCTTAGTGGTGCGACAAACAATATAAAACATGTCTTTAAAATGCATTCCAAAACTAATTATCGTACTCGCCGTCGAATCAGTAACGTCGTCGAGTCGGTGAACCCATAGTTATACTAACCCATATTTGCTCCTAGGTTTCCAGCGGCAAGTTTGTACCTAAATATCATAAATGTATATCCTGAATCGTTTCCTGAAGCGTTTTGCAATACCAATATAGAACAATATTCAGGGTTGATAGCTGTATAAAAACAAGCGAGGAGATCCAATTGAGACTGTTTTCCCAAATCTAAGTGCTTTTTATCTGAGTGATAGTGTTATTGAAACAATAAAAACTGAGCAAAGAGTGTCTAGAAGCGTCTCAAGGTTATTTCAGTACAATACTTTCGAAAAGCTGGAAAACGACCTATTGAAATGTTTATGTTTATTTTTGACTGCCTTTAAAATATATGTTTACAAACTTTCGCGAGCATAGGTATTTATTTACCTTTATAATAATTACGCGATTTAGTCCCGATGTCAATTTTTACACGCTTTATATTAGATTCACTTGTGTGTTTGTTTGTTTGTTTGTTTGTATATAACCGACTCCTTCGGACGCTATTTTGACCCACTTTAAACATTCAGATTTCATTCAAATTTTGCACACCTGTCAAAGACCGATAACAATGCAATAATTCGATTTAAAAAAAAAAGAAAGCATAATTCTGATGGGTTCTAAAGTAATTATGACCATTATTTACCAGCTGCGTCAAACTGCGTTTATGTTTAACCTTCCAGAGCTGATATAATTAGAGCTACATTTTGGCATTTATTTTGCCTACGCTAGCTGTTGCCGGTTTTTACCTACTTATCATTTCCAAGTATTCAAGTATAGATTTTTAATATTAGAAGCAGATTGATAAAAAAAATGTCTATAAAGATACACAGCACATGACTTTGAATACATGATTTAGATTACATACCTGAGAAGACACAAATGAATGAGGCTTCGAACGACTTGTCTGGCTCGTGATTTTTTATCGCGTTTTAAAAATCTTTTCCAACGTGTTATATTTTATAGAGCTGATTCATACGTAAATGATGTAAAGTTCAAGTTATTTTTAGTTTTGAGACGTGAATAAAATATTTATTTTGCCCAAAATGTTTCTATAGATAATGTTGGTTTTATTTTTGTGTGTTTGTGTGGCTTTTAGGTAATCAATACATGATTTTTAGGCGTTGAAATATCATAATACTCGCTTAAATTTAAAAAAAAAACAACAATAATAGGTTGCATTTAAAATGTTAAGTGAAGCTTTGAAACCAAAACTGTGACACTAATTTGTTTAAAATCAGTAATAAAATCCAAAACTACTGGATTTTATTACTGATACTGTAGAAATAATAACAATTAGTGTCTAAGTGTTGTTAAATTAAAAAATACTTAACTTACATTTAAAAACTAATTTTGAAAAAAGGAAAAAAGTATTTACGTATTTATACAAATAAAATAAAATGAATTAAAATAAGTGGTGTGTAATCATTTGCTTTTGCATTTTTCAATTTATTTCTGATTAAAATGACTGCGCCTTTTTGCTGCTAAGTAGCACTCAGAAAACAATGCATAAAAATTTCGTGATAATGCTTCAAACAACTGCACAAAATTTCAAATCAATGCAGAATAAACATAGCGGGAACGTCTGAAATCAAGTTAAAAGAAAAAGCATTGTTTTTTATTCCAAGAAAAGTAAAGAAACTTTAAAACAAGCTTTTAAAACAACTGTATAAAGTTTAAAGTAAATCGAATGAAAGAACCGTCAGCGCATTGAAGACTTAATGTCTAAAAAAAGAAATAAAAATCTCGGCACTGCTAACAAGAACTTTTAAGTAAGAAGTTTCAAGTTAGTGCGATGAAGGATGCAAACACATTACTGCTTTAAAACAATGTGTAATGTAATTATTATTATAATTTATCGCTTGCCATCGGTGAGGGAAAACATCGAGAGGTAACCGATCTACCTAGGAGTACCGAAAAGTGCTCGGGGGGAATGAAAAGTCTACCAATCTGTACTTGCCCAGCGTGGTGAACTAAGGCTAAACCTAAACCCTTCTCCTTATGAGGAGAGGCTGGTGCCTGTGGCGGTATCCGCACATAATAAATGACGGATGACACACACGTGACATATGTCGACGAGTGCTGAATCGCGATAACGAAATGTTCACAGCAAGTGACTATATTTACCACTTCCAATACGCTACCGTTGGACAGCTGTCCGCCAGGCAATACCACCGAGCCTGGTCGGAGGATCCTCCGTTTGTGGTGGAGGAACATCACACCCTGTTCCTCTACAGTGCCCAGCGATGGGACAGGTATAAGATACAGTCTGCTATATGTTTGTTGAGATTTTACTTTCTTCAGCTTTGTTAGTTTCGGTAAATATTTTTGTCATAACATAACATAACATCACGCCTATATTACCCAGAAGGGTGTGGTGTGGTGTACACCCACGTTTCACCTGTTATGTTTAGGTCTAATGGGATAGGGAGTAAGCCTATCGGCATCCACCGGACACAATTCCAACTGCGTGCTGCTATTGTAAATTTCTTGACAAAAAAATTACAAATAACACTTTGTCCGGCCCGGGAATCAAACCCGTGGTGAGCTAACCACTACACAATCGAGGCAGACGTCGATTTTTGTCATGACTAAATTAAATGTCCCCCGTGAATATCAGATAAGTAAGCTAAATTTAAATCCCAAGCCACGTACCTACTAATTAATCTGAATCTTTTCAGATAAGGATAGTTTATAACCAGTGGTCGGAGTAGGGTAGATTGATTTTACGTACTCACATCATGAAAAGTCATAGAAAGCATTACATGGATAAACCTTTTGCCGAGATATCATTTTGGTACTCACGGGATTGCATCAAATATTGTGAATGTAAAGATTTTTAAACTACTACATTCTAAATTTAATATATATTATTTCATAAAATGCGATAGTTAAACGTTTAAAATTATTTTTCTTATTTATCTAGTAATAAAGTGAAATTTACTTTTGTGCGTAACTTACAAATGACTAACTTAGTAGTTACTTCTTGCTCATGTAACTATTATTAGTAGAGTTTAGCCATGGCATAGTTTTTTTTATTATAGAAAGCCGATCACATATTCTTTTAAAAAGACAGCAAAAGCGTGAAACATTCCTTATTCATATTGATATATTCTTTATCTTGCACATTACAATATTTGAAATTCCTAAAAATCTTTAATATTATAAAATCCCAGCATCCCGAAGGCATTTCCACATTAATATATACGTGCCAGTTCATTGACTCCAAATCAATCTATCTACTCCGACCCCTCTTTATAACACATGAATATGAAATGAGAATAAACAGTTCCGCGGCTAAAAATAGCAGCGCTTGAATTTTTAATGTATGGTCACGTTTTACGTTTCACGACAATAGCCTTGCTGTACCAAAATACATTCTGTTCCAAATTTAGTATGCTATGTGTTAGCATGATAAGGATTTTTTTTGTTTTCTCAAGAAGTACCTACGCTTTAGAGTTCCTTAAATATTGGTGCCGAATATCAAGTTATTTTTATTATTTTAATGGAGATTAGTTAAAGTATCTACCTGTTTCAAGATTCCAGATGCTTTAGGGGGGAAGGGCGGCGCTTGAACACTTTGGATGTAGACTACACAATTTATTATTTCATTGATCTGAAATTTCGTAATAGTAGCAGCTTTGTAAAAAAAATACATGTCCAACTGTTGGGCACGGGCCTCTTTTCATGGTGAGAAAGTTTAGATTCCATTTTTATATTTAAGTTTATTTTCTCTTTATAACCAACCATCTTTAGCCATAATGTTGTTTTGGTTGCTATATCTTACACATAGAATTATTGTCAAAAAACAAACAAATATTGCATGAATTATTTGAAAAGATGGTAAGCTCCGGTGTCAAATCATTTTATTACAATAAGTATTGTAATTTAGTTAGCTAAGTTTTATTTTAATTTTATATTTTTTTGTATTTTGATGTTTGTTTTGACGTGTTCAAGCGCCACTTGGGGCCCATGGAAATAAATGATTTGATTTGATTTTATTAGACCATAGACTATCACGCTGGCCAAATGCGGATTGGTAGACTTCACACACCCTCGAGTACTTTAAGGCACTCTCAAATATGCAGTTTTCCTCACGATGTTTGCCTTTACCGTTATCTTCGAAAAGGCAAATCCTAACGATTTATTGACACTGGTGTGTTCCGTGGGTTAGTACCCAAAAGCTTTGACTTAGCAGCCCGCATATTAAACAAAAATGTACATTTGAACATTTTTTCACCGCGAGGTCATGGGTTCGACACTTGGTTTGGGAAAAAAAATTATTTGGATTTTCCTCTTACGACATTTTCAAAGCAGCACGGAGTCAGAATTGTTTCTAAACATAACAGGTAAAATTTGGGTTTTTAGATAGATAGATAGATAAAACTTTATTTGCATACCATTCCATTACAAACTAAAGATAACTATTGAAAGATAATAACAATATGCAAAGGGCGGCCTTATCGCTTGACGCAATTTCTACCAGGCAACCTTTGGGTTTTCACATCTTTGCCACATAGTTATCATATCGACAATCGATCGATAGTGTTATCACTATTTTACGGTCAATTTTGAAGATTGCTGACCGGTCCATGATAAATCCTATCAAAAAACAAATCTGCCCAGTAAAATTCAAAGAACAAAAAAAATATTTACACTTACTCGTAGTACTGTTTTTTTGTAAAAACTTGCTGCTAACTTATTTGTTTTCTACGGCCGTATTACCCATAATATCACTATATCATAAAAGAGCGCGTGTTACGTTTAAAAATGCGTATTAACCTTAAGTTTTATGGCACATGATAAAACGATAGTACCACGCTCTATGAGGGTTTGTGGGTTTGCTAACAATGTCTTCCTTATGACATCATTACTAGATGTAGTTGGATGGATATGGGCCGGAGAACACGACGCGGCGTGGTATCGTGCCATATGCCACAGATTAATTCTATGTTAAACCAGGTCCACATTTGTATCTCTTGTCGATCTGATCACCGTATCTGTGTCATCGTATCTTGAATCTAGTTTTAGTCGCCTTTATGAAAACTACATATTTCAACGATATAAAAACCGGCTCAGCCTGAGCCGTATCGTGTATCGTATCAGAGCGGCGTATCAAGACTGACCCATCCAAATAAGCAAGCATTATACAACTATCCTCCACCCATGGTTCCTCCAGCCTTGCAGCTATGTGGACCGAAGCGTTAGACCAGCCAGGGTGATCGCATCGGGCAGATGATACAAATGTGAACACAGCTTGAGATGACGCAGCTACCCCGCTCTGCCGCACCGCACCGTGTGCTCCCGCCATGACACTCACGACAAAACGACGCAAGCAATCTTGATGAAAATCGCTATTCGTATAGTTAAAAGCCAGGACAAGGCATAGGCTTCTGCGGGGGAAAGCTTAAACTTTATGATACACGATAAAGTAATTGTAGGAACCGCACACTATGAGTCTGTGGTGTCACTTAGTCTACAATGTTTCCTTATGACGTCATTACGAAATGTAGCTAGGTAATAGGATTATATTAATATAGTGTAAAATGTGAATGCTGTAGGTAAAAAGTGATAAATTTCTGTACCTATGTGTTGACAGGAATAATATTATTTATAAGTAATATTTTACTCATACAACATTTATTAAATGTAATTTACGTCTTCGTTAATCTATTAGTACAATAAGGAGGTATAAAATATAAAGTGGCATTGCGACATTTATTGAAATTACAGATTCTATATATTTCCAGTGTTCAAATCCACCGGTTATTTTGTTTTCACGAAAATAAAATCTTTTCCTTGCAAATTGAACATTCCGATCATCCAATTTGTTCGCAGAACGAGATTTTTATTTCGAAGAATAAAGATAACGGGTGAAAATGGACACTCACCGTATATATTAATTTTTATTTTATTTTATTTTATTTATTGAGGGATAATAAACAGCTACAATATATATATTTATAACAATATTTAGTTGTATGAGTGTTGACAATATTGCAGCCCACTACATTATCCTCAGATTGACAACAAAAATAAGCAAATAATTAATTAATTAATTGACAAATAAAAAGCTACTTATAAATTAAATAAAAAAATAATTCAAATTGAGTACATTACAATCATAATTAATCACATACCTAACAATGAAAACATTAAAATAATAAAATATAAAAAAGAATAATAATATATACAATGCAAAATGAATAATAAGTTAAATTAAAATTAAATCATATTTAATATTTAATACCAATATTATTATAATTATAGACAATACCAACTAATTAAATCATAATTCTTCATATTGCCATAGGTTCAGCCTTTAAAATGTTACAGACATTGGACTTGAATTTTGACGGAGAGTCAGCAAAAATATCAATATCCATAAAGTTTTTATTATAGGACTCAACTAGACGACGTATTGGACAACGGAGTCCAGAGTTGGTTCGACAGGTATTCACCGAGAATAGTGTACCTGCACGCACATTACGCTTATGGACAGTACGAGGGACAGCATAACATATTTGGGATGTAATAGCGATGCTGTCAAAGCGGTTGTGGACAATAGCGTACAAAGTGTTGGCTTCCAAGTATGTGCGTCTGGACTCAAGAGGCAGTAGGTTGTATTTATTTAACAACTGCGAATAGTCAGAGTATGTCCGGTAACACCTATAATTCATTGCACGTAAAAACTTTCGCTGAACATTCTCTATTACGTCTTTATATTTCTGGTAGAAAGGATTCCAGATAGGTAGGTAGGATAATGTCGATTCCTCAATAAAGAGACGATTTCTTAAGAAAATATTAGTGATGACATTGTGAGTCATAAATTATTATGATCTAACGCTACTAACTAATAAAATTAAGTGAGTAAGCGTGAATAGTTATTTTTATACTATCATAATTCTATCCTAATTTGTTTTATGAACGATTGACATGTAAAGTTAAAATAATTATGTTATGAATAAAGAATACCATAAATTGACGTTGCTGCTTTTTAAAATACGAGGCGAACTTAAATTCAAATCGAATGGTAGATTTAAATTTAATAATGTAGGTTTGGTAACATTGTTCGACTTTCTGGTAAAAAAATGGAGGAAATAGTGAATTGACTTTTTAAAACGGTTACAAGATTTTAAAGTGTCCGTGAAATAGTAATAGTTAATCATTAAATCATTTAATAAAATATGATTTATGGTTTTGTTGGTATATACGTTGAAACGAATGCCGATTTGCACAATTTCCTTTGCATACATTTCATATTACAGTATTCATTCATTATATATAACACCATGCATCATAAACATTAACGATACTTACGTAGGTACGTTCTTGTCCTTTTTGAAGGACGCCATTTATCTTATGTCTTTCAAGGACGACCTCTCCTCTACCACATATGCGTTCTTCTTTGCGTGTCAATGGAAAACACATGGATAATATTGCATTATATTTAATTTAAATTGAAAGAAAAAATATTATTGCATATTGACCAAAAATTTGCCACAAGAACGGCATTATCGGTGGCTCCCCACAGGTCCTCTATGTTACAGGTGGTGGGACATAAAGGGCATATAAGAAGGTAAGCCATTGTTTGTGCACTGGCACCGCATTCACAATCGACGAAGTCTGCATAAACTACCTCGCTAAGTTTTCCTGGCAGCGGCCAACATGAGTACGGAGCCTGTTTAAGGCCTTCCTTTTTAGCTAGGGTAGATTGCTGCCCAAAGGTATAGTTTTTCTTGCTGAGGTATCAGTGGCTCGACGGGATAGACTTCTTTCCATAGCAGTAATCTGGTGGCCCAGAACCCAGCTGATCACAGTGAAATCCAAGCTTCAAAGTCTACAACGCTTGGCGAGTGTGGCAACAACTGGCTGTATGAAAACAACTCCATCTGCCGCTCTAGAATATCTCTTGAATCTAAGACCAATAGATCTGGTTATTCAGGAGGAGGCAAAGGCGGCAGCCATAAGATTAAAATCCTTAGGTGTATGGAGATCAAACTTGGTAACAACACACTCCAATATTCTTCATAAGTGCATCAAGGAGAATCCGCTCCTGGAGGCGCCCATGGACAGGATATTGAGGAAACATGTCTTTGATCGAAGATACGACATCCAACTTGTAGCGGAAGAGAAGGATTACTCTGGCACCGAGGAAGTTAGGATCTACACAGATGGCTCCAAAACCAACACTGGTACCGGAGCCGGTGTCTTCTCAAATGACCTGAACATTAAAATATCAACGACACTAGACAAGCTGAATACAATCTTCCAAGCGGAATGTATTGGCATCACCAAAGCGGCACAGGCGGTTGTAGCCAGAGACGTCAGGGACCTTAACATTAAGATCATCTCAGATAGTGCATCCGTGCTTCAAGCCCTCCGAAACAACACAATAAACTCAGTCCTTATAATGGAATGCCATAGCGCACTTCAGTCCATTGCAACAACCAACAAAGTAACTCTACAATGGATAAAAGGACACAGCAACTCATTGGGAAACGATGCCGCGGACGAGCTAGCCAGGAGGGGAGCAGACACAAAAGTGTACGGTCCGGAACCTCTGCTGCCCATCCCTCAGGCCCAAATTAAAGCATGGCTGCGCGAAGAAACCCAGAAAACACACCTGAAAGTGTGGACAACAAGTGAAGGATGTCGGCAAACTAAGACTGCTGTTCCAGCTCTTAACAAAAAACTTGCCCGCGACCTCACTAAACTAAATAGAGACAAGCTCCGCAAGGTCATTGGAATCTTGACTGGTCATTGTCGACTTAACAAACACCTACACACGATAGGAATAACAGACAGCCCTCTATGCAGAGGATGCATGAAGGCAGAAGAAACGCCACAGCACGTCATCATGGAATGCAGCAGCGTGGCCGAACAACGGGCACAAATTCTACAGTCCCCAACATCGCTCCCAGAAGCCTGCAGCAGCCCTCGGAGGCTGCTTTCCTTCTGGACCGATATAGGCTGGCTGGAATAAGCGGGAAACCACTCACGTACAACGGTCCCATAGGAGGACTAAGTGCGGACACCGCCCAGGATAACTAACTAACTAGCAGTAATCTGGCTTGAAAAATGAAAATGAAAATGAAAATGAAAAAATGTTTATTTCTCACCAATTTCACAACATCAGTAGTAGCATAATGTATAATACAAATAATTTACTAATAGGTAAATTATACAATATTATGTGTGGCAGTACATAGTTAGTTTGGTGGTACAATTTTATCTAATAAATGGTGACTCTATCTTCTGAACTAGGTTGTAACCTGTATCTCAGAAGATAGCGTTCGACGCTCAAAAAATTAACTTAGGACGTATTGCGTACTACTCTGCCTTGAGTGGCTTGTTGGTGAGTTTCATTTAGCATATTTGTTTGTGAGATGAAACTCTTAGGACATATGCGTTGTATAAATCTTTCACTAATCTACTTTTACCCATTCTTTCATCATGACTGATGGGGCGACACGCAGAGAAACACAGGCTCTTTTTATCACTATTTTATTGACAGCTTAAACACACTCGGCCGCGTACAGAATCGGTCTAATCGGTCTGCCCTCATCAAGTCAGTCTTGTCGTCCTATTCTTTTTCTATTCGTCTTTTAAATTTAAATATTATGTCAGTCCAACTGGCCAGCTTCGCCAGCCAGTGTCAGTCAACCAAAAAAGTCCACAACAATGACCAAACAACCAAAGCATACCTTTTTGAATCCTAGACACTATATCAATTCATTCTATTATACTCTATGAGCTAAAGAATTTATAATTATACTTTTAATTGCTAATACAATAATAACGGCTCATTATGTTGTTGTTAATTATACTATCAACTATTTTAGTACCTACGTGTCTCGACTTTACATGGCATACAATGTCATTGTCTTACCATAACTATTATGATATACCTAATGACTTACCTTTTTGAGTTATGACATGACATGTACTCAGATTTTATTTATGACAAAACGGTAGCTGGTGTCATGAATGCCTTATATAATAAAAACATTATCATTATATCCAGCCCTTAAGTTCACTTAATGTATTTTGTCCTAATATAGAAAGTTATAAAAAAAATCGATTGATATGCATACTTTTTAGGCTTCTAATATTTTATATTATGAAACAATTTTAGCGAGCTCACGCTTAAATACTTCATAGTTAAAAACACGTGCTTAACTTTCGTGAAATACAAAACCCAGTAGCGCTGAGTACTATACACAAAATTATACTAAATATATTTTTCAAAGAAACAGGTAAAAATTATGAAACCGGCAGAATTTGTACATGCGACCATCTGCACACAGGGCAGTCGCATTAACCAACCAGCTACAGTCTTGCCAGCAACGTAAATTTCTCACGTTAATCCTGCCAGGCCCATAATTTTTTCAACTGTTTCTTAGTATAATTTGCATATATATTTTTTTGCCGCTTTCAGCAGTGGTTAATGCGTAAGTGCGTGAAGTACACCACAACCCATCAAACACAGCCAAGTCACGTTAACGTCATTCAAATATAAACAGACCACGAAGCACTTCAAAAGAGAAACGCATGCCCAAACCATTCCCAGCGTTTATTACTCTAAGGATCGACGCATACTTTATGTATAAAGCATGAAACATAGAATAGTTCTTAGTTGTTCTCTATTTAAATTGGAGTTGGACATGCGCTAAGAAACGAAATTGACGAAAGTTGAATACTGGGCTTTTGATCTATCAAGCCATGTGACGTGAACGGAATGCGAAAGGTCCATTTGATGGCTTTGATTGTTTTATCCAGTGACAAGATACCTGTCATCTTTAGTCAAACGATGGCGATCTACGTCGACTGACATTTTCTATTACACTAATCAATTGAGTGCGGATCGAGTATCAGTCGAGTGTGAATCGGCTGCAGTGCAAATTTTATATTGCCTGGCATCCGCCGATCGATTGGTAAAAGTCGTCACACTAATAGATTGATATCGAACGATGAATCGTCGATCGATTTAGGTAAAATTACACCCTAAGACGTTTATCAAAACATCGACTGTAAACGTTCGTGCGTAACCAACCTAACAGAATATTCCAAAAGGAAGTGAATCCAAATTTTTCCTCACTAATTATATCTGTCCATCAACAAGAAAATAAAAGCTGGCATCGTTTCAGAACGCTATTGGAATAATAACTTTGTATACAGTACTTAACCTCGCAATTGTTTGTTTATGAAAATTGTTAGAATTTTCCGTGTTTGATTTATAAAAATTCCACTTTGATTGCAATAAAAAAATAATTTGATTAAGTAATTTTTTGTAGTAAAATATGGTTTATTGAAATAGTGAATTTATTGAAATTGAGAAAACCTATTAGTACCTATTAGGACTCAAAGTCAACATTATAAGAAAACCCTTGAATTAATAGTTTAGTCTAACATTATGCTGAAATATTGATCAATATTTTTGTATCATTGTTTCTTAAACGACGACCTATGGCGGAGAGGGTAGTGTACCTGCCTGCGACGCCGAGGTTGCGGGTTCGATTCCCGCTTAAGACAAATCTTTGTGTGCATGAACATAGGGGTTTGTCTTAGTCTGGGAGTTTCTATGTATAATAAGTATGTATTCACAAAAGAATAGTATATATGTATCAGTATCAGTTATTCTAGTACCCATAGTACAAGCTCTGCTTAGTTTGGGACTAGATGGCGTTGTGTGTAAGTTGGAAGATATTTATTTATTTAAATACAAAAAAGTAGGGTGCAAATTTGATCTCACCTCGCCAATATTATCATTTTTCATTATTTTTTTGTAATATAAATTTATTACAACACCCTTTCCTGTATCATAATATACTTTAAAAAATATAATACCGAATTCCCTATCCACTGTATCGACCGCGAGAGATTTAAATGTAAACCATTTATCATTTCCGCGCGATTCCTCTAGAGGAAAATCGGAAAATAGATTACAATATTTCGTTTTGTACCTGCCTAGCAACCACTACATTTCGTTGATGGTATTGTTATGTTCGTGGTTTAAATTTACCAATTCCGAAGGCATTATGCCGACGTTTATGTGTAATCAGCGTCTGTTTTTGACCTTTACATTAAATTTGTCGGAAACACGCCTTAAACAATTCCACAGACATTAATATCCAATATCAATCACGAAGCAATCTCCGACCGGCCAATTTGTGGTGGCCAAAAGAACACTTGTGTTGTGGTCATTCAGTGTAGGTGCTATCTCAAGAAATCTTAACGTTTCTTTCTGCAAATAGTGGTTGGATATTTGTCTTAATGTATACAGAAATTGAATGTTTTACTGTGCTTTAAAAAGTGTATGAGTTAGTTGAATATTTTCTAATATAAATAAATATCATACAATTTAACACAACGTCATCTAGTCCCAAACAAAGCAAAGTGTATACTGTTGGTACTAGAATAATTAATTCAATTAAATTCATTTATTTATTTCAGACATAGTCCATACAATTACAATCAGATTAAAACAAAAACATACACCTTAAAATTGTCATAAAATAATAATAATAATACAGTTAAAATTGAAAATTAAATAGCAAGATTAGATTAAATTAAATTAGTAAAATAGAATTTAAATTGTACATAACAATATTATAAACATAATCAATAAATAATAATAAGACACACGCAACATTAAAAAATGCGAGTATATGTGCCACAATGAAGGTGCATCCACCTTCGCACAAGGGGTAGGTCCCACCGCTCAGCCCATACCCTCAAGAGACTGTTTGAGCTACTTCGTAGCCGACTTAATAGTGAATTTGTAATGCCAGTAATTGTAATACTAATACATTTATACTTTTCTTTTGTATATACATACTTATTATACAAAGAAACACCCAGAAAAAGACAAACCTCCATGTTCATGCACACAAAGATTTGTCTTGAGCGGGAATCGAACCCACGACCTCTGCGTAGCAAGTAGTTGCACTACCGACTCTGCTATGCGGTCATTAATGACTTATACTGTCGATGATGATTGCAAACAAGAAATACACATAATAACTTTAACAGATACCAAAAACGTAGAGGTACATAATAAATAACATAGAGATTGCTCCTAAAAGTGACACTCAATACAATCTAAAATAATTTTACCGTACCTTCCTGTAACAATATTATTATTATTTTCACGTTGTTCGCAGCTGGCATTACAAAATACGGGCGCAATTCCTTCCGACAATTGGCCCGTAGAGTCACTCTCTCTAATCAAAACCAGGAAAACACAATGAAGTAAAAATTTTCCTGTAAACGAGCCTTATAATACAGAATGTTGATACTAAAAAAAGGGCAAATTTGTAGACGGGAAGGACCTCCTTTGTTATGAATGATACATAACCGGGTAATTCACTTTGTGTAGCTATATTACATTCCCCGGGCGCTTTGTCATACGAAAAAGTAAATATTTGCAGACGAAACTAAGGAAAAAAGGGTTTGGCTAACTGTAATACAGTGCGTGGGAGATAATGAGAAAGCCTTTGTGTATTTTAGTTGTTTAAATGAATACGAACAAACAGTTGGAGGATTATCCAGTTCAAAGACGTTTAAATAAAATTGTACTTATTAAATTGCTTGCCGAATCTTAATTAGACACTTAAAACATGGCTATACTTGCCTAATTAACATTGACAGTTGTAGATTGATTTACCTTATTTTACATAATAACTAGCTGACCCGGTGAACCCTGTTGCGCCTTAAAGGCAAAAATAAGCAGATTTTGGAATTTATTCAGTTAATTTGTTTGAAAGATGATTTGGTAGAAAATACAAATTAAAACATTAAGTACATTAATCATTCATTATTGTTAAGCTTAGGGAAATTTTAATCGAAATAGAGTGAAAAACATTTACAAAAAAGACAATAATTGATCAGTTATTAAGCGGGATTAAAAATGATTAAATTACTGAAATGGCTATTAAAAATAGGGGTTGGTGATAAAAAGGTGAAAATTTAGGTTTGTATGTATTTTTTAATGCCACATCATAGAAAAATAAAAACAAAAAATGTTGTTCAAAAATTTAAAAAAAATGTGAAGGGTGAACAACCCTTATCACTTACGGGTATGAAAAATTGATGGTAGCCGATTATCAGACCTACTGAATATGCATATAAAATTTGGTAAAAATCTGTAAAGCCGTTTCAGAGGAGTAAGGTAACACGAGACATTGTGGTACGAGAATTTTATATATAAGATATAAATACTAAGCTACAAGATCTATTATATGTGTGCTATATTTGCAAATCTCAAGACTAAGTCACCTTACAAATTCTAATTATTTTTTATTAGGAGGTTTACGATCTGTTGCTCAAACAATTTCATATGAAGTTAGATTGGCAATAATTTTAATGTCTAGAATTATTATGATTATGGATTATAATTTAATTAATTTTTCTATTTACCAAAAATTAGTTTGGTTTATGCATGAAAGGAGCCTCCCCGAGTGACGTACACAACAATTCCCTACGTTCGGCGCACCCTGGGCAATTCGCGAGTTCTTAAAAGCGAATTGGCTAATCCTTTCACCACGATGGCAAGTCAAAACCTTGACCACCTTACTGACTGTCCAAAATGCCCTACCATCTGCACTAGCGAGGCGCTCATGAACGCCAACGAGAGCGCTATAACAGTGGCCACTTATTGGACCAATAAAATTTGACTCAGCCATCGACACGACGAAGAAGAAGAAGAAGTTTGATTTAAAATTTTGATGTTTGTATATTAATATGAACACACGGCTTCATTTAAAGCTATATCCATCTTCCAAGCCTGATCCCAATAACATTAGGGTCAGCTTCTAGTCTAACGGATTTAGCTGAGTATCAGTATTTTACGTGGAGCGACTGCCATCAGACCTCCACAACCCAGTACGAGTTAACATGATACTCATTGTTAGACTAGTTGTCAGACTGGCCTCTGACTACCAGTAACGACTGCCATCGATTTTTAAATGGCAACCGGCTTAACGTGCTCTCTGAGGCTTGGAGGAAAACTCGTTTTGTTAAGGTGGTCACCCATCCACGACCGACCGCGGTAAGCGTTGCTTAACCTGCAAGATCGATTGGTCAGCAATGCTTTGACTTAGCCACGAGCTCTTCACTTAAACTTTTAGATTGCCTGTATAGAAGTTTTCGCATTCTAAAGGCTTGCCGTACAATTAGAGTCTAGCTTATACTCAGTGGCGTAACTATAGGGTGGCAGGGGTGGCAAAATGCCACGGGCCCCCGGACCTAGAGGGCCCCCGTGCCCAAGATGTGGCATCTCCTCGAAAATAACTGAACACAATTTATCAGAAAAAAAAACAAGATTTAAACGCATTCATCTAAAAATAATGATTATAAAACGCATCCATTGGTTGCATTTTTTTCACGGTACTAAAGTAGCACGGTCGAGCTTGCAAGATTTTTCTTTCTAAAAATCTGGTGAAAAATTTGTGCATTCCAGTACTAAATCATTGGTAAGCGCCTTCAACGTAATGATTTTTACTAGGGTCCACCCATAGAAATCTTAATAACTAGTCAATAGAAATGCTATCGACTATCTTTTAACACTGGGACGCATGTCGCCGGTTTTCAAATACCACTTTTTGTATTCCTGCAAACAAAATTATTCTTTTTGGCGATGACATTAAGACGACAATTCCTCAACTCACACTTGTGTTCGATTAGACACATGCGCTTGTATTCCTGCAAACAAAATTATTCTTTTTGCGATGACATTAAGACGACAATTCCTCAACTCGCACTTGTGTTTGACTAGACAGATGCGCGGCGACAAGGTCACGCGTCTTTGACATTTCTATTGCCTTATTATTAAGATTTCTATGGGTCCACCCAATATTTTTGCCACAGGCCCCTGATGGTATAGTTACGCCACTGCTTATACTGGAAGAAAGTTTAATTAGTGAGTATCTAATACAAAAAAACTATGTATAGGTAATAATATAATTATTTATTGTAATAATTATTTACATTTTGGATCGTACAATTATTAAAAAGTATTTTTTCAATACTATTATTGAACAAAAATGGCGGGATACGACGTCAATTCAAAAATTCGAATAAGTTTTTATTTAAATTACGGCGCTGTGGTAGTGAAACGTGAATGTTCTTTTTTTGAAATTCATAAAGATGCCATGAGAATGTGGCTGTTCGATGAGTAAAAAAGGAGTTGCATAATGAATTTCAGTACAACATTATAACACCCGTTTGGGTGTTATAATGGTTATTATGACACTGGCTGTTTTAATGTTGGCAATTAGCTAACTGTTTCAAGAACGTTTATAGAGGATTTATAGCATGGGTGTAGATAAAAAAAATTAAGTTCGCTACATTTTACCAAAAAGGTAGACAAATCATGTTTGACATACAAAATAATATCTTATAACTAATATAAATGCATTTAAGTTCTTATTATATACTGGCTTACACATATTTATGACCTTATAATTAATTTCTTAAATACCACTATTCAATTTACACGTTTTTAACCTACTTAATTTCTATCAACATTTTTAAAACTAAACTAACTACTTATACCTATTTAACATTTATGAATTAGATAAATCAGTTTCCAAAAATTCAGCCGTAGAGTAAAATCATTTTTTTATTAACAATTGTTTTAGTTTTTTTTTTAAACATTATAATAGTTTATGTATCTTATAACCTTATCTAAACTTACTTCCTATATTAAATTTATTTTTAGACAAGGTCATCATGAACTTTTAATATCAATCATTCTGATGTCCAATTAATATAAAGTAAATATGACTCACAATGAATGCATCACTCGGCGCTCAGGTCATAAAATCCATACTAATATAAATATAATCAAGATAAAAAGTATGTTTGTTTGAATGCACTAATCTCTTGAATTATTAAACGGATTTGAATAATTATTATTGCGTTAAATAGTGTAATTCTATGAAAAGGCTCATAGGTTATTTAATATCACGCTAAAACCACGGGAGTGGAGCAATAATTATCAAGAAAATCTACGGGAAAACGCTAGTCGTAATATAATTATGTCATCAAATATGCGAGCTACGATGAATAATGGTCGCCTTGTCTCGGTTTCAATTAGTTCATTGTACAATACTATAATTATACTTGGTATGCGGAACACAAATGCAATATTGTGGTATTTAAGTTATAACCGCAATCTGCAATATTAGTTCTTAGACCTCGAAGGGCTTGACGTTAGGTAAAATGAATAAAAAGGCAATAGTGATGAATTACTTTAATGAAAAACGAACTATTTTGACATTTAAAAGGTTCTTTTTATTTAATTATGTAATTTATCGTAACAAAAAAGTTATTGATTATTTTTTTACGAAATGACTTAACATACAGTTGAGAAATTCAGGGCCCTGGCAAGAGGCGACCGTAACTGTTTGGTTAAAGCGGCTGCCCAGTGTGCAGAAGGTCGCAGTTTCAAATTCTGCCGGTTCTATAATTTCTTTAACTCTTTCTTGGTAAAATCTGCTTTCATTGATTGTTCCTGCATAATTATACTCTTTTACATTTAATGCTTTGCTTTAGGAATATTCTAATTCGATAATCATGGTACTGTATTTAAATTTGACAGTTAATTAAAACTATGACACCGATATTGTTTCTGGTATATTCTCTATCGCGTCGACCCGCGCGCGCACGCATTTAGGTCAGGAAGCAAGCGATTTAAATTAAAACGACCGCTGTGAGTTTAAGCGCCATTTTCTTTATACATAAACATTATCTACTCTTGAGTTGTTACATTTGATTAAAAAATACGCCTGGAAAGTTTTAAAAAGCAAAAAAAAAAATATTATTATTAAGTATTCATTTGATTGCTTAAATCGATGCTTACAATAAAAATTAAACCTTAAGACCTTAAAAGGAACATGCTAAAAAATACAATATTTTGAAGTATTAAAAAAGCTATGCAAATATGTAAATATCCACTCTGTGATGTCCATCTTAAGGTTGCCTGGAAGAGATCGCGTCAAGCGATAAGGCCGTCCTTTGTAAGTTATAGTTTTAAGTACCTTTTTCTTTGTATGTTTGTTACAAATTTGATGTGCAAATAAAGTTTTCTCTTTCTATCTATCTCTATCTAAGTTACTGAGATTGAATTTTCTATACTATAAATTAAATGCTAAACTCGTACAAAATACACTAAAAATGCTTACTGCTATTACTTACCACATTTTAGAATTTTTGAATGCCAACAAAAACAGCGACTTGCACGGCACGCAAAAATACTTTTTATCACCATTTTTCAAAATATTTCTTTTGTTCTAGTTTCCATATAGGGAATATTACCATTTAGAAGTATTGTATTCAAATAACGAATACTGAATGCGAACTGTAGGTACGTGTTTGCAAAAAAATAATAACCGGAACTCCAAAACCAGTGAACGGTTAAAAGGAATACTTTACTTATAGTTTTATCACGGCGCCTTTTCTATCAGAAGTGGCACCATACTGAGCTAAAGCCTACTTTGGCACACATAACATTAACCAAATAATTGTTCAATGTCAATATAGTTTCTACGTCTACAAAGTGACGTAAGCAGTAGATGTCTTTGCTTAAAACCCTTTATTTTTCACAGTAATATACAGGGGTGCATGAAAGGAGCCTCCCCTAGTGACGTACACAACAATTCCCTACGTTCGGCGCACCCTGGGCAATTCGCGAGTTCCCCAAAGCGAATTGGCTAATCCTTTCACCACGATGGCTAGTCAAAATAAAATTTGACTCAGCCATCGACACGACGAAGAAGAAGTAATATATTTTAAAAAAAACAATAAAATAAATTGGTTTCTCTCACCTTCTATAAAACTTCATCTTCAAAGATAACGATATCACAATCAAGACAATGTATAGTCATGCTAGATCATAGGTGATGGATTACATTATTATTGCGTACCTACACTCAAACAACAATACTGATCTGTGGTAGAATTTAGAGATGGCCTGAATATGGGTAGCCGACTAAATGGCAAGGCCGGTCATTGGTTTCGGTTAAATAAAAATAGATTTAAAACGATTTGAACCTTTTTTTCAAAAATTAGACAACGGGTCTAAATCGATAGATACGATTTAGATCCGTTGTCTCATTTTTGAAAAATGTTCTCAAATTGCGAAAGTAAGTTTTACTTGATATTCTTAGCAACTGTATTGATTTTAATTTACCTTTTTATTGTACTCATATTAGGGTACATATAAAAATAATAACACTGATAGTTTTATTAAAAATATTGACAGTTCCATGCGTTTACATTTTTGAGGTGATAAGTTTTGTGCGGGGAAATATAAACAATTTTGAGAAACATAAAAGTACCAGGCATAAAGATAGAATTTGCTTTCCAAAGAATAAAACAAGTCTATTTAACAATAGTATATTTTGCATGGCACCTCGCATTTACAATCATTTGCCAAACTCTGTGCTAGAAATCGCCACATGTATTTAAAAAAACCATTAAAAAGTTTTTAATTGATAAGGCGTATTATAGCGTGTCAGAATACCTAGCAGATAAGCACCTGTCAAATTGTTAGACTATAGTTATATTAATTTTAATTGGAATTTATTTTATTTATTGATCAAATTGTTTTCTTTTTATAATATTATTATTTGACTTGACATTTTTATAATTGACAAACTTAAATGAATTGTTTTCTTTTTATAATATTATTATTTGACTTGACATTTTTATAATTGACAAACTTAAATGATTATAATAGAAAATTTGAATTAGGATTATTTTTAAATTCTTTACAAACACAAATACTATGTTTTTTATACCTACTGAGTTGCATGCCTTATGGTGAAATGTGGTGATACTGTCTATCTATTGTAAACATCTTGTAATCTACCCATATTTGCAAATAAATGAATTATTATTATTATTATTATTATTATTGTGTCTGAGTGTAAAATTTTTTGAATTTTATCAGCAATTATTTGCATTTTATCAGTAGTATTAAATCAATAGATATGATTTAGATCCGTTGTATAATTTTTGAAAAATGTTCTCATATTGCGAAAGTTTACAAACTTACATTTGCACCTTACCATGCAGGAATATATTTTAAAGCTCCACTAGTTGTCATATCTCAAATATAAATCAATAAACTGTCTGACTGTACAATGTCAGAATTATGGATTGATTGATTGCTTTGCTTATAATTTGATTTTAAACCAATCTCTCAATAAAGCATTTTGACGGGCGCAAAGTTCAAAACGTTATGTACAAAACAGCTACTGTACAAGAGGGCATATATATAATAGTATAAGGTTCTAAGCATTTGAACAGTTTCAAACCAATTTTATAAATTGTCGTCATCGTTACATTACTTGTAATTTTAATGTGTATTTTACGAGATATTGTTAGTTGTCTGTTTCTACGTTGAATTTTTAAATATGTCTGTAGCTCGCTTACTTCACGGTGCCGTCCGCCCGGCCGTAGTAATAAAACTGCAGGGAACCACCCGCAATATATAAAAATAAATAAATGAGAATTTATATAAAAATAAATAAATGAGAATGATGTTAATGATTTTTATTGTGAATGTATCTAAAATGCAATTTAATTTAATAATATTATTTAATAATGGTATTAAGAAATAGTGTCTCTTCATCTAAATAAAGTGTACATTTTGTGTACTCGTTATCAGTCCAATATAGCTTTGGTCTCTGCGTAAGATCAGCTCATTATTTGATGAATGGATAAACAAATTAAATTCAGCTAAGTTAAATATTTTGTGTTATTATGTGAAACTGTATGTAAAGGCATAGCCTCTAAAAACATCAACAAAAGGATATACCTACGTTTAGACTAAGATCGTTTGTATTTATTACTGCTATATTTTATGCTAAGATATTGAAAATCAAAAAAATAGTATATAGCATTTAAGTACTGAGAAAGTACAGAAAAATAGCAGCACGGAGTTGGAATTGTGCCCGGTGGATGGCGATAGGCTCACCCTTCTATCCCATGGGACCTTCTCTATTCACTCGGAAGCAGGCGTAGTCAGGGTCAATACCATTACATATTGTAAGAATCATAACTTTAACGCAGATGAACTAGAAGCATTAGAAATAATAGATGCTGCGGTTCCGGGATACGTATTTTTATAAGTATAGCTATAAATAAGGAATAATATACAACAAAACTATTAATAGGTCATGATTTTGCAATCGTGTTAGCTATTTTAAATGCATTTATTCTATTAATTATACACTACATAATTAATGTCCATTAGCCAGTTATTATAAAAATACATATCAGACAAACTATTTGTTTATAAATTCTTAAACTGTAAGCGATCAACCGATGAACATAGTTATATACAATTAAAGTTAATCAAACGTATCTTCTTATTAGCAACTGTAGATTAATTAACTCCAGACCCAGACGTATTTAAGAGAAAGATACGGTGAAAATACGTACATTGGCCGCCCTTTGTACGTTTTAGTTTTAAGTACCTATTTCTTTGTATGTTTGTTACAAATTTTATGTGCAAATAAAGTTTTCTCTATCTCTATCTATCTATCTATCTATTGGGTGGCTCAAAGCTTCTTTCATCTTTCTCAGTGCTTAAATGTTTGCATGACGTAATTTTTGCCAGTCACCACTAGTATCCCGATAAGTAGCATTATAACCGTTAAGCAGTAAAAAGTGTCTACTTTATTTTAATTACAGAAAGATTATAGTTTGTTTTGTACTAAGCAATTTTATTATACAACGGTGAGCATAAAAAGAAGCTCCTTTTAAAAGCGCACTTTATCTTTACAAAGCTGTTTTGCTGTATACTTCTTTTATCAAAGTTGCGGTTTTTCATAAAAAGAAATCGTACAGAGCGCTGCATAAATTTAGTCTACTTATCGGATGTGCGGAAAAATCCCTCGGATTTATGTTGCATTCGTTGTAGTTTTTTAATGTAACTTTGTAATGTTTTTATATAATAAATAAATAAATAACTAGTTCATTAGACTGCGTCGATGGTCTAGTGGTTAGCGTATACGCCACTCACCGTGAGGTTTCAGGATCGATTCCCGGGTTAGGCATGTTATTAGTTAATTTCCCGTGAAGAAATTCATAATAGCAGCATTGAGTTGGAGTTGTGCTTGATGGATGAAGTTAGTCTCTAAGCTAGATTGAACGGAGGGTTCAAGATGTAAAAAATAATTTAAAAAAATATATTAAAAAACAATTCTCACTATCATTCTCAAAACATAGGAATTAAGAATTCTTAATTTTATTCTCACATAGACAATTTTTTTTTAATTATTCATGCTGAGACTTTATTTTACATAAAAAAAAACAACTTTTGCATTTAGAACCCTCAACTAAACTTAAAATCTAATTATCTTCTTTCTAATTATGATCTATTCAAAAGTGACTAAGAGTTTAAACCTATTCGTATTATTTTATCGTTTTAAACTTGAAAATGTTTATTGTCAAAATTTCCTCCTTCACGTACAAACATTGCAAGTTAAATAAAAGCTTTTAAAAATAAAAATAAGTGTGTTGCGCAGATTATAATCTGCGCAACACACTTATTTTTATTTTTAAAAGTTTTTATTTCACACTTATATTATTAATGATACAATGCAAAAACATAATACAATACAATAAAACTATCAGTGTTATTATTTGTATATGTACAGTAAACGCTTAAAAGTCCATAGCCACGCTAAGGATTACATTGCTATGAACGGTACGAGCCCGATACAGCCAGTACACACACTAACGAAGTCGCGTGCGTGTTTAGCAGTTTATTAGATAACACACACTAATGAAATGTTGTCGCATTCGTACTAAACGCGTCACAGTGGCGACCGGTTCTTTGAATTCGCATCTATCTATCATGAGTAGGTAGCTATATCGGGTAAACATTGGGATCACGATCAACTAAATCTGAGGTTGAAGTTGAAGCTTAGTTGATTTGTGGTTGTATTTTGTTTTTACGAAATCATAATAATATTTGTAACATTTTAAGCACAAACTTGTTAGGTATTCATGCTTAAATTGCGATACAATACATGTATACAATACATAAATAGTTACATATTGATATAATAACTAATAAGTTAAATATGTTATTATTATTTAACTATTCACGTATTTTTTTTTATTTTCATTTTTGTATAACAATGTTTATTCGTTTTATTTATTTATACAATTAATAAACTTTTAAGAGCATTGTGACGTCACATTCCTACCTAAATAAAAAAAAGTTCCCTTGTAACCGTTTATAAGATTTTTGATTAATATAATAACTAATAAATTAAATATGTTATTATTATTAAACTACTTACGTTTTTTTTTATTGTCATTATTGTAAGGTAGAAATAAAAAAGTCATGTTGAATGATGGTAAAAATATTTATATTCGTTTTATTTATTTATACAATTAATACATTTTAAAGAAAATTGTGACGTCACATTCCTACCTAAATAAAAAAGTTCCCTTGTAACCGTTTATAAGATTTTTTATTGTAACCCACTTAGTCAATTCATAACATTGATATCTAATACAAATATTACTAAATTGATTCACAATGACAGGATGTTCTAATAACAAAAATATAATTGTTGATACCCACTTATAATAGGTATTGGTATACAGCAGCGTTTATTGAAGACTAATATTATGATTTACACTTTATGAAGATGTTTTTCTAAACCTCCATTGAATATCATTAAATATTTACAGAAGTGCTAATATTCAGTTACAGCGTCTTATTAGTAAAACCAAAACATCTTAAATTATATTAAATAATTATAACATTATTAATATTTCGTATAACCCCCATTATTTTCAATGCAGTCAAGTAGACGTTTGCGCATGGACCCTACAATATTATCACATAATTATACTGGTTTGGGTTGGGTGGCACTGGCAATGGGTTTTTAACTGTTGTATACACCTTTCATCCCGTGACTCCCACCTTTGCACCATCAAACCCCATACATTTTCTATATATTTACAAATGTGTGAATAAAGTGAACACGATAAAGAATACTATATTTCTGTCCCATTCCTTCTAATCGAGTAAAAACTTCAAAAAGTATAAAAATAACCAAGTGAGATTTGAACTTGCGGTGAATTGATTATCGCATCTAACTGCATGCCTTAACCGCTCGGCCATCTTGTCACTTACTTTGTGATTGAAATTATGAACTACAATTATTTTGTTAACAACATGTGTCTATTTCTTGGAAATAGAAGGTCGTAAGTCAAACTACACTTCAAACTATTGCCTTTTGAGATTGCTTATGGACTTATGGTCGCGACTGTACCCTAATATGAGTACATAACTAAGGCTACAAACAAATAACAAATAAAAAGGTAAATTAAAATCAATACAGTTGCTAAGAATATCAAGTAAAATAATACGTAGTATACATTCCATAATAACTAATAATAATCTAGTAGAATGTAGAGAGGAAATCCATCATGTTAATGTTTATGCATCTAAACCAAATAACTAAAATAACTCAGATTGTTTTTGAAACTATGTGGGCAGTTTTAGAACTATGTAGTTATACGTTATTTACGATAGAGGTACAGTGGGCCAAGCAATTAGGTATGCAGGCCGATAACTTCTACGTCATATTAAAGACTGACTGCATTACTTGTAATATTTTAAAGCAAATTTTAGGTTTGCTTTGCCTTTTTGTATTATATAATATAAAAATTAAAAAAATAAGACGCTGGCACAAAAAGAGTTAAGAAATTTCGAGTCTAGCAGAATACGGATCCATGGCTGAATTGGCAAAGCACTTGGGGCGTATACCCAGGAGGTGTAGGTTCGAGTCCTGCTGGATTCTTAATTTTTTACTGACTGCATTAGTTATAGATATATGAGTGACATACCTAAATAGTGGGTATATTACACTTCTTAAATATGTAACTCACACATGCATAACCAGTGAAGTCAGTCTTCACTGTCACCCTTGCATACCTAATTGCTTGGCCTACTGTAGATATTGACGGGTCCTAAATAAACTAGTGCAAGTGCAAAAACACATTTTTACAGGAGAGCTATTTATATTAACAATTGAAAAAATAAAATATTAAATAACTAACCCATAATTATAACATCACGCCTATATCGCCCAGCAGGGTGTGGCAGAGGTATACAACACCCAAATTCATCTGTTATGTTTAGGTTCCATGGGATAAGGAATGAGCTTCTATACTCCAGAGAACTCCATGCTGCTGTTGGGAATTTCCTGAGCGAAAAATTCACAAATAACACTTTTCTCGACCCAGAAACTGAACTCGGGATCAGGACTCTAGACCATCGAGGCAGTCAAAAACTTAAGCGGAAAGCCAAATTTGGTTGCCACAGATTAAGTTTTTGTCCCACTCAAATAATTATAGTTATTTACACGTGTGATAATCCGTAACAGCAGTGGGACGGCGGCGCGGCGGTCTTAGTCCACTCCTGATTTATTCTAACCCATGTCAAGATGAGAAGGGTTAGGCCAAAGTCTACCACGTTGACCAAGTCGTGATGGTTGGTAGTTTTTAAGTATGCAGGTCCTTCGTACTTTTATATTATATCATATTCTTCTATATATTGGATATTGCTTTCGACGCATAATTTTATCGCTAGTTTTTAAATACAATCAAAGTCTGTATGTATACCTTAGAGTAAAAATATACAGTGATTTCACTTCAAAGTGAAAATTGGCCTTTACTAGATCATGCTATTCAGCTCGGTAGCACATAATAATATAAAGGTCCGAGAACAAGGAGTACGGACTGGTAGTTCATTTAATAATAATTAATATCTACGGCCTGTTCAAATCCGATAAAAAAAAACATTACACTCAAGGACAAATATATTAAGTTAAAAACTAAGATAAGGTACCGCGAAATTCAGTAATCTTTCCTTCAACAATTCTACACATAAATCTGTACATTTCCATTATAATGATGGTCTCGTGGTTGAGTGCACGGTTGGCGTGGTGGTTTAAGCGGTCGCCTCGCCGCTTTCAACTGCGCTGGTGTTGTGGGTTCGATCCCCACATGGGACGAATCTTTGTGTGATTCGCAAAGATTTGTTCTGACTCTGGGTGTGCTGTGTATGTGAAATGTATGTTGGTGAACACCCCCGCGACACAGGAGTTATTCCTAGTGCAAGCGTCGCCGTGCGTCGTTTTAAAAAAAAAAGAAAAAAAAGTCTCTCGTAGAATTAGGCTTCCCGTGCAATGCGAGACCAGTTTATAATGGAATTGTAAGGGTTGATTGGTAGCCGTGTCTACATATTATTATGGTGGGAAACCAAATAGTGGGCACTATTTGACAAAAGGCTAGAAAAATGAGACGGTGGTGATTTTTCCTGGATCTCGTTCACAATAACCTACTTATACCTTATTATTCATTCTTCTCATATATATCCCTTCAGGGCGTATAACCGTTGTTTGATTTTATTTTGAGTTTGTACCCTTGCCGGTCATCAGGGAAAAGAATAATATATATTATTTTGGTTTTAATTGGGTACGGACCGTATACGTCATGCTCATGACGTATGTAATTGTTTATTTGAGTCCAGTTATTCCCTTGGGTACGAAGGTTTTTAGTGATATTCTAGAACAATGAAGTGTTTTTATATGTACCGTAAAATACTGTATATTAATCGAATTATATCATTGGTTTTTTTTTTATTGAGACCCTAAAATATTTGAAATTAAAAGTAAACACGGAATCTGATACTCGATTTTTGTCTATATATTTTTATAAATGAATTGTTTTTTGTTTTTTTTTTTTAACGACGGCGGCATCTAATTTTTTTTTTGTCGTGGGGGTGTTCACTAACATACATTTCAAATTGAAATTGAAATTCAAATTCATTTATTCGTGGATCATAGGTAACATAAAGGTCTTATAAAATAATACATTGGAGTGCGCTATGTCCTACCATAGTGGTATACAACATTATATTGGAGTATTATTGAACATGCAGAATGTCAAACAGGCAAAAGTAATATGAAAATAAAAATGTCAAAGAATTATACAACTAAAATAATAACTGATCAAAATTAAAAAAAATAAAAATAATAATATTTAATAAATGTCAATAATATAATTAAGTACATAGGGCAATTGGCAATTAAATTCAATAATAGTATTGTATCGATTCAGAACAAATGTTTGCGGATCACACAAAGATTTGTCGCGTGCAACAACACCAGTTAAAAGTGGCAAGGGGACCGCTTGAATCACTACACCAACCATGTACTCAATATTTTAATATGTACACCTACTATACATAAATTGAACTATCACCTTTTCACTTCATGTAAACGATATCTGGTTACGAAACCTTGTTAAACTAGACTTCGAACACGGAATAGCTTGTTTAATCTGAGCCTTATACAAGCCTGTGTGTCGATAACAGACATATTTTGTACCTGCAGTAACAGTACTTAATGCAAACTTAACTATTTACTTTACTAATATTAGCTTCTACGCGCGGTTCCGCCTGCGTGTTACGTCGATAAAAAGTAGCTTGTATTATTTCTGGAGTCTTGAATTACCTCCACATCAATTTTCGTTAAGATCGGTCAAATAGACTCGAAGATTTTTGGGTACAAACAAACAAACGAAAAAATCTTTCCTTTTTATATATTGGTATAGATAGATTTTTGAAATATTTTTGTTAGTTTATAAGGAGTAGGTACTACCGAGGTCTATTAGTCTAAAAAATATTAAAAAAAATAAAAGTTGTGTTTTTAAATTATTCATTTAATTCTTACTAATTGACATACCAGGAACCTATACAATAACAGATGGAGGTCAATTCTAAATAATATGTGAAAATTTGAACTATTCATTTTCTCAATTGAGTTTTATTCTGATCAAAGTTAGGGTCATTCCAATAACGTAAGTTTTGACTATTGGCTCATAAGTTTCTTTGATATAGTTTACCCCAATGCAAACTGACGTTATCTTATTTTTATCAACACATACTGTCCCACTGCTCAGCAAAGGTCTTCCTAATACGCCAAACGAAACGTCTTCTGGGACTAGTTCTTTGTTGGTGTCCAACTAAGGGTCTCCATTGTACGAAAATTTCTGCCTACCTCTCCAGGTGCATCCTACAGTTCCTATTTCTACAAAGCTCTATAATGTATATTTTATTAATACTTAGGCCAAATACGCCAAATATGTTCGGAGAATATATGTATACAAAATGACTATATTTGAAATGGAGGTTACCATGAGAATTAGTGTAGCCTTATTATTTTAGTGGATACACGAGCGTAACAAATGAGGTAGTAATCTGTTGTCATTTGTGAGGTTGCCGGTGATATAGGTTATTATTTTTGAAAGGCAAAAAAAATACACAAGGTTCTCAATTCAACCGTTTTCTTTTTGTATGCCTGTTTAATCCTCATTCAAATATTACTTTACTAGCGACCCGCCCCGGCTTCGCACGGGTACAATGCTGATACTAAATACACTACAGAAAAACTGTGAACGTTGTATATAAAAACACAGCGGCCCGCTCCGGATTCGCACGGGTATATAATATATAGCCTATGTCACTCACTGAAAAAATGATTAAAATCGATCCAGTAGTTTGATTTATTCATTACTGCCCGTGGCCCGCACGCGTTAAATTTGGAGTAAAACAATTCCCCCTTTCTATGCATGTATTCTACATAAAAACCTTCCTCTTGAATCACTCTATCTATTGGAAAAAACCGCATCAAAATCCGTTGCGTAGTTTTAAAGATTTAAGCGCACATAGGGACAGAAAAGGCGACTTTGTTTTATACTATGTAGTGAAGAATAACACTGCCTTTTGATCTTTCTGTAGTATGTAAAACAGTCTACCAAGAGCGTTTTATTCAAACGGGCAAAGTGTTATTTGGAATTTTTTGTCATAAAATTCTTAATAGAAGCAAGGAATCTATGTCTGATAGATGGTAATAGACTCTATAGATCTCAGTATTCATCTTCTGCATAGATTTAAGTTATAGTGATGTCGTGAACAGGCTGAAGTACAGTAGCACCTAAAGTTCTCACTACCCTGCCACTATATAGTGCTCTGCTTGCTTATTTATAATACTGCGTTAATTAAGTGTTAATATTAAGGTATGAAATGACACGACACATTAATAATTTGAACGAAACACACACCTAAAAGTGCCACGTGAACACGACTATACATTTCCAGAGTAAGCTTGTCTCACATTGCATGAGAAAGCTAATACAATGCGAGACCATCTCATACTGAAAATGTATAGCCATGTGTGTCTAATACGTATCAAATAACGCTCTTTTGGGTTCTAATTTAATACAACAGATAAGCAAAATGTCCTTTATAAATATAAGCCTGGGCTCGTGACCTTTTTGATAAATACCAGTCACGCTTCCGATCTTCGAATTGGATCCATAAGGCCAATGTCACACAAAAATAAATAACATGATAAAAAGATTTGATGTTGGCAAAGATGGATCAATGTTTGGTAACTTCTCTGAATAAGTCATAAGGATTTGGCTTGTAATTTCCAGTTTAAGTGGTATTTCGTACCATCATAGTTTATATACGAGTATAAAATATTCGTGTTTAGTTATTTTTTCGTGTAACCAATAATGTTATACTAGCTTATTTCCATTACGATGGTAATAATAACGAACTATCACAATCTAGTACAAAAACAGTAGATTTTTTTTGTAGTTAAAGCGGGGGTGGAACCCGTGACCTTAAGATTCCCTATCCCCATCTGAGCTATCCAAACCACATTCCAAATCTACAAATCTAATGACTGTATGACGCACGTCTTTCCAGACGTCTATCACCCATCACAATCTGTTCAGTGGTTTTGGAGACGATCATACAAAATTACAGACTGCCAATATGACTGGAGCCTAAGCGTGTATCGTAAGGTAGTGTTTGATGGTTACTTTCTAGAAACTTCTTCGTGAATAGGTAGTCTAGCTGTATTATTTAACAAAGAATTGTTCATTCATAAAGTCAACTTTCTAGGCGGCTCGAGTGTACTGCGAAAATGCGCACTGTCTCAGTCGGTTCCACGCAACACGTATTTTTTTCGGCTTCTGCCCGTGTGGTTCAAGGCGTGATAACGTGACATCTTTCGCGCAAGTCCAGCGTCTTTCTAACGTAATATCACATAACTTGGCATAGCAATATATCAGTCAGCCTAGTTTGTTTAGACCTTCAATTCGACGCGCGTTCCCTAAACGGGTGAAGGGTTTACAAAATGTGATTAATTCTACTAGCCGCAGCTTAACAGGGAATAAGAGATGCCCGTGGGAGTTCAATCGATTTACACTTTCTATTTTTAGATGGCGGCTACGAAATGCTCACATTTTGGTGCCATTTCGTTGCACTGAAAATAGAATAAAGTGCTCCTTTATTAAACGATTTGCTGTGACATTGAATTCACGTGTCGTTATCAAACTTCTAGATAATACTTGTTATCGAGGTACTATCATTTCCTATAAATGGAAATAGTTATTTTGTCTCATATTTTTAATAACTTAATGCAGTTTTGTGCATGTTGTTTAACATTTAAATATTTTTCATACAAACATTACTGACACATCTTGATGATGCTGAATATACTAATCATAGATAGGGAAAATGTGTGCAATTAAAAATTATACTTGTATTGTATTAATTTTTAATATTAATTCAATTTACAACAAGTCCTACTTCTCGCGTCGTGTTCCTTATTTCTGAGGGTTTCCGTGGAATCAGCTTTTCTCTAACGATGTTTCGCCATTTGCGTCTATTCTTGGTATCGTGTAGTGCAACATGCAGTTGGGTGTCCAATGTGGAATAGACCTGGCCTGTCCATCGTGTCGTTGAATTGTTCAAGGCTGTGCCCTTCCTTCCTGGCTATGTGACCGAAAAACGCCAGTAATTTACGTAGGAAGATGGCCGATAATCTGGTCCTGACGTTTAATTCGCGCATGATGAATACGTTGGTGTGAAAAGCATCAGGGAATTTGCAACATTATCTTCCAACACCACGTGTCGAAGGCATCAATACGGTCACGGTTCGCTCTTATAGCGTCCACGTGTCAGCTCCGAAACTGAATATGGAGAACACTAAAGTTTTAACAAGATTATATGGTACAACAGGTAAAATTTTACATCAGGTAGCCAGAAAAAAAACCAGATGAAATTAACAACCTTTTTTAACTTGTTTTAAACAAGTATAAGAGTATCGAACCTTCCCACGCAACAAGTAGAGAAAGCGACATATAAGCATGAACCGACCAGTTAATCAAGTTGGCTGTTGTTTTCAGATCATTTTGTGGTAATTTCTCTTTAACTTAAAACCTCATTAAATTTGACTAGAACTTGAAATCGGTGTGAACATTCATTATTTAAAGGAATATTGATATTGTTATTGAAGCATTATGTTTTAATATTCATACTGTCAAATTTCAACAACACTTTTAACGGACTCATTATGTTTAAGCTTAAAAATTACATCAACAACATTATAATAGTCTATGTAATTCTAATGTAAATCTTATAACGTACCTCATGGTGTAATACACTCACAATTCTCTTGCGGTGACGTCGGATATACCCTTTTATGTCAACATTTATTGAGTTACGTGACTGCAACCCGACATCGTCCCGACCGTGACGTCACATTGTTAGATATAAAGAAGAGTTTTCACTTATTCAATAACCTTTTTACGATTATAACGAAGTAACTAATACTCTCTATATAATACTTATATGTCACGCTTTTCACTTTTATAATACAAACGAACTCACAAGTGAAGTTCGATCAGTATTATATGAGTCACTTTATTCGAAGATATAGTGTAAACATTATATGTATTTAATATACAAAAGGTAGTCCATTTATTGTTTGCACATTAAATCACACACGTTTTTTGATATAAATGAAGAATTGATCATTAATCGATTAAAAATATTACCTTTTAAGCTATTATATGTATATTAAATACATATAGTGTTTACACTATATCTCCGAATAAAGTGACGAAATAATAATGATATTGATTTATGAACACGATCAAACTATAGAAATATTGGTATTTAGTTACTAACATATTGACTGTTTTGCAATTAAACAAAAAAATAAATAATCAAGACCAATCAATTGTTAAATAGGTCTTCGTTTTACCTTTCATTATGGCTTAGTTTAGGCTTAGTTTAACAAAACACTGCTAATAGTCTAGGCAACAAATATTGTTGAATTGAACGATTTTCAGCAGTCTCTTGATTTAGGCCGTATTTTCATGCATCTGAGAAACTTTATTCATATTGGTTCTTTAGTAACAAGAGTTGCAATTTTAAATAGAAAAACTTAAAAAATATTTGTTTTCAATATATCATCATAACGCTATTCCCAATCGAATAATCGAAAATCGAACCTTATTCGGTATATTTCAAGACCGTTTAAAAAATAACAAACAATTTTTTTTGTCATTGGCCAATTTAGAACCAAGTCTGTAGTAAGTCTATCTACGCTCTATAGATCTCAGCCACAATGCATGAGTTCCACCCACACAAATATGTATGTGTTCCCATTACACATAGCCAACAGATAAATTAAAGTCGGTGAGGCCAACACCAACTTTAATTTATCCCGGCATAGAACAGTAAAACACGGGCTCCTGATTAATTTGTGTGTCCTAGTTAAGAGGTATTTAACTTGATTATACAGGCTAGGCTCCAACTTCACCAATCTTCTTAATATACGGATTTATTCAACCCGTATTTGCATCGTAAACTGTAGTTTAGTATCAATCTTGAATTTGAGACTGGCAGGATTTGAACCTGCGACCTCTGCATACCGGGCAGCCGCTTTACCCACTAAGCTACGGTCACGTCTTGCCAAGACCATACATTTTTCAACTGTAGGGTACGTCGATACGTGACGTCTCGTTCATACATTTGTTTATACATATCTTAAGAAGGATATACTTTTCTATTTAACTGTACAAGTCGTGGGATCCAACAGAAATAGAAAACGGGTTTCAACGGAGATCCTTTAAACGTTGGATCTAACAAAAAATAACCTTCTAACAATACCGTCTTAAGCATATATCTTAAGTAGGTTACAAACAAAAGCGGCTGCCCGGTATGCAAAGGTCGTAGGTTCAAATCCTACCGGACCCATGATTTTTTTACAGTTTCTTAGTAAAATTAATTAAATAAATACTCACAACTTACACACAACGTCATCTAGTCCCAAACTAAGCAGAGCTTGTACTATAGGTTCTAGAATAACTGATACTAATACATAATAATATATACTTTTCTTTTGTAAATTATTATACATAGAAACACCCAGACCGAGACAAACCCCCATGTTAATGCACACAAAGATTTATCTTAAGCGGGAATCGAACCCGCAAATTTGGCGTCGTAATTAGCTAAGCATAGCTAAATGCTATAAAAATAATCAATAAGAAGTTCAGTTTAACATGTTGGTGAAATCGGCACTATGTTACATCTAGTAGGAATACAATTCGGCGAAAACTCATTTGAAGACCTTGAGTGTGGCCATCGTACTACTAATTTACCAAGTTTGTGTGTAAAATTCTAAGCTTGACATGTTAAATACGAACAGTTGCAGAATATATTTATCTTATGTGCAGTAATGAGAAATGCTATATGCAAAGCTTTATCTAAGGTTGGTTCTAGCTACAATAATTCAAAGTCCTAAAATATATTTATGTATGACTACTGTTGACTGTGCCCTCAGAACGGTTCTTAGTATGAAGGATTAAAAATAATTAGATACTAAATTTAATTGTAAACTAGCTCCTGGGCGCGGCTCCGCCCTCGTGTTAGGTATGTCGATAAAAAGTAGCCATTATTTTTAGTTTAGTCAGGTCTTGAATTATCTCCATACCACTTTTTCATCAATTACGGTTCAGTAGTTAACGCGACTGTGAACGCGTAACAGACAGACAGACAACTACTTTCTCATTTATAATATAAGTAAGGATATGGATAAAAAGGAATAGTTTTATAATAATAAAATAGAAAGATAAAAATTGTGCTAGATACACAGAACATAATATAAATAAATACTGCAAATATTTTACTTAGACCAATTTCAGACGTTAGACCTGACTATATGACCCATATATATACCTATAAACCTGACCGAATATGTTTTTTTTTTTTTAAGCTTACTAGCAATTTGCATTTACAAATTACTAGTATTCTTGTGAACCCCCTCCAGCTAAGCTTAATTCGCTTGTGTTAGGAGGAAGTTTTACGTCCGTGGTGTAATGGTCAGGATTCGAACCCCCGACCTCTCGATCGTAAGACTGATCCCTTATCCATTGCGCCACGGCCGCTAAGTATAAAATAATAATATAAAAGTGACGTTATTCTCATTTATGTGTGTACTTAGCTTATCCTGCCAATAAGGTTAACCTGACACCTGTGAAATGAAATCTAAAAACTTATTTAAAATTAAACAGCGCTTTAGCAACCAGCTAGCATGAATAGTATCAACTTAAAATAAAATTATATACCGAAGATTTCGACAAAATATTACCATATCGCCAAAAATAGAATACGACTTTGAAATGTTACGAAGTTTTTTGCTCATATCAATCCGGTTTGCAAGACTAAAATAGCATAACTACGGGGCACGTAATGTCATGTCGAAAAAACAAGTATGTTATGTTTGGTGTATATAAAAGTATTCTATTACGTAATAACAAAATTGTAGGCTATAATAATTATGTATTTCCGGCATCGTAAATAAATGATTATGATAAAAAAGGAATTTAATAGGTTTGGCTGAGTCGAGTTCAAGATAATCTGACATAAGGCATGTAGCTTGTCAGTACCGTCGATTTAAAGTTGGCAGTTTTAACACTGAGGCTATGAAATTACAACGTGGTTTTTTCCCGCGCCCGCAGCAGCTGCGGGCTGATAATTATATGTATGAATAACCATGCGGTCGTAATCCACGTCGTGAATTTTTTTTTTCCCCAATATCTGCATTCAATGTGTATTAAGATAAATAAATATTAAATAAATATTTCACAACTCACACACAACGCCAGCTAGTCCCAAACTAAGCAAAGCTTGTAATATGGGTATTAGAATAACTGATACTAATACATAATATATAGTTTTCTTTTGTAAATGCATACTTATTATACATAGAATAACACCCAGACAAAGACAAACCCCCATGTTCATGCACACAAAGATTTGTTTTAAGTGGGAATCGAACCCACGACCTCGGCGTCGCAGGCAGGTAGGTACATTACAAAAAAAAAAAAAAAAAAAGGTAGGTACATTACCCACTCCGCCATCCGGTCGTCAGATTTGATGTGCGTGATGTGTTCTATTTTTCTATTTATATTGTTTTTGATGTGCCAATTTTCAACACAATGTATTTTGTTAAGAAATAAATGTCTTATGACTTATGGAGATTGCGGGACCGTATTTGGACGCGGGCGCGGGAAAACACCGTCTCGTGAGATTTTAGCCTGAACTGCCTGAAACTGCCGACGACGCGTCCATCGGTCGCGACTGTCGTACTTCCATTTTAAATCTAATCTACAGATTTATTTTCTTTAGGCTACCTCGATTGTCTAGTGGTCAGCGTATGCGTCTCTTACCGCGAGGTCTCGAGTTTGATTCCCGGGTCGGACATAGTGTTATTTGGGAAATTTCCGTCACAAAATTCACAATAGCTGCACGGAGTTGGAATTATGCCCGGTGGATGGCGATGGACTTACTCCCTAACCTATAGGACCTAAACATAACAGAAATGTGGGTAAATATACAATCGTAATATCACCCTACATACCTTCATATTTAGTGTATATGTGTGTAATAAGTAAATTTATAATAGAAAAGTAATAAATAATTAAATGAATTGGGTAACTTAGTCACAAATCAATTATTTTAAAAGAAATATGATGTGTATAAGTTAAATAAATATTTTATGTGGTAGTAGCATATTTTCAATAAATGTTCCTTTAATTTGAAAAGTAATATAAGTGTCAGTATCAGAAGTACCCATACTAAAAACTCTCAAATGATGTTTGATATTTATTCATTTGTATAGAAAATCTCTTCACGGACCAAACCTTTTTGTCTTATTGGTAATATAAGTCCGGAGGCACTCAAGAAACCTTTATATCCGTCTTAATGCGAAACGGAATGTCAGTTAATCTTATTTATATCGTTTGGCACGTATACATGTGCTTAGAATTCTTGGAGTGTGCTTAGTAGGTATAATTGACTCTTTGTTATTACATACATGGAACATCACGCCTATATTACCCAGAAGGGTGTGGCAGATGTGTACGACACCTACATTATTTCACCTGTTATAGGTTCTATAGGATCGGGGATGAGCTTATCGCCATCCAACGGGCACAATTTTAACTCCGTGCTGATATTGTGAATTTCCTGTGGGAAGAATCCTAAATAATAATTTTGCCCAACCTGGGAATTGAACCAGAGACCTCGCGGCTGTAAGCCGCATAAATGTAACCACTAGATCAACAGGTCACTACTAACTAACTAACGTTCCCCGTTCACAAACAGCACTTTGCCCGATCCGGGAATCGAACTCGAAACGTTACGGTAAGCCCATATGCTCACTATTAGACCATCGAGGCAGTTATATACTTTGTTATTATTGTGATGAAAATTTTATTATTCCATACATTTTCTTATATAATTTATGAAAAATTATATTTTCATTTATAATCAAAAATATAAAAACAGCCGGTGGTTTGATTAGAGTCTAGGAAAGAAACCTTATTATTATTCTTGTTAGCGATATTGATATTCGCAAGATGACATTAATGTGATTCAAATTCGACATATAAACCGTTCTACTATTAAAGTTTTTTGTTTTTTTTATTAGAATTAGAAACTTAGAAAATTAGAAACTAAGTAGATAAAAATAGCAACTGAATAATATACCTAAAAATACCTATTCGTTTTATAAATAAAAAAAAGTATAACAGCGCTTAGGTAAGGAAGCTACCTATACCAAAGCTTGCACATATTCTACTTATTCATATGTATATGTATGTAGGTATTGGAAACCTAATACAACATAAAAAACTTTTTCGGGTGTTTCCACTAATATTAAATAATGTTATCGTCTAATTAAAAACAACTCCCTTACCTCGGGCTAGATGGCACATGAAATTAAATCTAATAATAAAGGTTTATAACAAATAAAATCTGTAAAATACTGTGTCTATTACGTAAGCTCTTCTCACTTTCTTTCGTTTCTCTCTTGGGGATAGGCAGACAATAGAGCGCAAAGAGCTACAATATCTACACGCCCACATATATTTGGCTTCCACAAAATTCTGCTTGTCTGATTTGTACAATAAAACCTTTCGGTAAATAAAATATATAATGTGAATACATTTGTGGATAGGTATATTCCAAATGTTATCTGCTAACGCTTCTTGCATTCCTCTAATATAGGTAATATTATACATGATATATAATATGATAGTCATAAAAAAGTATTTGAAATATTATAATAATATATACAGTAACACCTCTGTCAATAAATCGTTAAGATTCGTCTTTTCGAAGATATGTGAGTATTTATCATATGAATTATCGCTCGCCTGATGTGTCTAAATAGCGCTCAAGGGTGTGTGTGAACTCTACCAATCCGCATTTGGCCAGCTTGGTGGACTATGGCCTAACCTTCTCATCATGAGAAGATTCCCGAGCCCAGCAGCGAGACATGTATTAGATACAGGGCTGTTATTATTATACAGTAAAGCCTCCAAAACATTATACAATATCAAGAACCAGTGACTACGATCGTTATCGTAAAAACTCCGAAAACATTGAAAGTATCCGAAAAGAACATTAAACGCAGACGCGGCCTGCCTCGCGTTTTGAGCATTTTTATACTACGATGACAAAACTGATGAGTTTGTTTGTATGTTTTAGCACGTTTATCTCTTTAACTATGACATAACATAACATCACGCCTGTATTACCCATATGGGTGTGACGAAGGTGTTTAACACCCAGATGTCACCTGATATGTTTAGGTCCCATGTGATAGGGGTGAGCGTACTTTTTAATAAACATACAAATACTGAAATATTTGATGTATATATTTATTTATTTACACAACTGTTTAATGCACTCATAGTTACCCAACACGTGCAATAAACTAATACAAGTAGAAAACTTAATACTACTTAAAAGTACTTAAAAAAGAGACACATGGTTTTAGATATTGTTCAAATTTTGAGAAAAATATATCAATATCTGGATACTGAGCAATAAGGGCGTTGATCAGAGTCAAAGCCTGATTTGTTGGAGCAAATTGGGCAGTGCACGTTCGTACAGCCAGCGGCGTTGCTATAAGGCGACGAACAATTTGATAACGTAATCGGATCATCAATTTTTTTATTTAGCAGTAAATAATAATGCATCATAATCGCACATTTGCGACGCAAACTCAAAGTGTCTATGCCCACCATCCCCGACACGAATAGGGACGGGTACATATAAGGATAATATGTATGGAAATAAAAAATTATCAAGCTGAAAAAGGTTTGAGATTTGAGTTTGAAATGATTTCTAACTTTAGCAAACTTCATCGTTGGTATCGAATATGAGTATCCGAACGGACTTAAAAAAAGAAGTTTCTACAGTTTGTTTTGTAACTTTGTATTTTTTGTAAACGTTAGCTTTTTTATTTATTGCTTAACATTTTAAATAAGTAAAAAAAAGTGTAGACGAAATAATACTAACCCTGGAAGTGTAGAAAAAGACCGCGAAGGACGCAAATTAGGTTTTATCATAGAAATCTTAATAATAAGGCAATAGAAATGTCAAAGACGCGTGACCTTGTCGCCGCGCATCTGTCAAGTCAAACACAAGTGCGAGTTGAGGAATTGTCGTCTTAATGTCATCGCAAAAAGAATAATTTTGTTTGCAGGAATACAAGCGCATTTGTCTAATCGAACATAAGTGCGAGTTGAGGAATTGTCGTCTTAATGTCATCGCCAAAAAGAATAATTTTGTTTGTAGGAATACAAAAAGTGGTATTTGAAAACCGGCGACATGCGTCCCAGTGTTAAAATATAGTCGATAGCATTTCTATTGACTAGTTATTAAGATTTCTATGGGTTTTATTCTACACCTTATCCTTTATTTCTAAGCATTATTTATTTTCTCACTGCTGAGGTGAAAAGTTGTGTGTGTCACACGAGACCGAAGTTATTTATATCTCGTGCATTTAAGTCCTTCACTAAGCTCAAGATTCTATCCTAGAATAAATCTTTCTTTTATTCGGGACTTAAAATCAGTTCTCAAAGCAAATACGTAGTTTGCCTTCTTGTTGCACATATGACTATTATTTGCATGTGTCGAATAAGAGCCGAACCTGCTGGACCGATTTATAAGCGACTTTTTATCGAAGCTTCACGCGGGTGAATCCGCGGGCGGAATCTAGTCTGATATAATTTCGTTCCATTTGCATATGATACATATAGCATATAGGCTTATAACATACACCTGGGGAATTTCTCATGAGAAGCTTATTAAGCCTCAATAAACGAGTGTTTTTGGCAAAGACTCCAAAAGGGATTATCTTTTATTAATACAAAGGTAGGTACTCAACTTTACTTTTTGGTTTGTGTGACGACATTCTGATATTGCGTGGGATTTTTAATGAAACTTTGTGCTATTTGAAACGGCTGCTAGGTTTTGGAGATAATTATATATAATATATAAGCTGTATTTTAAGAATACAAAAAGTAATTACAAAGAGATTTGATGTAATTTAATTACCCTTGCTTTGTTAAAAGAGCAGCTAGCTTTACATTTATGATTTGTCTGATAAATCTGATAATGTTAGATTCTGAAAGATTTTTTTTGTTAGCCTGTACTGTCCCACTGCTGGGCAAAGGCCTCCCCCAAACGCTTCCAGTCCTCTCAGTCTCCTGCAATATCCCACCAGTTGTGGCTGTAGGCATCTAGATCATCCCACCAGCGCCTCGTAGGTCTACCCCGACGACGGTGTGTTGTAATGTACCTATAATGAAAAATCTGCAAAAAAATCATCGTGTACTACTTTGCATTTTAATAAAACAGCAATTTTATGAACACTCTGCTGTCGGTTATACTTATTACCCGTCCGTAATAATTTGGCGCGATATTTTCATGCCTTCTTGGATTTGAGGCAGTCATTTCAAATTCTGAGAGTTGTTAATATAAAATTCGGTGGACTAAAAATACACGTATTGTTGAGTACATATGTATTTTTAACATGCTTTTTAGTACCTTAATTTGCATCATGCGATGCATGAAATTATTTTTGGAACATTTTACCTACTGGTGCTTTTGTTGTTGATGTACTGACGTGTTTATGTTGCATTGATTTTACGCCCAAGTTTTTTGCCCAAAGAATTGTTATTTAACTTTATTTAATAAAAAAGGTTTTCCTGTAAGATAGCAACACAAAACTTCCTTTCAATCAAAGATTGTTTCAAAACTTTGCAACTCAAAATCGAAAATGTACAGAATAACAAAATTTGTAAGATAAATATTTAAATGAAAAGTTTTATCGGGCCATATAGGTTGCCGATTTCTTGAAATCAAAAAATAATAATGAGGAGAAAGGTCTTAAAATATTATATAACATTAATACGAGCAAAATAAAATTAAACTTAAATTATAATATATATTTATTTAACACACTTTTTGACAGTTCACTTTTAACAAACAATAATGATAGTAGGTAAAAATTACAAAAAGTAAACTTAGATTCCAATAAACTAAAGTGTTTATTTAGAATTTTATTTTTGACTGAACTTGTACTCAAGTACCAGAAGTAGTTAGTAGGTAAGTTATAAAGTCAGGCCCTGAGGTCTGAGCCTTGCCTTGAGGCACCCAATAAATTCTGGATAAACATTAAGAAATATTAGTTGTATTACTGTAGCAAAACGACCAGGATATTAGTATTCTTTTCGCAAGTCAATACTTTATATTCATATTGTAATTAGATCGATGTTACGCTTCTAGAAACGTGAGCTGGTTGACCAACATGTATTATGACAAGTGAGGTGCGAGATTATGGCGATTCTTACTGCGTGTAATCAGATTAAATCTGTTAGCCGCATCTGGCTCCCAATGCCGAATGACTAATACTGTCTTAACTAGCCCTTGTCAACGATTTTGTACGCGTGGAATTAGTTTTATTTACCACGATTTTACCAACGATATACCGTCTCTTCTTCTTTCTTTCTTTCTTTTTCTTCTTTTTTTTTGTATTGTTCATCAAACCCTAAATATTTAAATGCGAAAACTTATAAATGGTCAACAGACGTTTATGTTGTAATTAATGTAAATATTTTATAACTGTTTGTTTGCCGAATAAAATACAATAATATTAATTAATTAATTATGCCGCACCTATGGCGCATTTTTCCCGTTTTAGCAACATAATTTCATTACTGCTCCACTCCTATTGGTCGGTCTAGTTCCTAAGATTATTAGGTTGGGTTTGTACATAGTTATTTACTTTAGCGTTTAGATCATTTATTTTAGGTTAGTAGAAATTTAGTTTTTTTATTTTCTTTCAAATTCATTAAAATTCGCTAATACAAATTATTCTCCATTGGCCGTATGATTTGATGAACATGAATCACATTGCTCGCTGAAAATGGTGTGTCGGTCAAACTCAAGCTTACACGTACAGTCGCGTATATTATAATAGTGTGAGAACTAGCTGTATCGGGCTCGTACTGTTCATAGCAATGTAATCCTTAGCATGCCTATGGAGTTCTGAGCGTTTACTGTACATGGACGGTGGTAATTCTATACATTGCACGAACTCAATTACGGCGTCAATACATCGTGTTCCGTGGTGGATAGAATTGTAAAGTGCCACGCGTTGAGAATAACGGGACTTGTTTCAAAGTTGAACTCAATAAATGTTGTATTAAAGAATTAGAAATATACCAGAAATTTTTAAGTAGCTATCTTCCTTGTTTAAAGTTCGGTAAATTTTGAGTAAACGCAAACAAAAAGTGCACTAAAATGTAAGAAATACTCAATTAATATTCAACGTCTCACCTCATCTGCGAAAAAACTTTAAATAATACAGTAATTATTATCGAGAAAACGGGTTACTCATGTTACTTTAGCCGGGATATGCCGACTAGTTTCGAATCTAGTACGTAGATTTATCAACTGGGCTATTAATCGCGCCTCCACGCGACGTCTTGCACTACTTTAAAGATTTGAGGACTGAAGATTGTAAATAAATAAATAATAAATTACAATTTAGTAAGAAAATATAACATGACGTCAGAAATACGATACGTAATAATAGTTTCACATAATAATATAAATGTGTCATTTATAAGATACCTACACATGAAGATCGATTCACACTCACATACAGATAGGCATAAAAACAACGATAATATAAGTTCTAGAAAACCATTTTTCTTTCGAGCAAAAAGGTTGTCATAAAATCTATAAAATTATTCGCAAACCTTTTGTCCCATAAATTGCACATGCAAAATATTCTTTACCTATTTTTAAAGCACCTGGAGCCATTTTTCGTCTCTTAGTAAAGATCAAAGATCCCTAATAATGGTATTCGCAACCCTGTCAGAATCACCGATTTGAAAAACGATGGTGTAATAAGCACGAATGGTTTTAGGGTTGAACCTTATTAGTAATACTGTTTCTTTAAGCATATTGTGGGCGTTAAATATTCATTATTAATTCTATCTTTATGCTTATTTACCTTATTACATTACATTATCTATTTATTTAATTCCCATGTAGCAACTTGAATATGATTCGATGTGTGTGTATCTTGATTATTTTTTTACGACACCCGCACTAAGAATATCTCCTGTGCCGCGGCGGTGTTCACCAACATACATTCCACACACACAATCACCAAGAGACAGATTTCTTTTCTGCGTATCATGCAAAAATTTGTCCCGTGTCGAACTCACAACACCAACGCAGTTGAAAGTGGCGAGGCGACCGCTTTAACCACTACGCTAACCGTGCATAGTTGGTGTAGTAATCAATTGTTATAAGTTATTTTAATAGGAGGTTTTTTGTTCAACCCTTAACCAACTTGCTGAAGCAAGCTTTAGCCGTTACCGCTTCAGTCACTCTTTACGACTTTCTGGGAATAAGGGCTCTACTTATGTTCTAAAGGCAATATGCAAACTATACTATCTATCGTGAAAACTCTTCTTGAAATATACCGTTATGTTAATCTAGATCCTGAGTGGAGACGTCGACTAAAAAAAAGTTGTAAACGTCTTTTGGACGTAGAAGTATCTTAGAGACGTCCATTTCTTAGCTACATATAAAACAAAATTTTCTGAGAAATAATAAGGATCTGCATTTGAGGACTTGGTAGTATTGACTGTTATGTTGATCGATCGTTGACAAACACTTTTATGTAAAATCGATGTCCCGTCTAGAGTTTTATGTATCTGCGTAACTTTTTTATGATACCCTATATTTGTAAGTTGGTTAATTACAGGATGATCCTTGAAACGATCACAATAGGCCATCATTACACCATCTATCTATATTGGAATCTTTGGCAAGGTGCCAATGGTCGGTGAACCCGACGAAGACGAAAATAAATGATTATGACAATGAGTTGCTGTGACTGTACTTAGGCTAGTTCACACAAGCCAACTGTACTTAGGCTAGTTCACACAAGCCAACTTAATACGTACTAATGTTAAGTACTTGTTAATGTTTTACTGCATTTCAATTGTTACAATTTGTGCATCCGTTTTAAGTATAATATAAAATAAAATTGGAAGTACAACATGTCTTGTTTACACGAGCTTATTAATTACTTAGTTATTGTCACTTTTCACTAATACCTTCAATGTAAACCTTACTATCCGCTTAGAAATCGTTAGATACAAGAAAAAATTAATATGATTATCTCACTTATATATAAGAATATATAAGTGAGAAGAATAGTATCAGTTCAGTAGTTTTTGAGTTAAACCGGTAACAAACAAAAAAAAACGAATCTTTTCTTCATAATATTCGTAAAGATAGATATTTATAGGTAACAGTGGAACTTATGTGCTTATAAGTGATGATAATAAGAATAATTCTATGATGAGACTATGAACATTGAATTCTTACTTTAACAATTATACAAGTACTGCGTACTAAGTACTAAGTGCTAGTATAAAACTCGTGTAAACTAGGCCTTAGACAAAAATAAAATAAATAATATTACAATCAGTAGTTACGACTGTACTAATGGAAAATCTGTATGTCTGTGAGAAAATTAATACGGAAGTTTGTTTAGAGATAATAAAAGTGTTTACGATAGACTTGTCTATGCGTTTATAGCGTGGAGTTAGGAGTGTTGTTTGTATAGCGATATGAGAGAAGTAGTTCTTTGAAGTGTAAGTACACACGCCATAATAAAAAATAAATCTTTCTTCAGTCTTTAAAAGCTTTTAGTATAAATCTTTTAGTTTATAAATCTAGTGATTACATAATGTACTATACTTTTAATTTGTTTCTCTTTGTGTTTAATATATGGATTTTCCATGTTAGAAAACTGAAAGACAAAGAACTAAACAATAATATTTTACAAAAAAATGAAAATGAAATGAGAATGAAAAAAAAATTAAAATTAAAATATTTATTTAGGTCCAAAAAAAAACAATGAGACACACATACATTCAGTAAAGAAAGAAAAAACAAATAAATACATTAACTTAAAAGGCTGTATGCCCCAAAGCAAAAATTGCCCTAAATGGGAATTGGTTCAGCATATGCCAAACTAAAGCTTGGCGCTGGTTTTCAACCAATCCCTCCCAGATGACAAAATCACAGTGTTGTTTTGCACTCGTGAGCTAATTAAGAAAAGTATCTGTGTCACTTTATACAAAGACAAATCATGGCCTCGGATTTCCACCCTGAGCATATTATAAGATCTTTCTGACAACAAAGAATATACAGGGAGAGTAATAAATGAACACTTACCATGTCATATTATGACATGGTAAGTGTTCATTTATTACTTCGCTTCGAGTCGTTTCAGTGAACAAATCTCGACTTTCAACTTCTAATTGATTATTTTTATAGCATTTAGCCATGCTTAGCAAATTATACTAAGAAACAGTTGAAAAAGATATGGGTGCTACTTAAGATAGGAACAAATGGATGAACGTGACGTCACGAATGACGTATCATACAGTTGAGAAATTTAGGGTTCTGGTAAGGGGCGACCGTAGCTGGATGGCTAAAGCGGCTGCCCGGTGTGCAGTAAGGTCGCAGGTTCAAATCCTGCCGGTCCCATATCTTTTTCAACTGTTTCTTAGTAAATTTCGACTTTGCTTCGAGGGTTTCTCACGCTCGAAGCAAAGTTGAGTTTTGCTAACTGCACGCCATTTTGTATGTGCGACACAAGATCAAAGTTTAAAGCATTTCGTGCTTTAAGTCCCTCCCTAAGAATAATAAGAATTTCAATAGAATCTTTCGCTTAAACGGGACTCAAAATGAGCACTCGAAGAAGATGAAGATAATATGAACTTGAATTGAACCCGAGACCTTGCAGTGAGAAGCCGCATATGCTAACCATTAGACCAACAACGCAAACTTGTAATAAATATAGGAGTTTAAACGCGTAATGTATTCCGTCCTAATAAAAACGACTACTTTGAAGGCTATTTATTTTTAAAGGATGCTAGAACATTTTCCAGTCTGACTGTTCCTAACGATTGTCCTAGATAACTTAACGATTAAAGAAGCCAGTGATGCAGAGGAAAGCTTTAAGACCTTGATCTAGATTAGCTCTTACTTGATAATGATAATGATAATGATAGCCTTTATTAACAATCTTAAAACTAGTTTACATTTATATACATTAATTATTTCACTAAGACATCGGTAAGAATTGTTTTGCTTTCGCATAGGCCTCTCCCAGATCCCTCCAAAGTTCTCGATCGCGACATTTCCTTCTCCACATCGGACCTGCCGTCGCTTTTAAGTCGTCCTCCCATCTCCGAAATGGCCTCTCTCTAGCTCTTACTTAAGATAAATAAATGTTTTTATAGATCTCGTTTAGGTATCTAGCAAAATATCATTTTATTTTTATTAAAATAAGTATTTTGTACAATACGCTAATATTACCCAAAAGGGTGCAGCAGAGACTCACATTTCACCTATTATGTTTAGGTCTCATGGGATATGGAGTGAGCCTATCGCCATCCACCGGGCACAGTTCCAACTCCGAGCTGCTATTCAAAATTTACTGACGGAAACTTCACTAATAAGATTTTGCCTGATCCGAGAATCGAACCCGAGATATCGCGATTTGCTATCCACTAAACCATCGAGGCAGTTTATTTCTATTAATTTTGAATTTTGGTATTTCGTAAGTAAATAAAAAAGGCTTAGCTAAATATAGTATAAGCTTGTGAATTGGGACTCGTCTTAGTATTTTTCAAATATAAAGCTAACACGTGTATAATATCTAAGGTACAAAAATACGAGGAAAATTTACAAAAAAACGTTTTACCTGGAACTCTGTGTTCTTAGAGAAATGCGCGATCCTATTTTTGTATATAATTCTCAGGAACTTATTTCAATACATTTAATAAATTCTTCACTTGGTCAACCTTTAAGTGGGTATTGGTATTGCTCTCAATAGAACCTTTTTTATGTTCGATAGAGACCATTTTAATATTTGAATATCAAGTTACATTACAACACTCCGTTTGTTAAGTAACTTTTCATGAAATTACTTTTTCTTGCCTTTCTATACTCAACAAGAGATTTTTTTATTAATAAAACAAAACATAATTATAATACGGCACAAATAATATAATACACGCAATCAAATGTATAATAAGTAATTTATTAACCAATAATTTCTAATTATCTAAGGCCGCCATTTGTCCATTTTTCTTTTTCTTGTTTACTCTTAAGTTTATCTTGTTATAGAAATGATGTACAAATAAGGAATTTTCTATCTCTCTATCTAAACTTACCAAAATACGGTGAAATGTACAAATAAAATAATGTCGGGGATGTTACCAAATTAATTCTAAGGGTAGCTCGGGTCAGATCGCGTCAGCTGCACTCGAAATATTAGATAGCTGGGTTGTGCCCGAATTTATTAGTAGGTACTGTGGTTCTTAAAGTGCTGGAATATTTACTGGGCAAAAAACTTTTAAAAAACATTGACGACCAGATGGCGGAGTGGATAGTGTACCTGCCTGCGACGCCGAGGTCGTGGGTTCGTTTGTCACTTAAGACAAATCTTTGTGTGCATGAACATGGGGGTTTGTCTTAGTCTGGGTGTTTCTATGTATAATAAGTATGTATTTACAAAAAAAAGGTATATATGTATTAGTATCAGTTATTCTAGAACCCATATTCTAGCTCTGCTTAGTTTGGGACTAGATGGCGTTGTGTGTGAGTTGTGAAATATTTATATTTATTTATTTATTACATCTCGCTTATATTACCTAGCAGGATGTGTCAGAGGTGTACAACACCATTATTTGCCCTGTTTTGTTTAGGTCACAGGGGAAAGGGGGTCGACGGTTTGTTAATACATACCTCTTTATGAATAATTTTTATTTATGTTTTACTGCGTCAAAAATCTAATAAGTCTTTAATTCCATTTAGTAACTTAAAAATATATGCTTAAATCAATAAATATTAAAACGTTTTCAATGCATTTCACACATGGAGGTAAAGATGTCTGTAGAGCTCACAAGTATTAATTCTAGTTTACAAGATATTGTGTTTATTTAAAAGCTCTAATTTGTATTGCAAGCATCTAATCAAATTAACTTATGTAGTTATTATTGAGAATACAGATTATTCACGTTATTATGTATTCTCAATAATACGTTTTAATATGATTTAGGTAGTATGTAATTTATAAGTCAAATATACTTGAACTCATGAAACTTTGAGTGCCGCTTGCTTAGATTACACTGGAGATTTATTTACCAAATACTTTATGGCTATAGTTCGAAACTTTGCTTGTTACAGTCGCATCAGGTCGTTGAAGCATCCAAAGTGCACTTGCAGCAAATATTAGTCTTCTCCCGTTTCGGAGTACATTCTGGCAACTCCAAATGATATTTGTTGTGTGCAAATATCGCACACGTATTCTGACTAACGACGGTTTCAAAATAGCTAGGTAACTTCAAAACCACATTCAATATATCCTATTGTTCTACTTTGTAACGAAATTTGAGTTTCAATTATTTATTAAATCAAAAAGTTAAAACTACTTCTCAAGTTAGTTAACAAGAAACACCAAAGTAGTAATTTCTATCGAATTTAAAATATAACGATCGCTTAGCTAAAATAATAGGTACATCTATACATCCGCAGACGGTGGCTCGGGTACCGGAGAAGGGCTATACTATAGCTAACCTGCGACTACCATGAGGCAATCTGTTGCCTGAGCAGAAGCTGGCCTGAGAAGATTGTGCGACGTGTTCCTCGCGCGCCTTTTTTTTTTTGTTTTTTATACCACGCCCACAGCGAACGAACGTGTAGTCCACCTGATGGTAAGTGGAGTACAGCCCATGGACATCAACAATCCACAAAAGCAGATTATAGATGCGTCGCTGCAGCTGAGGACTACGGTGTTATGCCTCATGTGCCAGTAATTTCAGGGCCTGATCTCACCACCAAACCTGAACACAGTAATGGAAGCACTACTATTTGGCGGCAGGTTAAAGGTGAGACGGTGGTGCTGCCGCCCTCGAGCTCATTCACAAGAGCTCTACCATCAGTAAGCCTTTTATAAGGAGGGATGACTAGGTCCTCCAACACTACGACGAGACAGCCAGTTTGCACGGCAGTCGAGATTCCTGGGTGCTAGCGTCCATGCGCGAGCGATACCTGGCACCCCGGTCATATCACGTTGACGGAACACACTGGGTTTTAGTCCGTGCAACTCGGACATAACCAGCGACTCTGCCCGGGTCGATGGTATGCGTCAGGCATTTCCCAGTTTAAAAAAAAAAAAAAAAAGTTACATCTATACATAATAATATATAATTGTTCACCCAACGGAGTGACTATCAACGCAGAGCCTAATCCTCTGGGGCTAGAAACTTGAAATTTTGCACAAAACGCGAACTAAAAGGTATTTCGGGGTATTCCATCCCTAAGGAGTTAAACGCTTGTATAGAACTCAGTCGTTAAACATTTTTCAAAATGCCGTATCGTTGATCTTAATAATAACAAATAAAAGTACTTCTAAAACAGGGCTTTTCTAAAATAATCATTATCATCATCATTTAGCCTTTCATAGTCCACTGCTGGACATAGGCCTCTCAATTTGCGCCACAACACCCGGTCCTGCGCCTTCCGCATCCAGTCCCCTCCAGCGACCTTTTTCAGGTCGTCAGTCCACCTGGCAGGGGGGCGTCCTACCTTACGGTTGCCGAGTCGCGGTCTCCATTCTAGGACTCGTTTGCTCCAGCGGCTGTCGGTCCTTCGGCAGACGTGACCAGCCCACTGCCACTTCAGCGAGCTTATTTTGCGAGCTATGTCGGTTACTTTGGTTCTTTGTCGGATGACCTCATTACGAATTTTATCCTTCAAAGAAACTCCGAGCATAGCTCGCTCCATAGCCCGCTGCGCGACTTTAAATTTGTGGACTAGTGCAACCGTTAATGTCCACGTCTCGGCACCGTAGGTCATAACAGGTAGGACGCACTGGTTGTAGACTTTCGTCTTCAGGCACATAAAATAATCCTAAGAGTGTATTTTAGAGTTTTAAAGTTAGTAGGAAGCTTACATCTAAAGGGAATAGATGGCGCTGTACACTTTTTCTGAATCGGTTGACTAACTAACTCGCGGGCAACAGTTTGTTATATTATACATATAATACATGTTTGTTTGTGACTATTTTATCAAAATTGTTTTTATCAACAATTGAGTTACGTACAAACTGAGAAAATAGAATTTTTTTTAAAGAAAATGCGCGCCAAGAAACATGCATTTTAGTGTTTTAGATATCTATAAAAAAGGTAAAACCCTAATAGTATCGAAGTTAAACCAATATTACTTTTATATAGAAAACAACCAAGCAATTGTTATCTCTTATGTATAATAATTATAACGATAATAACTTAATAATGAGATACTTAGATTATAAGATTTCATTAAAAGTCCCTTTAATGAATATTAAAACACTTCCGCATACTATTTAGGCTTCGCTTTACCTACTGATTTAAGTACTTTCAGATAAATTAAGCCCAATATACTTAGTGGAGTATTAAATGTTTCATTGAAAAGCTGCGTATTATTTTAATGTACCTATAATATTATGAAATTACGAATACTGTTTAACACATTCACTTTGAGTAGAATAAGTATTATCTTTTCGCTTTTGATGTTGTGCGTTTCACATGAAAATGTAATTATTCCAGAAGGATGTGGCAGAGGTGTACAACACCCACATTTCTGCTTATGTTTGGGTCCCATGGGATAGGGGTCGAGCCTATCGCTATTCACCGGCACAATTCCAACTCCGTGCTGCTATTGTGTATTTCCTGACGGAAAGTTCAAAAATAACACTTTGTCCGACCCGGTAATCGAACCCGAGCCCTTGCGGTGAGAGGCGCATACGCTAACCACTGGACTATCGAGGCAGTTGATTAACATTGATATTTCTATTAATAGCATGGCGTTATTAGAAACTTCCTGTTAACAATGATAAACAACTGGGTTTTAATAACTGTAAATAGGGAAATACTATATATAGGTACAAACTGAATCGTTGGTCTAGTTGTTAGTTTATGCGGCCTCTCACCGCAAGATCTCGAAACCTTTTTTCTTTTATGCTATTCCTGCAGCAAACGAATGGGTAGTCCACCTGACCGTAATTGGTGTACAGCTCATGGACATCAACAATCCACAAAAGCAGATTGTAGATGCGTCGCTGCAGCTGAGGATTACGGTGCTCTGACTCATATACCAGTAATTTCAGGGCCTGATCTCACCAACAAACCGGTATGCAGTAATGCCATTTGGCGGTAGGTTATAGGTGGTGCTGCCGTTTACTACAACCACGGGTAAATGTGTTATTTGGGATTTTCAGGCAATTTTTAATAGTAGTACAAAGATGGAATTGTTTCCAGTGGATGGCGATAGGCTCACCCCTATACATTAGACGTTAACATAACTCTTCTAGGCGTGTTGTTATGTTATTTAGTTAATAGATACTGCGTACTAAGTGCTATGCTAAGTGCAACTTCCAGCCATCTCACCTCCTGGTAGTGTACACGGCCGCTCATATAAATAAATAAATAAATAAATAATAAATATTTCACAACTCACACACAACGCCATCTAGTCCCAAACTAAGCAGAGCTTGTACTATGGGTACTGATACTAATACATATATACTTTTCTTTTGTAAATACATACTTATTATACATAGAAACACCCAGACTAAGACAAACCCCCATGTTCATGCACACAAAGATTTGTCTTAAGTGGGAATCGAACCCACTCCGCCATCCGGTCGTCAAAGTCGTCCGTCGTCGTCCGGTCGTCAAATAAAGTCTTGGATTCGCCCCAGGTCGGTCAAAAGTTATTTATTAAGTAGGAAAATTCTAAGAAGTATTAGGTGAAGAGTGGTACAACCTCTGCCAAACCCTTTTTAAGACGAGATGTTATAATTATAATTGACTTGAGCCTACCAACTAAACTACAAATCCAGTTGGGAATCAAAGAAAGGGCTCAAGCAAGGTCCTCAATATTTTTTTTTTACTTACTCGTAACAAGACAAACACTAATGGATTATACCTAATCTCTAGTAAATTAACCAAATCCTTGGAGTACAATATATTAGTTTTAACCACAGATATAGATCTACATAGATAATGCAAATGCATGTACTTCGCGTGTCCGAACCCCGACCAAGCGTCAAGGTTGGTCGCCGCTAACTTCAGTCCACGCGCGTCTTTTGTTAGAGAAAATCATAGCGGACGGCCGTTTGAATCGTACTGGGCGGATGGACATCGCCGGCATCAGTGTCTTTGAATCGGTTTGGATTTCCCGTCACTAAATTTCGGCTGTGACGTCACAATAGGTATTAAAAAGTCGGCACGCTTGGTTTCAATACAAATCGTGATACTTGCGTTATCTATGTAGATCTATATCTGTGGTTTTAACAATAGAAACAATACTATTATTGTCGTTCCCTCCATCTTCAGAATATTAAACAAGTTTCCAACGGGTTTACAGAACTAAGTACATAATAGAGGTTTCCGTGTTATACGGAAGTTATCACTGTTACATAATTTAGTGCAATATTCACTCAGTTTTGTTCCCATGAGATCTTTCAACTTATTCAAATAATACAGCCTTTTTCTCTTGGGTATTTAAGGTAAGGAAATTAGCATTTTTTCCGTTGTGATGACTAATTAATATTAAGACGAGATGTTACAATTATAATTGACTTGAGCCTACCAACTGAACTACAAATCCAGATGGGAATCAAAGAAAGGGCTCAAGCAAGGTCCTCAATATTTTTTTTTTACTTACTCGTAACAAGACAAATACTAATGGAATATACCTAATCTCTAGTAAATTAATCAAATCCTTGGAGTACAATATATTAGTTTTAACCACAGATATAGATCTACATAGATAACGCAAATGCATGTACTTCGCGAGTCCGAACCCCGACCAAGCGTCAAGGTTGGTCGCCGCTAACTTCAGTCCACGCGCGTCTTTTGTTAGAGAAAATCATAGCGGACGGCCGTTTGAATCGTACTGGGCGGATGGGCATCGCCGGCATCGGTGTCTTTGAATCGGTTTGGATTTCCCGTCACTAAATTTCGGCTGTGACGTCACAATAGGTATTAAAAAGTCGGCACGCTTGGTTTCAATACAAATCGTGATACTTGCTTTATCTATGTAGATCTATATCTGTAGTTTTAACAATAGAAACAATACTATTATTGTCGTTCCCTCCATCTTCAGAATATTAAACAAGTTTCCAAAGGGTTTACAGAACTAAGTACATAATAGAGGTTTCCGTGTTACACGGAAGTTCACTGTTACATAATTTAGTGAAATATTCACTCAATTTTGTTCCCATGAGATCTTTCAACTTATTCAAATAATACAGCCTTTTTCTCTTGGGTATTTAAGGTAAGGAAATTAGCATTTTTTCCGTTGTGATGACTAATTAATATTAAGACGAGATGTTACAATTATAATTGACTTGAGCCTACCAACTGAACTACAAATCCAGATGGGAATCAAAGAAAGGGCTCAAGCAAGGTCCTCAATATTTTTTTTTTACTTACTCGTAACAAGACAAATACTAATGGAATATACCTAATCTCTAGTAAATTAATCAAATCCTTGGAGTACAATATATTAGTTTTAACCACAGATATAGATCTACATAGATAACGCAAATGCATGTACTTCGCGAGTCCGAACCCCGACCAAGCGTCAAGGTTGGTCGCCGCTAACTTCAGTCCACGCGCGTCTTTTGTTAGAGAAAATCATAGCGGACGGCCGTTTGAATCGTACTGGGCGGATGGGCATCGCCGGCATCGGTGTCTTTGAATCGGTTTGGATTTCCCGTCACTAAATTTCGGCTGTGACGTCACAATAGGTATTAAAAAGTCGGCACGCTTGGTTTCAATACAAATCGTGATACTTGCTTTATCTATGTAGATCTATATCTGTAGTTTTAACAATAGAAACAATACTATTATTGTCGTTCCCTCCATCTTCAGAATATTAAACAAGTTTCCAAAGGGTTTACAGAACTAAGTACATAATAGAGGTTTCCGTGTTACACGGAAGTTCACTGTTACATAATTTAGTGAAATATTCACTCAATTTTGTTCTCTTGAGATCTTTCAACTTATTCAAATAATACGGCCTTTTTCTCTTGGGTATTTAAGGTAAGGAAATTAGCATTTTTTCCGTTGTGATGACTAATTAATATTATTTAAATTGGTAATTATGGTTGGTTATTCGTTCATAATGTAGCTAAGAACATATATTATTATATAGTAACAGGAAATTTTTAAATACATTTACTGGTTAATCGCGTATTTTTTTAACTACATAGTAACAAAGCTCCAAAATGTAACAATCAATCAATTTGAATGAACTAATTTTGTATTATACCATTTCGATATTTACCGCAAATGAACTATACGAAAAGTAATTAATTGTAAAACTGATCGACCCTAATCACATACTCGAACTATCCGAAAAGTCATTACATGGACCTCCATCACAAACTAACTGGCCAATTAATTAGTAAATCTAACTCTAATTGACAAGTGAAATTGGCTTTTGATACATTAGTACATGATCCAGTTAGTTTGTGTAATCTATAAAGTAGGTGAGTAATATTATTCAAACTATGAAATACGGGTGTTACTCACGTAATGTTGGTCTATATAGTCAACCGCGGTTTCACCTATACTTGGCGCGCATTTTCATTAAAATATTTTTTAATTTTTTCAGTTTGTACGTTACTCAATTGTTGGTTAAATCAATTTTGATAAAATAGCCACAAACAAACATGCATTTTAATGTTTTAGATATTATTTTTCAAAAGTTAGACAACGGGTCTGAATCGCGTAATTTTTATAAAGGTAAATAAATACCTATGCGCTTCACGGAGACGACGCTGAGCTTCACCAGTCGGCTCGTGACCAAGAATGATGCAAGTCATTCGAAACGTCGAGCATAGGTATTTATTTACCTTTATAATAATTACGCGATTCAGACCCGTTGTCTAACTTTTGAAAAATGTTCTCAAATCGCGAAAGTTTAAAAACATAGATATTATTTGTCTATAAAAATAGATAAAAACTAAGTAATATTAAAGACAAACCTATATTACGTTAGTACGAAAAAACAGCGCTCGGGAGCCTTAAGTACGATTATCATTTTATTCGCCGATTATTTTTCAAATTACATTAGGGTCAGCTTATAGTCTAATTAATTGAGCTGAATATCTGTATTTTACGTAAAGCGATTGCCATCAGAACTCCACAAGCCTGCACGGGACAATACCCTTCTTGTTAGACTAGTTGTCAGACTTTCTTGCCTCTGACTACCCGTAACAACTACCATAGATGTTAGTGCCGAAAAACTGCCAACAATTTGTTTCGAGTGCAGTACCGGCTTCAAACAAGAGTGACAAGGAAGTTTTCATCTTCGTCGAAAAAAGACGCAAGAAGAAGCCCACTTGCCGAAACGAGTGCGGTACAGCACCGACCGGCCCGAACATGCTACTGCGTCCTGCCATCCCAACGACGCAGTTGTATGTCTCAAGATTAATGCATTCCACAAAGGCTGAAGATATTGTGGAATACATTCGGGTGAAGACCAACTTAACGTTGAGAGTTGTTAAGCTGGAATCGCGTCACCACGTTAATTTTATTTCGTTTGTGGTGCGAATGCCGACGGAACGGCTAGAAACATACCTAAAAGTGGACTTCTGGCCGAGAGGTGTCGTGTTCCGCCGATTCCGAGGAACGCTACATGACACCGCGCCGCGCGTCGCCGAATCAACGTGCAAAACATTAAAATAATAAATTATGTATGTTAGTCTAAGGTATTTATGTATATGGGACTTGGATGCCTGCAAAAAAAAAATATTTGATTTGATTTGATTAAATAACAACCGGGACCGACGGTTTAACGTGCTCTCCAAGGCACGGAGGATAACTCGTTATTTAAGATGGTCACCTATCCAACGACCGACCTTTGCTTGCTTTTCCTGCAACAATTTACTGGTCGTAGTACTCTTGTGAATGAGCTCGAGGGCGGCAGCACCACCGTCTCACCTTTAACCTGCCGTCAAATAGTAGTACTTCCATTACTGTGTTCCGGTTTGGTGGTGAGATCAGGCCCTGAAATAACTGGCACATGAGGCATAACACCGTAGTCCTCAGCTGCAGCGATGCATCTATAATCTACTTTTGTGGATTGTTTGTTGATGTCCATGGGCTGTACTCCACTTACCATCAGGTGGCCTCCACTCCACTTACCATTCGCTGTAGGCGTGGTATAAAAAAAAAAGATCGTCCCCGCGTCTTTGATTTAGCTACGAGTTTAACTTGGACGATTTATATCTAATTATTAACCGATTAGTAAGAAAAACAGGTACAATACATTATCTGCAATAGGATCTTTGCTTGTACTGATATTGAATGAGCTTACTTTGTATTCAAACGTTCAAACGGATACAATGCGTTGTGTGTACTAATGAATCAATTCTTTATCTAGGTTAGCCTTGACTTACAATGCATGAGACGGATTACTTTTCTCTTGAATTGTTGTAAATTGGCTTAGTGAAATCATAAATATAATCGTAGTCAAAAATTATGAACCTGCAACCTCAGCATTTCGGGCCGTCGCTTTAACCACTAAACCACGGTCACCTCTTGGCAGGACCCTAAATTATTATTATTACCGGAGGGGTATTTTGTAATTTTTTTCGCCTACTAGTCATTTAGATTAAGTTTCGGCTTTTGCTGTCAGGAATAACTAACAGTGTGGAGTCTGCATAAAGGAAGACGAACCCGATTTAACACTTGACATTTATCATCCGTCTAACGAAAAAAAGTTAGTAAAGTTCATCTCAGTTGAGCTTCAGAAAATAAAATACGATTTTGCAAAAAGCTCAGATAGTCATAACCCTTGTTGATTTAAATAACATTCTCGGGAGAATTTCCCTGTCGAGTAAACACGTATTGATGAAAATTTTCGGCCCAATTTCGTTGCTGACAGAAGTTTTATTCGGAGTAATCCATATTAGATTCGTTATCCCGAAATATTGCACGATTTGCTTCGCCAATCTCGTTTCGGATAAAGTTCCGGTACAAATGTAATTTGCCAAGTACATTACGTTCGTTTATTTATTTCATTATCTCTATTGTGTACTGAATCAAGAGAAATCATGCTACAGTTCTGTCTAAAATGTTTTGCACAATGGCAACGCGTAATTCATCTTGTTTCAAAACCACCGATACCTTGGCGCTCGCGCGGAGCGTACATATTGTATGAAGCAGTTTGTCTGTAATAATACATCACAGAATAATGGATAATCACGGAATAGATTGTTGAATAATAATAATAATCTAAAAGGTGGAAAACAAACTTAAAACCCGCCAGATGGTTAGCAGTTACTAGCCTACGAATATATATAACACTCGAACCTTGGAGTAAAGATTTCACTTCTGCATTTCCAATCCTTGGAGAACTTATAAGCACTCTATTTGAAGAACCCCATCCTACAACAATACATGTCTGAGACACGGCAGTCTGAGATAGTTGCGTAAGTGGGAGACCGTAGGACTGCAAAGTCAAAGGTCTCGGGTTCGAACCCACGGCACACACGTCTGTCAATAAATCGTGAAGATTCGTTTTTTCGAAAATATTTGTGTATTTATCATAAAAACTATCGCTCGCTAACGGTGAAGGAAAACATCGAGAGGAAACCTGCAAGCCTGAGAGTGCCCAAAAAGTACTCGAGGTCATGTTAAGTCTACCAATCCACACTAGCCCAGCGTGGTAGACTATGGCCTAACCCTTCTCATCATGAGAAGAGGCCTGTGCCCAGCAGTAGACATGTATTAGATACAGGTCTGTTATTATTTTTATACTGCAGTCCCTTTAGTACGACTTACTAAACTAGATATGGTACTCATCCATGACCCAGTTATTAACATTGAAACGTCAAAGACAAACAAAACTGATGTTTCTATGTTGATAGCTATGTCAGAGTCGAATCTAGGTAGGTAAGCCATACTTTGCCATACTCTATAAGAAGTAAGTTAAAAATAAAATAGCGCAATTCAATTCACGTTGCAAGATGCCGGATAGTTTTGCAGATAGTAGAGATTACGCTGGCTCAGCTTAACGCGCTCCCCGGGGCAAATTGATAGAGATTTCTATTTTAAGCCAGCGTAACATTTTTAAAGCTAACAGTAAAATGTTCAAAGTGGTATTTTATCTTATTAAGATAATAATAAACGATAAAATTATCCCCTTTTGCATCGTAGATGGAACAATGCTACTCCAAATCCTCTTTGTTTGATACATAACTTTACAAAAAGAAACCGTCTTTAATTTTTAAAATTATGAAATACGGGTGTTACTCACGTAATGTTGGTCTATTTAGTCGACCGCGGTTTCGCCTATACGTCTAGGCATTATCAAGAGAGTGCGCTACGTCGCGCCTGAGTCGCAGCCAGTCTTAATTACAAAAAATGCACTAAAAAGTGAAAATACTTAAATAATATTTAACAACTCGCCTTATCTGTGTGTAACTTGAAAGAATACAGTAAACGGCCGTAATGTGCCTATTTATATAATTATCCCGTACGTTTAACCGTTGAGGAGTTGTACCTTTTAGCTTCAGCTCAGCAACATGAAATACTGACTGCTAAATGTAAATATCCAAAATTGGTAATATACGTAAAACAATATAGAAGCCTTTAAAGTTAGAGGGTTGACCTCGATTTCGCCAGGATCCCATCATCAGACCGTGACCATGACAAGTATACTCTTTCAGACAAAAAAAAATCGTTCGCGTTTCTACTTGATTATTCACCGATAATAAACGTTCGTAAGTATCCAAAATAATACATTAAAATATAATGTTTCTAAAAGTATTCACGATTTAGCTATAAACTAAATAAATTCTGTTTTTACTGTCAAAGTACTTAAGAAGATATTTCATAAATATCTTATTTACTTCAAGAAATCTCTAGCTTCTCTTAAAATATTTAATGCAAATGAATACCCGAGCTTAGTAATTCAATAAAAGCATGTAAAAGGGAATAGATTTAAAGACATTTTTCTATGAAATTTTCTTTTATGGATAATACGAACTGTAAAACGACCTTCAGCTTTGATTAAATAAAAATTAAAACGATTAAAGAATTCAAAGAAAAATATCACCGGTCATAATAATTTAGTTTTAGTTAGTTCTTCCTTTATTACCGCTGGCACGAAGGAGAACTAGTAATATTAAAGATGGTCACCAATCCACAGCCAACCGCGGTTAGCACCACTGCTTAGCCTACAAGATCAATGAGAAAAAATGAGAAATGAAAAACATGTAAAAACAATGATCATTTTGTACAATATTGTTATCTTACTTATACCATCAAATTATTTTCTCTTAGCTAAATATAATAATTCCACATAACATAATACATAAAAAAAAGTATGTTTGATTATAACTTTAAAATTCAAAGCGCTTTAAGATACTTTTCCAAGCCTGTCTTTGTAAAAAAGGCATATCAAGTTTTTTTTTTTATTATCACATTATTGCCTTGGCCTTGTTAAATTTGGCTTAGTACTTCATACGTTTATTATTGTTACATATAGGTATTACACATCGTTGAGCATGAGAAAATTTATACGTATAATAGTTTTTATTACGTCATGATATATTTTTGAACAAGTTTACAAGCAGCCTGCTCTGCTAAGTAAAAAGCGGTATCTCAATTTTTTGTGTTTTGAATTTAGAAAAATATTTTTCTTTTTTTTTTAATTCTTGTCAGCCTCCTCTAGCTAAACTTAATTCACTTTTGTTAGGAGGAAGTTCACGTCCGTGGTATAATGGCCAGGATTCGAACCCTCGATCGTAAGACCGATGACTTATCCAATGCGCCTCGGCCGCCTCTATAAGATATAATGTTAATTTTCTCAATATAAAAACTATTCAGAAACGTTTAACAGGGCAGTATTGTGAAATTAAAGCGAGAAATCGGTTTTCATTGGAACCATTGGCTAGTGTCTGACATATCTAATGATATGATATATCATTATAGGATGAAAGAGACTGAACGCCACAACACAGGGTATCCTAGTGTGGGGCTCAGTGATACTGTCAACCTCAGAACCACTGTATTTACTTACTCTTTTGTATTGTATCAATATTAAATGTAAATATAACTTAAATATCCTTTCAAACAAACATAAAATATCCTTTCAATTGTTGTTTATCAAGAAAATTAAATTGATTTGAAATTAAAAAAAAAAAAAAAAAAAAAATTAGATACGTCAGTCTTTAATGATAATCTATCTTATTATTATATGGTTTATGTTTCCTTAAAACTCTTTTAGTTAAATATTAAAGGTTGCCTGGAAGAGATCACTTCTCTGAGCCGCCCATTGTGCATGTTTCAATCAGACTGTGTATCACAATTATGTACTTTTCTATGTGTACAATAAAGAATTCTCTATCTATCTATTATAAAATGAACATGCACAGACATGCATTTAAGTGTATTGAAGATGATATTTCTTGGAAAATTTTGAAACGATTAATATGGAACAAAATTAAAGTAAGATCCAAACTCTGTTTTCCGTTTGTATCGGCTTCGGGAATGTTTCTAAACGACAACCCTCAAGTCATTTATGATAAAAATTCTTAGTGTAAAGTCAATTTGCAAAAAACAGTAATTTATATAATTAATTATCCACTCAGCATGAAATAGGGTGAAACGGTAGCATTATAAGGAGCTTAGCGAAAACAAATTAAATGCCAGATTAAGTAGGCTTTAAGGAAACGTAATTAACTGTGTTATTAATCAACATTGGACCAAACAAGTGGTTGCAAACATAAATTATGAAATACTAGCTGACCCGACAGCCATTGTCCTATCTTGACTATGTGTCACTCGTCTCACTTTTTAATTCGGCTAGATATTATTTTATGGGTCGGATAAGAACTATTTGGAACCTCAGAATCTCGCAAATCATTAAAAAAAAGGTTTTGACTATTTCTTTTTTTTTAATTAATTTTATTACATCTCAGAATCATAGAAACTTCTGTACAGAAAGCCTGTTCGTGCAATCAATCTTATTACCTTGTCTAATTTGAAACGATTTCCTAAAACAACTGAGGCTCAAATTTGATGCAATTTTCTGATGTTTGTAAAGAGTCATGGCCACGAGAGTCGTTTGGCGGTCAAAACACACTGATTGAGCATTTTTTGCTTTGTTTTTATTAGTATATCTATTAAATACGGCTAGCATGTTTTGTAGGAACGTTTGCTTTTTTAGTTTTAGTAGACGATGTGGCGATTATCGGTGTTTTTATAGATCATTGATTTGTATCACACAAATGAAAGGAACAGCTGTGTTCTATTTTCAAGTGTAAATTGTGTCACTCTTATATATATGGTCAGATTATATTTTAACTAAGGCAGTTGTCCCACCAACGACGAGAAAACGACTAACTATCGACTATTTTCTCGCTCAAGAAACGTACAATAGATATACTTTCCGTGTGAACAAAATAGATGCATATACAAACAGCTGATCGCTGACTGTTCACACTGCCGGCGAGCACTCGCTTCACTAGTTTGTCGCTGAGCGACAAGAGCTATGAGGGATAACACTCGCTCGGCGACACTCGCCAAGCGATTAGAACTCACGCCGAGAGAGCAACCAGTGGTCATTTCTCTACAGTGCGTATCTGTATCCGCCTTACTCGCACACTCGCTTATAGCCGAGCTACACAAATATCGGAACTACGCACTCGCTCCCCGTGTCTCGCTAACTCGTTTCTAGTTCTCTAGTTCTACTCGTTACTCGTTAATCGTTGCCGGTGAGACAAGTGCCTTAGGCAGTTGTCCCACCAACGACGAGAAAACGACTAACTATCGGCTATTTTCTCGCTCAAGAAACGTACAATAGATATACTTTCCGTGTGAATAAAAGAGATGCATATACAAACAGTTGATCGCTGACTGTTCACACTGCCGGCGAGCACTCGCTTCACTAGTTTGTCGCTGAGCGACAAGAGCTATGAGGGATAACACTCGCTCGGCGATACTCGCCAAGAGATTAGAACTCACGCCGAGAGAGCAACCAGTGGTAATTTTTCTACAGTGCGTATCTGTATCCGCCTCACTCGCACACTCGCTTATAGCCGAGCTACACAAATATCGGAACTACGCACTCTCTCCCCGTGTCTCGCTAACTCGTTTGTAGTTCTAGCTCTACTCGTTACTCGTTAATCGTTGCCGGTGAGACAAGTGCCTTAACCACCAGAACTGGTAAGACAGATCTATATCTGCCAAAAATTTAATTAAAAGTTTTTTCTTACAATTGTAGAAATCATGCCCCACGTAATTTTCTCTTTTCTTATTTTAATTCAATTGCAAAAATAATTTACACTGAATTGTCCCAACCATTTTTCAACTACGGCATTGTTAATATCTTATTCCACCTCTCCAGAAAATGTGATTACGATACGGGAAATAATCTTATATAACGTACCTACGTCTCCTTCAATATAACTTTTGCTCAACTTGTGGCGCGGCTACCGAGCGATGCGATATTAAATTTATAAGGAGCACCGTATTTCCGCAATCAAAAGGAACCACGACTCAGCAATTCAATTAGATTGAGCGAAATTGGAACTAGTAACAAATATAATTCATTCTTGATTACACTTCAGAATGTACAGTGGGCCAAGCAATTAGGTATGCACGGAAAACCTTCAACGTGTTTGTAAAGACTGACTACACCAGTTATAGATATGTAAGTTACATATCTATACAGAGGCTATAAATTCTTAAATATGTAACTTACACATGCTTACCTAGTGTAGTAAGTTGTCATTGTGACGTGAAAGTTTTTGCCCTGTATACCTATTGCAGGATGCATCTAGAAAGGTGGTCAAGAATCGCGACAGAATGGATGCCGGAGAACCGGTTACGTTGCCGAGGCCGGCTGAGGAAACGCTGGCGCGATGTCTTGGACACCTTTCTGGAAAACTGGCAAGAAAAAGCTTCAGATAGAGAAGAATGGAAGTTTTTGGGAAGACCTTTGCCCAACAATGGGACAATATAGGTTAATTGGGTAACTAACTGCTTGATCCACTGTACTATGTGATACGTCACTTATTAAATTCTGAAATATGTAGTGAATAAGCGCAGGTATTGTAGTTAATATGTTACGACATTACATCTGAGGGCTACGACATTCATCGTTATATTATTGAGCTAGTTATTTCACGGCTTCTTACTGCTGCTAGACCGGAACACTAATAATCACATAGTAGGAGGCGCTTTTACTACAGTGTTTTAAATAATTCTCTATTATTAACATTCGATTAAAGGTGAAACTATTGCTATTTATTGCTGCCAGCATTTTGGGTAAGAGGCCTTCTGACAGTGACTTATTAAGTTTAGATTTAGTTATTAGACTAGTTAAATTTAAGATCCAATATCTATATTTTTTTGTCAATAAAGTAAGTACATGTAATATTTTTAAAGCAAATTTTAGCTTTGCTATGCCTTTTTGTAAAAAAGAGTTGAGAAATTTCGAATCCGGCAGCATACGAATCCATAGCTGAATTGGCAAAGCACTTGGGGCGTATACCCAGGGGGTGCAGGTTCGAGTCCTGCTGGATTCTTAATTTTTCAACTTTAATATTTTATAAAAAAAAAAAAAGTAAGTACAAGGTGAAACTGGGAAAGTTGGTCTTCCTCTCAATATCTCTACCACAATTTTTTGTATAAAGGACAATCCATATTTCTTCCAGGAAGTATATTAATGTTTTATAATCGAAACTAAAGTAAAAGCTCTTAAATTTAACGTTAAATATTAATACTTGCATTGGACAATGTATTCTATTAAAATATTGCTACTGGAAAAGAACTCGATATTATTATAATATCGTAATGGAATATAGCATATGTACACCGCAATCTTCTGAAGTACAAAAATTGTATTCAGTTTTATTAAACATAATCCGAGAGTTAACAAGTTTATTTTATTAAAAAAAGATATTGCGAATACATTTCTTCTGGGTTGTTGAAACAAAAATAGTTTTCAATTTGTTGTATACAAATTTGTATTCACCAGACATTCAGAGGGGAAAGTAGGAATGTCATTAGCAGAGACTTCAACTCTTCACAGGCCATTAGTCTCAATTTTTTTTTTTTTTTTAGATCGAAAGGCACTATTTCTGGATTTGTCTGAATTGTCTGCTAGACTAACATATCATAATATCACACCATTCACCTGCTGTGTTTAGGTCCCATGGGATAGGGGGTTAGCCTATCGCCATCCAACGGGCACAGTTCCAACTCCGTGCTATTGTGAATTTCCTGACATAAAGTTATTTGTTTTGTTTTTAATGTATGATTTTGAACACGTGAAATGCTGTGACAATAACACATATTAGTCACATTTACGTAAAGACTCTATAAAAGGGGCAAAAAACACAACACTCATTTAAATATACCAACCCGATTTCTAGTTTCGGAAGTTTGTCGGCATCCGTACTATAAGTTTAAATTCTAGATGCATATAAGACTAGATAGAAAAAGATAGCCTTATCGCTTGATGCAATTTCTGCCAGGCAACCTTAGGATGGACAGATTTAAAAGAGAAAGCGTGGTAGTTTCAAAGTGTGTGGATCTTAGAAACATTTTTAAATTTTTAATTTTGTCTTAACAATTTTAGCTTGGCTAGTTTGATGAAACAACTGATATACTCATACGAGTAGCTCTAAAGAACAAAAGTTCTACCAGTTTTTGTTTTTGTTATACAAGTTCATACTTTGTAACTATAGGTTCCGTGCGTGGTTTGCTCATCCATCAAAGTAACTTCAAGTAACAGTTACTAGGCTTTTCATTATTTTCTTTGCAACAGTGGTAAGAAATACTAAAACCACGATTTTTATAACATTCAATTTCATCCCTTGTATTTTATTCGTCTATTATTGGTCCATGCAATATTAGCATTAAATAACAAATTTTCTTAAATAACTATATATATTTTTGATTGAATCCTAAAAAATAATAATGCCTAAAGCAATGCATATTTTTACCTAAAATCGTATGTGATCAAATTGATAAAATTAAACTGGCCAGATTGTTAAAAACAGTATCGTAATTTATTCTGAAACAAAATTTTACTACTTGATGCACCGGGGATATTATATAGTTATTTAAGAAAATATGGCAAGAAAATGTACAGTGGGACAAACAGTTAGGTATATACAGAGCAAAATCTTTCATGTCACAATGACTACACTTGATAAGCATGTGTGAGTAACATATTTTAGAAGTGTAATATACCCAATATTTAGGTATGTACCTATCTTTAACTGGAGTAGTCAGTTGAAGTTTTTGCCCTCCATTCTTAATTGCTTGGCCCGCTGTACTATGAAGTATCATAGTAGTAGGACAACATTTAAATGAATGTAACAACCTAAGCGTGAAATAACGGTTCGATCTATTTTTCGCCTTCACTTCAAAGGCATCGTAAAATCCTTTTTATTATCTAGAATATTCGAAGTTTTCAGATCTACCACTGAAGCTGTGAAAATGGAAATTACGTAACCTCAGCACTTGTTCATATATTATTACTATTTGCATACATAAAACTTTTGTGAGAAATTTGAATAGATTTCTATATAAGACTCTGGTACTAAAAAAACTTATAGGTTTGGCGTAAAAGATATTTGCATATGAAGACGTGTTTTTCTATTTTGAACGAGAAATCTGATTTTCGTGGCAAGTTTTTATAGTTTCTTTAGCAAATTCGACCCTTGGGATCAGATATTATTGATATAATGTTAAGGTTCGTCGGGAGGGTACCTAAAGGATTTATGTAATATGTTGCCAAGTAAAGAAATTTATTTTAAGAAGAAGGGCAGAAACTTTACTTGTCAACCTATTGTTGAATATTAACCAAAATAAAAAGCAATTCAACAAAAAAACACAGTTATTTGTTGCTTAGATTTGAATAAAGGTTGCCTGGCAGAAATCACTATCAGTGATAAGGCCACCCATTGTACTGAAATCACTAGATATTAGAAAAATTGTAAACTCAAGGTGAACAATAAAGTGTATAATAAATAAATAAATAAAACATTGCAATTAATGAAAAAGTGATAACAACTATTCGACAATATTGCGTACTACAAACGTGGTGGATAATTGTTATCCAGTCGGCAAAAACAGTTACTTAATAACGTGTGATATTACCGATCGATTAAAAAATTAAATCGGAATAGATACATAACAAGTCTAACCTTGTAAAAAAATAAATCAGGATTCAAAAGAAACCACTTAAGGCTTTAAATTAAATATAAAAACGGCGATAGACTCATCACACGAAACCTAAATATAACAGGTTAAGAGTGGGTGATATATAGCTCATAGTCAATTATAGGTGTGATGTTAATTATGTTATGTCATTAAATATTGATCTACCTTTGATTCATCTCTTGATTCATGATCATTTCTGTTGGTCATTAATCATGGTTTCAATGTATCTCCTTAAAGTTATTACAGTTGTTTACTGATTTCTAAGAATTAGGGTATTCTTTATGTTTTGCTGGAGAGCATACACGGTGCGACACGGTGTTGTCGACTACAACACGTTTGATGTCAGGCTATCCTAGACATTCTAGTATATAGATATTTCAGATACCATCATTCTCGTGTGCGTCAAGTCGTTTTTATGTGCATAAGGCCTAAAATCGCAAAACGTACTAAAGGTGTATCTTTTTATCTCACCGTAAGACGCAAATGAATCTTCTTAAAGTATCAAATCTTATATACATATAGACAAATATACTCGATCGGTCACGTACCTGACCTTTCTGAAGGACATCACCAAATTAAACCCGTATTGACCTTAAAAATTATCTCAATATAGCATCATTAAATGGCAAAGAATTAGGGTTAGTTCATGCTTGAACCGATTTGCAGTGCATCGACGCGTTAATCTAAAAAGTTAATGTACTAAAATATGATTTTTTTAGGTGGTCGGAGTGAACAGCGTAAGTAAATGCACTGTCTCACTCGCTTTACATACTATTAACGACTGAGACAGTACAGTTTTGCTGTTCATTTCAATCGCCAACAAAAATTTGTAATCTACATTGTACAGTAAAATGGGCATTAGTCTGCGTTTTAAAACGCACAGCTCGGCGTAATATTTACGCTTCGGAAAGCGTACACCACGACTGGGATGGCTAAATCTGGGGAACAAATAAATGAGCATTACTTTGTTGAATACAAGTTTATTACTCGGGGTTAAATAACTTTATATTATTAAATTATTAAAAGCGCTTCGATGCGTTTCAACTCTATCTTAGCCTGAATTGACCTTTACGTTTTCTTGACCAAAGCTAACAACAAAAACACAATTATACATACATATATAAAAATCCTCCTCTCATTACATACTTCTTTCGCTTCCTCAACATTCATACATGCTTGTGGGTTTCGTGTACAACAAACATGTCCTTTTTGAAGGACGACATCAATCTGGTCCTGTAAAAAAAAAACAATTATTAACCTAGTTATTATCAAAGTTAGAATTTTCATAAAACATTGTACCGCTCACGCTGTGTACGTAGGATGTTCACCAAGATGAAACGCAATTAAAAGAGAGTGGATATTTTGCAGTATGTACATTTTGAATTTGTTGCCTACTCTTGCTTTTTATATTCGTCGAGTGCTCGAGCTATTTCCTGAAATAAAGACCAAGACATTTAAATTTAGTTAAATAGTTATGTAACTTGATTTATTTATGACTGCATAGCCATTATTAATTTTATATATAAAATTCTTGTGTCACATTGTTAGATTCCTTACTCCTCAGAAACGGCTTAACTGATTTTTTGTTTTTATTTTTCAATAATGTGGCATTAAAAAATACATACAACCCTAAATTTTTACCTTTTTATTACCAACCCCCATTTTTAATAGCCATTTTAGTAACCTTAGTGCTTTTGACAATATGAACTTTTTGAATGTACCTTTATGGGGGTTGACATAACATTGGCATAATGCGTGCTGCAAAATATCGTCACAGAGAATGTATGCATAGTTAAGACAAACAGGACAACGTCTGTCGGGTCAGCTTGTTTAAATATAAAACAAATTTTATAAAAAACTATTTTACACTATGTTCCAATCATGGAATGGGTTTGAATAAGAAAAAAAAATACCTTGTGACTGAAACATGTTCAATGTATTTTTTATGGATTCGTTCCAAAGGTTTGTTCATTTAACTTATATTTTAACTTTTTATTTCTTTAATTCACTGTTTTTTTATGCCATGTTAATTTTGAAGACTATTTTATTCAAGAATAATTAATTATATTTCTATTTTGCCACCATTTTAGACAATAATTAAATTGTTAATTTGTCATATAAGCCTCTGCCTCGTTGGTCTAACGATTAGCATATATACGCCTCTCACAGCGGTCTGGTCTCGGTCTCGGGTTAATACACGGGTCGAGGAACCCATCTCATGGGACCTACACATAACAGGTAAATTGTGGGTATTGCACACCTCTGGCACACCCTTTTGAGTAATATAGGCATGATGTTATGTTATGTTTAATTCATTAATTTCAATCTTGTAATATTTTAAAGCAAATTTTAGCTTTGCTATGCCTTTTTGTATTTTATATAATATTAAAGTTGAAAAATTAAGAATCCAGCAGGACTCGAACCTGCACCCCCTGGGTATACGCCCCAAGTGCTTTGCCAATTCAGCTATGGATTCGTATGCTACTGGACTCGAAATTTAAAACCAAGTAAGGTTCATCTAGCTATGGCTGGCACACAAGAGTTGAGAAATTTCGAGTCCAGTAACATACGAATCCATAGCTGATATGGCAAAGCACTTGGGGCGTATACCCAGGGGGTGCAGGTTCGAGTCCTGCTGGATTCTTAATTTTTCAACTTTGATATTATATAAAATTTCAATCTTGATTCTAAACTTTGCATTTAGCAATCTACTAAGGAAATCTGCTGTAATGTACTCAACTTGCTCAACAAAATAACAGTATGATGATAAACAACATCCGAAGGGCTGTACTAATTAAGCTTAATAATTCCAAGGCCTGAAACGTTTGTTAAGTACAATTGTTCCACTTAGAAAACAACAGGGAGTATTCTCTGACGAATTTATTGACAAACTTTGTTTGTTTTGTGACAGTACAATGTTATATAAGTGGCTAAAAGTATATTTTATTGTTTTATTGCGCTTTTATTTAACACAGACATGTTTGAATGCTTTTAAACAGCGGTGTTAATGCAGTTAGAAGGACATTTTATTAAGTTTATGGAATACTAGCTGTTGTCAGCGGCTGAACTTGTTACCTTAGAAAGCGGTGTGAAATAATGCGGCTCTAAAGAAAGCGATAGAAAGACATAACCAGAATATTGCCTATGTAAATTTAATGTAGTGACTCTCTAGACTCTAGAGAGTCACTACATTAAATTATATATATAGTTATACTTTGTTTTTATCACTACTCTCTAGAGTCTAGAGAGTAGTGATAAAAACAAAGTATAACGTATTAATCGTTTTACAGCTTATGAAACCCAAGCTCTATGGAAAATCTAAGCGGACGCTTGATTTTAGCTCTCGCCTTTGTATCCATTTCCTATCGATCTAAAATTTAAATTTTGTACAGAGTGACCTGCTGAAATCGATATTCATGTTTTATATAAAACTTAATTTTAAAAATAATTTAAGTCTCATAATGAGTAAAGAAAAATATGACGTTGTGTTAAAATAGATAAAATTTTATTTTATAATAAACTATTTCTCAAAATAATAGAGTCTGAGTCTCGGAGTTAGCGAGAAGTGAGATCAATAACCGCTCAAATATTTAATAAATTAGTTGTATATTTTTCGAAAAAAGAACTGTCTAGCTAATTTTCCTTATTTAACTCGTTTAGCCGTTATATTAAAATGCTAACATTCATTTTAAATAAATAAAGTTATATATAATAATAATTTATGGTTGATTTGCCTGATTTATGTTGCAATTCATTTCTGCCACCAAAGTTCGGTATACCTGTTCGTAGTCAGACCGCAAAAAACAGTTTATTCAAGGCAATATTTTGAATATAAATGTTGACCATATTTGACTGTGTTTTTCATAAGAGATAAAATAAAAATAACTAGTATATTAAAAATAAAACTACAATCATTTAATAGCTAAGACGTAAAATTATTTTAATCGCCTATTATTTTCTTTAATGAGGGTATTTATAAATTAACAGGTTTAGTGTCAAGAAGCTACAACGTGTCATTTTTTCACTAATCTATTTTATCTTTATAATTATATAATAATAAAATTATACACTTTTATTTACACAAACTTAATTGACACCGTTTTCTTGATGATTGTTTTGCTTACCAGCATAGGCCTCCCCTAAATCTTGCCAAAAGGATCAGTCATGTGTTTTCTTCTCCACATTGCTCCTGCTATCTTTTTGAGATAATATATTTTATCTTTACATAGTATTAAATAAAGTCACTCTCTCTGTTTGTACCCTTAAAGCCATTGAACAAAGCAACGGACTTTGATTCGGTTTTCACCAATAGATAGAGTAACTGAAGAGAATGGTTTGATGAATAATAAATATAGTGCATATTTGAGTAAAGAGAAGATACTAGAAGCTAAGCGAGAGTGAGTCGCTAGTTAAACATAATCTAATATTAAATCAACGTTATTCAACAAACACTAAAACGTAATCTGTGTTTTGTAAAAGTAATGAGTATGCTTGGCAAAAGTATGAAAGTTTAAAAAACTAAGCACGACCCCGAGTCAATATCTGCGTTCAATATTGTTATCTTATTATACAAATTGAACTTAATAACAAATTGCTACAACAATTTTTTGTACCACTTACCAGAATCGCTAATTTAAAACATGTCGGATAACTTAAAGTAATTTTGCCAGCGTTGTGCGTAGAATATTAATAAGCCGCGTTTGTAAAACATAGTATTGACTAATATTTATTATACTATTTAATTTGTATAATAAGTTCCTTTAACATAGTAGTGGATATTTGATAAATAACTCTGGCATAATATCAAATGTAGCGATGAATCTGCAATATTTTACTAATTGCCTTTTATCATCAAGTGGACCAAACGCCTGATTCCTATATGTCGTATAACAAAAATGTTTAAGAAAAGAACAAAGGTCGAGAGCTTTTGATTTTTGAGGTTAAGAGCGGGTGTAGGGAACGATGGCTGTATCGTGTTCGTTCAAGCAACCATCTTGACATTGTCGCTTAAGATTTTGCCTTTAAAAAAATTTCGTCAGCATAATGGATTTGCCAATTGATGAGTCACGGCTCTTGGTTATTTTAAATCTAAGATGGTTTCTATTCTAGCGGATTCGGATGCCATGGACCGCTCTGCATGAATATTATCCACAATTTTATGAAAAAGTAAAACGTTTTTCAAATCATATCAGTAAATTTAATGTAAAACGATCGTTTAATTTTCTGTACGTAGCATAAAATTGAGTGAATTTTATTATTATTTGAATATTACCATGTTAAATTTGACCTTGTGTTTAGCCTTCACGTCTGTCTAGACTTTCGTTATGTTTTTGAAATTAGCCTTTGAGACCAATATATTTTGGTAACTCTTATTTTATTTAAATGTTAAATTTGTGCCATACAAATTATACTTTCTTTACAACTGGTAGGTAGGAATTTCAGAATTTATAAGTATTTATATACCTAACTTTCGTCCTCATAAAATAACATAAGTTGTATGATAACAATATTAATGTAAGCATTTAGCAGATTTCCATAAAAAGTTATTGGAATTCAAAACTTTTATCCACATAATAATATCAACAAAACATTACCCAGATTTATTTTACATATACCCGCAGTGTGGAAGCGCGATATATGAGCATTTTGTTAAGCTATTAATAATTGTAGCTATTACTTCAAATAACACGTTCCAACTTTTTCCACCAACACTTACGTATTTTTATAATATTTTCCAATCTTAAAAACGGTCATCGCATTCTAAAATAACAAATTATATTAACTTGACAGAAGCCAAGATGTGGTGCATAACATAATCAAGTAAAATGACAAAGATTTAAAGTAAAATGTTAGAGGAGATCGTTCATACGATTCTCCCGAATACACGGACATTCAAAATCAAACTTAATGCAAATCATTTGGATAGAAGAAAACATAATGCTAAGAGGAACAACGAAGAGCAAATCTTTGGAGAATTCAATCTATCTATGGACAATGTTGAAACACACACGCTTAAAACACCAAGGTTTAAAATACCAATGTTGATTTCATTCCTCATTTTCTATTTGTATTTTATAAATGTGATAATTTCGTGTGATGTTAGTGTAAGTGATATAAATAGTAAGAAACACAAAGGACTATATGACTATACGAATGCTAAAGAGAAACCGAAGCATTGGCGGGGATACAAACATGAGAGTCATGACAGCTACGTCAAAAATCTTCGAAAAGGGAGAGCGTCAGCTAAAAGACAGATTGATGATGAAGATCAACCTGAGAGATATGACCCAGAAGCTCAAGAATTTAGCAAATACTATGATTATTATAAAAACAAGGATGATATTGCAAATATGTCAGATTATCCTCAGTTTTATGAAATACCAAAATACGCGCATGATCACAGCCATGCCGTGGGCCATCCTCACGATTTGGTTACGCATCCTTACTATGTCAAAAATATTAAATTCAATTTAAGACCAGAACGGCATTTGTACAAAGAAAAAATTGTGAAACTTGGAGTACTGTTACCCGCTGATCCAAATCAAGTATTTTCATTAGTCAAAGTTCTGCCCATTCTGGAATTGGCTGTCCCTGCAGTTACACGGCCTGATGGACCATTACCTGGATGGACTGTATGGGTTGACTACAGAGATACAAGATGTTCCTCTGTTGAAGGTCCCTTAGCTGCCTTTGAATTCTATGTCCATGAATCAGCTGGTAAGTGTTTGAGTTCACTAAATTTTTTACTGTTACCTCTGCTTAATAACTAAATATTTATGCAAATTATTAAACCTGTTTATTTATGTGTCTGGTTGTTAAAATGTTATGTTGTCTTTCAGATGCGTTTATTGGTCCTGGTTGCGAATACGTCATTGCTCCCGTTGCAAGATACGCAGGGCCTTGGGGTATTCCTGTACTAACCGCAGGGGCTCAAGCAGAGGCCTTTGGCTACAAAGATCCAAGTTACAGTACCTTGACAAGAATGATGGGAAGCTACACGCAGGCCGGCGTTGCAATCCGCAAAGTTTTCGAGGTAAATCCACGGGAATTTTGTAAATGTTGTAAATGTGTAAAGTTGCGTTTTGTTCTGATATGTGGCGTTTTATTTTCGTTTGCAATTTTCATTTCATCTTCAAGTTTTTTAGCGTAGTTAAAATGGGTGCTTTGCTTTTTATTTGACGTTAGTTTGAATTTGAGTTGTTTCAGAGGTTATCTTAAAACCGAAATATTCGAAATTAAAATATAAGACTTTCTTTCGACGTGAAAAAAATTTTGCGCTTGGTTTGACAGAGCCATTAAATTAAGTTCTGAGATAAAAAGAACTATCTGGTTATTTCGGTTAATTTTATTCTGAACTACGTATTTGGTGGTCCATGACCGAGTTATCACTTTAATTAACTGTATCTATTTCTCTATAAAAAGATAATAAATTGTATATATAATAATAATTATATGCTTATAATTATATAATATCTTAATAAATTTTTCAAATAAAAATGTATTAAGTAAATTACTGGAAACCCTAACAGGCACAACAGCCGAGTTATCTTAGTGAGGCGATGGCAAAATATTCTTTATTATTTTTATCACAGCGTATATCGTTTTATTTCAAGTCAAAGCTTTTCGTTTGAAGTTTTTATTTGCAACGAGAGTATTGTAATACCGTGCCAAAAAATATGAATTTTAGCAGCAGTTATTTTCATACAATATTGCTTATAAGCTATGATGTCAATAACCTAAGAAACTAAATGAAGCAGTACTAGTGTATAGACGCGTAGTAGTTGGACATAATTTAGGAACTCTGCCCATTTAGTAATGGAAATAATGACTAAAATTGTAAACATTATTTTGGGTACTACAGACATTAGGTTTAAATATACTTTATTCTCATAATACAATTTACATGAGAACATTGTTGATTACATAACAAAATTTTAACATTCGTCGTCAAAAAACAAAATTTTAATATTAATAGTATGTAGGTAGTGATCTAAAATTAAATCCAATTATTATTTACAAACGATGCCATAAACTAAGCATAAACTCGTCAAAATCGTATTTGCCCGTGGTAATTACGTACTTACTAGATACTTATGTCTATTAAATATTGGGTAAGTTGTTTTGACGAACTTTTAATGTTTGTGGGTAGTTTGTTTTAAAGTTGCGCTCCTTCATATGTTAACATTGTTTTTTACATGGCATAACTGCACATAATATCACACCTGTACCAAAAGGTTATTATATCAACACCTACATAAGGTACTGTGGTTGTCTCAAGTAATAGGAGGTGAGCCTATCGGCATCTATAGTACTTCAAGAGCTGTTACTGACACTAGACCACCAAAGAGGTGGCACAGGTTTTGCTTCAGACCTACAGACGGATAAAAGTATAAAGGTTTCTGCCCATTATCCCGTAGCATACCATGACCGTGCTAGGAACGTATCCGGCACGCAAAACAATCCGGTTCACTCTATTTTGCCCACTAAAGCGGGCCGACTGCGTTATGAAAATATTCCCTCCGACGAATAGTTGACGGCCCGTGCATGGCACGCTACGGTGTCGGACAGTGACGGAACGGTATAGTGGGCATAGTCTCATACTTCTCAATACAAAGAATAGATTTTTGTTTGAAACGGTCCCAGTACGGTCATGGTATGCTACGGTATAGTGGGCAGAAAGCTTTAATCTCTTTTCGAATTTCTTAAGAAAACAGTATTTTTTAAAGAAAACTATGCATTTTAAGTGTTTAATGCATATAAATTAGATATGACAGAAATCTGCAACTCCTCATACATGAATGTATCGAAACAGTCTCTTGGGCACTCAAACTTTGTCTACAATGCAATATTAGTATGCAAGACGTGATAACATTAATTACAGAGTTGTGGAGGAAACTTGAAGAAGCCTTCAACTTCAATCTAGATTCAGAATCCTATGAAAATAACAACATTATTCTTAAAGTATTTTTTAGTTAAAAATTTCATTTGATGTTATATAGTTAGGTATATTTTTAGTTTTCACGTACTTAATAATATAGTATAATGTTAAATGTTATAAATGACTGACTGTTAAGAATTTGAAATCAAAATTTATGAGTCGGAAGAATATTCCACTGTGTGGTCTCGAGTTTGATTTTTGTGTTAGGCAAAAGTTTTCAGCCAGATTTTTTTTAATTGTTCCGCAGAGTCTAGCATTGAACCCAGTAGATGGCGATAGGCTCACTCCGTATCAAATGTGGTCTTGGTTTTATACGCAGCTTAGCTTTTTTGAGAAACACAGACGTCAAGTAATAATTATTATGTTGGATTTAAATATCTTCAGGTATTTCACCGATCAACAAAGCATAAATACGCTTAGCTGATTTTTCAAAAAAAAAAAACAGGTCACCAATATTAAAAAAATAAGGACCAAAACACGCAGTAAACCAAATTGTAATCTCAGTCATGAAGACTTTATTGTGAGACGAGTTCCCGATTTTATGGACTGAAGATAAGGGACGGGTCTATAAAAGAAACAGTCAAATTACGTAGTACCTTTTCTTTGGCATGAAACGACCACTACAACATTGAAAGAATTTTATATACTATCACTTATCATGAAATGACGTATACACTTGAGAAATTTAGGGTGCCGGTAAGAGGCGACCGTAGCTGGATGGCTAAAGCGGCTGCCCGGTGTGCAGTAAGATCGCAGGTTCAAATCCTGCCGGTCTCATATCTTTTTCAACTGTTTCCTAGTATACTATCACTTAGTCAGTAAGTTTTTTTGTTATTCTTTAACAATATTTAATATTACTCAGCTGATATTAAAGGTTAAAGTAAAAATGTAACCTGATAAAATCACGAAACTGAAATTTTTTTGTGGATTTGTGCCTCGATGGCCTTGTGGTTAGCGTATGCGCCTCTCACCGCGAGGTCTCGGGCTCTATTCCCGTCGGGCAAAGTGTTATTTGTGAACTGGCCGTCAGGAAATTCACTTTCATTCATTCATTTTCCTTTTAATGCAGAAATAATGTTATTATGAATTATACTTCTCTGTATCTGGAAGCTCTGTTTCTTAGCTTGTATATAACTACACATTTTTAGTAAATGGATTTTTTTGTAATTAATGATAGCATAAGACTATCAAATGGCTTTTTTTTTGTTGCACTAATAAACTCATAAACGGTCTCTTAAAACCTGTGTTTAGTTATTACTATAAACTACTCAAAAATAAAATTCATATTAGCATTCTGAACATTGCTCCAGACGACTGTTATCTTGTTTAAACTTAATAATGAGCAAACTCTTGGTCATGAATAAACTTAGCTAATTAAAAGTACTAAGGGATATTACGAACTGAAATTTAGGCCACTTTTTCATGGACTGTGTTGTTTACAACTAATTACAAAACATCTATCCTAACTTTTTAGGAAATGAGAGTAATAAAACGGAAAATTAATTTCCTTGTACAGCAAAAATTGTTGAGTTTAACCTTATATCATAATTAAATTGTCACTGCTGATTTAATTGCTTTTTATAATTTTGCGAGTACTAAACGTAATTAAATTAAAAAATGTTATTTTAACCTGAATTCAACCAACTTTATCAATATTTGGTCAGGTTGTAAGTCGTGCAGTTATTCGCAATTCGCAGACAAAAAATGAATTGCCACCGTCACTATTTGTGAGTGAGTGACAATAGCAAAAAGCTTGGTCTACAATATGGAAATTAACAGTACAGCCACCTGAGCCTTAGGAAATTAACAGTACAGCCACCTTAGGCTTACTAACAGCTAATCAGATTGGCAATCGCCTATAACTAAACAAAAAGCACCCATGCCGTTTACCAAAGTGGTGCATAAACACCTAAGGCCTTCCGACACAACTACCAACATAAGTAAGTCGTTCACGCTAACAGACATTGTAACAGGTATAAAATCGTTCCGAAGTGGCAAATCCTGTGGCATTGGCGATCTTACTGAGGAGCAGATTAAACAGTTTGTGCCTACAGCCGTGTCATTGTTTCCCGCATGATTTAACACTTCAAAGTCTACTTGCAACTTAAATTCTATTTTTTTGGTAGAAATATTTAAAAAATGTAGGTTTGGCAACATTGCTCGACTTTCTGGTAAATAACTGGAGGAAATAGTAAAATGACTTTTTAAAACGGTATCAAAATTTTAAAGAGTGCGTGAAATAGTAATAGTTGTTTTTTAAATCATAAAATAATATATATTATGATTAAGTTGGCATGGACGTTGATCTGAAGGCCGATTTGCACAATGTCTTTTCGTAATTATTGCTTCTATTTTGTTGTGTGTTGTTACTGTTGTATTTTTATTTTATTTTTATTATAAAGTTTTGTTATTTTCATATGTGATAAATAAAACGCTTTGTCGTGATTTGTCTTTTGTATTTTCTTTTTTACCTTTCGCTTTTGTACACAAATTTGACAATAATTGTTTTTTTTTGGCGATTGTGGGTTCTTACTCCCATTATAGTTAAACAAAATTAAAAAATGTCTCTTTTCTATTGTTTTTTTTTTTTTATCTTGAACCTAGATTGATGTTTGTATATTTGTTACAGGAATTCAACTGGCGTCGGCTCGGGATGTTATACCACAACAATGAACCATCAACAGGAAAAGGCAACAGCCCCTGTTTCCTGACTCTCAGTGCCGTTTTTACTGTACTAAACAAAAAAAATAACGGAGACATAGTTGCCAGCAACATACCATTTGATGAGACCAACACAACATCGACCAAGCTAAGAGAACTACTGCAAAAACTATCTTTGAACACCAGAAGTAAGTAGCGGCAAATAAATACTATAACTAATATGGGCTTTTGATTTATTTTATTTAATATACAAATTTTGTCACGTAACAATACATCTATATATAAAGTTGAAAAATTAAGAATTCAGCAGGACTCAAACCTCCACCCTTTGGGTATACGCCCCATGTGCTTTGCCAATTCAGCTATGGATTTGTATGCTGCTAGACTCGAAATTTCTCAACTCTTTTTGTGCCAGCGTTATAGGTAAACTTATATACCTTGGCTAGACGAACCTCACTTAGTTCGTATTAATAAATCTTGTAATAAAAAAAACCTGATACACTGAAATCAAGAGTACATTTATTACTAAAGTAATGTTTTTGTCAAAAATTACTTCTAAATTTCGTTGTTTTTAAATATCAATGGAACGTCGAACTCATTATCACATAAGACATGATCACGAAGTGTATATTAACATCCATCAAGCCTGCTGGTTAATGTCTGCTTCGAATCAGATTATAAAATGTAATATGCCACAAAAACTTTTATAGATCCAAACGTCTAAAAAAAAAATGATTTAGTACCTATTTCTATGCAAATTGCATGCTTATCCAAAAATTAATAATTAAATTTTACTGCATAGATATAAATATGTCAAAATAAAAAATATTGTAGAATTTTTATGGAAAATTTTGAAGCATGCGTGGGCTTAACCGCGATACGTGGTGTGATATTATAAATGTGCAGTTTGCTGTTAAAAAAAATCGAATTATTTTGCAATAAAAATATTTATTAAGGTCAAGTTAAAAATTTACATAACTACTAAAGTATCATGCGTTTGGGGTGAGAGGTTTTGTGTGGGTGCGCAAACAAATGTTGCCTTTTCAAAATAATAGGTAATTGGTTATTCACGGAGATGATAATTAATTATATCGTCGAGCACTACGTATACTAGTGTGTTTAATTATATTGTGTATTTTGTCGTACGTATACTAGTGACATAACGTAAAATCACGTTTATCTATATTACCCGGAAATGCAACCCGGGGTGCATGAAAGGAGCCTCCTCGAGTGACGTACACAACAATTCCCTACGGCGCACCCTGGGCAATTCGCGACTTCATAAAAGCGAATTGGCTAATCCTTTCACCACGATGGTAAGTCAAAACCTTGACCACCTTACTGACTGTCCAAAATGCCCTACTACCTGCACAAAAGAGGCGCTCATGAACGCCGACGAGAGCGCCATAACAGTGCCCACTTATTGGACCAATAAAGTTTGACTCGGCCATCGACACGACGAAGAAAAGAGGAAGAACCCGGAAGGGCGTGGCAGAGATGTTCAAAACCCACATTGCACCTGTTATGTTTAGGTCCTATGCAATAGGGGTGAGCCTATCGCCATCCACCGAAAACAATTCCAACTCCGTGCTACTTGAGAATTTTCTGACAGAAAGTTCACAAATAACACTTTGCTCGACCCAGGAATAAAACGCGATACCACTAGCTAAAAAGCGCATAGCTAACCACTAGACCATTAAGGCAGTATACTAGTGTAAGTGGAAAACACAATTTTGAGGTAGACCGCTTTAGGGTTAATTTTACCGGCTCGGTTTAATGGTCACTAGCATACATAGGACAAAATACACGTTAGGATTCTTCTTCTTCTTAATCGTGTCGATGGCTGAGTCAAATTTTATTTAGACTTGCCATCGTGGTGAAAGGATTAGCCAATTCGCTTTGGATAACTCGCGAATTGCTCAGGGTGCGCCGGACGTACGGAATCCTTGTGTACGTCACTCGGGGAGGCTCCTTTCATGCACTTCACTTTATGATTAAAAACAAACGATTCTTTATTATAATTACTGTGCTAAAGACTTGCATTATTAAATGATGTAATTTTAATCCTAGCCCAAAAATAGCATATTCTGAAATATTCACTGGGGTGCAGTCAAATTGAAATACAAGTAAGCTTTACTATTATAACAACAAAACTTTTGGCTACAGTGCAGTTGACGCCCGTTTGACTGTTGCATTTTGAACTTTTGTCCAAAGCTGTGTTCAAGTTTAATTGGTTAGTTTTTGATGTAGGTTTGATGTAACATTTTGATAACAGGGAGTTGCGAAATTTGTTAATATTTCCTCAAAATATTTTTACTTTGCTTAAATCTTTTTAAAAAAATGACACACTCACTAGTATTGTTTTTGAGTCAATTTTCTAAGTAACAAGATTTGTTTTACCTTCTTATTAATTATTTTTATAGCACTTAAGCTTAGCAAATTATCCTAAGAAACTTTCGATTTTATTCTTTACAACATTTGTGCTGAATGTAACTTCACCATGTTGGTTTGTATCCTTGTTAAGATAGGTACAAATGAATAAACGTGACGTCACATAATGACGTAACATACACTTGAACAAACAAGTGGCCTGGCAAGACGAGACCGTAGCTTAGTGGTGAAGCGGCTGCCAGGTGAGTAGAGGTCACAGGTTCAAAACCTGGCAGTCCTTAAAATATTTCAATCGTTTTTTAGTAAGACTTTCTCTTCAATTTTAAGTCTAATTGGACATTGATACGATACTATAAGTATTGAGAATAAATAAAAGTAAAATAAGTTTTGAAATAATTATTTAGCTATTAATAATAATTATTAGCTTTGACTAGAAACATCGTCACAAAAACCAGTCAATGTAGATGTGAGGAGTCACAAAACAAGTGTTCAAGCGGGAAAGTCGAACCCACTTCACATCAATAGACGTCCCACCAAGACGCGCCGGTCATTAAAACGTTTCTTTTGAATGCATCGATAAGATGAAATCTTGAGATAAAATGGGGATGTAGTCCCCAAAAGATAAAAGATTTGATTTCTAAAGCGCAAGCTTCACTGAGGTCTTAAGCTGTGACTGAGGTGGTGTGGCGTTGGCAAGTTCTCAGTAAGGGCTACCGCGCTATTTGGCGCGCTTGTACTATGCAATATATATTTTTTGGATGCAATTTTGGTACTCCTTAAGTGTTCCTCTTGACAAGAGTGCTGCCGCGCCTGCATGCCAACTGTAGTGCACCCTCTGAATGCATGTCAAAATGACATTTCAAATAGCGCGCCACGGTTGCAACGTCCAGCTTGTCCAGCTCTCCCCTCCGGGTGCATCAAATAACTTCACTTTTGCAAATTAGCCAGTTGTACCAAAATAATCAGAAATAATACATATTGCACCCAACAGAAGTGCCACATGTTCTTGTACTTAGTAATTTTTTTTTAAATCTCACATCGTAAGTCGGCTGGCTACTGGTCTTATGCTATTAAAAATCACAAACAAACTCAGTCTGTATAGCACGCGCTCACTAAAACTTATCCTCCTAACTACTTTTAAAAATAATAATTATCAAAGTACGGTTAGAAGAGTTAACTCAAGCTGATATTAATAAAGCTCTATTCACGGTCGCGGTGTAGAATAACTCGTTGTAAAGTCACTTTTAAATACAGGAAAGCAGATAACATTCTAGGTTAGGTAAAATTTAATACTAGTAACTTAGTATTTAAATCTACCTAACCTAAAATTTAAAACAATTATAGTTGTAGTTATGTAGTTGTAATTCAGCAGTGACCTTACAACCTCTAGTTATTATTATGCATAAATAATATAAATGCATAAATAACGAAATGGGATCTAATTAATTTGTTTCCATAAAGCCCCTGAAAACTGCAGAGTTACTACGTGGTGATATTTTAGTCGATCATGTACACTATCATGTATACTCTTTGTACACATAACAAGGATTTGGTATAGATAGATTCATATACCTATCTTACTAACGGTCTATAGAAACTGTTACCTTTATCGGCTGACCAAAAGCCGTCTGCGGGCTGCGGCAGCGCATACAATATTCATTTCATACATTCATACAACTAGGTGTGTATCGTATTATGCATTGGCACAGAAACTGGATATGAAACACAATTTGAATTTTAAATCATGTTTCTAGCTGTCACAAGCGTGAATCGTATCTTTTGGTATGCAATAGCGTCTCTTCGAAACTGATCAAAGAATCTCTGTTCCTTTGATTTGTGTGGTTTCATTGCACTTGGCATTCAGAAGATGCACAATTTCTATAGTCAAGGTTACAGTGCTTAAATTGAGCGTCACTGCTTTCTTCTTTATTATTTTCACCACTTCCGTGTTTTCCTCATTTACGTATACATCTTACTAAATTTAATTAAGCAGATGATTCATGAATACGCAACTGTTATGTATAGTTCTTTCAATGTTATGTAGAGTTGCTGTTGTTAATGTTTTATTCTTCTATATTATTTACATGCTCTCAAATTAAAAACATACGCCTACATAAATTTTACGTCGTTTTTATGTGGTTGATTTTAAACGGAAAAAACTATCATACCATATTGTTTGCCAAAGAAATTTGTAAAGCTTGGATAGCTTACTGTTGTATGAATGTATGAATAGTGCAGTGTGTGGTTGAACACAGATGCATGAGATGGGATCAGCCAGTGGCCTTTGGGAAATCAATACAAGTTCGTACGTCCAACATTGTATGATATTTAATATCTGCCTGGTTGGTAAGTGTGTTTGAGTTTCAGTAATGTATTGATGAATAAGTCAAGGTGATACCATGATGAAATGGAACTGTTCTTATTAGGCGAAGTCATTTCACATAACTGCTGAACAGAAACAGTTGTCGCTTCAATAATTAATTGGTTATTTATTATTTAAAACAATGGCCACAAAGAGTTAAGTCCCTAAAAGCCTATTCGGCACTGATCTGACAAATAATTAAATGAAATCTCATGTCTTAATAACAGATGTCAAAAAGAGAACGTCAAAATGACAGCAGATGTCAAAATTACAGTTGTCAAAATGTCAGCTAATGTCTTTATTACAGGTGTCAAAATGACAGCTAATTATGTAAATAATTAACTGGCACTTAACAATTTGAAATTTTATCAGTTTTGAACTGGTGAATCTGGTTCTTACTGTGCAATTTGAAATAAATATAAGACCGAATGTCAATAAAACAATTTAATATCTTTCATAACGACATTCTAATATATACCAAATATTCCGTAGACATGCGAAATATGCCTGGTAGTTTAATAAGCAAGCCATCGGTATGCGGAGAACGTGATAATAAAATTACTTAATATTATGACAAAATATCGTTTATCTAACGTTATTATCACTTGCAGCTAATATCAAATTATTAAGTGATACCATTAAATTATATTTTCATAATGTTATTAAGCTTAGTTATTTTTGTTTGCAATCAATTTAAAACTCTAAATTTAAGTAATAAGACTGATTTCAAACTGATTGATTCAAAAACAATGATTTACATACTTTTACTAAATTTGAATCCCCATAAATGTTTCATTAAATTTATACTAATGGCAAAGCTTTTAAATACTATTTGGTTTCTCATTAATGCTTTTTTTTATTTTTCACATGTTTAAATATAAATTATAAAAGCAAAGTACATTAAAAAATATAACAAAATAATATTCCACCGGCACCGGATGCAGGGACCAAGCTACCAGTGGTTAGAGCTCAAGAGAGAGGGACCTTTATATAATATAAACCTATTTGGTTTATTATTACAATTATTAACAATGAAACTGATCATATCAGCCTTGAAACTTGTAGTTAAGACCATTGGTAGCTTTTCTACATTGTATCGTTCCACAATAATTATCCCTCAGTATTTTACAGCTATACAAAACACTTCTTTATACTATCGTTCATTCGTGTTATGTGTCGACCCCGCAGTCAGAAACAGTCTCTGCTCTATTTCAATTCAATGCTATTGTTCCAAGTTTCTACGTCGCCTTTATCATGATACGTTATGAAATACTACGCGCTTCTGCACGTGGCCCCGCTCGCGTGGTAGGTCCATAGTAAGTAGCCTGTGTACTTCTTCAGGTCTTCAACTATCTTTGGACCAACTTTCATCAAGATTAGTTTAGTATTATTAAAACCGACGTGAGGTGAAGACATTATTATTGAGAATACGGATTCTGATCGCCCAGTTGATAAATCTACGTACTAGATTCGAAACTAGTCGGCATATCCCGGCTAAAATAACGTAATCCGTATTCTCAATAATAATTAGTTTAGTAGTTTAGCTGTAAAAGCGAAACAAACAGATGGACAGAGTTGCTATCACATTTTTAATAATAGTAAGGATTATTCAAGTATAAGATTTTTATTTCAGTTAAAATCAAATTATAACTTTTATACTCTATTACAACTTTTTTATTTAGCTTGGGTTTTAAGCGTCACCCACATTAGACATTCGCAATCGTCGGGCGTTTGGTGTGACAAACGTCAGACGGCGGCGTCGTGTGTTTCAGCCGTGTGACGTGTGTGAACCCAGCGGGCCCACACGCCCTACGATCACGACGCCTAATTTGGGGTCAGCCTTAGTAATCTAACTTTTTTATTGATCAAAGCTTTTTCTCTGGCTGTCTCGGAAGACATGAACGTGTGATAATAGCTCGTGGTATTTTTCAACAACAATTTATGAAGTAAAAATAGTGTATGGAATAAGGAACGAAAATAATGAAAGCACCGTAATATACTTTTTTTTCATAGTAACGGATATTTTTTAACTCTCAATATACCTTCATCCATATTAGAATAAAAATGTGACAATTTATTCTATTAACCAGACAATTTTTGCCTTTAAATGCCTATGATTGTTGCCTTGAAATGAATATAATTATCTAATAGTCTGCGATATGTATGTCAGAAAGTTTGGGACTTTTGTGTGCGAAGTAATATACAATTGTTATTATGAAAATTTTAATTTGTGTTGTCATCAATCTGAAAATAAAAAAAATATATACCTACACATACAACTGTTAATTATGCGATGCAAAATTTTATGAAACAAAATATTTCTAGAGTACTTTCGTTACACCCTTTTTAAATAGTTTTATGAGATGCCATAATCTTTGATGATTCGTTATATAAAAATTATGTATTTTGAAGATCGAAGTCAAGAAAACATTTTATGGTTTGTGTTAATGCTCTTTCCCGTGGAAGACGCAAAAAATGTTCTGAGAACATTTACTATGAAGCTATTTTGTATGTTTCCTGTTAATACAGTTGAATTGGTTGCCTAGTGTATTGTAATAAAAATAAAATGCTAATTTAATATGTACCTATGTGTTTCCTTGGTTATAACTACTACACGTTTGCGTCAAGATTGCCTTTTTTCTAGTAAGCTAACATTATCAGAAATGACACGGTCAACACATTCACAAGGGATTTATAAGAGCTGAGGTATGGAGATTTGGGAAGGGAATTTTTTACCAAAATGAGCGAGTGCGCAGTATTATGTATATTATTATTTAGTATAAGCAACAGTATATGTATTAAAGATAGTAATGCTAAACAATCTTGTCTTTCGATAAGATGTGCTGTGTAGGTGCTCAGTTTTAGGTTCTCGTACCCAAAGGGTAAAAACCTTATTACAAAGACTTTGCTGTTCGTCTGTCACCAGGCTGTATATCATGAACCGTGATACCCAGACCGTTGAATTTTTTACAGGTGTATGAGATACAGTCTTAGTAATTGCGCTCCCTTTGGGTAAATATTTATTTATACAACAGACATGATTATTTTGACATTTTTATAGATAATATCTAGGATTATAATCTAGGATTTTTTATTTGCAGAAACTTGTAAATGGCCTTCATAATGTTATTAATGTTTTTCTAGTTTTAAGTTAGCTGTAAGTTTCCCTATTAAATAAAAAATAAAAATAAAATAAAATAAATAACTATTAGTGCGCGAATCAGTTTTTATATTGATAAAGATTTCATTTTAACAATATACATTTTTTTTATTATCTTTTGTGTTCAAGGTTACGACACTTGATACTAATTGTTATTTAATTATCAAAGGTTATAGTTTATTTGATACTTATTTATCATGTTTGTTGCAGTTGTGGTGGTTTGTGCGAACCCCAGCACCGTGAGGGAGATCATGTTGGCAGCCGATGACTTGAACATGGTGTCTTCCGGAGAATATGTCTTCTTCAACATCGAACTATTTTCCAAGTAAGTTTTTTTTTTAAACGACATCTACTTACTTCATTTCTGTGTCTCGGAGAGTTCAAAAAAATCAAAACTAAATTATTTTGGTGTTTTAAACCCACAAATTACATCGATTAATTTTAATTTCATTTTATTTTATTTAAATACTACAAAAATCGACGGCATATAGTAAAAAACCGGCCAAGTGCGTGTCGGGCCACGCGCAGTAGGCTTCCGTAGCTAGTCGTAACAACATATTTCGACTTAAAAGGGATTTACTATCTGTATTAAACAAGTAACATCTTCATACAAGTCATTACTTTCAAAGGTTTTTGTAATTTGCACAAATTATTCTAAGTAACTGCATTTTACACTTTGGACCCCAATTACTCTAGAACTAATTAAGTTAAAGTAACCGCTATAGTTTTCCTTAAAGTTCATTACATGTACTACCGACACAATTTTTTTCAGATTTTAGGATCCAGTAGTTTAGCTTTCAGAGGGGGGGGACGCCCTACTCGAACAAAAATTTGCTCTTTAAAGTTAATTTTCTCGCAAACGGATCCCTAAATCAAAAAACTGTCTTAGCAACCCCTAAACGTTTTTAAAAGGCCTATCTAACAATACCCCACACTATGGGGTAGGCGACAAAAAAAAAAAAACATCCCTACTTTACATGTAGGGGAGCTACCTGAAAAAAAAATATTTTTCCAAATTTTACTCTACGACTTTCTTTGTTTAGTTAACATACATGTTTATGCAAAATTTCAGTTTTCTAGCACCAACGGTTTCGTCGCTATGCCGTGGACAGATAGACGGACATGGCGAAACTATAAGGGTTCCTTGTAGGTACTACGGAACCCTAAAAAGCTACTCACATGAATTACAAATTAATAAATGGAATAATTTCCAAAAACAGAACTAAAAAATGAACTTTATGAAAACCAAATTCAAATTCTTTCGTATTTTTTAAATAATGAAAATATTTTTAAATTTGGATGCACGACCTTAAAAAATATTTTTTACATACAAACTTTAACTATAGGACAAATAGTTTTAGAGTTATAATATAAAATTAATATATAAAATTCTACTTATAAAATATCCCAAAACCGTGTTGTTGTGCGTATAACTTTTGAAGCTTTCAATAATGTTTGACCAAATCTGGGTTCGTTGTGTCAAGTGTTACAAAAATACTGTCATATAATGTAGAGAAATGAAAAAAAAATACGATGTTATAATGAAAATTGTAACCAAAAAAATAAAGTTACGATTTTTTTATTTAAAATAAGGTATTTATCACGATACTTTGCTTGAAAAGTTATTTTTAAATAGATGATAATAATCTGAGATATTAAAGAAAAATCCCCGTTTACTATTTCAAGGGTAACTTCAAGACCTATTCGAAGAATTTATATTATTGTAAGTCGTTACCTTTAAAATTTGATAGATATTTTATCGGTATATATTTTAACGCATGGCTTAATCTAAATCTAGCAACGTTTATAATAATATATCGCTTGTAAGATTTATCTAGGATTCAACTTTATCGTAACTTATCCAAGTTCTGCCATTAATTATTACAGAAAACGTAAGTTTTAGTGAATTTAATGAAATATTTATCTTTGGATAAAATTGTAACAAATCTAATTTTTTCAGCGAAAATTTATTACTTTAAAAACTACCGTGGATATGTAATTTCTTGTTCATTTAAATTTACTCACCTATTATTTTTTGTAACTAAAACGTTTAAAGTAAAAATACATTTAAAATCAATGACTTAACTGTCTATTTTTTAAAAAAAAGATAAAAATAGAAAAATATGTATATAACAGTATTAAAGTACAACATTATTTTATTCATATTTATTTATTATTTGATTGCCTCCAGTGTCTAGTGGTGAGCGTATATATATATCAGGTTTAATTCCTGGGTCGGGCAAAGTGTTATTCATGAACTTTCCGTCAGGAAATTCACATTAGCTGCACGGAGTAGGAATTGTGCCCCGTGGATGGCGATAGGCTCACCCCCTATCCCATGGGACCTAAAACATAACAGGTGAAATATGGGTGTTGTACACCTCTGCCACACCCTTCTAGGTAATAAGGGCGTGATGTTATATTAGTTGTGTTGTGTTGCTCATGAATACTCATACTTTGGATTCAAAGCTTAAATATTTGTCTCAATATTTTTAGATTTTTACTACATCGAAAGACATTTAACAAATATCATACATAACAATATTATTATATGGTGCATGAAAGGAGCCTCCCCGATTGCCTACGTCCGGCGCACCCTGGGCAATTCGCGAGTTCTCCAAAGCGAATTGGCTAATCCTTTCACCACGATGGCAAGTCAAAGTAAAATTTAACTAAGCCATCGACACGACGAAGAAGAAGATACATAACAATGGTATTATCCTTACAGCTTGGCGTCAGCGTCGTCTAAAGAACCATGGAAGGTGGAAGGTGACACAGAAGAAAGGAATGAACGAGCTAAGCGAGCGTATAGCGCAGTGCTCACCGTCACCAGTCCTGCGCCTGAAAAGAAGGAGTACCTTGAGTTTTCTGCACAGGTAAATACAAAAATAAATAACGGGTGGTAGGGTTTTGTGAACCAGCTCGATGGTGGAAACATCACCTTCTCACATTGAACAGCTGTCATATTGTGTTCTCGTTTGGTGATGAGACCAACCCAGAAATTACTGGCATATGAAGTATAACACCGTAGTTCTCAGCTGCAGCGACGCATCTCCAGTCTGTAGTTGTGGATTTTTGATGTCCATGGACTGTTCTCCACTTACCATCAGGTGGACTACACGTTTGTTCGTTGCAGGCGTAGCATTAAAAAAAACGTAACGTGGTATTATGTTATGTCATGAGAATTCCACTGTGCTTATGGGGTGCTTTAAATGATTGTGTTTATAAGAAAGTACTGTGATGATTTTATGATCTGTACTATATTTACTTAATACTACAACAACGTAAAAGTACTTAATTGCAGTATGTCATACGGAGAATATATATATCAGAGAAAAGAGCGCAGTGTGCAGAAAAGTAGTAAAAACTCCCGGGAACAACGGGAAAGTCTTTTTTTTTCTCATTTTATGAGTTATTTTTGCTAATTTTGGTAGTTTTTGGTTAATTTTGGTAGTTTCTATAATTTTTTGTAGATATTTGGTAGATTTTGTTGTTTTACTTGTTTTTTTTGTAAGTGTAGTATAAAGCGCCGCAAATTACACCCTCAATGAAATTGACTACTTTTAACCTTGCCTTGGTGCAGAATGTACTATTGAATGGCGTCACTAACAGCCAACTCTAACTCCGCGCACAGTTGACCTACCTAATCAAATAATGCGCGTTTCCCCGTCTTTCTGTGACAAATTTCCGTCCCTTTTCACGGAATCATTTCCTCAAATTGCAAGATAACGAAAGGAGAAGTGTAAAATATACTAGCATAGCAGTCTAACTTATTACAGTTTTACAGTTGTTAAAATGTCATTAATGGTACCGGCTACACGCTCAATCATACTTGCTCAGACAGTAGTATAGTATAGTATGTGCAAATGGATTGTTTAAATGTATGAAAATTACAATTTGCACTTTTAAAATTGAACGTGTAGCCGGCAAAGCGACCTGTTTTCACAAACTATATTACTATGTGGAAGTACGATGGAACATGTAACTGGTTCTTTATGATCACATACTGTGTCAGACAATTGATGAACTTAGACCAATTAAATATAAATTTTGTTTATGTTAATTTTGAGTTTTTATCTCAGAATTAACACAAGTAAGATTGTTTTAAAGACCACGTATAGCTAACATTGTTTTTTTCTTCCTAATTTGCGATTTAATAATTTAATTTTTATTTAAAAAAAATAAGTTAACATTAATTTAAAATAAATTTTAAATAAATTGAAAACAAATGTATGCTCATGTAATGTAGCTGCTCTACAAAAACCTATTCCAAGGATGTTAGTAAAATGAATAATGTTTTATGAATTAAAAAACAAAAAAAAATAAAATCAAGTAATTGCTCCGCAGGTTAAAGATCTGGCTGCTACGAAATACAACTATACATTCGGCAAAGGCGAAGTAGTGTCTACGTTCGTAGCAGCGTTCTACGACGCGGTCCTCCTCTACGCACTGGCACTCAACGACACGCTACGCGAGGCAGAGAACCCTCGAGGCCAATTGGACGGGGCTGCTCTTATAAGGAAAATGTGGAACAGAACATTCCAAGGTACAGTCTTCCGCACATATTGTACAAAAGATTTATTGAGAAAGTAGCTTTGAGAGAACTTTTGCGGTTTGTTGTACAACTTGCTACGATTAATGGAATGGCAGTTTGAAGTTTAGTATCTGTGGATCGTAGACAAAGTTTTTATTACTTTTAAAGTAAACGTGCAGTATCACTTGAATCCAGCTAACATTTGTAAGGCTAAGTGTTTAATGGTGCTCGAGTTTCAACCAAAAAGGATACCTTAAGAAAAAACTCTCGAACGCCGTGTTTTCATACTAACGTAATATGGGTTTTACTTTAGTATTATTAAGTGTTTAATTATTTTTATAGAAAATCATATCTTAAATACTAAAATGCATGTTTGTTTGTGGCAATTTTGTCAAAATTGTTTTAATTATTTATTGAGTCACATATAAACAACAAAATAAAATTATCATTTCGACAAAATGGGCGCCAACAAACATGTATTTTAGTGTTTTATATACAATTTGTATAAAAAAACTGTTAAAAATATACATGTTGGATCTTAAATTAAACTAGTCTAGTTCTAGTCTATAACTTATTCTAAACTTAATAAGTCACTGACAGAAGGCTTCGTTCTTAAAATGCTGGCAGCATTACCGCGTTGTTACAGCCTGTACAAAGAGTTGTCAGCGCGTCTAACTGAGGCAACTCGTTCTCGAAATGCTAGCTTATATTTCGGCCAGCGACTTAGTATCGCAATACAACGCGGTAATGCTGCCAGCATTTTGAGTACGAGGCCTTTTATAAAAAAATAGATACAACTTAATAATATTAAAGTTAAGTATTTACTTTAGTATGGTAAACAGCCAACCAATTGTTCTCCTTAACTAAGCCTTTTTGTTTGCGCTGAGTTGTTACGAAGTAAAATTTTATAGTATGTATAACTTTATACTAAGAAACAGTTGAAAAATATATGGGACCGGCAGGAATTGAACCTGCGACCTTACTGCACACCGGGCAGCCGCTTTTTAATCATCCATCTACGGTCGCCTCTTACCAGAACCCTATATTTCTCAACTGTATGATACGTCATTCCGTGACGTCACGTTCATCCACTTGTTCCTATCTTAAGTAGGATACAAACCAACATGGCGAAGTTCGAAGCAATCAGCACAAATGTTGTAAAGAATGAACGCGTACGTTATTTCAATTTCTAATTGATTATTTTATGTATATTAGCATAGCTAAATACTATAAAAATAATCAATTAGAAAATGTATAACATTAGTGTGGAAAACAGCCAACCAATTGTTCCCCTAAAGTAAGCCTTTTTGTTTGCGCTGAGTTGTTACGAAGTTAAATTTTCAAGCTGATTTTGACGAATGAATAAATTAGAATGCCTATTTAAGTTAATCTTCGTAAACTCTAAGCCTACTTACACCAACAAGTTTGAAGTGGAATTAAATTAGTATCTTGCGATTTAATCTTTTGGAATTGTTAATTTATAACATAAATCATTTCTATTCACTTGAATGTTAATAAGATCTAACGGTGTAAGAGGATTTCGAATCTCACATTCGACACTTAATATTATTTTTGTAACTATATTTATACTAACCACCTCGATGGTCTAGTGGTTGGCGTTGGCGCGAGGTCTCGGGTTCGATTCCTGGGTCGGGCAAAGTGTTATTTGTGAACTTTTTGTCAGGAAATTCACTTGTTGGAATTGTGCCCGGTGGATTGCGATAAGCTCTCCCCCTATCCAATGGGACCTAAACATAATAGGTGAAATGTGGGTGTAGTACACCTCTGCCTTAACCTTCTTGGTAGGCGTGATGTTATGTTTATATTTATACTACCATTCGCTAGCATTAGTTTGTCCTATCTTACAGCTATCAAATTTTGTCTTGATTGAGTTTGAGTTTTAAAATTTCTTTATTGGCATCAATAACATTGAATTAGTAATAACTGTGTTACACTAAGTACATACAATTATACTCTGTGTTTTTTACCAGGCTAAAAAACGCCTCTCAAAAACTTGGCACTGATTAATGGAATGTTAAAATAAAAATAAAATTATTCGGTACATACGGTAGGTAGTAGGAAAAAATTACATGCACATTGTTTATAGATAGCATTTGATACACTTATAACTGTCCAACAAAAACTTTGGCGCTAATAAAAGCAACATAAATATTTCTCATCGTCATGATTGGGGCAGTGGTTTAGGTGTAGAAGCATAATAGACAGAGTTATATTAAAGTAGGATTTTCGTTAATTCTATCATCTTTAATGCAGGTATAACCGGAGAGGTGATCATTGACGCCAATGGAGACCGCGTGGCATCCTACTCACTGCTTGACATGAATCCTGTCACCAGCAAATTTGAGGTAAGTTCCATCAGAAAAAGTTAATATTTTTGATACAGAGTCTAATTTAAACATTTAAAATGTGCGGCATTATCACTATGAAGTGATCTCTTGCAGGCAACCTTTGGTTGGATAGGAAAAAGTAAATAAAAATATTGGTCAGTGGTGATTATGAAAGTATTTTAGATATAATTTGTATATAATAATAGATAAAAACTTAATAATATTAAACTAAATCAAACTAAATTTAAACCCACATTATTTTTGAACGAAAAGCAGCCGAGCAATTGTTCCCCCTTTGCGATTTGCTTTTACGATTAAACGATACAATATAAGTTAACTACACAGCTAACATAATTTTAAATATTATATCAAATACATACATGTGTTTCATCCAAAGTTTTGATGTTCAAATCACGTTCTTCTCGTCGAAATTTGAAACACGGATCAAAAGTTTTGAACATGTGCGGGGATGAACACGTGATGTATTAAAACAACTTAAAATAGTCCAAGTGCAAAAATATAACAAGCAATTTGAACAAATAAAACTTGTGATAGCTTTGCAAAATGCTTGGATTGAGCTTAATGCTAGGCTTAGGCCTCTTTTCATAACGAGAAGCGTTAGGCAATCGTCGAGTCAAGTCATATAACCCTCAAGCGCTTTTTGGATACTCTCAAATAAACAGATTTTCGATATTTTCTTCATCGTAATATCTACTAGTAGTGTAATATTATCGATTTTAGAGTATTAGGTAGTAGATTTAAGTATTGGATGTACTTCTTAATTATGCGCATTTTACTACTTATACTGTTTCTTTTATGAAAACAAACCTTTTACTGACAAAATATCACGCTCATAGTAACTGTGTTACAACAAAACTATTAAATTCTTTTATAATAATTATTAGAGAATAATTTTCTGTAATGTTCTTTATAAGTTTAATTAAAATAATTTAACAACGACTTTAATTACAAAAAACACTAAAAAGTGAAAAATACTAAACTAATATTCAACGTCTTGCCTCATCTCTGTAAAGCTTGAAATAATACAGTAAACAATCTTAACGTGTCTAGCCTATAGTTTAAGAATTATCTCCATACTCCTAATCGTTGAGGAGTTGTACATTCCAGTATCAACTCAGTAACATAAAGCTGATTGCTAGATGCAAACATCCCAGTAGTTTTAGGTAATATATGAAAATCAATATAGAAGCCATTAAAATATGAGGGTTGCCCTTGATTTATCTAAATCCTCATCATCATTTCATGATGACCATGAAACCACATTACAAGTTTACTTTTTCAAAATTTCTCAAATCGTTTCAGGGGTCTTCGAGTAATCACCGAACAAACATAAAAAAAAAAATAGAATTGGGAATCCCCTCTATTTTTGAAGTCGGTTAAAAAGCAATAAACTGTGCCTCCATTAAAAACTTATGCATTTATACCTAGCAAAAAATCTTCAACAAGTTCTTGAAGTTGCTTCCACTTTGCAACTTGGCTGACGAGAAAAACTATGACCTTAGCTACTCTTAAGTCAAGATGGCTACGACGCACAGTGGGTCAGATCTGGCGCTCCCCTTTCATAAGATAGAAAAATGGAGCAAACTTTATTAATACAATTTTCATTGCATACTAAAGATATCTTTTTAGTTATATACTTAAATTGGAAGGTAATATCAATATGCAAAGGGCGGCTTTATCAACGCAATTTCTGCCAGGCAATCTTAAGGTGGACAGATTTGAAACGAAAATGATTTTCGAAAAATAAACGTTTCATATTAAAGTATTTGAAAAATCTGCTAGTCGATAAAAACGTAAAGATGATCGAAGCAAAATAAATTTAATTTTCATATTTTAAATGATAAACTTTACATTTTTAACAGTTGCACTCATATGACATTTTAAATGTCAAATGTTTTGATGACCTTAACTCATAGCTTAGAACTCGAAAAATATGCATTTATTTTATTTAAATTTCAAAGAAATTGGAGCAAATCATCTGACCCACAGTGCGAGACGGCGCTCCGCTAATATATCTACATACAAAATGCTGATTTTTGAAGAGAGATGCAAATAAGTCCATCGGTGTCCTAAGTATGCTTATCGTTATTTTATTCAGTGTAAATTTGATATATTATATGAATTTATATGAAAATTGCAGATAGATATTACTGACTGTCCCGACGGTCTAATAGTTAACGTGTGTGCCTCTCACCGCAAACTCTCGGGTTTCATTCCCGGGTTGAACAAAATGTTATTGGTGAACTTTCTATCAGGGAATTCACAATAGTAGCATGGTGTTGGAATTGTGCCCGGTGGATGGCGATAGGCTCACCCCCTATCCCATGGGACCTAAATATAACATTTAACTAAAGATACATTGTATCTGCCTATTTATTTTAAGAGACAGATTGCTAAATTATTAGCATACAATATACTTCACACAGACACAGGTACTAATACAGTACTCAAGCACATACCGCTAGGTTTCAACACCACTGTACCTATCAACACAGGTACTGATATGGTATCAAACCATAGTTTAGGTGGTAAGGTGATTAGATGTAATGTGGATACATCAAATAATTTAAACTAGGATCTAGGACAAAGGATAGGCATACCAGTAATATTAGGTTGTTCCACCAAAATATACAGGGTGTCTCCGGCAAAGAACTTGAGTTAGATTTATTTTTAGAAGAATATAAGGTACAGGTTTTGTGTGTCACCGAACATTGGTTAAGGAATCATAAGTCATTGATTATTAATGACAACTTTTCAGTTATGAGTGCATTCATAAGAAAAAAGGCCATACATGGTGGATCACTGATAGTTGTAAATAAAACATTGAAATGTAAAGAACGAAAAGACATAGTGAATTTATCTATTGAACGCACTGCTGAACTGTCTTGTATTGAGTTAAAGCAATATATTATAGTATGTGTATATAGACCTCCACAGAGTGATATTAACCTATTTGAGACAGTTATGGAAGATGTTTTAAGGCGTTTGAGTACTGGTAATAGGAATTTAGTTGTATGCGGCGATTTTAATGTGGATCTTCTTCAGCAGTCATCTAGTTCCACTAGGCTTTTTAGTTTATTTAGGTCATTTAACTTAGAGCACATATTCTTTGAGCCAACCAGAATTACATCACATTCTGCAACATGTCTGGATAATGTATTTAGCAACTGTAGATATCTGAGTAAAGCAATATTCAGTCACTTAAGATCTGACCACTGTGGGCAAATGGTCGTTTATCCCATGGATGAGCTGGTTAAAGCAAAGAAAATCACTTGTAGGCCGATGACTTCTAATCGTCTCAAATGCTTTAACGAGAATATTGCAGCCAAGGTTACCAACTTAGATATCAGTGAGGATAATCCGGATGTCCTATACGGGAATTTATTTAACTTAATTAAATTAGAATACGATTTTATTTTTAAAGAGAAAACTTTTACTAAGAATGTGAATAGTAGATTCTGTGACTGGGCAACTCCTGGAATTTACAAAAGTAGAGCTAAGATATATGATCTATATGGAATGAAACAGTATAATTTTGATCCTATTTTTATACAACATGTTAGAAACTATTCTAAAATATTCAAACAAGTTTGCTTGGTAGCTAAATCAATTTATTTAAGTAACAAAATTAAACAGTCTGATAATAAAATAAAAGCAACTTGGACTGTAATAAATACTGAAACAGGACGGTCCAAACCGCGAGATGATAGTTTTGAATTAGTGGTTAATAACAATATTATTAAAGATAATCTGGGTTTGGTTGAAACATTTAATAATTACTTTGCAAAAATACCAGTTGAGACTACCAGTTTCTTGGATTCATGCTCAGTCACAGCTGAATCCTTGGCTAGGGGCAGCGTGAAAGAGTGTGATGTCATTTTCAAATTCCAATTTATAAGCCCAAGTGAGGTGGTGAAAACCTTCAAGTCGCTCAATTCAAAGAAAACAACCGACTTGTGGGGCATTTCTGTCAAGATATTGCAAAATATAATTATTGAAATAGCACCACAATTAGCTGTAATATTTAATCAATGTGTAGATAAAGGTATATTTCCTAATTTGATGAAACATAGTAAGTTAATACCATTATTCAAGAGTGGGTCTAAGAGTGACCCTAGCAATTTTAGACCCATCTCAATCTTGCCAGCAGTTAGTAAAGTCTTTGAAAAGCTTATTTTGCAGCAGTTAGAAAGCCATTTTAATATTAATAATTTATTTCACAAAGAGCAGTATGGTTTCACAAAGGGTCGCTCAACCATAGATGCAGGTTCTACACTTATAAAACATATATTTAATGCCTGGGAAAACGCGCAAGATGCAATTGGCGTTTTCTGTGACTTATCCAAAGCATTCGACTGCGTTGAGCATCAAACGCTTTTGCGAAAACTTAGGCACTATGGAGTCAGGGATATTGCACTTGATCTGGTTGCCTCTTACCTTGGTGACAGAGTTCAACGAGTTGATATAAATGGAATTAGGTCCTCCGGATTACCTGTCTCAATGGGCGTGCCACAGGGCTCAATTCTAGGTCCGATCCTCTTTTTAGTGTACATTAACGATTTACCATTCTATGTGCAAAACTTTTGTGATATAGTACTTTTTGCAGATGATACTTCGCTTATTTTTAAAGTTAATCGTAATCAGGATAGTATTGATGATATTAACAGGTCACTTGCACTAGTCCAAGACTGGTTTACTAGCAACAATTTATTATTGAACTCGAATAAAACTAAATGTATAAAGTTCACTTTGCCTAATGTCAAGAAACAGAACATGAGTATAATACTAAATAACGAAATCATTAGTCTTGTAGAATCAACTATGTTTTTAGGAATAACCTTGGATCATAAGCTTCAGTGGGGCGCCCATATATCGTGTCTAGCAGGGAAACTCAGCTCCGCGGCATTCGCTGTTTGGAAAGTTCGTCAGTTAACTGATATTGAAACTGCGCGACTAGTTTATTTTAGTTATTTTCACAGTGTCATGTCCTACGGTATTCTGCTATGGGGCAAGGCAGCTGATATTCAAAACATTTTTGTAATTCAAAAACGGGCAATTCGTGCGATTTACAAACTCAAAGCTCGAGATTCTCTGAAAGAACGATTTAAGGAAATAGGTATTTTAACAGTAGCATCGCAATATATATTTACTAATATTATGTTTATACGAAAAAACATAGGAACATATACCAAGAAAAGCGATGTTCATTCATTAAACACGAGGAATAAGCATAAATTGGTAGGCCAATATTATCGCTTAAACAAAGTCCACAACTCATTTGAGGGACTTGGAGTGCGTTTTTATAACAAAATTCCTGTCGAAATCTTGAACTTGCCCCTACTAAAGTTTAAGAGTATCGTTAAGAATCGTCTCATGGAAAGGGGCTATTATAAAATAAACGATTTCTTAACCGACACTACGCCTTGGAAATAATATTAATTTATCTAATGTATTTATTACAGTAATGTATTTATTATTTACAATTATTATGGTTATTATATTTCAAATGAATTGCCAAGTTAGACATTGTTTTATCCTATTTATAATTATGATTGATTATGATTATTTTGACATATTATATTCTATATTGAGATTGACATAATTTATTTTTGACATCATATTATTGACTTAAGTTTCAACTTTTGACATTATAATGAATATCAATTGATACATTATTTTTATTATTTAATATGATGATTAATGAAAATTAATACATAATTATATAGTTTCTTTATTAACTCACTAAATTTGATTTGTATAACCTCATTTCATGTTATTTCAAATATTGTTAAGTAAAGGCAATCTGTGTGTACATTTTTTTTTTAATTTTTATATTTTGTAGTGTAAATAGTTTTTGTTATTAGTATATAAATGTTTTTTATGTGTAGGCCTGTTCTAAAACCCTTATATACAGGGTGTATTTTTGAAACGGGGCAGTAAGGGCAAGTACCTTAACCGTTGCAGTTACAGCAAAACGTTCTTAAAAGACCTTCCCTAACTTTTTGGGACATTTTGAACTGCATTCACAGATTTTGTAAAAAACTTACAGTTAGCAAAAAAAATGCAAAAAGTTCAAAATTTTTTTTTGATGCCAATCGATTCTATTTCATGTGGGAATCAAAAAACTCTATGGGACCATTTTAGCTTTCAGTACTAGAAAAGACAGAAATCGCCAAAAACGTTTCCCATACATTTCGGCAACAGAAACGAATTTCTACGATGGTCTAACTTTTTGTTATGGCCTGGAAGTGGGTAGAATTGACTGTAAAGTAAATAAGAAGAATTTTTACCCTCAAATTTCGAATTTGATTCGAAAATCTGTGTGTTATACTTAGTTTCAGCTGAGAAACTTCGTATGAGTTATTAATTAAGGATTTTCGCTAAAATGTCTTCTAATCGTGAAAAAATTGACTTATTAGAAGCGTATTTTGAAAGAACCCTGCAATTCCAGGTTTTTCAAAAGATTTGTAATAACCTTTCTTGTTGGCACATGCCGCAACGGATACTTATTGCGGTACCACACTAATGCAGCGCCCGCATTTCGATTATTGACAAAATACGCTTCTAATAAGTCAATTTTTTCACGATTAGAAGACATTTTAGCGAAAATCCTTAATTAATAACTCATACGAAGTTTCTCAGCTGAAACTAAGTATAACACACAGATTTTCGAATCAAATTCGAAATTTGAGGGTAAAAAATCTTTTTATTTATTTTACAGTCAATTCTACCCACTTCCAGGCCATAACAAAAAGTTAGTAGACCATCGTAGAAATTCGTTTCTGTTGCCGAAATGTATGGGAAACGTTTTTGGCGATTTCTGTCTTTTCTAGTACTGAAAGCTAAAATGGTCCCATAGAGTTTTTTGATTCCCACATGAAATAGAATCGATTGGCATCAAAAAAAAATTTTGAACTTTTTGCATTTTTTTTGCTAACTGTAAGTTTTTTACAAAATCTGTGAATGCAGTTCAAAATGTCCCAAAAAGTTAGGGAAGGTCTTTTAAGAACGTTTTGCTGTAACTGCAACGGTTAAGGTACTTGCCCTTACTGCCCCGTTTCAAAAATACACCCTGTATACAGTAGTATACACACATTGTTTTTACTCCTTTATTTTCTGCTTGAAGTGTAATATATTGCAACCTTATAAACTATGGATTTATTTATAATAATTAAATTGCATTTCTCTAATTAAGTTTATTTCTCTTTATAACCATATTTAGCTATAATGTTGTTTTGGTTGCTATAACTTACACATAGAATTATTGTCAAAAAACAAACAAATATTGTATGAATTATTTGAAAAGATGGTGCACATGAGTTTCTCACCAGCTCTTCTCATGATGCAATACCCATCGGAGCTGGTACTTGGATTGATTTTAATTCAATTCTCTAAGTTGAATTAAAGTCAATCTAAGCTCCGGTGTCAAATCATTTTATTACAATAAGTATTATAATTTAGTTAGCTAAGTTTTATTTTAATTTTATATTTTTTGTGTTTTGATGTTTGTTTTGACGTGTTCAAGCGCCCCTTGGGGCCCATGGAAATAAATGATTTGATTTGATTTGATTTGAACAGGTGAAATGTGGGTGTTGTACACCTCTGCCACACCCTTCTGGGTAATAAAAGCGTGATGTTATGTTATGTTATGTTAGATATTACTGAGATAAAAATATACTAACGTTAATATTTTCAGTTCAGGTGGCAGAGTTAAAAACAAAAGATTGGTTTTATTAAAATTTTATTTAATATGGTTTATCTCTAAAATTATAGTTATTTCAAATAATTTTAAGGGAGTGTATAGCTTTTAAGAATTACCTTGAGATACAACTCGAAGGTGTATGTGAATATTCAAGGAATTAAAGATGCTTTTAACAGCTTGACTGTTTTGTCTGCTAACGAAAACTATTTTCCATTTGCTGATAACACAATCAAAGTAACGACGTGTAATCTATGGAAAGCTCTAATTGGTCAATTTATAATGTCACCCCCATTATGTTCTACTCTTTTTAACCGACTTCAAAAAAGGACTTCTCAATTCATCTGTATTTAGATTTTTATTTATTTTATGTTTGTTACCTCATAACTCTCGATTGGGTAAAGCGATTTTTATGATTCTTTTTTTATTTAAAAGCTGGTGCTTTCCGCAATTTAATTTGGTCCAGTTCTGACATTGGCACCCACGAAAAAACCATATAAGTCTAAAATTATTGTAATTGAAGTCGGTTTATTTTGGGAATATTATTTAACCAGCTGTATGTACTACCTCGTAAAAAGATTGTGTTGCTACAAATGTCGTACGCCTTCTTTCAAAGGTACCATATTATTATACAAAACCATCGTATTAGTATATTTCAATACAAATAAAATGAACAAATAATACGAAAGGTTTAACAACCAACCTCTATATTCCAAAAGGACATTGCTACGTAAACATAACTCCAAGCACGATTATAACCCAGAAAAATCCTTTTCGTTAAGTCAGCAGGGTCTTTACGGCTCCCTTTTAGTATTATACAAAGAAGTTTAGATAATGAGTGTGTGGTTCAAGTATCTCGTTGTTACAGTATTGTGGTTTAGGCAAGTCGTTGGCTTAATGTAGAAAGGTAATTAGATAATTTCTTCGATGTTCTAGTGGTTAGCGTGTGTCACCTCTAAGTAAGTAAGTAAGTAAGTATTCTTTATTTGGATGAATACGGTACATAAGGTGACTTAACCTAATTACACAGTATCATCATATCCTGCCAATCAAGGCGTGCAAATATTAGTAGGTATTATTATTATTATATATAAAGCACACTAGCAGCTATTAAGCTGATGCGTGTGAGTCTTGTGATTTGGAGAATTTGTCCAGTCTATTTTTGAATGTATTCACTGTGGGTGCCATAACAACGTTTTCTGGTAGTCTGTTCCATTTCATGGCAACTCTATTTGGTAGAAAGTGTTTCAAAGAATTTAGTTTTGATAGTGTCTGACAAATTCTTAAAGAATGGCCTCGTAAGTGTTTGTTTTGGTTTCTTACATAAATGTCTTTAATTGTATTAACATCAGGTATATAAAATTTAAATAATTATGATCAGCTGCTTATCTAAATGTCAGCCTCTTCCACATGCAGTTCAATTAATTTTATTCCAGAATTACTTATTCTACTCTAATTACTAATTCTATCCATGGTTTCGCAAGTCTGTTGCGAATAGGTGAAAAGATTTGATAGAGGTGAGTTACTACTGGTAAGATTTGGATAATTAGTTAACATTACATAACAGAACCTAACATCACGCCTATATCACGCCCAGAAGTGAGTGGCAGAGGTGTACAACACCCACATTTCACCTGTTATGTTCAAGTCCAATGGGATCCCATATCCTATCACCATTCACCGAGACAATTTCAACTCCGTACTGCTATTGTAAACTTTCTGACGGAAAGCCTCGCGAACCCATACGCTAACTACAAGATTAACGTAGCAGAGTATAAATAAATCAATCTTCTTCGTCGTGTCGATGGCTGAGTCAAATTTTATTTTGACTTGCCATCGTGGTGAAAGGATTAGCCAATTCGCTTTGGAGAACTCGCGAATTGCCCAGGGTGCGCCGGACGTAGGGAATCGTTGTGTACGGCACTCGGGGAGGCTCCGTAATAAATCAATGAATACATATATGTTTATATAGCAATACATTACGTCACCAAATCTTCGTAAAAGCACTACCTACCGCCTCTACGTGACACATTATCGTACAAAATATTTATGCTGTAGACATTTATTTAAGGCAAGGGCATTTTTCTTATGTTTACTCTGAATTCTTAATATTTTATTGCAAACTAGATAAATTTCATAAACAATTATTAAACACAAATGTTAGATATGTACAAAGGCGAATTTAATTCATAACTGAATTTTCATAGAGCAAACCTTAGGTTTATAAAGATAGATAATATTATTGGGTATGTGACGTGTACGTGCACAGAAGGTAATTGGAAAATAGAAATACAATTTAATCGTATAAACCTAGCCCAATTCATTATAAGTATACCTACATCTATACAGTAACTTAAAATCTAAAAAAACTATATATTTATATTTATTAATTATGAACTATTTTTATTACAAACATTTTTTTTTACTTCACAAGCTAGCTTGTGAAGTAAAAAAGAGAGAGACGTTGTTTACGTACGTACGTTGATAACCTTTGCATTAATATACGTACAATATGATAAGTATTTAATCAACATTTTTATTCATAATTTACTCGCGACCAGTGCCTCCTTTTTACCTTTTCGCCATAATTATACGCTGTTTGGAAACCCCTACCTTAAATTGTTCACTAGAGCATGACGTAGTCGTGAACCGAAACTGAAAGCGGGAGTGCTATACAAAAATATTTACTAGTGGAAGTTAAATTTATGTTGGTACATCGATAAAAGGATTCGCTTCAATCGGAATCTTCGAAAAACACAGTAGCTTTGTTATATTAACTTGAAATTTATCAGCAGCACTCATTTCCACAAATAAAAAATTACCTTAAGCCGCATAGCCCTTGTTAGCTTATATATTAAGATTTTTCAGCAAATTCAAGATGAAAGTTTGTCTGACGATGACGACAAAATGATAATAAACGGTGGTGGTGGTTATATATTACAATTTATACAAGTACGCATATCCTACACAATTACGCATACCTACCGCAAATCTATTCTACCTTTCGTTTCTGCAATATAAGTGCTATTAATTTAGACAACATCAAAAATATTAGTCTGAAATTATTAGTTATTTTTATCGTAAATTGCTATGAGCGTTACTGAGTTATTTTTTCACAAGAACCTCTACAGTTGACAAAACTAAAATAGACCTAAACTACCCAGCAATAATTCACAATATTCATGTACAAGATACGTGATAATCATACGACTAGCACTCAATTAAAGTGTGTTATATATATATACATAAACAGACAGTTAAAAAAAAAATGCTATACACGTCAACATAAGAGCGAAAGTAATACTTATTCTGACTTAATATTTTACGTACACAAAAGTTCATTAATTAAAATAAATAAATAAATATCTCACAAATTACACACAACGCCATCTAGTCCCAAACTAAGCAGAGCTTGTATTTTGGGTACTAGAATAACTGATATTAATACATATATACTTTTCATAGGTAAAAACATACTTATTATAGGTACATAGAAACACCAAGACTAAGACAAACTTCCATGTTCATGCACACATCATTCAATTTCATATTTCATGAAGTATTTTCATGCAAGCGAGTATAATGAAATAACTTGTGATATTTCCAGGTAAATCCACGTCTTTGCATACAGACTGATTCGTTGAAAAGTTTCAAATATGAGATGCAGCTCTATTTGTTCCTACAAACTTCAAACGCGTTTTCGAAGGCAAAAGTTGGAGCAAATTCTGTAAACACTGAATTTTAGCGCTAGTTGGAATATAAAAAAACTCATTCACGAAAGAATTTTGTAGTAATTTTATCCAGTTTCATTTAAATTAAGGTCGGCTTTTAGCATTCGCATCTCAATTTCATTTGATTGGTCTTCCATGCAGGTTTCATTTAGGAATTTGCAGCTTGCATACAATTTGGTACAATCTGTATTATAATCAATACAAATAAATAAAATTATATTGTAATATATATGTACCTGCGTTAATGATAACATAGTAAAGTTTAATAATAATATTGTATAAGTTGGATTTATAATTATAAATAAATAATGATCTAGTAAATTAAAATTCATGATGAATAATGAATGAAAACATTAATGTACAGTTTGTGAATGATGCTATAATCGACTTGGTTTTAACAATTATTGTAACATTACTATTTGCATGTCATTATTATTAGACAAAGATGTGTTGATCGCTAATCGTATTTGTAACATCTAATGTACCTACCACATTTTATTGCAAATAAAGATTCTATTCTATTCTATTCTATTCTATTAAAGTGTCTGTTTTTAATGACAAAATAACAATGCTTTTTAGAGTGGGTCCAGTTGTTTTGTCTGTATGTCTGTCTGTTTGTATCTTCTAAACGGCTGAACCTATTTTAATCATATTTTAGATGCAGGTTTATGACTACAAAGCGCGTTTTATAGATTACTTTTTATCGATGTACAGTGAGCCAAGCAATTAGGTATGCAAGGCAATTACTTTATCGCCACAGTGAGGACTGGCTTCTCTAGTTATGCATGTGTGAGTTAAATAATTATGAAGTGTAATATACTCACTGTTTATGTAAATCACATATATATAAAACTGATGCAGTCAGTCTTTACTGTGGTGTTGAAATGTTTTCTCTGCATACCTAATTGCTTGGCCCACTGTACATACCACGCAGACGAAACCGCGGAAGAAAGTTAGTTTGTTTGTTTTGATAGCGTTAATCTCGAGTCTAGTCGAATTTTGATGTTTTTTGTGTTTAATAGTCTAATTCTCAATAAAAGTCTTTAGATATTTTTCATTACGCTAAACTTCACGGGAGCGGATTAGTAAGATTGAACGCGTGTCAAAGTTTAGCATCTACTACTTGGAAATCCACGCGGACGAAGGCGGGGGCAAAAGCTATTATTATAATAATAATTTGAGCACTTTTAATTTCCAACAGCGTTTTGTTTGGGTTTAATTTACACCCCAACCACTTGATGCGGTTGTCTATTCAACGTTGCTGATGAAATTGTAAATAACATAATAAACCTCGTGAACTAATTAATAAATTATGATTTACGTGTTGAAGTAATTGCAAAATATCAAACAATAATATCTACTGTTTCAAAAAGTATACTTTTTAGCATCAATGTTCAATAAATTGGTTAAATATTTGTTATAATCGTATAATTATCACCAACTAATTGAACATTGATTTATTTCTCATAATAATAAATAATAGCAGCCCAGTATCAAATACATGTCCCACTGCTGGGCTCGGGCCTTTTCTCATGATGAGAAGGGTTAGGCCATAGTCCACCATGCTGGCCAAGTGCGGATTGGTAGACTTCACACTCCTTTGAGAACTTTTTAGGCACTCTCAGGCATGCAGGTTTCCTCACGATGTTTTCCTTCACCTTTAGCTAGCGACAATTTATATGATAAATACACACATATCTTCGAGAAGACGAATCTTAACGATTTATTGACAGAGGTGTGTGCCGAGGGTTCGAAACCGAGACCTTTGACTTCGCAGTCCTACGGTATCCCCTTCGGCTATCGCTGCTTTTTTATTATTTCTCATATTGATCATAATTTAATTATTTTTTTACGAGATTTAGTATGTTATTTACAATTTTGTTTTAAAATAAGCCTTTAAGAGCGAAAATTGATGGTCTTCTTCTTCTTCGTCATTAGCCAATTCGCTTTGGAGAACTCGTGAATTACCCAGGATGCGCCGGACGGACGTAAGGAATCGTTGTGAACGTCACTCGGAAAGGCTCCTTTCATGCACCAATTGATGGTAAATAATGTTTTAAGGACCAAAACAAAGTGGCTAAAATATATACACTTAAAATATTTTCGTATCGACCTTAGCTTTAAAAAAAATCAACAGAGATCTTTAACAGCTAGAAAAAATAAACAAAGCCGATCTATTTATCGAGGAGGTCCACCGTTTTAGTGAAAGAAATAAAAAAGGTTTCATTAAAGCACCGCTCACTTTATTGGAGACTGTTTTATAGTTTATTTTTGCTGCCTTATCTCACAAATATCCTCGATAAAAGAAAACCTTTTATTGGATATTTTTCGAAGTAAATCAGTTTGAAGGGAAAAATCAGCAAAGACAGATTTGTTACGTGCTCTTTATTTGTCCACTTTATTATCTAACCGATATGTAACATAACATAACATTACGACTATATTATCCAGAAGGGTGTGGCAGAGTTGTGAAACACCATCATTTAATTTTCATTTGCTATGGTCCCATGTGATAGAAAGCCTATCGCCATCCACCGAGCATAATTCTAACTCGGTGCTACTTTTGCAAATTTGCTGACGGAAGAGTTCACACACACAACACTTTTGCCCGATCTGGGAATCGATCCCGAGACCTCGCGGTGAGAAATACTCAAATTATACCGCTAGGTAGACCAACGAGGCAGTAATATGTCTGAAAAAAAAGCGGGACTTTTTATTTGTAATGAAGTTTTCTCCGTTACCAGTAACGAGAGGTTCGTTATGATTGCGGCCGAAGGGCAACATAAAAAATCACTCATCACATAGACGTAGTCAGTGTTTATTTTATTTTTTTTTTATTTAAAAAAAAACTGGCCAAGTGCGAGACGGACTCGCGCATGAAGATTTATGTACCATTATGACTTTTGTATTCTATTTTTTTATTTACCTTCAATATTTATATTACTTTAATTTATTCAAATTATGAAATACGGGTGTTACTCACGTAATGTTGGTCTATTTAGTCGACCGCGGTTTCGCCTATACGTCTAGGCTTTATCAAGAGAGTGCAATAACTAATAGACCAACATTACGTGAGTAACACCCGTATTTCACAAATTGAATAATGTTACAAACTCACGTCAGTTTTAATAAAATACTTTAATTTAGTTATTTATTTTTAAAGTTAATATATCTCTAAATATTAGTAATAGTTTTAAGGGATTCGTACCTAAAGGGAAACAAACCAAAAGGAAAACCTGCTATATTGTAACTTAAATTTCCAGGTAGATGTTCTACATCGGACACGAATGTGAAGCCACCAAAGCAAATACAAAATCCAGAAGACAAATAATAATGCCGTGATACCGGACACCTTAGTAGTAGACGAATTCTTGAAGAAGTATCCACAAGCGGTATGCCGTGTCGCGTGATGAGCTTGACGGGTTTTCTTGGGTCATGGATCTTGTATTAGCTTTTAGATTAACTTGCGTGTTCGATGGACTTGGAGCAGGTCGTAAGTCAAACTATACCTCAAACTATTGCCTTTTGAGATTGCCTATAGACTTTTGGTCACCACTGTACATCAACTAACACACATATTAACACACATTGGATGATATAAATAATATAACAATGTCAAAAAATCCAATGTCGTTGGGCGCCAGCCATCTTAATTAATTATTCCAGTAAAGTTAACTTGTCAATTGTAAGCAGGGCCTAAAGGAGGCCACTCATATTCAAGTCGGCTCGTCAGGTTTACTGGACGCCAACACGTGCGCGCGGCAATTTTGACAAGCTTCTAGAACGTGGGTGTCCTGCGATAGGATACTAAATTAAACGGCTGTTTACATGGTAACATTTTCCTTAACTATTTTATCTTACCCATAACTGAAATAGGACTTTCAAACAAATATTATTTACCCACTTTGTCGTTCTTTGCTTTAAGATATTTGAAGAGCTTGTGTGTTTCAGGCAGATGAAAGAGAAACAAAATATTGTAGACACAAATTGTTTTTCTCGACATTATGAATATTTTTTTCTGCAAATTATTTACGACGCTGCTACATTCTTTTGGATAGTATATGCGTGTTATGTTAATAAAATGGTGATTTTTAGGGTTCCGTAGTACCTACAAGGAACCCTTATCGCCATGTCCGTCTGTCCGTCCGTCTGTCCGAGGCATAGCGACGAAACCGTTGGTGCTAGAAAACTGAAATTTTGCATAAACATGTATGTTAACTATACAAAGAAAGTCGTAGAATAAAATTTGGAAAAATATTTTTTTTTCCGGTAGCTCTCCTACATGTAAAGTAGGGATGCTTTTTTTTTGTCGCCTACCCCATAGTGTGGGGTATTGTTAGATAGGACTTTTAAAAAACGTTCAGGGGTTGCTAAGACAGTTTTTTGATTTAGAGATCCGTTTGCGAGATAATTAACTTTAAAGAGCAAATTTTGGTTCGAGTAGAGCGTCCCCCCCACGGAATAGGAATACCAAAGGAAATGGTATAAGACACAATTAGTATGAAAACTGCTGTCGCCAAACTCACACAAATAAACCAATAATCATACTTCGCACTACACACAAAGAATTCATTTGATTGGTCGTTTTTATTTTAGTAAAAATAAGCATAAAGCACATGCTATAAATTTGAAAATATACCTTCACTGCTATTGATAAGCTTTATTTTGATAAACTGCAAAAAGTACTTACGACGTTTTGTTATCTTAGTAATGTATTACATTTGACTGACGAGATAATTCCGCTACTTGAGTAGAGATGGCAGTATTTTAGATGGACGCAATTTTAACCTTAAACACGTACGACATAAGGTTGAGATTTTGTTTCATAGATTGATTTTTAGCGCTATTCACCCAGTGATGCGCAATATTGAATTTTATAATTACAATAACGATATCGATAGATACATGATTTCTTATTTGAGCTAACGAGTTTTATATGTGAAAATGTTGCATTTAGTATAATATAGTTTCTTACTATTTTTTATTAATAGACTCGACACTCGCACAATGGTACCAGTAGCTACCGCTCGCGTTTTTTAACTGAATCTTTTTGTAACAATACTTAACATGTAGTGTAGCTCATTTTAAATAATCTGGATAAAATAAGAATACTTTATTTTTTAACCCCTGACGCAAAAAGAGGGGTGTTATAAGTTTGACGTCGATGTCTGTCTGTCTGTCTGGTAAAATGTACTAAATCACTGCTGATGATGAGAAGTAGCCCCTGGCTGTCCTCAGGGTACCAGCTAACTCTATGTCAGATCAGATCAGATTGAATGTAAAAAGGTAACACTGTTTGTTACCTTTTTACATTAAAAGACAGAATAACTATCGAATTTGTAATATTATATTGTGATTACTTTTCTATTTTAAGTCTATCGATAAACTCAGTATTGTACGAACTCACACATCACTAAACGAGTAGCGTAGAATCATGGTACAAAAAACTCAGATATGCTCAAGACTGACATATGCCACCATATTTGTGCCAGGTTCTATGAAAATTTGACAACACTCATACATTCCTGGCACAACATACTGAACTGTCATCGTGGTGAGGAGACCTATCTTATTATATCATGCGTAGAATATTCTGTAGAATGTTCTAGATGTTTTTATAAGTTAACGAAACATGATTTTTATAAGAAATCATACTTACCGATGGTATGAAACACCTCCATTCATGAGATTTTTTCTTCTACTATCATTTTTACACTCCAGAATAGCACAATACGGCATGGTTAAAGAAATATAAAATAAATACGCAAGATTAGCAACTTGACGCGCTGTCAGAACACGACTGGTCATAGACATGGATTGATTAAGCGTAGCTACGCTTAATTGTGGCACGCGAACCACGCCTACTTCACATTTCCTTTGGTATTCCTATTCCGTGGTCCCCCCCCTCTAAAAGCTAAACTACTGGATCCCAAAATCTGAAAAAAATTGTGTCGGTAGTACATGTAATGAACTTCAAAGGAAAACTATAGCGGATAAGTTCACTTCATTAGTTCAAGAGGAATAGGGGTCCAAAGTGTAAAATGCAGTTACTTAGAATAATTCGTGCAAATTACAAAAACCTTTGAAAGTAATGACTTGTATGAAGATGTTACTTGTTTAATACAGATAGTAAATCCCTTTTAAGTCGAAATATGTTGTTACGACTAGCTACGGAACCCTACTGCGCGTGGCCCGACACGCACTTGGCCGGTTTTTTAATAACTAAAATTATGGTCTTTTTGGGCAAATATTATCAGCATACATAAATGTATGCTGGTAAAAAATACGTAAAATCAAGCATAAGATAAGCAAATTTTGCTTATCTTAATAATATTCGTACTTTATTGCAGATAATATAAAACTGTAATAAAATAATAATCAAAATAAAAGTTGCTTTTAAAAAAGCGTGAATCAAAATACATTTTCTTCTTATTAATTATTTTTATAGCATTTAGCTTTGTTTAGCAAATGTACTAAAAAACAGTAGGAAAAAATATAAGAGAAGAAGAAAGAAGAAGATAAGAGGCGACCGTAGCTTAGTGCTTAAAGAAGCTGCCCGGAGTGCAGAGGTTACAGGCATAAATCTAATAATTTCTGCAACAGTAACTTAGTATCAAAATACATTGCACAGATATTTTAAACTGTTCTGACAGTAAGTTAGTTCAGTTACAAAATTCATTCAGTTCAGTGACTTTTGTATTTATCGTACAAGTATTTTTGTTCAACAATTAAATGTAACATTCAGTTAAACCATTTAAATAAATAAATAAATAAATAAATATTCCACAACTCACACACAACGCCATCTAGTCCCAAACTAAGCAGAGCTTGTACTATGGGTACTAGAATAACTGATACTAATACATATATACTTTTCTTTTGTAAATACATACTTATTATACATAGAAACACCCAGACTAAGACAAACCCCCATGTTCATGCACACAAAGATTTGTCTTAAGTGGGAATCGAACCCACGACCTCGGCGTCGCAGGCAGGTACACTACCCACTCCGCCATCCGGTCGTCTGACTTTGACTGTTAAATTACAACAAAGCATTTCGACATGATTTGGAACATATTGGAAAAGTTTAAGCCGACGTGTTTAATAAGTAGAAAAGCAAATGAAATTCTTCAGACGCGTAAGCTGAAAGAAAAGTTGACGTCAGTCAAAATGTATTCAAGTGGCTTGAAAATGTTAAACATTAACTTACCTAATAATATATTTTGTGAATTACTTTATCTTATGAAGTATTATGGGCTTTGGTTAACTTTACCTGCCTTGATGGTCTAGTGGTAAACGTATGCGCCTCTCACCGCAAGGTCTCGGATTTGATTTGCGGGTTTGATTCGATTTTCGAATTGTGTTCGGTGGATGGCGATTGGCTTACTCTCTATCCTACGAGACCTAATTATAACAGGTGAATTGTGTTATGTATGTATGTATGTATTCCAAGATCAAAGCCCACCGCTGAACTGGTTAAAGTTGGAACACTGCCAGGTTAAAGATAAGACGGTAGTCACGTCATTGAGTATTAATATAACATCACGCCTATTCTACCTTTTAATCCTTTGAGTTTTGCCATGTCCGTTTGTCTGTCTGTCTGTCTGTCATTGGCACGACTAGCTACGAAACCCTATTGCGCGTGGCCCGACACGCACATGACCGGTTATTTTAGTTATAGAGCGCCTTGTATACGCCCAATGTTTAGCAAACGTCTCCTTTAAACTTTTTCACACCTGATGGTCTTGGGCTACAAGCATTAATTTTGTCCCGGCTGTGTTGACCAGGTCATCGGTCCATCTGGTAGGACGCCGGGCCACACTATATCTTTCACTATATCTTTTAGTTAGGAGTCGCCACTCGAGAACCTTTCTTTGCCATGAGTTGCCGGTTTTTCGAGCAAAATTGCCACTTACACTTGCTGATGATCCTAGCCTATGTCAGTGACCTGAAATCACTGACAAAATAGCATGACTAAAAATATTTTTTTATTCACAGGTGGTAGCAACATACGTAGCCGCAAACTCTTCGCTCCAGTTCATTGCAGACCGGCCCATCCATTGGGCTGGTGGCAGAAGTACACCACCCCCCGACACTCCCGAGTGTGGTTTTGATGGCTCTTTGTGTCCTGACAACTGTACGTATTGTTCTTCTAGAATTGCCTTAACTAACAAGTTAACAACACTTAGTTTGAAGATAATTATCGTGCCTTCGACCAAAAAAATATAGCAGTAGAACTTCGACGGCAGTCGGTCCGCCGATCAGATATCTACCAATACACAATGCCGAAACAAAACGGGAACACACAAAATACAAATACTACCCTGCCACCAATTTTTTTTGACCATGATACTTTTTTTTAAACGTCGTCCACTCTAAGGTTAACGCCTGTATCGCAGGGGTGTTCACAAACATGGTATTGACCGGGCATGGTTGCTTCGGGAAGTACCTGCACAGGCTGAAGAGGGAGGCGAGCCCCATGTGCCACCACTGCGACTGCGGTGAGGACTCGGCGCAGCACACTCTCGAGCAGTGTCCTGCTTGGGAGGTGCAGCGCCGGGAACTCACCGCGGTCATAGGGAACGACCTCTCGCTGCCGGCCGTGGTTGCGGCCATGGGCAGCGCGAGGTCGTGGGATGCGGTCGCATCCTTCTGTGAGGACGTCATCTCGCAGAAGGAGGCGGCGGAGCGGATCAGGGAGGACTCACCCCTGGCTGATCCGCTCCGCCGCCGGCGAGCTGGGCGGCGAAGGCGCGCGTACGCCGCGAGCCTAATGCCGCCCTAAGCGAGGCCGCGGGCGGTGGAGGGGGTTTTCCGCCGCCTGCTGATGCCTTCCGCGACGGAGTGACGCCCTGGGTGTGTCCGGGGCGTCGCTACGAGAGGAGGACCTAGAGTCGGGTGCCCGGTTGGAGGTCGGACTGGGCACGGTCGCCGCGGCGAGCCCTGTGGATGTAAGATCGATCCGGGGCTCGCCGACCCACCATCTTTCGGCGACGAGGGCACACCGCGGGGTTTTAGTGGGTATTCTGTGCCGTTTAATATCGTAGGCACGGGAGTCCCACATAGCCACTCTGCCCGTCCCCCCACGGGTACGGTGGTATGCGCAAATGCATTTCCCCGCGAAAAAAAAAAAAAAAAAAAAAAAAAAGGGGTGTTCACAAACATACTTTTCACACACACAAAGCACACCCAAAGTCAGAACAAATCTTTACGGATCACACATAGATTTGTCTTGTGTGGGGCTCGAACCCACAACAGCAGCGAAGTTGAAAGCTACAAGGACACTTTCAACTTAAAACTGGATCACCACAAAGTCTAGTCAAAGTCCCGTACTTAAAACGGAAGCTCAACACTGTATAACATAGTGCAAACATAGTTTAAAAGCATTAATGGATCCACCTGTATAAAATCTTCAAACGGACGAAAGTAAAACAACTTTTCAAGTGCCCAGAAGCACCTTCAACACAAGCACCTTTCATTATCTAAATTCTCAACTTTTTTTCCATCCAGGCACTTTACAACGTTGTTGTTTACCTACAGGATGCCACTTGACGCTTAAAGTACTTTTCTAGCACTTAAAAGTACCAAGTAGGTACTTTTAATTAAACCTTGTGATAAGAACCGTCTCTCACCGAAGCTTAGTTACTTTTAATTGAGTTTTAGGTATTTATTTATCGTTGGAGTTTCTTGAAATAATTTGTTTCACAAATAATTAGTTATTTGAATTGTTATTTTGTTAATCATTCGTGGTATGCGATCTTTAAATCGGTTATATAAGCTTTAAATTGCGAACACAACGAAGAATTTGTTTTATTTTTATCACACTTAATCTAAGAACTTGCATATTATTTGCAATTAAATATTAGCTTCTACATACTAATTGGCGTTCAATGAACGGCCTAGGCGTCTAATTAACTGGCTAATTGAACCAGATGGTTGGTGCATGTGTGAAATGCTGCTTCTACATGTATGAAATACACTTAAGTATTAGATACTTTATAATTAATTATTTAATTTAATATATAATAACTAAAATACATTTTTTGTATGCAAGTGCCAATATTTCGATACATCGACCATATATCGACGATAGTGTCTACACTCTTTCCATATAGATACTTTGTCTATATATGGCATTACTCAGTCTCCCGCTTTCTTGGAGGGAAGTAAAAATACATACTTTCCAACTCCAACTATATACTTCTGATTAAATTCGTTGCGGGTTCCAAGACGATTTTAACTCTCCCTGGGATTGCCCGTGTGTCATGCACAGTGCCTTTCAGTTGGTTACCGCTGTAGATCCTGGCGTCACAGGAGTCACAGTGGTGGGTGTGTGGGTGGGATTATATCCCGTAAACAAAATATCGATATCAAACTTCATTTAACCCCTAAAGCTATCAATACGCTTGTAATGTATGGAATACACTTAAGTACTAGATACTTACATAACATCATGCCTATATTATCCAGAAGGGTATGGCAGAGGTGTACAACATCCACACTTGTTATGTTAAGGTCCTATGGGATAGTGGGTGAGCCTATCGCCATCCACCGGGCACAATTACAACTCGTGACTAAAATTTCACTAAAAACACTTTGCCCGACCCGGGCATCGAACTCGAGACTTCGTGGTGTGAAGCGCATGTACGTTAACCACTTGACAAGCAAGGCTTGACAATTAGTATCTAGTAGATACTAATAATTATAAATTTTATTCAGTACTTAGAATTTCATACTAAAACACGTTTTTTTAACAAGTACCTACCAATATTATCGATATCAAACTTAATAAAACCCCCAAAGCTATCAAAACGCTTGTCACAATATTAAAGGAGTCCTGAGAATCATTTTCTCCCAAACGGTTACCCGTAGACGATGCGAATAGACTTTATCTTTGTTATTTTCTATCCAAGTGTCAACATTTTACACTCCATATCTTTATTTCTTTATTTTACTTAGGTATTGGCTTATTGTTTGAAAAAAAAAAATATAATTTGATAAAATTTTATTGATTAAAAGATTTCATAATCATCTCCATAACTTGGCTATATTCGGATGACAATTCAAGGGCATTGTAATTAACAAAAGAATAAACCTAAATGATACATAAATTAATGATCTAATTGAGTATTGTAAAAGTTTGACATTGTGTTGAGTTACGACCATTGTTTAATTACTGAAAACCAGTATTAACTTTATGTTTCAGTACTTATTGAAACTCCAATGAAATATCTCAAACTAAATGAAATTCAAGTTTTTCTTAATAATATTCTAAATTAGTGTAAAACTGTAAACTGTCGCCACTTATCTGCAAACTCTGGTTTTTAACCGACTTCAAAAAAGTAGGTGGTTCTCAATTCGTCTGTATCTCATAACTTTCGACTGGGCGAAGCGATTTTTATTTTTTTTTTAATGTTGGTGCGTTTCCATTTAATTTTGGTCCTGTTCGGACAATAGCACCCATGAAAAAACTATATAAATAAGTCTATAATTGAGTGCACGGTTGGCGTGGTGGTTAAAGCGGTCGCCTCGCCGCTTTCAACTGCGCTGGTGTTGTGGGTTCGATCCCCACATGGGACAAATCTTTGTATGGTTCGCAAAGATTTGTTCTGACTCTGGGTGTGCTCTGTGAGTGTGAAATGTATGTTTGTGAACACCCTCGCGACACAGGAGTTATTCCTAATGCGGGCGTCTCGCTTTAAAAAAAAATGTTTTAAATATGTGTGCGACAAATTAACGAGTAACTCAATATCATGCCAACCGATTCAGATGATTCTTTTGTCAGTGCTATTTTTATAATTGAAGTCGGTTTTTTTTTAAAATTAATAACACAATAATGGAGGACACGGGACACCAAAAATCTCGTAGACAGGAAACGTATGCACTGACCACGTCTATAAAGTATGCATAGCGTAGTAAAATTATTCTGGGCTACATCAAGGCAATTACATTTCAGTTTCAATCCGTCCGCCGTACTAGATTATGTATGAACCACAGCATCATAAACACATAATCCTCCTTTTATATCCGTTGGCAAAGTGCCAATAGCTGTGAGGTCGGGTGAAGAAGGCAATAGAGTTGTATTGATGAGGTTTTTATTTATTTGTTGTTCTGATAGACCGATAGAGCGGTATTATTTACAAAAAAAAATACAGCATGTCTAAATCACTTAATATAATTTAAAGATAAATAAACTGCTCTGAAAGCTGGTCTTGGTCTTAATACCGCATTCTACAATGTCGATAAGGTATCCACCAAAAAACGATGACTGAACGTGTTAAGACATAAGCTATCAGAAACCGACTGTATTTTTTTTTTCAATATATTCAATCTGCTATAAGATCAGCAAATAGTTAAACAACGTTATGTACTAACAATGAACTTGGGGCTAGAATAGAAGATTTAACCCTAAGCTAAAATCAAAGCTAACACTCGTAGCATTTATAAATGCACTTTTTATAGCAGCTACATGGCAAGACTTAAAAATACTTAAGGACTTTTAAAAATAATACCACCGATAAGAAGTAGTTATTCATAATTAATATTTTTTATACATAATCATTTTAGTATAACAAACTTAATACACAATTACTGAAAAGACTCTGAAAATTATAACTGTAATTATAACACCTACTTGAAAAACTGTTACATAAAAAAAAAATGTGTACTTCTTAGCATAACATTTCTTTACTTCACAGTAGCGTAATAGCCGTTATTATGTAGTATACATTATGTACACAATACGTGAAGTAGGTATTCTAATTTAAATTCAAATTAGTTCAAAGAATTGACGTGGTTCAGATAAATATAAACCAGCGTATCAATGTTATAATTAAGTAAACATGATGTGTTCGAATGTTCCTACATTTTGGAATAGTAATTTATTCTAACTGAATCAACTGAATTATAATTTTTAAATGCTTTCTGAGAACTTTCCGCTCAGTTGCTCACTCCATAATTAAAGATAAATGGAATCATTAGGAGTTGAAATTATTATTTTTACTGCTTCCGCCAAGTCGAGCTAACAGGCACGGCAGTATCATCCTCTTCTCGAAGCTATTCCTGCCATTTTCGACCTAATATAAACAATGTTTTTAAAAAACTATAACTCATGTAATAATTAACTTTGTTGTTTTTCAGGGTTCCATACCCAAAGGGTAAAAATGGAACCCTATTAGGTATTGAGACTTGCCTGTCTGCCTGTCACCAGGCTATATCTCATGAACCGTTATAGTTAGACAGTTAAAATTTTTACAGATTATGTAAAACTGTTGCTGTTTTAACAACAAATACTAAAAATTGAATAAAATAAACATTTAGGAGAGGGGGCTCCTATTCAACAAACAAGTATTTTTTGCTCGATATTGATAACGGTAACAGGCAGACGCTAGAAATAATCACAAAATATTTAGTAATACATATATTTACTTTAAAAAAAACAATTTAAATTAAGAACAAATAAATATTTAAGCAGGACAGACAACAGACATTATTTTTTGCCGTTTTTATAGATACTGGCACGAAACCCTACATGAAGAAGAGTAACGTATCCAAGCCGATTAATTTACCAACCAAAATAACTCAACCACGTCACATTCAGAAGGGATCTAATCTAAACCCATATAATCAAATTTTAGTTTCTAAAGATCAATATCCAACAAAACTTTTCACAGAGAACCCATTTTCGAAATCACATTATATTCTGTCATTGAACTGCGAAAGGAGATTATCACAATAAATTGAATAGAAGCTGATTTCACGCCGACACAAACTTAATTGGGTTAGACGCGATGACATAGTATACTGTGTTATTTATATAGCTTGGGTAAATAAAAGCTGCTGTGACGCAATCGATAAGGGGTGGACTTGCGATACAGAGGTCGTAGGTTTGAATCCTGGCCATGACACCACGGACGTGAAACTTTCTCCAGACACAAGCGAATTAAACTTACCTGGAGAGGATTAACAAGAATACTAGTAATTTGTATTTGTAAATACCTATAGCATATTGAGAATATTGAGGCAACCTGCATGCCAGAGAGTGCCTAAAAGTGCTCAAGGGTGTGTGAAGTCCACCAATCCGCACAAAGCCAGCATGGCGGACTAGGGCCTAACCCTTCTCATCATGAGAATAGGCCCGAGCCCAGCAGTAGGACATGTATAGATACAGGACTGCTATTATTTTGTTTTTATTATATAGTGAAAAGTTATTTTATAGCTTTGTTAGGAAAGATAGATATTTAAGCGTTCTTTTGTTACATAATACTAAATAATTTTCAAATGAATTCGGTGTATTGTTAGTGTTTTTGCAACAATTTTGTGAATGTCAGTAATATCTATATGTTTTTATAAATTGTGATTAATATAATTGGTTCCTGTGGCCGTTTTAATCAAATAAATAAATAAATAAATTATAATAAATAAATACCACAGTAAATAAATAAATTAAGAACGCTGGTCTAACAATAAAATTATTTTTCAATGAAATTCAGAGAAACATAAACAGTGATTTTGTATTGCTTGTTATTTCCTAGAAAAATCTATGAAAATATTTTTAAAAGCAGAGTAATCTCTTCATTGTAGACCTTCGCAGAATTGTTACAATTGTTTGTTTAATTGAGTATTCCATTTTATTTTGTCTGTATTATACTATTATATACCAGTAATGGAGATTGGTATAAAATAATAGTTTATTTTGGGTCGTAAGGGCGTTTTACTCGTACAAAATAAAACACAAATTTTGATTGTTTTAATCATAAATAACTTAAATCACCCTCTATCCCATGAGACCTAAAGATAACAGGTGAAATGTGGTTGTACACTTGTGCCACACCCTTCTGGGTAATATAAGATTGATGTTATGTTAACTAAAATAACAACTTTATAAAAATTGAGACTGAGACAATTACAATGTTATTATATTAATATTACAGCCTACCTCGTTTATATTAAACGCACTTACGATACTTAAGCAAACACAATTAGTGGTAGTAGGTATTTGAGAAATCGTAAATGCAATAATATTACTCATAGAAAAACAGGTAAAAATACTAGTGGTTAGCGTATGTGACCTATTCCTATTGTTGGGAAGAGGCTTTGGGTGTTCACGTCGACCTCCGTGGGTCTATTGTGATTGTAGCCTCATATTATGTAGCCTTATAGACTCTCCTTTAGGCCAATAGCCTCCATAAACTGGAGCAGTCGGCCGATCGGGAGTGACTTGACATCATCCGGATCCAAGATATGGCGTCCCAGTATATGACCTAAGCTCTTATCGCGAGGTCTCGGGTTTTGTGCTTGGGTCAAGGATAGTTGTTATTACGAATTCTTTAAATAAATTTTCAATAGCAAGTGAAGTGTGGGTAACATACACCTCTGCCACACCCTTCTGGGTTGGCGTGAAGTTATGTTAACTAAAAAATAATTTAAATCTATCAGAATTGAAACTCGCTGAATTAATTCCAGCAATTCTGCATGTGCTGTGTCTACCTACACTACCCGCTACACAATACTAATTCCAACTTTTTGCAATCAAGAGTCTGTCCGTCAGTTGACTATGTAAGTTTTTCATGTATTTGTACACGTTGCTATCAATGGCTTTTTGTTTCAGCGCTGCCCGTGTATGCCATATTGAGTATAATACTTAGTTCCGTGGTCGTCGTGCTCGCCATACTATCAGTATTTATATACCGGTATGTATTGTTTAAAAACTATTTATAATACCTTTTTCATTTGTAATTATAATAATAATGTATATCTTTCTGAATTCCTCTCCTCTTTGCTTTGGTAAAAAGTGAAATCCATCGTAAAGAGCAACATAATAAAATGGAATTGTTTTTAATGGCCTGTAGTTGCCATTTATAAGCAGGTCTTTATTTAATAAAGATGACCATTTGGCAATTTTGTAAAAAAAAAATATAAATATTGTTATGTGTATGTTACGTGTGTTCGACAGACAAAAAGAGAAAAATATGTCGGATTGTGACGATTGAAAACTTTTTTGTTCTTAATTTATAATTGTCATTGGATTCTTTACTCTTTTTTCCATAGGCACTACAAATTGGAGGCTGAGATAGCAATGATGACGTGGCGCGTCAGCTGGACTGACGTACTGCAGCCAGGGGGACGATTACGAGGGAGCATGCACTCCCTAGCGAGGCGATACAGCACTGGGGTAAGTTATGTAACATGGAACAAATCTTTTTATTAAAACTGACGTGAGTTTGTAACATTATTAAAATTATGAAATACGGGTGTTACTCACGTAATGTTGGTCTATTTAGTCGACCGCGGTTTCGCCTATATGTCTAGGCATTATCAAGAGAGTGCGATACGTCGCGCCTGAGTCGCAGCCAGTCTTGCTAATGCCTAGACATATAGGCGAAACCGCGGTCGACTAAATAGACCAACATTACGTGAGTAACACCCGTATTTTCATAATTTTAATAATGGAACAAATCTGTTTTATGTTATCTGTTGAATAATATATATAATTATCATTCATCGAACCTTTTCCCAGACACATTAGAGTCAACTTCTAGTCTAACAAATTAGGTTGTAGCCTAATTTGTTAGATTAGAAGTATTTTACGTAAACCATCAGACCACTATCAGACCTCTACGTAAGGGCAATACTATACTCTTGTTGTTAGACGAGCTGTCAGACTTTCTAGCCTCTGACTACCTGTAACAACTAACATAGATGCTTAAATTACCCGGGCCGATGGCTCTACGTGCTGTCTGAGGCACGTCGGAAATCTCATTATGTTCAAGATGGTAACCAATCCAACGGCCGACCAAAGAAAGTATTGCTTAACCTTCAAGATCGATCGATCTACGCAGCTTTGACGTAGCCACGAGCTCCTCCTTCATGCTATCTGATGAATGGTACATTGATATTTAAATGACGATCTATTTCTGGTTAATTCAATACAGGTCTTATTGAAATTTATTTCTGAACTATATTTAAATCCGTGCAGCCGTGTCTTACAAAAGAAACCCACAATATGGTTCCAATATTATAAAAATTTTACAAAAATTCACAATTGAAATTATCATCCACCATTCCTTAGAAAATGTTGTTAGGTTGTAGGTACGAGAAGGTATATTTTATTTATTATAGATACAAGTCTTATTCGCGGCAATATTTTTAAACCGACAGTTTCGCTCGAATCACACCAATCGTAGTCACGAGCTGACTTGACAAATTCCAAAAGTTATAAAAAAGGTATACTTTACTTACTTTAAAGTATTTGACATGCAGCGTAACAGCGGACACCATTATAAGGTTACCACAAGGGTAAAATTTCACATACATAGCAGCTAAAATACAAATAAAATACCTTGCACAAATAAAATTATGGCTCCACATAAATTTCTCACGACAAAATCATATTCGAAAAAGGGTCTAAATATACAAGCCATTGGAAACGACCTATTTACCCGTCGTCCGTCATTCCGAGACGCTGAGGTCGTTCAAATGGATACGGATCAACAATTTAGTTAGGCCTATCGTACAGTGAGAAATTCAAACGGTTATTTTTTGCTAAAACAAAAAAAGAATGAGAAAAAGAATAAAAAATAAATTAATATCTTTACATTTCGCTATAGGAACAAATAAAGGACATTTTTTTAAGTGGCAAAAAGGGCTCTTTTTTACAGAACATGTTAAAACCCACAGAATTCTATTATTGTTTCTGTAAAAACCTTTATGAAAAATCACATCTCACCAGTTCTGCACCTTGGCCTATCGAAAAGAAAAATAAAAAAAAGAAAAGAATAATTTATTCTGGCATAAGAAAAAAAAGAAAACATCTATGAAGAAATAATTTTAAAATACTATTCATAATGTCAGAAATGGTACGCATCTGAGCACAATACTGCAGCGCTAAAAGCACGGCAGCGCTGATAATTCTGATGCCCAGTAAGTAAATAAGTAGCAGTGTGACAAAATAAAAAAATATCGCCGTCTATCTTTACAGTTGCAGACCTCGTGCTGCTTTTGTGAATTTTCAGACAAAACAAATTACAAAAGAAAGTAAATTCTGTTCATTGTACTCACAGCTTTATCTAATCTCCAAACTTCGTTTGACACGCCATGATACTGGAAACACCTCATGAATTTGAATGCCACAAGTTTGGCACATTAGGAAGAATTCATTATTTGGGAGGGTAGAAAAACAATTTTGTTTTTGTTTGGGTCTGCAGTTGTTCGTAGTTGTTTGAAGGTTGATCTGGCAGTTTGTAAGTTTGCGTTACATTTGTGACAGGCTGAAAGTTTAATAAGAGAAGTTATTTGAATGACGGGTGATTTTGATTGCAACAATTATCAATGCCTGGCCAGAATTGAATTTTATAGTAAGTCTCAATCAGGATGAGTAAGAATTTTACAATCCATCATAAAGTATTTTGTTTTAATTTAAAAAAGTGCTTTAATCTTATTAAAAAAAACCATTGTCTTAATGAATAAAATATGGCTAGACAATATCTGCAATCAATATCAGTGATACTTAAAAAAAAATATTTTTAAGCAATCGTACAATTTGTGTGATCAGTAACTGTAGCAATAGTATTTAAAAGCGTTAGTAAAAGAATATTATAAATACATCATTAAAATAGACTTTTAACAATATTTTCACAAGTTATAATATATTTCATAATATTGTCTATAGGAAAGAAGATACCGTTATTCCTAGCCTATTTGGTTGTAACTCTGCAGGGCACATATTTCCCAATGTAACTTTGCAAAACGCAAAATTATTACCTGGTAACCCGAACACCCTTCTCGTGATTTTCATTGTGAAAAACCATTGAGGGGTAACAATCAAAGAATAATCTTCCACAATTTGTTTGAACCATACCTTTCCTGGTTATAATAGTAACTATTGATCTTATTACTTCCGTAACATTTACTCTATTCTATGAAAATTATAAATTGCTTTTATCTTCTTTTACAATAAGAGAATTATCGACAATGAAAGGAAAGAATGAGGTTGTTCGTTTTCTCTATGGTCTTTTCCGACCACCCCGGCGATTATAATAATAGGGCAGTAGGTGATTATGGTAAATTGCATCTTTTGTTTCCGCTTTTTTATGCCGTGAGAAAAAAGTTAAAAGTAGAGGAAAAGTATTTTACACCTTTCCAGCACGCAAAGGCTGGTTTGTATCCACGATATCAGAGAGTAAAACTCGTTTTTACTGTTATACCATTTTATAAACATAGATTTCGCCATCGACACGAGAAATGAAGAATATAATTTTAACATTTTCTTACTGGGAGGGGTGGAAACCAGTATTTAGCAATACTCGTGAGGATTTGATGTTTCGTTTTTGTGGTTTTTAATCATTCGTGTAGCTCAGTTAAATCATTCGCTACGCTCATTATTAAAAATAACACTCAATCACAATATCAAACTTTTTCACTAGTACCATAAATAACAACACTACGAGTATCTTTTATTTTCACATTTCAACAACAATTTTATTATTCAAATAAATCTTGTTTTTGAATGGTAGCTTGCTTCACTGCTTTTCAAAAATATTCTAATAACTAGACACCAATAATTCTACTTCTATCAAAACGACAACGATCGAAAGTAATAATCCAATATCAAACAATTTAGCAATTTAATATTCTGATGGTCCAATAATTTGAATATTTCCGTAACTTTAATACTCTGTTGAGCCACTCATCATTTCCAAAGTTTCTTCAATATGCCCGATAGACTTACAGCTGGAAACTTGCTTACAAAAAGTTCTAAAGTAATAAATTTCAAGTGTTGAGCGACCTGTTTAAAGTTCGATCACGACGCTGTTAATGTTCAATGAACTTTAAATATAAAGGGTCTTATAAAATTTGTAATTGCGACATGATTGGGTCAGATTCCCTGATCATTAGTAACATTGTTTTACTATCGTACAATCTCTTTTTTAATTATTAACCAAAAGTTCCTTTTCTCTGTTAGCTAAGATGTATAATTATAGTTTAAAGATATTTAAGCTGCCAACTATCGAGTCCTAGAATATAATTAAAAGAAATTTAAGGTTATCTCGACTGAAAAAAATATTGATTTCAGAACCTACCTTCAATTATTATTATAAATATCAAAGCACTCTTTTAAACGCATCTAACGTTAGATTGAAATCTACTCACGATATTGCATTTTTCCAGACCACATTCTCCGATGATGCGACATCACTCGCCGGCGACAGACAGGTGTACGCTCCTTGTGGATTCTACAAAGGCTGCAGAGTTGCTATTAAAAAAGTGGATAAACAACGTATAGACTTGACAAGACCTCTCCTTCTAGAATTAAAGAAGATGAAAGATCTAGAACACGACCATTTAGCAAGATTCTTCGGAGCCTGCGTGGACCCGCCTCACTGCTGTTTCTTGACGGAATATTGTCCCAAAGGATCATTGCAGGATATCTTGGAAAATGAATCTATTAAACTGGATTGGATGTTTAAAGTCAGTTTGATGCATGACATTGTCAAGGTAAATTTAGCAATAAACTTTGTCATGAATTCATTGTTCAATATTTATCTTATTCTTGAACTATTTCTATATTCATCTAAATTTAATTAAGTTCGTAGTAAGTAGGTGAGGAAATAATACAAACAAGGCAAAGCATTTGAATAATACTCGACAATATTTTTGACTATTGGCCGGCAAAATTCACTACTGAGTTTAGTAATTTAGAGAACGCAAGACATTGACGAATGTAGTGCCGATTTATTTACTTTTCCTAATTGAAATTCAACTAAGTCTTTTAGACCAAAGATTTACTTTATTTTTTTGAGCTTCACTTCCTTTGGCCTTTACTCTTTAATAAAAAAAGGTTTTGTTACAGAACTCGAGTAAATATACAACGAAAAATATTTAAATAATAAAATTTAATGAATCGTCATTTTTACGTGGGACTTACTGGAATAAGGTTACCAAAATAGAAGAAACCTTCATTTTAAATCGTTTATGAAGAATATTTTCGTGATTTATTCGGTGTATTTCATTACGTTTAGACAAACCTATTTTGTATACTTGCTAATCGATCGCGATCTATACGTAGCAGTCAGTTTCACCGATTTTGCTATCCGGTGGACTTGTAATTGCTACTTTTATTTTTGATTATGTTCTGTTACATGTACATTTAACCCAAATAAAAGAACACGGCATATTCTAATAAATCACCGTGTACTTTGTTCAGGACCCTTTTACTAGGAATGAATTGAACACATTAATTAAACGTATAGAAAAAGGTCTCAATACTCGGAAACAGGTGTCCATAAACAGCCGGAACCAATTACTTCTGAACCCATTTAAAACCTTTTTTTGAATATTCATTGATTAGCACTTCAAAAAGTCCTTTAGCGTACCTATTTTTTTTAATAGGCAAGATTATGTTTCGGCGTTAAAATTCCTGTCAAATTGTATCTATTACTCAGGCATTATTAAATCTATGTGGTAGACGAAATCATAGAAATGGAATAATTAAATTAAAAATACATGACAAACTGAAATTCAGTACCGTTTTTACTAAATTGTTTAACTCCAAAGCTAATAAAACTTAACGTATGAACCGCAAAACTCGATAAAAACAAATTTATATTTCTTCGCACTGAATATGTGGACGATCTCGACCATATTACTCGATCGAGTAACTCTTTCTTCATAATTACAATATAATAAATCCATATTCACTAGTCACGTATTTTTAGGGCATGCATTACCTGCACGGATCAGACATCAGATCACATGGAGGTCTAAAATCAAGCAACTGTGTTGTGGATTCCCGATTTGTACTGAAGATCACCGACTTCGGACTGTATGCGTTGAGGACTCCTGAGAAAGACTCTAGAGCTCATAGCTATTGGACACGTGAGTATTAATTTTTGGGTGCTGAATGACTTTTTATAAATAGCATTTTATTTTACTCAAAAATAATTCATTGTCTTCTAAATTACTGACTCAGTCACCTAACCCAGTGGCTGACTTGGTCATTTTAATGTTTCTTTTACGATAATCTCACTAGTTATTTGAAGGAAAAATTAATAGTATTCTTGTTAACCCCCTCCAGCTAAGCTTAATTTTCTTGTGTTAGGAGGCAGTTCACGTCCGTGGTGTAATGGCCAGGATTCAAACCTACGACTTCTCGATCGTTAGACCGATGCCTTACCCATTGCGCCACGGCCGCTTATGATGATGTATAGTTTACATTTATCCGCTTCATTTATTATTTATGTTTATTTTTATGCTCTTTTTATTAACATTCTAAGTCACCAAAATGTTGTTACATCAATCAGTTGACAACATTTCCTTCAAGTTAAAACATTGTCATATTTTTTTCTACAACCATATTGCATTAAAAATCTGCATTTTATATGTGAATTAAGGCACCTTAATTTTGTTCCATTTTAGTTCGCACTTCAAGCAAGAACTTAGTACAATTTATTGCATTCAATGGTAAGGAATACTAAAATTTAAATATTCTCAGAATTAAAAAACAACTGAAATCATACGAAATATTAGATATCACGGGATATTTACCATGTATTTTGTTGTAGCAAGTTTTCCGATATTTCGCTGTTGTTGCAAGCCGCTTGTTTACGATAAAACTGTTATAACGTGAGCAAGCGGCTTGAGCAGCTGCGAAATATCGGAAAACTCGCTACAAAAGTAACGTAGTAAATATACCGTAATATCTAATATTTTGTAAGAAAATGACCATGTTTAGTAGTCTCAAAGCTTAAACTGAAATCATTGTTTTATTTCGTATTTTTTTTACTTCTTGAGAATTATAATTATATTTACAAATCCCACAAAAGTTTTCCAAAAAGTTCCAAAACTCCCAAAGATCCGGCCCAGCTTAATCAAAAATAAACTTACAAAAGTTTTGAGTTTAATTATTAGGTATATTATATTTATTTTATTACATAATTGTATTTATTTAATAGTATATAATACAAAGCATATTTAAATACTGCACTTTATTTTTTTAAATATGTGTTTTTACCTGAAATGTTTGGAAACTAGTTTATAACGAAGGCACTACTAACTGCCGTATTTTTATACATTGCGAATCGGGTTGTAATTCTAAAAATAATATTATTATTAAGTTTTACCTTTTTTATAGACATAATTATGTTAGTCAAAATTATAAATTAAAAAAATTCAGTTTGTATGTACTTGTAAATCAATTTATGATTAATAATACAATTTTGACAAAATGGGCAGAACAAACATGTATTTTAATGTGCAATTTTATGTCGAAATATTTACGAAATATTAGATATTACGGAATATTTACTTTGTATATTTGTTGTAGTGTTTTTCGATATTTTAATTACCAATAACTATACGAAAATACTCGTTTTATCGTGAACACGCTACAGCAAATAAATATACATGGTAAATATCCCATGATATCTGCTATTTCGTAAGAAAATTATTATGTTTAGTCTCAAATCACATATTAGACAAAGATTTGATAATATTAAACTTATAACTCGATAAGGAATGTATAAGAATACGGCGGTAGGGAGTGTAGTCAAATACATACAAAAATAACTTTCAGTGTTAAATAGAGTTTTTTTTCTATTAGATGTATTAGCATCTTACTTAATTACATTTAATAAAAGTCTGAATACACATGCCACTGCCCGTCACGGGTCTCTTATAATGATAATAAGGTTTCGAAAAAACATTTTACATAAGTATTATTTCTTCAGGTCTACTGTGGACTGCTCCGGAGCTTCTCCGTATGTCCGAGCCGCCTCAGGAAGGAACACAGAAAGGCGATGTCTATTCTTTTGGCATCATCATGCATGAGATCGTCAACAGACAAGGCGCGTATTGGCTTGGACCAGGAATTGATATGTCTCCGAAGGGTAAGTTGTAAATCCTTGCTAATTGTTGTGTCCGGGAAGTACGGGGAGCTAAGTGAAACCACTGTTTGCCGTTAGAATTTATTCTAGACTGCCTTAACCTACCATTATATTTCCTTATACAAGTTAAGTTAAGCACATATAGATGTGCTTAACTTAACTTAGAACTACCCTCCACCAACCGTATATTTACATTGTGCGTATCTTTAGAGTATTGTAGGAGTACCTACATACATTACACTAATAATATAAAGTTTGTGAGTATGGATTTATGGATGTTTGTTACTCATTCACTCAAAACTACCAGATTGATTTTGAAGAAATTTTGCACACATATAGCTTATAGTCTAGATTAAAATGAAGGCTAACTAACTATTTATTGACATGCCATGCGGGCTGAGCCGTGAACAGAAGCTAGTATCAAATAACATTGATTTTAGATTGCCAGCAGAACATAAACAGCTTCTGCCAGCGTCTTCAACCTGCTTGGTAAGTCGGAAACCCTTGAAAGGAACCCCGCTGCCTGTCGTTATAATATATTTTTTTTTGTAATAAGTTAGAAAATACACTTACAGACTTATTTAATTATTAGTAAAGTTTAAAATTTACAAGGATATTGACGTATCGCTGCTCATTTACTGGTTCCCATGACATTTAACCGACTTTTTGAACCAAGTTAACTAAAAAAAGAACAAACTTCTTATAATTAACTTGTTTGTTTGTTATGTACCTACATTTCAAATGACGGTATATTTTTGATTTTAAATTATAGAACGCAAAAAAGGCTACATAACGTGAATACACATATTTACTGATAAATAACGAGGATCCGAGATATATATTATAAAAAAAGAAAATTGTATTAACTTTATCCAATATGGCGGCACATAGGCATTGAGGTCGTAATTTTCAGGGTAAGCTTTTTTAAGCTTTTATAAGCTTTCTCTACAAAATATCCAAAAATGTATATGTTGTAAAGGCAGCTGAAAATATTTTTTTTCTTGCACTATTTATACATCAATGAAATAAGAAATGTTTTTAAAATTGTAAATTTAATTTGGACCGTAAAAATTTTCTGCTACAACCACTTCGTAAATTAAATATTTTTAATCAAATGTTTTATTGATTTCCAAAGCAATTTGAACTAAATAATACGGATATAAATAATTTATTGATTTTGGTATCGTATCGTCAGCAAAGAAAGTTATTTCACTGTATAACATATTTAAATTGTTCTAAACCACGTATTTTATAATCTCAACATTTTAGTTTTCTTCTCTTTCTAGTTTGACTGTATAAGTCAATCAAATGTTGTAAAATATAATAATTGAATTAAACGGCAGTGGCGTAATGGATACAAAACATATTGCTATATTATGTTTGTGTATTTCACAAGTACTTACGTTTATAACCGTACTGACAATTAAAAATGTAAGCCAGATAACACACAAAAGATATAAATACTTCACCGGTTTACTCTTTGAATCAACAAGCGTTTAATTTTGTAAACAACACTGGCCATTAACAGAAGCTTAACCTACATCCGCTGTTAAATATTGAAATCTCTATTGAGCCCAGGTTTAAGCCCAGCGTAACCACAGTACCAGTAAGGACCGGTTTCAGCAAAAAATTCCTAGTAGCCAATTAGTAACTCATTTGTATGTTGAAATGTCGGATTAGTGTTAAAATTTATAAAATAAACCTGTCAATAAAATATAATATACACATCAATAAAATATAATATGATATTTACAAAACTTTATAGAGCACCAAAAATTTTCTCAGCATCGTGGCCAGAAGGCTGGCAGCATTGCCATGTTGTATGGCAATGCTTATTGTTTGAGCCAAATAAAAACCAGCCTTCTGGTCACGAGTCGCATTGATAAGTCTTTTTGATATTTCTTTAAAAAGCAGCCGTGCCCATGGCCCTAAGGTTTAGATTGTTATATTTGCGTCACTTGAGGTTCGTGAGGAGCTTCTTGCAGAAGTAGCCGCTGTTTCAGCACAAACTACCGTGCTTGGAAGATGAGATGGCGCAAAAATTATTGAATCATTATTAAACTTTCACATAGTATATTGACGCATGAAAAAAACTGTACATCATACTTTTTACTTTTATTTTAATAGTTTGTGAAATTTTACTGAATATAATTATAGGTTTTTAAATTGTATAATAGGAAATCGCATAATAAATTATTACAGCAATATATTTAGTTGGTTTATATTCTGCAGTATAATAATCTATATCATGTGAATAAATTAAATTTTAACTTAACTTTTAGTTCTTAGATGTCATTGTATTCTTATTGCTTGTGTAAAGGAATTAAGCTATTTCTATTTTGTTTGAATAGAAATCATCGAGACGGTAATCGCCAGCGGTCTTCGCCCGAATACGTCCCACCATCGGTCATGTGAGGTTGACGATGCCACAGAGCTGATGAGAAGGTGCTGGGCAGAAGACCCTGCTGAACGCCCCGACTTCGCTCACTTAAAGGGAGCAATCCGACGTCTCAACAAGTAATGTTTATGTACATATTTCTTCATCTTCTGGATAAGGATTGGATTTTCCTATTCTTTTTGGGCTTAAATTTTATACTGAAACTAGCAATATATTTCATTTGCAAAGTCTATTTACTTGCTAACTGCACATTTTTTCGAATATCTTTTAATGGGATTCATAATATCATGAAATATCATGGAAAGTTTCCTAAGACCATTTTCATGTAGTTGCAATATCTTTTTTATAATGATAACCTAAAGATCATCAACGAAGTTGTCTTTATTATTCTGCCTTTGCTTATAATTAGTTATTGTTTGCGTCTTCGCCAGTAAACGTAGGCTATAGATGATTTTCTCTGGCTAGAACAATTACTATACCGCTTATATCCAGATTAGAGTGTTTTAGATGTGAAACTATAACAGACAGACAGACAGAGTCGCATTCGAACTTATAATGTTTGCAAGGAAACATTTACTGAAGTGAACCTTAAACCGAGATGTAGGTATTCAATATCAAATCTATCTCAAAATAGCACGGAATCTCGGCATTGAGCATGATAGTCACGTGCTTGTCCCCAACACAGAATCCTCACATCTTTGTAAGTCCCAAAGGAAACACGTGACCCGCTTTTCACTCATAAACTCGGCATGTTAAACATCCTAGCATTTTATGATACACATAAATTGAATAAAGAAATTCGTGTCACCCAATTTTGCTCGCCGCTTCGCATATTTAGGTCACTTATTTTATGTATCGCAAATCGAATTTCCACGTAAAATATTAAACGTTAATTTAATTGTATTACAGAACTCAAGAAAGTAGCAATATTTTAGATAATTTGCTTTCCCGTATGGAGCAGTACGCTAATAATTTGGAATTCTTAGTTAGTGAAAGAACACAAGATTATTTGGAAGAGAAAAAGAAATGCGAAGAACTATTATATCAGTTACTACCCAAGTAAGTATAATAATTTTTTGTGCTATTCTCAAGATGTTAATTAATAAAACATAAAGGATTGTTATATACTTATCAACAGGAGTATTATATTTTTTTACCAAAGAATTCGAAGATAAGAAAGTATTCTTAAGTAGCGAGAAATATTATTTTTCAAACAAGACATCAACTAACAAAATGTCCAGAAAATTTAACTTTTACTTTACTCTTTTATTAATTTTAATGATTTACCTTTGTGTTCTAAATTACACGAAATTTTAATTGAACTTTTAAAACACAAAGGTCTTATTTGTTTTCAAAGGTTCTGAATTTATTTCAATGTACTAAGAACTTTAAAATTAAAGGTACTGATTGAATATAATATTTTTTCGTATCAGGTCCGTAGCATCTCAGTTGATCAACGGGCAGTCTGTAGTCGCAGAAACGTTCGAACAAGTGACCATCTATTTCTCCGATATCGTTGGCTTCACGGCATTATCAGCAACTTCTACTCCCATGCAAGTGGTGGATTTGTTAAACGATTTGTACACCTGCTTCGACTCGATTGTTGAAAACTATGACGTGTATAAGGTGAGTCAAATATACTTATGTTAGGAACAAATTGATGAACGTGACGTCCAGAAATGACGTATCAGTAAGAAGCGACCGTAGCTGGATGGCTAAAGCGGCTGCCCGGTGTGCAGTAAGGTCGCAGGGTACAAATCCTGCCGGTCCCATATCTTTTTTCAACTGTTTCTTAAGTTGCTAAGCATAACTAAATGCTATAAAAATAATCAATTAGAAGTTGAAATACTTGTATTTTTTATATGTTGCGGCCGCGAAGGCTTGGTCTAACATTAAGATAGTGGTTGACAAAAAATGATTCAGTTGTACTTGAATCCATAGTTAAATTGGTAAAAGCACTGGGAACGCAGATCTCGGGGGTGTAATTGGGTTGAAGTTCCATTGGATCTTATTGTACTACTTACTGTGAACTGTAATATTTAAAAAAAAAGGATGTAATTAGTTATGTTATTTAATTCCGTTTTGATTTTATCTATAAAAACTATGACGTCTATAAGATGAAATATTAGCATTTTTTTATCGATGTATTCTGACAAGTATTTTGTCTCTTTTTTAATTTTACTGTCATATTTAGAAACATTTCAATTGTTAACACCATGATACAGCATTTTTAAGTTACAGCTGAACTGCCTCCTTTAACAATATTTTATCCATTACTATTCAAATTTTTTATCCATTACTTACAAATGCATCTAAATTTGAGACTTACTTAGTAATTGCTTAGTAACGGGTGGCGCAAAAGTAAAGACCCTATTTGGTTCAGCTATAACATTTTTTCTAAATTAGAAAACTAGATTTAGATTTTTTTAAATGTATATTTGTGCCATTAAATTTCGTACCATTAGGATTTAAAGATGATGTCTTTTAAATGGTGACCTCCAGAGTTGATACACATTTGAGCCCTATTTATGACATTTTGCATAACTTGCCGTAACACTTCCTGCGATATGTTCGTTATTTCTTGACGAATGTTTTCTTTTAGAGCTGCGAGAGTCTGTGGCTTGTTCACATACACCCGAGATTTCAAAAAACCCCAAAGAAAGAAGTCTGGACTGGTCAGATCGGGTGATCTTGCAGGCCAAGGCAAATCGCCAAAACGAGAGATAACTCGGTCTGGAAAAGCGTCCCTCACTAAGTCCATAGTGTCGCGCGCTGTGTGTGCCGTAGCGCCGTCTTGTTGAAACCAGATGTGCTCCAGCCCCAATTCGTCCAAACTGGGTATCAAAAACTCACGTAACATGGTTCTGTAGCGTTCTCCAGTGACAGTTATCGCATTGCCTCCAGCGTCTTCGAAAAAATAGGGTCCGATCACTCTGTCAACACAGATGCCACACCATACAGTAACTTTTAGTGGGTGTAGAGGTGTTTCTTGAATAATGCGCGGATTATCAGTGCCCCAGAACCGAGTATTCTGCTTATTGACATGCCCTGAGAGATGGAAATGCGCTTCGTCACTCATAACCAATTTTGAAGGAAAATCATCCTCTTCAAGGTGTATCAACTCTGGAGGTCACCATTTAAAAGACATCATCTTTAAATCCTAATGGTACGAAATTTAATGGCACAAATATACATTTAAAAAAATCTAAATCTAGTTTTCTAATTTAGAAAAAATGTTATAGCTGAACCAAATAGGGTCTTTACTTTTGCGCCACCCAGTATTTAAATCACCTAAAAAATCAAAGCAGCCGTAAGTCTATCCCAAATTGAGACACGTTTATAAGAGTGCTACAATAACGGCACACCGAAAGCATTTTATTATTTAAAAATATTTTTTTACTCATTAGGTTGAAACGATAGGCGATGCATACATGGTAGTATCAGGTCTACCCGAATGCAATGGCCCTCGGCATGCATGCGAAATAGCGCGCATGGCATTGGCACTGCTGGATGCTGTCAAACGGTTCCACATCAGACACAGGCCGCATGATCAGCTGAGACTGAGGATTGGTCTACACTCTGGTGAGTTTACTACTTTATTATGGTAAAGAGCGATTTTGTTTTGTTTTTATTTATACAGGCGAGTGTTCTCGAGCCTGATCTCTGCCGCAAGTCAACATAAAAATATACCCATTTTTATACGCTTTTGTTTAATGTTTTTAATTACCATGGCCGTCTGCTCCTAATGTCTGTATCCATCTTCAAATCTGGGGCCCGCCAAAACGAGCCAGCGAAGCGAAGGGCACTACCTACCTTTCTCGAAGTCATTCGTCGACTTTTTGAACACTTATAATTCGAGTTTGCTTTAAACTAGACAAATGAAGTTAATGAATTGATACTCGAAATGCCTTTAGTTTACAAGCCTTAACTTCACATACTCTTCTACACTTTAGTGAAATTATGTAGTTCGGCCGTTTCAATACCGTGACATAAACAAAAAAAAATATTCTTCTATTATAAAGTCGACTGACGCAACAAATAGTATCGAAACTGAAAAAACAAGGATTTTTTTTTATTGTCCTAATCGGTAGTACGTATAATATACTATTAAATAAAGAAAAAGATTTTTGAAAAAAAGCATAATGTAAACAAGTTTTGAATCGAACATAATCGATACTTCATAGTTACAGCGCCCAACACTATTGAATCGTATACATTCGATAGTGTTCGTATGTCGCGAAGCGCACGCACACACCGAAACTACCTGATTCGTTGGTGTTCGCCGCTATGTGAGCGAAGTAGCGCGTATTAGTTTAGTCGCTACGCTCTGAGCAAGTGAACGTCTTTGTGCTGCTTTTTGCTGTTAATTTATTTAATTTATTTTTATTCAATTTATTTAAATTGTCATTGGTCGATTGTTGGACATCGGTGCCTCCTTGTTCTTCTTGTGCTGATCTTACGGCGGACTCCACCTTGTGGGCGGTGTGACAGGGATACAACATCTTGGATGGGTGAGAACACGCCTTTTGCTTTCGCCTACTTTTGTCGACGCTGCTTGCTGTTACCTTGCACTTACTTATACTTGGAATTGAGTGACGACGGAAAGATTTCGAGAAATTCCTCATAATTAAATCGGAAAAAGACATTCTCAATCTGAGGTTCGAGCCACCGATCACTCGTGTCGTCGCTCCCGAGGCAGGGCGCTTATCCACTACGCCAAGTCGACAGTGACGTTGGGCCGCGAAACTATTGACCTATAAGCGTTGATACTTTGTGGTTGTTAATAATGGAGTACGTGTGTTGCAATAAACCTATTTCAACTCGAGATAGTAAGAAAATGCTTTTAAACTGTTCATCATGCAAAAGTAATTACCATGTTGGATGCGTACTTCCCAACAAAAAGGACTGGGTTCCCGATTCTGAATTTAAGTCTACATGGATGTGTCCTTCATGTGCTCAGACAAAGCCACGTGACAATAATGACGATACTCCTGTACGTAGCAATACTCGTCCTCGGACCGTCTGCGATCCATCTACCCAATCTAACGTTAATACCCGCTCTATGCGAGCTAAGTCCAAAGACCGGGTCCGGGAACAGGAAATGCAGGTTGTACCTTTGGACCAGGTCAGGGCCGTCGTGCGTTCGGAAGTACTGGAAGCGATTGGTGACTTTAAAAGTACGATCTTGGACCTCAAAAGCGAGATTTCAACACTGCGCGACAGCGTTAAATTTATAAGTGATAATTATGACACTATGGGCAAAGAGTTTGTGGACATAAAAGACCAATTGAAATCTATTCCCATCATCACTAGAGACATTAGTGACTTGGAAGCTAAAATCTGTAACATTCAACTGCAGTTGGATGCAAAGGATCAGTGGGCAAGACGGTCTAATATAGAGATTTTGGGTATACCAGAAAAAAAAATGAAAATTTAATGGTACTTATTCAGAATGTTGCCAAATTGGTTAATCTCCCATTAAATCCACAAACTGACATTGATTTTATTACCCGGGTTGCGCCGATGGATAAAAATTCAAAAAAATCAAAGCCGATCATAGTTAAATTTCTATCAAGGTACAGAAAAGATGACTTGTTGGCTAAATTGCGAGAAGTAAAGGACCTTAATGCATCTGACCTCGGCTTTTCACAGGATTCATCAAAATTGTATTTTAATGACCACCTCACTAAAACGAACAAGCTTCTACTTCAAAGTGCTAAGAAAGTTGCGAAGGAAAAACTCTACAAGCATGTCTGGGTACGCAATTGTTGCATTTTGGTGAGAAAAGTAGATACAAGCCCTACTATTTACATCGGTTGTCATGAGGATTAAAAAAAGATAGTATAAGTAAAAATATTGTTTGTTTAAGCCTGCCTCGCATAATTTTATATTTTATTTTTATGTTTAATTATTATTATTATTCTTATGTTAGTTTTCTAGGTATTGGACCAGCTCTCATACGCTCATACATAATTATTAGTTTTCTCTTCAATGTAAAATCTAAACTCGTTGTATTAACAATAATTGTTCTAAGCACTTTTATTTGGTATTTTTTATGGAATATTATTAGTGTAAATCATTTAATTTATACTGTATTGACATTATATTGTACTGATCTATGGTTATTTGTGCTGTCGTTGGCTGCAGTTGCTAAATTTTATATGTGTTTAATAATATCAATTTATTTTACTCCTACATTAAATTTAAAATGACTGATATAACTGTTTTCTACCAAAATGTTCGTGGTTTGCGGACTAAAACTAATATATTTTATAGAAATCTTCTTTCGTGTAACGCCGATATAATTTGTATTAGTGAGACGTGGCTACTTCCGGGCATTTTTAACTCTGAACTATTTGATGAAAGATTTGTTGTTTATAGATGCGACAGGGATTACAAGTGTCGTGGTGATACTAAGGGTGGTGGCGTGCTTGTTGCTGTGCGTAAGGGTATCACGGTTTCTGAGGTAGCGTCATTTCCCTCAGATAATGTCCATTCGGCTGATATTGTCTCAATTCGTGTCTGCTTGCGTACGGGTAATTATTGTTACATATACTGCTGTTATTTTCCCGAGTGTCCTGGGCAGCTTAATGACGAAATTGAATTTTATGAACGTGTTTCAGACACCGTTATTAAGGACCCAGATAGTCATTGTCTAATTGTAGGTGACTTTAATATAAGAAAAGCGTCATGGCACCTAACGGATGGTGATAATTCTACTCCTTTGAATGTAACTAGCTCAAACTGTCCTTTAGTTAATGCAATCTCGAATTTTCTATCTTTTACAAGTTTTCACCAATATAATTTTGTAACTAATATAAACAACAGAAGTTTAGACCTTGTTATGGGCAGTTGTGACTGTAGAGTAATTCGTTCTGCTCTGCCACTGGTCGATGAGGATTACCACCATCCTGCTTTGAATATAACCATCTCGGATATACGCCTACAATACCTCCAATCTCCTCCCCGGTTAGTACGTCTATTCCGCAATTGTGATTACACTAATATAAACCACGCGTTTTCGCAGATAAATTGGGACAATTGTTTTGCAGGGTTGAATGTTGATTCGGCTATTGATGCATTTTATGAGGCTGTAGGTAAAGTTATCTCTGACCATGTTCCTGAGAGACTTTTAAGATGCAATCACAATTTTCCTGTCTGGTACTCTCCTGCTTTAATAAAGGTTGTCAAAGAGAAGCTGAAATATCATAAAAAATGGAAACGGTATAATAGGTACGCCGATTACGCAAGCTTCTCTTGCTTACGTGAAAGACAAAAGAACTTGGAAATAACTTGTTATAATTCCTACATAATTAATTGTGAGAATAATATTTTAAGGTGTAGTAAGCAGTTTTGGTCGTTTGTAAAATCCAAAAAGAGTTCAGGGGATCTGCCGGATAGGGTATTTTTGGGTGGTACGTCTTCCTCCGAGGGGTCTGCGATCTGTAACTTGTTTAACCTACATTTTAATTCAGCATTCTTATCTAGCAGTGCAGTCCCACTTACCGCAACGACGGATGATAGTCTAAACTATAAATCGTTGCATATTAATTCATTGGACATATCTGTTCACACTGTTAGGAAATATTTAAAATCCTTAGACGTTTCTAAAGGAGTGGGTCCCGATGGCATCCCTCCGATCTTTTTGAAGCAGTGTTACGAAGAGTTATGTTACCCGTTATACAGGGTGTATTTTTGAAACGGGGCAGTAAGGGCAAGTACCTTAACCGTTGCAGTTACAGCAAAACGTTCTTAAAAGACCTTCCCTAACTTTTTGGGACATTTTGAACTGCATTCACAGATTTTGTAAAAAACTTACAGTTAGCAAAAAAAATGCAAAAAGTTCAATTTTTTTTTTTATGCCAATCGATTCTATTTCATGTGGGGATCAAAAAACTCTATGGGACCATTTTAGCTTTCAGTACTAGAAAAGACAGAAATCGCCAAAAACGTTTCCCATACATTTCGGCAACAGAAACGAATTTCTACGATGGTCTAACTTTTTGTTATGGCCTGGAAGTGGGTAGAATTGACTGAAAAGTAAATAAAAAGAATTTTTACCCTCAAATTTCGAATTTGATTCGAAAATCTGTGTGTTATACTTAGTTTCAGCTGAGAAACTTCGTATGAGTTATTAATTAAGGATTTTCGCTAAAATGTCTTCTAATCGTGAAAAAATTGACTTATTAGAAGCGTATTTTGAAAGAACCCTGCAATTCCAGGTTTTTCAAAAGATTTGTAATAACCTTTCTTGTTGGCACATGCCGCAACGGATACTTATTGCGGTACCACACTAATGCAGCTCCCGCATTTCGATTATTGACAAAATACGCTTCTAATAAGTCAATTTTTTCACGATTAGAAGACATTTTAGCGAAAATCCTTAATTAATAACTCATACGAAGTTTCTCAGCTGAAACTAAGTATAACACACAGATTTTCGAATCAAATTCGAAATTTGAGGGTAAAAATTCTTTTTATTTACTTTACAGTCAATTCTACCCACTTCCAGGCCATAACAAAAAGTTAGACCATCGTAGAAATTCGTTTCTGTTGCCGAAATGTATGGGAAACGTTTTTGGCGATTTCTGTCTTTTCTAGTACTGAAAGCTAAAATGGTCCCATAGAGTTTTTTGATCCCCACATGAAATAGAATCGATTGGCATAAAAAAAAAAAAATTGAACTTTTTGCATTTTTTTTGCTAACTGTAAGTTTTTTACAAAATCTGTGAATGCAGTTCAAAATGTCCCAAAAAGTTAGGGAAGGTCTTTTAAGAACGTTTTGCTGTAACTGCAACGGTTAAGGTACTTGCCCTTACTGCCCCGTTTCAAAAATACACCCTGTATATACTGTTTAACCGTTCCTTAAACTCTGGTATTATGCCTCGTACTTGGAAGCGCTCGTTTGTCGTGCCCGTTTTTAAAAGTGGTAACAGACACGATGCAGCCAATTATAGACCTATTTCCAAAATAAGTGTTATTCCAAAAATGTTTGAGAGGATAATTTATGATCACTTATTTCCGTTGGTGAGGCCCTATATAATTGAACAACAGCACGGTTTTCTAAGCAGGAGATCTACCGAGACTAACTTGTGTGAATTTGTTGACTTTATTTTGACTGCTATGGAGGATGGGCACCAGGTAGATGTTGTGTATACCGACTATTCTAAAGCATTTGATAGAATTAATTTAGACATTCTTGTTAAAAAATTGTTGGATTTTGGTATACATGGCGATTTGCTTCGGTGGCTTGAGTCTTACCTTAGAGATCGTAGTCAGGCCGTCACGGCAAAAGGTTTTTGCTCCTCTTTTACTCCTGTTCCTTCTGGTGTGCCTCAGGGATCGCACCTTGGACCTCTTCTATTTAATATATTTATTAATGACGTTACCAGTGTTTTCAAAAACTCAAAATTTATATTATATGCAGACGATAAGAAGATCTATAAAGTTATTAAGTCTGAGAATGACTGTATGAAATTGCAGGAGGATCTGAATAATTTATATCTTTTTTGTCAGAGCAATTTACTTTCGCTCAATGCCAATAAATGTACTGTAATTACTTTTACTCGAAAAAAAAGTACTATTGCATTTAACTATACCATTAATGGGCAAATGTTATTGCGATCTAATGTAGTCAAAGATCTCGGTATTTATCTGGACTCCAAACTTTTGTTTGATACACATATTGGTGAGATTGTAAATAAAGCATATCGTATGTTGGGCTTTGTATTGAGAGTAAGTAGAGATTTTAAAAATGCATCCACCTTGCGACTCTTATATAACTGCTATATTAAATCAATTTTGGAGTATGGATCAGTTGTATGGAATCCCCAATATAAAGTCTACTCTGAATCTCTGGAGTGGGTACAAAACAAATTTGTAAAACATTTGGTCTACCGGACTTCTAGCTGTGATTCTCCGCAACCAATTCAACTAATGTCACTAGCTGATCGGAGGACGCTTAGGGACCAATTATTTCTTTATAAAATTCTTAATAACTTTAATGATTCTAGATACCTTATAGAAAGGATTGCTCTTCGGTGTCCTCGGATTAGCGCACGAAAAAAAGTAACTTTTCAGCCACCGACTGCCCGAACAAACTATGGGTCTAATTCTTTTATTATTAGATCTTGTCGTCAGTACAACTCTAACTTTACAGATATAGATATATTCCATCTTTCATTAGAAAATTATAAAAGTGCAATAATTAAATCTATATGTAGTGAAGCTCCTGGTCCAACCTAGTCATAGTTTTAGTTTTATTTTAGTTTTTAGTCTCATTTCCAACACTCTCTTTTAATGTTTGTAGATTAAAAGTTGTTTGTGTTTGAATTTAACTTTAACTTCTATGTTTTATTTGTATCTCATAATTTTAATTTTGTTTTGCATGCGCATATTGTCTTTGAAATTGTTCACTTGCTCGTGTATGTTATTATTTACAGTGGAAACTTTGTTGGATTAGGTTAAACCCATATTTTGTATTTTTAGTTTTTTATAGTTCTGTTTGTTTCCCGAATAAATAAAAATAAAATAAAATAAAGTATTTGTTTTGTTTAGTTTTATTTAGTTTTTATTTCATAGTTTTGTTATTAGTGTTTTTTTATTTCTTACTTAAGTTTAAAAATGAATAGTTGAGGAAGATGTATGGTTGATTTTGTTAAAAAACAACAAAATTGTAAACCACGCCGTACGAAAAAAACGACGATCATCCTCGTAAGTGTACATTTTCTATTTAATTGACTTACATAATATTGAAAATAAGTTCTATTGCATGTGTAGTTGTTTGATATTTTAGAAATTATTAGTATTTATGATGTTTTCCTATCTAGGTTGAAATTAACCACGAATACTATCGAATTTGGCAGATTCGATAGTGTTTCAAGTGAAAATATTATTGAAAAGAATAGAAAGTACCACTTTCGATACTATTCCTATACATTATAAGTAAGACTACTATCGAATATGGTACTTTCGATTGTATACTTGGCGAAACATTTATTGAATCTACCAGTTATTATACTATTCTATGCTAGGTACTCAATTTTTTGACTGATTCGATTGTTTACGGTTTTTTATTAGCACTTCTTTTGATCTTATATCTAAATTCAGATGTTTAATATGTTTATTCTTATGGTTTTAGAATCCCCTGTACGTTATAATGACTACACCAAAATAAAATGGAGGCTATTAGGTGATCTTTACGATGATGTCTATTGTGGATTGGGTTGAGGCAAAAAAACTAGAAATAAAGGTAATAAATTGTATTAGGCAAATAGAAAGAAGTAATAAGAACACTGAACTTAAGAAGAAAAAGTAAAAGACTGACATAGAACTTAAAAGTCAAAACAAAATCAAATTCTTATAAAAAACTAAATATTATGTACAAAAATATACAAAAAGGTTTGATTGGGCTCAATGTATTTCCTATTTCACAAGCAGAAAAAGACAAGACTAATGAAAGTGTGGCTAAAAGTTCCCAGGAGGCCAATGCCATCACCTATCTCCGGACAAGACCTTAATTTCGTATCACCACCGACTGAAGACATCGTTGATGCCGTAAATGAAGAAAGTACACCGTTACCATAGCTACCTTCTGATCGAAACCTCCATAAGTTCACTGATTTCAACATCCGACAATGACTGCTGTGACAGTCCTACTCCATCTACTTCACGCAAGCGCAAACCAACATATAAATCAGTTCCTGGTCGTAAACGAAAACGGCACGCCAAAGAGTGGGTGATGTTCGTATAAAAGTATTGACTAATGCCGGGCAACAATATGTTTCCAAAAACGGCAAGACCATAAAACTACCATGTCTTCAAACCTGCAAGCTGCAATGTACTAAATATTTTACAGAAGATATTCAAAAAAATGTTTTTGATCAGTTTTGGCGGTTATCCGATCACTCTAAACAGTGGGCTTATGTACATAAATTTACAAAAAGATGCGATAAATAAGGATGACAACTGATAATCCGTCTAGAAGAAAATTTACAACAAAATGTTATTTACTTTTGACTGTGAATGATTCCACCCACGAGACTCAGCAAGTTTGTTTGAAGATGTTCTGTGGCACTCTTGCTATTACCGATCAAACAATTCGAACAGCACTCGGCAAATTAGATGCTTGTGGCGTTACTAGCAATGATAATAGAGGCAAACATAAAAATCACTCATCAAAAGATAGACGTGTTTGCGTCACGTTAAATCTTTTCACCCGAAAGCAAAAGATAAAGAAGATGCCATTCAAAGTAAATCAAAAATTGTATGCGCAACATTTGATTTTCAGAAACTACTTAACTTTATTACTTATACTTTATTAAAAAAGAAAGTTATCATTGATGCATTTTACAGTTTTCGACGCTGGGGTTAAAGAGGTTTCTTGCTATTTATGGCCACAAAATATTGGTAAACGAGGAGCAAACGAGGTAGGTAGTTGTTTGTTAGACTTTATCAAAAAAAAAAGTGTCTGCAGGTGCACTAGATATAAGGTTTTGGTCAGATAACTGTAATGGACAAAATCGCAATAGAGTGATATACAGTCTTTACACGTACGCAAGTAACAAATACAATATTGATATCACTAACAGATTTCTAGAATCTGGCCATACCCAGCAAGAAGCAGACAGGGTATGTACATGCTTTAATTGAAATATGTGCAAAAGGTAAAATAATATACACACCTGATCAATGGTATGCTTTGGTTCGCTGGGCAAAAACGAATAATAAGCCATATAACGTCATTGAAGTATCTCAATACTTAATGATCTTAGGATAAGTCCAAACGTATGATTTTAGTTTATAGAGATTTACATAATATAATGTTAAGTAAATTTAATTCTGTGATGCATAACTAAATTTGTTTTAAATACTGATATTCGGCTAAATCCGTTAGACTAGAAGCTGACCCCAATGTAATTAGGATAAAGCTCGGAAGATGATAATGATAATTTAAATCCTTTTGTATAAGTAAGAAGGCACTCGTTATTATTCCATACTCGTAGAAACAAATATCTTATGATAAGATGGCTATTTTTTTTTATTTCATTAAAATATAACTGAAATTACGTAATTTATACGTAATTATTATACGTAATTATTATTAGTGTTTGATTTTGACCCTTTCCTTTGCTTTCAGAAAGCAACTGTTGAATAAAATACATATGAACTAAGTATTGAAAGTTGCAAAATGTTTGCTATTAACGTATTTTGTCATAGAATAGTATAGAAACTGTTAGATTCGATAATTCCTTTACTTTATAACACATAGAATACTATCGAATCTGCCACTTTCGATGAAATTATAATTTATATTGACAAGGTATATTATCGAATGTGAAATATAATAGATAATATAAATTAAATTCGTTAAATAGGTGTAGGTAAAAAAAGGAAAAATAACTGGCTATCATATAAAAGTATAACTATTATAATATCTTTATAATTCATCACTGCAGGTCAAAAACTAACTTTAAATTGCTCTCCTGTAAAGTACTTGATTTGCAGTTTCGATACTGTACGTTGCGGCAGTCGAAGTAGTCTTTGAAGTAACAAAACGGCCAAATCATATATTTTGACTAAGGTGTAGGGTATGTAAAGTTAAGCCTTGTAAAGTAAGGTCAAATAAAGAATTAATTTTCGCTTTTCATGAGATATAATAAGTTTTTGCCACTGCAGGCTTCGTCTGGGCAACATTTATCATGAAAATAATGGGATATAACTCTCATAAGTAAATAATGCTAAAGAATCAAAACAAATAGCAATTTTAAAATCTCGCACACGAAAATACGTTCTACATTCCCATTCAAAGTAATGAGGTCAGTGAAACGTAGGTACTCAGTAAATAACAAACGAGTTATCCATTTTGCGGTTAAAAGAATGTTTTTTCAGTTGTCCAAAATTTTAAGCACCTACTTATTATGCTATGTGCATAATAAGTGTGGGACACGGTACGTTACGCGTGGGACTTATATTAGATTGGATAATGGTTTTTTTATATAGGTATATTAGATTGGATAATGGATTGGATAATGGCTTTATGCTTGATCTACTTTTTTGTGGTAAAAAGATGGCTACCGAATATGGTGACGAGGCTAGTTTAATCAAATGAATCAGTATAAAATTTATTTATCACAAAATTGTATTATGACATGATTTAGACTGGTATATTATATTGTAGTTTCTGACAAGCGACGGCTATTTGTAAGTTTCCCGCGTATATTTGTCGGCCTGTCATCTTAAGCTCACAATAAAAGACTGAAAGTATTAACGGCCAGTTGGGCTAGCATAACTAGTGTTATTTAGACTTTGTCGAGTTTTTGTCATGTTTCTCAGAAGTAAAATACGATAAATAGTCAAGGCACGGCACGGCACTTTTGACAGGTTTTTATACAAAATCGTGATAATAATTTTGGATCAAATTTGATTGTCAAAAAGCTTAAAAACGGACCATAATACATTTATTTTTTGTCGTCAGGCCCATGTGTTGCCGGCGTGGTAGGCTTGAAAATGCCTCGTTACTGCCTCTTTGGTGACACAGTCAACACCGCGTCGAGGATGGAGTCGAATGGCGAAGCTCTCAAGATTCACGTATCACCCGACACAAAGGCGCTGCTAGATACGTTTGGGACGTTTAATTTAGAATGCAGAGGAGAAGTTGCTATGAAGGTTTGTTGTTGAGTTTTCATTGAACATTATTAAGATTTGGTATCTTGAAGAATCTTATATTTTGTTTTTAATTGGTAACAATTGTTTTTATGCGAACAATGTAGCGAACGGGTGCGAAGATTATCTTTTTATAAGTGATGAACTGGTAACTATATGAACATAAAAAGACTATTGATTGCAGATGTGTTGCTACATCTTGTATGACTAAGATTTATTATTATGCTACATTTGCTAATAATTTTAGGACCTTATAATACTGACAAATCGAAACACAGTAGTATAGCATATAAGGAGGAGAGTAAGAATTTCTTAGCAAAAGGATTCAAAGGAATATAGACGATAATGTCATAAAAAATAGGTACAATTTAGCTCACCTTAAAGTGTACAATATTTTTCTTTAGTAACCTACACAATTCCATGATAATCAAATTTCATTCTCGCACGCGAGTCCCTTATGAAACGGGTGCCTAAGGTACCAGCCGCGCTTAAGGGTCGACACACACCAAAAGCGCGTCGAAGCGCAGCGAATCGAAGCGCAGTTTCAGTGTCATATGAATTTTAACTTTATTTTCATAACTATAATACTTATTATCGCATAAGAAACTCAAACGAGTCGCGCGGATGCCCACGGCGCCGCGGAAATTCCGGCGAATTCTATAGTAGTAGCGTAAAGTTTCTCATGCGATAATAAGTATTATAGTAATGAAAATAAAGTTAAAATTCATATGACACTGAAACTGCGCTTCGCTTCGCTGCGCTTCGACGCGCTTTTGGTGTGTGTCGACCCTAAGTGTGTTTTAGTTGCCTACTCGGGGAGTGAGACAGGCCTGCCAATATGCCTCTTGAGTGCACGTTTGGCGTAGTGGTTAAAGCTGTCGCCTCGCCGCTTTCAACTGCGCTGGTGAACAAATCTTTGTGAGATTCGCAAAGATTTGTTCTGACTCTGGCTGTACTCTGTGTGTGTGAAATGTATGTTTGTGAACACCCCTGGGACACAGGAGATATTCCTAGTGCGGGCGTCGTTTTTAAAAAAATAAAAAAAATAGCTTAAGTTGTTGGTAATCTCAATAATAAAAACCCATTTGGAAGTAATATCTACCAATCTCTTAACCAGCATTACAGGTGAAATAGTAAGCATTATCATATAACCATTATTCTATAAATAGAAACAAGCGTTGACGGTTACGTAATCTCAGAATTTCAACATTAAACAAAGCTGCCTCCAGGCAAACAGTAAATGTGTTATGATTACACCACTAATACAAATTATGTTGAACTAGTATCTCATTTTCAGTTTTAGTTTACGTAACAATATATTAGTTCAGTGTGTATTCCAACATGTATATTTCTCTGAATTAATCTCTCAAATGTTCATGGCCTTGGTACAAAGTAATACAACAATTTATTGGAATATATCTCTATTGCAGTTTTATTAAATAAACCTTTGTTAAGTGCCATCTTAAATGCAATATATTTTTCTAGTGAATATTGAAGACGATATTTCCATGCATATTAACGTGAATACGTTTGCAAACTAATCGAACAAATTATTACCTACAATTAATTTATAACAGTGGTAACAAAGTCATATTTTTGGTCATAATATTAGATCTGTTTTAATACAAAGAAATTATTTCGAAATAAATGGCGTGGCATCACTAATTATATTTTTCTTGTTACAGGGCAAAGGAATTCTAGTCACATATTGGTTATTAGGTGAAAAAGTCGACCCCAACGCTCCTAAGGAAAAACCATCATTAGCAAAAACACAAACACTTTCCACTGAAAGTGGGTCATTATCACACTTGACACCATTCAGACAACGATTGGATCAAAGTTCTAGGTCATCGAGTAGAAGAGGGTCCGGAGTATTTTCACAACGAACAGATTTGAACAAGCTGGAAAGGGAAGCTCAACCTTTACTTCAAACACTCAGCATTCAAAGACAACATTCAGACCCTACAGAACCTGTGGCGAATGGTGTAACTGACAATGGTGATGACTCAGATAAACAAAGTGTTTCGAACTCGATATCACTGAACGTCAATTCCTTGAACCACAATTCCATTCCGAGCAGCCAACCAAGAGTGAAGTTGAAAGATTGCCAAAACTCAATCGGCAATCACAAAACAAATAAAATAGGTAATAACAATTGGATTTCAAAGTTGCCAACAGCGAGTTCGTTCGATAACGGCACGAAAAAAGGCAGTGAGAGGTTAAAGGATTACAGTAGTGTGCCACTTCTGTCCAAATCGGATACCCCAAACGATTCAATTGTGTAGGATGTTGTGATGTGTTTTTTAACAAAGTTCTTATGGGCAGTAACTATTTTATTGTTGTGTGTTTATCAGCTCAAATTACGCTTGTATGAATCTATACTTAATTATTGTGGAACAATATATGTCAAAAGTAGAGCTCTGTGAAATAGCATGTAAAACTTAAATTCAATAACAGGTTTGCCAAATTTTGAGTCCTAAACAATTTGTCACTATATTCTTGAACCTATGATGCACTGGCAGACTGCGTTCCGTATTCCAAGTTCTGCGTTCCAGGTTCATCATTATTTGTATTATGCATTGCATTTTATACAGTGTTCTAGAACTCTTCAGCGGTAAAAATATTACAAGCGTTCTGCGTTCAGCGTTTACAATATAGAGCAATAAACGCAGAACACAGAATTAGAGATTCGATTGGGCCGTCTCGCCTAAAAAGTAACGTTCAGCTTTTTGAATGTGTCAGAAGGTTAATTTTGTAATGGTCATGATTTTGGTAGTCAAATACACACATCAAATTCTACCTAACTAAATAAATATGTACTAATGCCGTGAATTATTTATTTCATAGTAATATTAAGCAATATTACAACTTTTATAAAATGTTCAAAGTAATATTTTTCCAAAGCACAAAAATATTTTCATAGATAATAAGTAAAGCGTTCACCGCTTTAGCATTTACTTATTTTTTTATTCTTTATGCCAGTCTTAAGAGAAGAAATAATTATGATCATTTTTATTTGCATTTTTATCTAGAATTTGAAAATTGTTAAATAAAAAGCGATGTTATAATGTAATTACTATAGATTTAAATATTTGATGTAAATGTTACTTGATGTGAACAGTATTAGTGTTGTGGAAAAAAATCTTTTCAACCTTTCAATGTCAAATTTTGATAATATAATTATTGCCTTCTTATAGTTTTTCATGTACAATATTTGAATGTTTTAGTTGTTTTTCCTGGGACTTAATAATTTTGAATAACCTTGGCTATATTCTTTATAATATTTGAATGTATATGAGATAAACCGAAATCACTTTTAAGGATGAAAACTATATAATTAAATTTAGTAGTCCAGCACTTACCAATATTTTTCTTTTACATTCCAAATGCGTTTAATCCGATTTTATCTAGAAATTTTGCTTACTATTTTCTTTGGAATATTTCATATTGAGCAATATACTATGCGTGCAATATTTGATGATACGACTATGAATAAGTATTAAAAATTCTCTCGAAAAATACTTGTCTTATAAAAATATTTTCATGTTAATGTTACTTGTCTTGTACCAAAAATTTAATATTGTTATTCTTTGATCCCCAAAGACTATTTTCGAGACTTAACATAAATTAGTATTTTCTGTCTGCCTTTTTGATTAAGATGAGAGAGATGCTAGATAAATAAAGTAGCTGTTAATACTTAGCACTCTAACAAGCGTTGAATTGTGTAAATATGCTCAATTTAGTGTTGAGATTACAGTGGTATTTTTCAATGTATTTTTGTAATATCTATGATAACTCTAATTTTGAATGCACCAAATTAGAATCTTCTTTTTTTAAAATTTGCTATAAATTATTTGCAAATAGACGCACCCTTTATGATTGGTGAATATAATATGTCTACATTTTATCTATCAATGTCACTCAAAAAATTCAAAAAATATTATGGCAGCAAAAGAGTGGGCAAATAAACATTTGTAAAGTTTATTAAAGTTTGTTTTCACGGGCCTAAGATTCAAATATGATAAAAAGAGTGCTACAAGAAGAAAATATTAATTATAAGTTCACACATAACCTCAACTTGGCGCGTACTTCCATGTGTGCGTGGCGACGCACACATAGATTGGCGCTTTATTGCGTCACTACCACACTAATACACTCACACGCAGAACTAGGCGCCAAAATGAGTTGCAGTATCTCAAACAATTTTGTTTCGCTATTGTTTGAAGACATGAGTTGGATTGAGGCCTGGTATTAGAAATTTGATGATGTCATACTTACACGAGCCAAGTTATAATCGATGGGTAATAATTATGATAACTAATTAATACAAACACTTTGTTGGTAAATTTTCTGATTGGCTTAGAATTTAAGTCGGCCATTTCGCTTGAATTTAGCGCACAATCCATATTTGACGTATACATACATCGTAAGCTTTTTAATGCAGTCATATAAATAGATGTTATATCTAGCAGAATTTTCCTTTTGGCTCAATGTGTAGTACCTTTAACTACTTGATGTAACCTAGGACATTCTATTTATTACCAGTAATACGACTAGTTTGTAAATATATGTACTTAATTGTTTATTTATTGTAAATAATGTCTTACTTATAACTTTGTTGTGATCTTAGAAAGGTATAAATCGTATTTATAATTGTAGGTGGTTAAATGAAAACCTAAATGTTTCTTAACGTTATAGCAAATATAATGAGTGAGAATTACCCTGTTGTTTTATTTAATGCATAATTGTCATATTATTTATAGCTAGGTTTGATGACCTATACTTCACGCATTACAAATAAGCAAACGTTTACGGCTTGCGTAGCATGTGACATCCCTTTCGCAATTTTGTGATGCACGAGTAGTACAAATGCGCTACCTCTAAAGTCGAGTCCAAACCTGGTAAATGAAGACTTTTGATTTTACCTACACACTTGATTAACTTTTAAACTATCGCGTTGCATGATTATTACTATAATTTTGACGAGAATTAACGCGAAACATGCATATGGCTTACTATACCTTTTGGCAATACGTTTCGGCAACGGGTTACACCGGCCGTTTTCTATAGCGTACTGACTACACTTTAGATTGCCAGCGAACGCAAACGAACAATCAAAGGCGTCCGCTCTTGTGAGTGCCGATTTTATCAAGGTCTTAAGAGGAACAATTGGTTGACTCTTTGCCATTTAAAAGTAATATGGGTATAACTTTAATATTATTGAATTTTTATCTATTTTTATAGACAAATTGAACACTAAAATTAATGTTTCATAGCGCCCATTTTTTCAAAAATATTATTTACATTTTTCAGCTTGTATGTAACTCAATCATTGATTCATGCATTTTAGTGTTTTAGACATTATTTGTAAATAAAGATAGATAAAAACTTAATAATATTAATCTTAAACCCATATTACGTTAGTATGAAAAACCGGCCAAGTGCGTGTCGGGCCATGCGCAATAGGGTTCCGTAGCTAGTCGTAACAACATTAAACGTACCGATTACTGACAAATAGCCAAAATACCATTTTTTTTTTGCCAGCAAAAATAACTTTGTTTTTCATAGTGTTTTATGGAATTTGTATCAATAACAAAGTTATAATTTGCGGTTGCTGAAAAGTGCTATATCTCAAAAACTGCTGACTGTATCTCATTCAAAGCAATTTTGGTTGAAAGTTTTTATTAAGATCTATAATATATATTTTTTTTAGATTTTTCACTCCTGTGGTTTAAAAGTTAGAGGGGTTGGACACTCATTTTAGCACTTTGAAAGTGTCTATCTTTGAAACGATTGACATTGAAAAAAAATGGTTCTAGAAACCTCAATGTAATTTTTAAAGACCTATCTATAGACACCCAACACGTATAGGTAGAATGAAAAAAAAATTAAATTGTTTCAGTTCAATGTATGGGGAGTATCCCTCTAATATTAATATTTATTTTTTTTGTGTAAAAATCGTAAAGCGGTTAACAGAATACATCTACCTACTTAGCTTCAATTGTGTAGTCCTATAGTTTCGGAATAAAGTTGCTGTGACATACGGACGGACGGACAGACAGACAGACAGACAGACAGACAGACAGACATGACGAATTTATAAGGGTTCCGTTTTTTGCCATTCGGCTACGGAACCCTAAAAATGGGGCTCGGGACTCTACTCCTAAGCTCGAATTTAACTCTAAACAGCTCACAATCTTTCCGTCCCGTAGAAACATTGAATAAGAGAGATGACAGACAAAATTAAATACAGGTTTAAAAAATACGTGGATGTATAAGTTTGGCGAAAGGCTTAGTATTGTATGCGCTCCAAAGGTTTTAATCATTGCAATGTGCCTGTGGAAATGAAAGGCAATGTCGGTCAGCAAGTCATATGCGGTCACTGAAAGATTAGTATAGGTCGTTTAGATACTTTTATACAAAAAAGGACTGCATTTGCAAGGATTGCTATAGTGAATAATTTAGTTACTATGTGGCAATGGAGTACAATTTCTAATATGTAGGCAATACAATTTTGAGTTCTTGTTTAGGTCACCAATTGAGGGTTATATTTTGATGTTATTGAGTCGATGATTAATTAAAACACGTGAAATTATTTAACTCACTATATTATATGCGCAACTTAAAAGTATTACAATGTCGAACTTATTATAAAAATAGGAAACGACCTAATTGAGTGGGCGCGAGATGTCGACTGCCGAAACTAGCGAGTCGTGTTTCAAGTGTCTTGAACATAAGGACGCTGTGTCCCTACATACAACATGCAAAATAAAATGCGTGCGGGCGTGCAGTGTAGATGAGTGCGTGCGGTGATCAAACCTAATAACATACCCCGTTCACCCCTGGTTTTATGCTAATGTGTGCGTAAAAATGTGTACGTATACGGCGGGGCGCCCAGAGTGCACGCACTCATTTAAACCAGCAGTGCGAGCGGACCATTTCTGTAAAGTTAACCTACTCCAGTACTACTGTTTACTCTGTGCCTCGGTGTAGAAGATGAAATTATAATTTGACGAGCAGATATTAAATAATTTACCTACTAACTCAAAATGTTTATCTTCCACTTTATTCCGTTAATAATTTTAGAAAATCAAGCACAAATCTTCTTGAGTCCTCTTCAAATTGGCAGGCACTTAAAAGTATAATAATAACATTTACCGAAAAATAAACTTCATAAAGTTATATCTGTGATATTATGAATCCTTTCTATATTTACTCGTAAGATATTACGTTTTTCCTATTATAAAACCCGTTTGTGCATAACAATATTGAATGAAGCCTGAAAGTTTCACCAGTGACAGAAAAGCTGAAAGGGATTTTTTTAAGTTTATCTTGCCTGGTATGGACATTTTTGGTATGTGATGGAAAAGGATGAAAGGCATGTAATTAAAGAGTTATTAGTTTACATATTGATGGAGGGACAGGAAGAGGCAGACCGAAAAAAAGATGGATGGATTGCGTAAAAGAAGATACACAAGAGAAGAGTGTAAGTGATAACGAGACAGCTGACAGATGAAAATGGACAAAAAAAAACATTATACGCCGACCTCAAATAAAATGGGATAAGGGCAGTAAAAAGAAGTTTAATAAAACATAAACATATCTACACATTTGTTGCGAATAACAAAGCAAATAGTTTTGCGCCTGGCCCAAATCGCAACAGCAAATTAATATGATCCTATTTAAAGAAATGACTGGGCTCTTATTCTGTTTTATACTTAAGTACCAACACTTCAGGGCAGATAAGTGCTCAGTAATAATATTTATTAGGCAATTTTATTCAAATTTACAACAGTAATATCTTGTTCTTTGTTTATTTAAAAGCTAATGTTGGATCGGGGAAAGTGTTATTTGTGAATTTACTTCAAGAAACCTCCTACATATACCTAGGCAAGCAAATTTCTTTTGAAAAGTAAAGAAATAAGAATGAAATTTAAAGAAGAATTTCAATAGCACGGATAAAGTTTTGGGTGCTAAAAGAAATCATGAAAAGTCAAACGGCGATAAAAATAAATCAAAAGTGATGGATACATGCATTCTTCCATCATTAACCTACGCTAGTCAAACCTGGAACTCTACAAATCGAGCGGAATCGAAAATTAGGTCATGCCAAAGAAGTACCTATGGAAAGAAGTTTATTAAAAGTAAAAAAAAAACAAAAGATACCGCATAAAACGATAAGGAAAAGAACGAATGTTGCAGGTGCTTTACGTCACAGTAAAAGGTTAAAGTGGCGATGGGCTGGTCACATTTCTAGGCTAACAGACGGTCGATGGACTCGCAGACTAACTTTTTGGATTGGTCCAAATGGCACCAGAAATAGAGGACCAATTGCCAGATGGGCAGACGACATAGTACAAGTGGCTGGTCCACAATGGATGAGTAGAGCAAAAGACAGAGACGCTTGGAAATCTCTAGAGGAGGCCTTCACCTTCGAGATATGAGGGGTTCTTACTACCAGCAAAATGCAAAAGGTTATTTCAAATAGTTTATATTAGTGTTTATTTATAAGAATAGTTATTTAACGTATTTTGTAATTAATTTAAGTTTATTGTAGTAAGAAATAAAAGGCTTTTTTATTTTTATTTCTATTTTTATTAAAACTGACGTGAGTTTGTAACATTATTAAAATTATGAAATACGGGTGTTACTCACGTAATGTTGATAATGCCTAGACATATAGGCGAAACCGCGGTCGACTAAATAGACCAACATTACGTGAGTGACACCCGTATTTCATAATTTTAATAATTTTTATTTCTATTATTTATTTACGTCAAGACATTCACAATGGCAGCACGGAGTTGCAGTTGTGCCCGGTGGATAACGATAGGCACACCCTTTATCCCATGGGACCTTAACATTACAAGTGAAGAGTGGGTATTTGTATACCTCTACTACATCCTTCTGGGTAAAATAGGCGTGATGTTATGGTTGTGATATTTGTTTAAATCAGGCTGAGGCTCAAAAATAGATTAATTAATTACTACTATTAATTAAAAAGAAACCACAGCACTTACCACGTGACATTTTGGACCTCAATTTTACACTAAAATAAAGGTAAACATATATGCGTCAAGAGCCACCAAAACTAACATAACCAATATCAAGATAACAAGGAAATAACACATTCTGCGCCAATCACGTCGTTCCTATGAAATTCTTGATCAAATATTCAGCTTCTACGGGATTCCACTCGGCTTATCGCAAATATTTCCTGCTTTGTGAGGAGTTATTGTAGTAAACCGCGCTATCGTGATTTAAGTATATTATTATGAGCACAGACTAATAAATCAGAATTCATGTTGCCTACTCATTCAATGCCGTGATCTAAAAAATGTGGAAATAAACATAAATATACATTGTGATTTAAGTTTTTTAAACCAATGAGGGTCACAGCTTTCTTAAAATAAAACATCTTACTATTTATCCAAATTTATTTTTAATCTTTTGAACAAAGGAATCTGATCCGAAAAACATAATTTTGTGTTAGCGTAATTTCTACGTCATATTTTTATAAACTATTTTTTTTGCTTTTTTCTCGATATTATAACAGTCTTTCTAGAGAGGAATCCAACAAAGCAAAAATCAATAAAATTAGTTCATCAGTGACAACTTTTATTTTTATATAATTATGAGAAAATTATATAAAATTGGCTTTCAAATTCATCATGTGGCAGGGATGAAAATAAACATATCACAGTTTTCAAAACAATAAAGATTATCTATACTTCAATTATTATAAAGAGTAAATATATTTATGTTGGTTTGTTTGTACCCAAAAAAATCCAATCTACCAGACAGATCTTCATAACAATTGGTGTAGAGATAGTTCTAAACTCCATGGCTAATATAAACTCTATATCTACGTACTACGAGTAGAACAACAGACTTGAACCCTCAACATTTCTTGTGTTTTGATATTATGCTGTCAAGTATCTTATATCTATGTCTAACTAAAGATCAAAGATGTTAAAGTAACATGAAAGGACTTAGTCTTTGACGTCAGCCAACAAATCGTTAAACGGGTAAATGATTTCAATTTATAGTACAATAGAACTTTAACACGGCAATGAGAAACCACACTTACACTCACATTACTATAACAACAATATGTAAACCATATATAATTATTTGTAGCTTCCGGTCACGGTTTCGCACACGTAGTACTTCGGTGCCCTGATTTAGTCAAGAGGCTACTTGCTGAAATAATTTATGCTAAATGTTTAGCTCAAGAAGATATACCTAATATGACCACATCATCATCATTGGCCACAGCATCTTCTCAGATGATTGTTGCAGTGCATGTTGTTTGAGTGGCTACTAGTGCTGCATGCATTTTTCTTGTGGCTGATGAAGCCAATAGCAGCATGGCATTTCCTGCCACATGTGTCGCAGATGAAACGCATGTCCTCCACAGGAAGTGCAGCGTTAATTATACGAATATAATATGACTACACGCTCCTCATATTTGCACAAATTCCAATGTACGCAAGTAAGATCAATCTTGCACGTTGTGATTCTATTTTTTAACTTGTGGGTATATTACCAGGATTGACAGGCGTAAGTTAAGCATCGAAGTAAGCTAGAGCTCATAACTCTGGTTTTAATGTTTGTGGGCTTATTGTTTTTAAATATTTCTTTAAGAGAACAATAATTATTCCACATCAGCTGTGCTCTTCGCTCAACTTCCCACTCGTTGTTTATTTGATCAAAGCTAATTTGCGTACTCGAAGGGAACATCGCCTGCGGAAATGAGTTTTCTAGAGCTGTTGGTCATGAGCATTGTTTTTGTCAGATTCATTCCCACCTACTGTTTTACTGGCTTCATTTAACGACTCTGTCATAGATTTTAGATCTTGTTCTTACCCTGATAACAGCACTACATTGTCTGCAAAAGGTAGGTAGGTGGCTTAGGTGCGTCTATTCAATATTTATGCCGTGTTCTTTCCACTCTAGTTGACTAATAATAGATTCTAGTGTAGCTATAAATAATTTCGGTGATAGAGGTTGGTCTTACCTTACCCTTTTTAACACGCTTATATTAGCTTCACCTGTATGTTTGTTTGTTTGTTTGTTTGTTTGTTTGTTTGTTTGTATGTAACCGACTCCTTTGGACTCGATTTTGACCCACTTTAAACGGACAGATTTCATTCAAATTTTGCACACCTGTCAAAGATCGATGACAATGCAATAATTCGATAAAAAAAATTAAAAATATATAAAAAAAAAAAAAATAAACCAAACTAAAAAGTAGAACATAAATAATAGTTTAAAAAAACTAAAAAACACGCTTATAAAGTACTTCTAACTAAAAAGTGAAAAATAATTCCTAATATAAGCTGAAAAAAGCGTGGGGCGCTCTGTGCCATATTTTTCGTCTATCGAGCAACCCACGCTTTTTTCAGCTTATATTAGGAATTATTTTTCACTTTTTAGTTAGAAGTACTTTAAAAGCGTGTTTTTTAGTTTTTTTTTTGACAGAGAACCATGGGCCAGTTGATAAATGAAATTTATAATCATCACCATTAACATCATCATTATATACCTAAATAAAATAAACATATATTATCCAACTTCAAAAAATTGCTAGCCTTATTTTCGATAAAAAATGCACTGTTCCAAAATTGAATGATTGTGAAATCATCTGATTAAATAAATATAATTATAATTGTTGCATTAGCTATCCAGTTCACCACAGCTTATTTGTGCTATATCGTACTTAATAAAACATTTGAAATTTTGTAGCAAATAGAAGAAAATGTTTCGTGAATCTATCTAAACAAATACATTTCGACCCATAATTTAAAAGCCACCAGACATAAATCTAGATTCTTATTACGATACCTTTTATATGCTGCCGAGAGTTATCACCTGTGGAAGTGCTAAGGTTACCCATATCCCATTATGTGAAATCGGTTTTATTAAAAAATATATTGCAGCGGCATTTCACTTTAAGTTAATAAATTGAATTATTTTTTAAGCTCGATGCCTCGATGGCTTAGTGGTTAGCGTATGCGCCTCTCACCGCGAGGTCTCGGGTTCTATTCCCGGGTTAAGCGAAAAATTATTTGTGAACATTCTGCCAGGAAATTAACAATAGCAGCATGGAGTTGGAATTGTGCCCGCTGGATGCGGATGGCGATGGTGACAGGTGAAATGTGGGTTTGTACGCCTCTGCCACACCCTTCTAGGTAATATAGGCGTGATGTATGTTTTATTATGTTGCACCCTACTTTTTCTAGCTATTATGGTACCTATTTGAATTTCTTTAATTCAATTTTATATCGCACCAGGTATAGTTAGCTAGCTTGATTAGAAAATCAATTTGTTGTTGTTGTTCTAGCTATATTCGCAATCGGGATGTCTCAAGTACAACAATTTTCTTCCTATTTTTTTTATTTATTTCCTATTAGAATAGATCGTAAGTTATTTATTTTTATCAATCCATCATGCGGGCGGAGCCGCGAACGGCTGCTTATTATATTAAAAGCATATAAATGAAGATATTAATTAGGTTCCACGATTTGTACTGTATTACAAAGTAACAATATTTTGCTTATACTTTAACATACGTGCTAAAGTTAGACTATAGTACTTTGAGGCTCACACTCGAATACACTTTTTATAGAATAGAATAACTGTATTTACTGAACAAAGGTACAATAATGGTGTAAAAAAACAATATTTTTCTTCTCTTTGTCCTAACTTATACGCATGTAATCATCATATTGTGGTTATAAATTATAGATCATTAAGTATGAAATAATCATTAAAATGATAATTAAAATTTTACATTACAAAATTAAAGTAGCATCGAAAAAAGAATGTAATAATAATAATTTAGAATAACGGGTTACTCACGTTATTTTAGCCGGGATATGCCGACTAGTTTCGAATCTAGTACGTAGATTCATCAACTGGGCTATTAATCGCGTGTCGTCGCCTCCGCGCGACGTCTCGCACATAGATAGATTCGAAACTAGTCGGCATATCCCGGCTAAAGTAACGTGAGTAGCCCGTTTTCTCAATAATAATGTCTTCACCTTACGTCGGTTTTAATAATATTAATATAGAATAAGATGTCAATTTAATTTAATAATTCTTTTATGTCACTGTATCGCCTAGAAAATCTGTCACACTATTACACTTTATCTACAAGAAATGCTTTAAGTTGCAACCGCAGGGTTCAAAATTTTGTAGTGTCTTTCTAGTTTAACTAAAACTCATAACCTTTTATTGAATTATTAAAAATCAATTAAAAGTAACGAAACGATTAGCACAACAATAAATTCCAGTGCTGATTTTAATGACCAATTTCGGTAGTGATCGACCATTTCCTGCTGACGACCTGTTTTAGAAGTATTGACAGTTTTAATGGCCGCCATCAGTTTTATGGCTAATCTGGAATTTTATTGTTTGCCGACCTTGCAAACGGAGATGTTGTCTTTATAGTTCGTTGAGACAAACTGCCATTTTCTCATCTAGGTATGATATGCCTTTTTGATTAGAAGGTAGTCCTGAACTGCAAGTGTCTAAATACTGTTCCATAGACGCTATAGAACCCCAGTTTCGTCATGTCTGTATGTCTGGTCGGCCAATTTTACGTAAAAAACTTTAATGGTAGGATAAACATACATATCGCTAACAAATAAAAATTACAGCTGTGATTATTGTTAGTCGTGTCACTTTTATATTCCGTCAATATATATTTTAAATGATGGATATTTCTTATCTTACGGACAGGATAGGTAAAAATAACCACCCCTGAAAGTAGAAATAAACAATCACAGTATTTTTATTTAAGATTACTACCGCGTTTTCAGGTTCATCACGTTCCTTATGTGAATTTAGGTATGAACAATCTGATTCTCAATTTCAAATAAACTTCAAGGAAAAAGCGTCTATTAATAACTTTATGAAAACAATTACTGGCTTGTAATAAATTTTCGCAACTCAAATGAATTTAATTGGATCAATATACCCTTGCGACAGAAATGGCAGTTAATCCAATTAGCTAGGGCCCTCCGAAATTCATCACAATTGAATCGGATATTTGACGACACGATAGCTTCAGAATGACCTTTCAATATTGTAAATAATACGAGTAGCAGCCGTGTTTATGTATTTGTTACGGTTAAAGACCGTTGTGAGTTTAAAATAGGATAAGCCGATTTTTGTCTTTATTTTAATGGAGCACGCGTTTTATCACGATCTCAGCTGGTAAGTTATTGGTAAGTGATGATGCGGTCTTAGGTGGAGCACGCTTACCTATGAAAGACCTATTTACTCTTGCTTTGAACAATCCCAGATTATGCGGAAACACTGACTCAGGCAATGTGTTCAATTCTTTGGCAGTTTGCATAAGGAACGTTGAAGCGAAACGCTTTGTGCGTATTTGAAATTTGACGCGATGCTGGAGTGCCGTTGGTATAGTAGTCTAATGATAAAATATGGACGGAGGAATAGAGTTCTGGAATTCCTCGGCACACTCTCCAAAGTGTAGTCATGTGCGAGGAGAGAGAGAGGAGAACAGTTATGTTTGCAGGCTACAAGGAACTAATTAGACACATCGTCCTCTCTAGCGGCAACACCGACCTTCGTGCCGGAACACGGCTTGGCCGCTTGGAAACACGGCTTAGATCGGTAGGTGGTCATAAGCCGCAGTTGAAACCTACCACCATTGTCACCTGATTGGCACTATCCGGGGACCACCTGAAGGGATTCGCATTTCGGGGTATCCTCCTACGGACGTGGGCGACTCGGTCCCTTAAATAGTCATAGATTTATCCTCAGGTGCCGCTAATGTGCAAAAATGATTATTTACGTACCTACTGACATTTCATCACTAGCCGACACGGCTAATTTCGACATTAGCCGAAACGAATCGGTTAAAAATATATTAAATTGTCTCCTGCGAGCGAAAACGGTGCGTGCGGTTCGGAGGGGAGACGCTGCGCGCACGAGGCAATGTTTTTGTTTAGTTTTGCGTCATTGCTAGGTAAGTGCGCACGAGTTCTTAGTATTTCTATAAGCGTTTCTTAGTATACAGGGTGGATGCGACATAGCGACATTTATTGAAATCACAGCTTCTATACATGGCCAGTATGCATTTCCACCGGATAGAAAATTCTCTGGCGAAAAAAAAATCCACGTCTTTCGAACAAATTGCACAATCGCAATGTTCAAAATGTTCTGAGAACGTGATTTTTTTTTTTCGCCAGAGAATTTTTATCCGGTGGAAATTGATAACTTACCATGTATAGAAGCTGTGGTTTCAATAAATGTCGCTATGTCGCATCCACCCCGTATGTGTAATGTGAACGTCACAAAATTTAGTGGGTTAGAAACATCAAAGCTGATTAATTCCGTTCATTAGTTAATCGCGGCGATAAAAAGACGCAGCTATTGACTTCGCTTTATTAAATAAAGATAATCGACGATTTTATGTTATTGGTTTGGTTTTGATAAACGAAACAAAACTGTAAAATGATTTCATTATAAGAATTTTGAAAGAATAGGCTGAAATTAGATACTTTTGGTAAACTCTCAAATTTAAATAAAGAAATTAAGATATTATTTTATATTGACCTTTTAAGAGTACCTACCCAGAATTAATTAAATACACATTTTAACAACAAAAATATAAAGTCACATTTTGTGTCTTACATCAACGACATAAAATAAATGTACATCATACTTGAGATTTTTATTTCGTATAACTTACCGAACATTTTATTTGGTAAATTTGTAGGAACTACACCCGGGGTCTCAGAATCATGTACTGGCTCACTGGTAGGCGGCTTCATCACTATGTAATTTACACCCTGTATAAATTAATATATTTTATGCAATAAAAAAAAAATCGAAATAAAAACACACTTACCTATCATCAAAATAAATTTAAGTCATTCAAAGAAATTGAAGTATGTATGACTTGCGTACAAAGTTACCTCATTTGAAACATTATTTAAAGACGGGACAAGTCGATCACTGTACGTTGATCGATTATAAAATATTATGAACATTTATTATATTATTAACAATAAGTAACTAAATTTTCTTTACAAGAAAATAATGTTATTTATTGTTAATAATTGGAACGCGATATTTGTTTTGATTCTGTATGTTACCAGGAATAAATAATTAAGGGTTGCTTGTAATGATGATGATTGTACGAATTGGGGCCGTACGTTATTAAATAAATAGGTACATTTATTATGACTTTGTTTTTACAGACTTTATGTTTTTTATTGATAATTTGATCGATTTGTATCAGCTTATCTAATATTGTCCCTGCACTAGTCATATTTCATTCCCGATTTTTTTTTTGTAGTATAACTTTTGTGTCAAACGTATACCTAGTTTGACGAAACTGTATAGTTTATAATTCTATATTATTATTCAAATTCCTTTACTTAATAATATATGCTAGAAACTCACAGTACCTAATATTTGACAGTGTGGACACCACCACCATTTTACCAATTAAGGCGTCCTTGATAACGATCTAAAAAGAAGTCTTATGCCTCCCTACGTAAGAGCCTATCTAAGTTTGACGCCATCCAAGAGCCAGATAAAAGAAAACTGCCATTTAGATAACAAACTTTGATTAGCAAATTGTTACGGTCAGCAGAAACGAAATAGTGGTTGATAACAAAAAGCTATTCAATTAACTATTACGGCGCGAGTTCTACCCTGAACTGCGCATGTGAGCGTTAAAGAAAGAGGTTGATAAAATATAGCACGAATTGGATTATAGATCAGGAAAGTGTACCACGTACTAAATAGGACCGAATGGGCATGAGTGATTGAGACTATAATAGTCAAGACAAACAAAGCAGCTCTTAAAGCCACTTCCCTACTTTATTTATTTATTTATTATACAATAATTATTATATTGCTCACAGTCTTCAACCAAACGCAACAAAATGGAAAACATGAAAAAAACATTATAAATTAAAAACAGTATGAATTAAAAATAAAACTTTCTAAAATTAAATTATATAAAATAAAAAACTTGCAATTATATAAAAATAGCAAATATTATTAAAATAACACATAGATCCAATAATATATTCAACATTCTAATAAAGCATAATTCCAATTAAATTATATTATAATTTAGTTTTTAGGTAGGACTTGTAATTGGCCATATCCTTATTTTAAGTCTTTGTATTGTACTATATAATCTGTAAGATATCCTTCTAAAAATAAAATAATATAAAATAAAAACACAATATAATTGAGCTATGAAATATCGTCGTTATTATCGAAGCATTGTGTAACTTCCTAGCTGTTCTTATACATAACGTACTAACAGCTATCTCTGAAAACTTTTAATTGGCCTTCTTCTTTTCTATCAACTCTGTTATATTATAATTTTAACTGTAAAATAAAAATAAAATAGAATATCGCACAAACGCAGCCACAACGTAGATTAAAATACGCCAGTAGTAGTGGAGAGGCATAATGCAGATAAAAATACTTTTTACGCCTTTTTTACAAGCTTTTACAATCATTACGAACTTTAAACATTTATGAAATTCGCTAAAAACAGTTATTTTGTGTCCAGTTACTATGAATTAACTTAATCATCTGTGGTTTTGAAGAGCCGATAATCTATTGGCTAATTAAAATGTATGTTATTTTTATTATCATGTTTTAACTATCAATTAAACGTCTTTAGAGTTCGCGCGTTGCTTTTTAGATAGTTATCAAGGACGCCTTAAATGGTAAACATTTCACACACACAAAGCACACCCAGAGTCAGAACAAATCTTTGCGGATCACACAAAGATTTGTCACGTGTGGGGGAACCCACAACACTAGCGCAGTTGAAAGCGGCGAGGCGACCGCTTTAACCACTATGCTAACCGTGCACTTATTAAGCTTAGGAATTTGAATAATAATAGAAAATTATAGAGTATACAATTTTGTTAATATAGGTATACTTTAGTAGGTATGCCCAAACAGGTATCACTGACGTGGGCAGCAAGTCTGCTAAGCTGAAGTGGGACTGGGCGGGACATGTGTCATGTATGCATCCGGAGAGGTGGGCAAGGATTGCCACACAATCGATGCCCCAAGGAGGACACCGTCATCGGGGTAGACCTAAGAGGCGCTGGCGGGACGACCTTGATGCCTACAGCCACAATTGGTGGGCAAATCCAGGAGATAGAGAAGACTGGAAACGTTACGGGAAGGCCGTTTTCCAGCAGTGGGACAACGCAGGTTAACAGAAAAAGGTATACTAGTTAAAGTTAGGTCAAAATAAACGTATTATCTTCTTACCAAAACATCCATAAAATGACTTGCACAGCCCTAATGACCTAAAAACTGAAACTCAAGTGAGGAGTAACTTCGCGCACGGCATAATTAAGCCTTCCATTCACTTAATTGGTCTCATAGAGGGTAAAATATGCCTACCCTTTTGTTCTAGCACCTATGTAGTTATAGCTACTTATAGCGCTATTCGAAGAATTTTATAGCTCAGGAATACTGTATTTAATTTTTTATTTTTATTTTATATTATGTTATTTTTAGAAGGAGATCGGACAGGTAACGTAGTAAAATAGGAAGACTTATAATAAAGATATGGTCAATTATAAGTTCTCACTAATAACAGAAATAAATAACTTAAAAAACCAGCCAAGTGCGAGTCGGACTCGCGCACGAAGGGTTCTGTACTATTTATCTATAAAAACGTAAAAAATAAACATATCTGATGTAAAAAAGCCCTCTAGAAATGTGTATTTATTTATTTATTTTAATTAAGCCTTCCATTCACTTAATTGGTCTCATAGAGAGTAAAATATGCCTACCTTTTTGTTCTAGCACCTATGTAGTTATAGCTACTTAAAGCGCTATTCGAAGAATTTCATAGCTCAGAAATACTGTATTTTTATTTTATATAATTTTATTTTTAGAATGAGATCTTACAGGTTATAAAGTAAAATACAAAGACTTAAAATAAGGATATTTTCAATTACAAGTCCTACCTAAAAACAAAAACCGAGCATCCGAAAATCAATATCAAGCTGAAACAAGCAAAAAAAATAAGTTTGTTGTATGAGAGCTCCCTCTCCTAAATGATTATTTTATTCGGTTTTTAGTATATATGGTTATGGCATCAGTTATAAATCATCTGTATTTATTTCAAGTGTCTAGCTAAAACGGTTTTAGAGATACAGCCTAGTGACGGACGGACAGACGGACAACGAAGTAATAGGACTCCGTTTTTACCCTTTGGGTACGGAACTCTAAAAACGAACCAACATGCAACATGAATAATATTATTAACTAGTTTTATTAAATTTAAAAAGGCCGTGGCGCAATGGATAAGGCGTCAGTCTAACGATTGAGAAGTCGTGGGTTCGAATCCTGATCATTACACCACGGACGTGAACTGCCTACTAACACAAGCGAATTAAGCTTAGCTGGATGGGATTAACACGAATATTAGTAATTTGTATTTGCAAATTACATTACATTTAAGAAAAAAAGAAAAAGGCTAATGTTATGCGTTTTAAAAAGTACGCGTTCCATTTTTTTATAGCCGATTAAATTTTTTATATTAATAGAAAACAGTTTTTAATTAATGTTAAATCGATTACCCTACCTACTAAACTTCTTTTTAAAACAACAATGCTGCCGTGGTATAACTAAAATGCCGTTATCTGCTCAAACCATTTTTTGGATAACAAATAAAAACCGCGGCAAAAATTTTAACCGTTACATACTTTTCGATGACAAAACTTATTTAAGATTCAAAGATACCAAAACATAGATAAAATAAGTTTTGTCATCGAAAAGCTACATCGGTTTACATTTTTCCGCGGTTTTTATTTGGTATCCAAAAAAATGGTTTTTGAGCAGATAACGGCATTTTAGTTAAACCACGGCAGAATGGTCGTGAAATCACATAATAAACCCTATTACGGACTTCACAGGCCCTATTATAAAGATGACGGGAGTACCAAGATCTACGTTTTGTCACGTACGAATACATCATTAATATATAACCGTCTTTAACGTATTAAGAATAGAGGTGATTTTTGCATAAATATGTTTTGTTATAACGAGCAACGTTCGAGATGATGAGGTAAAAGTTCACGATTTAGCCCTCTTTGGGTGTTAATAACACAAATTGGGTAACAATGGCTAATTTATTGACTGCCTCGATTGTGTAGTGGTTAACGTATGCGCCTCTCACCGCAAGGTCTTGAGTTCAATTCCCGGGTCGGGCAGTTTATTTATTTATTTATTTTTCCATCAGGAAATTCACAATAGCAGCACGGAGTTGGAATTGTGCCAGTTGGATGGCGATAGGCGCATCTTATGGGACCTAAACATAACAGGTGTAATGTGGGTGTTGTACACCTCTGCCACACCCTTCTGGGTAATATAGTCGTGATATTATGTTATAAATTTGTTATTCTTTTTACCACGCAATACGCTATTTACGAAGAGGTATAAATAATAACTAAAAAATAATTTTACCGATGAATTACAAAGTATTATGCTACTAAACAAAACTTATCAGCTTACAGCACTAAACGTAAACTGTTACTTGTATTTTACGTGAAAAACAAACTCGTAAATAAGTCGCTATAAAAATTCCCTATAAAATATAACAAAGAGAAAGAATCCCATATAACGTAAACAATTTTATAAGATACCTTTGAATACAACAATTTCGCAAGGGGTGTTTGGCACATGGACCGTTACAAATATGGGGTTGCGGAGTTTATGAGACAGTCAACCAGTATGTTAAGAGCTAAATCTAACGACCGGTTGGCGGAGTGGGCAGTTTACCTGCCTGCGACGCCGAGGTCGCGGGTTCGATTCCCGCTTAGGACAAATCTTTGTGTGCCTGAACATGGGGGTTTGTCAATAAGAAATTGTAGAAATTGTAATTATTAATTTTGAATACGAGTTTGCATAATATGATTTGTTCTGTTAATGTATTCTATTTGTTCTAAAATATTGTTTGTTTGTGACACTACAAATTATAATCATCTTGTTGTAGTGTCCTTTCCCCGTCTATTAAATTTAGCGTCGCAGAATTGATATCAATAATATTAGCGTCGTCCGTCTTCACGTAAACCACCGTTGTATCCATAGCACTGGCCTTAAGCGACACCTTTTTGAACGTCGCATTTCTTTTGGGCGTTTCTCTAGGAGCCATGTATCTTTTTTTCTTTTGTCACACTGCTACTTACCCACTCACTGAGCGCATCAGTTATCAGCGTTGCACTGTTGTGCTGAGATGCTTACCATTTCTGGCATTATGAATAATATTTTAAAATTATTTAGTTTTAGACGCATTGTAATGTTTCTTTTCTTATGCCAGAATAAATTATTATTTTCTTTTTTTATTTTCTAGTAATACTCCTGGTGATCTGAACCACAGGTCAATCCTTAATCAGACACCAGTCTCTGTTTGTACAATATTCTTATGTATTTGTTTAACAATTTGTGAAAGGGAAAATCAATTTTTCTGACTTTACTATATTTTTGCTGGCAATGACGCAGGAAATTGTTTTAAGAAAAAAGCGTCTCAGGCAAGTCTTCGTAATAAGGTCCTTTACGTACAAATCCCTAACAAGCAGAATAAAAAACATGACCTACATGATTTTATTGTAGGAAAGGTTTATTACTTACTTAAAGGAACACAATGTCTGTAAGTAAACAAATTTAGTTATTTTTCTATCGTGACCCTATTATTACTAGAGATCTCTACCCAAATAAAAATGATTACGGTATGACGGATAACAAATATCGTTACATCGGAGTAGGTTTTGTTAACAAACGGTAGGAGTGGTACTCCCTACTCTTGTAACAGTCTTTGTGAATTCTATAAAGAAGAAAATCTAGGCATTTTACAACATTAATACAAAAAGAAACATCAATCTTATTGATTAGTTTCAAACCAACATGGCGAATAAGATAGGCACAAATGAATAAACGCGACGTCACGAAATGACGTAACATACAGTTAAGAAATTTAGGATCCTGGCAAAAGACGACCTTAGCTAGTTAGTTAAAGCGCCTGCCCGGTGTGCAGAAGGTCGTAAGTTCAAATCCTGCCGGTCCGTTAATTTTTTCTAACTATTTCTTAGTATAATCAACAACCACTTGGCCATTTTAATAAAACTTGTCACTCATGTAGTTACTGAGCTTGATTAATGACTAGGCCCTAGGCTATTTTAATCAAAGTACCGGGTAGGTTAATGCAAGTTTATTATAATTTTGATAATAATCATTTTTCAACAATCTATTGTTCAAATTGCCTAGCTCCCAGTCGAACATAAAGATTCAAAAGGTCGTGGATGGGCGTTTATACTACTAGGGAATACAAACAAAAGAAATTTCAAAATCGGACCTCTTAGTAAAAAATTATGCGTGGTCTAACATGAAACAAAAAAAAAATATACACGTAGACTTCCTCCGTGTTTTTTCGTGTCGGTTAATTAGAAACTAACATCTAGATTAACGAGTAGTGCATTCCACTGTGCCTTTATTATTAAACTGACTGGGCGGAATAAAGACGTATATTGGCCGGAGTACATCTTCATTCAGCTTGATAGCATCCGTAGCCTTCGGGTGTCTTGTATTCATCCGACTTGTTATTCAAATCTCATTGTTATTTACCCAGCGACGGGCAACAATACTATTTTGTACCTGGTGTCGAATTATTACTGGACCTACAATGCTAAGCTTCGCTAACCTATTTTTATTATGTGGAAATTTTGTTTGGTACTTAATAAAATTGAATACGTGATTTCTATACCTACTTCTTCTCTTTTTGAATATCATTAGATAGTAAATTTTTGATTAAACGCGCGGGATCGGTGTGGTAAAAAAATCTCATAATAAATAAATAATAAATAAATATTCCACAACTCACACACAACGCCATCTAGTCCCAAACTAAGCAGAGCTTGTACTATGGGTACTAAAATAACTGATACTAATACATATATACTTTTCTTTTGTAAATACATACTTATTATACATAGAAACACCCAGACTAAGACAAACCCCCATGTTCATGCCCACAAAGATTTGTCTTAAGTGGGAATCGAACGTGGCCTCGGCGTTGCAGGCAGGTACACTACCCACTCCGCCATCCGGTCGTCCAAATAATAGCATAACATAGCATCACGCCTATATTACACAGAAGGGTGGGGCAGAGATGTACCACACCCACATTTTACCTGTTATGTTTATACCCCATGGGATAGGGGACCCTATCTTTATTTACCGGGGACAATTCCAACTCCGCACTGCAATTGTTCATTTCCTGACGAAAATTTTATTTTATTTTTATTTTATTTTATTTTATATGGAAAACTTACAGCTATAAACTTACAGATTAAAAGAAAAAATAAACACAATGAAGGCCATTTACAAGTTTCCACAGATAGTAGTAAAGAAAATAGATACATACTGGTCGGTACAGAGTAACAGATATAAATATAAGACACACAACGCCATCTAGTCCCAAACTAAGCAGAGCTTGTACTATGGGTACTAAAATAACTGATACTAATACATATATACTTTTCTTTTGTAAATACATACTTATTATACATAGAAACACCCAGACTAAGACAAACCCCCATGTTCATGCCCACAAAGATTTGTCTTAAGTGGGAATCGAACGTGGCCTCGGCGTTGCAGGCAGGTACACTACCCACTCCGCCATCCGGTCGTCCAAATAATAGCATAACATAGCATCACGCCTATATTACACAGAAGGGTGGGGCAGAGATGTACCACACCCACATTTTACCTGTTATGTTTATACCCCATGGGATAGGGGACCCTATCTTTATTTACCGGGGACAATTCCAACTCCGCACTGCAATTGTTCATTACCTGACGAAAATTTTATTTTATTTTTATTTTATTTTATTTTATTTGGAAAACTTACAGCTATAAACTTACAGATTAAAAGAAAAAATAAACACAATGAAGGCCATTTACAAGTTTCCACAGATAGTAGTAAAGAAAATAGATACATACTGGTCGGTACAGAGTAACAGATATAAATATAAGATTACATCAATACAAAGTATCAAATACAAAAATTAAAATAAACAGCATATCAAATCTAGACGGAAAAATTACAAATTACAAAATTCAAGGAGAAGATAATAGATACAAATTTAAATTATGAATAAATAAAATATAGAACAAGTAAATACCGCAGACATCAGCCGAAAAAGTTTTTCACCAATATATGTTTTAGATGAGAAACACTGGTATGAAATAGATCCAAGTCATAGTCACGTGCTAAGCAATTGTATGACAAATAACACTTTGTCCGACCCGGGGGTCGAACCGATCAAGGCGCGTACGCTAACTACTAGACCATCGAGGCAGTCAATAATAATATACCAGAACAAAAACCAAGCTTCTTGATTTCTTTGAGAATATTTGACAACAGCCCTCGTGCGCCAAGTAATGAGGAAACGGCCTTAAATACGAAGATCTTTGTGGTTAATCTATATTTACCTATTCTTAAAATTGTTCGTCCCAATTCCTTGAAATTATTTATTCAACCGAAACATACTGAAAATAACTTCAATTGAATCCAAATTTATCGTCAAGACTCTTTGTCTAGTTCCTGGAAAATGGATGCCAAAGCAATATTGACAGGATTGTGTGTGTGTCATACACAATTGGCCATTCAATATTTTGTTTTGTATAAACAGAGTGGTCTAGCGGTTAGCGTATGCGCCTCTTACCGCGAGGTCTCCGGTTCGATTTACAGGTCGGCCAAAGTGTTATTTGTGAACTTTTCGTACGGAAATTCACAATGCTGCACGGAGTGGGAATTGTGCCTGATGGATGGCGATAGAATCACCCCCTATCCCATGAGACCTTAACATAACAGGTGAAATATGGGTGTTGTGCACCTTTGCCACACCCTTCTGGGTTATATAGGTGTGATGTTATGTTCTATATGTTATAACCAGTTTCAATATATCTTTACAGGTCTTTATTGAAGAAATTCCCATAAAGCTGAAAATTTGTAGGAATGTTTAGAGCGCCATCATAAATGAATACTAAAAGCTCCCCATCGATACCGAATGTGGAAAAAAAAAACAATTAAAAATCTCCAAAATTCGTTTTGTCCTTGATGTCCAAAACAAGGACAAAATCAAAGATCCTTTTCTTTATACGTTTTATCTGGAATAATACACAATTTATGTTGTAATTCTATGTAATATTATGTGATGTAATAATTTTAATCTAATAATTCATTTATTTACTAGAATTTAATGACAATTGTAATATAATTGAACTACCTACCGATTTATGAATAGTAACTGTAATAATACTTAAAATAATGAATTACCTGTTACTGAGAATTTATCAATAAAGAATTTTATTGAATGATGGATGAATGAATGAATCTTTATTTGCAGAATATGAATATGGTACAAAATTGATTATAATGTTGCATCAGTATCACATACTTCGTCGGCTTAATGCAACATGCAGATCTTAATTAATCCCGCATAAAATTTAACCGTATTATTTATAATAATAAATTCACTATAAAATGTCCAATATTTATTATATTGTTTTGTATTGTACAGAAATCATTCCATATAATTGGCTTGCAATTTTCACTCTTATATATATATATATTATAAGTATCGTTACATAGCCGTAATCTCCGTAGTGCTCTCAACGCAATGGTCAGCCATTATCAGGATTAAAGTGACAACAGGTAAAGCGCTCATAGAAAACGTTTATTCTTTACTGGATGGAACTAGAGTTATTTCAAAGTCATTAAGCTGATTCCTACGGCTAGTTGTTATATTATTACTTCTAAGATACAAGTATATTTTAACTGAAGCATAAGGGTCGACACACACCAAAAGCGCGTCGAAGCGCAGCGAAGCGAAGCGCAGTTTCAGTGTTATATGAATTTTAACTTTATTTTCATTACTATAATACTTATTATCGTATTAGAAACTCTACGCTACTACTATTATGGAATTCGCCGGAATTCCCGCGGCGCTGCGGGCATCCGCGCGACTCGTTTGAGTTTATCATGCGATAATAAGTATTATAGTAATGAAAATAAAGTTAAGATTAACTGTTAAGTTGATAAATTACAAAATTATGCTGTATTTACGAACGAAATTGTTATATTTACCTTTCCAAACTTCTATTCTAAAAAGTTAGTTGAATAAAATCATACTTTCATTCAGTTTTTACGAAATATTCGCAAAACACTACAAAAATTGACAGATACATTTTGAAAAGGAATACACGCTCTTAACAAAAAGTATCGTATCGACTCATACTGGGTTGTGGACATCTGATGGCCGTCGGTCCACATAAAAACTGAATTTTAGTTAGATCCGTTAGACCAGAACCCGACCCCAATGTTTGATTTGATTTGATTTTGATTTATTTCTCACCACAATATTTCCTTGATACAATTTGATTAGACTTAGAACATAATAATATTAGAGATATATTGTGGGGAGACTGGTGCCCAAACTAGGTGTATACCTGTATTTCAGGTCACCAGGCCCCGCCCTTTAATTTTAAATAACAACAATGTCCGAAGACTAAAAGGACATATTAGATGCACTGTAGGTACTTTAGCCATGACGTTATGTGTATCAAAAGGTGATTAGTGATTAATGCATATTATTAACCTAGTTACTACAAAAGCTGAAGGTACATCTCTTAGTTTACCCATTTTTCTTCAATGCGCTTCAAAATAAATTTGATTATATTATATCTAAAACATTAGATAAATGTTATAGTAGTGCAATAAAAAATTATGTGTGTAAAATGTATTTTTTTTATTTTTATACTGAAATATATCTTCTTTACCAGCAAAATATTAAAAAAAATATGTTTTTTAGAGACTTAGTCTTATAATACCGAAACTACGTTATATCTATTTTGCATTTTTTTTTAAACATCTCAATAATTTCAAATTCATATTTAAATTTGGAATAAAATATTGAAACATGTCATATTTCTATTTCAAAGCAAGAACGTGTAGTGCAATATCTCGTGGATGTGAAATATTTGAACCTGCAAGAATTTCTATATGAGACTTTAGCAACCGTGACATTGCTTATAGTCAAAGAATATATGGAATTTTGAGACGTCTAGAATTCCAGTGTACTGACCTGTTACTAAAAAGTCGCTAACTCTAAAGTTGCTATTTTTTCTTTGCAAAAAATTGTAGCTTACCGCTTTTTTTTTAATAAATTCCTTTGACATCATGCAAAACTAACTCTTAGTCTGTATAATGTTTCTCTTTCACGTATTCACGGCTAAACCACTGATCTCAATAAAAAATAGCATAGAGATAGTACAACACCCTAAGAGGGCTAGATTTTCTATACGTACCACGGGGATGGAGCTACGGAAAGAAGCTAGTTTATTATATTTTTTATAAGTGTTGAGGTTGATATTATATTTAATTTCATTATTGTGTTTTTACGCAGTAAATATATGTGTAAAGTTGCAACTACCCACTTATTAGCAGCTGTAAGTCAAAAATAGAAAAACACAAATTTCGTGGTTTTTGGGGTACCGCTCCTGGTGCACAGGTCTTTGGCAGTTGCAAATCTGGTTTTAGTTTTAGACCTGAATGTACCCTAATAAAATATAAAAAATGCAACGATGTAAGAATATTTGCAAATTAACGCCGCTTATATCTCTACCACTACAGGCCCATTAATTTCTTAAAATAAAATTATCTTATTAAAACTTTATTCAAGCTGCACAAATATAGTACAAAGTATAATATAATAGCAATGAGATTTCATGTTTTAATTCTACCGAGTGTCAAGAGATGGCGTGAATTCCACCATTAATCTTCATAACACCTCGACGCGACGCGGCGACGGATAGAAATAAAAAAATACTACGCGGGTTTTTCTAAATGGAGTGCTTTATAATGTTTGGCTTGGGTTGGTAAATAAACTCCCAGAGGGATAAATGTGAATTTTAATATACAGAGATTTGAATAACGTTTCATTTTGTTCTGTGTTTGATATGTTTTTTTTTAGGATTATGTTTCTAAAACTCGGCAGAGTACGTTCACTAGTTAGTATCTGAACTAACTCGATATTTTTTTTTATAATTGTTCAAGGCGTATTCATATTTAGTAGTAGCTCATAAAGATAGATAACTTATCGTATAAAAAAAGTAACTTTTGTGAATTTTGTTTTTTTCTTTTTTTTGTTTTACTTGTATTTGGTGCTATTTATATGTGTAAATTTTACATTACACATCTTAAAGGTAGTATGTGACAGACTGCAATTGTAATGTATAACAACTTCTATAACTCATGTTCATGCAAATAAATGATTCTTATTCTTATTCTTATTCTTAAAGACATAAGCTACTTTTTAGTCCACGGGTGAAACAGCGTGGCGCCGCTAGTAGAAAATAAAATATCAAACAGTAAAAACAAGTCATCGAAACGGTATTATGGCATTTCCCTCTAACAAGCTCTCTTTGATCACTGAAACTTACAACAATGACGTATAAATAAAGGCTTGAGAGGCAAAGTTGAACAAACTGCGTAACGACCCCCTGAGGCTTTGAAATACTCCCAACAAATTGTAGCAAACGAAATGAACTGACATTTAGAATAAAGATTGCAAACGACCGGATGGCGGTGTGGGTAGTGTACCTGCCTGCGACGCCGAGGTCGTGGGTTCGACTCCCACTTTCCGAGCCTTTTCCCAAATACACACGCACACCCCTCTCTCTCCCTCTCTCACACACATACACACACCAACACACACACAAACACATACATCAAACTGACATGTTATACACAACTATTACACCCTAACTCGCTTAATAACCTCTGAACAATTACCACCTACCACATATCTAATATGTCCTTTTAGTCTTCGGACATTGTTGTTATTTAAAATTAAAGGGCGGGGCCTGGTGACCTGAAATACAGGTATACACCTAGTTTGGGCACCAGTCTCCCCACAATATATCTCTAATATTATTATGTTCTAAGTCTAATCAAATTGTATCAAGGAAATATTGTGGTGAGAAATAAATCAAAATCAAATCAAATCAAACATTGGGGTCGGGTTCTGGTCTAACGGATCTAACTAAAATTCAGTTTTTATGTGGACCGACGGCCATCAGATGTCCACAACCCAGTATGAGTCGATACGATACTTTTTGTTAAGAGCGTGTATTCCTTTTCAAAATGTATCTGTCAATTTTTGTAGTGTTTTGCGAATATTTCGTAAAAACTGAATGAAAGTATGATTTTATTCAACTAACTTTTTAGAATAGAAGTTTGGAAAGGTAAATATAACAATTTCGTTCGTAAATACAGCATAATTTTGTAATTTATCAACTTAACAGTTAATCTTAACTTTATTTTCATTACTATAATACTTATTATCGCATGATAAACTCAAACGAGTCGCGCGGATGCCCGCAGCGCCGCGGGAATTCCGGCGAATTCCATAATAGTAGTAGCGTAGAGTTTCTAATGCGATAATAAGTATTATAGTAATGAAAATAAAGTTAAGATTAACTGTTAAGTTGATAAATTACAAAATTATGCTGTATTTACGAACGAAATTGTTATATTTACCTTTCCAAACTTCTATTCTAAAAAGTTAGTTGAATAAAATCATACTTTCATTCAGTTTTTACGAAATATTCGCAAAACACTACAAAAATTGACAGATACATTTTGAAAAGGAATACACGCTCTTAACAAAAAGTATCGTATCGACTCATACTGGGTTGTGGACATCTGATGGCCGTCGGTCCACATAAAAACTGAATTTTAGTTAGATCCGTTAGACCAGAACCCGACCCCAATGTTTGATTTGATTTGATTTTGATTTATTTCTCACCACAATATTTCCTTGATACAATTTGATTAGACTTAGAACATAATAATATTAGAGATATATTGTGGGGAGACTGGTGCCCAAACTAGGTGTATACCTGTATTTCAGGTCACCAGGCCCCGCCCTTTAATTTTAAATAACAACAATGTCCGAAGACTAAAAGGACATATTAGATATGTGGTAGGTGGTAATTGTTCAGAGGTTATTAAGCGAGTTAGGGTGTAATAGTTGTGTATAACATGTCAGTTTGATGTATGTGTTTGTGTGTGTGTTGGTGTGTGTATGTGTGTGAGAGAGGGAGAGAGAGGGGTGTGCGTGTGTATTTGGGAAAAGGCTCGGAAAGTGGGAGTCGAACCCACGACCTCGGCGTCGCAGGCAGGTACACTACCCACACCGCCATCCGGTCGTTTGCAATCTTTATTCTAAATGTCAGTTCATTTCGTTTGCTACAATTTGTTGGGAGTATTTCAAAGCCTCAGGGGGTCGTTACGCAGTTTGTTCAACTTTGCCTCTCAAGCCTTTATTTATACGTCATTGTTGTAAGTTTCAGTGATCAAAGAGAGCTTGTTAGAGGGAAATGCCATAATACCGTTTCGATGACTTGTTTTTACTGTTTGATATTTTATTTTCTACTAGCGGCGCCACGCTGTTTCACCCGTGGACTAAAAAGTAGCTTATGTCTTTAAGAATAAGAATAAGAATAAGAATCATTTATTTGCATGAACATGAGTTATAGAAGTTGTTATACATTACAATTGCAGTCTGTCACATACTACCTTTAAGATGTGTAATGTAAAATTTACACATATAAATAGCACCAAATACAAGTAAAACAAAAAAAAGAAAAAAACAAAATTCACAAAAGTTACTTTTTTTATACGATAAGTTATCTATCTTTATGAGCTACTACTAAATATGAATACGCCTTGAACAATTATAAAAAAAAATATCGAGTTAGTTCAGATACTAACTAGTGAACGTACTCTGCCGAGTTTTAGAAACATAATCCTAAAAAAAAACATATCAAACACAGAACAAAATGAAACGTTATTCAAATCTCTGTATATTAAAATTCACATTTATCCCTCTGGGAGTTTATTTACCAACCCAAGCCAAACATTATAAAGCACTCCATTTAGAAAAACCCGCGTAGTATTTTTTTATTTCTATCCGTCGCCGCGTCGCGTCGAGGTGTTATGAAGATTAATGGTGGAATTCACGCCATCTCTTGACACTCGGTAGAATTAAAACATGAAATCTCATTGCTATTATATTATACTTTGTACTATATTTGTGCAGCTTGAATAAAGTTTTAATAAGATAATTTTATTTTAAGAAATTAATGGGCCTGTAGTGGTAGAGATATAAGCGGCGTTAATTTGCAAATATTCTTACATCGTTGCATTTTTTATATTTTATTAGGGTACATTCAGGTCTAAAACTAAAACCAGATTTGCAACTGCCAAAGACCTGTGCACCAGGAGCGGTACCCCAAAAACCACGAAATTTGTGTTTTTCTATTTTTGACTTACAGCTGCTAATAAGTGGGTAGTTGCAACTTTACACATATATTTACTGCGTAAAAACACAATAATGAAATTAAATATAATATCAACCTCAACACTTATAAAAAATATAATAAACTAGCTTCTTTCCGTAGCTCCATCCCCGTGGTACGTATAGAAAATCTAGCCCTCTTAGGGTGTTGTACTATCTCTATGCTATTTTTTATTGAGATCAGTGGTTTAGCCGTGAATACGTGAAAGAGAAACATTATACAGACTAAGAGTTAGTTTTGCATGATGTCAAAGGAATTTATTAAAAAAAAAGCGGTAGACTACAATTTTTTGCAAAGAAAAAATAGCAACTTTAGAGTTAGCGACTTTTTAGTAACAGGTCAGTACACTGGAATTCTAGACGTCTCAAAATTCCATATATTCTTTGACTATAAGCAATGTCACGGTTGCTAAAGTCTCATATAGAAATTCTTGCAGGTTCAAATATTTCACATCCACGAGATATTGCACTACACGTTCTTGCTTTGAAATAGAAATATGACATGTTTCAATATTTTATTCCAAATTTAAATATGAATTTGAAATTATTGAGATGTTTAAAAAAAAATGCAAAATAGATATAACGTAGTTTCGGTATTATAAGACTAAGTCTCTAAAAAACATATTTTTTTTAATATTTTGCTGGTAAAGAAGATATATTTCAGTATAAAAATAAAAAAAATACATTTTACACACATAATTTTTTATTGCACTACTATAACATTTATCTAATGTTTTAGATATAATATAATCAAATTTATTTTGAAGCGCATTGAAGAAAAATGGGTAAACTAAGAGATGTACCTTCAGCTTTTGTAGTAACTAGGTTAATAATATGCATTAATCACTAATCACCTTTTGATACACATAACGTCATGGCTAAAGTACCTACAGTGCAGATAAAATATTACGATCAGAAAAGATTTTTATTCAATCCTCCTTGTTGTCTAAAAGAGTAAAGTAGCTGTATGACCCTTTCAAAATCTGTGAAAAAATAAAAGGCATGTTAAAAACTATGAATATCAAAAAAGGTTACGGACATTATGGCGAACAAAAAATTACAAAAAAAATAAAATAAAAATATACTATTACTAGAGAATAAATGACTAGAAAGAGAGTACAAGTGAGAGGGCCATCAACTAAGTTTAGCTCGGTCTTCAGAGACTCGCCGAACAGAGGCCGTTGGAGGCAGATTATTGAAACCAGGTGCAAGCCATCCGCGTCCACTGGTGACCACGATCCTCAGCCATGAAGAATCGACCGCAGAGAAAAACCGGGCAGACTGGTTTCTATATTTCATTACAGAATAGTGAACCCGATTCTCGAGTAATAATGTCATTATAATAATATACACTTAAAACTAAAAACAGGGCAATAAACCCTGATTCGAATATCTTTTGACTGCTATTAGCTAACTGGACACTAATAACTAATAGTGTACGTTTTTATCGAGAATCTAAAACGTAACTTACATAAAGCTTTTGTCAACAATCGATACTTACAGCAACAAAAGTAGCTAAATTGAGTTTAGTGAACGGGCCCGCAGTGAATTCTATGGACTTGCGGAGTTGACCCCCGAGGAGAAGCAAACTTCGACGCATGCGCACGTTTTGTGACCACCAACAGCTGGAGTAGACCCCGTCTTCGACTTTATCACTCTAGATAAAATGAAACATATAAATTAAAGAAGTCTTACTTTTGTAGTCGCCAAATAGTCGATTGTAAAAGAAATCCCAATGTTCTAGTAAATAAAAAAATAGCTGTTTATATTAAGAGTAATTTCAAATTGATTTTAACATATTATTACACTATAAAATCTTAAAAATTTAAACATTTTTATAGCTATTTAACATCCAATGGCTAAAGCCCGATTTCACCAAACTTTTTAATCTACGGCTCGAAGTATAGGAAGTACTTCATAACTTGTGTAAAGAAAATGCTTCAAAATTCTTCTTCTTCGTCGTGTCGATGGCTGAGTCAAATTTTATTTTGACTTGCCATCGTGGTGAAAGCCAATAGCCAATTCGCTTTGGAGAACTCGCGAACGGGTGCGCCGGACGTAAGGAATCGTTGTGTACGTCACTCGGCTCCTTCCATGCAGCCCAAATAATATTGCATCATTGTGATGTTGGGTGCGAATAACAATGCAAAATATAATTTACTAAATATTAGATATCACGGGCTATTTACCATGTATATTTCTAATTATATTTAGTAAGAAAATAACCATGTTAAGTCTGTTAAAGTGTGATGTTACAGTTTAAAAATGTGATCTAATGATTGGACAAAAGTAATTGAATTATTATCTATTAATAAATGAAAAATTATGTGAACCGTAAAATTATTTCACAAGCTTATTAAAACCTACTTGGATGATAGAGCAGCAAGATAGGGCGTCGTGAATAAAAAGAAAGTATTATTTTCATGAATCTTTTATCTTAATTTTATTATTTTATGTTCCTGACATTTTATTCCAGTCATAAAACTTCAAGACAAGTATTTTTATATAACTTTTACTTTGAAGATCTTGAACGAAGAGACTTGACGATCCTTTTGTAAAATTATTGTTGTTGAAGCAAATTGTTTTTTTTACCTTTTTCGACTTTAGTACTTCATCCTACTTATTTTTAGGATTGTTTTGAATTACAATTGCAGATTCGGGTTAAAAACTCATTCTTAACCAGAGTCTGCAATTGTTTGTTTTTATCTCTTCGGGATTATTACAATTCACTTTTTAAAAGTATGCAAACATTCGATTTTGTTTAGATGAAAAATTATAACAAATTAAAACATGGCTAATTCGTATTTTTATTAATTTGTAATGAACTTTTAATAATATTTAAAAGACTTGTGAAACCTTTTTGTTCGTCTGCTAAGATTTTGACATTTAACAATAGAACTGCAATAAAATTGATAATTATAATGATGATAAATATATGCCTGGAAATAAAAAGATACGCAGACACTTATTTGCGTGTTAATTTTTTATTCATTTCTATATTTTTTTAAGTTGCCGATGGGTAGCTATATCACTTTTTTGTTGTTTCCAGGTGATAGTCATCAATTTGCAGTTCTATATTTTTTTTTATTATTTCACGGTCATTACTTCTTCTATTAAAAAAACTTAAAAAAATACAAAAATATTCATTTGAAAGTAACCTTAGACTTTGATGCAGTCTATGTATCTACCAGTGTCTTCATAAATGACCATTATAAGTGCTAGTTTCTAAGGAAAATTTGAATATCTTATTATCATTTTTTAATCAAATTTAATAAATAAAACTAAATGTTTTCAATAGTAAAACAAAAATACGATTGGTATTATAATTTTGTGTTTAAGACAGTTTCTTTAGCGAAGCGGGATAAGTGCCACTTGAACGCATCGGGTTGTGTAATTAAAAGCCATTGTACTTTTGCTTTAAATAGCATCGGTTTATCTTAGGATCTGTATTTATGGTTAACTGATATTTACTTACAATCTCCTAAAAGAAAAAAAAAATATTAACAGTACCTTATTTTATGCACTTGACTCTTTTTACCCTTGAATGATATCGTATTAGGATATATTTATTTATGAATAAATATTTTTAATAGCATTTCATATCCCTTCGCCAACGATGTACATGCATGTACTTTTAAATTATTAACACACACCATTATAAATACATTACAATGTTCTAAGTAGCACTATATACATCCTACCTCTCTCTGGCGCCATCAGAATATCAGCGCTGCAGGGCTTTGTAGCATTGCAGCATATGGCTGAGATGGTGTCCTTTTCTGACAAGATTCATTTTTACTGTTTTATTTTTATTTTATATTTGTGTTTTTGTGTTTGTCAGAATAAATATATTTCTTTCTTTCTTTCTTTCTTTCTATATAAATTAGAAACATCTATACTTATATGATTGTTCGTCCGACTGACTGACTGATTCATCAACGCAAAGCCTAAGCTAGGTCTAGGAAATTGAAAATTTTGCATAAAGGTTCCTAACATAGCGTAGAGGCGCAATAAGAAGGGATTTCTGGCAATTCCATTCCCAAGGGAGTAAAATGAGCGATGAACGGTTGTATGGAAATCCGTCATTATTGAAGCTGGAAAACACGAAATTTTCATAGTTAAACTTGCATAAAATAAATGAATTCATGTACCAGGGTTTTTCTGAATTGTATACCTATGAAGGTGAATTAAGGAATTATCAGTAAGAAATGAGTTTACGCAATAAATCAACTTGCGGGTTAAACCGTGCGGGTCATCTAGTTATCTTTAAAGTAACTCACCATGCAAAGAACTTCGTTGCTATGCCAACAATAAATAAAAAGTTGCGCTATGAGAGCCAAGAGGTATTCCGCAATCCATATTCTTTGCATATTACCCGTGCCTTCCTGCAAAATTCAATAGTTTTGTTTTTCTATTAAGCGCCAGTTCGTTTTTTTTAACAAAATCTCAGTGTAAAACTTCAGATTTAGCTTTTTTAGCGTTGAAAATAAAATTAGATATCAATAAATATCATTTAACAACTTAAAAACATATGACAACAATGTTAGTGACTGTGGGTAGAATTTATTTAATAAAAACACGACTGACAAAGCAAGTCAACAAAGTATTCAAAAATTTTGATTGTATAACAAGGCAGTAAATTGAGCGACAAAATAAAAAAGTAATAAAATAAATACTGCACTATTGTTATACCCTTTGAACCGTTAAATTTTGTTCCGTGTAAAATTTGTATATACACAGATTTAAATGCCAAAAAAATTGTTTAGCATTTTTGTATGATATTAATCAGCCAAGAATATTAAATTTTGATGTTTGAGAAAATCTTTTTCATTTTATTTTAATTCAATATTATATATTATCATTTAGTTATTTTATCAAGCGTTTTCTTACCGTTGTAAGCTGTATAGCACTCGCACAAATCATTAAAGAGCAAATGATAACATACAAAAACATAACAGGTGAGAGTAGGGAGTTCAACACTGATGAATATCTGCAAAAAAAAATGGAATAACAAACAACTTTTTAAGTATAAATGACAAAATTTTAGTTTTATATAGAGGTTATGGTACTTCTTACTTATACAAAGGAATATTGCATTTTTACCTGGTAATATAGGTACCTAACTTACTTTACAAGATACAAATGATGATAATGGCATTCCTTAATCCGCTGGGTAGTTATATCGTTACCAACAACTTGATTACCGTCATCGAATAATCGTGTACAATTGTTTGACAGAACTCTCAATTGCCCAGCAAAAAATGACATCAATGCAACAGCGTTACAGTCGAAATTTGCCACAACACTACCGCCATAAAAACAGATAACAGTATGCTCCAACGCAACTATCCAGTATCCGAAACCTCTTGATCTATCAAAAGGAGCCCAAGAACTCATTATTTCCGGATAAGGAACACTTCCATTCTTTATCATAGCTTGGTACTCTGAGGACGATAGAAAGCTGAATAACGGAGCCAAAATTACTAAAGACACCGTAGCAGAAATCAGAACCATATAAGAAAAGGTAACTCTTTTAGAATATTTGGTATATTCAGCAATAATATGTTTCGTATCTGAATCATTTTTGGACAGTTGTTCCTTTTCCAAATTTGATACGTAGTCGATAAGTTCAGTCCAAGATTTTTGCCAGCCCACAAATGTCCCAGCTTTAAATACGCAGACGGTACTTAGCATTGTCACGGAGAGATTTCGCATAGCCAATTCAAGGTCCTTTCTAATGATCCAAAGTTCAATGTATTGGGTTACAACAAAGATTTGGGCACATAAATGCATAGCGTTGTACAAATTCCGACGATTCTTTAACATAAGTCCCCAAAATTGGAGCCTGAGATGGGTCGGTCCTTGTAACAAATTTTCAGTTGAATTCTTAAGAAAGTTAAACATTTTAGACGATGTTCTGTTGCTATTAACAGAAGTAAAATGTGCATATTTTTCAGTTTCAGTTCTATTTATTAGGTCACTTTGTCGGGTCGTGATTTCTTTGTTTGCTAACACTAGTATTGACTAAGTTTATTTTCCGGCGCGGCTTGCAACCAATTATTTGTTGGAGTATTATTTATTTAATTATGAATTAAAAGTGATAAAGTTTTTTTTTAAATGGGAGATTAATATTCAGATATTCGCAACTCGAAAGAAATACAATTAATTTAGAAAATTTAAAAATCAATACCCAGGAAACGAACGACATAAATTTAGACCAAATTATTGAAAAATTTAAGGAGTAATAAAATATATTTATTAAGTTCTTTATATTTTGCAATTTTTGGGCTTATTGTTTTACTTTAAAAGTACAGACAACGGTAAAATTGTGTATTTATAAGAAAAACCAACGCGGAGAGGGCGGACAGTTGTTCCTATTCTTCAAGTAAATTGGTACTTTGGTGCAAAATAAAACAGCCTGAATTTAACGGATACTTTTTGTGTGACAGGCAACGGTTTGTTTTCATAATGAGGCAATTCTTGTTTAAAGAGTGGCAATAAAATTATATGGTGTAAAATGTATTTTTCAGTCCTTGTTGTTTTGACAAATGCACACGTGTCAAATTAAATATTAAAGAGACATTTATGAAATGTTGCATGCAGCATAAATATAATTTATAGGTACAGTTGTATGGATACAGTTACATCTTTTAGCAGTTGCAGAGTACAGAAGAGGACATAACTAATTTATTGGCTCATTGTAAACGATTCAACAATAATTTGGAAGGTTAAGACAATTTATTTCATTTTTTTTTTCATTTATTTCAATCTGTAAAAATGATAAATCTACAAATTGTAGATATTGTAAGGACAAACAATGTTTTGGTATAAGTAGCACTATTCACCTGCTAAACTGTTTGATTAATGAACGTTTTTTAATATTTATATAATATGTTTTGTAAATTGTATTTTATGTTCAAAACGCATAAAATAAATAACTCATTGAATAATATTGATTTTGGTTAAGAATTTCCATACAACGTGGCAATGCAGCCAGCATTTTGGGAACGTCGCCCTGTGCCTACGGATAGAATAGGTTTGTGGCTCATAATTATAGTTTTTAAGTAGTTTATTCTTGGGATACTTAGGCTTGTTTTTCTGTGTTTAATTGTTGATCTTGAATAAAAAGGTTGTTTACATGATGAGAAATAATTTGATGGGTATAATACAAGAAAATTAATTAGTGAGAACATAAACTTGATATAATCTATCCGAGCCAACAACAAAATAAACATCGACACACAAAATGTTGCTTCAAAATTAAAAATTATGTTTGTGAGCTTTGCAAATAATTTGTACAAGACATAAGAGTTTCTTAATTTATTAGCTTGTGAAATTATTCGCCTACAGAATGGTGAAACAAAGTTGCCGACTTTCTTTGATTTATATTCAGAAGTATTTTCTTTGTAACCGCTTTAATATTCATTGAATCAAATAATTAATGTAAAACGTTAAACTTTGACCATTTTTTATTAAAACTTGTTGTTACACGCGACTTCGTACGCGTGAGATTCGTGGAGCCCCGAGGTTTCACCCGTGCTAGATATTTTTAACAGTCTCGTGAGTTGGTCACACGATTCAGAAAAAGTTTAAAGCTTCTTAGCTTTTTTTTATTGCGTTTTGATGTAAGCTTCCTACTAACTTTAAAATCCTAAATAACATTCTTTGAAGTATTTTTAGGATAAGCCTGTTTTAGAAGTCCACTTCTTCTCTTCTTCTTCGTCGTGTCGATGGCTGAGTCAAATTTTATTGGCCCAATAAGTGACCACTGTTATGGCGCTCTCGTCGGCGTTCATGAGCGCCTCTCTTGTGCAGGTGTTAGGGCATTTTGGACAGTCAGTAAGGTGGTAAAGGTTTTGACTTGCCATCGTGGTGAAAGGATTAGCCAATTCGCTTTTAAGAACTCGCGAATTGCCCAGGGTGCGCCGGACGTAGGGAATTATTGTGTACGTCACTCGGGGAGGCTCCTTTTATGCACCCCACTTATTTATATTGAAGATCAAGCATATGAAATCTCGTGCTTCAAATATAAAAAATGGCGGCGTTTCATACAATCTTCTTGCGATGCCTGTTCACTACTAGAGGTTGGCCGTCAGCTTTGCATATTTCTTCCTATCTTTTGGCAAATGAAATAGTTGTTCTACGTTGGCGATGCCAGGATTTTTTTTTACCAGTACCGACGCGTCTCTTGCCTCAACTTTGTCCATCATTATAAGTTGGAGAAGATGGTTTTGCTCGGTCCCAATACGTGACCTAGGTATCGACTTTGCTTCTTTTGATGGTTGCCATTAGATCGTGGTTTTAATTGACGCGTCAAAGGATCTTAATATTGGTGTTACTTATATATCCAGTTAACTCGTTACATACGTCGATAAAACCGCATTTGTAATGCCTCCAGTAATTTATGTGAGTCTTCTTTGATGGTCCAAGCTTCACAGATATAAAAGACTATTGGCCAGATGTAATGCTTGCAGTTGGAAGCGAGCGTCAGCGTCAACGTCCGATGCATGCGGTACGCTCCACTCGCTATCAACTGTAAGCAGTTCTGAACTGGAGCATTTTGACTCGAAGTTTTGTAGCAGAATGCTCCATTTGTGACTATACTCGTAAACACTGTCCACAATCTTTTGGAGATTTTCTGGCTAGAATTCTATTCTTTCTTAGTGCGCGTCTACGTCGTGTAATGAACCAATTCGCAATTTTCAAGTTTTTGGGCTCAGTGGTTTGGGCTTTGCGTTGATGATTCAGTCTGTCATTTGGGCAACTAATTATAAATACAATTAACAATTTTGCCTAAAACTATTCAGATTTATTTCTATTACTTATTGGCATAAAGCAGCCTGTTACAAAAAAAAATTATGTCGCAATAAAAAAAAAGTCGTCCATCAACAACGCTATCAATAAACGATAAAGTCGATAAATGTATAAAATTGAACATGAAAATTTGCTTTGACTTTGTTAGTGCCAAAAAATAAATGCTACCAAAGATTTTTTTTTGATCATCCAACCCTTTGATTAAAACAATGACTTAAAAAAAAAATTTCCACATTTCCGGTAAGTAGTAAAAAGATTAAAGCAAAAGGTCTACAAAGCTTTATAATATGTAATTTGGTTGCTCGTGTCGAGTATCCAATTAGCAAATAGAAGGTGTTTCAGTTTCATTTTAATTAAGTTTTTTAAGAAAGAGTATTTAAATTGTTGGCAAAATAACATAACATAACACCACACCTATATTACCCAGAAGTGTGTGGTAGAGGTGTACAACACCCACACTTCACCTATTATGTTAAGGTCCCATGGGATAGGAGGTGAGCCTATCACCATACGCCGGGCGCAATTCCAACTCCGTGCTGGTATTGTGAATTTCCTGACAGTAAATTAACAAATAACACTTATCCGACACGGGTACCGAACCCGACACCTCGCGGTTAGAGGAGGTATACGCTAACCACTAAATTCTGTTTTATTAAAGCAATATAAATAATATATTAACATTTTATATATCCACATAGCTGAAGCGTCTTTGCCAACTTTTCCTCTATAATGTTCATTGTTCTATAAACGTTTTAATTGGTAATTTGGCAAACTTGACATGGGTTCGGCAAATAGGCTGTTAAAACTTTGTTAAAAGCAATAATGGATATTGGTGTTTCAGCCTGCCATTTGGATAATACGATTTACATGTAGTTAACTAACTTTGTATTTGATTAAGATTATATTTAGGCAGGCGGGGATACTGACCACTATACTACCGAAGGCAGCAAAAGCCAAATGGAAGACCGTAGGACTGCGAAGTCAAAAGTCTCGGATTCGAACCCACGGTACACACTTCTGTCAATAAATCGTTAAGAAGTCAAGATATGTGTGTATGTATCATATAAAATATCGCTTGCTAACGGTGAAGGAAAACATTGCGAGGAAACCTACATGCCTGAGAGTGCCTAAAAAGTGCTCTAGTGAGTGTGAAGTCTACCAATCCCCACTTGGCCAGCGTGGTGGACCATGGCCTAACCCTTCTCATCATGAGAAGAGGCCCGAGCCCAGCAGTGGGACATGTATTAGATACAGGGCTGCTATTATTTTATGTATTCGACACGAGAACAAAATAAATTTTATTTAATTTAAAATAGAAAGTGTAGTCAAAAAAAACATAGGCGAAATCATAGTTGATGAAGAGAACTTTGGTCAAGGTGTGCACTATACTACTTTATTTTGTATTCTATGCTGTATATATTTTTTTCATGGTTTTGAGTTGTAATGGTTGAAAATTCAAATCTAGTCTTCTTCTTCTTTCGTGTCAATTTGGCTTTTGGCTTTTTATGTTATACAGTTTTCGCCGAAAAAGCAGCAACGTCCACTCCTTTTTTTTGTTGCCTGCATAAAATCTTGACGCGTACACGTGGCAGGAGACAACGGGCATGATAGCAGGTGAGCCATATTTTGCGTAGGGATATAATCCCATCCACACGCCCACCACTGTGACTCCTGTGACGCCAGGATAGATCCTGGCGTCACAGGAGTCACAGCTGTAGACAGCAGTAACCAACTGAAAGGCACCGTGCATGACACACGGGCAATCCCAGGGAGAGTTAAAATTGTCTTGGAACCCGCAACGAATTTAATCAGAAGTATATAGTTGGAGTTGGAAAGTATGTATCTTTACTTCCCTTCAAAGGAAAGCTGGGAGACTGAGTAATGCCAAATATAGACAAAGTGTCTATATGGAAAGAGTGTAGACACCACGGACAGTGACAAAACTATGGGGCCTAAATTTGATGGCTATAATAGGTATGGCAGAAACGGCTAAATGCACGGAAATTTATTCTGTTTTTGCGTAGGGATGTAGTGCATGATAGGAGACTCCCCGCGGCGCGCCCTGGACAGCTAGAACACGGTAACGCAGTGTCTAGCTGTCTAATCCTATCACCACAATGATTGTGATAGGAATTTGTAAACAGCAGTTATGTAACTACTGTCAACTATACTAAGAAACAGTTGAAAAAGATATGGGACTGGCAGGATTTAAACCTGTGACCTTATTGCACACCGGGCAGCCGCTTCATCCATCCAGCTACGGTCGCCTCTTATCAGAACCCTAAATTTCTCAACTGATACGTCAGAAATTTAGGGTGCAGTAAGGTCGCAGGTTCAAATCCTGCCGGCCCATATATTTTTCAACTGTTTCTTAGTATAATTTGCTAAGCATAGCTAAATGCTATAAAAATAATCAATTAGAAGTTACTGTCAACTAGCTTGCACGCCTCTGTAGCCCTTACCCAAGTCGGAGAATAGGCATGTGGTAGGCGTATTGGGCGTCGCTCGTGGAGAGTATTAATATTCTTTGAGGCGTTTTATAAGGATAGACGGTATCCTTGTAAAAAATACTGGCATAGTAATTTCGTATTAGGTTTGGTCACAAAATGGGTTTTTATTTGACTGAACGTCCCAAATCGAAAGGATTCGTAACGATCTAATTTTCTAATGCGGAATAACTCTGATTTATTTAGGTTACTTTTATTCTATTAAATGTGTTAAATCTTATATTAGATATAAGCGAATATAAATACAAATATTATATATATATTTATTATATTATTATCTCAAATTGTTAAAATTGTAATATTTATTATTTGTCTGTGCGATTAATTAAGCCGTCGAGTGTAATTTTATTATTAGAAACTTTGTTGGTGACAGTGTTAATTATGTATGTTTTGGTAATACTGTTTGTTTCTTGTACCACAATAAATAAATAAAACGATGACAGAATGACTATACACAATTCATTTGATAGAATTTAACGTTACGAGCCTAAGTGAAAAAGCACGGGCGTGTGCGCCCTCATTTTCAACATAATTATTAAAATTAGCCATGCGGCAGAGTTCAGAAAAAAAATGTGGTATTATGACGCAACTGCGAGATGCCTGCCAGAACGGTATTTTATCATCAGACTGATAATACATAGTAATTTAAATAAAATCCAGCCTTGTGGGAGGCGAGTTAGTCAGAGGGTTAAATCTCTCTCTCTCTCTATCTATCTCTCTCTCTCTCTCACACAAATAATATACATTTCATAAATAGCACTATCGTTCCAACTTTAAATACATTATAATAAACTAGCAATTTAATATTTACAACTATACATTTTGAATTAAGAAAAATATTTATACACAATAATATACATAAAAAATATAAAAAGATATTTACAAATTTTTATACAGCATCAACAAATTCCTTCGCATCGATGTCAAAGGCCGACATCGTGCCCAGAAGACTGGCAGCATTGCCACGTTGTATCATCATCATCATAATTTAGCCTCTCGTAGTCCACTGCTGGACATAGGCCTCTCTCAATTTGCAGCTCAACACCCGGTCCTGCGCCTTCCACATCTAGTCCCCTTCAGCGACCTTCTTCAGGTCGTCAGTCCACCTGGCAGGGGGGTGTCCTACCTTACGGTTGCCGTTTCGCGGTCTCCATTCCAGGACTCGTTTGCTCCAACGGCAGTCCTTCGGCAGACGTGACCAGCCCACATTGTATTGCTTATTCTTTGAGTATAAATATACTATAGTTATAGTTATTGAAACGGTATGACGTCGATAGCTCTAGGTAAATACGGCCTATGCGGCCCCACTGACATTCAATCGACAGCTATCGTTTAAATACGCCACTTACACGGAAATTGCGAGCTACGCATTAGGGATCTAAAAATGTAGAGAAAAATGATCTGGTAAATTTGCGTTTTTTGGCAATTTTATTATCTACTATTGTTAAAGGTAAACTGCCTCATTGGTCTAGAGGTTAGCATTTGCGCCTCCCACCGCGAAGTCTCGGGTTCGATTCCCGAGTTGGGCAAAGTGTTATTTGTTAACTTTCTGTCGGGTAATTCTCAATAGCAGGACGGAGTTGGTATGGTGCCCGGTGGATGGCGATAGGCTCACCCTCCTTCCCATGGAACCTTAACATAACAGGTGAAATGTAAGTGGGATGTACACCTCTGCCACACCCTTCTGTGTAATATAGGCGTGATGTTATGTTATTGTTTAAGTATTTTGAGTAAGTTTAATCTTACTGAAAATAAAGGCATTTAAAGCCTTATTATTACGAAACAAATAAGTCTGAGGCTTTGGACACGAAAGATAGTATTACATTTTATATTGATATACCTACACTTTGTATATAATTATGCTATTTATAAAAGATCGCTCAACTTCATGTGACATCTGAGGCGGACACGGTGTCGCGTGTTGATGCCATGTGATTTATGTGTAGTGATTTATCGATGCGACAAAATATTTTTATAGAAATATCAGGCGCTCGGTACTGAAACAAAAACCTTGCACCTGTGTTTTTTAACGAGATTGTTTTACAGTGCCAATTCCGACACCGATATATCAAGAAAGGGCCTAAACGTACTAAATGACACAAAACCCACTTTGAGACCTTTTAATATTATGTACTAGCGACCCGCCCCGGCTTCGCACGGGTACAATGCTGATACTAAATACACTACAGAAAAACTGTGAACGTCGTATATAAAAACACAGCGGCCCGCTCCGGATTCGCACGGGTATATAATATATAGCCTATATCACTCACTGAAAAAATGATTAAAATCGATCCAGTAGTTTGATTTATTCATTACTGCCCGTGGCCCGCACGCGTTAAATTTGGAGTAAAACAATTCCCCCTTTCTATGCATGTATTATACATAAAAACCTTCCTCTTGAATCACTCTATCTATTGGAAAAAACCGCATCAAAATCCGTTGCGTAGTTTTAAAGATTTAAGCGCACATAGGGACAGAAAAGGCGACTTTGTTTTATACTATGTAGTGAATTATGATAACATGAACGTAAGCAAATATACCAACACATTTTCTTAACACATTTCATCAAATGTTTATGCAATTCAGTGCTCTTAGAGGTTCAAACTTTTCCAATATCACTTTACCAATAAAGTTAAATTCGATTTGTGGTGACAAAGAATTCAATCTCATTCTAACTTTACCCCTTCAAATACTAACTAATGTCAAAGGTTACAGACCATATATTTGGAGGTTATCAAAATATCAGGATAAAAATATGGCCGTGTAATTTCAAGCACATCATTCGTTTAATTTCAAGACCTTTGCGTTGCATGATAGACTTAAATATATATATCGGCGCAATTACAACTGTTCGTCGATAATAATTAGGATTAATAATTTGATTGTCCTAAAATTGGTTAATATATTTTTGAGTTGATTACGATGTAAAAGATTGTAATTTCAATACTTAACCTACAAACTTGTGAACTCGTGCACGTGGCCGAGTCTTATAAAAACGGCCGCGCTGTGGGCAATCGACACTGTCGCTCTCGAGCCGCCGCACACTTTTTAAAACACTGGAGATACCTTCTCCGTCATAATTATATCATAATATAACATCACGTCTATATTACCCAGAAGGGTGTGACAGAGGTCTACAACACCCACATTTCACCTGTTATGTTTAAGTCCCATGAGATAGGTGGTGAGCCTATCGACATCCACCGGGCACAACTTCAACTCCGTGCTGCTATTGTGAATTTCCTGACGAAAAGTTCACAAATAACACTTTGCCCGACCCGGGAATCAAACGCGAGACCTCGCGGTGAGAGACGCATACGCTAACCACTAGACCATTGTAGCAGTTAAGTATATTACTTGAATATATCACGGTAAATAATGTAACGCAATATACAAATGTATATGACTTTTATAGACTTTTCAGCGCGAGTAACTCTGGTCGTGGCGTAAACAGAATCTATACTATAATAATGAACCTAATACAAAATATAAATACGGAAATTCATGTGACGAGCTAAAAAAATGTAAAATCAGTAGTAGGTAATTTTCAATAGTTTTTTCTAATGGCCCAGGAGCCAGTGGGCGCCCGAAATACGTCATTTTAAAACGCTTAAAGATTCAGATTCAGATTCAGATTCATTTATTTCGCAAAAAACATGGTTTACAATTGGTGTTATACAATTTGTTTGTTAGGTACATCATGTTTCGCCACACAGATATGGCATAAAAGGTACATGAAATTAATGACTACAAATTTCTAAATTAATGTCAATAAATATTATGGATTTAATTTAATTATAAATGTCACACAATACCTAGCTCTTAAAATTAATATTATATTATTATGTCATTAAAACATTCAGTAAATACACAATTCAATTAATTAATAAGTTAACATTTATAATGACATTATTTAAGATATTCGTCTTGATAACATTAATATATTTATAATACATAATAATTACTTTTTTCATTTATCTTTACATTGCATAAATTCAGTTACCGTATAAAAACATTTATCTACTAGCCAGTTTTTAAGTCTTAATGTGAAACGTGAAAAAGGCAGATCTCTTAAAGTTTTTAGTATTTTGTTGAATATTTGTATACACATATTGCTACAATTCTTTTTATATAGGGTGGTACACATTGTTTGTAGTCTAAGTTTTGTTTGATCTCTAGAAGAGTGTTTTTTGAAATCCGTTACCTTTTCAAATAGGTCAGGGTGTTTTCTAACAAATATGCAAGCTTCGTAAATATACATGCAAGTTAGTGTTAGAAGCTTTAACTTTCTAAATAACGGCCGGCATGAGTCAAACGGAGCGGCTCCACATATTGCTCTGACACATTTCTTTTGAGATATGAATGCTTTGCCCATATCTGTAGAATTACCCCATAACAAGACTCCATATATTAAGATAGAACCCACATATCCATGGTAGGCTATCAGAGCAGTTTTTTCATTGGCCATTTTTCTAATTCTAAAGTTATCTGCGTGTACCTCTAACATAGCTAAGGTCGATCACCAAATATCAAATCGTTAGATGTGCATTGCAATTTCAAAATCTGTCAATGAACGTGCACCATTCTGTGCTTCGAACATGTTACAACGACAGAGAGGATGAGCTTGCCTTTCCGTTTTTTTGCGCCTAATGTGTGGTAGGGGCAGATCTTACGATGAAAAAATATCTGCCAAATATCGAATTTGGATCGCGGTGACACTGGGAAACCAAAAAAAGTTAGCTCATAGTATGAAGCGTAATTTATGTAAATTTGCTAATGGTGCTGGTAGAAACTACCACCCACCATCAGTAGAACCTTTTCACCTTTTATAAAATGACGGAAGTCGACCACCCACAGGCTCTTAATCTATAAAAATATGATTTGTCTATATAATCAAATTCAGCATTTTCGCGAATTTTCTAATGCATATATAATAAGAATTACTTGCAAATATCAGCAGTATCAGAGTACAATGAACTTCTCATCTTTAAAGAAGTCTCTGTAAGGTCGAATTTCACAGCTCATCGAATTTTTACAATGCGTTCACTCTCAGCCAAGTGTCATTTTATGAACTCAATGCAGGCAAGTTTCAACGATGTTTTTGCATAAAAATATTTCAAAGAACTGAAGCAGATAAATCTCTTAATTTTGACATTGGATTCGATTTGTATAAAATAGTATTACATTTTAAGAGGCCCAAAATAAAACGTTATTCAAAATTAATATGTAAAGAATAAAATTAATATGTAAAAATTCAAAATTAATATGTATACAGGGTGGATGCGACATAGCGACATTTATTGAAACCACAGCTTCTATACATGGCCAGTATGCATTTCCACCGGATAAAAAATTCTCTGGCGAAAAAAAAAAAATCACGTTCTCCGAACAATTTGAACATTGCGATCGTGCAATTTGTTCGGAAGACGTGGATTTTTTTTTTCGCCAGAGAATTTTTTATCCGGTGGAAATGCATACTGGCCATGTATAGAAGCTGTGGTTTCAATAAATGTTGCTATGTCGCATCCACCCGTATAAAGAATAATCTTTATTTACACAAAAAATATACATGTTGGAAATTAAGTCAGTGTAATAACTTCAATCTAAACTTAATATATCACTGTCAGAAGGCCTGGTACCCAAAATACTGGCCAGTATTAAAGCGTTGTATTGCAATATGAAGTGGCTGGCCGAAATATAAGCAAGTAATTTGTTTCATTTCGAAAAAGAAAACAATTTTGGAAGCATATTTAATCTCGATTGATTTCGTCACAAATCACGTTCGTATTATGCCCTTGGAAAATACAGTTTTCTACCTTTTAAACACCTTTAATGGCTTTAATTATCTTTAAAGATATTGTATGAGTTATGATCGACAACTTACATGGTTTTGCTTTTAAGATCCGACCTGGAAAACGGGATTTTCTTGTATTAAATCTTACACCTTATTGTTTAATATTTCAAGGAAAATTTATAATAGGATCTAACTATAATTTTAGCAGTGACATAATGGTACGTCCCTGTCTGATATTTTCTCATTATTGTCAGACCTTTTTCAGGTAATAGGATTAAACGGATTTACATTGCGGCAGCAAAATTCAATGACGATTTTCTGTTTATTTTGGTAAGCTGATAATTTTGCAATACGTAATACAGAAGTGACATTAATATTTTCATATTTTAATATTAATAAACCAGAATATTAAAAAAAAATACAATTTACTTTTTAATAAATGCCAAATTTCAAAACACTGCTCATTTTACCTCACGGGATCTGAAAAGTAATTATTTCGAAAACCTTCATCTGTACTTACTGGCGGTCACTGAAATTTTTCATACATAAAGATGAACTAATTGCTTGTAATAGGGGCCAAAAGTCCGGCACAGAGTATAAATTTTCCCGATTTTTAAACTGCTCATAATATTTCAAAAAAGTAACTTTGTTTTCTGATAACTGTCATATCATAACTTACCTTATCACCCGATTCCGGCTGCTGGCGTCCTAAACTGGGATCTCCGTTCAAAAGATCAGTCTTAGTATGTAACCTAAACAGATTTGCTTAATTTCGTCATGCCTATTACTGCAAAAATATTCTAAGTATCTGAATTAACGTTTTCAGTTCAGTTCTTATGCTAAAATAATGACCAAATTTCGGAGTAGTAGCTTATAAACTCGCATTGGGCAGACTTCACAACGCTCTTACATAATTAGCTTTATGGCGACCTCCCTGCTTACATGTCAAAACCACGTAGCGACGGACCGCGATCTCGACCCAAATATTATTGAAAATAAATACTTTTTACCAGGCTTATTTTAGGGTAGTCAAACTCAATTTATATTTTCACTTATTTATTATTTTAAACAAAGAAGGATAAAATATATTGGGCCGAACCAAGTAATAGGTGGAAGAGTAAGCGGATGATAATGACATTCTTGTATTTTTTGGTCTTGCTCTTTTTTATTTCTTTAAAATCGACGCCCTCTCTAATAATAACTACTGTGTCGCGGGGGTGTTCGAACATACATGTTACACACACAAAGCACACCCAGTTCTAATTGTTTATCTGTTTCTATTCTGAAAATTAGTATTTAAATGTTTGGATAAATTATATATTTTAAAAATTCTGCGTGATCATTTTCATCTTCTTCGTTGTGTCGATGGCAGAGTCAAATTTTATTTTAACTTGCCATCGTGGTGAAAGGATTAGCCAATTCGCTTTGGAGAACTCGCGGATTGCCCAGGGTGCGCCGGACGTAGGAAATCGTTATGATACGTCACTCGGGGAGGCCTCTTTCATGCACCCAAAAAGTGATATATTTCCTGAACGATGCCTGCTATATCGACTCTTATTGTCTTCGCTTTTTTTTTCTTTATGCCAAATCGATGGATCGATAAAGTCAGAAATAAAAAAAATATTAACAGACTAGCTCTTGCCCGTGACTCAGCCTGCGGGATTTGTCGATCTTTACCTAGCGGTATAAAAATAGTTAACCTCCCATTCTAAGACCGTTTCGGATGAGTTTTACAACTAAAACTGTGATACGAGGTTCATTCAAGAAAATATCACGCCTTACCCAGAAAGATATATCAGAGTTGTATAACACCCAGAATTGTTATTTTTAATTCATACTGTATTTAATTTATAAAGTTTTTTTTATGTTTTTCCTTTTTGTTGCGTTTGGTTTAAGTCTGTGAGCAATATAATGATAATATAATTGTATAATAAATAAATAAATAAATAAATAAATCAATTAAATAAATAAAAAATGTTACATAATATGTATTTAACAAATATATTGATACCATCAAGTGTTTAAAACGATTATCTTCATTAAAATTTATCTGAAAGACACATAAAACATTTTATAGAGTATTAAATTTAGTAAAATATTTTAAAATTTGTAAAATGTTTGTATGTAAGTTCCAAAATTTTATTTAGTTACGATACCTAAAGAAACAATTGTAGTTTTCATTTTGTTTTGATTTAGAATGTCTTTAATTTTATTCATTTTATGTTTAATAGGCCCGAAAAGAAAAGATCACTCAGGTTTATTTTTTCTGAGTTGATTTTTATATTTTTATTATTTTTGTATTTTAGACGTGTTAACAAAATCTATATTCAAACAAGCTTAATCTATCAAGTAGGTTTATCAAACGCCTACACAAATAATGATTGCAACATACGTCAAGTCAACTTTCAGTTTACTGTCTAATTTATATATAGGAAATACAAAAATTTATATTTATGTCTATCAAATTATCTTTTTACACGGTTTATATTAACTTCACTTGTATGTTTGTTAGTATGTAACCAACTCCTTTGGACGCTATTTTGACCCACTTTAAACATTCAGATTTCATTCAAATTTTGCACACAATGACATGTCAAAGACCTATGACAATGCAATAATTCGATTAAAAATAATTTAAAAAAATCCTTTTTTTTATTGAATAAAACGCACTTATAAATATACCAAACTAAAAAGTAGAAACTAAATAATAGTTTTAAAAAACTAAAAAACACGCTTTATATGGAAAACCAAACTAAAAAATATATAATAATTTTTAATAAGAATAGTGTAAAAAATTATATTATAATTTCTAGTCACAACACACACAGATAACATCGCCAACAGCGATCCTACAATAATACTACTAACTAACAAAGTATATTGTATACACCCAAACCGAAATCACAAGAGTAGATAAAATTACACTAATTAACTATTAAACATACTCGCGTTTTTTAATTAAGTAGAATCTATCGAGCATTAACATTCATGCAATTCTTACCTTTTAGGCTAGACATTTCAGCAGAATGATTACAATTACTAAAGTCGCAGGCAAACTGTTTCTAGCTAGAGACGGCGCCCCGTTCAGAACCGGTCTGCTTGCGACTGCAGCAATTGTAATCTGTGTGCCGTAGTACTTGCCTAAGAGGTAAGCATTGCATAGAATACGTATCTCCTACTCTATTACTTATACTATTGGTGGTAACGAAACCATATCGACTTCTAAATCGACGACAACACCATCTAGTTAGATAATTGGTATTAAATATCTCAAGATTTTGTAAACATTACATAAAAATACGTGAAACGGTTTGACAAGTACTATGTGTAGAAGAAGAGAAGTTAACATGAAATATATCGTTAGATAGGTATTTTTTAACTAAACTAAAGTTACTATTGGCACTATACTCGAAATGTTAGTCCGTTTAAAATACTTTTTACCAAACATTGCAGTTTAAGCATATCAGTTTGTACAATATCTTTAAACGGATTAATATTTAAAATTTGGTGTTATTATAACTTATGTTCAGCTTAATAATACGATTTATCTATATATAGCTATCACCCACAGCAGCGAGACAATAAGGCTTAAGCGGGTAAACAGTAACTGGTTTTAAGAAAAACATAGCTCAAAACGGACTAACATTTGGATATTGTTAAAACAGTAACTTTTCTTCAGTTTTAAAATACGCATTCAATGACGAATCACATGTAGCTATAGGAGGGTGGGACCAAAAAGGTCTTTGTCTTTTTACCTTTGATCTCCGTTTCGCTTCTGTGCACAGATCTATTGAAAATTAATTTAAAATTGAAAATAAAATTATTATTATTTTGTAGTTTTAGGTTACTGCGCATTATCTATATAAATGTAAAAATGAAACCCGTTTTCCGTTGTCACGACATAACATAGAAACGGCTTGACCGATTTGGCTGATTTTTTTTTGTAGTTTTTTAATACTCTGTACAAGGTTCTTAGGGGAAAAAAAAAGGAAAAAAACAAAATAAATTAAAATATAGTACAACGGCGGACTCAATGCCTGATGGCATTCTCTTACAGTCAACCTAGGGTGGTGCAGAGATAAGCATAGGTAGGTGCAGTTCAGAAAGAGGAATAATGATAGATATGTAAATAGAAGAAGTACATATTATATAAAATACGTAAGAGAGATACATAATATTGAAAATAAAAATAGAATAATTTATACGTACGTACATAAATTGATAGTTAAAATAATAATAATATAAACATAATATACAGGTTAGCCTTACAAGAGGAGTAATATAATATGAATAAGATATATAATGATGATGATTCTGACAATTGCTTAGTTAACAATTATCTGAATTCAGTCAATCAGATTAAATACGAATCGTAAAATATATTTACTCAAAACCTTAATCGAACTATTTGAAATCAGACACATACGACAAAAGAAAATAATAAAACAATAAAACAATTTCAGCCATGACGGGATACGTACGAACAAGTTGCAAACAAGAGTTTTTCTAGAACGTCTCTCGACAGGGGACTGAAAGTTTAACCGAATCGCCATTTTCATATTGATTTATTTCTGAATTCACCAGGTGCTACCTGCGTTCACTTTCAAAACTAATTATCTTCGCAATGATCTTTGTCTTCTGTCTTTAAAATTGAGTTGTAGTTGTTGTTGTTTAATTAATTACGCAATACCAGTAGCTAAGGTTTTATTATTTGTCACTTTCTTCCTTATAAGGCACTTTTTACGCTTCCAGTACTTTGGTCATGTCAATAAAAATATACAACAAATTACCAGAGACTATTAAAAATGAATACACCAAATATATTCTAATAAACTAAAACAATTATTTAATATATTATAATATTTAACCCAAAAATACATTTAATTATTATTACTATCTTCTGTCCTATAATTTATAGTTTCAAGGTCCTTGGCAATGTGTATACAAATAAATATTATTACAATTAATTATCATAACACGTCACACATACACAATTATGTAAGTTTTTAAAGTACAAAAATGGTAATTACCATCTACCTATGCTAGTTTAAACAAGTATATTTAAATCTATTAGATATTAAAATATTATCATATTAAGCGCCCTTCATACTCTCTTCTACATTTCTCAAAAATTAAACAACGGGTCTAAATCGCGTAATTATTTTAAAGGTAAATAAAACTCTCCTCTCTCTCTCTAAAAAAAGAAACAAAAAATCCAATGCAATTAACTACCGCATTCTTTCTATTATGTCCATCCTAATGGAATGCAATAAAGGATTGAGTATTGAGTACTTTAGTAAAATGAAGTCTAATTTACCCATTTATTGTTAACAAACAAACTTGAGTACAAAGTTTCCTGTATATTTTGGCACCCAAACATTCATTAATCGTTGAAAGTGGTAATTAGACTGTTCAGGCATTAGTGTGGAACTACGTGGACTGCCGTAATATGTGACCCTTGAACCCATTAGTATAAATTAACCTCTGCTTTTGGTTAACAAGGGTCCAAGGTACAGTCAGCAACAGAAGTAATAATAACTTTATTTCCAAGAAGTATAGATTAAAGTACATTTTCACGAACAATTGATACCCTGTTTCTTAAACTAGGTAAAAAACCTGTATCTTAAGAGACAGTGTTCAGCCATAATTGTCATAATTACTAAATAATATGTCAATGCTAATGTCATGGACATTAGCATTGTATATTAGCATTGTATTCTTATTCTGTGACATTAGTGTCAAAGCTAGGTGAGGCTTCTATTTTTAAAGTTATTACAAGCAGAAGAAAAAGGTATTTTTGTGTTTGTGTGTGTGTGTGTGTGTGTGTGCATGTAGACTCAAAGTAACGTATATATGGGTTAATATTATTTGGAACGCGTATTTAACGAACAATTTAATAATATATGGGTAGTGTACCTGCCTGCGACGCCATGGTCGTGCGTTCTATTCCCGCTTAAGACAAATTTTTGTGTGCATGAACACGGGTTTGTGTTAGTTTGGGTGTTTCTATGTAAGTATGTATTTACAAAAAAAAGTATATAATAATATATGTATTAATATCAGTCATTCTAGTACCTAAAATACAAGCTCTGCTTAGTTTGGGACTAGATGACGTTGTGTAAGTTGTGAGATATTTATTATTCTTCTTCTTCTTTGCGTGTCAATGGAAAACAAATGGATAATATTGCATTATAGGTATGTATTTAAATTTAATTAAAAGAAAATTTATTACTGCAACAACTATTATTATAATTATTATTAACTTATATTATTATTATGAATTAATGTATTATTAATTATTATTAATATTTAAATTTTGTTGAACCAAAAATTTGCCACCAGAACGGCATTATCGGTGGTGACATGTAATAAGGTGAGCCATAGTTTAGGGACTGGCACCGCATTTATTATTTATTTTATTATTTATATTATAACATTCCATTTTGTTATAATGTGTGAGTTTACAGTTTTGCAACCAATAGTACTCTCTCAGATGAAAATAAAATACACCGTGTTATTTATTGACAGGTACGGTAGCTCCAGGTGTCGGGAACGAGTAGGTGTTAGGCCTAAAATATACCTACGTGAGTTGGTCCTTGTTTGACTGTTGTTTATTATGTTTATGCTAAGTTTGGTATACATTTGGGGCTTAAATAATAAAGAGATAAAATAGCTGCTTGATTTTAAGAGGCAATGTATTTAAATAAGTTAGGTAGTTTAATCACATAACATAACATCACGCCTATATTACCCAGAAGGGTGTGGCAGAGATGTACAACACCCACACTTCACCTGTTGTCAGCCTATCGTCATCCACCGGAGACAACTCCGTGCTGCTATTGTGAATTTCCTGATGAAAAGTTCACAAATAACACTTTGCCCGACTCGGGAATAGAACTTGAGACCCAGTGAGAGGCGAATACACTAATCACTAGACCATTAAGGTAGTAGGTTAATATATTAGCACATAATAATAAATCTTATGTTTTTTAGATATCTGCGCTACACAATAGCTTCAAAAGAGATAGATGATTATTCTCTGACTTGTTAATATAGGTATAAAATTACTTCCACTTTATCAGCACGGTGCCGGTTCTAGCACTACCAGCGCCCTGGGCGAGATTTATACGGCGCCCCCTAACTGCAATTCAAACCCATATGAAAAAAAGCTAATAAAATTTGACTATCCTAGCCTTTGTCGGCGAACTCTTTTATTATTTTATCAAAATCGAGGTTTTCAGCAATTTCATTCTCGATTGACTAAGTTGCCAAGTTTGTCAATCAGGATTACAATATTGTCGATCGCAGAAAGGTTTTTATCAGCTTAAGCTTAGAAAAACGCCTCTCCCCACTAAAATGAGCTGATGAAAACTAGAATGAGCTGAGTGTGTGCCGCTTCGTCAAAAATTACATAAACTCTCTCTAATTTAAACGTAAAAAACCGGCCAAGTGCGAGTCGGACTCGCGCACGTGGGGTTCCGTACCACTATACATCTAAACAAATGTTTTTCTTTATTCTTTATTATTTTGGAGTTGATTGAATGAAAAGTAAAATGAGGGTAACGATTTATAACGTATAAAAAAAATATTAGATCTCGTTCAAACCAATTTTCGGTGGAAGTTTGCATGGTCATGTACATCATATATTATTTTACATTTATCATTCCCTTATTTTAGAAGTTACGGTGGGGGGCTATTCAGTTAAGAAAAAAAAAATTTTAGAAACCTCAATATAATTTTTGAAGACCTATCCATAGATCCCACACGTATGGGTTTGAAAAAAAAATTAAGTTGCAGTTGTAAGTATGGGGAATCCCAAAAATGTATTGTTTTTTTTCTATTTTTGTATGAAAATCTTAATGCGATTCACCGAATGCATCTACTAACCAAGTTTCCACAATATAGCTCTTATAGTTACGAAAAAGGGGGTGTGACATACGGACGGACAGACGGACAGACATTTCGAATCCATAAGGGTTCCGTTTTTTGCCATTCGTTTACGGAACCATAAAAAGAGATAGATAATGTTTTTCTCGATGTTCGAGTTTCTCACCAGCTCTTCTCATGATGTAATACCCATCGGAGCTGGACTTGGATTGATTTTAATTCAAATTTCTAAGTTGAATTAAAGTCAATCTAAGCTCCGGTGTCAAATCATTTTATTGCAATAATTATTATAATTTAATTAGCTAAGTTTTATTTTCATTTTGTATAATTTGTTTTTTGATTTTTGTTTTGACGTGTTCAAGCGCCCCTTGAGGCCCATGGAAATAAATGATTTGATTTGATTTTATGGTCGGGGATTCCCGGTAAAATTAAATGCATGCAGTGCAGTGCTCCGATTTGAAGACTGAGTTCCATTCTAGTGTTGCCAACATAACAATTTTTTCGCAAAATTTAGGGAGTTTACGAGTTAGTAGGCCTCGCTCAATGAACGAATATAGGCGCCTGCGGTGCCCGCAGGCGCCCCTTTGTATTCGGCGCCCTGGGCGGTCGCACATCCGCGCCCAACCCTAACGCCGGCCCTGCTTGGGTACCTATTTCCGTTAAAGAAGGTAACACTAAAGTCGTCATTTAATCCAATTGGATTAAAGGACGACTTTAGGGTTTCATACATCGCTAAGAAACATATTTTTTTCCAGCTGTCCTTAACTCTATTACATTAATAATTAATCAATCATTATCTATGGTCCCATGCAGCCTGAAATAAATCATTAATTTATTATTAATCGTCAGCTATCCATGCTACACTATGTGTCTATGTCTTATTAAATACGAAACAGCCGCCGAATACTTCGCGTGTTCGGAGGCAGCAATTCCAAAAAGGAGATGATTCGATAATAAAATTGGTCATTTCATTTTGACTGTCACTGTTTATTGCTTTTAGGAGTTATAAAGCATTTTATTGCCAGAGACACACATTTAATAGATTGCAAATACGTACATTGACATGTACATAAATGTATAAAAGTCCTTAAAAATAAAGATTAAAAAAAAAAAAAAAAAAAAATACGTACATAGCAATATTAGCTAAGGTGAATGAAATTGAGTACGGAAAAATAATAAAAAACGAGGTATGTGGTACATATCCTCAAATTAATAATGTTTTTTTAAGTTAAAACGGTTAATGTCAGAAAGTATGTATAACACAAATTATATCAGGCAAAATTATTAAAAGTAAATTAATTATCTAAAATTGTCCGATTTTTTTTTAAACGACGCCTAATTATCTTCTTAAATGAGATCCTTGGTAAGAATTTTCGTCATTTATGATGAGCTAACTTTATCGTATATATATGCTTTTAAAATCTAATACCATTCCAACAGCAGAAGAGGATGATATCTCTCATGGGCATCCAAAAATATCCTTCGCTCCTATTTCTCCTTTGGTCCAATCTTATGAGTATACAGAAACAGTCGATTTATCTAAATAACGGTTTAATAAAATCATATACGTAATACATATTTGATTTATGAAATATTTTTTGAAGATACATAATAATCAACCTAATTTATATATAATTATAATATATTATATAATAGCAACCCTGTATTAAATACATGTCCCACTGCTGGGCTCGGGCCTCTTCTCATGATGAGAAGGGTTAGGCCATCGTTCACCACGCTGGCCAAGTGCGGATTGGTAGACTTCACACACCATTGAGCACTTTTTAGGCACTCTCAGGCATGTAGGTTTCCTCACGATGTTTAACTTCACCGTTAGCGAGCGATAATTAATTATTCAGGATGGTGTAATAAGAGCTTTATATGATAAATACACACATATCTTCGAAAAGACGAGCGGTGTGTGCCGTGGGTTCGAACCCGAGACCTTTAACTTCGCAGTCCTACGGTCTCCCACTCGGCTATCGCTGCTTATATATAAATATATACATTTTATTAAACCTTCATAATTGCAACTAACGATATATAACTTAAGTTCTCACAATACGTCATCAGAACGCAAATTCCTTAAAATTTTTAACGAGCAATTTTCTAGCCGATGTCTGCTTGCCGGATCAATTAATTTTCCCTGTATACTCAACACCATATTATTATATTTTTTGGGTGGGGAATCAGTTTCACCATCACTTCTCTGTTTATTACACACATAATAGGTTCTTGAGATCATCGGCAACTCTTCTTTACATTCTATGTCGTTAACTGTCCAAGCAGTTCGTTTATGGAATGCATTGCCAATATAAGTGAGACGTGTGAGACAAAAAAATGGTTAAAATTACCTACCTGGTAACTAGAATAAGTATCCTACCTACCCTATACCTATCGCAAGCACATTAATTTATCTATATGAAGATTATTATTATTATTATTCACGTGCGGTTGTAAATCTGGACGATGTCAATACTAGTGGATAAGGCGGCCCTTTTTACTGTAGGTATACTCTAGATATAAGATCAAAGGATAAACTCAAGGTGTACACAAAGTATAATATAATAAATAAAGTCATGAAAAAAAAGTAAAGACTGTAACATTTTGCGCCAATGCATGATAGTATATTATAATGTGTGTGGGTGTGTGTGAGCATATCAGGTTTAATTACCGAAGCAGACAGGAGATATAATCCCACCCACACGCCCACCACTATGACTCCTGTGACGCCAGGATCTACAGCGGTAACCAACTGAAAGGCACCGTGCATGACACACGGGCAATCCCAGGGAGAGTTATAATTGTCTTGGAACCCGCAACGAATTTAATCAGAACTATATAGTTGGAGTTGGAAAGTATGTTATGTATGTTGGAAAGCAGACAGGAGATGTGGAAATGGAAACCTGAATGGCTATTCAAACACATCTCCCTTCTTTATTTTAATAGCATTACGGCTTAGCAAATTATACTAAGAGACAGTTAAAGAAAGTCTTGGCAAGAGGCGACTGTCGCTTAGTGGTTAAAGCTGCTACCTGTGCCCTGCTGCTAGTGTATGCAGAGGGCACAGGTTTAAAAACATATTTTCTTGTCTATGCTTCGGTGGAAACCAGGCCGTAGACAAAACTAAACACGCACCTAAAGATTCCTTGTTTTGGTATAGGCTTTAACTTAGAAATAGATAATAATTGAAATATGAAGTAAATTAAACCTAACGTTCATTTTTGGTTAAGTGACTCTCTCTCAGTGAGACCAAACTCCACTTATTAAACGCCGCAGTAATTAACAACGTCTTACAAAATTAATTACTGTAATAACGAAACAAATTGAGATATAGTACATCACTACAACCATTTGAATAGCTACATAAAGTGCGATTTTATTGCTCTAATGGTGAGGGACCAAATGTATAGGTTTTGATGGTATAACATAAACAAAAAGTGTTGTTTTTTTAGCAACGTTACGGCGATATTCTAGTTTTAAAAGACAAACATTGTCACCATATTTAAATTGTCTTTAAAATGTTGCTTCACTATAATGGGCTTCACACACGGCAGCTATAATATTTATACATTACTGTATGTCAAAATATGAACATCTAAATATATACATTATAGCTGCTATGTCACCTGTCAATTCCCATGAAAATATGTAATGAAATTTATCGAAATGTATCGGGACATAAATATACATTTCTACATAATAGCTGCCATGTGTAATTCACACAACTTAATGTTTTATTGATGCCCCTTAAACACGGCTTACCTATCTTAACATTTCATTTCGACAATGACGTAGTAAGCAGAGAGCTTGCATCTAACTAGAGGAAGCTATAAGTTTTAAGTGACATTTTTATTCATTCGTTTTGAAAAGATCCAAAAAACGAACCACTGGGTTGTCATCAAATCTTGTGGTGCGAACCGACCTATTCAAAAAGAGTCTTGGGTTGTTTGCACCACTCGACGACAGTGGTGCGAACGGACCCATTCAAAAAAAGTCCTTGGGCGATCCATACCGCGGTGCGAACGCCTTGTGGTATGAAAACCCCCAGTACCCGTTTTGACAGCTTTGAACCGGCTCAAAAGTGTAACCGTAAATTTTCTTTATGTTACATTTTGACATCTATATTAAGTAGGTATCTCTGGTAGTAAGTAAACTAAAACGTCAGTTACTTACGTTTCTATGTTGATAAGCTACGTTAAAGTCCGAATAGAAATATCCTAAATGACTGGCCGCTGAGTTCGATAGTTTTTTACAAAGTGGTCCATTTTTTATTTCGTAGCAAGCGGAACCAAGTATGTATATCTAATGAAAAGTACGCGAGTTTTGCAAAAGTTCTTGTTCATATTCTATTATGTGTGTGAGGGTGTACTTCACAAACAAGTGGCGCATTCATGTCAAGCACATCCTGGACAGTTGCCAAGTTGAAGACAAATATAACAAGTGGTTGGCTCTCTCGCCTTTTAATGGCTATATAATTTAACCTTTCCGGTTTGGTAGTCTATGGAGGAATTCACCAAACCATTAATTGTGTTTTTATAATATGTAAATAATATTATTATGTTCTTGTTACTGACCAAAAATACAAAAAAAAAGTAGTTTCAGATAATAGTAGTGTATTATTATACACTACTATTATCTAAAACGACTTTTTTACTATTGTACTGTAGTAGTAGTAGGACTGAGGTCAAACCTATTAATTTATTTTTTTTATGTGTTTTTAAAACTAGAGATGATCTTATTTTGTTTGATGACCTTAAATACTAGTTTTTTTATGGTTGATGTATTTTTTGATGTGTTCTATTTTATAATGTTACTCTCTATTTTTATTTTATTTTTTATACTTGCTTACTATTTTATGTGTCCATTTTTTTTCAACACAATGTATATTGTTAAGAAATAAATTACTTATGACTTACTTACTTATGACTTATGACTTATGATCGTTTGTCCAAGGTAATATTCAAAACAAATCGGATGTTTTTAACCATTCTTTTTTTAGCTTGTTAAATGTACAATTCAAACGTTTTTAACATAATTATAAATATGCCGTTTTTGTAGCCAAAATCACTCGGAACAAATATTCACCGCCATCTATTATGAAGTAGTAAAACCAACATTCGCGTAAAATATCGCAGTTTCAAAACTTAATGTTGGTTTACTGCCATCTATTGTTAAATAGCAGAACTATTTTAAGTCACTTGTCAACGTGTGTGTTGGAGAGCATTACTCCGAGTTAGTTCAAGATTAAAACAATAGATGACACGCATGTTTTTCCCGAAACTTAAAAAACTAAAATGCTAATAACTTAAAAAGTATTGAATTTTACTAGTATTAAGACATGCTTACATAAACACTTAAATAGAAAAGATTTAATCTACATTATTATAACCGAAACTACATGCTTGCCGTGGCGCGCATAATATATATATTGTAATATTTTGATCTGACGAATTGTTTTCCTCTGACGATGAAGACATTTAAGCTCAGTTGCAATTTGCTAATAAACGGAGGAGAGTTGGCAAACAATGTTTGAAAATATATTGGGGAAAAACTAAGGAAAGATTTTGGGTGCACCCTGTGTGTAGAAATGGCCTGGAGTGCAGGTTATTTAACTTTTTGAAAAATCTCGAAAATTATCTAGATTGCTTTCAGGATCTATATAAGATGTTGTGTTTATTTGTTTCTGATTATAATATGCAATAAGGTTTGTCAGATTATGCTAGATTTGTTGTGAACTGAAGGCCCACACGTCTATTTCGCAATAGCACTAACTCATGTACACGAAAATCCATTTCAGTTGACACGAGATTGCCATCATCATCAATTTCAGTTTTAGGTGATATAAGCGTGCGTTAAAGGCTGGAAAAACTAATAAATTCCGCTTTAAAACTGATATATTTCCCGCGTAGGGCAGAGGATAAATAGCAGGTCCATGAAAATGATAAACGTTTGCACGAATATTTCAGTTAAATTCCAAACAGTGTCCCACAGTTTCACCTATTTGATTTCTGTTTTCGACCAATAAGAAAAGAGCATATATGTCGCTGATTTTTGGAACAATGCGATTTTTGATTAAATGACGTCGGAAGGCACAAAAGCAAAAGCATGATGAACAGATTTTATTAAAAACCTAAACGAGATCAAGGTTTTTGATCAAGAACCTAAAATAGTTTAGAGTTTTGATCAAAAATCTAAAAAAGTTTAGGTTAATGTTCGCTATAAATGTCATTTATTTGACCAAAACCCATAAATGAGTTAGGATGATTTGCAATAAAAGATAATATTAAAGTAACCTTACCACAATGTCTCTTCATCCATTGTCTGTTTTACGTTTTAAATATATTATGTAAATAAGAAGGCAATATAGTTTCAAATTCAAGAGCAATAAATAATTGCATTGCATTGGATGCACAAAAATATATATCCACCAAAACAATATAATATTATATAAATGTCCAATTGTAATAAAACTGCTTAATTAAATCCTTAACTACCCACAATTTAAACATAAATGTGATAATAATGTTAATGATAGTTATGGTGAATGTAATTGATCTATAATCCAATTCAATTTAATTTAATAAATCTTTAAGATTCGTCTTTTAAAAGATATGTGTGTATTTATCATATAAATTATCGCTCGCTAACGGTGAAGGAACCTGCATGCCTGAGAGTGCCTAAAAAGTACTCGAGGTCGTGTGAAATCTACCAATCTGCACTTGGTCAGCGTGGTGGACTATCGCCCAAACCTACTCATCACGAGAAGAGGCCCGAGCCCAGTAGTGGGACACGTATTAGATACAGGGCTGCTTTTATTATATTATTTAATATAATTTGATAATGATATTTAGATTATTATCTCTTCACGTGAATGTACATTTAATGTATTCGTCATCAGTGCAATATAGTTTTAGTCTCTGCGTAAGATCGGGTCATTATTTTATGGATGGATAAACAAATTAGATCAGGTATGTTAATATTGTAATTACCTTCAGTATTTTCTTACATTCATGTCGAGATGTTGTAAAAACCAGTCACTATCGTCTGAGTGTTTGAACGAGGTTATCGTGTTTGCAGCGATATTTAAAAATAATACATTAAAGGTATTTAAAAGATAAGATATCTATAGAGAATTTTATGTTATCTCTAAACTAAACTGTATTTTTTTTTTTTTTAACCGACTTCAAAAAAGGAGGAGGTTCTCAATTCGGCTGTATTTTTTTTTATGTTTGTTCGCCGATTACTCGAAGACGCCTGGACCGATTTGAGAAATTCTTTTTTTGTTTGAAAGGATATACTTGTCATTTGGTCCCATTTTCTTCAAGTCATGTTCTGATGATGGGATCCTAGAGAAATCGAGGGCAACCCTTAAATTTAAAAGGCTTCTATATTGTTTTTTGTATATTATCTAAAGCTACTCAGATATTTGCATCTAGCAGTCAGCATTTTAAGTTGCTGAGCTGATGCTGGAAGGTACAACTCCTCAACGGTTAGGAGTACGGGGATAATTCTTAGGCACCTTAAATAAGTTTTCCGTCTCAAGTAATCGTCGTCTCCTCATTCGAGAAACATTCTTGCTTGGTCTACCCATCACTTAAAATCGTAAAATAAAATAAAGTTATTGTTTACTTGGCACCGACTTCAGAATTATAAAATAATTATTTAATAATTTCTATTTAACTAAATGAAAAAACCTATTATTTTGTGCGAAGTAAATTTATTTTTTGCTTTTTAGTTTACCTACTTTTTGAAGTCGATTTTTTTTGTTAACAATTATTTTATTTATTATTAACTCTTGTGTTTAAAGTCGCAATGCAGTAACGTCAGATAGAAGTGATAAAAAAACTTATTGTATTTATACGTTTTTATGAAATACTAGTGGTATTGTGGACAAATATGTAAATTATATTCTGTAACAAACAAATTGCAAATAAATACAATTTTTTTTTATAGGAAGTAAACAAACATGGTTTTAACACTTTATAAAATGGATGTCAGCCCCCCAGTGCGTGCTGTGTATATGACTATTGAGGCTCTCAAAATACCCAATGTCCATTACGTCGAAATGGATTTGTTGGCTGATCAGCATCTTCAAGAAGATTTTTTAAAGGTAACATATAAAGATGAAGGATATTTTGAAAAGATTCTATTAGATTTTTCTTATTTCAATTTATATTTAAATATATAGGGTAGACAGATTCTGTTCGTTCTTCCACGTTCACGTAGCCTGTGTATATGAAGAATGGTCCATATAGACCGGTTTTGTACCGTTTGGACATGTCCTGGTGCATTGTAGACCTTGACTGGGTCGGACTCATAACCTTTATCATTGTATCCAAAGAGAATAAGAAAAAGTAAATCAATTTTATTCTAATCTGATTTAGTAGCTTGTGTTTAAGCTGTCTTAGAATGTTGCTTTCTAAAACTACAACTGATATTAATAAATAAATAAGATGCTAAAATATAGTATGGACATAAGGTTTGCTTAAAATCAACACTTAATAAACAATGTCAACGGTGTTTCGTTGCAGATCAACCCACAACACACTATTCCGCATTTAACGGACGGAAATTTCAATATTTGGGACAGGTAAATAGCATTTTGTAATTTTACTTATAATTTACTGTGTTTAAAGCTCATTAAATAAATTTAACATTATAAAACATTACATAATATCACGCCTATATTACCCAGAAGGGTGTATCAGAGGTGTACAACACCCAATTTTCACCTGTTATGATAAAGTCCTATTGGATAGAGCGTTAGTCTATAGCCATCCACCGGGCACAATTCCAACCCCGTGCTGCTATTGATTTCATGTCGGAAAGTTCACAAATAACATTTTGTCCGACCTGGGAATCGAACCCTAGTCCTCGCGGTGCATATGATAACCACTAGACCAACGAGTGCAGTTGCAGAGGCAAATAAAGTTAAATAAAACATAATAGTTTATAACTTAAACGCTGTCAATTATAATCTGATTCTGTAATTATGTATGTTAATAGTGTTGATACAAGAAGCATTTAGTAATTATCTATTGATAATTTTATTATCCTTCGGATTGAAACCGTCAGACTTAATTGTTTATATTAACTGACTACCTATTTACTACAGCGCATTTTGCCATACCAACCTGTCTTTTTCATCAGAGCCTCCTTGTATACCGTGGTTATGTAGTAGTAATAAGCTCAGAAGAAATCTTGTCGTCATCGCTCACAGATTGAGATCTGGACATGTGCCGCTCAATAAGTTTGAGTTCTTAATGAAGAAGACCAATTGACCTAATTGCGAAGTGTGTGGAAAAATAGAGGACGTATCACACCTATTGACGGAATGCACCAGTTCCAATCTGCCAGAGGAAAATTATTAAAGGCATTAAATATAAATATAGGCATGTTTCATCATAATATATATATTGTCTGCACCTAGTTCTGAAGCTGCTATCAGTATTTACATGTTTGTTATGTTACGATTTAGTTAAGTTATTATTAGTGTATGGTCCGATGGGACTGGTATGTGCTTCTGTATTAAAGTCCCTAAAAATAAATAAAGTGAAAAAAATAAAATAAAAATCTGTCTTGACAAAAAAAAATAAAAAAATTAGTTTGCCAACCAATTTAGCTATGGATATAACTACCACTGATTTCAAATTCTTCCACTACTTGCTGATAACGTCAGCTCAGCCTTTGTGGTTGTACAGCGCCATCTATGAGAAGTTATTTAAAACATTTCTCACACAGTACCAACAGTACGTTGAATAGTTACGAATACAAAAAAATTTAACCATAGCTAAATTGGTTAAAGCGTTGGGAAGGAGATCTTAGAGATGTGAATTCCAATCCCAATGTTTTCAAAATTGTTCTAATTTTATAATTATATAAAACTATACAAAAAAAACTTTAGTATTGATGATTACAATAATTATGGTAAAATAAAAATTGTTGCCACACTTACTGTCGAAACCTTTTGAGCTAGTTCAGTGAAGTGAGTGCTTTAAGTAGTTCAGTGCTCTCGTACTTTAAAAAAAAAACACAAGGACAGAGTGCCATTTTCGATAGTAGAGACAATAAGATAGGTGTTAATGGACACATTCTTAGCATACATTAATTTAGTAGCTTAGGTCAATATTAAATTACTCATTAGTCTCTAATTTTATATATAGACTAGATTGTAATCTTTATGAAGTATGTATCTAATTATTTAAAAACATCATAAAAAAACCTTACTGTTACCTGCAAAACAGCATGAATAAAAATATATCTGAGTCACATCGTAACAATTTTGTTTTCCATTTTCAGTCACACCATTATTACGTATTTGGTTAACAAATACGGCAAGGGAAGTCCGCTCTACCCAACTGATCCAGAAAAAAGGGCACTTATTGACTTGAAGCTGCATTTTGACAGTGGTATTTTGTACCCAGCGTTGCGAGCAAATGACGTAAGTATTTTTTTTTGCCCCTTTGGTCACACCATTATTACGTATTTGGTTAACAAATACGGCAAAGGAAGTCCGCTCTACCCAACTGATCCAGAAAAAAGGGCGCTTATTGACTTGAAGCTGCATTTTGACAGTGGTATTTTGTACCCAGCGTTGCGAGCAAATGACGTAAGTATTTTTTTTGCCCCTTTAGTCACACCATTATTACGTATTTGGTTAACAAATACGGCAAAGGAAGTCTGCTCCACCCAACCAATCCAGAAAAAGGGCGCTTATTGACTTGAATCTGCATTTTGACAGTGGTATTTTGTACCCAGCGTTGCGTGCAAATGACGTAAGTATTTTGTTTGCTCCTTTTAGTCACACCATTATTTCGCATTTGGTTAAAAAAATCGGGAAGGGAAGTCCTCTTTACCCAACCAATCCAGAAAAAGGGCGCTTATTGACTTGAATCTGCATTTTGACAGTGGTATTTTGTACCCAGCGTTGCGAGCAAATGACGTAAGTCTGACGCAAGACTCTATGCGGTGTGGTCTAATAGATATTTTTTATTGTATTATCAGTAATTGCAATAGGTGCAAATTACCGCTGCACAATAAACCACCACATAGAAGAATAAATTACCTCATAATATATTCAATGATTACTAATTATTAATATTATACTAGAATATATTTACATAATATTATTTATTGCACCATCTGGACCTAGTAAAATAGGTTTACAGTCTATCTAAGTTTACATCAAAGACCAATTGTGATAAAATAATTTGTTTCTTTGGTGTGTTTTACAAGACTTTTGAGGAATCTTATTAAAATGCGATTAAATCTGAAATTTTGTGCTGTTTTTACACGACTACAGAAGTTTATGATTTCAGTACGTATGTATGTTCATCTGTTTCCAAATATTTTCAAATTTACCAAACATAATTTGGCAAATGAGGTGTTGTTATATACTTCTTGATTGTCAGCTGGTTATAGGCTATATGACATCGCATTTAATTCACTGTGGCGCCCCCTAGAGTTAATAAATGGATTTGATTGTATTTAAATTTGGTGCTATATTTTCCTACGTTGTAGACTGCAATTTTTCCGTAGTCGGGTTTAGTTTCTAAAACTTATAAATCAACAGATTGTTCGCAATAACTTTTGTCCACTTATTTTCTAACTAACATTCAATTCTCATATCAGTCTTATGTCTAATGTAGAATATTTCATAGAGGTCGTTTCTTCATTACTCGGTGCAGTTAAATTTTATCATAGAAATGAAGGCGGTTTTTGTTGTGGTATAATTTTTATAACGATTTTTTACTGCTTTTCTCTCGCACCATGTGATGCGAAAATGGCCTTAACCTCGGCTAAAATTTATAGCCTAATGCAAGACAACTCATTAAAATTTCAGGAGCCAATATTCTTCGGGACAGCTACCTCACTCACTCCGGAGGGCGTATCCAAAATCAAGCAAGCGTATGATTTTACGGAAACATTTCTTCAGAATGTGCAATGGCTTGCTGGAGACCAGATTACTTTGGCTGATATAAGCTGTGTGGCTACTGTTAGCACCTTGAACGAGCTGGTGCCTATTGACGAGAAAGTGTAAGTTTTTTTTGTATGTTTTGAGAAATAGGGATGTGTGTTTTGAAGAGTGACAACTACAGTCCATAGGATGATCTTCTGCAATATACATAAGAAAAGTATTAATCAGACATCCAAGCATTCATATTTCTCAACAAAGAGAGATTTTGTCGCGTTTGACATTTATTTATTTATTTTTGATTCCTGTAGGTCAGCTATTAATTCCCAGAGTGCGCTTTACCTCAGTCCCAGGAACCCCATGGTTCCGTGAAGCTTCTGTAGAGCGAGAAGTAACGACCCCCTACTACCGCCATCAAGTCCCAGGTCCTTTGTCGTATGCCAGCCTCCCACCAGCGCAAGGTTTCTGTCATCAAAAAGTTTAGAAACCGCTGCTGCAGATGAACTTCATTGGGATAATATTATGACAGAAATTAAATTATTCAAATGTTTGTTTTACTTTTCAGGTACCCGAACATAACTGCTTGGATAGCTCGGTGCTCGCAGTTAGATTACTACAAGAAATGCAACACGCCAGGACTGTTAATCTTCAGAAGACTTCTAAAAGAGTTTTTAGCTAGAAAGTTTTAAGTCCTCCAAAAATCATTCAATTTTATAATCGTTCTTCTTTTTTTGTCTAGTGTTAATTTTGAAATGTTTAAAATTACATATTAATTATAATAATATTATAATAATTCATAATTAAATGGTGAAGAATAAAAAACAAATAATATCTCAATATCATTCAAAATTCTTATCATTTAAACAAAAAATATATAAAAAAAAACAATGATCCCGTGTAATTGCTTTATTTTTTAATTGCTCTATATTTGCATTTATTTCTGAATCGTTGTCACTATAATTTAATTTTCTGGTGCATACACAGATATAGATCTACATAGATAACGCAAGTATCACGATTTGTATTGAAACCAAGCGTGCTGACTTTTTAATACCTTTTGTGACGTCACAGCCGAAATTTAGTGACGGGAAATCCAAACCGATTCAAAGACACCGATGCCGCCGATGCCAATCCGCCCAGTACGTTCAACTGGAGCCGTCCGCTATGATTTTCTCTGACAAAAGACGCGCGTGGACTGAAGTTAGAGGCGACCAACCTCGACGCTTGGTCGGGGTTGAGACACGCGAAGTACATGCATCTGCGTTATCTATGTAGATCTATATCTGTGGGTGCATACCTGCCAAATTATTGGCTTTTGCGAAGGTTGGGATTACTTCCAATTTCAAATCATCAAACATTATAACTTTCTTGGTTAAAGAGTTACATTAAAAAAAAAATTACGAGATGACAGTAACCACTATGGATAACGGTTTCAGATACAATAGTATCTGTATGTTGTATCCTACTTAAGATAGGAACAAATGAATGAACGTGACGTCACAAAATGACGTAGCATACAGTTGAGAAATTTAAGGTCCTGGCAAGAGGCGACCGTGGCTGGTTGATAAAGGCGACTGCCTGATGTGCAGAAGGTCGCAGGTTCAAATCCTACCGGTGTTATAACTTTTCAACTGTTTCTTAGTATATGGATAAAGGGTTCGAAATTAATGGGCACTAGAGAAATGTTAACAAAAATATTTTTTGTTTACGTTTTATTTAGCATAATATGATAACTGTTATCGATGATAAAAGGCGCGGTTATTTACCAGTGCAGTGATATAACAATATGGTATTTAATATTAAAGTGTATCTGTGTTTGTTTAACTGTTATAGATCTACATAGATAACGCAAGTATCACGATTTGTATTGAAACCAAGCGTGCCGACTTTTTAATACCTATTGTGACGTCACAGCCGAAATTTAGTGACGGGAAATCCAAACCGATTCAAAGACACCGATGCCGCCGATGCCCATCCGCCCAGTACGATTCAAACGGCCGTCCGCTATGATTTTCTCTAACAAAAGACGCGCGTGGACTGAAGTTAGCGGCGACCAACCTTGACGCTTGGTCGGGGTTCGGACACGCGAAGTACATGCATTTGCGTTATCTATGTAGATCTATATCTGTGGTATTTAATAACTATTTAACTTTCGCGTTGTATATCTACTGATATGATTTTAACGGAAATTAACGCGATTAATTTTATTTACACACTACAATGTGTGTCGGATACTTTGAAAAAATAAAAACCAACAAAAGTGAGGGTGGTTTTTAAAAAATCATTAACCTTACGAACGGAGCTGCTGAATCAATCTGCTTGCGAATATGACAAAGTGCAACCTTGTCGAAACATCAAGCACCGAAAGGTAAATAAAAAATAATCGCGTTATTTCCCGTTAAAATCATATCAATAAATTTGGTATATATTTCTTTACAATACGTTATCTTTTTAGAGTTATGATTTATTATCATCAGTGAAATATCACAAAATAATTTTTTATCATAATGTAACATTTTTATTATAAATCTCTACAATCATTCTTGATAGTGAGTTGTTACGGAATCCTTGTCTTTGCTAGTATAAAAGTATTTTATAAGGTATGTATGCAAAAATATTTAATTTTTATTTAAAACATGACTAATTCAGTGAAATAGCTTGTAATTCATTTTGTATTGTATAATTTTACTTATAGATAAAGAAAAAACTATTAGTATGAAAAATTCATAGTAATCAAATTAATAGTATTTTTTTTTTTTTTTAAAAGCTTACTAGTAAATTGCAAATACAAATTACTAGTATTCTTGTTAACCCCCTCCAGCTAAGCCTAATTTGCTTGTGTTAGGAGGAAGTTCTAGTCCGTGGTGTAATGGCCATGATTAAAACGAAAACTTTAATCTATAAGTGTATCTGTGTTTGTTTAACTGTTATGTGTTTTGAGATTAAAAAGAGTGCGGCAGAGGGCAGATTGGTAGATCTGCCAATAAAACATAGTTTTCATATTACCCGCAATGCCTGTAGTGTTTAAGTTTTAATTTTATCGTATATAAAGAGGTTGCAACATCTCTGAAATATCGAAATAACTCGCTACAACAAATATACATGTTAAATATCCCGTTATATTATCTAATATTTAGTGTTTAACTGTTTGTTCGCATTCCTAATAATTTATACTTATTGAACTAGCTCGATAAACTCAATTATTTGTTTTGTTAACAGTATGACAAACATTTGCATACTAGATTAATTAGCGTATTATGGTTCATATTCTAAGATAATGTTTGCATATTGTTGATGATAGCCTCAACTGTTGCGGTCAATCAATAATTGATTATTTTATAGCATTTAGCTCTGCTTAGCAAATTATACTAAGAAACAGTTGAAAAAGATAAACACCTCAAAGAAGATTTTTTGAAAGTAAGTAAAAACTCTTTTTTAAGTGAGTGAGTAAGCTTTTAGAATCTTTTGAGAAGTGGCCATTAATAATGACACCTGTATGTAGATAAACAGGGTATAAATGCCGAGATTTTACAATTAGTCTAAATAAGTAAAAAGGTGATAGCTTTCTTGCACACTTGTTATATTTTGTAATCATTTTTTATCTCCTTATCTTTATTATTTTTTATAATTTTACTAAAACATTCAAGATAAAATAAATTATTATTATCTAATTGTTGCATTTGCTTGCATTGCATGGTAAATGAGCGGAGTCTTCTACCACAGGCTTTTTTAGCTTAAAAGGAGACTCCAATCAATTATTGTTACCCTCGATTTTTATTGAAATAAAAGATTTTTTCATTTTTTCATTTTTTTTTTTAAATGTTACAGGCGCTGAAAAAAACAATTGTATTTAATTATAAAAAAATCAGTGGTTAAATATTCGAGTCGTTTGGGGTTAAAACTTTAGGACTTAATGAGTCCGAGTGCACGGGCTTTATTCAAAGACATTATAAAACGCCTAATCGATGCTTCTCGCGACCAGAAGGCTGGTTTTAATTCGCGCAGCGATTAAGCAATGCCATTCAACGTGGCAATGCTGCTTTCCTTCCACGGTATTTGCTGTGGAAAGCGATGTAGAGGAATTTTATAAATGTTTTTTTTATTATAATAAAAAAATATATATTTAATTAGTTTTTTATAACTTTATCGAAAAATATGATTGAATATGGAAGAAAGCTTTTAGATCACATGAATTTCTAATATGAATGATAAAAGCAAATATTATAAATTTATTTCAATAAATAACAATTAAATGTTTACTTTACAGATGAACCCACAGCATACAATACCCCATTTAACAGACGGCAACTTCAATGTTTGGGATAGGTAAATATTCAAACTTTTTAGCGGGTGTTGTTGAAATGTTATAATTTAAGTATGTTTTAAATTGAAGATTATTTAGGACTGCGCGCAAACGTCCGGCACCTGTGAAAATGTATAAAAATAACCGTCTGTTCATGCCAAATCAGAATGAACAGACTTTTTTATCGTTTTGTTTTGAACTCTATTCATTCCAAATGCAATGACAGCGTTTTTCCAAATGCACTGAAGTTTGGAACGATAGCTTTTTAGATATCAGAGACCTTTAAGGCACGTAACAAACAATAAAATAATCATTTAACAACAAAATGAATGAAATTTTGACCATAATACTGCAAAAGGGTTAGAATAGAAACCTATGTTCCAATTTTAAAGATTCTCACCCCAGTTAAATACTGGGCTGCGTTGATGGACCAACCAGTTCGTCGGGTAAGTATTTTTGTTTTAGTTTTTAAAGCTGTTGTTTAAAGCTCACTCAGATAATTCACTTCTATAAATATAAAAACAATCGATTAATACTAAAATTACCGTATCAAATGGTAGACTACCGTAGACTATGATATTTTAGGTGGTTTACCTTTGGTATGGCAGACTACCGCACTTATATCTCTAGCCCCTATCCAAGTCACAGCATAGGCATATGGTGTGTGGGCGTATTAGACTTCGCTCGTGGAGAGTATTAATAAATAAATAAATTTGGATTTTTTACATTAGATAGAACGCCAGAAGCAATTACACTATCCAATGGTCCCAATGACAAGGCCAAATACACACATTCACTCACACATACCCAGTCTCAGGACAAATCATTGCAAATCACACAAAGATTTGTCCCATGTGGGAATCGAACCCACAACACCAGCTTAGTGGAGAGCGGCGAGGCGACCGCTTAAACCACTACACCACACGTGCAGACTAATATTCCTTAAGGCCTCCGTCTATACTTAGAAAAATACTAATTTAGTATTAGGTCGGGTCACACAATAGGGTTTTAAATGTCCGAACGTTCCAAATCGAAACTATTCATAACGTTCAGACGGAATGGCCACAGACAATCCATTTAGTAGAATTTTACGTTCCGAGCCGAAACAAACCGAAAGTATGCGCCAACTCTAAATCGTTTTTGTACAAACAAGACTAAGTATTAGCAATTTTGCAAAAAAAAATAATTTGTTTATTTGCAACTTTAGATCACTAAAAACAAATTTCCTAGTAATAACCTATTTCATTTTCTTTTATAATTTGTTTTATAATGAAAATAAATTACTAAGAAACGCTGCGGTTAGTCCTCATTTGTTCGATTTTTTTAGCACAAACTTGGAGAAATTAGCCGTAATTATTCAATAAATGCAATGTTTGACAGCAATTGTATAATTGTTACCCATCTTTATTTACAGCCACGCAATCATTACCTACTTGGTAAACAAATACGCCAAAGACAGTCCTTTATACCCAACCGATCCGGAGAAAAGAGCCCTTATTGATTTGAAGCTACATTTCGACAGTGGCATCCTGTATCCAGCCCTTCGGTTTAATGACGTAAATATACATTTATTATTCTGTAAAATAATTAAATTTCTAATTTAAATTTCTTTATTTACCAAAGTACCCTTAAAATAAAATACAGAGTGCATGAAATGTACATGTACATACTTATATACTTAATACTAAGGTTGATATAACTATTTTGTTTCGTACCCTCTGAACTAGGTGAGACTGTATCTCAGAAGGTATAATGAAGGTATGAAAGAAGGTATATAAGAATACATTGATATAAAGAAACTTGAAATGATTTTAACTTTATGGCGGTATTAATAATTTAAACACTCAAAACAACACAATTAATTTTTGGACAAAAAGATATCGACTTTAATGTTTTTAATGTTTTTATACGACGTATGTAGCGACCGGGCATGTAATCCTTTAGTTGGTATAAGTTGTTCTATCTCCAGTAGATAACTGCTGGATCAAAGTTTTGTTGAAAACCAACATATTCAACGTAAGCGTAAAGTTGGCTAAAGTTTTTGGCATAATTTAACTACGTAATGTATGTAGTTAAATTATGTCAAAAAATATACGTATAAATAGGTAACCTTTTAAATGAAACATTTCAGGAGCACATATTTTTCGGCACGGCCACGTCATACACTCCTGAAGGGATAGAAAAGATCAAACAAGCCTATGATTTCACGGAGGCCTTCTTAAAAGGAGTGGAATGGCTGGTAGGAGACCAGCCATCTTTGACCGATATAAGCTGTGTGGCCAGCATTACTTCGCTGCATTACCTGCTAGCTATTGATGAGAATGTGTAAGTAAATCAAATTGAAATAATACAAAAAGATCCTAGGCCCCTCAAACTTGTCTTATTTTCCGCTATTTTTTACGTTTTTCTAGCACCTTATAACAATAAGAGTGTGCGTGGGTTTAGCGAAGCAGAAACTAATCTATTGCATACATTTCAATTGTCAGCAAAATAAGTCTGACCTACCTGAAATGATATCCTTCATTAATTTATTTTAAAAAAATGCATTTAAAATATTGTACAACGACGAACTTAATGCCATGGGCATTTTCTACCAGTCAACCTTAAGGTGATGCATTCTCAAGGTGGTGATTCATCCTTTTTTTTATTTACCTATATTGTCCCATTGTTAGGCAAAGATCTCCCCCAAAGACTTTTATTCTTCCCTATCCGAAGCTTTTTCCTGCCAGTTTTCCAGAAAGGTGTCCAAGTCATCGCGTCAGCGTTTTCTCGTTTTTGATTTATTCTTTAATACTTTGAGATTTGTTGCAAATTGTAATGATGCATTGATGCGAAAGAAAGTATTAATATCGATTTTATTTTCAGTTACCCGAACATAGCCGCCTGGGTGGAGCGTTGCGCAAAACTTCCTTACTATAACGTGAACGTGCCCGGTCTTTTGGAGTACGGCACGTTACTGAAGCAGTATTTGGCGAGGGAGTTCTAAGTTATGTCATCATTGTAACAAAAAAGTACCTATTATTAGCACACAATTGTATTATTATTGAGATTACGGGTTACTCACGTTATTTTAGCCGGGATACGCCGACTAGTTTCCAATCTAATCGGCATAGCTCGGCTAAAATAACGTGAGTAACCCGTATTCTCAATAATGTCTTCACCTCACGTCGGTTTTCAATTGTATTCTAATAGACAGTATACTTTGTCCAAACCATATGTCATTTTGATTAATAATATTATAGGCAATTTGGTATATAACTATATTGTGTTTTATTTCAGTACCTACTCTGAAAATGTAATAAACTGAAACAATTTTTTTTAACACCATTATTTGCGTGATTAAAACGTTAGTGAAATTACAAAATGTCTATTTTGTAATTTACAATAAATTGCTTGCACACGAATGAAAATAATAATATACAAAAGCCGAGGAATTTTCAAAAAGTTTCCTTTTTAATTGCCTTGTCGAAAATCTTATTATCGGTTATTGCAAACATAATATTATTTGGCAAAGAATCAACGGCTACGTTTCCCGCGGACTTTGTTTTAATAATAATTGCTTTATTTTTCAAGTAACAAGACTCATATGTGCTAGTAACAATATTCCTTATACCTATATTAGTATTCTTATTCTAACTACTTAGACCTAAGTCATGAATTCATGTGAATCATCGCCACACATCTATCACTGAGGTGGACAACTTGCAGCAACGATTCACATGCAAACAATCAAGTTTGACATCGAATATTTTATTCTTAAAGTTTTTTTTTTTGTTTTATTTGATGTATATTATTATATAGTTAATTATTTCAATAATTAGTTTACTTAGGTTTTATACAAAAAGTGTCAATTCACAAATATATATTAAATAAGTCAACAGTTAAAATTAAATTAAACTTTTGAGGAGGCCTTTGTACAACATTGGCAGCGTCTTAAAGGCTGGGAGAAAAAAAAAAAAATATTCCGTCAGAATATCAGCTCTGCAGGTCTTAAAAACACTGCAGCTGAGTTCGTGTGAATTTTTGCAAAAATAAGATTTTGAGTTTAATTTAGTCAGAATAAATACTTTTCTTTTCTTTTTTATAGCTTTAAATTTTCATTATATAACCTCGTATTTGCTGTAAACATTACCTAGTTACTTCAGCAAACAAGTGCAGAAGTTCGCACGCTAATATCAATTAGAGCATGATGACCAAGCAGTAATAAGTGGAACCCTCTTTTAACTTTATAGGTTTCAATGAATATTTTATTGCAAACCTGCCATTTCACAACGTAATTTTTCTTGTGTCTACTTTTCTATGAAAAATTATAACTTAATTAAATATTTATTATATTGTAGTTACCGCGCTGGAATTATAGTCAATGCGAAAATAGCTCAAACACCGATTAGCAAAAAACTTGATCCTTCTAATAAATGCAATGGCTATTCAAAGAAAACAAACAAGAGCTGTGCACATCAAAAGAAGTTCAAAAAACAGTTTTTTTTTAATTAGGGCCGTTTCTTGATTTATCGATACGAAAGTGGTGCAGCACCTCGATTTTTATTTTGGTCAGAGTGTATGATATTACCAAAGTATTATTTTATTGCACCACTAGTGTCAATGAAGATATTTGAATTCGAATTCAACCTAATTTAATCAGGTAGGGAATAACTCAAGGATCAAAATCTACACTATGCTGAAGAATGCTTTAATCTTTGGGGTAATTTGCACTCTTCGAGGGTTGGAAGGTGGACTCTATAAACCCGGAAGTCAATAGAGGACATAATGACAAGCAATAATTACAAATAAGGTTTTATTAGTTAACGCAAGGCTTTTGAGTTAATCGTTATTGAAAACGTGTAATTTTTATTTTAAAAGCGACCTTTTTAACGGTTTCTAACGAATAACTCAATCATTTTAAAAGGGACAAATTCGTTATTTAGAAAAAAATAAGGTGCGAGATATGGTTGAAAGTAATGACCTTCAAACTCGTTTATTTGAAAGCTATTACGATGTCAAGCATCAACTATGATATGATGATAACGTACCTACTATGTATTATGCAACACGAGACCAGGATATACTCGTGTGGATATCATTGGATGAGGCAATTGGAACAAGAAATATAAAATACCTATTTGTGTAAATATAAAAATAGTTTAGGATTAAAATAAACTTTTCTTCTTTTATTTAATTATAATATTATTATAATATTTAGTATAGAATTATAATTGAATTAAATGAAATGCTTTGTTTGCCTTTATAACACTTGTTGCTATGAAAGAGCGTAGTTTCCTAATACAGGTATAACCTACAAGGAAACTCCAATCATATTTGTATTATAAAACGTATACTTGAAACACTAATAAACTATTTTCATTTTCAAGCATAAAAACTGCAATAATAATCTCTCTTGAGTAATAACAACCTTTACAATATTTTAACTATTTCGCAAAGGCACATTTAACGTTTTATTGCACAACAAGGTCATAAAAAAATCACAGGTCTTAGATAAACCCTATTGATAGGATAAGCATATAACACACATAAACGAAAATGACAGCTTTGTTTTTTTTAAGTCTAACTTGTGTCACTTTAAATTCGGTCAGGTTATATTTTATTGGTCGGATAAAATCTGTTCGGAAGCTCTGCTCTGACTCTTAATCTATTTAAAAAATCGTAACGACTTATGAAAAAAAACGTAGTTATCAACGTTTTTTTTCATAAGTTAAATCATAAAAAATATAAGCTTTTTTTGAAATAATTTAAGGTAAGTAAAACAAGTTTTTAAGACATCGCGTTGTTTATAAAGGCCAGTGGCACAGGTTCCTGTTCAATCTTTAATAGAAGACTTTGTATAAAATTATCATTTTATTATTTGGCACCGACTCAAAATTAGTAAAATATAATATTTTATAGTTTATGTAACTAAGTTCAAAACCAAAACACAAAATGTTCAATTAATTTTTACTTATAAGTTCTTTTTCGTCGGTTTAATTGTTTGTTGAAAATATTTTTATTAAACAAGTTTTTTAATACATCGCGTTGTTTATAAAAGACTTTGTTTATATTTATCAGGGGCGGCTAACTATCTGCATTTCATCACGAACTGGCGAAAATTAAAGTTTCACAATTAAGAACCTGTAATACAAGCCTTAAGTGCGTCAATTCATTTGCCACCTCCGAAACAATGCACATCCGAAAGAGCTAACGGTTTACACAAACTCGTTGCACGTTATCCAGTACATGCTCAGAGTGGCTCATACTGTTTGTGTGTGTGGCTAAGGGCTGACGTCACTGCGGTTCATTTTCAAGTGCATTCAGGTAAGTACGTTCTAATTTAATGTAAAATTGATTTGAAATGTGTTAAACAAAATATATTGTATGAATTATTAAAAAATATGGTGCACATGAGTTTCTCACCAGCTCTTCTCATGATGCAATACCCATTGGAGCTGGTACTTGGATTGATTTTAACTCAAATTAAAGTCAATCTAAGCGCCGGTGTCGAACCATTTTATTGTAATAAGTATTATAATTTTATTAGTTAAGTTTTATTTAAATTTTATATGAGTTGTATTTTGATGTTTGTTTTGACGTGTTCAAGCGCCTCTTGGGGCCGATGGAAATAAATTATTTGATTTGATTTGTTATTAAAAATAAAAATGCGCAGTTTTGTACATAAATATTGAGATACATTTTGTTTTGTGTCTCAATGATATATATTATATATCATTGAGACACAAAACAAAAAATGGTATCTAAAAAAAAGAAAATTTATAATTAAAGACTTTTGGGTGATTTTTACTATTCGCATATTTACTGCTGATGACCTATACAATCGATATCCAAATTGATATAATGCAAGTTTTATGTATCCGACCGGGTTCGAAACCCGAGCTGAGTACAAGTTTTCTTAAATCTAATTATGGAGGTTTTGTTTTTCTAAAATCGATGGCATTGTTCCTAACAACAGATTTAGTGTAAGTCTTATAATCACAGACTTCCCCATACTGACCTAAATGGTCAGTATGGGGAATGGTCATCATTGTTATAGATAGTATTATAGATTTTATCTTACTAAACAGTAAGATAAAATTTCGACTTTATTAAACAATAAAGAGGATCAAAATATTTTTTGTGATTTTTTTTGCGTTCATGGTATTTGGATTGAGTTTCAACGGTGTACATAATGTTAATGATTGCTTACAACTACATTAAAATTTCAAACGATTTTTTTTCTAAATTAGAATTATAAAAAGTATTTTTTATTTATTTATTTATTAAACTTTTTGCACAAAAAAAATAGTACAAAGGCGGACTTAGTGCCTGATGGCATTCTCTTACAGTCAACCTAGAGTGGTGCAGAGATAAGCATAGGTAGGTGCAGTTCAGAAAGACGAATTATGATAGATATGTAAATAGAAGAAGTACATATCTATTATATAAAATACGTAAAAGAGATACATAAAATAAAAAAATATATAATAATAAATAATATAATAGTTTATAGCATAAATAAATACATACATTTATAATACCTACAATAATAATAATATGAACATATACAGGTGAGCCTTACAAGAGGAGTTGATAATTATATAAGTTGAATAAGATACATTAAGATGATTCTGCCAATTGCTTAGTTAACAGTTTGCGCACATTTATCTTGAAACTGTGACGTGTTGTTGCCATCCTGATTTTCAGAGGTAGCGCATTCCACAGAAGAACGGATTGAACGAAGAAAGAATAATGAACAAAGCCAGTAGTGTGTGAAGGACATAAAAGCAGTCTGTTATTAGATGACCGTAGATCCCTAGCATGATTAGAGCTCAAATACTGGAGGTAAGGCGTTAAATAGAAGGGTGGAGTTGGAGAGTTAAGGAAGGAGAAAAGAGTGGTGAGGGCACGCAAGCTACGGCGTGGGCGAATAGGTAACCATTTGAGCTCAGAGCGATAAGCAGATACATGATCATACTTGCGAAGATTGAAAACAAATCGAATGCGGTTATTAAGAAGGCGGTCATATTTATCGAGAAGGTCTGCATTCAGGTCGAAATAACATACATCACCATAGTCGATTATGGGGAATATCAAAGTCTGCACAAGCATCACCTTGGTCCTGGATGAGAGGAAGTTTTTCAGACGGTACAAAGAGCGTAGAGTCAAAGTTACTCTTTGACTGACACTTGAAGCGTGAGTTTGCCAGGAGAGAGTAGCGTCGATATGAAGACCTAGGTCTTTGACCGCAGGACTTAGCGCTATAGACATCCCGTTGTACGTTATTGAAGGCAGAGAGGATGACTGAATTCTATTTAAAATACGCTGGCTACCAACAATGAGCGCCTGGCATTTAGTGGGGTTGACACTAATTCCAAACCTGTCAGACCAGTTTTTTATAGTCCTGATTAACCTTATCGATTGCATCGGCAACATCTTCAACGCTTGCCTGTGCATACAACTGCAAGTCATCGGCATAAAGATGATACGCACACTGAAGATTGAGGGTAATATAATTAATAAAAGCAGAAAAAAGTAAAGGAGAGAGTATACCGCCTTTGGGGACGCCAGAGAAGAGTTCACACCAAGTTGACGAGGAGTCATCATGGCGCACCGACTGCTGACGTCCCAAAAGATAAGAGGAAAACCATTCAAGTGCACCAGAGGAGATCATAAGTTGAGAGAGGATAGATAGAAGGATCTCGTGGTTGACGGTATTAAAAGCGTTTGAAAAGTCTACCAAAGCCAGCACTGTGACTTTGGTATCCTCCATACCCGCCTTAATATCGCCAATCACTTTGAGAAGGGTAGAGGTAGTACTGTGCCCGGGCCTGAATCCGGATTGGTAAGGACTGAGGAGATTGTGACCATATATAAACGCAGAAAGCTGCTTATGGACACAGGCCTCGAGCACTTTGGAGAGGAAAGGAAGGATAGATATTAAGTATGTGCTTTATTTCAGAACTCATTGAAGATGGTACTTACTCTATACAAATTGAACGCGAGTCCTCCGGCGAGGGCCGTGCTCATGACGATTGATGCTCTTAAGATCCCTGATGTTGAATGCGTCGATGTCAACTTGTTGGAAGGTGAACACATGTCGGAAGAATTCGTACAGGTAAAATGAAAAAAGGGCCAGTTTCATAGGGTTCTGATAAATTCTTGATATTCCTATTTGGAACTTTTTTGGCAGAAAAGTCAAATTGGTTAAGCAGGAGGTAATTTTTAAAGTGAAATGGGAGCTTTATTTACAAAATTCATCATTAAAATATTTTTTTCTGGTCACCATTAACCAAAAAGTAGATCCATTATAAATCTTCTAGAAAAAAAAACAGAATGCGCTAGAGATACAAAAGCCCCAAATTGTATAAAGCTGCAGACTGATTTTTTGACACAACATTTCTTTCATAATATGTCTCAATTCTCCTTTATCTTCATTTTTGTATTCTATAAAAAGCAATAAAAAACTTATTGTTGAAATAAGAGGATGAACTTCCAGTTTATATAAATTGAATGTCATTATAAAGGCCACCATATAATTATATGAATATATATAACTACTAACCACATAAATAAATATATATATATATATATATATATATAACCTAGTACGAGACGAAACGACACTCTCATCACAAAGCCGGCAAACATCTAGTATACGCATGTTTATGACAACTTGAAGTGTGTCGAATCGACAATGTAGCAAGTGGTGTATTTACTGTAAAAAATCTATTTTCTTACAGATGAATCCGCAACATACCATCCCAGTATTGAAAGATGATGACTTCGTCATTTGGGATAGGTAAGACTTATTTTAATTTTATTTTCATTTCGATATGATCAGGTCTTCCAAAATTGCTCATTTGCAGAGTTCAAAGGAATTTTAAAAACAATACCTAATTCAAAATTCAAAGTTACAATGCTAAGGCCCAGTTTATGAGGTTCTTGGTCTTTTCCGACTTATAAAATATATCTTGACCGAATATAATAATGACACTAATAACACGTGAAAAAGTGTTTATTGCGTATCCTGCCAATAAAAAAAATATCTAACATTTTCTAAAACTGAGGCTTAATTTTTTGCCTATGAAAATAAGAAATATATTATTTACAGTCAAAAAAGAAACATAATATTTACACATACTTGTCCTACACTTACACCTAAAAATGTTTTCATATAAATTTCATCTTTTACGGAAAAGCTTAGACATAATCTACGTCACTAAAAAAATTCTAGGTCTTCGATCGATTTACCTACATTATTTTTGTCTCAAGTCGATAAAAATACTCAAACCATTAATTTTCACCTTTGAAGGCTTATACATAAATAAATAGGTAATAAGCAGGTTAGTACGATTAATGTAGATAAGCATTTTTTTACTGTGAAGGTTGCGCTAAATATTAGAACGCATAATAACTGAAAAGAATTACCGTCAATGCTTCTTACAGCTTGTGGCATGCAACAAAATTTTGAGTTTTTATCAAAATTAAATCGTTTTTGCCTTGATGGTCTAGTGGCACTGCCTCAATAGTCTAGTGGTTAACATATGCCCCACTCACCGCGAGGTCCCGGGTTCAATTTCCGGGTTGGGCAAAGTGTTATTTGTGAACATTCTGTCAGAAAATCCACAATAGCAGAACGGAGTTGGAATTGTGCCCGGTGGATGGCGAATGGCTCATCCCCTATCCCATGGGACCTAAACATAACAGGTGAAGTGTGGGTGTTGTAATTATTTATACCCTTTTGGGTAATATAGGCGTAATGTTATGTCATATTTTATCAAAAAAGAAAGACAAGATTTTTTATTCTTGTTTCGTCGACTTGAAAAAATACTTCATATTACAAAGAAGTTTTATTTATTTATTTATTTTACACTTTATTGTACACCTTGAGTTTATAATTTGAACTTATATCTAGTGATTACAGTACAATCGGCGGTCTTATCACTAATAGTGATTTCTGCCAGGCAACCTTAGAATGGATATAGATTTAGCAGAGTCTGGCATAGTTGTTGCGTACAAAAAAGAAATATATATATAAGTATCAAACATAAGTTTTACAGAAATTGAGAAAAAATTTACTTAGCAGCGTGGCTTTTTCACTTGGATTGGTTTTAATAAAATCAAAATATTCGTTTAATGTTTTAATTGACCATCGAAATGACAGAACTTATTATTTAAAAGCTGTAACCAATAATTATCATGCTAATTACTTAATATGGGACACCTTCGTAGCTGAAGAAATGCAACAGTAATTAAAATAATTATCACGTCATTTAAGTGAAAATTGCAAATTCTATAATTGTCGCACTTAATAGCTAATTATAAGGAATATTTAGTATGAGAGACTTACGTCGCTTCATAATTGTTCCTTCACCTGTACATAAAATCGTATAGGTCCACCTGGTATATAAATAAATAAATAAATAAATATTTCACAACTCACACACAACGCCATCAAGTCCCAAACTAAGCAGAGCTTGTACTATGGGTACTAGAATAACTGATATTAATACATATATATACTTTTTTTTGTAAATACATACTTTATATACCTAGAAACACCCAGAATAAGACAAACCCCCATGTTCTTGCACATATGTCTTAAGTGGGAATCGAACCCACGACCTCGGCGTCGCAGGCAGGTACACTACCCCGCCATCCGGTCGTCAAATATATAGATACATAAAAAAAGCGCGATCGCGATGAGTTTAAGGAAAACTGTTCATAATTATCTCATAGGAAAACAGACAGATTTTCTCATTTCATCTTATTTCATAATTGCTAGCAAACATTATAGAGTTAAGAATTAGCAAAACTAATTTGCGTAGTAAATATTGCACGGTCCATCTATGTACAAGAGTCTAAAGATTATGTTGATCAACTCATTAGCATGCGTTGTCATTTTAGCACATGACTTGCTTCCAGGCACGAACGACTTTGCCTGCATGGTACGTCAATAAAAAGTAGCTTAGTTATAATATTTTTTATCTAAGCTATAAGCTACATGTAGTCTCAGTTTCATCGAAAATCGGTAAATCAATTCGATCTCTAAGATGTATAAAACATAAAAATAGACACTCATAACTTTTACCTTTTTAATATTTTTTTGGATTACACACTGAACATTGAATACCTAAAAAGCTTACACTAGAATTCAATCAGTAACATTTTGATGTTTAAACAATAATACCGCAAATGTTAAATCAAAGCTCTAAAATAAGAAATCAAACAGGCTGTTATAATAAACAATACCAGACTTCATAACAGAAATTTAATTTGAATTTAGAACAATACACAAAAAATTGTTAAAGATCAAGCGACACATTTAGGCTGAACTATGATAAAAATTTTGCGTGATTTCAACCCTTGACAGAGACAGATATATAAATATTTTGAATCTAATATAATAATATTTAAATAAAAAATCATTTTTGTTTCAACAATATTTAATTATTTATTCATATTTAAGTTTACGTTCCTTTACACGCTAGATTACATCATTGATAAAACACAAGATTGGTACATGTATGTAATATTGTTTTCATTGTAATTTCAGCCACGCTATTGGAGGTTACCTGGTGACCGTGTATGGAGAAGATGATTCACTGTACCCAATCGATCCAAGGAAAAGAGCAATCGTGGACCAACGACTCCATTTTGATAGTGGTATACTGTTCCCGGCATTACGTGGCGCTGCGGTTAGTAAATAGTATTTTTTTGTAATTAGCTTCTCTTAGTACAACCCCATACTTAAACCATGACAAGTGTCACCTGCATTGAACTTAAAATAAAAAAATATGCGACAAAAATTGTTTATTAGCAAACTAGGTACAGTCAAGTTTAATAATATGCTGGTAGTTAAAATATATTTGAGAGATAATAATGTCCAAACTGTCCAAACAATTAATTCCATTGTACCTACCAGCTGAGTATATCGTGATTTCTTAATTTTGTGTACCCGTTTGATCATGTGGTGAGACAGTTGCTATAATACTGCACCATTTGCTCCAGAATCATCTTTTTTATGATAAATTAGACAGATTGCTATTTGAGTTTATAACAATCAATGTCTAACTTATTAGTTGTACTAATAATCTAACTTTAAATTTAAAACACTTTTAATCACCTAAGACTAACCTTCATTCTGGGACGACATCGCCATCTTGGATCCGGATGATGTCAAGTCACTCCCGATCGACCGACTGTTCCAATTTATGGAGGCTAATGTCCTACAGGAGACTCTTTAATGAGGCTATAATCACAATAGACCCACGGAGGTCACAGTAAACAGTCAAAGCCACGTCCCAACAATAAAAATAATAATCTCCTTCGACAGAAAATATAATCTTTTTTATATCTTTACTCGAATCTTTCCTTTTTTGCAGTCGAAACTTATATTTTTCGGTGAGAAATCATTTCGCGAGGAATCACTGAACGCCATCCACGCTGCTTACGAGCACGCCGAGAACTTTTTAACATCATCGTGGATGGCTGGCGATGACGTCACACTGGCAGACATTTGCTGTGTCAGCAGTATTAGTTCTATGAACAAAATATTGCCAATTGATGGGGATACGTAAGTAAATGACCACTACCGAAGCTGAAGAATCTAAACAAAACTACCGTTTCACAATTGTTATAGTACGCGCGTTATCATCTGAGTCGTCAGGTCATAAAAGTCAAAAGAGATAGGTATGGCAGCGTGCCGGAACGTCACTAATGATCTGTACGATTCTGAATTGGTCGGTTTCAAATGTAATTACTGTGCGTCAAATAAATACATTCACGTATTGCGCATTATGGTTACTTTATTTTCTAATGTTGATCTAAAAAATAAAATGGCGATATTAGCTCTTAAACTAGAACAGTGATTCACAACGTATTCCTGTTTCTCAATGAACATATAAATGTTACTTATCGATAATATGTCTTTTTGTTACGCCCTTCACTAGACGGCTCCATAAGACCCAGAAGTGCAAGCGAGATAGATATAGAGAAATGATTTATGGCCGTAAGACTCAGATGATAACGCGTGTACTATAGTTTAATGAAAATAAGTTAAGTAAAAATTACTTGTGCTAAAATTGAGAACAGTGTTTTATGGTCCACAATGGTTAATATCAACTTTTAAGAATTTAGATTGCTAACAATAATTCGTCTTCAGTAGGCCCTGTCTGGTGAGAAATTGTAAGCAGGAATAAATTGTCAGATTGCAACTGATCATAACCCCCATAATAATAGCATGTGTGATCATCATTCTATAGAACTTCTAGAAGGGAACCAAGAGGTCGAAGTTCCTGAAGCTGGTATGCTTGCAAAACCTTAAGGATCTTTATCTGAAAAATAACAGATCCGATTTCAAAAATTTTTTTAGCATTAAAAATATTAAAATGCTAAATTATTTTTGGGTAACAAAGAATATATTTTATCTAGGTACCATACGGGCTAAGCCAGATGTGGGTGCTAGTTTGTTTGTAATAATAACTCTTTTGGTAATACAAAAAAGAGTACTTACTATTATAAAACAAAAGTGGTTCTGCATTTAATAAGATTTTTTATTTTATTTTGTATCCACAGGTTCCCAAAAATTTCGGCTTGGCTGCAGCAGTGTTCTGAACAAGATTTTTTCAAAAATGCAAATGATCCCGGTCTGGAACAATTTGATGCTCTCATCAAATCAAAACTGGAATAAATCACATTGAAAAATATATGCACAAATAAATCTTTAGTTGCTATGCAAACAAATAAAATTAGTTGAATATTGAGTCTAGGAAAAATTCTGTTAAGAATTTTATATGTATTTTTTGCTTTGTTGTGTTATTGATATATCTATATTTATACAAATATACATATTCATAAAAAGTGTTTTATTCCATATAACGTGCAGCCAAATTCAGTTTTAATTTGCCTTTTCTAATAAAAAATATATGTATTTCTAAGTGAAAATAATGATTATTATAGATTTCATAAGTGGATAATACAATTGATTAGATATGAAATAATAAATAACGAAATACAATTCCTTCACTATTTTATCTTGTCTCAAGAACAAGGTCGTCTTATCAATTTTTTAAGTGGTATTGCTAAATATCATTGATTTAAGTGATTTTTGCACATATTATTGTTTTATATGTTTTTAAACTTTCGCGATTTGAAAAATTAGACAATTAGACAAGAATGATGCAAGTCATTCGAAACGTCTAGCATAGGTTTTTACCTTTATAATAATTACGCGATTTAGACACGTTGTCTAATTTTTGAAAAATATTATTGTTCATTGAAGACATGATCTAGGTATGCATCAATCACTTATATTTATACCGGATTTTTTATATTTGACGACCAAATGGTGGAATTGGTAGTGTAACTGCCTGCGACGCTGAGGTCGCTGGTTCGATTCCCGCTCAAGGCAAATCTTTGTGTTAACATGGAGGATTACTGTGTATTTGCACTCTATACCCTGTACCAAAATCCAATATACAAATAATTATTTGTTCATAACATTTTGGAGATCGATTTTGCCTCTAGGATTTTGGTAAAGAGAGATTTTATAAATAGATGAAAAATATGGTATTCCATATTTTCATTTCGTCAAACAATTTTCACATTTAAAATCATAGTGGTGTAGAGGCCTTGAACTATAATCATCTCTCAAACTCTACAAACAGAAGAACGTGCCAATCGTGTTTTGGTAGCCGTGGTATAGTGACATACTAGTAAAAAACATTTGTGTTGAGTGAGTTGCTCATTAAACAATACAAGAATATCAGGTTTGTAGGATTTTATAATAAGTGATTAAAATAATTTCTCTAAAAATAACTCCCTAATTATTTCTATATAATATCATTGTATTTTTTCTATCACATTTTTTTTAAGAAAACGTCTTGTTCAATTTGAGTATGAGTAGATAATTGTTTTTTCATGTTTACTGCCTATTGAATAAGAAAAATATCATATGACAATTTTAGTTTCTGATTAAAAATTACAAGTGAAAAATTTGCTTCCTAGTAGGTATAAAACTGTATACCTAACATAAAATAAAATCACGCCTATATTTGAAGTTTGTGGCAAAAAAATAAACAACACCCACACCCATGGGATTCTTCTTCTTCGTCGTGTCGATGGCTGAGTCAAATTATATTTTGACTTGCCCTCGTGGTAAAAAAAATTAGCCAATTCGCTTTGGAGAACTCGCGAATTGCCCAGGGTGCGCCGGACGTGGGGAATACGTAGGGAACCCATGGGATGGTCTTATAGGATAGGATCCTTTCGCCATCCACCGGGCACAATTCCAACTCCATGCTGAATAACACTTTGCCCGACCCGGGACCCCGCGATGAGAGACGCATACGCTAACTATTAGATCCCAGAAACAGTATAGATCAAAATGTATATTATATTATAAGTTTGTAATATTTTTTTGTAGAAAAATGACGCCGACATTGTACAAAAAGGATACTAGTGCTCCATGCCGCGCTGTTTTCATGACCATCGCAGCGCTAGATCTAAAAAATATTAAATACGTTGACGTTAACTTGCAAAAGAAAGAACAGTTTTCAGAAGAATTTTTGAAGGTAGGATTAAAATAATCCTAAATTTAAAACAAATACAGATAATAAAAATAATTATTCTTCTCTTAACAACATTTTAATCATTAAAGGAAGCCTTTGCCCTGCAGTACGACACTATATAGGTATATATAAAAAATTATATATAATAATATTTTTATATTTTTTACTTTTTTGGTACAATTTTTAAATATTTTTTTACATTATATTCTTAAATATCCTTTTCTTTTATTATTTTTATTTAAACATATAAAAAATGAGATAATTAAAATACTCGCGTTGGGCGGCTGGATCAAGGGTCTATGCATAAAGTGGTGCTACTCGACACGGCACGCATTGTGAGGAGGTTCCTCGCTCTGTAGCCCTAACCATTCGGTAGCTTGGTACTTAATATTTTTAAATGTAGAATTTTATAGTTTTATATTTTAAATGTACTTTACTTTTATAATTTGTATTTAAACATATAAAAAGTGAGAGATTAAATTAATGGAAAAAAATAACAACATTATTAAGGAAATAACTACAATTATTGATTATTTTATTTAAGAAACTGTTATGTATTTTGTTTACCATTATTTCAGATAAATCCACATCACACGGTGCCTACTTTAGTTGATGGTGACTTCACTGTATGGGATAGGTAGGACCTATTTATTTTAAATGTGATCCAAAACCTAGAAAAAAAATTGAAATGTATACAATTTGACGACCGGATGGCGGAGTGGGTAGTGTACCTGCCTGCGACGCCGAGGTCGTGGGTTCGATTCCCACTTAAGACAAATCTTTGTGTGCATGAACATGGGGGTTTGTCTTAGGTGTTTCTATGTATAATATGAATTTATTTACAAAAGAAAAGTATATAATAATAATAATAATAATAAAACTCTTTATTGTACCTACACCAAACACAAAACAATAGAAAAGATATAATACACGTACATAGAAATATATACTATAGAAATGGCTTGTCCGAACACATTGCCCTTCAAATTTGACATTATGAATAGCAGGATCAGTAACGCCATCTGCATGGAACTACCATGTAAATAACTGCATTCACGCGATGTGAACCTTGTAAGGGCGTGAAGAAATTTCGTTAGCATTTTTTTTGCCGAAGGTACAATAAAATTGTGATTCTTTCAACAGTGTAAAATATTTATTATTACAAAATTAAAAATACTCCTATTATAGTTATATTATTAAAAGAACAGTACATCACGGGAATTCTAAAAGTAGGTCATATTTTGTTTAAGGAATAAAATAAAATGTTTGTTTCGAGAAATATTTTTTTACTAGTTTCTGGTCGTAGCTCCGCCCACGTGGTATGTTTATAAATGACTAGCTGACCCGGCGAACTTCGTACCGCCTTAGCGTAAATTTGATGCACTACTTTATTTTGTACAAAAAGTAGCCTATAATGTTAATCCAAGCTATAAGCTACATGTGTGCAAAATTTAATCAAAATCGATCCGGTAGTTTTTGCGTGAAAGAGTAACAAACATCCATACATCCATTCTTACAAACTTTTACATTTATAATATTAGTAAGGATTTAAGTACAAACTACTAAATGTAATTTGTACTTAAATCATTTGGTGAACATTTTCTATAATCCGTGAAAGGCCAAAAGATCATTGAACTTTTGTTACAAGCTTTTATTTAGTTTTTTCAATTATTAGGTACTTACTTAAAAAAATTAAGTGTTTAGCTACTTTTGTTGCTGACTGTACATATATTATCTCTAGCGTTATAACAAGTTTACGCAATAACAGTACATTGCACAATGATATGACAATTCATAACAAATACTTTTTTAAATTACCAAATATATTCTCTTGAACGCCCGCGGCATAGTTCAACTAAGCGCAGTTGCGCAGTTCCAAAGTCATGTCACGCGTATATTCACGATTAAGGAATATGGCGTCGGAACGAAAAATTTTAGCAAATAAAATTGATAAAATAATGTAAAGAGGTGGATATAATATGATATTTGTGACTTACCGGTGATATGTAATACCATAATCTTTTTTGTTGTGTCTAATTTGGTAGTTCGTACAACTTTTCAGTGCACAATTAGGCATTTTGTCGTGTTTGACCGCTCACGGAGGCAGCCAATTTCACTAGGCGCTTTTTGTAGTCTCATTGACTCCAAAAAGGTTCAGTTCATTTATCGCGCGTTAGCCGTGTCCTTACTTTATACGTCAATGTACACGTAATGGTATGGTAATACAATTGGCGGCCTTATCGCCTTGTGGCAATTTCTTCCAGGCAACCATTGGATGGAAAGAAATTTTAAAAAAGTGTGAATTTAGGGGAGCGCGCGGTGTATAAAGATGGGCAAAACTAAAAACTATACTGTTTAATATCTTTAATAATACAAAGCTAATCAAATTACACATAATTAATAATATATAGTAATACTGTACTAATACGTATATAAATAAATAGTACATATATAAATACATAACAATATAATATAAATAATGGTAATAAATATAAAATTTCAATAATAAATATAGAGATAAATAAAGCAAATAAACTGTAGGGATATCATTTTGTTGTGGACAAGGTAGTGTAGGTATATATGTATTAGTATCAGTTATTCTAGTACCCATATTACAAGCTTTGCTTGGTTTGGGACTAGATGGCGTTATGTGTGAGTTGTGAAATATTTATTTAGTATCAACACATCAACATTACTATTTTACGTTTTATAAAAATAAGCAATGGTGCATTGTTTATATATATTTTTTTTTTATCACTTTTAGCCATGCAATCTGTACATATTTGGTGAACAAATACGGCAAGGATGATGCATTGTACCCTAAGGACCCACAAAAACGAGCTCTGGTGGATCTGAGGCTACATTTTGACAGTGGCATACTTTATCCTAGTCTTCGTAACACTTTGGTAAGTATGTTTGTTCTACAATCTATTTAATTGTAGAAGGCATTAAGGCCCATCACATAATGCATTGCAAATTCTAATGCTTGCTTGGTTTATCGCAATTGAAAATACAGAGATGGCAAGAGAATTGTCTTTGAAAATTTGCATTGTGTAAATGGGCCTTTAGATATCTATTAAAGATAAAAAGATACGACCGTTTCTTCTTCTTCGTCGTGTCGATGGCCGAGTCAATTTTTATTTTGACTTGCCATCGTGGTGAAAGGATTAGCCAATTCGCTTTGGAGAACTCGCGATTGTCCAGGGTGCGCCGGACGTAGGGAATCGTTGTGTACGTCACTCGGGGAGGTTCCGTTAAATATACGTTTTGAATCAGAAGTTTGAGTTATGTCTTTCAAATATTTTTATACCTATTGTATCGGATTAACTTTTAAACTTACGCGTTGTATGATTAAGTAAAATTTAACGGGAATTAATGCGATCATGCATTACTTACCTTTGAGGCTTGACGTTTCGGCAGACAGATTACACTGGCCGTGGTCGCAAGCTAAATAATGCTCGTGGTAAATAATGCATGATCATGTTAATTGCCGTAAGATTTTACTAATGTATTAGGTTGTGCGTTGTGATATTTTTTTTTAAAGATTTTACTAAATATTTTTACAGCTGCCCGTCCTGTATCAAGGAGAAAAAAGTTATCGACCAGAAAACTTAGAGAGCATTAAGAGTGGATATGAATTTATTGAGAAATTCTTCACCGGTCCTTGGTTGACTGGGGAACACGTGACATTAGCCGATATCTCTTGTATTAGCTCTATAAGCTCTTTGAATGAAATTTTACCAATAGATGCAAAATTGTAAGTAATATACTATGTATTTTTCTTAATATTTAAAATGTAACCTCTTTTCCTTTACGATTTATTTTATGAGAAAAGTTTATGGTGAAACGTGCGTCTTCAAATAGAGAATTCATTGAGCAGTGCTTTCTGTGTGTACTAGAGTCTTGCAATAGATTTTTTGTATTTTTTTATAACGTCCTAAGTCCATATTGTCACTACCTCGTTGATCTACTGGTCAGTATGCGGCCTTCTCATGCAATGTCTCGATTTCTATTCCCGGTTCGGGAAAATGCGTTATTGGGAATTTTCCGTCGGCAATCAATAGCAGCATGAAGTTGTAATTGCACCTGGTGTATGGTGATCTACTCACCTCCTGTCACATGAAAACTAAACATAACCGATGCAAATTGGATGATAAAGGCATGGTGCATGATAAGGATGCGCGAAAATTTCTCTATCGACCGTTTCCTTTTCAGAATCGCACCACACTAGGTTAAATTAATATTATTGTTGTAATTTTTCAGGTATCCCAAACTATCAGCATGGTTCAAACTCTGTTCAACAACAAACTTCTACATAAAAGGAAATACGGCCCAAGTTGAAGCATTCCGTCAATTATTGAAACATCTTTTAGCGTGATTAACGATTCAATGAAAATAAAATTTATATAAAAGTAAAAAAAATGTTTTATACATGCCCTTAAATAAAACAAGAAACGCATATCAATATTTTTTTAGCAATTTTATGTAATCAGAGAATTGGAACCTTGACATTTAAGATTTTAATGGCAAACTTAATAATATTTAAAACTATTCAAACTGGATATGAATTCTTTTACAATGTCGACTAATAAAACCGCTTTTATTGATAACCAACCTTTTTGTTTGAATAAATTAAGGAGAATCCAAATGACAAGACAATTTTAAGTTTCATGCTTATTAATAGCTACAAGTATAGTGATGATAATAGAGCTAGCGGCCGTGAGTGGCCGACTTACTTAAATTAATAAAGCTGAAAGTGTCCCTAAGTGTGCTTCAAACATAGATTATCACGAACAATAAATAAAAAATTGGATCACGATCGCATTCGGGCAATATGAAAAAAGTTGTTAAAAAGTTATGTCATACCTTACTAACAAATAATAGACATTTTGTGTTTAATTATTATTGTGATAGTAGAAATTATCTCTATTGGTAGACACTGAATAATTTATGGTTCCAACTTTCAAATACTATGATATTTTAAGATTTTTATTTTTTTTTCTTTTAAAAGAACGTCGCCCGCACTAGCAATAACTTCTGTGTCGCGGGGATGTTCACAAACATACATTTAACACGCACAAAGCACACCCACAGTCAGAACATATCTTTGTAGATAAGGTTCTCTATAATCTTATTCAAAAGTTATGTGATTAACATTATGAAATAATCTAACGGGTGGTATCAGAGGTCGTAATTCTAAGAATAGATTTTGCCATCCCCTGTGTTCTATCACCTGTATATCGAGTTGGATTTCTACGAATTGTTTGACCTGATTCCCACGGGCTTTTAGTCTCGTTTCTCCAACCACCGACAACAAAGCTTCATCTTCGCGTCGAAATCGTCCATATAAATAAATAAAATTGAAGTGTCTGTTTTTAATGTCAAAATAACAATGTTTTTTCAAGCTGGTATAGTTGTTTGCACGATACCTTAGCCAAAAATACAGTTTTTAAATTGTTTTTATGTCTGTCTGTTTGTATCGGCTAATCTTCTCAATGGCTGGACAGTTTTCATAACATTTTAGATGCAATTCTTGGACTACAAGGCGCGTAACATGAGCTACTTTATATTGATTTACCTAACACGCAGATGAAACCGCGGAAGAATGTAGTTCGTTTGTTTGATAGTGCTAATCTCGAGAACTACTGTTTGAATTTTGATAATTATTTTTGTGATTGACAGTCTTAGGGTCGACACACACCAAAAGCGCGTCGAAGCGCAGAAACTCTACGCTACTACTACTATGGAATTCGCCGGCATTCCCGCGGCGCCGCGGGCATCCGCGCGACTCGTTTGAGTTTCTCATGCGATAATAAGTATTATAGTTAAGAAAATAAAGTTAAAATTCATATGACACTGAAACTGCGCTTCGCTTCGACGCGCTTTTGGTGTGTGTCGACCCTTACTTTCAATAAAGTTCTTTAAATATTTAAGTTTACTCACGAGAGTAGATCAGTAAGGTTAATCTAACTACTACTGAATTCTACGCGGACGAAGTCGCGGGAAAAGCTAGTATATAAATAATTCAGTCATACAGCTATAATTATGATAAGACGGCTACCGATCAACCTTCTTTCTTTTCAGGTGTCGGTGTCAAATTTTTGCACCTACGGTCTCAAAATCATGTACTGAATCACTGACTTTAACATTAAGTCATTTACACCCTGTATAGATTGATCGGTAGGATGTTAATTATTGTTGACTATTGCACAGTGAGTTTAACCTAATAATGTTAAATTAAAATATTTAATTGACTGCCTCGATTGTCTAGTGGTTAGCGTATGCGCCTCTCAGTACGAGGTCTCGGGATCGATTACCGGGTTGGGCAACTTTGCGTCAGAAAATTCACATTAAGAACACGGAGTTGGAATTGTGCGCGGTGGATTACACGGATGGATTTGTAATTGGATGGATACACCTAAGTGGACTACACGTTCCATAGTTGCAAGAAGAGTATAAAAAAATCTTCTTATAAAATAAATCTTTGAGCATTTTAAATAAATAAGATTCAAGTATATATTAATGTTATATATACAAATACTCGTCCATTAAACTAAATGCCAAATTCGTTAACAAAATGAGATTCCTCGTTCAAACGGACTAATTAACAGAAAAAATACAAAGCGAAATTATCGCCAGATCTGCAATTAGAACTCGGTGCAGATAAATTATCCTACCAAGTTAAGATTAAACTTAAAAGAAACTCAGCAGAGTTGGTCGGAAAGAAACTTAATTAATTTTGCACTTTGCAGCCGGTGGTCATTCGTTATTGTCTTAGGATACTAGTTGTGAAATCTGTTTGTGATGTAAAAACTTGCTGTTTTGTTGATTGGGTAATTTGTTAGCGTTTCCAACTAACGTTAAGACTGCATTTCAGTACAGTAAGTTTTGCTGGTATTTGTTTTTATTTTGAATAGCAACATCCTAAACGATATTTTTGACTTTTGATTGCGCTGGTGTTGTAGAATCGATCCCTTACACGGGACAAAAATCTTTGTGTGATCGCAAAGATTTGTTCTGACTCTGGGTGTGCTTTGTGTGTGTGTTTGCGAACACCCCTGCGACACAAAAGTAATTACAAATGTAGGCGTCTTTAAAAAAAAAGCTTCTATGTTAGGCTACGAACAATAAGTAAAAAAAACGCAAGAAACATTAAACTTAGGGTTATGTTTTTCTTGCCAATTTCTATTGTGTTTAAATCTTTAGGTTAGAAGAGTCGATAGTAGAAGTTCGTGCAACGCGATCAATCGCGTGTGTCTGTCACATACTTTATACTTTTACTAGCTGTTGCCAGCGACTTTGTCTGTGTGGAATTTAATATTTCCATACTATTTCCTATAAAATTTAATTTTAATTTTCCTCATACACCCCAAATTTGAATAGATTTGTATGGACATTGTGTAGCTTCCTCGTGTCCTATTATTAAAAAAATGTTTACCTACCTTTATTCGCAATGGAGATAAAAAACAAAAAAGTAAAAAAATAAGAGATCAAAGATTGTTCTTTTTTCACTTCACTGGGTTCAAAAGGTTAATTAATACCATGGAAACCGGTAAATTTTAATGATCAGCGAAACGTTACAATCCTGGCATTTCTAAACATCACTTTTAAATCTGTTTTTAAACTTTCTTGATTTGAGAACATTTTTCAAAAATTAGACTACGGTATGGCTATTCCGTAAAGGTGACTAATTGCCAGTCGATTTCGAAAGGAATTAATAATTTCGTTTGAAACCGGTTCATCTCGGATTTAGTGCATCCTTATTTCCATACACATAGGTACGGTTGATAACTGCTTGGCAAAAAAATTGACAGCTTGCCAGTTACTATCCTCTTGCAGATTTGACAGCTTTACAGGCAAGTAACGCAATTTCTTATGTCAAAATCGGAAACTGGTCATGGAGCAGATTCTTAGAGATTTCTTGTACTTTGGCGAGATAAATTAATGATATTTAAAAGGTTTTTTTTACTTCAGATTAACGTTATACAACAAATCAATAACTGTTTAATACTATGTATGTCATAAAATACTAATTAAATACGTAATGCAATAGAATTTAGGTCATATTATTTTCAGTCATAGATCTCGAGATTTTTCATACGAAAACTTATAAATATGACAAGTAGTAGCACGAATTATGCCAGTCTTAGATATAAAAAGCACTAAATGAAAATAATGTATCTTCAAAATATTGAAACAATAATATTATGTAGCTAGGTTGTCAATGTTGGGGCTGTGATCTCGTCCCGGTTCGTCTGGGGTTATGTGTGAGGAGATAAAGAAGACTCTTGACTTGACTACTATTGCTTCTATATTTTCTTCAACTTAATGATAGTTTTTACAAGATGGACGGCGCCGCGACACTATAAATCGTATACGTAATCTAATGTAGAACGTGATGCTGTTCGCGGCCGCCGAGGTCCAAACTGGTCGAGGCGTCGCGGTCGGCCGGCGTCGCTGGCGCTTGTGTGCGAGCGAGAACGCCGTGCCTGGCTAGCACGCGTGTGAGCGGAACGTGAGCTATTACTCGCGTTTCAGGGCCCGCGCAGGCGTGGTTGAGGCGCCTGTGCGCGACTGTGCGCGAGCGAGAACGCCGAGCATGGATAGCCCGCACGTGTGAGCGAGACGCGAGCTACAACTCGCGCTCCGGATCTCTCGCATGCATGGTTGAGGCGCCTGTGCGCGCCAACAGGCTCCCCCGGTTGGAACTTTTTCCAACGTCTGAAGTGGGCAGCAGGCAGAGCCTATTGTAGGCTTGTCGAAGAACTCCCGATGCTGTCCTGACGTCAGCGACACGTGTGATGCCATCTGAGCCAGGGTGTAGAGTTGTGATGCGACCGAGTCGCCAATGGTTCGGTGGGAGGCGGTCATCCTTGACCACGACAAGGTCTCCCAGTTGCAGCACCTCCTGTTCATGCCGCTGCCATTTTGCACGTTTCTGTAATTCTGAAAGATATTCTGTCTGATATCGTTTTCAAAAATGAGCCGCTAAGGCTTGAACCCTTTTATATCAAGGCAAGGAGCTGATCCCAGTTTCTCTTTCTGTATCCACCTGAGTGGGCAACATCATGACAGTTCGTTCAATTAGAAAATGAGAGGGAGTCAGTGGAGTCATGTCGTTAGGATCAGAAGATAATGGAGTTAGTGGGCGTGAATTTAAAATCCCTTCAATTTGAACTAAAACTGTGTTTAATTCTTCGTAAGTTAAATGGGCTAGAGATAGAATCCTTTTAAGAATTCGGGTGTTTAACGGACTTAACTGAACCTTCAGCTAAGCCGTTGGAATTTGGGCTATAGGCAGGAGTGAATTTGAAATTGATTGCCTGTTCTGCTGCATTTAAACTTATGTCATTACACTTTGATTTTAAAAAAACTTGAGAGTTCATTATAGGCTCCTACAAAATTTGTACCATTATCTGAGTAAATGTTAACAGGCCGACCTCTGCGAGCGATAAATCTATTTAATGCAGCTATAAATGCCTCAGTACTGAGATCAGTGACTAGTTCAACATGAACTGCCCTCACTGCCAAGCACACGAATATACAAATGTATGATTTTATAAGTTGACTTCCTCTACCTTTCCTGTTAGAAATTAGAATAGGTCCAGCATAATCGACAGCTGTGTTTATGAATGGGTGCTCACTATGAACACGTTCTTTGGGCAGATCCGCCATGATTGGCTGAATTGTTCTGCCGGCGAATCTACAACACTTATGACACTCATGCGTGACTTTTCTGGCAAGACTGCGACCGCCTATTACCCAGAATCTTTGCCTTAATGTGGCAAGCAGTAATTGAGGTCCTGCATGCATTAATACTGTATGATAATGTCTGAATAAAATCTGGGTAACATAATGAGAAGCATGAATTAAAATAGGATGTTTAACATCATAGGTATAATTCGAATTTGATAATCTACCTCCAACTCTTAATACATCTTCCTTTGACATAAATGGGTTAAGATTAAGTAATTGTGACCTTTTTAAAGACTGGCCTTTCTTTAACGTAGAGTATTCATCCGAAAACTTATCTAGTTGAATAAGTTTACATAAAAGTAATGTAGCTGAATTTAATTCTGAAATAGTCAAGAACATAGTAGGTTTACTATGAGGATGTCTACTACAGTTTATGAAGCGTAATACGTAAGTAGTGACACGTTGCAGTTTACTAAATTTAGAAAATTTGTAAATAAATTTGTTTTCTTCACTAACAAGATTGCACAGCCCTTTAGTTTCTGGTAAGTTATTTGGTATGATCTGAGTTTGAATTGGCCACTGTGACTTTGGTTGTGTTAAAAAAGGTGGTCCTGTCCACCACAATTTAGAACCTTCTAGCTGAGTAGCGGTACATCCTCTAGATCCTATATCTGCTGGGTTAAGTTTAGTGGGAATGTAATTCCAATCCTTTGCATTAGTAGCATCAGTTATTTATAATTGATTCTATTGCAAACAAATGCTTTTAAAGATGACTTTGGTGTTCGTATCCTCCCCAAAACTATTGTGGAGTCGCACCAGAAAGTAGATGAATGTACATTTAATCTAAGAGCGTTTTTAACTTTGATTGCTAAGCGAACCGCCATTAGTGCCCCACTAAGCTCTAATCTTGGTATAGTCATGCCCTTTAGAGGTGCTACCTTGCTTTTAGCCATGACAAGATGAACCATAACATTGTCATCCTTTGAGACTGACCGAATATAAACACAAGCACTATACGCTTGCAAGGAAGCATCACTAAAGGTATGCAACTCATAGCGTACAGCTTGATCACATAAAATAAGCCTGGGTATAATAATATTATTTACTTGTAACAGTGATTTCAAAAATTTCAACCATCTTTCTGTCAACGCTGGTGGCAATTTGTCATCCCACGCAATTACTTTGGCCTGTAAGATGCAAGGATTTACAAAACCTAATGGATCAAAAACTTGTCCCACCGTTGACAGTACAGACCGTTTGCTTATTTTATTCTTTAAAGGATCACTAACTGTTGCAAAACTAAAGGTGTCGGTAATACACGACCATCGTAGACCTAATATTTTAGCATGATCATCATTGACTAATTTGAGCAAATGATCATCCATGTTACCTTCATTTATGCTGTTTAATATATTCATATTATTAGACCGCCATTTCCTAAGATAAAATTGACCTGTTTTTAAATCTTTGATAACACCTTGACATATTTGTAGCAATTCAGCTTCTGAATTGTGGCCAGATATTAAGTCATCCACATAAAAATCATGCAATATTATTTCACGTATTAAAGGAGAACGACAGTCCTGACCCAACTGTACTAGACACCTTGTAGCTAAATAAGGAGCAGCTTCGGTGCCATATGTTACAGTATTAAGCTTGTAAGTATCTATCTTGTGCGAAGCATCAAACCGCCATAAGATTTTTTGAAGGCAGTGTTGATCTGGTGCTACCCGAATGCAACGGTACATTTTTTCGCAATCAGAAGTAACTACATATTTGTGTTGCCTAAATCGAATCAATATATCGATTAAACTATCTTGTACTGTAGGACCTACATATTGTACATCATTGAATGACAACTGTGAGGTAGTCTTTGCTGACGCATCAAATACAACTCTAAGTTTAGTTGTTAAACTGGTGTCTCTAGTTACACCATGATGTGGCATGAAATACGACCACTTATCGGTACTATGATTACCTAAAGACATATGACCGAGGTCAATGTACTCTTTAATGAAATTTGAGTATTTTTCTTTGTATACTGAATCACGTTTAAACTTTCTTTCTAAAGACTGAAATCTAGATAAAGCTTGTTCATATGAGTCACCTAATGCATCTGGTGACTGTTTTAAAGGAATTTCTACAACAAAGCGACCATCTGCCTCACGAGTGGTTGTTTTTATAAAGTTTTGTTCACACTCATTTTCCTCCTTTGTTATTGTACGGGTTGATGAAACAGATACTAATTCGAAAAATCTATCTAATTGTTGTTCAAGATGGCAATCATTCATAAAATTACACTGTGCTATGTTTGAATAGGCGGTGGACTTATTACTTCTAGTACTTTGATTCTTTATGCATAACACCTGATACTAACCAACCCATTTTTGTATCAATAAGAACTGGTTTATTCCTGCCTAAAGATATGCGTTTGGTACCTAATATGTTCCAAAAGATTTCAGCATTTAACAAAATGTCTATTTCTGAAGGTATGTTGAAACTAGGGTCAGCTAATTTTAAGTTATTTGGAATATTCAGATGTGAGATATCAAACCGTGTGGAAGGTAATAATTGAGTTATCCGTGGCACAATAAAACAATCAATGAGATTTGTGTATGGCTCCGTACGAGAGGATATGGTAAAACTAGAACGCTTAGTTACATGTAATGACCGACTTAAACCTTCTACTGAAATTTAAGTAGACTTAACTGGTAAGTTAAGTGGGCGACATAGCTTCTCTGTCATAAAGTTAGATGTGCTACCATTATCCAGCAAGGCACGGACAGTATGTTTTTTACCATTACAATCAATAATGTCTATAAGTGATGTTGAAAGCAACACGCAACCTTTATGTGTTGATGACAAGACAATGTCAGATTTAATTGTGGAATCTGTGTTGAAGTGGCAGTCCTCCTGTGAGGCCAACATAACACATTTGTCTTGAGACACATTAGTGTCAGACTGCTGTAAAATTGCAGGTTCGTCCAAGTGCAATGTGGTATTATGTTGCTTTGAACATACTCTGCATGGCCCAAATTTACAATCCTGAGGTCCATGTCCCTGTCTTAAACAATTGCTACACAAGTTGAGCTTTTTAGCCTCTGCAATTCGATCAATCACAGACAATGACATGAACTGAGGACACATATAAATAGGATGATTTTGCTTGCATTTAGAACATGTAAATGAATTTATTGTTCGCTTTTTCTGTTTATTATTAGCTATGAATGTTTTGGGTTTAGCATTTACAGGTTCACTCTGTCTACGGGTGATCTTGTCAGTATGGTCTACTGTCTCTAAAAGCTCAGCATGTTGTTTAACAAAGTTAATAAACTGTTCCAAAGTTGGTATTTTACATTTTTGAAGATTCAGGTGTTCCTTCCATGTCCTGCTAGTTTTACTGTCTATTTTTTTACACATAATATGGATAATAATAAGATCCCAATTCTGAACATCAACCTCTAAAATTTTTAAAGACCTAAGGTTTTTATTAACAGTATCTATTAGACTCCTCAACGCTGAGGAAGATTCCTTTGTAATGTTTTCAAATTCAAATAATGCATCAATATGATTGCTGATAAGCAAGTTGTTATTATGATAACGATCACATAACAATGACCATGCTGTATCATAGTTACTTTCTGAAAAATCTAAAGAAGTAATAGCGTTCGCAGCCTTGTCTTTTAATGCCGACCTTAAATAGTGAAATTTGCTTATCTTAGCTATACTGCCATTATTATGAATTAAAGATACATAAGTGTCATGAAATTCTAACCAGTTTTCATATTTGCCAGAAAAGGTAGGTAGATGAATCGTTGGTAATTTTAAGTTTAAGCTTGGCCCACCTGCAGTGAGGACAGAACCTGTTACTGAAGACTCCAAGTCCGCTGCCGCAGAGACCGGCCTGCCAATCACCTCCCGTGCCTTGCCGACTGCAGCGAAGTACTGAGTCTCGAAGCGCTCGCGCTCAGTATACTCCTCTTGACACTCAGCATCTGTAACGTCCGGCAAACTTTCTAGTTGGATCTGTATGGAATCATATGCACCATAGCATTCTTCAATCTTTTGCAATCTGGCCCCAAGCTCACTGAGTTGAATGTTACTAGGCCTCTCACATGTGCACATGACAAGCAGATATTTTTCAAATTGTGTAAGTTTAGCCTTATAGGAAGCACGCTTCTTTTTTAGTTCTTTAAGATTAGACATGGCGAAAAGTTAAATATTGCAATCAAATTAGAAACACCAAGCACACACAAGATGCACAGAAAAAAAAATGAAACTCTCAATAAAAATTATGCGTGAAAGTAAAGTGTAATGACAGTTTATACTTAAATGCAAACGTGCAGAAACAGGCAAGAAGCAGGTCCTAAGCTCGGACAGGCAAACAGCCAACGGCCGGCTCTAAAGTGAGGGCGTTGCCCCGGTGCCGGCGCAGACAGCAAGCCACGCGCGACACGTGCTCAGCGCAATTCCTGTTAAAATGCGATAAATAATGTTATTACGGCAAAATAACAATGTAAGACGAGTTGGGAACGGGATATTCACAGTTATTTAATTAAAGACTTTATAAATAACCTAATGCTCTAATGAAACTAACGCTAAACTAGGTAGGTATTGCGTTCATAAAACGCAAAAATCAACAAATTAATGGCTGTTGATTGAAAATGGGATAATTAATGCGACATCCACTTAATGACTTTGAAATTAGGAAGATAATTGGAACGAACTCACAAGAATAATGCCCTCCAGGCTATAGCATTCCTCGTTGATTCTTGATTAATGCGACGCCATTGTCGTGACACCACGCGGTAATTTAATGCTACCACGAGGCACGGATCTCGCTTGACGGGCTTGAATCTTGACACGACGTGATGACTCGAATCACGGGATGCTGCCTTGCCTTGAGGTTCCACGTGGTTTCCAGTTCGTCTCCAATATCAGGGGCTCGAAAGGACCAATGTTGGGGCTGTGATCTCGTCCCGGTTCGTCTGGGTTTATGTGTGAGGAGATAAAGAAGACTCTTGACTTGACTACTATTGCTTCTATATTTTCTTCAACTTAATGATAGTTTTTATAAGATGGACGGCACCGCGACACTATAAATCGTATACGTAATCTAATGTAGAACGTGATGCTGTTCGCGGCCGCCGAGGTCCAAAGTCCAAACTGGTCGAGGCGTCGCGGCCGGCCGGCGTCGCTGGCGCTTGTGTGCGAGCGAGAACGCCGTGCTTGGCTAGCACGCGTGTGAGCGGGACGCGAGCTATTACTCGCGTTTCAGGGCCCGCGCAGGCGTGGTTGAGGCGCCTGTGCGCCACTGTGCGCGAGCGAGAACGCCGAGCATGGACAGCCCGCACGTGTGAGCGAGACGCGAGCTACAACTCGCGCTCCGGCTCTCGCGCATGCATGGTTGAGGCGCCTGTGCGCGCCAACACTTCCTCTTTCTCGCCAAACTAAACAAATTTTAATGAATTCGGGCACACGGGTAAGTGCTTTTTATCGACGTAGTTCAAATCTAGTTACATACTTTAATAAAAAATGAAAAACCTGATTCATTCCATTTCATGGATGCTGGAGACCTTTGCCCAACAATGGGACAATACAGGTTATGCACCAGATAATGTAACTACTTACATTCTGTATTCACGTTTATTAATTTATTTGGAGTTTACATTTCTAATTTCTTATGTACGTAACGTAGTGTCTATGTCTATGATAATTCTGTACCTTCAGTGAATGAAAAGTGATATAAGTAAAAAATCATAGTTTTGAGTAATTTAAGGTTAAAGATTTAAAAAAAATCTCGTTATTTTTCTAACGTTCTAAAATAAAAAAGGATATGTGGTACGTGTAGATAATATTATAAAGATTATAAAGAGCTTGGTTTGAATATTTTTTTTTGCACGGAATTTAAGTAATTAGTAAAAACAGCCAGTTATATCACCGTACACTATAGTTTTCTTTGCTTATTTTTGTGTATTTAAATTTATAATGAAATGAATTATTTTACATCAAACAACAGATTTGTTGTAGCACTTCAACTATTTGCTATATAAAACAATATAATTAACATCCTTATAAAAAAACATAACTTTTAAACCTCTTTATTATTAATCTTGAACAGTCTTAAAGCGTATTTAATCAGTCTCAAAAAATCAAATAACAGATGTGTTGTAGATGTAGCACTTCAACTATTCGCTATACAATACAATATAACATCCTTTTAAAAAAACACAACTTTTAAACCTACTTATCGTTAATCTTGAACAGAGATCGAATTAGTCTTAAATCGTATGAAATCAGTCTCCAAAAATCAAACAACAGATAACAATATAATTTTCTTATTAAAAAAACATAACTTTTCATCCTTTTTATCATTAATTTTGAACAGTCTTAAATTGTATTAAATCAGTCTACAAAAATCGAACAACAGATATGTTGTAGCACTGCAACTATTCATTATCCGAAACAATATCAGGATCTGCGTCACGCAAATTTGAGTTTGTTATCAAATTATGATAAAAATCGTTAACACTTGGATCAATGTATTCTAACAGGGATATTAAATCCCTTTTCTTTAAAACACTTATAGGAATCGGTCCATTGTAACATTTTGGAACAGCATTAATACTAACTAAACTGTAGGCTTTATTCCTTTTGTCGTAAGACATCACATAATAATCATCACCTACGTAACTTTCTTTATATTCAAAAACCGGCAATTTTTCTTTACTAAATTTAATAACTCTTACATTCAACCATAATAGCTTCGTGCTTGTACGTCATCACTGTGAGACTTAGTTTATAAAAAATCCTATAAGTGTTTTAAAGAAAATCTAAAAAACTAAGACACTAAAAAATACACTTGAAATAAAAAAATAAAATAAAAAAAACAAATAAAAAAAATTAAATAAAAAAAACTATTTAAAAAAAAGAATATTCTTAACTCGAGCGTATTCTAAATATTATAATTATGTACTAATTTTTTTCAAAGAAAAAGGAACCGCCTTCAAAAACTCAAAAGTAAAAAATAAAATATTCGCTGAACTTTGCTTACCTTTATATTAATTTGTTTAAAACAATAAACCCAAATAATTATGTAATACTAATTAATAATATTTTTTTGAAGTCGGCGCCAAATTACAAAATCAAATACCAATTAAAACCGTATTTACCGAATTAATTGTTGAAAAAATCACAAAATCAAATACCAATTAAAACCGTATTTACCGAAATAATTGTTGAAAAAGTCTCAAAATCAAATACCAATTGAATTGGTATTTGATTTTGTAATTTGGCGCCGACTTCAAAAAAATATAATTAATTAGTATTACATAATTATTTGGGTTTATTGTTTTAAACAAATTAATATAAAGGTAAGCAAAGTTCAGCGAATATTTTATTTTTTACTTTTGAGTTTTTGAAGGCGGTTCCTTTTTCTTTGAAAAAAATTAGTACATAATTATAATATTTAGAATACGCTCGAGTTAAGAATATTCTTTTTTTTAAATAGTTTTTTTTATTTAATTTTTTTTATTTGTTTTTTTTTATTTTATTTTTTTATTTCAAGTGTATTTTTTAGTGTCTTAGTTTTTTAGATTTAACGATGGGGTAAGGAAGAAATACTAAGGCATCATTACGCATAAACACAATAGAAACAATCAAAATAATCAAAAAATTCTTTCTGAGATCTTCATGATCATAAGTTATCACTACGATAATAACAAATGTGCTGAAACGTAAGCCCCGTCCAAACCTAAGCAGAGCTTTCGGTACTTTAAGGGTAGGTAAGTAGGCTGTCTCTGCTTACCCTTCAAAGCATACACAGGCATGATGTTATGTTATGTAGTGGTGAAAACAATACATAGATACACGATTGCACAAAACGTGGTTCATTAGCTATTCGTTTTTGAAGAGTTCCGTTGCCTGTCTCCAAAGATCTTCATCAGATTCTGATAAATTATATACTAAAACCTTCCTTGAAACACAAGGATTAAAATACCGAAAACTGCATTCAAATCGGATCAGTAGTTTCCGAGAAAATCGCGAACATAAAAAGGTGACATACATACATACATACATACATACATACATACATACATACATACATACATACATACGGATCGAATACAGAACCTCTTTTTTTTTTTGAAGTCGGTTAAAAAGGATGAAAAGTTATGTTTTTTTTATAAGAAAATTATATTGTTATCTGTTGTTTGATTTTTGGAGACTGATTTCATACGATTTAAGACTAATTCGATCTCTGTTCAAGATTAACGATAAGTAGGTTTAAAAGTTGTGTTCTTTTAAAAGGATGTTATATATTGTATTGTATAGCGAATAGTTGAAGTGCTACATGTACAACACATCTGTTATTTGATTTTTTGAGACTGATTAAATACGCTTTAAGACTGTTCAATATTAATAATAATAAAGAGGTATTGATATATCATCATTATTCACGTAATCATATTTATGTCCTATTTCCCTTATGTTCTTACTAATAGAATTAATATTAAATTTGTAATCACATCAAAATTGGCTACATAAATTACGTGTAAATTGTTTGATTAGCAGTTGTATCATTAGTCACATATTTTTATGAAAATAAATTTGTGTTTGTATGTTTCATGTACAAATGTAACACTTTTCACTAGAATGTATCGTTTCAATTTTTTAATGTTTTGTGGTAGAATTTCATTTGTATCACTTTGGATTAATTGAAGTAAAAGCTTTCGGTACGCGTAAGATGTGGTAACTCGAGACGTATTAAAATACATTTTAGAAATATAAAGATCGGTTCGGAGCACTTTGGTATGAATCAAAAAGTATTATTTTACACAATAATTTCAATAAAAAATTGCTTACTTATATTATCAATGTACGCAAAAAAATCTCATTCATTTTTAATCTTATAACAACGGGGATAAGACAGAAATTTAGTAAATTTTTTTTTAATAAGTTTAATCAAAGAATATAAAAACCGATCTGGGTCGACATGTATCACTTTTCACTGAAGGTACAGAATTATGTGAGAGAAATAAGAATATATTAAAGAAAAATCAGAAGTTTTGAAAAATTAGATTATTTCACAGAATTTCAGGAACATTTTCTTCTAATGATCACTAGGCTTGCACTGATGAAACCTAAGTCATAAAAATGTTTAGCTCTGAAGTCACCCGCCGCTATCATCTTTATCATAATACTATTATAATATAGGTGTGCTATATTCGTGTATTGCACCTCAAATACAAAAAACATTACAACACAAGTGAGAGATATTTATATGTGATTTCATCGTGTCACGGAGGACTAAGTAGAAGTTATAACGCATACTCACTGTTTCTAGTACATAGCAGTAGCAAAGAGTTAAAATCACATTTATATATCGTTTTTATAGTTGTCTTAAAAGATTATCTTGATATTTGATATTTGTTTTGTATTGAAGATAACTTTTTTTCCATCACATCGCGTTCCATTCTTATTTTATTTAATTTTATGCACTCGTTTTACACTAAAGAGAAAATCTCTCCGAAAATACCTCTTACCATAATGACTTATATTGTGTTTGTTGTTATAATGTGTACAATTTTTTTTGATATAATCAGTTAAATAATTTGAATTTTATTGTTTGAATTTGTTACTTTCTTAATTCAGTTCAAAGCTACTTATATGATTTTTGTTCTAATGAAACGTTCCAATTTTCTTCAGTCAAAGACATTAGTTGCCACAGAGTAAAAATGCATATTAGTAGGTGTCAACAAGAAGGTTTTATCAATACAAATAAATAAAATTGAATTGTCTGTTTTTATTTTAATGTCAAAACAACAATATTTTAGTATATGTTATAGTTATTTGCACGATACTTATTTATAAAATCCAGTTTTAATTTATTTACCTACCACGCAGACAAATCCGCGAGCGAAAGTCAGTTCGTTAATTTTATTATTTTATTTTCGCAAACTACTGAATATTGAACAGATATTTGAGATTACGCTAAACGTCACGGGAGTGGAGCTGTAAGGTTTAATGCGGGTCAAAACGTGGGCGTAGCTATTACTAATATAATGAATTCCACACAAACGAGGTGGCGGGCAAAGTAGTTATATATTTAAATATATGGAGGATTTTCAAGTTAAATATTGAAAACTCAAAAACTTAATTTATGATTTTGTGTTTATACTCTTTATAGCTACATGGCGAAACCTCACGGTAAGCGGCCGCAAATTTTACCTCTGTGGTAATACTAAAAATATTTTTTTTTTTTTAGGTGGCAGTCAGCAATTTTATGGCGTCTTTTCACTGCAGATATATTTTTAAAAATGTAGAAGTTATATTTCACTCTTTGCATCAATTTCAAATGTAGTTTAAAAAGTATTATTTTATTGTTAAATAGCTTCTGCCCGTGGCTTCGTCCCCGTTAAGTTCGATATTTCTGAGTTATTATATCTTTCAAAATTGAGAAACTCTCCTCATACACTTGCAACCCCTAATTTACCCCCTTTGGGAGTTAAATTTCCAATAAATCTATCCCAAATTTATCTACAAAATTTATTTTATTTACTTGTAAGGAGCATAATTATAAACATATATACAGACAGATAAACAATCCAAAAAATATGTTTCGGCTTCTACTGCTGTTCTAGTCTCCTCTTATTATTTTTTCTTAAATGTCTTTAATGAACAGGCATTTATAATTTTAAATTTTATTATTATGTATGGATTAGCTATTATTCATAAAACCATTAAACCTTTTATTACGAGTCAAGTTATTTCAACCACAGATAAAACATCATTAACTAATAGAGTGCGCGCCACAACTCAGTAAAAAACTGTAAAACAAAATAATTTTTACTTCTATTAAAACTATAATACAAATAAAAGTGCATAAATTTGTATATTCCTCGTCCTATGAAATAATAAATAATTTAATATCAGTTAATAATTTACAAATTGGTCATTTCCATTTAGTTTTGCCTATTGTCGTAAGCCATTAGTAATAACACGCACTCTGATTTTTTGCTATTTTCAAATGAGTTTAAGTATTAATATCAGGCAAGTAACCAGGAGAGTAATCCGTGGTTTCAATATGTCAAAAATGCATGTTTTGAGTGAAAGAATTACTAATTGACAGAAACTATTTTGTTAAGAAACCAAAATCTCAAATAGCGAATAAGCCCACGGTGATATAACTGGCTGTTTTTACTAATTACTTAAATTCCGTGCAAAAAAATATATTCAAACCAAGCTCTTTATAATATTATCTACACGTACTACATATCCTTTTTTATTTTAGAACTTTAGAAAAATAACGAGATTTTTTTAAATCTTTAACCTTAAATTACTCAAAACTATGATTTTTCACTTATATCACTTTTCACTGAAGGTACAGAATTGTGCCGATAACTGCCTCCACAGCATCACTACCGTCTAGTTTATTTATAGTAACGCGTCGCCATAAGAACCAAACTTGAGCTAAGAACTCTGCTATGTCCCTAGAAGCGTCATAAACATGGTCTCTGAATTTAAGCACATCACGAGAGTAACGACTTTCGGGTTCGAACGTAGTTATAATATTTTGGCGTAATTCATCCCACGTAGACGTGGTAACTAGCCAGCTATCAGACCACAACTTAGCACGCCCTTTTAGCAGACTAGTCACCCTCATACGAATATCATAGTCACCGAGTTTGTAGGTAGGCTTTGCAGTGGAAACGTGGTCACACCACTCGCGTACACCAACGTTACCATCAGGTTCATACGAAGGCAAAAACACTTTAGTAATTTTAACTTTCTCACCTGTTTGCTGAAGAAGTCGCTGGCTCATATTACGCATCATGTCCATCATATGCATGTAGCATTCGGGTGGCACACTGCCTGCCTGCCGGGGCTGCGTTAACAGGTCAGCACGGGTGGACGTGCCTGCTACATTGGCTGCCGATGACGATGTACCTTCGCCAGGGTCCATCGCGGCGCGCGCCACGGTGCTCGAGCCGAAGTCTATGGAATCTGAAACATATTGGCCGGCAGAGAGGGATCGCTGGGGCGATCCCACTTCTGAGATCGGGTTTTCGACGTTACAGGGATTTTTAAAAAGCGCAGCATCGATGATTCGCTGTGAATCATCGATACTGCCTTCCAAATTATCCATAAGATAATTATCAGGAACTCAAATTAACCTACTTTCTGTCATAGTCAAAAAGATTTAGGTGTACACAAATAAATGACCTATAAATTATATCGAAACAATTGTGTTATCACCTATACCGGGTTCAATACCAGTATTATACTGTACATTTTGGGATGTTACCTAAAAATATATTGCACGGCCGCTTTTTTGTAGCCATCCGAACTTGGTCGGGTTATGTAGGTTTTCGATGCTTCGTCAGTATTTTAATTGTTTTTCTTTAATTACTGAATTAAATGACATGAAATTTTGCATGTGCATAGTTGAATGAATACACTAATTATTGGCATACATTTTACCATGCAATTCCTTTAGAACGTCGTGATATTTGACTGCTTTGTAAACAGTGATCTATTCATGGTAAATTGCCCTACAACTCTTTAATTACTAACGGAACATCATTGATACTTGGCAACATGTTGCAACACTTACAAGGTTTGTATAAACGTGAAAATCTAGACCCCAAAGTGCATACTTCAAGAACTAAGACCTAATAAGAGTATTTTACGTTTATATTTATATCTTTAAAACCCTTATTTTTTTTCTATATCTGTTTTTTAAACAAATTCAAAACAACGTATGTAAAAAAAACCGACTTCAAAAAGTAGGTAAACTAAAAAACTTCGCACAAAATAATAGGTTTTTTCATTTAGTTAAATAGAAAGTATTAAATAATTATTTTATAATTATGAAGTCGGTGCCAAGTAAATCGGATAACTAAGAACTAATATTCAGTCAAAAAATACCTACAGAGTTATTGTTTACTTGGCACCGACTTCAGAATTATTTTATTTTACGATTTTAAGTGATAGGTAGACCGATGAGGCTTCAGGCAACTGGGACCGCAATTAACTGGAGCCACGGGATCAGTTGCCGGATTATTTTAATATTATTAAGGCTGATTAGTGATTGTAATATCAATAACTACTTCTGTTACTGGTTGATTTTATTGATCTAAAGTTGTTAGACTGGTAAATGACACCCCTTTATAATAATTTGTTATAAATAAAAGATAATATTTTGATTGTTTTTTCATTTATTTACCTATAATATTATTTATATATATTGACGGATCAAAAATGCTGCATTGGCCACATGTTTGAATAAATGTCGCTAACACATTTTTAAAATGAAAGCTTTAGAATTATAATAATGACTAAAGATTTTTTTAAAGTGGCAACTGATTTAATTTTATATATACATAACATGCGAAACTTCACTTCCCTCCCCGCTACTGCTCGCGGTACAGTGGATGTGAATTGCTCCGTGCAAATAAATTAATTACTCGGTTTCGTGGACGTTTTTCGTGTGCATCTTGTGTCTAGCGTGTGTTGTTTTGTGTTTTGAACCTGTTTTCGTAAGTTTTTAGGCTTTTTTAATGGTAAAACTGTGTATATTTGTGTAATTCGGCTATTTCGGTAAGTCATTTTATTATCTTTGGTTGTGGGTAGATAGTAGGTTCCGCGCTAACGCGCAAACGTAGAATTGAGTAGGAATTTCGCTTAGGTATCTGCATTAGGCTTATGATTAGGAATTATGCCGTTATTTGGTGACGACCCACCGGATGGTCGCGGTGGCGGGAATGTTTTTAGCACTCCTCGATCGCCTCAATCGGGCAAACGAACTTTGAGTGATGTCTCGCCATCGTTTATCACACAAATTGATAATCCAAAGCGATTGCATACCGATTCGATGGATAGCATTAGCGATAGGCTTTCTGACCGCGACAACTACTGCGAACTCGTAGCCCAAGCGACAACCTATTTGGCAAAAATTAACGAGTTAGTCGCCGATCAGGGTTCACGCATGAACATTACTAATAAGACTGCGATTATGGACTTTACTCAGCGTGTCACGGGAATTGTTTCATTATTAGCAATTAAATCATCTTGCAATGAAACAAAAATGGCAAATATGGAACGTGACATTGAATTACTGAGAAATCAGAGTCAAAATGCACCGCCAACTATTTTAAAACCGAAGAGTTATGCTGACTCGCTGAAACTCCGTTTACCACCGAAATCGGCGCCGGCATTGGTGGAGACGCGCGCTCCACTGCCGTGCGTAATAGCCTATCCGTCCGCGGAGCGATCAGCTGAGTATGCGTCATCGTCCGCCACTAAGCAAGCGCTTATGAATGCGATTAGACCTAGCGACGACGGTTTTCAAATTGTGGGCGTGAAGAAGACATCTAAGTCTGGTGTTGTATTGCGAGTCGCTAATGAAAGCCAGCTCAAGAAACTTGAATCAGTAAATGCCATTAAATCAGCTGGATTACGTTTGGAGAAACCAAAGGGTCGTAAACCAAGGATTCTTGTTAAGGACGTCCCGGCCAGCATGGAAGATAGTGCTTTTACCATTGCTTTATATCGTCAAAACATCAAGGACGAATTAAAAATTACCGAGGCCGACTTTATCAAGTCGACTAAAATTACTCGTAGGCGTAAACTAGATAGTGGGCGTAAGTGGATAGGGTTAGAAATTGAACCTGAAGTACGTAAACATTTGGTAGCTACTAAGGATAAATTATTCATAGACTGGGCGACATGTAGGTTTATCGATGATGTAGAAGTGGTTCGTTGTTTAAGGTGTCAACAATTTGGTCACGTTCATAAATTTTGTACGACAAAGTCACCTAACTGTGCAAACTGTGCCGGCGAGCACGAAACCCGTGACTGCCCGGACAAGAATACCCCCGATTTTATACCAACCTGCGTAGCATGCAAACGACTCAAAAAGCCATGCGATCATCGGTGCGGCTCTCAAGATTGCACTACGTACAAAATGAAACTCGAACAGCTAATCTTAAACACCACTTATTAGCCAATTCTTATTATAATTAAATATGGATAGTTTAGATAGTTTAAGTATAGGACAGGTAAACCTAAATAACAGCAAATTAGCTACCTCAGAGTTAGACCGTTTAGTCTTAGAGCACAAATTACACGTTGTTTTATTACAAGAGCAATATCAGAATACTCGCTTGAAGCGCAAAGTGATTCAACTAGACAACAAGGCACGCGCCGGGATATACGTTTCTAATTGTAATTTTACTGTAACTTCCTTGCACAATCTTATGACGTCACACTGTGCCGTTGCTGAAGTATCATCCCCGTCCTGCAGAGTATACATCGTTAGCTGCTACTTCCAATACTCCCATCCTGTTGGTCCTCACCTACACCACCTTCGACATGTTTTGCGATCTCTTGTAGGCCAAAAAATTATCATTGGCGCTGACGTCAATGCCTCATCTACACTATGGTATGGCAAATATCGTTCTAACGATAGGGACCGGCGCTGTAGCGTCGAAGACTTCATCGCAGAAATGAACCTTTTAATACACAATACCCCCGATGCACCACCAACTTTTTGCAGCCCAATGGGCGAGTCTTCTATTGACGTCACACTTTCTAGTGGGGACGTTCGTATAAGTAGGTGGCGCGTTCTCCCGGACGCGTCGAGTAGTGATCACCGCTTAATTGCTTACGAGTTTATGTCTGGGGCGGCAACAGATTCTCATAGTAAGTTACATAATAACTTTAGGTATAAATGTAAAGGGGCTAACTGGGGCTTTTTCGGTGCATTATTCGCGGCTCATGCCAAAGACTTCACTCGGCAAAATCTATCCGCGGAACAGAGTGCTGAAATTATGACGGATACTTTTACATACTGCGCCGATATTGCTATTGGACGCGGTTCCGTCACTAACACCCGTAGATGTGATTGGTGGAATGACAAGTTGGCTGAACTACGTCGTCGCTTCCGTAGGGCACGCCGAAAGCTCGGTAGTCTTAGGAAACGACGCATCACAGGCGATTTGTACGAAAATGCATTAATTGCTCTTAGGGTAGCCAAATCTCATTACAGAGCTGCCGTTCAAAAATCGAAGGGTGTTTTGCTTCAAAAAATAGTCACAAGACTCGATAGTGAGGGCCCGTGGTCTCCTCTGTATCATGAATTTAAAGCAAATCGATCAGTCGAACTTGCATACATACAGAACATCAAAATCAACAATGTTCATACTTCTGGTATTGAGGAGACGACGGAACAACTTCTGCACTCACTTATCCCTGACGATCGACCGGAAACTGACACCGAATATCATCAACAGATTAGACAATGGGCCACTGAACTGCCACACTCGCCAATGTCAGACCTACCATCTACTGACGAATTTATTTACATTGTCCAATCCTTACCTGTTAATAAAGCTTGCGGTGACGACAAAATTTCAAATCAAATGATTAAAGAAGCCTGTAAACTATCTGGTGACTTAATTTTAGGTATTTTTAACCGTTGTATAGCAGAAGGTGTATTTCCGCGTGTATGGCGCTGTGGTTATATAAGGATCATTCCAAAAAGAGGTGATAAACCACAAGACGATCCAAAGTCGTATCGGCCTATCACGTTGCTACCAGCCCTGGGCAAACTCTTGGAGCGGCTCATTGTTCCTCGGCTTATACCGGGTGGTGCAAAATTCTGTGCCAGTCAATTTGGTTTCACTTTAGGTAAATCTACAGCAGATGCTGTGTTATCAGTTAGAAAAACCGTAGCTCTTTCAAAATTTGAATACGTGCTGGCTATTTTTCTGGATATTTCTGGCGCCTTCGATAATGCATGGTGGCCAATGTTACTCCTCAAGTTAAAAGCTCGCGGTTGCTATAGTAATATTTACGCACTAATTTACTCGTATTTTTCACAAGGAACCACTAAATTAAAACTTGGCCACCATGCTGCCTCGAAGACGCTAACAATGGGTTGCCCTCAGGGTTCGGTCATAGCTCCATACCTATGGAATCTAGGTTTTGATGACTTCCTTACCTTGCCTCTACCATCGGGCTGCTCGCTGACGGGATATGCCGATGACGGCCTTTTACTGTTACAATCTAACACTAGAGTAGGACTTGAACGTTTAGCTAACACTTGTCTAAATTTAATTTTGAAATGGGGGGAAAGAAATCGCTTATGCTTTGCGCCACAGAAAACTTTTCAACTACTTTTAAAAGGTAATCTAAAAACACCTCCTCGTATTAAATTTGATACGGTACCTATTAAAAATAAAGATTCTGTTTGTTACTTAGGCATAGTTCTTGAAAGAAACTTTTCGTTTGTAGAACATATTAGAGCTGTAGGGGAAAAGTCTAAGAATAGTTTTTACGCCTTGACAAGGATATCGACTGCGACATGGGGACTTTCTTTTAAAACCTTAAGAATCATTTACAGTGCTACTTATCTTGGTTCTATGTGTTATGGTGCGCCCGTATGGGCTGACAGGGCCACTGTCGGTGCTGTACGCCGCAAAATGCTTCAAAGTCAACGTCTCGCATTGATATTCTTGTGCAAGGCTTATAGGACAGTTAGCACCGAGGCTTTACCGGTACTGGCAGGTGTACTTCCGGTAAAATGTATTATTCTACGCGCGATGATCTCAATAACAGCTTTCTAGGACCTCGTGACCGCACAAAGATCACAAGACTATTTAATAATCCAACGGATGTCTATAACCACCTCATAGACGAATGGCAGCAACGCTGGGACACATCACCTAAGGGCCGTCACCTTTATCATTTCTTTCCATCCATTCGCGACAGACTTGCGAAACCATGGCTAGAGGTTAATCACTGTGTGGCTCAATTCCTGACGGGTCATGGCAATTTTAAGAGCAAACTATTTTCGTTTAAGCTAATCGATTCTCCATTCTGTACATGTTCTACATCTGAGCACGAACAAACCGCCCACCATATCATCTGGGAGTGTAGTCTCTGGCACAACGAACGTAATGTTATGTTAAATAGCTTACAATTGACATCTGGAGTGGTATACTATGAGGATCTTGTATCGAACAGAATAAATTTCCGTGCATTTAGCCGTTTCTGCCATACCTATTACAGCAATCAAATTTAGGCCCCATAATTTTGTCACTATCCGTGGTGTCTACACTCTTTCCATATAGACACTTTGTCTATATTTGGCATTGCTCAGTCTCCCGCTTTGCTCTGGAGGGAAGTAAAGATACATACTTTCCAACTCCAACTATATACTTCTGATTAAATTCGTTGCGGGTTCCAAGACAATTTTAACTCTCCCTGGGATTGCCCGTGTGTCATGCACGGTGCCTTTCAGTTGGTTACCGCTGTAGATCCTGGCGTCACAGGAGTCACAGTGGTGGGCGTGTGGGTGGGATTATATCCCAACATGCGAAATAAGCCCATACGTTTAGAATATTTATTTTGCATTATATTAACATTTCAAAGAATATCACTAAAATTTAATAATTATTATTATGGAATGAGTTGCCAAACTATGGTGTATTATATTGCAGTTTGGCAACCCATTACCCATAGCCAAAAGAGTTTTTGATTTACCATCACGGATTAGTGTTGTATCTAAAAGGTATACACGACATGCACGTAACGCTATATTAACTATTTTAGCGAACATTATTTTTGTTGTTGACTGTACCACTTGTGGCTTGGACAATAGATTACTTGTGTGTGTGTGTGTGGTGGTCCCAGTTGACGGAAGAAAAATAATATTTTTTTTGTAATCCGGCAACTGATCCCGTGGGTCCAGTTAATTGCGGTCCCAGTTGCCTGAAGCCTCGACCGATCAAGAATGTTTCTCAAATGAGGAGACGACGTTTACTTGAGACGGAAAACTTATTAATAATAGTCCCCGTACTCCTAACCGTTGAGAAGTTGTACCTACCAGCATCAGCTAAGCAACTTAAAATGCAAATATCCAAGTAGTTTTAGGTAATATACGAAAAACAATATAGAAGCCTTTGAAATTTGGGGGTTACCCATGATTTCTCTAGGATCCCATCATCAAATCATGACCTCATATTATGAATATACATAATTATTATTCAACGTCTCGCCTCATCTGTGTATAACTTGACAGAATACAGTAAACGGCCTCAAGGAGCCTATATTTAAAGAATTATCGTTATAGTATAGTTGTACCTTCCAGCATCAGCTCAGCAACATAAAATGCTGACTACTAGATGCATGCAAATATCCGAGTAGCTTTAGATAATATAAAAAAACAATATAGAAGCCTTTGAAATTTGAGGGTTGCCCTCGATTTCTCTAGGATCCAATCATTAGAACGTGACTGGAAAAAAATGGGACCACATGACAAGTATATCCTTTCAAACAAAAAAAAGAATATCTCAAATCGGTCCAGGCGTCTTCAAGTAATCGGCGAACAAACATAAAAAAAAAAAAAATACAACCGAATTGAGAACCTCCTCCTTTTTTGAAGTCGGTTAAAAATCTACAGCTCTCTATGTAAGCGCTTTATATGAAAACTAGCTAATGGCCAAACGTTCGCGCAGCGGAAACTTGAATTTCGCCGAAGTTTATGCATGCACTAATTTTATTCATACATACAAAATTATACACAAATACGCACAAATTTTTGGACTCATCTCTTTTCTTCTAAAGTCGATGGATTAAAAAAGTTCCGCCAGCGGAATCAGTTTTTGGTGAATTTCTCCACAATGGCTGCATGCACAATTTTTTTTTACCATACACAATTACACGACGTCATACACTAAATATCTGCATACTTAAAATCTTTAAATTCAACAACATTCCGCTGGGCGTACGCACACACGTATGACCAGGCTTAGAACAGAACGTACAAACATTCTTGTTATTCGACGGAGCTTTATTTGAATTTGGATCCACAGGGCTCTTCTCACCAGATTGAACATTTGACTCGTGAACGGTACCCCTTGTCTGACATTCATTAGATTTGTGACCTACTTTTTTACACAAATGACAATAAGGGGCACGGTTATCAACAGAATACTTAGAACGCTTGTGCGGTGGTTGATTAGAATTCTGAGAAGTACTAGGTCGTTTAGCGCGAATAGATGAAGCAACGGAGATCAATTCTGGCACGGAAGTGGCCCGAACATTCATTAATTCAATCCTAAGCCGCTCATCACTAATTCTGTACCTTCAGTGAAAAGTGATACATGTCGACCCAGATCGGTTTTTATATTCTTTGATTAAACTTATTAAAAAAAAAAATAACTAAATTTCTGTCTTATCCCCGTTGTTAAAAGATTAAAAATGAATGAGATTTTTTGCGTACATTGATATAAGTAAGCAATTTTTTATTGAAATTATTGTGTAAAATAATACTTTTTGATTCATACCAAAGTGCTCCGAACCGATCTTTATATTTCTAAAATGTATTTTAATACGACTCGAGTTACCACATCTTACGCGTACCGAAAGCTTTTACTTTAATTAATCCAAAGTGAAACAATGAAATCCTATCACAAAACATTAAAAAATTTAAACAACACATTCTAGTGAAAAGTGTTACATTTGTACATGAAACATACAAACACAAATTTATTTTCATAAAAATATGTGACTAATGATACAACTGCTAATCAAACAATTTACACGTAATTTATGTAGCCAATTTTGATGTGATTACAAATTTGATATTAATTCTATTAGTAAGAACATAAGGGAAATAGGACATATGATTACGTGAATAATGATGATATATCAATACCTCTTTATTATTATTAATCTTGAACAGTCTTAAAGCGTATTTAATCAGTCTCAAAAAATCAAATAGCAGATGTGTTGTACATGTAGCACTTCAACTATTCGCTATACAATACATGTTGGGTAATCGACTCCTTTATCCCTATTTTTTTTACTCCTAACCGGCCGAATTGTAAAGCGGGCCCTGGCAACATCGGGCTCGAAGTGCTGCCGCCCCGTGGCAGAAAAAAGAACTGTCTCTTCGTGCGCGCGCGCCAACGAATGGCGCCATGAACGTGTGTGCAAAAATTAACTATATCAAACTTTAATCATAGCTAAAACTGCTGCATCTATTTGTGAAGTGTTATCTAGTGGTCATACCCCCGGGGGGCGGAAGAAGACATACAAACAAGCGAACGAGCTGCGTGAGTACCAATTCCTTCCCTTCCTTGTCGATTTTTCTGGGTTGTGTTCAACCACGAGTTACTTATTTATCCACCGTAATTCGGTTCTACAACATTTTGGTCTTTCGAGCCTGGATAAAACTATACCGATAACATTCTTTCAGGATAGATATCAGCAGAAACATAATTATAATTTTCGTATTCAAATTCGAGTCATAAAGTGCTTACTTGTGGGTACCTACCTACGAGGCACCACGATACTTATTTTTCTACAAATATTTATTCAATAGTTCTATTTGTAGTTGTGTAATATCGTTATTTCAAGTTTATGTATACGCAGTCAAATATTTGTATCTATTTCTGCATTACTTACTTATTATTGACTCAGTTTAGCGAACAGTTTGTACTAGGGAACCGGTACATTGCATACCTACCTACACACCTCGGTTTATCTACAAGCCATTTTCTCGATTCAAAATGCCAGATAAATTGAGTGATTTAGATATCAAAATTCGTGGTAAACAGCGTAGTTTTAGACGAGTTCAACAGCTGTACGATTTAGCTAAAAAAGCTGAAAATAATCTCAAGGAGTTAGACAAATTGCGCGTGAGGGTCAATGACCTTGAAACGACACGGGCGTTGTTTGAAAATCAGGTTGATGAGATCTCTGCGTTAGAACAAAAGCGTAACCCGGAGTATGTTATTAGTGATCAGGAGATAAATGCCTTGGATGATTTGTATTTTGCAATAAAAAATATGTTTCGTAATCACGAACCAAATCGAAAGTTCTCGAGTGGTGACGAAGATGGTGGCAGGACCTCGCGCCCCGCGAAGCCTCGATTACCGAAAATTGAACTTATTAAATTTGATGGCCAGTTACATAATTGGGCCACGTTTCGTGACACTTTCACAAATTTGATCCATAATAATAATGATATAGGAAATACCGAGAAGTTTCATTACCTATTATCAGTTGTAAGCGGATCTGCGCTTCAAATTGTAAAAAGTTTACGTGTGTCAAGTGACAATTACAATATTATTTGGTCGGCTTTGACTGATAGATTCGAAAATAAGCGAGCTTTAGCTACTAATTACTTGGATCAATTGTTTGCGTTTAAACCGTTGTCTAGTGAGTCCGTGAACGGGTTGAACTCCTTTCTCGCAACCTTTCAAGACTGCGTTCAGGCACTTGAGTTGCTAGAAATTGATGATTTATCAGGGTTTATACTGTGCTATATCGGATTACAAAACTTGGACCCGGTTTCTAGGCGTGAATTCGAAAAAACAATCGGTCAAAACGACATACCTACTTTCAAATCATTAATTAACTTTGTAATGCAACATTCGCACATGTTAGCAATGGTTACAAACACCAGATCGAAACCTGGGACTAGTAAACCTACAAATAATAATTGTACTTCTAAACCTAATTCAAAAAACGTCAATGTGAAAACATGTTTAACGAGTAATACGGGCTCAAATCAATCTAATAATTCGAAAAAGGCCTGTGCATATTGTAATATGTCAAATCATTCAATATATAAATGTTTCAAGTATATAGAACTTACACCGAGTCAACGAATTGATAAAATAAAAGAGTTGCAGTTGTGTCATAATTGTCTACGTCAAGGTCACGCGTCTAACGAGTGCACATCTAAGATAACGTGTACCGTTTGCAAAAACAAACATCATCACACATTGCATTTTGATTCAAATTCAAATTTAACACTTGTTTCTGTAAATAACACGGATACTAGTGTCGAGCAGGCGAAGCAGGTCTCTTTGACATGTTCGACTGGCTCAACAGTAATTTTAGGTACTGCGATCGTTCACGTGTTAGACGGTTTAGGCATATATCAACCGGTGCGTGTGGTGATCGACAGTGGTTCACAGTCTAGCTTTATTACGAGCGACTGTGCACAACGTTTAGGGCTTCCACGTTCGAAGTGTAATACTCAGCTGGTCGGCCTAGGCGGAACATTAGTTCATGATCAAGGTATGGTTTCGTGTAGAATCAAACCAACTATAACGAACGATCCACTTTTCAATATTAAGGCAGTAGTGATTCCAAAAATCTCAGGTGATATGCCATTTGCAACTTTCTCACAGGAAATAATAAAAGAATATCAAAATTTGGTTTTGGCTGACCCTACTTTTTATCGCTCGAGTCGCATTGATATTTTACTTGGAAGTGACGTGTTTCCATTTGTTTACGACGGTGGTAAATATCATCTGTCACGACAAGGATTACCTCTCGCGTTAAGTAGTGTATTTGGGTATATTATAACGGGTCAATTGTCATTTAATAATAATAATAATTCAGATAACGTAAAAACTTGTATGTTTTCTGGTAACTTAGTCAAATTAGATGAGCTAATTAAATCTTTTTGGGAAACTGAAAATTTAACCTGTGACTTACCTAAGGACCCGAATGACGTCATCGTTGAGCAGATGTACCTTAGTGATTGCAAGCGTGATAGCACCGGTCGGTACATTGTAAGTTATCCTTTTAAACCCGACGCGTCATTAGGTGATTCTAAACATATTGCATTAAAAAGATTTGAAAATTTAGAACGGAAACTGTCTCGTTTACCTGAATTAAGGTGTGAGTATAAGAAGTTTATGGACGAATATGCTTCTCTCGGCCACATGGTATGTGTCGGTAACGTAGCGGACGTGGAGTCAAACTATGTAATACCTCATCACTGTGTTCATAAGCCAGACAGTAGTTCGACAAAGCTTCGCGTAGTCTTCGACGCATCATGTCAGACTACAAATCAGGAATCTCTAAACTCCATTTTGTACACTGGGCCTAAATTACAATCGGATCTTATTGAACTAATAATACGTTTTCGTTTGCGTGAAATTTGTTTATGTGCGGACATTTCTAAAATGTATCGTTGTATATTAATCAATGAAAATCAGCGTAAATTTCAACACATTCTTTGGCGAGACTCAATGAACGAACCTATAAAGGTATACGAGTTACGCACGGTTACTTACGGTGTCGTTAGTAGTCCGTATTTGGCGATCCGTACTTTGCAGCAGTTAGCGATAGATGAGGGTTCTCAATTCCCGAATGCTGCGCGTGCTCTCCGCGAGGGATTCTATATCGACGATTTGCTTTGGTCGGTAGATAATGTAGAAGAAGCCTTTCAGATCCAGCATCAATTAGTGGAGCTACTAAAGCTTGGAAGTTTCGAATTGCGTAATAAATGGTCTAGTAATAGTGATCAAGTTTTAAATAGTTTACCTAACGACCAGCTTGAACCACCCGTCCAATTTGACGATGGTAAAACGATGGCTATTAAAATTCTTGGTCTCCACTGGTTACCTAAAGAAGACGCATTCTCTTTTCGCACCACTGATACGGATATCAACGTTACGAAGCGTTCTGTACTATCTACAATAGCAAAATTGTTTGATCCCTTAGGGTACGTTCAACCTTGTATTTTTCTTGCTAAATGTTTTCTCCAAAAATTATGGTGTGCTAAGTTAGATTGGGGAGAAACGTTGCCCAGCGATTTACGCGATGAATGGCTTGCCTATTCATCTCAAATTCCATTGTTATCAAAATTAAAGCATGATCGACATGTTTTTATAAAAAATTACACGGCTTTTCAAATCGTAGGATTTTGTGACGCGTCCATGCTTGGTATAGCCGCTGTAATATTTATTCGCAGTCAGGACGCGCAGGGAAATATCAAAGTGAGTCTACTGTTGTCAAAATCTAAGGTCTCGCCCTTAGTTTAGTTTTAGTTTAGTTTTCCTGGGCGGTATCCGCACTTAGTCCTCCTATGGGACCATTGTACGTGATAGGTTTCCCGTTTACTCCAGCCAGCCTATGTCGGTCCAGAAGGAAAGCAGCCTCTGAGGGCTGCTGCAGGCTTCCGGAAGCGATGTTGGTGATTGAAGAATTTGTGCCCGTTGTTCGGCCACGCTGCTGCATTCCATGATGACATGCTGTGGCGTTTCTTCTGCCTTCATGCATCCTCTGCATAGGGGGCTGTCTGTTATTCCTATCGTGTGTAGGTGTTTGTTAAGTAGACAGTGACCGGTCAAGATTCCAATGGCCTTGCAGAGTCTGTCTCTTTTCAGTTTGGTGAGGTCGCGGGCAAGTTTTTTGTTAAGAGCTGGAACAGCATTCTTAGTTTGCCGACATCCTTCACTTGTTGTCCACGCTTTCAAGTGTATTCTCTGGGTTTCTTCGCGTAACCATGATTTAATTTGGGCCTGAGGGATGGGCAGCAGGGGTTCCGGGCCGTACACTTTTGTGTCTGCTCCCCTCCTGGCTAGCTCATCCGCGGCGTCGTTTCCCAATGAGTTGCTGTGTCCTTTTATCCATTGCAGGGTTACCTTGTTGGTTGCTGCGATGGACTGAAGTGCGTTATGGCATTCCATTATAAGGACCGAGTTTATTGTGTTGCTGCTGAGGGCTTGAAGCACGGATGCACTATCAGAGACGATCTTAATGTTAAGGTCCCTGATGTCTCTGGCTGCAACCGCCTGTGCCGCTCTGGTGATGCCAATGCATTCTGCTTGGAAGATTGTGTTTAGCTTGTCTAGTGTTGTTGATATTTTAATGTTCAAGTCATTTGAGAAGACACCGGCTCCGGTACCAGTGTTGGTTTTGGAGCCATCTGTATAGATCCTAACTTCCTCGGTGCCAGAGTAATCCTTTTCCTCCGCGGCAAGTTGGATGTTGTATCTTCGATCAAATACATGTTTCCTCAATATCCTATCCATGGGTGCCTCAAGGAGCGGGTTCTCCTTGATGCACGTTTGAAGGATATTGGAGTGTGTTGTTACAGAGTTTGATCTCCATACACCTAAAGATTTTAATCTTATGGCTGCTGCTTTTGCCTCCTCTTGAATCACCAGATCTATTGGTCTTAGATTCAGGAGATACTCTAGAGCAGCAGATGGAGTTGTTTTCATACAGCCAGTTGTTGCCACACTCGCCAAGCGTTGTAGGCTTTGAAGTTTGGATTTCACTGTGCTCAGCTGGGTTCTGGGCCACCACACAACTGACCCGTAGGTTATTGAGGGCCTGATCACTGCTGTATATAACCAGAGGGTGATCTTTGGGCTGAGACCCCATCTCTTGCCAACCATTCTTCTACATTGATTGAAGGCAATACAGGCCTTCTTTGTTTTTGCTTCGATATGACTCGCCCAGTTCAATTTATTATCTAGGAGTACACCCAGATATTTCACTTGTGTTGATAGGGAGAGTTTTGTTTTGAAAAATTTTGGTAGGTTTAGTTCAGGTAACTTCCTTTTGTTAGTGAAAAGAATAAGTTCTGTTTTATTTGGATTTACTGATAGGTGTTGTTCATCACACCAGTTTTCTACTATCTGTAGTGCTGAAAGCATAACTTTACAAAGTATATTTTCAGCACTTCCGTTTATCAGAATTGCTAGGTCGTCTGCATAACCAATAGTAGTGTAACCTCTATCGTTCAGCCTCTTTAAGAGACTGTCAACTACTATGTTCCATAGAAGTGGCGACAGGACTCCTCCTTGAGGACATCCTTTAACTACCTTTGCACGCGTGGTAGTGTTCCCCACTATCTGAACCGCCCTTTTGCCAACCAGTTCGGTAATCCATCCTCTGGTGACTTGGTCCACATTAAGTTTTCTTAGGGCGTGGTTGATGCTGTTGTGCATAGTTTTATCAAAGGCGCCTTCTATATCTATGAAGGCTGCGAGTGTTGAACATTTGTTTGTGAGTGCCGACTCTATTTTATGGACCACCGCGTGTAGTGCCGACTCTGTTGATCTACCTTTCCTGTAGGCATGTTGTTGGGGATGTAGCGGAATCTTACTGAGTGCTCCATCTCTTAGGTGTCGGTCTACCAACCTTTCCAGTGTTTTTAGTAGGAAGGAGGTTAGACTGATTGGTCTGAAGGATTTGGCTTGTGTGTAGTCGTCTTTTCCCGGTTTCGGTAAGAAGACTACTTTCGCCTCTCTCCATTGTTTCGGAATATATTTAAAGGCCAGACAGGACCTAAAGATCGGTGTTAGGTGTCTAACTGCTTGGGTGAGTTGCCATTGTAGTAGCGCCGGGAAGATGCCGTCCAGCCCTGGTGACTTGAATGGTTGAAAGCTTTTCAGGGCCCATTCAGTCCTTTCCGCCGTTACTATCGCTTTTGCAAGGTCCCATTCCTGGGTTGTTGGTGTGTCGTAGTGCTCGTGTTGCCACGTGTAGTCAGGTGCTGGTTGACTACCTGGAAAATGGGTTGCCAGTAGCACTGCATTTGCTTCTTCCTCCGTGTTTGTGTAAGAGCCATCATCCTTTTTCAAGGAGCCCAGAAGGTTTGAGTTGTCCTTCGACAGAACTTTCTTTAGTCTGGCCGCTTGATTTGTTGAATTTACACTACCACAGAAACGGCACCAGCCTTCTCTACTCCGATATCTGATTCGTTTCTTGTAGTGTTTTTGTCCTTCTTTGTAATTATCCCAGTCCTCATCGGATCTGGTGTTTTTCGCTCGGTTGAAAAGTGTCCTGAGTTCTTTACGTAATCTTTCGAGTTCCGACCCCCACCAAGAACTTTTGCCAGGGCTTTTCGGAGTGACGGTGGGACATGTCAGTTCATAACATTTCGTAAGTGTTGAAGTGAAGAACTGCACGTCTGTTTCTATTTTGTTTGTATCGAGTATTTCATCGCACATTTTTGTTTCATTTAATACGTTTGTCGATAGTTCAATATACCTTGCTATATCTGTTTTGCGGGGGTTTCGATATGGAACAGGGTCTGTTTGCTTGTATCTTATTTGGAAACATATTCTACGGTGGTCAGCAAAGGAAGGCTCGTTTGACACGTGCCAACCCTCAATGAGATTGGCCGCCGTGTGAGTCGCCAATGTTATATCAATTATCGTTTGGTACCTAGAGCTGACGAATGTGGGCTCTGTGCCAGTGTTCATAATGTTTAGGTTAGTTTGGAACAAGTATTCAGTTAATAACTCACCCCTTTTGTTGTTATCCTTACTTCCCCACAGTGAGTGATGTGCGTTGCAGTCGGCCGCTACAATCAGCTCCCACTTGTGGTCGTCGCAGTATCGTACCAGTTCGGTTAGCTCCCTTGGAGGTATTTCACCATCACTCGGCATGTAGGCCGAAGCTAGTACGAGGACCGATTGGTTTTCTGTAGGGATTGTCACGGCTGTGAGGTCTCTAGAACAGAATTGGTTGAGCAGAGTTGTTTTTATAGACTTTGGCATAAAAATGCATGTCCTTGGTTTGTCAACGGATGTGTCTAGGAGTAACTTACCTTCGATGTTATTTAGACCGCATATCCTGTTGTTTCTGATCCAGGGTTCCTGGATCAGGGCGACGGTCTTCTTGTTTGCCTCCAGCACCCTGCGTAGAGTAGCCGCCGCTATTTGTTTGTGCTGGAGGTTGGTTTGGATGATGTTTGTGTGGTCGATGCTAGGGGCTACGCAAGACGCCATCTTCATCGCTTACGTAGTCCTCCGAACTCGACCTTCTATTTGTCACCAACTCGCTCATACCCGGTTGGGGAGCTGGGTTGGTTGGTGTGGGGATCACGGCACCGTCATGTTCCATTTCCTCTGTCGGTGCTGTGATTGTTAAGTCGGCCGTTGCGTCCTCATCTGATGAAAAGAAGCGAATGTATCCGCTTCCAGTCATGTGCGCAACACGGCGTTCTCGGTCTAGTATGGTTTGTTTTTGGTCTTCGGGGATCCCAAGGATTAGGTATGCCACCTTCTCCATGGGATTGCCGTCCTTGTCGTCAATGGTCAAGTCGTAACACTGCCAGGAGTCGACTTTGTACCAGGGGTTCTGGGCACTAAGGACTCTCTGTAGTGTGTTAGAGTCCGTTATGCGGGTGTGGAGAAGAAGCCCAGCTCTGAGCTTCTTCTTCACATCCGTCATCTTGACGACAATTAGTTTGGTGTCAGGTATGGGTGACTTCATGGTGGTCGTAGATTTCTCTAGCCACTTGAGCGCGTTATCGTCCTCACACCACATCGCTAGCACCCCTTCCGTTAGGAAAGGTCGTCCGCGGAAAGATGGAGCTGGCATTCTCGAAGGCTGCGGTGTCAGAACGCACTCTAGGATCGCATCATCGATGGTCACCCTGAGTTGTTCAGCCTGCTCGCTTGAGAGGTCCCTAGGCGGAACGGTGGTGATTGCTACTCTCAGATGCGATTGACTCGCATCTGCGTAGCTCACCGCCCGCTTAGTTCTCGCGTCGGTTTTCACCCGCTTGGCATCCCCCCTTGGAGATTGCGTGTCGTCCAGACGTGGTCGCTTAACTAAAGCTGGCACGTCCGAACCACCCGCAATCCCAGGTTGCTCCTTTTCAGGAGCAGGGGGAGCCTGCGCAGCGATCCGCCGACCACGATGACCCCTCGTTTTTGGTCTTCGTCGTTTCTGTTGTTGTTCGTTCGGTTTGTCTTTCGCCTCAGTAGCCTCCTGTATTTCTACAGGCTCGCGCTGTGTTTCCACTGCAGCGGTGGCTGTCTTGGTTTGTTCAGGTTGGTTGTTGGCTTGCAGGGCTTCCCTTCTCGCGCGCCGGTTTGGGCGACTGCGTTCCGTTTGGCCCTTCGAGCCCTGTTTAGTGTGGCAGGAGGTGGCCGTCGCATTAGCAGTGCTCCTTTTGCAAGGGCGCTTATGGGCGACCACGGTCCAGTGTGCTGTGTTGGTTGTGTTTGTTGTGTCTGTGGCTGTGTTTATGGCCTCAGCTAGGCCTGTGAGATCCAGGCTTTCGCCCTTCTCAACGTGCTGTTTGTCCCCCCCAGAATACGTGGGACAGACCGAGTTGGACTCGGTGAGGGATTCTCCGCGTTTCGCGGTACCCTCCTGGGGTACTGTTATATTTTTAGCAGCACTCATGGTTTTTTGGGGGGATTGGCGGGAAATGCCAAAATAACTCACACACTCCTGCCCAAGGGGTGTGCGGTACCTTCTTTTAGGGGTATTTGATTCCCAGGGCTAGGTGGGCCGGGTGTGGTTTCGCCGCCATGGTTCGGCTGTGCGGGATTGGAGCTAGGAATGAGGATTGGTAAGGGGTATGGGAATTTATGGTACGGCCAGAGGTTTCGGTTATGTCAATTACAGAGGGTACTTGACCAATAACAGGCAACAACCTCATGAAGGATAGTCCACTGGCCTTGATTAGGGGGTCTTGGCGACCTGCGCTGCCCATAATCCATTCGTCAGACCCAGTGTCGGACAGACACTAGGAATAGGGAATCATCAAGCAAAGAAAATTTATTGGTTGACCATTCCCCGCCCAGGTCTCGCCCTTAAAAACAGTCTCAATCCCTCGTCTTGAATTAATGGCTGCTCATTTATTATCGAAATCTCTCAATTATGTAATATCTATTTTATCGAAAGAGGTACTCATTAGCGATGTATTAGCTTTCACTGATAGCTCGGTAGTATTAACGTGGATCAACACACCGGCATTTAAATTAAAAACGTTTGTTGCTAATCGCGTCGTTAAGATTACGGAGGATCCCTCAAATGTAAAAGTACAATGGTATCACGTTAACGGCGCTGACAATCCCGCTGACGTGTGTTCTCGTGGCGCGACGCCTGCGCAGTTGTTGCAACTAGCGGACAGATGGTTCCATGGTCCACAGTGGCTGTATGAACCACATCACACGTGGCCGGTGAGGTCTGTCAGTGAGTTCAATGGTGAACCATTGGAATCAAAACTGATAAAAGAAAATGCATCATTATTATCAGAAAGTTCCACTTTGAAAACAGATTTTGATGTAATATCGAAAGTATCTAATTTTATCAAGCTACAACGTATTGTAGCATGGTGTTATAGATTTATAAATAATTCAAGGACTCGTGAGCTTAATAGAATTAAAGGCGTTATACTTACGTCAGAATTAAATAATGCACACGATAAGATTATTGCAATTGTTCAATCTCAGTATTTTTCAGACTCCATTGAGTCAATAAAGCGAGGTAAACCTTGCTCTCAAAGTTTACGAAAATTAGACCCGTTCATTGATGCCCGCGGTCTCCTCATGGTGGGGGGTAGACTCTCGCAAGCAGATCTACCATATACTCAGCGTCATCCTTTAATTTTGCCTAAAAAATCGCATTTCACAAATATTTTGATAGACTATTACTATTACCACAAACTTTATTTACATGCTGGCCCTAGAAATCTACAAAATATATTAGCGCAAAGGTATTGGATTATAGCCGCTAGATGTATCATTCGATCACGTCTTTCAAAATGTATTACTTGTTTTAAGAATAGACCCACTATAAATCAACCTAAAATGGCTTCGCTGCCTAAATACCGTTTACAAGATATTTACCCATTTCACACTGTCGGTGTTGATATAGGTGGTCCTTTTTATACAAAAGAGTGTAATAGACGCAATGCTAAAATATCCAAGTCCTACTTGTGCCTATTTGTCTGTTACTCAACTCGTGCAGTACATCTTGAAGCTCTCTCAGCTTTAACAAGTGAATGCTTTCTAGCTACATTCGATCGTTTTACGGCTCGACGCGGTCTTCCGCACACTGTGTGGTCTGATAACGGAAAAAACTTTGTGGCTTCAAGAAAATACTTTAATGAGGTGTTTCAATTTTATAATTCAAACGAAAATAAATTAACTGAAGGGTTAACCGTCAGAAAAGTAACTTGGAAACTGAATCCTCCTACAGGCAGTAATTTTGGCGGTATTTTCGAAGCGGGTATTAAATCAGCAAAATATCATTTAAAGCGAGTAATGGGTACTCGTGCGTTATCGTTTGAAGAATTAACTACTCTTCTTTCTAATATTGAAGCTATCTTAAATTCTCGCCCTCTGTGCAGTTTGTCTAATGATCCGTGTGAGTTCGACGTCCTTACACCAGGACATTTTTTAGTTGGTCGTCAATTAGTGTCGGCTCCTAGTTATGATTTGTCAGATGTTTCCATTAATCGATTAACAAGGTGGCAATGTATTCAACAAGCTACCACGCATTTCTGGCGTCGTTGGAAACGTGAATATTTGCATACTCTGCAACAGAGGCAAAAGTGGTTTGTAGATACGCCTGAGGTGGCTATAAATGACTTAGTATTAGTTCATAATGATAATATTCCGTGTCAACAGTGGTCATTAGGACGCATCAAACAAACTCACCCAGGTACTGATGGTAGAGTTCGCGTTGTTACCATACGAACACAACATTCTCGGTTTCAACGCCCTGTCACTAAACTGAGTCCTCTTCCAAAAGGTCAGGAACTTTGAGATAGGTAATTTACTATACTATAATTTCAATTTCTCAAATTTATATAAACGTGTATTTATCTTAAGTTTTCATTTATTTTTATACAGTCCATTTGTTCTCTTTAATTTATATAAGTGTCGAGTATATCTTATGTTAAGTTATATGTTTAAAGTACATAAATAGGTAGATTCATATCAAACATTACGTTTTCTGTTGATACCTATTTTGAAATCAATGTTGATTTCGGTGGGGGGAAATGTTGGGTAATCGACTCCTTTATCCCTATTTTTTTTACTCCCAACCGGCCGAATTGTAAAGCGGGCCCTGGCAACATCGGGCTCGAAGTGCTGCCGCCCCGTGGCAGAAAAAAGAACTGTCTCTTCGTGCGCGCGCGCCAACGAATGGCGCCATGAACGTGTGTGCAAAAATTAACTATATCAAACTTTAATCATAGCTAAAACTGCTGCATCTATTTGTGAAGTGTTATCTAGTGGTCATACCCCCGGGGGGCGGAAGAAGACATACAAACAAGCGAACGAGCTGCGTGAGTACCAATTCCTTCCCTTCCTTGTCGATTTTTCGGGGTTGTGTTCAACCACGAGTTACTTATTTATCCACCGTAATTCGGTTCTACAACAATACAATATATAACATCCTTTTAAAAAAACACAACTTTTAAACCTACTTATCGTTAATCTTGAACAGAAATCGAATTAGTCTTAAATCGTATGAAATCAGTCTCCAAAAATCAAACAACAGATAAATAACAATATAAACTTTTCATCCTTTTTATCATTAATCTTGAACAGTCTTAAATTGTATTAAATCAGCCTCCAAAAATCGACCAACAGATATGTTGTAGCACTGCAACTATTCGTTATCCGAAACAATATCAGGATCTGCGTCACGCAAATTTGAGTTTGTTATCAAATTATGATAAAAATCGTTAACACTTGGATCAATGTATTCTAACAGTGATATTAAATCCCTTTTCTTTAAAACACTTATAGGAATCTTCCATTGTAACATTTTGGAACAGCATTAATACTAACTAAACTGTAGTCTTTATTCCTTTTGTCGTAAGACATCACATAATAATCATCACATGTAACTTTCTTTATATTCAAAAACCGGAAATTTTCCTTTACTAAATTTAATAACTCTTACATTCAACCATATAAACGAAGTCTCACAGTGATAAATTCGTACAAGCACGATTACAATTATGGTAGAATGTAAGAGTTATTAAATTTAGTAAAGGAAAATTTCCGGTTTTTGAATATAAAGAAAGTTACGTAGGTGATGATTATTATGTGATGTCTTACGACAAAAGGAATAAAGACTACAGTTTAGTTAGTATTAATGCTGTTCCAAAATGTTACAATGGAAGAGTCCTATAAGTGTTTTAAAGAAAAGGGATTTAATATCACTGTTAGAATACATTGATCCAAGTGTTAACGATTTTTATCATAATTTGATAACAAACTCAAATTTGCGTGACGCAGATCCTGATATTGTTTCGGATAACGAATAGTTGCAGTGCTACAACATATCTGTTGGTCGATTTTTGGAGACTGATTTAATACAATTTAAGACTGTTCAAGATTAATGATAAAAAGGATGAAAAGTTTATATTGTTATTTATCTGTTGTTTGATTTTTGGAGACTGATTTCATACGATTTAAGACTAATTCGATCTCTGTTCAAGATTAACGATAAGTAGGTTTAAAAGTTGTGTTTTTTTAAAAGGATGTTATATATTGTATTGTATAGCGAATAGTTGAAGTGCTACATGTACAACACATCTGCTATTTGATTTTTTGAGACTGATTAAATACGCTTTAAGACTGTTCAAGATTAATAATAAAGAGGTTTAAAAGTTATGCTTTTTTATAAGGATGTTAATTATATTGTTTTATATAGCGAATAGTTGAAGTGCTAACAATAAATCTGTTGTTTGATTTATTGAGCCTGTTTTAATATGTTTAAAGACTAACGATACCTACTCTGATAATCAGATTAACAATAAATACCTACTTAGGTCTAAAAGTTATGATTTAGTTCGATTTATAAAAAGGTTTTATTCTTTTGCTACTACTTGAAATTCATAAAAAAAGTGTTTATTCAAGAATTGTTTATTAAAGAAACGCTTTTTTAATTAGTTATTATTTTATAATGATATTAACATAGTTTTACCCTTTCTGTGACAAAAACGATTGAAAATACTTATTACTTGTATCAATAAACACTTCGATGTAAACAAAATGTATCACAATAAATTCTAGCTTGTAGCATTAATCACTTACTAGTTTGAAATAACATTGGTGTTTAGGGGTACAATTGAATATTTACGTAGGAATTTTAAATAAAACAATGAAAAAGGTTGCCGATAATCAAAATGATCATTATTAGTTTTACGACTTTTTCTCACAACAACTATTTGCAGGCAAAACATGCAAAAACACAAGCCTTATAACATTTCACACAAAACGGTAACTAAATGTGTAAAATAATTCATTTCATTATAAATTAAAATACACAAAAATAAGCAAAGAAAACTATAGTGTAGTGTACGGTGATATAACTGGCTGTTTTTACTAATTACTTAAATTCCGTGCAAAAAAAATATATTCAAACCAAGCTCTTTATAATCTTTATAATATTATCTACACGTACCACATAATTATCCTTTTTTATTTGAGAACGTTAGAAAAATAACGAGATTTTTTTAAATCTTTAACCTTAAATTACCTACTCAAAACTATGATTTTTCACTTATATCACTTTTCACTGAAGGTACAGAATTGTGCCGATAACTGCCTCCACAGCATCACTACCGTCTAGTTTATTTATAGTAACGCGTCGCCATAAGAACCAAGCTTGAGATAAGAACTCTGCTATGTCCCTAGAAGCGTCATAAACATGGTCTCTGAATTTAAGCACATCACGAGAGTAACGACTTTTGGGTTCGAACGTAGTTATAATATTTTGGCGTAATTCATCCCACGTAGACGTGGTAACTAGCCAGCTATCAGACCACAACTTAGCACGCCCTTTTAGCAGACTAGTCACCCTCATACGAATATCATAGTCACCGAGTTTGTAGGTAGACTTTGCAGTGGAAATGTGGTCACACCACTCGCGCACACCAACGTTACCATCAGGGTCATACGAAGGCAAAAACACTTTAGTAATTTTAACTTTGTCACCTGTTTGCTGAAGAAGTCGCTGGCTCATATTCCGCATCATGTCCCGCTGCCTGCCGGGGCTGCGTTAACAGGTCAGCTCGGGTGGACGTGCCTGCTACATTGGCTGCCGATGACGATGTACCTTCGCCAGGGTCCATCGCGGCGCGCGCCACGGTGCTCGAGCCGAAGTCTATGGAATCTGAAACATATTGGCCGGCAGAAAGATCGGGTTTTCGACGTTACGGGGATTTTTAAAAAGCGCAGCATCGATGATTCGCTGTGAACCATCGATACTGCCTTCCAAATTATCCATAAGATAATTACCATCAGGGTCATACGTAGGCAAAAACATTTTAGTAATTTTAACTTTGTCACCTGTTTGCTGAAGAAGTCGCTGGCTCATATTCCGCATCATGTCCCGCTGCCTGCCGGGGCTGCGTTAACAGGTCAGCTCGGGTGGACGTGCCTGCTACATTGGCTGCCGATGACGATGTACCTTCGCCAGGGTCCATCGCGGCGCGCGCCACGGTGCTCGAGCCGAAGTCTATGGAATCTGAAACATATTGGCCGGCAGAAAGATCGGGTTTTCGACGTTACGGGGATTTTTAAAAAGCGCAGCATCGATGACTCGCTGTGAATCATCGATACTGCCTTCCAAATTATCCATAAGATAATTACCATCAGGGTCATACGAAGGCAAAAACACTTTAGTAATTTTAACTTTGTCACCTGTTTGCTGAAGAAGTCGCTGGCTCATATTCCGCATCATGTCCCGCTGCCTGCCGGGGCTGCGTTAACAAGTCAGCTCGGGTGGACGTGCCTGCTACATTGGCTGCCGATGACGATGTACCATCGCCAGGGTCCATCGTGGCGCGCGCCACGATGGACCCTGGCGTGAAAGATCGGGTTTTCGACGTTACGGGGATTTTTAAAAAGCGCAGCATCGATGATTCGCTGTGAATCATCGATACCGCCTTCCAAATTATCCATAAGATAATTATCACGAACTCAAATTAACCTACTTTCTGTCATAGTCAAATAGATTTAGGTGTACACAAATAAATGACCTATAAATTATATTGAAACAATTGTGTTATTTATCACCTATACCGGGTTCAATACCAGTATTAGACTGTAAATTTTGGGATGTTACCTAAATGTATTGCACGGCCGCTTTTTTGTAGCCATCCGAACTTGGTCGGGTTACGTAGGTTTTCGATGCTTCGTCAGTATTTTAATTGTTTTTCTTTAATTACTGAATTAAATGACATGAAATTTTGCATGTGCATAGATGAATGAATACACTAATTATTGGCATACATTTTACCATGCAATTCCTTTAGAACGTCGTGATATTTGACTGCTTTGTAAACAGTGATCTATTCATGGTAAATTGCCCTACAACTCTTTAATTACTAACGAAACATCATTGATACTTGGCAACATGTTGCAGACACTTACAAGGTTTGTATAAACGTGAAAATCTAGACCCCAAAGTGCATACTTTAAGAACTAAGACCTAATAAGAGTATTTTACGTTAATATTATATATATATATATATATATATCTTTAAAACCCTTATTTTTTTCTTAATCTGTTTTTTAAACAAATATAAACAAATTCAAAACAACGTATGTAAAAATCTACAGCTCTCTATGTAAGCGCTTTATATGAAAACTAGCTAATGGCCAAACGTTCGCGCAGCGGAAATTTTAATTTCTCCGAAGTTTATGCATGCACTAATTTTATTCATACATACAAAATTACACACAAATACACACTAATTTTTGGACACATCTCTTTTCTTATAAAGTCGATGGATTAAAAAAAGTTCCGCCAGGACAACGTTCGCCCAGCGGAATCAGTTTTTGGTGAATTTCTCCACAATGGCTGCATGCACAATTTACCAGAACCATACACAATTACACGACGTCATACACTAAATATCTGCATACTTAACCCTATTCTTGGCGGGACTTTTTTTTTTATAAATTTTATATAGCAATGTTTTTATTGTGTTCTTAGGTGCTGACTGGAAGGGGGAAAAATATAAAAAAAAATCTGAGTAGCTTAATTAAGGTTTAATTATATGTATCATATTAGGCACACAGCCAGTTACATAAAAATTCGCAATAAAAATCATATGTATCATATTTGACACACTGCCAAATCAAATAGTATAGAATAAAACAAAATTAAAAACGACTTTTATAATAATTCTTACAAAAAATAACATTATAATCTTCTACTACTATCAGATAAAGAATTTAAAAAAAATCAACGATCACTTTCGTGAAAAACTTTATAAAAATCAACAATACTTTCTTCTTCTTATTGTTTTTGAGTGTTACCTCAGTTCCAAGTCTTATTAGATAATTAATAACTATTGTGCGTATCAGTCTTAAGAGGTTCTTTGTATTATTATTTATTATTTTGTAGTGACCTCAACCTACTATCTGATGACGGTACTGAGGTAAATATAGTTGCTGCTTCAACATCATTGGTACTACAGCAACAGTCATCGCCGATACCCAGCCCTGGTTCACCATCAATTTTATCATCCAATTTATCTGCAATTAGAAATTTCCATTGTCCTGAGACCACTCAATTGTCTCCGGTACCGTCTTCATCAGATGTACCTGATCTGATGAACTTACCCTCTCTATTGGCAACATTCTCACATGTCCCATCAAGATAGGTCCCCCAATAAGATAGGTGTTAATGGACACATTCTTAGCATAAATTAATTTAGTAGCTTAGGTCAAAATTAAATTACTCATTAGTCTCTAATGTTATATCTAGACTAGATTGTAATCTTTATGACGTATCTAATTGCTTAGAAACATCATTAAAAAAAAAAAAAAAAAAAGATCAGGTAAATCTGATGAAGACGGTACCGAAGACAATTGAATGGTCTCAGGACTATGGAAATGTCTAATTGCAGATAAATTGGATGAAAAAATTGATGGTGAACCAGGGCTGGGTATCGGCGATGACTGTTGCTGTAGTACCAATGATGTTGAAGCAGCAACTATATTTACCTCAGTATCGTCATCAGATAGTAGGTTGAGGTTTTCAATCGAAGATGGCAGTGATGGAGGAGCCGAACTGCTGTCGGAGCACGTTGGATGCACGTAATTTTGGAGTTCATCTTCAGATGATTCACCCTCGTCTAAATCCGATTTTGCCCCTCGCTTAGGAACAAGAGCTACCAGTTGTCGAACTCTGCTTTGTTGCTGCATGGTTAGTTGACGAACGACCTGTAATTGCATAATACAACTTAAAACAAAGCAATCTGACTATCGCCTTTCCTTTTAAGTCAATTAATAATAAACTATAAAGCATGAAAACAGATTTTTACAATATAAGAGTCATCTGTACACGCCTGGCAATGTCACATATTAGATACATACCAAAAAAGACGTAATTATCTAGTTACCTGGCAGTGTATCATATTTGACACATGCGAAAATAAAAGCGAATAAAAGACAAATACTATCTATTTCAATGAACCTTAATAGATTACCAGAGAGTAAATCTTCTAATGTATTCAAATTAAAGCACTTACGTATAGAATTCTTCTAAAATACAATAAAAAATGATTATCTTTACCTTGCGGTGCGCAGACGCCTTCACTCGGTTCGCTATCTTGCGTACTACTGCTTTTTCAATGTTGCCAACAGTCAAACAATATTTTTTGTAGAATTCTAATAATATTTTGTATATCATATAATAATAAAAGTTAAAAAAATACATCTCATATTGTGTCTAGATTTTTTTTAAATACTAAGTATCAAATTATACACTTTGCCAAGAATAGGGTTAAAATCTTTAAATTCAACAACATTCCGCTGGGCGTACGCACACACGTATGACCAGGCTTAGAACAGAACGTACAAACATTCTTGTTATTCGACGGAGCTTTATTTGAATTTGGATCCACAGGGCTCTTCTCACCAGATTGAACATTTGACTCGTGAACGGTACCCCTTGTCTGACATTCATTAGATTTGTGACCTACTTTTTTACACAAATGACAATAAGGGGCACGGTTATCAACAGAATACTTAGAACGCTTGTGCGGTGGTTGATTAGAATTCTGAGAAGTACTAGGTCGTTTAGCGCGAATAGATGAAGCAACGGAGATCAATTCTGGCACGGAAGTGGCCCGAACATTCATTAATTCAATCCTAAGCCGCTCATCACTAATTCTGTACCTTCAGTGAAAAGTGATACATGTCGACCCAGATCGGTTTTTATATTCTTTGATTAAACTTATTAAAAAAAAATAACTAAATTTCTGTCTTATCCCCGTTGTTAAAAGATTAAAAATGAATGAGATTTTTTGCGTACATTGTGTAGGGGCTGCTGATACCCTCTAACATATATGTCGTAAAGATGCTAATCGGGGCGGCTTAGGTTGATGAATAAAACCGCCTTGCTTGAATGCTAAAGATGCACTGACTTTATTAATATACAGGGTGTATTTTTGAAACGGGGCAGTAAGGGCAAGTACCTTAACCGTTGCAGTTACAGCAAAACGTTCTTAAAAGACCTTCCCTAACTTTTTGGGACATTTTGAACTGCATTCACAGATTTTGTAAAAAACTTACAGTTAGCAAAAAAAATGCAAAAAGTTCAATTTTTTTTTTTATGCCAATCGATTCTATTTCATGTGGGGATCAAAAAACTCTATGGAACCATTTTAGCTTTTAGTACTAGAAAAGACAGAAATCGCCAAAAACGTTTCCTATACATTTCGGCAACAGAAACGAATTTCTACGATGGTCTAACTTTTTGTTATGGCTTGGAAGTGGGTAGAATTGACTGTAAAGTAAATAAAAAGAATTTTTACCCTCAAATTTCGAATTTGATTCGAAAATCTGTGTGTTATACTTAGTTTCAGCTGAGAAACTTCGTATGAGTTATTAATTAAGGATTTTCGCTAAAATGTCTTCTAATCGTGAAAAAATTGACTTATTAGAAGCGTATTTTGAAAGAATCCTGCAATTCCAGGTTTTTCAAAAGATTTGTAATAACCTTTCTTGTTGGCGCATGCCGCAACGGATACTTATTGCGGTACCACACTAATGCAGCTCCCGCATTTCGATTATTGACAAAATACGCTTCTAATAAGTCAATTTTTTCACGATTAGAAGACATTTTAGCGAAAATCCTTAATTAATAACTCATACGAAGTTTCTCAGCTGAAACTAAGTATAACACACAGATTTTCGAATCAAATTCGAAATTTGAGGGTAAAAATTCTTTTTATTTACTTTACAGTCAATTCTACCCACTTCCAGGCCATAACAAAAAGTTAGACCATCGTAGAAATTCGTTTCTGTTGCCGAAATGTATGGGAAACGTTTTTGGCGATTTCTGTCTTTTCTAGTACTGAAAGCTAAAATGGTTCCATAGAGTTTTTTGATCCCCACATGAAATAAAATCGATTGGCATAAAAAAAAAAAATTTGAGCTTTTTGCATTTTTTTTGCTAACTGTAAGTTTTTTACAAAATCTGTGAATGCAGTTCAAAATGTCCCAAAAAGTTAGGGAAGGTCTTTTAAGAACGTTTTGCTGTAACTGCAACGGTTAAGGTACTTGCCCTTACTGCCCCGTTTCAAAAATACACCCTGTATAAAAGTTATGATTATGATGCAGTTACATGTTATTTGATTCACGCTGAGCCAGCGAAATGTGCAGTAAGCCTGTACATGCTGGCCACTCGAACGAGATGCAATTTTGAAAAACATAGTTTGAAATGATAGTTAAAACAAATGATATAAAATTATTGTTAGATGATATAAGATGAATACAATATTTGTTAGGTTAGTAATTAACGCGATTTTTAAAGTTCTGCAAAACGTGACCTTAAAGGCATTGGGGAGGTCCCCATGTTTACACTGAGCACAGACCTTTTTATTTCACTGGGTACACACTGTATTGGTGTGATCACTTCACTTATTACGTCACTACTTGCGTTAACACTTGTCTCACATTGCTGGGGTGTAGGCACCGTGGCTTCGGGGCCCGCCAGCTGGCGGCGTAAGATACCATCCTTGTATCTGATGAAGGCGGCAACAGCAGCAGCCAAGAGCAGCACAGTCACTACTATGTACAATAGCGAGTACTGATGAACATCGTGTATTGTGAGCTGACTCTCTGAATTCCTTTTGATGTCATTAATCTTCTCTTGTAGTTGGTTCCAATCTGTGTCACTGTGATATGTTAACTGAGGGGGCGCTATGTCTTCAGAGACAGATGTATTGATGATTCTGTTCAAAATCGATACTTTCAGAGTTGGAAGTGCCGGATGAACATGAATCTGATTGAAGAAATTGTTGTGCGCATATAATGTGAAATAATCCCCTTTTAATAAACACCCTTTTTCGATATAAATTATACCGGCACCTTTAAGATCTTTAATTGTCATGCTTGACGCGCAATAAATGCGAACCTGGCATTCTCTGCAACATGAGAACAGCCAGTTATCAGTGCGGTGTAACTTAATCCACTTATCGCGACAGTTTGTTATTGTAGTGGCACACGCCGGCCCGTCATCAAGTAATTGAATATCACAAATGGATTGTTTGATGTTTAGATCGTATATAGGTGAGCTTTTGGCACAGAGCGTTCTTTGGTCATTGGTTTGGACACAAGATTGAAGGTCATTTTCAGAAAGTAGTGAAGCTGTGTCCTTGTTGAGGTCATATGCTATGTATTGCATACGAGGTACAACTATGCGTGTCTGATTTTCATTTTTGGTTTGCGGAATGCTAATAATTCGGTCTAATTCGTATTGATCATTGCTCAATAGAGGGATCTTAATTTCGATGATAAGGTAACCCAAATGTACTAGACACGATACTTTCAATAGTTTGTATAAATCCTTGATATTATTTCTATCCACTGGCAATGTTAAGTCTCCCTTCAATTGTCCTGATATGATGCTAGTCTCATACATTAATTGCTCAGGGTGTAACAATCGTCCGTCGATCTGCCCGTGGGAAATATCAGTGATAGTGTTAATGAGTGTTTGCGTAATACGACGTAAATTATTTAGTATAATGCTGGCGGCTAATGCCGATGATATAATATATGTTTCAGTGTCAAAATTCTCTTGTAAGCGATTGACTTCAAATGAAGTATTGTGCAGACGTTCATGAATAAACTGAAATTGTTGATTTATAATATTTTCATTTCTACGCAATATATTGTACTGCGCTTCAATTATAGATGTTTGATTACGTAATAATGCTTGCAAATGATTTTCGTTTCCTGTAATTTTTTCTAAATCTTCTTTATACTTTTCAGCAAATCTTGTATCTAATACGCCAAACAGTTCATTCGCTAAATAGCCCACGCCGTTTATTAAACCTCTTCTTAATCTCCTCGCATTTCTGGTCGAAAATAAAGAGTTATAATGTTCAATTTCCTTTAGTTCGTTTTCAAGTTGTAGTATGATATTTTGATACTGAGGACTACGTTTCTTACAGACGTCCTGTATATGATTCATATAGTCATTAATACTTAACAGACTTTGCCAGTATGTTGACATGTTATAATAGACAACGAGATTCCAATCATCTTTAATGTACTGCATATTTGATATTTTATCAAAATATAAGCTTTGATGGTCATCAAACAATGCTATGTTATACGATGCATGGTTATCCGTTTGTTGCAAACTCGGCGATATGATAGTCGCACATATGAATAGCATGGTGATAAGAATATTTTTAAGGCTAAGGACTTTACATGTCGGTTTGTTACGATTGTTAGTAGCTTGTTGTGACGCTTGATTTGATGATGTAACAGGGGTACTAATAACGAGGGGTTGCGCTGCTTCTTCTTTTTGTTCTTGCACTGGAAGAGGAACTAGCTTGCTTATGGGTCGCCTGCAGGTGTTTCCAGCAGTTTTTAACGTGACAACTCTCACGAAACCGTCTTTTCCTGGGTGAAGAGCCTGAACACGACCGAGCGCCCATTTGCCCGGTGGTAGGTTATCTTCTTTGATAAGCACAATGTCGTCAATTTGTAGGTTTTTCTTACAGGTTCTCCATTTTGTTCGAACTTGTAATTGCTGCAAATACTCAGCAGACCATTTCTTCCAAAAATGTTTGTTCATAGTCTGCACTAATTGCCAACGTCTAGGGAGACTGATAGACTCAGGCTCGCTTTGTGGTCTTGATAATAATGAATCGCCAATTAGAAAATGTCCCGGTGTAAGGTAACTGTCATCTAAGTTTTCGGTGAGTTGACACAGCGGACGAGAGTTGAGACACGCCTCAATCTGATGGAGTAACGTTGAAAACTCTTCGTAGGTGAGTTTCTGTTCACCGAGCACTCGTTTTAGATGGTACTTTGTGCTTTTCACAACTGACTCCCAGATTCCAGCAGCACTCGGATTTTTTGGACAGTTGTAGTGCCAGACAATGTTGAAATCATGTAAGTTTTGAAAAAACTCTGAATTGATATTCTTGCTTATCTCTTGTAACTCTTTCTTCAAGAGTCGATCAGCACCAATGAAATTCGTCCCATTATCACTGTACATGTGCTGGGGACAACCTCTTCGGGCGCGAAATCGATGAAACGCTGCCAAAAATGTAGGTGTGCTCAAGTCTGACACCAACTTTAAATGTATGGCCTTTGTTGCTAGGCACACGAAAACAGCGATATATCCTTTGCAAGTTTTAATTCCGCGGCCTTTGTTTATCCGCAACTCCACAAAGCCTGTGAAATCGACACCTGTGTGTGTGAACGGGCGAGAGGGTGTTACTCTTGCTTGTGGTAAGTCACCCATAATATGTTGATACTTTTCGCTGCTGTATCGGCGACAACGAACACACTGTCTGAGCTGTCTCTTTACTGTACGAATACCGCTTATTATCCAATATTCATTTCTGATATAAGATAACGTCAAACGTGGTCCACCATGAAATGTTGTCATGTGTGCTTTATAAATAATTAAATCTGTGAGTCGGCTATGTGATGGTAAAATAATTGGATATTTTGCTGAATAACTGATATGCGCATTCCTTTATCTTCCTCCGACTCGCAGCAGTCCCTGACTGTCAATAAAAGGGTTCAAGGCTAAAATCTTGCTACAGGAACCGACTCTGCCTGTTTTCTTTAGATCACATAAGTCCTTTTCGAACTCTTGTTCTTGAACATACCTGATAATAATATTGTAAGAGTCTTGAATTTCCTTGGGTGACAACACCTTTCCATTTGAGTCGTCACGATTTCCAAGTAAACATCTCTTGTAACGCAATACCCATGTGAGTATTTTAACAACTCGGGTAAGCGAATTATGATGATTCAGTAGTTCATTTATAATGAAGTTACTGTTTTTATGCTGTAAAGCAGTGTATACACACGCGTTTTTTATTTCAATGTTCGGGCTTTGATATAAAGTTGAAGTTGATGTTTCAGATTTGTATTTCCGAATCCATTCTGGACCTGTCCACCAGAGCGGGTGTTCAGATAATTGTTCTTTGGTTATGCCACGGGTTGCACAGTCAGCAGGGTTATCCTCCGACTTGACGTGACGCCAACATGATGATGGTATGATATTCGTAATTTGTTGCACTCGATTAGCAACAAATTGTTTCCATCGTGATATATCTCCGTGTATCCATCCCAGTACAATCATGGAATCTGTCCACGCATGCAATTCGATGTCAATTCCGGAAAATGATTCAAGTACTTTTGATAATAATTTGGCAAGTAAAACTGCTCCAAGTAGTTCCAAACGTGGCAATGTAACCCGTTTAGATAATGGTGTTAGTTTTGTTTTCGCGACTACAAGTTGCGATGTGTACTCGCCTTTATCATTTGCTGATACTAAGTATATTACGCTTGCAAAAGCTTTGTCCGAGGCGTCGCAAAATGCATGTAATTGACAACGTTGATTCGTATTACCTAAATGACGTAATATCTTAAATTCAGATATCATGCTTAAATCTTTGCTTAATTGAACCCATTCCCTATGGGTATCTGCCATGATAACGTCATCCCAATCAAGGTTCTTCATGTTCCATGTACCTTGGAAAAGTAGCTTAGAGCGAATTGTCAAAGGTGATAACCAGCCTAAAGGGTCAAAAATCTTCGAAAATTCCGATAGTAACTGGCGTTTCGTTAATGATGTATCTGTGTTCATGATAATGTCAGTGTATGTAAAACAATCTGACGCAGGGTTCCATTTAAGGCCGAGTGTTTTTCTCGTTTCAAGGCCTTTAAATTCAAATAAATAATGCTTGTTATTTAAGTTGCTATTTTTTAAAAGACTTGGTTCATTACTAGCCCATTTTCTCAAGTTCATATTTGCAGATTTAAATGTTTTGATAAGTTCATCTTTTAATTGCTTAATTTTTGGCAATGAATTTTGACCAACCAAAAGGTCATCCATATAAAATGAGGATTCGATGGCCTTTGCTGCAGAAGGGTAGTTTTTTGCTTCGTCCTTGGCTAGCTGTTTCAAAGTACGCATAGCCAAAAAAGGCGCACAATTCATCCCGTAGGTGATAGTACTCAATTGATAATGTTGAATGTCATCGTTCGGTGAGTCTCTCCAAATAATTGACTGCAAATGTTGGTCTTCTGATCTGATAAGAATTTGCCGAAACATCTTTTCGATATCAGCGACGATGACGTATTTAAATGTTCGCCACCTGATAATGAGAGCTTGTAAATCGCTCTGGAGATTTGGACCACAATGCATTAAATCATTCAGGCTCTTCCCGGAAGATGTTTTCATCGAAGCATTAAAAACGACACGAAGTTTTGACGTTTCAGACTCCATTTTCAGTACTCCGTGGTGTGGCAAAAAGTTTAAATCACGGCGGGGTGAGTTGACATTGTACATGTGATTAAGGTCAATGTACTCTGATATAAATTGTTTATAAGACTCCGACAATGCTTGATCTCTGGCGAGTCTTTTTTCTAATTGATTAAATTGTGCCAAAGCCCTATTCCAAGAATTACCCAATTGTTGTTTATAGTTTTCTTTCATGGGCAACGCAACGACGTATGTACCATCAGGAAGCCGTTGTGTTGTTTTTTGATAAAAATCCTCACAAAACTGTTCTGCTTTAGTGAGATGGGAGGGCGATGAGTCACCGATATCTTCAATTTCCCAGAAGCGAGATAAGTCCAGCCTGGGTTTCGTAACAACGTAACAGTTGTGTGTGTTGATATTGCCTGATATAATCCAGCCCAATTTGGTTTGTTGGGCAATAGGTGTCCTGTTTGGACCCTTGATAAGACCTTCCATAATAACTTGTGAGTAGATATCACTGTGTAAAAGTAGATCAATTCGGCGAGACTCGTTAAAACGAGGATCTGCTAGCTCTAAGTTATGTAAATGTGATAAATTTTCATACTGAAAAGATGTACTGGGAAGGTCAAAGGTGACCTTTGATACGATATATGCTTCAGTTTCAAATTGATAGTCATTATACAGTGATTGAAATCGCATTGCTACTTCACCCTTACTTTTTTTGGGGGCAAGGTCAATACCGCTTATGCATGGAGAAACTGAAGGATGATAGCGTTTCAGTCCTAATAACTGAACGAGTTTTTCAGAAACTAATGATACTTGAGCAGCTTGATCCAGAAGAGCTCGTGCTTTGATATAAGTACCATCTGCTGCCTGTACTCTGACAATCACCGTTGGTAAAATAGTTTCTGTATTTTGAGACGCCGCATGATAAATTTGTTTTGTTTCATTTGATTGTGCCGAAGGAGTAGTCGACTCAACCTGCTTATCTTGTACAGAAATAATACTTGAAGATTGGTTATTTGAACTCGACGAGCCTTTGGGCACAAAAGCTTGGTGAATAATTGTGTTGTGCTCAGATTGGCACACTTTACAGCGTTTTGTTGATGTACACTCTTTATCATGTTTGTATAAGCAGTTTTTACAAAATCCGTGTTTCGAAATTGTTGTTAACTGAACCTCAGGTGCCATGATGTTGAATTTCTTGCACTTAAAAAGTGCATGTGACGAATTGCATACAGGGCATTGAGACGCTTGAGTTACAAGTACTTGATTACGCTTCTGCTCCTGATTATAATGCTTAGTATTTGATGATTTGTTGTTATAGAATTCGCGCTTTGTATTTTGATTTGTTTGCTGCTGAGATTGAGTTGTTGGAGCTCCCTTGTCCTTCCTATAGAGGGGTTGCAAAGCCTCAAATCTTCCCTCTATAAAGGTCATGAACTCATCCAGCTTAGGCAACGTTCTTGGTGATTTTCGGTACTCTTTATAATCGATGTAAGTTTCTGGATCTAACTTTTTACATAAGAGATGTACCAATAATGGATCCCATGATGTAGTATCAACGCCAAGGTTATGAATGGCATGAACACACTCAGTGGTCGTATCATACAATTTCTTGAGCTCGTTCCACGAAGGTTTGCTAATGTTATTTTGATTGAGTAAGATTTCTATATTTTTCGAAAATAAAGTTTGCGGATTGTTGTACCTATGTACCAATATTTCCCAAGCAATGTCATAGTTTTCAGCTGAAATATGCAAATGCTGTACAAGACGCTCAGGTTCACCCTTGAGCTGATTCTTCAAATGTTGAAATTTTTGTGCTTTGGTTATGGAATTGTTATTGTGAATAGTTTCACAAAACAAATCGTAAAATGAAGGCCATGCAGTATATTTGCCAGTAAACACGGGTAGTTCTAATTTGGGAATATAATTTTTGATATGTACTTCGGATGATAATTTGAGGTTCAGCGCTCTTTTCATCTTCTTCAGTGATGTTTCATACTTGAAAAATTCTTCTTCATATGTCGCATCACCACCTTCCAAAATGTTATCAATTTTGATATGCAGTTCATCAATGGTGTTCCATTTGTGTTGCATTTTTGCCAACTCATCTTCTATTTCCCACTTCTCGGAGATGGTGTTCACGTCAATACCTTTTAGAAGTCGACTGAACGCCCGAAAATAAGTTCTTTGTAATGATAACAACGAATCGATTTCGCCGTCGGGCTGTATTGCTTTTTCTTCTTTCCCGTAAGACGAAATGCTATGACGAGTGACTGTATAAACCTCTTTTGCTTGATCATAAATATTTGCCGTAAAATATTCATTTTCTTTCCTGGCAGACTGAGAAAGAACCACATGATTTTGCTCGAACTCACTCCAAAGATTGTCTAAAGCTTCGAGCCTAGTGGCAAGATATTGCTGAGTTTTTCTAGACGGAGAGTCTTTGCCGAAGTTCGTCTGTATTCTAGTTATGTGGTCTAGAAGCTCGATTTGTCGATCGATCGTAGCCTCCATGCTGATGAGAAAGTAATTGGAACAGACTTACTTGAACGGCTGCAACCAAACCTTAACTCGTTGTGTAGATAAATCCTGGATACACTTCACTCCAAAGTCTCACACTTTTAGTTTATTTATCACTAAATATGTATGTCCAGAACTCAAACTGTAAACCCGCGTGGCTTAACGAGTAAGACAATGAACGCGTGGCTATGCGAGTAAGCCAAAAACCGCGTGGCTATACGAAAAACCAATGAACGCGTGGCCCTGGTACAAAACTGATTGATACCTCGAAGGACCAAAAATATATGTAGGGGCTGCTGATACCCTCTAACATATATGTCGTAAAGATGCTAATCGGGGCGGCTTAGGTTGATGAATAAAACCGCCTTGCTTGAATGCTAAAGATGCACTGACTTTATTAATATATAAAAGTTATGATTATGATGCAGTTACATGTTATTTGATTCACGCTGAGCCAGCGAAATGTGCAGTAAGCCTGTACACATTGATATAAGTAAGCAATTTTTTATTGAAATTATTGTGTAAAATAATACTTTTTGATTCATACCAAAGTGCTCCGAACCGATCTTTATATTTCTAAAATGTATTTTAATACGACTCGAGTTACTACATCTTACGCGTACCGAAAGCTTTTACTTTAATTAATCCAAAGTGAATCAATGAAATCCTATCACAAAACATTAAAAAATTTAAACAACACATTCTAGTGAAAAGTGTTACATTTGTACATGAAACATACAAACACAAATTTATTTTCATAAAAATATGTGACTAATGATATGATACAACTGCTAATCAAACAATTTACACGTAATTTATGTAGCCAATTTTGATGTCATTACAAATTTGATATTAATTCTATTAGTAAGAACATAAGGGAAATAGGACATATGATTACGTGAATAATGATGATATATCAATACCTCTTTATTATTATTAATCTTGAACAGTCTTAAAGCGTATTTAATCAGTCTCAAAAAATCAAATAGCAGATGTGTTGTACATGTAGCACTTCAACTATTCGCTATACAATACAATATATAACATCCTTTTAAAAAAACACAACTTTTAAACCTACTTATCGTTAATCTTGAACAGAAATCGAATTAGTCTTAAATCGTATGAAATCAGTCTCCAAAAATCAAACAACAGATAAATAACAATATAAACTTTTCATCCTTTTTATCATTAATCTTGAACAGTCTTAAATTGTATTAAATCAGCCTCCAAAAATCGACCAACAGATATGTTGTAGCACTGCAACTATTCGTTATCCGAAACAATATCAGGATCTGCGTCACGCAAATTTGAGTTTGTTATCAAATTATGATAAAAATCGTTAACACTTGGATCAATGTATTCTAATAGTGATATTAAATCCCTTTTCTTTAAAACACTTATAGGAATCTTCCATTGTAACATTTTGGAACAGCATTAATACTAACTAAACTGTAGTCTTTATTCCTTTTGTCGTAAGACATCACATAATAATCATCACCTACGTAACTTTCTTTATATTCAAAAACCGGAAATTTTCCTTTACTAAATTTAATAACTCTTACATTCAACCATAATTGTAATCGTGCTTGTACGAATTTATCACTGTGAGACTTCGTTTATATGGTTATATGTAAGAGTTATTAAATTTAGTAAAGGAAAATTTCCGGTTTTTGAATATAAAGAAAGTTACGTAGGTGATGATTATTATGTGATGTCTTACGACAAAAGGAATAAAGACTACAGTTTAGTTAGTATTAATGCTGTTCCAAAATGTTACAATGGAAGATTCCTATAAGTGTTTTAAAGAAAAGGGATTTAATATCACTATTAGAATACATTGATCCAAGTGTTAACGATTTTTATCATAATTTGATAACAAACTCAAATTTGCGTGACGAAGATCCTGATATTGTTTCGGATAACGAATAGTTGCAGTGCTACAACATATCTGTTGGTCGATTTTTGGAGACTGATTTAATACAATTTAAGACTGTTCAAGATTAATGATAAAAAGGATGAAAAGTTTATATTGTTATTTATCTGTTGTTTGATTTTTGGAGACTGATTTCATACGATTTAAGACTAATTCGATCTCTGTTCAAGATTAACGATAAGTAGGTTTAAAAGTTGTGTTTTTTTAAAAGGATGTTATATATTGTATTGTATTGCGAATAGTTGAAGTGCTACATGTACAACACATCTGCTATTTGATTTTTTGAGACTGATTAAATACGCTTTAAGACTGTTCAAGATTAATAATAAAGAGGTTTAAAAGTTATGCTTTTTTATAAGGATGTTAATTATATTGTTTTATATAAGGAATAGTTGAAGTGCTACAACAAATCTGTTGTTTGATTTATTGAGCCTGTTTTAATATGTTTAAAGACTAACGATACCTACTCTGATAATCAGATTAACAATAAATACCTACTTAGGTCTAAAAGTTATGTTTTAGTTCGATTTATAAAAAGGTTATATTATTTTGCTACTACTTGAAATTCATAAAAAAAGTGTTTATTCAAGAATTGTTTATTAAAGAAACGCTTTTTTAATTAGTTATTATTTTATAATGATATTAACATAGTTTTACCCTTTCTGTGACAAAAACGATTGAAAATACTTATTACTTGTATCAATAAACACTTCGATGTAAACAAAATGTATCACAATAAATTCTAGCTTGTAGCATTAATCACTTACTAGTTTGAAAAATACATTGGTGTTGAGGGGTACAATTGAATATTTACGTAGGAATTTTAAATAAAACAATGAAAAAGGTTGCCGATAATCAAAATGATCATTATTAGTTTTACGACTTTTTCTCACAACAACTATTTGCAGGCAAAACATGCGAAAACACAAGCCTTATAACATTTCACACAAAACGGTAACTAAATGTGTAAAATAATTCATTTCATTATAAATTAAAATACACAAAAATAAGCAAAGAAAACTTTAGTGTAGTGTACGGTAATATAACTGGCTGTTTTTACTAATTACTTAAATTCCGTGCAAAAAAATATATTCAAACCAAGCTCTTTATAATCTTTATAATCTTTATAATATTATCTACACGTACCACATAATTATCCTTTTTTATTTTAGAACGTTAGAAAAATAACGAGATTTTTTTAAATCTTTAACCTTAAATTACTCAAAACTATGATTTTTCACTTATATCACTTTTCACTGAAGGTACAGAATTGTGCCGATAACTGCCTCCACAGCATCACTACCGTCTAGTTTATTTATAGTAACGCGTCGCCATAAGAACCAAGCTTGAGATAAGAACTCTGCTATGTCCCTAGAAGCGTCATAAGCATGGTCTCTGAATTTAAGCACATCACGAGAGTAACGACTTTCGGGTTCGAACGTAGTTATAATATTTTGGCGTAATTCATCCCACGTAGACGTGGTAACTAGCCAGCTATCAGACCACAACTTAGCACGCCCTTTTAGGAGACTAGACACCCTCATACGAATATCATAGTCACCGAGTTTGTAGGTAGACTTTGCAGTGGAAATGCGGTCACACCACTCGCGCACACCAACGTTACCATCAGGGTCATACAAAGGTAAAAACACTTTAGTAATTTTAACTTTCTCACCTGTTTGCTGAAGAAGTCGCTGGCTCATATTCCGCATCATGTCCATCATATGCATGTAGAATTCGGGTGGCACACTGCCTGCCTGCCGGGGCTGCGTTAACAGGTCAGCACGGGTGGACGTGCCTGCTACATTGGCTGCCGATGACGATGTACCTTCGCCAGGGTCCATCGCGGCGCGCGCCACGGTGCTCGAGCCGAAGTCTATGGAATCTGAAACATATTGGCCGGCAGAGAGGGATCGCTGGGGCGATCCCACTTCTGAGATCGGGTTTTCGACGTTACAGGGATTTTTAAAAAGCGCAGCATCGATGATTCGCTGTGAATCATCGATACTGCCTTCCAAATTATCCATAAGATAATTATCAGGAACTCAAATTAACCTACTTTCTGTCATAGTCAAATAGATTTAGGTGTACACAAATAAATGACCTATAAATTATATCGAAACAATTGTGTTATCACCTATACCGGGTTCAATACCAGTATTATACTGTACATTTTGGGATGTTACCTAAATATATATTGCACGGCCGCTTTTTTGTAGCCATCCGAACTTGGTCGGGTTATGTAGGTTTTCGATGCTTCGTCAGTATTTTAATTGTTTTTCTTTAATTACTGAATTTAATGACATGAAATTTTGCATGTGCATAGTTGAATGAATACACTAATTATTGGCATACATTTTACCATGCAATTCCTTTAGAACGTCGTGATATTTGACTGCTTTGTAAACAGTGATCTATTCATGGTAAATTGCCCTACAACTATTTAATTACTAACGGAACATCATTGATACTTGGCAACATGTTGCAGACACTTACAAGGTTTGTATAAACGTGGAAATCTAGATCCCAAAGTGCATACTTTAGAACTAAGACCTAATAAGAGTATTTTACGTTTATATTTATATCTTAAAAAACCCTTATTTTTTTTCTAAATCGGTTTTTTAAACAAATATAAACAAATTCAAAACAACGTATGTAAAAAAAACCGACTTCAAAAAGTAGGTAAACTAAAAAGCAAAAAATAAATTTACTTTGCACAAAATAATAGGTTTTTTCATTTAGTTAAATAGAAAGTATTAAATAATTAATTTATAATTATGAAGTCGGTGCCAAGTAAATCGGATAATTAAGAACTAATATTCAGTCAAAAAATACCTACAGAGTTATTGTTTACTTGGCACCAACTTCAGAATTATTTTATTTTACGATTTTAAGTGATAGGTAGACCGATCAAGAATGTTTCTCGAATGAGGAGACGACGTTTACTTGAGACGGAAAACTTATTAATAATAGTCCCCGTACTCCTAACCGTTGAGGAGTTGTACCTACCAGCATCAGCTCAGCAACTTAAAATGCAAATATCCAAGTAGTTTTAGGTAATATACGAAAAACAATATAGAAGCCTTTGAAATTTGAGGGTTACCCATGATTTCTCTAGGATCCCATCATCAAATCATGACCTCATATTATGAATATACATAATTATTATTCAACGTCTCGCCTCATCTGTGTATAACTTGAAAGAATACAGTAAACGGCCTCAAGGAGCCTATATTTAAAGAATTATCGTTATAGTATAGTTGTACCTTCCAGCATCAGCTCAGCAACATAAAATGCTGACTACTAGATGCAAATATCCGAGTAGCTTTAGATAATATAAAAAAAACAATATAGAAGCCTTTTAAATTTGAGGGTTGCCCTCGATTTCTCTAGGATCCAATCATTAAGGGCACTTAGGGGCACGGTTATCAACAGAATACTTAGAACGCTTGTGCGGTGGTTGATTAGAATTCTGAGAAGTACTAGGTCGTTTAGCGCGAATAGATGAAGCAACGGAGATCAATTCTGGCACGGAAGTGGCCCGAACATTCATTAATTCAATCCTAAGCCGCTCATCACTAATTCTGTACCTTCAGTGAAAAGTGATACATGTCGCTTATTAAAAAAAAAATTAACTAAATTTCTGTCTTATCCCCGTTGTTATAAGATTAAAAATGAATGAGATTTTATTGCGTACATTGATAATATATGTAAGCAATTTTTTATTGAAATAATTGTGTAAAATAATACTTTTTGATTCATACCAAAGTGCTCCGAACCGATCTTTATATTTCTAAAATGTATTTTAATACGTCTCGAGTTACCACATCTTACGCGTACCGAAAGCTTTTACTTCAATTAATCCAAAGTGATACAAATGAAATCCTACCACAAAACATTAAAAAATTGAAACAATACATTCTAGTGAAAAGTGTTACATTTGTACATGAAACATACAAACACAAATTTATTTTAATAAAAATATGTGACTAATTATACAACTGCTAATCAAACAATCTACACGTAATTTATGTAGCCAATTTTGATGTGATTACAAATTTAATATTAATTCTATTAGTAAGAACATAAGGGAAATAGGACATAAATATGATTACGTGAATAATGATGATATATCAATACCTCTTTATTATTATTAATCTTGAACAGTCTTAAAGCGTAATTAATCAGTCTCAAAAAATCAAATAACAGATGTGTTGTACATGTAGCACTTCAACTATTCGCTATACAATACAATATATAACATCCTTTTAAAAGAACACAACTTTTAAACCTACTTATCGTTAATCTTGAACAGAAATTGAATTAGTCTTAAATCGTATGAAATCAGTCTCCAAAAATCAAACAACAGATAACAATATAATTTTCTTATAAAAAAAACATAACTTTTCATCCTTTTTATCATTAATCTTGAACAGTCTTAAATTGTATTAAATCAGTCTACAAAAATCGAACAACAGATATGTTGTAGCACTGCAACTATTCATTATCCGAAACAATATCAGGATCTGCGTTACGCAAATTTGAGTTTGTTATCAAATTATGATAAAAATCGTTAACACTTGGATCAATGTATTCTAACAGTGATTTTAAATCCCTTTTCTTTAAAACACTTATAGGAATCGGTCCATTGTAACATTTTGGAACAGCATTAATACTAACTAAACTGTAGTCTTTATTCCGTTTGTCGTAAGACATCACATAATAATCATCACCTACGTAACTTTCTTTATATTCAAAAACCGGAAATTTTCCTTTACTAAATTTAATAACTCTTACATTCAACCATATAATCTAAGTCTCACAGTGATGAATTCGTACAAGCACGAAGCTATTTGATATGGTTGAATTTTTGTACTGCAACAATTTGCAACCGGCTCTATTACCCTGGGTCACTGCTTGGAAAAATTATGTGAATATACGTAGTATTTTTGTTGATGGTTTTTATTCCTATACTATTATTAAGTACATGAATGTAAATATGTAAATGTGATTTTCAATAACATGGATGTGATTTGTTCTGTGATTAGATCCGTTATTTCTTTTTTATTTTAACGAATCCCTATTTTTAAGTTAGTATAATTAGATTTAGCCTAAATTGTGCATAATTACTTTTGTTGATTGTTTTTCGACTATTTTTTTATTTTCTAGTTAGTACTAATATTATTTACAAACAAGTGTTACCAATGAAACAACTGTGATTTTATAAATACAAATAGATAATATTATATTCATAAGACGAATACTAAGACTTTGAAAATCAAACTGTGACTGTAATAAAACTTTTTTTAATGTTATCTAAAATTTTATGTTTAGCGTACTTTGTTACTGTAAAATAATAGTAATATTTACAAGACTTATTATTAATCAAACTGTGATTGTTATATTGAACTGTGATTGTTTAAATAAAACTTATGTTTAGATCAAAACAATTTCATATTTTAAGTTGTAGTACTTTGTTACTGTATTAAAACTGATTTTTTAATAGAAATAGATAATAATTATTTTATTTAAAAGACTTTTAATCTAACTGTTATTGTTATTAAAGAACTATTTTTTTAAATGCTAACAATGGTTATTTTAGAATATTTATTAGCGTAACTAATTAGTTAAATAAAACTTTTTCCGTGTACTGTTTGTTTTATTTATTTTATAATACCATTGTTCTGCTGACTGTACTTTGAATTTATCTGCATTAAGGGGTGAACGGGTACTTTTTTTTTTTCAAGGAGTGTACGGGCACTTATTCCTAATTAGGGGTGAACAATGAGGAGTGTACGGGCTCGTAGCCACAATGAAAAAGGTTACCGATAATCAAAATGATCATTAATCAATAATTGATAAATATGTAGTATTAATTCTTTGTATTGTTTTGATAAGATGTTAACAGCTGATACAATTGTTATTATCTATTTTTGCATGCTACTTCCAAATGGCGAAATGTGTCACTGTACATTATTTATATTATTTGTCACCTTTTAATACCACATTTTATGCAAATAAATGAAATGAAATAAAATGAATTATTAGTTTTACGACTTTTCTCACAACAACTATTTGCAGGCAAAACATGCGAAAACACAAGCCTTATAACATTTCACACAAAACGGTAACTAAATGTGTAAAATAATTCATTTCATTATAAATTAAAATACACAAAAATAAGCAAAGAAAACTATAGTGTAGTGTACGATGATATAACTGGCTGTTTTTACTAATTACTTAAATTCCGTGCAAAAAAATATATTCAAACCAAGCTCTTTATAATCTTTATAATATTATCTACACGTACCACATAATTATCCTTTTTTATTTTAGAACGTTAGAAAAATAACGAGATTTTTTTAAATCTTTAACCTTAAATTACTCAAAACTATGATTTTTCACTTATATCACTTTTCACTGAAGGTACAGAATTGTGCCGATAACTGCCTCCACAGCATCACTACCGTCTAGTTTATTTAGAGAAATAATAAGTGAAGCTTCAAAATTTATACTTTATCGTCAAAATTACTAACTCAGCCACGGGTTAGGTTAGGTTAGGTTGCTGACCCCACCAACGGGTCCCGCGTTGTCGTCGCGGTGGGGCTTAGTACCCGTGGTGCCTCCACACCACGGCGAAGCCAAGTGGACCCCAGAGGGGGGCTGCTCTTCGGGCTTTGGGTAGCGAAGCCCTTGTGGAGCAGCCCATGTTGCAGGGCTCTTATGGGGGGGCTCTGCAACAGGAGGGCCTGCGGTGTCGGCGTGAGTCGGCACTGCGGCCGAGGAGTTGCGGGGCCGCGGCGGGAGAGGACTGTAGGTGTTTCGTTGCCGCTTTCCCTACCTTCCGCGGTCCCGGCGGGGCCGCAGCCGTCAGTACTGCGGCGTGGTGGGCGGTGGGACGAACACCTGTCTCACCGCGGAGGGCCAGGCCGTCAGATACGAAAGTGTCTGACGGCTTTGCACGCGGCTCTCGGTGCCGGTCCCCCCACATTTTGGGGGCCATGAGGGGCCTGCCTCGGCGGGCAAGGCCGGGCTGCGGTGTTGGCGCAAGCTGGCACTGTGGCCCGGTGGTTTACGGGGCCGCGGCGGGAGAGGACTGTTGGTGTGTCGTTGCCACTTTCCCTGCCTTCCGCGGTCCCGGCGGGGCCGCAGCCGTTGAACTGCGGCGTGGTGGGCGGCGGGACCGACCACCTGTCTCGCCGCGAGAGGACCAGGCCGTCGGACATGGGGAATGTCCGATGGCTTTGCACGCGGTCCTCGGCGCCGGTCCCCCCACATTTTGGGGGCCATGAGGGGCCTGCTTCGGCGGGCATCGCCGGGGGGGTTGTGGACGTAAAGGCTGTGCCAGATTCCCATGACCCCCCATCAAGGCGAGTGCGGGTGCACCGTGGGGTTTTAGTGGGTATTCCCGTGCCGTTTACCATCTTTAGGCACGGGCGAGTCCCACATAACCACTCTGCCCTTCCCCGGGGTGGGGTGGTATGCGTAAATGCATTTCCCCACGTAAAAAAAAAAAAAAAAAAAAAAAAAAAAAAAGGTTAGGTTGCTGACTTAGTAATTTAGAAGGCAACATACATTTTTGGGGGCGAATAATGGTATTAAAAAGAAGCCTGTTTAAATAGCACCCGTTTATTTATAGTAACGCGTCGCCATAAGAACCAAGCTTGAGATAAGAACTCTGCTATGTCCCTAGAAGCGTCATAAACATAGTCTCTGAATTTAAGCACATCACGAGAGTAACGACTTTTGGGTTCGAACGTAGTTATAATATTTTGGCGTAATTCATCCCACGTAGACGTGGTAACTAGCCAGCTATCAGACCACAACTTAGCACGCCCTTTTAGCAGACTAGTCACCCTCATACGAATATCATAGTCACCGAGTTTGTAGGTAGACTTTGCAGTGGAAATGTGGTCACACCACTCGCGCACACCAACGTTACCATCAGGGTCATACGAAGGCAAAAACACTTTAGTAATTTTAACTTTGTCACCTGTTTGCTGAAGAAGTCGCTGGCTCATATTCCGCATCATGTCCCGCTGCCTGCCGGGGCTGCGTTAACAGGTCAGCTCGGGTGGACGTGCCTGCTACATTGGCTGCCGATGACGATGTACCTTCGCCAGGGTCCATCGCGGCGCGCGCCACGGTGCTCGAGCCGAAGTCTATGGAATCTGAAACATATTGGCCGGCAGAAAGATCGGGTTTTCGACGTTACGGGGATTTTTAAAAAGCGCAGCATCGATGATTCGCTGTGAATCATCGATACCGCCTTCCAAATTATCCATAAGATAATTATCACGAACTCAGATACTTGGCAACATGTTGCAGACACTTACAAGGTTTGTATAAACGTGAAAATCTAGACCCCAAAGTGCATACTTTAAGAACTAAGACCTAATAAGAGTATTTTACGTTTATATTATATATATATATATCTTTAAAACCCTTATTTTTTTCTAAATCTGTTTTTTAAACAAATATAAACAAATTCAAAACAACGTATGTAAAAATCTACAGCTCTCTATGTAAGCGCTTTATATGAAAACTAGCTAATGGCCAAACGTTCGCGCAGCGGAAATTTGAATTTCTCCGAAGTTTATGCATGCACTAATTTTATTCATACATACAAAATTACACACAAATACACACTAATTTTTGGACACATCTCTTTTCTTCTAAAGTCGATGGATTAAAAAAAGTTCCGCCAGGACAACGTTCGCCCAGCGGAATCAGTTTTTGGTGAATTTCTCCACAATGGCTGCATGCACAATTTTTTTTTACCATACACAATTACACGACGTCATACACTAAATATCTGCATACTTAAAATCTTTAAATTCAACAACATTCCGCTGGGCGTACGCACACACGTATGACCAGGCTTAGAACAGAACGTACAAACATTCTTGTTATTCGACGGAGCTTTATTTGAATTTGGATCCACAGGGCTCTTCTCACCAGATTGAACATTTGACTCGTGAACGGTACCCCTTGTCTGACATTCATTAGATTTGTGACCTACTTTTTTACACAAATGACAAATAAGGGGCACGGTTATCAACAGAATACTTAGAACGCTTGTGCGGTGGTTGATTAGAATTCTGAGAAGTACTAGGTCGTTTAGCGCGAATAGATGAAGCAACGGAGATCAATTCTGGCACGGAAGTGGCCCGAACATTCATTAATTCAATCCTAAGCCGCTCATCACTAATTCTGTACCTTCAGTGAAAAGTGATACATGTCGACCCAGATTTGATTAAACTTATTAAAAAAAAAAAACTAAATTTCTGTCTTATCCCCGTTGTTAAAAGATTAAAAATGAATGAGATTTTTTGCGTACATTGATATAAGTAAGCAATTTTTTATTGAAATTATTGTGTAAAATAATACTTTTTGATTCATACCAAAGTGCTCCGAACCGATCTTTACATTTCTAAAATGTATTTTAATACGACTCGAGTTACCACATCTTACGCGTACCGAAAGCTTTTACTTTAATTAATCCAAAGTGAAACAAATGAAATCCTATCACAAAACATTAAAAAATTTAAACAACACATTCTAGTGAGAAGTGTTACATTTGTACATGAAACATACAAACACTAATTTATTTTCATAAAAAAATGTGACTAATGATATGATACAACTGCTAATCAAACAATTTACACGTAATTTATGTAGCCAATTTTGATGTGATTACAAATTTGATATTAATTCTATTAGTAAGAACATAAGGGAAATAGGACATATGATTACGTGAATAATGATGATATATCAATACCTCTTTATTATTATTAATCTTGAACAGTCTTAAAGCGTATTTAATCAGTCTCAAAAAATCAAATAGCAGATGTGTTGTACATGTAGCACTTCAACTATTCGCTATACAATACAATATATAACATCCTTTTAAAAAAACACAACTTTTAAACCTACTTATCGTTAATCTTGAACAGAAATCGAATTAGTCTTAAATCGTATGAAATCAGTCTCCAAAAATCAAACAACAGATAAATAACAATATAAACTTTTCATCCTTTTTATCATTAATCTTGAACAGTCTTAAATTGTATTAAATCAGCCTCCAAAAATCGACCAACAGATATGTTGTAGCACTGCAACTATTCGTTATCCGAAACAATATCAGGATCTGCGTCACGCAAATTTGAGTTTGTTATCAAATTATGATAAAAATCGTTAACACTTGGATCAATGTATTCTAACAGTGATATTAAATCCCTTTTCTTTAAAACACTTATAGGACTCTTCCATTGTAACATTTTGGAACAGCATTAATACTAACTAAACTGTTGTCTTTATTCCTTTTGTCGTAAGAAATCACATAATAATCATCACATGTAACTTTCTTTATATTCAAAAACCGGAAATTTTCCTTTACTAAATTTAATAACTCTTACATTCAACCATATAAACGAAGTCTCACAGTGATAAATTCGTACAAGCACGATTACAATTATGGTAGAATGTAAGAGTTATTAAATTTAGTAAAGGAAAATTTCCGGTTTTTGAATATAAAGAAAGTTACGTAGGTGATGATTATTATGTGATGTCTTACGACAAAAGGAATAAAGACTACAGTTTAGTTAGTATTAATGCTGTTCCAAAATGTTACAATGGAAGAGTCCTATAAGTGTTTTAAAGAAAAGGGATTTAATATCACTGTTAGAATACATTGATCCAAGTGTTAACGATTTTTATCATAATTTGATAACAAACTCAAATTTTCGTGACGCAGATCCTGATATTGTTTCGGATAACGAATAGTTGCAGTGCTACAACATATCTGTTGGTCGATTTTTGGAGACTGATTTAATACAATTTAAGACTGTTCAAGATTAATGATAAAAAGGATGAAAAGTTATGTTTTTTTTATAAGAAAATTATATTGTTATCTGTTGTTTGATTTTTGAAGACTGATTTCATACGATTTAAGACTAATTCGATCTCTGTTCAAGATTAACGATAAGTAGGTTTAAAAGTTGTGTTTTTTTAAAAGGATCTTATATTGTATTGTATAGCGAATAGTTGAAGTGCTACATGTACAACACATCTGTGCATGAAAGGGTGTGTGGGGTATCGAGACAATAAATTTAATATTTTTTGACGAGCCCGTACACCCCTTACGTATAATCTATATTATTTGAATTATTTTACAAATGAAAAAGTACCGTTAGACAAAAAATGCTAAGAAATTTAAAAATAAATCTAATGTTTACCCGTGCCAATCCGGGACGGGCCGCTAGTATATATATAATTATTATGTTTATTCAATATCTACAGTAAATTATTTTATCATACTAAACCATTTAATCAATGTAAAAATGTAATAATTTTTAATGTTACTTAATATAAATTCTAAATCGTTCTTAAAAAAGTTAGCATTTAAAAAAATTGTTCTTTAATAACAATAACAGTTAGATTAAAAGTCTTTTAAATAAAATAATTAGTATCTATTTCTATTAAAAAATCACAGTTTTAATACAGTAACAAAGTACTACAACTTAAAATATGAAATTGTTTTTATCTAAACATAAGTTTTATTTAAACAATCACAGTTCAATATAACAATCACAGTTTGATTAATAATAAGTCTTGTAAATATTACTATTGTTTTACAGTAACAAAGTACGCTAAACATAAATTTTTAGATAACATTAAAAAAAGTTTTATTACACAGTCACAGTTTGATTTTCAAAGTCTTAGTATTCGTCTTATAAATATAATATTATCTATTTGTATTTATAAAATCACAGTTGTTTCATTGGTAACACTTGTTTGTAAATAATATTAGTACTAACTAGAAAATAAAAAAATAGTCGAAAAACAATCAACAAAAGTAATTATGCACAATTTAGGCTAAATCTAATTATACTTACTTTAAAATAGGGATTCGTTAAAATAAAAAAGAAATAACAGATCTAATCACAGAACAAATCACATCTATGTTATTGAAAAATCACATTTATTTACATTCATGTACCCACTTAATAATGGTATAGGAGTAAAAACCATCAACAAAAATACTACGTATATTCACATAATTTTTCCAAGCAGTGACCCAGGGTAATAGAGCCGGTTGCAAATTGTTGCAGTATAAAATTAATTCTTTCATCTCTTTCTTTGGTACATTTTCTAATATTATTAATGTTTTCACCATTATTTACTTTTTTATTTATAATTTCGCTTAGTTTTGACTCTTTACTGACAGAACACAGTGGAACTTTCATAGACTTCCACATAAAACCACAAATAGTTTAGAAGGGTGGCATTCCAAAATTAATAGGTATTTGGAGAGCAAGAGAAGACCCAACATATTGATTTTTTTAGACACCCTCAGTAAAGAGTCAAAACTAAGCGAAATTATAAATAAAAAAGTAAATGATGGTGAAAACATTAATAAATATTAGAAAATATACCAAAGAATTAAGTTTATACTGCAACAATTTGCAACCGGCTCTATTACCCTGGGTCACTGCTTGGAAAAATTATGTGAATATACGTAGTATTTTTGTTGATGGTTTTTATTCCTTTACTATTATTAAGTACATGAATGTAAATATGTAAATGTGATTTTTCAATAACATGGATGTGATTTGTTCTGTGATTAGATCCGTTATTTCTTTTTTATTTTAACGAATCCCTATTTTAAAGTTAGTACCTATAATTAGATTTAGCCTAAATTGTGCATAATTACTTTTGTTGATTGTTTTTCGACTATTTTTTTATTTTCTAGTTAGTACTAATATTATTTACAAACAAGTGTTACCAATGAAACAACTGTGATTTTATAAATACAAATAGATAATATTATATTCATAAGACGAATACTAAGACTTTGAAAATCAAACTGTGACTGTAATAAAACTTTTTTTAATGTTATCTAAAATTTTATGTTTAGCGTACTTTGTTACTGTAAAATAATAGTAATATTTACAAGACTTATTATTAATCAAACTGTGATTGTTATATTGAACTGTGATTGTTTAAATAAAACTTATGTTTAGATCAAAACAATTTCATATTTTAAGTTGTAGTACTTTGTTACTGTATTAAAACTGATTTTTTAATAGAAATAGATAATAATTATTTTATTTAAAAGACTTTTAATCTAACTGTTATTGTTATTAAAGAACTATTTTTTTAAATGCTAACAATGGTTATTTTAGAATATTTATTAGCGTAACTAATTAGTTAAATAAAACTTTTTCCGTGTACTGTTTGTTTTATTTATTTTATAATACCATTGTTCTGCTGACTGTACTTTGAATTTATCTGCATTAAGGGGTGAACGGGTCCTTTTTTTTTTTCAAGGAGTGTACGGGCACTTATTCCTAATTAGGGGTGAACATTGAGGAGTGTACGGGCTCGTAGCCACAATGAAAAAGGTTACTGATAATCAAAATGATCATTAATCAATAATTGATAAATATGTAGTATTAATTCTTTGTATTGTTTTGATAAGATTTTAACAGCTGATACAATTGTTATTATCTATTTTTGCATGCTACTTCCAAATGGCGAAATGTGTCACTGTACATTATTTATATTATTTGTCACCTTTTAATACCACATTTTATGCAAATAAATGAAATGAAATGAAATGAATTATTAGTTTTACGACTTTTCTCACAACAACTATTTGCAGGCAAAACATGCGAAAACACAAGCCTTATAACATTTCACACAAAACGGTAACTAAATGTGTAAAATAATTCATTTCATTATAAATTAAAATACACAAAAATAAGCAAAGAAAACTATAGTGTAGTGTACGGTGATATAACTGGCTGTTTTTACTAATTACTTAAATTCCGTGCAAAAAAATATATTCAAACCAAGCTCTTTATAATCTTTATAATATTATCTACACGTACCACATAATTATCCTTTTTTATTTTAGAACATTAGAAAAATAACGAGATTTTTTTAAATCTTTAACCTTAAATTACTCAAAACTATGATTTTTCACTTATATCACTTTTCACTGAAGGTACAGAATTGTGCCGATAACTGCCTCCACAGCATCACTACCGTCTAGTTTATTTATAGTAACGCGTCGACATAAGAACCAAGCTTGAGATAAGAACTTTGCTATGTCCCTAGAAGCGTCATAAACATGGTCTCTGAATTTAAGCACATCACGAGAGTAACGACTTTTGGGTTCGAACGTAGTTATAATATTTTGGCGTAATTCATCCCACGTAGACGTGGTAACTAGCCAGCTATCAGACCACAACTTAGCACGCCCTTTTAGCAGACTAGTCACCCTCATACGAATATCATAGTCACCGAGTTTGTAGGTAGACTTTGCAGTGGAAATGTGGTCACACCACTCCCGCTACCAACGTTACCATCAGGGTCATACAAAGGCAAAAACACTTTAGTAATTTTAACTTTGTCACCTGTTTGCTGAAGAAGTCGCTGGCTCATATTCCGCATCATGTCCCGCTGCCTGCCGGGGCTGCGTTAACAGGTCAGCTCGGGTGGACGTGCCTGCTACATTGGCTGCCGATGACGATGTACCTTCGCCAGGGTCCATCGCGGCGCGCGCCACGGTGCTCGAGCCGAAGTCTATGGAATCTGAAACATATTGGCCGGCAAAAAGATCGGGTTTTCGACGTTACGGGGATTTTTAAAAAGCGCAGCATCGATGATTCGCTGTGAATCATCGATACCGCCTTCCAAATTATCCATAAGATAATTATCACGAACTCAGATACTTGGCAACATGTTGCAGACACTTACAAGGTTTGTATAAACGTGAAAATCTAGACCCCAAAGTGCATACTTTAAGAACTAAGACCTAATAAGAGTATTTTACGTTTATATTATATATATATATCTTTAAAACCCTTATTTTTTTCTAAATCTGTTTTTTAAACAAATATAAACAAATTCAAAACAACGTATGTAAAAATCTACAGCTCTCTATGTAAGCGCTTTATATGAAAACTAGCTAATGGCTAAACGTTCGCGCAGCGGAAATTTGAATTTCTCCGAAGTTTATGCATGCACTAATTTTATTCATACATACAAAATTACACACAAATACACACTAATTTTTGGACACATCTCTTTTCTTCTAAAGTCGATGGATTAAAAAAAAGTTCCGCCAGGACAACGTTCGCCCAGCGGAATCAGTTTTTGGTGAATTTCTCCACAATGGCTGCATGCACAATTTTTTTTTACCATACACAATTACACGACGTCATACACTAAATATCTGCATACTTAAAATCTTTAAATTCAACAACATTCCGCTGGGCGTACGCACACACGTATGACCAGGCTTAGAACAGAACGTACAAACATTCTTGTTATTCGACGGAGCTTTATTTGAATTTGGATCCACAGGGCTCTTCTCACCAGATTGAACATTTGACTCGTGAACGGTACCCCTTGTCTGACATTCATTAGATTTGTGACCTACTTTTTTACACAAATGACAAATAAGGGGCACGGTTATCAACAGAATACTTAGAACGCTTGTGCGGTGGTTGATTAGAATTCTGAGAAGTACTAGGTCGTTTAGCGCGAATAGATGAAGCAACAGAGATCAATTCTGGCACGGAAGTGGCCCGAACATTCATTAATTCAATCCTAAGCCGCTCATCACTAATTCTGTACCTTCAGTGAAAAGTGATACATGTCGACCCAGATTTGATTAAACTTATTAAAAAAAAATAACTAAATTTCTGTCTTATCCCCGTTGTTAAAAGATTAAAAATGAATGAGATTTTTTGCGTACATTGATATAAGTAAGCAATTTTTTATTGAAATTATTGTGTAAAATAATACTTTTTGATTCATACCAAAGTGCTCCGAACCGATCTTTACATTTCTAAAATGTATTTTAATACGACTCGAGTTACCACATCTTACGCGTACCGAAAGCTTTTACTTTAATTAATCCAAAGTGAAACAAATGAAATCCTATCACAAAACATTAAAAAATTTAAACAACACATTCTAGTGAGAAGTGTTACATTTGTTCATGAAACATACAAACACAAATTTATTTTCATAAAAATATGTGACTAATGATATGATACAACTGCTAATCAAACAATTTACACGTAATTTATGTAGCCAATTTTGATGTGATTACAAATTTGATATTAATTCTATTAGTAAGAACATAAGGGAAATAGGACATATGATTACGTGAATAATGATGATATATCAATACCTCTTTATTATTATTAATCTTGAACAGTCTTAAAGCGTATTTAATCAGTCTCAAAAAATCAAATAGCAGATGTGTTGTACATGTAGCACTTCAACTATTCGCTATACAATACAATATATAACATCCTTTTAAAAAAACACAACTTTTAAACCTACTTATCGTTAATCTTGAACAGAAATCGAATTAGTCTTAAATCTTAAATAGATAAAAAGGATGAAAAGTTTATATTGTTATTTATCTGTTGTTTGATTTTTGGAGACTGATTTCATACGATTTAAGACTAATTCGATCTCTGTTCAAGATTAACGATAAGTAGGTTTAAAAGTTGTGTTTTTTTAAAAGGATGTTATATTGTATTGTATAGCGAATAGTTGAAGTGCTACATGTACAACACATCTGTGCATGAAAGGGTGTGTGGGGTATCGAGACAATTAATTTAATATTTTTTGACGAGCCCGTACACCCCTTACGTATAATCTATATTATTTGAATTATTTTACAAATGAAAAAGTACCGTTAGACAAAAAATGCTAAGAAATTTAAAAATAAATCTAATGTTTACCCGTGCCAATCCGGGACGGGCCGCTAGTATATATATAATTATTATGTTTATTCAATATCTACAGTAAATTATTTTATCATACTTAACCATTTAATCAATGTTAAAATGTAATAATTTTTAATGTTACTTAATATAAATTCTAAATCGTTCTTAAATAAGTTAGCATTTAAAAAAATTGTTCTTTAATAACAATAACAGTTAGATTAAAAGTCTTTTAAATAAAATAATTAGTATCTATTTCTATTAAAAAATCACAGTTTTAATACAGTAACAAAGTACTACAACTTAAAATATGAAATTGTTTTTATCTAAACATAAGTTTTATTTAAACAATCACAGTTCAATATAACAATCACAGTTTGATTAATAATAAGTCTTGTAAATATTACTATTGTTTTACAGTAACAAAGTACGCTAAACATAACATTTTAGATAACATTAAAAAAAGTTTTATTACACAGTCACAGTTTGATTTTCAAAGTCTTAGTATTCGTCTTATAAATATAATATTATCTATTTGTATTTATAAAATCACAGTTGTTTCATTGGTAACACTTGTTTGTAAATAATATTAGTACTAACTAGAAAATAAAAAAAATAGTCGAAAAACAATCAACAAAAGTAATTATGCACAATTTAGGCTAAATCTAATTATACTTACTTTAAAATAGGGATTCGTTAAAATAAAAAAGAAATAACAGATCTAATCACAGAACAAATTACATCTATGTTATTGAAAAATCACATTTATTTACATTCATGTACCCACTTAATAATAGTATAGGAGTAAAAACCATCAACAAAAATACTACGTATATTCACATAATTTTTCCAAGCAGTGACCCAGGGTAATAGAGCCGGTTGCAAATTGTTGCAGTATAAAATTAATTCTTTCATCTCTTTCTTTGGTACATTTTGTAATATTATTAATGTTTTCACCATTATTTACTTTTTTATTTATAATTTCGCTTAGTTTTGACTCTTTACTGACAGAACACAGTGGAACTTTTATAGACTTCCACATAAAACCACAAATAGTTTAGAAGGGTGGCATTCCAAAATTAATAGGTATTTGGAGAGCAAGAGAAGACCCAACATATTGATTTTTTTAGACACCCTCAGTAAAGAGTCAAAACTAAGCGAAATTATAAATAAAAAAGTAAATGATGGTGAAAACATTAATAAATATTAGAAAATATACCAAAGAATTAAGTTTATACTGCAACAATTTGCAACCGGCTCTATTACCCTGGGTCACTGCTTGGAAAAATTATGTGAATATACGTAGTATTTTTGTTGATGGTTTTTACTCCTATACTATTATTAAGTGGGTACATGAATGTAAATAAATGTGATTTTTCAATAACATAGATGTAATTTGTTCTGTGATTAGATCTGTTATTTCTTTTTTATTTTAACGAATCCCTATTTTAAAGTAAGTATAATTAGATTTAGCCTAAATTGTGCATAATTACTTTTGTTGATTGTTTTTCGACTATTTTTTTATTTTCTAGTTAGTACTAATATTATTTACAAACAAGTGTTACCAATGAATCAACTGTGATTTTATAAATACAAATAGATAATATTATATTTATAAGACGAATACTAAGACTTTGAAAATCAAACTGTGACTGTGTAATAAAACTTTTTTTAATGTTATCTAAAATGTTATGTTTAGCGTACTTTGTTACTGTAAAACAATAGTAATATTTACAAGACTTATTATTAATCAAACTGTGATTGTTATATTGAACTGTGATTGTTTAAATAAAACTTATGTTTAGATCAAAACAATTTCATATTTTAAGTTGTAGTACTTTGTTACTGTATTAAAACTGATTTTTTAATAGAAATAGATAATAATTATTTTATTTATAAGACTTTTAATCTAACTGTTATTGTTATTAAAGAACTATTTTTTTAAATGCTAACAATGGTTATTTTAGAATATTTATTAGCGTAACTAATTAGTTAAATAAAACTTTTTCCGTGTACTGTTTGTTTTATTTATTTTATAATACCATTGTTCTGCTGACTGTACTTTGAATGTATCTGCATTAAGGGGTGAACGGGTACTTTTTAACACGCTTATATTAGCTTCACCTGTATGTTTGTTTGTTTGTTTGTATGTAACCGACTCCTTTGGACTCGATTTTGACCCACTTTAAACGGACAGATTTAATTCAAACTTTCTACACTTGTAAAGAATCAGCGACAATATAATAATTTCATAAATTTATCTCATTATCTTGATTAGGATCGCCAGGATTAAAAAAAACTAAAAAACACGCTTTTAAATAACATCAAACTAAAAAGTGAAAAATAAATATAGTTTAAAAAAACTAAAAAAACACGCTTTTAAAGCACATCAAACTAAAAAGTGAAAAATAATTCTTATTATAACCTGAAAATAATAATAAACGAAAAAAATACTAGTACTATTGTGAAAAAAAGCGTGGGTCGCTCGATAGACGAAAAATGAGGCACAGAGCGCCCCACGCTTTTTTTCACAATAGTACTGGTATTTTTTTCGTTTATTATTATTTTCAGGTTATAATAAGAATTATTTTTCACTTTTTAGTTTGATGTGCTTTAAAAGCGTGTTTTTTTAGTTTTTTTAAACTATATTTATTTTTCACTTTTTAGTTTGATGTTATTTAAAAGCGTGTTTTTTAGTTTTTTTTTAATCCTGGCGATCCTAATCAGGATAATGAGATAAATTTATGAAATTATTATATTGTCGCTGATTCTTTACAAGTGTAGAAAGTTTGAATTAAATCTGTCCATTGTTCTGCTGACTGTACTTTGAATTTTTCTGCATTAAGGGGTGAACGGGTCCTTTTTTTTTTTCAAGGAGTGTACGGGCACTTATTCCTAATTAGGGGTGAACATTGAGGAGTGTACGGGCTCGTAGCCACAATGAAAAAGGTTACCGATAATCAAAATGATCATTAATCAATAATTGATAAATATGTAGTATTAATTCTTTGTATTGTTTTGATAAGATGTTAACAGCTGATACAATTGTTATTATCTATTTTTGCATGCTACTTCCAAGTGGCGAAATGTGTCACTGTACATTATTTATATTATTTGTCACCTTTTAATACCACATTTTATGCAAATAAATGAAATGAAATGAAATGAATTATTAGTTTTACGACTTTTCTCACAACAACTATTTGCAGGCAAAACATGCGAAAACACAAGCCTTATAACATTTCACACAAAACGGTAACTAAATGTGTAAAATAATTCATTTCATTATAAATTAAAATACACAAAAATAAGCAAAGAAAACTATAGTGTAGTGTACGGTGATATAACTGGCTGTTTTTACTAATTACTTAAATTCCGTGCAAAAAAATATATTCAAACCAAGCTCTTTATAATCTTTTTATTATTATCTACACGTACCACATAATTATCCTTTTTTATTTTAGAACGTTAGAAAAATAACGAGATTTTTTTAAATCTTTAACCTTAAATTACTCAAAACTATGATTTTTCACTTATATCACTTTTCACTGAAGGTACAGAATTGTGCCGATAACTGCCTCCACAGCATCACTACCGTCTAGTTTATTTATAGTAACGCGTCGCCATAAGAACCAAGCTTGAGATAAGAACTCTGCTATGTCCCTAGAAGCGTCATAAACATGGTCTCTGAATTTAAGCACATCACGAGAGTAACGACTTTTGGGTTCGAACGTAGTTATAATATTTTGGCGTAAATCATCCCACGTAGACGTGGTAACTAGCCAGCTATCAGACCACAACTTAGCACGCCCTTTTAGCTGACTAGTCACCCTCATATGAATATCATAGTCACCGAGTTTGTAGGTAGACTTTGCAGTGGAAATGTGGTCACACCACTCGCGCACACCAACGTTACCATCAGGGTCATACGAAGGCAAAAACACTTTAGTAATTTTAACTTTGTCACCTGTTTGCTGAAGAAGTCGCTGGCTCATATTCCGCATCATGTCCCGCTGCCTGCCGGGGCTGCGTTAACAGGTCAGCTCGGGTGGACGTGCCTGCTACATTGGCTGCCGATGACGATGTACCTTCGCCAGGGTCCATCGCGGCGCGCGCCACGGTGCTCGAGCCGAAGTCTATGGAATCTGAAACATATTGGCCGGCAGAAAGATCGGGTTTTCGACGTTACGGGGATTTTTAAAAAGCGCAGCATCGATGATTCACTGTGAACCATCGATACTGCCTTCCAAATTATCCATAAGATAATTACCATCAGGGTCATACGTAGGCAAAAACACTTTAGTAATTTTAACTTTGTCACCTGTTTGCTGAAGAAGTCGCTGGCTCATATTCCGCATCATGTCCCGCTGCCTGCCGGGGCTGCGTTAACAGGTCAGCTCGGGTGGACGTGCCTGCTACATTGGCTGCCGATGACGATGTACCTTCGCCAGGGTCCATCGCGGCGCGCGCCACGGTGCTCGAGCCGAAGTCTATGGAATCTGAAACATATTGGCCGGCAGAAAGATCGGGTTTTCGACGTTACGGGGATTTTTAAAAAGCGCAGCATCGATGATTCGCTGTGAATCATCGATACTGCCTTCCAAATTATCCATAAGATAGTTACCATCAGGGTCATACGAAGGCAAAAACACTTTAGTAATTTTAACTTTGTCACCTGTTTGCTGAAGAAGTCGCTGGCTCATATTCCGCATCATGTCCCGCTGCCTGCCGGGGCTGCGTTAACAGGTCAGCTCGGGTGGACGTGCCTGCTACATTGGCTGCCGATGACGATGTACCTTCGCCAGGGTCCATCGCGGCGCGCGCCACGGTGCTCAAGCCGAAGTCTATGGAATCTGAAACATATTGGCCGGCAGAAAGATCGGGTTTTCGACGTTACGGGGATTTTTAAAAAGCGCAGCATCGATGATTCGCTGTGAATCATCGATACCGCCTTCCAAATTATCCATAAGATAATTATCACGAACTCAGATACTTGGCAACATGTTGCAGACACTTACAAGGTTTGTATAAACGTGAAAATCTAGACCCCAAAGTGCATACTTTAAGAACTAAGACCTAATAAGAGTATTTTACGTTTATATTATATTATTATATATATATATCTTTAAAACCCTTATTTTTTTCTAAATCTGTTTTTTAAACAAATATAAACAAATTCAAAACAACGTATGTAAAAATCTACAGCTCTCTATGTAAGCGCTTTATATGAAAACTAGCTAATGGCCAAACGTTCGCGCAGCGGAAATTTGAATTTCTCCGAAGTTTATGCATGCACTAATTTTATTCATACATACAAAATTACACACAAATACACACTAATTTTTGGACACATCTCTTTTCTTCTAAAGTCGATGGATTAAAAAAAGTTCCGCCAGGACAACGTTCGCCCAGCGGAATCAGTTTTTGGTGAATTTCTCCACAATGGCTGCATGCACAATTTTTTTTTACCATACACAATTACACGACGTCATACACTAAATATCTGCATACTTAAAATCTTTAAATTCAACAACATTCCGCTGGGCGTACGCACACACGTATGAACCAGGCTTAGAACAGAACGTACAAACATTCTTGTTATTCGACGGAGTTTTATTTGAATTTGGATCCACAGGGCTTTTCTCACCAGATTGAACATTTGACTCGTGAACGGTACCCCTTGTCTGACATTCATTAGATTTGTGACCTACTTTTTTACACAAATGACAATAAGGGGCACGGTTATCAACAGAATACTTAGAACGCTTGTGCGGTGGTTGATTAGAATTCTGAGAAGTACTAGGTCGTTTAGCGCGAATAGATGAAGCAACGGAGATCAATTCTGGCACGGAAGTGGCCCGAACATTCATTAATTCAATCCTAAGCCGCTCATCACTAATTCTGTACCTTCAGTGAAAAGTGATACATGTCGACCCAAATCGGTTTTTATATTCTTTGATTAAACTTATTAAAAAAAAATAACTAAATTTCTGTCTTATCCCCGTTGTTAAAAGATTAAAAATGAATGAGATTTTTTGCGTACATTGATATAAGTAAGCAATTTTTTATTGAAATTATTGTGTAAAATAATACTTTTTGATTCATACCAAAGTCATGCTCCGAACCGATCTTTATATTTCTAAAATGTATTTTAATACGACTCGAGTTACCACATCTTACGCGTACCGAAAGCTTTTACTTTAATTAATCCAAAGTGAAACAAATGAAATCCTATCACAAAACATTAAAATATTTAAACAACACATTCTAGTGAAAAGTGTTACATTTGTACATGAAACATACAAACACAAATTTATTTTCATAAAAATATGTGACTAATGATATGATACAACTGCTAATCAAACAATTTACACATAATTTATAATTTTCATAATTTATTTATTTCTCTTTACAAATGGATCAGTACACATTATTTCATACACTTATTCGGAAGTCATTATACATTTGTAAGAGACTAGTGCCTGAATTAGGTATATAAACACCTGTGTTACAGGTCACTAGGTACACACACGTAATTTATGTAGCCAATTTTGATGTGATTACAAATTTGATATTAATTCTATTAGTAAGAACATAAGGGAAATAGGACATATGATTACGTGAATAATGATGATATATCAATACCTCTTTATTATTATTAATCTTGAACAGTCTTAAAGCGTATTTAATCAGTCTCAAAAAATCAAATAGCAGATGTGTTGTACATGTAGCACTTCAACTATTCGCTATACAATACAATATATAACATCCTTTTAAAAAAACACAACTTTTAAACCTACTTATCGTTAATCTTGAACAGAAATCGAATTAGTCTTAAATCGTATGAAATCAGTCTTCAAAAATCAAACAACAGATAAATAACAATATAAACTTTTCATCCTTTTTATCATTAATCTTGAACAGTCTTAAATTGTATTAAATCAGCCTCCAAAAATCGACCAACAGATATGTTGTAGCACTGCAACTATTCTTTATCCGAAACAATATCAGGATCTGCGTCACGCAAATTTGAGTTTGTTTTCAAATTATGATAAAAATCGTTAACACTTGGATCAATGTATTCTAACAGTGATATTAAATCCCTTTTCTTTAAAACACTTATAGGAATCTTCCATTGTAACATTTTGGAACAGCATTAATACTAACTAAACTGTTGTCTTTATTCCTTTTGTCGTAAGACATCACATAATAATCATCACCTACGTAACTTTCTTTATATTCAAAAACCGGAAATTTTCCTTTACTAAATTTAATAACTCTTACATTCAACCATATCAAATAGCTTCGTGCTTGTACGAATTCATCACTGTGAGACTTAGTTTATATGGTTGAATGTAAGAGTTATTAAATTTAGTAAAGGAAAATTTCCGGTTTTTGAATATAAAGAAAGTTACGTAGGTGATGATTATTATGTGATGTCTTACGACAAAAGGAATAAAGACTACAGTTTAGTTAGTATTAATGCTGTTCCAAAATGTTACAATGGAAGATTCCTATAAGTGTTTTAAAGAAAAGGGATTTAATATCACTGTTAGAATACATTGATCCAAGTGTTAACGATTTTTATCATAATTTGATAACAAACTCAAATTTGCGTGACGCAGATCCTGATATTGTTTCGGATAACGAATAGTTGCAGTGCTACAACATATCTGTTGGTCGATTTTTGGAGACTGATTTAATACAATTTAAGACTGTTTAAGATTAATGATAAAAAGGATGAAAAGTTTATATTGTTATTTATCTGTTGTTTGATTTTTGGAGACTGATTTCATACGATTTAAGACTAATTCGATCTCTGTTCAAGATTAACGATAAGTAGGTTTAAAAGTTGTGTTTTTTTAAAAGGATGTTATATATTGTATTGTATAGCGAATAGTTGAAGTGCTACATGTACAACACATCTGCTATTTGATTTTTTGAGACTGATTAAATACGCTTTAAGACTGTTCAAGATTAATAATAAAGAGGTTTAAAAGTTATGCTTTTTTATAAGGATGTTAATTATATTGTTTTATATAGCGAATAGTTGAAGTGCTACAACAAATCTGTTGTTTGATTTATTGAGCATGTTTTAATATAAAGATAAAGATAAAGATAAATTTGGATTTTTTACATTAGATAGAACGCCAGAAGCAATTACACTATCCAATGGTCCCAATGACAAGGCCAAATACACACATTCACTCACTCAAGCACACCCAGTCTCAGAACAAATATTTGCGAATTACACAAAGATTTGTCCCATATGTTTAAAGACTAACGATACCTACTCTGATAATCAGATTAACAATAAATACCTACTTAGGTCTAAAAGTTATGTTTTAGTTCGATTTATAAAAAGGTTTTATTCTTTTGCTACTACTTGAAATTCATAAAAAAAGTGTTTATTCAAGAATTGTTTATTAAAGAAACGCTTTTTTAATTAGTTATTATTTTATAATGATATTAACATAGTTTTACCCTTTCTGTGACAAAAACGATTGAAAATACTTATTACTTGTATCAATAAACACTTCGATGTAAACAAAATGTATCACAATAAATTCTAGCTTGTAGCATTAATCACTTACTAGTTTGAAAAATACATTGGTGTTTAGGGGTACAATTGAATATTTACGTAGGAATTTTAAATAAAACAATGAAAAAGGTTGCCGATAATCAAAATAATCATTATTAGTTTTACGACTTTTTCTCACAACAACTATTTGCAGGCAAAACATGCGAAAACACAAGCCTTATAACATTTCACACAAAACGGTAACTAAATGTGTAAAATAATTCATTTCATTATAAATTAAAATACACAAAAATAAGCAAAGAAAACTATAGTGTAGTGTACGGTGATATAACTGGCTGTTTTTACTAATTACTTAAATTCCGTGCAAAAAAATATATTCAAACCAAGCTCTTTATAATCTTTATAATCTTTATAATATTATCTACACGTACCACATAATTATCCTTTTTTATTTGAGAACGTTAGAAAAATAACGAGATTTTTTTAAATCTTTAACCTTAAATTACCTACTCAAAACTATGATTTTTCACTTATATCACTTTTCACTGAAGGTACAGAATTGTGCCGATAACTGCCTCCACAGCATCACTACCGTCTAGTTTATTTATAGTAACGCGTCGCCATAAGAACCAAGCTTGAGATAAGAACTCTGCTATGTCCCTAGAAGCGTCATAAACATGGTCTCTGAATTTAAGCACATCACGAGAGTAACGACTTTTGGGTTCGAACGTAGTTATAATATTTTGGCGTAATTCATCCCACGTAGACGTGGTAACTAGCCAGCTATCAGACCACAACTTAGCACGCCCTTTTAGCAGACTAGTCACCCTCATACGAATATCATAGTCACCGAGTTTGTAGGTAGACTTTGCAGTGGAAATGTGGTCACACCACTCGCGCACACCAACGTTACCATCAGGGTCATACGAAGGCAAAAACACTTTAGTAATTTTAACTTTGTCACCTGTTTGCTGAAGAAGTCGCTGGCTCATATTCCGCATCATGTCCCGCTGCCTGCCGGGGCTGCGTTAACAGGTCAGCTCGGGTGGACGTGCCTGCTACATTGGCTGCCGATGACGATGTACCTTCGCCAGGGTCCATCGCGGCGCGCGCCACGGTGCTCGAGCCGAAGTCTATGGAATCTGAAACATATTGGCCGGCAGAAAGATCGGGTTTTCGACGTTACGGGGATTTTTAAAAAGCGCAGCATCGATGATTCGCTGTGAATCATCGATACTGCCTTCCAAATTATCCATAAGATAATTACCATCAGGGTCATACGAAGGCAAAAACACTTTAGTAATTTTAACTTTGTCACCTGTTTGCTGAAGAAGTCGCTGGCTCATATTCCGCATCATGTCCCGCTGCCTGCCGGGGCTGCGTTAACAGGTCAGCTCGGGTGGACGTGCCTGCTACATTGGCTGCCGATGACGATGTACCTTCGCCAGGGTCCATCGCGGCGCGCGCCACGGTGCTCGAGCCGAAGTCTATGGAATCTGAAACATATTGGCCGGCAGAAAGATCGGGTTTTCGACGTTACGGGGATTTTTAAAAAGCGCAGCATCGATGATTTGCTGTGAATCATCGATACCGCCTTCCAAATTATCCATAAGATAATTATCACGAACTCAAATTAACCTACTTTCTGTCATAGTCAAATAGATTTAGGTGTACACAAATAAATGACCTATAAATTATATCGAAACAATTGTGTTATCACCTATACCGGGTTCAATACCAGTATTAGACTGTAAATTTTGGGATGTTACCTAAATGTATTGCACGGCCGCTTTTTTGTAGCCATCCGAACTTGGTCGGGTTACGTAGGTTTTCGATGCTTCGTCAGTATTTTAATTGTTTTTCTTTAATTACTGAATTTAATAACATGAAATTTTGCATGTGCATAGTTGAATGAATACACTAATTATTGGCATACATTTTACCATGCAATTCCTTTAGAACGTCGTGATATTTGACTGCTTTGTAAACAGTGATCTATTCATGGTAAATTGCCCTACAACTCTTTAATTACTAACGAAACATCATTGATACTTGGCAACATGTTGCAGACACTTACAAGGTTTGTATAAACGTGAAAATCTAGACCCCAAAGTGCATACTTTAAGAACTAAGACCTAATAAGAGTATTTTACGTTAATATTATATATATATATCTTTAAAACCCTTATTTTTTTCTTAATCTGTTTTTTAAACAAATATAAACAAATTCAAAACAACGTATGTAAAAATCTACAGCTCTCTATGTAAGCGCTTTATATGAAAACTAGCTAATGGCCAAACGTTCGCGCAGCGGAAATTTGAATTTCTCCAAAGTTTATGCATGCACTAATTTTATTCATACATACAAAATTACACACAAATACACACTAATTTTTGGACACATCTCTTTTCTTCTAAAGTCGATGGATTAAAAAAAGTTCCGCCAGGACAACGTTCGCCCAGCGGAATCAGTTTTTGGTGAATTTCTCCACAATGGCTGCATGCACAATTTTTTTTTTACCATACACAATTACACGACGTCATACACTAAATATCTGCATACTTAAAATCTTTAAATTCAACAACATTCCGCTGGGCGTACGCACACACGTATGACCAGGCTTAGAACAGAACGTACAAACATTCTTGTTATTCGACGGAGCTTTATTTGAATTTGGATCCACAGGGCTCTTCTCACCAGATTGAACATTTGACTCGTGAACGGTACCCCTTGTCTGACATTCATTAGATTTGTGACCTACTTTTTTACACAAATGACAATAAGGGGCACGGTTATCAACAGAATACTTAGAACGCTTGTGCGGTGGTTGATTAGAATTCTGAGAAGTACTAGGTCGTTTAGCGCGAATAGATGAAGCAACGGAGATCAATTCTGGCACGGAAGTGGCCCGAACATTCATTAATTCAATCCTAAGCCGCTCATCACTAATTCTGTACCTTCAGTGAAAAGTGATACATGTCGACCCAGATCGGTTTTTATATTCTTTGATTAAACTTATTAAAAAAAAATAACTAAATTTCTGTCTTATCCCCGTTGTTAAAAGATTAAAAATGAATGAGATTTTTTGCGTACATATCAATGTACATAAAATTAATACTATTGAAACTAACGTGAGAAGACATCATTACTAGAGAAACACACGGGTTACTCACGTATTTTAAGTCGGAATTCTGCCGACCGGTTTCTATACTTCATTAAGGAAGTATTTTCATCAGGGCTGTGAATGCAGTACGCTCGATGCAGTCAGTGCCCCGGCTCGCGCTACACTGCGGTTGACAGCTCGAAGAGCGCGACGGGAGGGGGGAATGACAGGTCCTTGCGGCGTCCTTGATGGTGACGTAGTTGTTGGCTGTGGCGGCTGGTCGTCGTCGCTTATGGTGTCCGGTGTGTACGGTATCGTAGAATGGAAAAAGCTGACCGTATCAGGATTCCATGTCACGTCGTAACGTACGTAACTGTATGGCTTACCAAAGGTCCATAAAACTGACGTTCCTCTGAGGCCCATCGTGAGTCAGATAGACTCACCTACATACAAAACAGCCCGTTTCTTGTCAGATATGCTTCAACCATTAACAGGGAAAACTGCGAGCTATGTTAAGGATTCGACACATTTCATAGCACTTCTGAATGATGTGTGCCTGCTAGATGAGGAGCTAATGGTGAGTTTCGATGTAACATCTCTGTTCACCAACATACCGGTAGAGGACACAATTAACATAATTTCAGACCTAACAGAAATTGCAGGTATACCTACCGAGTACATGAAGCTTATAGAGTTTAGTCTCACCAATGGCTATTTTGTCTGGCGGGGTGACTATTATTTGCAGACCGATGGAGTAGCGATGGGCTCTCCTATAGCTCCAGTAATAGCCAACATATTTATGGAGTGGTTTGAGGATGTGGCACTTAGTAGCGCAACGCACAAGCCCCGGTACTGGTGGCGGTACGTAGACGATGTGTTTGCGATTGTGAACAGAAATCATGTGTCAGAGTTACTGGAACATCTGAACTCTGTGCATAGAAAGATTTCGTTCACCACAGAGCAAGAGATTGATAAAAAACTGGCCTTTCTCGACGTACTGGTGTTACGAGAACCAAATGGTCGTCTGACACACACGGTATATCGTAAACCTACGCACACAGACCGCTACTTAATGGCTGACTCGCATCACCATCCTGCTCATTTGGCATCAGTGCCACGCACTCTAATAACAAGAGCGCTCAGACTATGCGATCCACAACATGTAGACTCAGAGCTGAAACACGTGAGACAGGTACTTGAAAACAATGGTTACCAGTGGAGACATAGCTACCGGTTGAGTACCAACTACAACACTCGCCCCTCGACAGTGGACAGAGCGCCATTGTTCCTACCGTATGTCAAAGGTGCCACAGACAAAATCGGATATATGTTGCGTCGTAGATATGGCATCAAAACGATATTCCGGCCCTTGACACAACTGAGACAATTGATACGTTCTCCTAAGGACAGAGAACCACTTAGCGTCCCAGGCGTATACAATGTCCCGTGTAGCTGTGGGAAAAGTTACGTGGGTGAAACAGGACGCTGTATAGCGACTAGACTCACAGAACATGTCAGGAGCCTGAAGAAACTTGATACCAACGGCTCCGCCATCGCCGAACATGCATTGGATTCGGGTGCTAGGCACTATATACACTTTGACAAAACCAAGGTGTTGGCCAAGGAGAAGGCCTTCTTACCAAGGAAAATACGCGAGTCAATTGAGATCGCAAAGCACCCGAATTTCAACCGTGATACGGGGTGGTCCCTATCAGCAACTTGGAAGCCAATTCTTCAGGCTGAACCGTGTACCAGTGACGTGACATGGAATCCTGATACGGTCAGCTTTTTCCATTCTACGATACCGTACACACCGGACACCATAAGCGACGACGACCAGCCGCCACAGCCAACAACTACGTCACCATCAAGGACGCCGCAAGGACCTGTCATTCCCCCCTCCCGTCGCGCTCTTCGAGCTGTCAACCGCAGTGTAGCGCGAGCCGGGGCACTGACTGCATCGAGCGTACTGCATTCACAGCCCTGATGAAAATACTTCCTTAATGAAGTATAGAAACCGGTCGGCAGAATTCCGACTTAAAATACGTGAGTAACCCGTGTGTTTCTCTAGTACATAAAATTGCTTACTTAAATCAATAAGTAAGCAATTTTTTATTGAAATTATTGTGTAAAATAATACTTTTTGATTCATACCAAAGTGCTCCGAACTGATCTTTATATTTCTAAAATGTATTTTAATACGACTCGAGTTACTACATCTTACGCGTACCGAAAGCTTTTACTTTAATTAATCCAAAGTGAATCAATGAAATCCTATCACAAAACATTAAAAAATTTAAACAACACATTCTAGTGAAAAGTGTTACATTTGTACATGAAACATACAAACACAAATTTATTTTCATAAAAATATGTGACTAATGATATGATACAACTGCTAATCAAACAATTTACACGTAATTTATGTAGCCAATTTTGATGTCATTACAAATTTGATATTAATTCTATTAGTAAGAACATAAGGGAAATAGGACATATGATTCCGTGAATAATGATGATATATCAATACCTCTTTAATATTATTAATCTTGAACAGTCTTAAAGCGTATTTAATCAGTCTCAAAAAATCAAATAGCAGATGTGTTGTACATGTAGCACTTCAACTATTCGCAATACAATACAATATATAACATCCTTTTAAAAAAACACAACTTTTAAACCTACTTATCGTTAATCTTGAACAGAGATCGAATTAGTCTTAAATCGTATGAAATCAGTCTCCAAAAATCAAACAACAGATAAATAACAATATAAACTTTTCATCCTTTTTATCATTAATCTTGAACAGTCTTAAATTGTATTAAATCAGCCTCCAAAAATCGACCAACAGATATGTTGTAGCACTGCAACTATTCGTTATCCGAAACAATATCAGGATCTGCGTCACGCAAATTTGAGTTTGTTATCAAATTATGATAAAAATCGTTAACACTTGGATCAATGTATTCTAACAGTGATATTAAATCCCTTTTCTTTAAAACACTTATAGGAATCTTCCATTGTAACATTTTGGAACAGCATTAATACTAACTAAACTGTAGTCTTTATTCCTTTTGTCGTAAGACATCACATAATAATCATCACCTACGTAACTTTCTTTATATTCAAAAACCGGAAATTTTCCTTTACTAAATTTAATAACTCTTACATTCTACCATAATTGTAATCGTGCTTGTACGAATTTATCACTGTGAGACTTCGTTTATATGGTTATATGTAAGAGTTATTAAATTTAGTAAAGGAAAATTTCCGGTTTTTGAATATAAAGAAAGTTACGTAGGTGATGATTATTATGTGATGTCTTACGACAAAAGGAATAAAGACAACAGTTTAGTTAGTATTAATGCTGTTCCAAAATGTTACAATGGAAGATTCCTATAAGTGTTTTAAAGAAAAGGGATTTAATATCACTGTTAGAATACATTGATCCAAGTGTTAACGATTTTTATCATAATTTGATAACAAACTCAAATTTGCGTGACGCAGATCCTGATATTGTTTCGGATAACGAATAGTTGCAGTGCTACAACATATCTGTTGGTCGATTTTTGGAGACTGATTTAATACAATTTAAGACTGTTTAAGATTAATGATAAAAAGGATGAAAAGTTTATATTGTTATTTATCTGTTGTTTGATTTTTGGAGACTGATTTCATACGATTTAAGACTAATTCGATCTCTGTTCAAGATTAACGATAAGTAGGTTTAAAAGTTGTGTTTTTTTAAAAGGATGTTATATATTGTATTGTATAGCGAATAGTTGAAGTGCTACATGTACAACACATCTGCTATTTGATTTTTTGAGACTGATTAAATACGCTTTAAGACTGTTCAAGATTAATAATAAAGAGGTTTAAAAGTTATGCTTTTTTATAAGGATGTTAATTATATTGTTTTATATAGCGAATAGTTGAAGTGCTACAACAAATCTGTTGTTTGATTTATTGAGCATGTTTTAATATGTTTAAAGACTAACGATACCTACTCTGATAATCAGATTAACAATAAATACCTACTTAGGTCTAAAAGTTATGTTTTAGTTCGATTTATAAAAAGGTTTTATTCTTTTGCTACTACTTGAAATTCATAAAAAAAGTGTTTATTCAAGAATTGTTTATTAAAGAAACGCTTTTTTAATTAGTTATTATTTTATAATGATTATAACATAGTTTTACCCTTTCTGTGACAAAAACGTTTGAAAATACTTATTACTTGTATCAATAAACACTTCGATGTAAACAAAATGTATCACAATAAATTCTAGCTTGTAGCATTAATCACTTACTAGTTTGAAAAATACATTGGTGTTTAGGGGTACAATTGAATATTTACGTAGGAATTTTAAATAAAACAATGAAAAAGGTTGCCGATAATCAAAATGATCATTATTAGTTTTACGACTTTTTCTCACAACAACTATTTGCAGGCAAAACATGCGAAAACACAAGCCTTATAACATTTCACACAAAACGGTAACTAAATGTGTAAAATAATTCATTTCATTATAAATTAAAATACACAAAAATAAGCAAAGAAAACTATAGTGTAGTGTACGGTGATATAACTGGCTGTTTTTACTAATTACTTAAATTCCGTGCAAAAAAAATATATTCAAACCAAGCTCTTTATAATCTTTATAATATTATCTACACGTACCACATATCCTTTTTTATTTTAGAACGTTAGAAAAATAACGAGATTTTTTTAAATCATTAACCTAAAATTACTCAAAACTATGATTTTTCACTTATATCACTTTTCACTGAAGGTACAGAATTGTGCCGATAACTGCCTCCACAGCATCACTACCGTCTAGTTTATTTATAGTAACGCGTCGCCATAAGAACCAAGCTTGAGATAAGAACTCTGCTATGTCCCTAGAAGCGTCATAAACATGGTCTCTGAATTTAAGCACATCACGAGAGTAACGACTTTCGGGTTCGAACGTAGTTATAATATTTTGGCGTAATTCATCCCACGTAGACGTGGTAACTAGCCAGCTATCAGACCACAACTTAGCACGCCCTTTTAGCAGACTAGACACCCTCATACGAATATCGTAGTCACCGAGTTTGTAGGTAGACTTTGCAGTGGAAATGTGGTCACACCACTCGCGCACACCAACGTTACCATCAGGGTCATACAAAGGTAAAAACACTTTAGTAATTTTAACTTTCTCACCTGTTTGCTGAAGAAGTCGCTGGCTCATATTCCGCATCATGTCCATCATATGCATGTAGAATTCGGGTGGCACACTGCCTGCCTGCCGGGGCTGCGTTAACAGGTCAGCACGGGTGGACGTGCCTGCTACATTGGCTGCCGATGACGATGTACCTTCGCCAGGGTCCATCGCGGCGCGCGCCACGGTGCTCGAGCCGAAGTCTATGGAATCTGAAACATATTGGCCGGCAGAGAGGGATCGCTGGGGCGATCCCACTTCTGAGATCGGGTTTTCGACGTTACAGGGATTTTTAAAAAGCGCAGCATCGATGATTCGCTGTGAATCATCGATACTGCCTTCCAAATTATCCATAAGATAATTATCAGGAACTCAAATTAACCTACTTTCTGTCATAGTCAAATAGATTTAGGTGTACACAAATAAATGACCTATAAATTATATCGAAACAATTGTGTTATCACCTATACCGGGTTCAATACCAGTATTATACTGTACATTTTGGGATGTTACCTAAATATATATTGCACGGCCGCTTTTTTGTAGCCATCCGAACTTGGTCGGGTTATGTAGGTTTTCGATGCTTCGTCAGTATTTTAATTGTTTTTCTTTAATTACTGAATTTAATGACATGAAATTTTGCATGTGCATAGTTGAATGAATACACTAATTATTGGCATACATTTTACCATGCAATTCCTTTAGAACGTCGTGATATTTGACTGCTTTGTAAACAGTGATCTATTCATGGTAAATTGCCCTACAACTATTTAATTACTAACGGAACATCATTGATACTTGGCAACATGTTGCAGACACTTACAAGGTTTGTATAAACGTGGAAATCTAGATCCCAAAGTGCATACTTTAGAACTAAGACCTAATAAGAGTATTTTACGTTTATATTTATATCTTAAAAAACCCTTATTTTTTTTCTAAATCGGTTTTTTAAACAAATATAAACAAATTCAAAACAACGTATGTAAAAAAAACCGACTTCAAAAAGTAGGTAAACTAAAAAGCAAAAAATAAATTTACTTTGCACAAAATAATAGGTTTTTTCATTTAGTTAAATAGAAAGTATTAAATAATTAATTTATAATTATGAAGTCGGTGCCAAGTAAATCGGATAATTAAGAACTAATATTCAGTCAAAAAATACCTACAGAGTTATTGTTTACTTGGCACCAACTTCAGAATTATTTTATTTTACGATTTTAAGTGATAGGTAGACCGATCAAGAATGTTTCTCGAATGAGGAGACGACGTTTACTTGAGACGGAAAACTTATTAATAATAGTCCCCGTACTCCTAACCGTTGAGGAGTTGTACCTACCAGCATCAGCTCAGCAACTTAAAATGCAAATATCCAAGTAGTTTTAGGTAATATACGAAAAACAATATAGAAGCCTTTGAAATTTGAGGGTTACCCATGATTTCTCTAGGATCCCATCATCAAATCATGACCTCATATTATGAATATACATAATTATTATTCAACGTCTCGCCTCATCTGTGTATAACTTGAAAGAATACAGTAAACGGCCTCAAGGAGCCTATATTTAAAGAATTATCGTTATAGTATAGTTGTACCTTCCAGCATCAGCTCAGCAACATAAAATGCTGACTACTAGATGCAAATATCCGAGTAGCTTTAGATAATATAAAAAAAACAATATAGAAGCCTTTTAAATTTGAGGGTTGCCCTCGATTTCTCTAGGATCCAATCATTAAGGGCACTTAGGGGCACGGTTATCAACAGAATACTTAGAACGCTTGTGCGGTGGTTGATTAGAATTCTGAGAAGTACTAGGTCGTTTAGCGCGAATAGATGAAGCAACGGAGATCAATTCTGGCACGGAAGTGGCCCGAACATTCATTAATTCAATCCTAAGCCGCTCATCACTAATTCTGTACCTTCAGTGAAAAGTGATACATGTCGCTTATTAAAAAAAAAATTAACTAAATTTCTGTCTTATCCCCGTTGTTATAAGATTAAAAATGAATGAGATTTTTTTGCGTACATTGATAATATATGTAAGCAATTTTTTATTGAAATAATTGTGTAAAATAATACTTTTTGATTCATACCAAAGTGCTCCGAACCGATCTTTATATTTCTAAAATGTATTTTAATACGTCTCGAGTTACCACATCTTACGCGTACCGAAAGCTTTTACTTCAATTAATCCAAAGTGATACAAATGAAATCCTACCACAAAACATTAAAAAATTGAAACAATACATTCTAGTGAAAAGTGTTACATTTGTACATGAAACATACAAACACAAATTTATTTTAATAAAAATATGTGACTAATTATACAACTGCTAATCAAACAATCTACACGTAATTTATGTAGCCAATTTTGATGTGATTACAAATTTAATATTAATTCTATTAGTAAGAACATAAGGGAAATAGGACATAAATATGATTACGTGAATAATGATGATATATCAATACCTCTTTATTATTATTAATCTTGAACAGTCTTAAAGCGTATTTAATCAGTCTCAAAAAATCAAATAACAGATGTGTTGTACATGTAGCACTTCAACTATTCGCTATACAATACAATATATAACATCCTTTTAAAAGAACACAACTTTTAAACCTACTTATCGTTAATCTTGAACAGAAATTGAATTAGTCTTAAATCGTATGAAATCAGTCTCCAAAAATCAAATAACAGATAACAATATAATTTTCTTATAAAAAAAACATAACTTTAAATCCTTTTTATCATTAATCTTGAACAGTCTTAAATTGTATTAAATCAGTCTACAAAAATCGAACAACAGATATGTTGTAGCACTGCAACTATTCATTATCCGAAACAATATCAGGATCTGCTTCACGCAAATTTGAGTTTGTTATCAAATTATGATAAAAATCGTTAACACTTGGATCAATGTATTCTAACAGTGATATTAAATCCCTTTTCTTTAAAACACTTATAGGAATCGGTCCATTTTAACATTTTGGAACAGCATTAATACTAACTAAACTGTAGTCTTTATTCCGTTTGTCGTAAGACATCACATAATAATCATCACCTACGTAACTTTCTTTATATTCAAAAACCGGAAATTTTCCTTTACTAAATTTAATAACTCTTACATTCAACCATATAAACTAAGTCTCACAGTGATGAATTCGTACAAGCACGAAGCTATTTGATATGGTTGAATGTAAGAGTTATTAAATTTAGTAAAGGAAAATTTCCGGTTTTTGAATATAAAGAAAGTTACGTAGGTGATGATTATTATGTGATGTCTTACGACAAACGGAATAAAGACTACAGTTTAGTTAGTATTAATGCTGTTCCAAAATGTTACAATGGACCGATTCCTATAAGTATTTTAAAGAAAAGGGATTTTATATCACTGTTAGAATACATTGATCCCAGTGTTAACGATTTTTATCATAATTTGATAACAAACTCAAATTTGCGTGACGCAGATCCTGATATTGTTTCGGATAATGAATAGTTGCAGTGCTACAACATATCTGTTGGTCGATTTTTGGAGACTGATTTAATACAATTTAAGACTGTTCAAGATTAATGATAAAAAGGATGAAAAGTTATGTTTTTTTTATAAGAAAATTATATTGTTATCTGTTGTTTGATTTTTGAAGACTGATTTCATACGATTTAAGACTAATTCGATCTCTGTTCAAGATTAACGATAAGTAGGTTTAAAAGTTGTGTTTTTTTAAAAGGATGTTATATTGTATTGTATAGCGAATAGTTGAAGTGCTACATGTACAACACATCTGTGCATGAAAGGGTGTGTGGGGTATCGAGACAATTAATTTAATATTTTTTGACGAGCCCGTACACCCCTTACGTATAATCTATATTATTTGAATTATTTTACAAATGAAAAAGTACCGTTAGACAAAAAATGCTAAGAAATTTAAAAATAAATCTAATGTTTACCCGTGCCAATCCGGGACGGGCCGCTAGTATATATATAATTATTATGTTTATTCAATATCTACAGTAAATTATTTTATCATACTAAACCATTTAATCAATGTTAAAATGTAATAATTTTTAATGTTACTTAATATAAATTCTAAATCGTTCTTAAAAAAGTTAGCATTTAAAAAAATTGTTCTTTAATAACAATAACAGTTAGATTAAAAGTCTTTTAAATAAAATAATTAGTATCTATTTCTATTAAAAAATCACAGTTTTAATACAGTAACAAAGTACTACAACTTAAAATATGAAATTGTTTTTATCTAAACATAAGTTTTATTTAAACAATCACAGTTCAATATAACAATCACAGTTTGATTAATAATAAGTCTTGTAAATATTACTATTGTTTTACAGTAACAAAGTACGCTAAACATAAAATTTTAGATAACATTAAAAAAAGTTTTATCACACAGTCACAGTTTGATTTTCAAAGTCTTAGTATTCGTCTTATGAATATAATATTATCTATTTGTATTTATAAAATCACAGTTGTTTCATTGGTAACACTTGTTTGTAAATAATATTAGTACTAACTAGAAAATAAAAAAATAGTCGAAAAACAATCAACAAAAGTAATTATGCACAATTTAGGCTAAATCTAATTATACTAACTTTAAAATAGGGATTCGTTAAAATAAAAAAGAAATAACAGATCTAATCACAGAACAAATCACATCTATGTTATTGAAAAATCACATTTATTTACATTCATGTACCCACTTAATAATAGTATAGGAGTAAAAACCATCAACAAAAATACTACGTATATTCACATAATTTTTCCAAGCAGTGACCCAGGGTAATAGAGCCGGTTGCAAATTGTTGCAGTATAAAATTAATTCTTTCATCTCTTTCTTTGGTACATTTTCTAATATTATTAATGTTTTCACCATTATTTACTTTTTTATTTATAATTTCGCTTAGTTTTGACTCTTTACTGACAGAACACAGTGGAACTTTCATAGACTTCCACATAAAACCACAAATAGTTTAGAAGGGTGGCATTCCAAAATTAATAGGTATTTGGAGAGCAAGAGAAGACCCAACATATTGATTTTTTTAGACACCCTCAGTAAAGAGTCAAAACTAAGCGAAATTATAAATAAAAAAGTAAATGATGGTGAAAACATTAATAAATATTAGAAAATATACCAAAGAATTAAGTTTATACTGCAACAATTTGCAACCGGCTCTATTACCCTGGGTCACTGCTTGGAAAAATTATGTGAATATACGTAGTATTTTTGTTGATGGTTTTTATTCCTATACTATTATTAAGTACATGAATGTAAATATGTAAATGTGATTTTCAATAACATGGATGTGATTTGTTCTGTGATTAGATCCGTTATTTCTTTTTTATTTTAACGAATCCCTATTTTAAAGTTAGTATAATTAGATTTAGCCTAAATTGTGCATAATTACTTTTGTTGATTGTTTTTCGACTATTTTTTTATTTTCTAGTTAGTACTAATATTATTTACAAACAAGTGTTACCAATGAAACAACTGTGATTTTATAAATACAAATAGATAATATTATATTCATAAGACAAATACTAAGACTTTGAAAATCAAACTGTGACTGTGTAATAAAACTTTTTTTAATGTTATCTAAAATTTTATGTTTAGCGTACTTTGTTACTGTAAAATAATAGTAATATTTACAAGACTTATTATTAATCAAACTGTGATTGTTATATTGAACTGTGATTGTTTAAATAAAACTTATGTTTAGATCAAAACAATTTCATATTTTAAGTTGTAGTACTTTGTTACTGTATTAAAACTGATTTTTTAATAGAAATAGATAATAATTATTTTATTTAAAAGACTTTTAATCTAACTGTTATTGTTATTAAAGAACTATTTTTTTAAATGCTAACAATGGTTATTTTAGAATATTTATTAGCGTAACTAATTAGTTAAATAAAACTTTTTCCGTGTACTGTTTGTTTTATTTATTTTATAATACCATTGTTCTGCTGACTGTACTTTGAATTTATCTGCATTAAGGGGTGAACGGGTACTTTTTTTTTTTTTCAAGGAGTGTACGGGCACTTATTCCTAATTAGGGGTGAACATTGAGGAGTGTACGGGCTCGTAGCCACAATGAAAAAGGTTACCGATAATCAAAATGATCATTAATCAATAATTGATAAATATGTAGTATTAATTCTTTGTATTGTTTTGATAAGATGTTAACAGCTGATACAATTGTTATTATCTATTTTTGCATGCTACTTCCAAATGGCGAAATGTGTCACTGTACATTATTTATATTATTTGTCACCTTTTAATACCACATTTTATGCAAATAAATGAAATGAAATGAAATGAATTATTAGTTTTACGACTTTTCTCACAACAACTATTTGCAGGCAAAACATGCGAAAACACAAGCCTTATAACATTTCACACAAAACGGTAACTAAATGTGTAAAATAATTCATTTCATTATAAATTAAAATACACAAAAATAAGCAAAGAAAACTATAGTGTAGTGTACGATGATATAACTGGCTGTTTTTACTAATTACTTAAATTCCGTGCAAAAAAATATATTCAAACCAAGCTCTTTATAATCTTTATAATATTATCTACACGTACCACATAATTATCCTTTTTTATTTTAGAACGTTAGAAAAATAACGAGATTTTTTTAAATCTTTAACCTTAAATTACTCAAAACTATGATTTTTCACTTATATCACTTTTCACTGAAGGTACAGAATTGTGCCGATAACTGCCTCCACAGCATCACTACCGTCTAGTTTATTTATAGTAACGCGTCGCCATAAGAACCAAGCTTGAGATAAGAACTCTGCTATGTCCCTAGAAGCGTCATAAACATAGTCTCTGAATTTAAGCACATCACGAGAGTAACGACTTTTGGGTTCGAACGTAGTTATAATATTTTGGCGTAATTCATCCCACGTAGACGTGGTAACTAGCCAGCTATCAGACCACAACTTAGCACGCCCTTTTAGCAGACTAGTCACCCTCATACGAATATCATAGTCACCGAGTTTGTAGGTAGACTTTGCAGTGGAAATGTGGTCACACCACTCGCGCACACCAACGTTACCATCAGGGTCATACGAAGGCAAAAACACTTTAGTAATTTTAACTTTGTCACCTGTTTGCTGAAGAAGTCGCTGGCTCATATTCCGCATCATGTCCCGCTGCCTGCCGGGGCTGCGTTAACAGGTCAGCTCGGGTGGACGTGCCTGCTACATTGGCTGCCGATGACGATGTACCTTCGCCAGGGTCCATCGCGGCGCGCGCCACGGTGCTCGAGCCGAAGTCTATGGAATCTGAAACATATTGGCCGGCAGAAAGATCGGGTTTTCGACGTTACGGGGATTTTTAAAAAGCGCAGCATCGATGATTCGCTGTGAACCATCGATACTGCCTTTCAAATTATCCATAAGATAATTACCATCAGGGTCATACGAAGGCAAAAACACTTAAGTAATTTTAACTTTGTCACCTGTTTGCTGAAGAAGTCGCTGGCTCATATTCCGCATCATGTCCCGCTGCCTGCCGGGGCTGCGTTAACAGGTCAGCTCGGGTGGACGTGCCTGCTACATTGGCTGCCGATGACGATGTACCTTCGCCAGGGTCCATCGCGGCGCGCGCCACGGTGCTCGAGCCGAAGTCTATGGAATCTGAAACATATTGGCCGGCAGAAAGATCGGGTTTTCGACGGTACGGGGATTTTTAAAAAGCGCAGCATCGATGATTCGCTGTGAACCATCGATACTGCCTTCCAAATTATCCATAAGATAATTACCATCAGGGTCATACGTAGGCAAAAACACTTTAGTAATTTTAACTTTGTCATCTGTTTGCTGAAGAAGTCGCTGGCTCATATTCCGCATCATGTCCCGCTGCCTGCCGGGGCTGCGTTAACAGGTCAGCTCGGGTGGACGTGCCTGCTACATTGGCTGCCGATGACGATGTACCTTCGCCAGGGTCCATCGCGGCGCGCGCCACGGTGCTCGAGCCGAAGTCTATGGAATCTGAAACATATTGGCCGGCAGAAAGATCGGGTTTTCGACGTTACGGGGATTTTTAAAAAGCGCAGCATCAATGATTCGCTGTGAATCATCGATACTGCCTTCCAAATTATCCATAAGATAATTACCATCAGGGTCATACGAAGGCAAAAACACTTTAGTAATTTTAACTTTGTCACCTGTTTGCTGAAGAAGTCGCTGGCTCATATTCCGCATCATGTCCCGCTGCCTGCCGGGGCTGCGTTAACAGGTCAGCTCGGGTGGACGTGCCTGCTACATTGGCTGCCGATGACGATGTACCTTCGCCAGGGTCCATCGCGGCGCGCGCCACGGTGCTCGAGCCGAAGTCTATGGAATCTGAAACATATTGGCCGGCAGAAAGATCGGGTTTTCGACGTTACGGGGATTTTTAAAAAGCGCAGCATCGATGATTCGCTGTGAATCATCGATACCGCCTTCCAAATTATCCATAAGATAATTATCACGAACTCAGATACTTGGCAACATGTTGCAGACACTTACAAGGTTTGTATAAACGTGAAAATCTAGACCCCAAAGTGCATACTTTAAGAACTAAGACCTAATAAGAGTATTTTACGTTTATATTATATATATATATCTTTAAAACCCTTATTTTTTTCTAAATCTGTTTTTTAAACAAATATAAACAAATTCAAAACAACGTATGTAAAAATCTACAGCTCTCTATGTAAGCGCTTTATATGAAAACTATCATTTCTATCATTTAGCCTTTCATAGTCCACTGCTGGACATAGGCCTCTCTCAATTTGCGCCACAACACCCGGTCCTGCGCCTTCCGCATCCAGTCCCCTCCAGCGACCTTTTTCAGGTCGTCAGTCCACCTGGCAGGGGGGCGTCCTACCTTACGGTTGCCGAGTCGCGGTCTCCATTCTAGGACTCGTTTGCTCCAGCGGCTGTCGGTCCTTCGGCAGACGTGACCAGCCCACTGCCACTTCAGCGAGCTTATTTTGCGAGCTATGTCGGTTACTTTGGTTCTTTGTCGGATGACCTCATTACGAATTTTATCCTTCAAAGAAACTCCGAGCATAGCTCGCTCCATAGCCCGCTGCGCGACTTTAAATTTGTGGACTAGTGCAACCGTTAATGTCCACGTCTCGGCACCGTAGGTCATAACAGGTAGGACGCACTGGTTGTAGACTTTCGTCTTCAGGCACTGCGGTAAAGGCAAAGAGAAGACTTGACGAAGTTTGCCAAATGCTGCCCAACCCAACCGGATCCTTCTGTCGACTTCTCGCTCGAAGTTGTTTCTACCAAGCCTAATGACCTGCCCTAGGTAGATATATTCCTGAACAACTTCGAGCATCGATCCGTCGACAAATATTGGTCTCGGCATAACATGCTCATTAAGCATGATTTTGGTTTTATCCAAATTCATGCCGAGACCAACACGTCGTGAAGCTCCATCTAGGCCGTGCAGCATTTCGCTCAGCTGTTCCAGCGACTCCGCAACTATGACGATATCATCGGCAAACCGAAGGTGCGAGATGTACTCACCGTTCACGTTTATACCCCGTCCAGTCCAGTCCAGAGTCTTAAAGACATCCTCGAGAGCGTTGGTGAACAGCTTCGGGGATATGACATCCCCCTGTCTCACCCCCCGACGCAGCTCTATACGGTTTGTCTTCTGGTCCTGGATCTGGACGGTCATGGTGGCGGTGTCATACAAGCATCTCAGCACCTCGATGTATCGCCAGTCGATACGACACCGTTGCAGAGCATCCAGAACCGCCCAAGTTTCGATGGAGTCGAAGGCTTTCTCGTAGTCCACAAAAGCCAGACACAGCGGCTGATTGTACTCTTCGGTTTTCTGTACAATCTGCCGAACAGTATGGATGTGGTCTACGGTACTAAAGCCTTTTCGAAACCCGGCTTGTTCTGGTGGCTGGAACTCGTCAAGTCTCCTGGCGAGGCGGTTCGTGACTACTCTCGAGAACAACTTGTAGATGTGGCTCAGGAGTGAGATAGGTCTGTAGTTCTTCAGTAAGGTTTTGTCACCTTTTTTGAAGAACAGAACCACCGCACTCCCGCTCCACGCCTGTGGTGTCAAGCCTTGGTGAATGACGGAACTAAAGAGACTCGCTAGCTCTTTCAGGACTGGGGTCCCACCGGCTTTAAGGAGCTCGGTTGTAATTCCGTCATCACCCGGCGCCTTGTTGTTCTGCAGTTGTCTGAGAGCTGCCTCGACCTCGACCGGGTCGACATCCGGGATGTCTTCGGTGTAGTGGCGCGTAAGTGGGGCTCTGTGGTCATCATCGCTTGGTCTCGTTGGTTTAGTCATCCGTGATGCGTATAGGTGTCTATAGAAACTCTCAATTTCCTCGAGTATCTCGAACTTAGAGGTGACGGTCCTGCCATCCCCAGTCCTCAGTTTCGTCAGATGGGGTCTACCTAGTTGCTGAGCGAAAACTTTGGTGCCTCTATTTCGCTCAATCGCAGCCTCAATATTTCGAGTGCTGCAGCGTCGGAGGTCACGTCGCGTCAGTTTCCTGATTTTCAGGTTTAGGGACCGCCTATCTGACGAAGACATCTGAGTGTCTGGCGTTTCTCGTCTTTCCTTCATAAGTTCGAGAGTCTCGGGTGAGAGCTTGGACTCCCTATTATCGCGTTTTCCGGGAAACAACCTTCGAGACACGTTTTGTAGCGTTTTGACCACTGTGTCGGTTTTTCCGTCAACATTGTCCGTGGTTTCCAGCAGAGCGAAACGATTTTGGAGTTCCAACTGGAACTTTTCGGAACCTAAGGCTATTTGGGGCAGCGTGGGTCGGAGAATAGGTCTTATCATCCTAACTCTTTCGGCCTTAAGGTTGATATTTAGAGAGCCTCGGACGAGTCTATGATCACTACCGGTATTAAACCTATTGATCACCGAGACGTCTCTAAATATATGCCGCTTGTCCGTGATGATAAAATCTATCTCGTTCCTCGTCACATTATCGGGGCTTCGCCATGTCCACTTTCTGTGGGGCTTCTTCTTAAAGAAAGAATTCATTAAGAAGAGCCCCTGAGACTCTAGAAAGTTTACCAGCATTTGGCCCCTGTGATTTCGGCGCCCCACACCGTTAGGTCCGATTTTCGTTTCGCCGCGTTCTTGTACTCCCACTTTGGCATTAAAGTCTCCCATAACAACGTTGTAGTGAGCCTTCCTGGTACCATGTAGTGCTTTCGCTATGTCTTCGTACATGGTTTCGGCTATCTCATCAGAGTATGTCGAGGTCGGCGCATATACCTGCACCACCTTCAGAAATTTCCTGTCGGTGATTCTCAGTATTAGGTACGCTACCCTTGTCGACACACTGCTGATTTCCACAACGCTGCTAGTGAGACACTTGTTGACCAAGAAACCGACACCGCCCTGAGAGGGCCTATCACCTTCTCGGAAGTAGAAAAGGTCGCCTGACTCAAGGGTTATCGTGTCCTCCCCCTGTCTTCGGACTTCAGACAACCCCAATACATGCCAGTTTATGCGACCTAATTCTACCTCGAGTTCGGTGAGGTGTTGGTCCAGCCGTAGACTTCGTCCGTTGTACGTAGCCAGGGTCAGTTTTTTGAGGTGGTGGTAGCCTCCCGTAGCCCGGAGATTCTTAGCACCCCCTGTCCCGCCGTTACCGCGACCGCTACCTTGGAAGGGAATAGCGGGACTACCGGGAACTGGGGGCCGTCTTGTATTGTGTGGCATCATTTGAAAGGTTTTGGCCTACTGATACCACGCTGGCCAGACGGGTTGGTATAGGGTTTGATCTCGAGGGACGGCCGCCCGACACCGTGGCGGCCTACAGGCCTATCGTGTTGCTGGACGAGGCGGGAAAGCTGCTCGAAAGAGTCATTGCTACCCGTATCGTCCGGCATCTTGATGAGGTTGGTCCGGGTCTGTCGGATGCCCAGTACGGTTTCCGTGCTGGACGTTCGACGATCGGGGCCATCCTGCGCCTGAGGGCTGCTACGGAGGCGGCCGTCGCCGGCGGAGGGGTGTTGTTGGCGGTATCGTTAGATATCGCCAACGCCTTCGGGACTCTGCCATTCAGCTGCATCAGCGAGGCACTCCGGTACCATGGAGTGCCGGTTTACCTGGTGCGGCTGGTGGCCGACTATCTCGAAGGCAGGGGGGTTCTGTACGAGGACCGAGACGGAGCGATGCTCCGCAGGCCCATGTCGTGCGGTGTCCCACAGGGATCGGTCCTAGGGCCGCTCCTGTGGAACATCGGTTACGACTGGGTGCTGCGTGGGGCTTTCCCCCCGGGCCTAGACGTCATCTGCTATGCGGATGACACGCTCGTCACGGCCCGGGGTCGGAACTCCGAGGAGGCGGCACGCCTGGCCACAGTGGGTGTGTCCCAAGTGGTCGGGCGCATCGAGGCGCTGGGACTTAGGGTGGCCCCTGCCAAGACTGAGGCCGTGATGTTTCACGGGCCTCGTCGCGGGCCACCTGCTGGTGCCTCGATTACCGTCGGCTCGGTCCTCGTACGGATCGAGGCCCAGTTTAAATATCTGGGCCTAGTGATAGACAGGCGGTGGAGCTTCGACGAGCACTTCCGCATTTTGGTGCCCAAGCTGGAAGGCGTGGCTGCCGCTCTCGGTCGGCTTTTGCCGAACGTGGGTGGCGCCAGCGTCGCCAGCCGACGGCTTTACGCGGGGGTGGTACGGTCAATGGCACTGTACGGCGCACCCGTGTGGGCGGAGGCCTTGTCCGCCGGGAACAGGGCGCGGTTGTGGAGACCGCAGCGCGTCCTGGCGGTCAAGGCCATTCGTGGGTACCGCACGGTGTCGACCGACGCAGCGTGTGCGTTGGCCGGAACACCCCCGTGGGATTTGGATGCGGAAGTGCTCGCCGAAGTGTACAGGCGCAGGGCGGCTGCTCGGGCTGAGGGTTCTGTCCCCATGCCCGAGCAGCTGCGTGCGTGGCGGGAGGAGGCCCACCGGACGCTGATGGTCCGGTGGGGGAATCGGCTGGAGGCTCCACGTGCTGGTTTTCGCACCGTGGAGGCGCTCCGGCCGATTCTCGAGGAGTGGGCAGGGCGGCAGCATGGGACTCTCTCCTTCAGGCTGGTGCAGGTGCTGACCGGGCATGGTTGCTTCGGGAAGTACCTGCACAGGCTGAAGAGGGAGGCGAGCCCCATGTGCCACCACTGCGACTGCGGTGAGGACTCGGCGCAGCACACTCTCGAGCAGTGTCCTGCTTGGGAGGTGCAGCGCCGGGATCTCACCGCGGTCATTGGGAGCGACCTCTCGCTGCCGGCTGTGGTCGCGGCAATGAGCAGCGCGAGGTCGTGGGATGCGGTCGCATCCTTCTGTGAGGACGTCATCTCGCAGAAGGAGGCGGCGGAGCGGATCAGGGAGGACTCACTCCTGGCTGATCCGCTCCGCCGCCGGCGAGCTGGGCGGCGAAGGCGCGCGTACGCCGCGAGCCTAATGCCGCCCTAAGCGAGGCCGCGGGCGGTGGAGGGGGTTTTCCGCCGCCCGCTGATGCCTTCCGCGACGGAGTGACGCCCTGGGTGTGCCCGGGGCGTCGCTACGGGAGTAGGAGGACTTAGAGTCGGGTGCCCGGTCAGAGGTCGGACTGGGCACGGTCGCCGCGGCGAGCCCTGTGGATATAATATCGATCCGGGGCTCGCCGACCCACCATCTTTCGGCGACGAGGGCACACCGCGGGGTTTTAGTGGGTATTCTGTGCCGTTTAACATCGTAGGCACGGGAGTCCCACATGCCACTCTGCCCGTCCCCCCCACGGGTGGGGTTGGTATGCGTAAATGCATTTCCCCGCGAAAAAAAAAAAAAAAAAAAAAAAAAAAAAAAAAAAAAAAAGGTTTGATCTCGAGTTTTCCTTCTCTAAGCAGTCTATTTAGGCTCTGCTAATTTTTTCCCTTAGTCGCCTTCTACGACACCCACGGGATGATATGGGGTGGTGACATATGTATTCTTATTGTCCGTCACCACACGAATTGGCTAAAAACTAGCTAATGGCCAAACGTTCGCGCAGCGGAAATTTGAATTTCTCCGAAGTTTATGCATGCACTAATTTTATTCATACATACAAAATTACACACAAATACACACTAATTTTTGGACACATCTCTTTTCTTCTAAAGTCGATGGATTAAAAAAAGTTCCGCCAGGACAACGTTCGCCCAGCGGAATCAGTTTTTGGTGAATTTCTCCACAATGGCTGCATGCACAATTTTTTTTTACCATACACAATTACACGACGTCATACACTAAATATCTGCATACTTAAAATCTTTAAATTCAACAACATTCCGCTGGGCGTACGCACACACGTATGACCAGGCTTAGAACAGAACGTACAAACATTCTTGTTATTCGACGGAGCTTTATTTGAATTTGGATCCACAGGGCTCTTCTCACCAGATTGAACATTTGACTCGTGAACGGTACCCCTTGTCTGACATTCATTAGATTTGTGACCTACTTTTTTACACAAATGACAAATAAGGGGCACGGTTATCAACAGAATACTTAGAACGCTTGTGCGGTGGTTGATTAGAATTCTGAGAAGTACTAGGTCGTTTAGCGCGAATAGATGAAGCAACGGAGATCAATTCTGGCACGGAAGTGGCCCGAACATTCATTAATTCAATCCTAAGCCGCTCATCACTAATTCTGTACCTTCAGTGAAAAGTGATACATGTCGACCCAGATTTGATTAAACTTATTAAAAAAAAATAACTAAATTTCTGTCTTATCCCCGTTGTTAAAAGATTAAAAATGAATGAGATTTTTTGCGTACATTGATATAAGTAAGCAATTTTTTATTGAAATTATTGTGTAAAATAATACTTTTTGATTCATACCAAAGTGCTCCGAACCGATCTTTACATTTCTAAAATGTATTTTAATACGACTCGAGTTACCACATCTTACGCGTACCGAAAGCTTTTACTTTAATTAATCCAAAGTGAAACAAATGAAATCCTATCACAAAACATTAAAAAATTTAAACAACACATTCTAGTGAGAAGTGTTACATTTGTACATGAAACATACAAACACTAATTTATTTTCATAAAAATATGTGACTAATGATATGATACAACTGCTAATCAAACAATTTACACGTAATTTATGTAGCCAATTTTGATGTGATTACAAATTTGATATTAATTCTATTAGTAAGAACATAAGGGAAATAGGACATATGATTACGTGAATAATGATGATATATCAATACCTCTTTATTATTATTAATCTTGAACAGTCTTAAAGCGTATTTAATCAGTCTCAAAAAATCAAATAGCAGATGTGTTGTACATGTAGCACTTCAACTATTCGCTATACAATACAATATATAACATCCTTTTAAAAAAACACAACTTTTGAACCTACTTATCGTTAATCTTGAACAGAAATCGAATTAGTCTTAAATCGTATGAAATCAGTCTCCAAAAATCAAACAACAGATAAATAACAATATAAACTTTTCATCCTTTTTATCATTAATCTTGAACAGTCTTCAGTCGATCAGTCAACAAACTCAAATTTTCGTGACGCAGATCCTGATATTGTTTCGGATAACGAATAGTTGCAGTGCTACAACATATCTGTTGGTCGATTTTTGGAGACTGATTTAATACAATTTAAGACTGTTCAAGATTAATGATAAAAAGGATGAAAAGTTATGTTTTTTTTATAAGAAAATTATATTGTTATCTGTTGTTTGATTTTTGAAGACTGATTTCATACGATTTAAGACTAATTCGATCTCTGTTCAAGATTAACGATAAGTAGGTTTAAAAGTTGTGTTTTTTTAAAAGGATGTTATATTGTATTGTATAGCGAATAGTTGAAGTGCTACATGTACAACACATCTGTGCATGAAAGGGTGTGTGGGGTATCGAGACAATAAATTTAATATTTTTTGACGAGCCCGTACACCCCTTACGTATAATCTATATTATTTGAATTATTTTACAAATGAAAAAGTACCGTTAGACAAAAAATGCTAAGAAATTTAAAAATAAATCTAATGTTTACCCGTGCCAATCCGGGACGGGCCGCTAGTATATATATAATTATTATGTTTATTCAATATCTACAGTAAATTATTTTATCATACTAAACCATTTAATCAATGTTAAAATGTAATAATTTTTAATGTTACTTAATATAAATTCTAAATCGTTCTTAAAAAAGTTAGCATTTAAAAAAATTGTTCTTTAATAACAATAACAGTTAGATTAAAAGTCTTTTAAATAAAATAATTAGTATCTATTTCTATTAAAAAATCACAGTTTTAATACAGTAACAAAGTACTACAACTTAAAATATGAAATTGTTTTTATCTAAACATAAGTTTTATTTAAACAATCACAGTTCAATATAACAATCACAGTTTGATTAATAATAAGTCTTGTAAATATTACTATTGTTTCACAGTAACAAAGTACGCTAAACATAAATTTTTAGATAACATTAAAAAAAGTTTTATTACACAGTCACAGTTTGATTTTCAAAGTCTTAGTATTCGTCTTATAAATATAATATTATCTATTTGTATTTATAAAATCACAGTTGTTTCATTGGTAACACTTGTTTGTAAATAATATTAGTACTAACTAGAAAATAAAAAAATAGTCGAAAAACAATCAACAAAAGTAATTATGCACAATTTAGGCTAAATCTAATTATACTAACTTTAAAATAGGGATTCGTTAAAATAAAAAAGAAATAACGGATCTAATCACAGAACAAATCACATCCATGTTATTGAAAATCACATTTACATATTTACATTCATGTACTTAATAATAGTATAGGAATAAAAACCATCAACAAAAATACTACGTATATTCACATAATTTTTCCAAGCAGTGACCCAGGGTAATAGAGCCGGTTGCAAATTGTTGCAGTATAAACTTAATTCTTTGGTATATTTTCTAATATTTATTAATGTTTTCACCATCATTTACTTTTTTATTTATAATTTCGCTTAGTTTTGACTCTTTACTGAGGGTGTCTAAAAAAATCAATATGTTGGGTCTTCTCTTGCTCTCCAAATACCTATTAATTTTGGAATGCCACCCTTCTAAACTATTTGTGGTTTTATGTGGAAGTCTATGAAAGTTCCACTGTGTTCTGTCAGTAAAGAGTCAAAACTAAGCGAAATTATAAATAAAAAAGTTAATAATGGTGAAAACATTAATAATATTAGAAAATGTACCAAAGAAAGAGATGAAAGAATTAATTTTATACTGCAACAATTTGCAACCGGCTCTATTACCCTGGGTCACTGCTTGGAAAAATTATGTGAATATACGTAGTATTTTTGTTGATGGTTTTTACTCCTATACTATTATTAAGTGGGTACATGAATGTAAATAAATGTGATTTTTCAATAACATAGATGTGATTTGTTCTGTGATTAGATCTGTTATTTCTTTTTTATTTTAACGAATCCCTATTTTAAAGTTAGTATAATTAGATTTAGCCTAAATTGTGCATAATTACTTTTGTTGATTGTTTTTCGACTATTTTTTTATTTTCTAGTTAGTACTAATATTATTTACAAACAAGTGTTACCAATGAAACAACTGTGATTTTATAAATACAAATAGATAATATTATATTCATAAGACGAATACTAAGACTTTGAAAATCAAACTGTGACTGTAATAAAACTTTTTTTAATGTTATCTAAAATTTTATGTTTAGCGTACTTTGTTACTGTAAAATAATAGTAATATTTACAAGACTTATTATTAATCAAACTGTGATTGTTATATTGAACTGTGATTGTTTAAATAAAACTTATGTTTAGATCAAAACAATTTCATATTTTAAGTTGTAGTACTTTGTTACTGTATTAAACCTGATTTTTTAATAGAAATAGATAATAATTATTTTATTTAAAAGACTTTTAATCTAACTGTTATTGTTATTAAAGAACTATTTTTTTAAATGCTAACAATGGTTATTTTAGAATATTTATTAGCGTAACTAATTAGTTAAATAAAACTTTTTCCGTGTACTGTTTGTTTTATTTATTTTATAATACCATTGTTCTGCTGACTGTACTTTGAATTTATCTGCATTAAGGGGTGAACGGGTCCTTTTTTTTTTTCAAGGAGTGTACGGGCACTTATTCCTAATTAGGGGTGAACATTGAGGAGTGTACGGGCTCGTAGCCACAATGAAAAAGGTTACCGATAATCAAAATGATCATTAATCAATAATTGATAAATATGTAGTATTAATTCTTTGTATTGTTTTGATAAGATGTTAACAGCTGATACAATTGTTATTATCTATTTTTGCATGCTACTTCCAAATGGCGAAATGTGTCACTGTACATTATTTATATTATTTGTCACCTTTTAATACCACATTTTATGCAAATAAATGAAATGAAATGAAATGAATTATTAGTTTTACGACTTTTCTCACAACAACTATTTGCAGGCAAAACATGCGAAAACACAAGCCTTATAACATTTCACACAAAACGGTAACTAAATGTGTAAAATAATTCATTTCATTATAAATTAAAATACACAAAAATAAGCAAAGAAAACTATAGTGTAGTGTACGGTGATATAACTGGCTGTTTTTACTAATTACTTAAATTCCGTGCAAAAAAATATATTCAAACCAAGCTCTTTATAATCTTTATAATATTATCTACACGTACCACATAATTATCCTTTTTTATTTTAGAACGTTAGAAAAATAACGAGATTTTTTTAAATCTTTAACCTTAAATTACTCAAAACTATGATTTTTCACTTATATCACTTTTCACTGAAGGTACAGAATTGTGCCGATAACTGCCTCCACAGCATCACTACCGTCTAGTTTATTTATAGTAACGCGTCGACATAAGAACCAAGCTTGAGATAAGAACTCTGCTATGTCCCTAGAAGCGTCATAAACATGGTCTCTGAATTTAAGCACATCACGAGAGTAACGACTTTTGGGTTCGAACGTAGTTATAATATTTTGGCGTAATTCATCCCACGTAGACGTGGTAACTAGCCAGCTATCAGACCACAACTTAGCACGCCCTTTTAGCAGACTAGTCACCCTCATACGAATATCATAGTCACCGAGTTTGTAGGTAGACTTTGCAGTGGAAATGTGGTCACACCACTCCCGCTACCAACGTTACCATCAGGGTCATACAAAGGCAAAAACACTTTAGTAATTTTAACTTTGTCACCTGTTTGCTGAAGAAGTCGCTGGCTCATATTCCGCATCATGTCCCGCTGCCTGCCGGGGCTGCGTTAACAGGTCAGCTCGGGTGGACGTGCCTGCTACATTGGCTGCCGATGACGATGTACCTTCGCCAGGGTCCATCGCGGCGCGCGCCACGGTGCTCGAGCCGAAGTCTATGGAATCTGAAACATATTGGCCGGCAAAAAGATCGGGTTTTCGACGTTACGGGGATTTTTAAAAAGCGCAGCATCGATGATTCGCTGTGAATCATCGATACCGCCTTCCAAATTATCCATAAGATAATTATCACGAACTCAGATACTTGGCAACATGTTGCAGACACTTACAAGGTTTGTATAAACGTGAAAATCTAGACCCCAAAGTGCATACTTTAAGAACTAAGACCTAATAAGAGTATTTTACATTTATATTATATATATATATCTTTAAAACCCTTATTTTTTTCTAAATCTGTTTTTTAAACAAATATAAACAAATTCAAAACAACGTATGTAAAAATCTACAGCTCTCTATGTAAGCGCTTTATATGAAAACTAGCTAATGGCTAAACGTTCGCGCAGCGGAAATTTGAATTTCTCCGAAGTTTATGCATGCACTAATTTTATTCATACATACAAAATTACACACAAATACACACTAATTTTTGGACACATCTCTTTTCTTCTAAAGTCGATGGATTAAAAAAAGTTCCGCCAGGACAACGTTCGCCCAGCGGAATCAGTTTTTGGTGAATTTCTCCACAATGGCTGCATGCACAATTTTTTTTTACCATACACAATTACACGACGTCATACACTAAATATCTGCATACTTAAAATCTTTAAATTCAACAACATTCCGCTGGGCGTACGCACACACGTATGACCAGGCTTAGAACAGAACGTACAAACATTCTTGTTATTCGACGGAGCTTTATTTGAATTTGGATCCACAGGGCTCTTCTCACCAGATTGAACATTTGACTCGTGAACGGTACCCCTTGTCTGACATTCATTAGATTTGTGACCTACTTTTTTACACAAATGACAAATAAGGGGCACGGTTATCAACAGAATACTTAGAACGCTTGTGCGGTGGTTGATTAGAATTCTGAGAAGTACTAGGTCGTTTAGCGCGAATAGATGAAGCAACGGAGATCAATTCTGGCACGGAAGTGGCCCGAACATTCATTAATTCAATCCTAAGCCGCTCATCACTAATTCTGTACCTTCAGTGAAAAGTGATACATGTCGACCCAGATTTGATTAAACTTATTAAAAAAAAATAACTAAATTTCTGTCTTATCCCCGTTGTTAAAAGATTAAAAATGAATGAGATTTTTTGCGTACATTGATATAAGTAAGCAATTTTTTATTGAAATTATTGTGTAAAATAATACTTTTTGATTCATACCAAAGTGCTCCGAACCGATCTTTACATTTCTAAAATGTATTTTAATACGACTCGAGTTACCACATCTTACGCGTACCGAAAGCTTTTACTTTAATTAATCCAAAGTGAAACAAATGAAATCCTATCACAAAACATTAAAAAATTTAAACAACACATTCTAGTGAGAAGTGTTACATTTGTACATGAAACATACAAACACTAATTTATTTTCATAAAAATATGTGACTAATGATATGATACAACTGCTAATCAAACAATTTACACGTAATTTATGTAGCCAATTTTGATGTGATTACAAATTTGATATTAATTCTATTAGTAAGAACATAAGGGAAATAGGACATATGATTACGTGAATAATGATGATATATCAATACCTCTTTATTATTATTAATCTTGAACAGTCTTAAAGCGTATTTAATCAGTCTCAAAAAATCAAATAGCAGATGTGTTGTACATGTAGCACTTCAACTATTCGCTATACAATACAATATATAACATCCTTTTAAAAAAACACAACTTTTGAACCTACTTATCGTTAATCTTGAACAGAAATCGAATTAGTCTTAAATCGTATGAAATCAGTCTCCAAAAATCAAACAACAGATAAATAACAATATAAACTTTTCATCCTTTTTATCATTAATCTTGAACAGTCTTCAGTCGATCAGTCAACAAACTCAAATTTTCGTGACGCAGATCCTGATATTGTTTCGGATAACGAATAGTTGCAGTGCTACAACATATCTGTTGGTCGATTTTTGGAGACTGATTTAATACAATTTAAGACTGTTCAAGATTAATGATAAAAAGGATGAAAAGTTATGTTTTTTTTATAAGAAAATTATATTGTTATCTGTTGTTTGATTTTTGAAGACTGATTTCATACGATTTAAGACTAATTCGATCTCTGTTCAAGATTAACGATAAGTAGGTTTAAAAGTTGTGTTTTTTTAAAAGGATGTTATATTGTATTGTATAGCGAATAGTTGAAGTGCTACATGTACAACACATCTGTGCATGAAAGGGTGTGTGGGGTATCGAGACAATAAATTTAATATTTTTTGACGAGCCCGTACACCCCTTACGTATAATCTATATTATTTGAATTATTTTACAAATGAAAAAGTACCGTTAGACAAAAAATGCTAAGAAATTTAAAAATAAATCTAATGTTTACCCGTGCCAATCCGGGACGGGCCGCTAGTATATATATAATTATTATGTTTATTCAATATCTACAGTAAATTATTTTATCATACTAAACCATTTAATCAATGTTAAAATGTAATAATTTTTAATGTTACTTAATATAAATTCTAAATCGTTCTTAAAAAAGTTAGCATTTAAAAAAATTGTTCTTTAATAACAATAACAGTTAGATTAAAAGTCTTTTAAATAAAATAATTAGTATCTATTTCTATTAAAAAATCACAGTTTTAATACAGTAACAAAGTACTACAACTTAAAATATGAAATTGTTTTTATCTAAACATAAGTTTTATTTAAACAATCACAGTTCAATATAACAATCACAGTTTGATTAATAATAAGTCTTGTAAATATTACTATTGTTTCACAGTAACAAAGTACGCTAAACATAAATTTTTAGATAACATTAAAAAAAGTTTTATTACACAGTCACAGTTTGATTTTCAAAGTCTTAGTATTCGTCTTATAAATATAATATTATCTATTTGTATTTATAAAATCACAGTTGTTTCATTGGTAACACTTGTTTGTAAATAATATTAGTACTAACTAGAAAATAAAAAAATAGTCGAAAAACAATCAACAAAAGTAATTATGCACAATTTAGGCTAAATCTAATTATACTAACTTTAAAATAGGGATTCGTTAAAATAAAAAAGAAATAACGGATCTAATCACAGAACAAATCACATCCATGTTATTGAAAATCACATTTACATATTTACATTCATGTACTTAATAATAGTATAGGAATAAAAACCATCAACAAAAATACTACGTATATTCACATAATTTTTCCAAGCAGTGACCCAGGGTAATAGAGCCGGTTGCAAATTGTTGCAGTATAAACTTAATTCTTTGGTATATTTTCTAATATTTATTAATGTTTTCACCATCATTTACTTTTTTATTTATAATTTCGCTTAGTTTTGACTCTTTACTGAGGGTGTCTAAAAAAATCAATATGTTGGGTCTTCTCTTGCTCTCCAAATACCTATTAATTTTGGAATGCCACCCTTCTAAACTATTTGTGGTTTTATGTGGAAGTCTATGAAAGTTCCACTGTGTTCTGTCAGTAAAGAGTCAAAACTAAGCGAAATTATAAATAAAAAAGTTAATAATGGTGAAAACATTAATAATATTAGAAAATGTACCAAAGAAAGAGATGAAAGAATTAATTTTATACTGCAACAATTTGCAACCGGCTCTATTACCCTGGGTCACTGCTTGGAAAAATTATGTGAATATACGTAGTATTTTTGTTGATGGTTTTTACTCCTATACTATTATTAAGTGGGTACATGAATGTAAATAAATGTGATTTTTCAATAACATAGATGTGATTTGTTCTGTGATTAGATCTGTTATTTCTTTTTTATTTTAACGAATCCCTATTTTAAAGTTAGTATAATTAGATTTAGCCTAAATTGTGCATAATTACTTTTGTTGATTGTTTTTCGACTATTTTTTTATTTTCTAGTTAGTACTAATATTATTTACAAACAAGTGTTACCAATGAAACAACTGTGATTTTATAAATACAAATAGATAATATTATATTCATAAGACGAATACTAAGACTTTGAAAATCAAACTGTGACTGTAATAAAACTTTTTTTAATGTTATCTAAAATTTTATGTTTAGCGTACTTTGTTACTGTAAAATAATAGTAATATTTACAAGACTTATTATTAATCAAACTGTGATTGTTATATTGAACTGTGATTGTTTAAATAAAACTTATGTTTAGATCAAAACAATTTCATATTTTAAGTTGTAGTACTTTGTTACTGTATTAAACCTGATTTTTTAATAGAAATAGATAATAATTATTTTATTTAAAAGACTTTTAATCTAACTGTTATTGTTATTAAAGAACTATTTTTTTAAATGCTAACAATGGTTATTTTAGAATATTTATTAGCGTAACTAATTAGTTAAATAAAACTTTTTCCGTGTACTGTTTGTTTTATTTATTTTATAATACCATTGTTCTGCTGACTGTACTTTGAATTTATCTGCATTAAGGGGTGAACGGGTCCTTTTTTTTTTTCAAGGAGTGTACGGGCACTTATTCCTAATTAGGGGTGAACATTGAGGAGTGTACGGGCTCGTAGCCACAATGAAAAAGGTTACCGATAATCAAAATGATCATTAATCAATAATTGATAAATATGTAGTATTAATTCTTTGTATTGTTTTGATAAGATGTTAACAGCTGATACAATTGTTATTATCTATTTTTGCATGCTACTTCCAAATGGCGAAATGTGTCACTGTACATTATTTATATTATTTGTCACCTTTTAATACCACATTTTATGCAAATAAATGAAATGAAATGAAATGAATTATTAGTTTTACGACTTTTCTCACAACAACTATTTGCAGGCAAAACATGCGAAAACACAAGCCTTATAACATTTCACACAAAACGGTAACTAAATGTGTAAAATAATTCATTTCATTATAAATTAAAATACACAAAAATAAGCAAAGAAAACTATAGTGTAGTGTACGGTGATATAACTGGCTGTTTTTACTAATTACTTAAATTCCGTGCAAAAAAATATATTCAAACCAAGCTCTTTATAATCTTTATAATATTATCTACACGTACCACATAATTATCCTTTTTTATTTTAGAACGTTAGAAAAATAACGAGATTTTTTTAAATCTTTAACCTTAAATTACTCAAAACTATGATTTTTCACTTATATCACTTTTCACTGAAGGTACAGAATTGTGCCGATAACTGCCTCCACAGCATCACTACCGTCTAGTTTATTTATAGTAACGCGTCGACATAAGAACCAAGCTTGAGATAAGAACTCTGCTATGTCCCTAGAAGCGTCATAAACATGGTCTCTGAATTTAAGCACATCACGAGAGTAACGACTTTTGGGTTCGAACGTAGTTATAATATTTTGGCGTAATTCATCCCACGTAGACGTGGTAACTAGCCAGCTATCAGACCACAACTTAGCACGCCCTTTTAGCAGACTAGTCACCCTCATACGAATATCATAGTCACCGAGTTTGTAGGTAGACTTTGCAGTGGAAATGTGGTCACACCACTCCCGCTACCAACGTTACCATCAGGGTCATACAAAGGCAAAAACACTTTAGTAATTTTAACTTTGTCACCTGTTTGCTGAAGAAGTCGCTGGCTCATATTCCGCATCATGTCCCGCTGCCTGCCGGGGCTGCGTTAACAGGTCAGCTCGGGTGGACGTGCCTGCTACATTGGCTGCCGATGACGATGTACCTTCGCCAGGGTCCATCGCGGCGCGCGCCACGGTGCTCGAGCCGAAGTCTATGGAATCTGAAACATATTGGCCGGCAAAAAGATCGGGTTTTCGACGTTACGGGGATTTTTAAAAAGCGCAGCATCGATGATTCGCTGTGAATCATCGATACCGCCTTCCAAATTATCCATAAGATAATTATCACGAACTCAGATACTTGGCAACATGTTGCAGACACTTACAAGGTTTGTATAAACGTGAAAATCTAGACCCCAAAGTGCATACTTTAAGAACTAAGACCTAATAAGAGTATTTTACATTTATATTATATATATATATCTTTAAAACCCTTATTTTTTTCTAAATCTGTTTTTTAAACAAATATAAACAAATTCAAAACAACGTATGTAAAAATCTACAGCTCTCTATGTAAGCGCTTTATATGAAAACTAGCTAATGGCTAAACGTTCGCGCAGCGGAAATTTGAATTTCTCCGAAGTTTATGCATGCACTAATTTTATTCATACATACAAAATTACACACAAATACACACTAATTTTTGGACACATCTCTTTTCTTCTAAAGTCGATGGATTAAAAAAAGTTCCGCCAGGACAACGTTCGCCCAGCGGAATCAGTTTTTGGTGAATTTCTCCACAATGGCTGCATGCACAATTTTTTTTTACCATACACAATTACACGACGTCATACACTAAATATCTGCATACTTAAAATCTTTAAATTCAACAACATTCCGCTGGGCGTACGCACACACGTATGACCAGGCTTAGAACAGAACGTACAAACATTCTTGTTATTCGACGGAGCTTTATTTGAATTTGGATCCACAGGGCTCTTCTCACCAGATTGAACATTTGACTCGTGAACGGTACCCCTTGTCTGACATTCATTAGATTTGTGACCTACTTTTTTACACAAATGACAAATAAGGGGCACGGTTATCAACAGAATACTTAGAACGCTTGTGCGGTGGTTGATTAGAATTCTGAGAAGTACTAGGTCGTTTAGCGCGAATAGATGAAGCAACGGAGATCAATTCTGGCACGGAAGTGGCCCGAACATTCATTAATTCAATCCTAAGCCGCTCATCACTAATTCTGTACCTTCAGTGAAAAGTGATACATGTCGACCCAGATTTGATTAAACTTATTAAAAAAAAATAACTAAATTTCTGTCTTATCCCCGTTGTTAAAAGATTAAAAATGAATGAGATTTTTTGCGTACATTGATATAAGTAAGCAATTTTTTATTGAAATTATTGTGTAAAATAATACTTTTTGATTCATACCAAAGTGCTCCGAACCGATCTTTACATTTCTAAAATGTATTTTAATACGACTCGAGTTACCACATCTTACGCGTACCGAAAGCTTTTACTTTAATTTATCCAAAGTGAAACAAATAAAATCCTATCACAAAACATTAAAAAATTTAAACAACACATTCTAGTGAGAAGTGTTACATTTGTTCATGAAACATACAAACACAAATTTATTTTCATAAAAATATGTGACTAATGATATGATACAACTGCTAATCAAACAATTTACACGTAATTTATGTAGCCAATTTTGATGTGATTACAAATTTGATATTAATTCTATTAGTAAGAACATAAGGGAAATAGGACATATGATTACGTGAATAATGATGATATATCAATACCTCTTTATTATTATTAATCTTGAACAGTCTTAAAGCGTATTTAATCAGTCTCAAAAAATCAAATAGCAGATGTGTTGTACATGTAGCACTTCAACTATTCGCTATACAATACAATATATAACATCCTTTTAAAAAAACACAACTTTTAAACCTACTTATCGTTAATCTTGAACAGAAATCGAATTAGTCTTAAATCTTAAATAGATAAAAAGGATGAAAAGTTTATATTGTTATTTATCTGTTGTTTGATTTTTGGAGACTGATTTCATACGATTTAAGACTAATTCGATCTCTGTTCAAGATTAACGATAAGTAGGTTTAAAAGTTGTGTTTTTTTAAAAGGATGTTATATTGTATTGTATAGCGAATAGTTGAAGTGCTACATGTACAACACATCTGTGCATGAAAGGGTGTGTGGGGTATCGAGACAATTAATTTAATATTTTTTGACGAGCCCGTACACCCCTTACGTATAATCTATATTATTTGAATTATTTTACAAATGAAAAAGTACCGTTAGACAAAAAATGCTAAGAAATTTAAAAATAAATCTAATGTTTACCCGTGCCAATCCGGGACGGGCCGCTAGTATATATATAATTATTATGTTTATTCAATATCTACAGTAAATTATTTTATCATACTAAACCATTTAATCAATGTTAAAATGTAATAATTTTTAATGTTACTTAATATAAATTCTAAATCGTTCTTAAAAAAGTTAGCATTTAAAAAAATTGTTCTTTAATAACAATAACAGTTAGATTAAAAGTCTTTTAAATAAAATAATTAGTATCTATTTCTATTAAAAAATCACAGTTTTAATACAGTAACAAAGTACTACAACTTAAAATATGAAATTGTTTTTATCTAAACATAAGTTTTATTTAAACAATCACAGTTCAATATAACAATCACAGTTTGATTAATAATAAGTCTTGTAAATATTACTATTGTTTTACAGTAACAAAGTACGCTAAACATAACATTTTAGATAACATTAAAAAAAGTTTTATTACACAGTCACAGTTTGATTTTCAAAGTCTTAGTATTCGTCTTATAAATATAATATTATCTATTTGTATTTATAAAATCACAGTTGTTTCATTGGTAACACTTGTTTGTAAATAATATTAGTACTAACTAGAAAATAAAAAAATAGTCGAAAAACAATCAACAAAAGTAATTATGCACAATTTAGGCTAAATCTAATTATACTTACTTTAAAATAGGGATTCGTTAAAATAAAAAAGAAATAACAGATCTAATCACAGAACAAATTACATCTATGTTATTGAAAAATCACATTTATTTACATTCATGTACCCACTTAATAATAGTATAGGAGTAAAAACCATCAACAAAAATACTACGTATATTCACATAATTTTTCCAAGCAGTGACCCAGGGTAATAGAGCCGGTTGCAAATTGTTGCAGTATAAAATTAATTCTTTCATCTCTTTCTTTGGTACATTTTGTAATATTATTAATGTTTTCACCATTATTTACTTTTTTATTTATAATTTCGCTTAGTTTTGACTCTTTACTGACAGAACACAGTGGAACTTTCATAGACTTCCACATAAAACCACAAATAGTTTAGAAGGGTGGCATTCCAAAATTAATAGGTATTTGGAGAGCAAGAGAAGACCCAACATATTGATTTTTTTAGACACCCTCAGTAAAGAGTCAAAACTAAGCGAAATTATAAATAAAAAAGTAAATGATGGTGAAAACATTAATAAATATTAGAAAATATACCAAAGAATTAAGTTTATACTGCAACAATTTGCAACCGGCTCTATTACCCTGGGTCACTGCTTGGAAAAATTATGTGAATATACGTAGTATTTTTGTTGATGGTTTTTATTCCTATACTATTATTAAGTACATGAATGTAAATATGTAAATGTGATTTTTCAATAACATGGATGTGATTTGTTCTGTGATTAGATCCGTTATTTCTTTTTTATTTTAACGAATCCCTATTTTAAAGTTAGTACCTATAATTAGATTTAGCCTAAATTGTGCATAATTACTTTTGTTGATTGTTTTTCGACTATTTTTTTATTTTCTAGTTAGTACTAATATTATTTACAAACAAGTGTTACCAATGAAACAACTGTGATTTTATAAATACAAATAGATAATATTATATTCATAAGACGAATACTAAGACTTTGAAAATCAAACTGTGACTGTAATAAAACTTTTTTTAATGTTATCTAAAATTTTATGTTTAGCGTACTTTGTTACTGTAAAATAATAGTAATATTTACAAGACTTATTATTAATCAAACTGTGATTGTTATATTGAACTGTGATTGTTTAAATAAAACTTATGTTTAGATCAAAACAATTTCATATTTTAAGTTGTAGTACTTTGTTACTGTATTAAACCTGATTTTTTAATAGAAATAGATAATAATTATTTTATTTAAAAGACTTTTAATCTAACTGTTATTGTTATTAAAGAACTATTTTTTTAAATGCTAACAATGGTTATTTTAGAATATTTATTAGCGTAACTAATTAGTTAAATAAAACTTTTTCCGTGTACTGTTTGTTTTATTTATTTTATAATACCATTGTTCTGCTGACTGTACTTTGAATTTATCTGCATTAAGCGGTGAACGGGTCCTTTTTTTTTTCAAGGAGTGTACGGGCACTTATTCCTAATTAGGGGTGAACATTGAGGAGTGTACGGGCTCGTAGCCACAATGAAAAAGGTTACCGATAATCAAAATGATCATTAATCAATAATTGATAAATATGTAGTATTAATTCTTTGTATTGTTTTGATAAGATGTTAACAGCTGATACAATTGTTATTATCTATTTTTGCATGCTACTTCCAAATGGCGAAATGTGTCACTGTACATTATTTATATTATTTGTCACCTTTTAATACCACATTTTATGCAAATAAATGAAATGAAATGAAATGAATTATTAGTTTTACGACTTTTCTCACAACAACTATTTGCAGGCAAAACATGCGAAAACACAAGCCTTATAACATTTCACACAAAACGGTAACTAAATGTGTAAAATAATTTATTTCATTATAAATTAAAATACACAAAAATAAGCAAAGAAAACTATAGTGTAGGGTACGGTGATATAACTGGCTGTTTTTACTAATTACTTAAATTCCGTGCAAAAAAATATATTCAAACCAAGCTCTTTATAATCTTTATAATATTATCTACACGTACCACATAATTATCCTTTTTTATTTTAGAATGTTAGAAAAATAACGAGAATTTTTTAAATCTTTAACCTTAAATTACTCAAAACTATGATTTTTCACTTATATCACTTTTCACTGAAGGTACAGAATTGTGCCGATAACTGCCTCCACAGCATCACTTCCGTCTAGTTTATTTATAGTAACGCGTCGCCATAAGAACCAAGCTTGAGATAAGAACTCTGCTATGTCCCTAGAAGCGTCATAAACATGGTCTCTGAATTTAAGCACATCACGAGAGTAACGACTTTTGGGTTCGAACGTAGTTATAATATTTTGGCGTAATTCATCCCACGTAGACGTGGTAACTAGCCAGCTATCAGACCACAACTTAACACGCCCTTTTAGCAGACTAGTCACCCTCATACGAATATCATAGTCACCGAGTTTGTAGGTAGACTTTGCAGTGGAAATGTGGTCACACCACTCGCGCACACCAACGTTACCATCAGGGTCATACGAAGGCAAAAACACTTTAGTAATTTTAACTTTGTCACCTGTTTGCTGAAGAAGTCGCTGGCTCATATTCCGCATCATGTCCCGCTGCCTGCCGGGGCTGCGTTAACAGGTCAGCTCGGGTGGACGTGCCTGCTACATTGGCTGCCGATGACGATGTACCTTCGCCAGGGTCCATCGCGGCGCGCGCCACGGTGCTCGAGCCGAAGTCTATGGAATCTGAAACATATTGGCCGGCAGAAAGATCGGGTTTTCGACGTAACGGGGATTTTTAAAAAGCGCAGCATCGATGATTCGCTGTGAACCATCGATACTGCCTTCCAAATTATCCATAAGATAATTACCATCAGGGTCATACGAAGGCAAAAACACTTTAGTAATTTTAACTTTGTCACCTGTTTGCTGAAGAAGTCGCTGGCTCATATTCCGCATCATGTCCCGCTGCCTGCCGGGGCTGCGTTAACAGGTCAGCTCGGGTGGACGTGCCTGCTACATTGGCTGCCGATGACGATGTACCTTCGCCAGGGTCCATCGCGGCGCGCGCCACGGTGCTCGAGCCGAAGTCTATGGAATCTGAAACATATTGGCCGGCAGAAAGATCGGGTTTTCGACGTTACGGGGATTTTTAAAAAGCGCAGCATCGATGATTCGCTGTTAACCATCGATACTGCCTTCCAAATTATCCATAAGATAATTACCATCAGGGTCATACGAAGGCAAAAACACTTTAGTAATTTTAACTTTGTCACCTGTTTGCTGAAGAAGTCGCTGGCTCATATTCCGCATCATGTCCCGCTGCCTGCCGGGGCTGCGTTAACAGGTCAGCTCGGGTGGACGTGCCTGCTACATTGGCTGCCGATGACGATGTACCTTCGCCAGGGTCCATCGCGGCGCGCGCCACGGTGCTCGAGCCGAAGTCTATGGAATCTGAAACATATTGGCCGGCAGAAAGATCGGGTTTTCGACGTTACGGGGATTTTTAAAAAGCGCAGCATCGATGATTCGCTGTGAATCATCGATACTGCCTTCCAAATTATCCATAAGATAATTACCATCAGGGTCATACGAAGGCAAAAACACTTTAGTAATTTTAACTTTGTCACCTGTTTGCTGAAGAAGTCGCTGGCTCATATTCCGCACCATGTCCCGCTGCCTGCCGGGGCTGCGTTAACAGGTCAGCTCGGGTGGACGTGCCTGCTACATTGGCTGCCGATGACGATGTACCTTCGCCAGGGTCCATCGCGGCGCGCGCCACGGTGCTCGAGCCGAAGTCTATGGAATCTGAAACATATTGGCCGGCAAAAAGATCGGGTTTTCGACGTTACGGGGATTTTTAAAAAGCGCAGCATCGATGATTCGCTGTGAATCATCGATACCGCCTTCCAAATTATCCATAAGATAATTATCACGAACTCAGATACTTGGCAACATGTTGCAGACACTTACAAGGTTTGTATAAACGTGAAAATCTAGACCCCAAAGTGCATACTTTAAGAACTAAGACCTAATAAGAGTATTTTACGTTTATATTATATATTTATATCTTTAAAACCCTTATTTTTTTCTAAATCTGTTTTTTAAACAAATATAAACAAATTCAAAACAACGTATGTAAAAATCTACAGCTCTCTATGTAAGCGCTTTATATGAAAACTAGCTAATGGCCAAACGTTCGTGCAGCGGAAATTTGAATTTCTCCGAAGTTTATGCATGCACTAATTTTATTCATACATACAAAATTACACACAAATACACACTAATTTTTGGACACATCTCTTTTCTTCTAAAGTCGATGGATTAAAAAAAGTTCCGCCAGGACAACGTTTGCCCAGCGGAATCAGTTTTTGGTGAATTTCTCCACAATGGCTGCATGCACAATTTTTTTTTACCATACACAATTACACGACGTCATACACTAAATATCTGCATACTTAAAATCTTTAAATTCAACAACATTCCGCTGGGCGTACGCACACACGTATGACCAGGCTTAGAACAGAACGTACAAACATTCTTGTTATTCGACGGAGCTTTATTTGAATTTGGATCCACAGGGCTCTTCTCACCAGATTGAACATTTGACTCGTGAACGGTACCCCTTGTCTGACATTCATTAGATTTGTGACCTACTTTTTTACACAAATGACAAATAAGGGGCACGGTTATCAACAGAATACTTAGAACGCTTGTGCGGTGGTTGATTAGAATTCTGAGAAGTACTAGGTCGTTTAGCGCGAATAGATGAAGCAACGGAGATCAATTCTGGCACGGAAGTGGCCCGAACATTCATTAATTCAATCCTAAGCCGCTCATCACTAATTCTGTACCTTCAGTGAAAAGTGATACATGTCGACCCAGATCGGTTTTTATATTCTTTGATTAAACTTATTAAAAAAAAATAACTAAATTTCTGTCTTATCCCCGTTGTTAAAAGATTAAAAATGAATGAGATTTTTTGCGTACATTGATATAAGTAAGCAATTTTTTATTGAAATAATTGTGTAAAATAATACTTTTTGATTCATACCAAAGTGCTCCGAACCGATCTTTACATTTCTAAAATGTATTTTAATACGACTCGAGTTACCACATCTTACGCGTACCGAAAGCTTTTACTTTAATTAATCCAAAGTGAAACAAATGAAATCCTATCACAAAACATTAAAAAATTTAAACAACACATTCTAGTGAGAAGTGTTACATTTGTACAGTAAACGCTCAGAAGTCCATATGCACGCTAAGGATTACATTGCTATGAACGGTACGAGCCCGATACAGGCAGTACACACACTAACGAAGTCGCTAAGGTGTTTAGCAGTTTATAAGATAACACACACTAATGAAATGTTGTCGCATTCGTACCATATCGTACTAAACGCGTCACAGTGTCGACCGGTTCTTTGGATTCGCATCTATCTATCATAAGCAGGTAGCTATATTGGGTGTAAACATTGGGATCACTATCAACTAAATCTGAGTTTGAAGCTTAGTTGATTTGTGGTTGTATTTTGTTTTAACGAAATCATAATAATATTTGTAACATTTTAAGCACAAACTTGTTAGGTATTCATGCTTAAATTGCGATACAATACATGTATACAATACATAAATAGTTACATATTGATATAACAACTAATAAGTTAAATATGTTATTATTATTTAACTATTAACGTAATTTTTTATTTTTATTTTTATTGTTGTAAGGTAGAAATAAAAAAAGTCACGCTAAATGATGATAACAATGTTTATTCGTTTTATTTATTTATACAATTAATAAACTTTTAAGAGCATTGTGACGTCACATTCCTACCTAAATTAAAAAAAGTGCCCTTGTAACCGTTTATAAGATTTTTGATTAATATAATAACTAATAAATTAAATATGTTATTATTATTAAACTACTAACGTTTTTTTTATTGTCATTGTTGTAAGGTAGAAATAAAAAAGTTATGTTGAATGATGGTAAAAGTGTTTATTCGTTATATTTATTTATACAATTAATACATTTTAAAGAGAATTGTGACGTCACATTCCTACCTAAATAAAAAAGTACCCTTGTAACCGTTTATAAGATTTTTTATTGTTTATAAAAATATCGTCATAAAGTGTAAATCCTAATATTATGATTTTCACTTTATGACGATATTTTTCTTCAATAAACGCTGCTGTATACCAATACCTATTATAAGTGGGTATCAACAATTATATTTTTGTTATTAGAACATCCTGTCCTTGTTGTCATTGTGAATCAATTTAGTAATATTTGTATTATCAATGTTATGAATTGACTAAGTAATTCATAACATTGTCACCATCAAACCCCATACATTTTCTATATATTTACAAATGTGTGAACAAAGTGAACAAGATAAAGAATACTATATCCCATTCCTTCTAATCGAGTAAAAACTTCAAAAAGTATAAAAGTAACCAAGTGAGATTTGAACCTGCGGTGAATTGATATACGCATCTAACTACATGCCTCAACCACTCGGCCATCTTGTCACTTACATTGTGGATGAAATTATGAAATACAATTATTTGTTAACAACATGTGTCTATTTCTTGGAAATAGAAGGTCGTAAGTCAAACTACACTTCAAACTATTGTCTTTTGAGATTGCTTATGGACTTTTGGTTGCGACTGTACATGAAACATACAAACACAAATTTATTTTCATAAAAATATGTGACTAATGATATGATACAACTGCTAATCAAACAATTTACACGTAATTTATGTAGCCAATTTTGATGTGATTACAAATTTGATATTAATTCTATTAGTAAGAACATAAGGGAAATAGGACATATGATTACGTGAATAATGATGATATATCAATACCTCTTTATTATTATTAATCTTGAACAGTCTTAAAGCGTATTTAATCAGTCTCAAAAAATCAAATAGCAGATGTGTTGTACATGTAGCACTTCAACTATTCGCTATACAATACAATATATAACATCCTTTTAAAAAAACACAACTTTTAAACCTACTTATCGTTAATCTTGAACAGAAATCGAATTAGACTTAAATCGTATGAAATCAGTCTCCAAAAATCAAACAACAGATGAATAACAATATAAACTTTTCATCCTTTTTATCATTTATCTTGAACAGTCTTAAATTGTATTAAATCAGCCTCCAAAAATCGACCAACAGATATGTTGTAGCACTGCAACTATTCGTTATCCGAAACAATATCAGGATCTGCGTCACGCAAATTTGAGTTCGTTATCAAATTATGATAAAAATCGTTAACACTTGGATCAATGTATTCTAACAGTGATATTAAATCCCTTTTCTTTAAAACACTTATAGGACTCTTCCATTGTAACATTTTGGAACAGCATTAATACTAACTAAACTGTTGTCTTTATTCCTTTTGTCGTAAGAAATCACATAATAATCATCACATGTAACTTTCTTTATATTCAAAAACCGGAAATTTTCCTTTACTAAATTTAATAACTCTTACATTCAACCATATAAACGAAGTCTCACAGTGATAAATTCGTACAAGCACGATTACAATTATGGTAGAATGTAAGAGTTATTAAATTTAGTAAAGGAAAATTTCCGGTTTTTGAATATAAAGAAAGTTACGTAGGTGATGATTATTATGTGATGTCTTACGACAAAAGGAATAAAGACTACAGTTTAGTTAGTATTAATGCTGTTCCAAAATGTTACAATGGAAGAGTCCTATAAGTGTTTTAAAGAAAAGGGATTTAATATCACTGTTAGAATACATTGATCCAAGTGTTAACGATTTTTATCATAATTTGATAACAAACTCAAATTTTCGTGACGCAGATCCTGATATTGTTTCGGATAACGAATAGTTGCAGTGCTACAACATATCTGTTGGTCGATTTTTGGAGACTGATTTAATACAATTTAAGACTGTTCAAGATTAATGATAAAAAGGATGAAAAGTTATGTTTTTTTTATAAGAAAATTATATTGTTATCTGTTGTTTGATTTTTGAAGACTGATTTCATACGATTTAAGACTAATTCGATCTCTGTTCAAGATTAACGATAAGTAGGTTTAAAAGTTGTGTTTTTTTAAAAGGATCTTATATTGTATTGTATAGCGAATAGTTGAAGTGCTACATGTACAACACATCTGTGCATGAAAGGGTGTGTGGGGTATCGAGACAATTAATTTAATATTTTTTGACGAGCCCGTACACCCCTTACGTATAATCTATATTATTTGAATTATTTTACAAATGAAAAAGTACCGTTAGACAAAAAATGCTAAGAAATTTAAAAATAAATCTAATGTTTACCCGTGCCAATCCGGGACGGGCCGCTAGTATATATATAATTATTATGTTTATTCAATATCTACAGTAAATTATTTTATCATACTTAACCATTTAATCAATGTTAAAATGTAATAATTTTTAATGTTACTTAATATAAATTCTAAATCGTTCTTAAAAAAGTTAGCATTTAAAAAAATTGTTCTTTAATAACAATAACAGTTAGATTAAAAGTCTTTTAAATAAAATAATTAGTATCTATTTCTATTAAAAAATCACAGTTTTAATACAGTAACAAAGTACTACAACTTAAAATATGAAATTGTTTTTATCTAAACATAAGTTTTATTTAAACAATCACAGTTCAATATAACAATCACAGTTTGATTAATAATAAGTCTTGTAAATATTACTATTGTTTTACAGTAACAAAGTACGCTAAACATAACATTTTAGATAACATTAAAAAAAGTTTTATTACACAGTCACAGTTTGATTTTCAAAGTCTTAGTATTCGTCTTATAAATATAATATTATCTATTTGTATTTATAAAATCACAGTTGATTCATTGGTAACACTTGTTTGTAAATAATATTAGTACTAACTAGAAAATAAAAAAATAGTCGAAAAACAATCAACAAAAGTAATTATGCACAATTTAGGCTAAATCTAATTATACTTACTTTAAAATAGGGATTCGTTAAAATAAAAAAGAAATAACAGATCTAATCACAGAACAAATTACATCTATGTTATTGAAAAATCACATTTATTTACATTCATGTACCCACTTAATAATAGTATAGGAGTAAAAACCATCAACAAAAATACTACGTATATTCACATAATTTTTCCAAGCAGTGACCCAGGGTAATAGAGCCGGTTGCAAATTGTTGCAGTATAAAATTAATTCTTTCATCTCTTTCTTTGGTACATTTTGTAATATTATTAATGTTTTCACCATTATTTACTTTTTTATTTATAATTTCGCTTAGTTTTGACTCTTTACTGACAGAACACAGTGGAACTTTTATAGACTTCCACATAAAACCACAAATAGTTTAGAAGGGTGGCATTCCAAAATTAATAGGTATTTGGAGAGCAAGAGAAGACCCAACATATTGATTTTTTTAGACACCCTCAGTAAAGAGTCAAAACTAAGCGAAATTATAAATAAAAAAGTAAATGATGGTGAAAACATTAATAAATATTAGAAAATATACCAAAGAATTAAGTTTATACTGCAACAATTTGCAACCGGCTCTATTACCCTGGGTCACTGCTTGGAAAAATTATGTGAATATACGTAGTATTTTTGTTGATGGTTTTTATTCCTATACTATTATTAAGTACATGAATGTAAATATGTAAATGTGATTTTTCAATAACATGGATGTGATTTGTTCTGTGATTAGATCCGTTATTTCTTTTTTATTTTAACGAATCCCTATTTTAAAGTTAGTACCTATAATTAGATTTAGCCTAAATTGTGCATAATTACTTTTGTTGATTGTTTTTCGACTATTTTTTTATTTTCTAGTTAGTACTAATATTATTTACAAACAAGTGTTACCAATGAAACAACTGTGATTTTATAAATACAAATAGATAATATTATATTCATAAGACGAATACTAAGACTTTGAAAATCAAACTGTGACTGTGTAATAAAACTTTTTTTAATGTTATCTAAAATTTTATGTTTAGCGTACTTTGTTACTGTAAAATAATAGTAATATTTACAAGACTTATTATTAATCAAACTGTGATTGTTATATTGAACTGTGATTGTTTAAATAAAACTTATGTTTAGATCAAAACAATTTCATATTTTAAGTTGTAGTACTTTGTTACTGTATTAAAACTGATTTTTTAATAGAAATAGATAATAATTATTTTATTTAAAAGACTTTTAATCTAACTGTTATTGTTATTAAAGAACTATTTTTTTAAATGCTAACAATGGTTATTTTAGAATATTTATTAGCGTAACTAATTAGTTAAATAAAACTTTTTCCGTGTACTGTTTGTTTTATTTATTTTATAATACCATTGTTCTGCTGACTGTACTTTGAATTTATCTGCATTAAGGGGTGAACGGGTACTTTTTTTTTTTTCAAGGAGTGTACGGGCACTTATTCCTAATTAGGGGTGAACATTGAGGAGTGTACGGGCTCGTAGCCACAATGAAAAAGGTTACCGATAATCAAAATGATCATTAATCAATAATTGATAAATATGTAGTATTAATTCTTTGTATTGTTTTGATAAGATGTTAACAGCTGATACAATTGTTATTATCTATTTTTGCATGCTACTTCCAATGGCGAAATGTGTCACTGTACATTATTTAAATTATTTGTCACCTTTTAATACCACATTTTATGCAAATAAATGAAATGAAATGAAATGAATTATTGGTTTTACGACTTTTCTCACAACAACTATTTGCAGGCAAAACATGCGAAAACACAAGCCTTATAACATTTCACACAAAACGGTAACTAAATGTGTAAAATAATTCATTTCATTATAAATTAAAATACACAAAAATAAGCAAAGAAAACTATAGTGTAGTGTACGGTGATATAACTGGCTGTTTTTACTAATTACTTAAATTCCGTGCAAAAAAAATATATTCAAACCAAGCTCTTTATAATCTTTATAATATTATCTACACGTACCACATAATTATCCTTTTTTATTTGAGAACGTTAGAAAAATAACGAGATTTTTTTAAATCTTTAACCTTAAATTACCTACTCAAAACTATGATTTTTCACTTATATCACTTTTCACTGAAGGTACAGAATTGTGCCGATAACTGCCTCCACAGCATCACTACCGTCTAGTTTATTTATAGTAACGCGTCGCCATAAGAACCAAGCTTGAGATAAGAACTCTGCTATGTCCCTAGAAGCGTCATAAACATGGTCTCTGAATTTAAGCACATCACGAGAGTAACGACTTTTGGGTTCGAACGTAGTTATAATATTTTGGCGTAATTCATTCCACGTAGACGTGGTAACTAGCCAGCTATCAGACCACAACTTAGCACGCCCTTTTAGCAGACTAGTCACCCTCATACGAATATCATAGTCACCGAGTTTGTAGGTAGACTTTGCAGTGGAAATGTGGTCACACCATTCGCGCACACCAACGTTACCATCAGGGTCATACGAAGGCAAAAACACTTTAGTAATTTTAACTTTGTCACCTGTTTGCTGAAGAAGTCGCTGGCTCATATTCCGCATCATGTCCCGCTGCCTGCCGGTGCTGCGTTAACAGGTCAGCTCGGGTGGACGTGCCTGCTACATTGGCTGCCGATGACGATGTACCTTCGCCAGGGTCCATCGCGGCGCGCGCCACGGTGCTCGAGCCGAAGTCTATGGAATCTGAAACATATTGGCCGGCAGAAAGATCGGGTTTTCGACGTTACGGGGATTTTTAAAAAGCGAAGCATCGATGATTCGCTGTGAACCATCGATACTGCCTTCCAAATTATCCATAAGATAATTACCATCAGGGTCATACGAAGGCAAAAACACTTTAGTAATTTTAACTTTGTCACCTGTTTGCTGAAGAAGTCGCTGGCTCATATTCCGCATCATGTCCCGCTGCCTGCCGGGGCTGCGTTAACAGGTCAGCTCGGGTGGACGTGCCTGCTACATTGGCTGCCGATGACGATGTACCTTCGCCAGGGTCCATCGCGGCGCGCGCCACGGTGCTCGAGCCGAAGTCTATGGAATCTGAAACATATTGGCCGGCAGAAAGATCGGGTTTTCGACGTTACGGGGATTTTTAAAAAGCGCAGCATCGATGATTCGCTGTGAACCATCGATACTGCCTTCCAAATTATCCATAAGATAATTACCATCAGGGTCATACGTAGGCAAAAACACTTTAGTAATTTTAACTTTGTCACCTGTTTGCTGAAGAAGTCGCTGGCTCATATTCCGCATCATGTCCCGCTGCCTGCCGGGGCTGCGTTAACAGGTCAGCTCGGGTGGACGTGCCTGCTACATTGGCTGCCGATGACGATGTACCTTCGCCAGGGTCCATCGCGGCGCGCGCCACGGTGCTCGAGCCGAAGTCTATGGAATCTGAAACATATTGGCCGGCAGAAAGATCGGGTTTTCGACGTTACGGGGATTTTTAAAAAGCGCAGCATCGATGATTCGCTGTGAATCATCGATACTGCCTTCCAAATTATCCATAAGATAATTACCATCAGGGTCATACGAAGGCAAAAACACTTTAGTAATTTTAACTTTGTCACCTGTTTGCTGAAGAAGTCGCTGGCTCATATTCCGCATCATGTCCCGCTGCCTGCCGGGGCTGCGTTAACAGGTCAGCTCGGGTGGACGTGCCTGCTACATTGGCTGCCGATGACGATGTACCTTCGCCAGGGTCCATCGCGGCGCGCGCCACGGTGCTCGAGCCGAAGTCTATGGAATCTGAAACATATTGGCCGGCAGAAAGATCGGGTTTTCGACGTTACGGGGATTTTTAAAAAGCGCAGCATCGATGATTCGCTGTGAATCATCGATACCGCCTTCCAAATTATCCATAAGATAATTATCACGAACTCAGATACTTGGCAACATGTTGCAGACACTTACAAGGTTTGTATAAACGTGAAAATCTAGACCCCAAAGTGCATACTTTAGGAACTAAGACCTAATAAGAGTATTTTACGTTTATATTATATATATATATCTTTAAAACCCTTATTTTTTTCTAAATCTGTTTTTTAAACAAATATAAACAAATTCAAAACAACGTATGTAAAAATCTACAGCTCTCTATGTAAGCGCTTTATATGAAAACTAGCTAATGGCCAAACGTTCGCGCAGCGGAATTTTGAATTTCTCCGAAGTTTATGCATGCACTAATTTTATTCATACATACAAAATTACACACAAATACACACTAATTTTTGGACACATCTCTTTTCTTCTAAAGTCGATGGATTAAAAAAAGTTCCGCCAGGACAACGTTCGCCCAGCGGAATCAGTTTTTGGTGAATTTCTCCACAATGGCTGCATGCACAATTTTTTTTTACCATACACAATTACACGACGTCATACACTAAATATCTGCATACTTAAAATCTTTAATGACCAGGCTTAGAACAGAACGTACAAACATTCTTGTTATTCGACGGAGCTTTATTTGAATTTGGATCCACAGGGCTCTTCTCACCAGATTGAACATTTGACTCGTGAACGGTACCCCTTGTCTGACATTCATTAGATTTGTGACCTACTTTTTTACACAAATGACAAATAAGGGGCACGGTTATCAACAGAATACTTAGAACGCTTGTGCGGTGGTTGATTAGAATTCTGAGAAGTACTAGGTCGTTTAGCGCGAATAGATGAAGCAACGGAGATCAATTCTGGCACGGAAGTGGCCCGAACATTCATTAATTCAATCCTAAGCCGCTCATCACTAATTCTGTACCTTCAGTGAAAAGTGATACATGTCGACCCAGATCGGTTTTTATATTCTTTGATTAAACTTATTAAAAAAAAATAACTAAATTTCTGTCTTATCCCCGTTGTTAAAAGATTAAAAATGAATGAGATTTTTTGCGTACATTGATATAAGTAAGCAATTTTTTATTGAAATTATTGTGTAAAATAATACTTTTTGATTCATACCAAAGTGCTCCGAACCGATCTTTACATTTCTAAAATGTATTTTAATACGACTCGAGTTACCACATCTTACGCGTACCGAAAGCTTTTACTTTAATTAATCCAAAGTGAAACAAATGAAATCCTATCACAAAACATTAAAAAATTTAAACAACACATTCTAGTGAGAAGTGTTACATTTGTACATGAAACATACAAACACAAATTTATTTTCATAAAAATATGTGACTAATGATATGATACAACTGCTAATCAAACAATTTACACGTAATTTATGTAGCCAATTTTGATGTGATTACAAATTTGATATTAATTCTATTAGTAAGAACATAAGGGAAATAGGACATATGATTACGTGAATAATGATGATATATCAATACCTCTTTATTATTATTAATCTTGAACAGTCTTAAAGCGTATTTAATCAGTCTCAAAAAAACAAATAGCAGATGTGTTGTACATGTAGCACTTCAACTATTCGCTATACAATACAATATATAACATCCTTTTAAAAAAACACAACTTTTAAACCTACTTATCGTTAATCTTGAACAGAAATCGAATTAGTCTTAAATCGTATGAAATCAGTCTCCAAAAATCAAACAACAGATAAATAACAATATAAACTTTTCATCCTTTTTATCATTAATCTTGAACAGTCTTAAATTGTATTAAATCAGTCTCCAAAAATCGACCAACAGATATGTTGTAGCACTGCAACTATTCGTTATCCGAAACAATATCAGGATCTGCGTCACGCAAATTTGAGTTTGTTATCAAATTATGATAAAAATCGTTAACACTTGGATCAATGTATTTTAACAGTGATATTAAATCCCTTTTCTTTAAAACACTTATAGGAATCTTCCATTGTAACATTTTGGAACAGCATTAATATTAACTAAACTGTTGTCTTTATTCCTTTTGTCGTAAGACATCACATAATAATCATCACCTACGTAACTTTCTTTATATTCAAAAACCGGAAATTTTCCTTTACTAAATTTAATAACTCTTACATTCAACCATATAAACGAAGTCTCACAGTGATAAATTCGTACAAGCACGATTACAATTATGGTAGAATGTAAGAGTTATTAAATTTAGTAAAGGAAAATTTCCGGTTTTTGAATATAAAGAAAGTTACGTAGGTGATGATTATTATGTGATGTCTTACGACAAAAGGAATAAAGACTACAGTTTAGTTAGTATTAATGCTGTTCCAAAATGTTACAATGGAAGAGTCCTATAAGTGTTTTAAAGAAAAGGGATTTAATATCACTGTTAGAATACATTGATCCAAGTGTTAACGATTTTTATCATAATTTGATAACAAACTCAAATTTGCGTGACGCAGATCCTGATATTGTTTCGGATAACGAATAGTTGCAGTGCTACAACATATCTGTTGGTCGATTTTTGGAGACTGATTTAATACAATTTAAGACTGTTCAAGATTAATGATAAAAAGGATGAAAAGTTATGTTTTTTTATGAAAATTATATTGTTATCTGTTGTTTGATTTTTGAAGACTGATTTCATACGATTTAAGACTAATTCGATCTCTGTTCAAGATTAACGATAAGTAGGTTTAAAAGTTGTGTTTTTTTAAAAGGATCTTATATTGTATTGTATAGCGAATAGTTGAAGTGCTACATGTACAACACATCTGTGCATGAAAGGGTGTGTGGGGTATCGAGACAATTAATTTAATATTTTTTGACGAGCCCGTACACCCCTTACGTATAATCTATATTATTTGAATTATTTTACAAATGAAAAAGTACCGTTAGACAAAAAATGCTAAGAAATTTAAAAATAAATCTAATGTTTACCCGTGCCAATCCGGGACGGGCCGCTAGTATATATATAATTATTATGTTTATTCAATATCTACAGTAATTATTTTATCATACTTAACCATTTAATCAATGTTAAAATGTAATAATTTTTAATGTTACTTAATATAAATTCTAAATCGTTTCTTAAATAAGTTAGCATTTAAAAAAATTGTTCTTTAATAACAATAACAGTTAGATTAAAAGTCTTTTAAATAAATAATTAGTATCTATTTCTATTAAAAAATCACAGTTTTAATACAGTAACAAAGTACTACAACTTAAAATATGAAATTGTTTTTATCTAAACATAAGTTTTATTTAAACAATCACAGTTCAATATAACAATCACAGTTTGATTAATAATAAGTCTTGTAAATATTACTATTGTTTTACAGTAACAAAGTACGCTAAACATAACATTTTAGATAACATTAAAAAAGTTTTATTACACAGTCACAGTTTGATTTTCAAAGTCTTAGTATTCGTCTTATAAAATATAATATTATCTATTTGTATTTATAAAATCACAGTTGTTTCATTGGTAACACTTGTTTGGTAAATAATATTAGTACTAACTAGAAAATAAAAAAATAGTCGAAAAAAACAATCAACAAAAGTAATTATGCACAATTTAGGCTAAATCTAATTATACTAACTTTAAAATAGGGATTCGTTAAAATAAAAAAGAAATAACAGATCTAATCACAGAACAAATCACATCTATGTTATTGAAAAAATCACATTTATTTACATTCATGTACCCACTTAATAATAGTATAGGAGTAAAACCATCAACAAAAATACTACGTATATTCACATAATTTTCTCAAGCAGTGACCCAGGGTAATAGAGCCGGTTGCAAATTGTTGCAGTATAAAATTAATTCTTTCATCTCTTTCTTTGGTACATTTCTAATATTATTAATGTTTTCACCATTATTTACTTTTTTATTTATAATTTCGCTTAGTTTTGACTCTTTACTGACAGAACACAGTGGAACTTTCATAGACTTCCACATAAAACCACAAATAGTTTAGAAGGGTGGCATTCCAAAATTAATAGGTATTTGGAGAGCAAGAGAAGACCCAACATATTGATTTTTTAGACACCCTCAGTAAAGAGTCAAAACTAAGCGAAATTATAAATAAAAAAGTAAATGATGGGTGAAACATTAATAAATATTAGAAAATATACCAAAGAATTAAGTTTATAACTGCAACAATTTGCAACCGGCTCTATTACCCTGGGTCACTGCTTGGAAAAATTATGTGAATATACGTAGTATTTTTGTTGATGGTTTTTATTCCTATACTATTATTAAGTACATGAATGTAAATATGTAAATGTGATTTTTCAATAACATGGATGTGATTTGTTCTGTGATTAGATCCGTTATTTCTTTTTATTTTAACGAATCCCTATTTTAAAGTTAGTACCTATAATTAGATTTAGCCTAAATTGTGCATAATTACTTTTGTTGATTGTTTTTCGACTATTTTTTTATTTTCTAGTTAGTACTAATATTATTTACAAACAAGTGTTACCAAATGAAACAACTGTGATTTTATAAATACAAATAGATAATATTATATTTCATAAGACGAATACTAAGACTTTGAAAATCAAACTGTGACTGTGTAATAAAAACTTTTTTTAATGTTATCTAAAATTTTATGTTTAGCGTACTTTGTTACTGTAAAATAATAGTAATATTTACAAGACTTATTATTAATCAAACTGTGATTGTTATATTGAACTGTGATTTGTTTAAATAAAACTTATGTTTAGATCAAAACAATTTCATATTTTAAGTTGTAGTACTTTGTTACTGTATTAAAACTGATTTTTTAATAGAAATAGATAATAATTATTTTATTTAAAAGACTTTTAATCTAACTGTTATTGTTATTAAAGAACTATTTTTTTAAATGCTAACAATGGTTATTTAGAATATTTATTAGCGTAACTAATTAGTTAAATAAAACTTTTTCCGTGTACTGTTTGTTTTATTTATTTTATAATACCATTGTTCTGCTGACTGTACTTTGAATTTATCCTGCATTAAGGGGTGAACGGGTACTTTTTTTTTTTCAAGGAGTGTACGGGCACTTATTCCTAATTAGGGGTGAACATTGAGGAGTGTACGGGCTCGTAGCCACAATGAAAAAGGTTACCGATAATCAAAATGATCATTAATCAATAATTGATAAATATGTAGTATTAATTCTTTGTATTGTTTTGATAAGATGTTAACAGCTGATACAATTGTTATTATCTATTTTTGCATGCTACTTCCAATGGCGAAATGTGTCACTGTACATTATTTAAATTATTTGTCACCCTTTTAATACCACATTTTATGCAAATAAATGAAATGAAATGAAATGAATTATTGGTTTTACGACTTTTCTCACAACAACTATTTGCAGGCAAAACATGCGAAAACACAAGCTTATAACATTTCACACAAACGGTAACTAAATGTGTAAAATAATTTCATTTCATTATAAATTAAAATACACAAAAATAAGCAAAGAAACTATAGTGTAGTGTACGGTGATATAACTGGCTGTTTTTACTAATTACTTAAATTCCGTGCAAAAAAAATATACTCAAACCAAGCTCTTTATAATCTTTATAATATTATCTACACGTACCACATAATTATCCTTTTTTATTTGAGAACGTTAGAAAAATAACGAGATTTTTTTAAATCTTTAACCTTAAATTACCTACTCAAAACTATGATTTTTCACTTATATCACTTTTCACTGAAGGTACAGAATTGTGCCGATAACTGCCTCCACAGCATCACTACCGTCTAGTTTATCTATAGTAACGCGTCGCCATAAGAACCAAGCTTGAGATAAGAACTCTGCTATGTCCCTAGAAGCGTCATAAACATGGTCTCTGAATTTAAGCACATCACGAGAGTAACGACTTTTGGGTTCGAACGTAGTTATAATATTTTGGCGTAATTCATCCCACGTAGACGTGGTAACTAGCCAGCTATCAGACCACAACTTAGCACGCCCTTTTAGCAGACTAGTCACCCTCATACGAATATCATAGTCACCGAGTTTGTAGGTAGACTTTTGCAGTGGAAATGTGGTCACACCATTCGCGCACAACCAACGTTACCATCAGGGTCATACGAAGGCAAAAACACTTTAGTAATTTTAACTTTGTCACCTGTTTGCTGAAGAAGTCGCTGGCTCATATTCCGCATCATGTCCCGCTGCCTGCCGGTGCTGCGTTAACAGGTCAGCTCGGGTGGACGTGCCTGCTACATTGGCTGCCGATGACGATGTACCTTCGCCAGGGTCCATCGCGGCGCGCGCAACGGTGCTCGAGCCGAAGTCTATGGAATCTGAAACATATTGGCCGGCAGAAAGATCGGGTTTTCGACGTTACGGGGATTTTAAAAAGCGAAGCATCGATGATTCGCTGTGAACCATCGATACTGCCTTCCAAATTATCCATAAGATAATTACCATCAGGGTCATACGAAGGCAAAAACACTTTAGTAATTTTAACTTTGTCACCTGTTTGCTGAAGAAGTCGCTGGCTCATATTCCGCATCATGTCCCGCTGCCTGCCGGGCTGCGTTAACAGGTCAGCTCGGGTGGACGTGCCTGCTACATTGGCTGCCGATGACGATGTACCTTCGCCAGGGTCCATCGCGGCGCGCGCCACGGTGCTCGAGCCGAAGTCTATGGAATCTGAAACATATTGGCCGGCAGAAAGATCGGGTTTTCGACGTTACGGGGATTTTAAAAAGCGCAGCATCGATGATTCGCTGTGAATCATCGATACTGCCTTCCAAATTATCCATAAGATAATTACCATCAGGGTCATACGTAGGCAAAAAACACTTTAGTAATTTTAACTTTGTCACCTGTTGCTGAAGAAGTCGCTGGCTCATATTCCGCATCATGTCCCGCTGCCCTGCCGGGGCTGCGTAACAGGTCAGCTCGGGTGGACGTGCCTGCTACATTGGCTGCCGATGACGATGTACCTTCGCCAGGGCCCATCGCGGCGCGCGCCACGGTGCCCGGGCCGAAGTCTATGGAATCGGAAACATATGGCCGGCAGAAAGATCGGGTTTTCGACGTTACGGGTTTAAAAAGCGCAGCATCGATGATTCGCTGTGAATCATCGATACTGCCTTCCAAATTATCCATAAGATAATTACCATCAGGGTCATACGAAGGCAAAAACACTTTAGTAATTTTAACTTTGTCACCTGTTTGCTGAAGAAGTCGCTGGCTCATATTCCGCATCATGTCCCGCTGCCTGCCGGGGCTGCGTTAACAGGTCAGCTCGGGTGGACGTGCCTGCTACATTGGCTGCCGATGACGATGTACCTTCGTCAGGGTCCATCGCGGCGCGCGCCACGGTGCTCGAGCCGAAGTCTATGGAATCTGAAACATATTGGCCGGCAGAAAGATCGGGTTTTCGACGTTACGGGGATTTTTAAAAAGCGCAGCATCGATGATTCGCTGTGAATCATCGATACCGCCTTCCAAATTATCCATAAGATAATTATCACGAACTCAGATACTTGGCAACATGTTGCAGACACTTACAAGGTTTGTATAAACGTGAAAATCTAGACCCCAAAGTGCATACTTTAAGAACTAAGACCTAATAAGAGTATTTTACGTTTATATTATATATATATATATATCTTTAAAACCCTTATTTTTTTCTAAATCTGTTTTTTAAACAAATATAAACAAATTCAAAACAACGTATGTAAAAATCTACAGCTCTCTATGTAAGCGCTTTATATGAAAACTAGCTAATGGCCAAACGTTCGCGCAGCGGAAATTTGAATTTCTCCGAAGTTTATGCATGCACTAATTTTATTCATACATACAAAATTACACACAAATACACACTAATTTTTGGACACATCTCTTTTCTTCTAAAGTCGATGGATTAAAAAAAGTTCCGCCAGGACAACGTTCGCCCAGCGGAATCAGTTTTTGGTGAATTTCTCCACAATGGCTGCATGCACAATTTTTTTTTACCATACACAATTACACGACGTCATACACTAAATATCTGCATACTTAAAATCTTTAATGACCAGGCTTAGAACAGAACGTACAAACATTCTTGTTATTCGACGGAGCTTTATTTGAATTTGGATCCACAGGGCTCTTCTCACCAGATTGAACATTTGACTCGTGAACGGTACCCCTTGTCTGACATTCATTAGATTTGTGACCTACTTTTTTACACAAATGACAAATAAGGGGCACGGTTATCAACAGAATACTTAGAACGCTTGTGCGGTGGTTGATTAGAATTCTGAGAAGTACTAGGTCGTTTAGCGCGAATAGATGAAGCAACGGAGATCAATTCTGGCACGGAAGTGGCCCGAACATTCATTAATTCAATCCTAAGCCGCTCATCACTAATTCTGTACCTTCAGTAAAAAGTGATACATGTCGACCCAGATCGGTTTTTATATTCTTTGATTAAACTTATTAAAAAAAAATAACTAAATTTCTGTCTTATCCCCGTTGTTAAAAGATTAAAAATGAATGAGATTTTTTGCGTACATTGATATAAGTAAGCAATTTTTTATTGAAATTATTGTGTAAAATAATACTTTTTGATTCATACCAAAGTGCTCCGAACCGATCTTTACATTTCTAAAATGTATTTTAATACGACTCGAGTTACCACATCTTACGCGTACCGAAAGCTTTTACTTTAATTAATCCAAAGTGAAACAAATGAAATCCTATCACAAAACATTAAAAAATTTAAACAACACATTCTAGTGAGAAGTGTTACATTTGTACATGAAACATACAAACACAAATTTATTTTCATAAAAATATGTGACTAATGATATGATACAACTGCTAATCAAACAATTTACACGTAATTTATGTAGCCAATTTTGATGTGATTACAAATTTGATATTAATTCTATTAGTAAGAACATAAGGGAAATAGGACATATGATTACGTGAATAATGATGATATATCAATACCTCTTTATTATTATTAATCTTGAACAGTCTTAAAGCGTATTTAATCAGTCTCAAAAAAACAAATAGCAGATGTGTTGTACATGTAGCACTTCAACTATTCGCTATACAATACAATATATAACATCCTTGTAATATTTAAAGCAAATTTTAGCTTTGCTATGCATTTATTTTTATTGCGATTATGTGAATAAGTAACGCATAGATGGCGCTAAAACCAAGTAATGGTTCGTCTAGCTTCGGCTGGCACAAAAGAGTTGAGAAATTTCGAGTCCGGCAGCATGCGAATCCATAGCTGAATTGGCAAAGCACTTGGGGCGTATACCCAAGAGGTGCAGGTTCGAGTCCTGCTGGATTCTTAATTTTTCAACTTTAATATTATATAACATCCTTTTAAAAAAACACAACTTTTGAACCTACTTATCGTTAATCTTGAACAGAAATCGAATTAGTCTTAAATCGTATGAAATCAGTCTCCAAAAATCAAACAACAGATAAATAACAATATAAACTTTTCATCCTTTTTATCATTAATCTTGAACAGTCTTAAATTGTATTAAATCAGCCTCCAAAAATCGACCAACAGATATGTTGTAGCACTGCAACTATTCGTTATCCGAAACAATATCAGGATCTGCGTCACGCAAATTTGAGTTTGTTATCAAATTATGATAAAAATCGTTAACACTTGGATCAATGTATTCTAACAGTGATATTAAATCCCTTTTCTTTAAAACACTTATAGGACTCTTCCATTGTAACATTTTGGAACAGCATTAATACTAACTAAACTGTTGTCTTTATTCCTTTTGTCGTAAGAAATCACATAATAATCATCACATGTAACTTTCTTTATATTCAAAAACCGGAAATTTTCCTTTACTAAATTTAATAACTCTTACATTCAACCATATAAACGAAGTCTCACAGTGATAAATTCGTACAAGCACGATTACAATTATGGTAGAATGTAAGAGTTATTAAATTTAGTAAAGGAAAATTTCCGGTTTTTGAATATAAAGAAAGTTACGTAGGTGATGATTATTATGTGATGTCTTACGACAAAAGGAATAAAGACTACAGTTTAGTTAGTATTAATGCTGTTCCAAAATGTTACAATGGAAGAGTCCTATAAGTGTTTTAAAGAAAAGGGATTTAATATCACTGTTAGAATACATTGATCCAAGTGTTAACGATTTTTATCATAATTTGATAACAAACTCAAATTTGCGTGACGCAGATCCTGATATTGTTTCGGATAACGAATAGTTGCAGTGCTACAACATATCTGTTGGTCGATTTTTGGAGACTGATTTAATACAATTTAAGACTGTTCAAGATTAATGATAAAAAGGATGAAAAGTTATGTTTTTTTATGAAAATTATATTGTTATCTGTTGTTTGATTTTTGAAGACTGATTTCATACGATTTAAGACTAATTCGATCTCTGTTCAAGATTAACGATAAGTAGGTTTAAAAGTTGTGTTTTTTTAAAAGGATGTTATATTGTATTGTATAGCGAATAGTTGAAGTGCTACATGTACAACACATCTGTGCATGAAAGGGTGTGTGGGGTATCGAGACAATTAATTTAATATTTTTTGACGAGCCCGTACACCCCTTACGTATAATCTATATTATTTGAATTATTTTACAAATGAAAAAGTACCGTTAGACAAAAAATGCTAAGAAATTTAAAAATAAATCTAATGTTTACCCGTGCCAATCCGGGACGGGCCGCTAGTATATATATAATTATTATGTTTATTCAATATCTACAGTAAATTATTTTATCATACTTAACCATTTAATCAATGTTAAAATGTAATAATTTTTAATGTTACTTAATATACATTCTAAATCGTTCTTAAATAAGTTAGCATTTAAAAAAATTGTTCTTTAATAACAATAACAGTTAGATTAAAAGTCTTTTAAATAAAATAATTAGTATCTATTTCTATTAAAAAATCACAGTTTTAATACAGTAACAAAGTACTACAACTTAAAATATGAAATTGTTTTTATCTAAACATAAGTTTTATTTAAACAATCACAGTTCAATATAACAATCACAGTTTGATTAATAATAAGTCTTGTAAATATTACTATTGTTTTACAGTAACAAAGTACGCTAAACATAACATTTTAGATAACATTAAAAAAAGTTTTATTACACAGTCACAGTTTGATTTTCAAAGTCTTAGTATTCGTCTTATAAATATAATATTATCTATTTGTATTTATAAAATCACAGTTGTTTCATTGGTAACACTTGTTTGTAAATAATATTAGTACTAACTAGAAAATAAAAAAATAGTCGAAAAACAATCAACAAAAGTAATTATGCACAATTTAGGCTAAATCTAATTATACTAACTTTAAAATAGGGATTCGTTAAAATAAAAAAGAAATAACAGATCTAATCACAGAACAAATCACATCTATGTTATTGAAAAATCACATTTATTTACATTCATGTACCCACTTAATAATAGTATAGGAGTAAAACCATCAACAAAAATACTACGTATATTCACATAATTTTTCCAAGCAGTGACCCAGGGTAATAGAGCCGGTTGCAAATTGTTGCAGTATAAAATTAATTCTTTCATCTCTTTCTTTGGTACATTTTCTAATATTATTAATGTTTTCACCATTATTTACTTTTTTATTTATAATTTCGCTTAGTTTTGACTCTTTACTGACAGAACACAGTGGAACTTTCATAGACTTCCACATAAAACCACAAATAGTTTAGAAGGGTGGCATTCCAAAATTAATAGGTATTTGGAGAGCAAGAGAAGACCCAACATATTGATTTTTTTAGACACCCTCAGTAAAGAGTCAAAACTAAGCGAAATTATAAATAAAAAAGTAAATGATGGTGAAAACATTAATAAATATTAGAAAATATACCAAAGAATTAAGTTTATACTGCAACAATTTGCAACCGGCTCTATTACCCTGGGTCACTGCTTGGAAAAATTATGTGAATATACGTAGTATTTTTGTTGATGGTTTTTATTCCTATACTATTATTAAGTACATGAATGTAAATATGTAAATGTGATTTTTCAATAACATGGATGTGATTTGTTCTGTGATTAGATCCGTTATTTCTTTTTTATTTTAACGAATCCCTATTTTAAAGTTAGTACCTATAATTAGATTTAGCCTAAATTGTGCATAATTACTTTTGTTGATTGTTTTTCGACTATTTTTTTATTTTCTAGTTAGTACTAATATTATTTACAAACAAGTGTTACCAATGAAACAACTGTGATTTTATAAATACAAATAGATAATATTATATTCATAAGACGAATACTAAGACTTTGAAAATCAAACTGTGACTGTGTAATAAAACTTTTTTTAATGTTATCTAAAATTTTATGTTTAGCGTACTTTGTTACTGTAAAATAATAGTAATATTTACAAGACTTATTATTAATCAAACTGTGATTGTTATATTGAACTGTGATTGTTTAAATAAAACTTATGTTTAGATCAAAACAATTTCATATTTTAAGTTGTAGTACTTTGTTACTGTATTAAAACTGATTTTTTAATAGAAATAGATAATAATTATTTTATTTAAAAGACTTTTAATCTAACTGTTATTGTTATTAAAGAACTATTTTTTTAAATGCTAACAATGGTTATTTTAGAATATTTATTAGCGTAACTAATTAGTTAAATAAAACTTTTTCCGTGTACTGTTTGTTTTATTTATTTTATAATACCATTGTTCTGCTGACTGTACTTTGAATTTATCTGCATTAAGGGGTGAACGGGTACTTTTTTTTTTTTCAAGGAGTGTACGGGCACTTATTCCTAATTAGGGGTGAACATTGAGGAGTGTACGGGCTCGTAGCCACAATGAAAAAGGTTACCGATAATCAAAATGATCATTAATCAATAATTGATAAATATGTAGTATTAATTCTTTGTATTGTTTTGATAAGATGTTAACAGCTGATACAATTGTTATTATCTATTTTTGCATGCTACTTCCAATGGCGAAATGTGTCACTGTACATTATTTAAATTATTTGTCACCTTTTAATACCACATTTTATGCAAATAAATGAAATGAAATGAAATGAATTATTAGTTTTACGACTTTTCTCACAACAACTATTTGCAGGCAAAACATGCGAAAACACAAGCCTTATAACATTTCACACAAAACGGTAACTAAATGTGTAAAATAATTCATTTCATTATAAATTAAAATACACAAAAATAAGCAAAGAAAACTATAGTGTAGTGTACGGTGATATAACTGGCTGTTTTTACTAATTACTTAAATTCCGTGCAAAAAAAATATATTCAAACCAAGCTCTTTATAATCTTTATAATATTATCTACACGTACCACATAATTATCCTTTTTTATTTGAGAACGTTAGAAAAATAACGAGATTTTTTTAAATCTTTAACCTTAAATTACCTACTCAAAACTATGATTTTTCACTTATATCACTTTTCACTGAAGGTACAGAATTGTGCCGATAACTGCCTCCACAGCATCACTACCGTCTAGTTTATTTATAGTAACGCGTCGCCATAAGAACCAAGCTTGAGATAAGAACTCTGCTATGTCCCTAGAAGCGTCATAAACATGGTCTCTGAATTTAAGCACATCACGAGAGTAACGACTTTTGGGTTCGAACGTAGTTATAATATTTTGGCGTAATTCATCCCACGTAGACGTGGTAACTAGCCAGCTATCAGACCACAACTTAGCACGCCCTTTTAGCAGACTAGTCACCCTCATACGAATATCATAGTCACCGAGTTTGTAGGTAGACTTTGCAGTGGAAATGTGGTCACACCACTCGCGCACACCAACGTTACCATCAGGGTCGTACGAAGGCAAAAACACTTTAGTAATTTTAACTTTGTCACCTGTTTGCTGAAGAAGTCGCTGGCTCATATTCCGCATCATGTCCCGCTGCCTGCCGGGGCTGCGTTAACAGGTCAGCTCGGGTGGACGTGCCTGCTACATTGGCTGCCGATGACGATGTACCTTCGCCAGGGTCCATCGCGGCGCGCGCCACGGTGCTCGAGCCGAAGTCTATGGAATCTGAAACATATTGGCCGGCAGAAAGATCGGGTTTTCGACGTTACGGGGATTTTTAAAAAGCGCAGCATCGATGATTCGCTGTGAATCATCGATACTGCCTTCCAAATTATCCATAAGATAATTACCATCAGGGTCATACGAAGGCAAAAACACTTTAGTAATTTTAACTTTGTCACCTGTTTGCTGAAGAAGTCGCTGGCTCATATTCCGCATCATGTCCCGCTGCCTGCCGGGGCTGCGTTAACAGGTCAGCTCGGGTGGACGTGCCTGCTACGTTGGCTGCCGATGACGATGTACCTTCGCCAGGGTCCATCGCGGCGCGCGCCACGGTGCTCGAGCCGAAGTCTATGGAATCTGAAACATATTGGCCGGCAGAAAGATCGGGTTTTCGACGTTACGGGGATTTTTAAAAAGCGCAGCATCGATGATTCGCTGTGAATCATCGATACCGCCTTCCAAATTATCCATAAGATAATTATCACGAACTCAGATACTTGGCAACATGTTGCAGACACTTACAAGGTTTGTATAAACGTGAAAATCTAGACCCCAAAGTGCATACTTTAAGAACTAAGACCTAATAAGAGTATTTTACGTTTATATTATATATATATATCTTTAAAACCCTTATTTTTTTCTAAATCTGTTTTTTAAACAAATATAAACAAATTCAAAACAACGTATGTAAAAATCTACAGCTCACTATGTAAGCGCTTTATATGAAAACTAGCTAATGGGCAAACGTTCGCGCAGCGGAAATTTGAATTTCTCCGAAGTTTATGCATGCACTAATTTTATTCATACATACAAAATTACACACAAATACACACTAATTTTTGGACACATCTCTTTTCTTCTAAAGTCGATGGATTAAAAAAAGTTCCGCCAGGACAACGTTCGCCCAGCGGAATCAGTTTTTAGTGAATTTCTCCACAATGGCTGCATGCACAATTTTTTTTTACCATACACAATTACACGACGTCATACACTAAATATCTGCATACTTAAAATCTTTAAATTCAACAACATTCCGCTGGGCGTACGCACACACGTATGACCAGGCTTAGAACAGAACGTACAAACATTCTTGTAATTCGACGGAGCTTTATTTGAATTTGGATCCACAGGGCTCTTCTCACCAGATTGAACATTTGACTCGTGAACGGTACCCCTTGTCTGACATTCATTAGATTTGTGACCTACTTTTTTACACAAATGACAATAAGGGGCACGGTTATCAACAGAATACTTAGAACGCTTGTGCGGTGGTTGATTAGAATTCTGAGAAGTACTAGGTCGTTTAGCGCGAATAGATGAAGCAACGGAGATCAATTCTGGCACGGAAGTGGCCCGAACATTCATTAATTCAATCCTAAGCCGCTATCACTAATTCTGTACCTTCAGTGAAAAGTTATACATGTCGACCCAGATCGGTTTTTATATTCTTTGATTAAACTTATTCAAAAAAAATAACTAAATTTCTGTCTTATCCCCGTTGTTAAAAGATTAAAAATGAATGAGATTTTTTGCGTACATTGATATAAGTAAGCAATTTTTTATTGAAATTATTGTGTAAAATAATACTTTTTGATTCATACCAAAGTGCTCCGAACCGATCTTTACATTTCTAAAATGTATTTTAATACGACTCGAGTTACCACATCTTACGCGTACCGAAAGCTTTTACTTTAATTAATCCAAAGTGAAACAAATGAAATCCTATCACAAAACATTAAAAAATTTAAACAACACATTCTAGTGAGAAGTGTTACATTTGTACATGAAACATACAAACACAAATTTATTTTCATAAAAATATGTGACTAATGATATGATACAACTGCTAATCAAACAATTTACACGTAATTTATGTAGCCAATTTTGATGTGATTACAAATTTGATATTAATTCTATTAGTATGAACATAAGGGAAATAGGACATATGATTACGTGAATAATGATGATATATCAATACCTCTTTATTATTATTAATCTTGAACAGTCTTAAAGCGTATTTAATCAGTCTCAAAAAAACAAATAGCAGATGTGTTGTACATGTAGCACTTCAACTATTCGCTATACAATACAATATATAACATCCTTTTAAAAAAACACAACTTTTGAACCTACTTATCGTTAATCTTGAACAGAAATCGAATTAGTCTTAAATCGTATGAAATCAGTCTCCAAAAATCAAACAACAGATAAATAACAATATAAACTTTTCATCCTTTTTATCATTAATCTTGAACAGTCTTAAATTGTATTAAATCAGCCTCCAAAAATCGACCAACAGATATGTTGTAGCACTGCAACTATTCGTTATCCGAAACAATATCAGGATCTGCGTCACGCAAATTTGAGTTTGTTATCAAATTATGATAAAAATCGTTAACACTTGGATCAATGTATTTTAACAGTGATATTAAATCCCTTTTCTTTAAAACACTTATAGGAATCTTCCATTGTAACATTTTGGAACAGCATTAATATTAACTAAACTGTTGTCTTTATTCCTTTTGTCGTAAGACATCACATAATAATCATCACCTACGTAACTTTCTTTATATTCAAAAACCGGAAATTTTCCTTTACTAAATATAATAACTCTTACATTCAACCATATAAACGAAGTCTCACAGTGATAAATTCGTACAAGCACGATTACAATTATGGTAGAATGTAAGAGTTATTAAATTTAGTAAAGGAAAATTTCCGGTTTTTGAATATAAAGAAAGTTACGTAGGTGATGATTATTATGTGATGTCTTACGACAAAAGGAATAAAGACTACAGTTTAGTTAGTATTAATGCTGTTCCAAAATGTTACAATGGAAGAGTCCTATAAGTGTTTTAAAGAAAAGGGATTTAATATCACTGTTAGAATACATTGATCCAAGTGTTAACGATTTTTATCATAATTTGATAACAAACTCAAATTTGCGTGACGCAGATCCTGATATTGTTTCGGATAACGAATAGTTGCAGTGCTACAACATATCTGTTGGTCGATTTTTGGAGACTGATTTAATACAATTTAAGACTGTTCAAGATTAATGATAAAAAGGATGAAAAGTTATGTTTTTTTTATGAAAATTATATTGTTATCTGTTGTTTGATTTTTGAAGACTGATTTCATACGATTTAAGACTAATTCGATCTCTGTTCAAGATTAACGATAAGTAGGTTTAAAAGTTGTGTTTTTTTAAAAGGATGTTATATTGTATTGTATAGCGAATAGTTGAAGTGCTACATGTACAACACATCTGTGCATGAAAGGGTGTGTGGGGTATCGAGACAATTAATTTAATATTTTTTGACGAGCCCGTACACCCCTTACGTATAATCTATATTATTTGAATTATTTTACAAATGAAAAAGTACCGTTAGACAAAAAATGCTAAGAAATTTAAAAATAAATCTAATGTTTACCCGTGCCAATCCGGGACGGGCCGCTAGTATATATATAATTATTATGTTTATTCAATATCTACAGTAAATTATTTTATCATACTAAACCATTTAATCAATGTTAAAATGTAATAATTTTTAATGTTACTTAATATAAATTCTAAATCGTTCTTAAATAAGTTAGCATTTAAAAAAATTGTTCTTTAATAACAATAACAGTTAGATTAAAAGTCTTTTAAATAAAATAATTAGTATCTATTTCTATTAAAAAATCACAGTTTTAATACAGTAACAAAGTACTACAACTTAAAATATGAAATTGTTTTTATCTAAACATAAGTTTTATTTAAACAATCACAGTTCAATATAACAATCACAGTTTGATTAATAATAAGTCTTGTAAATATTACTATTGTTTTACAGTAACAAAGTACGCTAAACATAACATTTTAGATAACATTAAAAAAAGTTTTATTACACAGTCACAGTTTGATTTTCAAAGTCTTAGTATTCGTCTTATAAATATAATATTATCTATTTGTATTTATAAAATCACAGTTGTTTCATTGGTAACACTTGTTTGTAAATAATATTAGTACTAACTAGAAAATAAAAAAATAGTCGAAAAACAATCAACAAAAGTAATTATGCACAATTTAGGCTAAATCTAATTATACTAACTTTAAAATAGGGATTCGTTAAAATAAAAAAGAAATAACAGATCTAATCACAGAACAAATCACATCTATGTTATTGAAAAATCACATTTATTTACATTCATGTACCCACTTAATAATAGTATAGGAGTAAAACCATCAACAAAAATACTACGTATATTCACATAATTTTTCCAAGCAGTGACCCAGGGTAATAGAGCCGGTTGCAAATTGTTGCAGTATAAAATTAATTCTTTCATCTCTTTCTTTGGTACATTTTCTAATATTATTAATGTTTTCACCATTATTTACTTTTTTATTTATAATTTCGCTTAGTTTTGACTCTTTACTGACAGAACACAGTGGAACTTTCATAGACTTCCACATAAAACCACAAATAGTTTAGAAGGGTGGCATTCCAAAATTAATAGGTATTTGGAGAGCAAGAGAAGACCCAACATATTGATTTTTTTAGACACCCTCAGTAAAGAGTCAAAACTAAGCGAAATTATAAATAAAAAAGTAAATGATGGTGAAAACATTAATAAATATTAGAAAATATACCAAAGAATTAAGTTTATACTGCAACAATTTGCAACCGGCTCTATTACCCTGGGTCACTGCTTGGAAAAATTATGTGAATATACGTAGTATTTTTGTTGATGGTTTTTATTCCTATACTATTATTAAGTACATGAATGTAAATATGTAAATGTGATTTTTCAATAACATGGATGTGATTTGTTCTGTGATTAGATCCGTTATTTCTTTTTTATTTTAACGAATCCCTATTTTAAAGTTAGTACCTATAATTAGATTTAGCCTAAATTGTGCATAATTACTTTTGTTGATTGTTTTTCGACTATTTTTTTATTTTCTAGTTAGTACTAATATTATTTACAAACAAGTGTTACCAATGAAACAACTGTGATTTTATAAATACAAATAGATAATATTATATTCATAAGACGAATACTAAGACTTTGAAAATCAAACTGTGACTGTGTAATAAAACTTTTTTTAATGTTATCTAAAATTTTATGTTTAGCGTACTTTGTTACTGTAAAATAATAGTAATATTTACAAGACTTATTATTAATCAAACTGTGATTGTTATATTGAACTGTGATTGTTTAAATAAAACTTATGTTTAGATCAAAACAATTTCATATTTTAAGTTGTAGTACTTTGTTACTGTATTAAAACTGATTTTTTAATAGAAATAGATAATAATTATTTTATTTAAAAGACTTTTAATCTAACTGTTATTGTTATTAAAGAACTATTTTTTTAAATGCTAACAATGGTTATTTTAGAATATTTATTAGCGTAACTAATTAGTTAAATAAAACTTTTTCCGTGTACTGTTTGTTTTATTTATTTTATAATACCATTGTTCTGCTGACTGTACTTTGAATTTATCTGCATTAAGGGGTGAACGGGTACTTTTTTTTTTTTCAAGGAGTGTACGGGCACTTATTCCTAATTAGGGGTGAACATTGAGGAGTGTACGGGCTCGTAGCCACAATGAAAAAGGTTACCGATAATCAAAATGATCATTAATCAATAATTGATAAATATGTAGTATTAATTCTTTGTATTGTTTTGATAAGATGTTAACAGCTGATACAATTGTTATTATCTATTTTTGCATGCTACTTCCAATGGCGAAATGTGTCACTGTACATTATTTAAATTATTTGTCACCTTTTAATACCACATTTTATGCAAATAAATGAAATGAAATGAAATGAATTATTGGTTTTACGACTTTTCTCACAACAACTATTTGCAGGCAAAACATGCGAAAACACAAGCCTTATAACATTTCACACAAAACGGTAACTAAATGTGTAAAATAATTCATTTCATTATAAATTAAAATACACAAAAATAAGCAAAGAAAACTATAGTGTAGTGTACGGTGATATAACTGGCTGTTTTTACTAATTACTTAAATTCCGTGCAAAAAAAATATATTCAAACCAAGCTCTTTATAATCTTTATAATATTATCTACACGTACCACATAATTATCCTTTTTTATTTTAGAACGTTAGAAAAATAACGAGATTTTTTTAAATCTTTAACCTTAAATTACCTACTCAAAACTATGATTTTTCACTTATATCACTTTTCACTGAAGGTACAGAATTGTGCCGATAACTGCCTCCACAGCATCACTACCGTCTAGTTTATTTATAGTAACGCGTCGCCATAAGAACCAAGCTTGAGATAAGAACTCTGCTATGTCCCTAGAAGCGTCATAAACATGGTCTCTGAATTTAAGCACATCACGAGAGTAACGACTTTTGGGTTCGAACGTAGTTATAATATTTTGGCGTAATTCATCCCACGTAGACGTGGTAACTAGCCAGCTATCAGACCACAACTTAGCACGCCCTTTTAGCAGACTAGTCACCCTCATACGAATATCATAGTCACCGAGTTTGTAGGTAGACTTTGCAGTGGAAACGTGGTCACACCACTCGCGCACACCAACGTTACCATCAGGGTCATACGAAGGCAAAAACACTTTAGTAATTTTAACTTTCTCACCTGTTTGTTGAAGAAGTCGCTGGCTCATATTCCGCATCATGTTCATCATATGCATGTAGAATTCGGGTGGCACACTACCTGCCTGCCGGGGCTGCGTTAACAGGTCAGCACGGGTGGACGTGCCTGCTACATTGGCTGCCGATGACGATGTACCTTCGCCAAGGTCCATCGCGGCGCGCGCCACGGTGCTCGAGCCGAAGTCTATGGAATCTGAAACATATTGGCCGGCAGAAAGGGATCGCTAGGGCGATCCCACTTCTGAGATCGGGTTTTCGACGTTACGGGGATTTTTAAAAAGCGCAGCATCGATGATTCGCTGTGAATCATCGATAATGCCTTCCAAATTATCCATAAGATAATTATCAGGAACTTAAATTAAAATGTAACACTGTTATTTATGGTTGATATAATTGCCACAAGCAAAAGCTGGGTTTAAAATTAAAAAGCAAAACAAACGTTGAATTATGTTATTTTATAACTTTTTTAACAGATAAAAAATCAGTAACAGAGTAATGAAATGGTTACGACCTTCTAGTTTGATGCCAGGAGCAAAAGTGAACCAAAATCCGCCATCTTCAAAACGAAGTTAGCGTATGCACCGTTACTCCCGCCATTCACATTATTTCAACAAGCTATCGACAGGCGGCGCTGCCGACGCATCGCCGGTGCAATAAATTTAGCTTCTAATAACAATCAATATGTTAAATAGCCGTTGTAAATACATAAGCAATTCTCTATAAATCAAATAGGAATTAAAGCTGATTTTACACACAAGTAAATAGCATGAAAACATGGTAAGATTAAATTTACATACATAGCTTTATTTTGGTACATTTTTCAAATGAACCCTTAAAATTGTTTCTTGATTCACTTTAAATCTAATTGCAATTAAAGATGAATTAACAATTAATCAAATGGACAAAAGGCATCACATAAATTAAATCGACTAACTGTGTCGTCTTACATTGTAGACACTACACTTCAATTGTCCAATTAACAAACTATTATAAAATAATACACTGCCGTCGCAATGAGAAAAGGCACAACTAACATTTTACAATTGTTGAGAAAATCGAACTTTAAATATTTTTTGAATTTTGTTAAGAAAAAGACATATAAAATATGTTTTCCGAAATTGTGTGAATGTAAAAACATACATTTATTTACTATGTATACATCGATAGCAATCTTATATTTTAAAATTTAATGGATGTACTTAATAAAGCATATTTATTTTTAACTTAATATAAAAATTAAAATAAAATGAGCAATATTACGTTTAAAAGGCACATGTAACCAAATATGCCTTTTCATTATAAAATTTGGAGCAAAAATTTTAAATGTTTACGATGAAAAGGTACTTTTACTCAATTGTGCCTTTTAATTGTAAATTATTAGAATAAATACATGAAGTAAATATGTATTACAAAGTTCCTACTAGGTATTTATATTTTATACTTTTTGATGTGTATTTTATCGTGTTTCTACAGTGGGATTGCATAATATATGATAAGATGATAAATGCCTCTGTGCTAGGAATAAAATAAGATAAGAAAATAAAACGTTTATTTTTAAAAGTTTACAAGTATAAACTTCAAAAGTACTATTAATGATCATAACAATAATTTAAGTACTTTAAGTACTTTTTTTTTAATATATTCGGGTAAATAATTTAGTGATTATATTAAAAAAAAGATTTATTTTCATTTACATATTGCTTATTAAATATTTACAATACTAATCTAACAATTTAATATTTTAAACTAATGAAATAAATACCTAACTATATACACCTAAGAATAATATTAGATTCACGATAAAACGTAAATTGATGGTTTATGTTTTTAATGCTAAATAGCCTCTGCGGCGACATTATATATAAATATTATATAAATTTGCTCTAAAGGCCCCATAGTTATTACATATAAACTGAGATAGATGCGCCACATAGCAAACATTTTATTTTGAACTTCCCGACCACCACGCTAGATGGCGTTATTGTAAGTTAAGTACCTATATAAAATGTAGGGGTTTATTTTCCTTGGTATTTTTAGATTTATTTAAATAAAACAAGTGAATATTGTTAGTCATATTTATTTATTAACCACCAACATCACATATTATTTATAGACATGGCATAATCAAATCAAATCAAATCATTTATTTCCATGGGCCCCAAGGGGCGCTTGAACACGTCAAAACAATCATCAAAACACAAAAAATATAAAATTAAAATAAAACTTAGCGAACTAAATTATAATACTTATTGTAATAAAATGATTTGACACCGGAGCTTAGATTAACTTTAATTCAACTTAGAGATTTGAATTAAAATCAATCCAAGTACCAGCTTCAATGGGTATTGCATCATGAGAAGAGCTGGTGAGAAACTCATGTGCACCATCTTTTCAAATAATTCATACAATATTTGTTTGTTTTTTGACAATAATTCTATGTGTAAGTTATAGCAACCAAAACAACATTATAGCTAAAGATGGTTATAAAGAGAAAATAAACTTAAATATAGAAATGGAACTTAATTAATACTTGTAAATAAATCCATAGTATATAAGGTTGCAATATCTTACACTTCAAGCAGAAAATAAAGGAGTAAAAAAAATGTGTGTATACTACTGTATATATAAGGGTTTCAGAACAGACAAAAAAAAATAACTATATATATACTAATAACATAACATAATCGTAAAATGCTTAAATTACCGTACAATGGCTACTCAATACCGTTATAATCGTAATAATAAAAAAATAACATCACATAAAACCTTTGCTTTACCAAAAAACACATTGATTAATACAATAATAATCAAACTATGCAAATCAATCCAAAATCACGAAAAATCAATGTTTCCATTTTTTATAGGTTTGATTTTAATTAAAAGCTTGTAGTTTTATTTTATCATTGCAGTCAAAATCAACAATTTTACCAATTAAAATTCTATTTACACCAGTACCTACACCAAGTAAATACTATTAAATTAACAGATAAATTAATTATGTAATCAACTAACATTGATTTATGATTGTCACAAGTAATCAAAGAAAAATCACATCTACAATTAATGAAGAATATTATTTTATCCCTTAAACTACTAAACTCTGGAGAATTCCTTAAGCATGTAACAATCATAAATTAAATTTCATTCAGTAATTTTACAAAATCATCAGATGCGTTAAACAAAGATTTTTTAGTATAATCAATCACATAATTGAATGAATCAGGATCAACTTCAGATGTTATTAAATCATTCATGCAATTATTAAATTTTTTAAATATTTTAGTTTTACATTTTTTTATTATATAGCCTGCAACATATTTTTTGGCTTCTTCGTGAACAATTGAATCATTACATGTAATATCATTCATGGTTTCAATTAAAGAATCAATTTCACACGCAAAATCAGGAGGATCTATCACAGCAGAATCACATTCCTCCGTTAGTAAAAATTTCATTGATTGTAATGGTTGATAATCATCTTTTTCACAATAATTAGCACCTATTGAATGTGATGAATTCATATTATTAATCAGCAATGTTTTATATGCATTCATAAATTGCATGCAAGTGGGATTAATATTTCTAATACCATTACTTCTGACACAGCAAAAGAAATTCTCAAGTGGGTCTTGGTTAAAACTCCTAGTTAAAATATTTTTTATGTAAAATTTTTCCTGAAGATATTTCCACATTTCTTTAAACGTGTTTATATTATGTATCCAGTTCTGGATGGATGGCACTTTTTCATATTTGATAGTTTCTATGCCATCCAGATTTTTTTTTACCTTTTCGAATTTTATTGATTTTAAAATAGGCAATATTTCCTCCCAGAACTGGAAATGTGGTAAGTTATTTTTGAGACACCCCTTGAGAGCTTTTGCTGTGTCACGGTACAAGTGGCCATTAAATGAGTCGAATAATTTGTCAAATAAAATCAGCAAATCGGCCGTCTCTTCGCACTCTGCAGGCAGGATTTTGCGCTCTTAAACAAGAATGTTACACTTTTGTTAGTACCAATACAATTATGCATAATTTTTTATGTATCCATTTTGTGAACTTTTTTTACGGTGGCTTTATGGGTTAACTGCGAATTCGCGAATTTCCTTGATTCATACATATATTTTTAATATACTTATCTATATTATGTACAAAGTGTTTGAGTTTTGTGTAACTTAATTGCTAGAAATCTCATAACTGCGGACACATGTTGGCTAAAAACTTGTGCAGCATATTTGACTTTCATTTTTGGAAGTTTTGTTTGATCAATGTGGTAGCAAGTTAATTTGTTTACAATTCGTATTTCGTCGGCTCCTCTATCTTCATTTAACAGCATTCTTAAATGTTTCCATTTGGCTAGTTTTTCTTGGTTATTTTGAGTAAATCTTATGTTTTTCGTTATAAAATTATTTCGCACTCCCTTCAATAGGTGAGGTGGATCAATAGAGGGAAAATTTTTCGTTATCCACCTCAAAAGCGTTAGAATGGTATTCAAGGCTTTTTCGTAAATATTTTTCTCGGGTTTCTTTTTGTAATATTTTGATACAACTCACATTCGTAGATGCTTGATCGCATATTGTAGCTATAATAATAATACCAGCTTTTCTTAGTTGTCTAATAGTTGTCATTATATTTTTTTTCAATTCAATGGCTTTTGTTGAACTTTTACAAAACGTAAATAAAATTGGTTGCTTAGTTTTTGATTTTATTCCTTTTATCATCAGAACAAGGGCATGATCTGCAATTATTTTCGTTTTTTTGTCTCCACAATCTTGAAAACCAATTATTTCTTTTTTATCAAAGTGAAGTCCCGGCGATAATGCAACCTCATCAAATAGAAGAGTAAACAATCGTTTCTCTGTAGGCAGATTGCGAACATTTTCTTTTAAATTATTAAATATTCTTTTATTTACTCCTGGTTTAATATTAACAGTACTTAATAACCGCTGCAAAGTACGTTTCGATGGGAGTACAACTAATTTACTCAGGAAATTGTAACATTTTTGGCTTTGTTTTAATATTGATGCAGCCATAATTTTCTCTTCCATCGTAAATTTCCTTCCTTTAGGTTTTTGTTTGAATTTTAGCTGCATTTTCATGAATGTGATCATACTCTCAGGCATTGATTATATAACTTTCGTAATTGATTTATATTCAGAGTTTTTTTGCAGCTTGTATTTTTTTTGCTTGAGTTTTATATTTTAGTGTTAATTTTGTAATCTTCTGATTCAGCCTTCTAATTACTTTCAGGTACTTGCTTTCTGTCATAGGACCTGTAATCAAAATAAATAATTGTTTTACTTGTGTCTCATTAAACTCTGTCCCTGTCTAGGTTTGCCCATTGTCTAATGAGTTTGGAAATGCAGTAGGAATATTTTTATATTCCATAGTATTCATGGATGCGCCGGTAGCGCGGTGCAAGAGGGTTTCTCTGCACCCCTGCACCTCCTGTCCCGGAAAGAAAGTACATTTGAGTGCATGCATATAATATACTAGCTGATCCCTGTGGTTTTACCCGCGTTAAAAGTTACTGTTCCGCTCCTGTCGCTTAAATTTCCCCCTTTTGTAACATATTTTATTGCTGCTACGCTCCTATTGGTTTTAGCGTAATGATACATAGCTTATAGCCTTCCTAAATAAATGGACTATCTAACACTGAAAGACTTTTTCAAATTGGACCAGTAGATTAGCGTGTTTAACCACGCATGCAAACAAACTTTGAAGCATTATAATATTAGTATAGATGGTCTGTTTTTCACAAAGTCATGGACGTTGCGATGAAAATTATTTGAAATTGCATATTATAATAAATTGTAAATGATATCCCAAAAATTATTACAATGGTTAATTACTGACCTTTTTTCGATTTTCCCTCAAATGTGTTTCTTGCATCTTTCAAAACATCGGGTGATGATGTAGAATAGGTTGAAGTAGATGGTTGGACATCTTCTGTTGTACGAGTGGAAATATCTGTATGGCAAGAAAATAGTATTTATTAGTTTTTACTAAATTAAATTATCAAATAATATGAACTCCGTGAGCACAAAGAACAGGCAGGTGTAAAAAGCACTTCGTTATTTTTCAATAAATTTTACGAACCTATTACTCAACGCGAGCTAGTTCGTAATTTAATTGAGGCACAAACCCACGAAAGAAGGCAAAGGAGCTGCGACGCTACGCTCAGGTTCGCTGACGCTGCCTTCGGAGGGCCACCTTAAAGATCTTTTTTTTATCAAATCCTTATAATTATTATCAAAAAATTCTTTCTGAGATCTTCATGATCATAAGTTATCACTACGATAATAACAAATATGCTGAAACGTTAGCCCCGTCCAAACCTAAGCAGAGCTTTCGGTACTTTAAGGGTAGGTAAGTAGGCTGTCTCTGCTTACCCTTCAAAGCATACACAGGCATGATGTTATGTTATGAAGTGGTGAAAACAATACATAGATACACGATTGCACAAAACGTGGTTCATTAGCTATTCGTTTTTGAAGAGTTCCGTTGCCTGTCTCCAAATATCTTCATCAGATTCTGATAAATTATATACTAAAACCTTCCTTAAAACACAAGGATTAAAATACCGAAAACTGCATTCAAATCGGATCAGTAGTTTCCGAGAAAATCGCGAACATAAAAAGGTTACATACATACATACATACATACGGATCGAATACAGAACCTCTTTTTTTTTTTGAAGTCGGTTAAAAATATTTTTTTAATACACACATAACTTTGAAAACTCTGAGCCTCAAGATCGAACCTGGCCCTCCAGCGTGGAAGTCTATGCATAATATTATATTCTCACAAATAGGTCCTTGTTCAATAGTGGTTGATACTCGGCTGATATAGATATAGGTACACATAGTCACTACCCATACTCACATTTGATATGTAAGTTTGGTTAGTGACTACACTCTTATTCTGTTTGTAGGTTGACATAAGGGTTTTTCAGGAAAGCAATATAGTGAAAAACAACTAGATTATTAATTATGATTTCCATATTACTATGAGAATAAATAACATTGATAGGTTTTTTAAAGACTTTCAGGGACCAGATAAGTGAAATCCTTCAGAAAGGACAAGCGCTTAGTACACAAATCCAAATGTATAACTAGATGCATGAATGTTAAGGAAGCGATAGAGTCAATTTTGGCCCAAAGGGCGTTCCATCGTCTTTCCCTTACCTCGTGGGATAAATTAATTTTGTTATTTTATATAATTATATTTCTTTTATTTATTTACCTTTTCCTGTATGAAGTGTTGGAACAGCATTTCTTGTTAGCCGCTTGGGTGGTGATGATTATTGCACAAACTTAATTGATTGTAGATATAAATGTCTCCTTTTTCTTAAGTATCACTGTCTACTAATGCCTTCCAGAGCTCAAATCTTTCCCTATCACTCTCTGGTTGGGGTGCATGAAAGGAGCCTCCCCGAGGGGTGCATGAAAGGAGCCTCCCCGTGGGGTGCATGAAAGGAGCCTCCCCGAGTGACGTACACAACAATTCCCTACGTCCGGCGCACCCTGGGCAATTCGCGAGTTCTTAAAAGCGAATTGGCTAATCCTTTCACCACGATGGCAAGTCAAAACCTTGACCACCTTACTGACTGTCCAAAATGCCCTACCACCTGCACAAGTGAGACGATGAGAGCGCCATAACAGTGGCCACTTATTGGACCAATACAATTTGACTCAGCTATCGACACGACGAAGAAGAAGAAGACTCTCTGGTTTAGGGAAGTGATGCAGAGGACCTGAAATGAAAATATTTTTTACTGATCAAAGCAGACTAGATAGTTAGTAGGTACTATCAGAAGCCACCTTTGATAATGGACGTTTTTAGTGACGTCGAAAGTGCTATATTTATATATGCTATAGCTATATATAAAAATTACAGGAGAAGTGTGTGTGTGGTACACCTCTGCCACACCCTACTAGGTAATATAGGCATTGTTATGTTATGATAAAGTCACTTTTTGTATTAAAACAGTTAGTTCAGTAAATTGAGGCAAATTACCACTTTATCTATGAGGAAGCTTTCTTTTAACAGTGAAATAAAAAGAAATAAGCCTTCTTCTGCAGTCGGGAAAAGCTACACATCAATAAATATCAAAAAATATATGTCTATATGTAAATAAACACAAATGGAATAGTCTTTAAAACGAAAACTTCAATTTTAATTGAAAATTCATACTGTGGTGAACTTAATTACAATAACTTCACAACTGAAATGTTGCAGTTAACAAAATCATTCTTGATGCGCAACTTCAAACCCCCACAACTTTTTCATTTTTAAAGATATTGCAATGATTCTCACTTTAGCGTAAAATTTTATAATAAATTATAAAAAAAATATGCTGGAAACGTCCATTGCGCAGCACTGCTCTCAAAGCGCGGTGTATAATGTTCCTTGTTGCACCGATACACTTCACGGGAAAATTTTGCAAAAGTGAGCATGCGGAAGTACTATACTTATTATAAGAACCTACATCAAGTATTATAATTCCAAATATCAAAAGGTTTTATTTTTGTTATTTACTTACCTCCTTCATCACACCCAAAATAACAATTTTTTTTTTTTTTTTTTTTTCCTCTTCTTATCTTGCAATCAGTCTTTCAGACTATAAGCAGATGTGGTGTGTGCTGTTTGGCGACTAAGGCACTGCTCCCAGCGGAGAAAGCCTTTTCTTTTTATTGGTTTTTTTATTTTTCCCTTATTTGTTCTGGTCAAAGATATCCCGTCGATTTTTGAGTCGGCGTATTGCTTCTGGTATAGTAAGCGTAAGTAAGCAAAATAACAATTACAGCGTGGGTTTTTCGGAACTCTCGCCATCGGTATTATCGAAATAATGTGGGTAGCCAAAATCTTCAAGATAATTCTTCCACGTCAAGTCCTTATAACGAAGCCAAGGTAAATCAGTATATGAGTACAAGTCGGTTACCAGATGCCAAAATCGATTACAGATGAAGGAAGAGCCACTATCAGAGTCCGGAAAATAAGCCAAAGTCAGTAATTAATAAGTCGGAAACCAGATTAAAGTTGGGAACAAATCACTACGAGAACTTGCGAAAAAGTTTTCAAATTTTGACATGATTTGACAGTTGAATAAAAACTTTTTTTTTTTTTTTTTTTCATGGCTATTTGTTGTAACTTTTAGCCAGTGTCGTAGTAAAAAAGTTTGGGAAACTAGTAGAATTCAACAAAAGGATAATAATTATGGGGAAAGGATTACGGAATTTGGATAACGGATCAGATAAGTACATTATATGTATAGGTTTTTTTTTTTCATAAGTATTATTACATTAAATATTATTATAGAAAAGAAGATACGTAATAGGTGTATAAATATAGACAATATTATATTTTAATATTATTTACAGAAATAAAAATATCAAAATATATTATAAAATAGAACAGGTTGATGGAGTAAACACAATATACTGGTAGGAAGTGGAACTTTTTGCTCAATCAGAGCATCCCAAAAAAAGGCACGGTCATGAAGCGGGCACGCAAAAAATATATGGTCTAAGTCTTGGACCTCATAATTATCCACAATCGCATCTTTTGTCGCCAAATATGTTAAATCGCGCCAGGTGTGAGCGGGCACTCGTATGTCCTAGTCTCATACGGACTATGATGGTTGTGACTTTTTTGTTACAATTTACTCTACTAAACCATGGTTTTAGAGGCACCTCTGGTAAGAGATGGAATAAGCGCCTTCCAGTGACAACACCCTCATCTGCCCAACGCTCATTCCAGGTATTAAATAACCATTTTTCAGGTTGTTTTCCTAAATCATGGCACCATACTTTATAATCAGTTAAATCACCACAGGTTATGGCATCTTTAGCAGCTTTATCCGCTCTTTCATTACCGATTATGCCTTTGTGGGCAGGTACCCACGTAAACATAACTCGAAAGTCATTATTATGAGCAAGTTAAAAGTTTGTCTCTGATGATATTTATAATTGGGTTATATGGCTTTCTAAACGGAAATTTCTCCAAAGCAATAAGTGCGCTTTGGGAGTCGGAAAATTTCTTTGGCAAATGATTCAGAGATGTCTTCTTTTATATATCTCAATAAATTCAAGAGCTTTTTTTAATAGAGCAGTGTCATTTAAAACTTTTAAAGTGGAAGGCTGTAAAACACTGAAATTAGAAACTATAACATTTATTGAAAGGAAACGCGATTACCGTTGTATATGCTTCCATTTTTAAATTTTAAAACGTTTTAAGGCATTTGAAAGGTCGGTGGCTTTAGACTGAAGTGCTATAGAACTTTAATAAGTAGGATCTTGCAATGGAAAACCAATAACATAATTAAATTGTTTTCTGGTTACCAGATGCCAAAATCGATTACAGATGAAGGAAGAGCCACTATCAGAGTCCGGAAAATAAGCCAAAGTCAGTAATTAATAAGTCGGAAACCAGATTAAAGTTGGGAACAAATCACTACGAGAACTTGCGAAAAAGTTTTCAAATTTTGACATGATTTGACAGTTGAATAAAAACTTTTTTTTTTTTTTTTTTCATGGCTATTTGTTGTAACTTTTAGCCAGTGTCGTAGTAAAAAAGTTTGGGAAACTAGTAGAATTCAACAAAAGGATAATAATTATGGGGAAAGGATTACGGAATTTGGATAACGGATCAGATAAGTACATTATATGTATAGGTTTTTTTTTTTCATAAGTATTATTACATTAAATATTATTATAGAAAAGAAGATACGTAATAGGTGTATAAATATAGACAATATTATATTTTAATATTATTTACAGAAATAAAAATATCAAAATATATTATAAAATAGAACAGGTTGATGGAGTAAACACAATATACTGGTAGGAAGTGGAACTTTTTGCTCAATCAGAGCATCCCAAAAAAAGGCACGGTCATGAAGCGGGCACGCAAAAAATATATGGTCTAAGTCTTGGATCTCATAATTATCCACAATCGCATCTTTTGTCGCCAAATATGTTAAATCGCGCCAGGTGTGAGCGGGCACTCGTATGTCCTAGTCTCATACGGACTATGATGGTTGTGACTTTTTTGTTACAATTTACTCTACTAAACCATGGTTTTAGAGGCACCTCTGGTAAGAGATGGAATAAGCGCCTTCCAGTGACAACACCCTCATCTGCCCAACGCTCATTCCAGGTATTAAATAACCATTTTTCAGGTTGTTTTCCTAAATCATGGCACCATACTTTATAATCAGTTAAATCACCACAGGTTATGGCATCTTTAGCAGCTTTATCCGCTCTTTCATTACCGATTATGCCTTTGTGGGCAGGTACCCACGTAAACATAACTCGAAAGTCATTATTATGAGCAAGTTAAAAGTTTGTCTCTGATGATATTTATAATTGGGTTATATGGCTTTCTAAACGGAAATTTCTCCAAAGCAATAAGTGCGCTTTGGGAGTCGGAAAATTTCTTTGGCAAATGATTCAGAGATGTCTTCTTTTATATATCTCAATAAATTCAAGAGCTTTTTTTAATAGAGCAGTGTCATTTAAAACTTTTAAAGTGGAAGGCTGTAAAACACTGAAATTAGAAACTATAACATTTATTGAAAGGAAACGCGATTACCGTTGTATATGCTTCCATTTTTAAATTTTAAAACGTTTTAAGGCATTTGAAAGGTCGGTGGCTTTAGACTGAAGTGCTATAGAGCTTTAATAAGTAGGATCTTGCAATGGAAAACCAATAACATAATAAAATTGTTTTCGATCTTTTTGAGTAAAACATCTTCATTTCTTTCATTTGATTAGCAATTTAACAGAATTGTTTTTGTTAGCGCTTTTTGGACTTCAACAAACCGAACTTTTAAAGCAAAAATGACACCATAACTACTAGTAGGGTTTAATGTTTTTCATGTTATTAACGTTAAAGTTGTTGATGAAACTTTCTATAATAGATTATAAAACTTGTTAAAATATTACATCTTTTGATGCTATGCCCAAAAAAAATATAACTGTTTAAAAAAAAATGCATTTCAATAACCTCCTCATTTCTCCCTGTATCATTGAGTACTAGATTTAAATTATAAGCAGTATAGATGATATTATGATGGATGAATGATGATGATGATGACTTATTTAGAGGAATATTTTCATCTGTCATTTATGGATTTAATAATTCGTCAGAGTAACATCAAGGAGCCTAGAAAGTACATGGCGCCAAAAAGATTTTTTCTTGGATTATTTTTAACTCGCGGCCCCTTAGGCCGGGGCCCTCTTGGGTCGGAGGCCCGTGGCATTTTGCCAGCCCTGCCACCCTATTGTTACGCCACTGATTATCTTGTTTTCATGAAAGAATGAAAGAAACATATTTATTCTGACAAAAAAGCAAATAATAAAACTTATAATACTAAACAATAAATTTGCTAGAAAATTTCAGATTTATACTCAAAAAATCGCAGACCTATCTTGCAAAGCAACAAAGCCCTGTAGCGTTTTCTAATAGAGCCAGAGGGAGAACGGACGGTATCAAATTAAAAATACTTAAATAAAACTAATGTACAAACATAAATAAATTAAAAACAAAAAAATTAAATGTTAGATATAAAATTTGAGTATATCAAAACAAATAAAACAGAAATAATAATTTCACAATTGAATAAAAATAAAAAACGGAACGCAACCATGACGCTTGGACCATAGCGCGAAACGAACGGCCAATGGTGGCGTCCGTACAGCAATCAAAATTGTAATCGCCAATAATAGCGCTTCAGTTTATATGTATTATCTATGGTTTAGACTTTTGGCGGTCACGTCTGTTTACGCAGCAGTGCCCTCACAGTGCAGTCTAGCTCTCGCGAAACTTCCCTTGTAAAAAAAATTGTATGGAATTCAGTATACCGATTGTACCAACATTCAGGACAACAATAAACTGTGTGACTAGCGGTTTTGCTATGGTTGCATCTAGGTAGATTTTAATGCACAATTACGAAATAATATTGAATAAAAATTTAACTAAATAATAAAACAAATATGTTCTTATTAAATATCTAATACCCACGTACTTATTATAATGAAAAATAATAAAAGAACAATTTTATCTGTGAATTTGATTTTATTTGTGGCAACTCATGCAATGAGTAGCAACACTAGCAGATAACCAACTTTTTTTTTCTAATGTCAAATCATTTTGCTTCATAACGGATTTCTGCGGAATTTTATCTTGCTTAAATTTTTTAAGTTTGTTTTATGGTTTTTTGAGTGTTCTTTAAGGAATTCTCACCTTCTTTAAACAATTTAATTGTGTACGTGAAAGTGTGTGTGTATTGTGTGCGTAGTATTTTCCTCAACATGGGCCGTTGCAGAATTTGCGGTTTGCAAAAAAATACATCTGTGAAACTTTTCGCTACGTTCCCATCAGACGAGAACCGGTAAGTAAGAAAGATCTGGTCCACCTCTTCGATTTATTACAGTACTAATTAAATTACTATAATATGAAAAATATATCATGATGTCATTTTGTGTGCCCGATTAACTAACAATACAAACAGACCGATAATCTTCTTAATAAAACAATTTATGGGCCTTATTACCAGGCCTGTATCACTATTTCGTTAACGAGGAGGTCGTGGCTCAGGCAGCAACACTACATTTTTTTTTCACTATTTGAAATTCTCGTAGTTCTTAGGAATAGAATAGAGTAGAATAGAATCATTTAATGAGTAAAATGTAGGAAATACAAATAAGGTGGTATATTTTTAACAGAATCCTTGTACATGTTGCTCATAGGGTAAAGGTATTAATATATACAGTAATTGTAATAATATATACAGTATGTTTATGTATTTATCTTTATTAAATATATATATATATATGTTATTTTTATGTATTTCATATCTATGTATGATTTTATATTTAATAGTATGTACCGTTTATGTAGGTCTGTATAATTGTATACATATTAGTATACACTAAGTTTAGAATAGGCATGATATTATATGTATGTAGTTATAGGTAGTTTATTTTCTTCTCTATAATTATCAATTTATTGTACATTTCCATTTACCCTCAAAAGTATCTTTTTCCTCTAGCACTCTAAGGTTTGCTTGAAGAAAACCCATTTTAGTGGTTAAGCTCGCCTTTGTACATAAAATTTAAAATTGTACCTAATATTATTGTATTGTTTTTTTCATTTGTACAATAAAGAATTAAGAATTATTATTTAATTCTATAGTTATTGTTCAAAGTCATAGAGAATACAAATTTATTAGTTTAAAATTACATGCATATTATTATTTATTTAAAAAACTTTGTTGAGTTTAAAGACTGTAATACCATAATAAAACAATATTATAAGTTTTGTAGCCGAGTTTGTATAAGGTAAGGTGTTCCAAGTGATATTACCAATTTTCACTGTACTTGTTTTGTTATTTTAGGTGTCGAGAATGGGTTAAAATCGTAGGAGAAGAAGTTTTAGTACATTTGCCTATTGAAAACCTATGTACTGTACGATTTATTTGTGGTGATCATTTTGAAAAGAGGGACTTCAATAAGAAAGGTAATCGGCTCAAAAAGACTGCAGTACCTAAATTGAAACTGACCAGACCTCCTCTATCTGATGAGGTTCTTCGTGAATTTCCACTACATACAGCTAGTGTAACAGGTAAAATATATATTTATATATTTAAACAGTATTATACAGAGTATTCAGCACCATAACCAAATATTATTGTCCACTCTTCAATACTCTACTAGCTCCTAAACATCTTCGTGTCTGAGATATAATTGTTTTTGTGGCTTACCTACTATTAGTCTTCCCACACCAACCAAATATACATAAAAGAATATGAAGTTAACATGCATCATACCTATACTTTTATTAACACTGCTGCGGGTCTAATTCCATTTTTCAATTCCAATTTATAATAATAGTAATAATGTTTACAGAAATGCTACTGGCATCACAAGACATTTCTCAAGTCGAACCTTCAACATCACCAATATCACAAAACCAACCCCTATTATCAATATATCAAGACCAATCTCGACCATCAACATCTCGAGCCATATTACCATCAGTTCAAGAATCACTGCCATCAGCATCTAGTTCTTCAATAACAATCAATGGTAGTGAAAGGAAGGCTACAAAAAGAAAGTTTAATGATTCCGTTGGTAAGTTCTTAATCCACCAAAATAACAACTAACGGATTTTGGAATTAATTTAATAATTTAGGTCTTATACTTAGGTTTTGGGTTTTATGACCTAGGTTTTAGGACTAAGGTTTTTGAACTTAGGTTTTAGGGCCTAGTACTTACATTTTAGGTATTATGTTCTAGGTTTCAGGTCATAGGTATAGATTTTAGGACTTAGTACTTAGGTTTTAGGTCTCATGGCCTAAGTTGTAGAATTTCTGTTTTAGGGCTTAAGTTCTTGAAGATAGGTATTAGGACTTATGTCTTATGACTTAGATCTTTTGGTCTTTGAATTTAGATTTTAGATCTTATGACATAGGTAAACACTCTTGTCTCTACTTCAATTATAATTAAACTAACTGATCCCCGCGGTTTTACGCGCGTTAAATGTTACTGTTCCGTCCCCGTCGCTCCTATTGGTCGTGGTTTGATGTTATATAGCCTATAGCCTTCCTTACTAATTTATACAATTTTGATATCATGAATGTTATTGTTATTGTTCTTATTCGCATATACATTTGTAATTATCATTTTTTGGTTTGTTATTTACATATTTATTCAGGTATATAATTTTGAATGTTAATATATTGTACAATATATTTTCAATTATTGTGTTATAATATTTATGTATATATTTGGATTTCTATTAAAGAATGGTCAAATTCAGTACAATTTTGGTATGCTAGATAATTATGGAAACAGATTTTCTTATATAATATACTTTAATTTCTTACATATTAGGCAGCTTTTAATTTACAATTATTTTAATTCTAAGAGAATGCTGTACTGCCACCCTTCATGTCGACATCTTCTGGGACTTAGGGTGATGGGTGGGGTGTGGCATCCTCTTTGTTATGGGCTTTGTTTATGTTTTTGTATTATTTCTATTATCTTATCGCATACGGTCGTGTCTCCCCTCCTCATGGCCATCCGCAGGTTATCGTCCCTGATCTTGGTCGGTGCAGCCTTCTCTGCTCTAGTTATTATTAGTTTTCCCACCATGTTAGGGCTGCTCCTACTTTAGCATGTAACAACTATTTAAGAGCGTTAGGTTGTGTTGTAGTAGGAATTCCACTAGCAGTTCACCATGTGGACTTCTCCTTCCTTGTCCAAAGTTACTCAAGATAACTTTGGACAACTTTGGACTAACTAAATTTACTCATGTTCAACTGCTTTCTATTTTAGAACTGACACCAAGGAAGAAGAAGTTGATAAAAGAGTTAGAAAAAACTAAATGTACATTGTCATCATTAAAGAAAAGTGCGAAATTAATAGACAAAATAGAGTCACCCATGCTTAAAAGCATAATAGTTGATACTTTGAAAAACCAAAGTCGAAAACCCAAAGGCCGTCGTTGGACCACCAGAAACAAGATTTCAGCACTAGCTATTCTTAAGCGCTCACCTAAAGCGTATAAGTTTCTTGGACATATAATGCCTTTACCAAGCGTAAAAACTTTACAAAATGTTTTGAAAAAAGTGCCGATGGATGTCGGTATTAATGAAGCTGCATTGCAATATCTGGCAAAACAAGCTACAGCTAAAGATGAGAAACGCAGATTGTGTGTTTTACTATTTGATGAGGTGGCCTTAAAACCATGCCTCACATATAATGAAGTGAGTGATCAAGTCGATGGTTTTGAAGACTTAGGCGTAGGCAAATCAATGGGCAGGTCAGACAGGGAAGCTGACCATGCTTTAGTTTTTATGATTCAAGGCTTATATGAAAAATTCAAGCAACCACTTGCGTATTATTTTGTGAAGGGAACTATTTCTTCGCAAAAATTAACGTCTATAATTACGGATACAATCAAGAAAGTTAATGAAACTGGATACAGAGTTTTAGCCACCGTTTGCGACCAAGGCCCGACGAATATGGGAGCATTGAAACTATTAAAACAATGTTCTGGTTTACTTGGCAAAGAAACTGACAATGTTTTTTTGGTAGAAGGGCAGAAAGTGTACATCGTTTATGACATACCCCATTTGTTTAAATCGTTAAGAAACAACTTTTTAAATAATGGTACTATTTCGATGGATGGCAAGACGGGAAAATGGGCTCATTTGCGACAAGTGGAAGAAAAAAAATCACTCTTTGCTTCATCTTAGCAAAGTAAGTGCTACTCACGTGAATCCTCAATATCGAGCAAAAATGCGCGTCAAGTATGCGGCTCAGATGCTTAGCAATACAGTTTCTGCAGTTTTAAAGCTTATGTCTGTAGCAGAAAAAAATGAGGTAAGTTTTTACGAACTCATTATAATTATAATGTTATTATTATTTATTATCTATGTATATTAATGTTATAAAGCTAACGTTCTTGACTTAATATTTTTTAATTTAGAGTAATTGTTTTTTGTTTGATTTTCATTTTTCTTATGAACATACAAGATAAAAAAAATGTTTTTTAAATGCTCAAATAACATTAAAATGTTTAATTTCTTATTATTTAAGGTAAAAATGTTTGTTAAAAATATTAATAACTTTAAATTGATTTTTGATTGTAGATCCAGTTTTTAGGGTTCCGAAGCCGAATGGCAAAAAAGGAACCCTTATAAATTCGTCATGTCTGTCTGTCTTAGTAGGTAGATGTATTCTGTTAACAGCTTTACGATTTTTACACAAAAAAAAATAATAATATTAGAGGGGGCACCGCCATACATTGAACTGAAACAAATTTTTTTTTCATTCTACCTATACGTGTCTATAGGCGTCTATAGATAGGTCTTTAAAAATTACATTGAGGTTTCTAGAATCATTTTTTTCAATGTCAATCGTTCCAAAGATAGACGCTTTCAAAGTGCATAAATGAGCCCCTTCTAACTTTTAAACCACAGGAGTGAAACATCTAAAGAAAATATATATTACAGATCTTAATAAAAACTTTCAACCAAAATTGTTTTGAATGAGATACAGTCGGCAGTTTTTGAGATATACACTTTTTCAGCCACCGCAAATTATAACTTTGTTATTGATACAAATTCCATAAAACACTATGAAAAACAAAGTTATTTTTGCTGGCGAAAAAATGTTGTATTTTGGCTACTTGTTAAATCACTTTTAAGTCCAAATATGTTGTAACGACTAGCTACGGAACCCTTTTGCGCGTGGCCCGACACGCACTTGACTTGACGGTTTTTAGTTTTAAATGTTTCAAACATTAAAAAACAAAATTATGTGAAAATCAATATTTGATAAAACAAGAATTACAATTCAAAAATAATATTCCTCATTTCTTTTGTTTATTTCAATATATTTTTAACCGACTTCAAAAAAAAAAGAGGTTCTGTATTCGATCCGTATGTATGTATGTATGTATGTCACCTTTTTACCCGACTGCGTCAGAAGGAGGGTTATGTTTTTCGAGCGTATGTATGTATGTATGTATGTATGTCTATTTCTTTGTACCGCCCTACAGCCCAAACGGCTAGTCGGATTTTGACATATGAGGTGTTGTTGAATTCGTCGAGACAGTGATAGTGACATAGGCTATACAGGGTGTATTTTTGAAACGGGGCAGTAAGGGCAAGTACCTTAACCGTTGCAGTTACAGCAAAACGTTCTTAAAAGACCTTCCCTAACTTTTTGGGACATTTTGAACTGTATTCACAGATTTTGTAAAAAACTTACAGTTAGCAAAAAAAATGCAAAAAGTTCAAATTTTTTTTTTTATGCCAATCGATTTTATTTCATGTGGGGATCAAAAAACTCTATGGGACCATTTTAGCTTTCAGTACTAGAAAAGACAGAAATCGCCAAAAACGTTTCCCATACATTTCGGCAACAGAAACGAATTTCTACGATGGTCTAACTTTTTGTTATGGCCTGGAAGTGGGTAGAATTGACTGTAAAGTAAATAAAAAGAATTTTTACCCTCAAATTTCGAATTTGATTCGAAAATCTGTCGGAATTGCGAAAAGTTCATTTCATTTCATTTATTTATTTTTTTTCAATAACAATTTACATTGTGTCTGAAAAACATAACCTATATTACACTGATGAATGTCTTATACTATGTACACTAGCAATCATTAATTTAAAGAAATAAAAAGAAAAGAAAACAAAATTCCAATTAACCTAAAAACAAATGACTACATCTAAAACTATGTACAAACTTAGTCTAAAAGACCGCTACCAGTGGGCAACGTTCCCAAAATGCTGGCAGCATTGCCACGTTGTATGGCAATGCTCAATTTCTGGCCAAAATAAATACCAGCACTCTGAGAACGTATGGCCTCGAACAGGCGAGCTGAAATCTGTTTGTACAGATTGAGCGCCTCCGACCCCCACGGCCCTAATGTCTCTACCCCAAAAGGCACAAACATATATCCATTCATTCTCACATTTAAAGATAATACATTCAAAATTTTAGTCAAATGATAAATAATTCAATGTCAAGAAATAATAAATAATATAAAATTAATAAATAAAAAATTATAATGAATTAATAAAAATGTCGAAAATGATAGTTAAAATTATATTGTATTTATATTACTTATTTATCATTTGAATCCAAATCTGACAAGAAGTACAAGCATTTTTCTAGTAAAAAAATCTTAAGCTTAGATTTAAATAATGATGTTTTATAAACAATATTCTTTAAGTTTGATGGCAATCTATTAAATACTTCCACAGATTGATATCTTGAGCAATGTTTGGCTACGTTTAAATTGGGGGTGATTATGTGTTTTATCGCTTTTCTTCGTGTGTTCTCTCTAATCTCCTTTTCTGATTCTGATTCAAATTCGTGAATATATTTTGCGAAATTAGTTAGCAGAGTAAATATGTATAGACTCGGTACTGTGAGAATGCCCAATTCTTTAAAGTGATCTCTGCATGAGTCTCTTTGGGAGATTCTCATAATGGTTCTAATGGCACGTTTCTGCAGTACAAATGCTCTTTGAATATTATAATGATAGCTATTTCCCCAAAACATTATGCTATACCGAAGTTTGGACTCCACCATTTTCAACAAGATGGTGCTCCGCCACATAACAGTCACCTTTCACGTTCCAATTTGAGCCGCCTATTCGGTACACAGTGGATAGGTACACATGGTCCAACTCAGTGGCCACCTCGTAGCCCCGATCTAACACCACTTGATTTTTTTTTATGGGGCTTCGTGAAAAACGAGGTGTATAAGACGACGTACGCCAGTGTTCAAGAGCTCAAGGATGCATTAATGACCATTTTACGTAATATTCATCCCAGAACATTATTAGCCGCCATTCGTTCAGTGCAAAAAAGGATAGACTTAATTATGTATTCGTGAAAATGGAAATCATTTTGAGCAATTTATTTCATAAACCAATTTCTTAAATGTTTAAATGTTTTTTTTTATTTAAAACTAGTTCAAAATTTTACCTGACCTATGAGTTTCGAGTTGATTTATCATATTTCCGTACCAAATGTATGGGAAACGTTTTTGGCGATTTCTGTCTTTTCTAGTACTGAAAGCTAAAATGATCCCATAGAGTTTTTTGATCCCCACATGAAATAGAATCGATTGGCATAAAAAAAAAAATTGAACTTTTTGCATTTTTTTTGCTAACTGTAAGTTTTTTACAAAATCTGTGAATGCAGTTCAAAATGTCCCAAAAAGTTAGGGAAGGTCTTTTAAGAACGTTTTGCTGTAACTGCAACGGTTAAGGTACTTGCCCTTACTGCCCCGTTTCAAAAATACACCCTGTATAAATTTTCAAAATGGCGCCGGCAAATGAAAAAAAAGGGGGGGAAGGTATGGATTTTCTTTTCATCATAGTAATATGGGTATCAAATAAAAGGCCATGAAAAGACCATTTCAAAAATATATACTTCTTATCACATTTATATTACTGATTAAACACAATTTACCAATTTATATATCGGCACGCTCGCGCGCCCGAAATGGGTGGAAATTAGTTTGTATGTTCGCTCATGCTAATCTTGGAAACTGCCGGTCAAATTTGAATAATTGTTTTTGCATATGATAGTTAAACTCACGATTAAGGCTCATTGATCTCAAAAAGATTTGATTTCTACAAATTAATAGATATAAAAAAACATGTCGGTTAAAAGAACTAAAAAGAGTTAAATAAAAAATAATTATTAAAAAAACAAAAAACCCGACTGCTTAAAAAAAAGAACTGAAAAGATAAAAACAAGTATAGCATTATCTACATTAAATTCATTAACAACAAATGAAATATGTCAAACTAAATTCTTTATGATGTTGCAGGCGGTGACAAACGAAGTTATATAGTAGTAACAAAGTATTGTGCTCAAATCGGTCCAGGCGTCTTCGAGTAATCGGTGAACAAACATAAAAAAAAAAAAAATACAACCGAATTGAGAACCTCCTCCTTTTTTTGAAGTCGGTTAAAAAGCTGCGCGCGCAATGTCACTTCTGCGTGCGCAGTTTTTTTCTATGAAAATATGCTGCGACGCTACGCTCGGGTTCGCTGACGCTGCCTTCGGAAGGCCACCTTTAGAGGTAAACGGGCATTACAAATTACAAATGAAACACAAATTAAATCGTTAAATCTAAAAAACTAAGACACTAAAAAGCTTGAAATAAAAAAATAAAATAAAAAAAACTAATTAAAAAACATGAATATTCTTAACTCGAGCGTATTCTAAATATTATAATATGTACTAATTTTTTTTAAAGAAAAAACCCGACTGGGGACAAACAATACTTTGTTACTACTATATTATAACTTCGTTTGTCACCGCCTGTGACAGATTACTGTATAGTTATTATTTGAATCGATTGGTAAATTACTAAACGATTATTAAATTGACTGGCAAACATTCGTAGATAATTATTCCGTGTAGTAAGGTGGCAACATTTTGTTAACGGAAGTTGTGTTAACGTTTACTTATTTAATTAAGTTATTTTTATTGTGGCTAACATTTTATAATTATATTGTGTTCTAAAATCCCATTTCTATTTAATTGTATTAAATACTATGTGTTAACTAGCTAGTACAGCAATTCCAATTTACAAGTTGTTTTCCAAAACTTTAAATGCATTGTGATTGGTCGATAGAGAGAAGCGGGACAATGACGGGGGAAAGATAGGGGGATAGCGTCATGACGCTATTCTATGTCTCTATGGCGGCCTACTGAAAGTTAAGTACTAGATTGATAGTCTGGATTTATTATAATTTATTCCTCCATGTATAACTATATGTACTGTACTGTGTGATTCGGCTTGTGTTTTAAAAATGTAAGTACTGCTAATCTTATAGAATGTTCTTCTGCTATACCTATTTACAATGCTTGAAAGTACAGCCATTACCACACTAAGAATTCTTTTATTACACAAAACGAATCTATATAGAATTGTAACTGTAACATTTATTTATAATTACTACTTGAAATATTATATATGGAAGATGCTTTGTGTGATTACTGATATTTACTTACTGATAAGTTTGTTTTAGTGGTGAATATTTTAGAATATTCACCATTGTGAACCATAATGTTCGCCTTATATTTGATTGATGCTTAAACTAAGTATTGTTAAATTGAATGTTAGATTCGGAATACTGCTGAACTGATTACTCACTAAAAATAGTTAACTTGAGAATAGTATGGTAAAACTCTAGAGCTTAGTACAATAAGTTCCACGTTTGTGTATATTCAGCTATATTCTCTTTCTCTTGTAGAATAAAAGATGTTTGTTTTGGTGAACAATATAATTTTGTTATGTTAATTTGTTGTTTCCTTTCTTGTCCATCAATCTATACAGAGGACTCTCCTCAACTTTCCTGATATATCACATAATCTTACCCCAATTATTTCAAAGCTTACATGACAGTCCACACAAGTAGATCTTAATATATTTAAATCTATCACCTGCAACATCATAAAGAATTTAGTTTGACATATTTCATTTGTTGTTAATGAATTTAATATAGATAATGCTATACTTGTTTTTATCTTTTCAGTTCTTTTTTTTAAGCAGTCGGGTTTTTTGTTTTTTTTAATAATATTTTTTTATTTTACTCTTTTTAGTTCTTTTAACAGACATGTTTTTTTATATCTATTAATTTGTAGAAATCAAATCTTTTTGAGATCAATGAGCCTTAATCGTGAGTTAAACTATCAAATGCAAAAACAATTATTCAAATTCGACCGGCAGTTTCCAAGATTAGCGTGAGCGAACATACAAACTAACTTCCACCCACTTCGGGCGCGCGAGCGTGCCGATATATAAATTGGTAAATTGTGTGTAATCAGTAATATAAATGTGATAAGAAGTATATATTTTTGAAATGGTCTTTTCATGGCCTTTTATTTGATACTCATTATAGGTAGTCGAGTGGGTGTACCGGGAGGATCGAATGAAATCCAAGACGTAGATATATGCAGGTACACTTTAATCTCGAACCATTACAAATTAGGCAAAGCAAGCAAATGACAAAAGAGGAGAATGAAGACAGAATAGAATCTTAGCACAATGCATACGCGATCACAAAAGCTCTCCGCGACGGAGCGGCCTGACACAGCCTTCGCGTCGAGTGAGTAATATCGACTGGCGATCTAGCGGGCGCTCGCGCAGCCGGTGGCCGCGTCTGACTATCTATAGCTATGGAGATGTGGTGCACATTCCACGCCCTGCTGCATACTACGCATAGCGCGCGGGTATGCTTGTGAATTAAATATAATATTATAAATATTGATATGTTATAAATATTTGTATTAATGAGAATTAAGTGTACGGTTATTTATGTTATGCATATATATAAATAAATTACTTTAATATTATTTATTATGTATTTGTGAAGTGTATATTTATTAATAAATGTAAGTTACCTACATCACTCCCTTCCAGAGACCGTGTCTACGGACGATTAATAGATTAATAGTAATCAGGAAAACGAACTTGTCTTCCTGAACGCGTCGTTCGTGGGACTGAATTAAAAGGAATATCAGGAACGTCTGGGGCGTCGAAAGCGTCCTGTGGTCGAACCTGAGGGGGAGGTTGCACATCTCTATTTGATGGAGATATGTCTTCAGATAGAATGTAAGCTGGCTTCAGACGGTCTATACTTACAGTTGTCTCCTTATTTTTAAATCGTATTTTAAAATACTTAGCGCCTCTTTTCAAAACTTTATGTGGTCCTGTGTAAGCAGGCTGAAGTGAGCCACGTAGCATGTCTTCTCTAAGGAATACATGGCTACAAGTGGTGAGATCTTTGTAAATGAAAGCTTTGTGTGCAGTATGATGCTGAGTGGGAACTGGACGTACTTTCTCGGCAAACGACTTCATTCGAGCTGAAAAATCTGTGATGTCGGTCGTGTAACCATTCACATTATGGCCGAAAAATTCGCCAGGAAGGCGCAGTGGTTCGCCATACACTAATTCAGCCGATGAAGTGTGGAGGTCTTCCTTAATGGCACTTCTGATACCAAGAAGTACCAATGGCAATGTCTCTGTCCAGTTCGCATTTGCGTGACATGTTATAGCTGCCTTCAGCTGCCTATGAAAACGCTCGACTGCGCCGTTGCATTTTGGATTATAGGCGGTCGTCTTCCGATGGTCGAAACCGATGGATTTGGACAGTTGCTCAAATAGCGCTGAAGTAAACTGTCGTCCGCGGTCGGTTACGATTTGGATAGGACAACCGTAGCGAGCCACCCAACAAGAGACGAACGCTTTGGCTACTGTTTCAGCGGTGATATCGGTGAGCGGCACAGCTTCCGGCCATCGCGTAAAGCGATCGACGAGTGTGAGACAGTACCGATAATCACCGCTTGGGGGTAATGGGCCGATGAGGTCCAAATGGACATGTTTGAATCGCGCTGAAGGTAAATCGAGCGTACCAATAGGTGACGCGACATGCCTGTTTACCTTCGAGCGCTGGCACGCCAAACATGCCTTTGCCCATTCACGGCAGTTCTTACGCATCAGTGGCCAAACGAAGCGTTGAGCAACGAGCTTTGCTGTAGCGTTAGCTCCTGGGTGGCTGAGTGAGTGAAGGCAGTTAAATACCTGCCAACGCAGCTGCTTAGGAACGAAAGGTCTGGGGGTTGGTGTACTGACGTCGCAGTACAGTTCGGTACAACTCCCAGGTGTACTCATCTTCTTGAGACGGAGTGATGACTCGTTACGAAGATGTTCTGTCAATTCCGGGTCGGTGGCTTGGCATTTAGCCATGACATCGAGGTCGACCGGCATCTGCAGTTCACAAATGCGGGCAAGCGTGTCGGCAACGACATTATCTTTCCCCGAGATATGACGCACGTCCGTTGTGAACTGTGAGATGAAGTCCAAATGTCTATACTGACGCGGAGAACAGTTACTTTTCCTTTCATGGAAAGCATAACAAAGGGGTTTGTGGTCGGTATAGATTGTGAAGGTTGCAGCCTCGAGCATGTAACGAAAATATTTAATACTCTCGTATATAGCAAGGAGCTCACGGTCGTAAGGAGAATATTTTATTTGCGACGGGCTCAACTTGCGAGATAAAAACGCCAAAGGTTGCCAATGGCCACCCTTTAATTGCTGTAGAACTCCACCTATCGCCATGTCAGAGGCGTCTGTGACAAGTCCTAATTTAGCGTTAGTATCTGGGTGAGCTAAAAGAGCTGCATCACAAAGACTTCGTTTGCAAGCTTCGAAAGCTTGAAGAGAACCACCCGTAATTGTAACTGGGTGAGAAGCTTTAACTGAGCCAGTTAGTAAAGAGTTCAGAGGAGCTTGAATTTGGGCAGCGCCGGGTATGAATCGCCGGTAAAAATTGATCATGCCCAAAAATCGCCTAAGCTCCCTGACTGTCTTTGGGGCTGGCATTTCGGAGACGGCTATAACCTTACTTTCCAAGGGTTTCGTGCCCTTCTCGGATATTTGGTAACCGAGAAAAGTTACTTCAGACGCACCAAAAACTATTTTATTTGTGTTAATGAGTACGCCGTAGTTTTTCATGCGTTCAAAAATTTGTCGTAAATGGGCCTCATGTAGGGCCTCGGTTTTACTAAATATGAGATAATCGTCGAGATATGGATAGCAAAAATCGAGTCCGCGGGTCATTTCGTCCACAAATCGCTGAAAAGTAGCTCCTGCATTACGTAACCCGAATGACATGTAAGGAAACTCGAACAAACCGAAGGGCGTAGTTATAGCTGTTTTTTTAATGTCCTCCGAAGCTACGGGAATAAAATGGTACGCTTTAACTAAATCAATCACCGAAAAATATTTACATCCGGACAGACAGTGGGAAAAATCTTGTATATGACGTATTGGGTATTTGTCAGGAATTGTCCTAGCGTTGAGTAATCTGTAGTCACCACAGGGGCGCCACCCGTTATCTTTTTTTGGAACGAGATGAAGGGGTGATGCCCACTGGCTATCGGACTGGCGCGTAATACCATTCGCCACCATAACATCAAACTCTTGTTTAGCGATTTTAAGTTTGTCGGGTGCTAAGCGGCGTGGGTTACATGATACGGGGGGGCCTGGTGTAGTTTTAATATAGTGTATAGTATTGTGTTTTACGATATTTGTAATACCAGCAGGACGTGTTATCTCCGGATATTCAGATAATAATTTGAAAAACTTACCGTCGCCACCAGTCGATATTTTCACGCTTGAAATTAGGTTATCACTTAAATTTACAAATGCTACAGAACTGACATTAGTAAGACCATCCACTAGTTTTTGTTTACTTATATTAACAATTAGGCGATAGTGGGAAAGGAAATCTACGCCTATTATAGGCTTCGTGACGTCAGCCACAACAAACTGCCACGGAAAGTCGCGACGTAGTCCCAAATCTAAGTTCAACTGCAAATATCCGTACGTGTGGATGGTCGAGCCATTGGCAGCACTGAGCTGATAAGATGTTTTACTACGACGCTCACGAAGCGCGGAAACGGGATAAACACTAATATCACTTCCAGTGTCCACGAGAAACGAAATATTGGTACCGCGATCCGAGACGAAAAGGTGACCGGTAGTGGAGATCCGGCAGTCGCGTGTCGCCATCATTGACTGCCTGGGGAGTTTCCCGACCCCTTCTTGAAGTCGCAGGGCTTCACGCAGTAGTTGGCCTTCGCCCCGAACTTGTGGTGGTAAAAACACACAGGAAATCGTCGGTAATTCGACTGCGACCTGGTTCGCGACTGTCCACGGGATCGTGACCTCTGATCTCGTTCACGCGGCCGCGGCTGCCGATTGACCTGCGTCGTAAGTGCGCTGACCTGCCTCGTCAGCTCTGCTACCTGCTGGGTCAGCTGGTCCATCGATGATGATGATGTTGCGGCTACCTGTTGTGCCGGCGTGGCAATATCGTGCACACGGTCGGCTAACTCGGCGAGAGCATCGAGCGGTAACGTGGGCTGTGATGCGACGATTGGTTGCACTCCCACTGGCAAACGACTCGTCCAAATAGTCTTCAGGAAGTCCTCGGGTATTTCCGGACCGGCAAGGTGCTGAAGATGCCGCAAGAATTGCGATGGCTTGCGGTCACCCATCTGCTCGTGCGTGAGCAGCTGTTTCACCTTGTTTTCGCGTGACACGGACAAACGCTTGATCAGTTCGGTCTTAAGGCGCACATAGTCAGCTGGACCGGTGAGGATGTCCTCTACTTCCGCTGCGTATAGCCTATCTAAACTCGCCAACACGTGGTAAAATTTGGTCGCGTCGTCGGTAATCCGCAGTAAGGTGAACTGTCCTTCTACCTGAGCGAACCAAATTGCTGGCTTTTCAGGCCAGAATGGAGGAATCCGCATGTTTGCGAGCGGCGTGGTCGCTGGAACAACGAGTGTGGTCGCCGCGTCCTCAAATTCTGCATCCGCCATCTTGTCGGATTTTTTTGTGCGCAAAGTCACGTTCTCGTCTTGATTCGCCATAAGAAATCTTCAATCTGCGCGTCCAGAGGGGTCACCACTATAGGTAGTCGAGTGGGTGTACCGGGAGGATCGAATGAAATCCAAGACGTAGATATATGCAGGTACACTTTAATCTCGAACCATTACAAATTAGGCAAAGCAAGCAAATGACAAAAGAGGAGAATGAAGACAGAATAGAATCTTAGCACAATGCATACGCGATCACAAAAGCTCTCCGCGACGGAGCGGCCTGACACAGCCTTCGCGTCGAGTGAGTAATATCGACTGGCGATCTAGCGGGCGCTCGCGCAGCCGGTGGCCGCGTCTGACTATCTATAGCTATGGAGATGTGGTGCACATTCCACGCCCTGCTGCATACTACGCATAGCGCGCGGGTATGCTTGTGAATTAAATATAATATTATAAATATTGATATGTTATAAATATTTGTATTAATGAGAATTAAGTGTACGGTTATTTATGTTATGCATATATATAAATAAATTACTTTAATATTATTTATTATGTATTTGTGAAGTGTATATTTATTAATAAATGTAAGTTACCTACACTCATATTACAATGTGTATGTCACTATCACTGTTTCGACGAATTCAACGACACTGTTCGAGATCTCTCGATCCCAAGAAGCAGGACGCCGCGGGGGGCGGCGCGGGCGCAGAGGACGAGGCTCGCATCGCAACAGGATCTCGGACCACGGCGGCGGGGGGGACCTGAGGACGCAGGGGACGAGGAGCGCGCGGTGGGGCTGCGGCCAGCGCGCGGCGGCGAGCACAGAACAGAACTCCTTCGGCGGCGCCGCCGAACGACCGCGACTAGGCCCTCTCAATTCTCGACACGAATTATTGTACGCGTCCCCTAGCTTCATGCCGTAGCCATAATTATTGTCATTTATATTTTGGACAATATACCTCATTTAATAACAGTCAAACCTTTTTAAATCATTGAACCCCTCAACATTCCCTGAGCTATCGACATTGGTCCTTCTACGTAATTCAAGAAAAAAGGGCGTTGGCTGTGCTGTGGACGGCGGCGGAGTGTCGCGTGGCGTGGCAAATACCTCGTGTCAAGATCAAGATACCAATCTATGGGCAACGGTGACCTGTGGCTATCTAGACGGCAGTGGGTAATTAGTGTGTCGTTCCAATTAATCAGTTCCGCCTGTTCTCTATTCCTATTCAAGCCATTAATCTGTTCCATTTTCTTTCCCATTCGTTCTTACTAGCCATCTCTCAGCTAAATTCAAAGCTAAAAGCACTGCTGCATTTTAAATATCGAGTTTTTGCCGGTTTGCATTGCACGTGCACGGGGCGTGGCGTGACGTGGGTTTTGGAGCGGTGGCTTGACGCGACCATTCAAGGTCAAGGAAAGGTCGCATGAGATTTTTGCACGCGTGGCTCGCGTATTTTTTTTCTGCAATTACGCACGCAGTTTTTTTTTTTTTCTTTTTTTCTTTAATTTCTTATTTGCTTGGTACCTAATATTAATTTTGTTTTATTATGGAAGCTGCTAAATTCAAGGAACTGAATAAGAAGCGCGCAAGCTGTAAGGCTAAGCTCACGCTTTTCAGCAACTACTTAAATGTAGTTCTCTCGTGCACTGCTTTAAGCGAATTGCAGGTGACCGAATTAGAAATAAGACTTAATAAAATTGATTTGCTGTATAACGAATATGATAAAATACAGGGCGAGATCGAGCTGCTGGTGGAGGACCCCACCGAGGCAACGGGCGATCGCGAAGAGTTCGAAAATCAGTACTTCTCCCTGGTGTCTTCGGCGCGTGACGTGTTAAGGCGCCAGGGACAACGCCCTGCCGGCGATTTGGTGAGTTCCGTGCAAGCTACCGGTACAGATGATCACGAGATCTCAAAGCCTACTCAAAGTATCGTTAAGCTGCCCCAAATAAAGTTACATCAATTTGGGGGAGCCTATCAGGAATGGCTCGAATTTAGTAACAAATTTGAGTCTCTAATCCATAAGAACAAATTGTTAGATAACATTAGCAAATTTCACTATCTTAGGGCGTCTTTAATAGGAAGCGCCGCTTTAATTATTGAGGGGCTAGATTTTAATTCCGACAATTACACCGTCGCTTGGGATCTTTTAATGAAACGATATAACAATAATCGTCTCCTAGTAAATAATCATGTCCAATTGTTGTTTAATGTTGAGCAGTTGCAACATTCATCGAGTAAATCGGTACGTAATCTTGTTGATGTCACTACAAAAAATCTCAGAGCTTTGACCGTTCTGGGTCAACCGACGCAACACTGGGACTCCTTGATCATTCATATGATGGCAGCGAAATTAGATTCAAAAACAAATTATCACTGGGAAGAATGCAGAAATAAATTAACAGAAGCACCTGCATTATCCCAATTTCTAGATTTTCTAAATAACAGGGCCGATTTATTGGAATCCGTTGAGGTATCAGAAAACAATAAAACCTCTCAAAATAAAAATATTAATAAACAAAAAAGTTTTGCCATAACCTCAAATGAAAACATAACTTCCAAAAGGGTATCCAACTTAATTTGTCCTTTGTGTAAACAAAAGCATGTCCTATTTAAATGTGATCAATTTCGTAAGCTTACGACGGAGGTACGAAATCAAAAGGTTAATGAATTAAATGTTTGTCACAATTGTTTAAATATGGGCCATGTAGCAAACAAATGTAAGTTGTGGGCTCGATGTAAATATTGTAAAGCTAAACATAACACGTTGCTACATGTGGACCCTGGAACGGAGTCTGTAAATACTCCTTTATTATCGGATAATGTTGTTTTATCCGCAAAAACAATACATAATACTACTGCGTCCACTGTATTGCTTTCCACAGCACGAGTAAAAGTACGAGACAGCAGAGGCCGCCTTCACGTCGCGAGAGTACTCCTGGACAACGGGAGCACTGCCAACTTCATAACGGAGGGGCTGTGTGGTAAGCTGCGTTCGCCTAGGCGTCACGTAGACTCCAAGATCACAGGTATCAATCAGCAGTCTTGTAAAAGCACACAGTCTTGTTCCCTCACGTTAGAATCCTTTTGTGGTAGTTTTAAAACGTCGATTGACTGTCTAGTTTTACCGGAAATTACTCAGTCTATACCGGCAACAAAAATTCAAGAAATAAAATGCGATCTTACACGCTTTTGGGAGTTGGATACTATATCTGATAAACATTCGTTATCAGCCGAGGAACGTGCTTGCAAAGAGCATTTTTTAAATAATACTCGTCGGGGTAATGATGGTCGTTTTATTGTTAAAATGCCATTAAAACAATCTCCAACAATATTAGGCGACTCATATCAGATGGCTAAAATGCGTTTTCTATCGCTAGAACGTAGATTCTTACGTGATCCTATATTTAAAGATAGGTATATCAAGTTCATGCGGGAATACCTAGAACTAGGGCACATGTCTGAATGTAAGAATTCTGACGACAGTGTAGATTATTATCTCGCTCATCACGGGGTGATGAATGAGCAAAGTACGACTACAAAATTACGAGTCGTTTTTGACGCATCAGCTGTAACAACGTCAGGTGTGTCTTTAAATAACTTACAAATGATCGGTCCAACTATGCAGGACGATATTTTTTCAATTTTGTTACGTTTTCGGCAGCATAGGTATGTAGTATCAGCTGACATAGAGAAAATGTATAGAGCTATTGAGTTAGATAAATCACAACGCTCATTACAGAAAATATTATTTAGGTTTAATCAATTTGAACCAATTAAAACATATGTTCTTAATACAGTAACATATGGTCAAAGTTGTTCACCATATTTAGCGACAAAATCACTTGTCAGTCTTGCTTCACAAACATCAAACGATCAGGTCAAACGAGCTATACAACGAGACTATTATGTTGATGACTATATTGGAGGCTGTGATTCTGAATCTAGCGCCATACAATTGTGCAAGGAAATGAATTCTATACTTGAGTCAGCTCAATTTAAATTAAGAAAATGGCAATCTAATAGCCCACATGTGTTAAAGGAAATACTTTCTAGTCACAATACTAATGATAATAAGGTCATTGACTTGAATCTTAATCAATCTCTTAACACTTCAAAAACATTGGGTTTATACTGGGTTTGTGACCTGGATATTTTAACATTTTCTATAAACATATCTCAAAATCATAAGATAACTAAACGACATATCTTATCTTGTATCAGTCAAATCTTTGACCCCCTAGGTCTTGTAGGGCCGTGTATTGTAGTGGCCAAGGTGATTATGCAATTTTTATGGTTAGAAAAATGCTCGTGGGAATCACCAATTTCCCATGAAACACAGGAACGTTGGTTGTCCTTCGTTGCTACATTACCATATTTAAATAACTTAAAGGTGCCACGGCATGCATTCAATATAAATTATAAATCCGTTGAGTTGCATGTCTTTACAGATGCATCAGAATGTGCGTATGGGGCATGTATTTATGTTAGATGCAAAAATGATGACGGAACAGTAGCTGTCAATTTATTAACCTCAAAAAATAAGGTCGCTCCTTTAAATAATAAAATTATTGCTCGTCTAGAATTATGTGGGGCTTTATTAGGGACAAGACTGTGCGCTAAAGTAGTATCCTCGTTAACAGTAAAAATAGATAAAGTTCAATACTGGTGTGATTCAACTATAGTTTTGTATTGGTTAGCTTCACCACCCAATAAATTAAAGCCTTTTGTTCGTAATCGGGTGAGTGAGATACAAGAAAGCACCGAGGAAGGATCTTGGAGATATGTGGCGTCCGGGGAGAACCCGGCGGACCTGGTATCTCGCGGGGTGAAGGCCGACCTAATCGGCGATTGTCAAATGTGGTGGTCGGGGCCCCAATTTCTAAAGCACAATGAGGATACGTGGCCAAAGATGCCAGATGTAGGTTCGGGTGCTAATATACCTGAAATCAAAGTTCACCTATTAGATAGTAATCAGTCGAGTTCATCTATTATCAGTACCCTTATATATAAAAAATCTAATTTAAATAAATTAAAACGTATTGTCGCGTATATACTTAGATTTATCTTTAATTCTAAAAATAGTAATAAATTACTGGGCAGTCTGTCTTGTAAGGAGCTGCAAGATGCATATAATATTATTCTACGTTTCAGTCAAATGGAAATGTTTCCTGACGAATACAAAATATTAAGTGTAAGGAAACAATTATCTAAGAAAAATAGACTAATTTCATTATCTCCATTCATAGATGATCAAGGGGTCATTCGTGTAGGTGGCAGGTTGCATAACACAAACCTTGATTATGAGATTAAACATCCCATATTGATAGATAGTAAACATCATATTACCAAGGTAATATTTCGTAATGAACATTTAAATCTTATGCATGCAGGGCCGCAACTTCTTTTAACTCATCTTCGACAAACTTATTGGCCATTGGGCGGTCGTAATTTATCCAAAGTTACATTTAGAGAATGTGTAAAATGTTTTAGATTCAGAGCTCAGTCCGTGGAACCAGTCATGGGTCAACTACCACGTGAGAGGACTCAACTGGTCTATCCATTCTATAATTGTAGTGTAGACTATGCCGGGCCAATCCTGATAGCCGATCGAAAAGGTAGAGGTAGTAGACTAATCAAATCTTACATTTGTGTGTTTGTTTGTTTAGCAGTAAAGGCTATTCATCTGGAGCTTGTCACGGATCTCACCAAAGACGCTTATCTAGCAGCCTTAAAAAGATTCGTTGCTCGGCGGGGTAAACCACACAGCATTCTCTCTGATAATGGTACAGCGTTTGTAGGTGCCTTTAATGAGCTTGCAAAATTCTTATCCAGTTCAAACATCAGTTCAGATATCGCTCAAGAAGTTATTCAATTTAGCTTTATACCTCCCCAAACTCCTCTCTTCAATGGAATAACAGAGGCGGTTGTGAAATCCACTAAAAAACACTTAAAAACTATAGTTCATTCTTCACATCTCACATACGAAGAAATGAACACTTATTTAGTCCAAATAGAGGCTATACTTAATTCTCGTCCGCTTACTCCATTTTCTTCGTCTCCCGACGACCTTTCTGCCCTTACCTCAGCTCACTTCTTAATTGGACGACCACTAATATCCATTCCTCAGCCACAGGTACACTCCATCAACATCAACCGGTTGGACCGCTACAAGAGGATCGAGCATTTGCGGCAACACTTTTGGAATCGATTTAGTCACGAGTATGTTGTCATGTTGCAGCAAAGAAACCGATGGCATGCGTCCACAGGAAAACTAACATTGAACCAGTTAGTTCTGATCAGAGACAAAGGGCTACCGCCACTACAATGGGCGTTGGGCCGGATCACAAAGATATTTCCCGGACCAGATGGCGTAACCAGGGTGGCAGACATCAAAACTAAGAAAGGCACCATCACACGGGCCTTCAATAATATCTGTCCATTACCTTTTGAAGACAATCCTTCAACCCGGCCAGGATGTTCGAGATCTCTCGATCCCAAGAAGCAGGACGCCGCGGGGGGCGGCGCGGGCGCGGAGGACGAGGCTCGCATCGCAACAGGATCTCGGACCACGGCGGCGGGGGGACCTGAGGACGCAGGGGACGAGGAGCGCGCGGTGGGGCTGCGGCCAGCGCGCGGCGGCGAGCACAGAACAGAACTCCTTCGGCGCACGGTGGGCTGAAAATCGGCTTTCATAGACTTAGGGATTTCAATTTGCAAGTGTCGGTTTTTTTGCTGGATATCGCTTCTATTAGTTATTAATATATTCAAAAATGACACCTGAGTTAATTCTGCACAAAAACGAAGGAATTATAATTTTTTTACGGAAACTTTGTATGAAGCTAGTATGAAAAAGTGAATTATCTCGTAAACAGCAAGGAAAACCGTAATATCCTTACAGATGGTTATAGTACTAATTATTTCTGATTTTTTGACATATGTCATATAACGGTTATCGCTGCTATTTTTTTTTAAAAAATCGTCAGAATATTTTTATTAATTTTTACATATTAAACATTTCCTTTTAGGGTTAAAGTTGAGGAACACAGACTTTTAACAACGTGTAACATAAAATAGCATCACCCTTACATTCCCGAAGGAATAGTCAGAGGTTTATAGTTCATCCACACTTAGACAACTATGTTTAAGCTAGATATTTATCAATTCAAAATGGGTTTTAAAACTTTACATACAACCAAAATACCAAATGACTAATTGTTTAGTCTTCTAGTGAGTCTGAAAATAAGTGATTAAGTAATTACAATGATTTAGTCTTCTAACAAATCTGAATCGGTGATTCAATGATAGTTAATGATTTCTATTAAGTAAGCTAATTTGTTGATTAGTTGTGTTATGAGTTCTAAGAAATGTTTTTGATGATTAGAAATTTAAATTAGTGCATCTTTTAAAACTTTAATGAGGGTAGTTAACAAATTATCGAAGTTTTGCAATATAAGCGCTAAAATTTTCCCTTATAACTTAAATTGTTCACAACTGTGTAACTGCTAACGTTGAGTTTTTGCTCTGCGACTATAAAATCTTAAAATGGAAAGTTTAATCACCAATTTAGACTTGTTTGTTCTTCTAAAAAGTGAGAGTACTTTATTTAATCATGAAGTATTGTTTGGTGCAGTTGTATCCCGCATAGGAGATTGCCTTTCTGCCGAAGATCGAGTAACTCTCAAAGAATTTTGTCGGAAATTCACGCGAGCTGCTTTACAGAGGTGGCAAAAATCCAACCGATTCCTTGATCACTTCAGAAAACTGTACGGAAATTGGCTGCAAACAAATATTGATTGGCCAAGTTGTGTGCAAACTTTAGTTATTGAAAAACCAATTGTTGATAAGATAACAAGAGCACAATCAGACTCTCAAGAACCGTCTTTGCCATCAACATCATCATCGTCCGTTGGAACAATGACAAAAAGGTCCCGAAAACCATTCGAAGATTTGGGAACTAAGCAGAAAAAGAGAAGATCTGATGATCATACAGGCGAAGATTCCAGTGAATTGGCATATGCAGCTGCAGCGCGTTTAAAAGAAGAAGGGCATGAGGATATCGCATCTGTTATCGAGCACATGATGAAAAATCCTGAAGCAGCCGCTAAAATTAAAGAAACGCTTAAAAAAACAGTGAAAACAGTCAAATTTACACCAGAGAAAGCGCTTGGATTGCTTCTTTCACTAAAACTGTCAAAGTGGCAATATATTACTTTGCGAGAGGCTGCCATTCGGGAAGGTGCTAAAGATATATATCCATCCTACTATAAAGTGCAGCAAACTAAGCTTGATTGCTACCCTCCGAAGCAATCAGTGTCAGTTACGGATTCCTCGGCTAGTATTACACTTCAAGCTTTACTTGACATCACGGTGACGAGGATCCTTCAAAGTGTTACTGACTATGCCGATGTGCAAAATAAGCAGCTAAAGCTGATATCCAAGTGGGGATTTGATGGTGCTTCCAACCAAAGCCGATACAAGCAGAAAATGGACGGTGAGCAAAATGATGCAAGCATTTTCATGACCTCCTTGGTGCCACTAAAACTGACAGATGGAGATAATACTGTATGGACGAACCCAAAACCATGCTCAACTTTATATTGTCGTCCAGTTCAGTTTACTTTTGTAAAGGAGAGCGAAGCAGTTGTCGTTGGTCTCAAGAGACAGATGGATGATGAAATTCATGCCCTAATCCCCACAGAGTGCAGTAATAATAACATAGTAACTCATCAACTAATGATGACAATGATCGACGCCAAAGTCTGCACGTACCTTTCTGAGGCCAGATCAAATGCATCGTGCTACTTGTGCTTAGCAAAACCTACGGAAATGAACCACTTAGATGTTGCAACGTCAAAGACTGTTTGTGCGGAAATATACAAATTTGGCTTGTCATCCCTACACGCACGTATAAATTGTATGGAATGTCTGTTACATATTGCGTACAGGCTCGACTTCAAACGGTGGGCAGCGAGAAGTAATGAAGACAAAGAAATGTTGCAGAACAGAAAAAAAAATATTCAAAATAAATTCAAAGATCAGCTCAATCTGTTGATTGATATAGTGAAACAAGGCTCGGGAACTACCAATGACGGGAATACCGCAAGGAAGTTTTTCGAGTTTCCCAATAAAACTGCAGCTATTACCGGGTTAGACGAAGATCTCATTAAAAGATTTGCTGTAATTTTGCAAGCGATAACATCTGGCGAGAAGATCGACGTATGTAAATTTAAAGATTTTGCCCGCAAAACAGCAGAAAAGTACGTGGAGTTGTATGACTGGTACTACATGTCGTCAACCGTACATAAATTATTAATACACGGGGCTGACATAATCGAGAAAAATGATATTGTGCCGATTGGCACTCTGTCGGAAGAAGCCTCAGAGTCTCGAAACAAAGATTTTAGGAGGTTCCGGGAACATCATTCGCGGAAAAGAAGTCGGCAAGATTCTAATCAAGATATCTTAAATATGCTTGTTGTTTCTTCCGATCCTTTCCTAAGTGCGCAAAGGCCTAAGTTAGATGCCAAGAGAAAGCAGAGCTTTTTTGCTGAAACTCTCGACTTAATTCAGTTTCAGGAAAGTGAGTTCGAGTTTTTAGATATATCCAATCTGGATTCTGACTCAGAATTGGAGTCCGACAACGAAGGAGATAAGGAAAATGTTTAATATTTGATTTAATTTTTCTTTTTTTTAAATACTTTTCTTGTTTTATGTTTTGTTAATATTTTGGTCAATAAAATTTCTTCATAATTAACAATGTGCTTAACTTAGCCACTAAAAGGAACCGTTTAATATGTAAAAATTAATAAAAATATTTTGACGATTTTTTAAAAAAAATTAGCAGCGATAACCGTTATATGACATATGTCAAAAAATCATAAATAATTAGTACTATAACCATCTGTAAGGATATTACGGTTTTCCTTGCTGTTTCCGAGATAATTCACTTTTTCATACTAGCTTCATACAAAATTTTCGTAAAAAAATTATAATTCCTTCGTTTGTGTGCAGAATTAACTCAGGTGTCATTTTTGAATATATTAATAACTAATAGAAGCGATATTCAGCAAAAAATCCGACACTTGCAAATTGAAATCCCTAAGTCTATGGAGGTCGATTTTCAGCCCACTGTGCGGCGGCGCCGCCGAACGACCGCGACTAGGCCCTCTCAATTCTCGACACGATTTTTGTACGCGTCCCCTAGCTTCATGCCGTAGCCATAATTATTGTCATTTATATTTTGGACAATATACCTCATTTAATAACAGTCAAACCTTTTTAAATCATTGAACCCCTCAACATTCCCTGAGCTATCGACAGACACCTCATTAATTAATTATATTTTTTTGAAGTCGGCGCCAAATCACATAATTGCTTATAAGTTTACGAATGCATAACATATAAAGCAAAACGCCGACTTCAAAAAAATATAATTAATTGGTATTACATAATTATTTGGGTTTATTGTTTTAAACAAATTAATATAAAGGTAAGCAAAGTTTAGCGAATATTTTATTTTTTACTTTTGAGTTTTTGAAGGCGGTTCCTTTTTTACTCGACTGCGTCAGAAGGAGGGTTATGTTTTTCGAGCGTATGTATGTATGTATGTCTATTTCTTTGTACCGCCCTACAGCCTAAACGGCTAGACGGATTTTGACATAATGAGGTGTCGTTGAATTCGTCGAAACAGTGATAGTGACATACACATTGTAATATGAGTATCAAATAAAAGGCCATGAAAAGACCATTTCAAAAATATATACTTCTTATCACATTTATATTACTGATTACACACAATTTACCAATTTATATATCGGCACGCTCGCGCGCCCGAAGTGGGTGGAAGTTAGTTTGTATGTTCGCTCACGCTAATCTTGGAAACTGCCGGTCGAATTTGAATAATTGTTTTTGCATTTGATAGTTTAACTCACGATTAAGGCTCATTGATCTCAAAAAGATTGATTTCTACAAATTAATAGATATAAAAAAACATGTCTGTTAAAAGAACTAAAAAGAGTAAAATAAAAAATTATTATTAAAAAAAACAAAAAACCCGACTGCTTAAAAAAAAGAACTGAAAAGATAAAAACAAGTATAGCATTATCTATATTAAATTCATTAACAACAAATGAAATATGTCAAACTAAATTCTTTATGATGTTGCAGGCGGTGACAAACGAAGTTATAATATAGTAGTAACAAAGTATTGTTTGTCCCCAGTCGGGTTTTTTCTTTAAAAAAAATTAGTACATATTATAATATTTAGAATACGCTCGAGTTAAGAATATTCATGTTTTTTAATTAGTTTTTTTTATTTTATTTTTTTATTTCAAGCTTTTTAGTGTCTTAGTTTTTTAGATTTAACGATTTAATTTGTGTTTCATTTGTAATTTGTAATGCCCGTTTACCTCTAAAGGTGGCCTTCCGAAGGCAGCGTCAGCGAACCCGAGCGTAGCGTCGCAGCATATTTTCATAGAAAAAAACTGCGCACGCAGAAGTGACATTGCGCGCGCAGCTTTTTAACCGACTTCAAAAAAAGGAGGAGGTTCTCAATTCGGTTGTATTTTTTTTTTTTTTTATGTTTGTTCACCGATTACTCGAAGACGCCTGGACCGATTTGAGAAATTCTTTTTTTGTTTGAAAGGATATACTTGTCATGTGGTCCCATTTTTTTTAAATCACGTTCTGATGATGGGATCCTAGAGAAATCGAGGGCAACCCTCAAATTTAAAAGGCTTCTATATTGTTTTTTTTATATTATCTAAAGCTACTCGGATATTTGCATCTAATAGTCAGCATTTTATGTTGCTGAGCTGATGCTGGAAGGTACAACTCCTCAACGGTTAGGAGTACGGGGATAATTCTTTTAATATAGGCACCTTAAATAAGTTTTCCGTCTCAAGTAACCGTCGTCTCCTCATTCAAGAAACATTCTTGCTCGGTCTACCCATCACTTAAAATCGTAAAATAAAATTATTTTTAACAAAAAAAAAAAACCGACTTCAAAAAGAAGGTAAACTAAAAAGCAAAAAATAAATTTACTTCGCACAAAATAATAAATTTTTTCATTTAGTTAAATAGAAATTATTAAATAATTATTTTATAATTCTGAAGTCGGTGCCAAGTAAACAATAACTCTGTATAGATAATAATCAATCTTTCTAACAACTATTTTATGACTGAATATTAGTTATATTTTTGTCGTAAGTACCAATACTGGGCGACCGTGCACTAGCACAACTACGCCGCCCTTTTTTGAGTGTACTGTAATTTGATATTGTAGAAAGGTTGTGCTAGCTTTTACTTGGCACCGACTTCAGAATTAATTTTTTTTGAAGTCGGCGTTTTGCTTTATAAGTTATGCATTCGTAAACTTATAAGCAATTATGTGATTTGGCGCCGACTTCAAAAAAATATAATTAATTGGTATTACATAATTATTTGGGTTTATTGTTTTAAACAAATTAATATAAAGGTAAGCAAAGTTTTGCGAATATTTTATTTTTTACTTTTGAGTTTTTGAAGGCGGTTCCTTTTTCTTTGAAAAAAATTAGTAATATTATAATATTTAGAATACGCTCGATTTAAGAATATTCTTTTTTTTAATTAGTTTTTTTTATCTAAAGTAGTACAGAGTTTCATTTCAAATAAATATTTTACATTTATGTATTAACCCACATAACGCATAAATGCTAAATGTAAATTTCCCCACAGCAAATTTAGCAGTAACCGTTTTTAGGCTCTAGCTATTTAAATATAAATTTATTGTACAATATTGTTTCTTAAACACAATCTATTCAATGTAATAAAACGAATGATACCACATACCCATACTTCATGCCTTAAAATAAGCTAAAATCGAAGAAAGTTCTCTAAAAACTTAAATGGCCGATAACTCAAAACTTGCTAAGCGTGGGTTGACACACGAATGCTTTACAGCGTCGATTTATCTATGTATATTAATGTTATAAAGCTAACGTTCTTGACTTAATATTTTTACTTCTTTTCATCGAACACTTAAGCATTATCAACGACTTTGCAGTGACACGGGCGACGCTAGACTATTTGAAATAAGCGCACAATTTGAAATTGTGCGCTTATTTTAAGTGGACGGTTTTGGGACGTTGAGCGTGCATCTTGGGTTTTTGTAGATCAATGATATTAATATGTTATTGTTTTTATTGTCGCATACAAAAAATAAATAATCCACTACTAATCCACGTTATTTTTAGGTAAAAGCCAAAGAGTTAATGGACACAGCGTTAATTGTTGAAGAGCTTGATCGCCTATTTGATTCTACTAATGGGCCATCAAACAGAGAAGATATAAAAAAAGGATGGAGAGAAAATTGCTCACATAGGACTGATCATCTAAATGTTTGGGCTAAATATCGGCAAACACTTTCAAGTGTGAAATTTTTTAAAAATGATGGAACAGAAGCCAAAAATAATAAATGTGTGCAGGGATATATATTGACTTTAAGTAGTCTTCAAGATATCTGGCATGAAGTAAATAAGGTAGGATTTAAGTATCTTAACTTAAGAAACTTAAATCAGGATGCTTTAGAGAATCTATTTGGAATTGTGCGACAACATAGTCCTGTAGGGGGTCTTCAATGTTGTTAATTGATAGAGGTTGCGTGTTAATTATATATTTTATTCACTGGTACCAGTTATATATACTTATATTATTAACTAATCCTAATGACCTATCGGCGTGAATGTGGAGAGACGACTGCCGAGCCGAGCAACTGCGCATTTGCGCCTAAGTACCATTTGTAGCGTCAGCAGTCGTACGCTACAATACTCCCCCCCTTATTTTCGAATTTTTTAATACAAAAAAAAATTACTATCTAATTTTACAATAATAATTATAACAAAATTCTAATGTGTCACGGACCTAATGTTCCTTCAAGTATTTATCGATAACAATTCTACTACACTTTTGCTTACACATCAAAATGATCAAATGACTTACACAATAACAACTTCGTAACTTAACACCGTGCAGGTGTGCCTGACGCAATTTATAAGCACAAACTATAATGAGGGTTTTAACTTTTATCATCACGCTATACAATATAAAGGGTACAAACAGTTTATACATTTAACTTTCCGTATGGCGCGAATTTATAGAGCTATTCGTACGAAAAATACAATTATACGCAAAATCACAAGTTTCATAAATCTACCAGTACACTACACACGAAAAATGGGCCATTATTGAAGTATGACAGGTTGCGCCATCCAACACCGATGCGGAATCTGCCTCGCCCCTGGTGTGATACGCGAATACGACGCGCGCACTGTACTTTCAGAGTGCCGCCGCCGTGTCCCATGCCATCTTGATCCACAGGGTATGCTGCGACCTTCAGACTAATGCGGTTTGTCTCCTCGCACTCAGCTCCAGTCGCCTTACGCGTCCGTCCCTGGCTGCCCCCATGTCGCTCGTACACTCCGAACTCCGCAGTGGACTGCTTTGGTTGCTTCTTCATCGTAAGCTTAACAATGCAGCCACAAATATTCGAGTCATTCACCGCTGGTAGTGTCTGTCCAGATGCTTCTATTATGTTTTGTTTGCCGAGGTCAGTAGCCCTGTTGGTCCAAGCAAACAGGGCGAGTCGTCTCCCATTGAAATATGTGCAGGTTACCTCCATACTACTCCGTATCTTCTATCCAGAAGCTGCTCAGCCGCCGCACATGCGCTGTCCAAATCGCTGACCATGTGCGCGTGCCACGATGTCCGTTCTTTCGGTATGCACGCTCCAATCCACTCCGAAAACACGATATTCTGTATCTTTTGCTAAGGTTACATATTCATTGTCAAGGGTCACCAATGTAGGGGGTCTTCAATGTTGTTAATTGATAGAGGTTGCGTGTTAATTATATATTTTATTCACTGGTACCAGTTATATATACTTATATTATTAACTAATCCTAATGACCTATCGGCGTGAATGTGGAGAGACGACTGCCGAGCCGAGCAACTGCGCATTTGCGCCTAAGTACCATTTGTAGCGTCAGCAGTCGTACGCTACAGTCCTACAAACAAACATCCAACATGCACTGGATTCATATCTGCTCTAAAAACATCAATAATAACAGGGCTTACAGCCCCCCATAATCGAGCTTTGAATTGTGAAAAGGACAGCCAATCTCTACTTACAAGTTTTCACGATCTTGTATTTGAAATGGAGGATAATAATGCTATGGAAGAAACATACGGTTCTGAGGCTCAAGATGATTTACCACTGTATATCTGATTGCCCAGAATTGCATATACTTGAAGAATTTGATGATAAAATGGAAACAGACCTCACTGAAGTTGAGAACCAACCTATTGTATACTTAAGCGGTTACATAGCATATACATTGAAAAGTCACAATTGCAATGAATGCAAAAAAATATTAACAGCTGAAGATCACCTAATTGTCGATCCTATATTTAACTACATACAACTTCGGGAATGGTGGCATCATAAGAAATCGCTTACTTATCCATCTTTAGCATTATGTCGAATGGTGGAAACAGCAGTTAATGCTTTCCAGAATGAAGTTATTTTAAAGATGCATGAAAGAAACATTTGCGCCTTCTGTGTCACATTATTCACTATGATTTGCGATACCACTTGGTTCACATGCGAAGTACATAAATTTATTTTGGATGTCATTTTTAACCGCTTAGCTCGCTTATTAATTCGTCGGCAATGCTATAGAGTGAACCAGAAATATAGAGAGCAAGAACAAAATGTGATGGATAAGAATAAAAGAGTAGAACAACGTGGTTCATTGAAGAAATAAAAAGGATACTCAAATAAGGTATATATTTAAGTTAATCTTACTTTAAGGCTATAATTGCTAATTTATAAAAATTTCCATTTGAAGTATCTGAATTGTGTATCTTTTAGGGACAACAGCGATATGCAGGACGCGGGGAGCCAACAGCGATGTGCAGGACGCGGGGAGCCAAGGAGATTCTGGAGCCAAAGACAGTATAGGAGCCACAAAAGCAGGAAAATTGACAGCGATACCGGAGCTATTTAAATATGGCTTCGTTATCGCCGTTTTTAGTTCATGAATATGTATTTTAAATTAATTATTATTTAATTTATATTTATTCTGATAATAATAATAGTTTTATTTTTGCCTTACAGAGTTCTCAAGTACTTCATCTACATGTTTGCACAGTTTTTTTTTCTAAGCAATGTGAAGCATCTTATTGATAAAGGATAGTATGATTTGTATTCATTATACTATTTTCGTCTTCAATTACTGTAGCGAATCTTTCTTTTTTTAGGGAAATCGAAGTGTTCAGCCTCTACATTCCATTAGATCCTGCTAAGCTGATGGGAGAGCTGTGCTGGGTTGCTGACATGATGATAAGATTTGAAGAAAGCGATGGCTCCGTCGAGACATCTAGGTCAACGAATCTTTTAAGTGTGGCCAAAAAAAGACGACTGTGAGTATAATTTTAATAAAACATTGCATCATATTTGCATTTTGAAATCAATACTAAACTATGACAAAATCATCTTAAAATAATCTTCCAAACATGATTTAAAACATGACGAAACCATCTAGATATACTCAAAAAAGTATACGAATACGCAATATGAAAATCATTATCACTAGGTGTCAGTTGTGTCATTGACACTAACAGTGCAGTGGTGCCATAATAGTAGGCCGGAATAAAGGATTGTTTTAATCACACCCATTAAATAACAATTTGTTAATGTCCTGTTCTTGTTAATATTAATTCATTAATTGTTTGTATTTTTTTAGGTTGAGTCCCGTTGAAATGGCCGAATATAATATGAAAATCTAAATACCTACCACTGCATTCGTCACACGTTTGCAGGATCTTATAAACAAAGGAATTGATTGATAAATATTCACGTAAATCCATTAATGCCCACGTAGACTGGAAATAATTACACACCATACGCGTGCCTTCATGTACGCGAGGTCCCTTTCGGGGCCGCCAATTCAATCACTGTTTCTACACAAAAACAGATAAGTCTCATTTTAGTCTATTGAAATGTTCCGTGTATGTCAGGAATTACTTATCTATAAATCTTTAAAAATATTATAAAGCTGAAGAGTTTGTTCGTTTGTTTGGTTGGTTGAATGTGTAAGGCGCTCCACCCACTGCACCGCGCCCCGTTGCGTAGCGCGGGATGGCAGATTTTATTATTGCATGCAAGTATCTCAATTTGTATATAAATCACGCCTAGCACAACACACTGCCGACGCGGAAGGCTCTGCGCGCAGTTTCTGCTAATCTGCGCGTGAGCGCGGAGCGTGCCGTGGGGTATGACACACCGGCTCCGCAGTCCCGCGCGTGATTTGATACTGTTAAGAAGATTACACCGCTAAGTAAGGAGGATCTGCGCCTCCGTCCCCGCGCGCGTTATCCGTCGCTCCGCGAACCGCGGTGGGACGCATATTCAGTGGGTGGAGCGCCTTAATCTCAGAAACTACTGGTCTGACTGTATATATATGTACATATGTGACTAACTCTTGTCTTGTACAACTGTTGTATTTTTATCAATATTAATAGAAATAGAACCATGTAAATTTTGCTTCCAAAACATGTAAAATGGAAATATGTATTGTAATGTAACTGTTATCTTTCTATCTCATTGTCTTTGGGTTGCAATATTTGTAATCAAATTTGGGTTCTAATTATGAAAAGCTGTACTCAATAAGTAAAATGTTTTTTACTTCTATTTAAATAATACATGCTTATATTTACCTATGATCCTATGAGAATAAATGAAATGAATTATTGTTTTTTTTTTATTATTTTATTGCCCGTGGTTGTCCCTTAGAAAAAATATGTGAACATATTTTCCATTTAAATCGATATCGATGGATTTGTCGACACTCTTGTAATCACTAGTATTTATCGAATCTTGACAACACTAGCAATTTTGACAGTGACATCTTGTATGACACTGTCAAAATTGTCAGTTTCATACCACCATAATATTTTGGCCGTATTTGTTTGTTATGTTGGCTATAACGGTATGCGAAAGTCAAAAAACTTAATGTTCTAAGTTCCGCATCTATAGCTCTAGCAGTCTAGTATTATGGTATCTTTGGTGATAGGTTATCTTTGGTGCTAGGCATAAACAAAACAGACAAAGTAATGAAAAAGTAAATAAACAAATTAACTGAACAGGAAAACAAAAGGAGAATACGCTAAATTATTACAATAGTGCTTTGATTGGTGCAATGCTGACATTAAACATTGAACTTGCGCACAGGCTGCGACTTATCAATATTTTACATGGAGTGAAATCCATTTTAAAAACTTCATTTTATGACAGTTAAGGTTAGTTGAAAAGTTTATGGCTGTTATTTTTGCTTGAGTTTTATATTTATAGACTGCCAATTTAGCGACTTTGTCGCCAGATCTGTCGACTTTTGAGTATGCTCTAATAACAAAAAAATCGTTTTAGCGTTCAAAGAAATCTAGGCAAATTAACTCTATAGTATTGAACAGACTGCAGTTTTTGTCATTGTTATGATTGAAACGAGAAAAAAGTAATGTAAATGGTAAAGAATGATAAAAATGAGAAATAAACACGTGAGAATTAAAAATATAAATGTTGATTGCCTAAATAAAGCTCATAGGGTGCAGGGTAATGGTATCTAGCCACTTTTGGCACTGAAAAACACTGCACATACTCTTGTCTAGTCTTATGTCATTCTAATGGTGGGTCCACACTGAGCCAACGAAGGCGAACGAATGGGTTCGTTGGCCATGTCTGGACGGATTGGCGATGGCCAACGAACGTTCGTTGACGTTGGCCGGCGATCCGTAGCGTGGCGGTAACATCAAAGGATTTGCGCCATTGGACCGAATTCAGTTTGGCCGGTCGCCAAACACCAACAAACGAACGTCAACAGAATGGTTGACATTTTGACATTCGACGGTCTGTTTAAATGTCAGAGCATGTGTCTACGTAGTAAATTACATTATCTTGAAGCTAAGTAGTTAATAACACAGAATAATAGCTGACTTGTAAATAATAATCATGGACATAAGACAGTTGCCAACCCCATTGACACATGATATCCTTAGGCTATGATCAAAATACACTTTCGAGTATTGTCTATGGAAAGCAATCCGGAATCATGAGCAAACGATGTTTTGGTCAAACACCAAATGTGTTTGGACGTTTGTCCGAAGGCCAACGAACGTTTGCTACCAACGTCAAAAAGTTGGCTCAGTGTGGACCCACCATAATAGGAAGCAAACAATAACAAAATTAGCTAACTTTAAACTACTTTTAAGAAGAAATAATGTATTCATTTCAGGGTACTAAGGAATTCAATAAATTAAAGTGTTGGCTTGGACAATATAATCTGCAATAGACAAGTAGCAATATTTGTCAATGAATTCTACAAAGAAGTCACTTAGATTACCTACTGCTATAATCTAATACAGTAAGTTTCTATTCCAATAATGTATAATTATGTCAATTTTTTTTTATATCTTTTAAAAAGTTTTGTAAGTACATCATTATAATAAAACAACCAAAAACATATTTAAATATTGATTTACTTCTTACAGAGAATATGAAAATGCATGGATTGCAAACAGCTAAAGAGCATAGGATGAAGCTTCAGTCTAACCATATGCTGTGATGAAACTTTGAAAAATAGCTCAGCGTTGAACTCCACGGATGAATGTTGTCCTTTAATTATTATGATAAGAAATTTAGAACAGTAGTAACTAATGTACTTGACTGGCTAACGGTTCATTTAAAAAACAATGTAGATCTAGCAAATATTTATAAACTTTTTACTAATAATTAAATAAATTAATATAAGACTTCTTAAACTAAATTAGACAAATACCTACATAGGTACAAAAAGAAACGGAAAATGTAAAAAATTAAGGTATCAAAAAATACCTCCACATTTGTCAGCCACGGGGAACTTGCTCAAAAGCCAAAGATCTTAAATTATTAATTCATTTTAAATTCATATGATTCAACATTTTTTATCATAAACATAAAAAAAATAAAATGATACATTTATTTATTTATTATTTATTAATCTTATAATTAAATGAAAAAAATTAAAAACTAACTATTTCTATTTAAAATGGTAAGGAATAAAGTTAACACCTTATGGCTGAATAACAAATCATATGATAATTTATTTTTTGTTGTTGTTTTGTACCAATAATTTAATTAATTATTACGACAATCGTCGCAATAAGTAATTTATTTTAGTTTATTTCTTCAATAATGGCTAGACACCACACACTAATGTTGTTTGACACTACATATATTGTTAAGTATGCATTTTTATATCATGTTCATATAAACGATTGATAGAACCTATCTTAATTAACACGTTTTCAATAACCTAACTAACCCAGTAACTATTTGCATTCTTTCATCTCTAGTTCTTTTCTTTCTTCCTTCTTCTTCTGAGAGAGTGAGTGAGAGTCTTTTCACACATTTGTCATGTCAGAAATATTCACACTGCTGTTGCCTGGTATATTTAAAAAATGCATGTTCAAAAGTTCAGGGTCACTAAATATTGGAGGGAGGTCGTTATGTTTATTATTTTTTATGGTTAAGGTTGATTTTAAATTATTCCAAAGAGATTTAGGTTGGTTAATGTTTTTATTTATATAAGTTGTGTAGTATGCTTTCTTTTCTTGTTCCATAGCCCCTTTTACTAACTCTTTCATTTTCAGGTAGGTAGAGCGAAGCCGCAGGCAGCTGATAGCTATTTAATTTTATGCAAATTATTATTAGTTTTGAGAATAAGACTGATTATAAGCCAAATATAATCACGTGTTTTATTTGTCCAATCCATGTGCACCATACCTTATGACATCAGTTTCGTGACGGAAATTCTCAGTTTCGTTACTTATCAATTTAGTTGCAAATTTAAAATGTACACTTTTTCTGAGTATGGACCAGATACTAAAACGAATTTTACAGTCTCTCATTTGTAATAAAAAAATGAAAACAAACCTTTACTCAACTCAAGTAGAAAGATACTCATTGAAATAAAAATAAGTTTTGAAGTAGGGACTGTTTTTATTTAATTTACAAGATAAACACAGATAATAATACCTAATTAGTAGTCTGCGATTAGAAACTCGTAATTGTCGAGAAAATGGATGAAATTTTTCGTTATTGCTTTAAAAAACAACACATAAACTGCAAAGTAGCTGAATTCATTTACAAAGAATTAGACAAAATCACTTTTATAGTACCCTGTCCTTGTTTATTTAAAAAAGCTGTTTATAAGAATGAGAATTTTTTACACAATTAAATTTAATAATAAAGAATTTCGTACCTGTCGTAGCAGACGAAAGTATTTTCAAGTAAATAATTTGTAACTTTTACCCTTTTAGCCCTCTCTTTTATTTTAATTTGTAATGTTATGTTAAATTAAATTTTGTACGCCGCGTGTTGTAATATTTAGATAAATATCTACAAAACAAAAACAAAGATCTACAAGTTGTTGTGTCAATATTAAACTGTGTATCGTTTTGTTGAGATTAACCGATGCTCTGAGATTACCTATTTAAATTTTATTTGTTAACTAGTTATTCCAATACGATTGAATGATCCACTAAAAAACACTTTTTTTTTTCATAAAATGTCAATATCAAAATGTTTCAAAGTGTCAACCCTATAGCTTCAATAGAGCGTAGGTAATTATTTTATGAAATAGGCTTAGTTTCCATACTGTTTCATATTTATACTGTGCTAAGAGTGTCAAAATTGATAAATAGTAAGAACAGAGCCAACTGGTGCGGGCGCGGGCTCATACTACTTTTTAATTTCAAACACGGGAGCGGGCATCCGCTACGTGTAGCCGCGTATATTTGCGATCGCCCTAAAGAGTTATTTTATTTTGCCACATCCTGTTACTTACCTACTTTCCTATACAAATGTACATATAATTTCATTATAATGTATATATACAGGGTGGATGCGACATAGCGACATTTATTGAAACCACAGCTTCTATACATGGCCAATATGCATTTCCACCGGATAAAAAATTCTCTGGCGAAAAAAAAATCCACGTCTTCCGAACAAATTGCACGATCGCAATGTTCAAATTGTTCGGAGAACGTGATTTTTTTTTTTTCGCCAGGGAATTTTTATCCGGTGGTAATTGATACTTACCATGTATAGAATCTGTGGTTTCAATAAATGTCGCTATGTCGCATCCACCCCGTATATAAATAAATCAGGTCAGATAAAGTGCAACTAATTTTTGACTATTTTTTTGCAGTCTGTACTGTTTTGATTGAACTTTGTATAAAGGGAACCTAACTAAATTCTTTTTATCATTTAACCCCTATAACATTTTTCTTTTCACATGGGTAAACTATTCTCATTTACTTACAATAACAATATTTTACATTTTGTGCATTAATTAAAAAGTTGTGGAACAAAAACATCAAAAATTCTGGTTTGTTCTCATTTTTACTATTCTTAATTCTTCTAATCTCCTAACGCGTTGACCCATTTATATGATTTAAACGGATAAAATAGTTTTAGACCTAGGCCTTTCATTGGACACCATAATCGTTAAAATATCTCAACAAACAAAATGTCACATTTTCAAATTGCTCTCGTAATTATAAAAAACAAATTCCTTAAATAATTCAGACATGAGTCCATATTATTAGTAAGTATCAACAAAGTAACTAATTAATGTTAGTAATATGAAGAATGTGAAGGTTTATAGTTTCATAGTTTTAAAATAAATTTGAACGTACATTTTCTCATCTGCAGGTAATGAAAAAAATGACAATCCCTCGTCCTTTTGTCTTGACACACATCCATCAAATGAGCAATGCTTTAAACCAGCCATTCTCTCTTATTTTAAACTTATTTAGTACTTATTATAATAATATTAAAACTTCCACCAAACACACGTGCGAACTCTACGCGTGCGTGCGTGCGAGCGACACCCGACCAACCCGACAGTCGAAGTGGCGCCGGCGCCTCGCGAATTTGTAGGCATTTATCGCTGTAGGTACGGCCGAGTGGCGGTGGCCTGGTAAGACCCTAAAATGAAATGAAATTGGTACTTACTGATAAAATATAAATAACTAGCTTCCGCCCGCGGCTCCACCCGCGTGGTATGTCAATTAAAAGTAGCCTATATGTTAATCCAGACTATAAGCTACATGTGTGCAAAATTTCATCGAAATCGACCCGGTAGTTTTGGCGTGAAAGAGTAACAAACATCCATACATCCATACATCCATACTTACAAACTTTCGCATTTATAATATTAGTAAGGATTGAACGAACAACAAAACTAAACTAGCTAATTACACATTAAGTCACCCTAATTAATATTTAACAATGATTTTATATTTGTTTTTTGGTCCTAAATAAATATTTTTATTTTCAATTTATTAATGCAGCAAAAAGGTAAACAATTTTCTACGTACTTTATATGTAAAGAATTGGCCGCCCGTTTTGACGTTAAATTTATTTTTCTTTTGCTCATGCACGCTTTTTTAATTAATTTTTTGTCTCAATTCCACATAGACAATAAAATAATAGACAAATTTAGTGTTTTTTGTTTTATTTTATTACGTGTGAACAGTAACTATTACTTAAGAAGCCAGAAATTATATCTGTTTGACAGGAATAATTACTTTTTGACAGAAACTATTGCTAAAGAAATCACAGACATCTTTAGCGAATAGCCCTACGGTCTAAATCGCGTAATTATTATAAAGGTAAATAAATACCCATCCTCGACGTTTCGAATGACTTGCATCATTCGTGGTCACGAGCCGACTCACTACGTCACAATAATTACGCGATTTGGACCCATTGTCTAATTTTTGAAAAACCCCTTTTAAAGAAAATTATAAATCAATTAACACGTTCTATTTGTATGCTCTGTGAGATTTTTAACATAATTTTGTATTGATGCAAATCACTAGTACAAAACGAAACGTTTTGATTAAAAAAAATATTTTTCTTTTGATATCACTACCACTATATAGTATTTAATTATCTAAAACCGCCATAAAAATGTCATACATCTTTTTTTGTAAAATAACGTAAAGCCGAGATAAATCGAAAGAAACATAATTGAAACTACTTTTTCCAAGATAGTGGCAAAGGCCCAAAGAAAATCGAGGTTAAAAATGACAGGGTATGCTCTTTAAGCTACCACAATAACACATACAAATAACTCAACTTTCTAGGTTTATCTGCATATACGCCAGACAGTTTACGAATATTTAAAATGCAGTAATATGCCAATTTTAAGTTAGAACTCCAGCTACACAAGTTTGAAATCCACATCCAATTATATGAAGTAGTGTTCTCGTGATGCGCCTACGAACATACAGACAAACAGAAAGACAGAAAATAAATAAAAAATATAAATATTTTGTCTTCTACTGCTGTTATACTCGTAGATATAAGAAGTAAACCAGGATATTTAATAAAATACAAATTAGATACTTCCAATAGCAAGATAACCGCATCAATATTTTATAAACTAAAATACGTAATTAATCAAACTTTATCCTCGTCTTAATAACACCAAATATTCCAAGTTGGTGCAATCTCACTCCGGTTTGGACTTGGCTAATTTCCTCCGTTTACTTGGTGAGCTGTGTTTAAATATTCAATTTACTTGGCCTCGCGGATTGTTTACACAGACTTTGTTACTACAACTTGGTGGGAACATGGATTGTAATTAGCCTGCCTCACCTTGTGAATTGATTTTGGATAGCAGGCATTTTACATCTTACCTTAGAGCACCTAAAAAAAATCTATAACATTCAAAATAAAGAAATCTTTATCTCGAAAAGTGTAGAGTTTTTTTTTTCTTTTTTATTGTCAGCGCAGTTGTAACCACGCCAACCGTGCACTCATAGATTAGGTTTCTTTCTGATTTATCAGGCTGCTATTTATTTGTGGGTATTTATTTATCATGAATATGATTGATAAATTATATTTAATAGGTATTGATACAATTAAATATCTAGGTGGTTGTGAAGTTAGCTGCACATGGCTGTGCTGCACTTCATCGACCAATCAACGGGCATCGCGCCCAAGCGTGGCCAATCAAAACAAGCGTTTCATTTGCGGCCAACTTCACAACCACCTCGATATTATATCACATAAAAACGTGCAACAGACACGAATGGATTGGCCTTAAGAGTGGCCGGCCGTCCCAGCTAGTACCTACACAGTGACAGCCATCCAGTCGCGCCACTAATAGAGAAAGACGCCGTGAAAATATACACTGATATATTTTATTATTTGGATGTGAATTATCTATTCAAACAAACTAATGCATATCTTTTGTATAATTCTCTCATGAGTTACCCATATTTAATCACGGTCTATGGTGGAGCACGCTTACCTACCTATGAAAACTGAAAAAGAACAAATTACCTATACACACATTTGCGTGCAATGTTTATTTATTTTTAATTGAATACGAGCTAGAAGCTTTGAACTATTTAAAATGTATTTTATTTGAGAATCCTCAATTATCCCCATTATTAACTCCGTTGTCAGATAACTATATTGTGCATGCTAATAGCGACATCAAATCGATTGGGTGTCAAATCGACTGAGTTTCAAATACCTAGTACTTGATGGAACTCAATATTCGATAGAAATTGGACTGTGTATCCTGTTTGCCAATAGCACATGAGTAGATACACATAATGTTCATCTTTGGGTCTTCTGGGTAAAACAATATTCAATAGCTATCTTTAGAGCTTGAAACTTGTAAAAATATCTTTTAACTTGTATATAACTGTTTAAAATATTATGAGTGTAATGATGTAAATGTCAAGTGTTTTGGATTTTTAAGACAACGTTATAGAAATCCAATATAAAGATAAAATTCTACTGTGTCTAAAAAAGGAAAGGTACCACTAAACAAAATGAAAAATGGTGGTAAGCTATAATATTAAATAAAATAATATAATGAGAATCTCACAAAGATATTATACCTAGTTCTTGATTTTTTCATCTCCATTGAAATGATATGGCAGATAACTGAGGTAGTGCTTATAGTAACCAAAAATAGATCGGTCTGTCGATCGCTCAGTAATTGAATAGGACCCAATAATACACAACAATTGGACTGTACATCTTGTCAAGTCTGATAACAGAGCACGTCTGCGAGAAATACAATATTCTTGACTATATTTAGCCCCTGAAACTAACAATAGCTTGAAAATCTATAGCTGGTATATAATTTGACTATCGGATGGCGGAGTGGGTAGTGTACCTGCCTGCTACGCTGAGGTCGCGGATTCCATTCCCGCTCAAGACAAATCTTTGTGGGTTTGTCTTGGTCTGGGTGTTTCTATGAATAATAAGTACGTATTTACAAAAAAAAAGTATATAATAATATGTATTAGTATCAGTTGTTCTAGTACCCATAGTACAAGCTCTGCTTAGTTTGGGGCTAAATGGCATTGTGTGTATGTCGTGTGATATTTATTTATTTAATTTTATATATTAATACGTAGCATCACGCCTATATCACCCAGAAGGGTGTGGCAGAGTTGTACAAATCCTTTATTTTTATCATTATCATATTTTGTTATGTTTTAGTCTCATGGGATAGGGGGTGAGCCTATCGCCCTCCAACGGCGGCGATTCAATCCAATCTATTCCAACTCACAGTTCACAAATAACCCGTTGCCTGATCCGGGTATCGAACCCGCGACCTCGCGGTAAGAGGCGCATGCGCTAACCACTAGACCATCGAGGCAGTAATATGAATGTTTAAATTTAAATAACAACCATTGAAAACTATAAGTGTCTTTACAGTGGCGACGACGTGCGACAGAATTTAAGTTTATATATTTTCTATATGTGTGCTCAATGCATGCTCATGTGCGCCGGGACGAATCAAGGTGAGTCCAGAGTTCTCGGAACTCGTGCCCCGTATGTTCCCAGGGGCGTTTTATATAGGGCACATAGAAGCCTGAAAATTCATCAAAGCAATTGCCCCAGAAAGGTAATTTAAACATCCCTTCGAGCTTCAAATAATAATATTACAACTGACAGATTTCAATATGAATAAAGCAAAATCATTCAAGTGTATACTTTATATTAAGAAATTTAACTTCTTATCAAAAATTACACTATATTTAGTGTAATTTTTACACGTGGCCAGAAGGCTGGCAGCATTACTACGTTGAATGGCAATGCTTATTCGCTGGGCGAAGTTAAAACCTGCTTTCTTAAAATCTTTTTTAATAAAATATCAAATAAAATTTTACTGTTCTTCCTTATGCTGTACTTCATGTTAGAATCCGTCTACACTATAGTCTATTCATATAGACTTGGCAAAAAAGATAAACAATAATGGCTGACGAAAAAAAATAGTGATGTGAATCATTTAATGAACTGTTGTGAACTACTCAAAATGGCGCTTCAACATTCATTCAGTGAATGATATTAATTAATTAAAAGTCGCTAAAGTCGGTTAAAAATGGACTTTGATTTAGTTATGTGTCGTTCGCGATTGAACGAATCTAAAGAACCGAGTCGCACGAACCGCACAGTCGAATGGGCCACTTTAGCTGTAGAAAAGGATTAATTCGTTACGATTTGTTATTCACGATAAATAGATTAAATAAAATTTAATTTAATATAAGTACATCTTCCAATAAATTTAAGAATGTTTTGAACAATTTAATTCATCATCACTGACAAAAACGTAAATCAATCCCAATCGTTCTTTCGTTCACTTGTTCCCATCCCTAAATCAAATGTCAAACTTCCATGTCGTTTTTTTAATCTGTGGTTTGAAGTCTCCTTGGAATAACGAAATTTGCAAAAAGAATACATTTGCACAGTGAATTTACAATAAATATATGTGAATATTAGTGTGTTGGTGTGTGAACTAGTTTATACAACTCAATGTGGTAACGTACAGTGTGTTATTCTTTCGCAATATCGTAATTTGTAATTGGGGGGGGTTTGTTTACTGTTTTTGCCAAGTCTAAATGAATCGACTATAGGTACGTCTTTACAATCTGTAGGTACTAGCCTTAGTACTACTGCTACTATATATTGAAGGATATTGGAGTAACTTACTTATTTTGGTTAAAAAAATATTTCAGTAGATGGTTGCGAGCAAGAAAACCCTCTTGGCCCACCAAGTAATTAAAAGGGTTTTCAGGTTCCTTAAATGCTGGTAAATAACCTACTTTTGTACTAAGAAACAGTTGATTAAGATATGGGACCGGCAGGATTTGAACCTGCGACATACTGCATACCGGGCAGTCGCTTTAGCCATCCATCTACGGTCGCCTTTTGCCAGAACCCTAAATTTCTCAACTGTATGTTACGTCATTTTGTGACGTCACGTTCATCAATTTGTTCCTATCTTAAGCACTAGATCGCAGGTTCAAATCCTCCCGGTCTCATATCTTTTTTAACTGTTTCTTAGTATAATTTGCTAAGCATAGCTCAATGCTATAAAAATAATCAATTAGAAACCTACTTTTGGTCAACGAATAAGCATTGCCATTCAAGGTGATAAAACTTTTTAATACTAAATACTGCCAGCATTTCGGGAACGTTGCCCACTGGCTGCGGTCTACTAGTTCAGTTTTTTATTTATATGTATACTTTTATGTTAGTAGTTAGATAATTATTCTATTCAAATAAAAAATACCACTGCAATAAAACTTAAAAATTAAAAACATAAAGTTGAGAACTGAAAATTAAAATCAATCCAGCTGACTTTGAAAATGATCAAAAAATGTTCAACTCTGGCAAATTATTGCTTAATAATTATTCAAAATATAATTAAATAAAACAATATGTGATAGAATTGAACGCGGTGAACAAAATTAAAGACTTGGTCAGTTAGAGTTAATTTCTAATAGATATTTTTTTTCATATAAATAAAATAAATTGTGATTATGAACACAAATTCAAATTCAAAGAATTGCCAAGATCGATTTGGAAGTCGCTCAATAGGCTCCGAACTCAGGTTGGTCGAAACAACCGGAACCTGGTAAGCTGGGGTTTTGTTGACGAATTGGATTTGGATTGCGAGTGTGATGCTGTACAGACTATGGCACAGTCAGTCAATACAGCTCCACCACCTGCACAAAGGAAGTGCTCATGAAAGGCGATGAAAGCGAAAGCGCTTTCCACGTGGTAACGCACTGGGCTCATAGAATATGACTGGTTAAAATGAAAAAAATACAAAAAAAATATTTTAGGTTCTTCCAAACAAATAAAATGTTGTCAACAGTCAATTTATAAGGAAAATGTTTTTTATAATATGTCAAATATATATATGTCAGAGGAAGCTATGAGTCTCGGGTTGATTGTTTGCATGTATAATGCACAGTATTGTTTATTTAAATTCGATTTGTTTTCAAAACTCTTAATTTAATGTAATTCGATTTATAACATTTTTCTATTACTTCAAAATCTTACTTAACTAATAAAAGTTATGAATATTGTAATTGACGTAATGACCAATCAGAGCAGAGCACGCGCCTCGAGTGGGGTCGAGGCGCCATCTTTACTTTATTGAGGTGGACAGTATTTGCGACACATTTGAATGCTAACAACTGATCGAGTTGGATCGTTGGCGGTGTAAAATTATATGAGATAAAGTGAGATCGGACCTTGAACCCGCTGCTCGGTCTTAACGGTTAATTTGTCTTTTAATTTTATTATAAAGTGTTAGAATATTGTTTAACCGTTATTAAAATAGTGTGAAACTGTGATCGTTGTGTTTTGTGCTCGCATTTTACCCAAATGACGCCCAATAGACCCTCAATTCCTGCCGACGAGAACTATGCTTCTCCGACATCAGAAGTGGGATCGGTGCAGGCACAAAACGTGAGCGAACGGACAACAGCGAATGACGGATGGCGCGCGTTATTCGAAGCGCAACAAACCAGCATGCGGCTTCTTGTGGAGACGCTTACCAACCCACCGAATAGTGAGGATAAGTGCATCACGCTGCCCAAATTTCACCCGGAAGAAGCAGACACTGTCGCCCGGGCGTGGTTGTCAACGGCGGACATCTGCTTGTCGGAGCGTGATATACAGGGAAGTAAATTAATTCTAATACTTAGTAAGGCTCTTAAAGGCTCTGCTGCAAAGTGGTTTTCTCAAATAGTTTTTCCTAATATGAAATGGGTAGAATTTAAGGAGATTTTTCTTTCTCGTTTCGATACGTTAGAAACATGTGCAGCAACGTTATTAAATATGCTTACTGGTAAACCACAAGAAGGCGAATGTCTTGCTGCATATGCGAGCCGTTTATTTACGTTGCTCATGTCGCGGTGGAATAGTTTGGGCCAAGAAGAAATGGTGGTGTCATTAATACTTGCGCACATGGGGCAAATTGAGCCAAGGTTACAGCGAAACATTTTTTCTGAAGAAATTACTTCTCGCTGTAAGATGCAGCGTGAACTAATGGCTTTTTCATATCGCAAACGGAGTTACCAAGAGGTAACAAAGACCGTTGCAGGCACTACACAAACGTCCTAGGTTAAGTTCTGTTTCAATAAAATGTTATTCTTGTGGAAAACTTGGCCATAAATCATTTGAATGTTTTAGTCAATCGCAAAACAAGCAGCAAGCAACTACAAGCACTGAGCGCCCCAACACGGCCGTCGCTACACGAACCCCTGTGACGTGCTACCGGTGTGGTTTTGAGGGCCACGTGGCATCTCGATGCTCAAAATCAGAACCAGTTGCCAGCGCACATCCAGCCGCCGCACCCAGCATTGTAAAGCGAGTGGACGTGTGTGGCCGAGACCTGTCACCGGAATAATTTCGCAATTTGGTGAGCAGTTCTCATTTTGTTTTGATTCCGGTGCTGATTGTTCGTTAATTAAAGAAAGCGTCTCTCGTAGGTTTGTTGGTGCATTGCATAACGCAAACATTACTTTAACTTGTGTAGGAAAGTCTAGTGTATTGTGTGACTCACAAGTTTTATCTAGGGTTGCTCTTAGTGGTCATGATGTACAAATTTTATTTCACATTATACCTGACGAATACCTAAATAACGATATCTTGATTGGACGCAATTTGTTGGCATTAGGGTTGTCAGTACATATATCAAGTGATAAACCTACCATAATTTAGAAACCTTTCCTAGTTGATATTTGCAGCGTTGATAACTCGGTCAGGCCACCGCCACTCGGCCGTACCTACAGCGATAAATGCCTACAAATTCGCGAGGCGCCGGCGCCACTTCGACTGTCGGGTGTCTACCAAATTATTTACTTTTTAAATTTTACTGTACTGTTTTCTTTTTTTTTGTTAACTGTACCATCTTCAAATTCCCTACAATTACGAGTTTCTAATCGCAGACTACTAATTAGGTATTATTATCTGTGTTTATCTTGTAAATTAAATAGAAACAGTCCATACTTCAAAACTTATTTTTATTTCAATGAGTATCTTTCTACTTGAGTTGAGTAAAGGTTTGTTTTCATTTTTTATTACAAATGAGAGACTGTAAAATTCGTTTTGGTATCTACCTAATTGACTGGGTAATCAATCATACGCATCAAATGTAAGATGGAATGGGTGGTCAAGTGGGTGGATAGATAGACGATGAATATTATAGTAGTAGGTAGCAACGCATCGGCGAGCCGACAACCCTAGTGACATAGGTATCTCGTCACTCAGCGCCAGACAGCGACAGAGCTACGCGTTAGAAGAGAGCGGCAATACTTAGGTGAATATCTCGTTAGGTACTGAGCGCTTATGCGAGCTGAATTGAACTTTGTTGCTTAGTAGCAAGAGTCTCTATTTCTATGAATTGTTACGGGAAGTGGTGCTTCTGTACTTGTACTTATTATTCTGTGACTCGGTGACTAATTTCAATAGTGTGGATACCAATATGCCTGATGACCTTAAACCATCACTCAGCTCAGACAATTTTTGGTTTAGCGTCCTACTTTAGGTAGTTTATTCATAACTTTTTGCTTAAGATGGCACCACTCTATCGCCTATTAGCTAAAAATAATTCTTAAATAATTTGAGCCACAGAATACGAACCAATTAGATAAGACTTAATATCGGTATTGACTTCATCCCCGGTTTTGATGCTTGTCGACCCAGAATTACTCATTGAGCTGCATACGGACGCATGTAGCGAAGGTTACGGCGCGATTCTTTTTCAAAAAGTTGGTACAAAATTGCACCCAGTAGAGTATTACAGTAAACGCACTACGCATGCAGAGTCTCGATACCACTCTTACGAGTTAGAGACGCTAGCGGTTGTTAACTCGGTTAAGCGTTTTCGCCATTATTTGTATGGTCGAACTTTCACAGTCGTTACTGACTGCAATTCTTTGAAAGCCTCAAGATCTAAAGTAGACTTAACCCCTAGGATACACCGGTGGTGGGCCTTCCTCCAGGCTTTTGATTTTGACATACAGTACAGGGAGGGTAAGGGAATGGCCACGTTGACTTTTTTCTCGAGGAATCACTTACCTGTTGAGAACGAAACCGCCGTTAGTGATACTCACAGTTTTGTTAGAGACAGTAGGAGAAAAACGTGTCAATATAACTGAGTTATCTTCGAATTGGTTACAAGCGGAACAATGAAGAGACCGCTTACGTCCACTCCCCCAATCTTATGTTCCAACCGAGCTGGATCCATGTTTATCAGATGACAAAAGTGACGGAAAGATTTGGTAATACAAAAATTATTTTGTTTAAAATGATTGGCTGTTAAGTCTTAACTAAGCATTCTTGTAGGCGAGGTGGTCACTAAAAGGCGAGGTGACCAATAAGGGGCGAGTTGGCCAATAAAAGGCGAGGTGGCCAAAAACAAAAAAAAAAAAAAAAAAGAAGGGCGAGTTGGCCACGAAAAGGCGAGGTGGCCACTAAAAGGCGAGGTGGCCGATGAAAAGTAAAATCATTAGAATAAGAGGAAGTCGTTTAATACGAGTGATGTGATACACGGCGTGGTGGCTGTTTCGATAGTTCGATACTACTGACTGTCTTGATTTAGTAGGTAGCGTGTGTGAATTCTATTAGGATTCGTATTCAATAACGAATGACTTGGTACCATTTCATTGTAAGGAAATCTATTTTATGAAAATAATAAATTGAGCAAAGATAAAATGTATGTACACGAAATGTTGGTCAGGAGTGGCCGAACTATTAATTGTTCTTTTCTTTTTCTTTTTTTTACAGATAACGATGATACGCGGCCTGCAGCATCACACGAGGGCGTGTAATACGTCAGGACGGCCGTGTCAGAGGAAGCTATGAGTCTCGGGTTGATTGTTTGCATGTATAATGCACAGTATTGTTTATTTAAATTCGATTTGTTTTCAAAACTCTTAATTTAATGTAATTCGATTTATAACATTTTTCTATTACTTCAAAATCTTACTTAACTAATAAAAGTTATGAATATTGTAATTGACGTAATGACCAATCAGAGCAGAGCACGCGCCTCGAGTGGGGTCGAGGCGCCATCTTTACTTTATTGAGGTGGACAGTATTTGCGACACATTTGAATGCTAACAACTGATCGAGTTGGATCGTTGGCGGTGTAAAATTATATGAGATAAAGTGAGATCGGACCTTGAACCCGCTGCTCGGTCTTAACGGTTAATTTGTCTTTTAATTTTATTATAAAGTGTTAGAATATTGTTTAACCGTTATTAAAATAGTGTGAAACTGTGATCGTTGTGTTTTGTGCTCGCATTTTACCCAAATGACGCCCAATAGACCCTCAATTCCTGCCGACGAGAACTATGCTTCTCCGACATATATATATAGCAATAGAAAATTAACACTGAACAATTCAAGAATCTGTGTTAGTTTAATGCCCCGTATAGTAATCAACAATTTTAAATCCTTACCAAGCCAAGTTATGAGAATATGCATGTTTATCACTTTTCACGCAAACTACAGGGTTAATTTTGATGATTTTTATTGACATATCGTGCGATCGAAGCCGCAGGCAAAAACTAGTACTATATTTGTAAGCTAAAATTACAACTTTTAATTATCTTTCTAATTAGTCTAGACACGTTTTAAATTAGTTGATGCCCAATGTGTAGTTTACACTTGAACAATTCAAAAACGTCCATAATTATGTAGAAGTAGAGAAAACATTTAAATCCTGAAACGTATTGTCTAAACACAATGAAAGCACATTAATTAAAAAAGTCCTTAATTACAAGAATTTTAGGTTCTAAATTTCACCTGCACCTAAGGCTAAACACTCGTTTTAATTTAAACTCGTTTTGTTTGGTGCCAAATATCCATATATATATGTATTAAGGTTCAACACGAACTTAATAATAAACCGCAAATAAACACTAAAGTGAGTAAAAACTATTTTTAATAAAATAAGATTGAGATTAGCGTGTTTATTGGATACATGCTGAATGTAATTATGATAAATAAAATTAATATGGCAATATCTAAAACATATTTCACTTAGTTGTTTCATGAAAATAACTAAACTTAACGAACTATAGTTTAGTTGTTTGACGTTTTCAAGTCCTTGAAGCCCTTAAAAACTTACAAATTATTTAAATTTTTCTAGAAAAAAACTATCCCTACCAAATCTTGATCTGTAAAAGCAAGCACTGTATACATAGTATTTGTATTAGGTGAACAATTTAAATCTATATTCAAAGTCATCATACGTCATCTACGACACATAACTTTCGTATACTTATTTTAGTCTTTAATGATTGCCATGATGTAGATTTGCCAGTTACCACAATTTTTTCAGTGTTTTTTGCAGTACCTACCTATTGAACAATGGCGTAGGTTGATAAAGTCATTGGTCTTAATCAAGGTATGCTACAGGGATTTGGAACTCAGGAGTCAAAAAGACCGAAATTCGTTTAATTTCCTAGCTGCAATTAAATTTTAATATGAATTTATCACTTGTTAACAATTAATTTATTGTCTTCTTACATGATTATAATTGTAGTGCTATCAATGTTTATCATACCATTTTATCATTACTTTCATTTGTAATTAATGAACTTCATATTGCTGATATTGTTATTAATGTGCTTATTAATTAGAAATTTTAAATTTGTAAAAACATTCGCATACAATGTAAAAATTGTTAATGTATAAATGAAATGAAAAGAATAAAATGGCAAAGTTTTGCAAGACAACGTTACACGGCAACAAACACAATTAAAAAAACCGGTAGCAAGATAAATTAATCTAAGCCTATGTTGCAAGGATTCAAAACTGTATAAGCTGAACCCACAAAATATGAGCTGAACTCAGACCTGGCTTTCATTTAGCCTCGCCAACTGCATGACGGCCTAAATGCGACGAAATTTTTTCAGTCAAAAGCTTAATTTGAATACGACTGAATGTAAGACTCGTTAGCGGTGAGCACGAGTGCTCCGCCAACTTGTCACGGTGCGACTGACAGCGGAAAATGGGAATCGTAAAAAGTTTGCAAACTGTCACGGAACAAAAAGTGTTTGGGATGACTGATGACCTTAACGTGCTAATTGTAATAAGTTATCTAATGTTAAGCCAAATACGTACAGTAATGTAAATACCTATTAAAATTTACTAATTTATTTATTTTATTAATCATTTATTTCAGATAAAAATCCATACAATAATATTGTTAGTAAGTGAAACTTAGTATCTATGTTAGTCAAAATGAAATTATTCATTTACATTAAATAACCAGATACAGACAACAGATTATACAGAAAAGCATTTAGAATCCAATTAACATTCAATTAGTAATAATATAATAAAGTTTACAGCATTACATATATTGCCACAGTTTACAATACAGTCAGACAGAATTCAAAGAATATTAAAATAATAAATAATAATTAAGTGTTAATTTACCTATATATTCTTAGTTGACTATTCTATTGCAATGTTGTTCGATAAAATATACCTATAAAGAACACATTAACAAAGTGTCTTACCGGTAATAGAGGCGTTAATGGACACATTCTTAGATTTCTAATAATAGCAGTAATTCTTATTAAAAAACTTATTAGCCCCTTAGGCTAGATTGTAATATTTATGGTGTTCCTATGTGTCGTGTACATCAAACAATAAATAAATGTCGTAGATCAAGTTAAGTTTTAGTATTAAGCTTAATTCTTGGATATATGTTGTTCTTGGTGTAGATGTAGAAGTAAACCAATTTATTGTTAAATTAAAGGAATTTACAGAAAAATTATTTATTAAATATAAATAATGACTAATAATAAAACTATATAACACACACACATACAATCAATAAATTAATTAAATGAATTATAATAAATAAATCACATTATGCGTCATAAAATTCCTCCGCATCACTGTTCACAGAAGGCTGGCAGCATTGCCACGTTGAATGTCAATGCTTATTCGCTGGGCGAAGTAAAAACCAGCCCTCTGGTCGCGAGAAGCGTCGATTAGGCGCTTTGCAATATCTTTAAATAAAGCCCGAGCACTCGGACCCCATGGTCCTAAAGTTTCGACCCCAAACGGCTCAAATATATAACCACTGACGAGATTATTATATTTGCGCCGTTTGAGGTTTTCGGCGGATGCTGCCGCGAATGTAGATAGAATGATTTTATAAATAAACGTGTCTGAATAGCCCAACCCTTTAAAAGACACCTTTATTTTAAATAATTTAAGGTCGTCTGTCACAGTTATAGAAACATGCTACATGTTTATCAATAATTGGCGGTCTCATCAACAACAATATAATCCAAATATGATTTAATACTTTCCGTCAAAAAATTCACAATAGCAGCGCGGAGTTGGAATTGGGCCCGGTGGATGGCGATAGGCTCATCCCTCCTATACACCTCTGCCACACCTTTCTGGGTAATATAGGCATGATGTTATGTTATACGAACGTATACTAGTGCAAGTGCAAAAACAATTGGGTAGACCGCTTAAGGCATATTTTTACCAGCCCGAGTTCAACGCTGAACCTGATGATCGTTCTCTTTCTCTAATTCAATTTTTGCGAGCATTCGAATGTTATAATCAGTTTTTTTTTTTTAGTTTTGTTTAAAAAATGACCCCCGCACTAGGAATCACTTCTGCGTCGCGGGGGTGTTCACACACACCCAGAGTCAGAACAAATCTTTTCGGCTCACACAAAGATTTGTCTCATGTGGAGGATCGAACCCACAACACCAGCGTAGTTCAAAGCGGTGAGTCGACCGCTTTAACCACTGCGCCAACTGTGCACTGTAATTTTGATCATCACGAGTGAAAGCTGAAATATTACCGCTAGTAATGAAACCTCAAACTAATGCCAAAACGGGTTCTGATTCATTCCTGCTAGTTCGTGTTCTCTTAATGAAAATCATGGAAATTAAATGTCTGTGCAGCTTGGGAAAGTTCTTTCAACTAGTCAAGACCTGAGCTTATCTACTTATTACATTACAGCTGTATGATGGCAGGTGTAAGATATTGTCATATTGCATGGGGTAAGTTTTGTTTCTCATCTTCTTTCTTTAAAAATCTCAAGTCTGAATTTGTTCTTCACAAGATTTTACTTTATTCATAGTTATTTTTAATCATAACGATCGGCAGTCATATTTATCGGAATTTGTAATATTGTAAATTCGTAATCGATTCGTATTCGTAACCGCTATTTTTCATACACACCGTTCTTTCTAATTTTTATCGTCTTCCAAAAAGATCGAGGTCTATATTCGAGGCGTATATTGTTATTTGATTGATTAAAGATTCAGATTAAATGGATACACTTTCTTGCATTTTAGCTACCAATAGAAATACATCTACTTCGTTACGGTTTAATTAGTAATAGATTGGATAACCAAGGGTACGTAGTATTTTTTCAGTATTATTACTTTTTGTTAGTCAGAAATAAATCGCTGTTTAAAAATAAATAGTATAAAAACTCTACTCTATAACCTAAAAAGATGAAAAGTAAAAATGCTGATATTATGTGGGACAACTGTTTTTACCAAGTAGTAGTAGACACGTTATTCTAGTATAGTGAAATATCGAGTGTAACGAATGATTCTTGTTTAGAATCTGTTGTTCTTGCTTAGAAGCGTAGTGCAGGCTCAAAAGCAAGATATGTACATAAATTTGATCTCGTGTGGCACATACAACTTTTCACATTAGCAGCTCGAAAAGTCGATCAGTGAACAAAACTTTGCTTCAAGCGTGAAAAAAAACTGGAAGCAAAATTCAGTTTTGTTCAATCAAAGGACTCGATGCAAAATAGAATTTTGCTCACATTGTTAACACAACAAAAGACACATTGTCAAGCTGCTGATGTGATAAATATAATTTGCTGATCTAAAATAATTGGCAAAGCCTTGCAACGGATGCACGACATTAACCGTGGTAGTCGAAGCGAGGATCTCACGAATGACTTGGATCTCGCACACCGCGAATCGTTGTGTGAAACAAGTAACAAGTGAATATGAAGACTGTTATTCAGATTTGTTGTTTTTTTTATACTCACACTAGTTTCAATACAAAGCAAAAAAAATATATATTTTCGATAGGTAGGATAAGTACTCCACTTTTAAATTGACTTCAAATATTTGAAGTCAAAAGCATAATATTAAGATTTTGTATGAGATAGGAAGTTATTATATGCCACGTGAACGAAAACAATTTTTATTAGTTCAACATGAAAATCAATAGTAATAAAAAAACCATTTATTTTACATTTTCACTAAATAGTTTCAGAAAGACTATTCTTCACCTAAACCTTGCAAGGTCACACAAATTTGACTGATTAAAAATAGGCACCGATTGTAGTGAAACAATAATCGAAACAGCAACTTGATTCAGGTATGAGGAGCAATTATCACGAAGGAAACTTAAGTCCATTTCAAAAATAAAACGATTATTATAAACCGTCAATAACAAAAAAATAAAACCTCTGCCAATACTAGCTAGAGAAGAAAGTTAAGAAGCTTAAACAATTTTAAACAGACTCAAAAATTGGTCAAGTCTCGTTAAAACACTTAAGCAGGTAGGCTCAAGAAAGTATTTCATAAAACTGAAAAATAAACTACCTTTTTTACCACCATATTTAGATAACCCGTAAGTATTTATTTTTATACCACGCCCATAGCGAACGAACGTGTAGTCCACCTGATGGTAAGTGGAGTAAAGCCCATGGACATCAACAATCGACAAAATCAGATTATAGATGCGTCGTTGTAGCTGAGGACTACGGTGTTATGCCTCATGTGCGAGTTATTTCAGGGCCTGATCTCACCACCAAACCAGAACACAGTAATGGAAGCACTACTATTTGGCGGCAGGTTAAAGGTGAGACGATGGTGCTGCCGCCCTCGAGCTCATTTACAAGAGCTCTACCACCAGTATATTAAATTATGGAAGAAATATTTTTTTCGCCTTCTTAGATCTCTAGCTGTTGAGAACGCGTTTGACCCTTTTATAAAGGATTTTTTTGCTCTTAAAGATAAAGACAAATTTGGATTTTTTACATTAGATGGAACGCCAGAAGCAATTACACTATCCAATGGTCCCAATGACAAGGCCAAATACACAGATTCTCTCACACAAGCACTCCCAGTCTCAGAAAAAATCTTTGCTAATCACACGAAGATTTGTCTCATGTTTGGATCGAACCCACAACACCAGTGCAGTGGAGAGCGGCAAGGCGACCGCTTAAACCACTACACCACACGTGCAGACACACTTACACTGGTTGATTACATATAGTGCTGTGCCTGATGAATGCACTTAATGTTTGAAAATGCTTGCTTTGCATTTCTTAACTAACTATCTAACTAAATTTTGTAGAGATGGTTGGTAGGCCTGCTTTGGAACGCTGTAAAGTTAATATTTGAAATGCACATTTCACACATAAGATATTATTATGATTAATTAAAAATATTGCTTTCAAACGATTCCTTAGACAAGCATATTCATTTCCATACATTTAGAACTTATTATATAACTTGGAGTTGCGATACCAAACTTACATTTACCTAAAATATTATCAAAAGAAACAAAACTGTATAACTTAGTATATGAAAGATGGTTCACATGACTTTCTCACCAGTCGGTCAAACAAACGAGCGCGAGATAGATTATGTCGCGTTTTTGTCAGGATTCCCCTTATAAAAATATGACTAAACGTGACTAAATCTATCTCGCGCTCGTATGCTTGCCCCCCAGCTCTTCTCAATTATGCAATAACCATCAGAGCTCGTGCTTAGATTTATTAAAATTTTTGTACTTAATCAGTTCGATTGAAATTGTTCAAAATATGATTTGAAGTACCGAAACTAAGATCAATTTTAAACGAACTGTTTTATTATTATGGTAAGTATAATTATAAATTAAGGTAATTTTTATTTGCACTGTAGTTATAATGTTAATTGACGTGTTTAAGCGCCGCTTAGGGTTTATAAAATAAATGATTTGAGTTTTGAGTTTTTTCAGTTTTAGGATTTCATCACCAGAGCGACATAATTATTATGGTGAGTTACTTTCATATTTTTAGTTCTCGACTAATCAGCTGTTTTTTCAGTTAACTTAAAGTTAAAAACCCCAAAAGCTCCTATTTTAAATCATTCTACAAAACGCCAACTAAACTGAAATAATGAACCTGATTGCAGCAAGTTGCCTTGATTAAAGGCAGGATTAATAGCACCTGAGTGGGCGTGTTTGTAGGTACGATCAAGTGAAATAGGTGCGGTATCGATACGTATGCACAACATAATTATAGTGGTTGTTGATTAGCTTATATAAACATTCGTCCGCGGTGCCGCTCGCGTGGTACCTACGTCGATAAAAATAGCCTGGTTTTTTGCCCTAATTGCCCTTACAGCTGCTCTTTGCGCGATCTGTACGACGCTACAGAATGCGCAATTGACGTGGCCACGCACTGGGCGGAAGTAATATAAGTCCGTAGTACGATTGATACGAAAGAAGAAGAAGAAGAAGCCTGGTTCTTGTGTTTTTCAGTTCAAGACTCCAAATCTTGAACTATTTATTTACCAATTTTCATCAAGTTCAGCCTAATAGATAGCTTAGGTACAGTGGGCCAAGCAATTAGGTATGCAGGGCAAAAACTTCTACGCATTAGTGAAAACTGACTGCAATAGATATGCACGTGTGAATTACTTATTTAATAAGTATAATATACCCACTATTTAGATATGTAACTCACTTATCCATAGATGGTGTAGTAAGTCTTTACTATGACTTAGAAGTTTTTGCCCTGCATACCTATCTCGTTGGCCCACTGTACAAACAAAAATCTTTCCTTTTTATAATTTTAGTATGGCATACCTATGCCAGCAGCTTCGCTAACGTTGAATTCTTACTAATATTATAAATGCGAAAGTTTGTGAGTATGGATGTATGGATGTTTGTTACTCTTTCACGCCAAAACTACCGGGTCGATTTCGATGAAATTTTGCACACATATAGCTTATAGTCTGGATCAACAAATAGGCTACTTTTAATTGACATACCACGCGGGCGGAGCCGCGGGCGGAAGCTAGTCAAATATAATTTTGCCGGCACCGCCTCGTATCACGCATTTACAGCGCCAAGATTTTTAAAGATCAATTTGATTGATCAAAACTTAGGTTGTGTTCGTTTTTGTTTTAAAATGATTTTATTATTTATTAAGTAATTTTAGTATACTTTTTTGAAAGAGGAAAAAAAGTAAAGTGATAAATTTAATAACGTAACTAAAAAAACATAACTAATATATGATATAAACGCAATCAAATGCGTAACAATATACAAAATGTTACAGGGGTAAATTTAATTAAAATTTCACCAAGGCCCTTTTAATAATTAAAAAGCACACTCCTTGTTCTCTAGAGACAAGTTGTGAAATATGGTATACTTTCACACTATAGATTATATTAAAAGAGTTAATATTTTCCTAAAGGTCGTAGCGTGAGAGCCCGTCGGCGGCGACTTACGTAATTTCATATAAAAGCTGAAAGTGTCCGTGTATTCCCCCTAAGTAAATCTAGGTAAGAATGATCACCAATTAACAAATAGGGATTGCGGTTAATATAGTTCAGTGATGACTGATGAAATAAATTGGATAATTAATAAAGTTAAACAACCAACACCATCAGCTATAAAGCTTAATAAATGTATTTGTCACTACCGTGGCCCCGCCGAGATAAACAAAATGCTGACATCAGCAAACATATTATATATATTTCAAGTTTCAATTAAATACCTTTCATACTTAAAAAAATCGATTTTACCTGTTGATAACTAAATAAAACGTGAATATAATTATCTTGTTACTTAGGACGTTATCGATTTTCGTATTAAATTTGAATAGTAGTAGAATAAGTATATTATATTTTAGATTATATAAGATTAGATTATAAGATAATACTTACTGAATAGTTTCGGATATGGCGTCATCAACATTATTTTTAACATAGACTATAGTTATTTTTGCCAATTCTATTCAAATAGACTTGGCCAAATAGTACACAATAATGGCTGACAAAAAAAATAGTGACGTGAACCATATTATAATGCACCACTATGAACTGCTCAAAATTGTATTTTAACGTTCAATCAGTGAATGATATTATAAATTTATTGAAATATTATTTTTTTTTTTTATACTATGCCCACAGCGGAAGAACGTGTAGTCCACCTGATGGTAAGTGGAGTAAAGCCCATGGACATCAACAATCCACTAAAGCAGATTATAGATACGTCGCTGCAGCTGAGGACTCCGGTGTTATGCCTCATGTGCCAGTAATTTCAAGGCCTGATCTCACCACCGAATCGGAACACAGTAATGGAAGCACTACTATTTGGCGGTAGGTTAAAGGTGAGACGGTGGTGCTGCCGCCCTCGAGCTCATTCACAAGAGCTCTATCACCAGTACAGTTTTAGTGTTAATGTTTCCGATGGCAGGTGATTGACTGAATAAGTAAAAATACATAATAATAACAGGCCACACATTATCATAAGACGGGTATTTATTTCGGCCAGAATTTGAGCATTGCCATACAATATGACAATACTGCCAGCATTTGGGAACGTTGCCCACTGGCAGCGGTCTTTTAGATTAGGTTTGTACATAGTTATTTACTTTAGCTTTAAGTAATTTATTTTTATGTTAGTAGAAATATTGTTTTTTTTTATTTTTAAATAATAAAATAATACATATACTCTGTACCAATATCAGAGAGACAAACATCGAGCTCCAAAATGTAAATCACAATTTTTTTTTATTTGAATTTTTGGAGCGCATTTTTGACTCTTTTTATTTTGGTTCAGAGTATAGGCTGGTTTTAACATCTTTATTCACATAAATTATAAAAATGCAAGTTTGTATTTTAGTATGAGTTGATGAACCAATCCAAATTGTTCTTTCGTTCAGTTATTGACGTCCCTAAAATCAAATGCCAAGCTGTCATGATATTGATATAATCTGTGGCTAAAAGTTTCGTTCGAATTATGGAATTGGCCAAATATTTACATTTATAAAGTGAATAAACAGACATTTTAAGTGAAAATCAGTGCGTTGTAATGTAATCTGGTTTATACAACACAATTTGTGAGTCTTTTGCAATATCGTAATTTGTGTTAAAGGGGGCTTTGTTTACTATTTGTGCCAAGCACGTTTGAATATACTATAAATACTAAAATATATGTATTTATATACGTATATATGCTATATGTATTTATTTATGTATATATAATAGTTAGGTATGTTAATATAGTATTTGATTTATACTTTAGAAGGTATTATCATTTTATATTATTTATTTTTACTTGTAAGTTTTGTTTGTTTTGTTTTTTTTTTACTTTCTTTACAATTGCACCTACCATGTTAAAGCTCTGCACCACCCTAGGTTGACTGGTAGAGAATGCCTTTGGCATTAAGTCCGCCTCTGTACAAATTGTGCATAAAGTTTTAAATAAATAAATAAAATGTACTCGATGTTCGTACTAACCCAATGAAAAAAAACATAATAATATTATAAATGATTCAAAAGAAGTCGCAAAAAAAGTGCATAAAATAGTCTCTTAAGAGTAAAACGAAACTGTAATCAAGAATACAAAAACAACATAAAAAGGTTCATATTGCTTCAACAGTAATTTCGCTCAACAAGGAGAGCCCACAAGGCTATCACAGAAGCCAATTAAAATTGCGCATATAAATAGACAAATTATTTTGACACGCACAATACAGGATTACAAAGTTATTACGTTTGTTATGATAAACCTGGTTTCGGTACATGGATGAAAGCCGATATTTCGGTGCCACTTTGCCTTTAATCGTATTTAAATGACATCATTTCTGTGTTAAAATGTGATTGTGTTTTCGAACATTGGGCAAGATAAAACGAAGTTGTATCCAACATTCATATTACTGCGTTATTACAAAATTATTATGGAGCTGAGTATTATATTGATAATTGTAAAGCATGGGAGCCCCTTATTTTAACTACAGATTAAAAATATTCTGAATTCGTCTACAATAGGCATGGAATGGGAATGTTTACCTACCTACGTATCTATGGTATAATAATATGTACTTAGTTATACTGAATGAGTGGTTTGATTTGTAATGATGTAAACCAACAAATAATGAGCACAATCATGTTAAAAAAAAAATATACAAACATAACCTACTCTCAATATTTTACAACATTAAAAGTTTTATTTCATGCCGTCATATCATCTAGTTTCAGTTAAGCTGAATATTTTGGCTCTGTAGTTATGAAACGTGTGGTGAGGTAGGTAGGCCGTCTCGTTTTATTTTTGCTTGTCTGACATCTGGGCCAGATACGTCACCTGTGTTTCGGAGCGCAGTCTAGTGTTTTTTGCTATACATAATCTGTTCGTTGGGCCTTAAGTGTGCTACTTGGGGCTAAAAGGTTCGTTGTAGATATGGCGTTAGAACGTCACAATCATTATAATAATAATAGCAGCCCTGTATCTAATACAAGTCCCACTCCTGGGCTCGGGCCTTTTCTCATGATGTGAAGGGTTAGGCCATAGTCCACGCTGGCCAAGTGCGAATTGGTAGACTTCACACACCCTTGAGAACTTTTTTTAGGCACGCTCAGGCATTCAGGTTTCCTTACAATGTATTTCTTACACCGCTGGCAAGCTACGATATATATGAGAAATACACACATATCTTTAAAAAGACGAATCTTAACGATTTATTGACAGAATTGTGTGCCGTGGGTTTGATCCCGAGACCTTTGACTTCGCAGTCCTATGGACTCCCACTCAGCTATCGCTGCCTACTGCAACAAGCATTTAAAGATAAAGATATTTATTTTGTCAAACACGTGTGTACAGTACAAGATATAAGCTTGCATGCAGGATAGATAATATTGGTTTTACATAGTGCTACATGTTTTGCCATATTAGGCGTACAAAATGTAATAAGGTAGTAAGTATGATAGTTTCATTTAACTTTATATCAGAATCACAACAACAATTTATATAATAGTCAATATTGCAAAAAAATATACAAATTATTAAGAATAAATTTAGATAATATAATTTAAAAGTTTATACAATAATATTTGAAAATTAGCATCAGTCCATAAAATAAATTGAAAGCTTAAAATTATCGATTTATAAAATAACTTAAAAAAACTTAACATTACAAATGATATTTTTGATAAACCAATAAAATAAACTCTTTGGTCACTGCATGAAGTCGCGAGCAAATGCTGGCTTAAAATATATACTGTCTCAATTTAAAAAAGGACATCCCTATCCTATGTATTTTGTCCTAAACAAACAACGCTATCTCCATTCAATATCAAAACACCATCGGCACCATCAAAGACGTTGTTTATGTCACTGACAATACGTCTCGGTAATTGAATACGGGTGCGCGTTCTCACGTGTTGTTTTGTTTACTTTGTAAATATTCCTGTTGTCAATTCATGAATTGAGGCAACTGCTTTAGTTGGGACCGCTATGTTATTGAAGATATATATCATTTAAACTTTGAATGTTTCAATTATGTTTGAATAAACGAAAACATAAACATTGATTTATTTCTCTCATAAAGGGATGTACAATTCAAATATACATTATTGGTGATGCCCCAAGCCCAGCCAGCGCTGACACCACCCTCTCTGCAACTATAGAGGTATTCATTGAAATGAATTAACAATATTTAAGTAATAATAAATATAAACGTAAAGTAATAATAAATATAAAACATACCGAGCAGCCCCACGCCAACCTGAACGGGCACCACGATGTTTGATTTATATTTAGTTCTCTAAAAATATAGGCGATTGATAAGTCCATTCTATAATTTATGATATTGTGCACTGAAAATTATACAGCAAATCGGTTAACCACGCTAATAATATATACTCATATTTTCCGGCCCATCACACAACTTTAAAATTAGTATTATACTAATATATTGCACATTAATACGATATATAGGCAGTTTTTTAATTCACAGTCGATTCGCAATTCACAAAGACGTTAGCCTTAAGTTTGCTATTTCCACAGTTTCAGAATGGTTGATCATTGATATCATAAATGACGACCGGATGGCAAAATGGGTTGTGTAGTTGCCTGCGACGCCGAGGTCGCGTGTTCGATTTGCGCTCAAGTCAAATCTTTGTGTGCCAACAAATCAAATCATGGAGGTTTGTCTTGGTCTGAGTGTTTCTATGTATAATATGTATTTATTTACAAAATAAAATTATTGACAGTTATTCTAGTACCCATAGTACAATTTCTGCCTAATTTGGTACTAAATGGTGTTGTGTACATGTAGTAAGTTTTTATTTATTAATTTTTAATTGTTACTATGACAGTTTTGGCGCTGCCATTAATTTAGCTGCTTACCAAAACTGACAAAATTATCAATCATGGGGATCGACCATTTTGACACTATGTGTTGATGACCTAACTCAGGTCTATAAATAAAACTAGATAATAATTGATATAATGGTCTGTATAATTATAAATTTGGAAAGTAGCAAAAGGTAATCGGAAGTAGATACGCAAGCGCACGTCATGGTGTTTTGTTCGGAAGTGGTTGTGCGCGGACCCCCGGCACCCGCTCGCCGCAGTGTCCCCCGCGATGACGACAGCAGCCGACAGCGGTCGAATTCTCCCGAACACTATGTAAGACTATAACCTCGAGAGCCCTAATACTATTTACGTGCCAATGTTAGACCCAAAATTATGTTTCATCTCACCTAGCACCAGTAAGTAGGTCTTTTTTACGCATCGCTTTTAGTGAAATATCAAGTATCTACGCACAGCCGAGTTTGCCATACCTATCAACAGCGTCTACGTATTACATCTCTTATTAAATTCTACCAACCGTAAAATAGCTATGAATATTCTTACTTTATATTGTAACATGTATACACATCTTTCTAAATGGGAAAGAAGATACTGTTACGCATTTTCAAAGGTTGTATACGAAGCTTTGTTAGGGCAAAAGTTACAAAGGAAGGCTTACACTAGTCCTGTGTCGGTCGATCATTAAACGCGACCCGGGTCGTTCACGACCCGTCAAAAAAGTGATCGAATCAAAAGACTCGATCGTTTTGCAGGTCGCGGGTCGCCGGCTCCTTACCACATATTTGGTTCAGTAGTTACATAACTGCATCAATCGCTCATTTCCAGAGACGTGTATCGACATTTTTCAACAAGATAGACAAAACAACTTACTGTAAAATAATTTGGATACCATAAACAGTAAATCATCCAGTTCAAATCGGCGTTTCGTCTCGTATGGTTGAGAAAACCTTTCTATCATCTTTCGTTTGTACACCGTTTTTTATATTTTGTAAACAAACACTTTCACAAAAATCACATCCCCACACCGCGCACATTCTCGATATTAACTAATTTTCAATAAAAACCACTTAAGAACTCTAAAAAATACAAAACACTTTTATTTCACCTGTTATGTCAACAAACTCAAAGAATGAATGAGAGGAGAATCAAAACAAAATGTTATTATAACGACAACAAAAATGTATTTGTGTCTTAGAAAATTACATTAAATAGGTCTTTTTTAAATTGGTCGTATTACATGAATCAAACGCAGCAACCAACCAATCAGAGCGCCGTTTACCGCCGGCCGAAATTCGCCGGTTACTTAGCGGTCAATACCATACTCGGGTAAAATCGATCTATAGTGCAAAAATAGATAGCATGAATCTATAGTGCATCTTCGATGACATCTATGCGCAAACCACAAACGCTCACACCAGGAAGCGCGCTTCCCGCGCAAAACACCCGCTCGCGGACGACCCATCTCCCGGTTCGTTCGATATTGGCGCGTACAGCGCACGACCCGCTCGATGCGGTCAACGATCGACGGGTCGCGAAATGATCGAGTCTTTTGGAGATTGATGATCGACTCACTCGTGAATGGGTTGCGACCCGATCATTTCGATTCGATCAATCGCGATCGACACAGGACTAGCTTACACGTCCACGACCCGTGAAGTACAAACTTAAGTATCTTCTTCTATGCATGTTTATGAACGATATCAAGGAGAATAAAGTGAACAACTTGAGTTAAAAGCACGCGAAAACTAAATGCAAAGGTAATGTATGTAAAAATGCAAATATAGTAATTTGCCTAGAGATTTCAAAAAGATGAAGTTAAATAGAATTCAAGCTCTTGAAATCTGCAACCGTTTATGTACCCAATCAAATCCTTTTTTTTATGGTGGATAGGCACGCGTTTGACTACGATCTCACCTAATGGTAAGTGATGATGCGGTCTACGGTGGAGCACGCTTACCTATGAGATACCTATTAACTCTTGCTTTGAAGAGATCCAAGTTGTACTCATGCGGAAACACAGACTCGTGCAAGGCGTTCCATTCTTTGACAGTTCGCATAAGAAATGTAGAGGCGAAAAGTTTAGCAAAAAATGGCGTTTATGTAAGCATTATGACTTCTTTACATCATAAAAAAAATAATAATAATTGGTGTGTCTTATTTCAGGGCTATGTCACTTGCAATAATGTCGCCAGACAATTATGTTACAATTTTCACAGAGATACCTTCCAAGCTCATTATTCACGCACTCAAAGCAAAGCAGGATTTTGGTCTTTATTAACAAGTACTTACGGGGAGGCGACGCGTACAGTCACAAACCTCTTAGAAAACAAGTTTACGCATTGAAGAAACCCGCCTCACAGTACAATTTGCCAACAAGCCATGCAGTGACAACTTAAAATTAATTTCACTTAATAAAACCCTTACCATTGGAGAGCGATACTTAACGACTAACGTAACATAAATTTAAATAATAAGCATGGTAAAAAAACATTCAAAATATTATTATGATCACCGTATTTTAATGACCCTTGTATCTGACGATTTAATTAAATAATTCAACCGTTACACAGAAAAGTTACGTGTTTTTATTTTTAATACTAATATTTACTTTTACTCCGGTAAATGGCAATGTACCACAGCGTTATAGGGTTACCAATTTAGTTGAAAAAGGGCCAAAAATCCCTCGTTCCCAGAATGCTGCCAGTATTTAAAATTATGATTATTAATGTATTTTGGTATGTCTAGTTTTATTTAAAGGATAAATAAATATGTAAAGTAGGTAATAACTACACCATAATGCAAAACACAAACGTCACGTTAATTATCAACATGCCTAAAAAAATGTATTTTCGTAAGACAAGCTTTAAAACCAATTGTAGCGGTCATACAACAGACTATTTCGCCTTGAGTGAAAACCATCCAGAGAGGGTCAAACTTCTTACTCAACAGTCTGCCGCATGACAAATGTCCACTTAATTCCAACTTAAATAACGTATTTCATTCCAGTTAAGTGCTAACATAAATATAAATGTGTGAATTATTGTCATAATTATTTTTAGCAGATTATTTTAAACAAACGTATTTTTTTTAGGAAATATTAGTATATCACGGGATATTTACTATGTTATAGCGAGTCTTCTGATATCGCAGCTTTTTTTTTCGTGAACAAGCGGTTTGCAACAGCTGCGAAATAGCGGAAAACTCGTTACAATAAAGTGCATGGTAAATATTCCGTGATATCTAATATTTCACACGAAAATGACCTTGATTAGTCTCAAATCTTATATTATAAACGACTATTTGAGCCTCCCCGAGTGACGTACACAACGATTCCCTACGTCCGGCGCACCCTGGGCAAATCACGAGTTCTCCAAAGCGAATTGACTAATCCTTTCACCACGATGGCAAATCAAAATAAAATTTGACTCAGCCATCGACACGGCGAAGAAGAAGAACGACTATTTGTAGGAATTGTATTTAGTGGATTGTAGTTTGTGATGGTATTATTTGAACCAAGAAAATTATTAAAATAATCCACCTAATACAATATTATAATAACCATCCGCAGCAAAATAATGCGCTCCAAAATTTTATTAAACGAACCAGTGATAATATAATGTAAACAAATGTAAATTAATGGCTTAGTCTACATTCATATTATCAAATTGACTTTCATGTCACAAAAAAAATGATCTACGGATTTATAAAACCAGTATGTCCGTCTCTTTCTCTCATTTCATATTTGAACGGGACAGAGATATCAAAAGCTGTAGCTAAGTTTTAAACGTCAGTTAAACACATTGTTGAACACAACATCATGCCTATATTACCAGATGCAAGTGGCAGAGGTGTACAGCACTCAAACTTCACCTGTTATGTTAACGTCCCATAAGATTTCGGTGAGCATAATCGCTATCCAACGGACACAATTCCAACTCCGTGCTGCTATTGTAAATTTTCTGACATATAACACTTTGTCCGACACGACAATCGATCCCGAGACCTTGCAATAAGTGGCGTGTATGCTAACCACTAGACCATCGATGCAGCCATTCAATCAAATCATTACCTCAAAAGATATAGGACTTTAGGTATATATGACAATTAAAATAATCATCAACTCAAATGCTTAATTATATATGTCTTCGCTTTCTAGTTTTGCAATAAACAATCATTACCGCAATTCATTTATATGTAAACAAAAGCTAACATTTTCACTGGTGAACAATGAGTATAAACTCAGTAATGAGATTCCAGCCGAATCCCATCAATTCGACAACACTACTGATTTCGGTGTCCTATTTATTCGGACCACATTAATTTAAACATTTTGACTCTTAATTGGGTATGTTCATTAACTGTTTGGTGAATAGAGTGTATTTTAAAAAGCTGATGATGACGTGTCTCATAAAAAGTGCTTGAGTGTAAAAATGTTCGAAGCTGACAAAGCTGGTATTATTGTCTGCACGTGTGGTGTAGTGGTTTAAGCGGTCGCCTCGCCACTCTCCACTGCACTGGTGTTGTGGGTTAGATCCCCACATGGGACAAATTTTTGTGTAATTCGCAAATATTTGTTCTGAGACTGGGTGTGCTTGAGTGAGTGAATGTGTGTATTTGGCCTTGTCATTGGGACCATTGGATAGTGTAATTGCTTCTGGTGTTTTATCTAATGGAAAAATCCAAATTTATCTTATCTTATTAAACATAACCTAACAAGACATCACGCATATGTTACGCTATTGACAATTTTCTGACAAATAGTTTACAAATAACACTTAACCCGACCCGACCGTATGATGGCCGATTCATAACGTCTAGATATTTCGTGACCGTCTTTTGCCTCCGACAGCGGTGAAGATTTGTTCTGAATACGATGATCACTATAATATAGTAATCTTCATTTCAGGAATCACTTTGATTTAATAATCGGTAAAGCATCTAAGCTTTCTGGATTTATAGTTAGAGAAATGAAAATTTTCAAAGAACATACTTTAACTATTTGTATATACAACAGTATTATTAGAAGCATATTAGAATACTGCAGCATTGTCTGGAGTCCATCCTACCAAGTACACTCCGATAGAATAGAGCGCGTTCAAAAGAGATTTTTGTATCACTTAGCCTACTCAGAAAACAGATGTCGAAGCCTTAATTCATATGAACTTAGACTAAGGCACTATAATGTAAAATCGTTAAGTAGCCGTAGGAAGTGCCTTGATATTATGTTTCTGTTTAAATTAATTAACGGCCATATAGACTCACCTCATCTTTTAGCTAATCTCAATATTTGTACACCCCGCACCAGCAGTCGATTATTAAACCGAAAAACATTTGCTATACCTCACAGTCGCACGAACATAGGCCAATTTTCACCCATATCTCGTATGGTTTCGTTAGGCAATTCGATACGTAAGATATGTTCAACGGTTCTGTAGCTTCAGTTAGGTCTAAACTTGCAACTTTAATTCATTAGTAGGTAATAATTAGTTACTAGATATTTATTTATATTCAGTCATAGAACTAATTTCAGTTTAATTTAATAATTATTTGAGTGTGTCCTTGATCTTGCATGTTGGATTCACATCTAGTAGGTGTCAGTCAGGTGCATTTATTTTAACATGTTAATTAATAAGTCAGATTGTACACCAGTTTTGTGAATTATAATAAAAAAAAAAAAAAAAAAATCACTCTCAATCATTTAGGGGTGCATCAAAGGAGCCTCTCCGAGTGCGTACATAACGATTCCCTACGTCCGGCGCACCCTGGGCAATTCGCGAGTTCTTAAAAGCGAATTGGCAAATCCTTTCACCACGATGGCAAGTCAAAACCTTGACCACCTTACTGACTGTCCAAAATGCCCTACCACCTGCACAAGAGTTGCTTATACACGCCGATAAGAGCGCCATAACAGTGGCCACTGATTGGGCCAATAAAATTTGACTCAGCCATCGACACGACGAAGAAGAAGTTCATTTAGTAAAGAAATATCATAATTTCGATTTTCACACTGAAAGGTAAAGCTACATACTATATACCTTTAATCATTGACTAAAACAACCTTAAAGTAGATAACGTCCATGGAAATGCTTATTATAATCACCCTTTATTGTGTACGCAATATAGCAGTCCTAAGGCTCGATTGGTTCAATTTACTCCGGGATATATTGGGCAGTTAAATAAATGAGAATTACGAACGGGACTGTTTATGTAAAGCAGCCACCTTTCGCCTTATATCCTTACCTTTGTGCGTCGTAAATTCTCAACTACCTGTGATTTACTGTTATGTAGTTACATTGCCCGCTGGATTAGATACATTGATTATACTGTCTCGTTTTATAAGAACTTCTAACACGTAGTTCTGAAGATTTAAGCCGACTACAGTCGTATTTTATGATAATTATGTGAAGGATAAAATCCATCAAATTCGTAAAAAAAAATATTACACAAAAAATACATTTTCACACCTCCAGCACAAAAAGGCTTGTTTGCATGCACGATATCAGTAAACAAAAGTCGTTTTTACTCACTAGTGAGAAAATGTGTTCAAATTTCATAAAACTATATATTTCCAATTAACAGGATCTGAAAAAAATACTAAAAGAGTAACCATGCATGCAGCATTCTAAAATACACATAGAGATAAAATCATACCTACAAATATAAAATGGAATATTTATATTTATATTGAAACATTCCCTTTTACATTTTTTAACTTGATAACAGAAATAAAATATTCGAGGAAATTACTAAACACATACTTTTTAAATAGGTATTAGGTTAATAAATTATCTGAATTACGAATTTCGTACGAAACTTACAAAAAAAGAAATACTGCCCAAATAAACAAATATATATTATAATGGCGGAGAACTATTTATTTGATTTTTTGTTTGTTGTAGTGTTAACTACAATTTTATTAAGCAAATAAACACGACTCAGTGATTCAAGTGATCAAGATATCTCTTAAACAAGAAGTGTAAGTAGTGTTTTAGTTTCCTAATATAATTTTAATATTTTCTTACTGGAAGAGAAATATCCTATTTTTTTAATTTATAATACATGTTTAAATGTTCGCATGCCCATAGACTGGCAAAATAAATGAACTGTACTATTTTATTTTAAGAACCATTGTAACCCTACTTTGTGTGAATAAAATGATCTTTATCTTTCTTTATCTTTAGAGGTGAAAACCAGTAGATGTCAAAACTCGTGAGGATCTGATTTTTTACTATCATTCTGGTTTTAAATCCTAGACTACTTCGCAAGTTCATGATTAAAAACCACACTTCAACAAAATATCATACTTTCCTCTCTATCACCATAAAGCCATGAGCACCATGAGCCTCCCCGAGTGACGTACACAACGATTCCCTACGTCCGGCGCACCCTGGGCAATTTGCGAGTTCTCCAAAGCGAATTGGCTAATCCCTTCACCACGATGGCAAGTCAAAATAAAATTTGACTCAGCCATCGATACGACGAAGAAGAAGAATCACCATAAATAACTATTAAGGTCCACAGTCAGGCAAATTTCAAATGCATAATTTTATTTTGCGGAGCAAGATTCAGCTTGCGTGTAGCCGGTAAAATCCACTGTTTGCCATTAGATACTACGTCCGTGGCAGTGTTATGCCACACGTGTCAGTTATTTCTGGGTTATATTTCATCATCAAACTAGGTACAACACAGAAATGCAAGCAATAGGTACTCCAATAGGAAATACAAGCGATTCATCGATATCTCCCTGGAAATACGGTGGTGGTAGAAAGCTTTACTTCTTGTTTGAAAGTATACCAAATTCCTGTTATGTAAAAAATTTAGAAAATCAACATATCATCACGCTTGTATTACCCAGAAGGGTGTGGGATAGGGGATGAGCCTATCGCCATCCACTGGGAACAATTCCAACTCCGTGCTGCCATTGTGAACTTTCCGTCCGGAATATCAAATATAACACTTTGCCCGACCCGGGAATCGAACCCGAGAACGAGAGTGCGAGCTGCCGAGCTGCTCATCGCGGGGTAATACGCTAACCACTAAACCGTCGAGGCAGTAAGAAAAACAACTAAGTAGATATAAATATCTATGCAAGTTAGTCTCTAAGTAGAACTTTGGACGAATTTATCCAAACGTGGCAATTTTAGTGAATTTCGCTATAAATAAACGCCTTGCGCGAATCGAGTTCGTCTGAGGAATACCTTTAATATTGTATGTATGAAAATGCAGATTCCACTTACTGACTACAGTTTTAGGTAACATAACATCATGTATATATCGTCACTGGAAAGGCTAAAGTACTAAAGCGCCAAAATACCTAAAGTGCGTTTTTTACACCGTTGAATTGGGTTTTTTGTCCTCTACAGAATGGTCTAGGTCTCGTTGCAATCTGACCATTATTTAAAAAGATAGTGGCGCTTTAGCATCGACATTTTTCGCTATTCTCGATTCGTCCATTTTACTTACCTAAAACAAATTACGTATATTTTTTTGTTATTGTCGGTTAGTTTTTTTTCCTTACTCCAATTTGCCTGTCGGGTTATGTTTAGAAAGCTAAAATGCAGAATTTAGTAAATTTGTGTCGTTTTAGTATTTCTGGCGTGCCGCAAATTGTATCGAAAAGGTCACTTAGTAAATTTGCCTTACATGACTATTGATGTACGTAAACGCTTAGTAATTTTGTCCTTCAATATTATTAAAATGATTCTCTTTTTAGTAATTTTGCTATAGTGATCTACATGTCTAAATGAGTATTAAGCGTATTTGGGTTTTACTTATAAGATGAAAAGGTATTTTGAGTTCTTAAAACTATACTAAAAAAAACCGTAGTGGTCCATTAGGTATTAGAATTATTCAAATTCTTTATAAAATGGCAGTCTATTGCAATTTCATTTTTTTATCGTTTTTGTTGTGATAAGTACAATTTAAGTCATAATATGACTTAAAGTATTAGTTATACTGTATTTGTTAATAATAAATAATAAATAAATAATATTTATTTATTATTTATTATTAACAAATACAGTATAACTAATACTTTAAGACTATTATGACTTTTTTAACTTATACTTTTAACAGAGTTCCACAAAACAACTTTCGTAGTTTGTCTCAGGGAAAGTGTATTACATTTTTAAATTCTAAAGAAGTACATATAACTATAGTCATATGTACTATTTATGTACTATAGTTATACAGTATCATATTAATATTTTAAATGTTCTTTGTATTATTTACTAATATATATGCCTAATACTATGAATATCCAGGCAAATTTAAATAATATCTCTCAAATATCCGAGGATTGCACTCAAATCTCAACGCAGTCCACCACCACCTTGAGACTGAAAAACCTGCTCTCTTGTATCTCTCGGAGTCGCAAAAAAAGGTGTTCTTCTGACGTGGCGTACCTCTCGTATCCAGGGTATTGGAGCACAATTTTAAGCCGCGTGCTGGTGTGTGCGTGTACGCCCGCGACGAGATCTGCTGTTTACGTATCCGATTCTATGAAGACCCCAACTTTTTCACCCTATAGGTACTGGTAGACACAGGCACGGAGAAGATTCTCTATGCCTGTGTATCGGTCACACAGCTGAGATCGCGAGACAACCTGGCTCTTAGAGTACCTAAGCGAGGCGGCGGAAGCCGCTCAACATAAATACCCGACTGCCCAACTAGTGTTGTTAGGGGACTTAAATGCCCACCACCAGGAGTGGCTGTTCTCGTACCAGCACACTGACCATGCTGGGAGAGAGATGCGCAAACTCGCTTTGGCTTTAAATCTCACTCAGCTGGTCCAAGGAGCAACAAGGGTTCCAGATGTTGACGGCCAAACAGCCAATTGCTTGGACCTTCTGCTAACTACCAACCCGGATCACTATGCAGTGTCAGTGTCAGCACCTTTAAGCAGCTCTGACTACTGTCCAGTCAAGTCTGTGTCGGTATGTTCTCCACCCGATCCTAGCCCAAAACGCTTCGGCCGTCAAGGAAACCGAAGTTTCGTAACCGGTTTCCATGAAGGCTTTTTTTATACGTTTACGTAACTAGTTTCCATGAAGGCTTTTTTTATACTGCTATGTAACTGGTTTCCATGAAGGCTTTTTTCATACTGCTACGTAACTGTCACGGTGTGCCGGAATAGCACGATTGTCGATTACCACCAGAATTTATTGCGAGTGGTATTGATTAGGTGATGCTTATATGTATTATCTATGGGTGATGCGTAGGAAGCCCGTCGGTGAAATAAATAATAATAATAATTTTCTGTGAAGATATAAATAAATTTAATACATATTTTAGAAGCCACTGGGGCTTAACAATACCGACTTTGAGAAAACTTGTTGCTGTAACAAGGAACAGATCAGAACAACCAACAACTTGGAAGGTTGTGATCATGGTCATGTATTTTTTATTTGAATTAATCGAAGTAATCATCCATGCAATCAATGCATCTTTGCCAACCCAGTGGCAGTTTATTGATGTAATTCTTAAAGAAATCATCTGGACGGGAGGCAACAAATTCTTCAAAGGCATTTTGTACTGCCTCTCGGGTATTGATTTTTTTTCCCGCCAAGAAGTTATCCAAATTCTGAAAACAGTTAAGTAGTCTGTAGGCGCTAGGTCTGGTGAGTAGGGCGGATAACGGAGAACTTCCAAACCTAGTTCTTGCAACTTGGAGACTGTCTGCTGTGCAGTATAAGGTCGCGCGTTGTCGCAGGAGCAGCGGAGACGAGCGATTGACCAATGCTGGTTGGAGATGAGACAGCTTCTCCATCATTGTGTCCAGTTCTACTCTAGTTGTGTTCAGTTGTACTCACTGCATTGAAAAAAACTTACCGTACGCATTTTTATTTTAATATTTTGTTTCTATTTTAAATAAAACAATATATAAATATTACAACTATGTTTTCAATTTCATTCAATATTCATATATCCCAGTTGTATTAAATATAAAATGATTAAAAGAAAGTAGGTAGGTAAGCATCTACTATTTTTTTTCGCTTTCATCTTTCGTTGTCAGTTTCGTAGGCGGCTTAAGGGACATTGGATAATTACTCCTTCGAAACCAGTTACATAGCATTATAAAAAAGCCTTCATGGAAACTAGTTACGTAAACGTATAAAAAAAGCCTTCATGGAAACCGGTTACGAAACTTCGGTTTCCTTGACGGCCGAAGCGGCCCAAAAGGCACAATGCGGATATGACGATATAAGTCAGCAGACTGGGATGGGATGCGCTCATTCTTTGCATCCTATCCGTAGTTGCCTATTTGCTTCTCTTCGGGTGATCCTTCAGCATGCGCGGATACTATAACAGATTTGCTGCTCCAAGGTATGTAATATTTTATTCCTTTTTCCGACAAAAGCACATCTAGCAAAGCACAGCCTTGGTTTGGAGCTGAGTGTGGAAGTGCTGAAGCACGGAAACACGAGGTTTTCCTTGCCTGGGCTGATGCTCGAAACCGCAAAGCTAGCGACATCCGGGATAAGAAGAGAACCTATAACAGGGCAACCAAGTCCAGCAAAAACGCTCTACGGAAGGCTCGATTACTAGCTACTGTCCTTCGGTCTACCCACTAGTCTCTGTGATTGGGTATCAGACTTCTTGAGGGACCGATCGATTCGGGTTGTCGTTAATGGCAGCTCGTCCGATCAAATGGCAATCAATGCCGGAGTACCTGAGGGGTCCGTGCTCTCAGCAACGCTTTTCCAGCTTCACATCAACGACCAAGGTATGTTTGGATACGCCGATGACACAATGGCTGTTGAAAGCTATATACCCAACTCACGAGCTAGTGGTGTACAAATACAGTCGCTCAGGAAGGCAATGGTCGAACGTATGAACGTGTCTCTGAAGGCAGTCTCCGATTGGTGTGAAGCCAACTTAGTCACGTTCAATGTTAGTAAGACTCAGGCGTGTCTTATCTCCGCTAAACGTAGCCCATTCATCCTGACTTCTACCTTCCGAAATGTATCCCTTCCAATAACCGATCGTCTTGAGTTCCTCGGTATCTCGCTGACTTCGAAACTTAATTTTGGCTCTCACATTTAGTCGAAGCATCAAGCATGTTAAATTTGATGATGATTACTAATACTTTTATGGTAATTTGGCAAAATATTTAATAAAAGTTGCAATACGTATGTTTATTTGACCGTTTTCGTTGCAATCCCTACAATTTCTCACAAAGTATACTATAACTAACAACCTAGCTGACTTGGCAAACTATGTATCACCTTAGGATAGAAAAGAATCTACGCCATACTACACTTTGCTACTTTATACTACTCTTCAACACACTACGCTATTCTTTGCTACTCGTCGCTACACTATGCTATGCTTAAGTACATTAACTATACTATTGCTACAAAAAATATGTTACGTTTCATTATTACATTTTAAAATAGCTGGGTACATTTTAGCATTTAAAAAACAATAATTCACGACTCAACAAACCAATTAGTCAAATTAATTGATGTTATTATGCCGCATTATTACATTTTAGTAATAAATACTAAGACTGTATTATTCTGTAATGCATGTTAGTCGTTTTTCCATTCCTAAATTTTCATTGATGTAAGTGATTAGTATTTATGCTTTACTGTACCTGAATATGTTTACATGAAGTAAGCCCTTTTTCCTTACGAAGTGGTGAGAGCATTTATACTAAAGCGACACTATCTTCGTAAATATAACAATATCTGGCAATATGTCTATTTCATAAATTAGATAATAATATAAGAAAGATTTTTTGGCTTGGGTAAATTTCAATTGGAATACATTCAACAAAGATATGCCAGCCTGAACAAAAATAAAAACTTTAAACTGCTCTCCTGTAAAATGCACTTTTGGCGCTTTAGTAATATAGCCTTTCCAGTGACGATATTATCCAGAAGGGTGTGGCAGAGGTGATCAATACCCACATTTCACCTGTTATGTTTAGGTCCCATGGGATAAGGGGTATCGCTTATTGCATTCACCAGGCACAATTCCTATTCCGTACTGATATTGTGAATTACTGACGGAAAGTTGACAAATTACATTTTGCCCTCTCACCTAAATTTATTTTAATTATTTAAATGACCGTTTTCCTATTTTCCCACGTTTTTATCCGTCCTCTTCGTTGTCTTAGTCATAACATTAGTTGGTACCTATTACGAATACTTCATGTCCATTTAGGCTTGTATAACCATTGTTATTTACAGCCGTACATAACAAACGATCAAACATTATTACGACAAAATATACTGTGTATTTAACATTATAAATTATCGTTTGCTAACGGGGAAGGAAAACATTGTGAGGAAACCTGCATGCCTGAGAGTGCCTAAAATGTGCTCAAGGGAGTATAAAGTCTAGCAATCCGCACTTGGCCAGCGTGGTGGACAATGGCCTAACCCTTCTCGTCATTAGAAGAGGCTTGAGCCCAGCAGTGGGACATGTATTAGATACAGGGTTGCTATTATTATTATACTGTGACAAATACTTAAGTAAAGCCCTTCTTCTTCGTCGTGTCGATGGCTAAGTCAAATTTTATTTTGACTTGCCATCGTGGTGAAAGGATTAGCCAATTCGCTTTAGAGAACTCATGAATTGCCCAGGGTGCGCCGGACGTAGGGGATCGTTGTCTACGTCACTCGGGGAGGCTCCTTTCAGTACGTAGTAGTAAAGCCCTTAAAACTATAGACGGTATTTGTTTTAAAAGACGACTCTTTCACAACTATAACATATAAACAAACATATCGCAATAATAAACTGTGATATAAACCCGCAATTTCCCGCAAAACAAGGAAAAAGCGAGCAAAAATCGGCAATAAGACCATACCCACATAATTATTACACCATGTCTCAAGACGTTTTCTTGCTATACTTTCCTCTGGGCAGCGTTTCCCAAATTGATCCAATCACAATCCGGGCACTGGCCACAAAAATAAAAACGACGGCGTTGTCTCACTTATTTGAATCGGCCTTGATTTTTTTATGTCATTGTTTCTTTTCTATATTTTTTTATGGTGGAGAAGAACGCGTTTGATCAAGATCAAAAGTGATGATATGGTCTATCAATGGTGAAGCACATAATAATATGAGATACCTATTCAGATTTTTATTTTTTTAATATTTCCTGGTATTTATATGGCACTAGCTGACCCAGCGAACTTCGTACCGCCTTAGCGTAAATTTGATCTTATGTATGCGTACCTATTCAATTTGTACTGGAATCTATAATATCCTCCATATAAAAATGAATACTTTTTTTTTATTTTTTATTTTTCTTTTCCGTAAGATCCTTGTACAGAGTATTAGAAAACTACAAAAAAAAAATCAGCCAAATCGGTCAAGCCGTTTTCATGCTATGTCGTGACAACGGAAAACGGGTTTCATTTTTATATTTAAAGATAATGGAATTGTTAAATTATAATTTAACAAAAAAAAAATACGAAAAAAATTTAAACTTCCTCCCTTTTTGAAGTCGGTTTAAAAGAGATACAAATTACATTATTTTTTTTGTAAAAAAGATCTTTATTTACCATTGATCTTAGATCAATGTTATTTTCAAAAAAATATACATTTATGATCTTAAATTAAATTAGTCTAATAACTTAATCTAATTACAATTATATTTATGGTGATCACGTATAGTAAAATACTTCTGGAAACCATTTTTTTAAATTTTTTCCTTTATGTCGAGGGAAGAAAACTTGTGATGGCTAACAAGGAGGTACAATAAAAATAACTGGTCCAGCGCATGGTAAAGTTTGAGGCGTTCTGGTTTGGGGGAAGGTAACCAGATGGAACTAATGCACCTGTTCAAGTCAGGTGAAATACAGGCGTATTTATTTTATCCCCAGACACATCAATTATAGGGGGAATTACGACGTGTTGTGGGAAATCAATTAACTTTTATTTCATTTTGTTCAAGTTTAAGATTTATTGTACTGATGAGCAGCGTTGTATCCTTTAGGATGAGAATTAACCCATAATAATGTGTTTTCTAAAATGGCCTTCTAATAAATAGTACTAAAACTGACTTCATTGGCTTTTGCATTGGTGTAAGGATTATTTTTAATGATTGAATTTAAAGTACCTTACACCAGTGTAATTAAATATTATTTCCCAGGCTTACATAACATAACATCACGAATATATTACCCAGAAAGGAAGTGTAGTTACAACATCCAAATTTTACCTGTTATGTTTATGTACCATGTGATTAGGGATGAGCCTTTCACTATCCACTGAGCACAAATCCAACTCCGTGCTGCTATTGAGAATTTCCTGCAAGATGAATTTCAAATAACATTTTTTTAATATATAAAAAAGGAAACAAATTTACTAAGTCTACCTATTGATTATATATATTAAGCCTCCTATTTTAAAATGTATTTTTTTTCACTCCTAATGTATAGTTAAAATAATTTTTGAAAATTGGCATAGCGTAATGTTAAGTTACTTTAAGTACTTATTATGAAAACAATTTGTACGCCAAATGTGGCTAACATGTCTGGACATTACCTTATAATAATATTTTGCATGTGTCAGTATGTATACACATGTTTGGCAAATAATTAATTACTTCACATTATTTTACTTTACTATCCAACCGAAGAGTCAAATCATTTTATTACGACTTTTTTTTTTTTAAACCTTCTAGTAATTTGCAAATACAAATTACTAGTATTCTTGTTAACCCCCTCCAGCTAAGCTAAATTCGCTTGTATTAGGAGGAAGTTCACGTCCGTGGTAATGGCCAGGATTCGAACCCACGACCTCTCGATCGTAAGACCGATGCCATATCCATTGCGCCACGGCCGTTTAAATTTAGTTATATAATAATATTATAATTTAGTTAGCTAAGTTTAATTTTAATTTTATATTTTTTGTATTTTGATGTTTGTTTTGACGTGTTTAAGCGCCCCTTGGGACCTATGGAAATAAATGATTTGATTGGGTTTTTTTTTGATTTGAAAAATTGAACCCGAGACCTCGCGTTGAGAGATCGCATACTCTTGCCACTTAGACCAACGAGGTTTACTTTTTAACACGCTTATATTAGCTTCACCTCTATGTATGTATGTATGTTATATTATGTAACCGACTTCTTTGGACTCGATTTTGACCCACTTTAAACGGACAGATTTCATTCAAATTTTGCACACCTGTCAAAGATCAATGACAATGCAATAATTTGATAAAAAAAATAAAAAATTGGTTGCTCGATAGACGAAAAATATGGCACAGAGAGCCCCACGCTTTTTCACAATAATACTAGTATTTTTTGTTCATTACCATTTTCAGCTTATATTAGGAATTATTTTTCACTTTTTAGTTAGAAGTACCTACTTTAAAAGTGTGTTTTTTAGTTTTTTTTTTAACTATTATTTATTTAAATGTATTATTGCTTGCTGAGCGGTTAATTAAAATAGTTTTGATTGAAGAATCAGATAGACAGCGCACTACTGTCGTATGTTAATCCTTAATAAGTTTTAATCTAAAACTTTTTGGTAACGGGTACCAAAATTTATATTAATCACACTTGTAGCAGTACCAAGTTTCATGAAACACTTATAAGCTAATTGAAATAACTGCCAGCGTTCCCAGAATTGTTTTTTTCAATCAGACATGTTGACAACTTTTCGTAGGTTATACGTACAGAATTATGTTGAATCAAATTGTTTCACTCGAGCACTTCAGTTTTATAAACAAGGTTTTTAGAATTGTAAAGCTTATTACTTGTTTTCAAGCGACGACATTTCGACATTTCGTACTATGCCTGTGTTGCCTGTTTTAAGTTTTGGTAGTAAGTTTTGCAATCAGATAAATGAGAAGTGTAATATAATATTATATATGACGGGATAATGACCAAGTATTTTGTTGTAGCGAGTTTTCAGTTTTATAGTAAACAAGCGGCTTGCAACAGCTGCGAAATATAAAAAAAATATTTCGTGATATCTTATAGTTCGTAAGAAAATGACCATGTTCATTCTCAAATCTTGTAGAGAAGTGTAATGTGTGCAACCATACTACTAAACATGCCGAAATATTTCAATAAGTTTCAAAGTTTCTGCATTAAAATTTTATTCATTCAGATATATAAGATTCTATTTATTACACTATTATTATTTCTATTTTAGTACACTGACAGTTTAAAAAGAACTGTATTTCTTAACTGAACTGTGGTCTAAGGTCGTTTTCAGTGAACAGGATGTTTTATTTGATTTCCATAAAGTATTGTTGATGCGGCCGTGGCGCAATGGATAAGGCATCGAAAGACAAGCTGGAGGAGGTTAACAAGAATACTAGTATTAAAGCAAATTAAAAGTAAGTTTTTTTAAAATAATAACTGTGAGATAAAATAAAAATAAGTAGGTACGAAAAGCTGAATTTACGAGTAGCTTGCTAAAATAATTTACATCCAGTCTTGTCAAAATCATACACAAAGATAATATGATAACAGGAATATGGATTGTTTTTTATTTTACTCACAACCCTAAATAGTAGTGAATGTATTTCATCGGATGACTGTTAATTTATACGACAGATACACTGCCGCTTTTATGCACCAGTTACACTAGTGTGGACAATAAAATCGTCAATGAATAGCAATCTTTGTGATAGCATTACAGTGTCGCAAGGATTCTCACGTAGGAGAAGCAGTCTTCAGTGTGGTTTCAGCTTTCGCGCTGGACGGGTGTGCGCGGTTCCGAGGCAGTTTCGCCTCTGAAACTTTCAGTACAACACACGCAATTTTTTTTTATACATTTTCTTGTGAAATTTGACTGTGGATTTTCTGTGTGAGTGTAATTGACTTGTGTTTTAACAGTGATGAAACAAAAATATTTGTTTTGCAATTCCCGAAACAATGTTTCAGGGTACGCTGGTTTAGGTAAATATTTGGCATTAATTTTCTCATTCTCTTGGTTCTGTAGATATTATTATCGTTAGAAATAAATGTTATATTTTAGTTATCTGTTTTTTTCTACTCTATTTTTTAATGGCTTGAATCAGTTAATTAATTAATGGAGCATAATTAATTACTAGCCAAAAATAAAATTTACATTTGTTAGTAAATGTACTCGTAATTTTAACGGCAAAGGAATGGTTTTATAGTTTTAATTCATCATGTCCTTTTTCGCTACAACGTGTATGTCTGGGCTACATGTCTTGATATTAGTATGATAAATAATTAATAATAGGACTGTTTATTATTTTTTTTTTGCATGATACAGGTAATAGATTGATCTTAAACTAAGCAACTCATACTTCCTAAAATATATTATTATATATTATAGTACAAATGATATAAAATCATAAAGGGACCTAATAAACTCTACTATTCACTGCTTTATTAACGCAACAATTTACGATTATTTTTTTTTATTTAAAAAAAAAATAAGAAATTACTAGTATTCTTGTTAACCCACTTCAGTTTAGCTTAACTCGATTGTGTTAGGAGTTAGTGCCCGCACGTGGTGTAATGGCCAGGATTCGAACCCACAACCTCTTGATCCTAAGACCGATGCCTTATGTATTGCGCCACGGCCGCTGCAACTTTTATGTAATAAATATTAATACGTTCATTTTCAAATGAATACAAATCCATCGACACATCATTCATCAAAATGGATTCTAGTGTACTACAAAAGAACAAAAAAGTTACTAATATTACAAAAATGCGGAGGTTTCTGATGAATTAATGTGTAATAATAACCAGTATCCATTCCAGGGTGTTCGTTATTATAACACAAAAACAGCTAAACGGATTTTAATCAAATTGGTATACCGAAAGCATTTACCACAGATTATAATAATTATAACAATAAAAAGCTGCTGCAATAAGCATACCAAGGAAAATACTATACAGAAGAACAGAAAATACATAATACAAATGGCAGTCTTATCGCAACTAAGGCAATCTTTTACAGACAACTATTGGATGAACAGTAAGAAAGAGACACGAAAGGGAAGTTCAAAGTGTACTAGAGAGAATTAAGAATAGGGAAAGAATATAAATGCATAAAGTTATTAATCATCTTCTTCTTCAAAATAAGTTTTATTTTGACTTGCCATTGTGGTGAAAGGATTAGCCAATTCGCTTTGGAGTACTCGCGAATTGCCCAGGGTGCGCCGGACGTAGGGAATCGTTGTGTACGTCACTCGGGGAGGCTCCTTTCATGCTCCAAAGTTATTAATTATGATAAATAAGATAGATATAAGGATAGATTAACACATGACTACTACTTGTTTTGACGTTGTATTACGCCCTCAGAGTCGCAGGTCGCCAATCATACATCAACTACTACGTAATACTCTCTTTTGCGTCGCCGCAGTCGGGTAAATAACGAGTTGTCGAGTTTATCAATATAATTGAAAAATAATCAAACCCTTTCACCTTTAAAAAACAGTCGATTTATCTCAAAATCTGGGTCAGCCATCCATTACTACAGGGGTCGACAGAGAGTTAGGTAAACCAATTTACTTTAGATTTCATCACTAACTACGAAATTCACATAAATAAGATAAATATTTGAAGGGAAATAACTTATCACTTCGTTTTAAAAGCTTGGACCGATCTATTGTCGGGTTAAGTAATGCTTATTATTATTATTATTGGGAAGAGGCTTTGGGTGTTCACGTCGACCTCCGTGGGTCTATTGTGATTATACCCTCATTATAGACTCTCCTTTAGGCCAATAGCCTCCATAAACTGGAGCAGTCGGCCGATCGGGAGTGACTTGACATCATCCGGATCCAAGATATGGCGTCCCAGGATGATGCTTCGTCTATGGATCAGTGGCTCGCAGTCGCAAAAGAGGTGCAGCGGTGTTTCCGGTTCCTCTTTACAGAATCTGCAGTAGTCATCGTCCGCATAGCCCATACGGGATAAGTGCCTATTTAGCTTGCAGTGTCCTGTGAGGGATCTAACGGCAAGGGACACCTTGTTCCTACTAAGTGCCAGCAGCTCAGTAGCAAATTTGTTCGAGAAGCCTTCGATAAGGCTTTTGCTGTGATGTAATAATAATAAGTAATGCTTGCCTTGGCTGGCCGCTGGATGGATCACCATAAATCATAACATAATGAGTTTTCCTCCGTACCTTGGAGAGCACGTTAAGCCGTAGGGTTCGATTTCCATTTGAAGATGTTATTTTTTTAATTTATTAGTATACAATGATCATTTTATTGCTTACAGTGTTAAACCAAAGGCAACATAATGTAAAAACATTAAAACATTATAAATTAAATACAATAAATAATAATAATTATAAAATTGTTTATTTATCTCAACACAATATAAAAAATTACACGTGAAAAACATACATTAGGGATACTTAACACATTACAATCTTTTTCTTCGTCGTGTCGATGGCTGAATCATACTTTATTTTGACTTGCCATCGTGGTGAAAGGATTAGCCAATTCGCTTTGGAGAACTCGTGAATTGCCCAGGGTGCGCCGGACGTAGGGAATTGTTATGTACGTCACTCGGGGAGGCTCCTTTCATGCACACATTACAATATAATAATTATATTGTGTGAGACTGGTGCCTAAACTAGACTTACGTGTGTATTTCAGGACACCAGGTCTCCACTCCTCTCAATTGATTTCATTTCTTGTGGAAGTGAAACAAACAGTTTTTAACAAATTAGTCTGATTATGTATAATAAACTTAAAATAGTTAAAAGCCTAGTGTGATATGTGGTGTGATTTTAGGCATTCATGTGAGTGTATGTGTATGTGTGTGTGTGTGTACAGTTGACATTAAGTATTCATAATTAAATAAAGCTTTCTAAAATGTATAAATAAGTGCGTATAAATCATATTATATGAATCAAAAATTTTAATTCATTTAATTTAGTACATGTACTCGTAAATGTAAAAAAAAATAATATTTGGGATCATGGTCTCCTCTATTGCTCTAGGTTCGCTGGGAGAGAACTCAAGCACTGAGTTAAGCTCGCCTTTTGTATACTCTTACTGTAATATGTTTATTTATGTGTAATCTTTTGTGTACAATAAAGTGTTAAATAAATAAAAATAAATAAATAACACTTTAATCCAAATTGATTTAATTGTACCCTACTTAAGATAGGAACAAATGGATGAACGTGACGTCACGAAATGACGTATAATGTTGAGAAATTTAGGGTTCTGGTAAGAGGCGACCGTAGCTGGATGGCTAAAACGGCTGCCCAGTGTGCAATAAGGTCGCAGGTTCAAATCCTGCCGGTCCTTCAACTTTTTCTTAGTATAATTTGCTAAGCATAGCTAAATGCTATAAAAATAATCAATTAGAAGTTGATTTAAAGTATTCTAATGAAGTATAATTCCAATTTAATTAAATCATTGTTACAATTATTCTAACTTATAAGGTAGTAGTAAGTAAATGTAGGTATCCTTACTAATAATATTATAAATGCGAAAGTTTGTAAGTATGGATGTATGGATGTATGGATGTTTGTTACTCTTTCACGCAAAAACTACCGGATCGATTTTGATTAAATTTTGCACACATGTAGCTTATAGCTTGGATTAACATATAGGCTACTTTTTATACAAAATAAAGTAGTGCATCAAATTTACGCTAAGGCGGTACGAAGTTCGCCGGGTCAGCTAGTAATATATAAGACTGTTAGTCTAACGGGTAGTCAGAACTCAGAATGTCTAACCATTGATATGACAAAGAGTATTGTATCGGTCTGATGGCAGTAGCTATGCGTTATACTTTTGGGAAAGCTCCGAAAATGAAATTTATTTTTCACTGGTGGTAGAGCTCTTGTGGACGAGCACCACCGTCTCAACTTTAACCTGCCGCCAAATAGTAGTGCTTCCATTACTGTGTTCCGGTTTGGTGGTGAGATCAGGCCCTGAAATTACTGGCACATGAGGCGTAACACCATAGTCCTCAGCTGCAGCGACGCATCTATAATCTGCTTTTGTGGATTGTTGATGTCCATGGGTTGTACTCCACTTACCATCAGGTGGACTACACGTTCGTTCGCTAAGAAGAAGAAGAAGAAAAAGAAGGCCGTAGTATAAAAAAAAATATGGTTGAAGGAAAAACAATTTGGTTTTGAACTCGCCAATATTACTGTTATTAAAAGCAATAGCGATATAAAAGTTGGTAGAATATTCTAGGAAAATGTTGTAATAGATTCTCTACAATAAACACATTTGTTTTTATTAAGGTCGTAGAAAAATAATCACGAAGCTTTTTTGATTTTAGGGATTTTTTGTTGTATTAATTAGAGTAGATAACCATAATTTAGCAAGAAGCGTACCTTTATTTTGTTTGCGGGTAAATATAAAAGTAAAAGTTTTAGGAATATTTTAATATCTTCGCTTATAACAGATTTCATTCTTATATCCGTATGGTATAATGGCCAAATTACATTTGGCCATTATACCATAGCACTTTTAAATTGTGAACAAAATGTTTAATAGAATTTTAGGTCAGTAAAAGTTTTTTTTATTTTTGTAGTTTAATTTTATCACTACTTCAAGAATTTTTTTAGAGTGGGCTGTGCTACATTTGATTGAAATCAAATATAGCATGGATATTAACAAGAGGCTATTAACTGTTGGAGACAAGCAGAGAACTTGGTTAGTTTTTAGGGTTCCGTACCTCAAAAGGTAAAAACGGAACCCTTATAGGATCACTTTGTTGTCCGTCTGTCTGTCTGTCTGTCAAGACCTTTTTTCTCAGGAACGCGTGGAGGTATCAAGCTGAAATTCATATCAAATACTCAAGTCTATGGTCTCTTGGAGCTGTGAAAAAATCAAACTTCTAAGTCAACGCGATCAAAAGATACTCCCGTTTATGCCGCAAATTTTCGACACTCGCAAGGGAATCAAAACCTACAGGGTACTTCCCGTGAACTCAGAATCTTGAAATTTGGTACGAAGCAACGTCTTATAACACAGATAAAGGAAAAATTGCGAAAAGCATAAATTTTTAGTTACATCATATAATAAAAATATTTTTAATAATTTTAAACTTATTACCCCTTTACTCATGAACGCGTAGTGGTATTATATTGAAATTCTTAACAAATACTCAAGTCTATAATATATATACCTACAGGTTTGTATGGAACCCTCGGTGCGCGAGTCTGACTCGCACTTGGCCGGTTTTTTGTTTGATAACGATAATCTCGGGCATGACTTTCAATTCATGGTTGGATTTCAGTTTTTATTGCATTTGGTAGTCTAATTAGTAAGAAAGGTTGAAAGATATCTAACATCACGCTAAACTTAACGGGAATGGAGCAGAAAAGTTTAACGCGATACCACAACGGGAGTAGCAATTAGTTAATGTAACGAATTTTAACGTTTAATATATTTCTAAGCACGTTATCGATTTGTAGTTTTTAATATAGATGATGACTAATATGGAAGACTAGATGGCGGAGTGGGTAGTGAACCTGCCTGCGACGCCGAGGTCGTGGGTTCGATTCCCACTTAAGACAAATCTTTGTGTGCATGAACATGGGGGTTTGTCTTAGTCTGGGCGTTTCTATGTATAATAAGTATGTATTTACAAAAGAAAAAGTATATATGTATTAGTATCAGTTTTTCTAGTACCCATAGTACAAGCTCTGCTTAGTTTGGGAACTAGATGGCGTTGTGTGTGAGTTGTGAAATATTTATTTATTTATTAATATTTTTTTATAATGCAACATTTATTTTGCCATGAGTGTTTGCGCAGTCAACGCTAGTCAGCTCAATGAGGCCTGAACAGTGGTCAAGCAGCAGTTAACTATGATAATTTCGATAATGCTAGCCCCAGAACCCTCATTTCGGCTCGCTGTGGGAGGTAAATGCGTACATTTTGTTGTTATCACACCGAATATGATTTTATTTTGGAGATTTATAACTGTAGTTTACAACTGCTATTATTTTAATTTTCTTTGCTAATAATAGTAGCCTCTAACATAAAAATCAACTTATTAGTTCGATAGCATTATCGATCAAGCAGTTTTATCTTAAAAACGATGCCCGCACTAGGAATAACTCATGTGTCGCGGGTGTTCACAGACATACATTTAAATTCAAATTCAAATTCAAATTCAAATCATTTATTTTCTTAGGCCCCAGGAGGCGCTTGAACACGTCAAAGCATTACAAAAAATTATATAAAAATAAATCATAAATAATACTAAATTATACTAATTACAATGATTTGAATAACCGGGGCTCAGATTAATTTTAATCAAACTGTTTAGAATCGAATTAAAATCACATTTCACACACACAAAGCACACCCAGAGTCAGAACAAATGTTTTTGGATCACACAAGGATCTGTCCCGTGCGGGGATCAAACTCACAACACCAGTGCAGTTGAAAGCAGCGGGGCGACCGTTTTAACCACTACGCCAACCGTGCACTCATAGATCGCATGATAGTTTGAAGTAGGTAAACAAGGTTTAACAAACAATAATATCTGGCAGAGACAGCTGACATAATTAAAGCATGCAATTTATAGAACTTTGTGTTATACTTATTTCAAGGATATGTGGTAAAAGTAAAATTCCTACTTCAATATTTTTATTGCAAACTAGCTGACCCGGCGAACTTCGTACCGCCTTAGCGTAAATTTGATGCACTACTTTATTTTGTATAGCTGACCTATCTTATGTATGCGTACCTATTCAATTTGAACTGAAATCTATAATATCCCCCATATAAAAATGAATACTTTTTTTTTTTTTTTTTTTTTTTTTTTTTTGCCGTAACAACATTGTACAGAGTATTAGAAAACTACAAAAAAAAATATCAGCCGAATCGGTCAAGCCGTTTTCATGCCAAGTCGTGACAACGGAAATTTCATTATATGGGAAAATGGAATTGTCGTCTTACTCTATCTTACTCGCAATTTTTCCTTATTTGCTCACCGTTTAGACCTACCCTGGACTACGACAAACATTTTAAAACCAAAATCAGCTCAATCGGCCCAGCCGTTCTAGAGTTTTAATCAGACTAACGAACAACAATTCATTTTTATTTATTTCATTTCATTTATTTATTCAGAACAAAAATACATTTGTGTTGAAAAGGTAACCTACACGAGAAATAATATAAAAAAACACACAATAATAAATAACAAATCAAAGAATAAAATAATCAATGTCATCAAAAATAATAAAAAAATAAAAACTAAAACAAATTACAACATTGAATTAATTACTATGTCAGAAGCATACAAACAAATCAAACAATAAATCATAGAACACATTAAATTAATAAATGTCAATAAAAATAAAAAAACAAAAATATAAACTAAAACAAATTATAACATTCAATCAAGTCAGAAAAATACAATTATTTTAATAATATTCAATTAATTATCACATTTATTCATTTAATCATTGCAGAATTCATCTATAGTGTAATAAGCCTTTTCCAGTAATAGTATTTTAAGTCTACTTTTAAATTTATAAATACTCTCAATAGTTTTCAGTTCCAATGGTAACTTGTTAAAAATAATTTTAGACTGCACATAGGATGAGTGTTTGGCAATATCCAGTTTAGGCTGTAAGATAGTCTGTAAATCTTTTCTCCGAGTCGCTATTCTTCGCTTTCTTTCCACTTCAGTTTCAAATTTATGCAAATTTTTATGAAAGTGAGTTAAAAGTACCAAAATATAAAGACATGGCACTGTTAAAATATTAAGCTTTCTAAAGTGTTCCTTACATGATTCCGTTTGGTCAATGCCAAGCATAGTTCTGATCGCTCTCTTTTGTATAACGAAGGCAGCGTCTATGTTATATTTATAACTGCCTCCCCAAAATTTGATACTATATCTAATCTTAGATTCAACCAAGGCAAAGTAGACAGTGCGAAGTTGAGCAAGTGATAGAACATCCCTAAGGGTTCTTATTGCATAACATGCACTACTTACTGTATTAGTAATTGATTTCAACTCGGGTTTCCAATTTAATAGAGAATCAATTTGTACGCCTAAAAATTTTATGTTTTCAACTATGTCAATTTTGTTGCCTAGAGATAGTAAATTTACTGACGTATTATTTCTAATTGTGGTTTTAAAAAGTAGGCATTTGGTCTTTTTCACATTGAGTGCAAGGTTATTTATTGAAAACCAGTGTTCACAGGCCTTGAGAAGGCCATTTAGTTTTTGTTCTAGTGTAACAACATCATTAGCACTTATAACAGCACTGGTATCATCCGCAAAAAGGACAAGATTAGTATCTGGTTGAACACTTTTTATATATGCGGTTAGATCATTCACCAATATTATGAAAAAGATTGGACCGAGAACTGAGCCCTGCGGAACACCTTTGTTTACTGTAATTAGTCTAGATTTATAAAATTGTTCAACGTCATTCTTAACTGATTTTATTTCTACATACTGTGTTCTATTAGTTAAATAGGATTTAAATAGTTTTAAAGTATTTTCCCTGATGCCATAGTGTTCCAGTTTATCTAGAAGAATAGAATGTTCCACCGTATCAAAAGCAGAGCTTAGGTCAAGGAATAAGCCTGCTACTTTTGATTTAGCGTTTAGATTGGTAACTACGTCATTGACTAATGAGTCTATAGCATCCATTGTTCCTATACTTTTTTGGTACCCAAATTGATTTGTATTTATAACATTTTCACAATATAAGTGCCTAATAAGTCTAGATTTAATAACTCTTTCAAAAATTTTTGACATAACCGGTAGTAATGAGATAGGTCGGTAGTTTGCTGGGTCAGACTTATCACCCTTCTTATAAAGTGGCAAGACTCTGGCTATCTTAAATTGGTTAGGAAATATACCTTCCTCAATACAATCATTTATTAGTTTTGATATTGGATTAGCTAATATATCTATGTTGTCCTTTATAATAACGGTCGGTATTTCATCATGGCCACATGACTTTTTGCTGTCCATAGCTTTTACCATTTTGAAAATTTCAAGCGGAGTAACTATATCGAAACTCATGGCATTTGTTACTCTGCTAGTATGCTTTGTTAAGCAAATTCTAGCCATTGCCGGATTATATGTTGTAATTCTCTCACTATCACTAAATTGTTCTACAAAAATATCAGCTATTTCTTTTGGGTTTTGAACTAGTTTATTCTTGTATTTAGGTACTAAATTATCCTTTTCTAAGTTCTTATTTGCTTTCTTACGAGCATTGTTGATAACTTTCCAAATTTCTTTACTGGAATTTGAAGCTTTATTTATTTGATTGCTTGTTTCTTTTCTCTTAGCATATCTTACTATTTTCCTATAAAGTCTAAAATAGTTAGCACGGTATTCCAAAAGTGATGTGTCGCAATTCTCTTTATTCACACAATTTAGTATTCGTTTCATTTTACTAGCTATCCGGATACCCTTAGTTACCCATTTAGACCTACCCAATCTGTTCACATTGATTTTCAAATTCTTTTTTCTGAAAGTGGTAGCGTGAAGTTCCTCAAACTTTCTAATGAATGTATTAATGCCTATATTCCAGTTAAGTTCAAAAAGCTTATTTCTAAAGATTGCTTTATTTTTCTCATTGTACAATCTTTTCTTTATACATATGAAATGAGCACATTCCTTTTGGCTTACTTTTTGTAAAGATGCTGTACAAAACAGAGCAGCATGACCATCTGCTAATCCATTGTGATCAATGGTCATAGAACTTAAACTATTATCCCATATGTTCGTCAAAATATTATCTATACAAGATTCAAAATTATTACGTATAAATGTAGTTGAATTAAATAAATATCTAAAATTATAACATGTCAATAACGATAAAAAGATGTCCTTTTTTTTTGTCATCTTTCATTAAATTAATATTAAAATCCCCACAAATGAAACATAATTTATTCATAACAAATTGCAATAATTTTTCTAACCTTTCCAGGAACTCTTCAATGTTACCATCTACTGGAATTCTATAGCAACAAAATAAATAACAATTCACTTCTTTATCCCTTACCCCACATATTTCAAAACTATCCCTTTTGTATAGTTGCTTACAAATGTCTAAGTCCTCAACTTGCCTATTTTTATGTGTTAACACTAAAGTGCCGCCTCTAGTTTTATTTTGTCTTGTATTTGAAGAGCTCAATATATAATTTGGAAAACTAAATTGAGATAACATTTGTTGGTTTAAAAAATGCTCACTTATACAAATGAAGCCAACTTCTTTCTTTAATTCATTTAGGTAAATTTCAAGTTCATCCTTCTTATTATTTATGCCGCAAAGATTTTGATGATATATAATACAATTTGAGTAGTAATTTTTCTGCAATATTTTGTTAGGAACGAAAAAACTCATCTTTTGTTGATACTAGACAATTGCAAGATTTTACACTATCTGTACTTAAGAGTGAAAGTATGTACTGTTTCAAATGCATAAAAACATTGGCCATAGCCCTATTGTTTACTTTACCTGTATTCCTTGAGAACATTTCATAATTATACTTGAGATGCAGATTAGAGTCAAATAAGTAAACATATTCATATCTGCTATTGTTTTGGTACAGTAACTGATTAAAAATTTCAATTCTATTATTAAATAAATTAACATTACTTTTTAACATAAAATTAGCTGAGCATAGAATAATGTTGGTATGTGTTATAGATTCTAATTTGCTTTTTATGCAATCAACAAGCTCTTCATACCTTTGTGACACTTGGAAATCTTTCTTCCCGATTAATATGATGCAAAAATCATCCAAAGTGTAATTTATAAGTTTCTGATCTAAAGTTTCAATTAACTGCAAAATACTAGCGTTTGGCATACAGAAGTGACACACCCTCATGTTTTGAAAAGTGTTCGTTGCGCTGTTTAATATGTTATTTACATTATTATCACTTATTATACACATTTTACTTATTCTACCAGTGTTTGACAATTTTGACAACTTTGACATTTTATTATAACTACGAGTTTCAGTAATACCCGTTTGTTTAGAGTTGCTAGCGTCCTCTACCAGATGTTGCGATCTCAGCTTCTCAGTGTTGTCGGTATCCTCATAATCCGCTACCTTAAAGTCATTGATTGTTCCACGTCGTTTACGGCCAGATCCAATAGATGGCGTTGAACATAATTTCATCGGTGTAAGTGCTGGACTGTTCTGGTGTATTGTGAAGTCTAATTTAGAACCTGCAAGATTTCTATTTTTTGCTTTCTGGTCCTTTTTCTTCTTGCTCGTACTTGTACATATATGGGTAAGTTTTTGTTTGTGCGTTTTTTTCTAAAAGCAAATTATCAATCTCATTTTCTGCAATGGCCAGTTTTTCTTCTAATTGACTGATTCTTAATCTCAACTCTTTTACTTCATTTGGTGAAGTTGTGTGTAAGTCTGGTATGGGATAGCTCCGATTAAAATTCCCTGAAGGTGTTGAAGTCAGCGATGTGTACTCATCATCCCCTTCCAACGACTCTGACAAAGCCTCAAACGAATTATGGGTAAATATAGCTGCTTTATGGGTTTTCCTTATTGTAATATTTTCGTTTTCTTCTGTCATCGTGATTGAAAGTTAGATAAAAATAAAATGAAATGAAAAAAACTCAAAAAGACACAAAAAGACACAAGTTGTGGCAGTGTGATTAGTTCTTCCGCTGTCTAAAAGATGTCTCTGCACTCAGTTTTTCTGCATTTAATTATCTGTGTCGATAGACTGCTTTACCGACAGTGGTGATTTATTTATTGACCAATCCTGTGTTCAGCAAGACATTTTCTTCTGTGTGACTGCCCTGTTTGACCAACAGTGATAACTTGATAGATCCAATCACATGATGAGCAGGAATTTTTAAATTGTCAACGATATTGTAAATATTATTTATGTTAATATATCATAATATTATCATGGTAATGTTCACTTTTGCGAATGCTTTTAATGTACTTCCACTAAAACTTACTATTTCTGCCGCAAATGTCCAACTCAGTATTCCGAGAAGTGTCCGTATTCACAATTAGTGACTGCTATTGAACTGTTAGTAGTTCTATCACTATATGATCGATTTTTTAGTCACTAACAATGTCACATGATATTTGCACTGCGCACTTTCACTTAAGTTTAAAAAAAGATGTATATTTTACGGAGATATATTTTATTTAATAAATTATTACGGAGCTACTTGTTTACGTGCAGGTGGCGCCACCGAGGACTTTATATAGATATGGGTTATTTTTTAATTTTTTTCACAACTCACACACAACGCTATCTAGTCCTAAACTAAGCAGAGCTTGTACTATGGGTACTAGAATAACTGATACTAATACATATATACTTTTCTTTCGTAAATTTATTTTTATTTTTATTTATTTAACTTTTGCACAAATAAATAGTACATAGGCGGACTTAATGCCTTATGGCATTCTCTTACAGTCAACCTAGGGTGGTGCAGAGATAAGCATAGGTAGGTGCAGATAAGACAAATGAATAATTATTGATATGTAAATAATAGACGAAGTACATATTATAGGTATAAAATACGTAATAAATATACATAGTACTGAAAAAAAATAAAAAATATATAACAATTTGTAACATATTAAATACATACATTTATAAATAAAATAATAATAATATATACATAATTATACAGGTTAGCCTTACAGGAGAAGTTGATAATTATATAAGATAAATAAGAAATATTATGATGATTCTGCCAATTGCTCAGTCAAGAGTTTACGCACATTAATCTTAAAACTGTAACGAGTTGTTGTCATCCTGATTTCCAGAGGTAGCGCATTCCACAGAAGAACGGATTGAACGAAGAAAGACATATTTATTATACATAGAAACACCCAGACTAAGACAAACCGCAATGTTCATGCTCACAAAGATTTGTCTTAAGTGGGAATCGAACCCACGATTTTGGCGTCGCAGGCAGGTACACTACCCACTCCGCCATCCGGTCGTCATTGTTACAAAATAGTAAAGTCCACCATATTTTACCCTAAGGGATGCAATACAGATCATACTTAAATCTGTAAAGGTTATAGATACTAATTACACTTTTTAAATACATTTGTTTGGGAACTATTTATTACCAAATTATCACCAATTTACACAAAAATAACAAAATTGTAATACTAAAGGTTGTTAAACACATAGTAAGGTTTATTACACATTTTATGGCATAATTAAGTTAAATTTAAACTTTTTCTATTTACTAGTAATATTGCTACAAATATTATAGTCATTTAAATACATTAAGTTAATAAACCCAGTGTTTATGTACTAAGAGAATTGTAAAGAACACGGTACAAGCAATTCTCTAGTTCTTCGCTGAAACAACACATCTATTTACTCTTCTTTGTAATTGCTCATGCAGTGCAATTGCCACTTTCCTTTGTCCAGAGAAGCGGGCGTTGCTGCTAGAGGTACACATTTTATAAAGAAGTAATAAATAATAGTTTATAAAACTAAAAAACACGCTTTTAAAGTACTTCTAACTAAAAAGTGAAAAATAATTCCTAATAGAAGTATTTATTTTCTACTTTTTAATTTGGTTTATTTATAAGAGCGTTTTTTTTTTAATTTTTTAATTTTTTTTTATCGAATCATTGCATTGTCATCGATCTTTGACAGGTGTGCAAAATTTAAATGAAATCAGTCCGTTTAAAGTGGGTCAAAATCGAGTCCAAAGGAGTCGGTTACATACATACATACAGGTGAAGCTAATATAAGCGTGTTAAAAATACGTAATTATTTATGGTCTTCTTCTTCGTCGTGTCGATGGTTGAGTCAAATTCTATTTTAATTTGCCATAGTAGTGAAAGGATTAGCTAATTCGCTTTGGAGAACTCGCGAATTGCCCAGGGTGCGCCGCCGCGCCGGACGTAGATTATTTATGGTAAAATTGATTGCCTCCTTGGTCTTACAATTGATAAATCGATTGATCGCTCATCACGGTCATCAGGTGGACAAAGTTTTCTTAAGCATTTTTTAAGTGTACAGATGGCGTAGTCAAAGCGGTCGCCTCGCCACTTTTAACTGCGCTGGTGTTGTGGGTTCGATCCCCACACGGGACCTTTTTTTGTGTGATCCGCAAAGATTTTTTCTAACTCTGAGTGTAATTTGTGTGTGTAAAATGTACGTTTGTGACTACCTCCGCAAAAATAAAAATCATTTTTACTCCAATCAATTTTAAGTGGAGTTTAATATTGTGCTGTAGATGGTGACTAAATGAACTTCTTTCATATGAGTCCTAAACATAACAGGTGAAGTGTTAGTATTGTACGCCTCTGCCCTATCCTTCAGAGTACTATAAGCATAATTATATGCTAAGTATACCTATCCAAATTAAATGGACGTCAGCCCTAGTCAGCCGAAAACAAACCTACTTATCTTCATTGGAGTAACTGGAGTATAATTAATGAGGCGCTGTGTTCTAGATTTCAAGTTTACTTTTTGGTAATGGATACTTTTCTGTAGTTCTTTTTGTTGTATTAATTATACGAAGAAAAGCTCATTACAATTCTTTAAAGAAAATAACGACGTATTTTTTGTTATTAGGAAAGTTTGGATAATTTATTTAATGTAATAAAAAAACTGCCTCGTTGGTCTAGTGGTTAGCGTATGCGTCTCTCACCGTGAGGTTTCGGGTTTGATTCCCGGGCCAAATATTATTTGTGATCTTTCCATCAGCAAATTCACGATAGCAGCACGCAGTTGTAATTGTACCCAATTCCAACGATGCCGATAGGCTCACTCCTAATCCCATGGGACCTAAACATAATAGGTGAAATGTGGGTGATGTACACCTCTGCCACACCCTACTAAATAATCCAGGAGTGATGTTTAGTTATGTAACGAAAAAAAAATTAAAGATATAAAAATGTCTGTGAGCTTAAATGTGATTGTCGGCTCGATATAAATATTGAGTTTTCTGACAAGCAATCTCCAGCAGCAGAGCGAAGGCTAGACTTTTATCCAATAGTATAAAGGTCAACCAAAGGTCGACATTGCAGACGAACTAGCGAGAAGGGGATCAGATACGACAGTACAAGGCCCGCAACCTCTTCTTCCAATCCCCTTCACGCAATACCGGACCTGGATCCGCCAAAGATCGATAGAGACCCAAAACCAACGATGGTCAGAGATCGGTGAATGTCGGCAAGCCAAACTTGCAATACCGCAAGCCAATCATCGACTCACAAAAAACCTCCTAAGACTAAACAAAACAAATCTAAAAATAATGATAGGGTTAATAACGGGTCATTGTCCCTTGAACAAACACCTATACACAATAAAGATCACTGACAGTCCTCTCTGTCGAGGATGTCTTGACGCCGAAGAAACGGTCTCCCACGTAGTCCTGGAATGTAGGGCCGTTACTTCTCAACGGGAACAAATCCTCGGAACAGTGAGGTCACTCCGCGAAGCCTGTGAAGTCCCCAGGAAACTTCTGAGCTTCTGGGCGGAGTTAGGCTGGCTATGTTAGCCAGGAGTCTCCACGCACAATGGACCAAATGAGAGTCTAAGTGCGGAAAAATGAGTCCACTTTCCATTCCATTCCATTCCAAAGATCAACCATATTAGACAAAGAGTAAGCATATCGAAGCGCCACAAAATAATGAGCTACACAAACTACACAGGACTTCACATAAGAATTACTTGTCGAGATATAAGTGAATTTTATTATTGAGAATACGGGTTACTCACGTTACTTTAGCCGGGATATGCCGACTAGTTTCGAATCTTCCGTCATGATTTTATCATTAAAATACTAAATAATCGTGTATTTATATAATTTAAAATATTTAAAACGTATCGTTTGTAGTTATTTAATAAAATTGATGTCAATGTTTATTACTAACCTACTGTGGTTGCTTTGTTTTTTTTTCAGCGCCCATTCATTAGAAGGATTTTGTGTTTCGAAATTTGAATCACTTTGCCTCACTAGTGAGTAAAAATGGTTATTACTCACTGAATTCTGGCAAGCAAACGATGTTTTTCGTGCTGGTGTGGTAAAAAATATTTTTATAGTGCAAGTGGTATCGCTAGAGTTGGGCCTCGGAGATAGCTCGTTTACTTTATCCATATCGAAAGTTTCACAATAGCACCACGGAGCTGGAATTGTGCCCGGTGGATGGCGATAGGCTCACCTCCTATCCCATGGGCACTAAACATAACAGGTGAAATGTGGTTGTTGCACACCACACCCTGATTTTTATGTATTAAAAGTTTTTTTTTTTAAACTCTTGCGATTTATTTAAATTGTATTAGTTCACTTCACGGTAAACATATTTCTTTATGAATTACCACAGCCTCCTAATTGCGTTACTACATGACATATCTTAATATAGGAAGGGTGTTGTACACCTCTGCCACACTTTTCTGGGTAATATAAGTCACCCATATTACCCATATTACCATGGGATAGAGGGTGAGCCTATCGCCATCCACCGGGCACAATTACAACACTGTGCTGCTATTGTGAATTTACTGACGGAAAGTTCACAACTAACACTTTGCCCGATCCGGTATTCGAACCCAAGACCACAAAATCGACAAAAGCACTAACACGATGTCTGAAACAAAATAGTGATTATTTTTAGCAGATATTACTTTCTTTTTGGTAGGAAATTAACGTGAAATACTGATCCAAGCTTCTTCTTATGGACTCATGAATACAAAAGTAAAAAAAAAACATCACCAGAAATTGTTTTTCGTCTCATCCATGTTAACCCACAAAAACCTATATTATGTAATTTCGAATAGCAAACTAAAACTCGATGAAATTGCGTGCGACGAAAGGATGGCGGTAAACGAAACGTCACCAAGCAGACTTTGAAAATAAAAAGTATATCCGTTCCTGCCAACGTTTCATTCTTTGCCGCTAATTGGAATCGCTTTACAGGCGACGACGGACGTCCAATTTTATTTCGCTTTCAAGTTAAATGTCCTTTTAGGAGGATAAGAAGGATGATGTCGACTTTAATGACAACTAGAGGCTTTATTATTTCAATTCGGATTTCGTGGTAGAGTACATTATTTAGAAGAATCAAGCTGTAGTAGTGTTTTAAGGAACATTTAAATCTGTAATTCGGCGATGACAAAGTAGAAATAATTAAAATATGTCCATCCCTTCTTGAGTAATAAATGGTGATCCGAAATATCCTTAAGCAATCATACTGGAGGTAAATGACATAGTGTCAATAGCTTGATTCAGTAAATGCTTCTGAGAGTAATAGTTTTCTGACTGTTTCTGAAATAATAATATTACCATAGACTAGACTGTCCCACTATATTGAATTTTTTTACGGTTAAGTTTAAGACTTTCCACTGCAAACTTTCTTTTTCACCGCACCGCACCTTGAGCTTTAGGGTCGCAGTTGACAGGGAGCAGAGCATCTTGGACGGAGCGCAGAGATATTTTTTCTATGAAAATATGTTAACAAACGTTGGGTGTTGACGCTGACGCTTGCTTCCAACTGCCAGCTTTTAAAAGCATGTTCTAAATCACTAAGAAGTGTTTTAACAAGCTTATTCTGATACTTTTTCGACTTTTTCTGAGTTGTAATTTTTTTTAAGACTATTTTGCAACGTGTGGAAATTTTGTTGAATAATATTTGTGATGACTTCATCTCGATGTTATTTACATCCATTGTAATTTAATGTTAAATTTTGTTTAAAACTTGTTTTAACTACTTTTAAGGGTATACTTCATAATTTCAAAAAAATATTAGAGGACTATGTTTTAAGTGGGGGTCCGCAAAAAGGACGTTCACCCCACATGTTTTCTTATTTTCCTGTTGCTTCCATCGTTTGTAGTAGTCAAGACCGTATAGTAAAATATCACAATTAAACGGTCATGAGCGGAAATACGTTGATTGTTCATTCTTTTCCCTTAATTGGAAATGTCTTACACCAATAGCCTCTTGTAGCTAATGCTACTAAAGGCTATTGAGTGTAAGCCCATTTTCCCTAATGAGTACGACGGGTAACACTGAATAGTGGTATTTCATGATAAAAACTGTTTTGGGTTAAGGTCACCGTCATCTTATAGTGTTCAGGGATAGCAGCAAATAAAGTAATAGCTGATGCAATTTTGTTTCAAGCAAAATTAGATCGTATTTTTTGTTTTAAATAGGTGCAATGGTCACTAAATAAGTTTAAAGTATTTTGAATCGTAAACCAGAGAAATAAGAATGAAATTTGATTATTATAGAATTGTGTAGGTAACCAAAGAAAATATTGTACACTTTGAGGTAAGCTAAATTGCACCATATATTAGACGAAACTAAGTTGATATTTCTTTAAATATTTTCGCAAAAAAACCTTCTTCTCCTCTTTATTCTACGGTACAGGTACATTTTAGTTCCATATGAAACAGTCAATAAAATAAACAAGATTAATTAACACAAAAACTTGTTGTTCTTAATCCTCTTTTGAGCAGTTATTTTTACCTTCTTAAAATATGATTTCATATTTAATAAAATTATTTAGAGACAAAATGATGCAATCAAATGAATACGGCAGGACCAGTACCATCCCTAGTTTACCCGCATAGCGACTCGTCGAACATCATTAAGCTTCAAAGTGATAGGCGAGTCTAACGCAAAAATTCCACTCATTTCCCCTAATTGGAATTACTTCACGCTCCAGCGGCATTTTCAAATTGAATATATTTTCGTTCACAAAATATGGGGTTATTTGCTATGTTCCATAAACTTATTCAAAGTACATGTACGACCTATTAGTGAGATGAAAACATAAATTTTGCCAAGTGAAAATTTTACGAGTAAATACGGTGACATTTTGAATTTTTGTCGAATTACAACGTGTTTAAGCGGGGTTGGCGTTATTTTTATTAAATACCTCTTTTACGGGAAAACCGTTAGGGTTATGGCATCTCATGTTTATGTAAGTGGAAAGCTACGAGTACGTAATGTTTTAAGTAATGAAATTATCATCGTTTGCCATCAGCTCCTAGACCTATCTTCAGCGTTATGCTTTAAATGCAAAGAATGATAATATAAAATATTATGTTAAAACCTGAAAAGGTTGGTACCTTATAGATAAGTTATTAGATAAGTTAAGTTATGGTGGATAAAGTATTTTTATTTTACAGCTTTTATTTGCCTTCAGTCAATTGCAAGGCAAGAAATCAATTATCCAATCTTAAACACAATTTTATCTTATTTCAACTTCTTATTCATTATAGCATTTATTATGGGGCCGGCAGGATTTGAACCTGCGACCTTCTACACCGCCGCTGGCCGCGCTCTTGCCAGGGCCCTAAATTTCTCAACTGTATGTTACGTCATTTCGTGTCGTCACGTTCATCCATTTGACGACGCATGAGGTCACAGGTTCAAATCCTGCCGGTCCCATATTTTTTCAACTATTTCTTAGTATAACTTTATCTTCAGTTCATCTTTCTACAAAACACGTTAACGGCACAATAATATTCTTGAAAATAAAGCAACATATCACATTTCCTAAGAACAATATATCAGCAAACATATATACATTACCAAAACAAAGCCCCAGTCGATGACCTTCACAAAACACATTTTCGCTAACAAGCGTCGACGCTTCAATAACTTCGAATAAGCACAAATATTCTGACGAAACCACACATTCCCTCCATTCCAATAAACTCCATGAGATAGGTATGTAAGATAAACTGTCATAGAGAATTTGTGCCGCAACTTCCAACGGTGGGATGAAAAGTGGAAATGTTGGCTATTAGGAATTTTATAACATTCCCGTATTTGGGACGAAAGTTTTGCGTTCGTGGTGTGATATTAAAATCAGTACTGACATTTTGAGCAGATTTATACATATAACAAGCTGACCCGACAGACGTTGTCCTGTCCTAACAATGCATACATTATCTGTGACGATATTTGCAGTACACCTTCTGTCAATGTTATGTCAAACCCCATAAAGTACATTCAAAAAGTTCATACTGTCAAAAGCGCTAAGGTTACGTTAGAAAATCATTAGAAAATTTAATATAGTGGTTAAGTATTCGTAAAATTTTATCATTTTCCACGCAAGTTGCCTAGTCTTTTATTTCATAAGAACCATCTCCTGACTATAACAAACACAACATAAAAAGAATCAGCGAAATCGGTGCAGCCGATCCCGCGTGATGCCGTGACAACGGAAAACGGGTTTCATTTTTATATATATAGATAGTGTTTTGCTTTCAGTTTTCTTATTAACTATCCTCGTATATCGATCAAAACAATAACCGATGAAGCACTGACCATTATCTAGATATATAGAAAGAACAATAATTTATATTGCAATAATACTATATAGCCACGAAAGAGCGGTCTTCTAGCACCGGTTTTTTCAGCTTAAATGGCGAAAGCAATGCTGTAACACTCAATTCTCATAAAAAATAAATGATTTTTCAATTATTCAATCTAGAAACTGTGGTAATAAAAAAAGTCATTATGTCGCATTTATTCTGTACCTTTAAACTATGTGTGTCAAGATGCATCAAAATCCATTCAGTATATGTTGCGTGAAAATGTGACAAACATACACAGATTATAATAAACTTTTACATTTATAATATTATTATTAGCAAGATGTATTAGAATACAAAAGACAAGCAACAAAGCAACTAACACTTTAAGAATAGAAGATTACTAAGAAGTTGCTATCTAGAGATGTTAATTTCAGTATGCACGAGTTACCATGTAGTGAGAGCAATTCAAATAGGAATGCAATAACACAGAAGTACTTCCTCGTAACAACCTACCATCTAAAGCCTATTTGAGGGACAATGTTGGTGATTGTGTCATTTACCGGCCAGTATTAACTTCTGTTAGGACAGTTCACACGAGCTTGGTACAGGCAAAAACAAAAGTAGCTGAACACATCAAAAAAATATCTTCCGTACTAATCACATTTTACATATTTCAGATATTCATCATATAAAATAATGTACTTATTATCGATTACTAAAAGTTTTAATTCATCAAATCATTAAAGAATTACAATATTAAGAAATAAGTGGCTTTGAAGACTTGTTTGTGTGTATATACTTCTGCATCTGACTGTACTTATCTTACATGTAGTAAGAGCAATTCAAATAGGAATGCAATAATACAGAAGTACTTCCTCGTAACTACCTCCCATCTTAAGCCTATTTGAGGGACAATGTTGGTGGACAATTACATCCCGTTAGAGCAGAAGAGCTTGGCAACGAAATAATTAACAATGTTTAATGTAACACAACAATAACTTTAAATATAATAATTATTATTACACTTGAAAAATTATTAACTGTCAAATTACATTTTTAACATAAAAATATCCTTTATATAAAATAATGTACTTATTATCGATAGCTATAAGTTTTTATTTATTTAATCATTAAAGAATATCGGTTTTAAGAAATGAGTGGCTTTGAAAGCTTGTTTGTTACAACACTTACTACAACTAGCTACTACTTTATCTGACTGTAATATCAGTCAGTCTCTTTTTGCATAAAAAAGCATAGCAAATATTACTAATCTTTTTAAATTGCCTTCAATAAAATCACTTAATAGTTAAAATTGAAATTTTAATAGGCATCATTCATCAGTGTCATGTACTTTATAATTAGTTCGTTTCGATTACTCTATTTTATTTTTACGACATAACTAAATGATAAATTCCAGACTAGTGTAAACTAGGCCTTATGAAGTCAGAAATAGATGGAAAATGATCAAACGATTTGTATTCTGCCTCTATTTGAACTACGATGAATGATCGAATAGAGTAGTGTTTGATAAAATACTATGGGAATTGCTAGTGTGAAAAGTTGTAAAAACATTGTGAAAAAATTTTATACCGTACCTACATTTTAGACTTATATACCTAGCTCAAACTCTAACATAAGAATAAATAAATAAATATTTCACAACTCACACACAATGCCATCTAGTCCCAAACTAAGCAGAGCTTGTACTATGGGTACCTACTAGAATAACTGATACAAATACATTTATACTTTTCTTTTGTAAATACATACTTATTATACATAGAAACACCCAGACTAAGACAAACTCCCATGTTCATGCACACAAAGATTTGTCTTAAGTGGGAATCAAACCCTCGGCGTCGCAGGCAGGTACACTACCCACTCCGCCATCCGGTCGTCAAAAGAAGGGTGATAACACCCACATTTGACCTGTTATATTTACACATGACATGTGTGGTTAAGAAAGGTGGCTCACCTATCGCCATCACCGGGCACAATTCAACCTCCATGCTGCTGTTGAGAATTTCCTGCTGGCTAAATCCCTAATAACGTTTTTGTACGACCCGGTAAGCGAACCCTGACCCTGACTTCACGGTGAGAGGCGTATACGCAAACCAACGAGGCGTTGCATTTGTTCAATAAAAGTTTTCAAAGCTCTAGCTGTGATTTAGAAATGCGATAGGAACTCACTATCTACAATTTAGCCTGGCATCCAAATAAAATGTCGACGGTTCCTGTCATCCCGTCACAGGATTAGATTTGTTCCTTCCCTATTTGTCCAAATACTTCGTTACTTCGCAAAGGAAACGAGAGTACCGACGGATAAGTTACTGATGTGTGACGCAAGGATATTTCTCCCTTTTTCCCTTGTATAGATGGCTACACATCAACCTATAATTGCCAGCATAAGATGGTTTCGCGATGGACTTACTGCCCGTGCTATGCGCAGACCAGCTAATACTGGTATGTATAGGTTGATCGGGAGCCGTGTGTACAGTGTTAATCTCTTGCGTTTCGGGTATTTTCCTGTTAGCAAAAAGGATTTGGGAGCTTGTTTAGTTAGTTTGGTAGTTACATACATTTCTTTTTGTAAATCAACTGGTCAAGTTGCGAGTGGGTAGTTTGCTTAGCGATTAACCAATTTCAATAAAAATAAAGAATCTGAAAAATATTCTCATAAAGGCAAATGTTTGTTTTAAAATATAAAATTGAATATTGAACAAACTATTAAAACAATAACATACAATTAGTTTCATAGTTTATACATTACGTAAACAAAAGCTAGTAAAATTTAATTTGCTCTAAGTTTTTACAGTGGAATGAAAGTGTAAGATTACATGGAGCAGCTGTCGCAAGGCTTCAGGCTTTAGAATTGTAGAGTGTCCGGAGCAAACGTCGCGGAGGTTCACATTGTAGCTGGGATCGAGCGGTGCAACTTCAACTCGACGTATTGTGTGATCCTAGACAGCACGTGTACTGTTGAGAAATGTTTCTCTCCATGTTCCCTATTAGTATAGTGTCCGGCGAAAACGTCGCGGAGGTTCACATTGCAGCTGGGACCGAGGGGTGCGACTTCAACTCAACGAATTGTGTGTTTCTAGACAGCACGTGTACTGTTGAGAAACGTTTCACTCCAACCCTATTAGTAGAAGTTTTTGTCTCAAATTCTATTTGTACTTAGATCTAGCATCTAAGTACAAATAGAATTTGAGACAAAAACTTGCTAGACTATTTAGGTAAGTGTTCAGGTTTTAGTATTTTGAAATGATTATGTAGTTATCTTAGTTTTATTTGATTAAATAAACTTATCAAGTTACAATCAAGTGCTTAATCGGACGATTTTTTGGTTTAGAAATGCAAAAAACTGTCAATCAAAGATTTTTTATAAAATAAAATTTTATGTTTCACATTTTCAATTAAGAAACACGATATAAATAAAAACATAAAGACAGGTTTATATTTTCATTTCATAGTCCATTTCTTACGTAAACATCAACTACTGAAATTTTATTTTCTTGAAGTGTTTAAAGAGAAATAAAAGAGTAGGATTACATGGAGCAGCTGTCACAAGGCTTCAGGCTTTAGATTTGTAGTGTCCGGAGCTTGAACATCGCGGAGGTTCACATTGCAAATAGGACCGAGGATGCGACTTCAACTCGCCGTATTGTCTGTTTCTAGACAGCACGTGTGCTGTTTAGAAATGTTTCACTCTAAGTTTCTTATTATTTGTAGAATTGTTCGTCTCAAATGCTATTTGGTCTTAGATGCTAATGCTAGTATATTTAATGACTCAGATTATCGTAAAATTAGTCAGTTTAGGTACACGTGCTTTCTCGAAACACACAGTTTCAAAACAGAACGTGTTCTTTTGAGAAAAGGTCACTTCATCTTTCTTATTATTTGTAATTTTTGTTAAAATAATTACGTCTTTAGATTTTCGTATTTTATTAAACTACAATGTGGTGCATGGGGCAGAGGCGTTATTTTTTACTTAAGTGGATTAAACGCCAGATTCAAAGCTGTTCATGGATTTGCATTTAAATCTGGGTTTGTGGCAAACTGCTGCGAGTTCCAGGCAATCACATTTCTTTTTGCAGACACTGTATTTAATATTCTTTTCAAATGTACTTCGAAATAATGAAAACGGTTACTCGGACCTGACTACACAAAAGTGATGAACTGTAATATCTACGGAACGAAAAATCCTTATCCTATTATTTCCAGGGATATTGTTCAAGTATTTTGTAAAACCTTTTGATCAGGGTTCATCCTCCGACTCACAATTACCATGGGCTCAACAAATTGATTTGAAAAACGATCGCATTTTGAAGGCATTAAGTCAAACGATTTTGTTTGATGTTCCTTCTTTATTGATGAGATGAAAAATCTTCCGGCATCTCCACGAATATTAAAAGCGGGACTTAAGATGGCGTTTATTAAAAATATAACGTTCTATGATCTTGTTTGAAAACGTTGAGGCGTTTTATAGGTGAAACAAAAGCCGGAAAAGCATTTAATTTGCTTTTAATACTCAAAATTTTCAATGTAGTGCTGTGAATGATTTTTATACAATAGTTAGAATTGTTAAGTAAAGAGTCTAGTCTACATAAATTGATTACTTGAAGTTGACTATACTTGAACTGTATGTACATGTATAATAATTTGTAATGTGGGTACATGAGTTATAAATTATAGTGTCAGGAGCAACGTGTTTATCTCAATCAGTAACTTTTGCTGTAAACATGTTAAATTGTAGTGTTATTTTCTCACTAGGAATAACTCTTGTGTCGTGAGGGTGTTTACAAACATACATTTCACACACACAAAGCACACATCTAACAAAGATTTGTACCGAGTGGGGACATCGAACCCACAACCCCAGCGCAGTTGAAAACGGCGAGGCGACCGCTTTAACAACTACGCAAATCGTGCACTATCAATGTACAATTACAAGTGTCAGTTTATTTTCTGCATATCCAAGGTTAAACGTTTCATTGGTGGCTAATTAACAAAAACATTCCGACATGCTTTCGTTTAAGAATTTGCAATATTTTCGCTACAAGTAACGGTGAAAAACCTTGCTACCGCATTGCGTACATATTCATATTTTTACTTAATAATGCATAAAGTACGTCTCACTCACGTCAGCACAGGAATTTACTCCCAGCTCATGTTTGAAATGAAAAAGTTGATTATAATTTGTAGTAACATGTTGCAGGTTGGCGGCCAAAATGAATGTACCTTACGTAGGTTACGAAAAATTCTGGCTGAAAAATAAAATTTAAGAGGGACCAATTGCTTGGATGTTTTCCATACAAAAGTAATATGGGTTTAACTTTAATATTATTAAGTGACTATCTACTCGTATTTTTATATACAAATAATATCTAAAACACTAAAATCCATGTTGATTAGCGGCCATTATTAGTATAGAAATTCAGTTCGTATGTAACTCAATTAATGATTTAAACAATTTTGATAATAAAATAATTTTTAACAAAAAAAAAAACCGACTTCAAAAAGTAGGTAAACTAAAAAGCAAAAAATAAATTTACTTCGCACAAAATAATACGTTTTTTCATTTAGTTAAATAGAAATTATTAAATAATTATTTTATAATTCTGAAGTCGGTGCCAAGTAAATCGGATAATTAAGAACTAAGATTCAGTCAGAAAATAGTTGTTAGAAAGATTGATATTATCTATACAGAGTTATTGTTTACTTGACACCGACTTCAGAATTATAAAATAATTATTTAATAATTTCTATTTAACTAAATGAAAAAACGTATTATTTTGTGCGAAGTAAATTTATTTTTTGCTTTTTAGTTTACCTACTTTTTGAAGTCGGTTTTTTTTTTGTTAAAAATTATTTTATTTTACAATTTTAAGTGATGCGTAGACCGAGCAAGAATGTTTCTTGAATGAGGAGACGACGGTTACTTGAGACGGAAAACTTATTAATAATAATCCCCATACTCCTAACCGTTGAGGAGTTGTACCTTCCAGCATCAGCTCAGCAACTTAAAATGCAAATATCCAAGTAGTTTTAGGAAATATACGAAAAACAATATAGAAGCCTTTGAAATTTGAGGCTTACTCATGATTTCTCTAGGATCCCATCATCAAATCTTGACCTCATATTATGAATATACATAAGTAATATTCAACGTCTCGCCTCATCTGTGTCTAACTTGAAAGAATACAGTAAACGGCCCCAAGGAGCCTATATTTAAAGAATTATCCCCGTACTCCTAACCGTTGAGGAGTTGTACCTTCCAGCATCAGCTCAGCAACATAAAATGCTGATTACTAGATGCAAATATCCAATTAATTTTAGATAATATACAAAAAACAATATAGAAGCCTTTTAAATTTGAGGGTTGCCCTCGATTTCTCTAAGATCCCATCATCAGAACGTGACTTGAAAAAAATGGGACCACATGACGAGTATATCCTCTCAAACAAAAAAAGAATTTCTCAAATCGGTCCAGGCGTCTTCGAGTAATCGGTGAACAAACATAAAAAAAAAAAAAAAAAAAAAAAAATACAACCGAATTGAGAACCTCCTCCTTTTTTTGAAGTCGGTTAAAAATGGCCACGATCATTCATGCGTTTTATTATTTTAGATTTTTCTAGAAGCTAAATTTTTTTCTAAAACTAAATAATATTAAAGTTAAACCCATATTACGTTAATATGAAAACACGGCGCTCGGGAGACAACCCTTTAAGTAGTGAGTATAAAATAAAACACTGCGAAGCGAGCATAGCGTATAAATGTCAGAGTAGTTAGGCAGACGTAACGATGCTGTTGGCGTAGCGCAATGATTTGAAATAGTATCAATATATTTTTAGGAAGGTTTTTAAACATTTTTATTAAAATATATACTTTTAGGAATTTTCAAGATAGTGCACGTACACGTCGTGCGAGTCGCACTCTCTTAAAAATTCCTAAAAGTATAAGCGAAACCGCGGTCGACTAAATAGACCAACATTACGTGAGTAACACCCGTATTTTATGGTTCGAATAATGTTTTTTAAACATATTAAAATTTAAGTTGTATAAATAAAATATAATATAAAGTAAAAAAAAATATTCACTGATATCGCTCGTGTCGACTTAGGCTTACAATATTTAAATTAATTTGAAACTGGTTAACTACTTTATCTAGCTTAAACCCAATTTGTAAGGTTCTTAATTTCAGCCGGGTTTAAAAGGTAATAGACAAGCAGACTTATTAGAAATTTGAGCCAAAATACAGTAGCAGTTATTTTTAATTATTTCGAACACATAGTATTTCGATAATTATAGAATCTATCTAGACTAAAAACTTAATTTAGATATGCTCAATTTCATCAACATTCAATAAATAATATTCAGATATACATTGTAACATATTGTACGGCGATCATGAGCTTCGTAGGTCAAAACTGATGTAAAAATTTACAGCCTCTCGTTTTTTCAAAAATTCTAAATCACGTAATTATTATGTGGATAAATTATACCTATGCTTGACATTTCAAAATGACTTGCATCATTCAGCCGACTGGTGAAGCTCAGCGTCGTCTCCATGAAGCGCGGATATTGTCCACTACCCTCACTGTTCTCTAATTATTGAAAAATGTTCTGAAATCGCGAAAGTTTACAAACATAGCCTATTTTTATTAAAACTGACGTGAGTTTGTAACATTATTCAAATTATGAAATACGCACTCTCTTGATAATGCCTAGACGTATAGGCGAAACCGCGGTCGACTAAATAGACCAACATTTCGTGAGTAACACCCGTATTTCATAATTTGAATATAATAGCCTCTCGTTTGTCTTTAATTTATCGATTAGTATCAAACAATGTAGTTGTACAGTTGTCAATACACCAAGAACAACAAAACAGTAAACAAAATAAACTGAAATTATTCCAACGTTTCAAGTAAGCTGACTTTATCAAGTAGTTTTCACACGGAAACCCACTCTATCCCCTGTCTGTCGAGATATAGCTGTAACAATTCAATCTAGCGACACTCGCCGACATTCACGAAACTCGATTCAGCTTCAAAAATGGTTTTTATGGTGCTGCGGTATTTTTGTGCTCGACTGCATAGCTAGTGTTGGTTTTTGCTTTTAGTGTGGGTAGAATAAAATTGTTATTTTATTTTATGACCGTGTGTTGGTTTTTTATGCTGAAACTTGATAAACGGTGGCAATATTTTATTTCTAGTAATAGTTAGTCTATTGCCCTCTCCAAAATTCGTGCTGGTTAAGGTTTTAGTTCGTAGTTTGATTTTTTAAGCTCAAAGTTTTATTATTAGAAGCTGCGCGGACCGTTTTACTTAATTTATTTTATTTTATTTTATTATATTTTACACTCAGCTGCCCACTGTGCTTCCAGTTTTCTATTACGCACAGTGAGCCACACAAGTAGATAAAAAAATTACACACAGATTAGGCACATAGTTTATAGGTAATAGCTTTAAAATAACAAACACAAACATAAAAATTGTCAAAATTTGGTAAAGATTGAACAAGGATAACTGCGGTCGGGCATTGGATGGAACCTACCAGGTTGCCATTTAAAGATCTATGGCAGTCGTTACGGTGAGTCAGAGACCAGAAAGGCGGACAACTAGTCTAGCAAAAACTATTGCATCACCTCGTACTGGGTTGTGGCGTGTGGTGTTGTGATGGCAGTAGCTTCACGTAATATACTGATACCCAGCTAATTCCGTTAGAGAAGCGACTCCAGTGTAATTAGGAAAAGGTTTCGCGAATGAAATTTGCAACAATAGCAACATACTGCTAGTCATACTAATAAAATAATATGGTGATGGTTGTAACTATAAAACTACTGAATAGATTGAGATGAAATTCAGCACACATCTTCTGCCTGTTCTAATACACATAAAGTTTCTTTACCTTAGTGACTAGTATGCAATATTATTAAATAGGTATTTATTGTTGACTACAATAGATTATACTCGACTCGATTGCCTCGTTGGTGTTTTGGTTAGCGTATGCGCCTCTCACCGCGAGGTCTCTGGTTCAATTCCCGGGTCGGGCAAAGTGTTATTTGTGAACATTCCGTCAAGAAATTCTCAATTGCAGCATGGACTTGGAATTGTGCCCGGTGAATGGTGATAAGCTTACCCTCTATCCCATGGGACCTAAACATAACAGGTGAAATGTGAATGTTGTACTACTCTGCTATACCCTTTTGGGTAATACAGCCGTGATGTTATGTTAGTTACAGTAGATTCTAAAAGCCTATAAACTTAACTGTTCACTCGAAAGGAAATACTAAGAGGTTTATTCAATAAGCGATGCCTTTGCCTTTGAATGTCTAGAATTAGAATTATTACTCAAAGATTTGACTATTCTCAACCACGAAAGCAATTAATTTTGACTTTTGGTTTCAATTGAGAACAGTAGAATCTTTGACGAAAGGAAATTAAATTAGAAATAGCTGTTCTGGTTTAGACTCTTACGAAAGAACACTCGTTCTAATTCAAAGTTTTTTTTTAGAGGCGCTTGAACACGTCAACAAACATTATCAATAAAGTACAAACAGAAATAAATAAAAATAATATACTAATCAAAATAATACTATCGCAATACAACGCGGTAATGCTGCCAGCATTTTGGGTACGAGGCCTTCTGACAGTGACTTATTAAGTTTAGATTAAGTTATTAGACTAATTTAATTTAAGATCCTATAATAGTATGTATATGTTTCTGCAAATAAAGATCTTTGTAACAAAATAATATGATTTGAATTTATATTCAATTAAAAAAAGTACGTAAAGCTTTCGTTAACTTTTCATTGCTTTGGTTAGTATAATCATTTTATAATTTAATTAGAATAGCTAACCTTATTTTTTGCTGTCTGCAAATACAATTAATGTTAAAGTTAATGTCCAAGAAATGTTAAATACTTATCACATGGATCGATTAATTACTAATTCAACATTAAGGGCTATTTTCCAATAGTCTTAAATCAATAGAATTAAATAAATAACCTTTGATACCTTTTATCTGACAATTGAAAAACTAGTCTTGAAATCGGTTTGTCCAATAACCTTATGTAAATAGTTATATAAATATTTAAAAAAAAAGCTACTACTAATTTGCACATACAAATTACTAGTATTCTTGCTTACTTCCTCTAGCAAGCCGTAATTTGCTTGTGTTAAGAGGAAGTTCACGTCCGTGGTGTAATGACCAGGATTCGCACCCACGACCTTTTGATCGTAAGACGTTTATGTCCAAGAAATGTTAAATACTTATCACATGGATCGATTAATTACTAATTAAACATTAAGGGCTATTTTGCAATAGTCTTAAATCAATAGAATTAAATAAATAACCTTTGATACCTTTTATCTGACAATTGAAAAACTAGTCTTGAAATCGGTTTGTACAATAACCTTATGTAAATAGTTCTATAAATATTTAAAAAAAAAGCTACTACTAATTTGCACATACAAATTACTAGTATTCTTGCTTACTTCCTCTAGCAAGCCGTAATTTGCTTGTGTTAAGAGGAAGTTCACGTCCGTGGTGTAATGACCAGGATTCGCACCCACGACCTCTTGATCGTAAGACCGATGCCTTATCCACTGCGCCACAGCCTTTTTGCCGGTATCATACCGCTTTATTGAACATTTTCGGTTCAATTTTACAACTACTTTCTTGAGAAACTAGGGGTAAATGCTGTAAACAGCTTAATTTCCGCTACAACTTCCTTGAAGTTATAAAATTCATACGAGGAAAACGAGTGGCAGCAAAAGTACTGCTATAGTGAAAAGCTTTCTTATTTAAGAAATTTATTTGATACAAGCCTAAGTATAAAATGTTTAAGAGCTAGTTTCTGAGGTTCCGACCCATAAAGTATAACCTGACCGAATTTAAAACTAACACAAGTTACACTTGAAAATAGAACACAGCTGTCACTTTCATTTATGTGTCATATATTATGCTTATTCTGCCAAAAGATTTTATTTAACACCTGTTAAATTGAGGCTAAGCGCCAGTTTCTGAAGTGCCGGATAAATCTTATCTGAGTCATAAAATAAAACCTGACCGAATTTAACAGTGACACAAGTGACACTTGAAAAAGAACACAGCTGTCACTTTGATTTATGTGTGTAATACGCTTATTCTGCCAATAGGGTTTAATTGACATCTGCGAAATTGGGACTAAGTGGTTTTAAATAAACTAACCTTTACTTAGTTTAGATTAAGTTATTAGACTAGTTAAATTTGAGATCCAATAAGATAATAGATTTTTTCTGTTAATAAATAATATACCTTTAGCACTTCTGAAATGCATTTTATTTTATAAAATACTGCCTAAATACATACGTTTTTCAATACCAAAGTAAAAGAAACAGAAATCACATACATTTAAGCTAAAATAACCTAAATTTTTCGTTACTTAAGTTTATACTAAAATAATTACTGAGTATGAACTTAATTACAGAGTAAATAATACTTTAGCACTATAATTCTAAAAGTAAGTCAAATAACTATGGAATGAAACATTAAGAATACACAAATTGAAGTAATAATAAATATATGTTAAGAAAGGAACAGACTGTTATTTAGAAATGTATAAAACATTTATAATATTCTCGAAACCTGTAGTTATAAAATCTTTCAGGTCTATTGTTTCCAAAATACCTTTTAGAGTAAAATAATTCTCCAGTAAAATATGTATTCCCGCTGTGAATGTTTAATTAATACTCGAGCTTCCAAAGGTCTGCCTTCTGATAAAATATATTAATTTCAAAGTACGCCTTTATTCTATTGCAGCAGTTTGATCTAGTTTGCCTTAAATATTCCTTTAGATATTAATATGAAGCTTTAAATTGTTAGTTTTAATATATTTTTTCTTAAAATCACCAGTAATTCGACTCTATTAGCATTTAATGTTGCAATCTCTTTAATATAATGTTTAACCTATAATTACTCAAAATGGAAATAAGCCTAAAGCTGCATGGTACTTGCACCATGGGTGTATGGCTGCTGAGTTATAGGTATTATTTTGCGAAGAGATTTCAAAATATATAAATCCAAATTTACTTGAAATCAAATATCAAATTAATTGATAATATTGAAAAGTTCGTAGCACTTTTCAGTATTTTCAATGAATTTGAAAATTAATAAGCTAACTAATTGCTTTTCCAAAGTCAATTATTAAAAAATAAGTTCGTCAGATGGGCCCTGAATCTCTTGGCCTAATTGTACCTGTGCTTCATGGTTAGTAAATATGTTTACTTACTACGTAAGTGTGCTAATTAAGGATCCATTTACACCTAAGTACGTTGTCTTGTAGCGAGGATGAGTTTTATGTTATGAGGCTATCTTGAGCTGCGCCAGAGGGAAATTAAAAAATTAGATCATAAATGTTAGTTTGAAACTAGGACAAGGCAAAATCCTAATTATATAATAATAATAATTTATTGAAACTTATAAATACTACAATGATCACAACGTATACATTTTACAATAGTTAATACAATTTGTACATAATTGTTATTTATTACAAAAGCAACTGACACCTAAACTAAGCATTGCTTGTGTTATAGGAGTCAGATAGGTACTTCTTCGTGGTAATTACATTTGTATTGACAGCATATTGTGTGGCAATACAGGATGATTTGTACTTAACTAAAATTTAATAAATGAAGTTAAAATAAGAAATAAAATTAAAAAACTACATTAATACTTTTTAGAAATTTAAATTAATATAATATATGTAAAAATTGTTTAAGGATTTATACATCGGATAATATAAGGGTTTCTGTTACATCATAATTTAAAGTAAGTAACCAATTAGTTAGTTTAATTTTTACTTCGTGTCTACTTAGGCTATAAATTAAGATTTGAATATAGTATCAAGTGCACGGTTATACTACGTCCGGCGCACCCTGGGCAGTCTGCAAATTTCCACCAAGCAGACTGGGGAACACCTTTTACCAAGATGGCAAGTCAACACCATGAGAATATGACTGCAGCCATCGACGCGAAAGAAGAAAAAAAAGAAGAAGTGCACGTTTAGCGCGGTCGCAACTACGCTGGTGTTGTGGGTTCGATCCCCACACGGGACCAATCTTTGCGTGATTCGCAAAGATTTATTTTGACTCTGCGTGTGCTTTGTGTGTGTAAAATGTATGTTTGTGAACACCCCGCGACACAAGAGTTATTCCTAGTGAAAAAAATAGAAAAATATATATATTTGTTGCTAAGGTTTCAACAAAAAGTTGACTCGTGATAAAAAAAAATGTTGCTGAAACAATCGAATACCAAATCACTTTAATAATATGTTAAATCTGTAGCCAAAATCATTAATAATTTCAGCAAAATAACATTCACTTTAGTATCTGTTTTATAATAAAAACTAATAAATAAATAAATAATATTAAAAATCTTATTTCAGCAGAATCAGAAGCAGATACTAAAAATAAAACTTTATCTAGTATATTGTAAAAGGTTACGCAACAACAACCTCCTCACTAATAGAAACTTAAACACACAACCTGAATATGCACACCAAATCATATAACAGAATAAGGATGTTTTTTTCCAAGACTTAACTCAAATCAATTGGTACAGAGTCGAAAACATCAAAATTGCTTCGCAATCTTCGGGCTCGAAGAATGCAAATAAAATATAAAATGTGCTTCAATTTTTTAACATTTAAGATTTAAACAATATTAAGGTTGAAAAGCTAAGAATCCAGTAGGACTCAAACATGCACCGCCAGGTAAACGCCCCAGGTGCTATGCCAATTAAGACATGGATTCATAGAAATTTCTCAACCCTCCATACCTGTTAGACAAAACTTACTTGGATACTATATTGGATATAATATTTACTTGGATATAATAATTAACTTAATATGAAAAAAAAGTATATATACTGTGGAAACCGCACCGTGAGCTTTACACCTGAATTGAACTTAACGACTTATTTTCGTAGATTTTTGGACATCTTTGCTAACCATGCAAAACTAAAACGTAACCATGGTAGCAAAATATTGTTGATCATTGTAAGTTTTATCAAGAATGAAACCTGTGTTTTTTTTTGAGTTGAGTCTACAGTTGCCAAGTGCACAAACACCTGCGTATCGAATTTGAATTTTCACTCACCTTCTATGAGTAACAATATACCCTTAAAAATGTTCTTTTTCTGGTATATTCCGGCAAGCAGGCGTATATCCAATATCAGAACAATAGCTTTAATGGATAGATATTATTAATGCTTACAGAACACAAAGGAAGTACCCAAACTTTCCTTCTTACATTACAAAGTAAATCTAATCATACTGAAAGAAATTCCGTTACTCTGTTATGTTAATAACGATGTAACTTCGAAGGCTCTATTGAACAGAAATTGATTGATAGCGATCGTGTTGAAGGCTTTGTTTCGCACGTCAGTCATTATTACGATAAAATATTAATACATTAGGGCTCAAAAGACGTAAGCGCCATTTTACAGGAAAGTAAAAAAACGAAAAGACGTTAACGCCATTTCAAATGTCGCCAAAATGTCGGTTACGCCTTTTGGTCTCTGTGGTATCAATATACTAAAATAAACTCTCTCTCTTATAAAGGTGGTACTTATATTACCTCTGGTGAGTTGTTTTACTAAAAATAATAATATAATTGCCATCTGCTCAATATTATATTGAGGACCCATTGCTTTATAAAATTAAATGGTGCCGATAAAATGGTTTTGAATTTCAATTTTAATTTATTTCAATTTCAATTTCTTTTATTCACACATTATAAGCTTACAGTTAATAACCAAGTCGCTTACATGCAAGTCATACAGTAAAAGAAAGAAAAATTAAAGCCATATAAAAACAAATTACATACATTGAAGATACAATTAAAATATCATAAAAAAGTAATCTTACATAAGTACGTCATCAAATTATGTCATTAAAATTAGTCATAATATTATATTACATTAAATAAGAAATAGATTAGAATACATTAGAAAAAAATAAAATAAATTATAGTAATAAATATCAGACACAATATAAATCATTAATTACAAATAAATTTATTTAAATAAAGCGCGATTGATCATGATTTTTATTTGTTTTCTATTGTTATTTTATTACCTATTAACAAAAAAGCTGACGATTACAAATGTTAAAGTAATAACATTTAATTTTTATTTCATGTTCCTATAAATAATAAATATTAATCAGATGGTCCTTTTGACATTCGCTAAAGAGCTTTTAGTTCCAATTTCGAGTTTTATGACAGGAAGTTTCGTGATGCATGAATAAGTAAATATTCGCATTGTTTAACATGCCAAGTACCTACTTACAGTTTTATAACCTTAGCAAAACGATCTCTGACGACAAGCAGTTATTACTTTATACTTTTTTTATTCTCTAATTCGTATATTTTGTACATGAATGAGAGAATTTAGAGGAAAGAAGAGACAGTAAAACGAGTAATTGTTTCTGAAAGATGTCGTGTTTTTTTGTGGCACAGGGAAATTATACAGTGAGGTGAAATCGCTAACAATTCCTATTAGTTAGGTTTAGGTTTAAAGACATTTATTCTCAAATAAGACTACAAGTCACTTCTATGAGAACATAATTAAACTTAAAATAAAAATATCATATTTTTTTTCGTTTTAGCCTTAAAAATATTACATTAGCAGAACAACTAAACTAATTCCTTTAACATATTACTATGCTTACCCAGCTTATTTATCTAAAAGAGAGTTATCAACCATTAAGTATTCAGCGAGTTTGCATTTGAATACGTTATTTGAGTTTACATTTTTTATTAAGGAAGGTAATCTATTATATAGCTGTGCTCCTTGGTATGTTAAACATTTTTGACCATAATTCGCTCTAATTTTAGGTAATACGAGAAAACTAGCTCGACGTATGCTTCGTTTACTTTGTTGTTTTTGTTTCGTAAAAGTTATGTTTGTATGTATTTTATTATTAAGCACCTTTCTTATAAAGAGACACGTATTTTAAATATATAACTGTTTAACGTGCATGATTTTGGTATCACTGTATATTTTATTTGTAGGTGTCAGATAAGGGTACCGAAAAAGAGTTTTAATAATTTTGTTTTTGGCTATTTGGAGGTTGGATAGATTTATTTTTGTGGCACAGTTAGTACCTACATGCAGAAAGCGCTAGGTTTATTTAAAAGAACATCATGACGCACCTTGTAAAATGACTGATTGAATTATTGAGTATACCGAATACCACAGCGACGGCAGAGAAGATAAGAAGGTAGCTTATGTTAAGGTAGTAATGAACTTTAAAAAAAGTTATTTATTCATTTTAAACTATTTGCACAATTTTTACACAGGCGGACTTAATGCCAAAAGCATTCTTTACCAGTGAACCTAGGGTGGTGCCTGTGACTGAAATAAAAAACGAAACTTAGAAAGTTATTGCATAGTCTAAGAATTTTAGCATACCGATAAGGTGAACCTAGGATTAGTACATAAGAGATATTAATAATACATAAGAGATAATATGCTGGAATTGGTATATAGTTTTCTTGCAATTATCTCCGTTCCTATTACTCCGACGGTTAAAATTTAATTATTTCTTAGTTAATTTTAACACCATCGCAGCAATACAAACGGAGATAATTGCAAATAAATGATTTTTGGGAGCTTTGACCTAGAATAACTTACGACGAAGACACGCGATTTGTTAGGTTTTTTAAGACAACATTAAAAGCGCTTCCATGAAGGTATATACTAAAACATCAGCTTATTATCTCTCATTCCGGGGTGAAATGCTAAAATTCTTACACTGGTGGTAGAGCTCTTGTGAACGAGCTCGAGGACGGCAGCACCACCGCCTCACCTTTAACCTGCCGCTAAATAGTAGTGCTTCCATTACTGTGTTCCGGTTTGGTGGTGAGATCAGGCCCTGAAATTAATAGCACATGAGGCATATCACCTTAGTCCCCAGCTGCAGCGACGCATCTACAATCTGCTTTTGTGGATTGTTGATGCCCATGGGCTGTACTCCGCTTACTCCGGTGGACTACACGATCGTTAGCTGTGAGCGTAGTATAAAAAAAAAAAAAAATAATATGCGATAAAGGTACCGCATTTAAAACTATTATTAAAATTTATTGCTAGGTAGACTTGTTAACATAGTGCAATAATAAACTATGATTATTCTGTATGTAAAAATCTCGTAAAAAAACTTGTTATCTTCTTTGCGTATAAATTATCTCAATTGATAAATCCGCATTGCGACTATGTTTGAAACATCCGAGTCCTCGGGCAATCTTCGGCTATTCTATCTTCGGCCCAACGAGGTCGGAATAACCTTGTTACGCCCTGATTTGTAATAAAATTAGTCTCAATTTGTCGGACTTGTTTCACGATAGCTTAATTTTGTTATAGTTTTATTGGATAGTGGTAATTGAAAGAAATCATTAATCAACCTTGAAAACTGCTAGTTAATAATGGTGTAGGTACAAGAAGATGCGAGAAATCTTCACAGATGAGCGTCTGTGAAGACAAAAAGATTATTTTGTTTGATTAAAACAACTGACAATAACTAAGAAGAAGTTACAAAAGAAATGTACATTTAATATCTACCTTTTACTTACCCCGTTGGGACCGTGGGTACCGGGAGCGCTCTATCTGTACCAACAAATTTCGACTCGCCTGTTTGAGGTCACACGTTCTCAGAATACTGGTGGTGCAATAATGTACATGAAAGGAGCCTCCCCAAGTTACGTACACAACGATGCCCTACGTCCGGCGCACCCTGGGCAATTCGCGAGTTCTCCAAACCGAATTGGCTAAACCACGACGGCAAGTCAAAATAAAATTGACTCAGCCATCGACACGACGAAGAAGAAGAATACTGGTATTTATTTCGGCCAGAAGTTAAGCATTGCCATACAACGTGGTAGTGTTGCCCAGCAAGAGTCTTGCAAGTCTTGCAATTACCTATAAGGCTATTGCTATTTATTAAAGTTTACTTTAGATCTTAGAAAAACTTATTCAAATAGGAATATTTTGAGCTTGGACTAACATAGCCATAGTAAATACCAACCAGATTAATAAATTTCAACTGCCACATGGTTATCAACTGAGCTATATGCCGTTTCCCACGGGCGTAACTGTTTACATTAACGTAATCAGTATAATGTATTCGTTTCCATACTAACATTCTGAAACTTATTTTATTCTTTGGATGGAACACCTGTACTCCGAAATTCGAAAATCGAAAATTGTGTGTTCGTGTTCGTGGTTTGCAAGACTCTTTCTGGGCAACACTACAACGTGGCGGCAATGCTGACAGCATTTTGCGAACGTTGCCTACTGGCAGTGGTCTTTTAGATTAGTTTGTACATAGTTATTTACTTAGCTTTTAGGTCATTTATTTTTAAGGTTAGTAAAAATGTTGTTTCTTTTTATTCTTATTTCAAAACTAACCCGTTGGGAAGTTTTACGTTACAATTAACTTATTTTTAAGCGAGAGAGGTCAAAAAAAGTGCTACAGTATTCACGTTCAAATAAAATGAATGCCTCGTTAGTCTAGTGGTAAGCATATGCGCCTCTCAAAACGAGGTGTCGAGTTCGATTCCCGGGTCGGGCAAAGTGCTGTTTGTGAACTTACCGTCAGGAAATTCTTAATAGCAGCACGGAGTTGGAGTTGTGTCCGGTGTATGCCGATAGGCTCACCCCCTATCCGATGAGACCTAAACATAACTGGTAAAATGTTGGTGTTTTTCACCTCTGCCGCACCCTTCTGGGTTATATAGGCGTGATGTTTTGTTATGTGTTACGTTTTACTCACAGATATAGATCTACATAGATAACGCAAATGCATGTACTTCGCGTGTCTCAACCCCGACCAAGCGTCGAGGTTGGTCGTCGCTAACTTCAGTCCACGGGCGTCTTTTGTCAGTGAAAATCATAGCGGACGGCTCCAGTTGAACGTACTGGGCGGATGGGCATCGGCGGCATCGGTGTCTTTAAATCGGTTTGGATTTCCCGTCACTAAATTTCGGCTGTGACGTCACAATTGGTATTAAAAAGTCGGCACGCTTGGTTTCAATACAAATCGTGATACTTGCGTTATCTATGTAGATCTATATCTGTGGTTTTACTTAACCCGTTGCCTAAGTTTTACGTAAAAAATGCCTTATTTTAATCAAATGATCAAAGAAAGTGCTTAAATATCATATACATATACAGGGGGGGGCAGATATCATAAACATATAGTGCTTGTACATATTTATTTAGGTATTAATATATTTTCTATTATTCTCGTATATAAATAAATATTTTAATATCTAGTATTATATTATCTTCTTCTTCTTCATCTTATATTATCTTATAAATTATATATAAATCTTATTGACCATAAAGTCATTAATTACATAGGTGCTATCTGAAAATCAGCGCTGTAGTATTCTAAACTGCAGCAATTGCTGAGATAGCCACCTTTTTGGTCTCATACAGGAGTGTTCCACGTGTATACCATGCCTATAATGTGCTAATTCTTATTTTAATGTTTTATTTTGTTTAAGTTTTCTTTGGCATGCCTTATTTTTACCAGTATACTCCTTTATGAGTCTAAATAAATGCTTTTTCTTTCTTTAAATGATATTGTCCTTACAAAATGTCTATATTTTTATGTCGTCGCAATTTTTCAACAAAATACGTACAAGTAAATACACAATTACACATATTAATTTCCACAGGGTAATACATTCACATGACGTGGCCCATTTGTCGCCGAAGTATTTGCCCTTGTGACTTGGTGACGTGTTATGCGAACACACCCTGTATTTAACCACACCCTGTAATTTGGGCAGCTATGAATAAAGTCGCTATACAAAGTAAATAATTACCTTTACAAAACAAATAGTATCAGATTAATTAACATAAAAGAAAAAGAAATGTTTTTCTATTTTCATATTTAAATGAAATGAATAAAAAAAAATGTAAAATATAGCGCTTTTATTTTTATTTGATTACTCGGATATATGTTGTCTTTTTTTTAAACTGCGCCTACAGCGAACGAACGTGTAGTCCACCTAATGGTAAGTGGAGTACAGCCCATGGACATCAACAATCCACAAAAGCAGATTATAGATGCGTCGCTGCAGCTGAGGACTACGGTGGTATGCCTCATGTGCCAGTAATTTCAGGGCCTGATCTCACTACCAAACTGGAACACAGTAATGGAAGCACTACTATTTTGCGGTAGGTTAAAGGTGAGATGGTGGTGCTGCCGCCCTCGAGCTCATTCACAAGAGCTCTACCACCAATAATGTCTAATTATAAAGTACTGAAATATGTCCTGTTGGTCTAGTGGTTAGCATATGCGCCACTTGGCGTGAGGTCTCGTGGTCGATTCCCGGGTCGAGCAAAGTGTTCTTTGTAAACCTTCCGTAAGGAAATTCACAATAGGAGCATGGAGTTGGAATTGTGCCCGGTGGATGGCCATAGGCTCTATTCGTATCCCATGGAACCTAAACATAACAGATGAAATATGGGTGTTGTTCACCTCTGCCACACCCTTCTGGGTAAAATAGGCGTGATGTTTTGTTATAAAGTACTGTAATTTAATATACTCAGAGTATGGTTTCATCCGCACACTTCATCTTAATGAAAAGAAGCCGCTCAATATCCTCTTAGAAAACTCGTTGTGTTAACCCATCCTACAGGCAACCGTAGTAAGCATTGCTTAACGCGGCGATTGATTGGTCCATGCGACTTTTAATATAGCCACCATTTTATTTACGAGCTCCTTGAAATATACAGAATGACTCATAAAATAATATCGGTCAGTATGGGAAAGTCTGTATTTATAAGATATACACAAATGAAATTAATTATTTTAGATATCATGTTTTACAGCAAGACTAATAAGAAATAAGGCAAACTTTATTTTTCAATTCCACCAGGTTTGGTTCCCGAGCTAAGTAAAATATATGTCATGATAAAATCGATGTCATGATTCCTAAGAACAGATTTGTATATGCCTTATAATTGCAGACTGCCCGATACTGATCGATATAAATGATCCACCCTGTAAACCAGTAGATAATGTCCTTAAAAAAAGAAGATAATACCACTTAAAACTTCAGCCGGTCCCCGATCGTTCACAATACATTTTTCTTTATAAAGATCTATTTTATGCTGAGTCAGCATCACTTTCATAATCGCAAGGCTGGCGATAAGAAAACCCTTCAAAGGGACGTAAATATTTAGATAGATAGGCAAATTTAAAATACAGTACAGTGTCATAATCTTTTGCCCGTTATGAAATTTCTTTGGTGATGGAAGAATAAGGTTTTGTGTAAAACCTTTGTTTGATAAGGCGTCTGCAAAGTATTTATCTACTGAAATTTATTTTTAGGTAGGTAGATAATATTAGTAATGAAGAACATTGTACAAATCAGCCTTCGGATCAACGTACCAACTTTATTATAAATCGTATCTATTTTATTATTCAATAATTAACTTTTACTGTTTCACGGAAACTTAAAGATTTGTCCCATGTGGGGATCGAACCCACAACACCAGCGTAGTTGAAAGCGGCGAGGCGACCGCTTTAACCGCTACGCCAACCGTGCACTCAAATATAGGCGAAATATTACATTATATGACTTGTCGTGATGGATAAAATGACGTCATTAATATTCTCTCACCCCTATCGAAGTATTCATAAATTTATATCAACTGACTACACAATATCCAAGGCTTTTGTTAAACCAGTTTTATCCCTTATTCTGTAGAAACGATGTTTAATTCAATAGCTCGTGCATATGCAAAAGAAGTGAGCTCAATGAAGCGATAAACTGTTCTTGAAGCCTTCTACTGAAATATATTGCTTCTTTGAAGACTACTTTACAACTTGCTTACTTTTAACTTGCGAACAGACATATTTTTATAGGGGTAGAGCTTTTGCAAGAAAGTCCTAGAGTGGCGGCCACGAACTGGCAAACGCAGCGTGGGACGTCCTCCCGCTAGATGGACAGACGATCTGATCAAGATCGCGGGGAGTCGTTAGTTTCAGTCGGCCAAAAACCGCGCGCTGTGGAAATCGATTGGTGAGGCCTATGTCCTGCAGTGGACGTCCCTAGGCTGATGATGATGATGATGAGAGCTTTTGTAAAGAAGTATGACAGAGAAAACATCTTTGTTTTACTTTTTATTTAGTATTTAGCCTGTTTCGGTTAAGGGTTAAGCAAGAAACGAACTGACACATAAGCCAGAATATGATAGTCTTCATTCAGCCATGTTACGACGCATCTACGTTTTAGGATTGTGGATTTCATGAGCCGTAGTAACTTTGCATGATCAATTTGATACATACTGCATACGTCATGTACCTAATGTACATGACGTATGCAGTATGCAGTATGTACTGTATCTAATGTATGTCCCACTGCTAGGCTCGGGCCTCTTCTACGATGAGAAGCGTTAGGCCATAAAATAAAAAATAAATAAATTTTGGATTTTTTACATTAGATAGAACGCCACAAGCAATTACACTATCCAATGGTCCCAATGACAACGCCATAGTCTACCACGCTGGCCTACTGCAGATTGGTAGACTTGACACACCCTTGAGCACTTTTATTCAGGCGTGCAGGTTCCTCACGATGTTTTCCTTCACAATTTATATTATGATAAATGCACACATATCTTCGAAAAGACGAATCTTAATGATTTATTGACAGAGGTGTGTGCCGTGGGTTCGAACCCGGGACGGTGACTTCCCAGTCCTACGGTCACCCACTCGGCTATTGTTCTTATACGTCGTATATTATACAATATGTCAAACTGCGTATTTTTGACGCTCTGACGACACGGGTTTTTGGTGCCTCGCGCCGTAGATGTCATGGATAGGTAACAAGTAATTGTATTTTAATTTCGTCTGACCTACGTATACGCACGACGCCGCGACGGCGTTCTTCACGTTTATAAATATAAAACACGCAGTGTGCTAAAGCCCTAAGGCTTTTTCAAACAAGTTGGTTTTTTATGTATCTTATCAAATTATTCTGTCTAGCAGAAAATTACTTTTGAAGTTGATATGGTAATCTGAGGGTAGATAAAATATTTCATTATGGTAATTTGTAGCTATTAAACCGTGTTATTTTTATATTAGTTGTTTAGCAATTCATTTTTAAGTTTTTTTTTTTTTCAATACGACGCGGCAACGCTTAGTTATGACTCCTGTGCGTGGGTGTTTACAAACATACATTTCACACAGTTAAAGTACACCTTGAGTCAGAACAAATTTTGCGGATCACATAAAGATTTGTCACGTATGGGGATCGAACCCACAACACCAGCGCTGTTGAAAGCGACGAGGCGACCTCTTTAAAACATTACCCCAAACATATTTTTCTTTGAAAATTTTCTAGTATTTACTTGCAGTTTTGAGACTAGATAACTTTTGCTGATGATGTAAACAAAACTTGGCATCAATATTTCATAAATTGGGGTTGCGTTTTGTGCCAAGTTTTCCAATATATTCGCTTTGCTTTTCATGTCCAAATATCAACACTAATGAGAGCATACAAACTAATACGCTTAAACACGGAATACATATAGTTAAGTCAAGGTTTGGAAAACAAAATATTAAGTACCTTTACCAAGACATTACTAATTAATATATACATACAACTGCCTCTATAGTCTAGTGTCTATGTCTAATGTTATGTATGTTATGTTATATTTAATAATTGTCGGTACTTTTCTTTGTTAGCTTAGTTCTTTTAAGCTATACGACGGATTCACCAATTAATATAGCGATGTATGAAGAAGGTTTATTAGGTAACACATGCTTAAAAGAGTTGCATGAAAGGAGCCTCCCCGAGTGACGTACACAACGATTCCCTACGTCCGGCGCACCCTGGGCAATTCGCGAGTTCTTCAAAGCGAATTGGCTAATCCTTTCACCACGATGGCAAGTCAAAATAGAAAAGAGTAAGAGTGTAAAATATTATGCTGTCCCGACGTTTGACTTTTTAGTCGTTTTATTTAAATCTTCTCATCAACAATATCTGAGCTTGAAAGAAAAATGATTAATGATCATGAAATTGCCAATGTGAAGAAGTAAGTCTGCGTTTTTTACTGAAAAGTTGAAAGGACCTACCTTTTAAGTTCTAACAACTTCTATTTACTCCTAATACGCCACAGTGTCGCGGTGTTTTCTCTTTGAAACTTCGAGTGCTTGCCGGTCCATTGAGTGCTTTCCGTCTTACTTTTCTAGATGTTGAATTTTCGATTTTCTCTTCATTTACTTACAGTAACATCGTTTATCAATGACATTAAAGTCACACGGTAATGTACGTTCATCGTTACGTATGGTTTTTAATAATGTGATTGAAGAAGAATATTTCGTCGGTGTAAATGAGTTTCAGTGTGTCAGTTGAGTAAATGCAATTGAAATTCAAAAAAAATATGAAAATGACAGTTTTATGGAAAGTTTGCATTGACCCGTGATTGTTCATGAAATTTTAATAATAGCGAGCATTAAGGGTAGACTCTGCACACATATAAAGGTATTGCTGTCTCTATCGGTCTTATATATAAATGTGTGAGTGAAAATACATGTTGATGTTCAGTTGTTACTCAACGGTTCAATACCTATACTTTGTCCATTCCTTTATTTTCTTTTTGACAGATCACGCCTATGAATTACCGTTTTTTTTTGTCAGATTAATGTACTACAATAATAATGTACTTTATTGACAAGTGACACTTTTTAGGGAAGTTCACTGTTTGTAACAAACAACCACAGACTATAAATCAAATCGTGAAATGAAATAATTCGATCATTATGAAAAAGAATAATTTGACTTTTTTTGTGTATTGTCTGTATTTTTTATAATAAAGAATATAATAATAGTATCATGATTCCATGAATAATTATTTGCAAGAAATTAAGCTGAAATCTTGAAATTAAAAATGAAAATGTAAACAAAGGTAACTGGGGAACCGTCATAGACTAAGTATGTGAAATTATTATTATATTGTTATTTTGTATATTTGTTTCATCTAATAAAAACTACTAATAAACGAATAATTAATAATGAACTAAAACCATTTATATATAATTAACCGATTGAAAGTTCTTCTTAGACAACATCGATTATGATTTCAAATCGAATCAGTAACGTGTGAAGGCATCCCTAAATGTAATCTGTCAAAAAGAAAATAAAGGAATGGACAGAGTATAGGATTTGTTGTTTGATAAGTCTGCCAATTTTCAACAAAATTTTGTTGCTATGGTAACAATGGCGAGATTTGTATGTGGAACAGGGATGTTTATTGTTCCACAGTCAGTTGCATTATGCACTAGTCGACCAACTAGTCAACTAAAAATCTACTAAATATAGATATTCTATACCTTTAGGCATAATTCAGACTAAGAACTTACGACGCTGTTTTAACAGGCGGGCAGGCAACTAAAAGTGATAAAAGATTTCACGTCGCGTTTTACGCCATCGGTTTTTTTTACATAATAATATTTATATTTATACATATCTTCATTATGTGGGCCTGCTGGAAATATATTAAAGATTAGCCCAACAATTTAAAATAATAATGATTTTAATGAACTTAAAAAGCTGATTTTGTTTATGTTGTTGCTTTTCAGGTTCATTTGCATTTATCCATACAATTTGTCTACATCTATCTTGGGCTAAATAGGCCATATAAACTGGACGCAACGCGACGACGCAGTGCTTCTGTGTCTACGTCACAGATTACAGATAAATATGAAGCTAGCTAGTCGATGTGAGTTGAGCCTAAGGATATAGCGCGTCCTTATTCTGTAACATGATTTAATTTTGGCGTCCGTATTCAGTTTGATTTTGATGATGATGTAAAGTCGAGTTCAAAATTGCCATGAGGTTTACAGCAAGGGTAATTATTGTCGCTTTCGCAATACGTCCAATTTGAGTTCGCGTCAAGGCGTCAAGGCGTCAAGCCTTGCCCGACGCCCACGCATGAAAATAGAGGCTATAGAAACAAATTTGATATCAATAAAACTTTGCTTTACTTACAAATAGACTTTTTTTTTTTTTTTGAAAAGCTTACTAGCAATTTGCAAATACAAATTACTAGTATTCTTGTTAACCCCCTCCAGCTAAGCTTAATTCGCTTGTGATAAGAGGAAGTTTTACGTCCGTGGTGTAATGGCCAGGATTCGAACCCACGACCTCTCGATCGTAAGACCGATGCCTTATCCATTGCGCCACGGCCTAAGTGGCCGTGGCGCAATGGATAAGGCATTGGTCTTTAAGCGGGCTTTGTCAACAAAAAAAACATTAACACTCATCAAGATCGATTAAACGATTTTATTTTGCAGGAACACCAGACCGACAGACATTCAAAGTTACTTTGGGATTTATAATATCACTAGTTTCTTCTGCGACTGCACCCACGTAGTATGTCGATAGTATGTAATTGCATCAAAACAGTACTATAATATAATAGTGATAGTACTGTTTAACTCTTGATTCTGAGTGTTTTCTTTATTTAAATAATAAAACAAAGTTTAGAAATGATACTGTATTATTTAGGGTATATAATAATAATATTTAATAATATTGCTCTAATATTTAGCACATTGCGTTTCTCTTGAGACAGTGATAAAAGAATTGCATTATTCTGCAACATGGCATTCGTTATTTATCTAATAATAATTACTTTCTTCAGCTCTATTTTACGTTTAACCTTATTCATTTTTCGCTCTCGTGAAGTATAAGCTGACAAATAGGCCAAGTCTCTTCTTTTCATTCTGCGGTTCACTAAAAATACAGAAATGTAAATAATTTACCTCAGCACAAACTCAAATGACAAAAATCTTTATTACTATGCGGTTTATATGCTGTAAATATATTTATCTTATTTTTGTTCAAATTTGCTGAAACGGCTATGTGTTTGATTGTACATATGAAAGAACAAAAATGACATGCACGATATAATGACATTACAATTTAAGTATTCGTAGATATAATGATATATTTACTATGTAAATAATCAACAATACACAATGTAAAGATTGTTTACCCATATTTAAGTCCAGAGAAACTATTTAAATATTATAATCAACATTATAAAATACAAGTGTGACATATGACACAAGCTTCTTCTTCTTGCGAGTCAATGGTCAAAGTTTTTATACCACCCCGGCCCAGTAGGTGGCCACATTAATAGCATTCTCCGTAGCGTTATTCAAATCGCTTAAGGAGCAATTGTCAGGGCAATTGGGGCATTCAAGGAGATGTGTCATTGTTTGCTGAGTAGCACCACAATCGCAGTGTGTTTCGCCTGGCTGGATTATTCCCCATTTTTCCAGATTATGTCTGCAGCGGCCAACCTGAGCTCGCAACCGATTTAAGGATTTCCATATGGGCCACTGCAGACCGGACCCAGGGGGCAAGTGCTCCTGCACGTTTATATAGTTGGCTGGTGGAGGAAACTTTTGTTGCCACAGTTCTGTTCTGGCGATGGCAGGCTGATTTTCAATGGCGACTGTACATTTCAAAAAACTTTTGCGGCTTTTCAATCGTACTGGAGGTGGCTTGATGCCATAAAGTGGGTGTCGGGCATCACATTCCTGATTCGATTTTTCGATCCTGCAGGCAATGTCTCTTCGGACACGCGGTGGGGCAATGCCTGCCAGCGGATATAGCCTGGTAAGCGGAGTGGGTTTCAGGCATCCTGTCACTATTCGGCAAGTATCATTTAGTGCGGAGTCAACTTTTCCGGTATGGGCAGATCGATGCCACACTGGACACGCAAATTCACCGGACGAGTAGCACAATGCTAATCCGGTAGTGCGAACAACATCTGGAGCCGCCCCCCAGTGTGTTGATGTTAAACGCCGAAGTAGATTATTACGGGTACTGACTTTTTGCTTCACCGATTCGCATTGCCTCTTATAGGTCAGCGCTCTGTCAAGCAATGACACAAGCGAATTGCAATGAATGACACTGTAATTAGGCCAAGAGCTATGCATTATTGTATCGGCATAGTTATTATTATGCATGTAGAAGGTTTTAGGTTCGAAAGCATTTAACGATTATTATTATTACTCCAACTCAATGATAAATTAACAAGACAATTAAACGTTGTCTTTTCAAAGATAATGTGACATGTTTCTATAGATACTAATACTCTGCTCGGCATATATAGCTGACTATTAATTTATAACAGCCCTTGAAAGTATGGGGTGATTAGGGACGTGATAAAAATCAAAAAAACAGATTATGATCAGCCTCATCATTTACACATTTTAACAGTCAATCGTTTTAACATTTACACTTTGTCACAATAGTACAATTGTATACAATTGTCTTTTGAAATAATATATAAATAACTATTAATAAGTTATTAATGCAAAAACAATAATTGTTTTCAACTTACTGTTTTTATTTCTGTTATTCGTTTAGACTTTGCTACTTTTAACCCATACGCCATGTATACAGCTCAGTCCCTAAATGATTATTTACATAAAAATATAATTCAATTATGTTTATAAAGAACGAAAAGATTCTGCAGCTACGTTTATCCGCTTGTTACGGCCACACTACGAGCGAGCGGCCCAATGCGCGAGTGGCGGGTGTAACAAACCAGTTCGGTCTTGCCGCTTGGGTTATGTAAAATGGCAGTAAATAATGAATTGTTTATAAGTGCAATTTAAAATAATTTAATTTAACAATTTCTCCTCAGGTTTTACTTTTACAAAAGTAAGTATCTTCTTTGGTGATTTTAGGTGATATTTTACTTAGTATGTAGTCAAAAGTTGACAAGGGCATTCGAGTATACTCAAATAATTTCGTAGGATATAATCTCAATTCTTCATATGAGTTAAAAAATTCACCAGTAATTCTTTTTATTTTATTTATTTCGTGCACACCATCTCAGGATCGGACTGTCTAGTAAAAAGAGCAAATCGTCGTCCATAGTTTGCAACACCTGATATACATCGAACCGCTACAAGAGCTCGCGCTACACTGTGGCCACCGCACGTCCCCGCTCGCCGCGCCCGCCTCAGGCTCCAGTCACCGCGCATTCACTGTGGACGCACACATATGTTTGGTGGTTAAGAATGCGAAAGAAGTATGTAAGGACCGTATAACATCGCGTTCCAACGTCTCTGCCTACCCCTGTGGGATAAAGGCGTGATTTACACATCACGCCTACATTACCCAGAAAATGTGGCAGAGGTGTACAACATCCATATTTCATCTGTTATGTTTAGGTCCCATGGGATAGGGGATGAGGCTATCGCCATCCACCTTAAAGGTTCACAAATAACACGTTGCTCGAAAGGTAATCGAACCCAAACCTCGCGGTGAGAGGCGCATACGGTAACCACTACACTATCGAGGCAGTAATTATCAAATATTTTCTTTAAATATCTAATCATATCTGGATATAAGAATAAATTCTAACGCTATTACCAGTCACACGCTTTAAATTGACGTCCAAGTTAAGTTACATGTACAGAAAGTCAATTCATTCTATTAGATCGTAACCACATTATCAGATCGTGATCATTACGAATCACAATTACAATGGAGACATTCAAACGAACGTTCTGTCGCGGAGTCAGCCGTGCTGAAAATCGTTTGTGATCGGCCTTATTTAGCTGATTCGTGGTTGTCAACAAAAGGGTGACTTTGAAAAGCAATTGCTTCGTCAGCGTATGATTTGGCTGATTTAGAAATAGACAACAAGAATTAAATAATTTTAATAAAGCAGCGCCCCGGCTCAGTTCGTGAGATTGATGATTTTTTTTTAAACCACCCTCACTAATGATGATTTTGAATTTTTCAATGTACCTTCGCAACACACATGACACTAATCGAGTCCGATTTATGAGAGTTCGTTGTTTTGTAACTAAAACTATTTTGTAGTACGATGAAGCTCGAAAGAATTGGTTTTCACCGATTTGCACCAGTCACCTGCGCCGGTCAAAAAACTGCGTAGGTTTATTCCCACACACGTGCGCAAATAGAATGCTATGTCTATGGCCAACATAAGAATATGTTTGTCCATTTATCATACTTGTTAGAAGAATATCATAATATATCGTCTTCTTACTATATCTTAAGATAAGAAATTGATGCCTAAATTAGTGAAAACCATCGAAGTTACTTTAGTTAACGAAGGAAGTTCTTTTGACCAGTCATCTTTATTTAATTAATTAAACCATCGAAACTAACTTTTTCATAAAAAAGTATATTTCATTCAAATATTCATAATTGATGTCAAGTCACCCTATGATTACTAAATGGGTACCCTATTACCCAAAAGGTTATTAGTCGGAAACAATTTCATGTAATCGACCGATTCATTAATCTTGATAGACGTTATCGCCGGCTCACTTTGTAATTTCTATGGCTGAGTGAATTGAGGTAAGCCAAAGCAAGTTAGGGAAATGTCGCTGGGTTCTGCATACCTTTCATTTTGTGTTCACTTTATATACTAATTTGTAATGTTATTTCTGTTTAAGTAAGCAACGAACACGAAACAAAAAGTTTTGTTTCTAATTGATTTATATATAGCATTTAGCATGCTTAGCAATCTAGTGCTAAAAACTGTCGAAACATTTTTTAGACTTGAAGCGGGATTTGAACCCGCGTCTGGAGGATTCTAGCCGTCCAAGTCCTGCTCAAAATCCTCGAATCTTTTGACTGTATGATTAATTTTAACATCTATATATATAAAAATGAAACCCGTTTTCCGTTGTCACGACATAGCATGAAATCGGCTTGACCGATTTGGCTGATTTTTTTTTGTAGTTTTCTAATACTCTGTACAAGGTTCTTACGGAAAAAAATATTAAGAAATATATATAAAAATTAAACCCGTTTTCCGTTGTCACGACATAGCATGAAATCGGCTTGACCGATTTGGCTGATTTTTTTTTGTAGTTTTCTAATACTCTGTACAAGGTTCTTACGGAAAAAAATATTAAGAAATATATATAAAAATTAAACCCGTTTTCCGTAGTCACGACATAGCATGAAAACGGCTTGACCGATTTGGCTGATTTTTTTTTTGTAGTTTTCTAATACTCTGTACAAGGTTCTTACGGAAAAAAATATTAAGAAAATCTCTCAGAAAGATTGAAAAATATACATTTAATTTTGCATTAGGGAAATAGGTATTCATTTCTATATGGAGGATATTATAGATTCCAGTTCAAATTGAATAGGTACGCATAAATAAAATAGGTCAGCTATACAAAATAAAGTAGTGCAAAATTTTTTTTAAAGAAAGAAAGAAAGAAGAAGAAAATTTACGCTAAGGCGGTACGAAGTTCGCCGGGTCAGCTAGTTATATTATATATATAGCAGCCCTGGCTGTATCTAATACATGTTCCACATTATACCTACGCGTATTTTGTAGTTGAGGTGAGCCTATCGCCATCACATTCCATATCGAGATGCGTAACATACCAAAAAAGCAGTTAACGTCGACAACGAACAAATTAATCAGTTTCATGAAAAAAGGTATTGTTTTTTGCTCTGTGGTTTTGATGCAGAGAAACACTCTCAATCGTACATTAACCAATTTGTATTTACATCCAATAATTTATTCCAAATAAAAAAACATTTTATTGGTCTCAATAAACGTTTCAGCCAGTTTTCTCACATTATCCGTCCCTTACCAACACGACCAATTGTCAATAACGCCTACCAAAGCTATTTCGCAAGTAAACAGCGAATACTTTAAGAAAAACCGTTCAGAGTAAAGGGAAGGAGTGCCATGCAAAACTCAGTCCCAGAAGGGTACATTCCATTTCTGATAAATGAAGTTAAAAGGGTTTCTCGTTCCCGAGAGGCAGAAGTTGGACACAAACATCGAAGGGTTCGAGGCAACGAAATGTTATCTAAATTAAAATTTTCGTACCACTTTGCTAAAGAAATCGAATGTCACTGACAATTTGTCAGGTGATGATAAAATGTAAGTGTGTAGATTTACCTCGCGCAATACAGAATGGAAATAAATGACAGCTGAAGAAATGGTTTTCGAATTTTGATGCGGTAAAAGTTATGAATTTTGCTCTCGAAGTGATACTTGTGTTTTGTTTTCGATATTGACTGTGTCAAATGCAAAATTGTAATTAATGTCTGGCACAGAATAAAATGTTATATGAAAATTTGCAAGCTTGGAACGCTCTACAGAAATACGATTGCACGACTCTGCTACATACGCTGATAGAAATCTTTTGTCGTAAACAGCACGTTTTGCCGATGAACAGATATCTCTGTTAACAGTGTCCACATTTTTATGGACTGAGATATCTACGAACAATGTGTTTTATCAATACAGTTTTTGGCAAAACGTGCTGTCTACAAATATAGATTTCAATAATCAGTGCATTCTGTATTAAGAAGAGTCGTTATGTAGTTCCAAGCTCAAAATTTGCATTATTTGAATTTATTTACAAGTTTATAAAACTTTTGAATGCCAATAACAAAATCGATTACTTACAGAAAGTATTTAAACATAATATATTATATTTTTACCGTTAGCCTCTGCAAGTGTGCCCGCGAACACAACTTTAAAATTTTCCCAGAAAATAAGCATCACATGAAAATTTATGAAGTACGCTTTAAATGAGTATGATAAAATTTGTCTTTATTAAAAATGTTTTCTGCAAAGTTTTGACGGCAAGACGTAGGATTTGCATAACAGTGCAAATATATGTATACCTGCTAATTATTTTGTATTCTTCCTTCAGGCATTTTTTGCAGTACGCAGACTGCTATTCTTTTAAAATACACTTAACTTTTATTGAAATAAGTAATTTTTCTATTCTTCGCTTCAAATGTTTTAGAATTAAAGTCACACGACTCAAAATTTAAAAACTATTGCGCTGATAGTCAAGGCACATCAAAGAAGTTTTTTTTTGCCGTAAAATATTGTCTTTTCGTGTTGATTTCTTGTTGATTCGATCGTGTTCGTGTTGATTTATTTCCCACTGCAAAAGTTTATATTTGACTCTTTCAACCAGTAAAATTGAACTCTGTGTGTTATGAAAGACGTTCGTTTTTTTTATTACGATGCTGAGAACATGTCAGAATTAATGCTACGTCTTTATATTTTGTTATTTATACATCACAGAATATTTTCAATACATTGTTCATTCAATACAATCGATTATTTCTGTCTTATAATAAATATCTCTTTAACCTATTTTCATTCTACAATGACCTACATATACACCTATAATTCACAAAGGTAATTCTCCCAGTAAAGCTGTCTTACACAATATTAAATAATCACTCTTGACGTCTTTCTTACTCTCAAGGCAACTCAAAGTTAATCTATTTCAATATAATGTAAGCTATTTCAAATCAGGAATCATGTTGACAGCTTCGAAATGAAGCCTGGATTTCAGGAAAATCTGGCAAAGTAACATTTGATTTTGTTCAAATATTCGTACCGAGTAATTTTAGTCCCATAGGTATTAGGAATACATACTTCTTTTGGCTTTTTACTGACGATTTTAATCATAAAACATAGACATCACAAAAAAAATATCCTGTTTTCCTTTTGCTTTTGTATCTAGAAATTTTCTTGAAATTTAAATTTTTAGTTTATTTTCTTGTATTTTTAGTTTTAATATTTATTTGTTTATATTTTCTTGTGAGCGCTAGGACTAGCTGAAAATCAGTGCTGTGCATTGTGCGCAGCAAATACTGAGCTAGACTCCTTGCCACACATTTTCTGTGTACTATTTATATTTTCTGTGAACTGTTTTATTTTCGCTAAATAATAAATGGTTCAAAAAAAAATTGATAGACTAACGTCAAAGAACTTGTTCTGTGGTTTAATAATTGTAATGTCCATAGATTTATTGAATGTATTAGAGTAATCTCGAGTCGTAGTAATGGTTGAGAACTACATATTTTCTCGTGCCTCTATCTGTAGTGCCATGTATTATGACGACGATTGATGAAAACAAATCTAAATAATCAATTGAAGCTGAGTTTGTAAGGGTAAACTAGTTTGCGAGTAATTAGGTCGCATTAAAAATAACTTATTTTATAGTAAATTGACTCTTTGACGTTAGGAACATACCTACATTGTTTAAACAACAGTAAGTGCTTGTAATTTAATATTAACTTTATACAATAGCAATACAACTCAAATTGACTCTACGTTTTAGTTAGAAAACGTTTGTATGGGAATAAAGAAAAGGGCTGTTTTTAGGGTTTTGCCAGCAGTTGTTCGATTTTTTTCTCGCCGTAAAAACCATATTTGAACTTCAACGAACATTTTAAAAAAAGAATTGGCCAAATTGGTCCAGGCGTTGTTGAGTTATGCGCTTACCAAGACATTTTGCGATTCATTTTTATATTATAGATTAATTTTTAATAAGTGGCCGTGGTGTGCCTCATTTCCACTCAATTATGTTGTATTGAAAACTTATATTTATCAGTACAATAGAGCATTTCATGACTGAAAATGCCAAATATTGATTCTTTGACTCTAAATAACAGATAAAAGTCCACTGACAGTCTGATATTGAATTATTCCCCTACAGCCTTGTCTCCAAATCACATCATATCACTGCTTACCAATGTAATGATACCATATACAGGCTTTAGAGCTATTTTGGGGAACAAAATGGACACTATACTACACCGCACGTCAGATGGTCAATGGCCGTATGCTGTTAGATATTAATAAATTTTAAAACGGGGTGGCTGCGACATAGAAACTTAAATTTAAATTTCTGTTTCTAGACACAATCAGTGCTTATTTCCAGAGGTATATTTTAAATAAAATAAAAAAAAAGTTTGTCGAACAAATTGAGAGTAATAAATTTGTTCGGCAAACGTTTTTTAATTTAACTTCACGCACAAAAAAGAAGTGACGAAGGCGGACTTAACCAGTCAACCTCAAGATGTAGAACCCATTTTCCGTTGTCACGACATAGCATGAAAACGGCTTAACCGATTTGGCTGATTTTTTTTTTTGTAGTTTTCTAATACTCTGTACAAGGTTTATACGGAAAAAAATATATATATAGGTATATTAATACATTTTCTGTAAAAATATAAGTGAAATTATTGAACCCTACGGATTAAACACTATTATGAAAATATATATATTTTGTTTTTTATTTAATAAAATTAGTAAAGTCCTTTAGTTATTCTCAGGTATGACGAGACCAGGGAAATAGGTATTCATTTTTATATGGAGGATATTATAGATTCCAGTTCAAATTGAATAGGTACGCATACATAAGATAGGTCAGCTATACAAAATAAAGTAGTGCATCAAATTTACGCTAAGGCGGTACGAAGTTCGCCGGGTCAGCTAGTTATATTATAATTATGTAATAAATACTAAATAAAAATAAGAAATACTCAATAATACTAGTCATAAATATTTCATTTATATAATTTCATACAAAACGACAGAAAACATATATTTATAACATTTGTTATTCCATACGCAGTTATATAATTTTGATCTACAAGTTACATAAACTCAATGCGTAATTTCAGTTTTTTGGCCAACTAAAGATTTTATCATGGATGTCTTCGCAAGGCACGGCACGCACGTATTCACGCGCTGCGTTTGACTGCCTCGTAATTGTATTACATAAAAAAGTACGAATTGTTTATTCCACGCGCCTAGATCCTTGAAATCTGAAACTATACTAAACTTTACTGGGACTTGTTACATATTTATGTTTTCATGTCTGCGTCAAAAATAGAGATAAATTTAATAAAATTTCTGAAAAATAACACCGTACACCGTCTCTGAGTACTTTTTCTTTCTTATTCTTAATTTATGTGATGTATTAAAACTTTAGAGATAATGAATAATGTGAAGAGTGGAACTATTTGTTAGTACTTTATATTTTAACATAATATATACATTACTTTTTTTTTCAATTAAGTTAGTGTTTACTATAACTTTAATATAATATAAGTACTAAGATATAACACTTAACACACTATTGTCTGCACGTGTGGTGTAGTGGTTTAAGCGGTCGCCTCGCCGCTCTCCACTGCACTGGTGTTGTGGGTTCGATCCCCACATGGGACAAATTTTAATCTTTGTGTGATTCGCAAAGATTTGTTCTGAGACTGGGTGTGCTTGAGTGAGTGAATGTGTGTATTTGGTCTTGTCATTGGGCACATTGGATCTATCTAATGGTTCTATCTAATGTAAAAAATCCAAAATAAAAAATAAATAAATAAAATAACACTATATTTTGCATACCGATTATCCGGTGAAACATGTGTATTTATTAATAAATTGTACCATCTCTTTGTCAGCATATTTTAGGCAAATAAACGTTTCTTTCTTTCTTTCTTTCTTTCTTTCTTTCTTTCTTTATGGCTGCTTAATAACATGTTTGACTTACCATGACAACCTTCAAGCACTTCGTCATATAAAATCCCTAATAGTACAATAGGGAATAGCACGCTAACAATGAAGATGCGCGATGGCGATGACAAAAAGCCAGTCGACTGTGTTATAAGGATTCATTGCAATATTCCCTTTGACTACACACATATTTTACACGACTCATTTGCTCATAATTTAAGGTTTCATTGCCAGCGGTGTCACGTTTTAGGCGTGTCACATGTGTAAAATTACATACACTAATGTGTTCTGTGTAGCGTTTATAAAGGTTTTCTTCGCCATTTTACGTTAATATTCTTTACTCTTCATTTTTTATTGCGAATGGATGTGTAACCCATCCGATAGTAAGTGGTAGCAAAAGTCTATAAACATCCACAATTCACAAAAGCAAATAGTAGATTTGTCGCTAGTAATCTAAGAACTACGATTTCTCGTATTAGTGACTTCAGTGTTATATTCTTATCACACAATCAGGATCAGTTCAACTATTCTTACTATTACTGACCGATTTCTATTAGACATGTGCGTTGTTTAAGTGTTTTCCTTCTCTTTGGTTCTTTCTTCTGTATGTGTGGTATAGTGGTTTAAGCGATCACCTCACCGCTCTCCACTGCACTGGTGTTGTGGGTTCGATGCCCACATGGGACAAATCTGATCTGAGATTTGTTCTGAGACTGGGTGTGCTTGAGTGAGTGAATGTGTGTATTTGGCCTTGTCATTGGGACCATTGGGTTGTGTCATTGCTTCTAGCGTTTTATCTAATTTAAATAATCCAAGTATATCTATGTCTAATGACATCAGTTTAAAATAATAAATCAGTGTGCTACTGACTGTGGGGTTTGATTGTCGTACCTGTCAGTAATATTGAAATGCTGACCATTTTTGTAGGACGTGTGTGTCAATGCATACTTTTTATAACGTTATATTTTTCTCCTACCAAAAATCGGTCACTAATCATAGACGTGGACAGGCACAATAGGGCAAACACTATTATTTTCCTTCTCCGTCACTTGAGCTTGTTAACAAAAACTTTAGCATTAATAACAGCAAATGTTTCATTCCCATTGCCGTCACGTTTTAGGCGTGTCCCTTGTGTGATTACACTAATGTGTTCTCTGTACCGTTTAAAAACTTTCTTTGTCATTTCTAAACCTTTTTGCGTTATTTTTTTAATGTAATTGCAATTTAAATGGAAATTTGGTAAAAGGTTTGTTGAGAGAGATTAGCTTTTTAAAATTCGTAATGTAAATAAGTATTTTTTTAAATGTGTGGTTGGATTAAAAGTAAATTAATAATTTCAAAATTACATGGAACCCTGGATGAATCATTTATTGTACATGCAAGTACTCGTGCAAAAAAAAAAAAACCCTGTATAAGTTAAACAAGATAGACTTGCCTTATTATTATAGTATAGAAAGCGTATGCGACCTCTCACTGTGAGGTTTCGAGTTCGATTCCCGGGTCAGGGGAACGCTTTCTTTGGGATGTTGCTGCCAGGAGTCTAAAATTATGCCTCGTATGCTTTTACCTATCACATAAATAAAAAAAATAAAAATAAAATAGTTTATTTACTTTTTCTTACATGCTAGTTTTACATTACATTATGAGGGGGTACATTACATTACACATGGGTCGATGAACTTTATACATACCTACTTACTTCCTTCTCACATAGTTTTAATATCATATTATAGTGGAATGTGGATGTTATTCTGTTTTGTAATAACATTACAAGCATGATATTAAATTAAGTTAATCGTTCTCATCCTAAATATAATCTGGGTACAATAAATTAAAACCAATGGTTGCCAACAGTTAAATGCCTTCAAATTTCAAGCGCACTAATTAGATTATACAAAAAATAATGAATGTTTAGGTTATTTGCTATCCTTTAGACTTGACAAGCTTGTGCTGACTATATTTGATTTGTTTTCTTTTACTTAATAATAATATTTAAACATCACGCCTTTATTACCCAAAAGGGTGTCACAGAGTACAACACCAACATTTCACCTGTTATGTTTAGGTCCCGAGGGATAGGGAGTGAAAAAAAAAATTAATACATTTTTAGGCTTCTACTGCTGTTATAAAGAACCTCTTCTTTATTTTTCTTACATATATTCAATGTACATAGGTACTTCGCTATTTTATATGTAAATATGAAATCTATTATTATCCTTATATAATTTATTTTTAAATTATCCTCGAATTTACCCAGGTGCTTATTTAATACCTGTGCCGCTTATATAACGTAGTAGCAAAATAACGACACAATTTAAGTTCTATTTCTGTGTGTAGATACGTTTATTAGGTACACCTATGTTAGAATATTTCGTTTTTCGACATAGTACACGGTACTTTGCCACTTGTATTCTTCAAAAATAAGCAAAAAACGAATAAATTTGTAGTTTAGGTACATGAAATAACGCGCCTTTTTTTTAGAATTATAAATTATTGTTATTTATTTAAAGGTGACTATAGTTATGACTTGGTGTTGAATTTTTAGGTTTAGAAAAGTTTAGAAATAAGTGTGGATGATTCAAGGAACTGCACTTGTATTTAGCCCCGTTCCACATTTGGTCATAGGCTGAACGCCAGTAGACCTACGAGAATTTACAAACTGCGTATTTACTTTTTTGGCTAGCGGCCAACGTAATGACATGTTATAGTGGTTCAAGGATTAAACTACGACCTACACCTCTGAAATAATAAATCAATTATGTTTAATTATGGTCAAGTTAAGTGTGTTATGTATACTCATTCGGAGACATAATTTCATGCCAAGTAAAAACCAGCTATTAAGTATTCATATTACATACATATCATACATACATATAATATAGTAGTCACTTCCAACTTTCCCAATCACCCAAATACACACACAAACAAACTCACACACACACATAAGACATCACATTTATAGACTTTAGAGGTTTACCAAATTCTTAATTATTTAATCTAAAAATAAAAATGGAAAATGGTAAAACTGGAAGGTGCTGGTAGTTATAGCACAGGATTCCCTATTTTAAGTACCAGCAGAACATTATATTTTGATTTATTTTGTACCTATGTTAAGTGTCCTACTATGTACCTACTGTATTTTCTTTTTGTGTGCCAAATAAATGATTATTATTAGCTAACCGTAACCGTACCGTACAGTAAAACATAACATAACATCACTCCTATATTAACCAGAAAGGTGTGCCTATCGCCATTCACCAGGCACAATTCCGACTCCGTGCTGTTATTGTGAATTTCCTGACGGTGGGTTCACAAATTACACTTTGCCCGACCTCGCGGTGAAAGGCCTATACGCTAACCACTAGACCATCAAGGCAGTTTGTAGATAAATAACTTATATGCAAAACTAGTATCCGAACAACATCGCATATCAAATTAATTAAACAACATGAAGGCGTGATAGCAATCCCCTAGGAACACAAAGGAAACTTTGGCCCTATAGTAAATTATACCAGCCTCAGGAGAGTTACGTGTAACTTTTATCGATTCGGATACTGATATTAATGTTCTGGTAAATTCTTCAGCGCGTAATTTAACTTTGATGGGTCGAAGTTAGATTAGAGGAAGATTACTTTTTCTAGACTATGATCAATTAGGCTATATACTAAGCTGAATCAACTACAACATTTAATGTTTTTTTTGTGATTATGTTATAGGATATTGATAAGATTGGAACATAAACAAAATAATTTGATGTTTTAAAACTCTAGTGTCCTGACAGTTCCGTAGTGGGGCCACGGAGCACGGGCCCCACCAAGACGAGTCAGCGAAGCAGGACACAAACGTACGTTTTTTCGAAGTCTTTCGTCGATGTTTTGAGCACTTATAAATTGGATTTGGTTTATAACGAAAGATAAACAGATAAACAAAATTCTCAGAATATAATACTAGTATTGTTTGTACTGAATAAATATTATTTATACGTGCTTCGTATTGTGTAAACAAAAAATTAAGTAACCTTGGCAAAAATTTCAAAAACCAAAATCATATTACTCGTTGGTACACTTCATAATGTAAGAATTTTAATACACTATAGTCGCTACTACTTCGTTAGACTAAAAGGCGACCCAAATGTAATTGAGAAAAGGCTCAAAAGATTGATTAAATGCAAAAATTTTAATACAAACTATTACTACACCGCAAACCCTGAATAATTAACAAAACACAAAAGACCTGCATCTCATCTCAAACATCTAACTTTACCAAAACATTTCAAGAAGCACGTCTACATAAACTACCCTTGTCTACAAATTTACATACGTTGTAGATCTAACAGACATTTGTAACTTACTCGAAAGCATTGGTAACAGACTTACAAACTCAGGCAATATATGCAAATGATTTATTGTGAAACCTAACGCTCGAGATGTTTGGAATTGAAGAAAAACATGAACAGATGTTTGGTTAACGCAAACTTCGATCTTCAAAGATGTTTTCCATTAGAGGATGTTGAGAACTGAATATAAATTGAGAGAAATGCTTAAAGCAAAACACTAGGGTATTTTAAAATTCTTCGAGATAGAGTAGAATGGCTTTGAAGATTACAGAGAGTCAAGACGAATAAGAGTCATCACTACATATCTGAATACTCTTACCTTTCGTTTATTAATATTACAAAACTGAATTTTTAGATCGTGCTAGTTTCAGGTGCTTCTGGTCCGATTTGAAAAAAAAACTTTTATTGTTGGAAAGCCTGTGATGGGAGTGGAACAGCTATATTTAAAGCTGGAAAAACCACAGAGATTGTACCACAGAAAGTACTTTGTTTAATAAGGTGCACCGTGATACTGCATTTCTTTCCCGCTGCGTCCCTGCAACTCCCTGGCCGCGTGGGTGACCAGGCCACGGCGAAGTCTAGGGCCCACTATTTTTGGCTCATAATAGCTATGATTTAAATTAATATTTAACTTGCCAACGAAAAACAAATAAATTGTTAAAATATCGTTTAAATGAAGCAACGTTTGCAAAGAAGTTTTGTCTCTTCATAAATTATGAAAATGAATCCTATCAATTTCAAATTCCAATAAATTTTCCATTTCCTTAATTGACTAAATGATCAAAATAGCTTGAAAAACAATTAGTTAATTTAAAATTCATGCTGCGCCAACAAATTAAACATTTAGTTTTCCTCTGACACTTTAAGACCCCATTTTACGAGGGATCTGAACTGTCGAATACCTAATACTGTTGTTTTTGTTTTCTTTGACAATACAAGGTTGGGTTGGAGCACGCGTTAAATATTTTAATTGTTTATAAAGGATTATTTTAAATTTTACCCGCTTTGATTTTGTTTTGAGTTGTGTCAGCATTATTCATATCTGTATCTTCTAGGTTCAAGCATTGATAATAATACCTATATAATTACGCTCCGGGAATTTATTCTAGTTAAGAAAATGTTTTTTGAATTTGGAATAAGGCATATATTTTTTTAATAATTAGGTGGTATTTTTAATTTAAAGTTAATTGTTAAATTGGTTATTCTAATTTTTTTACAAAATGGTGGGTATACTACGAAAACGGTTTTTTTTTTTTTCAATTTGTATACATCAAAGACAGAGAAGCGTGAGGGTTGTGATTATGGTTGTTGCGTCTGTCTGGGATAGAATAAAACATATTGCTTCCATCTCGAACTAAGAAGGTAATTAAGGGATATGACTGCAATTATTCGAAAATTGAACCGTGTGGCATCGAGACGCGTTACGAATTATAAAATTATGAGACCTAAATCATAACAGGTGAAATGTCTGTATTGTACAGAATCGGTCTGCCGTCTCGTCAAGTCAGTCTTGTCGTCCTATTCTTTTTTTATTCGTCTTTTAAATTTAAATATTATGTCAGTACAACTGGCCAGTTTCGCCAGCCAGTGTCAGTCAACCAAAAATGTCCACAACAGTTATGTTTAAAATTAAAAGTAAAAGAAATATTTTTTTGGTAAGAAACGCTATTGTATAATTTGGTTAATGGGTACATTTTTGCGCTGATTTCTGAGCTTTTATTAACAGAAAAGAGAATAAAAAAGAGTATAATAAAAAACAGTCTACAACGAAGATAGAACTTCAGACTTTAAACTTATATTAATGCCATTTTCACTTTACACTACTCGGTTTCCTTTAAACTGCGAAACTTTACAAGCTGCATATTTTTCTTTTCACTTCTTGGTGCTCGTTAAGTTCAGCAAACTTGAGGTATCCAACAAGTATCTGGCAGACACGATGATTAATATTATCTGCCGTTAGTTGGTTGAAACTCCAAAATTCGTATTTTGAATAATAAAATATTTTTTAGTTTACCAACTCAGTCACAACTTTTTGGATGTGAACTTGACAAGTCTAAATAATAGACATCGCAAGTTATTTATACTTGGATGTTTTGTATAGGTATGTGTGCAAATTTTATCAAAATTGACCTGGTAGTTTTTGCGTGCAAGAGTAACCAAACATCCATACATTTATACTCACAAACTTTCGCTTTTATAATATTAGTAAGGATAAGGATTGTAGGACAGCTTACCTCAGAATTATGAAACAGTAATGATCACTACAATTGTTTATGAAAAAACTAGGTTTTGATTAAAAAACCTAGTATTAAAGAATTAATTATGCTATATCCCTAAGTGATTAACTATGTCCCTTTTATGACAATCGCTTGCCCTCGGATCGAGGTCTAATACCTTAATTGGGAGGGTCTATAGAATTAAAGCACCTTATATAATGCCTTTAGGGATTTGGGGACGGACGTGACAATGACAATTATTTATTAGTTCTGTAGTTGATTAATATGACACAGGGGTTCATTAGAGCCAGATAGTGATGGACACAATATAATTTACATAATGAACTTTGTATTATGTTGAGTTACGTGTACTATTTAAATTATTACATTTTAGATACTATTATGGGAGTGCATGAAAGGAGCCTCCCCGAGTGACGTACACAACGATTCCCTACGTCCGGCGCACCCTGGGCAATTTGCGAGCTCTCCAAAGCGAATTGGCTAATCCTTTCATCACGATGGCAAGTCAAAGTAAAATTTGACTCAGCCATCGACACGACGAAGAAGAAGATACTATTATTTTGGAAATGTTTTTACAGTAATGGTAATGTTGGGTGTAACTGTGCCGACATCTTATATAACATAAACCGGTTATATAGATAGGTTTTCGTTTATTATTTTTATTTCCGTGCCATGACCGCCATATTTGATACTTTATTAATTACTTTGTTATGACGAAATTAATATAGTTTTTTTTGTCCACAGCCAACCTGCTGAGCGGGTAGGATGCGGCGGCATGCACCGCATCGTGCTTTTAATGGCGGTGCTCACACGGGCTATCGCCCCGCAAACTACTGGCACAGGTGAATATAATGAAATCTATACTTAATTGTTCGCTCGACTGACTCAATCATCAACGCAGAGCGTAAACCACTTGGGCTAGAAACTTGAAATTTTGCATGACGGTTCCATGGCGTAGGGGCACACTAAGAAGTTTTTTGGAATTGCCATTGCGAAGTGAGTAATATAAGTGTAAAACAGTTGTATGAAAGTTCGTTCGTCGTTTTGAAGTAAGAAGCACGAAATTTCGTATACTTAAACTTGAATAAAATAAATTTTCGGCGTTTTTCTAAACTTTATTCCTAAGATAGTAAATTTAGGGGTTACAATTTTAAATATGTTTTTAACTTGAGGCCCAAAAATGCAACAAAATCAATAGATGGCGTATATTATGCATATTTTTAGCTTGCGGGCACCGAGTAGAATAACGTCTGACGCGGTTAAAACAGCGCGGGTCATCTTCTAATTTTATATTATTTGTTAATTTTTAATGACTAAACTAATCGTCTGATTCTGCTACGTCTTCTATTACGTTCTTTGACAATGCCAGACCAAACTGATACAGAATATCCGGTCAAAGTTCGATCAAAATTCGGTCCAGCGTAGTTGTAAAATTAAATAGCCATAGAATATCCATCGGTTTAAATCGTCAAGTTTAAATGAAAATAAATTGTTGTAATTATTTTTGCCTTTATCTTTATTTAATGGAATTGTAATTAACAAATTTTAGAACATCACAAGTCCGCAGGAGCTTAAATTAAGACCTTGACTTTGCTTTGTTGCTGGCTAGATCTCCAATTTTAAATACTTAATCGAGCCTTTAATAAGAATTAATGGCCTGTAATCCCTGCCCAAGAGCCCGTGGACGCCAGACCTACGTCATTTTAAAAACTGAGACTCTTGTTTGTGCCTCTCAACTATGTACACCAAAACGATCACCTAATTTATTGATATGATTTAAACGGGCATTAACGCGACTTATTTTTATTTACCTTTCGGCGTTTGACGTTTCGACCTAATTATCAGATAAACTTGTAAATAAAATTGATCGTAGTATAAAGCCAATTTTTTGTACATTTTGTTCAAGGTGCCACTATAATTACCCCCCTACTTAAAATGGTTCTAACCCTTTGTCTGACACCGTGCTAAAAGTTCAAAGATGTCTAAAAATTAATCAAATATAGTTGTAGTAAAAGCTGACTCGATGGACTAGTGGTTAGCGTATATCACCGCAAGGCTCGGGTTCAATTCCCGGAGCAGTCAAAGTGTTATTTGTGAACTTTCTGTCAGAAAATTCACTACAGCAGCTCATCGTCGGACTTGTGCCCGGTCATGGGACCGTGGGACCTTAACATAACAGGTGAAGTGTGGGTGTTGTACACCTCTGCCACACCCTTCTGGGTAATATAGGCGTTATGTTATGTTATGTTCTTACAAACACACATTTATAAAATGAGGTAAGTCGGGTACCCACGGGCTTTTATGCTAAAGCTATTTTATATACCTATATAGTGTGTTACCACGAGCAGATGTTTAATAATAATCCTTAATACTTCGTTGTCACCACGAATTCATGTTTGTATTTTAGTCTTCAGCAAGATTAATGAATTGTATTGTTGCAAAATTAATTAATCAATTGTTATAGTTTAGGTATTCATTAGAACAGCTTAGTGTACGACTAGTTTGTTGAATTAATTGCATCTTGTATAAAATACGTGTGAACAACGTTTGAATTTTATTGCTGTGTCAGACGAATTTATTTTCAGCTTAAATTAAATAATTAAATTTAATTCTATGACACCTTACCCGTAAATTTGTAAATAGGATTTTTTTAGTTAATTTTATCACTTGTGTATAAATACTTTTCTTTTATCAATATGTCTAGATTTAGTTGTGAATTTTATAATAAATAATATGTATAGATTATAAGATGAATAATTAAAGATGCTTAAATAAAAAAAAAAACAATAGAAAAATAAACAAGCTTTTATTACGATTAAATTTGATTAATGTTTTCCTTTGTTAATTGAATTTGATGACATCAAATAAAGGTTTAATTTTATTAGAACAATGCTTTGTCCTGATTAATATAAAACGAAGGTATTTTTCTTTAAACTTGTAATTGATTATTTTTATAGCATATAGCTTAGCAAATTATACTAAGAAACAGTTAAAAAAGATATGGGACCGGATTTGAACATGCGATCTGCACACCGGGCAGTCGCTTTACCAACCAGCTACGGTCGCCTCTTGTCAGGACCTTAAATGTAGGTAGTATAATAGTACCTAGTATAATTTGTTAAGCATAGCTCAATGCTATAATAACGATCGATAAGAAGATAAAACAGATCATTAATTGTAGGTTATTGGCACTTTTCCACGTCATGTCACACTTCGAGTATTTCAAGAATTATTGACGCGCGACACGATGTTGGAAAACACTTGTCTGAATGGGACCTTTCAATCATTTTGATGGCTGACAAACGTTGTTGACGTCACCCATTTGAGTAATAAATATCCTTTTGTGTATTTTTTCTTGTTGCAAGTGTTTGAAATATATTTTCGAGTATATTTGGAGTAAAATTACGGTCAATCGAAGCAGTTACTCTTTTAGAACTGGCCCGATGGTTTAGTGGTTAACGTCTCGGGTTCGATTACCGGGCAAAGTGTTATCTGTGATCTGTCAGGTAAATTCACAATACCCAATACCTCGATGGCTGACAAACATTATTGTGGAGGTTATACAGCACGTAACTTTTATACCTTTTCTGTGTATTGATCCTATATTTTTGTACATTATAAGAACGTTAAACACGTGCTAAAAACCGTAACGTGTAATGTCAAACTTAAATTTTACAGCATGCAGTACAGTAAAATGCCGAAAATTTTACCTATACTCTGTACCAAAATCAAAAAACTAAAATCGGGCTCCAAAATGTCAAATTCACAAATATTGTTTTGTTAATTACATTTTAGAGTTCGATTTTTGTCTCTATGATTTGGTACAGAGTACAATCTAACTTTGAAAGCTTTTAAGAGCAAGAGAATAAGTACCCTAGCTACTTTGGTATATTTGGGCAAGCTATCGCCGCTAGCAAGATGAAAATAGCCGGAAACAGTATGTCTGAGGGCCTGGTAGATGACATGCTCATCAATCGTGCTGTCCCTCATAATACATTTCTGGAAGTAATTCATCTAATTAACTTCGTCCGCAATGCCACCAAAATACTACGGTTACCCAAAAAAGATCTCCAAAACGTAGCCAGATCACTTAAGCTTATATATTAATAAATATATTGATAAAAAATATACGTAGCCAGATCACTTAAGCTTATATTTTATATTTTTATATATTTTTTATTTTTAATATCATTTGTTTGTAATATTTTGACGTGTTCAAGTGCCTCCTGGGGCCTATGAAAATATATAATTTGAATTTGTTTTTTTTTTTTTTTGTATATAATTGAAAATTAGCCATTTATGTAAATTAAACTTAAAATTATATTATTTAATTTCCTCTATATATATAAATAGTACCTAGTATATTTTTATTTTTTTTTTACATTTGAATTTGAATTTTAATATACATCGGGCCCATGGAGGTCCACTACAAGGTGCCGTGAAGCTCATAAAAGCAATATAAATAATTTTAATAGCAACAACCGCATTCACATAATTTTGTTCCTTTTATTAAAGTGTCTTGATGGTCTAGTGGTCGGCGCCTCTCATCGCGAGGTCTCGTGTTCAATTCCCGGGTCGGGAAAAGTATTATTTGTGAACTTTCTGTCAAGAAATTGACAATAGCAGCACGAAGTTGTAATTGTACCTGGTGGATGGCGAAAGGCTCACCTCCTATCGCATGGGACCAAAACATAACAGGTGAAGTGTGGGTGTTGTACACCTCTGCCACACCCTTCTGGGAAATATAAGCGTGATGATAAGTTATGTTTTGTTAAGCTCAAAGACTTATAAACTGCACAATCGAAGTTTCGAGCTGAGTTTTACAGCACGTAGGAAATTGAACACGCAGCCATCTTCTTTACTAAACAAAAACTATTCAATTATTGTGCTATACACAGACGCAGTAAAGAAATTATTGAACAAGTCGAAATACTTATTAAATTCCATATTCCACCTTCATAATAACTTGAGGAAACTTCTGGAAGAATGTCGACTCATTAGTGTAATAGCATGACATAGCCTGGCTAATATTTCCGAGAAAAAAAGCTTTTTATTAAATCCAGCGAACAGCAATAGCTTTTACCTAATTGGAATTTACTTTCAATATACTTGAATGGGCCTTTATGGTTCCCTGTGGTGATATATTTCGGAAAACTACTTTCGGTACTGTTTTACTTACTCCTTAGTGGCAAACGCAAAAAAAACTTATTAGTACGGTAAATAATACCTATAGAATACGTATGTTCGTTTTGTCTAAAAATTGCGTTGTTTCGGGTACAAGAGACGTCGTTTTTTTAAATAATTGCTACAAAATAGCAGAAAGCGTTGTTATAAATAAAATTAACATGACTAGTAGCATTTGTTCTATATGATCTAGCGACCGGCTTCAGTAGTTAGAATATTGAATTGTATTGACCAATCTGAATATCAATCGATCGTTATTTTAACAAAATTAATTACGAATTAATAATTAATTACAAAATGCACGCCAGCAAGGCATGGTACAATATTTGTGTGTTCCGCCAAGATTTGTTCTGACTCGGGTGTGCTTTGTGTGAGTGAAATGTATGTTTGTAAACACCTCAAAGCACAAAAGTTATTCCTAGTGATGGCGACGTCTTTAAAGATAAAGAAAACTTTGCGTTTTCGCTTTTGTATTATTATCTCTAACGTTACTAGAATATTATAATTTCTTTCAAAATAATAAATTTGACGAAAAATACAATGTTTACTTTTTCTTCTAGGTTCTCCTGGCACTGAGCCAAGCAGATCATCAACATCAGCATTCCCAACTTACCCACCAACAGTCTTCCGAAGCATGAGGGTTACCAGCAAACCTCGAAAAGGAGGGATGAGATTGGGGAAGGTAGACTCCCCAATGCTGAACTACATATTCGACTCGTATGCGACTAGCAATAAGCATTTTCATGACAAGTAAGTAAAGATCATAAAATCATTTTTTTATGACAAATATCTTTTTGTTTTGAGACTTAAGGCTCAGTGTGAATTGGGTTGACTTATGGCTAACTTGCTTGGAATATGGAGTCAGTAACGTGCCCTGTAAAAATCAATTTTTATAAGCAGAAAAAGACAGCGTAAGTAAGTGAGATAATTTTTAACTATCACGATTTGTACACATAATTATATATTATAGACACGGGTCTCACACACAGTCACAGTCGAGCAAGGAGGTATTTATACCTTAAAAATATTTACGCGATTAAGACCCGTGTCTATAATATATAATTATAAGTGAGATAAGTCAGTGTTAAAGTGCAGACCCGATATTTATCAAGGGCAAATACAGATTTGAACCGGTGAGCAGAAGGCAGGTTCAAATCCTGGCGGTCCCATAATATTTTCAACTGTTTCTTAGTACGTAACTATAGTTGAAAATAGCTTAAATAGCTAAGTTTTGATTTATTTAGGAACGTATAAGTAATTCATAATTAAAAAACTGTCAAGTACAATTTCCAGCCATTAAAAAAAGTATTACTCTTGATAGCAAAAGGACACTTACTTTATTTAGTTCCACCGCAATTACGAAATCAGCACAAAAAAGTTTAATTAAAATTGTACCTCATTTGCATTTCGCAAATGAAATAAATCCTTCAGAAATTGCATTCTCGTGCTCTGAAATTTCTTGACCTAGTAAATTTGCATGCACAAATCATAAGAACAAAATTGTCCCAGTAATGAAGAAACACGATAGCAATAAATAAAATTAATCTTAGAAGACATTCTAGTACAATTATCATAGAGCAAGATTAGAGCCCGTGAACCCCAGACTTTCGTTATTTTATAAAATCTGGAAACTTGTCAGCGCATGCTCCTAACACAAGTAAGAACGATGCACTATTTATAAAGTTACAGTGGCTTACATCATTAATTAATGAGGTGATTTTTAATAATATTATGAAGCTAATACCAAAAAATCACACTTTATTATTTGATGAATTTAGATCGGTATTTTATTACCTTTAATACCGTTTGTCTGCCAAAGCCACTGTAATCCAAACTTTATAAATAGTGCATCGTTCTTACCTGTGTTGGGTGCTCCCAACACAGGTAACAAGTTGCGCTGACAAGTTACCAGCTTTTATAAAATAACGAAGGTCCGAGGTTCACGGGCTCTTAGACCATCAGTTTTATGTATACCCAGAGAGTTTAGGTGCTCGTTCACGTAGGTACACGCGGGCGCGGTGGCGGGTGCGGGCGCGGGAAACGTTGCGAGCTCCTGTTCACATTAACCACCAGGCGTTCGCGCGAGTGTGACGTATTGTCAGAGGTTGTAAATATGGACCACGATCTTTTATTTTTAACCGAAAATTCATACCTAAAGTGGGAGATGCTAAAAATTAGAATTGGTGTGCACGAAATTAATAAAGAAAGAGAACGGTATGGTGAATTTCATACTTTATATGGTAATTTACCAAATACTTTGAATTGAAACAAAATGTACTTTGCCAAATAGGAGTTCTAGCCTGAATAGCACTAATAAACTCTTCTGTATTGAACGACATGATAGAAACGTGCTATCGTTACTAGCGACAAGTTCAAACTGGTTGAACTTACCTGACGTTGCGAGTGAATCGCGCGCGCCGCCGCTAGTTTGACATGAACACACACAAACGTCTCAGGCGTTTGAAATTGCCGCGAGCGCGCCGCACGCGCCAGTCGCTAGTTAGCTCGCTACTAGACCGCACATGCGTTTTGAACGTAAACACTTGGAAATCACGTCATATGTTTGATATTTCGTGACCGCGCTCGCCACCGCGCCCGCGAGTCAACGTGAACAAGTACTAAAAGTGCCCATAGAGATTTTATGGCTCGTTCAAACAATTCGCATGCTTTTCGCTGAAGAAATACTACCTACTTTAAATGTTAATTCGACCATTATTTTCTTTTATATGTTCAGATAGTACAAATCATGACTTTGAATATTGGTATTGTACTAAAGGGATTAAAGCAATTTAAGCTTTATTGTTATCCAAGAAATATTCTTGGATTCTAGTATTCTTCTTCTTCGTCGTGTCGATGACTGAGTCAAATTTTATTTTGACTTGCCATTGTGGTGAAAGGATTAGCCACTTTGCTTTGGAGAACTCGCTAATTGCTCAGGGTGCGCCGGACGTAGGGAATCATTGTGTACGTTGGATTGGATTCTAGAATCAAAAGTAAGAAAAAATATTTGAGTCAGATTTAACCACATTAGTGGGTGGTAACTATCACAGTGTCACACATTCAAGTGAATACCACAATCTGACTTATTCTGTAAAATTTAATGCAACCGTTTGAGAGGATGTATGGATGTCAGTTAGGTACCCTTCACGTAAGACTACTGAAATGGTATTAAATTTTTGATCAAATTTGAAATGCAGTTATTTTTGTAGTTAAAAGTGCGAAGTGGTTAAAGCGGTCGTCTCGCCAATTTCAACTACGCTGGTGTTGTGGGTTCGATCCCCACACGGGAACCTTTGTGTGATCAAAGATTTGTTCGGACTCTGGGTGTGCTTTGTTTGTGTAAAATATATGTTTGTGAACACGCCCGTAACACAAGAGTATTGCGGGCGTCATTTAAAAAAAACACATTTTTTTTAAATTAAATTTTAGTAATTCCGAAGCGTTTCTCTCATTTGTCCACCCTAATGAAGATCCTTTTCAACCGCGAGTCAAAGGCCTTTGTTACACCGAAATGAAATAATCTGTTTAGCTACGAATCGTGTTTAGCCACGAATCATGTTTAGATTTAGAATTCGTATTGTTTAAAACTAATATCTACTTACAATATTATTTAAATATTTTAACTAAAATATGGTTCTGGAAATAACGTTCTAATAAGAATAATAAGAATATGAATACGTTTATTTGTCTTTAAAATACAGTTTTCAGTTGAATCCTTATACAATAGGGTAACCTAACTTAAATTACTCAAGTGATAATCGATGAGATAGTTGTAGTTATAAATGTCATTGGTAGGTACACATTGCAAGAAAGAGAACAACTACCAACAATCATATTGATAGTTGTTCTCTTAACTCCTCCATAATGATAAAAAAAAGAAAAGATTGACCTTAAGCATATTACTATAAAGTTCATATTTAATTAACAGCCACGATTCAAAGCGTCGCTTATTCGCTACCAATGTTAATAAGAAGTAATCATTGTTCCATTTCTGTTATGGTTTTTTATAGTAATATAAGAATTATTTTATTACCAAGAAATGTTTTCATATTAGTTTATTATCTTATAGTTTTCATTTCCAGGTGCTAATTTATAAATGTAAGGTGCTAATTTATAAATGTAAGTTCTATGCAATAACAGACTTGATAAATAATTGCATGATCGCGTTTCTTGTATTATGTCCTGTTAATCATGCAACGGGCAAGTAATCAAGTTAATAAATACTTCATTTTTAACCGACTTCATAGCACAAACTAGTTAGGTTCAGAAGACAAGCTCATCCACATATCTCAGTTTTAACCAACTTCCAAAAAGGATGACGTTCTCAATTCGATTGTATGTTATTTTTGTAAGTTTGTTTGGCGATTTCTAGAAGACGCTTGGACCATTTTAGGATTTTTTTTTGTTTGACAGAGTTTTATTTTATACACGTCATGTCAGTCATATGGTTATCTGGTTAAGATCGGATGATGAAATCCTAAAGAAATCGAAGGGATCCCTAATTTTTTTTTTTATACTTATTATCTTGTTTATTTCATATAACGTAAAGCTAATCGGATATTTGCATCTAGAGGTCAGCATTTCATGTTGCTGAGCTGATATAGGAAGGAACAACTCCTCAACGGTTAGGAGTACGAGGATAATTCTTTAAATATAAGCAAATTAAGAATGTTACCGTAAGTTAAGTTAGTTATACTCTTTAAAGATTTAAACAGATAATTCGAGACGATGAATATTATATTATTATATGTATAAGAAGTTATGAGTAACAAAATAATCTACCTAGGATAAGTCGTTTTTCGTACCCGTCCTTCTCACCGATGAACAAGCCGTCTTAAACGAGAATGTGTGATTTTAGTAAGCAATAAACAGATTCGTACATAACGACAATTTATTTTATTTTTTTTGTAGGTACTTAGAAACAAAAAAAGGACGAATTGTAACCATTTTAATTCACCTTGTAACATCAAGTAAGTATTGAAAGAATAGCTCAAAATAGAATTTCAACGTTACATTACAGGCAAATGCTTGCACAGGCTGGGAGCACCTTAACATCATCATTTCGTAATCAGCCGTAAATTCGTATTGTATGTCGGAAAAACAGTTTTGCATTCAGGGTATCAGAATAGTAAGCAACTTTTTCATGATGCCATTTACACCCTGTATAAACAAAAAAACTATTCAATTCAACCGCCATCTTACACATCGATGTTAACGCCACCACGCCTTTAATTTGCACGCGTATCACGTCCCTACAGAAGTTACCAGTATGAATAAAATGAGTCTCGGCGGGTCACACTTTTTCTTTTGAAAAAAATATACACAAACGTCTCGACCTAACATATGTAAGAGTTGTTCCTTTTTGTAAATTAGACTCAGAATAATATCATAACTCTCATTTTATCCGAGTACTCCGGCTCTTTTTCTTTGCCGTTATTTAGTTTGCGAATGGAAAAAGATTTCTGTATTTTTGGTTCGTAGATTACATGGTTTATGTATGCTTGTTTATTTATGTAGACGTGACGTCTTTGTGTGATTTAGATTGCGTGATATGGATGAGCACTTTGTTATAATAATTTCAGAGCTACATTTAGAACAATGGAGCAAGCACAGTGAATATAGACATCTAACTAAATAATTTTAAATATATTCAGAACGAAATAGTTCATCTGCTAAATTCAATTCAGCAATTTTGCACCCTACTTTAAAGTAATACTCTCAAGTATGTAGTCATATTATTATTTTACTCGCACGTATATTCAGAATCTAGTTTGAAGCCACTTCACTTGTCTTAGTTAAATTTCGATAGGCTTTGATAAAATGTATTTTCTCTAGATGTGCCTCCAAATAGTTTTTGATGTGAAGATATATTGTTAAACTAGTTCTTTGAATGTAAATTTTAATAAAAGAACATTATGATGGCCTTGAAGATTTTGAAGATGAAATAAAGGCTGTTAATGTCTGGATAAAATAACTTGTTTCATTTCGAAGACCTTTGTTCTAATTTACATTTTGTAAACGCTTACATTTTGTACAACGACTTGGCAAAGAAATAAATGAGCTGACAGATAATAAAATGCTTACACAGTTAGTTAAGTAGGTCGTGAAAATGAGCAAAAATGTGAAATGTCATTTATTAAGGACTAAGGACTTGTGGATGATCAAATATTACAAAAGTTTTCAATATTTAAAACACTAAGAGTAATGAATAACACTAAAAAATAAGGCATAATTATTAACTTTCAATATTACGCGTTGCATGATTGCATGATACCTTTTAGGCTTGAGGTTTCGTCTGCTTGTGACCTAAAACCTAATAAACTATGCATGATCGCGTTAATTCCAGTTAGATTTTATTTAAGGCATAATTATGTCATGTATTTATTTGGGAAAGGGCCATGTTAATAGTGGACTGCAACATGCTGTTACTATACACGGCTAAGCTAACTTCAAAACTTACTTTGCCTTTTTTAATTCAAAAGGGTCATTTATTAATTACTTACCTTTATACAAAATGGTCGTAATGCATTTGAGAACCAAGCAAAAGTTGTATCTTCTTATATCTCTCTATCTTTTAACTTATACGGTACGATAAAAGAATGAATATATTTAAGTCACTTTTTCGTATTTTTGTACAAAAAGGTTAGGTTAACAACCTACTTTATGTAAATGGAACGTACGCGTGTGTGAAAATATCCTGGGTCAGCACCTGTCATAATTACTTCAATTAAACTTACCAAAAAAGTTGTTATAATTTCACAATAATTTCCATTTTAAGCTGGCTGGTTTGTTTAATGTTTTACGCTAGAAATAGTGGAAACCCTCATACAATATTGGCAGAAATATTGGGCAGAATTGGCATTAATATATGTATGGCAAATTGAATAGAGTATGTGGCAGCAATCCCCCACAGTAATGTCAAGTAATAAAAAAATAATATTTTTGTATGCCTCCCCTATTGGTCATTTACGTTTAGTTCAAGCTGTTTACGTCGATAATGAGAAGTGGCGCTCACTATATAGTAACCCACAGTTTGACATTCTGGTAATAGAGCAAATTAATAATTCCTAACTGAGAAAGTTTCTAAGTCTTATCATCAAACTTAAGATGAAATTACAAGCATGTTCGAAACCTTGACTTAAGCATTATTGGACCTTTGAATAACAAGGAGATTACAAAGTTACTTATCGACGTTTCGTGACGGGACGCGATAGAACCTCTTGATCCGAGCATTTTTATTACCGTAATACGATTTAAGTTAATACATTTATATGGTATTGGTATTTTTTGCTGGCCTCCTAAAATGTACAGTTACGGCCGTTTTATTTTTGCTTCCAAAGATAACGTTAGAACTAAAGCTATTATTCACTACCTTAGAACTCATCCCTTCAGTTTGCGAAGTCAAACTACGAGTATGTTTCTAGGCAAAACGTATTCCAGTCCATGCACGTGATATTATCATTCCAAGCAGCCGTGGGAATATATACCCATATATTATGCACATATATTACATGAGAATGCCAGCAACCAAACAAAATACGCGATATATCATCAAATACAAATTCCTAAAACGCGTACATATGTAATGTCTGAGACAACACATTCACGAGATAAAGCCAAAATCCGATACAAATCCTTGTTTTATGCAAGTAAATATTGATCAGAGTCGAAGTGGGACCTTTTGTACACTAACTGAGGTAAACAGTTTGGTAAATAGCGCTAGTGTACCTAAAACATAGCATGACTGTTGCATTGTTAATTAGGGATGGGATCTGAGATTCGCTAGAATGTTAACAGTAAACGAATTAATTTCGGCGATAAAATAATGTCAAGGTTTCTGAATATGCATTACAAGGCCTAGCTTTTTTCATCAAGCCTATAAAATTATTGCTAGATTTAACAAGTGAATTTTAAGAAAAAATGTTTATGAAAAGAAAGCGGTGTGTTGAATAGGATAAATAAATTATAAGCTCCCGAGTCAACTGGACACAAAACTATTGTACATAGTACCTTTAGTACCTTTACTCTTTATTATAATAGTGTACATGTATCTAAAACAAGTCCCGCTGCTGGGCTCGGACAACTTCTCATGATGAGAAGGGCCATTACCCACCACGCTGGCCAAGTGCGGAATGGTAGGCTTCACACGACCTCGAGTACTTTCTAGGCATTCTCAGGCATGCAGGTTTCCTTACAATTTCCGATTTTCCTTCACCGTTAGCGAGCAATAATTTATATGATAAATACAAACATATCTTCGAAAAGACGAATAATTTATTGACAGGAGTGTGTGCCATGGGTTACCCTGAGGCCTTTTACTCTTTACTATTTACATAGTTGTACAAATATAAATACAAAATAATACAAATAAATTTTCCTTCTTATTCATATTTTTGATGACATTACATTTTATTTATTTGTATTACTATTTTTCGCTTTTATTTCGTATATTTCTATTTGAATACGCAAAGCAGTAAGCTTAAGCAATCACAAAAATAAAACTATTTCTGAAAATGGCTGTTTCAGAGACCTGAATAAATTTAGAAGCTAGAATGTCAACAAAAAGTTCTCGAAAATATTTTGATAGTCCTATGTAAATGTCTGGAATCAAAATTAACATAACACGTTATTTGAAGAGAAGGGAATAATAACTAACTCGTTTGTCATAACAAGATAATTCAGCGCGATCTTTTGCATTTTATACAAATGAAATTTAGAGTTAACATTTTATTTAACGATGGCATTCAGATAATTATTATCATAAGCAGTCGTTAGCCTAATTTTATTGAATTGAAAAATATAGAAAAATACCTAGTTTTTAGTATTGTATATCCTTTCATTCCAATAATTCTAATTAAATCAAAGTCTGCTTCAGGCATTGTAAGATACTAAATAAACGACGTTTTTATACTGACAGGCAAAAAATATTTACTACTTGGGATTTTTCTTATTTATTTATTTTATATTAATAAAGAAAGTTGTTGGTTTACCAGGGTCTTAAAGACAACTTAAAAAAATAAAAGAATATTAAATCAACTTAAATTTAAAAATAAGAAATTTACCATGTCATTTACCCTGTACAAGATGAGTCAACAGTTTTGTTATAATATTGTTTTCTCTTTGAACCAGATTTCGCCCACCATCGTTTGAAGGGACGGCTTCAGAAGACACCATCATTGAGGCTGACACAGGATCAACAGTCATATTTGATTGTAAAGTAACTGCGTTGAGAGATAAAACGGTAAGTAATATAAAAGTACCTTCCAGTAAAAAAAATCGTTCTAAAACAAGATTATATATATAGTAGTTAAAATCAGCCTTATGTAAAATTGTCTATTTTCCTGTGTAAAGGATTTTACAAAAGGCTGATTTAACAATACTTTGGAATAAAAGCTTGTGTCTCAATTAATAAAATACTATTTTAGTGGTTGTAGAGCTCTTGTGAACGAGCTCGAGGGCGCCAGCACCACCGTCTCACCTTTAAACTGCCGCCTAATAGTAGTGCTTGCATTACTGTGTGCCGGTTTGGTGGTGAGATCAAGCCCTGAAATTACTGGCATATGAAGCATAACGTCATAATCCTCAGCTTTAGCAACGCATCTACTATCTGCTTTTGTGGATTGTTGATGTGCTGCGCTGTACTCCAGTAACCATCAGGTGGACTACACGTTTGTAAGCTGCAGGCATAGTATAAAAAAACACAATCTAGTTCTAAAATATGAACACAATTTATTGTTAGATAAAGTTTCGAATTCAAACCCCGCTTTAAGTCCAAAAAAATAGTCGACTGTTCTTAGTATTAGTGCAATCTAAACATAGCTAAATGCTATATATAAATCAATATAGTGTTCATCGATACAGCATTAATTTTGATTGTATCATCAGTCATGTTGGTTGCTACCTACTAATATGTAGGTACAATAGATGACGGGCGTCCGGAAAGACTATGCATACAGTCAAAATAATTTTCATTTGTTTCAGGTATCATGGATACGTGTCTCTGAGGATGAAAATTTAGAACTATTGACTATAGATCTTGACACGCACACAGCCGATGCAAGGTAAGTTTAATAGCCTGTCCCTGCCTGCCCACCAAGTTGTTATAACCGCACTAAGTTATCACCAAATCTAATTAAGGCAACTCGTTATCGAAATTTTGGCTTACAAGTATCTTGGTCACAAGGACTTAGCCGCGATTTCATCTAACTTCTTAATCCGTGGTTAACGCTGAAATTCGGTTTTTGATCGATCTGTCCCTTTCAAATATGGAATGAGAGAAAAGAGATCGAACCGGTTGGTTTAACAAAACGTGTCGGTTAAACAAGTTTAGTGAAAGAACAGCTTATTAGCACAATATTGGCAATACAACGTAGAAAAGCTTTTAGCATTTTGGGAACGTTACCCAGTGACAGTTAGTAAGTATAAAATTAGGTTTTTAAATCACAGTTGAGTGTAAATCACAATATGTATACATTTTTCTTTAAATAGATGTAGGTATTATATTTTCATATAAGCAGCAGTTGAATTGTGGTACAAGTGCGGTGAAAAATGTAATTACGTACGGTATCTCCACTCTCGCAAATTAACCCTTGTCATGTGTGTCAGAATCTGAGAAGGTTAATTCCTCTCTGATATCCATTATTAAGAACTCTACATTGTGTGATTAATTTATTTTTGGGTTTAATATTTATAATGCTGCTTTAAAGCCTTCTCATATAAGGTGTAAATGACATCGTGACAAGACGCTTATCAGTACATGATCATGAGACCACGAGTGCAAAAAATGTTGACCAGAAAGTTTAGGATATTTTCGAGAAAATTCTTCGTAATTTTAATAGAGTAACGTTACCTTAGACAAACTAAATCGATAGAAAATGTCATGTGTCTTATTTTCCGACCCAAACTCGCACCTAGGGTTTCTAAATCATGTTTTTAATAATTATAATTGTTTTGCTTCGTTGATGTATGAAAATTTCGATGTAAAATTTTTGCACCCACGGTCTTTGAATCATGTACCTTAATACGGGATATAATCCCACCCACACGCCCACCACTGTGACTCCTGTGACGCCAGGATCTACAGCGGTAACCAACTGAAAGGCACCGTGCATGACACACGGGCAATCCCAGGGAGAGTTCAAATTGTCTTGGAACCCGCAACGAATTTAATCAGAAGTATATAGTTGGAGTTGGAAAGTATGTATCTTTAATTCCCTCCAAAGCAAAGCGGGAGACTGAGTAATGCCAAATAGGTATAGACAAAGTGTCTATATGGAAAGAGTGTAGACACCACGGACAGTGACAAAACTATGGGGCCTAAATTTGATTGCTATAATAGGTATGGCAGAAACGGCTAAATGCATGGAAATTTATTCTGTTCGATACGAGACCCTCATAGTATACCACTCCAGATGTCAATTGTAAGCTATTTAACATAACATTACGTTCGTTGTGCCAAAGACTACACTCCCAGATGATATGGTGGGCGGTTTGTTCGTGCTCAGATGTAGAACATTACAGAATGGAGAATCGACTAGCTTAAAGGAAAATAGTTTGCTCTTAAAATTGCCATGACCCGTCAGGAATTGAGCCACACAGTGATTCACCTCTAGCCATCGTTTCGCAAGTCTGTCGCGAATGGATGGAAAGAAATGATAGAGGTGGCGGCCCTTAGGTGATGTGTCCCAGCGTTGCTGCCATTCGTCTATGAGGTGGTTATAGACATCCGTTGGTTTGTCAATACTCTTGTGATCTTTGTGCGGAATCATGTACCTGCTAATTAACTGCTAAGTGACTGTGTCACGATGTAATTTATATTATTATGCTGTATTATTATATGAGTAATAGTCAGAATATTATAACAATGAGGATAATTTCGAAATCATTAATTACTTAAACATGTTTTTCAAACATTCCTTTAAAATGTATGAAGTCTAATTCAGAATTATAAATCAAATAATTCAATGTTAATTAAACTTCTGGGTATTTTAAATTAACCTATGTTTGAATTATGAAATATGAATTATTAAGCTATGATGTAATAGTAGAATATTCATTTTGTTCAATAAATACTATAATTACATATATATTAAATGTACATTTGTTTTATCATTTATCATTTATGATATTTTTTTATTAACGAAATAACAATTTTGTTTCTAAAAAATTTTACCAATTTATCACCACAGAGCCATTACTTTTTAAAATTGCCTTTTCATTCGAATGAATATCTGAAAAATATGTCGCTACTGATATTCATTCAGCACTTTACAATAGCGTTGTTGCACCAGATATAGTTTTGATATCGATAGTTGACTTTGAATCAGTTATCAATATTATCGATACTATCGAAAGTGTAAGTTAGGCGGTACTATCAATATTCGATACTATAGATGGCATCGATACTTTAAGGTCAAAGTTGTCCATACCATCAATAGTTCTGCTTTAATAATGTAAAATTATATAGTATAGACTATTGGTATTTTCGTTAGTATCGATACTGTCAAAACTATCGCACGCATTCACTATCGATTTGTACTGATACTATCGATAGTACCGATACTATCGTACTTTAGCAAAAGAATTACAACAACTTTTTTGTTGTCATAGGTCGATAGTTTCGATATGACTATCGATAATATGACTAAGTTTCGAGAACACGATAGTATCACGAAACTGTCGATAGACTATCGGTATCGCAACAACACTATTTTACAGTAGGACACAACATTCGTTCTCCATTCGGAGCTGACCATAAATATAACTTCTTATTCACGCACGCCAGCATCGGAATGGGATATGTGTTGGAGTTAAAATATTGAATGTTTCGATTGCTTTGTCTACACTGTTTCTAGGAAACATTTTACTCGTTTAAAAACAGCTTCCTTTTTTAAACGAAAATGTTTTGATACTATTGTAGATACTAGATTAAAAAAATATATATTATAAAAAAATAATAATATATTGTAGTCTTGTAGTTTAATTTATTTAATTAATAACTATCTTGCAAAAACTAAGACCAGATAGCTCAATTAAGAGAAGAGTGGAACACACTGAGGGAGGCCTCTACTCAACTCTCGGATAGTACAGGCCAATATATAATTATATATATTATAAAGAGACTATTTAGAAATAAGAGGCGTATAAACATTCTAGTCTCGAGGAAAAAGGCACTGTTTTCACTCTATAATAAGCACTGTTCTCATGTAATTTTAGTTGAAGCAACTTTATACGGTGTAACTCAGTTTAAAGCGAACTTTTTAATTAAAACTAAGTTTGCTTTTTTGTTTAGGTACAGGGTAGACTTGGCTGGTGAGAACTGGAAGTTGGCGTTAGCTGACGCCAAAGCCCAAGATTCCGGGGTGTACTGCTGTCATGTTTCGACGCATCCTCCAATGTTGAGAAGATACATACTGACTGTACATAGTAAGTTATTATGAAAATGTATTAAATATTCATTAGTTTTGCGCTTTAGTTTCTAATAAGATATAATTTCACTTACGTATAAGTCTTTACTTCAGAGAGCCTCTCAGCAGTTCTTTAGCATTTTTTAAACCTAGATTGTGTCCCTCCTATCCAAACGGGTTATGAGTAAACATGATAATGTGTAACCTTGATAATTTGATTTAAATCATAGACATAATAAGTTAAGAATTGGCCTAACCACGCGATCAATGTGGTAATACTAAGCAGAATGGTGCCACACCAAGCGTGAAGTGATTTTTTCCGTGGTTAGCTGTCACCATGAGCTGTCAAACACATCAAAATGCCTCATTATTTGGTCAAAGATTGCACAAACCAAAGAGCATGCATTTAACTACAGACAACTATAAGTTTAAGTGACTTAATATTAAAAGTGTCAGATCAGATCACAGTTGTCCCTTTTTCTTAAAATTTAAACTACTCACTCTTCCATGCATATATATTCTTAAAATTGTTTTATTCGTAAGAAACAATATTATGGACATGTTTGAAAAGTTAGCCAGCCGTAGACATAATTTGAAATTATGGTTTCCATCGAACAGAACTGCACTACTTAACAATAGTATATTTTGCATGATTCCACGAATATACAATAAACTTCCAAACTCAATTCTGGAAACCTGCACTATATGTATATTTAAGAGTAAAGTAAAAGCATTATTGTTATCTAAAGGGTACTACTCTGTCCAAGAATATCTGTCCGACAAATCATTATCTAATCTGTAATTTACTTTTACTTTTACGCTACGCGTTCCGATAAAATTAACGTCAAAGTTTAGAAAAGTATGGGTTTTGACGGCTTATACCCAGCCCGGGGAAAAATTGCTATGAAATTTGACATTCCAATTGTAAAAGTATAACCGTAAATTTTCTTAATGTTACATCTTGGCATCTATTATCTTTGGCACAAACTACCAAAGGAGACACTACAAATGGCACTTTGATATTAAATATTATCGCTAGGTCACAAATCCGCAATCCTTTTAAGGTGACGGATTCATAAGTCACTTTGTTCGCACGGGTCGATCTCTATATGTATTTGATTTAAGTGATAAATTGAGATTTAATTGAAATATTTCTAACCAAAAGCTGGTTTCTACTTTAAGAAAAGGATTAGCATTGCCATGTAACGTGGCAATGCCGCCAGCCTTCTGGGCACGTTACCCGCGGTCGACATCGATGCGGACGTATCTTTTGACACCTGAGCTTTTTTTAAGATATATTTTATTTATTAAGTTTGTATTATTTTTTATTTGATGTATATATAGCTAGGTATATATTTAGTTTGTATATTTAATGTATAATTGTATCATAATAAATGATTAAAAAATTTCTAACAATAAATTATAAGAATCTCAACGAAACGTTTGTCCACAGCACCTTCAATAAAGATGAGTAAAGAAGCTTTTCTAGAAACAGGCGAGACTTTGTCCTTGAAGTGTGCCATACTCCACCTGCACCCCGGCGAGGCTGTACCCGAGATGCATTGGTACAGAGGAAATAACACCGTGTCATTAGATGAAATTAGAGGAGGGGTGCTTATTGAAACCGACCATTTGACACTGACGAGTCATTTACAGGTAAGATTACATTTTTAATACAAAAGGTTAAATGATTTTATAATAAAAATTATAAAATCATTTAACGTTTTGTATTAGCTGCAGTGACAACGTTCACTATAGATTTATTGTAAACTGCAATCTCGTGTCACAAAACACGACTGTCTACTGTCACCCAAAATACAAGCTTTCGCTTAGTTTGGGAGACAGTAGCAGTACCTCAAGTACAAATACATTTACATGTGTCTTAAATTTAACTTATTTTGTGAACCTATAATAATAATATGTATTATTTGTGTTAATAAAGACTTTTTATTTTTATTTATTTATAATTACAAAATGGTATTAAATGCGTTGACGCTAGTTCTATGGTAGTGGCAGAGGTTTTGAAAACGAGCTCAAGGAGGAAATCACACTTTTAACATGCCGCAAGTATTTTACATTCTCTTTAACTCCCGCTTAAAATCCACACATGTCGTATCCGCAATCGTAAGAAAAAAAAAATATAACAGCATACACACAACGCTATCTAGTCCCAAACTAAGCAAAAGGTAGATGGCGATAGGCTCACTCTCTATCCCATGAGACCTAAACATAACAGGTGAAATGTGGGTGTCGTACACCTCTGCCACACCCTTCTGGGTAATACAGGTTTGATGTTATGTTATGTAACATCAATATTCCTATAATAAGGGAGCTGGATTCATTAAAAACTAATCCAGAACACATTTAGATCTACAAACACTACGTATTTCGCGTAAGGATGGAGCCGATTTCACCCGTTCACAAAATAACTGCCTTCAATATTTTAAAGTGCTCCAGTTGCAAATAATAATAATAATAATAATATAATAAATATTTCACGACTCACACACAACGCCGTCTTGTACTATGGGTACTAGAATAACTGATACTTATACATATATACTTTTCTTTTGTAAATATATACATATTATACATAAAAACACCCAGACTAAGACAAACCCCATGTTCATGCACACAAAGATTTGTCTTAAGTGGGAATCGAACCCACGACCTCGGCGTCGCAGGCAGGTACACTACCCACTCCGCAATCCGGTCGTCAAATCCATGAACGATTCTTATTCCATTTTTGTTAGCGATAGTTCAATCACGTAGCATTTTTATTCAAAATTGCTGTCGTTAGTGCAGCAACACGTGTCATTGAGTGAAATTGATGACCGTTCAGAACAGCTTCCGATTACAAAATGTATTTTGCTCAGACTAACATCAATATTCTGACTCGATGGTCTAGCGGTTAGCGTGGTCTCTCCGATAGGTTTCGAGTTCGATTCCCGAGTCAGGCAAATTTTTTTGACTTTCCGTCAGGAAATTCACAATAGCAGCACGGAGTTGGAATTCGAACGGTGGATGTCAATAGGCTCACCCCCTATCATAATCATAATCATTTTATTTCATTATTAGGCGTGGATAATGTAGCTTTCGAATGGTAAAAGAAGTTTTAAAAACGGTTCAGTAGTTTTTAAGCCTATTCATTACAACCAAACAAACAAAGTTTTCCTCTTTATAATTATTAATGTAGATATCCCATGGGACCTAAACATGACAGGTGAAGTGTGGGTCTTGTTCACCTCTGCCACACCCTTCTGGGTAATATAGACGTGATGTTATCTTATCTGACATTAGTAATCCTATGCAAACATAATATTACATTAAAATTTGACGTTTACAACTTTGCTATTAATAAAATTGGTCAAACTAGAATAGTAATGGTTGTAAACATCATGAGCCCAGAAATGTCGAGTCAGCAAAAAAACCAATGTTTTATGATAATTTTAATGACATTAAAATTACAATATTAATTACGATCTTACACGACATTTGTTCGAAGTATGAATCTTGTTAGCACTTGATTGCGATTCACAATGTCAAAACTATCACAAAAATGCACGTTCTAGTTAACACTATACTGGAAATAACATTACATGGTACCACCTCAAGCAGTAACATATTCGGTGTGGATTTAAAATAAGATAACTGAACATACTGGGTATACGCTGCAAAATGTAACCTACAAACTTAAAACTTCAAACTTCAATATTTTATTGCAAATATGGGTATACATAGATGTAACAAAAAAAAAAAACATACAACCGAATTGAGAACCTCCTCCTTTTTTTAAAGTCGGTTAAAAATAGTAAAGATCACCATATTTTACCCTAAGGCATGCAATAACAGATCATACTTAAATCTATTCATCATTATTTGTTTAAAAACTATTTACTATCAAATTATAATTTGATACAAAGATGAGTGGAAGAAAAAACTTGAAAGTCGTTTAAGATGCGGCTGAATAATGGAGATATACAAGACGTTGTATAGATTGGACACAGCATTGTTGAGGCGTCTCATGCCGCGTCATTTTTAATTTAATCAAGGCTATCATGCAAAATTTCAAAACTCAATTTGATCTCATTTAAGATTGCCGTTGCTCTATTTAAAGTTTTACTTTGCCAGTCAAAAGCAAAACTCTGGTATAAGCTTCATTTAGGTAAATAACAAGGAGAATAAATACTTAGTAGTCGAAATAAATACTAGTGTCATCAAGAATAATATTTTTTTTTTTAGTTTTAGACGCTTTGTAATGTTATGCCAAAATAAATATTTTTTTCTTTTCTTTTCAAGTGGTAGGACAATTGACAAATGTACATACCTTTTCTTTTGTTCTTTAATGATTCGGTTGATGTTTTTTTATTTTATTTTAATTTTATTTTACAATGTTACGAAAACTTACAGCTAATAAAAAAATAATTATTAAAATATTTTTTTAAAAACGATTGTACCAATTATATGTTTGTATGCTTTACGGCAGGATCACGTAAGACGTGTTTATTAAATAACACCATTGTAACAGTGTTTTCTGCAAAATAAATGATTTAATTTGAATTTCATACATTAATTTCCATTTCTTATTTTTATCAAATAGTTATAGATTTTCAAAAATACTTTAATCAGATAAACACGTTACTAATGCCACGCTGTTTTACTTTTTAATCTGAAACTGAATAAATTGCGACAAAAAAAATTCAATAAAATAAAATGTATAATAATATTTCGTCCTAAATGACCTTGACCTTTCCGATACCCAAAACATTTCGCAATAGGTACAGTTTTTCTTTATAAACGAGAGTTTATACTCTTGTTCGCTGCAAAGTATAAATATAATATCGAAAAACCATCTAGAGTTACAAAGAAACAGTAACAGTCCTTTCAAAAATCAGCCAGGTGCCTCTAATATCAGTTTTTATTATTGTGAAAGTAAACTCACTTTGGGTTCAATATTTTCTTTTGTATTTTCATTTCCTTTTGTAAAGTTACATACAAAGTAGGGCAATTAGAGAGCTTGATTGGTCTCGATATAAACACATTACGTAGGTAAGTTAAAACATTAGTTTTCTAACTGTACCACCCAGCTCCTGTTTAGATAGAGAAAATTGGCAGACCGTATCAAATCAAACGTAAATAGGTTACCCAGAAATAAAAGGATTAGAACGTTTATCTATACATATAAGTATATTTTTTTGCATGACTGACTGATTCTTCAACGCAGATTCAAAATCGTTAGAGCTAGAATCTTGATTTTTCTTGAAGGGTTGAATTTTTCTTACATGTCGTAGGGCTTCCAGTAGGGGTTCTGTATCGGGGTTTTCTAAATCTAGCTCGAGGCTAGGTCAAACCGATCGACCTTGCAGGCTAGGCCGTGGATGGGTGGCCATCGCAACAAATCGATAAACGCTAAGCCGTCGGTGTACCGGTTGCCATTTTAAGATTTATGGCAGTCGTTACGGGTAGTCAAGAGGCCAGAAAGTCTGATAACTAGTCTAACAAAGAGTATCGTATAACCTCGTACTGGTTTGTGCAGGTTTGATAGCAGTCGCGCCACGTAAAATACTGATATTCAGCTTAATCCGTTTGACTAGAAGCCGATCCGATCTAACTGAAAAAAGGCTCGGCAGATTATTAGTTTTCCAAAATTTTATTCTTAAGAGGGTGAATTAAGGGATTAATCAGAAGTTTATCAACGCAAAAAAGCAATACATGGCGTTGAGCATAATTGCCAACTAGCGGACAGCGGGCAGAATAACCTTTGACGGGGAAAAAACCGCACGGATCATCTAGTAATAATAGCTAGCATAATTATTATACATAAAACGTAAGTAAAAATTTTTTTACTTCGATAAACGAGACAGATTTTATATAGGTACTTTGTGGTAAATAAAACAATTAATTCATTGACCCCGTCATAAATTCGTAAAGGTCACATAAGAGCCTATCTCCTAAAAATATCACTGCTTATTTACATTTCATCACCAGGGCCCGACGTCGCGCCGAGGTAGGGGGTAAAAAATGTGTTTAAACACTTTAAACGACGAAATGAGGGTAACTAAGTAAGCTGGTCCTTCATTGGGGACCCCGTAATTATGTCCGTAAACGTTTATAGTCTGTGGAGATAACAGAGCGTATGATATTTACCTTATGATAGCCATGAGTTAAGTGGTACGGTGAGGTGCGGTGCCAGTAATAGCGATAAAATAACAATTCATAGTAGGTATTCTTGACGATATGTTTTTATACGTAAATATAAAATATTGGTTTCAGTTCTCTTAACATACCTACAGTAATTAACATTTATCTTCTTCTTCTTCGTCGTGTCGATGGCTGAGTCAAATTTTATTGGTCCAATACGTGGCCACTGTTATGGCGCTCTCGTCGGCGTTCATGAGCGCCTCTCTTGTGCTGGTGGTAGGGCATTTTGGACAGTCAGTAAGGTGGTCAAGGTTTTGACTTGCCATCGTGGTGAAAGGATTAGCCAATTCGCTTTTAAGAACTCGCGAATTGCCCAGGGTGCGCCGGACGTAGGGAATTTTTGTGTACGTCACTCGGGGAGGCTCCTTTCGTGCACCCCATTTGTGCAACATTTATCTAAAGCATATTTGTGCTGTAACGACTTGTATTATGTATTCAAATAAGTTTTAGTTCTTGATTAAACAAAAAAACTTCTGTTAGTAATGAATGTCTTGACCTCATTAAGCTTGATCACCTTGTTTCAGAAAATTTCCGTAAGCCATCATAAACACTTATAACGATATACACCAGCGGTAATTTTGCAGGTAAAGGCTTCATATCGACAAAATAAATTTAAGTAGCACCGATGCAGCAAGGGCGCCGGTTTCTTTACGCATTTTCTTTAGAAACAAAAGAAGCGCTACCAAAGGAGCGTGCTGGCTATGACTAATTTTCAAAACAATCAAGGCCACAAGGATTACCACGGGCCGCATGTAGCTGACCGCAGATTGCCGACCGCTTGTGTATACCATTAAGAACACTCATAATGATTATGAGCCTTTGCAATCTAAATGTCTCAAATTTCCCGCTACCACTAGCACGGCATAACAACTACACCCTCAAGGCCCAGTAATTCTACCTCCCTCTTTGGTCTAAATTGCCGCCATATATTTTCTGGCTAAAGTGTAAGCGAGCCTTAAATATTCTCCCTCACTTAGAGCCTGAGTGGTGATACGAAATGCAATCTTAAAGAATGCTAAGATAAAATGTAATGGCTCAGTAAAATTATAAACGCACCTTCAGATGTAATATTCAGCTAAAACTTTAATGAAATAAAGTATACAAATTAAATAAATTAAATAAATTTGGTTTTTTTACATTAGATAGAACGCCAGAAGCAATTACGCTATCCAATGGTCTCAATGACAAGGCCAAATACACACATTCACTCACACAAGCACACCCAGTCTCTGAACAAATCTTTGCGAATTACACAAAGATTTGTCCCATGCGGGGATCGAACCCACAACACCAGTGCATTGGAGAGCGGCGAGGCGACCGCTTAAACCACTACACCACACGTGCAGACAAATACTCGTGCATTTATCACGAACGTAACAATGTTAATAAATAATAATAAATAAATAAATATCACAACGCCATCTAGTCATAAACTAAGCAGAGCTTGTGCTATGGGTACTTGAATAACTGATATTAATACATAATACACTTTTCTTTTATAAATACATACTTATATTTACATGGAAACACCCACACCAAGACAAGATTTGTCTTGAGCGGAAATCGAACCCGCAACCTTAGCGTCGCAGGCAGGTACTACCCACTCGGCCTTCCAGTCGTCAAAATAATGTACATACACATAGTAAAACACAATTTATGGTTCATATTATAATTCATAACAGCACTCGCTTCTGCGAATCAACTATTTACGTTATACGGCAAAATGTATTTATTAATAGGTAAGATTATTCTATTCGCCGAAATAATGGGTCACGTATTCCGAGAAACAGTTGTCCTATCAAACATACTGATATACTACATCACGTAAGACTTGCGCATGTATTGTGATAATTATCTAGGTACTCGTATCTAGCGTACCTAAATAACCTTAGTAGGGAAAGTTCCAAATTAAGGGTAGACTCCCGAGCGTCATTAACAAAATGGCCACGAAATGCATTTTAGTATTTTAGATATGATTTTTCTATAAAAATAGAGAAGAACTTAATAATATTTACGTAAAACCCTTATAACGTTAGTATTGCCTTTCAAGAAGAAGAGACAATCTGTCTCTTCTTCTTGAAAGTTAAACTTGTTATCTCTTTACTACAATGATTATTCTGCATAAAACTTCTGATGCCGGGTCCTCACTATCGCGATAAATGTGGTGGTAATTATTCAAATCAAATCAAATCAAATCAAATCAATGCCATAAATGTAGCATTAAAATGGATTAAAATGGAGAGATGTTGTATTGAGACGGTTACCGTCCAAGTGTCGCCACAATTGGATGGTCACCGTCTACGCCTCTTTCTTGGCTGTTAAATTGGCATTGAATTACAAATTTCCATTTTCTATAAAAAAAATCGACTATGGTTCATAATGATAATAATTTCAGCGATTGGCGGCACGTATTATTATATATATGTATAAATAAATAAAATACTTTTATATTAACCTATTCTTGTACCACAGAGCATTCAAATATGGCTCTGCTGTATTTCAATGGACTTGAACAATAAAATACTCAACAAAAAGCAATGACCAACGTAGATTCTAGCGGTAATCACTTAGATGTTTTCCCAACGTCGATGCCAATTTTATTGCCATTAAAAGTGATGGCAATAAGTAATAGCCACACTACCGTCTATTGTACAACATCGCAATAATTGTTGCCATATTCCAGTAGTATAGCCCGAACATCATGCACGTGTGTTGTAGTGGTTTTAGCGGTCGCCTCGCCGCTCTCCACTGCACTGGTGTTGTGGGTTCTATCCCCACATGGGACAAATCTTTGTGTAATTCGCAAATATTTGTTCTGAGACTGGGTGTGCTTGAGTGAGTGAATGTGTGTATTTGGCCTTGTCATTGGGACCATTGGATAGTGTAATTGCTTCTGGTGTTCTATCTAATGTAAAAAATCCAAATTTATCTTTTATCTTTATCATGGACTCACCGCACAATAAGTTCAGAATTTTTAAGCAAGTTATTTAAATGAAAAAACTACAGAACTCTTTTGTTTCAGGTGGCCCGTTTAAAAGTGGAAGATATAGGCAACTACACCTGCGCCCTGGAATCCCCTCTTCAAATGAAAGCTACGGCTAGAGTCCATGTTTTACAAGGTTAGTGTTTGTTTTAGATTGACTAGACTGACAAGGATTATGTTATTAAAATGTATCACAATAATAAACATTCTAAAACAAAACCGAATTATTTATTTCAAAATACCTGAGCACTTTATACAGTGAGCTCGAGCACTCTATTAATAATGATTTTAAAAGTATTCATGCATTAAATAAATTAATTTAAGAACCACTTGGCCAAGTTTTTTTACTACTAAACTGCAATAAAAAATTTATATGAATAAGTGGCAATAAAAGCTCATGGTACGACTGAAAAACAAATTGTTTTGCCAACTTGAAAAGTATGCAAATTCGTTTATTTAGAGTGATTACATGTATGTGATTTTTCCTCGACGTGTTTAAGCAATAATACTTTACATTTAACGAAAATATATTTTTTATATAACTGTTATTATTTCAAGAAGAATGCCTTAAAGTTTAATGCGTTAAGTAAAATTATATTTATTACGCGAAGTTTTATGTAACTATAATATATTTTACCCATTTACATAAATATACTTTACTAGATAAATATGAAAATTACTCGTTAAATTAGAGCCGAGTGGGAGACCGTAGGACTGTGAAGTAAAAGGTCTGGGTTCGAACCCACGGCACACACCTCTGTCAATAAATCGTTAAGATTCGTCTTTTCGAAGATATGTGTGTAAAAATATTTCATATAAATTATCGCTCGCTAACGGTAAAGGAAAACATTGTGAGAAAATCTACATGCCTTAGAGTGCCTAAAAGTACTCAAGGTCGTGTTAAGTCTACCAATTCATACTTGGCCAGCGTGGTAGACTATGGCCTAACCCTTCCTATCATAAGAAAAGGCCCGGGCCCAGCAGTGAGACATTTACTAGACATAGGGCTGCTATTATAGCAAATTGTTGTACAAAAATAAAAGTGTACCTAGTATTCTTGAGAAATTAAAAATATACTTATGCAACTAAACATTAATTGTTAAAAAAACTTTTATTTGTAATTGCAGAGTCACCAAAATATTTAGAGTTTTTAATTATGATGTTTTAACGTACATTTTTCTATTAAATAATTGTATTACTGTAATAATAGTTAGCTCCAAAAGTTACCAAATAGAATAATCACGTTTTTCTTTTTTGGTGTTTGTATATTAGAAAACGTATTGCGGGTTTTCTTGTTACCTTTCGTTTAGCTTCAAATAACACGGAACTAAACATGATCAAATTATGACGTTAAGTTTGTTATATAACTTGCGCAATCAGCGCAGGTCTACATTTGTAAGTGAATTTATCTATCATTGATTTCATTATCTCCAATAAATGAATTATCATGGCCATGTTCAACAAACAAATACTATGAATGTCAGAAATACGTATAACCTTTTTGGTAGAAAATGTCAGTTGAAGAATTGTTTTTGAGGTTCTGGTATAATAGGCATGATAACTCATTTTATTTTTATATGCAATTGAAACAACTCTCGATATTAGAAACATTATAAAAAGGAGAAAGGAATTACTTTGATATCACATATTATTAGACTTGCCCGATCGCTCCAAACAAACATACCACATTCCCACGGTGCAGATTGTATAAATATATTTGTATATAATGTATTTTGCAATTTTTTTTTTGCAAATCAAAACATTTGTCTTACATCATTTTATCACTTATCCTTGGCGACAGTGACGGATTGCAAAAAACTAGAGACTTCATTATTCGTTCTAGGCTATATGCTATTGATTAGATCGTAAAGCCTCCTCAGTAAACTTTTGTTTTATTATGTGACTCTCGCACTATATTATAAATATAACATTAATCATCTTAAAAAAGGTATTTTTGCTAATACACAAATAACGTTTACTCTAATTTATAATATTACGTAAACAAGGATACAGTATCTTTAACTTATTTCATCAACACGTCGTATATATTAGCTCTATGTTAACAATGTCCTATGTCCACAGGTTCAAGCTTGGCAGAATTACAGAGTGGTGTCAAAACCACCACAAGCTACCTGAGTCTATTGCTCACATCGCTGCTAGTAGCCCTCGGCACACGGTACGACGACATAAGGTGACCTATTTAGAGGACAAATATATCTTTCTTAGAGAGAATGGGTGGCAAGAATTAAATTTTAAATCGAGCCATATTGAATCGAATATTTTATTTTGAAATATCAGCATTTTTTTATCTATTTAGCAAAATATAAATAACGAACAATTATATTTGTAATATAAGAAATGACGTTGGAATTGAAATTTGAAAGTGTATATAAATATTATTGAAAGGGTGATGGGCACAATGTATGGAATCTGGCTCCAATAAGTATAAATAATACACCATTGGAAAGGTATTTTTGTGTAGATTAAGAATAACCATGGTAGGCACCCAATTCATCGTATGATCGGAGTAATATTTTTGAAAGTTACTTACTTGTTTTAATTCCTAATACCTGGGGCGTAGCGTATCAATTATACGGGGTCCCCGGCATGCCTGGGCCCCCAAAGTGCGTGAGTAAGAAAGTAAAAAATATCCTAAGAACTTCGATGGGATATGAACGCCAGTCAAGCCTGTCAGAACTCTCGGTATTGTCCATAGAGGTAGAGACTTTAAAAAAACGAAAGTCATTATTAGCTATAAATAGAGTGGATATTTAATTTAAATTGTTTGTTCAAAATATGGTAAAAGTGACAGTTAATCATGATCTTTAACGATGATTAAACTGATTAATGTTCTTATTTGCAAGTTTATTGTTTAATAGATAGATTACAGCAGATCATTGTTAAGTATCTTGTGAAGACTATATCTCAAAACGGACAACTTTTAGGAGTTTGTTGCGGATTCATTTTTAGAGTAAAAGCTATCCCAAAATGTTTTTTTGTTTTTCGATTGGATATGAGTACCCAAGTGCCCATCATCCTTTACTATTGTCCGTAACTTCAGTAAGTAATGTTATTGTACGATAACTAAATGATCTTATAATATTATTCTAGTAAAAGTATATCTGTATCATTTACCTAATACGGTACAAATTTGTTTTAATCTTAGTACCCGAAAGTTTAATTAACGTGAAGGGTAAACTGTTATGGGGCATTCTAAAAATTAATTCTTGCTTACCCTTGTGGGGAGAGATCCTTAAATGAAGTTTGAACCGTCCAAGGATCTTGGCATATAAGGACCATTAGTGAGAGTGTATATAATATTATTATATTGTACAAAACTAAATATATATTTAACAGTACATTTGTTAAAGTCAGTCCACTCTTAACAATAACGTTAAGGGTTCCTTATTTGTTGTAGGATAAAAATGTAACGTATAATGATATAAAAAAACAAATTTTAAGTTTAAGATTCAATGTCTTCCTTTTAATGGTAAGAGAGCCTGTGACTGCCAAACCTACCTTATACCTACAAAATTTAATAATAATTGAGGATCCTAGGAACAGTTTTAACATAGATCCTTATCTCTGTTAGGACATTGGGATACTATGATGTTTGGATCATAGTGTTTTTGCAGTTAATTCTTTAATTTTACCTGGCTAGGTGTTGAAACTGTCAAAACAAGTAACATAAAAATATACTTCTGCACATTAAATTTTAACGCGATCTTTATTTTTCCTTCAATGAACCGATAAAGTTAATTAAAAATAAAAATTAATACAAAAGTTTGGCAGTCCTGGGTTCTTGTTCTATTTGTATTGTATCATAATTTAACGTGTATGTTTAAATATTAATTTATTGTGTTGTTTAGGGCTGATTAACTTTCAACACGAGTTATTTAGAGAATACATATCACTTTAACTCTTCATATCACTTAATGCACTATCACTTTTCTAACTGTTTTTAATTTAATTCACAAAAATATGTATGTATAGAAACATATAGGTTAATAGCCAAATTAAACCATATCATAAAATTGTGTATGAATTGTTGAATATCATCAGTTTTTCAGCATTTCCGTTTTAAATCATTTGCCTTAAATAAATAATTGTAGAAACCTATAATAAATCCAACAATTCATATGAAAATATTGGCGATTATTATAAAAATAGGCATATTGGGGTAGTTAACATATCATCGTTATAATGTTTTTTTTTATTTATTTAAAAAAACGACTCCCGCACTAGGAATAACTCCTGTATCGCGGGGGTGTTCACAAACATACATTTCACATACACACAAAGCACACCCAGAGTCAGAACAAATCTTTGCGAATCATACAAAGATTTGTCCCATGTGGGGATTGAACCCACAACACCAGCGTAGTTTAAAACGGTGAGGCGACCTCTTTAACCACTACGCCAACCGTGCACTCTGCATCTCCCTGTGCATTTAAGTATTAGAATATAATTTTATGCCTTAGTATAAATTTATCCTGTATTATTTTGGAGTGAATATACATTTTGGCATAAATATATGTCAAACATATTAACCTTATTTTGAGTTAAACATAAAGACGGCTGCCAGGTTACAGTTTTACAGCATATCATAAATAGTTCAAGAAACTGTTAAATGCAAGAAGTTGCTTAAGGTTACTCAGCTCGCAAAATCGCTTACTGGGGCGTGACATTTACTTTTAGAGAAATGTTTCATTTTGAATACGTACTTCTTGACGAGATATAAATTTTATTTGAATCATATAATTTCAATTCTGTAACCGTGCACTCTGCATCTCCCTGTGCATTTAAGTATTAGAATATAATTTTATGCCTTAGTATAAATTTATCCTGTATTATTTTGGAGTGAATATACATTTTGGCATAAATATATGTCAAACATATTAACCTTATTTTGAGTTAAACATAAAGACGGCTGCCAGGTTACAGTTTTACAGCATATCATAAATAGTTCAAGAAACTGTTAAATGCAAGAAGTTGCTTAAGGTTACTCAGCTCGCAAAATCGCTTACTGGGGCGTGACATTTACTTTTAGAGAAATGTTTCATTTTGAATACGTACTTCTTGACGAGATATAAATTTTATTTGAATCATATAATTTCAATTCTGTAACAAAGTAATGTTATAATATATTTTTTAAAATAGTCTAAAATCATCTAACGAACCTATATATTTTTTTTTGTTTTTTTTTGCATATTTGACATAGAAGCATCACCTCTTTAAAATTACGCTCAGTTGGGGTAACTTTGAATTGCCGTCGAACTTTGAACAAAGTTGTGAAAGATTTATTAATTTGTTTTACGAAAAATAATTAATATTTCTATTTTTTAGCTGGGTAAAATTAATTGCTAATATGTTTTAGCCTATGAAAGTTAAAAATTTGTTGTTATTTTCATTATTATAACAAACTACTCTATTTTCCAAAGCGATGTTTTTGGAAGTAATTGTTGCTGTGATTTGGAATCGTAGTTAAATCAATAAAACGTATTATAAACAGTAATCTTTTGTTGTTTATCTTTAAAATGTAGTTTAAATATTATAATTTTCAAATCTTCATCAGTAATTAAATTTAAATATTGCGTTGAACAGATTTAGTTTGAAGCACTACAAAATTCAAAGTCATTTCGGGTAACATTGAACGGAACAAAGTCTAAGAACAAAAATTTATTAAAAAAGATGACGCCAAAAATTGACGATGACATTTTGTTTATGAAATGGGGTGGAAGACTTCGCTTATTAAGAAAAATGACTAACACAATGCTACTGTTCGATAGGCAAATAAACAAATCATTTATTGTGTTATACATTATTTTCCTACTTTATCATGATGTTATGAATAATTATAAAAGGAAAAATATATATTTTAAAGATTTTTTTTTCAAAACCAAGCTGTCTTTTACCTTAAGTTTTAAGTTATTGCTATTACGTCAGGACTATTTTAATAAAAAAAACATCATACAATTTTAGCTTCACCTTAAAAAAATCGAATGATATAAAAACTTACATCCGAGAAGCATTACAACAATTTATCATTACAATATAAAATACAATATTAACCAAAAAAAATATTTTGATTTTAGTTTGCAAAATTTTGTTTCATGTTAGTATTGTCGCATTTTGAAATTTATTTTTCTTTACATAACATAACATCACGCCTATATTACCCAGAAGAGGGTGGCAAACGTGTTCAACACCCACACTTCACCTGTTATGTTTAGGTCCCATGGGATAGAGGGCGAGCCTCTCGCGATCCACCAGGCACAATTCCAAATCGGTGCTGCTGTTGTGAATTTCCTAACAACTTCCTTCACAAATAACTCTTTGCACGACCTGGGAAACGGACTCTAGACCTCGCGTAAGCGTCATTGAACATCGAGGCGGTATATTTTTATTTCAATCACTTGGTAATATCCATTTGTCTTAAACCAGGATGCATTAAATCGAGTTATTACTCTTTAAATGCAAACATTCCTTATTTCATGCTTTTCATGACATATCGATGTTATATACACATCATACACTATACTTACCTATATTATATTTCTGATACTATGCACCGTAATCTAGATGTTAAAATTATACATAAGATATGTATCAAATTGAAACCATACAAGTGTATGCAATATCACGAAAAATATATATTATTTTATGTCAGTGTTAAATATAATAATTATAGAATATTTATATACGTTATTTAGTTCTGATATATACTTATTTTCATTGCCAGTGAAATTTATTTTATGCTTCTATATTTTTCAGTAATGTATTTGATTTTAATCATAACATTCTCCTTAAAGCAATAGTAAAAAATCTATATCGCTAATGAATGATAGGTTTATGTGTATTTTTATATATTATTATTATTTTTAATTTATTTTGAATTAATTTATTCTGTTTCTATTAGTTTAAGTATACAATTTAATAAATTATATTAGCATAAAAATTTAATGTCAATACGAAATTATGTTCTGTTTTATCAATGAAAATATTATTATAATATGTAATATTAAAGTTGAAAAATTAAGAATCCAGCAGGACTCGAACCTGCACCTCTTGGGTATACGACGACTTTAATATTACATAAAATAAATGCATAGCAAAGCTAAAATTTGCTTTAAAATATTACATTATTATAATACTTCTGTGACATGAATTTGAGAAGTTATTTATTTCGTTTAAAACGTATACGAAATATTGCGTTCACGAAAATGGTTTTATAATATAACTTGCAATAAATTGTGTGGGTTTTTTAATGATAAAATATTTTTTCATTATTTTGTACTTTTAAAACTTGTCCATAGAATTTTTAAATGATTATAAAATGAGTTAGACTTTAAGGAAGAAACAATTTTTTTGCATTTGGTTTCTGATTACCTATATTTTGATATATAATCTCAGAATCAGTTAACAAGCCTAATGTAAAATATTTCAAAATATATGTGTTTGCAAAAAAAAATTGTATTATCAATAATATATCGATTGTTTTATGATTTGTTATTTAATGTTATATAAACAAATATTATATTTATAATTAGTTATAGATTTGTTGTGTATTTTATTAAGATTTACAATCTGTGACGCTAAAATGAATTGAACTGTAATTTTTCGGATTAAATAATACGGATCAATGACGATAGCATTACACAATACTCAACTTGTACAATATTGAGGGTATGTTTCACCACTAAACAACATCAGAATCAAAATTATCACCGCTGCGGTGCTTTTAACGCTGCAGTATTGTGCTGAGATGCGTACTTTTCTGGCATTATGAATAATATTTAAGTTTTATACGCCTTGTAATGTATTTTTTGTCTGATGCCAGAAAAAAATATTATTTTCTTTTTTTTTTTTCTTTTCTAAATCGTAGGTTTATCAATAACAACAATTTACAAAAAAATAACGTTGAGTGTGGTCTGTTGTCAGTTGTTGTATTAATTTTAAGTGTAACACTTTTAAATTTAACAATATTATAATTTTATGATTTTGAAAATGGTGAAACATACTCTAACTAAATTTTTTGATGTGGTTAAATTAGCTTATCACAGATTGTAAAGATACGGAATATTTACATATCGGTGCTTTTGTTGACTGTTGATTTAAGCATAATTGCATAGTGTATACATAATGATAGCGTAAAGAAGTCATGAAATGAAAATAAAATAATATGTGTGCAATATTGTGATAAAATTAAGGTTTTGTAATAAAAATCTGTTATAAAACAGTCTTTCTTTTATTTGTATCAAAAACGAGAAGCAGTAAAACTAAAATACAAATGCATTAAGAACTTTGCTAATATTTTCACGAAGAACGCTTTTTTTGTTAGTTAGTATGTTCGTTAGTCTCTCTCTCCCAATAGGATCCAAAACTACTATAGTACGCGCGTTATCATCTGAGTCGTCATGAAAGTCAAAAATAGGTATGTACAGGGCGCCGGACTCTAATTATCGATAAACGGCTACCTGCGCACGTGCTAACGATAAATAAGATTTTTTTTAAATGTTGTTATGAAGATACGATAATAAACGTTACTAATCGATATAATGTCTTTTATTGTTACGCCATTCACCAGACGGCTCCATAAAACCAATAAATGCAAGTGAGATAGATATAGAGAAATAATTTATGACCCCAAGACTCGGATGATAACACGCATACTATAGATAAAAATTGGGATGGAAAAAGTTTGAGAAATATAAAGACTACTTATTTATCGATGTAGGAGCAATTGATAGGCAGCATGGAGCCACAAACGGGGGCTAGTAACAGATAAAAATGCTTACTTTACCTAACTTACCAGCACAATATAAAAAGGTTTTTATTCATTGCTTCTCAAGTCAGGTGTAAGTATATACTGCAATTTATATGACAAACGACGCTAGTGATGCCGTATTCATATTTCTCTACTTCCTTAGGAATACGACACACGTCGCCAATCATCGCTCACTTCTGAAATAGGAGCTTAAACTATAGCGTCACGTGATGTATTATTTCCATGGATGGGTATATCTATATCTAAGTATATTCTGCAGAGAATATACTTGTCTTGTTCTGGTTTCTAAGAAAATGTCTGATATTTCACGGTTTGTTGGGATGTAATGAATAAAGTTTAATTGATGAACTGTAAATAAGAAAAATGTAAAGTCTTCCTTATCAACCTTTTTTGTCTGGACTACCCGTATTTATTAAGAAAAGTAAATATTATTTTATGAGTATACTTGAATATCAAGTAATACGGGTAAGTGTATCTGGCTTCGTCAGTATTTTTATTTTATCTTCATTTTTCTACATATCTATGTTCTCTGCTTGGTTGGTTACGGCATTATAACTTACAAATCAATATGTATGTAGTAATATATCAATATTTGGAGTGATATAAAATATATATACTTATATAATAAAAAAGTTCACTTGTCTAAATAATTGAATAAAAAAAACTACGTATTGTCTAGAATAGTTTAAGCACAAAACAAAGCCAATGTCAGACCTAGGTCACGTCAATTCAGAATGTTTTTTGTTTACTTTCGTTGAGTCTTTGTTGTGAAGGGTATAGAAACATTGAGGATTATTTTTAAAGGCACCCAATAATTAGATTTCTCAAGGTTCAATTTACTTAAATAAAAGGCTAGCCTGGCTTTTATGTATGTATGTGTGTATGTACGTGTGTATGTATGTGTGTATGTATGTAGTAATATTTTAATATTTGGAGAGATATGAAAATAAATGTTAACTTGTCTGGACAAATGAACTTTTAAGGCATACTCAAATAAATAAACCTACATATTATCTAGATAAGTTAATTTATTTTAAACAAAGTCAAAGTCAGATCTAAGTTAGGCATAGAAACAATAAGGATTATTTTTAAAGCCACCCAGTAATTAGTTTTAATTTAGGCTAGGCTTTAATTTAAGTGGGCCCTGTGGATGTAAGATCGATCCAGGGCTCGCCGACCCACCATCTTTCGGCGACGATGGTTTTAGTGAGTATACTCGTGCCGTTTACCATCTGCAGGCACGGAGAGTCCCACATAACCACCCTGATCGCCCGCCACGAGCGAGGTGGTATGCGTAAAGCATTTCCCAACGAGAAAAAAAAGGCTTTAATTAACCAGTATCAGTAGTATTATTAGTCGATGAGTAGCTATTATTGTATTAGAAGCTTATCAATTCTCTTTAAGTATCTTGTAAAGCCTTTACGCATATATGTACAACAGCTTAACGGTCCTTTTTAACAGTTCCAAATAAATTTGATCCGCCAAATAAAACATAACCTGGTCAAATATAAAAAGACACAATTAACACTTGAAAATTGAACACAGCTGGAGTGAAACTGCCAGTTTCATTAATTTGTGTGTGCTAATGTTCATCTTAACAGATATCCAAATATATAACAAATACTTAGAAACAGTTGAAAAAGATATGGGACCGGTAGGATTTGAACCTGCGACCTTACTGCACACCGGGCAGCCGCTTTAGCCATCCAGCTACGGTCACCTCTTACCAGAACCCTAAATTTCTCAACTGTATGATACGTCATTTCGTGACGTCACGTTCATCCATTTGTTCCTATATTATTTAAGATAGGAACTTGTATTCTACTTAAGATAGGAACAAATAGATGAAGTTCATATAACATATATATATACCATAATATCCTACCAATAAGGTTTAACTGACAGTTGTGAAAATGGGTCTCCCTCACAGAGTATATTTCACATGAACCTTATATTATTGTTGTCCCTAAAATTCACTGGCCTGGCCGGTCGACACAGGGGATCTTTAATAATGTTTGTCGGACCTTTGGACCTTATACAACAAATATTCTGGGCAAACAAACATTTACTGAAATCGACTTATAGATCACCCAGACGGACCCCCTTTATTTTAACAATTTATTTGGCGAAGTATCGCTTTTGTCTTGAATTACGTTTATATTAAATTGCGAAGGTCGAATAAATGTAGCAGGTCTGTTTAAAAAAGAGGAACTATTAAGGGATTAAAGTAAAAAAAAGATGTCTTTGATGTCGCAGATGGTGCGGAAAGAAAAGTTGTTTAAAAAAAAGTCTTTATTTTTTGACGTAGTATTATATTTTGTTTTTTCTTTCGTATTACAAATTATAAGTGGAACTCAAAATATTCTTTTCTAAAATAAGTCGTACCTTATTTTAAAATAAAAGCAAAAGGTATTTATACTTATCTACTTTTTTAAAAAAAGTACTACCTTTTTCTCTTAAGAGTAAAAGACTTAGACTGCACGTTCATATAAAAAAATATTTTTTTTTTAAATATAGATATCCGACAGTTTGATTCAAGATTTTATACTGGTTTGCTCTAAACATTTTTCGCATTAGCTGGCTCATACAAAATTGTTAAAACTTCAGAAACAATGTAGTTACTTCTTATTAATAAAGATTTTATATTGGTTTGCTCTAAACATTTTTCGCATTAGCTGGCTCAGACAAAATTCTTAAAATTTCAGAAACAATGTAGGTACTTTCTTATTAATGTAAAATATAAAGAATCTGAGTCATGACAGGTTAATTTACCTTCAAACGATACCAAAAGCTTGTTTCCTGAGCTCAAGGCAGTTTAATTTGTAGGACGTATATTTTATTAATGTATTTTTTTAGTAAATAATATTATGAGTACCTAATAATTACATTTTAATCAAATCGATGTAAACGAAATAAGGGATATGCTTTTAACATACAATATTTTGATTAGTTACTTTAAATGATTTTTTTTTTCTTTACACGACATTTATGCAGCGCTACGCGAGCAATGCTACGCGATTGGCCGTGAAAGACCATCTCACCATAACAAGTTTTCTTGCGTGCCTCGGAAAGCACGTTGAGCCGCCGCGCCGGTCTCGGTTGCCATTTAAAGATCTATGACCAGGAAATCTAACTTGCTCCACGTAATCTAAAATACTGATATTCAGCAAAATCCGTTAGACAAGAAGCCGACCACTATGTTATTGGAAAAAAGGCTCTGAAGATTGATTGATTGACACCACGTATGTAGCGAAGGGACTTGAATATCACCTGTTGGCACGTTTACAGCTTATAAATATCAACAATTTACAAACAGGTTGTAGATGCGTTGTTTCATCAGTGTTTTGTGCCAATAATTTCAGGATTAGATCTCAACATCACACCGGACCCCAGGGTAGAAAGCACTATTATTTGGCGACAAGTTAAAACTAAGACGGCCGTCGTCGTCGAGCTCGTTTACTATCACCATTAAAATCAACTTTGGAACTCAAAGAAACATATTGTCAATTAATGATCATCGAGAAAGAATGTAAGAACTTGTAAGCACTGTTACACAAATCTTTTACCATAAAAGTAGTTATATTATATCAAAATCTGCACGACATATCTTCTATACATATTATTATTATAATCCTAACAAAAAAAAAAAAATTGCCATGTCTGCACATTGTGATATTTTGGGACAGATAATATTTGAGACAAAATATTACGAAGGGTCTTTATAACAGCAGTAGAAGCCAAAACATTTTTTTATATTTTTTTTGTCTTTCTTTCTGTCTGTATGTTCAAACGCGCATCACGCAAAAACTACTGCATGAAATTAAATGCGGTTTCCTTAGTAGTGTAGCTAAAGGTCTAACTTAAAAGCTGATATAAGTTTTACCTTTGTGTTTTATATTTAAACGGGTAAATAAGGGGGTGTAAGTTATAAAGGAGGTCTGCGTATAGGTTCTTGAAGATTTTTTTTTAATTCCACTAAGTATAATAATAATAATAAAATTGTTTATTTATCCCAACACAATATAAAAATTACACATGAAAAACATACAAAGGGCTACTTAACACATTGCGACATAATAATTATATTGTGTGAGACTGGTGCCTAAACTAGACTTACATCTGTATTTCAGGACACCAGGTCTCCACTCCTCTCAATTGATTACATTTCTTGTGTAAGTGAAAAAGACAAACAGTTTTAACAAATTAATCTCATTTAATATAATAAACTTAAAAAGTTAAAAGCTTAGTGTGGTATGTGGCGTGATTTTAGGCAAGTATATTTGGGGGATAAAGGTGCATGAGAGAAGATCTTCAATTTAATAGGAAATAGCATGAAAATACCAGAAACTCAGAACCCAATTGATTATTCATGCGTCATTCTACCCGACACGTAGTTATCGGCACAACTAGAGGATAACATTCATATTCTGAAACTCAACTCACTTGCCTTAGAAAATTGGGTGCTGAAAAACGCGTTTTTATCCACGGTTCGGTCATGATATATAATTTAATAACAAGTCAGGTAAATATTTTACCAGTTTAAGCCGTGGTTTTTCCTGAATGCAGGTAAAGGAATATATTGCAGACATTAAAGTGTAAAGTAGGTTAAGGTTAAGGTTGGCGTATGCGCCTCTCACAACAAGGTCTTGGGTTCGACTCCCGGGTCGGCCAAGACCCGTTATTTGTAAACTTTCCGTTAGGAATTTTTCAATAGAAGCACGAAGTTGTAATTGTGCTCAGTGAGATATCCTAGTAGTAGTGGACCTAAACATGACAGGTGAAATGTGGGTGTTGTACACCTCTGCTACACCCTTCTAGGTAATATAGGCGTGATGTTATGTTATTTTATGAAAATAAATGTATGCAACATTTTCCTCATCTTATTATATGCGTGACTTTTTGTGCACGATTTGCATACAATTCCATCCTTACAAAACCGTGGTACAGCTTTTAAATATCGAAAGAATATCAACAACAAATCAGATACTTTATCTAACCAGGAACAAATTGTCAGAAATTTAATTTGGTTTATTATCAGCACCTACAAAATTAAAGCTAATACGACGATTCGTTACATAATTATTATCCCCATACGAATTTTCCGGAAAGCCGCAATTTCAAACAGCTAAACACGCGTTCAATAGCTTATTACAGTAATTATCCGCACCGTTGAGTTTAATTAATAAACCGGGGACATTTTATGCACACGTTCCACCAGATACCCTGATTGTGAGCAGTTTGAGTGCGAGAAGTTCGTACATGACTGCGTTCATACAAATACACAACTACCCACCGCGATTTCGCTCGCGTTGAATATTATTTCGCCACTACCGTGGATAGGAATTTATATTTAAATAATTTAAAGATTTTGTCATAAGCTACATAATGATGCTAAAAGAAATATACAAATTTGATTCGTAGTTTAAGGAAATAACAACTTTTTCAGCTTTATTATGATAGTTAGGATCTAATCGATTAATACTTAAAGTAATTGTACGGGACAATGACCGCACATCTCACCGCGTCAGCGAATTTATAATAATGCATTTAATTTTAAGTCACTTGAGCCAAGTCAATGTCATAAGAAACTCGTGTATCAATAAACAATTTAATATAATCGCCAAGGATTTATCATTTAGCAAAACCTATCAAGAACTGTCAGCCGATAGCTACAAGATCGACAGACATTTTTACTATAAAGCTTCGGTTTGTTAACTATCAAATAAAAAATATTGTGTGATCGGCACATGTGCAATGTTCGCTTAGAAATTTGCAAGAGCTTTATAATTTTGTTTGATTTGGCATACAAATTCATTGATGTGTATCCCTTGCGGGAGCTTGCGCCCTACCATCGCTGCCCGCCGGACAAATTCGCCTTGCCGCGAGAACTCGTCTCAGTGGCAACCGAGAGCGACGCCTCCTCCAGTGATGGCTGATGGACGCTCCTCAGGGTTATTCCTGAGCTCGACCTCGCCATACACAGGAGGACTCACCGGACATGATCAAAGCGCTGCTAGCATGCTGGCCGCCCGCAGCGATTCACGCCCGCGGGTTTGACCCTGCTAGCCGCACCACCCACCGGACCTGACGACCCGGACTGACCAGCGGGCCCACCTGGACACAACCCAGTTACCCGGCTATCTTAGTAGCCGGCGGTGACACCACCACGACAGGACACTGCCTGGACTGGTTACCCCGAGACCCTCTAGGGGGTCTACGAGAAGAACCTCGAGAGATTGATGTGTATCCTATGTCTATTGAGGGGTTGGCCGAACTTTTCCCACTGTCGAAATCATGTTTTTTTTATTTAAACCATTTTAAACCATTTAAACCATTTATTTGCCACACATTATCTTACATATTAAAAAAAAAAAAAAAACAGTTTACATGAAATATAAAATAGTACACAGAAAATGTGCGGCAAGGGATCTAGCTCAGTATTTGCTGCGCGCAATGCACAGCACTGATTTTCAGCTAGTCCCTGCCAGAAAGAACAACACAGTAAATCAACGCTCACAAGAAAATATAAACAAAGAAAATATAAACAAAGTAACACTACCACCAAAAAAAACAATACAAGAAAAATAAACTAAAAATTAAAAATTAACGAAAATTCCCAGATACAAGACACAAGGTGTAACAGACAACAGAAACAACCAGAAATTAAAAAAAAAAAAAATATATATTAAAAACGAATTGAAAAACTGAGGTCCGCCATAAACCAGCACCAATTTAATTAAATATATTTTACAACAAAAAAATAAAAAATAGAATAAAAAATAATTATTACTTTTAAACCTGCGTTTGGGTACACAAAAGTTTCTTAAATATATGTTTCTTAAAACTAGGTATGGACATATATTTGCGTAGAGGTGGAGGCAGGTCATTCCATATCTTGGTAGCCGCGTATTTAAAACTACCCTTAAATTGCGCTGTTCTATGTACAGGTATTACCATATTGTTGGCCTCCCTTCTACGCGTATTTTTCTCTTGTACAGCTTTCACCCACTCGAACTTCTCGTAAAGGTATTTAGACCTTTTTTTAAATACAACTTTCTGTACTAAACATGCCAGGTGCAAAGTCCTACGAGCTTCCATTTTTAGGGTACCCTTTTCGTTCAAATATGGAGTTATATGAGATCGTTTATGAAGAAATAATGCTTTTTTTCTGAAGAAATAAAGCTTTTTTCATTTTCTACTCATTCAAAAGTCATATATTACATGAGTCGTTTTTGCATCCGAGAGTACAAAATAACATAAAAATTACTTTTTGTCAAATTTGCAAACTTTATAAATAATATCTTCAATTTTATTGACCCATGACTTACACTCTTATCACAACACAAAACGAAATTTGTCTATTAAATGTCACATCAACTATTAAATGACAAAAAATAATGGCGTATTCTCCCACTGGGAGGTAATATATTCATTTTAATTTTAATCGCGGCATCAGGAAGGACCATTAGCGTCAACGGTTTTTAGAGTTCCGCAACGAGGGCGGACCGCTAATGGAGTTTATGACTGTCCGTACGTTTGTTATACTTTTTGTCACACATTTTGCGATGTTTTTGCGGCTTTTAGTCGCAACTATGTTCATTTGGTTTGTGTTACTGTTTTTATGAAGAGTAAAAGGTAATATTTTACAGTACATTGAGTAGTAGAGAGACGAGCAAAAAATGTAACAGAATGTGAAATATTACCCGGTTTAATAGGTACTATTCATTATTATAAAGATTTATGAAAAACTAACATCTGCGCGCGCCTCTGCCTTTGGGGTAGGTATGTCAGTAAAAAGTAGTATAATATATAATATATAGTAGAGTGTGTAGATTATCGTACAGTATCCATTTATTTAAAATAAAATGAAAAATATCACCATTAATTTACAAACATTTTTGTTTTGTAGATAATTTGACTAAGGTATTTGAATGTGGTCAAAAATTACAAGAATACAAAATGGATGATAATATATTATGTTTTTTGTATACAGGGTTAAAAAAAATTAAGTCGATTCACTCTTGACATCTAATTTACATAAGATATTAAAAGGTCTGTGAAGCTAATAAAAATGACGAGTCCCTCCACAGGGTTCGTTACTAAGGAAACTTATGAATAATTCAAAACGATAGAAATTAATTTTGAACAACGACCAATGTTATTGTTCTTATTAAAAATCTTTTACTGTGAAAATGAGAGCTGTAAGTGCGCCACAATCGTAATCTTTTATAAGTATTTTCTTGAAACTCAAAAGAAAAATGGAATGTCATTTTTATTTCAGTCACTTATATTTTTTTATTAAATTTTCAAATAGATATTAAAAACATCATTTTTATTGAACATTTGGAATCAGAAGAGACAAACAAACTACTTACAAAGTTTTGCTGTCTATTTATCATTAAAGATAGACAAAAAAAATTAATTCGATATTTTGGGATGTTTAGCGCTCTATCGTATTTTAAATGATTTTTGGTATAATTTTATAACGTACATTCAGAATCAGAAGAGACGAACAAACTACAAAGTTTTGCTTTCTATTTTTCATCAAAGATAGACAACGATTTAGATTACGATATTTCCTATTGATCTTCAAAGAAAGTCAACAATTTAGATTAATAATGAATAAATAATATTTTGGCTATGAGCTCGACCGTATTTTAAAACATTTTTGTTACGTGGAATTAAATTGAGGTCAAGGTCAAAGTCAATAGTGTCACAAAAAGGTCCTGGCCGGTAACGTGACCCGTCACTGGACCCACAACGGACAGGAAGATTCGTGCGTGAAATACCGTCCAGTAACTGATTTTCTCTAAATCTTTTACTAGAAACAGGTGCGAAAAAGAAGCCTTTTGATCTAGATTACATAAAATTTTAGGTTTTTCGCTAGTGAGTAGTTTTCTAATAAAAACAAAACGAGTTGATGCTTTCATAATTGAAAAATTGGTGCTAATCTTTAGTGATATGTAATAATTGTTATGTACATCGGAAATTGTGTTTCTATTTATTTATTTAATACTTAATTGTAATATATGTGTAGAATGTATATATAATACACGTAACGTGTTCGTGTAGAGAATGAATTAAAACCAACAACTGAACTTTACTGATGTTTTATTGCGACTAAAAGGTATAACTTATTCGCGGACGCAGCCGGCTCTACGTTACACACACGTACACACATAACAAGCTAATCACACACGCACACTGTAGTAATGTGTCCCTACAGTAGCCCCCCTTTTATAAAAAAAAAAAAATACAGAATACACAAGGTATCATAATATTTAAGTTGTATTATTACTGGGAAATTACAATATAATAATTATTTAAACAACTGGGAAACAATGTATATAATTATTCCTACTAAGTTTTGTTAAAAAAATAAAAATAAAACAACTATATTTGTACGTTAAAAACATAAAACACAACATAAGATACATTACACTTTGCACTCTACACCTGTCACTAACACCACACCATGTTATGCAGGCGATGTAACTGGTTGGATGGTTGGTTGTATGGTGTGAACCTTCACAACCGGCGGGGTCCAACCTGCTCCAGCGGCCTCTTTCTGGAACCAGCGTCTGACACGCTGTCTACATTGATTTCTCAACAATATTAACGCCATTACGGCCATAACTATGATTCCACCAATTACAATCATCTCCAGGCTGCTTAATCTTTGCCCAATTGCTTCATTGGAAACAGTTTGTGCTATAGCGACGTTGTTTTGCTGTGGTTTACTTTGATTGTAACCCATACTTCAGCAATAGGTACTTATCACAAAATAAATGTAATAATTAAAACTTTAACTTTTTATATCACACTGACAGTCACCTTTCAAATATGATTCAAATGTAAATACAATGATGTGAACAAAATATAAGACTGATTGCTTAACTTTAATATTGTCCATTACACATATTATATAGAACGTAATTGCAATTTTGCATTCTTCAATGATTAGCACACATTACAGTCTTAGGTATTATTCACACTAACAATAACAAATGATATTTAATTTCACCTATAGCTCAGTGGTTATAATGTTCACTGTACATATTATAAAATATGGGCAACATGTGTAAAAAAAGATTAATTGTATATAAGTGTACGTATGTAAAATGTATATAAAATAAAATGTATTGTAAATAAAATTAAAAAAAATATATCTATATGTAACTTATTGGTTAAATCTTACGGGTTTTTTTACTACTCTGCCACTGCGTGTGGCATGCTGCTTATTCTCGTCGCTTCCTGCGACTTTGTCTGGAATGTTTATCTTAACATTTTTATCAGTAATTCTCTTATTAAATAAAGTATTCGTATACTCTGAGGGAGTGTTGGGTTGCTCATTAACCACGTATGCAGGTTTTAACCTGTCTATGCTAACGTTCACTCGTCTGTCCGTCATTTGTATTAAAAAATATTTATCTCCTCTTTCTATGACTAAATACGGGCCATCATAAGGATGCTGTAATGACTTCTTAACTGAATCAACACGCAAAAAAACATGTGAACAGGAATACAAATCAGTGTGAATAAAAATATTACGCGTATTTCTATGCTCCGAGGGTTTCGGCTTTAGATTTTTTATGGTGTCTCTAATTTTGTTTACACATTCATTAGTGTCACTAACGCTTACTCTTGTACCTTCGCAAAAATCACCTGGCAATCTCATCGTCTTGCCAAACGTTAATTCAGCCGCACTAACCCCTGTATCACTACGTGGTAAAGCTCTCAAACCGAATAAAACCGTATTTAACTGCTCTACCCATGTGCCATTTTCACTGCGGGCCATAATTGACGCTTTAAGTACTCTATGAAACCTTTCCACCATACCATTTGCCTGCGGATGGTAAGCCGTGGTGCGCAATTTATTTATTCCTAAATATTTCATTAGTTCCTTAAATAGACTGCTTTCGAACTGCCTTCCTTGATCTGTTGTTATGCGAACCGGGCACCCATAACGAGTAATCCATTCATCATAAAGCTTTTGTGCCACCGTATTAGCGTATATATCCTTCAATGCATAGGCTTCCGGCCAGCCTGTTGCCCTATCTCTCACTATAAGACGGTTATTTGTAGCACAGCTTACCGTCCCAGGCTGCACCGCTTCTAGTTTTCCGTCGGCTCCGGCTTTGCACCACTCCAGCTACAAGGCTTCACACACTTAGTGGCTTTCTCCCTGTAACGGAAATGGTAAAAACATAACCAATTCGCATTTTGCCTTTTAGCCGATGTTCCTCTATTCCTCGAGACCGATCTAGATCTCTGCTCACGTCTGTAGTCTTCCCTATACCTCGGGCGTCTGTCACCTTCCAGGTCCTTCAGTCGCAAATTGATTTTTGCCAACTCCAACATGATCTTCTCGGAATCCAAGGTTCCAGTGGCGCTCCGGTCATCTTGAACTGCAGACCTGACTTCTGCTACCTGTGATGAGCTATCCCCCAAGCTTTCCGCTACTTTGTCTGCTACTGCTGCGAGGGTATCCAAGTTCTTCGAGTCCGTAACTGTTAGTATAGCCCGTACTGCTGTTGGTAGGTGTGATTGCCACATCAGTTTCAGGGTCTCGTCCGCCATCTTATCTTTGGCTAACTCCTGCATCCGCCGTAAAAGCTGCGACGGTCGCTGATCGCCCAATTCCATTTCCCCTATCAACTTCTGTAGTTTTCTAGTTTCTGTTTCCTCGAAAACTTCCAACAGCCTATCCTTCAAGGTCTGGTATTTCCGCAATTCAGGTGGAGCAAAAAGCAAATCCCTTACTTGCTGGATGGCGGTTTTCCCGAGCTTTGTCACCACCAGGTTGAGTTTGGCGGCGTCACTCAGCTTCTGGCTTTCCACGACGGCCTCGAATTGGACAAACCAGAGCCGCGTTTGGTCTGCCCAAAATTCGGGTATTCGCGATGCCACAGTTATGGCGTCCACAACCTTCTCCTCACCGTCTCCCGACGGTGTTGGGTTGCTAGGTGGTGTTGGTCCCTGATTCATCATCACTACACTTTGTCGGGGTCACCAATGTAGAATGTATATATAATACACGTAACGTGTTCGTGTAGAGAATGAATTAAAACCAACAACTGAACTTTACTGATGTTTTATTGCGACTAAAAGGTATAACTTATTCGCGGACGCAGCCGGCTCTACGTTACACACACGTACACACATAACAAGCTAATCACACACGCACACTGTAGTAATGTGTCCCTACATATGTTTTTAAACTTTCGCGATTTGAGAACATTTTTCAAAAATTAGACAACGGGTCTGCATCGCGTAATTACGCGAATTAAATTAGGAGACGACGCTGAGCTTCACCAGTCGGCTTTTAACTTTATAATAATTACGCGATTCAGACCCGTTGTCTAATTTTTGAAAAATACTTTATTGTACACAAAAGATTACAAAGAAATATACATAAAACAGTAATTGTAAACAAAAGACGAGCTTAACTCAGTGCTTGAGCTCTCTTCCAGCAAACCTAGAGCAATAGAGGAGACGATGATGCCATAGAGGGCAATATTATTATTATTTCTCTTTATTTATTTCTTAACTTATTTTATATATTTTTAAATATGATTTATAAAAAATACAAAAAAAGCCTTTAAAAATATAAAAAACAGTGTTCCACCGACATCCATAGGGCTCCAGAGCTACAAAGTAGAAAAACTACAAACACAATAATAATAATAACGGCACTATTATTATTATTGTGTTTGTAGTTTTTCTACTTTTACTCGAAATTTGAAGAACTTCGGTTGGTTTCATGAAAACCACGGGCCTAAACCAAGTGGAGTTCATGTTGGGGATTGGGTTCATTGGGATTTTTAATCATAGTATAATCGTCTTGTAGAAATTTTCTGACGATTCGACAAGTGTTTAAAATAATTGTATTAATAATATTCTAAGTATAATTTGATGGTGATGTTTGATGTATGTGATGTGGCTGAACTTTATAAATAAATAAATAAGTACTAATATTTAAAAGTCCTTATTCTGATTAATCTGTCCTTTTAACATGTGTAAAATATTCTCTGGAATTCAATTTATCAAATCAAGTCTCGTTTAGCACTAGTTACCTCATTTTCGCTTTATAGTATAAGTTAGCGTACAGGTAAATTGCTTACCAAGTAGTTGTACCAGCGTCTCAAGTAGGCCAGAAACGTTTGCTACCCCATTTGTGGCTTAGTGAACTTACCCCAAGACGTTGAATAACGTGCCAATCTGGCCTTATTTATCGCTATGACTATGCAAGATTTACATAATAAGGTAGCTTTTACGGAATGAATATCAAGTACGAGAATATAATTATGTATGGTATCTTCTAAGAGATAAATTTAATGGTACTTGGAGACTTTAACATCATGATATTGACTGTAGATTTGCTTCATAAATTTTTGCTAAACTCACATCCAGTTTTTAGACAAAAAGTAAATAGATATTAATTTAAGTTGTGTACTGTATTAGTACAGTGGGCCAAGCAATAAGGTATACAACTACAACTTCTTCGTCATAATAAAGACTAACTGCACCAATTAGAGATTTAGTATATTACACTTCATAAATATGTAACTTACACATTCATAACCAGTAAAGTTAGTCTTCACTGTGACGTACAAGTTAAAGTTTAGACATTTCAAACTTTGTAACGAAAATTGGTCAAATTGGTATTTGGTGTGATTTGGTCCCGCCACAAAATCTAATTTTAGTTTCTAAATCACGCGTTAAGTATCTTTATTCTTTAGTCAAGACATGACATAAATTGAACTTGTCATATTTTGAAAATTACCATTTCTTACTCCTGGTATCCGGACAATGCTCACGAGAGGTTATGCTCTGTGTTGTAACAGAACCACTCTCATTGTTGGTGTTGTAGAGCCAAATGCAATGCAACCAAATACCAGCCAACTACTCGTACCACACAGCTAGCTAAGACGCTTGTGGGCGTCGATATTGAACTGCGGCTGCCAAATTGGTTTCAAGTGAGATCTACGTAAACCGATTACATAGTTAGAGAGACTGGCTTTCAAGTAGCGATAACTGAGTGGGAGACCCTAGGACTATATATTAAGAACAGAGGCAAAGCTTCTAAAGAACGAGCAAACTTTATACCTATTTGTCAGGGTTGGCACTTGGCACAGAAAGATAAATCAAGTGTTAATAGACTTTTTTTAAGCATCTAGAATTATGCGCTGCCTCAGTCCCACGCAGAACGTAAAGCGAGTGAGAGCGACCGAGATAGCAAATGATCCCAATCGCCTAGAAAAATAATTTTATCTATAACTAGAATGTACAATAACAGCATAGGCCGGCGCAGTGGTGTAAACAAGTATGCAAAACAAATATTATGTTCTACCCAACTAAAATAAATTGAATAGATATCTATTTATAATCGTAAATAGCGACTTACGAATACGACTTACCACGAGGTATGTAGCGACATTTCTAGTGGAATCCTTGGAATGATAAAAAATAAGATGTTATGATTTGTACGATTATTCTTCATTCACAAAGTACAGTACAGAACTTTTACATTTTGCAGTACCTATAAGCTTGTCCCAAATTGCACAGGACATACAATGCGGTGCCATCTTATACTGAAAATATATAGGTTGATAAATAGATAAAACTTTATTTGTGCATACGACATAGGATATACGAGTACATTTTGAACAAAAGTCTAAATGACAATACATGCACAAAGGGCGGCCTTATCGCTTAACGTGATTTCTTCCAGGCAACCTTTGGATGGACATTAGTGTAAAAGATTTACAGAATGGTAGTTTTAGACAGTAATGAAGAAGGTTGATGTGTCAGTACTCGTCGGTACATTTTTATTTCTATACTCTAATGTATAGTGAATACTTTTTTGAAACTTAACTCACAGGACGCCTCCTCACGCATACGCACGTGCGCTGCATACGGGAGCCCTTCGCAGGGGCGGTTGCATTGCAATTTTCACACGATACTGTTTTTTTTTAATCAGATGTCCCCATTTAAATGTCACCTGTTGTTTAAGTACTCATAATAAAAACATAAAATAATTAAGTCTTCTTCTTCGTCGTGTCGATGGCTGAGTCAAATTTTATTTTGACTTGCCAGCGTGGCGAGAGGATTAGCCAATTCGCTTTGGAGAACTTGCGAATTGCCCAGGGTGCGCCGGACGTAGGGAATCGTTGTGTACGTCACTCGGGGAGGCTCCTTTCATGCACTAAGTAAATAATTCAATAACACTTATGTATTTTTGCAAATATAATTATTTCATAATTTAAACCAATGTGAACACCACCGCGACACAGGAGATACTCCTAGTGCGGGCGTCGTTTTTTTTTTTAAATAAAAGTTCTGGACAAAAATTATTGTATTTACCAATGCAAATAAATACATCACAGTTAGGAATGACACAAGAACTCTCGTCAACGTATTTTATCAAGACACCAGCATAATAAAAGACTTTGTACAAATTGGCCAAATCATATGCAGGAAAATATTTGCAAGCAAAATAGATGAGTCGCATAATTGTATGCATAAATTTAAACTCTCGTCTCACAAGTTTTGTTAGAAACTGTACCTCAATTGAGGGGTCACAAGTCTTGAAAGGACCTCTAATTAATGATGTAATAAATAAGGTAAAAATTAAAAAAATACAGCTTATTAACAATAAAATGGTCTTGGATATATCTTATAAACGGACTAATAAAGTAGCCTAGGTCTTTTCCATAAACTCCATACATACCATTTTGCTTCAAAACCGTTGTAGTGGATTAGCTGTGAATGCTAAATAAACAGGCAGATAAAACGTAATTTTATTTTTCTTTTGACGTTTCTGAGTCGAAAACTACGTCAAAGTTAAATCAAAACATGAAGAATGGCTAGGCCTGTTAATGGGACCTAGTTGGATACTTTAGTTTTTATACGATTGGTAAGGATTTTAACCTTAAAAGTACTTAAAATGTGATCTCAGACACATTATGCATTTTTCAAAAATAAGACAACGGTTTTAAATCGCGTAATTATTACAAAAGGTATTATTTATTTACCCTATGCTCGACGTTTAAAATGACTTGCATCATTCGTGGTCACAAGCCGACTTTTTGCATTGTATTGGCACATTTTGTTGACTACAAAGTATAAAAAATAAGCTTGAGAAACAATGGGCCACGGTATATTTTGTATGCTACAAACTCATCCGACATTTAGCTTGGAAAATAAAAAGCCGGAATATACGCTGGGACGGATTGCATATAACCCGCCAGTCTTTTGGGATTTCCTTCTACTAGGTTTTAAGATGACTGCTGGTTACACCGTAGCAAAAATATTGTGATTATTTTTTAGGCACAGAGGAGGAATACTATGAAATCTCAAATGAAAAAAGTTATACATGATCAAAAATTATTTTGTAAAATGTTGTGCACCACATTTTACACATTCTATATGTGTACTGATAGAAAATGTACAGTTAACATTTGCTGTTGTAAATTATATTATTATGTCCATGTGCAAGAAGAAGGCAATACAATTAATAAATATTCTTATTTATGATGCAAATTTAACCTACATTACGGTGTCCCACAAGAACAATATTAATTTTAATTAAATTAATAGAGTAAAAAAGGTCTGAAATAGGTAAAATGGGAATGACAATGTATTATCATTTAAACACATACAATAATAAAAATCAATTCGGCACGGGTTCCCATCATCCTTGAAACATTACATTTTATATTTGAACACGGTTTTGCATTAAAAAAAAATATAGAGCGTTCCAAAATCCGAAAGTTAAATTTTCCCAGAAAATTTCTAGGACATCCTAGCCTATATCATGCCATTACAGTACGGTGTGAGAGACGCTCAGTGTTATTCACATGTAAATGGAAGAGTCATATTGAAATTCTAAGGATTCCAGAGATGTGGGTATCTACTTGCTTTTGTATGCCGTTGCGGTCCCATTTGATAAAGACTTAGGTGGATTTACTAATTTGGAGGACTTATTTTATGGGTGCTATTTAAACAGGCTTCTTTTTAATACCATTATTCGCCCCCAAAAATGTATGTTGCCTTCTAAATTACTAAGTCAGCAACCTAACCTAACCTAACCCGTGGCTGAGTTAGTAATTTTGACGATAAAGTATAAATTTTGAAGCTTCACTTATTATTTCTCTTATTTTATTATTTAAATTCACTTGTGTTTTATTTATTTTTGTAATGTTGGTGAACAAAAAGACTTAAGGACTTGTCTTCTGAATACAAAATTGAACGCTCAATTACAATACGAATAAATAATGAAGAACCAAAGATCAAATAAATTGAATATATTTTGACACAAAGTCATAAATAAAATTGACAACACTAATTCAGATAATGTCAAGACTATGACATGATTTAAGAACTCTTGATTATTTTGAAGCCGTCATACCTGTCACATTATTAAAACTTCGCAAAGACACCTTTGGTAGTGAGATTAAAATATGCTTTGATAATAATTCGTAACTCACGGTAATCTTTCCTAACGCCTTATAAAATCTAAATAGCAATCGTTAAATACACATCACACAGCAATCTTCACCGGGACCTCAATATGGACGTTGTTGTCAGAGTTATTCAAAAACATGATGAAGCTCACGAGCGAAGACTTCATCATCACAAGATCGAGGCAATACAACTTCTCGATAACATGGAACTAGTGAAAAGAATTAAACGAACAAAACCTTTCGAGTTAGTGTAGTGACAAGTGACACAAATTTGTGCGATAACTGTCGTTATAAACACAAATAAACAAATTGTCTTCCTCTTAACAAAAACTAAATAAAGTGTTAATGGACGCATTATTAGATTATATTATTGCGTAGCAACTTAAGTGATAATAATATTACTTATTAGTCTTGATGAGCTAGATTGTAATGTAAATAAGATATCATAATTTTACTAATAGATGTCTTTTATTAAAAAAAATAACGGTAATATTGCCGGTAATATTGGCGACCGGATACGTGTACACCTGCCTGCGACGCCGAGGTCGTGGGTTCGATTCCCACTTAAGACAAATCTTTGTGTGCATGAACATGGGGGTTTGTCTTAGTCTGGGTGTTTCTATGTATAATATGTATGTATTTACAGAAAGAAAAGTATATATGTATAAGTGTCAGTTATTCTAGTACCCATAGTACAAGCTCGCTTAGTTTGGGACTAGATGGCGTTGTATGTGAGTTGTGAAATATTTATTTATTTATTTTATATTTTATATTAACGCCTTATAAAATCTAAATAGCAATTGTCGAATACTGTAACAAAAACTACTTACTAAAAAGTAATATTCAATACTCATGATTATATCGCCTCTCATTCAATATTTATTATCTATGTGATTGACATGACGTATCAATTGATTAACTGATTGATACGTCCTGATTGATAGGCCATATCTATCACAGTACACCCAGATGGAGTCGACCCACATAGTGCTAGACTGTTGTTTTTTTTTTATACTACGCCCACAGCGAACGAACGTGTAGTCCACCTGATGGTAAGTGGAGTACAGCCCATGGACATCAACAATCCACAAAAGTAGATTACAGATGTGTCGCTGCAGCTGAGGACTACGGTGCTATGCCTCATGTGCCAGTAATTTCAGGGCCTGATCTCACCACCAAACCAGAACACAGTAATGGAAGCACTACTATTTGGCGGCAGGTTAAAGGTGAGACGGTGGTGCTGCCGCCCTCGAGCTCATTCACAAGAGCTCTACCACCAGTAATGATGATGTGATGGTCGCTACTTAAGAGGTTTTAACCACAACGACCTCCTGTTTGACAAGCCTGTACTGTGAATTGCCACCTCAGGTTTGTATTTTTAACTGACTTCAAAAAAAAGGAGGAGGTTCTCAATTGGATTGTATTTATTTCTTTTTTTTATGCTCGTTCCCTGATTACTCTAAAAACTTGTCATGTGGTCCCATTTTCATTAAGTCATGATCTGATAATGGAATTCTAGAGAAATTGACGGCATTCCTCAAATTTTAATGGCCTCTATACTGATTTTCGTATATTACCTAAAGGTACTCGAATATTTGCATCTAGCAGTCAGCATTTAATGTTGCTAAACTGATACTGGAAATCGGAAACCGGGAACCGAACCCGGGACCTCGTGGTGAGAGATGGATACGCTAACCACCAAACTATCGAGGCAGATTTATAACGTCGAAATATAACAATAACTTCGTATTGAATGTTTTGGTGCGCGACTAATTTAGCTGAAACATTACCCTACCAATTTATTTAAGGAATCTAAAAATAAATAGATTATCGTGAAAGCTGGTCACTCTGCGATTGACACGCTTAAAAAAATTGCAAATAGAAAGTATGGCGCTTACTGTGGCCTTCGCGACCGCGCAGACAGCTTTTTATTCTCACGGCCGCATCTGTGTGGGTGAAGTCATTCAAACAACAATATCTGCAGTTGCGTATTTAAACAAATGTGCCGTAGATTTTACACACAGTACTGAAAATAAGCCAGTAGCGATAGCCTAGTGGGACACCGTAGGACTGCGAAGTCAAAGGTCTCGAGTTCAAACCCACGGCACACACCTCTGTCAATAAATCGTTAAGTTTCATCTTTTCAAAGATATGTGTGTATTTATCATATAAATTATCGCTCGCTAACGGTGAAGGCACACATCGTGAGGAAACCTGCATGCCTGAGAGTGCCTAAAAAGTACTTGAGGTCGTGTGAAGTCTACCAATCCGCACTTGGCCAGCGTGGTGGACTATGGCCTAACCCTTCTCATCATGAGAAGAGGCCCGAGCCTGTGGGACATGTATTAGATACAGAGCTGCTATTATTACTGAAAATAAATCCGTTGCGGATATTACTAGGTACTTTTAAATAAATCTCTGTTTAGTACTAGCGAAAAGTATTACAAGGACAAGTATAATTAATTTTGCACGTACTAAGTTTTTGAAATTACTCGTTTTTATATGACATAATTAATTGCGAACAGGCGTGTAGTACAACTGGTGGTATATTCTTGGTAAGTAACATAAGTAGTGGACAATGCGATGCTTTGTTACATCTGAGGAGTCTCATGCACCAGTTATTTAAGGCCCTAACTTCATCAGCAAACTGAAACATTTGTCGGCTTATTAAAATGCTTTACCTAATACATTTCTAATTTAATGCCATGATAAAAACAGTGTCATATTAAGTGAACCTTTTTTTTACGTGACGCCAGGATCTACAGCGGTAACCAACTGAAAGGCACCGTGCATGACACACGGGCAATCCCAGGGAGATTTAAAATTGTCTTGGAACCCGCAACGAATTTAATCAGAAGTATATAGTTGGAGTTGGAAGGTATGTATCTTTACTTCCCTCTTAAGCAAAGCGGGAGACTGAGTAATGCCAAATATAGACAAAGTGTCCATATGGAAAGAGTGTAGACACCACGGACAGTGATAAAACTATGGGGCCTAAATTTGATTGCTATAATAATAGGTATGGCAGAAACAGCTAAATGCACGGAAATTTATTCTGTTCGATACGAGATCCTCATAGTATACCACTCCAAACGTCAATTTTATTGTAAGCTATTTAACATAATAATTATGTTCGTTGTTCCAAAGATTACACTCCCAGTGTACATACTACACTATACCTATTACTTTTAGATCATACAAGGTATCTCTAGATACTTCTATTTAATTGTATACTTACTTCTTAAAGTGCGTTGTAAGTGTTGTAACGAACTAATAATTTATCGACATTAGCTGACGCAAACTCAATCGTTCGAGATCAAATATTTGCAAACATATGCAACATGTCACTAAATTGTTTATCTTCTATATTATTATAAATTGCCTCGATGTTCTAGTGGTTAGCGTATGCGTTTCTAACCGGAAGGTCTCGAGTTCGATTCCCGGGTTGGCCAAAGTGTTATTTGTGAACTTTTCGTCAGGAAATTAACAATAGCAGCACGGATTTTGAATTGTGCCCGGTGGATGGCGATGGGCTTATCCCTTCTCCTTCTTATAGTGTTGTACACCTCTGCCACACCTACTACTACTACCACAATAAAATGTAACAGAGAATATAGACAAACTGTTAATTAATGAGAACCAGCACTAATAGTAAGAGTAGAAAACTACATTGGTAGTTTTGCTTTTTTTTTTTTGTTTTTTTTTCGCGACCTATAAAGACGCTTAATGTTGAGCAAACGTCTCCTCCAAACTTTTCCACACCATCCCGGCTGTCTTAACCAGGTCGTCGGTCCATCTGGTAGGAGGCCGGCCCACACTGCGTCTTCCAGTTCGCGGTCGCCACTCGAGAACCTTTCTTCCCCATCGGTTGTCAGTTCTACGAGTGATATGGTTTTACTTATGCCTACCTAATACCTATCTATATACCTACCTCCGAATAGTAAATAGTATAAGACTACCGTATTCCAGTTACAAGTTCATAAGGTAACTAAAACAAATAAATATGCAGATTATAATATAAGATTTGAGGGTAAACATGGTCATTATCTTACGAAATATTAGATATCACGTGATTGTGAACAAGCGACTTACAACAGCTGCGAAATATCGGCAACTCGCTACAAAAAAATACTAAAGCTACAATTAAATAAATAAATAAATATCTCACAACTTACACACAGCGCCATCTAGTCCCAAACTAAGCAGAGCTTGTACTATGGGTGCATGAAAGGAGCCTCCCCGAGTGACGTACACAACGATTCCCTACGTCCGGCGCACCCTGGGCAATTCGCGAGTTCTCCAAAGCGAATTGGCTAATCCTTTCACCACGATGGCAAGTCTAAATAAGATTTGACTTAGGCATCGACACGACGAAGAAGAAGACTATGGGTGCTAGAATAACTGATACTAATACATATTATTATATACTTTTTTTGTAAATACATGCTTATTATACATAGAAACACCCAGACTAAGTCAGACCCCCATGTTCATGCACACAAAGATTTGTCTTAACCTGCGACCTCGGCGTCGCAGGCAGGTACACTACCCACTCCGCCATCCGGTCGTCAAATCCAATTAAATGCAGATTACAAGCTCGTTTACTATCATCATTGTCATCATCATCATCAGCCTAGAGACGTCCACTGCAGGACATAAGCCTTACCATTCGATTTCCACAGCGCGTGGTTTTGGGCCGACTGAAACCCACGACTCCCGCGAACTTAAGGGTAGACTCTGCACACATATAAAGTTATTGCTGTCTCTATCGGTCTTATATATAAATGTGTGAGTGAAAATACATGTTGATGTTCAGTTGTTACTCAACGGTTCAATACCTAGGATTTGTTGTTTGATAAGTCTGCCGATTTTCAACAAAATTTTGTTGCTATGGTAACAATGGCGAGATTTGTATGTGGAACAGGGATGTTTATTGTTCCACAGTCAGTTGCATTATGCACTAGTCGACCAACTAGTCAACTAAAAATCTACTAAATATAGATATTCTATACCTTTAGGCATAATTCAGACTAAGAACTTACGACGCTGTTTTAACAGGCGGAAAGGCAACTAAAAGAGATAAAAGATTTCACGTCGCGTTTTACGCCATCGGTTTTTTTTACATAATAATATTTATATTTATACATATCTTCATTATGTGGGCCTTATTATTGAAAATACGGGTTACTCACGTTACTTTAGCCGGGATATGCCGACTAGTTTCGAATCTAATACGTAGATTCATCAACTGGGCTGTTATTCGCGTGTCGTCACCTCCGCGCGACGTCTAGCACTGCGCGCCTCTGCGCGCGTCGCACGGCTTGATGTCGCAGCGGGGGTGGGGATAGTGGGGAGTGGAAGATGCTCTGTTGTTGATGTTGTACAGTGCGGCTCGTCGTCATCACTGTTTGTGTGGTGGGTTGACCGTGTCGTGGTGTGAAAAGAGCTCACTGTATCGGCCCTGATTGTCACCTCCTCACTCGTACGTCCTTCTCTATGCAGTACCGGTTTCCAGGTATTGGAGAGAGCCCAACCAGTGTCACGGTTGAAGTTCGGGTGTCTGCTTATTTCTATAGTTTCACGAATTTTGCGTGGTAAGAAGAACCTCTCCTTAGCCAGCACTTTCACCTGATCAAAATGAATGTAGTGAGACGCACCCGAATCCAGCGCGTGTTCGGCGATGGCTGAACCGTTCCTGTCCAGTTTCCTTACGCATCTGACATGTTCCGTGAGTCTGGTCGCCACGTTATGTCCCGTTTCACCCACGTACACTTTACCGCAACTGCAAGGAACAGTGTAGACGCCTGGGACGTTTAAAGGCTCAAAATCTTTCGGGGATCGTACCAATTGCCTCAGTTGTGTAAGAGGTCGGAATATCGTCTTGATGCTATATCTCCGGCGTAACAAGTGTCCGATTTTGTCCGTAACCCCCTTAACAAACGGTAGAAATAGTGGCGCTCTATCTACTGAGGGAGATGGTGTGTTGTAATTGTAACAAAGACGGCAGCTTTGCCTCCAACTGTAACCGTTGTTTTGCAACACTTTTCTAACATGCGTCAATTCCCTGTTGAGGTATTTACGATCACACAATCGCAGGGCTCTGTTTATTAGTGTCCGTGGTACTGAGGCCAAATGCGCTGGGTGGTGGTGTGAGTCAGCTCTTAAGTACCGATCCGTATGTGTTGGTTTTCGATACACAGTATGTGACAAAAACCCATTAGGCTCGCGTATGACCAGTACATCCAGGAAAGAGAGAGTCCTATCTTTTTCTTTTTCGATCGTAAATGATATTCGCGTGTGTATGGAATTTAGATGATCAAGGAGTGGTAACACATGATCCCTGTGTAGAATCGCGAAAACATCATCTACATAACGCCACCAGTGTTTAGGTTTATTTGTTACACTATTTAGCGCAACATCTTCGAACCACTCCATAAAAATATTCGCTGCCACAGGAGCCAACGGGGAACCCATCGCTACACCATCAACTTGTAGGTAGTATTCTCCTTGCCAGACGAAGTAACCGCTTTGCAGACAAAACACAATGATGTCCATGTATTCAGTGGGTATGCCAACGATTTCTAATAAATCTGCTATAATATTGATTGTGTCCGCCACTGGTACATTAGTAAACAAAGATGTTACGTCAAAGCTCACCATTATTTCTTCGTCGCGCAACCTCACATCCTCCAGAAGCTGGATAAAGTGCGTGGAGTCCTTTACATAGCTCGACGTTTTACCAGTTAGTGGTTGTAGCATGTCAGACAAAAATCGGGACGTATTATATGTAGGTGCGTCGATTTGGCTCACTATAGGTCTCAGAGGGCAGTTATATTTGTGGATTTTCGGTAGGCCATACATTTTAGGTGTTGTTGGATTCGACGGGCGCAAATACTTCCTCAACGCATCATCCGACAGACAGCGTAAGAGTTTGTCTAGGTTGGTAGTAACACGAGTAGTTGGGTTGTAATTTACTTTTTTATAAGTGCAACTGTCACTTAACAACTCTAGCATTTTGTTTTGATAGTCCAACGTGTCCATGACCACTGTCGCATTACCTTTATCTGCTGGCAATACAAGAATGTCCTGGTTATCCCGCAGATCATTAAGCGCTTTAATTTCCTGTTTCGTGATGTTAGGATTTGGCAGTTTAGACCTTCGTAACACAGTTGATACATCTTGTCTTAGGCATTCTGCATCACGATGTGGTAGTCTGTTCCGTAATAAGTTATTTTCAATGCCCGTGATGATAGCCTCAATTGGTAGTCTTTGTGGTGTAGGTGCAAAATTTAAGCCCTTTGATAAAGCTATTTTTAAATTGGTGGATATTGTCTGTGAAGACAAATTAACTACCGTCCGTTCAATTCTTTTGTGACAATCTATGTTCTTGAGAGTTTTTTCTGACTTTTCCACCAGGCGCTTTAATTTATTGTCTTGTCTTTTCCTTGATTCACCAAGTATGCCCTGTGATCTGATGTAAGTCATTGCATCAAGTGTATCCCATAAATCAGGACGTAAATACTGCGACAATTGTAAGTGTAAACTGTGTAACTGTTTGTTTACGTTCGCTAAATGCCGATGTTTTTCACGGATTACCCTCTTTGTTAACTTATTATTGACCGCCTCAAAGAAGCTAATATAATCACGTATGCACTTCACAGGTTTAACATAAACGAAATTAGGCACTACACTATTTTCACAGCAGTCTTCCACATATTGCAGATCACTCGCGAGTTTGTTGCGTTTTGTTCTTAAACGTGCGAACATTTTTACGCGTTCTTGCCATACCTTCCCGTAAAGGTTTACAATAATATTATTAAAACCGACGTGAGGTGAAGACATTATTATTGAAAATACGGGTTACTCACGTTACTTTAGCCGGGATATGCCGACTAGTTTCGAATCTAATACGTAGATTCATCAACTGGGCTGTTATTCGCGTGTCGTCACCTCCGCGCGACGTCTAGCACTGCGCGCCTCTGCGCGCGTCGCACGGCTTGATGTCGCAGCGGGGGTGGGGATAGTGGGGAGTGGAAGATGCTCTGTTGTTGATGTTGTACAGTGCGGCTCGTCGTCATCACTGTTTGTGTGGTGGGTTGACCGTGTCGTGGTGTGAAAAGAGCTCACTGTACCGGCCCTGATTGTCACCTCCTCACTCGTACGTCCTTCTCTATGCAGTACCGGTTTCCAGGTATTGGAGAGAGCCCAACCAGTGTCACGGTTGAAGTTCGGGTGTCTGCTTATTTCTATAGTTTCACGAATTTTGCGTGGTAAGAAGAACCTCTCCTTAGCCAGCACTTTCACCTGATCAAAATGAATGTAGTGAGACGCACCCGAATCCAGCGCGTGTTCGGCGATGGCTGAACCGTTCCTGTCCAGTTTCCTTACGCATCTGACATGTTCCGTGAGTCTGGTCGCCACGTTACGTCCCGTTTCACCCACGTACACTTTACCGCAACTGCAAGGAACAGTGTAGACGCCTGGGACGTTTAAAGGCTCAAAATCTTTCGGGGATCGTACCAATTGCCTCAGTTGTGTAAGAGGTCGGAATATCGTCTTGATGCTATATCTCCGGCGTAACAAGTGTCCGATTTTGTCCGTAACCCCCTTAACAAACGGTAGAAATAGTGGCGCTCTATCTACTGAGGGAGATGGTGTGTTGTAATTGTAACAAAGACGGCAGCTTTGCCTCCAACTGTAACCGTTGTTTTGCAACACTTTTCTAACATGCGTCAATTCCCTGTTGAGGTATTTACGATCACACAATCGCAGGGCTCTGTTTATTAGTGTCCGTGGTACTGAGGCCAAATGCGCTGGGTGGTGGTGTGAGTCAGCTCTTAAGTACCGATCCGTATGTGTTGGTTTTCGATACACAGTATGTGACAAAAACCCATTAGGCTCGCGTATGACCAGTACATCCAGGAAAGAGAGAGTCCTATCTTTTTCTTTTTCGATCGTAAATGATATTCGCGTGTGTATGGAATTTAGATGATCAAGGAGTGGTAACACATGATCCCTGTGTAGAATCGCGAAAACATCATCTACATAACGCCACCAGTGTTTAGGTTTATTTGTTACACTATTTAGCGCAACATCTTCGAACCACTCCATAAAAATATTCGCTGCCACAGGAGCCAACGGGGAACCCGCATATCCCGGCTAAAGTAACGTGAGTAACCCGTATTTTCAATAATAATGTCTTCACCTCACGTCGGTTTTAATAATATTATGTGGGCCTGCTGGAAATATATTAAAGATTAGCCCAGCAATTTAAAATAATCATGATTTTAATGAACTTAAAAAGCTGATCTGTTTATGTTGTTGCTTTTCAGGTTCATTTGCATTTATCCATACAATTTGTCTACATCTATCTTGGGCTAAATATGCCATATAAACTGGACGCAACGCGACGACGCAGTGCTTCTGTGTCTACGTCACAGATTACAGATAAATATGAAGCTAGCTAGTCGATGTGAGTTGAGCCTAAGGATATAGCGCGTCCTTATTCTGTAACATGATTTAATTTTGGCGTCCGTATTCAGTTTGATTTTGATGATGATGTACAGTCGAGTTCAAAATTGCCATGAGGTTTACAGCAAGGGTAATTATTGTCGCTTTCGCAATACGTCCAATTTGAGTTCGCGTCAAGGCGTCAAGGCGTCAAGCCTTGCCCGACGCCCACGCATGAAAATAGAGGCATTAGACACAAATTCGATATCAATAAAACTTTGCGTGTTTAGACTTTTTTTTTTTTTTGAAAAGCTTACTAGCAATTTGCAAATACAAATTACTAGTATTCTTGTTAACCCCCTCCAGCTAAGCTTAATTCGCTTGTGATAAGAGGAAGTTTTACGTCCGTGGTGTAATGGCCAGGATTCGAACCCACGACCTCTCGATCGTAAGACCGATGCCTTATCCATTGCGCCACGGCCGCTTAATGAAGCGGGCTTTGTCAACAAAAAAAAACATTAACACTCATCAAGATCGATTAAACGATTTTATTTTGCAGGAACAACAGACCGAAAGACATTCAAAGTTACTTTGGGATTTATAATTTCACTAGTTTCTTCTGCGACTGCACCCACGTAGTATGTCGATAGTATGTAATTGCATCAAAACATTAGTACTATAATTATAATAGTGATAGTACCGTTTAACTCTTGATTCTGAGTGTTTTCTTTATTTAAATATTAAAACAAAGTTTAGAAATGATACTGTATTATTTAGGGTATATAATAATAATATTTAATAATATTGCTCTAATATTTAGCACATTGCGTTTCTCTTGAGACAGTGATAAAAGAATTGCATTATTCTGCAACATGGCATTCGTTATTTATCTAATAATAATTACATTCTTCAGCTCTATTTTACGTTTAACCTTATTCATTTTTCGCTCTCGTGAAGTATAAGCTGACAAATAGGCCAAGTCTCTTCTATTTTCATTCTGCGGTTCACTAAAAATACAGAAATGTAAATAATTTACCTCAGCACAAACTCAAATGACAAAAATCTTTATTATTATGCGGTTTATATGCTGTAAATATATTTATCTTATTTTTGTTCAAATTTGCTGAAACGGTTATGTGTTTGATTGTACATATGAAAGAACAAAAATGACATGCACGATATAATGACATTACAATTTAAGTATAAAATATAAAATATATACAATTTAAGTATTCGTAGATATAATGATATATTTACTATGTAAATAATTAACAATACACAATGTAAAGATTGTTTACCCATATTTAAGTCCAGAGAAACTATTTAAATATTATAATCAACATTATAAAATACAAGTGTGACATATGACACAAGCGAATTGCAATGAATGACACTGTAATTAGGCCAAGAGCTATGCATTTTAAATGAATATTGTATCGGCATAGTTATTATTATGCATGTAGAAGGTTTTAGGTTCGAAAGCATTTAACGATTATTATTATTACTCCAACTCAATGATAAATTAACAAGACAATTAAACGTTGTCTTTTCAAAGATAATGTGACATGTTTCTATAGATACTAATACTCTGCTCGGCATATATAGCTGACTATTAATTTATAACAGCCCTTGAAAGTATGGGGTGATTAGGGACGTGATAAAAATAAAAAAAAAAACAGATTATATGATCAGCCTCATCATTTACACATTTTAACAGTCAATCGTTTGAACATTTACACTTTGTCACAATAGTACAATTGTATACAATTGTCTTTTGAAATAATATATAAATAACTATTAATAAGTTATTAATGCAAAAAACAATCATTGTTTTCAACTAACTGTTTTTATTTCTGTTATTCGTCTAGACTAGACTTTGGTAGGTACTTTTAACCCATATGCCATGTATACAGCTCAGTCCCTAAATGATTATTTACATAAAAATATAATTCAATTATGTTTATAAAGAACGAAAAGATTCTGCAGCTAGATCTCGGACTATAACTTGTTGCAGTCGTGAATGTCAAAAAAGGTTCAATGCAGTTCATTGCATACTCTCTGGTCGGTAGACTATGGTATGTCATATCTCGGCTTGGTTCGGTATCTCACTGGCACCCCTCCTTCACTTCCGAGTAGCTAACGAATGGCTGCCTCACCCCCCTTCATTGAGTTGAGATAGATATTGTAATTTTCTTTAATTTGTAATATGGTATTTGATGAATGAAAATGAGGTACTTTGATGATAATTATTGATAAAATAGAAAGTACATTATATTTACGAGGGTCCTTCGTTTCGAAAACTTGTAATAATCTGTTGTATAATACTAAAAAAGTCGCATTTGTCAGGCCGTTCAAAACTACGGATGTTTGGATGCCTATAATTTTTAAAATAGGCAGACTAAAGATAATTTGAAATCGAAGGAACATAGATAATCATGTTTTAAATTGACTGTGCAAAAATTATAACATTGTGATGAAAAATGTAAAAGATACAACCATACTCATTTTGTATGAGAATTCCATACCGGGAGTTCCCTCTTAACAAGATCGTCTGTTCATCTAGCGGGAGGACGTCCCACGCTGCGTTTCCCAGTTCGTTTGGTATAACATAAAGTAATTCATAATCTTAGTTAGCGTATTATTTTCAAATGGTAAACTAAACACGTAGTCATAATATTTTAACAAAATTATAGCAAGTATGTTCTGTGACAAAATGAACTCAAAAATTTAACTTAAAATAATGATGCTGTAACTTCAGACTTGTGTCTTTATTAGCACATTTTCTTCCAACTTGTGAACGTGAGCTGTGATACAAAGTAGCTAAATTGTAAATGGTTTACATTAAGCAACATGCGCATCTTTTGAGGTACTAATCACGTTGGCTTAGTTATAACGAGAGAAATTTTGTTCGTGTCTCGAAATTTTGTTGGTAGTTTCATGCATATTTTTAAAACACTGGCTTGTGACATAAGGTTGTTATTACTTTTTTGGGTGAAGATTAATGATAATGTTTTGCTTATTTTATGACACGTATCATGTTTAAAAGGGCAAAATTTACTGTACACGTACTGTATACATAAATCTATGAACCATATCGCCGGTTCTATTCAACTAAGTTCAATGATACGTAACTGACATTTAAATAGAAAAAATGTTAATGTCTGCTATCGTGACAGACAAGCAGGTATTTAAAATAAGGAAATATTGTTTAGTATATTTAGAGCAACGTACTTGAAACACATAGATTAAGATGTGAGCAACCATAAAAAAAAAACAAAAAATAAAGTATGTTATTTTTAATATCGATAACAGAGAAGTAACAGCCAGCGATGAGAACAAAAACTCCAAAAATAAGCAGAAAAATGTTCTTGTAAACCTTCCAGTTGCAACGGCCAAACCCGATATCCCAGTAGGTAACCAGCTCTATGATTGCGGGGCCTATGATTCCAAGTAAGGAAAAACCAAGTGCACCTACAAGATTTATTAGTGGTCCAATCTTTGGAATAGCGATAGCGATCAAAACGCAAATGATAACCAAGATAGCCCTAAGAACGTACTCAGCTATCAATGGATGATTGGGAAAATGGTGTTTGACCCTATTCCAAGCCATTTCTCGGCACACATAAAATTGCAGCCCAAAAGTGAACAGAACAGTCGACCCTATGAGTATCTTTACAATTTGAGCAGGTATTTCATTGACTGGCAGGTTTGTGGTAACTATTTCGCTTACATTATCCCCATATTTTATATATCCACCGACTCCAAGCAAAAGATACACGAAAGTAATTACAAACATTCCTCGATTAAGTACACCGCAGGTACCCAAGAAATTTTGAGGCGTTTTCATGCTATTTTCTAGAGGCATCATCACACCGATATTTTCCATTGCAAATAAAGTGATAGAAAAGAACTGTGGGAACTCTGTTACTGATTTGGTAAGTGGCAGTTTATCGATCGGTAGTGGATTTTGTGCGAGGTAGTAGAATGTTATGCCTATAACGGCAGCCATAAAAAAGTTTGCCATTGTAGAAATTGGCGTAAGGTACTTTAAATCTGGCACCCATACAATGAGGATCAGTGGCAATATAAGACAGCTCATGATAATCCTTAGTAGATTTAATTCAACGTCAACTGTATTGAGAAGTTCAGTAGCATCCGTTATGTTGGCTGTTGAGTTTAAATTCGTGTAATATTTGATTACTTGGCCATAATTTGTTGCTATGGCAACATTATCAGCGGAACAAGCTCCAAAATATGCTGAGAAAATTCCTATTTGCGCGGTGTATCGAGCGAATTTTGAAAATTTATGTGCCCATTCAGGGCCAGTAAAAAAAGCAGCCTCAATCACGTCAGGATAGTCCATTTTCTTTTTCTTTGTTTTGTAGTATAGTTTGTGGGCACAGTCAATCTGAAATGGTAAAAATATTATTTAAAAAAATATGTGCAATACGACGTTATTCTTAGGATGAAACTGATTTGATCTTGCAAAACACATAATAATACTCGAAGTATGTAGGACAAGTTATTTAGTGCGTACAATTAAATAAAATATTGAATACAAAGCACATGTATAATATTTCATTGCTAATTCAGCATATCATCTAGCTGAGCTAGTCATGACTCTGTTGGCAATTATAAGTATATGTAGGAAATGTACTTCTGATAGATCACAATTACCAACATTATCTTAATCATAGATTCTATTCTATACATTTGATTTTTTTATGATGTTTCTAAACAATTAGATACATCATAAAGTTAACAATCTAGTCTAGATATAAAATTAGAGACTAATGAGTACTTTAATTTTGATCAAAGCAACGAAATTAATTATGCTAAGAATGTGTATTATTTAAATTCAGATTATTTACCAAAATATAGGAAGTGTGTGTACAAACTGCTGCCATTAACAATCCTCCTAGGAGACCACCAATAATGCCAGCACTTTTAAAAGCGTATGGCATGGCCATGATGCCTGTGCCTAGTGTTGATTTCATCAAATGTGTCAATGTCTGGCAGTCACTGAAAAAAAAAAATATATATTCCGCTTATAATTTTTACCAAATATACTATGGTGAAATATTATTTAGGAAATAATATATGGCACTGCTTTGATGGTCTAGATGTATTGCCTCAATGGTCTATAGGTGGTCTCACCGCAAGGTCTCGGGTTCGATTCCCGGGTCGGGCAACGTGTTATTTGTGGCCTTTCCTTCAGGTAATTTACAATAGCAGCACGGAGTTGGAATTGTGCGCGGTGGATGGCGATAGGTTTATCCCCTATCCCAAAACCTAACCTCACGTAAACATAACAGGTGAAATGTGGGTGTTGTACACCTGTAACACATCCTTCTGGGTAATATAGGCGTGATGTTATGTTATGTTTATGTTAATATTGTGCAAATAAAAAGCTTAAAATCCATTAAAAGTAATTTTAAATCATTAAAAATCTATCGGCATGGCCATACATTTTTCAGCCCGAAATAAATGATTTATTATTATTAATACTCACGTGGTTGGGTTGTTTATTTTTCTATCAATAAAAGGGTTAAACTCCCCAGCATTGTCATGTAAAGGCGCATTTTCCAAATCATTTATTCCTACGTGTACCTTATATCTGCAACAAAACAATTGTCAGTTATTAATTTTAATTACCGATATTCACAGATTTATTTAAGACCCATTTACACGATGAAAGTTCTGTAGAGAATTGCTTTGCGAAACTTTAATCGTGTAAATGGCCTTTAGGATAGTAAATAACATATTTTTTTAAATATTTAATAATGGTACCACCTGACGGTCAACGGCGACGAGGAAGGCCCAAACGGAGATGGCGGGACGACTTGGACGCATTTCAGAACGATAGGCCAGGGATAGCAAATAACAGAAAGAGTTGGAAGTCAGAGGCCTTTGCCCAGCTGTGGGATACACTCATAGGCAAGTAAAAAAAAAAAAATAATATGAAGACTGCAAAGCACAAATAATATATCAGATTTGATTTTGTTTGATTGATTGAGTTTGAGTTTTTAAAGATCTTTATTGCATAAAAATAAACATCAAACGTAACAAATCTAGTGTAAATTTAATCCTAGAAGTTAACAAATGATAAAGTAGATTACATTACACAAAGCTAATGCGCTTTTTTCCGAACTTTTAGACGTAACATAACACATTACATACATTATAAAAATATTGTGAGAACATTGTACATATTTCATGCAAGCTTTAGTAAAGCATTACATTTATTTGCATACCTAAATAGATACAAAACATAAATAGCAAGTAAATGCGAGCGTAATTATTAAGACAAACATTTAATAACACGTTTGATTGATTTAATTCGAAAAAACATACTTTTGAGCAACTACTGAAATAAATTGCAATTTTGCATGGAAGACTACCAAACATCCAATCATGAACATTTCTACGATTTCTCTCCAGTGACTCCACTACTAGTATGGCTTTTACTTAATCAAAATTTTTGAATTCCCTTCACGAACACTAGTTCGTGTTTGTGAGGAGTTTAGTATTTACCTTTAAAAAAAAAAAGTTTACTAGTAATTAGTTAGTAGTGTGCACGGTAGGCGTCGTGGTTAAAGCGGTTACCTGGCCGCTTTCAACTGCGCTGGTGTTGTGAGTTCGATCCCCACACGGGACAAATTTTTGTGTGATTCGCAAAGATTTGTTTTGACTCTAGGTGTCACGCCCGCAAAACAGGGTTATTCCTAACGCGGGCGTCGTTTTTTAAACAAAAATAAAAAAATGCAGATACAATTCACTAGTATTCTTGTTAATCGCCTCCAGCTTAGCTTAATTCGCTTGTGGAAGAAGGAAGTTCACGTCCATGGTCTAATGGCCAGGTTCAAACCCACGACCTCTCGATCGTAAGACCGATACCTTAACCATTGCGTTACGGCCGCTTTTTATGAGTAGGAAATCAATAATAGTTGCTAATAATAAGTCAAATTACCTATTGGTATTTTCCTTATCAAAAGGACAAAGTGAGTATGCTTCGGGTACTCTGTTTCGTTCAACCTGAAATAGAATTTCAATTATTTAGGATCGTGTTATTTGAAAAGTGATCGTATCATTTGAAATAATAAATAAATAGCGCTTACCATTTTTCAGTTTTATATGTGATAATTATTTAATTTTTCAGATCTAACGCTTCACCCTGTAAAATAAACACTTTATCAGTTAAACTATAACACAATTTCTTATTTAAATACACCTAAAAGAAAACGAGCAACTATGACTAATTGTCATAAATGCTCTTTCTTCAAACAAGGTAGGTTAGCTCTTGCCATGAAATACAGCTGCCTCTATTTCTTATCATTAAAAGTGGAGCAAAAGGCGCATTAATCTAAAAAATGTCCACATAAATAAAATCGCGACATTAAAAATAACGTCTTCATTCATACGTGAAAAAAAGTAACGGTACAAGACCAATCGTAAAACAAAACATCAATCAATGTATCAAATTCAGACAGACGGCGCACAGTACGATGTGACGTCACACGTCTCAAGAGTGAGACAACATGACTCACGCGCACGCTAGTTAAAAAGAGAGGCATAAACCGTCTTGCAAAAGAAAACACAAATGATGGATTTAGTTTGACGCACCACGTGGTTGCTATAGAAAAACAGCGACCGTAAATAGGTTAACTGAAATGTTTCATGAGCAAGGTAAACAGGGCATCAGCAGGTAAATTTAATGTATATTACGACTCTAATAATGCGTGTGTAATATAAATTATTACATTCTTCGGCAAGTTTCATTCAATATTCAACCAAAATACAAGTAGTCTGATTAGTATGTTAAATAATAAATTAAAATATTCTTACCTTGTAGTGATACAACAGTCCTTGAATACACTATACGTTAATTATCCGGCAATCCTTGCCGCCACAACTCTTGTTACAAACACTTGATCACACACTCACAGAGCAGTGTTGCTCAGTAGACTGTAAGCGCACGTTTGACGTATCCAAGCGGCGCGTGTACATTTTTGCTTCTAACGCAAAATCATGTAAATATAGGACACCGTTGCATCATCTACGTTTTCTATAGCTTGATTTTTACGATATGGTATTCCCGTTTTGAATCTAAGTAGCGTTTTGAACGTTACAATAGAATGAGTAAAGGAAAGTAAAACTATAAAAAAGCGAAGATTTCATCTTATTTACCTTTTTAATTTTTTAGTTGAGTCAATTAATTGAGTGCAATAAAAATGCTGTTATAGTTTTGGGTACATTTAAATTTTATTATCAAACAATTTTTATTTAAAAATGATTTTAAACCTAGCTATTATACCGAATCTCATTCAGTTTATTTTTTTATTAAACCAATAAAAGGATTACATTAAATTGAAACCACTTCTATCACTTTAATTTAAATTGTATCGACTGTAGTTTAATTATACACAAAAAATGTGACTGGAAATACCCAGTGTCTGTTCACAATAATATACTAATATATATATAATATACTAATAATAATACTTTTTTTTTTGTGGGTAGGTGCGAAAAAGTGTGCACATTTCGGAAATAGTTCCTCATATTTAAAATTTAAATATTACATTTAAACACAATTTAGTAGTTATATTTAGTGCTAAAACTTCATCAGTTCATGTACTTACATTTGTAGCTACATATGTGCAGTAACTTATAAGCAATCACCACCTACCAGCATATCATCATCTCAGTCACATCACATACAACACAATGTCACAATTGAGCAGTATTGAAGCCGCACAGAGCAAGCTCCAAGCCACACAGGAGTCACTGCAGGACATTTTCGCAATGAAAATGGAGGAAATTGAAGGGCAACTTCAAAATAGTGGTACGGCCAAAGATACGGTGACCAAAATTGCAGAAGAGTTCAGGACCTTCCGAGGGCTCATGTTCAATATGCTTAGTCTACTCCGGAGTCAAATCACAGAGATCACCAAAGCTATTGATAATATTGAGATCAGGCACAGACGCAAAGCCCTCATTTTCTTGGGAGTGCAGGAGGAAGCTAATGAAGACTGCTCCAAAATAATCCTGGACATCATCAAAGGCAAGCTTGCGCTGAAGGACCTTTCTGCTGCTTCTATCACCAGCTGTCACCGACTAGGGGCTTCCAGCAAGGAGCGTCACCGCCCTATTCTTGTGCGGTTCTCAAACTACAGCTTGAGGTCTGCTGTTTGGAGGGCAAAAACCAGTCTAAAAGGCTCTTCAATATCCATCCGCGAGTTCTTGCTGAAGTCCAGACAGTTGGTATTTACTCAAGCAAGGATTCATTATGGCATCAAGGCATGTTGGACTCAGGACGGCGTTGTTGTGGTAAAGGGCCCCGATGGCACTAGACACAAGATCACCACCATCCAAGAATTCAATTCGCTGGCAGCGCAGCATCCAAAGGTTTCTGGTGGCACATCTGCAACCCGGGCTGCGGCTGCGCCGGCGAGGAATGCCACACGCAAGTAGTACATATAATGTTCCTCGTATTGTGTTTGACGTGCGCAACTCGTTGTATTCGTCTCTATTCCATAATGTAAACATTGTTATGTAATTTTTCACTTGTTTATATTGTTAAATTGTTACCCACAACTATCGAAAATGTTTTTAAGACAGTTATTTATCACTTTTCACTTATTGACGTAAATATGATTTAAGTGGAGATGACATTGTTGACAGAAGTGACATTTAGACATTTTACGTTTCATTTCACGGGTTGCGTGCAGTAATGTTAAAGTAGTTTACGAATTCAAACTGTTTTTGTTTCTGATTTTTTATTTTTTTTGTTTAAATTTTGTTAACTGCTGTTTTTTTTAATTTTATAACTTCTAACTATATTTTCTCTTGTATATCTTTTTAATAATGATTGTAATATGCTGGTGGGTGGAGCAGAGAGACATATTGTCGTTACTTATTACGTGCTTTTTATGTTTTTATTTTAAGTTTATTTTATATATATTTTATTTTATAGAATATTTATCACATTATATACATAATATTTATTTATGAACAATTATGATGATGATTTCTATCATTCCGCCAGTGAATCTGTTTCTTCATCTGATGATGATAGTTTTAGTTCGCTGCCCGACACTCTGGGTGATTGTTTGAGACGGACTTTTGACAAGACATCTAAGCGTCTTTTAAATGTGTGTCACATAAATGCTCAGAGCATTCCCAGTCATTACAGCGACTTGACTGAAGCTTTCACTGACACCAACGTTCATGCCATCCTGGTTTCCGAGAGTTGGCTCAAACCTCATCTTCCTTCTACATACTACCCTCTTCCCGGTTTTGTTCTAGTCAGAAATGATAGAATAGACAAAGGAGCTGGTGGTATTTGCTTTTACATACGTAGTTCTTTACCCTTTAAAATCTTAGCCTCTTCACCTGCTAACTATACTGCTACAGCTGAATTCCTTTTCCTTGAGGTTTGTGTCAATGGAGCTATTGCCATCTTAGGTGTCGTTTATTGTCCTCCCGCAGTCGACTACTTCTCCAGTCTGGAAACAGTTCTGGAATCTATAGGGTCGGAATATGAGCATCACATCATCATGGGCGACTTTAATACCGATCTTCTTGTCCCACTTTCTCCACGTTCCCGTAAGTTACTCCATATGATTGAGTCAGCCAGTTTGCATATCTTACCACTACATCCCACACATCATAACACGGAGGGAGCTGATACATGGCTCGACTTAATGATTACCTCTAACCCTTCCCTGGTATCCACTCATGGTCAGTTCCTAGCTCCTGGTTTCTCCCGTCATGACCTCATCTTCCTTTCGTATATCCTGAAACCTCCAAAATCCCCACCTAAGGTTCTGCATATGCGTTGCTTTGGTCGCATGAATGTGGATGAGTTGCGTATGGATGCTTCCAAACTTCATTGGGGCAATGTTTATTCTTCTTCCACAGTAGATTTGATGGTGGATGCTTTCAACATGGCATTAGTTAAACTCTATGACATCCATGCACCGATCAAAAAGGTTAAACTAAGACGTCCTCCTGCACCATGGATGTCTAATGCTGTCAAGATGGCTATGCGGCGCAGAGATAAGGCCTTTCGAATTTATAAAAAGGATCGCTCCGAAGACACATGGAAGCTTTTTAAGGCTGCAAGGAATCGGTGTAATCAGATAATACGAAACGCCAAACGCCGACATATTCTAGATAACATTGCTTGTTCCTCTCCTGCCGGTATCTGGAGGTTCCTCGGGACCCTTGGTATTGGCAAAAAACAACGCCAGGATCTGCTGGGGACGATTGGTTTGGATGAAATTAATCGTCATTTCGCCTCTTCCATTCGTTTAGATCACCAAACCAAGTGTCGTACAGTAGATTACCTGGCTAGCCTCCCATGTCCTGATATTAGTCCTTTTAAATTTTCTCCAGTTGCTCCAGGCGAGGTCAAAAAGGTTATTCTTTCCATAAAATCAAATGCGGTTGGCTGTGATCAGATCAGTCGCCGCATGATCACCACCATCCTTGATATCCTCCTTCCCGTCATCACCCATATCGTGAACTTCTCACTACACTCAGGTATGTTCCCTTCCCAATGGCGTAAAGCCTACATTGTCCCATTACCTAAAATAAGTAACCCTTCCCTACCTAGCCATTTCCGTCCCATATCGATACTCCCATTCCTCTCTAAGGTGCTGGAAGCATGCGTACATAAGCAGCTCTGTGGTTTTGTTTATCGCAACCATCTGTTAAGCCCTTTACAATCCGGCTTTAGGCCCGGGCATAGTACCGTTACCGCGCTTCTTAAAGTGACTGGCGACATTGGGGCGGGCATGGAGGAAACCAAAGTTACAGTGATAGCTTTGGTTGACTTTTCGAACGCCTTTAATGACGTCAGTCATGACCTCCTTCTGTCCATCCTATCCTACCTAATGGTCTCGCCAGAAGCGCTGGAATGGCTTTCATCCTATCTTCAGGGCCGCCAGCAATCTGTTCGGGTCAACGAAGCTAACTCAAGCTGGGTTGATCTAGAGGACGGCGTCCCTCAAGGCGGTATTTTATCTCCATTATTATTTTCTTTGTTTATTAATCTCATTACCTTAGACCTTCAATGTTCGTACCATCTGTATGCCGATGACTTGCAGCTGTATTCACAAGCAAATGTGGATAATATATCAACTGCCATAGATAGCATTAACAAAGACCTTGAAGCTATAAGGAACTGGTCTGGCAGGTTTGGTCTTTCTGTCAACCCTGCAAAATGCCAAGCCATTATTGTCGGTAGTAGTCGTATGATGAGTAGAATAAACACTTCAGTTCTTCCACCAGTTGTATTTAACGGAACGATTATACCGGTGAGTGCCTCAGTCAAAGATCTTGGACTTCATATAGACTTCACTCTTAACTGGCAAAAACAAACTGCTCACATCAGTCAAAAAGTTACTGGTACTCTTCGTGCTTTATATAGGTTAAAGAACTTTCTACCTTCTAGAACAAAGATAATGCTTGTGCAGACCTTGGTGTTCCCCATGATCGACTATGGTGATGTATGCTATTTCGACCTGAATGCAGATCTTCTCAATAAGTTAGACCGTCTTCTCAATAACTGCATTCGATTTATATAATATATAATCTTCGAAAGTATGACCACGTGTCTACTTACCGTTCTCAATTAACTTGGTTGCCCATCCGTCAGCGTCGGAATTTACGTGCTCTTACCACTCTGTACAGTTTCCTTAATTCTTCATCTCCTCCTAGTTACTTAGCTCCTTATTTCCAATTTCTATGCTCCAATCACGAGCGTGATCTTCGCTCGTCAAATAATTTACTCCTTCTATGTCCATCTCACACTTCTGGGTTTCTAAATTCTTCCTTTTTCGTTCAATCTGTTCTTTTGTGGAATGCGCTCCCTCTCGAAATCAGGATGTCCACTAACCGTTTTACATTCAAAATAAAAGTTCGGAATCTCCTCCGTGATAAGTTGTCGGAATCGTCACATCATTAGGTTACCACACTGTGTATGATTTTATATTTATCATCCAATATTTCTATTATATTATATTGTGTATATATGTTATATGTATTTATATATGTATATATAATAGTTAAGTATGTTTATATAGTATTTGATTTATACTTTAGAAAGTATATTATCATTTTATATTATTTTTTTTATTTGTAAGTTTTGTTAGTTTTGTTTTTTTTTTTTTTTACTATCTTTACAAGTGCACCTACCATGTTAAAGCTCTGCACCACCCTTGGTTGACTGGTAGAGAATGCCTTTGGCATTAAGTCCGCCTCTGTACAAATTGTGCATAAAGTTTTAAATAAATAAATAAATAATATAAATTTATTGGCAAAAATCTGTAATCTGAGTCCAATATTAATATTAACTGGAAATGTAGGTGAAAATTTTGTATACACAAAAAAATATACGTATTTCAGAGACAGTTTTTTGCGGTACTTTTATTCGACAGACAACACAAAAAAATCGAGCATAGGTATGAATCATCGTTTCGGCGAAACAAATATACAGTGTGAATGACCTCGATTTTTTACTATTGTGGTATTACTGCGGCATTGTGGATTTTTTTTGCAAGTTGTCTGCTGCAAAAAAAAATGTTGAGCATACAGCACATCAAATACTTTTACAGTAATTCCTAAAAAGCAATGACATGTATTCCAATTTTTAATTTTTTCTTATGCTAACCTGGAGCACAATAATATAAAAAACTTTTTGTTTCATACCTACTGTTTAAAAACAAAAAAGACGTTTGGACAAAATTAAATTAACTGCCTGTATTTGCCTCTCACTTGAATGTCTCAGGTTCGATTCCCGGATATTAATGTCTAAAATAATGTAATACTAACTGCCTCGATGGTCTAGTGGTTAGAGTATGCGCCTCTCACCTAAATGTCTCGGGTTCGATTGCCAGGCCGGACAAAGTAAATATTTGTATTTTTTTTTTTTAATATATTTTTTTTATTTATTTGTGAACTTTCCGTCTGGCATATCACAATAGCAGCACGAAGTTGGAATTGAGCCTTATCCCATGAGACCTAAACATAACAGGTGAAATGTGGGTGTCATACACCTCTGCCACACACTCCTGTATAATATAGGCGTGATGTTATGTAATGTTAAAGATCTTTGTGTGCATGAACATGGAGATTTGTCTTAGTCTGGGTGTTTCTATGTATAATAAGTATGTATTTACAAAAGAAAAGTATATAATATGTATTAGTATCAGTTATTCTAGTACCCATAGTACAAGCTCTGCTTAGTTTGGGACTAGATGGCGTTGTGTGTGTGAATTGACTAATCCTTTCACCACGATGGCAAGTCAAAATAAATTTGACTCAGCCATCGACACTTAATCAAAGAATGGCAATCATTTGTACTGTGATTTCTTAGAATGAATTCCAACTGCGGTATGATGTACATGTACTTACCTGCATATTTGATATCCGTGGGCTAATGTTGCCGTAACCGGAGACGCCACGTTGATTGGTGTTAATTTTAATAATAATATTTGAGGCAAAACACAGGTAACAGATGGTCACGCGTTAACGGATATAATTAAATAATAAATAAATAAATAAATATTTCACAACTCACACACAACGCCATCTAGTCCCAAACTAAGCAGAGCTTGTACTATGGGTACTAGAATAACTGATACTAATATATATATACTTTTCTTTTGTAAATATATACTTATTATACATAGAAACACCCAGACTAAGACAAACCCCATATTCATGCACACAAAGATTTGTCTTAAGTGGGAATCGAACCCACGACCTCGGCGTCGCAGGCAAGTACTCTACCCACTCCGCCATCTGGTCGTAATTTATTACAACACTAAGAAACAATCAAAGAAATTTGCTAAATGCTAAAAGTATGGCTAAATGCTATATCAAAATCAATTAGAAATTAATTACCAATACATGCTAACACATTTTTTTTGAATCCCGGACGTTTTCACCTTGTACTATTAGTACGGTTTTATGGAGGTATTTTTTCGGGTAACAAAACTAATACACACTGGTGGTAGAACTCTTTTGAATGAGCTCGAGGGCCACCACCGCCTCACCTTTTACCTGCCGCCAAATAGTAATGCTTCCAATACTGTGTTCCGGTTTGGTGGTGAGATCAGGCCCTAAAATTACTGGCACATGAGGCATAACACCGTAGTCCTCAGCTGCAGCGACGCATGTATAATCTGCTTTTGTGGATTGTTGATGTCCATGGGCTGTACTCCACTTATCATCAGGTGGACTACACGTTCGTTCGCTGTGGGCGTAGTATAAAAAAAGATAAGTTTACTGCAGCTTAAGAATCTTTTTTTTGTATTATCACAAATTTATTTGCCATTGTTTCAGTTATAAATGTCTAAAATAACGTAATTACTCACTTCCTCGATGGCCTAGTGGTTAGCGTATACGCCTCTCACGGTGAGGTCTCGGGTTTGATTTCTGGGTCGGGCAAAGTGTTATTTGTGAACTTTCCCTTAGAAAATTCACAATAGTTTTTAATTAATTGTTAATTATGCCCGGTGAATAGTGATAGACTCATCCCCTTTTCTATGGGACAGGTGAAATGTGGTAAACCTCAAATAAAAGTGAAATGTAAATAAATAATAACGTAATTATGATTATTTCAAAAATAAAATTGATTAGATAACCATTACTAATATTTATTTATTATATATTTATTTTTCCAAGGTCGGGAAAAATTTTATTTGAGGTTTTTCCATCCCAAAACTCCCAATAGCAGCACAAACGAAAAAAAATATCGCTAGATCCCTCTTATTTTGGGAAATACATAGCTGATGTAATATTATTTACTTAAAAAACCCCACATAAGGAAATTCCCAGTATTCACAGTTGTTATGTATTTTAAGACTATAATTAAATAAGCGTCAAAACGTGCTGGTAACGATACAAGTATTACAAATATTAAATATTATTTAATATCAAATATCGACTTGGCTCATTCATGTTTGTCTTAACTAAGTAAATGTAGATACATATTTTTAAAGGAGCTGGCTTGCGCGGCTCTGCTCGCGTGGTACGTCATACAAAAGTAGTATTGTAGTTATGTAAAACAAATAAAAAATATATTCTAAATTTGCCCTGTCTATATTGAAGATCTTAATAACAGCTGTAGGAGGCAAATCATATTTATTATTTTAGTTTTTTTCTCGCTGTCTGTATGTTAATAATACGCGCTTAACGCAAAAACTACTGCACAGAATTGGATGTGGTTTCTACAGTTGTTTAGCTGGAGGTAGAACTTAAAAACTGATTTTTTGTTTTAATAAATTAGGAAATTTAAAAAAAACATGCACGAAATTTTACATAAATTTTGCGACATAAATTAATAATAAGATAGATTTCTAGGCAATTCTACTGACAACGCGGTAAATTTAATGTTGTAAATGTGTTAAGGAAGTTCCTCAATTCTGTAGGAAATAACAAAGAAATATCTAATTCCACGCAGACGAAGTCGCAGGCAACAGCTAGTATATTAATAAAGAATTGCAGTTGATATATGATTTATTTCCCAGAACTCAAAAACTAACGACTGGAGTTATTTCTTGGAACGAATGCTTGAGTCCGAAGCCGTACAGCGTTGAAGCCCGATAAGCATTGTAATTAAAGTGTCTTGCGTATAAACCAACCTTTATGTTTGTTTACTTATTTACAATACATTAAAATGCATCAATAAATAACGATTATTTAGATTTACTATAAAGAAATGAGATTAAAAGACAGATAAATCATTATGAAAGTATTTTTCTGGTTATTCTTTTATACACTAGCCCGCCAGCAAAATTTCAAAGATTTGCGAGCTAGAGTGTCAATCCGCGATGGCTGAGTGGGATACCGTAGGACTGCGAAGCCAAAGGTCTCGGGTTCAGACCCACAGCAATAAATCGATTGATCGATCTGTCTATTAATCGTTAAGATTTTTCTTTTTAAAGAAATGTGTGTATTTACCATATAAATTATAATAGCTCGCTAACGGTGAAGGAAAAAATCGTATTATTATTTAATCATTTTCTAAAGCCGTGAGAAATATGTAGAAATATAATTATACAATATTTTGTCGTGCGATTTTTAGTAGGTAGACAATGAATGAGAATCTATAAACACACTGATTCGGTTCTTGGCTCCTTCCACATGGTACGTCTGTAAAAAGGATGTTCTTTCTTGGGTATTAAACCATCTCTACACGTATTTACATCAAAACCAGTTCAGTAATATTGGAGCCTATTTAGTACAAACACACATACAAAAAATCTTACCTCTTTATAATATTAGGTTTACATAAAATTGTTTAAAACGGATTACAATATCACAAAATGATACGGTATTTATTGTTTAATAAATTCTTGTACATTACAACATAATAAGGAAACATACACAATAGATACGGTAAATTATAGTTATAGTTATCTGTAGTAGGCACTTCAGTAGACAATCCCTTTATAAACTATATCGCAAGTAACACAGCTTTACAATTAGCACGATGGGCGTTATCTAACTGGCGGAACATAGTATATAGTATATCCCCTTATTCATAAAAAGATAAGAATAATACTATCTAATGCAATAAAGATTATCCAAATCCTATCAGTAGTTCGAGAGATAAGATTATATAAAACAAACAAACTCCTCCGTTTTTAGACGCTTAGTCTTCCTCTATTGATTTAATTTTTTCGAAATTTTTAAGAACAAGTGTCGAGTTCTGCCTCGTTGGTCTAATAGTAAGCGTACCTTGAGGTTTTTGGTTCGATGCCCGGGTCAGACCAGGTGTTATTTGTGAAATTACTGCCAGGAAATTCACAATAGCAGCAGGTAGTTGGAACTGTGCTTGATGGATGGCGATAGGCTCACCCCCTATTCCATGGGACCTAAACATAACACGTAAAGTATGGGTGTTGTACACCTCCGCCACACTCCTGGGTAATATAGGCGTGATGTTATTTTTTTTAATATGATTCATCTAAAAATACATATAAACTAAATAATATTAAAGTTAAGTATGAAAACATGCCTCTCGGGAGTTTATCCTTCATAAAATCTTCTCTTGTCCAATATTTATTAATAAGTACTCGTATACATTGAGCAATTTAGCTGTGCCAATTTTAGAACACAGTTATAATCAAAACGTTTACATGTTATAAGTACAATAGATAATTGAGCTTCATTTATTTTAATAGGTCTAATCATTGCTATCGTCACAGTTTATGATCCACCTAGTTTTATTGCTCTTTATTCGGCTCATCGTTATAATTATAGATAACGAAGTCCTATCTTATATAATGAGACTAGCTAAGTGATAGATAGAGATAGATAGATAGAGAAAACTTTATTTGCACATCAAATTTGTAACAAACATACAAAGAAATAGGTACTTAAAACTATAACGTACAAAGGGCGGCCTTATCGCTTGACGCGATCTCTTCCAGGCAACCTTAGGATGGACATAATAGAATGGATATTTGCGGTAGTTTACTGCATTGGATTTGTTGTTTCTTTTTTTTCTTTTTAATTTTGCTTAAGGCTTGTCAAGATTAAAGACTAAAATAAAATAAATGAATAATTAAAATACTAAATAGTCCATAAAATATTGAGTGCATAGGCACTTACATACACACTTTACAATATAAAAATACATACAATACATAAATACATACTATATACAATAGATACATATAAACATATATTATACATACCTAATATACACTACAAAAGAAATTATTATGATAACAGATTTTTGAATATGGTTAAGGATTGTGCTCGTCTGATATTAAGGAGTAATGCATTCCACAACCGAACGGCTTCAACCGTAAACGATTGATCGTAAAAATTTGTGGAATGCATTGGCATCTCAAGTCTTAATGTGATAGTATAGCTTTTGTGGATGAATAGCCAGAGTATGGCCCATCTGATGTCTTGCCATTTACTACCCGCCACTTGCACCCGCGATGACCTCATGCAGGCAAACAAAGAAGGGGTTGAAGTCGCCACCTACTGGTCTAAGGCAGTATAATTGAACAAGCCATTGACACGATAAGAAGAAGAAGCTTTTGTGACCGTAGAACTGCTAAGTCAAAGGTCTCGAGTTCGAACCCACGACCTCTGACATTAAATCGTTAAGATTCGTCTTATTGAAGATATGTGTGTATTTATCATATAAATTATCGCTCGCTAACGGTGATGGAAACATCGAGAGGAAACCTGCATGCCTGAGAGTGCCTAAAAAGTGCTCGAGGGGAGTGTGAAGTCTACCAATCCGCACATGGCCAACGTGGTGGACTATGGCCTATGAGAAGAAGCTCGAACCTAGCTGTGGGATATATATTAGGTACAGGATTGCTATTATTATTATTGATATTGTAGCTTGTGTAAACGAGTTCGTGGGCGGATACATCGCTGCCTTAAACACAGTGTATGTGTTTCGGTTTTGTGGTTGATTGGGCCCTGTAATTTTAAGTACTGCCACATGAGGCATAACACCATTGTCCTCAGTTGAAGCGATATTCATTGACTGTAGTTACCACTTAGCATCAGCTGGGACTATACGGCTGCATTCGTAATTCAGTATGATTATTGTGAATCGAAGTTTATTTCTAGCCTATATCGGGTGTGGCAATGGATAAAAAACACCCACACTTCACCTGTTATGTTGAGGGCCTATGGGATCCTTATCCTATGGCAATAGGATCACCCCCTGGTGATCCTTTCGCCATCCACCGGGCACAATTCAGTAATATATTTCATTATAACAACATTTGGCAATCAAGATTCATTAGCCATTATTATTACTACAAGAAAAGATACGTTATCAAATTGAATAGAGTAACAAGCATCATTGGCTTCAAGAGATTGCTACAAGACTACATTTTAAACTGCTGCCTGAAGATTCTCGACTGCCAAATTCAAGAACTTTGCACAGTAAGCAGTCGTTTTCGCACCCCTTAGCCAACAACTGAAACGAAGCGGCACATTTATTTAAATTCAAGTAATATTAAGGGCAGAAGCCTGAGTGCCGTGTTTTCATACTAAGGTAATATGGGTTTAATATTATTAAGTAATAATCTATTTGGTCTCGGGTTTGAACCCACGGCACACACCTCTCGTCTTTTCGAAGATATGTGTGTATTTATCATATAAATTATCGCTCGCTAACGGTGAAGGAAATCATCGTGAGGAAACCTACATGCCTGAGAGTGCCTAATAAGTGCTCGAGGGAGTGTGAAGTCTACCAATCCGCACTTGGCCAGCGTAATGGACTATGACCTAACCCTTCTCAGCATGAGATGAGGCCCGAGCCCAGCAGTGGGACATGTATTAAATACAGGGCTGCTGTTATAATCTATTATTATAGAAAAATCATATCTTAAACTCGAAAATGCATGTTAGTTCGTGGCCATTTTGTCATAGTTTAATCAATAATACTGAAAATTTAAATATTTTTTTAAAAAAAGGTGGCCGCGCAAACACGAATTTTAATATTTAGGATATAATTTGTCTATAATAATAGATAAAAAATTAATAATGTTGAAGTTAAACCTATATTACTTTTGTATGAAAAACAATCAAGCAATTGTTCCTTATTAAAATATGAAATGGGTTCCAACATTCACTTTTAAGGACAAGAATCTCAGACTATGAAGTTCTTTTATGACTTCGCGTATTAATTACTGTCATTTTACTAGCCTTTTGGTTACTCAGCTTCTTGTGAGTTTAGGTAATTAAAAGTGGAATAGTTCATTCAGTATTTATTAAATTATTCCTTCAGGCATTAGGACTTTAAAAACTGATGTAGGCAAACGCGTTTTGTATGTTGCAAATAAACCACAGCGACACTTGGATGTGCTTCAACATTATATTCACTGGTGATATAGCATCACTAGTGAATATAATCACCATCTCACCTTGCCACCAAATGGTGTTCCAGTTTGGTGTTAAGATCAGGCCCAGAAATTACTGGCAAATGAGGCATAACACCGTAGTCCTCAGCCGCAGCGACGCATCTACAATCTGCTTTTGTGGATTGTTGATGTCCATGGGCTGTACTCCACTGACAATCAGGTGGACTACACGTTCGTTCGTTGAACTTGTACTATCCTCCGAAGTAGGCAACTATCCCCTTTTTGAGGTGTCTAGTATAACACGACTTGTTCAAAACCTATTTTTAATAAGTGCTAAAACTCCAATGTCTTGATATAAATGTTGAATTATTGTAAATAATAGCAATTCTTTCGGTACCCGAAGTTGATCAAAAATGTGGCAACTGGTATTTTACCCTATAAGTCTGTGACGTAAAGGTACATTTTTATATCTCAGATATTGTTTGATTGGTTTCAAAAAATCAAAATCAAAATCATAATCAAATACTTTATTTGCTAAAAATGGGTATCATATATAATATATCGGTTACAAGGTACCTTCAATTTTTACCCACCAGGCTGTACAGATATTTTTAACATAATTAAACAAAATAATAAAATTGAATGATTTTTAAAACTAATGTCATATACTTGTAATATTTTAAAACAAATTATAGCTTTGCTATGCCTTTTGATGCTGGCACAAAAAGAGTTGATTTTGAATCTAGCAGCATACGAATCAATGGCTGGATTGACAAAGCACTTGGGGCGTATACCCATGAGGTACGGGTTCGAATCCTGCTGGATTCTTAATTTTTAACTTTAATATTATATAAAATTAATGTCATACATGCATTAAATTAGGTAATTTGAATTAATTTAATAAATAATAGATTTAAATGTAATTGATCATATTCATTAGACTGTTATCTTTTGATATAATAAATAAAATGTTACAATGAGCAAATAAAATGGTTTAATAAGAAATTATGATTATATATACAGGGTGAATTTTTCAAGTGGGCCTTTAGGGCTAAATCTGAAAGTATAAGGAATATCAAAAAGTGTTAAAAGGAGTCGCGAGCTCGATTTTGATGAAAACAAAAACTGCATCATTGGATTTTAGAAAAAGTAATAATCCTAGCCAGATTTTCGAACCCAATGATTTTGAAAAACACATCCTGTATTTATTACACCACTCAATAGCGTTGTTAATAAGAATCGATTTCTGGGAAGTAATGATACACGGGGAACTTATGGTAAATGTTATATCAAATTTAAAAATTTTGATATTCCTTATATCTATAAGGAATATCAAAATTTGATTTGGCCCTGAAGGCCTGACGTGACGTTCGTGTTCATTATATCAAACAAGTAGGTACATTGCTGACGTCAGCTCATTAGACAAGAGTCCGTAATAAACGATCGAGTAATTTGATATATTTGTATAACAAGTTATTTCTGCCCGTCCATAAATTTCACTGAACTAAGCAAAATTGTCTCAATACAGAGCGCCTTGAAATCTTTGTATAAACAGCCGTATTCTGAATAAAAAATCGTACAGCTAAGGTTCCGTACAAAATGTTATACCTACGAGTAATTAAATTTGTTGATAAAAACTCGATATTATTATCTTATCATTTTATTTTTAATTATTTTAAATGCTAAATAAATGTTAAATATTGAACATTCATAGCTATTTTATTACATTGATAAATCTCATTTTCTTACATCATATAATCAAATAAAATATATAAAATCAGCTTTAATAACAATTTGATTGTGTGCGTAAGTAAAAGTTTCTTCCAGGTATCTTATACACTGCAGCTTTTTTAATTGTATAATCTAATTTCATTCTTGAAATTAATGCACAATATTGAAACTAATATTTTTGTAAGGTCCGAACTAAACTTTAATTTCTTCAAAATTAACGGTGCAACTAATCGCTTTAAATCTAAATTAAAATGAAGCTTATCTCCCAAATTTGTTGGTAAAATATAGGTATAATATTAAATTGTAATTGTGAAACCTAATTATTTTTTACTAGATATTCTCGAATAGTAATGTTTAATTACATTTATTAATTTGCTCTGGTCACGACATGGGTAATTTGAAAGCTATCAGATTCATATTTTACAATTGTTAATATTATTTACTGATATGGATAAAATCGTTTATGTAATTATTGGACTAACTGAACTGAACTAATTAACTGTATTGTTCACACACATAACATGTATTCCGGCTCTAATATTTGGCAATAGAAAGTTTATTGCAGTACAATATACGGAAACTTAAATAAAATAATTAATAAAAACAACAACAACGATAAAATAGTACTCATTAAAGACACGGTAACTATTGTCAAAAAGAGTCTTACTCAGGAATCTTAAGCATTAAGTTTATTTTAATATTTTTAACTTTACAAAAATTTTTATTTTATTTATTTAATACATATTTACTATTTCAATAAGATTAATTCAGGAACCGTAAAGCCGGTTACCGGTTTTAATTACGAAATGACATGAATGCGATTTTTATTTTTTGTATGTACCAAATAGGCTGTGGCCAGACCATATTAGCAAATAGTGCCCTACAGTTTTTGGTCCCGTGGCAGGCCGAAGACCAGGTGGTCTCAGATAATAGAAAGAGACAAGTTGGCTTGCAAGGTTACCGACACAGACGTCGAAGATAGAACGAAGTGGAGAAAGAAAACTAGGAAGGCTGACCCACAACTGGATTGACGATGATGGCTGTGATACAGTTCATACCAGTACAGCTATCAACGGCGACCTCTTTATTAAGTCTTAATAAATTGTACTTATTTAAATTAAGACTAGCACTTAGTTTTAGGAGAACCTGTAAAAAATAAACTTATTATTATTATAAATACCTAAGTCTCAAACAATTGCTAAAATTAGTGTAATAAAATTACTTACCTTTTTTTTGGATTGAATTAAAAATGGCCAGGGAAAGAGAGAGAGAATTGGCGGTGAATCTAATAGAGTGACTTAGATGAAAGTTGGTGTGGAGGTAATTAAAAACCTCTTTGCAGAGAATTTTATCGACGTATCGCGCGGGTGGGACCGCAAACGGAAGCTAGGCATAATAAATATACTTAACTCTCATAGAGTATTAAAATTAACATTATTAAAATACAATCGAAAATTATCTGATTTACCACGTTCTCCATTGAATTTAAGTATATTTTCGTAACCGGAATAAATGAATCTGGTTTCATTTACATCGTATTGTAACATCATCACCCAAGGCTTTTGCTAATACAGAATTTGCTTAGGCAAGACACGTGGGACCCACTCGTTATTAAAATACTGGTTAATTAACCTAAACAAACAAATACAGTATCTAATAATACAACCAGTTTTGTTTTACGTCAAGATGGTTATGTGTGTGTTATAAAATCGGTTGAAAATATTATAGAATCATTTGATAACGTTTTCGATAAGTTTTAGTGCTATGTGGTTCAAGTAGCTACAGAAATTAAAAGTAAAACAAAACCTTTTCCAGACATTTTATCAAATCAAATCAAATCATTTATTCGCTATCAATATGGGTTAACAAGGTCTTATAAAATATAAATGGTACACATATCGACCATTATTGGCATGCGAAATTATACATAAGCACAGAATAATCATTAACATTTCATTTAAGGATCTAATATATTCATATAAATTCTATAATAATATTTATAATTAACACATTGAGTCATAAAAGACATTGATTTCATTTTTTACATAATTAAGAATTTTATTTGATTAATTGTATATACATAGTAGGTGTCAAAGGCATTCGTCATTATTAAATTATGTTCAAATAAAATCATGTTAAAGATTCAATACAAATTGTTTACCAACCAATTGTTAATATAATAAATGAATATAAAAATAAATCAAGATTGGACTGTCAGTTGGAAAGAGAAAGTACGTTTTATAACTTTTAGAAAAAGTACGTTTTATAGCTTTATACCTTTAATGAATCAATCAATGTAGTACACACGTAATTCAGTTTATTTAACTTTATATATACCGCGATTTAGACCCGTTGTCTAATTTTTGAAAAATGTTCTCAAATCGTGAAAGTTTAAAAACATGTAGGTTCGTATGTCGTCCTGACTTTATGATAATGTCATAAAAGTGCTTAATAGTGATATTATCACTATTAAGTACATATTATGTACGACAAGTATCAGGTCTACCTACCAGTAATGCTTACATAATAATAAATTGTAGACACATAAAATCAAGCCGTTTTCCTATGATGATGGACAGTTCACAAATTACACTTTTCCCGACCCGGGAATCAAACCCGAGACCTCGCGGTGAGAGGCGCATACGCTTACCACTAGACCATTGAGGTAGCAAATAAATAAATAAATAAATCAGCTACGTTTTAAGGGCGTATAGATAGTAGCGTTCTATCTTATTTTGGTCACACAATGCGCAGAGGCGGCGAGAATTTAGAAAAAATGATTGTCGTCGGAAACACCGAAGGCAAAAGATCGCGCGGTCGTTCACCAACAAGATTCCTGACTTAATGAAATTAAGTAAAGTCATTCCTTTGTTTAAATCAGGTAGTACATTAGACCCCACAAACTTCAGACCAATATCGGTGCTACCTACGTTTAGTAAAATTTTTGAAAAATTAATTCTCGCGCAGTTACTTAAATATTTTAATGAAAACAATCTGTTGCACACTAAACAATTCGGTTTCACTCGCGGACGGTCAACATGTGATGCTGGGGTAAAATTACTGGAATGCATATTTGAGGCTTGGGAAGAGTCGCGGGATGCCTATGGGGTGTTTTGTGACTTATCTAAGGCTTTTGATTGTGTGCAGCATGAAACTCTAGTCAAGAAGTTACACCACTACGGTATAAGAGGCATCGCTCTGGATCTTCTTACTTCATATCTAAGCGATAGGATTCAGAGAGTAGATGTCAATGGAAAGCGTTCGCATGGATCAGCTGTAGCAATGGGGGTGCCGCAAGGCTTTATTTTAGGGCCTTTCCTGTTTCTCTTGTATATTAATGATTTACCTCATCTTGTTAAGGATAATCATGAGATAGTATTGTTTGCGGATGACACTTCTTTAGTTTTTAAGGTAAAAAGACAACAACCAGTAATTGACGATGTAAACAATGCTTTATCAAAGATAGTGAACTGGTTTAGTGCTAATAACTTGCTTTTAAATGGTAGTAAAACAAAATATATTAGATTGATGAAAAAATGTTAAGCAAGTCAAAACTAGTGTGGTGATGGACAATGAGGAATTGGAAATGGTCAATAAGGTTGTCTTTCTTGGTATAACATTAGACTCTAAATTACAATGGGGCCCACATATAGAAACGTTGTCTGGTAGACTCAGCTCAGCAGCTTACGCCGTAAAAACAATTCGTCAACTGACCGATGTTGACACTGCGCGTTTAGTTTATTTTAGCAATTTTCACAGTATAATGTCATAATATGGTTTATTGCTTTGGGGTAGTGCCGCGGATATAGATTCAATATTTGTGCTCCAGAAACGAGCTATTCGAGCTATCTATATGATGAGTCCCAAGGAGACACTAAGAAATAAATTTAAAGAGATACATATTATGACGTTACATTCTCAATACATTTACGAAAATTTAATGTACGTTCACAAAAACCAAACGAAATTTAAGAAAAATAGTGATCTCCATAAATTAAATCTAAGGAACAAAAACAAACTCGCTGTGCCCACTACTAGGCTCCATAAAATCTCTAACTCGTTTCCAGGTCAATGTATACGCTTTTACAATAAACTTCCTTTAGACGCAATAGAATTATCGATAGGTAAATTTAAAAAATATGTTAAAACTAAATTATGTCAAAAAGCTTACTATAATATTTCAGACTACATAAATGATAATAGTATTTGGAAATGAATTGCTCTTCTTATGTGATTTTTTATGTACTTTTATATTGTTATATTTTTCATTTTAAAAGATGGTGCACATGAGTTTCTCACCAGCTCTTCTCATAATGCAATACCCATCGGAGCTGGTACTTAGATTGATTTTAATTCGATTCTAAACAGTTTGATTAAAATTAATCTGAGCCCCGGTAATTCAAATCATTGTAATTAGTATAATTTAGTATTATTTATTATTTACTATTATATAATTTTTTGTAATGTTTTGACGTGTTCAAGCGCCTCCTGGGGCCTATGAAAATAAATGATTTGAATTTGAATTTGAATTTGATGGACCGATCAAAGTAAAGACTCGTCGTCCACCAAATTCCACACGGTCGTAAGAGATGCGCTGGACAGGACCGGTGGAGGCAGATTATCCGCTCCAAATGCAACCCTAATGCTGACCACCATCCTCAGACATGAGGGACCGACCCCAGAGAGAGAGAGAGAGAGATAGTAGCATATATTATTTATTTAATTATTTATTGGCAGACCAACGTAACAATTATTTTTAATAAACATATTATGCAACATTCAGCCAATTACAGGTCCTCACGTATAAGTAACAATATTATATTATATAAAATTAAGAACTGCGAATGTACTACAACAAATCATTACAGAGCCTTATACAAATAAATTGCTTAAATAATACTAAACACTCTGATATTGAAAAATAAATCACGGCATAGCAACTGTCTCATCGACTCCAGGTAGTGTTGACTCCAGGTAGTGTTAGCTTTATTTATTTACTAATAATGCATGCTTCACGAAAATTTTGTAACGTTAATATCTATCTAACTTCTAACCTGTGTTATTTTTGTTTTTACTAATATCCGAATGCTTACTGTGAAGAATGAACGCGTACGTTATTTTAACTTCTAATTGATTGTTTTTATAGCATTTTTTTCAACTGTTTCCTAGTATAATTTGCTAAGCATAGCTAAATGCTATAAAAACAATAAATTAGAAGTTGAAATAACGTACGCGTTCATTCTTTACAACATTTGTGCTGAATGTAACTTCGCCGTGTTGGTTTGTATCCAGATAGGAACAAATGGATGAACGTGACATCACGAAATGACGTATCATACAGTTGAGAAATTTAGGGATCTGGTAAGAGGCGACCGTAGCTGGATGGCTAAAAGGGCTGCCCGGTGTGCAGTAAGGTCGCAGGTTCAAATCCTGCCGGTCCCAAATCTTTTTCAACTGTTTCTTAGTATAATTTGCTAAACATAGCTAAATGCTATAAAAACAATGAATTAGAAGCTTACTGTATATATGCTGTGTTTGTCTTGTATTACTTATAAGAAATGTGTAACAAATTGTTGGTGAACCTACAAATAAATAAATAAACAAGCTGATTTCTGATCATTTTCGAGACGATCGCTTAATTCCGTCGGACGTTACGCTTGAAGAAAAGTCGCCGCCGAGTCACGTGTCGGCTCGGATCATAGTTATATGATTTTTCAAAGCAATATCATACCAAAAATAATCTCACATTTTCAAAGCGGAGTCTTCGTCAAGTTATTCAGTGGAACGCATGGGGAATTATTCACAAGTGAAATTATACTCAGAATGGAAAAGTTCCTGGAACAAGAACTGAATACGTAATATCTCGTAGTTACGGACTGGACCACTTCGTATTCATCTACCATAATTTTGAGGTTCCATTTTTAGATATTTGTCATTTATTATCGTTTATTTATTTAAAGAACTTTATGCACAAAAATTGTACAATGGCAGACTTAATGCCAAAGGCATTCTCTACCAGTCAACCGTGATATTTGTCATTTCTTGTTTGATAAATTATAGTTAAGTAGGTAACAAATTCATACAATTTATCGGTACTCGGTAATTGTTTTTTATTGTTTTGTCTTCAGCGAAATTGTAAGCGTTTTTTGGTCGTCAGAGTTAGGTTCGATATTACACTAGTTCGGTATAAATAAATAAATATCACACAACATACAGACGAAGCCATCTAGTACCAAACTAAACAGAGTTTGTATTATGGGTACTAGAATAGCAGATACTAATACATATATAATTTTCTTTAGTAAATACATAATTAATATACATATAATCATCCAGACCATGACAAACCTCCATGTTCATGCACACAAAGATTTGTCTTGAGCGGGAATCGAACCCGCGACCTCTGCGTCGCAGGCGGGTACACTACCAGCTCCACCATCCAGTCGTCAAATCTTAATAATTATTATACACATATTAAACAGTGCTAAATTCCATTGCAATTTGTCCATTTATCACATTGAACAACAAAAAGGTTGTTGTATGCCCAAATCAACTACACAGAAAAGTCAAACGCTAAATGTTCTTGAAGGCCCTTACTTACTATAATTGTATTTTATTATAATTAGCATCTACTTAAATATAGGTGAAAGAAAATAATTAAACAAAATATTTTAAAATATTATTCTTTTATTTAATATAGGAATATGTAATGGAAGAAAGTTTAATTCAACACTAAAACAAACCGGCCAAGTGCGAGTCGGACTCGCGCACGTAGGGTTCCGTACCACTAGACATTTAAATAAATGTTTGTCTTTATTCTTTATAATATTGGAGTTGATTGAATGAAAGGTAAAATGCGATTTACGATTTATAACGTATTAAAAAAAACTAATTATTAGATCTCGTTCAAACCAATTGTCGGTGGAAGTTTGCATGGTAATGTACAGTGGGCCAAGCAATTAGGTATGCATGGCAAAAACTTCTATGCCATAGTGCAAACTGACTGCAATAGATATGCATGTGTGAATTACATTTTTAATAAGTGCATTATGCCCACTATTTAGATATTTAACTTACTTATCCATAACTGGTGTAGTAAGTCCTTACTATGACTTAGAAGTTTTTGCCCTGCATAGCTAACTCGTTGGCCCACTGTACATCATATATTATTTTTACATTTATCATTCCCTTATTTTAGAAGTTACGGGGGGGTGAACACACATTTTTCCACTTTGGAAGCGTCTCTCGCCCAAATTATTCAGTTAAAAAAAAAAAATTTAAAACTTCAATATTATTTTTAAAGACCTATCCATAGATACCCAACACGTATGGGTTTGATGAAAAATAAATTGAGTTTCAGTTCTAAGTATGGAGAACCCCAAAAATTTATTATTTTTTTATATTTTTGTATGAAAATCTTAATGCGGTTCACCGAATACATCTATACCAAGTTTCTACAGTAGGTATAGCTCATATAGTTACGGAAAAAAGTGGCTGTGACATACGGACGGACAAACGGACAGACATGACGAATCCATAAGGGTGCCGTTTTTTGCCATTCGGCTACGGAACCTTAAAAATGTATATTTTACCACCGCGCCGCAAGTAATATAGAAACGACAAATTAAACTATAAATAAAAACGTTCTATATTTAAATAAGTAAAAGCAAAATACTGTTTCTGTACACAACAATTTATTTTCAGACTTTTGTGCCTAAGATCTATTGAACTTCATATTATAAAAGAACACCGATATTGGAAATTACAATTTGCAAATAGCTTTGAGCCTTGTAATAACATAATAGGTATATTACCAGACCCATTTGCAAATTACTTGGTTGCTTGTGAATAAAATATTATTATAGTTGACGCTCTTTTTCAGGCCTAAACGAGAATATAAGATATTATAATTCTGATCATTTGCATCAACAGTCAATTAGCTTTGCAGACGTTATACAGTTGTGCAATTTAGAGAGCACAGTTGGCTTAGTGGTTATAGCGGACGCCTCACCGCTTTCAACTGCGCTGGTGTTGTGGGTTCGATCCCCACATAGGACAAATCTTTGTGTGATTCGCAAAGATTTGTCCTGACTCTGGGTGTGCTTTGTATGTTTGTGAACAAACCCGCGAAACAGGAATTACTCCAAATGCGGGCGTCGTTTTTTTAAAGCTTTATTTAAATATAACTTTATTTTATTTTTTATTTAAACAATTTGGGTGTTCACAAACATACATTTCACAATGAGGCTATAATTACAATAGACCCACGGATTTTGTGAACACCCAAAGCCGCGCCGAACAATAACAATAATCTATTGATTAGCGAAGGCGGCATGTCATGCCGTTATGGCTTCATGTTTCAATTCTTCAGGCTTCAATTTTGTCATGTTAGGTGTAGGGGAACGGGGTGTTATGTTCCTCCACCACAAAGAGAGGATCCTCCAATCAGGCTCGGTGGTACTGGCGTACAGCTGGTAACGTATTAGAAGTGGTATATGGTATACTCTCTGTGATCACTTCGTTATCGCGATTTAGCGCTTTTTGACATTTGTGACGTGTGTCACTTCTTGACGTTGTCAATGTTTTCTGTCATTTGTCATGTTTGGATACCACCGCATTAGGTAGATTTAAAAATCTTGAATACTTTAAAAATGATCGCTTAATAATACTTATTTTTTGGCTATCATTTTATAAATATTAGTAGGTCACAATACCGGCGTAGTTTTACCTTCGTTACTTGGATGAAGCTTTAAAATTTCGTTAAGTAACAAGTTTACTTCGTGACTCAGGTTCAGTGCTGCGGCACTAAAGTTGATGTTTAACTAGAATTAGATGGGGTTTTCAGAATTTGCCCGAAGTTTCCGTTGTAATTTTTGAAGTTTTTAATACGTACTAGGAATTAAGGCTGGTGCAATTTAAATTGGGCTCTCGCTCGCGACTTTTTAAGTTCATAAAAAGAAGTATATTAACTAATTGAATAATCTTATTAAATTTAATATAGTAAAAAATATACTGGCTCGTTGGACTAGTGGCTAGCGTATGCTCCTCTCACCACGAGGTCTCCGGTTTGATTTCCCGATCGGGCAAAGTGTTATTTGTGAACTGTCCGTCAGGAAATTCACGATGTTCAAAAACATTACACTGTAATAAAAATAGTGTTTATTTTATGCAACTTTAAAGGTGTTATTTTTTTAAATTTCTAAATATTTTTTTACATATCATCACAATTTATTGCGTATGTATTTTCCACTGAAGAGCTCGTCTAGTCCAACAAGTCCTCCAGACACGGTCAGCCTATTATTGCTTGTTCAAATTGCCTATTTGCACCCAATTCGACGACGACGGTGGTGTGCCTTCACCGACGGGTGACTTAATATTTCAATAGGTCTACGTTTTATTCATTCAGTCTCTGCCGCGTAAATCGACTCTTACAACGTGACGTACACTTAGAAGCTGTAAAGCTCCGGATTCCAAATAAATGTTAGTTTAATACACAATTTTTTGAGTGTTTGCAAAATTATCATTACAAACTTTTTTTTTTTATTAATTTATTATTTACACGACATACAATCGTCCTTGGGTGTAACTTGGGTGTAACCCACAATCTACTAGATTATATTTTCTTCTGTAGAGCTCGCCTAGTCGAATAAGTCCTTCAGTAGACAGGGTCAGCCTGTTTCAGTCTTTGACACCTCAAATTGTCTATTTGCATACAATGTCGTCAGTGACTTTATATCTTTATCTTTTTATCTTTATCTCACTTATCAATAAAATGATAGAAAAAAATGGGGACACATAGATTTTTTTCATTTTTCTGCAGCTTTTCATGACTTTTCTTCAGTTTCCCAATTATGTTTAGTTTTGGGTACCTTGTATATAGAAAGGAGGAGGTATTTGCTATTTTTACTTTAGAAGAAATGAGGTATAGAAACCAGAACATATCTGCTGGCAAAGGGGAAAGAGAGAAGGGCGGAACTAAAATAGCTAAAAATCTGCTTACGTAAACAAAATCAGTCTTTTATGTTCAATAATGAAACAGAAAGTCTTTTTTACAAAATGTACCGACAAAAGTTTCTCTATTTTGGCTTGAATTCTTAATCTTGATTGAATATTTAAAAGCCTTTAGCGGTCTAACCGATTTACTTCAACACTTTTTGAAAAGGATTTCAGGAGAAAAGCTTTCATTTCATTTTATTATATCATACCAAATAAGAGTTATTTTATGACTATCTGAAGATACTTGTAATATTTTAAAGCAAATTTTAGCTTTGCTATGCCTTTTTGTATTTTATATTAATATTAAAGTTGAAAAATTAAGAATCCAGCAGGACTCAAACCTGCACCCTCTGGGTAAACGCAAGTAAGGTTCGTCTAGCTAAGGTATATATTATTATGTATATAAATACCTATATACCTTTGACGCTGGCACAAAAAGAGTTGAGATATCTGTAGATATTTGATAATAAAAAAGGAACCATAATAAAATATTATATACTGTTTTTTTTTTATAAAACGAACGAAAATAAATATAATTTACTTTTATGTTAAATATTTACGAGCTATATCTAAGTTCGTAATATTTAAGTTAGAGCCACACTAGTATCCAAACATTTATACTTAAAACTAGATTGTCTGCTTTATGTTGAAAATTTAATGGTCCATGACTTGGAAAGGCTACTTAAAACTTTCCTCTTTTGTTTTACGACTGGAAAATTTGAACCTTTTTAAGGGTAGACTTTAGTTTACAACATTTTATTAACAACTCTTTTGTGTATATTTGCTGTCCAACCAGTAGTATAAAAAATAAAAAGAGTGTTTTTATAAAAAAGCGCCACTTAAAAATAAATTAAATTACAATCAGATGCCACGATAATACAAAAACTAGAGATACCAAATTACGCAAAGGAATCGCAATGAACACTAAAGTACTAAAAAGTAATTCAATTCCAGTTAATGGTTTTAAAACACATTACTAATGATTCAAATTGTAACGGTTGGCGTAGCGTTTAAAGTGCCTTCCGGTCGCCTTTCGGCTTTCAACTGTGCTGGTGTTGTGGGTTCGATCCCTACGCGGGACAACTCTTTGTGTAATTCACAAACATTTGTTGTGCCTCTGGGTACGCTTTGTGTGTGTGAAATGTATGTTTGTGAACATCCTGAGTGCGGGCGTAATTTATTCTTGAATAAAAAAAATAAAAATTGGCTGCAATAAAAAGCAAAAGTCATTTCTGCAATTAGTGAGCAAAGTTTGTATTACTACTAACTTATACAAGTGGTAATTTTGAGTCTATTAATAAGTGAAAGATTCTATAGTATAATTCGCAAGCGTAGCGAGTGATTCTTGTTTAGAATCTTGGGCGTAGTGAGAGATTCAAAAGATCGAGATGTAAATAACTTTAATCTTGAGTCACATATACAACTTTTCACCGCAGCAGCTTAAAAAGGCGAGCAGTGAGTAAAACTCGTAACAAAATTTTCTCAAAAAAACACTGTTTTCACACAGCAAACAACATCTTTTCGAGCTGTTGAGGTGAAAATGTCTTTTCCAGTAGCGTGACAGTAAGCTACCGCATTGCAGCACGCGCTATTTGGATTTACGCGGCGGTAAATCAACTTGGACTCAATACGGCACACCGTTTGTTCAACCGGTTGTAACGTCACTGCAGATTTGAGTGACGTCCATCAAAATAAACTACTTATTTACCCTCCCAAGAAGTGAAATGAAAGAAAAGAAATTTCTAAAACAGAAAAGGATGTTATTAGATTTCTGTTAGAGGTACTCGTTTTACTCTCTGATTTTAATCAATGAAACCATGGTTCTATTTTTGAATAGTTGTTATTATTGTGTTATTTGTTTTTAACCATTATAATATTGACAAAGACTTTAATACTTCTTACACCATGTATTGTAACACCGTTTTTTATTTGATTTATATAATAACATAACGTAGCCATCCTTACGCATGATAACAAAACAAAATATTGAATGTGGCAATATTTGCTATACATACCTTACACTATTTTTAATATTATATTCGCAATTTTTTATAGTTTGAACAGTTTCTTGTTATGTTTCAGTAAAATTCACTTCATTTAGCATAATTGTTTTAATGAACACTGAAAAAACCGAATCAGCGGTGTGTCAACAAGCCGTTTGTATGTACAATGTCTGAAGGAACGTGTTATTCTGGTGTCGAAACAAAGTTTGTCATCAATCTTTCTTTCGACACCCCAGAATAACAGTTTTGTATATTCGTAGAGAATAGTCTCTACGCATATACTAAAGAGTAGTATGCCGGTTTTAATATAAGTAAAAAAGTTTTGTTGTGCTATTTAAATATATGAAATAACAATAATAGTATGATACTGAAAACATAATGCCCTTAATTTACTAGTAATAGCCTTGTTTTAAGAAGAAATTCAAAGGAAGTAAAAATTTATTATTTTTATGAGTAAAAGCTGGCCAGTAAGACTGGCATATATTTAAATTTAAAAGAAGAATGACAAAGAACAGGACATAGCTCGGACTCCAGCTCTTCAAGACACGGAGAGCTGGGTCTTCAATAAAAACACACAGGAGTTTTTACACAGTTTAATTTGCCAAAACTATAGACTCCGCACTCGACCGCGAACGGAATTAGTCTGACAGTCTGGTCAATCTTGTTGTCCTATTTATTTGTCAATCGACTTTGAAATTTAAATATCTGTCAGTCTAACTGGCCAACTTCGGCAGCCAATATTTATTTATTTATTTAATTAATTTTATGGATCTCCAACAAGAGCTATACACATTATAGACATGTAAAAAACACATTAAAACATTTAAGTGTATTCCCTAAATTAAAGAAGACCACAGCTTACAAATATTAGATAAAAAGTTCAAGTATAAAATTAAAATAAAAAATTACATTATATGAGATTAAAACATAGAACTACAATTTAGAAAAAAAATATTACTATTTTTAAACAGGACGTTATTTTACTTTATGTTGATATAACTACTCAGATAGTTTTTACAGTTTAATTAATATTCCAGACACGATAAGTGCTGAAATATTTACATTTGAAACAAAATGCATATTTATTCAGCAATTTTAAACCTAGAACATGTGCCAAATGGCCTAGTGTTTCGCAAAACGAAATCAAACGCAGCACAATATGAGAAATACCGAGGCACCAAGAGGATTTGAATCGGATATCATTGGAAAATTTCATATTTATGCAAACTGTGAACTGCATCTCGGCGCCGATATGAAAACTTTGTGCTCCGGATTGCGTTCCATGCTATCTTTATGCGACGAATGTGTTTGCCTGAGTTGGCTCTGGATATAAGAATCTATCAGAATACGTTTTGATTATTAGGTATGATACTTCCTACCTTTATTTATACTAGAATACTTTCTTGCGCAAAGAATGATATCAACACTACAGAGATATCATAAACGGATTAGACGACCGGATGGCGGAGTGGGTAGTGTACCTGCCTGCGACCCCGAGGTCGCGGGTTCGATTCCCGCTTAAGACAAATCTTTGTGTGCATGAACATAGGGGTTTGTCTTAGTCTGGGTGTTTCTATGTATAATAAGTATGTACTTACAAAAGAAAAGTATATGTATTAGTATCAGTATTCTAGTACCCATAGTATAAGCTCTGCTTAGTTTGGGACTAGATGGCGTTGTGTGAAAGTTGGGAGATATTTATATATTTATTAAACATAAAAAAAGTATTATTCTCTTTTATTTCCAGATTTAATAAACCTGTTGTTAAAATAGAAAAAATATTTACAGAATATCCCATGTGGCATGTCCGTAGAACACTGTATAATGCGACATTATTTTAAAGCCAATTATATAAACTTTTATGATAATGAACTTCGATATCGGTAATTAGCCGGTTTTTATTCAGACATCAGCTAATTAGAAGTGGAAAACAGAGATACTAGTTCAATTAATGAACTGAAGAAATACAATGAACGAAATGTCAAATTGTTTATTGATATTATTCTGTTTTATTTATTTCAATTGCCATTTCTTTTTCACCAAAAACTTCTCAGACATCTCAAAATATGAATCCATTAGCCAAACAAAAAAAAAACGACTTTTACAATATTTATGCTACACTCACTGGTTAGTATGCATGTATTCTTGAAGTTTTTTGACAATCTTGATTCATGTTTTACAAATACAAATAAATATTCAGAAAGTTGAGGTATGTCTCAAAACTTTTAATATTTGAAATTGAAAAACATATTTTTGCTGTTGTTTGTCACTGAAATATAATATCTACAATTAAACAAATATAACTGTTGATTATCAGTAACGATTTCGAGGTTATTTGTTGTTACTTATTGATTATTTTTAAAGCATTTCATTCCGCTTAGCAACCTAGAAACAGTTGAAAAAACTATGGAACCGGCAGGATTTGAACCTGCGACCTTCTGCACGATGCAAATAAGGAAAGCGTTCATTCTTTACAACATTTGTGCTGAATGTAACTTCGCCACGTTAGTATGTATCCTACTTACGGTGAGATCACGAAATGACGTAACATACAGTTGATAAATTTACTGTCAGTTTATTCGGAAAAAAGTGACACATTTTAGAATCGAGGGACTTTGAAACACAACACAATTAAAAAACATATAAATAAAAAAAAATAAAAAAATAAATAAAAAATAAAAAAAATAAAAAATAAAAAAGCCTTTTATTTTCCAAAAACCTAAATTACATAATTATTATCTTAAAATATTTTTACTTAAAATTACACTGTTTACTTAAAATTATCTTAAAATTATCACTATACTATTAATAGATAAAATAATATATTTATTTGAACCCCTCTTAGGTGAAGGCCTCTTCCAAGGATTGCCATGCTTCCCTATCTTGTGCGATTCTTGGCCATTGTGATCCAGCTATTTTTTTGATGTCGTCTTCCCATCTCGCATATGGTCTACCTTTACGGCGTTTGCGTGGTGGACCTTGCCATGACGTCACCGACTTAGTCCATCTATTGTCTTTTAGTCGCGCTACATGCCCGGCCCATCTAAATTTTAATTTTTGTGCTTGGTTAAGAGCATCAATTGTTTTGGTTTTAGCTCTTATATCGGTGTGCCTTATTTTTTGTATTCTTTTGATGTTCATCATGCTACGTTCCATACTACGTTGACATGTGATTATTTTGTTTTTCGTCCTATTTGTAAATTGCCAGGTTTGGCATGCGTATGTTAAACATGGTATAAGACATGAATCCATTACCTTCTTTTTTAAATTTAAAGGCATGCCGCTTTTAAATACTTCTTTGAAGCTCCAGTACTTTAACCAAGTAGTTTTAACTCGTCTTTCCACTTCCAGCTCATTGCTGTCTTTACTGAAACCGATTTGTTTTCCTAAGTAAATATATTGTTCTGCATATTTTAGTGATTGATCGTCTATTTTTATGTTTGTTTTTATATGGTTAGTCATTGTTTTTGTTTTTGTAACATTAATTTCAAGACCCACTTCTCTGCTAGCTTTATGGAGAGTTTTAACCATATGTTGTAATTGAAAGCTTGTTTCAGATAACAAAACGAGGTCGTCTGCAAAACGGAGGTGACTTAGGTTTTTTCCATCGATCTTTAATCCTTGATTTCTCCAATCTAGTTTTTGTATTATGGATTCTAGTATTGCAATAAAGATTTTGGGGGATAGAGGGTCCCCTTGTCGCACACCGCGTTCTACAGGAAAGCTTGGTCCAATCGTCTCTAGTTTGACTCTACTAGTACATCTACTATAAATACTTCTTAGGATCTTAATGTATCCTTCTTCAACATTTTCATGTGAGACCATATCAAAAGCTTTCTGGTAATCAATAAAAGCTAAATATAGAGGTCTTTGATGTTCTTGATATTTTTCGATTATCAACTCCAAGGTATGAATATGATCCACAGTTGAGAAACCTTTTCTAAATCCAGCTTGTTCTATAGGTTGTTCATGTTCTAGTATCGGGCTTATTCTGTTGTTTATAATTATAATTGTAAACAGTTTGTATAAAGTCGACATAAGACTGATTGGTCTGTAGTTTCCGATATCTTTGGGATCCCCTTTTTAGGGTTCCGTAGTACCTACAAGGAACGCTTATAGTTTCGCCATGTCTGTCTGGCTGTTTATAAATCAATGTGATGTTATATGAAAAAACATATATTAAATTGAATAAAGTTGATATACCTATTATTTACACGGAATAAAGGTGAGGACAGAATAATGGTGAATAATTTTTTAATAATGAGCTAAGTATTTCAAAATAGCTATCAATAAACGATTTTGAGTTAATCGTTAATTGTTTGTTATATGGATCGGACTTTCTAGAATGAACTTACCTTAATCAGAGTTCACTATATAGATGTAAATAGGTATTTATTTATATTACACCGGTACTTGAATTAGTCAGTAAAGTGCGTAGTAAATAGCGTTTTATCGTCTCTGCTTACTGCCATAGGATAAAGGTGTGATTTTAAGTATGCACGTATGTTAAAATAGCAGAAAGAATAAACAAATTGAACTCTATAACGTATGTTCAGTTTTAGCGCTGTGTGATAGAAACGTCGCGCCAGAGAGAGTCAAATGAGATGCAAATTAATCAGACTGCAACCGTGTTCTTAGGCTATACACACACTTAACACACGCGCACATAGTGGCTGCCCAGCCTTCAAAATTTGTAAAATTTTGAAGGTTGGGCAGTTTTTGCCGCCCTTGCCAAGCCTCTTCAATTGTCAAGTCCTAAATGATTTTTACGATCTAAAAATAAAACGATGATTTCTATGACCAAATACTACGCAGCAAAAATTAAAATAACAACGGTCTCCAAATTTGCCGCCTCAAAAATCTGCCGCCCGAGGCTCCAGCCTACTCAGCCTGCTGTTAAATCCGCCACTGCACTAATGAATAAGTTGTGGCAGTGGAAAAACATATAAAATATCAATAAACAATCTTTTTAAAATAATCTTTTTTTCGATTGTACTTAAGGGCCCTCGCCCACGGCGACTTTTTGTAGCGAAGCTGTCGCGCGTTTAGTGAATGCGCGACAACATCGCTATTAACGCGTGTTAATCGCATTTGCAACGCGCTACAGCATTGCTACTGCATCGCTACAAAAAATCGTTGTAGGCGAGGGCCCTAAAAGGTTTACAATAAGCCTTTAACCGATAGTTCAATCTATAACGAAAATAAAAGCGTGTTACATTCTTCTTACACCTCTTGCTGTCAAATGACACGGTTCTATTTTGGTAATAGATTGAATTATTGGTTGAAGGCTTATTTTCACCTTTTATTAGTACAATCAAAATTAGAGCTTATTTTTGAAACATATAATACATTTATATTTTATGCCAAAGAGGTTTAACATGGTTCATAGTAATTCATACCACCTAAATACCGTACAATTCATAAACAAAGTAAGTGACGCTGATTGCGATTATGATTTTTAGATGTTTAAGATTTTACATTGCTATCTACAATTATCAGAAACCCATTTTTTTCATGTATATTAGAAAGGTAAAAACATGTACTATTTCTCAAAAACGTCCTATATAATGTCTTTGCGTATGAGTGACGCGCGCACCGCCCCGCGCTCTTTCTGCACACACGCCAGCAAAACGCGAAGCTGACGCAGCGCACGCCCGAGGACGGCTAATGTGGGGGACACCTTATTGTGCTTCAGGACTTGTCATGTCATTCCTCTGAAGACTTTAGTTTAGCAAATTGCTACTTGAAGTTGCATAGTTGCTTACTGGTGAACTTAACAAACTAGTTTCTAGTATCTATGTGAATGTAGCTTGTGCAGATAAAACTGTTTCATAGTCAGTTTGTGCCTTGCAGAATGTCTTATAAACTAGGTTTACCTACTTTTTTTTATACTACGCCTACAGCGAACGAACCTGTAGTCCACCTGATGGTAAGTGGAGTACAGCCCATAGACATCAACCATCCACAAAAGCAGATTATAGATGCGTCGCTGCAGCTGAGGACTACGGTGTTATGCCTCATGTGCCAGTAATTTCAGGGCCTGATCTCACCACCAAACCGGCACACAGTACTATTTGGCGCAGAAGCACTACTATTTGGCGGCAGGTTAAAGGTGAGACGGTGGTGCTGCCGCCCTCGAGCTCATTCACAAAAGCTCTACCACCAGCTCTACTTAGCTTTTTAGGTAATTTCAATGCAGCATTGAAACGCAGCAATTGTTGTAATTATCTTATTATATCGTGTATTAGATTATTATGTGTGGCAGTGACTTTCTGTGTAGTCTCCTTGAGAAGAGCCTCTCGCAGTTCCTACTTTAGAATTGTGGACCTCCTCAGAGTCCGCTCATACTCACCACTGCATTGATCAAACCTATTTACTAACAACTGTAGTTGGTCCGCTCCTCGACAATATCACAATAATTAGCATACAATCTAGATAATTCACTTACTATTACTATCTAACATACTTAAGAGCTCATTTTCATTGTCCTCTCTCATTTTCTAGTAGTGCACACCGAAGGACCCATTCTAAATTTTGAATAAAGATTTAACAATCTTTTGTACGGTTGGTCTCCAATAACAATAAGGTCGGCTTCTACACAATGAATTCGGCTCCACATTAGTATTTTACTCAGGCTCCAGAACAGTGCAACTGCAGTAAGGTAGTATAGCTAAGTAGTAGGTATAGTTGTCCCTGCCTAGTCATACAAATATTGAATGAATGCAGAGGATAATTATGAAAATATAATCTCAATACAACAACGCTTTGTTACCACATACTTACTAATATTAACTCTGTATCTGTCATACGCTGTCACGGCGAAACTAACAAACCAATCTCGATGAAAATAGGTATGCAGATAGTCCAGTAACCTCAGTTTAGAACATGGACATTTACTATTTTTAGGGTTCCGTACCTCAAAAGGTAAAAACGGAACCCTTATAGGATCACTTTGTTGTCCGTCTGTCTGTCTGTCTGTCTGTCTGTCAAGACCTTTTTTCTCAGGAACGCGTGGAGGTATCAAGCTGAAATTCATATCAAATACTCAAGTCTATGGTCTCTTGGAGCTGTGAAAAAATCAAACTTCTAAGTCAACGCGATCAAAAGATACTCCCGTTTATGCCGCAAATTTTCGACACTCGCAAGGGAATCAAAACCTACAGGGTACTTCCCGTGAACTCAGAATCTTGAAATTTGGTACAAAGCAACGTCTTATAACACAGATAAAGGAAAAATTGCGAAAAGCATAAATTTTTAGTTACATCATATTATAATAAAAATATTTTTAATAATTTTAAACTTATTACCCCTTTACTCATGAACGCGTAGTGGTATTATATTGAAATTCTTAACAAATACTCAAGTCTATAATATCTTTAAGCTGTAACAAAATCAAACTTCTACGTCAACGCAATCAAAAGATACAGCAATTAAAGCCGCATATTTTGAAACTCGCAACTACTCGCAAGGGAATCAAAACCTAAAGGATACTTCCAGACGACCTGGAATCTTGAAATTTGGCATGAAGCAACGTTTTAAAGTACACATATAGGAAAAATTCCGAAAATCTTAAATTTTTAGTTACATCACATAGTATATTTTTTTTAATAATCATAAACTTACTAGCTGACCCAGCAAACGTTGCTCAGCGATTAAAAAAAAAAACAGATGTTGGCCGATTCTCAGACCTACCCGATATGCACACAAAATTTCATGCAAATCGGTTCAGCCGTTTCGGAGGAGTTTGGAAACAAACACCGCAACACGAGAATTTTATATATTGGACTTGCTGACCCAGCAAACGTTGTTATGCGATTAACAAAAAAAAATAAAAAAATAGATTTTGGCCGATTCTCAGAAGATTTTTCCGAACATACATAATGTTTTCATATATGTATTGACAAGGTACCGTCAGCTTTCCACATTGTTATGTTATGGATTTCATTTAGCAATAAAAATACCATAACTTTTACTTATATACCTACAGGTTTGTACGGAACCCTCGGTGCGCGAGTCTGACTCGCACTTGGCCGGTTTTATTTTTATTCAACATACCTACCACGGGCGGGCGACGACACGCTCACCATATACAGAATAAATAAAATTGTCTTTTGGCCGATGTCAAACACAACAGCCAATCTCAATGGGGATTACACAGGCCTACAGGCAAACGCCTACACAAAACACAAGTGCACTGTCTATTTCTTCATTCTCTTAATCCGATGGAACGGCTATCCGACACAACCAGAGAGAGATCAGTCACAGCATCAACGGCTTAACCTGTTTGCTGAGGATGTAAAGTGTGTAAACTTCACAAATTCTTAACTTCTGGCAGCTTAGGTTATTTTGACAGAACTCAGGACCTTTCGGCAGTCGTATACTTTTCAGCCAAATGAACAAAGCAGACAGAAAATGTTTTTTTTTTAATTGACGTCAGTTTGTAACATTATTCGAATTATGAAATACGGGTGTTACTCACGTAATTTTGGTCTATTTAGTCGACCGTGGTCAGGCGTGACGTGTCGCACTCTCTTAAAAATGCCTAAAAGTATAGTATAGGCGAAACCGCGGCAGACATAAATGGTTACTTATTTTAAATTGACGTAACACAAACAGTTTGTGTATCAATATCATTCGCCCAGCTTTTTCCCGATCACTATGGGGTCGTATTTCTAGTGTAACGCGTTTAAAATCAGTATTTTATGTAGAATTACTGCTATCAGACTTTTTCAAGTCAGAACCCAGTACGAGGCGACACGATACACTTTGTTATACTAGTTATTAGACTTTCTGGCATCTATCTATCTACTACACTGTTTAATAAAAACTGTTACGCAATGTGTATAAAAATCTTTAATAAATTACCTACAACCATAAAAGAACTGCCTCTAACACAATTTAAAAAAACTTTAAAGAACTGGTTACTTCAAAAATTAATATATTCGATTAATGATTTTATCACTGGGAATTATTAAATAATATGATGATGATTGATTACACTATTTTTATTTTTTATATTTTTTTTTTCAAAATGTGTTATTAATTTTATAATTATAATTATTTTGAAATTTCATTAATATTGTTATTTAAAATTGAATATAATAAAATCCTAATTTGTTAATGCATGTTTAAATGTTCGCATGCCCACAGACTGGCAAAATAGATGGACTGTAATATTATATATTTTAAGAACTATTGTAACTCTATTTTTGTGAATAAAATGATCTTTATCTTTATCTTTATCCACCCGTAATGACTGCCAGAGAAGTTCAAATGGTTATTGGTTACCGTGATATCCGAGGCACGGAAGAAAACTCGTCATGTCAAGATGGTCACCCATCCAATGGCCGACCGTGGTTAGCATAGCTTAACCTAAAGATAGTTCGAACCGCGCAACTGTGACTTAGCTACGAGCTCCTCTTAAATAAACTTTCAAATATGGATTACATTGACGACCGGATGGTGGAGTGGGTAGTGGACCTGCTTGCGACGTCGAGGTTCGTGGGTTTTATTCCCACTTAAGACAAATCTTTGTGTGCATGAACATGGGGTTTGTCTTAGTCTGGGTGTTTCTATATATAATAAGTATGTATTTACAAAGGAAAGGATATTATGTATTAGTATCAGTTATTCTAGTACCCATAGTACAAGCTCTGCTTAGTTTGGGACTAGATTGCGTTGTGTGTGAGTTGTGAAATATTTATTATTATTATGTAGTTTATGTTTCCATAATACGGGTCTATGGAGTCCCGGTACTCTGGATGGCATACGTGGGGCCAAAGCCAACAGCGCAGAGGCCTAATAAACATTTTAATCTAAAGTGAAATGGGACACAAATGTATTATTATTATTATTGCTAGGTAAATACATAGCAGTAACAGTAAGAAAACAGCAAACACAAAGGGGTAATTTATCTCTTAGCTTATGAAACACGTTACATTGCTACAAGCTGCAGCTGTCTAGCAAATGTTGTTCTGTTTCCTTCGTACGGAACCTGTACAGCGTTAATATAACTGGGAATGTGTTTGCATGGTGCATAGATTTGTTCAGAGTACGTTTAATATTACGAACGGAACATTTTAATATTTACCATGCAGATGTTAATAAACAATGTATGCTAGTAAATGTTTTTAAACTTTAAGAACATTTATGTATTTATTTACCTATATAGTAATTACGCGATTTAGACATGTTGTCTATTTTTTAAAGTACCTATGCTAGTGTTATTTAAATTAAAGATACGTTATACTTATTAAAGCTTTCTCTATAAGTATTGTTATGTAGATGAGTAAATTACTTCAATAAAATAAAAATAACCTTCAATTATCCCACTTAAGAAATTGATACAAAATAGTAAATAAAAAAAAATAAAAAAAATAGAAGTAATAAAAATGAAAATTACAAACTAAAACTAAAAAAAATATGAATTTTCACTATAAATGTAAAAACTATAAACTAAGAAATTTTAAAACTGAATATTAAATTAAGGGGGAATCCACTTAAGGACAAAGTCCTCCTTCATCGCATGCCAGTCGTGTCTATTTTGGGCTTTGGTAGTCCATGTAACTCCACAGCTGTAGCCATAATTTCGAAATTACTTACCAAAATCTAATTTATAAATTTTGGGCAAAATTAAACAAAATTATTCAAAGCATACTAATTCGTCGAAAACTATACAATTTACATTTTTTTTTAAATAATTTTAATACAAAATAATTAAATACCGTATGAGCCTGGGCGCTTTAATGAACATGGGGTTAAAAACAATTTCTAAAAAACATAAAGTAAAGTAAAAATAAAAGACTACCTCGATAGTCTAGTGGTTAGCGTTTGCGCCTCTCACTTCGAGATATCGGGTTCGATTCCCGGGTTGGATAAAGTGTTTTTTGTGAACTCTCCGTGAGGAATATTACAATAGCAGCACGGAAGTGGAATTGTACCCGGTAGACAGCTATAGGCTCACCTCCTATCTCATGGAACCAAATCATTACAGGTGAAATGTGGGTGTTGTACACCGTTTACCACACCCTTCTGGGTAATATAGGCGTGAAGTAAAGTTAATTATTTAATTAATTAAATACTATTAACATGCTATTGATTCACGTTCTAGTCCATATCGCAAGTACATGCTCGGAAAGTTTCAAAACAACAGTGACCTGGATAAATAAATCATCCAAAAGAAGTTTGCGCCTAAAACCGACCAATTCAAGAACTTTTCAGAAATAAGCCCAAAGACAAACTTACTTAAGGTGAAATCGTGACGGGAATAGAATTTGTGAAGAGGCATGGACAAGAATACGGTATACTGCAAAACGTCTCAAATTGATGGAGGTATTTTTGCTTACAAACTTAGAAATATTGTTTTTGGTTTTAAGTCCCACGACGTAAATAGATAAAATTTGGCTTTGATAATACCTACAATAAAGCATGTCTCATGAAGTCATGACGATGCCGCATGGAGGAAAAGTATCTTTAATTAGGTTCCGCCTTTGGCTCCGCCCGTGTGGTGATAGATAGATAGAGATAGATAGAGAAAACTTTATTTACACATCAAATTTGTAACAAACATACAAAGAAATATGTACTTAAAACTATAACGTACAATACGGCGGCCTTATCGCTTGTCGCGAACTCTTCCAGGCAACTTTAGGATGGACATAATAATGGATATTTGCGGTGATGTTAATAAAAAGATGCCTATGTCCTTTCAAAGGTCATGAACTATCCCCATATCCATTTTGATCAATATTAATTCAGTTGTTTAGCCGTGAAAGCATGAGGGACAGACAGAATGCGGCTAGGAACTTACGACGCAGTTATCACCCGCACCCACGTGTGCTTGCGGGCAGATATATGTATGACAAAAATCGCGACTTTGATTTTTTTTCATATTATTATAATTTGTATTACATGCTTTTAGTATTCATATTGTACTTAAACTCTTAGTTAGTCCATCTATCTTATCTTCTTCTTCTTCGTCGTGTCGATGGCCGAGTCAAATTTTATTTTGACTTGCCATCGTGGTGCAAGGATTAGCCAATTCGCTTTGGATAACTCGCGAATTGCCCAGGGTGCGCCGGACGTAGGGAATCGTTGTGTACGTCACTCGACGAGGCTCCTTTCATGCACCCCATCTAAATATCTAATAGCTTACACTTTTGTTTGATATTTTTGAGCGCAGAATTATCATGTTATAATTAAAAACTATTTAAAACGGATCGTACTGTCGTGCAATAACCATTATCTGCAGACGAGGTTTATACAGATTTTATCTAACTAGCACAAGGCATTAGCTTAAGAGCTATTATAGTGCATCCATAACAAAAGGATGATATAACCCGTTATATCATCCTTTTGTTATACCCCTTACACTGTTACACCCCTTTTAAAGCTACTTAAGCAGTAAAGGATCGCCTTTATCCCAGTTTAAGAGACTCAGTGAGATACAAATAATGCTTTACAGGTGCTTGAAGTAAGGAAGAAGCAATTAAACCATGATATTGATACTAATTGATTGACTACTCTTTTTAATATTGTTTGTGCGATACTAAGTTAACTTAAAATTTTAAGAGAAGAGAATTATAATTATAAAATACGGGTGTTACTCACGTGATGTTGGTCTATTCAGTCGACCGCGGTGTTGCACATGAGTCGCACTCTCCTGAAAATGCCTTAATGTATATTATGTGGAACCGCGGTCGACTAAATAGAATAATTTAATAATTTTTATATTCATATTGTACTAAAGCTCTTAGCTAGTCCATCTATCTAATAACTTAAACTTTCGTTTGCTTATTTTTAACACAAAATTATCATGTTATAATTTAAAATTATTTAATACGGATCATACTAGACACGATCGTGCACAAACCATTATCTGCAGACGAGGTTTATACAGATTTTATCTACTAGCACAAGACATTAGCCTAAGAGCTATTATAGTGCATCCATAACAAAAGGATGATATAACCCGTTATATCATCCTTTTGTTATACCCCTTACACTGTTACACCCCTTTTAAAGCTACTTAAGCAGTAAAGGATCGCCTTTATCCCAGTTTAAGAGACTCAGTGAGATACAAATAATGCTTTACAGGTGTTTGAAGTAAGGAAGAAGCGATTAAACCATGATATTGATACTAATTGATTGACTACTCTTTTTAATATTGTTTGTGCGATACTTAGGTTAACTTAAAATTTTAAGAGAAGGTAGTTTTATTCTAATTATAAAATACGGGTGTTACTCACGTGATGTTGGTGAGTCGCACTCTCCTGAAAATGCCTCAATGATATGTGAAACCGCGGTCGACTAAATAGACCAAGATTACGAGAGTAATGTTGGTCTTTTTATATTCATTAGCCTAAGAGCTATTATAGTGTAAGCTACTTAAACAGTAAAGGATCGCCTTTATCCTAGTTTAATAGACTCAGTAAGATACTAAGGATGCTTGACAGGTACTTAAAGTAAGGAAGAAGCAATTTAACCAAGATATTGATACTAATTGATTGACTACTCTTTTTAATATTGTTTGTGCGATACTTAGGTTAACTTAAAATTTTAAGAGAAGGTAATTTTAGTCTAATCATGTAATACGAGTGTTAATTACTCACGTGATGATGGTCTATTCAGATGAACGCGGCTCGCATTCTCTTGAAAATGCCTTAATGTATATAATGTGAAACCGCGGTCGACTAAATAGACCAAGATTATGAGAGTAATGTTGGTCTTTTTATATTCATATTGTACTAAAGCTCTTGGTTAGTCCATCTATCTAATAACTTATACTTTCGTTTGCTTATTTTTAACACAAAATTATCATGTTATAATTCAAAATTATTTAAAACGGATCATACTAGACACGATCGTGCACAAACCATTATCTGCAGACGAGGTTTATACAGATTTTATCTACTAGCACAAGACATTAGCCTAAGAGCTATTATAGTGTATCCATAACAAAAGGATGATATAACGGGCTACACTGTACACCCCTTTTAAAGCTACTTAAACAGTAAAGGATCGCCTTTATCCTAGTTTAATAGACTCAGTGAGATACTAAGGATGCTCAGGTACTTAAAGTAAGGAAGAAGCAATTAAACCATGATATTGATACTAATTGATTGACTACTCTTTTTAATATTGTTTGTGCGATACTTAGGTTAATTTATTTATTTTTAAGAAAAGGTCACATTATTCTAATTATGAAATATGGGTGTTATTCACGTGATGATGGTATATTTAGTCAATTTAGCTATCTGGAGTTCATGTTGAGATTTTGAGTTTGACGATAATTTTTAAAGGTTGACAGGTTGAAGCAAGAATGTTGGGTACTTGAGACCACATCTTGTTAGTTTAGTCAGCTACGCAATTGTATTGAGTACACTAAATTGTGTCGCAGTTTAGGCTAGACCCTTCAAAAATCGGCAAGGGATTGCAACAATATTTCTGTAAGATTTTATGGACTAGATAAGTCATTTGAAGAAAAAAGGTTAGCAATTTTTTATTGTTGCTAGTTATTTATATTAACAGATTTCAATTATTATTTGCAAATTATATATTAGCTATTAAAAATAAATATACATATGTATATGTATATTTATTTTTAATAGCTAATATATAATTTAAATCAGTCAGGACTCCTGCATGTGCGAGGTCACACGCACACTTGGCCAGTTAATTGTTTATTTTAGTCTCAGTTTCAACATTTTATATTATATTACACCAAACATTGACGTAACCCCATTAATTCGATCTTGTGAACCTCTAGAGAGCTCAACTTCATCAAAATATTGTAATTAAAAATATTCTCTACCAATATTGTCCACGAATATTTTAGCGATAACAACCTTTATTGTTGGCGAGGGATTAATTTTTATACTTTATAACAGCGTTCTATAGTATAAACAAGACTTAATTTTGTAAAAATTAACTACATGAGTGTACTGCTTTCGCAAACCAAGTATTTTTTTTTTATTCTACTCCCACAGCGAACGAACGTGTAGTTCACCTGATGGTAAGTGGAGTACAGCCCATGGACATCAACAATCCACAAAAGCAGATTATAGATGTGTCGCTGCAGCTGAGGACTACGGTTTTATGCCTCATGTGCCAGTAATTTCAGGGCCTGATCCCACCACCAAACCGGAACACAGTCAAGCAAGCACTACTTTTTACACACTACTGCACACACACTACTATTTGGCGGCAGGTTAAAGGTGAGACGGTGGTGCTGCCGCCCTCGAGCTCACTCATAAGAGCTCTACCACCATTATTGTTATATACTCGATTCCAATATCGTATATTGTAATTCCATCCATATCTAGTTTCGCATGTTACTGCTCGGAATAATTATGTGGAAAAGCACTTGTCTATCCAATTACCTACTTATTTATCACTTTTTTCCTTTTTGTATTACAAAAAATGCGTATTTATTATTGATATTAACATCTCATATTAACCAAGAACAGTAATATGAAATCAAGAAGCCCAATAAATTATTATACATCTTCCCACCTTTTGTACCATAAAAGACCTTATGCAAGCCAACCAAAAAGGCGTCATAGTCGCATCCTATTGGTCTAAAAAGATAGAAAAAAAATACTTTTATAATAGCACGACAAGAAGAAGAATAAATTATTCACCCTCTAAGAAGGGTTGTATTCGTAGAATATCTCACGACGACATAGGGTTTATACATAATACTAAGATTAATTATAGACCAGCACCCCCTGGGTAAACGCCCCAGGTGCTTTGCCAATTCGGCCATGGATTCGTTTGCTGCTAGACTCGAAATTACTCAGGTATTATAATGAATCATATAAGATAAACCATTAATTCATTCAATTTTAAAATGTGGAAAGGGTTTTTTCTTAAACATACAAACAAATATTTGAAGAATGAAGTCCAACGAAATGTAGTATTTAAGTAAAATATTCATAAGTTTTATCAATTTGTTTTTTTCTTTAGAGTATTAGTTTGTAGTATCTATCCGTTTTATATACTCGTTTCTAACTATTATTTACTCGAAATTTTCCAAACGTTTTCTGATAGGCAGCGGTAGCCTAGAGGGAGACCGTAGGACTGCTAAGTCAAAGGTCTCGGGTTGGAACCCTGGGCACACACCTCTGTCAATAAATCGTTAAGATTCGTCTTTTGGAAGATATGTGTGTATTTATCACATAAATTATCGCTCGCTAACGGTGAAGAAAAACGTCGTGAGGAAGCCTGAAAGTGCCTAAAAAGTACTCAAGGGAATGTGAAGTTTACCAATCCGCACTTGCCAGCGTGGAGGACTACGGCCTTACCCTTCTCATCATGAGAAGAGTCCCGAGCCCAGCAGTAAGACATGTATAGATACAGGGCTGCTGTTATATATTATTTTATATTCTGATAGAATCTTGTATCCAGAGCCAACTCAGGCAAGCAAACACATTCGTCGCTTAAAGATAGCATGGAACGCAATCCGGAGCACAAAGTTTTCAATATCGGCGCCGAGATGCAGTTCACAGTTTGCATAAATATGAAATTTTCCAATGATATCCGATTCAAATCCTCTTGGTGCCTCGGTATTTCTCATATTGTGCCGCATTTGATTTCGTTGTCACGAAATACTAGGCCATTGGCATATTTTCCAAGTCACTTCAAAAACTGATATGAAAAATAAGTTTTGAAATAAAAATACACAAACTATTAAGTTTATTCTTGATACATTATAAAAGCTAGTTTCTGGCTGCGACATTCCTCATTAAAACGTAGCCTTTGATTTAATCCAGACTATAATCCACATATGTGCAAAATTTCATCAAAATTGATCTCTAAATTTTCGCGAGAAAGAACAACAAACATGCATACATTTTTACAAATATGTATAATAAGTTTGTATTTACAAAAGAAAAGTATAATGTATTAGTATCAGTTATTCTAGCACCCATAGTACAAGCTCTGCTTAGTTTGGAACTAGATGGCGTTGTGTAAGTAGTGAGATATTTATTTTTATATTTTATTTACAAACTGTTGTATTTAAAATATAAGTCAAAACTGCACACATTTTGAATGAAAACAAAGTTTTTATTCTATCTTTCTCTCCACTCTACAATAACACGTACCTTCAGATACAAGCGGCTTGTAGACGGTATGACGCTGAGTCAGTTTATATTTTCCTGTCTTCAATGTTTCTTGGAACGAACGGTTATGTTAAATGGAGTGAATTTTATTTAAACTTAACGAGGAAATACTAAAGTAGAACTATTATACTGCCCGTGATGTTAAATGTTAAGATTATGTTTGAATTGTTTCGTTGAATGTGTATTATGTACCATTTAAAATAGTTAGAAAGCTGTAGCTATAGTATAAGTATAAAATATTTTTTGATAAAGCTTAATTTTTTAACCATTTTTTAATAATATATGTGTAACAAGATAGATCTACGTTTCCATTGATTCAGACCTTCAGGTATTTCGAAGTGAATAATACCTCTCTAAGAATCTCAAAAATCCTTCGATGTTGAAGGAATTCGATATTAATTTCACTTCAGTCGTCCCATTCTGGGGGCAGTTATAGGATTCTTTCCAAAAAACAAAAGGAAAAGTGAACTGTTTTTAATTAAGAGCTTATTGGATCGCGCTCTGTGAACGGAATCCACAATGACTGGACGTGACATGTCACAGTCCCACTCAATTGTACAATATAAGCACTTATCGATCAGAAAAAAACGGTTTATGCAGTAGAGTATGGGAAACTTCTGAGCTTCTGGGCGGAGTTAGGCTGGCTATGTTAGCCAGGACTCTCCACGCACAAAGGACCAAATGAGAGTCTAAGTGCGGAAAAATGACTCCACTTTCCATTCCATTCCATTCCATTGAAGTAGAGTAACTTAAAATTGGATTTCACGCAGATGTGACCGAAATGTGTGAATGAGTACCTAAATAATTTATCATTAGCTATATTTAAGTCTCATATCATCGGGTCCTACGTAAGTTAAAGCAAATGGCAAAACACAATTTTGAAGTAGACCGCTTTAGAGAAAATTTATCGGTCCTGGTTCATCGCTTAACCCTGTTTCCGTATTTTATATTTCATTCAATGTTTGAAAGAAACATAGTGAAAAGAAAACTGGTCTACGTAGGACACTTCGATGCGGTAGGAGGTCAATCTATTGCCATACTTTGGGAGCAATTGCAGTTGTACTATAAAATTAGAACACATAGCGTTAAAAAGTTAATTGATAATTAAATATTCTCCATATTTACAGAATATATACATACAGGATCTTAAATTTAATTAGCCTAATAACTTAATCTAAACTTAATAAGTCACTGTCAGAAGGCCTCGTTCCCAAAATGCTGGCAGCATTACCGCGTTCTATTGCGATACTATTAAATTAAATACCTAACTATACGATATACTATACTATACGATGATAAGTTTATCTAAGTATCAGTTATTCAAATCATATTATTTTAATTTATTTAATTCTTGAAATTTATTTTATTAATTTGTTCTGTAATTATAATTTTTGTTCACGTGTTCAATGACCTATTGAGTGTTTTTTTATTTTTTTTTTCTAACCCATGTTGTCCCACTGCTGAGCAAAGGTCTGTCCCCATACACGATCACAATTCTCTGTTTTGGGCTCTGTCTGTCCAATCTTTAATCCTTGGCCTACCGCAACGCCGATGACCGTCCTTGGGTATCATTCGGTGGTTATTCGCGCCCATCTTTCTGGGTGCATTCTGGCTGAGTTTTTGATTGGCTGATTTATTTGATGGCTTGAGTTTTATAAAAATAAATAATTTGAGTTACTAAATGACAAAAGAGCAACAAGGTTCAAACTGCAGTGCAATGCCTGAAACATCACATTTTGATGGACGTCACTTGAATCTGTAGTGATGTTACAACCGGTTGAACAAACGGCGCCGTATTGAGTCCAAGTTGATTTACCGCCGCGTAATTCCCAACAGCGCGTGCTGCAATGCGGTAGCTTACTGTGACACTACTGGAAAAAGATATTTGCATATCTTTGTTAAGGAAATGGTGTGTAGAAGTTGACGTGAAAGGTGTTATTTACTCCTTTGATTATTTTCTTATCGATATTGAGACAGTCGTGGGTACTATTTTTTCAATTGAAACCACTTTATTATTAAGCACCCTTTTTACAGCATTTATAAAATCATCTTTAATTTCATCATAGCGTTTTAAAATATTTTATAGGGAAAGAATTAAAGAGAAGTAAGTCAAAATACTAGTTTATATCAAATGATTTATTGATTCAACACAATTAAAAAAATATTAAAATTCGCTCCAAAAGTAATCTTGGCAAAGCCAAAGTAAGCGTACTCGGTCGGGAGCCGCTAAAAAGCTTTGAATCAAAACAAAGAGCTTTAACATTCTTACTTTGCACCTTTTGATAGAAAAGTATTTCGGCTTCTTTACTGAAAATGTAAGGTATTGGAATGAAATCCCATTGTATTTAGAATAGTTTTGATGCTAGAAAGAACTATGAATTTTATGAACTACTATATAACTGCCTCGATGGACTAGTGGTTAGCGTATGCGCCTCTCACCACGAGGTCTCGGGTTTGATGCCCGGGGCGGGCAAAGTGTTATTTGTAAATTTTCCGTCAGGAATATCACAATAGCAGCACGAGGAATTGTGCTCGGCGGATAGCGATAGGCTTAGGGAGTGAGCCGTCCCATGTTTCCATCCCATGGGACCGAAACATGATAGGTGAAGTGTGGGTATTGTACACCTCTGTCACACCTTTCTGAAATATACGCGTGATTTTTTGTTAAAAATTTTATTAAATCTTGTACAAGTTGAATATCGAGATATTTAACACAATATCTTGTTTTATTCACCATTCAGAAATATGTTGTCACATTACAACCGTACTTTTTTACAAAATAATAAACAGCACAATTCTGAAAACAACACCGCAGATAATGGCAGATGAATACGAAGTGGTTCAAACCGTGACTAGATATTACGTATTCAGTTAATGTTCCAGGAACTTTTCCATTCTGAGGTATAATTTCACTTGTGAATAATTCCCCATGCGTTCCACTGAATAACTTGACGAAGTGTCTCATTTTGAGAGTGTGAGGTTTAGTTCTTGAAATTATATCGATTTCGCTTTCTTTTATAATTAGGTGACTAAAGATTCGTAAGAATGGCCCGTGTGAAAAATGCTACATAAATTTTATCAATATGCTATATAATAATAACAGCCCTGTATCTAATACATGTCCCACGGCTGGGCTCGGGCCTCTTCTCATGATGAGAAGGGTTAGGCCATAGTCCACCACGCTGGCCAAGTGCGGATTGGTAGACTTCACACACCCTTGAGTAATTTTTAGGCACTCTCAGGCATGCAGGTTTCCTTACGATGTTTTTAATCACATTACACACATATCTTCGAAAAGACGAATCTTAACGATTTATTGACAGAGATTTGCGCCGTGGGTTTGAACTCGAGACCTTTGACTTCGTAGTACCTACGATCTCCCACTCGGCTATGGCTGCTTATCTATGCCATTTAAATTCTGTCATATACTATATATATATGCTATATGAAAGAATGTAAATGTAATATTCAAAAAAAAGGTCTTGCGAGTGCATTAGAAATATATTTAATTTTATAACATCAAAATTTAAGTCAACTTATACGTTTAAAATGCGGTCAAACATTTTGCGCGGTCCAGTTATTTCAGTTACGTATGCATGAAGTCGGGTTGTCTGGTGAGACAAACTCACGACCAGAAATTTTATTTGTCTATTGCAATGATGTTCTAATAAGCTAATGCGCTGAAAGAAAATACATTTATTTATAGGAATAAAATGTTCATATAATTCTCATTTAAATAAAAACGCCCTTATGAAGTTAAAATAGAACATCTTAAATTGTTTAAGTTACGAAATTCTTTATCGAAGTTCTATTTTAGTACTACCTTGGTAATACAAAAATGTTTGTTAAAAATCATATCTTATTCTTTGAAGAAAAAGGCATTTATCTTTGAATAATTTATGTTCTTCTTAAAGTTATTTAAACTCCCTTTAATAGTCAAAATAAACTTAAAAGCCAGTCTATAGGGCTTTTGGCTTTGTCTAATACAGTAAATAAAAATAGCGATAGCATACATAACAAAAGCTAACAGTAGTTCAGCTTAGAAAAACTATGCTAAAACACAGTATGCAATAATGTAAGTAATAATTGCAGCTCAACACAAGCATGTCTGAACGCATTAAAACACATAGATTATTTCTAATTGATTATTTTTATAGCATTTAGTTATGCTTAGCAAATTGTACTGAGAAACAGTTGAAAAAGATATGGGACCGGCAGGATTTGAACCTGCGACCTTACTGCACACCGGGCAGCCGCTTTAGTCATCCAGCTACGGTCGCCACTTACCAGAACCCTAAATTTCTCAACTGTATGATACGTCATTTCGTGACGTCACGTTCATCCATTTGTTCCTATCGGGATACAAACCAACATGGCAAAGTTACATTCAGCACAAATGTTGTAAAGAATGAACGCGTACGTTATTTCAACTTCTATAGATTATTGTGGTAAACGAGCTTAATTTATGTATCTATGGAGTACAAGAAACAAAACATTGTTGTTTACCAATGTAAAAAACAACGAGGCGGCGCGTATCTACACAGATCATACATTTTTTAAATTGCATTAAAGAATATCTTTAGGAGTTTCAGTTGAATCTTTACAGTCATAACATGACGCCTATATTATTACCCACAAGGGTGTGGCAGAGGTGTACAACACCCACACTTCACCTGTTATGTTTAAGTCCAATGGGATAGGAGGTGAGCCTAACGTCATTCAACAGGCACAATTCCAACTCTGTGCTGCTATTGTGAGTGTCCTGACAGAAAGTTCACAAATAACACATTGCCTGACCTGGGAATCGAACTTGAGACGCGGTAAAAGACGCATACGCTAACTACTAGACACTCGAGGCAGTCAGAAAATAGCGATATTTTACATTTTCAAGGCAGAGGCTATTAAAACTTAATTTAACAAATAAGACCATTTGATAAGACATAAACTCGAGGGACGCAAATTCTAAAGCAATCTTCAAGGGCACTCATTCAATTTAAAATGCCTAGATGTAAAGTTAGGGTCTGCAAAATTTATCAAACTGCGCGGCTTCTATAGGCTTTCAAGATACTAAATTATTTTAAGTTTTAATTAATGCGACGCTCTGCTAGCGACATTCGTTAGTTTGACGATTTTAATTGCGCATTTGAATGTTGGTATAGAACTTATAATAATTATACGTAATTTTGTTGTACTCTCGAGACTTCTTAGAATTTTGTATGAAAGAGAGACTTAATTTAGAATGAACTTAGAAGTAGGCATTGAATTTTAAGCTTTTCTTGTGGAAAGGTTTAGCTATCATGGATCAAATCAGTCTCTAAGCATTACTTCAAAGAGTAATCCATATTTTGTACAGTGTCCCTTCCTTATAAAAAACTTAAAAAAAAATATTTAAATCTGACAGTTTTTTTTTAGTTTTGCGACATTCTACGCTTAATGGGCGCCCATGACGGGTATAATAATTTTATGATAGATGATTTGCAAAATAACAGTGTTGAATATTTAAATGTAATGCCAAATTTACGTTTATTATTGTGACATAAATTTTACTAACAAAATAATGGTCCTGATGTTGCAATAATTGTGGATTTATTTTTAAGGCATTTTTTTATAAAATTTGGAAGTTATATTGTATTTATACTAAGAACATATTTATCTTGATTTTTAACTTATTACATATATTGGCAACAACGAAATTTAAATTGGGAATTGGCTATTTTTATTTTATACTACTCAGTCTGATATTAGACATTTGGGAGAGCGAAAAAGGAGTAAACACACCGTTAACATTTTACAATCGAAGTTTTTTCATCCAAATACCCTAAGGGATGAGGAACATTGTACAAAAACAATTCATTATTAGGTATACAATGTTGTCGGTCATCATGAGACACCTTACGCCTTATATATGTAGATACATATATAGATATATAAAGAGTTAATGCTATGTCTAAATCTGTTAAGCAATTTAACAATTATTTTGGAGCAGGGATTCTGTTGAAATTAGTTTAACCGAATATCAGTATTTTAAGCTGAGCCTAATCAGCAGCGATAGCCGAGTGAGAGATCGTAGGACTGGGAAGTCAAGGGTCTCGGGATCGAACCCACGGCTCACATCTCTGTCAATAAATTGTTAGGATTCGTCTTTTCGAAAATTATGTGTGTATTTATCATATAAATTATCGCTCGCTAACGGTGACATCGCAAGGAAACCTACATGCCTGAGAGTGTCTTAAAAGTGCTCGAAAGTGTGTGAAGTCTACCAATCCGCACTTGGCCAGCGTGGTATGTATATACTATACTTACCCTTCTCATCATGAGAAGAGACCCGAGCCCAGGAATGGAACATGTATTAGACACAGGGCTGCTATTATTTAGCTGGGCCTAAGCCTCTATCTAAGCATTTTGAAATAGGCTTGCTGTCTGACTTCTTTTATTTACACATTAATAATATCGCTTTTGTGTAGGTAGGCCAAAACTGGTATGATTTTAATCAAATTTAGTATTTTATATTGTTAGAAACGCTGTTTTAAACCATTAAAAATGAATCCCTCGTCAACAATAAAGGTTTTTATCGCTAAAATATTTGAGGATAATATTAGTAAAGGACATTTTTAATTACAATACCTTAATGAAGTTGAGCACACTGGAGATTTTCAAGAAAACATGAATGGGATGAGATCAATACTTGGACCACATATAAAATAGGTATAGTTAACACAAACAAGACATGAGCATTCTCCAATCAATATACCATTTATTATAATAATATATTTTAATAAATGGTATATTAATTTAGTAACTAAATCCAAAATAGTATAACATCAAGCCTATATTACCCAGAAGGGTGTGGTAGAGGTGTACAACACCCACATTTCACCTGTTATGTTTAGGTCCCATGGGATACGGAGTGTTAAAAGTGCTATTGTGGATTTTCTGGCAGAATGTTCACAATAACACTTTGCCTAACCCTGGAATCGAACTCGAGACTCAAGTTAAGAGGCGCATTATTAGCTAACCACCAGATCAACGAGGCAGTCTAGTAATACTTTTGTTAGAAATATTACCAGATAAGTACTTTTGTATCGAGTATTGATTGAGTGGTAGTTTTGGTCTATTTAGTCGACCGTGGTTTCCCCTATATGTCTATAGGCGAAACCGCGGTCGACTAAATAGACCAACATTACGTGAGTAACACCCGTATTTCATAATTTTAATAATGTTACAAACTCACGTCAGTTTTAATAAAAAAAAAATCTTGTTAATTGGCAAAATATTTGTTAGATTTTTCTGTTCATCAATGTATTATTATAAAACTCGGTCCAACACAAATAAATTAACAACATCAACAACAACATCATGATAATAAAGCAACTTTTGCTCTTAAATTCCTTTTAACCTAATAGCGCTATAAACATCTCTAGAGATTTCAAAGGTTGTTGCAAAAGGCTGTAAAATAAAAGTAATACTTCATGGATTAATTAATTCTAAAGTATATTCAAGCAGTATTCTATTCAATGCCGTGTTTTTTCATTAATACTCTTACTAATGTTTCAATAAAAATAAAATGTACCTATATTTTCTGTAACAAGAGACCCGCGGTAGTTCTGGTGCTATCAATATTATTAATTAAAATGTGATGATAAATTGTATTATATAAGTAAATAATGAAGTAAGATAAAAGGGTTTAAGTATTGCCATTCAACGTGGTATGCTGCCAGAAATGCAGAGGAATTTTATGTGGCATAATTTAATTACTTTATTTTATTTATTAATTCTGTATGTTGTATCTATATTGTTATAATAAGCTAAGTCATTACTTTTTTAATTATAATTTTCATCTGTTTAAAAAAATGGGATAGAATTGGAATATTTTAATATTATGTATTTTTTTCAGTACAACAAAATGATATAGATTCGTTTGCCTTTAGATTAATGTTGACCGTAAACGCGTTACCATGTTTATAGTTATAGAAATGATCATCAATAATTAATCGAAATTAAATAGCACTTTACCTAATCTAGGGATTATCAAGATAATCTGAATATAACCAGCATAATTAAAAGTATTTATATTATATGTGGTACAGAAAAACAAGTAAAATCTATAAAAGCCCATAACCCCGATATTCAAATCGGTGGCGCAGCTATACCTAGGTGTGATAGGGTAAAGGCGGGATAGATGCCCCACTTTTTGAAATTACCTCCTAATTTTGAAAATATTCATTGTATATAAATGAAAAGTATGAATTCAGCTAGTTTAGTCCTTTATGTTTAACTGTGATTTGGTTTTTTAGACCTATTAATTACAGATTTTGCAGAATTTAGCTTTTTGTGGAACTCCTTTTTTGGGGATAGATGCCTACCCGTATGGATAGATGCCCCACCATGAAAATACTAAGAGGGATAGATGCCTGCGGTGCGGGATAGATGCACTTTATAATGTATTAACGAAAAATTCAACCAAAATTTTTATAAGGTTTAGAGGACAATTAGTGTTTTAGAAATAGAAGGCTACCCCTAAAACAGAAATTGTTTCCAAGAAACATGGCCCTAATAATGAAAAGTATTTTGCAGTTTGTAAAGTCTTTTAATTGTCTTAGAATATAATTCTATTATGAGATCAAATAAAATTACATTAATAAAGTTTTATAAGCAATTTCAACATTAATAGGAATATTAAATTTTTATTATTAAATGTTAATTATTAAGTTTTAACATGCATAATCATAAAAAAACATTCTAATTAAAACAATAAAATGTATTCTTAGCAGCATAACGTCTTCGCAATGTTCTTGATGGAATCCCAAACTGTCGAGATATTTCGTTTATCCTCATGGTATTTCTGTCTTTTTCGTCGAAAGCTGCATGCGATTGTTCTATAGTCCAGGAACATGTCTTTTATATTTTTGTGGCATGGTTATACTACAATCAGAAAAAGTCCAAATATACCTAAATACACGTAAACACATAATTGAAGGGTTAAAGTAGTTGATTACATAGCGGGTGTATTTTGAGACCCGAATCATAGCTGAGGGCTTTTAATACACCTGATATAAAATAGAACATTCACCCGAGTTATACAAAGTGCTTCATAGTACATCAGTGGAAAAAAACAACCAAGAACTACCATATATAACAAAATCCATCTAAACCAACAAAAACTACAACCAAAATATACGAAACACAAAAAATATTCTACCAAAAACAACGAAACTGTATCAAAAGCCACCAAAAACTAATAAAAAACAACCAAATGCTACCAAATACACCAAAACCTATCAAATTCTATCAAAATTAACCAGTGCAATAACCAAACTCTACTTAAAACTGCCAACAATTATCAAAAACTACAAATTTCTACCAATATAACTATACTCCAAAAAACAACGAATTGTACCAAAAACTACCAAAGGAACAAAAATCACCTGAAATTTAAAACATTTTTTATGGAGGGATAGATGCCCCTAGGGGCACCTATCCTTCGAAAAATCAAGGCAACTATCCTTTTTGATAGGAATAGATGCCCCAAGTATTTTTTAAACTAATTAAAAACAAATGACGAATTATTTGCATCAAGATGCATAATTGATGAATCAGTACATTGACGTAAACAAAAATATAACGGAATTAATGACTACTTTAAAAGTTACACAACGGCTAAAACTTACCTTTAAAACTTTGACGTCTTTGTAAACTTCGCCGCGGAGATAAATGCACACACAAGCTAAACACGTATTCACAGCACGACGGCCAGTGGCTACCCGAGGTGCGGGGTGACTGCGGCTCTTAGTTATAATAAATTTTTTTACTGGCGACTTTGGGAAGTTAGGTTTTTTGAAAGTGAGGCATCAATCCCACTGGGGCATGTATCCCGCCTTTACCCTAATGTACGAAACTTAGGCCTAATAATGGACGAGATGCTGCGTTTTGAATCACATGTGCAATTAAAAATTGCTAAGTCCTTTGCATTTGCCCTTTGCACAATCTATAAATTACGTGATTTTTTAAGTGTAAGTGTACGACAACAATTATGTAACAGCCTAGTGCTATCACAACTGCAATATTGCGATATTGTGTACGGGCCGTGCATTTTTCAAAAAACTGTTAATGCTATACAACGTGTACAGAATGCATGCATGCGCTATGTCTACGACATTCCAAGAAGACATCACATAACCCCCTATTTAAATGAAAAAGGCGTTCTTAATATGGCAAGTCGACGAACATTACAACTTTCTTGTTTTGTCAAATATCTATGTAAAACTAAGATTCCGTCGTACTTATAATTATGATAAACTTGACTGGTCATCTGACGTACATAGATACGAAACTAGGTCACGCCATCGTCGAATGATCATACCTAAACACTGCTTGACTAAAACCAAGGGTCGCTTCAAAATCACCGCTTGTAAATGTTTTAACATTATACCACCGCCTTTATTACAGTTATCACTCACCACCTTTAAACTCCAATACAGCAAATGTTTATTACAGAAGCAATCGGTGGTTTCCGGGATGTCGTAGACTAATCGAAATTATCATTCATTATTTATTGTACGTAATACTTAATAATTTATTTTTTGCTTTGTGGAAACACAGCTTGTATATTTAACATTATTGTGTTAAAATTTATGTATGGCTTGGACAGAATAACAGCGGTGCTGTTGTTGCTTACGGCTAACCATTATGCTGAGTCCAAGACCTTTTTGTCTTTAAAACTTTCATAATTTACTAGGGTTTTTTTTTTTTATCCAAAACATATATTATGTAAATGGTAAGAATATTATTCTCACCATAATATGATAAAGGTATATACTACTATGTATACCTACCAATTATGTTGAATTTAGTAGTATCATATTCTTATTTTTTAAAACAAAAAAGGGAACGATTCTTTTGACCTAATTTCGCCGGTTCTTAATGGGGTTTCGGATGGTTAAGTGCTGGTTAATTATATAAATTTGCATACAAATTTGACATCGTAACTGTCAATAAAGTTGCGATTAGCCTATCGGAGACTTGTTCGGTACTGGTGAAACTGGCCCTTACATTTACAAATTAGCACCTGGAAATTAAAACTATAAGATAATAAACTAATATGAAAACATTTCTTGGTAATAAAATAATTCTTATATTGCTATAAAAAACCATAACAGAAATGGAACAATGATAACTTCATATTAACATTGGTTGCAAATAAGCGACGCTTTGAATCGTGGCTGTTATTTAAATATAAACTTTATTGTAATTTAGTTAAGGTCAATCTTTTCTTTTCTTTTTTAATCATTATGGAGGAGATAAGAGAACAACTATTAATATGATTGTTGGTAGTTGTTCTCTTTCTTGCAATGTGTACCTACTAATGACGTATATGTACTACAACTATCCCATTTAAGTTAGATTACCCTATTGTATAAGGATCGTTATGTACAACTAAAAATCGTGATGTATTTTAAAGACAAATAAACGTATTCTTATTCTTATTCTTATTCTTATTAATTTATCCAAAAGCAAACGTAGTTCCGAGCGTAAGAACTAAATCCTCGAGATTATGAATATAAAATAGTGCAACTCTCCACCGCCAGTTCCTAGAATCCTTCATAATACTATCCCTACAATCCGGCTTAAACATAACAATTTTTTTTTTAAAGCTTACTAGCAATTTGCAAATACAAATTACTAGTATTCTTGTTAACCCCCTCCAGCTAAGCTTAATTTGCTTGTGTTAGGAGGAAGTTGACGTCCGTGGTGTAATGGCCAGGATTCGAACCCACGACCTCTCGATCGTAAGACCGATGCCTAATCCATTTGTAATGTAATTTTATTAGGTGTGTAAGTTGGCTTTCTCGTTATCCATACATATTGTTCGCCCGACTGACTGATTCATCAACGCAGAGCCTAAACCGCTGGGGCAAGAATCTATCTGAATTTTTGGCCGACAAATTATAATAATAACTATTATTGCCTATTGTTATTACTATTATTGAATTTAATCGCCGATTATAACATCTGTGGTAAATGTTTAGGACATCAATTAAATGAGAAAGATGGGTGAAAAGCTATTTAAAAAAAACTGCTTGGAGAATTTTAAATGAACTTGTTACCAAAATAACATAGCATTTAATTTTGCTACATAGAAATATGTAAACACTACCGCATGGCTTGCGGCTAGTATGTTTTATCTTATCTTGCAACAAGGCTGACTAATATAATCTTGGTTTCCTTCATTATAAAGAAAACTGAGGATAAAATTGTAGTCCTTTATTTTTTTTCAGAAGTGAGTAATAAATTAAAACTTTACTGTTGTATGTTATCTCCGTCAGAAAATTCTCAATAGCAACACGGAGTTGGAATTGTGCCCGGTGGATGGCGAAAGGCTCATCCCCTATCCAATGGGACCTAAACATAACAGGTGAAATGTGTGTTGTGCACCTCTGCCACACCTTTCTTGCTAATATAGGCGTGATGTTATGTTATGTGTTATTTAGAGATTGAATACTTGTACTCTACTAAAGTTTTCATGGATTAGTCTCTGTAACCTAAATAATGGTACGGTAAGGCGTCCCCCACATTAGGCTTACGCGTTCGTCGGGCGTGTGGGCGCGCTGGCTGCAAAACGTCACTCGACGTCGCGTGTTGATGCCGTGTCCAGCCAAAGCGCCCACACGCCCGACGATTGCGCACGCCTAATGTGGGGTCAGCCTAAGTTCCTAACCTGACGGAAAGTTCACAAAAACACTTTGCCCGACCCAGGAATTGAACCCAAGACCTCACAGTGAGAGGCGCGTAAAGGCTAATCACTGGACCAACCAGACAGTCATCTCTAAACATCTTAATAATTTGCTTATAGCATAACAAACACAGCTAAGACATTGAGCGCCACTTAAAAATTTAAAGTATTTTGACTTCCAAACTCCCATTCCATTTGGAGGCAAAATTTTGCCAGATCATAGACCCTCAGCGGAATTAAATTATTTAAAAGTTTTAATCGATTCCTTTTGTGTTATCGTCGAAAATACGACCGGTATTTTGCTATTGAAAGCTCCAATTTAAAATTTGTTGTAAAGCTTGGCTTTATGCAGATAATAAATAAATAAAACGTCCGTGGCGCAATGGATAAGGCATCAGTCTTACGATCGAGAGGTCGGGGGTTCGAATCCTGGCCATTACGCCACGGACGTAAACTTCCTCCTAACACATGCGAATTAAGCTTAGCTGGAGGGGGTTTACAAGCATACTAGTAATTTGTATTAAATTTACAAATTACTAGTAAGATTTTGAAAAAAAAAAAAAAGCTGGCTTGATGGTGTAGTGGTTAGATTAAGTTAGGTTAGATTCCCCGGTCGGACAAAGTGTTATTTGTGAACTGTCCTAGAGTAAATTCACAATAGCAGCACGGAGTTGGAATTATGCCCAGTGGATGGCGATAGGCCCACCCCCTATCCCTAATCATGACAGATGAAGTGTGGGTGTTTCACAGCTCTGCCACACCATTCTGGGTAATATAGACGTGATGTTATGTTATGTTAAATAATAATTGTACATTACATGAGAATAAAAGCGTTGAAAAAAAATGTAGTAAGGTTAAGAACATATACCTGGATATACATAATATCACTTCTATATTAGGGGTTAGGTCCCATGAGATAGGGGATAAGCCCATCGTCATCCACCGGGCACAATTCCAACTCCGTTTTTTTTTTTTAATAGTATGCCCACAGCGAACGAACGTGTAGTCCACCTGATGGTAAGTGGAGTACAGCCCATGGACATCAACAATCCAAAAAAGCAGATTATAGATGCGTCGCTGCAGCTGAGGACTACGGTGTTTTGCCTCATGTGCCAGTAATTTCAGGGCCTGATCTCACCACCAAACCGGAACACAGTAATGAAAGGACTACTATTTGGCGGCAGGTTAAAGGTGAGACGGTGGTGCTGCCGCCCTCGAGCTCATTTACAAGAGCTCTACCATCAGTAGGTAGATAGATAGATAGATAGATAGATATAAAATTGTAAAAACTTTAAATGCATTTGAAAAATAATCATGAAAAAAGTTTTAAATCAACGTATTTTACATAAACTATTTCCAAAGTACCTTTAATTTACTACCAGTGCAAAAATAATGACGCATTTAAAACCTGCATTATTACACCCATAAGTTTTCTGTTACTTACAACTTGGTTTTAATGCCGCCAGTACTGTAAAATATTCTAACGCGGTTGGGCAACGAAATAAGCGAATCAAAAGTATAAGTCGTGGAGCAAAAATGGGAATCCACGGAGATATTATAAGTGTAAATGAGATTTACTATGCAATTTTTTTCAGCTTAGAGGGAAGTAGTGTAATGGTAATTATATAATATTGTTATCTCTGCACCACCTGAAGGTAGACTGGTAGAGAATGCCCTAAGCATTAAGTTCGCCATTATACATTGTTTTATACGATGAAGGCCCAAACGGAGATGGCGGGACGACTTAGATATATTTCAGAACGATTGGCCAGGGATAGCAAATAACAGAAAGACTTGGAAGTCATGGGGTGAGGCCTTTGCCCAGCATTGGGACACACACGTAGGCTAGTAAAAAAAATTTTTTTATAAATAAATAAATAATTATAATTTTTATTGGAACATGTTGAATATTTATTATCAAGCTGGATTTGAAGAATAACTAGGATTGCATCATTTGAAAAGTAAAATCATAGTAAAGTTAGCTGTAGATAGCCGTGCAGCGCCTGTGCACTTCATAGACCAATCGAAGGGCACCGTACTCAAGCGTGACCAATCAGAGGCAAGCGCGTGACCCGTGACATTTAATTTGTGGCCAACTTCACTACCTAGATGGTAGATTTAATATATTTCTGTAAGTGTATAATATTCATTTACTAGATTACAAGACAAAAAGAAACTAGAATATAATAGAAACAGAATCTGATTATTGTGTTCTTATGGTTCATTTATAATGAACGAACGAATGTAAATAGAATAGAAGAATGGAAAAGTTTATATGTCAAAAACATGGTTACAAAAAGATGGTACAATTAAATTAGGGTACACAACATGTTAAAATAAAAATTGAGCAGATTAAAACTAAAGTTGATTATTAAGGCTTCGTACAGAATCAGGGTTTGAATTTTTGTTTGTATTTTTGTAACGATTTAACTCAAAAACTACACGAGCAGTTTCAAAAATCTTTCTTTAATTCTTTAATTCTTTATTGTACAAATGAAAAACAATACAATAATATTAGGTACAATTTTAAATTTATGTACAAAGGCGAGCTTAACCACTAAAATGGGTTTTCTTCCAGCAAACCTTTGAGTGCTAAAGGAAAAAGATACTTTTTGAGGGTATATGGAAATGTATAATAAAGTGATAATTATAGAGAAGAAAATAAACTACCTATGACTTACATATTATATCATGCCTATTCTAAACTAAGTGTATACTAATATGTATACAATAATACAGACGCACATAAACGGTTTCACTGTCAAATATTTTTTTTACTGAGTAACAAAAACTTTTTTGATAAAGGTAGAAGAAAACGCAGCAGAAAGCTTGTTTGTTATAAACTGGCTTTAATATACCTATGACTTGATTCGCGAAGGTATAAAATAAGAAACCGCTGTCCTTTTAGCCCACGCATCATGCGTGAGAATCCACCTGACGTGACAAAATGTATGTTCATAAGACTGTCTGCGCAAATACCAACTGTAACACAGATAAGCCATGTACTTTATGGGGCTCTTCTTCATACCCTCGAGGTATCCGATGATGGAAATGAAAGGTATTTTCTTATCCACCATAAAATATGACCGGCTATATTTTTAAACGTAGCCTTTCTTCAGTGTGCGTATTATGCACTAAAAACCTTTAAAAGTTACGTAAAAACCTCGATGGTCTAGTGGTTAGCGTATGTGCCTCTCACCGTGAGATTTCGGGTTCAATTCCCGGGTCGAGTGTTATTTACTAACTTTCCATCAGGAAATTCACAATAGTAGCACAAATTTGGCATTATGCCCGGTGGATGGCGATAAGCTCATCACCTATCCCATAAGAGCTATACATAACAGGTGTTTGGTACCGAACTAATAGGTACTCCGTTGATCTTATGTGAACACATTATATGGTTGAAAATAAAACAACAAAATAGAGTTTTGATCTATGCAAGATTCATTTATTAGTTCCACGGATGATTGGCCGTACTAAAGGTGTGTAATATTTCGATAGCGCGATCTAATTCGATGCTAACGCCATCTATCGCGAAAAACATGAACTAACCGGTTTAGTTGATAGTTGCTTCGGGATATAATCCCACCCACACGCCCACCACTGTGACTCCTGTGACACCAGGATCTACAGCGGTAACCAACTGAAAGGCACCGTGCATGACACACGGGCAATCCCATACCAGGGAGAGTTAAAATTGTCTTGGAACCCGCAACGAATTTAATCAGAAGTATATAGTTGGAGTTGGAAAGTATGTATCTTTACTTCCCTCCAGAGCAAAGCGGGAGACTGAGCAATGCCAAATATAGACAAAGTGTCTATATGGAAAGAGTGTAGACACCACGGATAGTGACAAAATTATGGGGCCTAAATTTGATTGCTGTAAAAGGCATGATGTTATGTTATGTACTCTATAAAGATTCAACTGAAGCTCCTAAAGACATTCTTTAATGCAATTTAAAAAATAAATAAATATCTCTCATCTTACACACTATGGGTGTACTGTGGCTTGTACTATGGGTACTAGAATAACTGATACTTATACATTTTTTGTAAATACATACTTATTAAATATAGAAACACCCAGACTATGACAAAATATATGATCTGTGTAGATACGCGCCGGCTCGTTGTTTAGATTAGAAAACCACAATGTGTTTTAATCTTGTACTCCATTGATATCATGCATAAAGCTGCTGACCGCAATAATCTATGTGTTTCAATGCTTTCAGACATGCTTGCGGTGAGCTGCAATTGTTACTTGCATTGCATACTGTATTTTAGTATTGTTTGTCTAAGCTACCACTGTAATGTATAGTTTATAGGAAAACCAAGCTGTATCAAATTAAAACTTGTATTTGATTGTGTAATATAGTACGTTTAAGAGTGATTAAAGTTGTACTTATTTTACTTTCACTGTGTGTCACTGGAAAGCGGGTTTGTCATCATGTCATTGCATGTCGGGGTGCATGAAATTAGCCTCCCCGAGTGACGTACACAACGATTCCCTACGTCCGGCGCACCCTGGGCAATTCGCGAGTTCTCCAAAGCGAATTGGCTAATCCTTTCACCACGATGGCAAGTCATAATAAAATTTGACTCAGCCATCGACACGAAGAATGTTTTCTCAAGTAAGTGACTTATGTTTTTCTTGAGAATAAAGATCTTTCAACCTAAACCTAATTATACGGAGGTGTGCGCGTTCAAATGTGGGTGTAGATATGCTATAAGTTATGAAGTTATATCGTATAGGATATGAAGAAATTTTGCTGCAACCAGATAGTTTAATCCTTTGGCTTGCTACCAAGGGTTTAGTTTTGCTCGTATACTGTGCAGTGAAGATTACTTTAACGATTCTATAGCATCCCATTTTGCCTGTTCTTTCACATAGAAGAAATCGCATTTTATATATTAGTAAGTAAGTATCTCACAACTTACAGACAACGCCATCTAGTTCTAAACTAAGCAGAGCTGGTACTATGGGTACTAGAATAACTGATACTAATACATATATACTTTTTTTTGTAAATACCTACTTATTATACATAGAAACACCCAGACTAAGACCTAAGACAAGCTGCCATGCACACAAGATTTGCCTTAAGCGTCATCGAAACCGCGATCCCTCATCCTGTCATCAAAATATTCAAATATACCTAGCTATTATATTATATATACTCTATTAACGGTCTTTAAACCCACTTGTTGATCAATACTAAGTGCAGCATACATTTTCAAAACACAAACCCTAATTCGATTTAAATACGCTAAAACAAGTACTTAGTGTTTTATTTTCCCGCTTGGTATTTCAAAATTTACAAATTGAATTATTGCGATAGCCGAGTAGGAGACTGTAGGACTGCGAAGTCAGTCAGTCATCTCGGGTTCAAACCCACGGCACACACCTCTGTCAATAAATCGTTAAGATTCGTCTTTTTGAAGATACTCATATAATTATGTGTATTTATTATATAAATTATCGTTCGCTAACGGTGAAAGAAACATCGTGAGGAAACCTGCATGCCTTAGAGTGCCAAAAAAGTACTTGAGAGTGTGTGAAGTCTACCAATCCGCACTTGGCCAGCGTGGAGGATTATGGCCTAACCCTTCTTATCATGAGAAGAGGCCTGAGCCTAGTAATGAGACATGTATTAGATAAAGGGCTACTATTATGTAAAAAGAACCTCCAAATTTCGAGAAAATTTCTGTTAACAAAATAAGATGTGATAAAAAGCTACCAATAATATCAATATTAACGACTCAGGCGTTTCAATTTCCATCTAATGCCTTACCTTATTTCGGTAGTATATTTTTATTTAGAAAAATTTAAACAAAATAGGTTTTCACTTACATTCAGTTGTTTGATATTATATTTTAAACAGTATTTTGTTATAAATTAAATATAAAACATACAAAACATGCAAATAAAAAAACATAATATCCAAGTGAGGATTAAAAAATTGATTTTATGGTATAATATAAATGTTTCGTAAACTGAGTGCACGGTTGGCATAGTGGTTAAAGCGGTCGCCTCACCGCTTTCAACTCCGCTGATGTTGTAGGTTCGGTCGCCACGTGAGACAAATCTTTGTGTGACTCGCAAAGATTGGTTCTGACTCCTAAAAAAAAAAAAATAACCGCAAAGTTGTTTCAAAGAGCTGGTAATTTATTTTATTTATCTTTACATTTAAAGGTAACGGTGTTTTATCTACCCTTTACCTGCAACTCATGTAGAGCCTCTTGACATCTGGATTAGGCTTAATCCCGAAGTTGAAATATAGACTTGGCAGGTAAACGGTTAGTGCCGAGCTAAAACCGTTGCTTTTTATTTAATTTTTGGTATCTGGATCAAATGCTTGTGTTGACGTTGATATTTATAAATCCTTTAGTGACAAGAAAACATATCAATAGTTTTTGTTGTTCTATCAAATTATTTTGTTGCCTATTTAGAATACCGAATTGACTAAAGTAACGTTAAGCAACAACAAAAAACAGTTTCTGAAGAAATTTAACAGTGCGATCAACCTGTTTGTTCATCAAACGTGAATATTTATTTTTAACAAGTTATTGGTGAAAATTTACATTGTCTTTGTATGTATGTAGAAGCTGTGGTTTCAAAAAATATCACTTTGTCGCATCCACCCTGTATAATGCATACGTGGCTTGACCCTTCCACATTAATGCTGGATGTGCTTTGTGTGTGTAAAATGTATGTTTGTGAACACCCCTGCGACACAAGAGTTATTCCTATTATAGGAATTGTTTAAAAAAAAAACAAATGTGTTGTCATTCTTATTACACTAAAAACACTACGCATAACAGCTACTCCATAAATTTTTATTCGACTTTCCGTCGACAATCAAAGCGCTGTAAATCACCGACCGGAGCGATATTTTTTCTTTATTTTTGTTTTGCACTGCACCAACAATTTTTCACCATCGGCGAAAACATTTTTGTTCAATGACGTGAATGTTTTTGAACGATAGATAACTCGTTCGGTAACTGACGGAAAATGCTGATCATGCTCTTCCTGTTTATCTCTTGCATTGGTTCGTAAATTTTAGGATGTGAATGATTTTAATACAAAATGCTTTCCTGCAAAAATATCGGTCAATATAGCGATATTTTTGCTCGATAAAATGTAACCTTGGCTTTCATTGCTGTTTTAATACAAAAATCAATTCCGAATAAAATAATTGAATGTTACCATTTATTTTGCTGGAACAAACGTTATCAAAATAATCATCATAAAACCCTTACACGTATTAAAAATATAAACCCTGTTTTTAAATACCCGCAAAAAACAAATAAGCTCGCATGTGTACATTTGATTGTCCATTAAGAGCGCTGGTATTGACTAACAAATAAAAAAATCCATTTAAAACCATTTTACATTCAACATTTCAGTACAAATAAAGTCGTGTTTTGGTAATATTCATAAAGTAAAAAGGTGACGTTTTGGCGCAGCGGATTATCGTTGCCGTCGGCCGCCATTGTATCGGATATGTCGCGATATGTGAGCACAATTGACCGGTGGCAGTGTGCTGAACCATAATCGACGAGCGGGCAATAATCGAGAAACGATATCTGTTTTTACGATGCCGTACTAAAGAAGGTACAAAGACTGATACGACAAGTGTGTAATATCTAATTGATTATTTTTTATAGCATTTAGCTATGCTTAGCAAATTATACTAAGAAAGGTTTGTATCCTACTTAAGATAGGAACAAATGGATGAACGTGACGTCACAAAATGACGTATCATACAGTTGAGAAATTTAGGGCTCCGGTAAGAGGCGACCGTAGCTGGATGGCTAAAGCGGGTGTGCAGTAAGGTCGCAGGCTCAAATCCTGCCGGTCCCATGGCTTTTTCAACTGTTTCTTAGTAAAAGTGTGTAATATTGTGTATTGTAAACAAATAAAACGTGAGAGGTATCAAGGGACGCCCGGATGGAATGAAGTTCCTTTCGATTAATTAGTGAAGGAATTGTAATAAAATTTTATTTTTTAAGTTAAAATAATATTTTTTTTTATTATTAACAAACTAGCTGACCCGGAGAACTTCGTACCGCCTAATTATTGGAGGCATATTTAGTAAGTCACAAACACACGACACAATACTTTTTTAATTTTATTGAAATTTGTTGCTTTTAGATTTTTATGAATATTAAAGAATTATAGTATAGATGCACAGCAAAGAGACGTTTACATTTCAAGTGTCATTTTACCATAGACAATTTTTTTTGAGTGAATACTGACAAATATTTACACTATAACTATCAAACTACATCTGTCCTTTTTTTTTTACGGTGGCCATGGTTAAGAAAAGAAGAAGAACTATAGTATGGCCAACGAGACGAGATAAAGAATGTAAACAAACGGACCGTTACTGAGTTACATTGCGATAGCGAGGGATTATTATCTCTGTCCTTATCATTCGTACGCGCAGTTGACGTCAATTGATCGACAACAGCTGTCGTTTTGTGTTTCGTGGTACAGGAAAGCAGTCAGGTACCACAGTTGTCAACATTTGGTCCGCCATTTTGTGATCAAGTTCATTCCTGTTTGGATTGCGTTGGAAGTGATACATATTTTTTCGTCTCCGTATTTGCTTGGTTTTTTGTTGTTATTATTCCGTTTCTGTTAGTTTTATTTTTGATTTTTGCTGTTATTACTTAGTTTTAATATATTTATGTTATATTTTTTATGTTTTTGACAATATAAGTTCCTTGTCAGTCTTTTAGTTATCTAGTGTTTCTTTAGTTTATTTCCTATTTTCTTAATATAATTTATTTCCTTTTCGCCTGGTTTCTTTACCTCAACCCAATCCACAACAATAATAATTTATTCAAATAAAAATGTTTTGAACCCCTAAAAATTTGTTTACATTTTTTATCTCGTCTGGTTGGCCTTACATCTGTTATCGAGAAAATAAAGAATTCAAACAACTATAATATTTAAATTGTTGGTATTTTAAAACTATTTTCCAGAAGTTATATTGAAGCTATATATCCCTCAACTCCTTAAAATGCATTGTCCCTTTTGTAAAAAGTGGATGGAACGGCAGAACAAAAATAATAACTGTCCAGGTTGTATTAAATTATTAATTAATTTCAGTATTTCTCCAATTAAATGTTTCTTTTTTTTAACATGAGATGACAAAACCAAGGATGTTAAAGTAGGAGCGCAACAAAAAGTCTCCAAATCTATGGACAAAACAATGGAACGTTCGGATACACGGGTTTTTTTTACATGAGATGACAAAACAATGGAACGTTCGGATACACTTATTATTATAATAAAAATATTTTCGAGAGTTGGTAACACTGTAAGGTTGGCACCCATCAAACATGTCAACACATTAATTATTTTTATATTTTGAAATTTAAATACACGATGTTATGAGCAAAGTTGATATTATGTTGTCGATTCAAAAGTCTTGTTTTAATGCGTTCTTCAATTCGAGTGGAACTGAGAGTACAAAATACCGTCAAATGTTTGACAGAAAGTAAGTGGTCAACTTTTATATGGGAGAATGGAATTGTTGTCTTACTCTATCTTACTCGCAATTTTTCCTTATTTGCTCACCGTTTAGACCTACCCTGGACTACGACAAACATTTTAAAACCAAAATCAGCTCAATCGGCCCAGCCGTTCTCGAGTTTTAACCAGACTAACTTCGTTCCAAAAATTAAATCTCACACAACTTCACACAACATCATCTAAACCCAAACTATGCAGAACTATTACTATGGGTACTAGAATAACTGATACTAATACAAAAATACCTTTTATTTTGTAAATACATACTTATTATTCATAGAAACACCTAGACCAACACAAACCTCTATGTTCATGCAAACAAAGATTTGTTTTGAACGGGAATCGAAACCGCGACCACTGCGTAGCAGGTAGTTAGCACTACCGAGTCCACTATTTGTCGATTGTGGTTGATCATAAGCTGTAAGTGTGCATGAAAGAGCCTCCCCGAGTGACGTAGAAAACGATCCTCTACGTCCGGCGCACCCTGGGCAATTCATAAGTTCTCTAAAGCGAATTGGCTAATCCTTTCACCACGATGGCAAGTCAAAATAAAATTTGACATAGCCATCGACACGACGAAGAAGAAGAAGTGTGTATGTACATACATACGCAGTAACTAAAATCTAACGGGAATTAACGCGGCTATGCATTATTTTCCTTTTATGCATTTTACAACCGTTACAACAATATCCTAAATTTTATTTTTTAATTGTTTCATTAAACTCATCTCGAAAAATATTATTTTAAATTAATCTATACTAATATTATAAAGAGGTAAAGTTTGTGTGTTTGTTAAATTGTCAGGGGTAATCTCGGAATCTACTGCACCGATTTTAAAAATTCTTTCACTAATAGAAAGCCACATTATCGCTGAGTGTCATAGGCTATATAAAAAACCGAAAAATTAAAAGGTTTTTACGTGGTAGTCCGTTTTGTAAAGAGAATCGGCGAAAAAACATTCGAATGAAAACGTTTCTTACGAACGCTGCCTTAACTATGAAAGATATATATTTTTGAACATTATGCCCAACGAAGTGGGCACGGGTCAGCTAGTATTTAGATAAACAAGTATGAGTTTTAAATTAAAAGGACAATCGTGAGGAACCAATTTGATTGCATTTCAATTATCAAACGAACATGAGTAATACAATTTCAATTTCATCTTACTTTTTTCATGGGTATCATTCCATTCCCTCGAGGGTACTTCCCCAATACATTTACGAAATGAACTTAATTAAGGTTCTATTACTTACTTTCTTTAGTGGGCAGATGTTTATTCCTAGTAGGTATTGGCCGCCTGTCGTCATTTTTCGAGCTTACATGAACGTGTATTTGAGTGTTTACTACAAAAAAGGATAAAAGTGGTATATTGATGTTGTAAACTGCCTCGATAGTCTAGTGGTTAGAGTCTCCGAGATCGGGCAAGGTTTTATTTGTGAACTTTCCGTCAGGAAAATTACAATAGCTGCACGGAGTTGGAATTGTGTTCGGTGGATGGCGTTAGACTCATCCCCTATCCAGACCTAAACATATCAGTTCAAATTCAAAGTTGTTCACCTCTGTCACACAGTTCTGGGAAATATAGGCGCGATGTTATTAATGTTTACTGGTGGCAGAGCTCTTGTGAATGAGCTCGAGGGCGGCAGCACCACCGTCTCACCTTTATCCTGCCGCCAAATAGTAGTGCTTGCTTACTGTGTTCCGGTTTGGTGGTGAGACCAGGCCCTGAAATTACTGGCACATGAGGCATAACACCGTAGTCCTCAGCTGCAGCGACGCATCTACCATCTGCTTGAGTGGATTGTTGATGTCCATGGGCTGTACTCCACTTACCATCAGGTGGACTACACGTTCGTTGACTGTGGGCAATAGTAAAAAAATATATATGTTATGTTATGTTATTGTTGTTTACGTAGTGAACAAGCTTAGTACCTGATGATCAGTGTAGAGTGCAGCTCCGTCTAAGTTGCTTTTAAGGACTACGATGTAATACTTGATGTACCAGTAATTTTTGGACCAAATCAAATCAAATCAAATCAAATCATTTATTTCCATGGGCCCCAAGTGGCGCTTGAACACGTCAAAACAAACATCATAACACAAAAAATATAAAATTAAAATAAAACTTAGCTAACTAAATTATAATACTTATTGTAATAAAATGATTTGACACCGGAGCTTAGATTGACTTTAATTCAACTTAGAGAGTTGAATTAAAATCAATCCAAGTACCAGCTCCGATGGGTATTGCATCATGAGAAGAGCTGGTGAGAAACTCATGTGCACCATCTTTTCAAATAATTCATACAAGACCTTATCTCACCACCGCCAATTGAAACACAGAACTGCTTACACCACTCATACAATCTAGCTCGAGCTTACATAACATAACATCACGCCTATATTACCCAGAAGGGTGTTGCAGAGGTGTACAATACCCACACTTCACCTGTTATGATTTAGGTCCCATGGGAGAGGGTGTGAGCCATCCACTAGTCACAATTCAACTCCGTGATGCTATCTATGCTATGTAAGTAGCAATCTAGTAGTGAAATTAGGTTAGAACACATTATAAGATACAAATTGTAATGTTGATGTAGTGTGCCTTAGGCAGTAGGAGCAAATAAACATTGACTTAGGCTACCCTGTTTGAAATTTAGGTACAATACGGAAATTTGTATATACAGAGCATATGAGATGAATATATATTATTAATGTTGATTTTAATTATGCTTGTCTTTATAGTTGTTTTGAATAGATGTTATAAAATAGCTTATAGTTAACATATATGTCAGGTACAAGTTGATCGATAAAAGGAGGTGTTTTTTTAACAACAAAGATTTTTTTTTCAATATTGTTAGATAAAAAAAAACTTGCAACAAATTATGGTTTATTTTTGTCAATTTAAGCAGTCAAATAAAGATACTAGCATAAAAATAAATTGTATTCAGATTAACCATAACAATATTTTTTTAAATTTTCAGATTGATACTTCTGATTGAACCAACTCTTCCTGATTCTTCTAATAATCTACCATATTAAGAATACATTCCCTTTATGGGACCCACCTCCGTGGGACATTCTGTATATTGCTTATACTTGGTAATAGGCTTGATATGGCAATGAGGGCAAAAAAATAATAACAAATTTGATTCCAATGGATTTTTATTTCATGACTGAAGTGGATAAGGCGCTAGATACGTAGACTCAGCCAACCACCCAGTTCGAGCCCACTGGAATCATATGTTTCAACCGAAATTATGCATAAAATTACATTCGGATCCAGATATTTACCACAAGACAAGACAAAAAATAACTTAATGTAACTTACATATAGGAAAGGGTAGAAGCCTCAAACATAGATGTATTTGCTATGACACTCGCTTCCTTTAGGCACCTTCTTGTACAATTATATCGATCCTAAATGTGTGTAACATGTACACAAAAACTTTAAATAACATTTTTTATACATTATATACATATTCTCTTAATTTGTCTTGCCTTGTTTGTTTTTCAAAATAATTTGTTTAGTAATAATAACATATTTTTTTTATACTACGCCGACAGCGAACGAACGTGTAGTCCACCTGATGGTAAGTGGAGTACAGCCCATGGACATCGACAATCCACAAACGCAGATTATAGATGCGTCGCTGCAGCTGAGGACTACGGTGTTATGCCTCTTGTGCCAGTAATTTCAGGGCCTGATCTCACCACCAAAACGGAACACAGTAATGGAAGCACTACTATTTGGCGGTAGGTTAAAGGTAAGACGGTGGTGCTGCCGCCCTCGAACTCATTCACAAGAGCTCTACATCCAAAATATGCATGCTTGTCAAAGTTTGTAATCTCAATAACTAAAGTTACAATGTGAATGCTATGCATACCAATTATTTGTAGAATTACATATAATTTAAGCAAATTAATGTTAATATTGAATATCTTTGTAATGTTACTGTTGTCTGTTGGTAGTGCTTATAAATAAATTAAAAATAAATAAATACCTGCTACAGTTTTAAATCTAAACTATGTTATCACCTTGTGGGAAAAGTCAACTATATCACTTTCATGAGCCAAACGGCTCCATTTTCATTGCCTGTTCCGCTCCATATATTTTCAAGCTTTTGTTGGTTCCAAAGCATGTTTGTGGAAATCGCTTGAGGATACAATAATTTACGGGAACGTAACTCTGTCTATGTTATCTTCAATAAATCTAACGTTGAATGTGTTAGATAAAATCAATCTATCCAGCGGAAATGTTTCGCTACTTTTAAAGTTGACATTTTAATATATTATCGCCCACAAGTTTCTGGCTAAGAACTAACACTATCATAAGTGATAAAAGAAATTTATTATGTTTAAAAATAAAAGGTATCGATGCGCCTTTGTATTAATGTAAAGTGATTTGAGATGCCTTCCATCGACTTTTCAAATACTCGGACGTTTATTTTTTATCCTACGCCCACAGCGAACAAACGTGTAGTCCACCTGATGGTAAATGGAGTACAGCCCATGGATATCAACAATCCACAAAAGCAGATTATAGATGCGTCGCTGCAGCTGAGAACTACGGTGTTATGCCTCATGTGCCAGTAATTTCAGGGCCTGATCTCACCACCAAACCGAAACACAGTAATGGAAGCACTACTATTTGGCGGCAGGTTAAAGGTGAGACGGTGGTACTGTCGCCCTCGAGGTCATTCACAAGAGCTCTACCACCAGTTAAAACGTAGATTAATATATTTTTAATATACCTAATGGTAGTAGTTTCTATTGCTCTGATTATTTTTTTCGTCTTAAGTCTTACTCTGAATGATCGAACTGATTCAATTTATATATCCGTCGCAAATAGAGCAAAATATTACAACATGTGGGTTGAATTTTTTCTTCCCACATTCAGGATATAACTTTGAGTACATTAGTTCCATAAAAATATGATATTAAAATGTGCGATAAGAAATTGTCGTTTCAGTCTGTTTCTTCGCTCGTTTCGCCAGGATTATAAAAACATCTTGCGGGAAAAGAGCGCTTGTTGAAAACTCTCAGCATAACAAATGAGGAAGAAACACGTTTTCGTTTGAAAGTCTCGACAGTGAAGAATAACACGTTTTAGTAGTTTAAATAAATATGATGAAAAGAGTCGTCTCTTTAATTGTTCCTCGAAACTTTAAACACGAACTAATGTTAAAAATTTCTTCTTAATAGTTACATGTAGAAAAAAAGTGAAGTAAAAACTGCATTGGACTATCGATTGTCGGATAAAAACATACTAATGTAAAGCCTAAAAGATGAATATTGCATGACCCCTTCAATTCCCCATTATAATAGCAGCAGCCCTGTATCTTATCCATGTTCCGCTACTGGGCTCGGGTCTCGTCTCATGATGTAAAGGGTTAGGCCATAGTCCACCACGCTGGTAGACTTAACACACCTTCGAGCACTTTTTAGGCACTCTCAGGCATGCAGGTTTCCTTACGATGTTTTCCTACCTTGCTATTTATACACATATCCTCGAAAAAACAAATCTAAACGATTTATTGACAGAGGTGTGTGCTTTGGGTTCGAATCCAAGACCTTTGACTTAGCAGTCCGACGGACTCCCACTCGGCTTTCAGTGCTATTCCCTATAGATTTTAATTTATCATGCAACGTGAAAGCCCAAGAGTTATAAATGTAGTAATGTTTACCATACTCGGTGTGGGATGGTTAAAAATTCAGACTTCATTTTGTTATTATGAATAAATTATAAATTTTGTCAACCACGATATTTTAAATTAAAGTGGTCAATACCTACTATAGACCATACCTTTTTACTAAAGATTACATGGCAGAAATTTTGCAGTAATTGAGATTTTTGTTTCTAACATTTTTCACAAATATACCATGAATCAAGCGTGTTATCTTGGAGTTCCACTCAATTGCCCGAATTTTACGCGAATACGCATAATAAAATGAAAGGAATGAGTCCGTGTTTTTTTTTCGTTTTGATAATCATTTTTTTATTATTTTTTCTGTATCTATTTATGTCACACGTTAAAAATAAAGTCGATAAATCAGCACGCCTATGTTTTCCACAAGGTAGGCAAATACCTGATATGTATCAAATGGGTACAATAAAATTCTGCTTGTGAGGATTTCCTGGCAAAAAAATCGGCTTGCATCCAGAAAAGCTGGCTGGTTAAATGTATGGCATAGGATAAGGTCACAGAGAGTCGAGCTGGTTTGGTACACGAATAAAATAAACCGAGATTGAGTGTTACATTCACGAGAGGAAAAAAGTTATTCTTTTTTTTGTTTGGAAAAAAGATTGTTGAGATTTGAATCATGGTAGAGGTGAGCCTGTAATATATTCGACTAGTTCCTGTTTTGAGTTCAAAGTGTTTCAGGAAAATTGTGTGCGAAACTCGATTTTTAGTTGTCAAATTGAAATTTTGGTGTCATCGACGTATAAAAATGTGGCGAAACGTTTATTATGAAGCCGAACTGTTTTTCTTCAAGAATGAAAAAAGAATACTAATTAATAATTTCAACCTACATATTTTTTTTCTAATTGACGAATCGACTTAAAAAAATAAAAGGATTTAAATAACACCAAAAATTGTATTTGATGTGAGTGTTTCTAGACTGAAAATTGCAAAAAATGGATTAGCACCGACATAAAAAACTTTTTCAGTTTTTTCCAAGTCGATTTTTTTTTAATAGTTTTATTTTTTTCTTTTTAGTGGTTAGCAATTTTATAAACTTTTGTTTAGCTGATAGTAATAACAGAATGTGGCATCCCAATCTGAGAAGGTTTCGAGGCACTATAAAAGTGTACATGATACATCTGCTTACCCTTCAAGGCAATACATATGCGTGATGTTATGTTATGTAGTGGTGGAAACAATACATGGACACACTATTGCAAAAAAACCATTGATCAGTTGTTTGTTTTTGAAGAGTTCCGTTGCCTGTCTAGCCCAGTGCCGTTAATTTTTAAGACCAAAGAAATTAATAGTAGGATGAAACCCATTAGAAAAGGAGGAGAATATTATAAAAATTTAAGGAAAAATAATTTACGGGCGATCTGAGGTCGGGAAGAGGGGGAGGGGGGGGGTTTTAAGGGTAAAAAACGGATTTTCTCGATTTCCGGCAAAACTAAAAGTCCTATGGAAAAAAGTTGAATGGCAAAGTTGTTGGTAATAAAAAGATCTAAAACTTTTGTATTTACTTTTTTCTCATATAACCTCAAAATGTATGTAAAAAATTCAAAAAACCAAGTTTTTGGTTTTTTATTTTTATCTTTTACAAACAATAATTTTTTTTCACGAAATTTGGTGAAAACTTACCTTTTTATGTTCCAAATACGCTGTAATTTATTTGATTAGAAATATTTATGTTTTCACCGTTTTTTTTAATTAATATCGATTTTTTACCCGTATTTTCGATCGAAAAATCACCTGTCAAAATATCAGCTTTTTTCAAAAAGTTGGTATGTATTTTGTTCCTTGAAATGTCTTCTTTCTGATGGTGAAAAAATATATATATGTTTCTATAGTAAATCTTCACAGAAAATGCAAAACAAAGATCGAAAAATACTATTAATATATAATTAACATATACAATTTTGAGTTATTTATTAAAATTTACACTTCAATTACTCGAAAAACGTAAGATTACATGTTACATTGATAAAATATTAATTTTATTAACTTATTTGTTTGTAAATAGCTCAATTGTATATAGTGTATATATTAATTATATATTAATAGTTTTTTACGATCTTTGTTTTGCATTTTCTGTGAAGATTTACTATAGTAACATATATATATTTTTTCACCATCAGAAAGAAGACATTTCAACGAACAAAATACATACCAACTTTTTGAAAAAAGCTGATATTTTGACAGGTCATTTTTCGATCGAAAATACGGGTAAAAAATCGATATTAATAAAAAAAAAAGGTGAAAACATATATATTTCTAATCAAATAAATTACAGCGTATTCGGGACATAAAAAGGTAAGTTTTCACCAAATTTCGTGAAAAAAAAATATTGTTTGTAAAAGATAAAAATAAAAAACCAAAAACTTGGTTTTTTGAATTTTTTACATAAATTTTGAGGTTATATGAAAAAAGTGTAAATACAAAAGTTTTAGATCTTTTTATTACCAACAACTTTGCCATTCGACTTTTTTCCATAGGACTTTTAGTTTTGCCGGAAATCGAGAAAATCCGTTTTTTACCCTTAAAACCCCCCCCTCCCCCTCTTCCCGACCTCAGATCGCCCGTAAATTATTTTTCCTTAAATTTTTATAATATTCTCCTCCTTTTCTAATGGGTTTCATCCTACTATTATTTTTTTCACTTTTTATCATTTTTTAAGGGATCTACCCTGGGCTAGTCGCCGAGGTTCTTTATCAAATACTAATAAATTATTTATTAAAACCTTCTTTACACCATAAGAAGTAAAATACCGAAAACTGCATTGAAATCAAGAGAATACTTTCCAAGATAATTGTGAACATACAAAGTTACACACGGATTGAATACAAAACCTCCTTTGTTTTAAGTCAGTTAAAAAGTTATTTTTTCAATGAGATGACAATTTAAAACGTCGTGCGTCATGTCAACATGAATTACAATGGAAAGTTGGTATTTATTATAATTCTAATAAAAATTTAAAAAAAACTTATTTTTCTATTCATGGATGCAGTTTAACAATTTATTGTTTATTATTTACTAATGTAAAAAAAATCAAAATACAACCAGCTGCTATAATAATACCAGAATCACAAATGAAATCTCGACAATTTTCCCCCTTCATGAAAGTGACAACTCCAACACGATTTCTTTTGTTCCTGTCCCAAACAGGGTCCACTCGCAGCTCCACTCCATATATTTTGCAGCCATATTTACGGGTTGTGTAGCATATTTGTGGAGATCTTTTGGGGAGAACCATTATGTTTGCTTATTAATACTCAAAATTGGGTTAGCTATAGAATTTGCTAAAGCATTCTACTCAATATAAAAACCAGATGACCGTTATTCCTTTTTTTTGACTTTTCAGGAGAGCGAAAAGATATTTTCAAACTTTGTGGGACTTTAATAGCAATAATAAATGTTGGTATGCTATTAAATTTGAAACAATTATTTTTCGTTTCATTAAAATAATAAGGATAAAATTTACTATGAAATATATTATTATATTATTATTCAAATTTATATCTAGTTTTGTTCAAACATGGTTAATTTTTTTAAAACCTTTAATTATATACCTACATACGTCATTATCGACGTAAATAAGAATATACGTTCTTCTACTTCGTCGTGTCGATGGCTGAGTCGAATTTTATTTTGACTTGCCATCGTGGTGAAAGGATTAGCCAATTCGCTTTGGAGAACTCGCGAATTGCCCAGGGTGCGCCGGACGTAGGGAATCATTGTGTACGTCACTTGGGGAGGCTCCTTTCATGCACCCCCTATACCTATACGTTGTTTTGGCTCAAATGCCGATTTTGGAATACACAAAGTGACGTATAAGTTTATACGTTCCTATGGTTCTTGGTCCTTGAGATATTGTGAAACTAATAAATTTAAGTTGTAAATAATTCAAATTTATTTTGTGTAACTCGTGACACGTTAAAAATATATATATAAAATTGGATTTTTAAATTAGATAGAACGCTAGAAGCAATCACACTATCAAATGGTCCCAATGACTATGCCAAATACACACATTCACTTACACAAGCACACCCAGTCTCAGAACAAATATTTGCGAATCACACAAAGATTGTGTGATTTGGGCATCGAACCAACAACACCAGTGAAGTGGAGAGCGGCGAGGTGCCCACTTAAACCACTACGTTGTTCTGGTTCTATTCAAAAGGCGTCATATACATTGACGTTTTTTGGAATTTATGATATTTACATTAATTAAAATTAAAAGTTAAAAAATTAAAATAATTTAAAGTAATTTTAGTATGTCATAAAGGACCATAATAAGGAATTGATTTGTTATTTTGATTTTTATTGTAGTTACGTTCATCTGGCATTTTGTATCGATAAAGGAAACTTTGATAAATAGAAATTCATAGCTAAGATAGGTATTAATTCCAAAAGAGACTGGGAATTTCGAGATTGCAATTCAAAATAATTTTGTGTGTTCTTATATAAAAAAAAAATCATTTTGACGATACATGTCCACGACATTTTGAAGAACCAGTTCTTGTTCATATAAATATATTAATAAAAATAGTATCCACATGCACAGTGTTCCTTTGAAATCATATTTTCCTGGATAAGGACTTTAATAATTTTTCATACATCAATCATATAAAGCCCTCACTTCCAAGTGCCTCCTCGTTGCTAGTCATATAACATAGATCAAAGCAAAGCAAATGTATGGTTAAATAAACTAAAAGCTCTAAACGCAAGGATAAGCTCTTTTATGTGAATCCTTTGACCTTTTGACCTTAGAAAAAAAATGTTGAAGCTGATAACGAGGTATCTATGTATGTATAAAGAAAAAGTCATAGTCCATGGTAAGCCAAACGACTATTATGCCAAATAGTTAGTAGATAGTTCTCTCTCTCTCTAGTCTCAGTTGCTGGACTGATTGCAAAGAGCCTCCAGACCAACACCTTAAGTTTGTTATTATCTTATTAATCTATTTCAATTTTATTTTTTTTCTCCCAATCGTGTAATTTAATGTCAAAATGAAAATGAAAGAAAATTCATTGGGTTTTAATAAATTAGGTTAAGTTTGTATTTGTAACAAGCTGACCCGACAGACGTTGTCCTGTCCTAACTATGCATACATTATCTGTGACGATATTTGCAGCACGCCTTCTGTCAATGTTATGTCAAACCCCATAAAGTACATTCAAAAAGTTCATACTGTCAAAAGTGCTAAGGTTACGTTAGAAAATTTAATATAGTGGTTAAGTATTCTTAAATTTTATCATTTTCTAGTCTTTTATTTCATAAGAACCATCTCCTGACTATAACAAACACAACATAAAAAGAATCAGCGAAATCGGTTCAGCCGATCCCGCGTGATGCCGTGACAACGGAAAACGGATTTCATTTTTATATATATAGATGTAGTTTAATGAACGGCATGATGTTAATGAATGTTTGTTTTGTGTTTTAATTATGATTATTATTATTTATGTTTTTTTCGATGTATTAAGAATTATGATCCTATGTTGTCTTAATAAATAAATTATTATTATTATTATTGGTTTATGTTACCATATCTCGGGACTACAGAGTCCCGGAACTTTGGTAGGCATGTGTGGGGCCGAAGCCAACAGCACAGAGGCCCGATAAACACTTTACTCTAAATGTAATGAGGCTTATTATTTACTGGTGGTAGAGCTCTTGTGAATGAGCTCGAGGGCGGCAGCACCACCGTCTCACCTTTAACCTGCCGCCAAATAGTAGTGCCTACATTACTGTGTTCCGGTTTGGTGGTGAGATCAGGCCCTGAAATTACTGGCACATGAGGCATAACACCGTAGTCCTCAGCTGCAGCGACGCATCTATAATCTGCTTTTGTGGATTGTTGATGTCCATGGGCTGTACTTCACTTACCATCAGGTGGACTACACGTTCGTTCGCTGTGGGCGTAGTATTAAAAAAAAAAAAAATGTGGCTCGCGTTAGGCAGCTGGACCAAAAGCCAGATGCTAAACGTGGTTCTTTTGGACACGGCACGTATTGTGAGGAGGTTCCTCTCTCTCTAGAGCCATAACCATCGGCAGCTTGGTCCCTGCACCTGATATCGGTAGGACACTGTATTTTATATTTTTGTGTATCTTTTATAAATATCATATTTAAAAATATATATATGAAATAAGTTAAATATAAAATAAAGAGAAATAATAATATAATAATAAAAATAATTTATTTCCTCACCAACATCTTACATTTATGATAAATGAGAAAATCACATAATAGTCTTTCAAAAATTAGACAACGGGTCTAAATCGCGTAATTATTATAAAGGTAAATAAAACCTATGCTCGACGTATGATGCAAGTCATTTCGAGACATCTAGTAACGTTCAAACTTTTTTTTTGTAATAATATAAAAAATATAAGTTATTGCTGTTCCTTGATATGAACTTATTGTACACAAGTAGGGGTATATAACGTTTGTAAAGAAAGATATATTATTAAACGCTATTTCAGAATCGATCCCTTGCTCCAATTGTAAACCAATAACAATACCAACCAAATCTACAAAATATATAGTCAAATTAATTAATTAAGCAAGTTATGTTAAACAAAATAAATAAAATAACAGTTATTTTTATAAGATCAACTAAAGAAATATCTGCGTTACAATTAGCAGTACCATTTTCAAACCCGGCTCTATCACCCCGGCTGCTTCGATGACCACGACCACGTCCGCCTTTCTGTTGCCTTTGTATTTCTTTGTAAGGCATATTTTTACAAATAAAATATTGAAATGCATGGCTCTGGGACCACAATGCAAGCAATATAAGGGGGCCAAATTACAAATGTGGTTAATCTTTTAACAAACCTCGATAAATTTATATTAAATTAGAAATATCAAAGGGGCCATAATTCCTGCGAAGACCGCATTAGCACCTTCTCGTTTACTGCATACCTTGTAAGTTTTATTTAATATTTTGTGGCGTAATGTGTAATTACATAGTAAACTTTACATTATTTTTTTGCAAAATATTCTATGTGGCAGTTATAATAACTATAAATATTAAGTTACTTCCTATTCAGAAAAATCGCAAAAAACTTTTCGCATTCAGATATAAAGAATCATAATAATGCTGAACGAATGTCAGGTTAGTGTTGATTCTACATGCAGGGTGTGAATGACATCAAGGAAAAACTGCTTACCAGTGCGGCTGACGTATGATAAAAATCAATAAATTGCATTTGGTTGTATTAGGTTTTATATTAGTATGTTCGTAGGACTTTGGGTGACTCGGAATACACCTACATCGCAGCGTATAACTGCTCATACCATTAAATTGCTTCTCGAATAGCAATGATAAATATCTTAGTCGTTCCAGTCTATGTCCTCGCCCATTACACAAGGGTTTTAAAAATGCATCTTGTGGGAAAATTGCGCTTGTTGAAAACTTTTCGCATAATAAATGAGAAAGAAACTGCGATTAAGTGGATAAAATAAGTATTATACTATCTTAAATGCCGTTTGATACTTCAACTATACAATATTATAATGAAAGTTTATATTTTAAAGTAATTATATATTAACAGAAAGCTAAGTATAGAAGCTGCTTCAATCAATAATTTATCTGTGAGCTTAAATTTACCGCATTAAGTCGATTCAAGACTCGCGAAACTGAATGTTTTTTGGATGTTTGACGATTGCCAGAGAGTATGTTATTATATGAGATATTAATCAATTGGTCAAAAAATACAGTTAAGTAAATAAATATACAGCTTAAAATCAATTTATTTTTTCTATCAGACGAAGTGTTTCCGTCTCTTATTTAAAACAAAATTACTGTATTTTTATGACTTTTAACTGATTTGTACTATATTAATTAATAGCTTTCGTCGCTAAGATTAATAATTTAAGCGTATAAAAATATGAGTAGATCTAATTATTCTAAAAACTAATCGTCCAGTGTGCCTACTGAACTGGAGCTGAATATTGACTTAATTGAATCTTGAAAATGATGTTTGTTCAAAACATGACCGTGGCATATTTTCGACGCGACGATCGAAACAGTCTTAAATTGTCTCCCTTGGGTAATATAATATATATTATACATGAATTTGGGATCTTATATAAAACCAAATATGCTGATAGCTTTACTTTCAAACAAGATCTTCTTCTTAAGTATAATGGCATTTTGGTTTCATTGTTTTTGTCCAATAGGTAGCAACTTCTATTCCCTTGCTTGTATTAGGTCTTCACGGGCACATGTAAAGGAGACAAGGGTCACGAAAGCAGGTGAGCCATTCTTTGAATAGGAAATCCACAATTGCACGAGGTGTCATTTGTGACAACAAACAAGATAAGATTTAGATATATTATGTGGGTTATAGGATTTTTTTTACACTAACTTTTTGTTGTTGCTTTCACATAAAAAAAAAATAAAAAAAATCTTTTTGTACTATTCCGTAATATGTTTCACGAAACTTTACATCACAAAAATATCTAAAGTTATACTAAAACTTGTTAGTTTCTATTCATCACAAGAGTTTCAACTTATTTATATACGTCGAGATACACCAAACTTTCAATTTCACAATATTTTCCACTCTTGGGACTCAAAATCGAGTTCCGCTCATCAAGTTTTCCCCAAACACTTTGAATTCAAAATGGGAACTAGCAAATATATTTCAGGCACACCTCTACCACGATTTAAATCTCGACAATATTTTTTCCTTTCATGAAGGTGACAACTCAATACCGGTTTATTTCGTTCGTATCCCAAATCTGATCGACTCTCAGTAAACTGTTCTGTTCCATACATTATACCTGCTGGCTTTTGTTGGACGAAAGCTGAGGAAACTGCAGAATATACAGGAATAAATTATTCCTTATTTGCAATGTAAAATTTAGGTAGGTAAAGAAAGAAAGAGGAAAGAAAGAAAGAAAATTTTTATTGGCACAAAACATAAAATACATACATACAGGAAATACGATCAAATACAGTTATACAGTCTGTACCAAAAGGCCAGCAGCTCAGCATAATTCTAAGTGACTGCAATGAACTACAAGTCACCTAACGCTGATTTTCAGCTGCAGGCCACGAAAGCCGTACGCTCAAAACTACTAAAATAAAATTTAACTTTAATCAATATCCGTTGAAATTAAAAAGTAAAAAGAAAGGATACACCATATATAAATAAATAAAACCTGTTTACAAATTAAAAAAAAAACACAAAATTAATATAAAACAATAACAAATAATATATGTTTAAATCAAATAAGTAAGTAAGTAATAGGTCAGTAAGTAGGTATGATTAACTTACCCGAGCGTGGTTGAGTCACGTTATTTGTATGTATGTATTATATTATTATTATTATATTATATATTTGTATGTATTTACAAATGTTTTTGGACGTTAAATATTGCAAAACTTAGTATAATACTAATTAATACGTCAATTCAATTAAATTATGCCGTTTGTAGAACAAAATTTTTGCTGTGATACCTGAGCCAAAGTATGTTTTTAATAATTGTTCTGATTAATACGCACGCCATTTTATAAAGTCTAACATTAAATACTTGAAATAAATCCAGTAGCAGTGATAAATTCAGCCTTATCACCTTTCAATTGTTAATTAATTAATTATTGGTTTGATTTATATTTATGCCCTTGTGTAATGGGCGAGGACATAGACTGGAACGACTAAGATATTTATCATTGCTATTCGAGAAGCAATTTAATGGTATGAGCAGTTATACGCTGCGATGTAGGTGTATTCCGAGTCACCCAAAGTCCTACGAACATAATAATATAAAACCTAATACAACCAAATGCAATTTATTGATTTTTATCATACGTCAGCCGCACTGGTAAGCAGTTTTTCCTTGATGTCATTCACACCCTGCATGTAGAATCAACACTAACCTGACATTCGTTCAGCATTATTATGATTCTTTATATCTGAATGCGAAAAGTTTTTTGCGATTTTTCTGAATAGGAAGTAACTTAATATTTATAGTTATTATAACTGCCACATAGAATATTTTGCAAAAAAATAATGTAAAGTTTACTATGTAATTACACATTACGCCACAAAATATTAAATAAAACTTACAAGGTATGCAGTAAACGAGAAGGTGCTAATGCGGTCTTCGCAGGAATTATGGCCCCTTTGATATTTCTAATGTTAAGTCCAATGCTGATCGTGATCTCAAGAGGCCGACGCTACCAGTAATATAATAGGCAGGTTAATTGGAAATTGCGGCATGACATTATTACCAAGAACATATTATTATTATGTTTGAATACCGGAATGTTCCTGCCCAAAATTAGCTATCTTGCTACCGCGTCCGACATCAAAGTAAATATAATTATGTAGATGGAATAACGTGATGCGCATAACATATTTTCAAATATGGTAAGTAATTAATGAATAAAGTGTATCTAATCAATATTGAGTAACACAGAATAACTGTACTAGAAATAAATTAACTATATTAATTTATAAATTAGCTATATTAAGCTATTAATAATTGAATATAATTATTATATTATTTAAATATTCGTTTGCAAAACTTCAGTATAAGGTTGTCACATATTCTATTCATTGATCAAGATTTTTGAAAGTTTAGGCACTTTATTTAACAGGTTTAGTGTCTCAGGTTCAATTTTCTGGTCAGGCAAAGTGTCATTTGTGAACTTTCCGTCAGGAAATTTACTTATAATAATTGAATAACTGTGTGAGAAAATGGCACAGAAACAGAAACACCAAAGTAATTCCGCACAAAATATGACTCGATGTTACTAGCGACTCGGAACATTGACTAATTAGATCATAAATTGTACCTTTCAAACCACGCTTGTTTATTTTTTTCTTGAGCGCAGAACGCTATATTGTGTGTGCCACTTTCCCTGGCATTAATAACCCGTTGTTTCAGAATATTACGAAGCAAACGATGGGTTTATACAAGACCGGTAGTAGTAGGATTGTAGGTCAATGTAATAAATAATTCAGATTGAAATAGGGGTAATTTTGTAATTCCTTAGAGTTATTATTGCGTAGTAGTTAGATTAACTGCTTAGTTAATGTTTAACAGTTACAATATTTAAAATTTATTTAAATTACTCAACTGAATCAGTTACACTAAAACTGGACTCTAATGTAATTAAGAAATAGCTTGGAGAATGACGATAAAAACAAACTCGGTTTACGTATAGCTGCTCTTGAACATTTGAGAAAATCATTCAAATTATGAAATACGGGTGTTACGTATTTAGTAGACCGCGGTTTCGCCTATATTTTTAGGCATTTTCAAGAGAGTGCGACACATCGCGCCTTAGTCGCAGCAAGTCAGTATATTCTGATTCTGATTCATGAAGCTGATAGCTAAAAAAATATAACGCAGAGGCTCAGGCACTTGAAAATATATCTCTTAAAATATCTAATCAGTATTTTATTGTAAATAAATGTTTATTTAAATACTTTCAGATCTTAGGATAAATGTTCTTAGTACAACATTAATTTTAAGCACAAAAACCAATGATATAATTTCTTTCCTTTTAATGTTTTAATTAAACTCCTGAAAACTATGAAGCGAACAGCTCTTGTAAAGATAAACGTAAACAAGTGAAACTACATTTAAATTCACTTAAGTTAAAATGCACTCAAACTTGCTATAAGTAAATGAAACAACTTACTTAATGTTATGTTACTGAAGTCATTAAAACGTTTCTGTAGTTTTATTATGGTTTTTTGTGAGGTTATAATGCAATGGATAAGGCATCGGTCTTACGATAAAGAGATCGTGCGTTCGAATCCTGGCCATTATACCATGGACGTGAACTTCCTCGCGATTTAAGCTTAGCTGGAGGGGATTAACAACAATACTAGTAATTTGTATTTGCAAATTAATAGTTAGCTTTTTAAAAAATGATGAAAAGCTCTATATATTTTGAGGACCGTAAAACAAGTATCTAGATTTTAGTTTTCAGCATTTTCTCTCTCTCAACTCTAATAAAGTGGATATTATTACGAATGGAAATATATCTTAATATGTATGTTTATAAAATATGTTGAACATATACAATTTAGTTGTATCGTAAGTACTGTTTATGTATGTATTTAGGTTATTAGGTATATTATTGTTATGTAGAATATGTAAGTGTGTAGATATGCATAGCCTAGTTCTGTTTTTTAAGTATCTTATTTATTTTTTCATCACTTTCTTTGTTTGAACACTTCACTCTCACATGTTACGAGTCTCTTTTTCCTCTGGCCCTCAAAAGTTCGCTGGCAGAAAACTTATTTTTCAGTAAAATTCACCTTTTGTCATCACCACATTTTTGTAATTTTATTAATGTAATTTATGTGTATAATAAAGTATTAAACTACATTTAACTAGTTTTATAATTAATCGGTGACAAAATATTTTAAGATAATAAGTAAACAGTTTCGGAGATTTTTTATTTCTAGCGGTACGAAATCCTGAAATCAGAAAAAATCGCTACTCAACAATTGGTACGCAACGAGAACCCTGCTGGTCAATTGTGATTGCATATCGCGTCATGTTCCAGGTATATCACAGAGGTCGACAACGGCAACCATAACCTGCTATCGAAATGTTTTTTCTTTATGAATATTACCAAAACAGTACTTTATTTGCTGCTCTTATTTGTTTTGGATTTCGGATTGTTAAATGTTTAATTGATTTTTGTATTTGTTAGAAAGATACACAAGGGTCCTAATGGAAACTGAATGTGTGTGAAATTGTATGTGTGTTTATTTACTTTTTGCGGGCGCTTAAACCACAAGGGGCTAGCGTTGTAATGTACGTTGTTGGTTTGTGTGGTCATCGGCTTTTTATTGTAATTATTTAATAAAATTCGTTCAATATATAGGTATATAATATAAAGCATCGATTGCCGTGTGGGAAACCGTAGGACTGCTATGTCAAAGGTCGAGACCTTTGACAGAGTTGTGTCACACAACTCTGTCAATAAATCGATATGTGTGTATTTATCATATAAGTTATCGCTCGCTAACGGTGAAGGAAACATCGTGAGGAAACCTGCATGCCCAAAAGTGCCTAAAACGAGGGTGTGTGGAGTCTACTAACCCGCACTTGGCCAGCGTGGTGGACTATGGCCTATCTCTTCTAATCAGGAGAAGAGGCCCGAGTCCAGCAGTGGGACATGTATTAGATAAAGGGCTGCTATTATTAGATTCAATATATTGAAATTTAAATCTACTTTTAAAATTGCTTTCTACCTAAAATTTCTTACTGTTACTAGATATATCGATAACTGTAGGACCTTTTTTTCGCGTTATTGCACAAAACATGTTTTCGCCTTTAGTAAAAAATGTTTGGCGCAGTGCAATACTAAAAAAATATCGCGCCGGTCAGTGATTTACAGCTTTTTGATTGTCGACGAAAACTCGAATAAATATTTATGGAGTACTGTTATGCGTGGTATTGAGTGTTATATAAATTTTAATGAAAAGGCATAAATCTTGCCAATAAAACGTTATGTCTATGTTAAACTATGTACAATGATGTATAGTGACGTGACTGCTTATTTGGAGATTTCAGTTATTCATCAATGAAAAACTAATATATGCTGCTGTGGTGAATAATATTTAGGTACACACACACACACACACGTGCAACGTATTTATGAAAAGTATAAAACTTAAATTTGTAACGAACGGGTTACGAACATCCAAGAGCTACAACGATAAGTGATAAACTGATAATGTTTCAGCTTTGGCTTGACAATATTATTTAAATTGCAAGTATAAGCTCATGAGCATAATTACAATAGGTCCATTACTTATTAAATTATATAATAATACCAACGTATGTGACGCACTTCAATGGTGATTTGCCTCTAATCACATACAGCAATTTGTATGTGTTCCACATGTTGTAAATCGCGCACTATCTTGAGTTATACAGAATATTTCACTAACTTTAAGATATTTAATTAGGTTAGCTTTTAATTGGCGAATAAATTTAACATGAATTAGTGAAACTGGAAGTAATATAAGTAAGCAACATCACTATGTTTCCAGTAAAAATCGGCGTAAGTAAAATTGTTTGTTGTAGAGAAAGCGCTGGAGGGATCATTTGGACTCCTTTCAGAGAGAGGGATTGGACAGACAGAGCCCAAAACAGAGAATTGTGGTCGTGTATGGGGGAGACCTTTGCTCAGCAGGGGGGCAAAATGGGTTAGAAAAAAAAAAAAAAAACAATATTCAGTCTTACTTACGCCGTACTTCGGTTCTAAGATCGAAAATCGTTTAGTATACATTTTCACTCACGTAAATTTCATGGCCAATTATACTTTAAAAGTTTTTATCTTGTTTAATAGTTTTAAATATGCACTTATAGTGTAATAAATTAAATATACTAGTACTATATGACCACGGACTAGTTTCGATATCATTTCTTTCCAGTAAAGCAAGGGTAGTAAATCTACCTGCTCCATAAATCATACTCTACATTGTGCACTGACTCGAGTATTGTGAGCAAAATCCTGAGCATTTTTCGGAATTCATAAGTGCATTATCTGGGGCACTAGGGCTGAGCAGAATTGATGGTACTGTTCAAAACGAAGTAAGCTTTTGAATCCTTTTATCTCAACAGAAGAAAAACAATGCCTTTGAATGCATGTAACACAATTTCTATAGACATAAAACCATTATTTTATTTAACCTTAGGTTATGAAATCTTTTGTGATTCGGTTACTTTGTGTTATTTCTTATGAAACACTTTATTAGATTTGATTTATTGTTTATTCAATCGCCATTTAACGGTACTTGTTGAATAAATATACAATACAAACAAATAAAAGTGACATCGGTGCTTAATTTTCACATTAAAATCTGCTACTTTTATATTCAGTCACGTCACAATTTACGTGGAGATTGTGAAACAGGGCCTTAGTCAAATAAAAATCGCATGTCCTATCAGAAATCAGAAATCAGAAACGATTATTTGTATAAACATAGGAATATAGTTAGATCTCGTTTACAGTACAATAAGTTTCACTATGTTTCACGCTCTAGGGTGTACACATTTTTGGCAAATAAAATGAAAAAATACCTACAATAAATATTATAAAGAGTACATGCATAGATTATATTTAAAAATGTATCGTTATAAAAATCATTGATGTATCCTTTATCAAAATGAACCTTTGTATATTGAGATGCTTAATTTGCTCAGGTATTTTGTTGTACATTTTTGGACCTGGCCTAAATTAACTTAATCTCTATTTGTTACCTTTAGCAACACTTCATAATATAACAACTTAAAATATATATTCCAAATTCTTATCACTTCCGATGCCGAGTAACTGAATGAATAAGTAAAAATATATTTGTATCTCGACAACAAAGAAAAGTGTCAATTTGAACATTTTCGCATATTCACCTGTTCAAATCTGCCTTTATTTTAGAAGGTAAATTGGGTTTTGGCAGCCTTAATTTAACGCACAGAATAAATTACAAAGCAGAATTATCAAAAAGAAAACACGGTCGAGCCACACCATTCATATTTTCTGCTAGATAAGAAAATACCTTTCATTTCCATCATCAGATACCTCGAGGGTATGAAGAAGAGCCCCATAAAGTACATGGCTTATCTGTGTTACAGTTGGTATTTGCGCAGACAGTCTTATGAACATACATTTTGTCACGTCAGGTGGATTCTCACGCATGATGCGGGGGCAAAAAAAGGGCGGTGTTAATGTACTGGCAGATTGTAAAGGTTGAATTTTATTGTTTTATTTTTATTAATAAAGTTACGTTTGCAGTAAAATATAGACAAAAATTAAACAACCTAAAAATTACATTGCCATGTTTCTTAAATAAGATTTTCATAAATTTGATGATAAACAGACAATAACGTAGAAATAAATTTGACAACAAGTCATAATGAATTTGAATGTCAAAATGTACTGATTCTTTGACGTTACAAGGGTTTATCCATATAAATGTACACTGACATTAGCATTACGCCGACAAACAAATGTATATCTTTTTTCATCAGTACAGTTAATATCTAATTAATTATTTTTATAGCATTTAGCTATGCTTAGCAAATTAAAAGGTGTGCAGTAATGTCGCAGGTTCAAATTCTGCCGGTCCCATATCTTTTTCAACTGTTTCTTAGTATAGTAGAGTTAATGTCATACCTAATAGATAACAAGATAAATTAAACATATTTTAGCGCTCCTCTTTACAAACTCTATAGATGCGTTCCTACATCCTACCATTTAATTTTCAGTTTTATTATTTTACATAGCTTCACGAGATAAAATAAACGAAAGGTTTAACTGTTCTAATCTTAACAGCCAACCGCAGAAATCTCACATTCACAAAGCTCATTTACACTTATTTCTACGTGGTTTTCCAATTTCACGCTAGAACTTGCAGCTTCAAATATAATGAATTAAATTCGCGTATTTCGTCGCCCAACCGCTTTAAGAATATTTTACAGTACCGCGGGAACATAAACCAGGTTGTTAGTAACATAAAACTTATGGGTGTAATAATGTACGTTTTAAATAGTTTATTATGTTTGCACTGATAGCATGGAAAGAATATTATGAATGTAAAATACTTATTTATTTATTTATCATATGGAAAACTTACAGCTAGTATTACTTAAATATTAATAGTTTAGGTACCATAAAGCAAGTTGTCGCTTCTAGTCGCAGCATAACAATTTAGTGCGAACAAGGCTACCATCGCTTGCTCATAAGCTGATAAAATCAAAAAATAAATAAAAAATATAAAAAATATGATACTCTGCTCATTCAAAGGACTCGAGACTTAATCTTCTTCTTGCCGCAGACAAACTATTGTGAATGGATTTATATCGAACTGCTTACTCTCTTTATTAAAGTAGGCACATGCTATTTTATTTATTAGGACATTGATAAACTACTTCTAGTAAAACTTTTTAACTCGATAGAGAAGGCTTTACCAGGTAGTAGTACTGTTGTAATTATTTTACCAAAGTAAGTAGGTTTCAACTGTTACTCCAGTATTATTTAGCCTGTTCAGACGACTGCTTTCAGCGACTGTTTTTTCAAAGCAAACGAAACTGCAGTCGTCCGAATAGAAAAGACTCAATTACGAGTAATATGTGATTAATACTTATTGGTTAGCAGTCAGTTAAAATATTTCAAATCACGTAACTTTCAGTAAACAGGTGCATGAAAGTAGCCTCCCCGAATGACGTACACAACGATTCCCTTCGTTCAACTCACATCGGCTAGCTAGTTTCATATTTATCAGTAATCTGTGACGTAGACACAGAAGCACTGTGTCGTCGCGTAGCGTCCAGTTTTTAAGGCCTATTTAGCCCTAGATAGATGTAGACAAATGGATAAATGCAAATGGACCTGAAAAGCAATTATGATGATGATTATTTTAAATTGCTGGGCTAATCTTTAATATATTTCCAGCAGGCCCACATAATGAAGATTTGTATAAATATAAATATTATAATGTTAAAAAAAAATCTTTTATCTCTTTTAGTTGCTTGCCCGCCTGTTAAAACAGCATCGTAAGTTCTTAGTCTGAATTATGCCTAAAGGTATAGAATATCTATATTTAGTAGATTTTTAGTCGACTAGTTGGTCGACTAGTGCATAATGCAGCTGACTGTGGAACAATACACATCCCTGTTCCACATACAAATCTCGCCATTGTAACCATAGCAACAAAGTTTTGTTGAAAATCGGCAGACTTATCAAACAACAAATCCTAGGTATTGCACCGTTGAGTAACAACTGAACATCAAAATCACAGTTTGTGTCAGACTTTGGCTTTCATATTTACAATTTCTCGTGTCAGATTACGGGCGCAACAAAACTTTTCCCATCTTTTTAGGATTTCTTATAAAAAGCCGGGCATTCTAAAGTAACCAAGATTTTATTACTCAGTCTCGTTGTGGGTATAAAACATATTAGCCGCAAGACAACTGGCGGTGCTGTAAAAATCTCCCTTAGGGTAACCACGCAGCGATAGTCGAGTGGTAGACTGTAGGACTGCGAAGTCAAAGGTCACGGCACACACCTCTGTCAATAAATCGTTAAGATTAGTTTTTTCGAAAATATGAGTGTATTTATCATATAAATTATCGCTCGCTAACGGTGAAGGAAAACATCTTGAGGAAACCTACCTGGCTAAGAGTGCCTAAAAAGTGTTCGATTGAGTGTGAAGTCTACCAATCCGCACTTGGCCAGCGAGGTGGACTATGACCTAACCCTCCTCATCATGAGAAGAGGCCCGAACTCAGCAGTGGGACATGTATTAGATACAGGGCTGCTATTATTTTATTATTATAACCACGTAAAAAATGAAAATGTTCCTTTCTACGTCCTTGTGTGTTTAGTTAAGATAAACATAATTATACAATGTTTGGGTATATGCGAATATTTATATTACGCTTAGAGTCATGTTATATCTTTACACCATTAATATTTAATTTAGAGCTCGTTATTTTGATAATTAATTATGAAACGAAAATTATGATAATTAGTTTACCATAACTTTAAAACAATAAATTTCGATAACGAGTTTTTGTTGCTTAATTATGATGGCTCTATGGTTTAATTATAATTAAACTAATCAGCAACAGAAGTCGAAAGTAGAAATTTTGGTTGAAACATGAAATTTATTTTATTTTACATAAATATAGTACGATCCTTTAGTTAAGATAAATATTATATAATTCATCGGACGTATACTCTAAGCTGACCGTACATAAATTTTAAATTGATTCTGGCTGTCTAAATCTAAATATAACCTGGCCACCCTACTGACACAAATGTTTTTCGTAAAAAACATACAGAGTGCTACTAAAACTCCGTCCAAGTTCGTGGTGGAATTAAGGCGTGTATTTTTTATTTACGAATGCACGGACCGGGAACTTCTTGAATCGTCTGGTAATCGTCGGGGCCATCTAAAGTGATCCTTAACGAGCTTTGGGCCGAGTTAAGTGCGATACACATTGGCGGATTTTTCCTTTTTGGTGGACGATTTTTTCGAGGAAGATTCGTGGCTTTTCGTGTGGCCATTTTGTTGATGTTTAATAAAAGGGTATCAAATATTTTCCGTAACAGGAAAGTCATGGTGGAGTTTATGGGTTGTGTTATTTGTTCAACAGCGGCGTTATTAAGGTATAATAAGGGATGATAAGAAAATACGCAACAACAGAAATCGAGTGGTGTATTTGATGTCTAATTAGTACCTAAATTGTTTGCGTATTTATATAAATAAGATTTGTATCCAGGCGTATGAACTGTACGCTGGTTATTTTGTTTAATATTTCCGAGAAATTCACCTAATGAGAAAAAGTTAGAACAGAATTATTACGCTCATATTATTATACAAGTCAAATGAGCAACAAATGGAAACATATAAGTTTTGTGTTTCTTGTTAAGGTACCTTTATGAGCTAGATTTCTTTTTATAAACATCAGTTAAACAATACAGTTTTTTTGTTACTTTGTGCAGGTTTTTACTAAAACCATAAATGGGTATGGTTGTTTGACTCATATGAATAAAACAACCACACACTTTAAAAGCACAATATATAGATGTCTTTACACATAGTTACAGTTTATAAAAACAAAATTAGCACTTTATATTAGCTCTCTGGTCTAGTTAACCTGATAATAAAAAAAAGGTTTATTGTGAAATTTTAACAACTTTTGAATATAAAATATTCGCAAATTATAAAATTGCTATCATTAATTTTGGTAATAGTAAAATACAGAAATTCATACGGTTCTTTGAAATCAGTAGAGCTAATTTCTGTACAGCGCTACCAACATTTAATGCTATTCTGGTGAGCGTTTTCAGAATTAAGTCTGCCGTTTCTTCAGCTCTGATTCCGCTAAGGTAATCCAGTTTTATTGCACTGTATCTTTGCTGATAAATTTCAGAATAACCGCTCCTTCTTAAAAGCTTTGTGAAAATTATTTTGGGTAAGTCGTTTATAAGATTTGTTGTGGGTATTTTAGCCTCATTCATTTAATGTAACATAAAGGTTTACATTATAATATTTTTCTAAATATTTTAAAGCGGATTTCAAATTTCTGTTTAATCTTAAATATCATTAGGTCCTTAATTAACCCAAATATATTTTTTACATACCATGATATTATATCAATGGGTAATTTTAAGTACATTTTATTTATCTAAAAACTTCATGGACAAAATTTTTATACAAGGCGGGCTTCATGGCATTCTCTACCAGTGTACCTTTGGGTAATGCAGAGATTAACAAGGCAGTTGAAGTTATAAAATATAGCGTTTTGATTCGAAATGAAAGGTATAATACAATTAATTTTATGTTCCTAAAAAAGTAGGTCATACTTTTTTGTACTAGATACATTGCTCGTTTCTAAATGTTCCAAACGTATTCCCCAGACACTGAGTCTGAGAAAAACGTAAGTCTTGCGAACGCTAACCTAAGTATTATCCCGAACATGACAAATGACAATTTTCTTTCACATAAAAATATGTCGGATAAGAACGGTCACATTTGGTCCAATAAATAGAAAGTACCATCAGTTTAGGTCCCATTTCTTTTGATCTATGTTACATAGAATTTTATTGAACGACGTATTTTATTTTGAGATTTATTAAACTAACGATATCTGAAATAATATCCTTGGTATAGATTCATCATTTCTTATCACTAGCCTTTCGTAGTCCACTGCTGGACATAGGCCTCTCTCAATTTGCGCCACAACACCCGGTCTTGCGCCTTCCGCATCCAGTCCCCTCCAGCGACCTTTTTCAGGTCGTCAGTCCACCTGGCAGGGGGCTTCCTACCTTACGGTTGCCGAATCGCGGTCTCCATTCTAGGACTCGTTTGCTCCAGCGGCTGTCGGTCCTTCGGCAGACGTGACCAGCCCACTGCCACTTCAGCGAGCTTATTTTGCGAGCTATGTCGGTTACTTTGGTTCTTTGTCGGATGACCTCATTACGAATTTTATCCTTCAAAGAAACTCCGAGCATAGCTCGCTCCATAGCCCGCTGCGCGACTTTAAATTTGTGGACTAGTGCAACCCTTAATGTCCACGTCTCGGCACCGTAGGTCATAACAGGTAGGACGCACTGGTTGTAGACTTTCGTCTTCAGGCACTGGTATAGATTATATAATCTATACTTATATTTTATTTTTATTTTATTTTATTTATTGGAACATATAACAGTTATACATTAGGTACATTGCTATTATAAATCTAAAGTATATCTTTAAAAGTAAATGTATAACCCACACCTATGTCCGCAAAATAATATCATAGAAATTTTATAAGTCATGATTATGAGTCATGCGCATCTAACCTAAATAACATTTTCAGCTTAACAGAAGTAACAATATAAAAAGAAAAACAAACAGGAGTGCAAATTGAGATTTTAAGACAATTGTTTTAAGATTTCAATCGCTTTTAAACCTAGGTGGAGACAGTGCAAAAATATCGATATAATTGTACGCCCGACTGACTGATTCATCAACGGCGGGCCTAAACCACTAAGCCTAGGAACTTGAAATTTTGTATAAAGCTTCCTTCCATGACGTTGCCGCGCACTAAGAAGGGATTTTTGAAATCCGGCCTCTAACAGGGTGAAAAGTGTAACAAAAGTTTGTATGGAAGTTTGTTATTTTTGAAGTTACAACCATGAAATTTCGTATAGTTTAACTTGAATAAAAATAAATGAATTTCTGTACCGGGATTTTTCTTAATTTTATTACCAAGAGGGTGAATTTAGGGTTTTTCTGTAAGAAACGAGTTGACGCAAAAATTAAATAGATGGCGTTGTTAATATTTCTTAACTTGCGGGCACCGGCCAGAATAACGTTTGACGCGGGTGAAACCGCGCAGGGCATCTCGTGTTTATATTTATATAAATATATAAAATATATAAATAAATAAATATATTTATGTATAAGGAGAATTATATATTTTGTATTTAAATTAAACAAGAAAATGTATTTTACAGGCATTAATAATTAAATAATAAAAAAACAAAATCATACCTATCTATTTACAGCTGGAAGAGAAATAGAACTAAAAAAAAAATTAAAAAGTTATGCGTCAAAAAATACTTCCGCATCAATGTCAAATGCAGGTGAAGTGCCCAGAAAGCTGGCGGCATTGCCGCGTTGAATTGCAATGCTCAACCTTTCAGAAAGGTAAAAACCAGCCTCCTGATCAAGTAAATGTTTGTTCCACAACATAGTAGATCAATAATACTAATATACAATTATTACAAAAATGGAAGGCGCTGGTGCCTGTGATACAATATTCGCATTAGTACAGGAACCAACGCTACCCCTCTTTCTGTAAAAGTTATAAATATAATTATTATAATTCTATCTTTGTAAAATGTTTTTGTCGCTTATATTGTGTACACATGTTTTTTCAGAAATAAACATATTTATTATTTTATCAATTTAAAATTGTATTCTGAAACGTGTTTAAGTTTTTCTGTTTAATCATAGCTATTGTATTTGAAACCTTAAACGATTTTTTTTTTATTTATACGAAATACACTAGCGATTTATTGTAGGAAAGATTTATTAATAAGATCTACCAATGTAGATTCTGCTTGAACTCTCGCAAAAATTTAATTCCATGTATTATATATATATTAAATATGTACTTGTTAAAGCAGCGATAGCCGAGTGGGAGACCGTAGGACTGCTAATTCAAAGGTCTCGGGTTCGAACCCACAACACACCTCTTTCAATAAATCGTTAAAATTCGTCTTTTCGAAGATATATGTGTATTTGTCATATGAAACGTGCTAACGGTGAAAGAAAACATCGTGAGGAAACCTACATGCCTGAGAGTGCCTAAAAAGTGCTCAATGGTGTGTGAAGTCTACCAATCCGCACTTGGCCAGCGTGGTGGACTATAGCCTAACCTTTCTCATCATGAGAAGAGGCCCGAGCCCAGCAGTGGGACATATATTCGATACAGGGCTGCTATTATATATACCTACTTGTTAGTGGTCCAGTATAATTAACCATACAAAATATTTACGTCGTCGCTAGCAGGCTTACATAAACATAACTCATATTTAAGGTGCCTAGAAATGAACGAACAATTTTAGCAAGGCAAAAAGTAGAATGAAGGAAAGCGGAAATTCGGATATTTTCGGTTGAAGCTTAAATTGGCTTAAGTTAAATAATAATTTGAACGTTTTAAAAATTGCCTTGTTTTATGAAATGTTTGAAATGTTATGAAATCAGATAGATAGATAGATAGAGAAAACTTTATTTGCACATCAAACATACAAAGAAATAGGTACTTAAAACTATAACGTACAAAGGGCGGCCTTATCGCTTGACGCGATCTCTTCCGGCAACCTTAGGATGGACATAATAGAATGGATATGTGCGGTAGTTTATTGCATTGGATTTGTTATTTCTTTTTTCTTCATAATTTCTTTCAAGGCTTGTCAAGATTAAAGACTAAAATAAAATAAATGAATAATTAAAATACTAAATAGTACATAAAATATTGAGTGCATAGGCACTTAAATACACACTAAACAATATAAAAATACATACAATACATAAATACATACTATATACAATAGATACATATGCATAAAAACATATACATACTTAATATACATTACAAAAGAAATTATTATAATGATAAATAATGCTCATTTAACAGTTTTTTAAATATGTTCAAGGATTGTGCTCGTCTGATATTAAGGGGTAATGCATTCCACAGCTGAACGGCTTCAACCGTAAACGATTGATCGTAAAAATTTGAGGAATGCATTGGCATCTCGAGTCTTAAATTTTAAACCAATTAAATCACTGTTTTGAAAATTTGTTAATTATTAACGAATTCTCAAATTAAATGAGTTTATTCATTGAGCTTAGAAATACGAGTATAATGCATGAATAACGCTGATTAATTGCGTTACTATAAATGATAACAATCTAGGATTAGAACTGGTATACATATTTTGTGCCGCTTTGAAATATTCTGCATGGGGTGGTTTAAAATTTAACCGAATCGAGTGATCGGCCTCGCTGATTTAGTAGATATAGCCGACTTAGGCGACTAGTCGGCGACTTTAGAAGTAGTCGGCCATATCTATTATAATTTTATAAAGAGGTAGGATTTTTGTTTGTTTGTTTGCAGCCAATTTAGGCCAGACATTTATTAAAATGAAACAGAGTTATTGAAAAATGGCTCAGTAATTCTGAAAAATATCTTAAATATCACCATAAAAATGTTCTATGTTACTTATGCCGTGATTTTCAGCATGAGTTATATGATTTTTTTAGAACAATTAGTTATTATTATCTCGTACACTGAGGTCATGAGCGAGAATTGAAGACATGCAATAATGAACCATAATAACAGAGCAGCAAGCGTTAGAATTCATTAAATTCCATAAAAAATAAATTACGTGGAAGTGCCTCGTCCTAACTTCAAATCTACTGAAACGATCTTGATGAAAATTGATGTGGAGATAGTTTAAGACTCCAAGAAAACATAGGCTACTTTTAATTGACGTACTACGCAGGTGGAGCTTCTAGTTTGTTATAATCATGTACAACCAAACTTACTTAACAAAGAGTAGTGCAATAAATAACAAAAACGAAATAATTCTCTATGATTAATTGGTCAGTAACGTGTATGCGGAAATCAAACCCGAAAGTTTCGGGTCCATTTTGTTTTAGCTACCTACTAAATCAAAGCCATACCTACGCAATACCGCATAAGGATAAAACTTGAAAAGTTATTTCGACTGCCTCTTTTGGTCGCCCTCTTTGGTGGTTTGGTGGCGATTAGTGAATGTGCGACAGCATCGCTATTAACGCGTGTTATAATTATAGTCGCATTTGCAACGCGCTACTGTATCGCGACTGCATCGATAATGCAAACGCGCGACCGTGTCGGACGACGTTGGGGAGAGAACAGAGGGCGGGTGGCGCGTGAGTGGAGAACAGAGACTGAATTTGGGCCCGTGGGCGAGGAAACACAGATTACGACCGCACTTCGCGATTGTATCAATGCGGACGCGCCACAGCATCGCTACTGCATAGCTACAAAAGTCGTCGTGGGCGAGGGCCCCAATGGTTAGAATATGCGACTGCCGATCGAAACGTCTTGGCCTCGATTCCTGGATTAGGCAATCGTACTATTTGCAATTTTTCAGTTAGTAAATCGTCCGTAGAAGCGAGGGGTCTGAAACTGTCGGCCACTGGTCAGATACAAGGTAAATTATAAAAGTGTGTGTTGTGAAAAGTGAGTGTTTATACATCTCTGATAATAATATCTAAATTGTTTTATTGTTGTTACACTAAATTAAACCGTAGTTCAAATAATTAAGCAATATTAGCTAATTACTGCCTCGATGGTCTAGTGGTTAGAGTATGCGCCTCCCACCGTAAGGTCTCCGGTTCGATTCCTGGGTCAAGTAAGGTGACATTCAATAACAGCACGGCATTGAAATTATGCCCGGTGGATGGCGATAGGCTCACCTCCTTGGGATTTAAACATAACAGGTGAAGTGTGGGTGTTGTAAACCTCTGTTTCACCCTTCTAGGTAAGGCGTAATGTTATGTTATGTTTATTAGCTAATTAAAACTGATAAACTTAAAACATAATCAATTATTCATCGATAATTTGAATGTTTACGTGAATTTAGTAATAACCCTAACTATATAAATATTTGTTTAGCTTGATAAGTATGTGGAGCAAAAATATTAATACCGTGAATCACATTTTGAATATTTTTGTTACGCACACAATTTTGTTTGTTAATGTTTATGGCTAGCTTATAAATGATTAAAATATTTATGTGTTGCAGTCGTTTATATTACAAAAACTGCTGCTTAACAGATGTGGTTATATTTATTATGTTGTAAGCCGTAGGACTGCTACTAAGTCAAAGGTCACGGGTTCGAACCCACGGCACACAACTCTGCCAACTAATCGTTAAGATTCGTTTTTTCGAAGATATGTTTGTATCTTCTCCTCTTCGTCGTGTCGATGACTGAGCCAAATTTTAATTTGACTTGCCATCGTAGTGAAAGGATGCCAATTCGCTTTGGAGAACTCGCCAATTGCCCAGGGTGCGCCGGACGTAGGGAATCGTTGTGTACGTCACTCGGAGAGGCTCCTTTCATGTTTGTATAATATAATATGTCATATGAATTATATAAGGAATCATCTGCATGTCTGAAAGAGCCTAAAAAATGCTTGAGGGTGTGTGAAGTCTACCAATCCGCACTTGGCCAGCGTGACCCTTCTCATCATGAGAAGAAGCCCGAGCCCAGCAGTGGCACATGTATTAGATACAGGGCTGCTACAGGAATTCCTATACATGTTATGATACTCGTATTTCTAATTATAATATTCGTCTTCAATGGTATTACCATAATAACTAATAATAAAAGAATACACATACTATGTCCTTGTATCCTATGTATCCTTGAACATATTTAACTGTTAAATGAGCATTATTTATCATTATAATAATTTCTTTGTAGTGTATAATAAGTATGTATATGTTATTTATGTATATGTTATTTATGTATATGTATATATTGTATATAGTATGTATTTATGTATTGTATGTATTTTTATATTGTATAGTGTGTATTTAAGTGCCTATGCACTCAATATTTTATGTAAGTACTATTTAGTATTTTAATTATTCATTATTTTAAGTCAATTTGGTTTCCTTTCGACCCTCTGGCGGCAGCCAACGTAATTTACTCCTAAATATTATTTTATTTGCCAACCATATTTATTTATCAGGGAGCTTGTATACTGTGCATTTGTGTTATTTATTTATATTACCTATTGTTCTTGCCTCAGTAGATTAAAAAAAGAGTTTAATTCGAAAATGCTTAAAATCTAAGGTACCAATTGAAACGATGATATTATTAAGAGTATAAAACTGTGGCGCAATGTAGATGTTTCTAGTGTAATAGGTGTGCTCTGTGTGTGTGAAATGTATGTTTGTGAAAACCCCCGCGACACAGGAGTTATTCCTAGTGTGGGCGTCGATTTAAAATAAACAAATGTAACTGATATTACATAAACGCAAACGACTGTTCAAATGTATTAAGATGAAAAGTCGTAGAAGCATATTATACTCAATGTAATAAGCGTAGAGTTATTTTCAATAATGCACTAAATAGTCTGGTTAAAAAAAAAACATACTATTTTGTGTCGAGAAGAGAAAAAACTATTATATTTTGGTGGTGTAATCATTTTTGAATCTACAAAACCTAATAAAATAAACGTAAATAAAACGCTATAAAATATATACCTAAGATAAATTATATTTCAAGTTTATTGTAACGAAACCCCTTTGTATTCATAGCTTATTTTTCAAATTCCCCAGAGTAGTATAAGAGCCGTTTTAGGCGGTATTACTTTCCGGGCTAACTGCAATATCCAAAACATAACGACCCAATAGGAAGCAATAAGCCCCTTATTTTGTTTGTGGCAATAAACAATTTACTACGGATAACATATAAATTGAGAATTGGTGCAGCCCAGAAGCCCTGAATACAATTTAAGTTATACCGTTGCAAAAATAATATCTACATTTACAAATGTAATATCTAGATGAATAATATCAACATTTTGAGTGTTCGGTTGGCGTAGTGATTCAAGCAGCCTCGCCGCTTTCAGTTGCGCTGGTGTTGTGGGTTCGATTACACGAGACAAATCTCTGTGCGATCCGCAAAGTTAGATTTGTTCTGACTGTGGGTGTGTTTTGTGGGTGTGAAATGTATGTTTGTGAACACACACGCAACACTAGTTATTTTTCAAAGAATAGACAACGCGTAATTTTTATAAATACCCATGCTTAACGTTTCAAAATGACTTGCATCATTCGTGGTCAAAAGCCGACTGGTGAAGCTCAGCGTCGTCTCTCTTGGTCGTCATATTTTTTTATCCTATCAAAGGTAGGATAATGTGTATGAGTTTGCGAAAATAACGTATACAACACATTAATAACGTAGATGGTGGTCGTAATTGCCATGGTTTTGTTGTCTTGGCAAACTGCAATATTGGCGTAGTAATAATGTTCTACAAGTTATTTATTACACCGACTTCTTGATATTAGTGCACAAGGTAACGGTTATTGCAGGAGCATAAAAATAAAGTTGTAGTGTGATTTAGTATGTTTATTACACAGAAATTAGTACAGCCATTACTTCTTCTTGTCGTGTCAATGACTATAAAAAAATGTTTTTAGTAAGTAAGTAAGTAATCTTTATTTGTATGAATATGGTACATAATAGGTGACTTAAACTAATTACACAGTATCATCATATTCTGCCAATCAAGGCGTGCAAATATTAGTAGGTAAAAAAATAAAAATTAATAAATAAAATTAAAATTTATTTGTCTCAAAGTAAAAGATTCACATGACTTATATTAAAATGTTACAGTTTAGCTTGGTTTATCACAAACAAATTGAAGCATCTGCAGCCGAACTAGGCGTTAACCTGTATTTCGGCTGTCAGCGCTAATCCCCACAGTTTAATCTTTTGCTAAATATACTCAGTAGCTAAATGTATTTTTTTTTTTTGTTTTTTAATTTTTTTAATTTTTTTTAGGTATATATAGGTATATAACATTTAAATAACTATGAACAGCTGCTTATCTAAATGTCAGCCTCTTCCACATGCAGTTCAATTAATTTTATTCCAGAATTACAAGTCAATTATTAATATCAATGTCAAAATTTAAAATTATGTATCATAATGTCAATGTTATAATTCAAAATGGGATAATCTTAATATAGTCAACATAATGGTTATAATGTGTCATTGAAATGAGTTATTCCATCATAAAAACATTTACCACAATAGGCATCGAATCCATTAAATAAATCGTTTAATTCATTTAAATGTAGGTGTATCACAAAATCATAGATGTTTATAATGTTCTTATCATTTAAATATTCATCGATTGAGTAGTAAGCTTTATCAATTAAAAAGAATCGAAGTTTATTTTAAAGCTATTATTATTTCGGGATTCTTTAATATTAGATGGCAGTTTGTTATAAATTCTAACAGTCATGCAGTCATTCATTATATTATTATTTTTTCTTCAATCTATATGGTTTTAGACCAATATAATGCGACTAGGACGCCTTTTTGGTTAGCCTGCATAAGGTCTTGGTCTTTTATAGTACAAAAGGTGGCAAGTAATGGGCAGGACAACAAATGGGCCATATTTCGGTGGGCAAAATGTTACTTTAAATGATTTTCTTGTGCTTTTAACAATTATAATAAAGAGTTTTATTCCAAAGCTTGCCTCTTCACAGCTAATGTTAGCTTTCAATATCTGCTAACACATCGTCCTACTGCAGCTGCCGTTAGCTATGGCTTTAATAATGTAGTGAAGTGTATTCGATTGCCTGCTCCTAGAATAAAAAATTTAACCATTTATTCAAATCCAGCCAGTAAATTTACTTTCAAAGATAGGCGCGTTCAATTCCAAACAAACAAACTCTTCGGCTTTATTAACTTAGTATAAATAACAGGTGGCCAAAAAGGGTCCGAGATACTGAACTGTGGGAGCTCCAGTATATTATTGAGACCGTTTCACGTCCAAAGCTGTGGAGTTTTGTTTTATCAAAGTTTATTAGGTTTCGGTCGCGGGGATTATTTGTTTGTAAGCTGTTAGAAATTTGTGTGGATTGGACTTGCAAATTGGTTTGCTTAAACCCCGTGTGTTTGTATTAGTGTGCGCCTTAAATAGTATCTGTTACGGTTTTAAAATTAAACATGCAAATTTTTAAGGCACTGGAGTATCTTCTACTGCTTTGATGGTCTAGTGGTTAGCGTATGCCTTTTTCACCGTGAGGTCTCGGGTTCGATTCCCGGGTTGTGCAAAATATTATTAGTGAACTTTCATTCAGGCAATTCACAATAGCAGCACGGAGTTGGCATAGTGCTCGTTGGATAGCAATAGGCTCACTCTCTATCCCATGGGACATAAACATAACAGGTGAAATGTGGGTTTTGTACACTCTGCCACACCCTTCTGGGTAATATAGGCGTCATGTTAGGACTGTAAAGATTCATCTGAAACTCCTAAAGATATTTCTTTAATGCAATTTAAAAAATGTATGATCTGTGTAGATACGCGCCGCCTCGTTGTTTTTTAGATTGGTAAACGACAATATGTTGTTTCTTGTACTTCATAGATACATGCACTAAGCTTGTTTACCACAATAATCGATGTGTTTCAATGCGTTCAGACATGCTTGTGGTGAGCTGCGATTATTACTTACATTGCATACTGTGTTTTAGTATAGTTTTTCTAAGCTGAACTACTGTTAGCTTTTGTTATGTTATGTTATCGCTATTTTTATTGACTGTATAGACAAAACCAAAAGCCCTATAGACTGGCTTTTAAGTTTACCACACCTTTCTTGATAATATAGGCGTGATGTTATGTTATGATGTATGTGTTCGAATAACCTTTTAAAGACTTTGAATACAAACCAGTCTCAAATTTGACCTCCAAAAACTAATATTGGCAGTTATTATGAAAACTCATTTGGGTATCACACTATTTCGGGGTGCATAAGACCGCAAACGTATAATCAAAGTTTGAAGCTTAAACCCCATCATAATAACATAGTGTATGTATACATTGTGTATCTCATGTAATTAATAAGTTTTGGCCAACTGAAGTTAGAACTAAGTTACACTTGTATGATTTCAGTTGCTTCAAGGTGTTTGAATATTATCTAAAGATCTGATGACTTCAGAAACTTTTGTCAATAGCATATATGACTATTATTAAAACCGACGTGAGGTGAAGACATTATTATTGAGAATACGGGTTACTCTAGTTATTTTAGCCGGGATATGCCGACTAGTTTCGGATCTATTACGAACTGGTCGTTAATCGCGTTTCTTCGTCGTCGCGCGACGTCTCGCGCTCAGTGCGAGACGTTTTCGATACTAGTCGGCATATCCCGGCTAAAATAACGTAAGTAACCCGTATTCTCAAAAATAATGGCGACTATTATGAGTAGATACTGAGTTTTAACACGGTTAGTACACATTTGCAGTTTTGTTCACTGTTTGTTTAGTGAAATAAAGGTAAAGATAGAGGCTTCATCTGATTCGCAAATAATTTAGTGTATTAGTCCAGCAGTATTTAAAACTCGGGGTAGACTCACGCCTGTTTCTAACGGCTTATTGAACCAACAATCAGGTCTGTATTGATTGATTTTATCCCTTTTAATAAGTTGTAAACTGGCTGATTGGTTCATATTAAAATGTAGAAAAGCATTATTAATTAACAAGCTATCGTCCATGACTTCGTCCGTGTGGATTTCGTAATACGTATAATATTATTGTCGCTCTGCTTTCGTGGTGTATTTGCCTCGTTTTTACAGCACTATTAAATTATTGCTCCGCTCCTATTAGTCGAATCGTTATGTAAAAAAGGCTATTACAATATTAAATAGATGGACTATTACACAAAATAAAAACAATCCGATCCGGTAGTTCCTGAGGTTAGCGCGTTCAAATAAACAAACAATCAAATTAAGTAGGAATCAGTGCAGAAATAAATGGAAAAATAAGACGTTGTATTTTTTGCTCACAAAAATAATAATAGAGACATTCCACTAAAATCAAGTCTGCGGAATAAATGTAGTATTCAAGTTAGAACAGTAGGAAGCTATAAAAATAAAATGTCCAACTCGACGCTTAAATGAAAAATAATGTTCTGTCGTGTCACGAGGCGGGCGGCAAAACTACAGGGAATAAAACCGTATGTTGGTAAAATAATTGTATTATGTTCTAGATTGTAAGGTTTAGACATTCTATTTTATCAGAGTGAATTCATGTATGATTTGAAAATAAAAAAAAAAATGGTATAGAAATTAATGTTTTCAATATGCGTAAAAGCCAGTAGCTGCCCGATTTACGTCATTTTATAAAAGTTGAAAGTTTCCTTGTTTGTGCCTCTAAATAGGTTAAAATAACTAATATGGAATTTGAATCGTGGTGTTTTTGAGAGACATAAAAAAATTACGTCATAGTGTAAAACTTGTAACAAAGTCTAATTGAAAAAAGAAAGACTATCCCAATTTAATCGGAAAAAAAAGGTTAGGAGAATGATACAGATTTAAATAGAGTGAAAAATAATATGATTTATTTATTTGATTTTTATGTTCTTTGGAAAAGGAACAGCTTGTAACGAATAAAATAACATATAAAAATACAATGTAAGCCAATTGACAGTTTCCGCTTATAATAATATGCACGGCTAAGTTCGAAATTAACATGTACAAAATAAATAACAAGTTTTAAATAATTTTAATATGAGATAACCATTACAATGTCGATAGGATACAAATAAATTAAAATAATATCTAACAATATCAGTACTGAAATCAGTCAAAAACATGAAATCAAACTGTTATCACAATTTATTGCCTGATAGCCGACAAGTTTAACAAAGCATCTTATAATTTCAGGACGAATTTTATGCGAGCCGGTTCAGATGTATTATGCCGGTTAAACAATTCGGAAATATGCCGCATTTTCACGGCTTTGTTCGCCGGTGAGATGTCGCCGTCTCGGTCGCTGGAAGTTAGAGCTAATCCGCACGCATTAGGGTAAAACCAAACGAGCGTAATCTTGTGAGTCGTGAGTCGCGTATTTTAGGTCACTCATTTTACGTTTAACTGAATTTCTGCTGAGTTGCCTGACAAACTTAATTTATTGAGCGTTGGTACGGGTTTTACATGTCGTCGAGTACTATGGATCCATTTGAAAATATTGTGTATTTACAAAATATTTTCCGAAGACGAAGCCAGAAAATGAAGCTGGGTAAACCCACTCAATAGTCAGAGGCTGTTATGTGGACAGTTGCATACTTTATTTGAAAGTTCGGCCGTTGACCGAAAGTCGGTCGAATTTACGTGCATTGAGTCGGCAGACACCTCATTTTGTGTCGTCGTGTGGCACCAACTGCCTTTTTGTATGAAACCGAATGCAGCAGAATTTATGCTACCGAAACTCTGTGACTTACGACTCATAAAATTACGCACGTTTGGTTTTACGCTTATTCCGGTTAAACAACTCGGAAATATGCCGAATTTTCACGGCTTTGTTCGCCGGTGAGATGTCGCCGTCTCGGTCGCTGGAAGTTTAGAGCTAATCCGCGCGCATTAGGGTTAAACCAAACGAGCGTAATTTTTCGAGTCACGTAATTTTGGTCACTCATTTTACGTTCAACTGAATTTCTCCTGAGTTGCCAGACGAACTTAATTTATTGAGCGTTGGTACGGGCTTTTCATGGCGTCGAATACGATGGATCCATTTGAAAATATTGTGTATTTACAAAGTATTTTCCGAAGACGAAGCCAGAAAATGAAGCTGGGTAAACCCACTCAATAGTCAGAGGCTGATATATGGACAGTTGCATACTTTATTTGAAAGTTCGGCCGTTGACCGAAAGTCGAGTCGAGTTTACGTGCATTGAGTCGGCAGACACCTCATTATGCGTCGTCGTGTGACACCAACTGCCTTTTTGTATGAAACCGAATGCAGCAGAATTTATGCTACCGAAATTCTGTGACGTACGACTCACGAAATTACGCTCGTTTGGTTTTACCCTTATTGCGGTTAAACAACTCGGAAATATGCCGGATTTCACGGCTTTGTTCGCCGGTAAGATGTCGCCGTCTCGGTCGCTGGAAGTTTAGAGCTAATCCGCGCGCATTAAGGTTTTATTACACGAAACTTTCTGCCTTAGTTTGAAGTATTTAACTATGTAAAGTGTACTAAGAAACAGTTGAAAAAGATATGGAGCCGGCAGGATTTGAACCTGCGACCTTACTGCACACCGGGCAGCCGCTCTTAGCCATCCAGCTACGGTCGCCTCTTACCTTACCGTTTCTTAGTATAATTTGCTAAGCATAGCTAAATGCTATAAAAATAATCAAAGTATGGAAAGTGTATTTCAAACATCCGATGCAATGTTGTAAGTTAATTGCAAGATATAGTTTGGTCACATAACATCAAGTATAATATATTATCTAGAAGGGTGAGGCGGAGGTGTACAACACCCACACTTCACCTGTTATGTTTAGGTACCATAGTATAAAGGGGGAGAATATCGCTATTCACCGAGAACAATTCCAACGTCGTGCTGCTATTGTGAATTTCTTGACGGAAAGTTCACAAATAACACTTTGCACGACCCGGAAATCGAACCCGAGACCTCGTGGAGGGAGTCGCATACGCTAACCATCGAGGCAGTATTAGTAGTTTGGTCATCCACACTTTATATAGTTGTTTCTATGTATAATAAGTATGTATTTACAAAAGAAAAGTATATATGTATTGGTATCAGTTATTCTAGTACAAGCTCTGCTTAGTTTGGGACTAAATGGCGTTGTGTGTGAGTTGTAAAATATTTATTATTTATTATTAAATCTACTCATTAATCCCGTTCTACTGGGCTCGGCTATGCTTTTGAAACTATATTTATACATTTTATTTTATATATAAAACATTGTTGCACCCTTTCTACATACTGTGCCCAAATAAAGACAGATTTTTCACTGCAGCGGAATAATGTCACATAAATAGAGTTCAGTAAAAATATAGCCCCAATACTGCGTCCAGCGAGGCTTTGTATACGAAAAATGTCCCTACTTAAACAATATCAAAAGTGGTATGGTATTGTGTTTCAGCCCAGATAATTATCACCTTGGTTAAAGTAGCCAATATAAAAGGAGATTTTTTGCTGTTTTTAATTTTTTTTTTTTATACTACGCCCACAGCGAACGAACGTGTAGTCCACCTGAAGGTAAGTGGAGTACAGCCCATGGATATCAACAATCCACAAAAGCAGATTATTGATGCGTCGCTGCAGCTGAGGACTACGATGGTATGCCTCATGTGCCAGTAATTTCAGGGCCTGATCTCACTACCAAACCGGAACACAGTAATGGAAGCACTACTATTTGGCGGCAGGTTAAAGGTGAGACGGTGGTGCTGCCGCCCTCGAGCTCATTCACAAGAGCTCAACCACCAGAAATTGTATTATTATTATTAAAGGCACTTAATGTTATATCCTGGCCCTGATCGATAGCCGAGTGGGAGACCGTATGACTGCTAAGTCAAAGGTCTCGGGTTCACACACCTCTGTATATATATCGTTAAGATTTGTCTTTTCGAAGATATGTGTGTATTTATCATATAAATTATCGGTTGGTAACGGTGAAGGAAACATCGCGAGGAAACCTGCATGCCTGGGTGTGCCTAAAAAGTGCTCGAGGGTGTGTGAAGTCTGCCAATCCGCACTTGGCGAGCGTGGTGGACTATGGCTTAACCATTCTCTACATGAGAAGAGGCCCAAGCCCAGCAGTGGGACTTGTATTAGATACAGGGCTGCTATATAATGTTTTATCCAAAGAAAGCTAACGCGTATAAATTCGCCGCTAAGGGTGCTAGTGCATCGTAAGGTTTCCGAAATGTCAAATGTCACTATTGGGGGTTGGCTATGCAGTCATTGAGTCTATAGTTCTTTAGGGTGATGTGAAGAGAAATATTTTACGAGCGTCAAAGAACGGACTTGTGCATAAAGCTACAAAAACGGACTTGAAATTAGAACAAAAAAGCCGTACTTCTAAATAATTTTAGTTTTATGTTTGTTATAGAAACGCAGTAAAGAACTGTGCCTCTATAAAAACGAATAAACTCAATGGAAGAGATAAATAACGTACTCGTATGTGAAAAAAAATTTGACAGACCTTACCCTACGCACAGCATGGTGAGACAAAAACGATAGCCCTCAAAATTCCAGCACAAATTATTTCACACTAGCAGCTGTTGTCCGCGAGCGTGAAATTCGTTATATTTACCATAGATTTATCTTTAATATTATGTACATTACTTCGCTGCTCCCATGGCGTTTCTTATCGTTTGAACAACATATTTCATTGATGTTCCGCTACTATTGATCTTAGCACAATATTATCTATTAATAGACTATCCAAATAAGAAATAATTATCCAATTCAGACCGCCAGTTACCGAGATTAGCGCGTTCAACCAAACAAACTAGCTTTCGTCCGCGTTGTTGATTTTAGTATAGTAAATTATAACATTTTACAACATACTACGGACTATAATACTAGTGCCGAGTTTCGTGAATCCGTGCAGTACTTTCGGTGTTAAAAGCGATCAAAATGCATGCAGAAATTAATTATAACTTATTCATTCACTATTCTGTGAATAATCCTAATTACAACCTAGTCATTGATAGTAAAACAGACCCTTTAGTAAGGCAAAACTCAGCCTAAATAAACAAGTTGAATATAAGCCAATACTAAGTTACCCAGCAACTAGCCCAAGTAACCGTAACCTCTAATTTCAGGTAACCTATAATATATAAGGCCAACGGTAAAGCCTATATATACCCTTGGCCTACCTTTATTATACTCCCTAGCTAGTAAATAGTCCGTTCAACTCTAATCTAATATACAAGATTAATGACAGACAGTGGGTACCTCGTTGTAAATCTTTTTAATAGTATTTGCAATAAAAATTGAGACGGTTATAAATATGAGAACTTTTGTGAACATGTTCGATTAAGAAATTAATGAGTCGTCATGTCTGTCCGTCTGTCCGTCCGTAAGTCATAGCCACTTTTTTCCGTAAATATATATTTTTATCATCAAACCCATACGGTATCTATGGATAGGTCTTCAAAAATGATATTGAGGTTTCTAATATTTTTTTTTCTAAACTGAATAGTTTGCGCGAGGGACGCTTCCAAAGTGGAAAAAATTGTCTTCTCCCCCCCCCCCCCCCGTAACTTCTAAAATGTGAAATGATGATATGTAAAAATAATATAATGATGTACATTACCTTGCAAACTTTCACTTAAATTTGGTTTGAACCAGATCTAATAGTTAGTTTTTTTTAATACGTAATAAATCGTAAACCGCATTTTACCTTTCATTCAATCAACTCCAATATAATAAAGAATTAAGAAAAACATTTATTTAGATGTGATAGTGGTACGGAACCCTACGTGCGCGAGTCCGACTCGCACTTGGCCGGATTTTTAAACTGGTTGCATTACAATTTTTTTTAGTTTAATCCTTGAAATAACAGGTAAATAAGGCATAATATCGTAGTTTCTAAAGTCTTTATTTACTGTCACTGTAACTTAAACTTACAGAATGGACAGTTCGTTTGTTCAATGAAAGCTAGTTTGCTGCATGTCTTAGAGAAAATAAATATAATTTAAGAGAATAAACTGTGATTTTGTACGAACACCAGTGTAAACTTATCCGAACAGACGTTAAACATGCATCATATTGAAAAATCGGTAAATTTGAATAACTATATGCTCGTTGCACAATTTTTAGAGTAAACTATGATAGATTTTTGAGACAGGCAATTTCATAATGTAAATTTATAGTGCTGGTTACGAAGTCTGGTTATTAATGTTGTTGAGTGCATAAAGTATATTATCCTTCTGTTCAGAATAAAGCCTTTTTGAGACATAATCCGTAAAGGAAATTTGCCAAAAGTACAGGTTTTGTGATGACCTAAATAAATACGGTAAATCCAAAACAATGCTACAGTAGTGTTTGACTAGTTTGTAGGTAAAGCTATCAGACAAACCTACATTAATAAGCTTAGCCTGCTCATGTTCTACGCTTAATTTATTTTGATTTACATTATTATATTAAAGGCTTTGTCCTGACTGACTTAGTATCAACGCACAGCCTAAACCACAGATCGTAGCGACTTGAAATTTGGAGGGTGTATTCTTTACAAGATTTTATCGTGCAATAAGAAAGGATTTTTGAAAATTCGGCCTCTAACAGGGTGAAAAGTGGGACGAAAGTTTGTATGGAAAAGCGTTTGTAGTAATTATGAGGCTCGATCAATTTCAAAAATGGAACTTTGTTGAGCAATCGTGTGACAATGAGATGTTGACATGAAGTTTCATAAAAAAAGGATTTTATGTCAGTGTAAACTTTTTAATTGTCATTTCGGCCTCTTTAGATATCTAAGAAGTAATTGTTTTGTTTAGTAGAAAAAAACCAACTTTAATGTAATGGAAGATGTGTGATGTAAATTATAAAAAAATATTTAAATAGGGTTAAAACTATCATTTTGATGTGCTATAGTCAGGTGGCAAATAGTTTTTGTTATTAGTATAAATATAATTTTTTTTTGTCTGTTATGAAACCCTTATATATACAGTAGTATACACACATTGTTTTTACTCCTTTATTTTCTGCTTGAAGTGTAAGATATTGCAACCTTATATACTATAGATTTATTTATAAGTATTAATTTAATTCCATTTCTATATTTAAGTTTATTTTATAACCATCTTTAGCTATATTTTATAATGTTGTTTTGGTTGCTATAACTTACACATAGAATTATTGTCCAAAAGGAAACAAATATTGTATAAATTATTTGAAAAGATGGTGCACATGAGTTTCTCACCAGCTCTTCTCATGATGCAATACCCATCGGAGCTGGTACTTGGATTGATTTTAATTAAAATCTCTAAGTTGAATTAAAGTCAATCTAAGCTCCGGTGTCAAATCATTTTATTACAATAAGTATTATAATTTAGTTAGCTAAGTTTTATTTTAATTTTATATTTTTTGTGTTTTGATGTTTGTTTTGACGTGTTCAAGCGCCCCTTGGGGCCCATGGAAATAAATGATTTGATTTGATTTGCCCAAAGTTTAGCTGATGGTAAGTTAGGGCATCAACATTGTACAACATACACTTTTGACGGATGGACATAAATTAAATATAATCACTACATAGTATAAAACAAAGTCGCTTTTTCTGTCCCTATATGCGCTTAGATCTTTAAAACTACGCAACAGATTTTGATGCGGTTTTTTTTAATGAATAGAGTGATTCAAGAGGATGGTTTTTATGTATCACTACATAGTATAAAACAAAGTCGCTTTTTCTGTCCCTATGTGCGCTTAGATCTTTAAAACTACGCAACAGATTTTGATGCGGTTTTTTTTAATGAATAGAGTGATTCAAGAGGATGGTTTTTATGTATAATATATGCATACTATAGTAGAGAAAAGGCGAGAAATTTAAAGATTTGTAATGTGATGTCGTAACAAACATATTTTTCTGCGCTTACATTGCAAACGCTGGCTTAACCTTACGAGATAGATCAAATTTATGTACTACGGAATTGTATATCTTAAAAAGATAAACAAAAAAGTCCGCGACAGGATATGTTTATCTCCTAAGGATAATCCACAGTAACCATTTTTATCTTTTACATATTACAAAAAAAATATGGGTTATTTACCAAGCTATTTTAAACGATACAGTATCATTCCTTATCCAATTAAATAAATTAGATACGTTGTGCATTTCATGTAGATCAAAATTGCCCTTTACAGCATGTGATTTAAATGAATATTTTCGAAGATATTACAGATTTAAAAATTGCGGGACGTAGCGTTTGCGGCGGTACCGGCCGGTCGGGGCGGCGGGAGCGAGCCTGTTCAGAGGGACAGAGAATCGTCAGTAGAGCGTGAGGCTCGACTCAGTCAGCTTCGGGATAGATATAGAGCTGAGAAATGTAAAAAGTAAATAAGTAAAAATGTTGTGTATGAATATTCCAAAGATAGCAGGAAATCTTCATGGTATAGGGAAAGGGGAATTGTTTTACTCCAAATTTAACGCGTGCGGGCCACGGGCAGTAATGAATAAATCAAAACTACTGGATCTATTTTAATCATTTTTTCAGTGAGTGATATAGGCTATATATTATATACCCGTGCGAATCCGGAGCGGGCCGCTGTGTTTTTATATACAACGTTCACAGTTTTTCTGTAGTGTATTTAGTATCAGCATTGTACCCGTGCGAAGCCGGGGCGGGTCGCTAGTATATTATAATATTACTAATATACATACTACGCTTTAGTTTCGAGTTGACCAAATTGTCCCGTCAAGCTTTTTCATTATACACCTCTTTTGACTGTTTTGACCGTGTAATTTTTGACGTGTTAGGTTTGGTTAGTTTTACCATGTGGGGAGAGAAGCGAGAAGGGAAAATTTGGCCATTATGAAGCAAACGGCTAGTACACATGAGTGCACGGTTGGCGTAGTGGTTAAAACGGTCGCCTCATCCGTCGTTTACAACTGCGCTGGTGTTGTTGCAATGATTTGTTCTGACTATTTTGTGTGTGAATGTATGTTTGTTTGTCATGTTACGTACCCTCGCGACATAGGAGTTTCTGTGTATATTTTACTTATCATGTGAAAAAATATTGAATCAAAACAAACCGTTAATTCATTTATAAGTATTTATTAAAAAAAATAATTTCCGTTTAATTTAAATCAAATTCATAACTTTGTAGATAGTATATTATATATTTATATATATTATAGAAACAAAAATAAATAGAAATAATTTATTTATTTTAAATAAATATACAGTAATAAAGAAGTTAATTTTTACTCAGCTTTTACGTATTAGCACAAACTCGGTGCTCCGTTCGGCGGCTGATCAAGAAATGACTCGATCCGTCCGATACGTGTCGTTTTATACCAGTGAATATCACACAAGCGGTCACGTGTTATTGAAAAGACTATTTGAGCTTCTTGTGTTGCTAATTTTATTAAGTTCTAATTTATTTTTCCTGTATATTTTAACATGTAATTAACCCTAAAATGAATTTTATTGTTGTAATCTAACCTATAAAATAACTATGACATAAAATGTTACTAGATTCATAACACAGTTTGTTATCGGCACTATCGCTGAGACAAGTAGATACTTACAAACGAGACACACACATGTCATATTTAAGAATGCTTATTTTGTAAATATTTAAACGACGATTTTTTTTATATCGTAAGTAGAAGATCATCTGGCAAACGACGTATAACACCAGGTAGAAAATTGAAGAAATTTCACTGGGGATTAGAACGATCGTTTACGCCCACTTATAAACTCAGTTTTATAGTCATAATAATATATTTTACAGCACCACGAAAAGGGTGATAAAGAAAAAGCAATTGTTTTCTTTTAGCGAGGTCTAGTGGGCGTTTAGAAGGCTTTGTATACTATTACCAGCAGAATGTTTTTCTTACACAATTAGGTACTTATTTCTTCTCTTTTTTTAAAACCATAAATTTCACACACAATATTTTTTATTTTCTATAATTTCAGGTTTTAAAATAAGAATGAAACTATTAATATGTGTTATTAAATGTTATTAATATACCACCCAAAAAGATAATCACAATTTCAACGATTAAACGAATTATTTTCTTTATTATTCATAGTGTAAAAACTTTTGAGTGTCACACAGCTCTTATCCCATTATCCTTAGACAATGAAACCAAAAGGACCAGTCATTGGCTAGCGTCACCCGCTGCCAAATTTGGAAAAGCACCGCTTTTGCACGTTATATAAATTGTCAATTAAAAATTCAAATAAAACTAGTTGACAAATCCTAGACGCGAGGAACAATGAACACCCCGCACCCGAATTTCGGCAGGCTTATTTCCATAGATAGAAGAACAAACGATATATTTTTTAAGACACAAAAATCGAATAAACCTACCGACTTCACGATTAAATGCATTCATCCAGTACATTAGTTATGGCCACTAAAATATACAACAAGCTACCGGACAATCTTAAAGATCAAGAAAAACCACAAATATTAGTTAAAACTAAAGGAAATACTACTGCACAAAGGCTATTATTGCATTAATGAATACCTAAATGATAAGACCCTAATATAAATAAATAACACCTACAAAATATTTATTTTATCATTAATAATATAAGTAATAAATATAGTGTTTATTAAACTCTGCCGTCCTCTCTCCTAAGTTGCTTTGCTCGACAGGGTCCACGATGATCTGTATTTATTATATTATAAGATCTGTTAAATATTGTGGAATGCAATAAACAACTGCTTTGGGATGAGAGTACGGGCTTTGGGGTCGTTGGACACCCATGCTCTCATCTCACAGTGTGCTTTTTAGGGTTCCGTAGTACCTACAAGGAACCCTTATAGTTTCGCCATGTCCGTCTGTCCGTCCGTCTGTCCGAGGCATAGCGACGAAACCGTTGGTGCTAGAAAACTGAAATTTTGCATAAACATGTATGTTAACTATACAAAAAAAGTCGTAGAATAAAATTTGGAAAAATATTTTTTTTTCGGGTAGCGCCCCTACATGTAAAGTAGGGATGTTTTTTTTTTGCCTACACCATAGTGTGGGGTATTGTTAGATAGGACTTTTAAAAACGTTGAGGGGTTGCTAAGACAGTTTTTTGATTTAGAGATCCGTTTGCGAGATAATTAACTTTAAAGAGCAAATTTTTGTTCGAGAAGAGCGTCCCCCCCTCTAAAAGCTAAACTACTGGATCCCAAAATCTGAAAAAAAATGTGTCGGTAGTACATGTAATCAACTTTAAAGGAAAACTATAGCGGATAAGTTCACTTCATTAGTTCAAGAGGAATAGGGGTCCGAAATGTCAGATGCAGTTAATCAGAATATTTCGTTAAAAATTCTTGAAACATAAATAAACATACATAATACATATATAAAATCACGCCTTTATCCCACGGGGGTAGGCAGAGACGATGGAACGCCATGTGCTTCGCTCCTTACATACTTCTTTCTCTTCCTCAACATTCATACATCTCGTCATACGTGCTAGCTGGTTTAGTGTACTACAAACATTTCCTTTCTGAAGGACGCCATTTATCTGGTCCCTATATGTCTTTCGAGGATAAAATAAATAATAAAATAAATAATTTCGAGGATAACATCAATAAAATAAATTAAAAATAATCATTACATATCTAGGTCATACATAAGATCACGATTTTTATCTCAAGACGAACTACTAAAACAGGTTGAGTGAAAAATATAAATTATTTTACAAAAGGACTCGATAGATGGCGTTGTACTCGTTTTCTGAATCGCGCTATGGTTTCGTTACGAGCTAGGGTATAAAAGGAAAGTTATTTTAATACTTCTTGTACAATTGATTGTATGACAGCGCCCTCTATTACTAAGTAATATATCTGAATACTTACTATTTAATAGGCATTTGTTTGTTCGCGCACTTGTTTTTTAACTGTATTACAACACAACTTATTATAAACATTTATGCCTTCAATCTCATAAATTCATTCTTGTCCTGTTTGTTTTCATAGTGTAGTCATTATGTACCTAAATAATTGTAATAATTTCGAGTATAAATAAATATTGCTATCTTTTTTATAAATTTAGGTTAGGTTTTATTTCTCTTAGAATTAGCGCTATTCTGCTGTTAATTATTTATTAGCGAAACGTTATTTTTCTTTAGCTACTTATTTGTTTCTATAGTTACATCGTTAGATTTTCAAGTACTGTTTTGATTCTGTTAGAGTTAAACTAGCTACGAAACCCTACTGCGCGTGGCCCGACACGCACTTGGCCGGTTTTTTTATGGATGGCAACGATGTCGGCAGCTATTCGCGTCGCGGTGCGTCAGCCACTAAGGCTGCGGACAATAGGCAATCATTTTCATCGACAGAATTGATATGATGGATCAAATCGATAGCTAAATATATTGAGTATTGAGTATTGTAGATATTTGCATTTATTTCCTCTCCATATCCATATCTTTGCATTAATCAGAAAATGTACTTACAGCCTTCATACACGACAAATCTAAGAAAAATTCGGATCTTCACAATGAATACAGGTCACGGACTAATGAATAAATAAATGAAAGACAAAATAAAATATCTAAGAATTATGTGGCCGAATATTTTTAACCGTTTCTTTCGGTATCTAAATATTAAACAGCACAACGGTTAAACTATGAACACTTTTACTTTTTTTATATACATTATAAATAAATAAATAAATATTTCACAACTCACACACAACGCTATCTAGTCCAAAACTAAGCAGGGCTTGTACTATGGGTACTAGAATAACTGATACTAATACACATATACTTTTCTTTCGTAAATACATACTTACTATACTTAGAAACACCCAGATTAAGACAAACCCCCATGTACGTGCACACAAAGATTTGTCTTAAGCGGGAATCAAACCCGCGAGCTCGGCGTCGCAGGCAGGTACACTACCCACTCCGCCATCCGGTCGTCACAAAAATTACTGTTTGATAGGTCTGGTGTGATGATGTTTGTGAGTGTGATATCGACTTTACAATCATAGTCTAGTGGAAAGCAATCCCACTTACTGTCTCCATAGGGAATAATCCCACTTTTACAACAGCATCGATCCATTTCAACAAAAAGTTTAAGAACTTGACCATTGTAGATTTCCTAAGGGATATATAATTATATATATATATATATATTGGAAGCGCCACATAACTTCACTAACCTAATTATTTGAAGAGACAATTTTACTATGGAAGTGTATTTTTATAGCAGCAAAGACAGAAAAAGGTGAAGAGTGCAATATTGGCATAGTGTTTAAGCGGTCGCCACGCTTCTTTCATTTGCGCTGGTTTTGTGTGTTCGATCCGCACACGGGACAAAATGTTTGTTTGATCCGCAAAGATGTTCTGACTCTGGATGTGCTTTGTGTATGTGAAATGTTTGTTTGTGAACACGCCCGCGACACAGGAGTAATTCATAGTGCGGGTATAGCAATAAAAAAACAATAATAGGTATTTTATACCAATTTCATTTCATCAGTACATTTTCAGTATCAAACTTCTACACAATTTACAGTATTTCATAAAGTTAAGTGCTACAAATCTAAGTAGTAAATAAATTTTAAAATAGCTGTACTTAAAATATAAAGCAAGAAGATATCACTCGCCAAACAGCCACAACAAGAATAAGAATACTTGTAAAGTAATAAAGTTTTAACCTGAAGAGAAGCAGTATATTTTACTTTTCGACGCTCCAAAAGTTTAATAGGAATAAAATACAATACACATACAACTTGTTCAGATGGTAAAATAACACAGGACAGATAATGGGAAAAGTTAGTTCTTATTTGATTGTGAACATAGGGGATATCACAAACACATCAGAAGACCAACATGGGAATTGGGAAACAATTTTTATTGATAGGTACTTAAATATTGAATGAATTGGTACTGCTTCGTGTTTGAAAATGATAATATAATTCAATGGATACGTGAATAACTGGCATTTTAATTTACTTTTTATAAACATTAAAGTTAAAACCACATTGCTTTATAGCAAGTAGCAGCTTGCAGTTAAAGAATTAATAGGACCGGCTGGATTTGAGCCCGGCGATTCAACCAACCACCTATTTTTTTCAACAGTTAATAGTAGCTAAGCAAAGCTAAATGCTATTAAAATAATAAATAATATCGAGAAGTCAGTATATTGCGGTATCTTCCTGAGGATTTTTTATTGCAATGTTACAAACTGTTACCGGCGTTGCTGGGGCAGGAACGATTAATAATTGACGTAGTTATTTATAATTAAAACGATATTTTAAACCGAATAATCGAATTTAATCACATTATATTATACAAAAGTGCAGAGCATAAAAAAATTGCTCTTTCGTGAAAATAAATTGACAATCGTTTTTTTTTTATCGAACGCTGACTTTCTATGCGGCCAGTTCGTTCCAAAGAGATCGTGCTTTATACTTCGTAATGCTTAAAGCTGCAATAGTGGAGCTAATTGACAACATTTCATTTTTTTAACATATATAAATTATTATTTTAATTGAAACTAGATGTAAAATAAACGGACCCATATTTTTTTTTTTGCGAAATTTTATTATTTTCATTCATTATTTCCTTTTTGAAAGTTAGTGCATTCTAAATAGACGTAAGCGCCAAATGACGTCACATATACGGTGGAATAATGATATGCCTTTGCTTTTCTTTTTTTTTTTGAAGTGACATATGTCATAATTGTCATGTCATACTTGTTTACAACTTTGTTTGTTTACCTTTATTTTCTTGCATAAAAATCGTATTATTCTCTCTATTCCTGTAGGATATGTGTGGAAGTAAAGCGTGATACCAACTCGTGCACCATTAAATGTAGGGTGACACCTGAACTTAAAGTAAGAGCCAAGTTGTACATGGTAACTGCTGAAATCGACGAGTCTAAGGAAAATATCATTTCTGTTCAGTGTCATGATTATACTGCGTGTTCAGGAGGGTGCAAACACGCTATCTGCTTTGCCATGTGGCTGATAAAACTGTCAGATGAACCTTCTGTCACATCTACTGCGTGTTATTGGGGTAAACCAAGACAAGCTAGTGCTGGTGATCAGAAGTTTATTTTAGCAAAAATATAGGCAAAAGGAAAATTACCCCTGACAATGTAAATGTTAATATAAGTTTATCCATGTTTACTGAAGAGTGCAACAGGCAGAAGATGAGGACAGGAAATGAAGTACTGTGGTAACCGTCAACCGACTTTGAACTTAATGCTGCAGTTTGTACACATCCAACAAGACAATACTTACATAATTTTATATGATTCTGCCAGGAAAAGCTCAGTGAAGAAGTATTTAACAGTATTGCTAAAGCTACAACAAATCAAGTGGATTCCAAACTATGGCATCCAATGCGTCAAGGTTGAGTGACAGGGTCTAGAATTCATAAAGCTGTCCCTTGCGAAACAGAACAAGGTGTATTAGTGCAATGCATTTTAGGTAGTTACAAAGTGCCTTAAACAAAAGCCATAAGAGTAAAACTTTAAAAAACTCATCATTAATATTTTAGAAAAAGATTTTGGAGTTATTGAAAGCACAGGTCTAATTCTTATACCCCCTATTATTGGTGTTTCACCATATGCGCTTTGTGCAGACTGTTATAGAAATTATAATACCCTATTAGCAAAAACACTATCAAAAATTACATCAAGGATGGCAAACTTAAAGAGAAATGTAAAGCTCAAATAATGTTACAAATGCATGCTGCAAACAAACCTATGGTCTTATTTTGTATTGCTGATCCAGATTATGAGAAGAACAAGCTAATCCACAAATACTAGGTTGAGTATGATAAAGATTAAACAGCAAAGATTGTGCAAGAAGCTGAACATTTTTGGAAGCATATTATATTTGAAAATATTTTAGAAAGTGCTAAATAAATTTTGATTATTTATTTATGTTTATTTTTGTGTTCTTCAATGAATACAATTGTATTTTAGTTATACAGTGTATGTGTAGCTATGTAACTGCTTCGCTCACACATGTCATAACTTTTTATCTCATGTTAAAAACAAATAAATACTTTTATTAATACTTATTTTTGAGTGATATGGGGTTGATGTTATGTTATATTACATGTGTGTTAGTTTTTATAAACAAAATATGAAACAGCAATCATAAATAAAAAGATACTTATACAATATTTTAAATAATTTATTTTCACATGGCCCAGGTCTTGTCCACTTCTAAACATTACTGATGAGAACATAAAAGTAAATTAAATTATTTTAATAACATTATAAAATTAATATGATCTCCAAGGTTTTACTTTTCCAGTCCCGTTTCTGAAATGTTCCCAGTTTTTGCTACTTATTTCATTACTGCTGCGTTCCTTTAAGCTGTAGTGTAATGTTATGTATTCTATAGCTTCTTCACACACATATAGAACTCGTTTCGAACAAACTACATCCACTGCATTACACTATTCTTTCGTGTTTGAGTTGGCGTCTTTAGATTTGTTTTTACATGTTCGTACAAAACAATATTTTAAATCCATCGTAGGTGTATATTCCTAACTTGGATTCAGTTCGATTTAGGAAGAATAATAGTTGCAATCAATAAATATTGCTTATATTTTTATTATTGCGAAATATGTGTTTATCGTTAGTTGACAGGCAACTGACAATACTGACATTACAACTGTCATTTTCGATTACTCTTCATTCTGTCGTAGCATGGGCAAAGGTAATACTTTATTAAGCCGTATATGTGACGTCACGACGCATTTTTTCGTTTTTATTTTTTTTCTCCAAAACTACTGACCCAAAAAAATTAAAAAAAATGTTTTTGTACTCCGGATAGGATAATAAAGAAACGGTATTTTTATTTCAGACACTTTCAAATTTTGAAATGTTGTCAATTCTTTAATTTTCTTCTATCTTTTTTAAATCATCGTGCCGTGCGTGTATATAGTAGGTACATGCTCGTTCATGGTTACAGAAATGTTGCCATCGTAGTCAGTTATGGCAATCCAATGATTTGAGTAAAGTGGATCTTCTTAATGCACATACTTTATGACATAGGCAAGGAATGTGGAGTGCTTCAAGTTCCCAAGTGGGATTACTACCAACAGTACCAACTATTTGTGATGTAAAACTTGTAGATATGAATGAATTTTGCAAGGAATATAAATGGACGGGAATTTGACTGAAGAATCGTGTATTTAGTTCAAAGTTAAGAGTATTTCAAATTTATGTACTTATTTGCCATACAGAAATAAATTTGTAGAGAAACACGACTATTTAGTAGCTATTATTTAAAAAAATAGTATTGGTTTTGAATGATATACTTTTGCTACAACTGGACTTTCAAATTTTATAGAAAATTTTCCCCGGGCCGGGTAAAAGCTGTCAAATCACAAATATTTCTAAACTTTGACGTGAATTTTATCAGGAATGCGCAACTCTGCTCGCGCAGTGGGAATAATGTAATTTAAAACTCTTAGTTGTCTTTAGTTAAATTCATGCTCTCTGGTCAGGAACCAGTTTGCAGAGATACGGTAACCTCATGGCATGTATACTAAAAATCTTTCTCTGTGTTGCATCTTATTCAGTGTTTAAATAAACATGTTTTTTTTTTGCACCAATGGTTTTCGGGTAATTAATGAGCCGCTCTAGTCGGGATATAGAAATAAATATTACATTAGTGTTGGTATCTAATTTAACAGATTTATCTGAATATTACGTGGAGCGCCTGCCATCAGACCTTTACAACCCAGTACAAGGTAATACGATACTCGGAATTGCACATTGAAGATATTTAAAAATAGTAATACAAAGGGTATATATTAAGGGTAAACATATTTTTTGAGTCAGTTCAAACTTTAAGGAAAATGCATGAAATTCAACAGATAGGTTATACATGACGTAAATGAACTATTTTTAATAAATAATACTCCCTAGGGGGTGAATCAGGAGTTGTAAGGTTATAATAATATGTAAAAGTTAACAATAACAGATAAAATGCGAGTGTTACACATTTTAGTCAGACGCATAAGAATAAGCATGATGTTATAGTATGTTTAAAAAAAACAATAATTTAAGTAAAAAGTATTAATTACTATGCTTCAATCGACTCTACTGACGCCATTTATTCCACCGGAGTTTTCACAGGCCAGCCCGTTTCATTTCATGGGACATTGCATCTCCGTAACTAGCGGTCAGACAGAGCTTTGTTATTTTGTGTTGTTTTTGTAGAACATGTTTGTGTTTGTACGACACAAAAAGTAATTATGCCACTGGTTTCATTAGTATGATGACTTCCAAGCTGGTGTTGGCCTCTAGATGTGTGTGTTGCATACGTCAGACTGAGTGGAAAAGTATAATTTTGAGATAAATATTATATTGAACAGTTTAGCCTCTTTTAAGATTGATGTTGATTGTAATTGAATCAGTGTCATTGGGCTTTTCCGTCAGGAATTACAGAGTAGCAGCACAGATTCTGGTATTGTGCCACACATGGGACCAAATGTAACAAATAAAATGTGAGTGTTATACATTTTTGTCAGACGCTTCAGAATACTACAGGCATGATGTTATAGTATGTTATTAAATAACAATAATTAAAGTAAAAAGTATTAATTACTATGCTTCAATCGGCTCCACTGGCGCCATTTATTCCACTGGACACATTGGAGTTTTCATAGGACAGCCCGTTTCATTTCATGGGACATTGCATCTCCGTAACTAGCGGTCAGACGGAGCTTTGTTATTTTGTATTGTTTTTGTAGAACATGTTTGTGTTTGTACGACACAAAAAGTAATTATGTCACTGGTTTCATTAGTATGATGACTTCCAAGCTGGTGTTGGCCTCTAGGTGTGTGTGTTGCATAGTCAGTCTGACTGATCTTTCCATTTCGTCATCATTTTAGAAAAGTATTTTTTATTATTATATTAAACAGTTGAGCCAAGGGGGCTCAACTGTTTAATATAATAATAAAAAATACAATATAGTCATTACGATTAAAATTGATTGTAATTGAATCAGATTCATGTGTTCAGGGGTATGACCAATCGACTATGGGATTGTTTATCGTGGCTTTGTCAAGATGAAAACTGCTGTATTGTATGTAGAATAATATGAAAGTTTTATTTTAAGCCGGATATTTTCATAGTAAGCTGGGATATCATGAAAAAGTTAGTAAACAAGTGCAAAAACATGATAATTCTATCAAAACAAAATTAGATTCTAGTCCATCCTTCATGTTTAAATAGAAAATCTCTTTTGTTTATTAAATCCCGCTTAAGTTGTCTCTTATTACTAGATAATCGCCATACACAAAACTAGAAATTATTTACTATCTTATATTCGTGACACAAGGGTTTTGGCGATACAGTTTTTGGGCATTGCCTTTTGTACCAAAAAATCTGATTTAATCACAATTAAATAAATAACTTTAAAATGTTTTTAAACTGCCACACATCCTGAAACTACCACGCTTTCTCTTTTTAAATCTGTCCATCCAAAGATTGCCTGGCAGAAATTGCGTCAAGCGATTAGGCCGCCCTTTGCATATTGTTATTGTCTTATAATAGTTGTCTTTAGTTTGTAATGAAATGGTATGCAAATAAAGTTTTTATCTATCTATCTAATTAACATCAACCGTAACCATTATTACTCTCCATGAACTGATGTTATCATGGCTCACGCTATCTGTATGTATAGATCTTTTTAAACAACATAACAGATTACAAAGCAATTTTCAGTAATAGTGGTTCAAAAGAAAAACAATTGCATACAAATTGGCTTTAAAATTATTGATTTAATGAGAGGCGTATTGAGTGCAACGTGGTGATTAATAAATAATAAATATCTCCCAACTTACAGACAACGCCATCTAGTCCCAAACTAAGCAGAGCTTGCACTATGGGTACTACAATAACTGATACTAATACATTTATACTTTTATTTTGTAAATACATACTTATTATACATAGAAACACCCAGACTAAGACAAACCCCCATGTTCATGCACACAAAGATTTGTCTTAAGCGGGAATCGAACCCGCGACCTCAGGGTCGGAAGCAGGTACACTACCCACTCCGCCATCCGGTCGTCGATTCGAAGAAACTTTAATTTTAACTGTGACAAATCATTGCCGGGAACTTAAAGTCAGTAGTTAAAATTTAAAATAATTACATTAAAAACAATATTTTAAAAGGCAGAAAGCGTTGGTTTATGCATGAAATTTTTCCTTAAGTAAAATGCGATGGGCAGCTTGGTGCAGTGTAGAAAAGAAAGCTGTTTTTAACCTACTTCATTAATTGTTCTCTGCAACTGTAAGACTTTCTTTCTCAAGAATTTTTATTAAACTTATTTTTAATAAAAAGTTAAGGTATACCGTCCACTTACAACCGTTTTTATTTATACAATGCAGGTTGTTTTCATTTTATTTGTATATTACAAAAGAAGAAACACTCAAATTTAAGAATAAATTGTGCATCATTTTTAATATAAAATAAAAAAAATATATAGTTACTAACGTAAAAAATAGTAAATTTTATAAGCGTACGAGATAAAAACTAAATAAATCACGCAGTTTCAGTCAGTTAAAGAATGTATTTCTTACCTTATAAATAAAACAACCAACATTTAAATTTCACTTAAAAAGTTACATTATAAAAAATAAATATTTACAACACAATAGATATTTTTTTTTACACAAGGCATGGGTCTGAGATCTGCATACGGCCGTCTGCACCAGCGAATACGGGTGTCTGATGACGTATGTAGTCCATCAGGATATCGTAGTCTAAGCCAACAACTTCCACGTTGATGCGATTTTCACTTAACATCTGTAAAGATATAACAAATAAATAAATAAATTTACTCCAAAACATATATATGTCTTAATGATATTTAAAACTATGGCGATGTTTGTACTGGTATTTATGTTTGTACTGTAGAAATGTCAAAAAAAGTCTGTTTGCTGTCAGAGCAGAAAAATGCAGATTAATTTCAATATAAGCAACTGCAATTAAACTGCCATTAACAAAATCCTGTATGCTGTCTATCTATTAACTATCATTGTATACACCGTAATACCGTCAAAGTTCATTTGGTAAAGTCTAGCACGTCCCAAAATACACCAAGACAAATAATACGACTTAAGACACACAAAATATTTTTATAAGCTGACATAATATTAGACACAAGAAATGTTTCTTCTAATTCCGCATTCGAAAAAACTTATTTGAAAGTAAGGCAGCACCTTTATTGTAAGGTTTTAAATGAAATAGTTTTGTTTATTCAAGCAACTCATGCTAGTTTAAAAGAAATATTAATCTCAACTCACACTGTAGTCCCCACCTCCATTTCCTATAAAATCAGTGGAAACAACTCTATAATATTTGTCAAGGACCAAAGGGTCGTATCTGGGTATTTTACAGTCTATGCACCGAACAGCTACGGAAACCACACGTCGGCCTAAAGGTTTTGCACCATCAAAAACTACACGTAAACCTGTAAAAAAACCTCATTTTAATCGTCTTGGAAAGCCTCGTTGGAAAAAGGACGATGTAATGTGAGTGATAAAGTAAATAGTACTTATTTCATTTCAAACTTTTGCCGTTGATATTAGAAGCCAAAAAGTACAATTCAAACTCGAAACTAATTAAATAAATACCTAACTATATATACATCAAATAAAAGAATAATATACAGCAGCGATAGCCGAGTGGGAGATCGTAGGACTGCGAAGTTAAAGATCTCGGGTTTGAACCCACGGCACACACCTCTCGTCTTTTCGAAGATATATTATGTGTGTATTTATCATATAAATTATCGCTTGCTAACGGTGAAGGAAAACATCGTGAGGAAACCTATATGCCTGAGAGTGCCTAATAAGTGCTCGAGGGTGTGTGAACTCTACAAATCCGCACTTGGCCAGCGTGGTGGACTATGGCCTAACTCTACTAATCATGAGAAGAGGCCCGAGCCCAGCAGTGCGACATGTATTGTATTAAATACAGGGCTGCTGTTATTTATATTATTAAAAGAATAATATAAAATTATTAAATAAACCAAAACTCGTAAAAAAATTAAAATTCAAGTGTCAAAAAATACGTCCGCATTGATGTCGATCGCAGGTAACGTGCCCGGAAGGCTGGCGGCATTGCCACGTTGTATGACAATGCTGATATTTTGTCCAAAATAGAAGGCAGCCTTTTGGTCACGTGAAAAGTCAACTAATCTTTTTGTTATCTCTTTGAAAGGAGAACGAGCGCGAGGACTCCACGGTCCTAGCGTCTCGACCCCAAACGGCTCAAATACATGATTCCCAATTAGATTATTGTATTTGCGCCGCTTGAGAGTCTCCGCTGAAGCCGGCACAAGGTGATGTGCTTGGAAGGTGTGATGGCGCAAGGGTGTCGACGCACGTTGCGTCCCACACCAAAGGCCTACCCATCTTCCATGGCAGTAATGACGTACCATCTAGTCTCTTGCCATCGTCGCGCCAAACCATTGGGTTCAAGTACGGCTGGCACTCCGGCGCGGCGGTAACAAGACCACGACGGATTATGTCATTGATAACTCCAAATATGTTTTGTATATAACACTAAGTTTAATTTCAGTTTCTTGTTATTACAAAATATACAAAATTCAGGCATCAACTTGCAGATGCTTTTCTGAACACACTGGCACTTTCACCTCAATAGACTAAGCTTTGATCCCTTACATTATGTAGACAATATTATGCTAATAATAACTCGTAGCAAAAGAAATTGATATTCCATCATATATTAAGGTGGTAACTGTTTTATGTTAAACGCAAATTGGCTTTGAAACCTATCTATCTATACCTACATATTAGTACATATTCAGGTCTTTTGGAATATTATTGCCCAGTTTAAAGAGAAAAATAGTTTTAAAAATGAAACAATGACCATTTAAATGAATACAATTTTAAGTTTATTATATCATAGTGACATTTCTAAATCAGAATATATATTATAGCTGTCATTTTTGGAACGAAGTTCCTTATTGCGCGTTGCGAAAGGGGGCTAGGCGGTAAAAAAGGAACGAAAAGTTGTAACGACACTTTTCGTAGCAATTCTCGTAGCAGCGTAGTAATTACATGCTACGTTACAGCTACGGTGCTACATCATCAGACAAAACAGAAAAATGCGCACGCCGTTTCTGTGTCCGTCTCTCTTTCTCGCTTATAGAAAAAAAGAGATGAATTAAATTAAAAAAAAAACTATTAAAAAAAATTACTAGAATTGAGTTACTAAAAAAAAAAAAAATTTATCTGTGTCCGTCGCTCCATCTCGCTTATAGAAAAAAAAATTAAATTAAAAAAATAATAAGAAAAAAAATTACTAGAGTTGAGTTTCTGCAAAAAAGGGGCGCTGGCGCGCTCAGAAAGGTCTGCGAAGCGAAGGCGTACACGATCGCAGTTCTAGTCAGATACCAGGGAGTAAATAGCTCGATATCGTGAACATTACTCCTCACTTGGATCTGCAGAACATACTTAAACTGTAAATCGGTGGACCTTATATACAGGACCTTGTAACGAAACCATAGCGCGGTCTAATTCGATCCCAACGCCATCTATCGCGCGACTTCAGAACTAATTGGTGCTACAGAAATATGCTGCGCATAGAGAAAGCAAGCGAAATATTTTCATTTTGTCTCTCTATGAATAATAAAGTAACTAAAAAAAAATATTATCATAACTTAAAAAAAAAATACAATTCCCGCCTTTTGTTGAGTGTATACAGGTGTTTTGTACATAATAAATTATAAAAAATAGTTACAATAATGAATCCTGACAGTGTTTCTGCACAAGTTCTGGATATTGCTGATGGATTTAGGTAAGTAGAGATTTTATACACACGATAATAAATGCTTTTTCACCACACCAGCACGAAAAAGATCGTTTGCTTGCGAGAATTCAGTGAGTAATAACGCTTATTACTCACTAGTGAGGCAAAGTGATTTAAATTTCGAATCACTAAATCCTTCCAATGAATAGGCGCTAAAAAAAACCAAACAGCCACCATGTAGGTTAGTAATAAACATTGACATCAATTTTATTTTCAAACTACAAACGATACGTTTTAATTATTTTAAATTACATAAATACACGCTTATTTAGTATTTTCATGGTTTTATATTCGTGATTAACCATTAAATTAATTAAAATCGGGTACTTATTATTAGACTCTATAAATAAATGTTACGGAACGAATATCCAAACGCAAGATTTAAAAAAAAAAAGTCTGTGTCTGTGTCAGTTATCGCGGGCAAGTATAATTTCTTTTCAGTTTATGTTTAATTGTTTACTGGAACTTTTTAACCAAAAAAATAGTGAATCCAGTGATGAAGAACTTTGTGGAACTCCAAAAAAGAGTTGCGACAACTTGCTTCTAACACAGTTTTCTTTTTTACCAGAAAATTCACGTGAAAAGTATTTGAAAACGTACGACATATTTAATTAGTGGTGACTTTCAAAAGGCCCTAAAACGCATTATGAATCGGTATTACTGTCGTATTTCATGGAATTATTTAAGGTTAAGCAATCGAGTACGAGCTTATTTAAATCTTTTCTTAATATTTTCTCACTGGAAGAGGTGAAAAGTTTTGTATTGCAACGCGTGAGAAAATTTAATTTCCAGTTCGTGACCTCTTAAAATCTTTCGCTTGCGAAGTAGTCTTTATTAGAATCACTCGCTATGCTCGTGATTCAATTTAAGACTACTTCGCAAGCTCAAGATTTAAAATTGGCACTCACAACAGAAATATAAACTTTTTCTCACTTGTACCATAAATAACTATTGTATTTTAGCAAGTACACATTATAACCTTTCTTTACTATTGTGCTAACCAAGTCATACGCGTTATAATCTCTTCATTATTGTGTGTTTAGCAAGTGTACGCGTCATAACTATATTAAATTCAAAAGCAAATTATTTTTTAATATTACCACAGAATGTTTACTAATTTTGTTATGTACATTTCATGGAATATACGATTAGAACACATCTAATTATGTCATTGGGATTGGTGATGAGACTATGATAATGAGATCTGATATTATTATATCGCGAGTAAACTTGCGAATACAATTTAAAAGAAAGCAAGATAATCGCAGAAAAATAATGTTAAAGATAAGGTTTGTTATGTGTGGTCATAGAACTATTACTCCTAGAAACCGAGTACACGCATGAAATGTAAAGCCACTTTAATTGTGCCGTTTCAGTTCAGTGTAACTCTCTGGTATTTATCAGATTTTCGTTTAGTTTGTCTGTCCGCCAAGCGGTGCATTATAATTTTCAATCAATCTGTTTTTAGCCTTACTTTATACTTAAATTCATACAAGCAGTTTATTTATCTAGGCATTATAAGTCTATGCGTGTGTTTGAATGAACCTCGCTTTTGATATTTTGAAATTCGAATAGCGCGAAAGTTTGAAGATAAGAATTATTTTAAGTTTAGTGTAAGGCACAGGAAATATTGTTATGTAACCATTCAGCCTATAGGAGTATTTTGATAATATCTCCACAATGATTTTAAAAGTATCATTCGATTATTTTAAGAGAATGATTAAAGTGATTCTGAATGATCTTGTGTACGCTTGCTACGCTTGATAATTTAATTGTCTTAATGTTTGTTTTTATTTTAATTTGGTTTAAATTTTTGTTACCGTATTTAGTTTATAAATAGACTGTTCTATTTGTTTAGTGGTTAAGGTCGCATACCTTTTACTGCAATCTCGGATGCGAATCCTGATTTGTTGTTATTTGGAATTACCGAACTTCGTTCCATCCGGGTGTCCCTTGACACCTCAGTAGTTTTTTCAATTAGAATATTATTTTTCAGTCATTTTTACAGACACATCATCAACATATACAACAACATTGTTTGTTTTAAAAAAGCAAATAAAAAAAGCCTCAAATACGCACTAAATATTGTGAAGCCTCAAAAAAAACTATAGGTACACCAACTGAAAGTAATTATAAATAATAAAGTAACACGATCCGGGCATTATTCAAAAACTGAACGATAAAACCGTTGCATACCACAAAACCTGTTATTCTACGTATTAAAAAAATACAAAGTGGTTCACCGAATATGCTTCTAGTTGCCATAGTTAAATGTTATATTAATATATTTACTTTTTTCGATAGCTACTATTTACTATCGATAAAATTTTCCGAATCTCAGAATGACAGGAATTCAATGCTCCGTAAAAGATTTAAGGTCCTTAACAAACTAGCCCTACTACAGACTTCTTTCAAGGTCCGACAATTACGCTACAAAGACAATTTACTTTCAAAATGTCAACTGTCAAAATAACACTTTTCTTAGAAAACTGGTCGAAATGACAAAAAAAAAACAATAAGATAACGAATGTTTTCACAAAGAGGCGCAAATAACAATGGTTCTTCTTGCTAACAAAGCAGTAGCAGACCGTTAAAATATCTTAAATAATTCAGGTGATACGGATGTTTGAATAATTTTACTTGGATCCATTTAATTATCTATTCTTAATTTTGCTTGCAAATTCAACGAATGAGATGAAAAAAAAATAACAATGATAGCAGTGAATTGATATTTAAATTCGGTAATATCTAAGGGCAGGCCTAAGCCTGGCCGCTTTCAATGCTGACACTGGCACGGCAGCTTTTTAAAAAAAGTAAAGATAGAACGTCTTTTTTTTTTAAACGTGGCGTTAAAAATGTTTTGCGTCACTAAAATAAAGCTGACACTTTTATCGACAAAAATAAAATATATTCATCAAATAAAAGTTGACGGTGCTTATTTTTCAAAGAGAATGAAACCAAACTTAAACTCCTGAACTCTTTAAAAAAGACCACCTTAAGAAGATGATGAAAAGTCCCTGAATATAGTTAGAATATATAGTTAGATTTTGATTTAAACACACTACCAGTCTATCACCATGATGGTAATCTCTAAAACAAAGAAATACGTGTCAATTCAACGTGGCTAAATTAAACTAACTCTAAATATAATATAAAAAAATATATTATTTGTAATTTTTGTTAATTATTCGAGGTAACCCATCAAGAATGTATGTTGAGAAACATTTTTTTATCGTTAACTAATTTTTGGAACGAAGTTCTTTGATATTATATCGTTTTGTTGATCAGTAAAGGTTACATAATGCGTATTATGTAACGCGCTTTGAAAAACAAATTACACGAATATTACCGATCAAAATATCGAAGTACAAGTAAGAAGAACAGATTTTTTTTTTGTTTATAGTTAGCATTTTTTGTGGTAAATTGGAAATAAATATAGTGTGTCTGAAATTAGTCAGCTTATAAATGCGTATTTCATGTAGTATTTCTGAGACTTTAAAAATAAAAACAAAATTTGTGTCAACACGCGTGACCTGTAATACATATTAAGTAATGCATAGAAGATATAATGTAACTTTTTATATAATATTAATGATGTCTGACGTAGACACGGATCTTAAGGGCACATATTAGAGGAAAAGTAATATTTGTTTGTCACTCACACTAAAACCATCGCCACCGTCTCCAATAAAGTTCTGGGACACAACCCTGTAATATTTGTCGAGCTCCAGCGGCTCGTATATAGGGATGTCACACTCGATACAGCGGATCGAAACGTCAAGCACCCGTTGATTCACCGGTCGTGAGCCGTCAAACGTCGCCTGCAGCCCTGAATTCATTGAATGGTATGGTTAAAATTAAATCGGTCTGTCGCATAATATTGTAAATTATTTTACATTGAGTCAGGAGAACTTTGACAATTAAAATCTACAATCAAAAAAATATTTTGCAGAAGACCATCACGCCTCTATCAAACAATACTTATAACTTCACATACAAAACACGTAAGCGTGACGTCACGCTTATGTAACCGTGTCTTTGGAGCGTGTTATTAATGTGAATTTTAAATAATATTTTCTCAGGCAGTTTACGTGTTAACAAAGTAATTCTTTTAATTATGTTTCTAATATCGAAGGATATTTTGATTACACACAAATGAAAAATCATCATGCCTATTGTGGTTTTTATGAGTTATTTTTAAGTGAATTGCAAAATGCTAAATTGATTCTAAATTACTGACTTTTTGCGTTATTAGTAATTTTATGGATTTTTTGAAGTCAGTTGATTTATTTAATATATTTTTTTTATTGTCAGTCAATGATTTTTAAATTGTAATTTATTTATAATTCATTTTAATGTTGATTGTTTTTATTGCTTATTAAACTTTAGCAAATAAAACTGAAAAAAAAATACCTGAAACCTGTAACATCCTGGCTCCAGGATAGGGTTCATTGGCCACTGAAAACTCCAGCATTTCCATAATGTGTTCTCCTTTCAGTTCAAAAACTTCAACATTGTTCTCAAATGGAGTCGAAAGTATCACGGTCTCGTAAGTTACAACTGCAAAATTAATTTTATTTATTTAAATAAAAAAAAATGTTTAATGTTGGGTTGAAGAAAAGTTTGAATAACATAAGTTATAAAATATTTCGTAATAAGTAATAAGCATTCTATTTTTTTTCTTGTAACACCAATTTTTTTTTTTATAATACGGTGTAGTGTACAGTCTCTACAATAAGAATGGGTATGCTACGCACCTCTTGAACTGATGTCAGATCTAATTCCACCTTGATTAATAACACAAAAATGTGCGTAATGCCAACTGCCATTTAGAGATCTATCCAGCACCTGAAACAGTTAATTTGTTCAGCTTAACATAATAATCAATCTCATTATAAAATTAAATTAATTAAAATAACCGTAGAAAGTGGATTGTCAAAAATATACAACAATAAGAGTGTTGCTGAAAATTAAATAAAAGAATAAAAATAATAAATAATAATAACATTTTTGTAAGTGCCAAGATGTTAACATTCATTTTATTAATACTAGGCAAGTACATAAATATATCCAGTATAAATGTAAAAAGATTGCAATCAACTAAAAAACTCCTGCACTAGGCTTAGCCTGTCCTGCCAGGACACTTAGGCACTAGGCTTAGCTAGGAGGATTCGAGTATGTGTTCTGAAAACGGCTAAATAGAATAAGCCGTTATCAGAATACATACACAGATTTGATATCTGAAGTGGCGTTTTTCTACAGAGCAAGTACCTACGTAGTACACAAAACATACTAACATAAAAAACAAGGTGAGTGTACGTTGAACAGAGGTGTTATGGAACAGGGCCTTCATGGAAAGGTATGATTGAATTTAACTGTTTTGTTTTATCAGCAAAAAATGTTTTCTCGCTGTACATAGGCTAGCCATAAAGCTATACATTGTCAGTATAATATTATTTATTTATTTATTTATTTATAAAACTTCATATACAGCAGTGTATATAGGCGGACTTAATGCCTAGGGCATTCTCTACCAGTCTACCTTCAGGTGGTGCAGAGATAACAAAGTAGGCGAAGTCAAGTACTCGATAGATCAATGAGATTATAGCAATAAATATTATAATTAGAAACATAAAATATAAATACTAACCATAAATAGATATAATGTGATAAATATACACATAAACATACATAAATACTTAAAACGATACATAAATACAAATTATACCACAGTCTGTTGTGACAATTCTGCCATATTCTTAAGGAATAGTTGGCGAACTTTCATTTTGAATGCATAACGACTCGTAGCCGTCCTGATCTCAAGAGGGAGTGCATTCCAGAGAAGGACTGATTGGACAGGAAAAGATGAATTAACAAATCCAGAAGTATGAGAGGGAACTAGGAAGAGCGAAGATCTCTATTGTGATTAGAGCTAAGATATTGAAAGTAAGGAATTAAATAAGATGGTGAAGTAGGTGAAGTCAGGATAGAATATAAAGTGGTAAGGGCACGCAAGTTTCGACGCTGGCGGATCGGCAGCCAGTTCAATTGTGCACGACATGAAGACACATGGTCATATTATTTCCGAAGGTTGTAAATGAATCGAATGCAGTTATTAAGAAGACGGTCAATTTTGTTTAGGAGATCTGCATTCAGGTCAAAATAGCACACATCTCCATAGTCGACAATAGGAATAATAATATATAATTATAATTATATAATAATATAATTATAATTATTATTATTTTACAACACGTCTTTCCATGATCTGTAAACAGCGCATACTGTCCTAATTCAGCCAAATAATTAGGAGGAGTGATGAGAGCCTTGAAAAGTTGACCGTGGTGGGGAATACGGAGGGTAAACGAGCCCATTCCTAAATAGATGTAGTTACCAAGTGCGAGGCCCATTAACAGCTAAGTTTAGCTCGGTCGTCAGAGACTCGACGAACAGACGCCGGTGGTGGAGGCAGATTATTAAAGCCAGGTGCAAGCCAGCCACGTCCTCTGATGACTACGATCCTGAGCCATGAGAGACAGACCACAGAGCATTGCACTGGACGTCCATACAATGCAAGACTATCTTATATACTGGAAATATATAGGTTGAGGTGTAGCCGGGTGTACAGTTACCAAAAGACTTACAGAATGCATAAAAGCGTCGCAGATGAAATTGCCAAGGTTACACTCTCGGCATGCGCAACTCGATGTTAAATGGACCATTGACGAACCAATCTCCTCTAAAGCCTTTTCTTCAATTATAGGTAGATATTCATTGATTTTTGCTAGCACATCAGGTGCTGGAAGCAATAAAAAAATTGTAAGATAGAGTTGCATTGCTTTTCCGAAGAGGATAAGTTACTAAAAATATGAATGAACAAACTGATATTTTTACTTTAAAATAAGCAAAGATGGAAAAGTAAAACCATGATAATTGTTTTATTACGCAACAACCTTTTATATTTAACCATCTTACCTTGTTCAATTTCGTTTTTCATATAATGAGGATTGCCTTCCCACTCCAAGAGATTGCCGGCCGAGTCGAAGAAAAGTTTGATTTCACCTAAATAAGCTGTGTGGGCTGCGGCTTGTACTATGAGAACCTGAATGAATACGTAAAATTGCAATTAATTACGGTAAAATCATTATAAAGTGGTGAGTTGAGTTTGAATGCTATAATAGCACCCAATCTCAACTCACCACGTGTTTGTGTCTTTATGTAATTTACAAAAAAAAAGAAAAATAATATAGGTAATTAACGTAAGAACACGAGCTCTTTACGAAGCCAAGAAAGATAATATTGATTTTGTTTTAAATAAATATTTACGTGAGTGAATAATGAAATTAAAGACCAGTCGAGTAGAATTAATTTATACAATGGATTTTATGCCATTAGTTATAATAATAACTAATAATTATAGATTGATTATGTATTTGTTACTCACGGGTCTTTGTGTGTTTTCTTCATTTACGACCACGGGATATGGTCCTAAGGCAGTAAACCCGCTGTTCTCAGGAATATCTCCATTGTACAACAACGTGTGACTGTGTCCCCCAACAATAAGGTCAACATATGGACCACCACGGAGTGCAATTTCTCTGTGAATAAAGTTTATAGTAATATTAATATACATATTGTTATTTTATGTACAGTACAGTTTGAAATTTTTATAAAATTTGTAATAATATCTTGAGTCGTTTTTATCTTTTAATCCTTCTTAATAAAAACGTCATTAAATTCTTCCATTTTTTTTTTATTCTTAAATACCTAATGCACCTACCTCTTATCTCTGCATCACCCTAGGTCGAATGTTAGACAATGCCCTTGGCATTAAGTCTACCTTGAACATTATTTTGTTCTAAAGTACAATAAATAAAAATAGATAGACCCGTCAAATTATCCTAAACTATATAACTTTGGAATGAAAAATATTATAGTGTGAAGATTTTCATGAACCTTCGATTCACCATTCGAATCTTGTGTTAAAAGTCTTTAATAAATTAGATAAAGAATCGCTATAAGGTAATGTGACGTGATGAACGTGAGGTTAGCAACAGAAAATGGTACCACTATTGATGGAAAATATCGGAAAATAATCGCAATAACATTTACTGCATGGGAGTTTATTAGAAAGAAAATGCAATTTCAAACTTAGCTGGAACTATACCATAATATGAATTTCAGTTTCCTGTCTTCCCTTTTTAACCTTTTCTGTATTAAAAAAATACAAAAATGTGGCTGGAAGGAGATATGGCTTTTTGTAGCACGTTAAGGAGGACACTTCTAACTTAGGCAGACAATTTTAAGAAAAACAATCAAATTATCTTAAAAAAAATGATATTTTTATGAAAAACTGGTATTTTTTATTTACCTATCAATTTCGAGACCACAGTGTGATAAAACGATTATGATATCAACTCCTTGTGCATTTAATTTTTCTGCTTCTTCTTTTACGGTTTCCACTTCGTCTTTAAATTTCAAAGCTCCCGTAGATGCTAACGTCTGCAATATAATATAAAAATAATATTATTTTTTGCGGTATTAGACATCCATTATATGATTATTTTGTGTCAAGATCGATGCAGCAGATTAGCTGTTAAAGTCATATTATTATAGAGTGGCACGGTTGGCTTTCAATTCGCTGGTGTTCGATCCCCACATGGGACAAATCTTTGTGTGATTCGCATCGATTAGTTCTGACTCTGGGTATGCTCTGTGTGTGTGTGTGTGTGTGTGTGTGTGTGTGTGTGTGTGTGTGTGTGTGTGTGTGTGTGTGTGTGTGAAATGTATGTTTGTGAATAAGAAATATTCCAAGTGTGGACGTCGTATTTAAAAAAAAATCTCAAATCTCAAAGTTTTCCTGTGTGTCATTAACATGATGTTAGAACAATTACCAAAATATGGAATTTGAATAGAATTTGGAAAATATGAGACACTTGACTTGACGTAAATAAAAGTTCGTTAGTTTACAATATTGATATGGATAATATCAGTTTATCTGCTAATTGAGCACCTGTAATTGGCTGAGTGTTGCATAACATTGATGTTTATATCAATTGTTGTCGCTGTTGTTCTTCCAATAATGAATAAATTAATTGAAAAATAAATACTTACGTAAGTGGAAGCAATAATGACGCCAATGATACCAATTTTTCTGCCTTCTCTTTCAACTATAATACTTTTTTCGTATAAACCATGCATGGACGGCTCGTCATCATCTATGATATTGGCTGTTACAACTGGATCATTTAGTTCTCTCAAAAAAGGTACAACTCCGTCAATACCATTATCGAATTCATGATTGCCGAGGACCTGAAAAATTAATAATTTCAAATTGGCTTGGTTTGTAAGTATGTTTCTCCATTTCTTTTCATTTTACTCCATTTAATTTCACTCCATTTCATTAAATTCATTTTTTTGCGTTTCATCTCGTTTCATCTCATTTCATCTCATCTCATCTTGTATCATCAGATTTCATCTCAATAAAAGTGTAAGTGAGCGTTAGATATGTGATGTTCTAACTAACCCGGATTCTTTTTTAAACTACCGTGTAAAAGGTGTATAGAAAAACCTAGTTAGGTTTATATTACACTGTTAAGCATGTCATTCTTTGTATATTAATTGTATTATTAAATAAATAAATAAATAATAAATTTGTTTCATTCGTTTCATTCGTTTCATTTGATTCATTTGTTTCATTTGTTTTATTCGTTTCATTCGTTCATTTGTTTCATTTGATTCATTCATTTCAATCGATTCATTCGTTTCGTTCGATTCATTCGTTTCATTCGATTTAATTGTTTCATTCGTTTCATTTGTTTCATTCGTTTTATTTGTTTCATTCATTTCATTTGTTTCATTCGTTTTATTTGATTTATTCGTTTCATTCATTAAATATTTACGTAGGTACTAATCGCACTAAAATAACTTACATGAGCGTCATGAGGTAACATATTCATGAATTCCTTGGTGACCTCCCATCTCAAGATATTGTACCAGATTGTTCCTTGAAAGCTGTCGCCACCATTCAACAGTAGAGACTGGGGTTCTCTTGTAAATCCTTCACGGACAGCTGTAGCGAGTCGAGCAAAACCTCCGATGCATGGCGCGTTGGCTGGGTTGCAGACACCACCCAATGGATTAGTTTCTACGAATCTAAATAAATATAATAATATTATGTTTCTTTTTATCTGAAACATGAACAACATGAATGCCTTTTCTTTATGACAAGAGTCTGATTTGTTATTATTTTGAATTATATATTAGACTTTTAAAAATATTTTTGGTCGTGTATTTTTTTATAATTTTGTATGCTAATAGGCACATTTAATAAATAATACATACTTACTGGTCAAATGCTTCGTTACACTGTATTTTGTTTAACAAATAATATTTACACAGATCAAATCTCAGTGATAGCATGATTTTATAACATTTATTTATATTTTAAACTCATAGAATTATGATTGCGAGTGAAAAATGTGTGAGAAAAAGTTAACTTATAAATTTTTGAACCACATGATATGTAACGAGAGAAACTTATTAGCACGAAATACTAATTCTTACCTAGCATGAAAATCATTGTAGTGTAGAATATTCAAAGCAAATCTGTCACTTTGAGCACTGACTGATATTACCAAATAAAATAACAAACACAAATTTAACATCTTTTTAATAATCTACACTACTGCACCCAGTTAACAAATTTCTGTGACTATCTTCATCTATGAAGTATCTTGTATGAATAGTGTCTTAACAAAATAAATCCATATGATAAGATATTGTGCATGATAAAACATCATTATATCGCGTCATATTGTTTATTGCATAGCTAATTGATTGTTGTAAAATTAATCACATACTTAATCTAATTTTCACAATAGGCACACGCCAACCACATGGGATTATAGTAAACATAACATGAGGGGTGTGTTATGTTAATTCCCCAGTTACATTGGGGTTGACTTCGACTAAAACACGAGGTTATTAGGCTGCGTTGTTATATTTTAGATCGTCAAAAACCTAATTATACGCGCGTGTTAGGAATAGGTTATATAAATGAAAAATAGAAATGGATCCGATCCAATCCGATCCACTTATTAATCTCACATTTCCCAGAAATTCTTTGGAATAACCTAATGGAAATATAAATTTTATTTTACATAAAATTAATATATACATAGCGCTACATCATTTGTTAAGTAGCAGAACCATCTGGAACAATATCACGAAACAGTAATTCAATGTATTGATAAGCACTAGATGACGCAAGATTATCAAGGATTAAAACGATTATATTAATAAGTGCGTCCAGCTAGAGCGATAACACAACATTATCATAATAAATATTACCTATGGTACCCCCCACCTCTGTCAACTTATCTCCCCACCTCATACCCCGCAAAAACACGATAATTTCTCAGCTCATGTTTTTCGTATTCTTTTACACAATGCTAAAATATGATTTGAGATACGTTAAAAGGTTGTAGCGAGCCGGCAACTATCATTTTCTGTTAATTAGTAAAACTCTTTGGTAAAACTGTTTTATACCTTTGGTCTGTACCATCAGAAAAGCTTTAGCATGCTCACTTTTAAAATATTACCGTGAAGCGTATCTGTGCAACAAAGAACATTATACACCACGCTACAAGAGCGGTGCTACGCAATTATGACCTTAAGGTGGGCATGCGTAAACTTTCCTGATAGTAAATACCATAATATTTTGCTTCAGATATACGGAACCCGGTTTTTGATCTCTCTCTCTTTTTCTCTTGGCGGTTGATGTTGAATGTTGTGACCTGAGCGGCTAGTGGGCGAGAGGTACCTTTGAAATCACTCCACAATGGACTGTCCCACATAATTTACTCAATGATACTGCATTTGCCCTAACATTCGGTTTTACCCGTAAATCCCATGGTTTACCAATCATAATTGGTAAAGTCCAAATATTAAAAATAAAATATTGCTATTCAGGCTGAATAAAGTTGAGTGATTTAAAATTGATGTTAAGTGAAAGCTAACAAATTGATGTCTACTGCAAACACTGTAAAAGTAATAACGTTCCACAAAAAATAAAGTTAATTATTGACTCACCTTTTTGGTTTTTTAAATTGGATTGATCGGATTAGTTCGCGCCTTTTCTTAGCTTTCTTTCTTTGTTTCTTTTCTTTTTCCAAGCTGCTTCATTAATTGAATATTATATAATTCAAACGTTTTCAGAACATAAAAAAAAATCAGTTGTGCAGTCAAAAAAAAAAAAGTAAATGAACGTATAATACTTAAAGAACATTTAAAATTAAGAAGTACGAAGGTCAGATAACTTATTTTAAGCTGAAAATGAAGCTAAGCTACTTAATATCAAGGCAATATGATTTTGTACCTATATTTTATGTAACTTAAATAACTCTAAATACCGATAACTTCACATGCATCTTATATTGGTTTGCTGATACTAAAAGGTACAATCCTCAACGGTTAAGAGTACAAGTATATTTTTTTATACAAAACCTTAAGACCGTTTGCTGTATTTTTTTTCAACATTTTTCGTATATTATCTTTTGAATATAATTTGATATATTCTGTTTAATAGATGGCGTTAGGATCAAGGCAGAAAGCGCTATGGTTTCGTCACCGTGATCGGTATAATTTTTCTAAAATTCTCTCGGTGGTTTTGCAGTTGGCTGTAGATGGCTGTACGACCAATCGACGAGCATCTTAATCGAGCATTCCCAATACCAACCCGTGACATTACATTTGCGGCCAACCCAAAAACCGCAAGATCCTTGATTTTATCTATGAATAATGTACTGATCTAGAGTTGACCAGATCTACCAACTTCTACCAACTCTTACATTCTGTTCTACCAATTTGATCTGACAACGTTTGATGCAATTTTAATCTTTCAAATCAACATTTTATTGAACTGAAAAATATTACAAAAATGTACAACATATTTTCTTTTTTATAATGTCGCGAAGGTTCAAAAACATATATTTCACGGACACAGAACACACTCAGACGTACGGCATGGGTCTGAGATCTGTAAGCGGCCATCTGATTCAGCGAATACGGGCAACTGTTTTGACGTATGTAGTCCATCAAGATATCGTAGTCTATGCCAATAACTTCCACGTTGATGCGGTTTTGACTTATCATCTGTAATGTTATTACGAATAAATTAATAAAATAAAAAAAATACTGCAAAACATAATATTTTAAAGCAAATTATGACTTTTTTATTTTATACAATATAAGGTTAGAAAGTTAAAAATTCGACAGGACTAAGAACCAAGTAAAGAATGTTTAACAAAAATATTTACGTGTAAAGTTATCAAAAAAAAAAAACATTTTTCTAAACATAATTTATTCATGTTATTTAAAAGATGTTTTAGGTATTTATACTACAATGAAACTGCCTCCAATCATGTCAAATTTTGTATGCTGTCTATCTAGATCCTAACCTTCAGAACATGCACCGTAATACGCTTTAAACATAGTTTAGCACTATCCAAAAAAACACCAAGACAAATATAAAGGTTCAAGACACAAAATGATTTTATAAGCTGACATAATTACAGACATAAAAAAACATTCTTGTTATAAAAAAGAAGCAAGCAGAATAAATAAAGTAGTTTTGTTTATTCAAGCAAATAATGCTGAAATTTTGAAAAACATCGTTTATCTCATTCACACCGTGGTCACCCACTCCATATCAAAAAAAAAATCAGTTGAAAACACCGTATAATATTTGTCAAGTGCCAAGGTCTGTAGCTGCTGCTTGATGGACTGTGAAATAGTCTATGCATCAAGCAGCTACGGTCACCACACGTTGGCCTAAAGGTTTTGCACCATCAAAAAAAGTACCATACAAACTCAAAATATGTTTTGTATGAAATACTAGCTCAGTTTCTGGGTATTCAACATAAACTGAACTCAGTTATCAACCTGCAGATACTTTTCTGAAAACACAGCATAACCTTAACAGATAAAGATTATTGATGGTCTACATTATGTACACAATATAATGCTTATAATAAACTCTAGCAAAATATATTGATATATTTAATCATATATAATAAAGTGATAAAACTGTTATGTTTAGCGCAAATTGGCATTGCAACTAAGCTATCTATACCTACATATTAATATAGTGTGTTAGAATGATATGTCTTAATTCCTTTTTAGTGTCAAGCCCTTTTACGAAACGGTCCTATCATAATATGTCCAAACACATTATATATAGTAGAGGATACGTAGAAAAACGATCTTCACTGATTTGCTTTCCGGATGAAAACAATATAATATCAAATTAAATAATAATTGCCTCTATAAAAAATAAATAAACCAACGAATGCCTGAGTCTCTAATCGATTTCAATGATAATACTTTTCAACATCGTTTAATGAAGTAAGCGTTTTGAAAATGTAATAGTTTTAAATATAGTGACGCATAGTAAACAAAGATTAACTAGAGTTCATAGGTTTATAAGTTCTAGTGTTATAAAAAAAATACCACTACCACAAAATCTGTTATGTTACGTTATAATAAAAAAAGCAAAGTTGTTCACCAAAGAACAAGCTGATTTTGGTTGGGATTGATACTACCACATAAATTAGCTTAGTCAATTTTAGGTCCTGAACAAACTACGTCTACCTACCTATCTTGCAAAATCTGAATTATCGCTTCGAAGAGACTTTTAACTAACTTTGGGGAAAACAATTTATTTAGGACCTGTTTCAGAGGTTCAACAGATAAGTAAATATTTTAGAAATAATTGGGATAAGCGGATGAAGATGAAATCTGTTATTGCATGTAAATTTGGGTCTGCTTCATTTTTAATATATAAATATATCATAATATGATAATTTAAAATTAATCAGCCATATTTTACGAAGCATAATTCTTGATATATTTCTAAAGTTTGACACATACACCTAAAATTTGTGTCAACACGTTGCCAGTAACAGTACACATTTTATGTAATACAATATTAAGGATGTAAAATTAAGAATCCAGCAGAACTAAAACCTGCACCCCCCCTGCGTTAAGCCATGGAATTGTATGATGCTAGATTCGAAATTTCTCAGACCTTTCAGTGCTTACTAATTAGGTAAATATAACTGTTAGACAAACCTTACTTGCGCCATCTGTGCGATCGGTGATAAGTTTTTTTAGATTTAAGAGATAAGTCTACTTACTAGTCGACTACTTATTATTTTCTGTTTAATGAATTACATTTCACACACACAAAGCACACCTAAAGTCAGAACAAATATTTACGTAATTAGGTACAGTGGGCCAACGAGATAGGTAGCAAGGCAAAAACTTCTAAGTCATAGTACTGACTTACTACACCAGTTAATATATAATAAGTAATAAGTGTGTGTGGTATAAATAATAAGTGAGTTACATATCTAAATAGTGGGTACATTACACTTATTAAATAAGTAACTTAATAAATAACACATGCATATCATTTCAGTCAGTTTTCACTATTGCGTAGAAGTTTTTGCCCTGCATACCTAATTGCATGGCCCACTGTACGTGTAATGACGTAGATATAGCACATATAGACTTAGACTATTATTAAATTTGTTTGTCACTTACAGTAAAACCATCGCCACCTCTTCCAACAAAACTATGGGTAACAACCCTGTAATATTTGTCGAGCTGCAATGGCTCGTATCTAGGGACGTCACACTCGATACAGCGGACCGTAACATTAAGCGTTCGTTGGTTCACTGGCCGTGCGCCGTCAAACGTCACTTGCATCCATGCAATTATTGAATGATATGTAAAATAGGTCTTCAAACAATAAGAGTCCGAAGCTTTGTAGAAATACATAATAGCAGCCCTGTAGGTATCTAAAACATGTCCCACTGTTGGGCTCGGGCCTCTTCTTATGATGAGAAGAGTTAGGTCATAGTCCATCACGCTGGCCAAGTGCGGATTGGTAGACTTCACACACCCTTGAGCACTTATTTTAGGCACTCTCAGGCATGTAGGTTTACTCACGATGTTTTCCTTCACCGTCAGCAAGCGATAATTTAATAAATACACACATAAATATCTTCGAAAAGACGAATCTTAACAATTTATTGACCTCTGTCAATAAATTGTTAAGATTTGACGTGTGTGCCATGGGATCGAACCCGAGACCTTTGACATCGCAGTTCTACGGTTTCCCACTCGGCTATTGCTGTTTTTTTCGTCCAGAAAGCCGGTTTCTATTTTGGACAAAGGATCAGCATTCCCATACAATGTGGCAATGCCGCCAGCCTTCTAGGCACGTTACGCGGATGTATTTTTTGACAACTAAACTTTTTAGTAGATATTATTATATTTTATTCAATAATTTCATTTGTATTTATTTGTATTTGTATATAGATAGGTCTATATATATATAGTCTTAACGTATTTAATAATTATAGTGTTATTTTAAATCTTAAATTGTATCATATTAAAAATTACTAAATTTGTAAATTAATTCAATTTTAAATATCAGAATTGAAAATTTCAATTTAATAAAAATTCTATTTAAAATATGCCAAAAAAGGATTGAAGTGAATCTTTTTTTTCCGTAGACACTAAAATTATTTAAAAAATTTAATTGCAATATTATGTTGAATACAATTCTACATTCACTGCCTTTATCAGAATATACTGAACCGATTTAAGAATAATTTCAGTAAAAGCTTCTTTTACTACGTTAACCCATACATGACGTCCTGTTCATATTCAGGTTTCGTTGCACAAACAAAAGTTCTAATCCGCTGTTATTTTTTTTTATTTAAGAAATAAATGTATTACAGAAGTGCGTTAATTTGTTTGCCCTCAAAACACGTTCTCCTTTTGTTTTCTTCCTTTGAAGTATTCGATTTTCTTTTGAACAAGTTCAAAAGGCATCATGTTCTTAAGTTTATTCTTGCTCTCTGTTTGAAAGGCTCGCCTTTGTGCATGGCCAATGTTTTCATAATATATAATAAGTTTTCATGTAATTCTATTGTCGACAATAAATAATTAAAGACACACCAAAAATAATAATTATAATACAAGTTATCGAATACTGGTTGCAACAGCTGCATATTGGTGGCGATAAAAATAAGACAAAAATTTAAAAATATTACATATAACAGGATATTTACCATGTCTATTTGTTGTAGCGAGTTATTGACAATGATGATAGTGTTTAAGTTTTAGTTTTATCACGAACAAAGAGATTGCAACATCTCTGAAATATCGAGATAGCTCGCTACAACAAATATACGTCATGGTAAATATCCCGTTAATTCTAATATTTAGTAAGAATTTTTGTTGATCTCAAAACTTATAAAATTTAAAAAAAAAATCGACGCGACCTCAACAGACTTTAGTGATTCCTACCACAATTATACGCGGCAGTTGTAACAATGACATGTACAAAATTTGAAGAGCCAAGTTCAAACAAAACTCAAAGTTTAAAAAGCTATTCAATAAAAATCCAATTACCAAGTAATGTGACTTTTATTTACTTTAGAACTTTGACATTAAATGTGTCAAAAAATTCTAACTACTTTAAAATTCTATTATGGTAAACCTAACTTAAGCTTAATTAACAAACTTCCAAATTCAAACTTTATAATAGAAAAAGTTTCTAAAATAAGTTTTACATTATCAAAATGTTACGATTAGAAATTTTATTTGTTAGTTATTTACTTGTTCTTTAATTTACAAAATACTTTTTTTAAATTACTTTAGAAATTATAATATTATTAGTTTTGTCGAGTTCTGAGAATGGTTGGTGGTTGTAACGCTGTATTTTTATTGCTAGATTTTTTTTTTTATGATAATTTAATGTTTATTTGTATGTTTGCAGAGTTTGATTGCTTACTTTTTAATTCAATTTAAGAGACTGCAGAAAATAAAATTGGTTATCATATTACGCCTACTGAAAACACATTAGTAAAAATATCGTACTATTGCATGAGACTATCATAATTATTATTTTTGTGTTTTAAAAGTAAAAAGGAATAATAATAATATACTGTTAATGTGTATTCGATTGTATAATAAAACATTCTCGATTACATCATAGTGCGTAATCGATGTTTCTTTAAATAACATTTAATAAAGTTCTAATTAAAAATATTAATTCTAATTAAAATCTTGTTAGTAAATTTACTATCGCTTTACCGTGCACTGCCGTGGAACTCTTTAATTGTCTTTAGACACTTAATAGTAGGGGAGACCACAATGCTAAATGGGGATTTATTCGAGCGTCGTAGAGACCTATTGGGTTGCAAAGCTTAGATGATAAGAAGAAAAAAATGTTATTATGATATACCTATTCATCGGTGGGGGAAGCGGCTATAGATTTTTAAATATGTAAAAAAAAACTGTTGCATGGACATCCTCGAGCGCGTCAGATATTGATGGCATCAATGCCCTACGTATTTTTAACAATGAACGTATGTTAATCTGATCGTTTGCATGATGCGGGTGGTTGTATGTAAGGGTTGAAAATGAAAAAAAAATATAAATAAGCGAGCGCGTCAGATTTTCTAAGGGAGTGTTAAGTGCACCAAAAAAAAGCTCTCATTCACTAATCTGACGATTTCGATGGGACGCAAACTCGTGGGCATTCTCATAATGTGCAAAAAAAATTCGCCATTTTGAAATACTCAAGCGCGTCAGATTAAGATATATATGGATCATCTTTATGTTCTAAACGTACTGTCTCATAATCTGACGATTATATAGAGGGATTCGCCTGATCTGACAAAAATAAATTAGGAAAACGGTTCACCCTAAAGGCCATCCCTGCAACTGCCCGCTAATTCCATTCCTGGGCGCTTAAAATTGTAATTATGACATTTTTAAGCTCTAAATATAGTTTATGTGATATTTGAGTTAAAAGAAATAATATTTCTATGCATTTGAACTCTCCCAGCTTGAAAGTCTTTCAATTCGTGTAATTACCATTATTTTTGAATAAATATTAATTAATAAGCTATTATCACTAGGTTATATAAATAATAAATAATGAACTATTTTAAAAGAAACATATAATTATGTTAAATAAATAAATAATGATACTTAAGTTAGCCGACGTTTTAAATTTTTTGATTTTATTTTTAATAATTAAATAAGAACAAAAAAATATTTTTTAAACATTGCACTTACAGTTTTTGAAGTTTTTTTACAAGTGAAATTTATTTTTTATTTTTTTGTAATAATTTTTTCAATAAAAATCATATTTATATGTCAGCTAACTTAATTTGCATAATAATTAAAAATTTTCATAATTATCGATTGTAAACTATTGATTTAGATTGATTGATTTAGAAAAATCTTAAATAATATTGAATTAAATTCATATTATAATTAATGATTTTATATTTATACGGCACAGCTAAATTTTTACTATAATAAAACCTATTTGATAGTTTTTAACATTTTTCTTCGATAATTTTTCATTAGATTTTTTCATTTTTCGTCATGGCAGCAGAAACCAGAGTGGAGACGGAGTGAGAGAGTAATAGATAGAGAAAGAGTCAGAAAGGAATAGAAACGCGGAGAAGGAAATGTAAGCATCACGCAGCTGCACGCATTTAACTTTATCGAGGAATTTTTGTTATTTCGGCTTGCGGAAATCGTCAGATTATATATTTTTCATTATTCTTGAATTAAATCCTTCAAAATAAAAAAAATATTAGCTACGCTCGAGAATGTCAAGATGACATTTTTTTTTACAACTTTGCTGCCCTCCCCTTTCTTTGCGTCACTCTCAAATTGACAGATTAGTGGAATATACACTTTTTAGGATGTAATTAACTCACCCTACTTTAATCTGACGCGCTCGAGAATTTCTGATGGTCAATTTTTTTTTACTAATCTGATCCTGTATCCTGCACGGGCGGCCGTATATATGGGCCTCATGTTTGGTGGAGGTACTTAACCGGGTACAAGGTATCCCCCTGTATATTAATCTGCCGCGCTTGAATAAATCCCGAAATCCCTTAATGGGCTCCTCTACCATAATGTAAATATAATATCTGACGCTAATTGCATTCTATTAGGTATAAAAAAACATGTACAGTGGGCCAAGCAATTAGATATGCAGGAAAAAAACTTCGACATCATAGTGAAGATGGATAATCTTCACTATGAGTTAGTGAAGTGAAGACACACTAGTTATAAATATGTGAGTTACATGCCAATTTCGTTGGTATTTTACACTGTTTAAATATGTATTTTACACATAAATAACTAGAATAGTCAGGCTTCACTGTGACGCAGAAGTTTTAAACCTGCATATCTAACTGCTTGCCCCACTGTACTAAAGCTGTTGAAATTCCTTAATATTAAGGTCATTGAAGGAAATAAAACTGAATAAAAAAGATTACCTCCAACCTGTACCATCCTGGCTCCAGGCCAAGGATTATTGGCCACTGCGTACTCCAGCACTTCCATAATGTGTTCGCCTTTCAGTTCAAAAACTTCAACGTTGTTCTCAAAGGGAGTAGAAACTATCACGGACTCGTAAGTTATAACTGCAATATGAATTTTAAAATATTTTAATTTCAATAAAAAATGAAGATAACAGTTAGGTATAAGAAAAGTTTGAAGTACATTACTAAAATATTTAGTCATAAGTAAGAAAAAAATACTTAAAATCGGAGAAGATATGATTTCACAGCTTGTTAGAATTGATTATATAATCATAGCAGCCACGTCCAGCTCTATCTAATACATGTCCCACTGCTGGGCTCGGGCCTCTTCTCATGATGAGAAGGGTAAGGCCACAGTCCACCACGCTGGCCAAGTGCGGATTGGTTGACTTCACACTCCCTCGAACACTTTTTAGGCACTCTCAGGCATGCAGGTTGCCTCTCAATGTTTTCCTTCACCGTTAGCGAACGATATTTTCATATGACAAATACACACGTCATTATCTTTGAAAAGACGAATCTTAAAAATTTATTGACAGAGGTTCGATACCGAGACCTTTGACTTCACAGTCCGACGTTCTAGAATTTATCATCAATTAAATCAATTAATGAATTTAAGCATTGAAGAGTTATTTCATGGCAAGACACTCCTGGCTGCTTCATTACTCCATTCCTGACATATTATTACAGTATCATCGGAATAATACAAGTATGCCTCGATTGCGCCACTAAAAGTGCTGAAAAAATGCTTCGTAAGATTTGCAACCCACATACCACATTGCAAGCTCAATAAAAGTTTAGGTAATTTTTCTGTGGTAACAAAGGTTTTTTATAAACTGCAATTTAAGATGTATAGTGTAAAACGATAATAATGACAAAACGGTGAAGTGTACGGTCAGTATTTCAACAAAATTAATGGGTACAGTACGTACCTCCTTGACTGATGTGAGATCTAATTCCATTATCATTAACAATACACAAATCTGCGTAATGCCAACTGCCATTACGAGCTCTATCCAGCACCTGAAACAGTATTGTTTTTAGCTTTTCATTTAAATATCCTATTAATAACATAACATAACATAACATAACATCACGCCTATATTACGTAGAAGGGTGTCGCAGGGCGGTCAATAATGTTCCTTATTCCACAAAAATATTAAAAAAAAACTAATAAATTTGGATGGTACACGTAGCTAATCATGAACCTATAATTTTCAGTTTATTCTGGTCTCACATTGCACTAGAGGCCCATACAATGCAATACCATCTTATTTACTGGTGTGGCGGTATCCGCACATAATAAATGACGAAAGACATTGTCAAAAAGAGCTGAATCGCGATATTGAAATGTTCATAGCAAGTGTACATAAATATAATTTTCAATACGATACCGTTGGACAGCTGTCCGCCAGGCAATACCACCGAGCCTGGTCGGAGGAGTCTCCCTTTGTGGTGGAGGAACAATCACTCCCCGTTCCTCTACACTAGTAATGTATAGCATGATGATGTGCAGCTAGGTGGTACAGCTATCAATCAAAATTACTTACAGAGTGCATAAAGGCGTCGCACATAAAATTGCCAAAGTTACACTCTCCACATCTGCAGTTCGCTGATAGATGGACCATTGACGTACCAATCTCTTCTGTAGCCTTTGCTTCAATAATTGGTGGATATTCATTGATTTTTGCTAGGACATCTGGTGCTGGAAGCAATAAATAATTATTTGATATAATTAAATCGTTTCTTAGTTTTATTTTGTTTCATTTCAACAGTGGTTTTTTGAAGAGAAAATGGCTTTTACAGCACTGAGGTGACAAATAACTGCCAATGGTATATCATATCATATTATATTATAATCAATAAAAAAAAATTAAGGTTATAAAGTAGAAATCACGCTTAATAGCCAACAATAATATATTATGCAATTTCTTTGAAGTAGATATAGTACATACATAGGCTACCTACAAAGTTTTCTGGTAGTTTGGAAATAATTAGGGATCGAATTTCAACTTTGCCATTTTGTATCTTTGCGGCCCGCGCCGCCATATTGGAAAAATGGCGTCTTATTTCAGTTTTTTTAACGATAGTTCCTGTTCAACTCATTTTACGATAAAATTATCTTCTACAAAATTAAGCAAGAAAAAGTTGGTTATAATGTGCATTTTTTTTTTAATTTCATTACAAATAATGTTGCACTATGCTTATTTCTAAGTCGCTAAGCCTTTCGACTAATTTCTTATAAAATATATGAGAATGTTTAAAGCCTTTTGATATTATAAGTTCAAACTTTGCTTGCTTAACTTGGGATAATTACATGAAATACGAAAGTAATACCGATTCAGAATGCGTTTTAGGGCCTTTTGTAAGTCGCCACTAATTAAATATGTCGTATGCTTTCAAATACTTTTCGCTTGATTTTTCTGGCAAAAAGCAAACTTCTGTGTTAAAAACAAGCTGTCGCAACTCTTTTGGAGTTCCACAAAGTTCTTCGTCACTGGATTCACAATTTTTTTTGTTAAAAATTTTCAGTAAACAATAAAACATAAACTGAAAATAATTTATAGTTGCCCGCGAATCCCGCGATGACTGACACAGACACAGACTTTTTTTAGAATGCGTTCGAAAATTCGTTCCGTAACATTTATTTATAGTCTTAAGTACCTGATTTTAATTAATTTAATGGTACGAATATAAAAACATTAAAATACTAAATAAGCGTGTATTTATATAATTAAAACGTATCGTTTGTAGTTATTTAATAAAATTGATGTCAATGTTTATTACTGACCTACATGGTGGCTGCTTTGTTTTTTTCAGCGCCTATTCATTGGAAGGATTTTGTGTTTCAAAATTTGAATCACTTTGCCTAAGTTGTGAGTAAAAACGGTTTTTACTCACTAAATTCTAGCAAGCAAACAATCTCTTTCGTGCTGGCGTGGTGAAAAATGTATTTCTACTTTTATTTGATGTATTTAAATATGTTAAATTAAGTAACTTATAAATTATTTAGTATGTCAACAAGTAATAATAATATCGGAATCACTTGATAAGAAAATGAAATAGAAATTCTGAATTTATTACTTGAACATAAACAAAAACGTAAAAGTAAAACCATCCTAATTGTTTTATTACGCCAAAATGACGCAACAACCTTTTACATTTAACCATCTTACCTTGTTCAATTTCGTTTTTCATAAAATGAGGATTGCCTTCCCACTCCAAGAGATTGCCGGCCGAGTCGAAGAAAAGTTTGATTTCACCCAAATAAGCTGTGTGGGCTGCGGCTTGTACTATGAGAACCTGAAATTTGATAAGAAAAATACATATAATAAATTATTATAAATGAAATAATTTTATGCTTGGACAGAAATTATAGTGACTTAATGTAGAAATGACATTAATAGTGATGGAACGTTTTAATCGATTTAACAACGAGTAAATTAAAAAAAAATTGTATGCTCAGGCGTCTTTACTGAATTGTCGGTCGAAGGGGGTCCTATTGATTGCATTTGCACTAAAATGAGGTAAATTTTAATATTTCGCCGATTTTCCAAAACTGTAATAAGCGATAAAATTATTATTTGTTAAGTATATATTTTAAATTATATGAAATATTGTTAGAATTAAGTAAAAATAATACTATTTTAATTTATTCGAGTCAACATGTTCACGGTAAACACTGACTTACTTAAACAAAGTGCTTAGTAGTTTGATTATTATAATATACTAACAAAATATGAATGTAAATCTGAAATAAAGAATTATTATTATTATTATTATGTAGTTTATGTTTCCATAACACGGGACTATGGAGTCCCGGTACTTTGGAAGGCATACGTGGGGCCGAAGCCAACAGCGCAGAGGCCTAATAAACATTTTTATCTAAAGTGAAATGGGACACAAACCGACGACTATCCCTGTTCACACTATATAAATGCACCCAAGGACAGTCCCCGGTTTGTGTAGAACTATTGCAGAATAATGGAGACTAAATAATTTGATCTATGGTAGTGAATTGCTAATTTAATTAAAACTGGTTCTATGGATTTCCTATGTCGCCTGCCCTAATAGCACATGTAAAACACGGAAAAATAAGCAGGCGGTGACTCGCCAACTCACTATCATGGGCCCCCCAATCGTTCGCCCAAGGCAAAGCCATACAGGCGACAGGGCGCAACATTGTCGTGAGCGGCTTGGGGTGTCGAGCGGTGCGGCGCCGATTTCACCATCGCGAGCCTAGGTTCTAGCCCAATAACCCGGAGCGGGTTTCCTCGTAGTTATGCCCTTGAAAATGACACTTCCATCCCCGAGCATCTCTGCTCTGGCGACCCCTCTCTGACCGGCCGGTTAAGGCAAGAACAGAGCTGAGAGTCCTGCGGGCGCTCTTGGATTTCCACTCCGACCGGCCAATGAAGGCAAGCCGGAGACGAGTCCCTGACCGACTCTCTGGGGAATCAGGACCGCAGTGTCGCCACTCACATTCAGCTCGCCACAAGCTGCCCTGCGGTTTGTGTGCTCTTTATCGATCTTTAGATATATTTTTGGTTTATATCAAAAGGATATTAAAAAGCAGATATCTAATATGCCTCCGGGTGATGCGTTATCCTCATGGTGAGGTAACGACTATCCCAGAGGGGTTTATTATTATTATTATTATACTCTAACATTACAAGTAGCCTTAGTAGTGAGGGGATCTGCCTGTGGAGAGGATAATTAACTTAAAAACGCAAACTTTTTATGTAGCAAGTGTTCAAGCCAAGTTTATACATTTAACGCCTACATAAAAACCGCGAGCAACAAAACATTCCACACGAACGCAATCAAGAATAAAGTCAGTGCGTTACGACAGGCGATACTGTGCATATCTCTTTGTGCTTATTCATTGTAATCCAGGCATAAATAGTTTTCAATCTACTAACTCTCTTCCATCAACCATCGTTTGTTCTTTATACTCCATAAACTGCAGAGAGAGATAATATAGATTCCGTTTTCTAAATGATTTATTTGAGTGAATAATACAATTTTCAAATATAATGCAGCCAGCATTTTGGATACGAGGCTTTCTAACAGTGACATAACTAATTAATTAGACTAAAGATCCAACATGAATATTTTACTGTAAATAAATGTATAGTTTTTAATAAAACAATATAATTATATAATTAAACGGATTTTTGTCATTGAAATGCTCCAATGTTTACTAATTATATGATTTAACGCCATTCGTGATAATAGTAAATTGTGTGGATAAAGTATTGTTTGAAATAATATAATTACTTACAGTGGTCTTTGTGTGCTTTCTTCAGAGTGAATAATAAATTCAAAAGCAGTCAAATTGAATTAACTAATTTAGTTGTATTTATTTCAATTTTTTTCATTTCATGAAGTTTTTGTTAATTGTGTAATTTTATGCCATTAATAATAATGATAACTTATAATTGTTTATAATATTTATAATAATAATCATTTATTTCAATAAGATACATGGAGCAATACAAAGCAAGTACATATTATTAGATTAATCCAAATATTACAAAAGGTTGTAACGTTGGCACCTGTACTAGTGAAAACCACTGTATCACAGGTACCAGCGCCTTCCATTTCTATCAACAAGATAATGAACGGTGTACTGTATTATAACATAACAAAGTTTACATGAATAAACTATTGTAGGTATTTAATAATAATTTAATAATTTGTATGATATAAATTAGCATGCAAAAATCGTTAGTTGTAATCAATTGTAGATTGATAAAGTATTTGTTACTCACGGGTCTTTGCGTGCTTTCTTCATTTACGACCACGGGGTATGGTCCTAGGGCATTAAACCCGCTGTCCTCAGGAGTTTCTCCATTGAACAACAACGTGTGACTGTGTCCTCCAACAATAATGTCTACATATGGACCACCACGGAGTGCAATTTCTCTGTGAATAAAGTTTATAGTTCCGTCAAAGTATCTAAAACTATGGAATGACCTCGGCATGAATAATATTATTAACTGAAAAGTTATTAATCTTTGTTTTACCATTCAAACCTTATGCCATAAATTAATAAATAAATAAATAATAAATTAATATAATAATATATAAAATTACTGGGTGATAATAAATTTTTGAGGTCAGTTTTTGAGATTTCTGATAGATCTCACCCGATCCATAAAATATAACCTAACCGAATTCAAAAGTAACATAAGTTAAACTAGAAAAAATAACACAGCTGTAATTTTCATTAATGTTTGTCATAATATGATTATATATTATAGTAACGTTTATAACCTGTAAAATTGGAGCTAAGAATCTTAATAGGTAATGTACCCTTGAAGTGATGTTAAAACAATTGTACCCGCTATTGGTTGAAACTATAGGAAATAATTTAATTTAAACGTAATTTTAGTGTTAAACTCGCATATTTAACTGCATGGTTTATAAGAAAGAAAATCAATTTTTGCTGAAACTAATAATAAACAGTTTCAGATTCAGAACTATGCCATAATATAAATATTTCAGTTTCTTGTCTTCTGCCAGCATTTTTAACCTTTTCCAAATTAAAATAAAACTTAAATATGCCTAAAAGGAGATATATTATGGCTTTTCGCATCACGTTAAGAAGGACAGTTCAAATGAAGGCAGCAAATTGAGATGCTTTTTTTTAATGATAAATTGCTTTTATTTTATTTACCTGTCAATATTTATACCACAGTGAGATAACACAATAATGATATCAACTCCTTGAGCATTCAATTTTTCAGCTTCTTCTTTTACCGTTTCCACTTCGTCTTTGAATACCAAAGCTCCTGTAGATGCTATCGTCTGCGATAAAATATTTAAAAAAATATATTTTCGGTATTATACGGAATGGCCCATTTATGAAAGAAAGAAAGAAAGAAACATCTAATTGATTATTTTTATAGCATTTAGCTATGCTTAGCAAATTATACTAAGGAACATGTTGGTTTGTATCCTACTTAAGATAGGAACAAATGGATGAACGTGACGTCACGAAATGACGTAACATACAATTGAGAAATTTAGGGTTCTGGCAAGAGGCGACCGTAGCTTAATGGCTAAAGCGGCTGCCCGGTATGCAGCAGGTCGCAGGTTCAATTCCTGTCGGTCCCATATCTTTTCAACTGTTTCTTAGTAGAAAGAAACATATTTATTTTGACAAAAAGAGTAAAAATTAAACTTAAAATACTAAGCAATAAATTTTCCAGAAAAGGTCACTATCTCAGCCAAAAGCTACAGTGCAACATAGCCCTGCAGCGCTGATTTTCTGATAGAGCCAGAGAGGACGGACGGTATCAAATTAAATACTTAATATAAACCCAACATACAGGTTATCTCATTTATACAATCAGTATGGGACAGTCTATAATTACACAACTCTGTTCTTAGGATTTAGGAGGAGGAAAGATGTTTGCATTCTTTCTATTTAGAAATTAATTTGTGTTGGTCATAACCAATTATAGTTATTAAAGATGATATTCAAAATGAATAGAATGCATTGTGTTTTAAGTAGATGTTCGGACGTATTTTTTTTTAATCTGAATGCTTTCGTCTCTAACATAAGGTAAGAACCACTACTAAAATGTGGAATTTAAATCAAAATTGTTAAATATGACTGAATTGACTTAACGTCAAGTTATTTTAAAATATTTATAAGAATAATATTAGTTTATCTGGTAATTAAGTTCAGAAATGCTAAATTTTGCATTAAATTTATGTTTCTATCAATTGTAATTGTTATTGGAAGACCAATAGTAAATTATTTAATTAATAAAAACAATATATATCCTTAAAAGGATGAGGAATAGTGTGATAAGAGATCATTGTGGTTCAAAAGTTGATAATATAGTGAATAAGATTAAGAAATTGCTTTGGTGGTTTAGTCATGTTGAGAAATGGATAAAAGTAGATTAGTGAAAGAGATATACTACGCAGATGTAGCTGAAAGTACTGCAATACGTACAGGGATCAAATAAGTGGAGTCCTTCACAAAGGACAAGTTCGTAGTACACCAAACCAGCGAGCATGTATGACAAGATATATGAATATTCCGCGGAAGCGTTGGAAGAATGCAAGGAGCGTAGTACATGGCGTTTTATCATCTCTCTGCCGTGGGATAATACATGAATTAAAAAATAAATACTTACGTTAGTGCAGCAATACTAACGCCAATGATACCAATTTTTCTGCCTTCTCTTTCAACAATAATACTTTTTTCGTATAAACCTTGCATGGCTGGTTCATCATCATCTATGATATTGGCTGTTACAACTGGATCATTTAATTCTCTCAAATAAGGTACAACTCCGTCAATACCATTGTCGAATTCGTGATTGCCGAGGACCTGAAAAATATTATATTGTTTTCTTTAATTGTTCCATTATTTAAAATCGGCTTGGCTTGTAAGAATATCTGTTTAAGATCAATCTGATTCAGTTACTTTTTCGTAAATCGCGAACAAGCAGACAAGCCAGAGGAGGTAGAAGATTTATATATTTATATTAATCTATACAATGACGCAGATTTTAAAATATATAGACAACGAACAGATATACGAATAGATTAATTATTCCTTTTGCTCGTACTGCTATAATAATTTATTATTATGATAAAACGAACTTCAAAAATTAAACTTCTTATTGATAATTTTTATAGCATTTAGCTATGCTCAGTAAATTATACTAAGAAACAGTTGAAAAGATATGGGAACGGCAGGATTTGAACCTGCGACCTTCTGAAGTGCTGTTTTGTTCTGTTCCGGTTCTGCTTTGCGGTGTGCAAAAGGTCGCAGATTTAAATCCTGCCGGTCCCATATCTTTTTCAACTGTTTCTTAGTATTCAATATTGAAGTTCAATCAATATTATACGAGTCGTTTAATTCGATTCTTATTTTTTATGATATTTACGTAGATATTATTGCACTAAAATAACTTACATGAGCGTCATGAGGTAACATATTCATGAATTCCTTGGTGACCTCCCATCTCAAGATATTTTACCAGATTGTTCCTTGAAAGCTGTCGCCACCATTCAACAATAGAGACAGGGGTTCTCTTGCAAGTCCTTCACGGACAGCTGTAGCAAGGCGGGCAAAGCCTCCGATGCATGGTGCGTTCGCTGGTCTGCAGGCACCACCCAATGGACTGGTTTCTACGAATCTAAAAAAAAATGTTTATTTTTATCCAGAACGTTTATGGCTATTTATACTTTGTGATATATTTTTACTTTGTGAAAGCGTGTGAAGTGTGTACAGTACAAGGTATAAACTTGGATGCTGAATGCTGAAAATGGTTGGTTCCAGTTGAATTAAAGATTAATTAGATAAAGTAGGGACCAGTTTCTGAGGTTCTGGAAAGATCTTGTCCAACACATGAAATATAACCTGACCCAATTTAAAAGTGACACAAGTAACACTTGAAAAAAGAACACAGCTGTCACTTTATTTATGCGTTAAGGGATCCCGAAAATAGTGCAGAGTGGCTTCTTTTTTGAAATACCAACTTTTTAATTTATCGGTCAGGAGAATTAAATAAGCACAAAATAACTATTCATTCGAATTATCAAGAAAAAAAATCTCAAAAAATACCTTGCGTGAAAATCATTGTAATGAAGGATATTCAAAGCAAATCTGTCACTTTGAACACTGACTGATATTACCAAATAAAATAAACAAAATTTTAACATTTTTAAAGTAATCTACACTACCGCACTGAGTTAACAAGTTAATGTGACTATCAATATTATGACTTGTATGTGTTGTGTATTAATAATAAATCAATATGATAAGATATTGTCCATGATAAAATCTCAATATTATCTCACGTAATATTGCTAATTATAATCACCTAATCTAAATATGACAATAGGAACCACAACTTGAAACGCAAAACCTAAACTAACGCAAAACCTTTCCATGGGTCTCAAAGGCGCTTGAAACGTCAAAACAAACATCAAAATATAAAATTAAAATAAAACTTTACTAATTTTAAGATACTACTTATTGGTATTTAAATTATTATTTTTTTTTTTTTATTCCACTGAGGTGGCAAACAAGCATACGGCCCGCCTGATGGTAAGCAGTTACCGTAGCCTATGGACACTTGCAACGCCAGGGGCATCACGCGTGCGTTGCCGACCCTTCAAAAACCTATTTGCACTCTTTTTAAAGAACCTCATGCTGTAGTCTCTAGGAAAAACCTTGGCAGGGAGCTCATTCCACAACTTTATCGTGCGTGGGAGAAAATTTCTCGCGACCCACACTGTGCGCGACGATATTGGTTTTAGTGTGTGAGGATGAGCTCGCTGTCGATGGCGAGAGGTACGGTGGTAAAACGTAACCGTAGGTACCATGTCAAACAGTTCTTCAGAACACAGCCCATTATAAAGGCGGTAGAACACACAAAGTGTATAAATATTTGAATCACCACTTGGAACGCATCCTAATATAAAGGTCAATAAATCGTTAAGATTCGTCTTTTCGTAGATATGTGTGTATTTATCATATAAATTCGGTATGTTAAGTAAAAATCAACCTATGCCAATTCCAAAACCATTTCGAGATTTCAGGTTCCCGAGTCGTATTTTCGTAATTTTAGCTCCTAAAATTGTAAGATTGCGTTTATTTTAACAAAAATATGTAAAATCAGATGACTTTCATTTGACCTCTAAATGACGTCACAAAGTAGGCTGAATTGACGAATTGTCAGTGCATTACAAAAAATATTCAACTGACAGTGAACTGTTAACAGACTGTCAATGATTGTTATGTTCGTAGCTTTTCTGGTTTGTTTTTCGTAGCTCTAATCGTGCTTGTTCCTTTAATTTTCTCTTGACCAACCCTGCTCTCTTTTGGACTTTGATATCGCCTACTACACTGACCACTGCTCGATTGAAGGAACTGCTTGCCCACCGTTTAGATTTTGTTTGAAATATGGACCAGTTTGTACGCGCCATGATAACCATAACATTGCTGAAATCCGCGGGGCCGAGGCTTTGATGTAAGTAATAATATTGATACACAAATTATCGTAATCAAGTTTCAAATTGCTTATATCACCATTAAAGCGATAATAACCGACTTCTTATAATTATTGTTACAGGTCATTTTGTGAATCTTACGTTGACACCGCTGTCGAGTATGTGTATGTGGAGGTTAAAAGAAACCAAGTCGAATGCATTGTAAGAGCTAAAGTTGTTCCAGAGCATCGAGTGTCGGCTAAACTGTAACAATCAATGAAAAAGACGATGTATTACTACATACAACTTGTGATAGCTGATGGAGTTGCAGAAGATTTTATTATAGAAGTTAAATGCTCTGCTTCAAATAAAACATTATGTAGCTATGTTAATAATGGTATTGTGCAAGACAGATATGTTGCTCAAATGCATGCTGCAAATAAAAGTAAAGCTGTATTTTGCATTGCTGATCCTAAATTTGAAGAAAATAAACAGATAACCTTGCATTGGTTAAATTATAATGCTCAAATACACCAGGGATTTAATAAAACAAGCAGATTTTTTTTTGAAAACTTATATTTACAGAAAAATTATTGATAGTGCAAAAACATTAAATATAAAAAATATTTAAACCACACTTGTTTATTTATTTACATTTATACATTTGCTGCCTCGTTGGTCGAGTGGTCGGAAAAGTGTGATTGCATAAAAAGGGATTCTGGTTTCGATTACTGGGTTTACATGATCTTCACAACAATACAAACGCCGCCCAGGCACGTATTCCACATTCACTTCCTCGCACCACTTCTTTTTCAGTTTCTTTTACCAACACAAAAACTTAGTGCCGGCTATTAGTAGTAGTGTTTTTACAAGACAGGATGAAGCATTTCGCACTAAGAGTCTTTGCTCGATTCATTATAAATGGTTATTATCTTTTTATATCACTTTTAACAGCGAAAATCACGGCAAAACAAGTAATTAGCCAAAGTCAAAGCAAGAATGAAGAAAAAATAGTGAGCTTGAGCATCATTCATCCGTGTCATATGTCAAGTGTCACTGTCAAATTTGAAGTCCCGGTGAAGTTCCTTTTTTTTTTAAATATACTTGAAATGTGTCAAGGATCTAAATTATTCAGGCTACTTTGTGACGTCATCAGATCAAAAACTTTAAAAAATCTTAAAAAAATAACCAATGCATAAAAAAATAAAATATTCAAATTAGTTGTTTAAAATAACTGTCTCTACAAATTAAAATAAAAAAAAAATCACAAAAAAAAACTTAACATACCGAATTGTCGCTTGCTAACGGAGATGGAAAACATCGTGACAAAACATGCATGCCTGAGAGTGCCTAAAAAGTGTTCGAGGGTGAGTGAAGTCTACCAATCCGCAATTAGCCAGAGTGGTAGACTATGGCCTTACCTTTCTCATCATGAGAAGAGGCCCGAGCCCAGCAGTGGGACATGTATTAGATACAGGGCTGCTATTATTAACATGTGGGGTGTTTGACATTTCTGCCATTCCCTTCTTAATAATATAGGCGAGATTTAATATTTGTAGCGCCGTATGTTGGCCGCATCTTATTGGGCTCCGAAGCTTTACATTAATCAGCACGTCCTAAGTAAAACTGCCAACTGAAAAATGAAAATTTTACAGTAAAGCCGATTAAAGTTTGTGATGAGTGTTAAAAGAGCGCCGTCAATAATGCCCCTTTAAGCTAAAAATTGACACGGAGGCTTCTTCTTGTGTGTTCTCAGGAACTGTATATTAATATTATATTTTATTTTCAGATTCCTAGAAATATCCTTTAAATTGTTGTACAAGTATTTTTCGTGTAAGATACGCTGTTATACACTGATAAATTACCAAAACAAAATGTAACTGCCTGATATATATAGTTATAGAAATAGACGTTTTTGTATGGTGTCAAATAACAAGTAATAGTAACTAATCCGAATGTCAATCGAAAAATAATTAGCTGGTAGCTTGGTTTTATCATAGCTTACTCTATAGTTAGTTAGTTTTTTATCTTTTATTGTAGTTTTACTGTAAGTCAATAAAAAAAAGCTACTTAAATGGTAATATTGAACAAAATATTTCTGTACCTATATCAAAAAATAAATTAAACATAGTTTTCAGATTCATTGAGAATTATACTTGAAACGCTTTTCACATCTCTGTTATCTTCTAAAATATTTCTTTAAATGATATGCTGTAAAAAACAATTTTGGTCCATATCAAGTACACGACGTATCTAATGTATTTGATTGGATAAGAAATAATATTTGTGAAGGAAAAAAAACAATTTTTGAACTGAAGGCAAGTTCAAAAAGTTTCATTTGTCCTTTAGTATTTAGTACATTTTATAGTATTAGTATTTATATTATTATTATTTAATTTTATTATTTTATCACTCATTTATTTATTTTTCTCATTTTTTACATGTTTAAATATAAATTATAGAAGTAAAGTACATTTAAAAATATAAAACTATTATTATTGTTTTATTCATAATTATTATTCATTTATTTATTAATATTTTTTTGTAATGTGTTAAAGATAAAAACGCTTTCTGAGGGTTATCAGATAACATACAGGGCTTTAAATGACATCGTGACGAAGCCGCTTACCAGTAATTCCGTACCTACATGATTCTGAGACTACTGGTGTTAGAAATTTACACCGGCTTTGACTTAGTTACGTGGTTCTTAGGCTGTGTGTTCGCTAGAGCTGCGTTGCTATATTTTATGTCTTCAAAATGAATGAATTTTAGACATTTCCCGTAAAATAAATATGAATAAAGCAGCACAGAAGTAGCGGTAACTTAGGATATGAGGTCACGAAATGGTCGTCCAGTAAGGACTAGATGGCGAAAGATTATCAAGGATTAATACGATTATATTAATACGTGCATCTAGCTAGAGCGATAACAATATGAAATTATCATAATACATATTACAACATGTTCCCTTGAACGTGGCGGCCTATATCCCCCCACCTCATACCCCGCAAAATCTTGATAACACTGTTCTGCAACCAAAATTTCCTTTAATTAAAAAAATATTATTATGAAAATTTTAACGATCTAAATCAAGATTAGCTTTATTTTATTTTTTATTTCGTATTTTCTTTATGTTGCCTAATAGTGTTTTTATCTGTTGACCCAACTGTAGCTTAGTCAATATACCTTACCTTAAAATACAGGGGACTTTGCAGGGTCTAAATAAGCATCACGGGCAGTCACTGGTTTTGGGCTGAAAACCGCACACGTAAAAACACTTGGTGAGGCCTCCCCGAGTGACGTACAAACAATTCCCTACGTCCGGCGCACCCTGGGCAATTCGCGAGTTCTCCAAAGCGAATTGGCTAATCCTTTCACCACGGTGGCAAGTCAAAACCTTGACCACCTTATTGACTGTCCAAAATGCCCTACCACCTGCACAAGAGAGGTGCTCATGAACGCCGACGAGAGCGCCATAACAGTAGCCACTTATTGGACCAATCAATTTTGACTCAGCCATCGACACGACGAAGAAGAAGAAGCTGAAATGATGATGAAGATTATGAATTTGTACATTAGTAGCAACGTGTTTTACATTTGGAGGGGACAATTTAATTTCTTTAGTTTTCTTACCATTTATATATTTATTTATTTATTTATAGGATCTCCAACAAGAAATACACAACACATTATTAATAATAACATTCACATTATTTAAATTATGTGTTTCCTCAATTAGAGGAGACCACAGCGTCTACATTCATAACAACAGAAATAAAATTTGAAATTAATAAATACTAAAATGCATGCAAAAGCAGACAAACTTAAAATCTACACAACATGTCGTATTACATTATAATTGGAAGTAGAAATAGAAATAAAAATTGATATGTATAGTTGAAATAAATAAGTAATTAAAATAGTAATTAACAGATAGCATTCCATAAAAATTTAACATAATAATAATAATTTAATTTAATAATTTAAGTCATAATTTAAATTACTAACAAGTTATTCACCTTATACCAATGTGCAACTTTTAGGATTGCTTTCGGAACTCTTAAAATTGCCCAATTGGATAAAATTTACGTCTACCGTAAGTTAGTTTGATATTATCCTCTTTTGTTTGACATAATTTATGGGTTGTTGTTGGACACAGTCCAACCCTCATAATAATTAAATAAAAACGCCTGACAATCTGAACCACGCTGCGGCACCCCGCACAGCCAAATTCGTGTTTGTAGCACGCCGTGCAACGCAGATTCCAGCGGTGCGGCGCTGCACTGCTTGAATGTGTACGGGCCCTTATCATTTTCAAAATTAGGGCCAAATCGACGACGGAGATTGATAAGCCCGCACCGGTCCCCCCGTTTAGTAGCACTTTGGGTGGACGAGGGATTTAGACCCATATCTACTATTCGTCAAAACCGGCGATTCCTCGGCGCTAGCATGTAGGCAGTATGCCCTAATACCAACACCTATTAACTTTGCTACAGAATGCCCTAGCAGAGTAGAGTTTAATTCCTGTGATAATGTTTTAAACTAGCCACAGTCCAGCCTCATATCTTTGGCCAGCTCTCAAAAGTCTAACTTGGTAGAGTGCCAAGTGCTTAGAGCTGAAATACGAGGCACTTCGAACGGTTAATCCGCGCTTGCTGATACTGACTCATGTATTATTTAGGTACATGTCGATTAATTGCCAGCATGTTGAAGACAGGTTAGTTTTAATATAGGTAATATTACTAGGTGTTGCCAGCATCAGATCTAATAACGTACAAGCGGATATTGTAAAAGTTAAAAAAATGTTTATGTCCTTTGTTCCCTCATTACTGCCTCGATGGTCTAGTGGTTAGCGTATGTGCCTCTCATCACGACAACACATGTGTACATACAATAAAACAATCGCATGCAAGATATAAAAAAATAAGTTCAAGACATGTTTGTCATTGTAGATAAAATTCAGATTCTATAATATAAATTTTCACCAGCAATCTATTTCTATTACTAAAAACATGTTTAACGGGTAACATAAAGTATTTATTAATATTATTTTATTCATAAGAAAATGAACTCAATAATTTTCAATCTATAAAATAATATAAACAAAGTCAAATAAATCAATTCAATTAATATATTTTGTTTAATAAAAAACCAATCATTTTGATAAAGCAACTAGAGCGAATATAATACACTATAGTATATCTTCAAATGACAACTGGGATGGACGCGGACGGCTTAACGTGCTTTCCACTGCTGTCTAGTGCACGAGGGAAATTTGATATGATATGAATGGTCATCCGACCGCTCACCGACTGCGGCATCGGATTGCTTATCAATCGTGTGCGTACGCCCAGCGAAATGTTGTTGAATTTAAAGATTTTAAGTATGCAGATATTTAGTGTATGACGTCGTGTAATTGTGTATGGTAAAAAAAAATTTGTGCATGCAGCCATTGTGGAGAAATTCACCAAAAACTGATTCCGCTGGGCGAACGTTGTCCTGGCGGAACTTTTTTTAATCCATCGACTTTATAAGCAAAGAATTGTGTCCAAAAATTAGTGTGTATTTGTGTGTAATTGTGTATGTATAAATAAAATTAGTGCATGCATAAACTTCGGAGAAATTCAAGTTTCCGCTGCGCGAACGTTTGGCCATTAGCTAGTTTTCATATAAAGCGCTTACATAGAGAGCTGTAGATTTTTACATACGTTGTTTTGAATTTGTTTATATTTGTTTAAAAAACAGATTTAGAAAAAAAATAATGGTTTTAAAGATAAAAAAATAAACGTAAAATACTCTTATTAGGTCTTAGTTCTTAAAGTATGCACTTTGGGGTCTAGATTTTCACGTTTATACAAAGCTTGTAAGTGTCTGCAACATGTTGCCAAGTATCATTGATGTGCCGTTAGTAATTAAAGAGTTGTAGGGCAATTTACCATGAATAGTTGTGGTTTTTGTTGTGTTTACAAAGCAGTCAAATATCACGACGTTCTAAAGGAATTGCATGGTAAAATGTATGCCAATAATTAGTGTATTCATTCAACTATGCACATGCAAAATTTCATGTCATTAAATTCAGTAATTAAAGAAAAACAATTAAAATACTGACGAAGCATCGAAAACCTACATAACCCGACCAAGTACGGATGGCTACAAAAAAGCGGCCGTACCATATATATAAGAAACGTTCTTAATCTTCCAATATAGTATTTATTAATATGGTACAGTTGCGTACACAAGCGTTAGGAATCGTATCTATTTTATGTCCATTTTTTCACACTAGAATATTTTTGATCATTTTATAACTACAATACTTAGACTATTTAACCAGAGGACTAACCTTAAGCGTTCAAACAAAATAATTCTGCATATTTTGGTGGGGTGCGGTGGAACACGCTCACATACATAAGTTACTACCAGTACAACGGTAAACATCAATTAAAAATCGAGTCTAGAAGTATTTTTTTTATGTTATAAGATTGTTTGATCCACTAAAGTTGCAAAGGGGAACGCTCGTGCATGCCTAGTCCATTGGTTAAATCGTGTAATAAGCTACAATATGATAAATATTTACCTAAACAGTAGTACTTACATGTGGTAATTATTTAATTTTCCTATGGGGTCTATAGTTAGAATCCTGATCCGTGAAATCTTCAATAGAAATTAACTGTATGAATTTTATTTGTCTTAAATAATATAATAATATTTAGATTATATCTCAAGTGTCAAGCGCATACTTAAATAAAGTACCTACGTAAATAGTACCTACTTTCTGTCATAGTCAAATAGATTTAGGTATACACAAATAAATGACCTATAAATTATATCGAAACAATTGTGTTATCACCTATACCGGGTTCAATACCAGTATTATACTGTAAATTTTGGGATGTTACCTAAATATACTGCACGGCCGCTTTTTTGTAGCCATCCGTACTTGGTCGGGTTATGTAGGTTTTCGATGCTTCGTCAGTATTTTAATTGTTTTTCTTTAATTACTGAATTTAATGACATGAAATTTTGCATGTGCATAGTTGAATGAATACACTAATTATTGGCATACATTTTACCATGCAATTCCTTTAGAACGTCGTGATATTTGACTGCTTTGTAAACACAACAAAAACCACAACTATTCATGGTAAATTGCCCTACAACTCTTTAATTACTAACGGCACATCAATGATACTTGGCAACATGTTGCAGACACTTACAAGCTTTGTATAAACGTGAAAATCTAGACCCCAAAGTGCATACTTTAAGAACTAAGACCTAATAAGAGTATTTTACGTTTATATTTTTATCTTTAAAACCATTATTTTTTTTCTAAATCTGTTTTTTAAACAAATATAAACAAATTCAAAACAACGTATGTAAAAATCTACAGCTCTCTATGTAAGCGCTTTATATGAAAACTAGCTAATGGCCAAACGTTCGCGCAGCGGAAACTTGAATTTCTCCGAAGTTTATGCATGCACTAATTTTATTTATACATACACAATTACACACAAATACACACTAATTTTTGGACACAATTCTTTGCTTATAAAGTCGATGGATTAAAAAAAGTTCCGCCTGGACAACGTTCGCCCAGCGGAATCAGTTTTTGGTGAATTTCTCCACAATGGCTGCATGCACAAATTTTTTTTTACCATACACAATTACACGACGTCATACACTAAATATCTGCATACTTAAAATCTTTAAATTCAACAACATTTCGCTGGGCGTACGCACACTTATCAATCGATGCACTATTGTAAATCTTGTATGCAGGGATATTTATTACTGTCGAGTATTTGTGAACTAGCTCGTAAGAGGTAGCACCACCTTAGCTTCACTCCTGCCTTTTGAGAATGAACTAGCAAATGAGGCATACCTATACATAGTACCATAGTTCTCAGATGTAATACTTATCCGTAATTATAAGTTGTGGATAGTGCATGTATAGCTATTCGCTATTGGTCTTAAAGGTGGCATAAACGCTTTTTTTCGTCATACGTCGTAATGATAGCAACCCTGTATCTAATATTAGTCCAATTGCTGGGCTACGGCCTCTTCTCATGATGAGTAGGTTTAGGCTATAGTCTACCACGCTGGCCTTGGTAGACTTTACACTACCTTCGAGCACTTTTAAGGCACTCTCAGGCATGCAGGTTTCCTTACAATGTTTCCTTCGCCGTTATCAAGCGATAATTAAATGACAAATACACACGTATCTTCGAAAAGACGAAAATACAGTAATGTTTAAACTTCTCAGCGAAAGCTTATTATCATAGTCGTAGGTCTAAAATATAAGTAGTATTTTCATCCAATTAGAAACAGATTGCTAATGTCTTAGCAAACATTCGCATTTATTTTGAAGGCACGACATCCTAAGCACACATAATTAAAATATCAATGTTTACAGAACCTTTTGCAAGCACTTGGAGATTCAAGGAGGACATGAAGTAAATTGCTCTGTGTTGTTTGCTTGATTGTCGTACGTAACATGTGAGGAATTGTTAAGTGTTTTATAACATTTTAAAGGAGATAGAGCTTTTGTAAACGAGGATTGAAAACACCCTTAACTTGCCGCCAAAAGGTAGTGCCTATATATTTACCGTGTTTAATCTAAATTATTTTATATATTGGAGAGATCAGATCCTAAAATTACTGGCACATGAGATATAACTCCATAGTCTTCAGATGAAGCAACGTATCTACAATGTGCTTTTGAATCATTGATTTCCACGACCTATAATATTTCTGTATTCATTAAATTTTTTAATTTCAATTGTCATTATAATGACGTTTTCATTTGACTTTTACATTATTTACTTTTTCAATTAACGCACCAACTACTGTCCATAACTTTGCTCATTAACTTACTTGTCCATCCTGTCTGTAAAAGAAAATGGTTTATAGCGACAATGTAATTGTGCATCATATTTAAGTACAATTGTCTACAAAATTACCTTTGTTAATATTGGTAAAAAATATAGATTACTCTATCTAAAGTTACCACTTACCGTCAGGTCCGTTTGCTACATACGTCGATGTAAGTAAAAAAAAAATATTATTTTGATTTTACCACAAATAAAAAAAATACTTAAACATCCATAATAATAGTTATTGAGAATACGGTTTACTCACGTTATTTTCGCACGAATCTAGTTCCAGTTGATGAATCTACGTTCTAGATTCGAATCTAGTCGGCATATCCCGCCTAAAATAATGTGAGTAACCCGTATTCTCAATAATAATGTCTTCACCTAACGTCGGTTTTAATAATATATCTATTATTAAAACCGACAATATGAAATAGTCATACATACAATTTATAAAAATATTATTGTTTTATTAATATGACCTACTTATCTGAGGTTAAAAATCAGAATAAAGTTTGCTGAATAATTGTGCCAAGAATTCTCTATACTCTTCGACCATACTAACCCAGAGAATAAAAAGAGAATGTAGCCCATATTACTTAATTATCGTGTGCAAGCGGCTGGCTATATATCTTTTCTAATGCCCAGATCAGGAAGAAATTGCTTTAGCCTGCCCTGCGAAGCTAAGCTGGAAATCTAAAGTAATGGGCTCGCTTTCATTGTAAAAAGGTATACTAATTTTACTTAATTTACGTTATAGCTTAAGTAAATTTTAGCATATAAATATTCATTTACAATGTTCATCTTTAGGTAGTACATTTTTTGTATTATAACAAAAGGCCGATCGAAATGAAAACAGTCCAGGATAAAATGTTATTTTACTGTGTATTTTTAAAACAAAATAGTCTGTCCTACTCAAATGTTTTATTTTTTTATTTATTTATTAAAAAACATAACAACGGCACATTATAAAACTACAGCGAATGCAACATAAAGCCGAGGGATTTTTCCGCACATCCGATTTATCGCAAGACGGTAAGCGTACATACACAAACATTTATATAACAAAATAAATAAAAAACTAGTAATCTATCCCCTGACTAGACACAAATGCAGAGTGAAGCTTGGAGAATGGCTGATGACTTTGGACTATGAAAGCACGGAGTACCTCATATTGTATAATAGATAGTAGGTAACGTACTTAATAACTTAGTTTTATATAAAAAGAGCGCTTCTCGCCGTTAAACGTAATGTTTGGCGAGGATTTATACTTGTGAAACAAATTGTAATTTTTAAAATTGTACTTTTTCTAAAAAAAAAAATAAAAAAATAAATCACCGTACCGGTTTAACATTTTAGACTCTCTACGCACTACATGTTCTCAATCCACTTTATCCCTCTCTCCCACACATACACACACCAACAGACACACAAACACATACATCAAACTGATATATTAAAAACAACTATTACAACCTAACTCGCCTAATAACCTCTGAACAATTACCACCTACCACATATCTCTAATATGTCCTTTTAGTCTTTGGCCATTGTTATTATTTAAAATTAAAGGGTGAGGCCCTGGTGACCTGAAATACAGGTATACACCTAGTTTGGGCACCAGTCTCCCTACAATATATCTGTAATATTATTATGTTCTAAGTCTAATCAAGTTGTATCAAGGAAATTTTGTGGTGAGAAAATAAATCATTTTTTTATTATTATTATTTAACCACCATACCTACTCTTACTGTACTTTACAACATAGCTAGAACCGGTTTTAGGTATTATATGCATAGTTAAATTGTAAAGAATAATATCAAAGATCGCTCATCATTAAAGAAAAACTACAGTTTCCCATACCCGAAGGTAACAGTTGTTTCACACCTTTTGGGTCAACAGTGCCATACCAAACAATAGTAACTTTGTCGATTGACCGAACTTTGTTATCACGGTCTGATACCAATAAGACCCAACTATAAGTGTGATTACAAATTTAAGTAGATAGATAGATAAAATGCTTTATTCATAAATAAAAACATACATTTTTAAACAGGCTCCACAAAACCGAATGATCGGTTTGTCTGTGGAAATACATTGCACTCAGATTAAACAACATTTCACTTACACTTTAATTGACATAATAAAGACTCTTTGTATTATTCGCTTACAACATTAAAGTTATTCAATATTTTATTTTTGGTATGAGGATAACCCTTACATAACTTAAGTAAGTTCTATGACTCATTTACGTTATATGTATCAAACAAATGTTTTTTATAAGCTGTGGCAAACTTTCTTTTGTTCTTTTCGGATCTTAATTCATAGGGCATTTCATTAAATAATAAAGGTAACCTCCGTTTTAGTGTCCTCCCTCCAAAATAGTTATTTATACAAAAAAAAAAATTGTCAAGTAACTACTTCTTCTTCTTCTTCGTCGTGTCGATGGCTAAGTCAAATTTTATTTAGACTTGCCATCGTGGTGAAAGGATTAGCCAATTCGCTTTGGAGAACTCGCATATTGCCCAGGGTGCGCAGGACGTAGGGAATCGTTGTGTACGTCACTCGGGGAGGCTCCTTTCATGCACCCCAAGTAACTACTAACTGCTTCGTTGCTCTAGTGGTTAGCGTAAACGTTACGGTTCGGTTGAGAGATGAAGCCACAGAAAAGAGGATTATGTTTATATATTATTAATAGCGGTAATTTAAGACGGTTATGTTGTCTAAATAAAAACGTCAGCGTTCTCATTTTTCCCGATCCAGATTTGAGAATCTTTATAGAAATAGTCGTACATACAATTTATTAAAATATTATTGTTTTATTCAAATGATTCGAGTCAAGAACAAATAGTAACGCAAGGACTATATAAAAGGAACTAAAGCGTGCTCTTTGCTACCACGAGGTACTCTACCCGCTGTTTAATGGACTTAACTTCACGCGTGTACTGTGTACTTCAACACAGAAGGTACACTTCAATTTACAGTTTCTTGATACAGGCATTGTTTTCTGGCAAGTAAGCCACCATCACTATTTGTGATGTGAAATTTGTATGACGATTATTAATTATTCATCCAAATCATTCATTCATTCAATATCCTTCAAGTGCTCCTGGACGCGCCACCAATGCGATTAGTGATAAGTCACTTCGTAACATTTAGTCACACTATCACTCATCGCAAAACCAAGTAAGCTTAGACCGCGAGCATTCAGCAATAAAAATATCACAGCACCTTTATGATATAATCATAAAGGTTCTAGAAGTTACATTACAAGCTAACAGTTTGAGAGTTTCTTTATCATATTACCTACTTGGAAAAGTATGAATTTGTATAAAAAAAATATACTGTCGGTATTTCTTATATTCGGTTGGAAGTAGGGAAATTAAGGAAAGTAAGGAAATTCACTTTCACAATTCGGCATCAGAATTGTGACCGGTGGATAGCGATAGGCTCACCATCTATCTCATGGGACCTAAACATAACAGGCGAAATGTAGGTGTTGTACATCTCTGCCACACCCTTCTAGGTAATATAGGCGTGATGTTATCTTATGTTACTATACCATGTTGTCGATGCTTTGTCTAAAAACGTGAGGTATCTCAAGTGCTTAGTCCAAAGTGGTCCTTCTGAAGATATTCTTTTGCATCGTACGTGAGTCCATGTTTCTAAAAAGTATTAGTGTCTAATAGTCTTTAGTCCTTTACACAACATGTTGTAAAAACTTCCATGCCCCGACGGAAGTTTAGTAGTTGGCAGTATTTGGCTTGCTAGAATTTTGGGCAAAAGCACTTTTTTTTGTTAGGTTTTAAAACAATGACAATGTGTATTCTGCAGCTCGTTTTGTGTACTTTGCTGGAAATAGTTATCGATAAAAAAGGTGTTTTTTAGGGTTCCGTACCTCAAAAGGTAAAAACGGAACCCTTATAGGATCACTTTGTTGTCCGTCTGTCTGTCTGTCTGTCAAGACCTTTTTTCTCAGGAACGCGTGGAGGTATCAAGCTGAAATTCATATCAAATACTCAAGTCTATGGTCTCTTGGAGCTGTGAAAAAATCAAACTTCTAAGTCAACGCGATCAAAAGATACTCCCGTTTATGCCGCAAATTTTCGACACTCGCAAGGGAATCAAAACCTACAGGGTACTTCCCGTGAACTCAGAATCTTGAAATTTGGTACGAAGCAACGTCTTATAACACAGATAAAGGAAAAATTGCGAAAAGCATAAATTTTTAGTTACATCATATAATAAAAATATTTTTAATAATTTTAAACTTATTACCCCTTTACTCATGAACGCGTAGTGGTATTATATTGAAATTCTTAACAAATACTCAAGTCTATAATATCTTTAAGCTGTAACAAAATCAAACTTCTACGTCAACGCAATCAAAAGATACAGCAATTAAAGCCGCATATTTTGAAACTCGCAACTACTCGCAAGGGAATCAAAACCTAAAGGATACTTCCAGAAGACCTGGAATCTTGAAATTTGGCATGAAGCAACGTTATAAAGTACACATATAGGAAAAATTCCGAAAATCTTAAATTTTTAGTTACATCACATAGTATATTTTTTTTAATAATCATAAACTTACTAGCTGACCCAGCAAACGTTGTTCAGCGATTAAAAAATAAAAACAGATGTTGGCCGATTCTCAGACCTACCCGATATGCACACAAAATTTCATGCAAATCGGTTCAGCCGTTTCGGAGGAGTTTGGAAACAAACACCGCAACACGAGAATTTTATATATTAGACTTGCTGACCCAGCAAACGTTGTTATGCGATTAACAAAAAAAAATAAAAAAATAGATTTTGGCCGATTCTTAGACCTACCCGATATGCACACAAAATTTCATGCAAATTGGTTCAGCCATTTCGGAGGAGTTTGGAAACAAACACCGCGACACGAGAATTTTGATAATGTTTTCATATATGTATTGACAAGGTACCCTCAGCTTTCCACATTGTTATGTTATGGATTTCATTTAGCAATAAAAATACCATAACTTTTACTTATATACCTACAGGTTTGTACGGAACCCTCGGTGCGCGAGTCTGACTCGCACTTGGCCGGTTTTTTTTTATAAACATTAGTAACTACCTGTCGTTTTATTTTAAAACAAAATGAAATAATAATTTCGGACAAACATATCAAAAAGCCAAAACATCATAAGGCTGAAGATTAATATTTTTATTAAAACTGGCGTGTGTTTGTAAAATTATTCAGATAATGAAATACGGGTGTTACTCACGCAATGTTGGTCTATTTAGTCGACCGCGGTTTCACCTATAAATTTAGGCATTTTCAAAAGAGTGCGACACGTCGCGCCTGAGTCAAAGCTAGTCTTGCAAGACTAGCTGCCTACTAGACAAACACTACGTGAGTAACACCCGTATTTCATAATCTGAATAATGCTAAAGATTTAATTCAGACAACGTATTATATTTTTCTAAACTATTACGTCATGTTTCCATACAAAGTGGATGCTACAGACATCTGCTCCATGTAGAGAGTAATGAAGTTCAGGGAAACCTACATAGATTATACGCAACTTTTAAAATAATGCGTAGCGGGAGGGATCTCTTTAGGTCACTGGCCTCACAAACTAAGTTACAACTGTTTTTAAAGCTAAAGTTTGTGGTTTGTAATAAACATAAACTTAACTACACAAGGGTACCAACATTTAAGTTTACTGTTTGACATAGAAACATTAACTGTTTAATATAACTTGTTCTCAGTGAGTGCATTAAAATCTCTTAACTCTATTTCCACAGAGAAATTTAAAGTATAACTAAGCCTCTTCCAGTGACTCATAGCCACAACTACGCAACAACATTACCGTACTCAATATCGTAATCGGTATAGATTAAAATTGTGAATGTAAGACAACATCGATAATATCCTTCTGAATATAACTTCTCGTCACTGTTTTTCATTGATTCAAGTACTTAAGAAAACTGCTGGCTTAAAATATTGAAAATTGGATAATTTTGTTGTTTATTAAATGTACAGCACACTTAATGAACAGTTGAAAACATCTGTTTGTTAGATTTTTTTTTGTCCCGAATAAAATAAAATATGACATACCTAATTGTCGGTTTTTACATATAAAATTGAAATATATAGTTTTAATATTGTCTTAGTGAATTTTTTGTCGGTATTACATGTTACTTAACCTTACTTCTATTGTAAATGAGAAAGTAGTTATAAAAGTATGTCTGTTACGCTTAAGCGGCTAAACTACTAAACCAATTTTGTTAAAAATGTAAAGACTTGAGCGCGGACATGCAGTCGCGTGCAAAAGCTCGTCATATATATTGTTATGAAGGGGAACCTTTGTTCCAACAGTTTCATTATTCAAGTTGGATATCAAATACTAATCTCGAATAGATACTAAAAAGTAGGTCGTTCTGATTGTCTATCAGATAGATAGCACTGGCAATATCTAGCACCTGAGGGACATTAGGAAAATTATAGATTTCTTAGTTCTATCGGATAGGAAAAAGCTGACACATTTTTGTCTTTAATGGACGTGTTTTTCATTTCAATGATTATATTATTTTGTCCCCAGCTTGTTTTGAAGGCATTTTAGGAACACAATATATTTTTCTAAAATCACGTAGCACATCGTAAATGTGATGAAACACAGATGCGATGCGAAGCAGCAAATTGGTGTGATTGCGGCCAGAAATACTCAAACATGGTGACAGATGTGTGGCAAAGGATGTGTTTGATAAATTATTTAAATTATACTAAGAAACAGTTAAAAAAATGGGAACGGCAGGATTTATACCTGCAACCTCAGCATATCAGGCAGCCGCTTTATCTCACGTAATGACGTAACATACAGTTGAAAAATTTAGGGGCCTGGCTAGATGCGCTTAGCAAGTCTAATAATTATTAAAACTGACGTGAGTTTGTAACATTATTCAAATTATGAAATACGTCACGTACGTTTCGATGACGTCACATCGCGCGGCGCGCGTCGCTGCCCGCAGTGCAAGACTGGCTGCGACTCAGGCGCGACGTATCGCACTCTCTTGATAATGCCTAGACGTATAAGCGAAACCGCGGTCGACTAAATAGACCAACATTACGTGAGTAACACCCGTATTTTATAATTTGAATAAAATCTAATTAAATAAAGAAATTCGCATTCCCTATTTTACCATCATGATCATCATCATCATTTAGCCGCTCGTAGTTCTGCTGCTGGACATAGGCCTCTCCTAATTTGCACCACAACACCCGGTCCTGCGCCATTCGCATCCAGTCCCCTCCAGCGACCTTCTTCAGGTCGTCAGTCCACCTGGCAGGGGCTGCGTCCTACCTTACGATTGCCGCTCCACCCCAACACGTAATAATTTTGTTTAAAACTTTTTTATTCATTTTTTTTTACATAGTGTATTTATTTATTTGCTCATTATTATTCTATACATATCTTTTATTTAAATATTTACAAAACTAACCTAGCTATAATCCGACGAAAACCTCAAACGGCGCAAATATAAAAATCTCGTCAGTGCTTATATATTTGAGCCGTTTGGGGTTGAAACTTTAGGACCATGGGGTCCGCTTCTCGCGACCAGAGGGCTGGTTTTTACTTCGCCCAGCGAATAAGCCATTCAACGTGGCAATGCTGCCAGCCTTCTGGCCACGGTATCCGCTGTGGACAGCGATGCGGAGGAATTTTATGACGCATAATGTTATAATGCATGTTGTAATAGCATGTTGTAATGTTTAAAACTATGTACATAGATATGCAGCGGATTAGGGTTGACGATCAGTCCCCCCTAGTCCAATGCTCCCTGTGTTTGGGCTATGGGCACAGTAGACGTCTCTGCACGGAGACGGAGGAAGCCTGCAGCCACTGCGGTGGCCCACACCTGGGCAAAGATTGCCCAGAGGCGCGGACCAATGCAGCCCCATCTTGCTGCAACTGCACCAGGGCAAAGCTCGAAGGGCCGGCGCATAACGCGTTCAGCCCCGACTGCCCGGTGCGTCGCAAGTGGGATGCATTGGCCCGCGCTAAAATAGCTTATAGCTTATAGCTCATTGCTAAGGGCGCCACCGCAGAAACCATGGCATTTAACAACTTGCAGGCTAACCTCCGACCCAGGAGCTCCGGGTGGGGAAGACTCATAGCGGATAGCAGGGGAGAAGTCCCAAGCAGCAGAACGGAGGAGCTAGGGTTGTGGGTGCTCGACGACGGCAGCAGCCACGTCGGCGCCACGGTATGCTCGGCGGGTCTTCTCGCTCTGGTGGATTGCTTGACAAATGACGGAGGGCTAGACCACAGCGGCAAAAACTACATAAATAAAGTCAACAACACAAAAGCAAATTGGGACCAGTTTCATGAGAAACTGGCCCAATTTACAAAAGTAAAATACTACCTTGCCGTTGTGGTCCGCAGGGCTCGACGCATTAGAGAGAGAGGTCACAGCCGGAGCGAGAAGAGTCCGCTGCGCAGCCTCAGTCCGTCGGCAGGCAATCGTTGGCGCGCGCCTGCAACAAATATGCACTTGCAGCAACACGCGCGTGGCGCTGGAAAGCGCAATCAACCCGGGTCTGTGCACTCTCACGCAATCATGGCGCGCCGGAACCTCAGCGGGGCTCTGAACTATGGCAAATATAAAAATTTGAACAGAAGCAAAGCCCACGCCGACATCGATGGTACCCGGCGCGCCTACGAGCTAGCCTCCCAGGCGAGTGGGAGGCGCATGGACTCGCACAAAAACTGCGCGCTGAAAGAGGCATCTAGCCTCATCGTAAATAAAAAGCTGCCCTTCAACAGATTCGCACAAAAATCCTGCAAAAAATAAAAAACACATAATATATAGAAAAGCAAAAAATAGCAATATAAAAAAGTACAAATTTTCCAAATTCAACAAAAAAAAGGTATAAAATAAAATTAGTAGAAAATAACAATAGATAAAACAAATAGTAAAATAAAATAAGTACAATTTCTTCCAAATTCAATAAAAACGTAATAAACAAAAACTAGCAAAAAATACAATAATAAATAAAACAACTAAATTAGTCTCCCATTTTATAAATTCATTAAAATATACACAAGCAATAAAATAAATTAAGCAAAATATAATAAAAAATCTAACAACTCTAATAGCTCTTCTTATATATTCATTTATTAAATATATTAACATATACACATAATACAATAAATAGCAACAAAGTACGATGGCATAAAAAAGACTCTTTTTACATTAAGGGGAACATCAGCAAATTAAAACCCTAAGAAAAAAAAAATGTTTAAAACTAATTTACAAAATTTACCTAATTTTTGAAGAGGGGCGAAGTTAATGTAAAAACCCTTCCAAAGATTATACAAGTCTTACTCCAGGTTCCCTTAAAGCGAAATAGAATTTACTGTCAAATTCCATTAATTAGTTATGCCACATTCTTGACCCTGTGAATTATTTAGGATACTACGTTACATTGATGTCACATAATTTAGTACGCATACCAACCCAAAATTATGGCAAGGGTCACACGATTTTGAATATTATGTACGCAGAGTGATGAATATAATTTAATATTAATTCGGTTCTCTCTAAAGTAAACAAATGAGCAGTTAAATTGTTCGATTTCAGATTCAAACATTATAAAATAAATTAAAGACAATTTATCGTCGATCAAAGAAATGATTTAATATTGAATTAAACTTTGTTAAAAATTACAAATTTATATACTATGACTGTGACACAAACAACATAGACAAACCAAATACTTGGTTAATATATAAAATGCTATTAGCATGTCTCAGGGTGAATAAATTAATTGATTCAACTAGTCAGAATAATTAGTCTTTAATCCTGAGCAAGCAGTAAACACGGGGTTTTATTTTTAACTATTTAACTTGCCGCCAAATAGTAGTGCTTCCATTACTGTGTTCCGGTTTGGTGGTGAGATCAGGAATCACCTGAAATTGCTGGCACATGAGGCATAATACCGTAATCCTCAGCTGCAGCGACGCATCTATAATCTGCTTTTGTGGATTGTTGATATCCATGGGCTGTACTCCACTTACCATCAGGTGGACTACACGTTCGTTCGCTGTGGGCGTAGTATAAAAAAAAAAAATTCGTTTTAAACGTATATTTTGATTAAACAGTATAATATATTACAAATTTGATGTGCTTACCTTTCATTTGATACCAAACACGTCATGACTATATCTTTTTTTTGCAGATTAGATTCTGTCTTTAGAAAATTAATATAGCCAATGTCACCCGGCCCATTTTTATAAATCTATTGACGCCTCATTTATTAAAATTAGTTCAGTAGTTTCGGCGCTACGGTGAAAAATGCAGCATACATACAAACATATATACATAGACTGCCAAAATCATTACCCTTCCTTTTGACTTCGCCGTAGTCGGGAAAAAGCAAATTTCTTCTTTATTCTGCGATAAAAAAGCTTAAGTTCCGAACTGTTTTACATAAAAGTCGAGAATATGCAATGCATTTTTATATGGATGAAAAAAGGCATCTTGCGGTTCGTATAATAACTTTACTATTATGTTTATACTGCAGCTCCAACTAAAATTAAAACTTAGATAGGGTTTTACTAACGTTTATTCTCGACTTTGTAATGGACCGTCTTTGTAAAATTTACAAGTTCTCTCAACATATAAAGTGCTTTAAGTAATTCTATTTCCAAACTGGAGCAATCTTCTGTCGAACAATAATATTAGTTAATTGTTATTTAAAAAAATAAACGACTCCCGCATAGGTTTAACTGCTGTGTCGTGGGGGTGTTCACAAACATACATTTTACACACACAAAGCATACCCAGAGTCAGAACAAATCATTGCGGACCACACAAAGATTTGTCCTGTGTGGGGATCGAACCTACAACACAAGCGCAGTTGAAAGCGACGAGGTGACTGCTTTAACCACAACGCCAACCGTGCACTCGAAATATAATTATATGTAACAAGAAGATGCATATCACCTAACTATTATGTTATTTCTCTATAACATTTGGCACCGTTTAAAGCTAAATCCACAACCTACGTAAGTGACGATAAAATATTTCAGGCACAACAATCGGCTATGGCCAATAGAGACGAGGTTATTTATCGGCAGGTTTAATACTATTAATAGAATTGTGTTTTTATTCACAAAATAAATGACAGCAAAAATGTATAATACTGTTTATTGAATACAATAAATGAAAGGATCAAAGCTATTATACTAAGAAACTGTTGAAAAAGATATGGGACCGGCAGGATTTGTATCCTACTTAAGATAGGAACAAATGGATGAAAGTGACGTCACGAAATGACGTATCATACAGTTGAAAAATTTAGGGTTCTGGTAAGAGGCGACCGTAGCTGGATGGCTAAAGCAGCTGCCCGGTGTGCAGTAAGGTCGCAGGTTCAAATCATGCCGGTCCCATATCTTTTTCAACTGTTTCTTAATATAATTTGCTAAGCATAGCTAAATGCGATAAAAATAATTAATTAGAAGTTCAAAGCTATTAGTTACGCAGTCATGACAAATATTTTTTGAGTGGAGTTAGTTCAAGACTCTAGAACAGCATCAGAAATATATTTCAAAACTAGGAGTCAAGCAGGTGACAGGCAGGCAGGCAGTAATTGTTATATTTTTTTCATTTAATTTGAAGAGATGGTGCACATGAGTTTCTCACCAGCTCTTCTCTTAATGCAATACCCATCGGAGCTGGTACTTGGGTTGATTTTAATCTGATTTTAAACAGTTTTATTAAAATTAATCTAAGCCCCGGTTATTCAAATCATTGTAATTAGTATACTTTAGTTTTACTTATATTTTATTTTTATATCATTTGTTTGTAATATTTTGACGTGTTTAAGCGCCTTTGGGGTCTATGAAAATAAATGATTTGAATTTGAATTTGAAAAAGACTTACTTCTAAATTTATGAGTAAAGAGAAGCCTTTGCCCATCATTCAGTGGGACGCTAATAAAATTGCCACTAAAGTCCGACACTAACGCATATTGCCTTATTTATGGAGTTAATCAGCCGCTTTGATAAAACCTGGTGGCCTTCAATTAAGTGACCAAAAGAAATATATATCGATATATCACTGAAGGATACGCCAGATTGTACCATTTTTGTCCTGATATTAAAGATTTTAGATACAGTCTAGTATTATCCGAAATAGTATATTATATGCGAAAACTGTTACATGGTCTTTAGATAGTATTTTAGTTATTAACTTAGTTTATAAAAAGACTTTTTTTTCCTAAGAAAATAAAATAAAAAATAAAATAAAATAAATAAAATAAAATAAAATCCTTTATGGAACCCGTCAAATGAAATACAAAATTGAATGTAATTCTTAATGTTTTTTTTCTGTTGATAGGTAAATTAGATTAAATTATTTTTTTTGATGATTAAAAAATAAGATAGTCACTGTTATTACTGTGCTTAATTTATCATTATGATTAATCTTATTACTATTTCACGCTACATATTTTTTACATATAACATTATATACAATATTAGAGGAAATAATTGTTTGTTTGTAACAAATAAAATAGACAAAATAAAAAATAAAAAAGTTATAAATTCTTTACTTCATTTTATTGAACTCGAAATAATGTGTTTTTTTTTTAGAAAACGACGCCCGCATTAAGAATAACTCCTGTGTCGCGAGGGTGTTCACAAACATACATTTCACACTCACAGAGCACACCCAGAGTCAGAACAAATCTTTGCGAACCACAAAAAGATTTGTCCCATGTAGGGATCGAACCCACAACACCAGCGCAGTTGAAAGCGGCGGGGCGACCGCTTTAACCACCACGCCAACCGTGCACTCTTATTTACCGTTTATCTAATTCCTGTGAAATTGGGGCTAAGTAAAATATACTCGGTGGAGTGAGAACCTCCTCCGTTTTTTCGTTGGTTAATAAAGAATTACTAAATAGAAGGTTACTGTTTATTTTAATTAACAACAATGTTAACTTTATACACTATATTTGTGTAAAAAAAATATCATTAATTTGTACCCGGCTGGCCATGTTTGCCGTATGAGTCCAGAGAGGTGGGGCCAAAAAGCGACCAACTGGGTACCACGTGACGGTCAACGGCGACGAGGAAGGCCGATGATGGTGGGACGACTTGGATGCATTTCAGAACGATTGGCCAGAGATAGCAAATAACAGAAAGGCTTGGAAGTCAAGGGGAGAGGCCTTTGCCCAGCAGTGGGACACATACGCAGGCTAGTAAAAAAAAAAAAATGTACTCTATTCAAACATAATTATTTTAAGCGATCTTGTACGGTAACTGCCTCGTTGGTCTATATCTATCTAAAGTGTTATTTGTGAATTTTCCGTCAGGAAATTCTCAATAGCATCATGGAGTAGGAAATGTGCCCGGTGGATGGCGATAGGTTCACCCCCTATCCCATGGGACCTAAATATGACAGGTGAAATGTGGGTGTAGTACACGTCTGCCACACCCTTCTAGGAGTATAGGCGTGATGTTATATTGTAGATTAACATTCTTGTTTGTTTGCGCCTATAATATTCTGTTAATTACAAGGTTTTCTTTATGAGACCTTAAAACTTCATGAAGATAAGTGGCGTACCGCAGGAGGGAAGATTAGCAAATATTTGTTACACCAAGGCGTAATTAAAGGCCTCTTAATGACGCTTTTATAACTATAGCCTTTAAACTTTGATTATAGTATGAAAAAATATAATAAAAAAAAAAGCCTTTATTGCCGTTAGTTTTTTAACTTATACAAATCATTTTACAATGTTAAAAATAAAATAAAAACTAAATCTTACTTAAACTAAATCTAATTTGTCTCGGCATTTGGTTGATATCCCTCATAACGGCTTGATTTTTGACAAAGGCCTCCTCTATATAAGGGTTATAGTATAAATTGCATACATCGAAGGTTAATATTTTTTTCACCACACCAGCACGAAAAAGATCGTTTGCTTGCGAGAATTCAGTGAGTAATAACGCTTATTACTCACTAGTGAGGCAAAGTGATTTAAATTTCGAAACACTAAATCCTTCCAATGAATAGGCGCTAATCAAAACAAAACAGCCACCATGTAGGTTATAACCTACATGGTGGCTGTTTTGTTGTTTGACATCAATTTTATTTAAAAACTACAAACGATACGTTTTAATTATTTTAAATTATATTAATACACGCTTATTTAGTATTTTAATGTTTTTATATTCGTGATTAACCATTAAATTTAATAAAAATTAAGTATTTAATATTAGACTCTATACATAAATGTTAAGGACAAAAAAAAGTGAATTAAGTGATAAAGAACTTTGTGGAACTTCAGAATAGTTGAAACAACTTGCTAGTAGAAGCAAGTTAGAAGCTAGTACACAGAAGTTTGCTTTTTACCAGAAAAATCACGGGAGAAGTTTTTGAAAGCATACGACATATTTAATAAGTGGCGACTTTCAGAAGGCGCTAAAACGCATTCTGAATCGGTATTCTCTACTGTCGTATTACATGGAATTATCAAAAGTTAAGCAATCGAGTGCGAGTTTATTTAAATCTTAATATTTTCTCACTGGAAGAGGTGAAAAGTTTTGTATGTAACGCGTAAGAAAAATTTAATTTCCAGTTCGTGACCTCTTAAATCTCTCACTTGCGAAGTAGTCTTTATTAAAATCACTCGCTACGCTCGTGATTTAATTCAAGACTACTTCGCAAGCTCAAGATTTAAACTTGGAACTCACAACAGAAATTTAAACTTTTTCTCACTTGTACCATAAATAACTATTATAAATAATCAAAATATTAATTCCCTAATATCGATGCCTTTAAAACACTTAGTCCCAATTTAACAGGTATTAGATAAACCTTATTGGCAGGGTAAGCATGTAACTCACATAAATAAAAGTGACAGCTGTGTTCTTTTTTCAAGTGTAAGTAGTGTGACTTTTAAATTCGGTCAGGTTATATTTTATGGCTCGGATAAGAACCTCAGAAACTGGTCCTTATTGTGGATAGATGGTATATATAATTAATTTTTTTTTTTATTATAATCATATTTGCCACTAATTGTAAGTGCATAATATAATGTTTAAACACCTAATAATTATCAAAAACAGACTTTTGTTTAGAATTTTGAAGCTGTGGCTCTACTTTTAGTCAGGTTCTAGATAACTCTTACTGCCCCATAAAATATAACCTTACCGAATACAAAAGTGACACAAGTAACACTTGCATTAAGAACACAGCTCTTATTTTTATTCATGTGTGTTATAGGCCAATAAGGTTTAACTAACACATGTGAAATTGGGGCTTAGAGTATTACAATAAATTATTAAAACCTCGCTTGTTTTGGATTGCACTTTGGTGTTAAAAACACGCCATGGTACGGCCTTAGATGAGTACTTAAAGCGCTTGCTTCAGCGCTTCAGTTGCCAAGTAATAACTTTTATCAAAAAAGGGCCCGTCCTAAGGAAACAACGTTCCAATGGCCAGTTACCAGTAACGATATAAAGTTGAGATGAGACTGGTTTTGCTCTCTTAAAGTACCGTACCGTAGTTAAAAATGGTCGAATATTATTGTTATTAGAATGTGGTTAAACTTTTCGGTTGCGGTTTATTTAGGGTATATTAATTATATCATTATTATCGTCTGCACGTGTGGTTTAGTGGATTAAGCGGACGCCTCGCCGCTCTCCACTGCACTGGTGTACGGGGGTATCGATCCCCACATGGGACAATTCTTTGTGTAATTTGCAAAGATTTATTTTGAGACTTGGTGTGCTTATGTGCATGAATGTGTTATTGCTTCTGGCGTCCTATTTAATGTAAAAAAAAGAATTGGATGTATTGCATAAATGCTTATTAAAAGTGTGTAATAAGGTATAGTGATAAAGTGTGGAGAAGAATATTGCTTACATGTTTCAGAACGACAAAAGGATTTAAAAATAAAATAAAATAAAATATATTTATTCAATACCATAAGAGTATATAAATTCTTTACATAAAAAAAAAAAAACTTATTGTTAAACATACGTTTAGATATTCTTTTTGTAAAGAATTGAGTAAATTGCTAAAAAACTCCTGCACTACTCTAGGCCTGTCCTGCAGAAGGTTTTTATTTTATAAATTACATTTTGTTTGTAATGGCGGTATATTTATAAGTACAAAATATGTCGTAATATTATTATTTCTAAATTAAAATTTAGTAATCAAAACAAAAATAAAAATTGAGGTCAATGTTTGTTTATAAATCTATATAAAAATAACTACTTAAATACTATAATTAAAACTGTTTAAATACATCTAAACTCTTAATTCTAATAATTTTATAAATTCCTCTGTGTAATCGTAACTCCAATTTAGTAATAATTTCCGGACTTTAAATTTGCATTCGTGAACTGACAATTGAGCAAGACTGACAATTTTAAGTATATTGTTGTAAATAAAAGGTTTCATGTATGAAATAAAACGTTTCGCAAAAGTAATAATATAAAAAAAGTAAATGTATATAATAATATTTTTCTGAGAACCTATAATTGATTACATTGTAATCAATTATAGGTTCTCAGAAAAATAAACAACAGAAGAAAAGAAGACAATACATACATAAAAACAAAGAACATACGGTAGCAAAAAGGGAAAATGAAATGTCATAGAGCCATTGATTGGAAAAACAAAGAATAACGTAACGAAGTTACTGGCGCCCTCGTTCGTATGAGAACCTTATTGGAATGTAAATCAGTGTAATAATTAGAAATATTTCTAAACTAGCTTTTGCCCACGAATTCGTCTGCATGGAATTCATTATATTAAGTAGTAGCTGCACCCGCGCTTTGACTTGCGTTAAACGTTACTGTCCCGCTTCCATGGAGTTAGAGCGTAATGTTGAATAAGAAAACGTCAATGGATAGTAAGACTATCAAACACAAAAATAAATATCAGAATACGATTATTAGTTCCCGAGATTAGCGCAAGCAAACAAACAAATTAACTTTCACCCGCGGTTTAAGAAGGGTTTTATGTGTTGATATATTACGAAGCCGCAAGCAAAAGCTAGTTGCTTCGTGGTAGGTCCTTTTAAAGTAGCCCATATTTCACCAGGTCTTCTACTATTTCAAAGTTTTATTAAAAAAATCAAGTGTCATCGCATTTATAATAATTTTGATTATTATATTTTTTATTTAAAAAAAAAGGGCCACACTAGGAATAACTCCTGTGTCGAGAGGGGTTCTCACAAACATACATTTCACACATCAAATACCTATTACTTAAGGCTTTTAATGCTTATCAGGCAAAAAACTGCTAATAAAAACATGTATTTTTTATGCTGGTCTGCTCTGTCTGTGCGAAAGCTCATTGGATCCGGAATAACGCCTAGAAAAATGTGCCAAAAGCATGTATTAGCACATAAAAAAATGCAAAAGTTATAAACATGAACAAAAAATGGCATTTCGTTTTTTGCCAATAAGTATTTCATAAACTATTAATATTTAAGAAATTTCAAAAAAAGATTCTAAAAGAAGAGAAAATTTCCAATAAAAAACTTGGAACATTACTTGGATTTTAAAGTTTTTGGTACAGTAAAAAAAATGTTATAAACATAGTATAAATACACACAAACAATTCTGATCCAATTCCGTGCTGCTAGCACGGAGTTGGATTTGTGTCCGTTGGATGGCGATAGGCTCACCCTCTAACCGAGGGACCTAAACATAACAGGTGAAGTGTGGCATCTTTCTAGGTAATATACTCGTAGGTATGATATCGATGGCCGCACCGAATAAACGTGCAAAAGCCTCTTACACAAAAATTTTTTTTTTCGTTTTTTCGGTTCATTAGCCTATTCTCCTACCCCCTAATATTTTTTATATTTTTTTTTCCAATAATACAGTTGCAATCGCATTTGATTCGTATTTTCCACGGAAATATTTATATATTTTGTAACAAGAACATAAATTTATGTGACTTTTACACGTTTAATGCATTCTCGATTAGACAAGAATAAACATGTATAAACAGGAAAACGATTACCATAGTTGGTTATCTATTATTTAGTTTATGTAATAGATGTTTGCACGTTTATTCGTGTATTTTTTGTTGCTTACAATTCGAGTAATGGGCATTAACCGGGAACTAATTTTGCACAAAATTTGGTATTGTCTTTTACTATAATAGATAAGTTTTCTTAATTATCTTTATCGATCAAGCACTAGTATTCTCTGTTTCATAATTGAATTTAAAATGTAGTAAAGATGGTATAAACAAATATAAAAGACAATCAGTTTATTGCAATCCGTCGAAGCGGGATTGAAAGGGGTGCGGGGGCCAGCGGGGGAGATGCATTAGACATTAGGTTACGAGTGCAAAGGTCAGTTGTGTTTTGATTTTAGGTACGGAGTATCGTTGATTGTAGCGTGTGCGCATTATTACGCGTAAAATTCAAATCACGATTTACGATAATGAGTCGTTATTCAGGAGCCGCAGCAAGTCGCTGCAGAAAATTATTACAATTAGTGGACTGTGAAGGAAATAAAGGTGAGTGACTACTTTTCATAAGGTATTTAACGTTATATTATTAGTAATAAATATGGGTAAGTACATACAGATGTTACAATAGTCATAAGAAGTGTGCCCTCCTCTGAAAGAAAAGTAAGCAACTACACGAACGAGATTATAGGATAATAGCCTTTAGACCTTAGAGTCGATTTTTCAATAACTGGGTTTACGTAGGTACTATAGTTTCTACACAATATATTTTACTATAAAATGGTGGGTAAATGTTATACGTAGGTAGGTACTGAGTTTATACAGCTATTATTATTATTTTTTACAGTTACCTTATACCTACTCGTATTATCTTTCTACCTAAACCTATGCTGTCAATTTAATGGTAAATTAAGGTAGATTTAAAATAAATTTCAAAGTACATTGGAGGTCCATGGGGCACATTTAGGATGTTCAGCAGAGGATGTCTCAGACCGTGATAATTAAACTCCTGTCGGTCTTCAATCACTTGTGTTGATCGTGATGAGTTTTTACTCATCAGCAGAAATACTACGAAGAAAATGCTGTTATTGCCACAGCTATCGTAGGGCAGGGGACAGCCCTAGGCAGGCGGCTCATTTTGAACGAGTTTACTCGCTGCGCCCTGCCTCCTCCAAATATTTCGAACTTTAAATATTTTAGGTATACTAATTATTAATAATATTTTATAATATAGATACATTCTAATTACCTTGATTTATTTTCAGATAGCATAAATGAAAATGATCAGAATATACTTGAACAGGAAAGAATTTTGCCATCGTTAGGTAAGAAATACTTCCCAGTCGTACCGAGTTTGGTTAAAATCCATTCAGTAGTTTTGACCCATGCGTGCACATACAGACAGACAGACAATAAATTTACTGATTGCATTTTTGGCATCAGTATCGATCACCAATCACCCTCCAATATTAATTTTGAACATATATTAAATGTACAGAATTGACCTCTCTACAGATTTATTATAAGTATAGATAGAAGATAAAATACATCTTATTTGTTTTAGGAAGTTTCACACATCTTTCACGAAGTTCCTTCTCAATTGATGGTGTATCAGAGCTCGATGGAGTTAACAGTAGTGCTAATCACTTTGTTTTTGAAACACCGCTGGTAAATAACTATGATGTATCGCAACAAGAACCTAATATGTCACCTCCAAATTTGCCGGAAAGTGAACTTTTAGATATTTCTCATAATATTAGTATTCCATTTGTACCAGAGACAGGATCGCAAGTATCTGGGGGCGATCCGGCTATCGCTAATCCAGTGTTAATTACGCCATCTATCCAGCAAAAAATTGATTTCATAGCCTCGCCATCTATTTTATATATTAATAAGGATTATGATTTAAACAGTATTTCCGATATAGAGGGTATTTTAAATAGAATTGAAACATCAGCAAATGAAACTACTGAACTAGAAAGCACAAACTTAACTCCTAATAAAAAACTGAGTAGAAAAAGAAATAGGAATCCTGATTTGTGGAAAGATCGGAAAAACAAAGTGTTGAAAAATTTAGGGCAAAGTTATGAAAGTATTAGAACTAAGAAGCAAAGACAAGAAAAATCTATTGGGCCAGCTTGTAACTGCAAACTTAAATGTTACGAAAAGATTGATGAAGATACAAGACAGAAAATTTTCTCACAATTTTGGGCTATAGGTGACCACGAACGACAGTGGGAGTTCATTAATCGTTACGTAAAGAAAGAACATGTTAAAAAAATTACAGTAGAGCGTAAAAATAATCGCACACAAACAATAACGTATCAACTCTTAAATAATGACGGAGATGCCATTAAAATTTGTAAAACGATGTTTTTAAATACATTGTCTGTAACACAGCAGGTGATTTATACAGCTATTGAGAAATTATCGACTGATCATTATATGATAGATAACAGAGGCAAACATAAAAATAGGCCCAGAAAGATGTCTGAAGACACGGAGAAAAGCATAATTAACCATATCAACCACTTCGAAAGGGTTGAAGCACATTACGTTAGGAAAGATAGCCAGAAAGAATATCTTAACGAAACTTTGAACATATCTAAAATGCATAGATTGTACTTAGAATGGGTGGATACAAGCACACAGTATAATACAACTACCAAAGCAACTAAACGACAATATGAATACATATTCAACACAAAATTTAATCTTTCGTTCCATAAACCTAAAAAGGATTTATGTGAAATCTGTTCAATTTACAAAGCTGCTGATAACATAAGGAAAGAGCAATTAAAAAATGATTATGAGAAACATTTAAAAGAAAAAGAACTTGTACGGCAGTTAAAGGAAGAAGAAAAGGTGAAATTTGATAAAAAAGACTCTGTTGTAGCATGTTTCGATCTAGAAAAAGTGCTGAATATTCCCCAAAGTGAAGTAGGAATATTTCACTACAAGCGGAAGTATCCAATATATAATTTTACCGTGTATAATATTTTAGAAAAAAAAGGATATTGTTACGTTTGGCACTATCAGATTGCGAAAAGGGGGGCCATAGAAATTGCAAGTTGTCTATGGTCCTTTACCCAAAATCACGTTGAATTAGGGATAAAAAATATATCTTTTTATTCAGACTCATGCGCCGGCCAAAATCGTAACCGATTTGTATTTGCTATGTTTTCTTTAGCTTCAAAAAAATTTGAGATAAAAATAACACACCGATTCTTAGAAAAAGGACACAGCCAATCCGAAGGTGACTCTATGCATGCTGCCATTGAGCGCGCTAAAAAAAAGCATACAATATACACCCCAGATCAAATGTACTACTTGATTGAGAATGCCAAAGTCACCGGCCATAAGTACGAAGTAAAACAAATGGCACAAGAGGATTTCATAGATTTTAAAGAGTTAATAAAAGGAAAAAACTGGTTTAAAGATATGAACGGCAATAAAATATATTGGAGTAAAGTAAAAGAAGTTATATTTTCTTATGATCATTCTCATTCAATTTATTTTAGATACAGTTTTACAGACGAATTAAAAGAAATGCAATTCGAGACAAGAACTAATTCAAGAAGACGTCGAGTGGTACCAGTAGAAGACATTGAAAACTTAAAACCAGCGTACTCTGGGATGCTTCCTGTGCCGCTTCCTCTATACAGAGATTTAATAAGCCTGTGTAATACGAATGCAATTCCAAACCATTACCAAGGCTTTTATAAAAATCTAGTGCCATCCGAAAATGCGACCTTTGTCACTGATAGTGATAATGATCAGGAAGATTAAAAATAATTATTTTTTTTAATAACAAAACAAATATGAACACATCATAATATAACATGATGGCTTTTTCATATCTCATTTACTTGCCTTTGTAACTTTTATTATTTTGTTAATGATTATTGCTAAAATTTAAAGAAAACATACCATTTTTTTGTAAAAGACTGAATGTTAATCGATAGTTCCTATGTTCTAATTATTATAATAAATAAGTTTTTGTAAAAACAAATTTTATTTATGAAAACCTTTAAGGAAGCAAATAGTTTAATAAACAATATATTAATAAATATGTAATACACAATCGGCAATTAATGTATTGACACTAATATAAATGCAATTATCATCACTAACATCGAATCACTAAACATTTTCTTTTATAAAAGCGTGCAAACAATTGTAGCTGGGATCAAAAGAAACATAATTTGCGTGTAATAATAGTGTAACATTATATTATGCTCGTTGCAGTAATTACATTTACACGAACAAACGTGTAATGATCTATAACAGTTAACTGATCACTTTAATTTCACTTGAGTAACAATATAATATGGTTTTTCATGAATTTCTTGAAATTGAATGATGATTTCTTAAAAGTAAGTATTACAGTCTAAAGATAATTATTTTATCTTCAGTTTCACTATACATTGTATTGACTTGCTCACAAAGAAACTCAGGATATTAAGGAATAAACGTTTTTATTTTTTCCTGTAAAGTTGACGTTTTTCACTTGCACGTTTATTCGATGCGGCCATCGATATTATGTTATGTTGAATTATTTTATTAATCATGTTAAAATAAGACAATAGTCATGATTACTTTTAGTCCTTTAAACTAAATTCGTTTAAGTATTAAGTAACTATAGTATTTTTTTTTAATCAATTCAATTCAAAAATATTTTTCATTGTCAATATCATAATTCAACTACACACAGCCTCAGTAATATCACTTACACAGAACCCTTACCTCCGTAACCAAGATTTTCCGGAACGCAATATAAACAAATTCATCTCATCCCGTGATTTACGACATACGTGATAATACATTTGTCATACTTACAACCCAAATAGAAAATATAAAATCAGGCGTCAAGACTATCTACTAGCGACTAGCGAGCCTCGTGGTTGTGATTTATGTAACAAGTTGTGGAACTGCCGACTATTTATTAGAGGCGACAAGGGCCTGACAAATGATGACGTGAAGCCTTTTATAGGTTCTGTTTGAAACGAAGGAAATTATTATGGGACAGTTTTGGGCACGTTCAATATCAATTCAGATTCAATTTTTATATAACATCACGCCTATATTAGCCAGAAGGGTGTGGTAGAGGTGTACAACAGCTACACTTCACCTATTATGTTTAGGTCCCGTGGGATAGGGTGTGAGCTTATCGCCACCCACGGGGCACAATTCCAACTCCGTGCTGCTATTGAGAATTTCCTGACCGAAAATAAAACATAAATTTTACAGTATTTTAGACTACAAAAATGATAATAGTATTTGGTAATGAACTGCTCTTTTTATGTTACTTTTAATATGTATGATAAATGTAATATTTTATTCATTTCATTTGAAATGATGGTGCACATGAGTTTCTCACCAGCTCTTCTCATAATGCAATACCCATCGGAGCTGGTACTTAGTTTGATTTTAATCTGATTCTAAACAGTTGGATTAGAATTAATCTAAGCCCCGGTTATTCAAATCATTCTAATTAGTAGATATAATTTAGTTTTACTTATATTTAATTTTTATATCATTTGTTTGTAATATTTTGACGTGTTCAAGCGCCTATGCCTATGAGAATAAATGATTTGAATTTGAATTTGAAAGTTCACAAATAACACCGAGCCGGCAATCGAGCCCAAGCCCTCGTGGTGATAGACGTATACGCTAACCACTAGACCATCGAGGCAGTTTGATTCATTTTTTATTCAGAAACTACAAAACATATCATAACGTGTTTCACAGAATTGTTTAACATAAATCTAATCGCCAGCTACTGGGCACAATCCGTGTTTCTATAGTGCATTTCCTGACGTAAAAATCCCAAATATAATTTTCAACCAACACGGATATTAGCTTAAAACCTCACTAATGAGTTGTATGCGCCAACCACTACATCTACAAAACAGGTTTTAACTGAAAATTTATAAATTTACACTCGCATTTTTTTCACTACATTTCTTCTACACAAAGGCTTTCTTATAGCGATTCTATACACATTATCCTTAAGCGCCTCTATAAATTAAGCTTTATTACTAACGTCCCCATTCCGTTCGATGGCCGGGATAGTCATTTATTCGACGGACACCTGATTTTCTCCGAGGTCTTAAAGGAACAGTCATTGAGTAGATTTTGTCAAAGAAAATTGATTAACGTGGAACAAAAAGTAGGAACTAGCTTCGTGTTTGATGGTCTCTTCGATTTAATTGCAAAATAAAAGGTTACTCGGTAGACTGTCTCGATTGTCCAGTTAGCGTGTGCGCTTCTTGCCGCGAGGTTTTGGGTTCAATTTCCGGGTCAGACAAAGTATTATTTGTGAACTTTCCGATTGGAAATTTACAATAGCAGCACGGAGTTGGAATTGTGTCCGATGGATGGTGATAAGTCTATCTCTTATCCCATGGGACCTAAACATAACAGGTGAAATGTGGGTGTTGCCCACCTCTGCCACAACCTTCTGGTTAATGTAAGCGTGATGTTATGTTTATGTTAAAAGGTTACCATTTTTTATTATAGCCTAATTTTTGTTTGAAGAGATAGCTAGTTAATTATTGGATTGATGATAAGTTAATGAGACATTCTGAACAAGGCATTTTTCAGTAGTTATTACCAAATAATTTCAAGAAAGAATTTCGAGTGAAATAGTCAATATCGAGAGGTCGTGGTTTCGAATCTTGGCCATTATACCTACACCACAAACGTTAACTTCCACCTAGCACAAGCGAATTAAGCGTAGCTGGAGGAGGTTAACAAGAATACTAGTAATTTGTATTTGCAAGAACGCATTAAAAAATAACATTTCGATTGGTGTGTTAAAATTTCATAAGTTGGTATAACATCATTTAGAAGAATAAGTGCAAGGTAAGGCAGTTTTAAACATAGAAATTGTCGATACCAAAATTAATCGTACTTCCTTGAATAAACACTAAATAAATCAACTGAGATAATACGACTCTCTCGTGAAAGACGTTATTCGCACTTGTCTCTCCTATCTTTAAGCTTGTTTAATATTTACTTTGAGAACTCCATGATAATGGCCTTTTAAATAGGAAGATTGCTTTGAAACAAAAGGCTTGCTCCATGTCGGACTGAGCGAGAAACGAACGAGGTCACTGAATCGTGTTCAAGATCGTCGGCAATTACATTTATACTATTTGCAAAACGAGATTAAAGATTTATTTCCATTTCAAACGTTTCGATTACTTGAAATAAACCTTCGTAAACAATTAAACTTCTTTAATTATATTAAGATTTTAATTTCGAGTAATTTCATAATTAAATTACATAACTAAAGATTACGGCACTGGCACTTATGTTCACAAACTTTTTTTTATAATTCATAATAGACTTTAACAAACGCTCCAAACAAACAGCTACAATGGCGTGACGTCACGTTTAAGTATTTTATGTGAAGTTATGAATTTTGTTAGCTATATGAAATATTGCGTTTATGAAAATGGTTTTATTACAAAATTTCCTACAAATGATATGGGTTTTTTAATTAAACTTAAAATTTACTCGCCCATGAAACTTTAAATGATCATAAAATGAGTTGGATTTTTATGTAACTAAAAATGGTTTATGATTACCTATATATTGTTAAGGTATTCTATAATTTATTTATTTATTTTTTAACTTTTGCACATATAAAAGTACAGAGGTGGACTTAATGCCTAGTGGCATTCTCTTCCAGTCAACCTAGGGTGGTGCACAGAAAAGCAAGGATAGGTGCAATACGAGAAAAATTAAAGTGATGATGTAAATGTATATATTTGGAAGAAACGAGTACAAATCAATACGTAAAGCATTTTACTATAATATAGTTCAGTGCCCATTTAAGTAGGTATCACAATAGTCAATTAAACATTCAGTTGTTAGCCCCTTCCAATTCACATAATCTAATTGCGTATTTCTTTGCAATATTCCCCTGAGTTTTATGGTTTGCATAATAAATTTAATCTTGGTTAAGGCTCGTTACGATAATGGAATACACAACTTTTAAGAAAGAGATTAATTAAATTTGGTAACTTTTGAACTTTGTGAGACTTGAACCGCATAATTTTTATTATAACCAAAACTTTAAATTAATTTGTTGAGTTTGTGGTTCTTTTTCTTTGTAAAGGATTTTTATTGCCACGGTATTACATCTTAACGTTTTTATTAGCAAAAACTTACAGGGAATAATTTTAACGATGCCAAAGACATATTCACAACATTATGTGAATACGCAGTATTTACAATCGTTGCGATTTTTGCCAATTGCAGTTTTTTCTTCTTTTTAAATTAAAAAAAAACATTTATTTTCTCACCACAATAATTAAAAAACCCATTTTTTTTTTCAACTTTAATATTATATAAAATAAATAAATAGCAAAGCTAAAATTTGCTTTAAAATATTACAAATATGGTATTAGTTGTTTTCCGTTTCAACGATATTACATACTGTGAAATATTGACCTCCTTTTTTAAGTCGTAAAAAAATAAAATACCTACCTAACAGTAGCAGTGACTGAACTTATATATATGAAATAAATATATCACACAACATACAAACAACATCATCTAGTCTCAAATTGAATATGTACAAGAAACGCACAGACATTTTGAGACACCAACCAAATTTGACTCATTATAATAATAATAAAGCCAAAACGTGCTTAGTACCTCAAAAAGTTGTGAATTTTGCAACCATTTATTATGCAGCCATTAGCAATTTGCACGTTTACAAAGAAGAACAATATACACATGTGAAAATGTAATAGTCGTAAGACATATAATAAGATGTATATTTTACCATTATGAGTAAAATTTTCGTCAAGAACCTGGAGTATATTGTTACGACTATAATTATGAGTACTGTCAATGTTATGTAATATTGTTGAGAGTTTGTCAGAATGTAAAATTTATTTTGAAGATGATTTTGTGTTGTGTGTATTGTTTAAATTAAGGGTAAAAATAAAATAAGAAGAAATACATTTTTACTATAGTCATTGACACGACAAGAAGAAGAAGAAGCGTGTATGTTTTGACGAATTTGTGGTAATAATAATCAGCTATGTTGGCACATTCACTTTTAGTGGTATCAAAATCAATTGCAATACCGCTTTACAAATTCTCATTTTTTTCCATTATTATTATATTATTGATAATACGGGTTATGAGAATACGGGTTACTCATGTTATTTAAGATTCATCAACTGGTCAATAATAAATGAAACTAGTCGGCATGTTTCCGGTTTATCTCACATATATATTTTTTCAATAATAATGTCTTCACCTCACGTCGGCTTTAAATATAATTTTAATTTTAATATCGTTATGATTACAATTTTCATCAAAGAACCTGGAGTATACTGTTACGACTATAATTATGAGTACTGTCAATGTTATGTAATATTGTTGAGAGCTTGTCGGAAAGTACAAGTTATTTTGGAGATGAGTTTGTGTTGTGTGTACCTTGTTTAAAATAGCGTGTATGTTTTGACGAAGTTGTAGTAAAAATAATCAATTTTGTGGTACATTCATTTTAGTGGTAACAACATCAATTGCAATACCGCTTTCCAAATTCATAATTTTACTTTAATATTGATAATAACCTGTTGTTTTAGCCGAAGATATGCCGACTAGTTTCGAATCTATTACGTAGATTCATCAACTGGTCAATTAAAAATGAAACTAGTCGTTTTATGTCCGGCTAAAATAACATGAGTAATCCGTATTCTCAATAATAATGTCTTCACCTCACGTCGGTTTTAATAATAATTTTAATAATATTTTATGCCAACTTTGCTAGCAGAATATAGCAGGCGCGACATATTGAAACCACAGATTCAATATATGTGCGGCAAGCATACGAGCGTGAGATACATTTAGTCACTTTTTAGGGTTCCGTAGTACCTACAAGGAACCCTTATAGTTTCGCCATGTCCGTCTATCCGTCCGTCTGTCCGAGGCATAGCGACGAAACCGTTGGTGCTAGAAAACTGAAATTTTGCATAAACATGTATGTTAACTATACAAAGAAATTCGTAGAATAAAATTTGGAAAAATATTTTTTTTTCGGGTAGCTCCCCTACATGTAAAGTAGGGATGTTTTTTTTTTTTGTCGCCTACCCCATAGTGTGGGGTATTGTTAGATAGGACTTTTAAAAACGTTTAGGGGTTGCAAAGACAGTTTTTTGATTTAGAGATCCGTTTGCGAGATAATTAACTTTAAAGAGCAAATTTTTGTTCGAGTAGAGCGTCCCCCCCCCTCTAAAAGCTAAACTACTGGATCCCAAAATCTGAAAAAAATTGTGTCGGTACCTAGTACATGTAATGAACTTTAAAGGAAAACTATAGCGGATAAGTTCACTTCATTAGTTCAAGAGGAATAGGGGTCCGAAATGTCAGATTCCCACCCCCCTCTAAAAGCTAAACCGATAGCTTAAAAAATCTGAAAAAAATCACGGTGGTAGTATATGTAATAAACTTTTCATGAAAACTATAGTGGTTACTTTAACTTAATTAGTTCTAGAGTAATTGGGGTCCAAAGTGTAAAATGCAGTTACTTAGAATAGTTCGTGCAAATTACAAAAACCTTTGAAAGTAATGACTTGTATGAAGATGTTACTTAATTAATACAGATAGTAAATCCCTTTTAAGTCGAAATATGTTGTTACGACTAGCTACGGAACCCTACTGCGCGTGGCCCCACACGCACTTGGCCGGTTTTTAATAATTTATCTTGCGCTCGTACGCTTGTCCGTGTGGTCAATATTCATTTTAGATTGTCAATTTAAAAAAAAATAAAATAAAAATCATCCTGATTTCAACAACCGTTGAAAATAAATATTGACCATTTATAGAGGCTGTGTTTTAATAAAAGATACTACTTTATTTTATTTTATTTTATTTTATTTTATTGGAAGACCAACAGCAGGTTATAACATTTTATGATACTTAATAATATGTAACATATAGCTAATTATAGGTCTTCGCTAATAAACAATTGAATACAATAATTAATATGTGTGGCTATAAACTTATACATGAATAAAATTACATTCTTTAATGTTTTAAAATTGACACAACATTAGAAAATTTTGCGAAAAAATCCAGACTGAGCACCCGTCTCACTGATTCAACTTTAGACACAAATATATCAAAATCTAACTTTTTAGCCTGTGTGTTTAAACAGCTACTCGCTCTCCACAGAAACGCATTCTGGCGATAGTTTGTAGATGCCAATGGTAGATGGATTGGGGTATAATGCCTCGCTGATTTGGTTGGCACATTAAATGATATTTTAGAAAGAAGGTCAGGACTGTCTATCTTACCAGTTAATACATTAAGGAAATAAGTAATGTCCGCTATTTCACGGCGCACGTAAAGTGGAAGTATATGAAATTGTGCGCATATTTTCAAGTAATCCTCTGATTTATATTTGAACTTAACCCTATAACATAAGTATTTAATAAATTTTCGCTGTATATTCTCTATTCTAGAAATGTATGTATCGTAACACGGATTCCAAACTTGACTACTATACTCAAGTATACTACGCACAAATGTACAAAATAATATCTTCATTGTTTTAGCCTCTTTAAAACTAGCAGATGTTCTCATGACGAATCCTAGTACCTGCGACGCTTTGGTTATGATACTGTTGATATGATCTTGAAACAGAAGTTTCGAGTCATGTATCACGCCAAGATCTCTGACATTCAATAATCTTTGCAATTGGTGACCTTGGAGGTGATAGTCAGCAACAATGTTAGTCGTTTTCCTACTATAAGTGATTATGGAGCATTTAGTGGGATTGAGGTCTAGCTTATTTAAGATACAATAATCACTAAGGCGATTCAGGTCTTCCTGGAGTGCGACTACATCTGAGGGCGACGACACAGCCGTACAAATTTTCATGTCGTCTGCAAAACAAAGGAGTGTAGAATATTGGAAGCACTTGTCTATGTCGTTTACTAAGATTAGAAACAAAATAGGACCAAGCAGAGAACCTTGAGGAACTCCACTGGGCACCTGAATCCAGCTAGATATATAATTATTGATCACAACAGCTTGTGAACGATTACTTATATAAGATACAAACCATCGGAGAAGATCTCCCCGTATGCCGATCCTCTGTAATTTTGAAATAAGCAAGTTGTGATCAATTTTATCAAATATGTCACATATATATCTAGTAAAATATTATTCAGTGGCAATTTTAGCTGCTATTATAACCTGGTGATATGCATATGGTTTAACAAACTGGACAGATGAATATCGAAGCGTATACGAGCTCATCCGGCAATATCTACACACAAAACGATATTACACACTTCCTTCGTCGAATGTTTCTCTAACAATACGCATTCCAGTCCTGAATTCCTCTCTTTTAATTAAGAGATCAGACTCACTTGAAAGGGTGTTCTTTATTGTACTGACCTTAGCTTGTATTTGTTGGACATCATTTGAGAATATTTTCTCGTTTAGGTCCTTGATGAAGATGTCCCTAAATTGTCCAGAGCTTAAATTAAACGTATTACATTTTAACAATATAATTATGTAACTTGTTGTATTTTACTATTCAACGTTAGTTTGCCTTTATATAGCAAAATAGCGACTGCACGCGGTTTCGCCCGCAAGGGAAAGATGAATGTGGTATATTTATATTATTTCTGAGGTCTATGAACTATCTCAACGCCAATTTTCATTATGATCGGTCCAGTAGGTTCGAAGATTTTTGGGGACGAACAAACAGACAATCTTTCCTCTTTATAATATTAGTAAAGATAAGATCAGCAGCGATGGCTATGTGGGAGACCGTAGGACTGCGAAGACAGTGGTCTCGGGTTCGAACCCTCGGCACACACCTCTGTCAATAAATCGTTAAGATGTGTAAGGGTGTGTGAAGTCTACCAATCCGCACTTCTCATCATGAGAAGTCGAGCCCAACAGTGGAACATGTATTAGTTACAGGGCTACCTTTAAAGATAAGATGAGTTAGTTAAATGACATGATCAGAATCTACAGAACTCTTTTAAAAAAAATAACGAAGCAAATAAAATTATTATGTGTGCACAAGCCACGAAAAAGAAGTTAAATACACATTGACAACATTTAGATAAAATATTAAATGATAACTTTCCATCTGTAAATTCACAATAGCGGCACGGAGTTGGAATTGTGCCCGGTAAATGGTAATAGGCTCACCCCTATCCCATGGGGCCTAAATGTTATGTTATGTGATGATGATAACGGACTAACAATACAACATTTGTAAGACAAATTTGCAGAATGAAAATGGTGCGCACGACGTAAGCTGCACATATTAAAAACGACAAAAACTTTTCTTCATTTCAATGTGAATAAAAATTGTACACCATTTTTGTGTTTTTAGAGTTCCGTTCACGACTTTTACGCATATGTCACTGGTTTTTGGTACAATTGGGTATCGTCGAATGGCAAAAATGTCACAGGCATTTCGAAAAGATTTTACCAAAAACCTTTAAGAGACCAGGTTTTGATCTAAAACCTAAAATAGTTAAGGTTTTTGATCAGAAACCTGAAGTGTATTGACATTGTTTTAAGTAACCTTACTTTTCTATATTTTTTTTGAAAACATCGAATAAAAAAAAAAAAACAAAACAAAAATAAGCTGATTTTTTTTTTGCACTCAAAGTATCAGAATCATGTTCTGAGTCACTGGTAAATTGCTTCGTCATAATATCATTTACACCTTTTATAGGATAGGATATTTTTATAAACGATTGCAATTTTATTTTAGTCTTTATTTGAAATGTTGTGCGCATTAATGTGCAAAATAAAATAAAAATTATACATTGAGTGCGCTGACTAATTCTACCAACAAGTTTTTTGATAAACTGAGTAATTCGGGTAGAAAGTTGTAACCAAAACGGCGCCATGTCAATTTTACAAAAAGTTTTTACTCATTTGTGGCACAAAATAATTATATTTTATCCCTGCAGTCTCATCTCTTTTGCCATGATCTTTTATTATGTTCATTACTGTATCTAATAAGAAATGTTGAAAGTAAGTATGCTTGTTGTATTTTGTATTTGAATTGTTTGTAAAAAAAATAAAAATATAATAAATAGGATATCTTTAAAATGTAGTAGCGTTTGAAGCTGTACTAGGTACATTTTTGTAATTTATTTATCACATCATAAACTTACTTGATTCCTTTTATAATTCATGTATATTACAGATGCGGCAGTTAAATATTAAACACTAAGCATTGCCATTCAACGTGGCAATGCTGCCAGCCTTCTGGCTACGGTATCCGCTGTGAACAGCGATGCGGAGGAATTTTATGAGTTATGACGCATAATTTATTATTTTATTTCATTTTATTAATTCATTGATTGTATGTGTGTGTGTTATAAAGTTTTATTATTAGTCATTATTTATATTTAGTTAGATAATTTTTCTGTGAATTCCTTTAATTTATTAAATAAAGTTTCATACTATTTTATCACTTGTCTTATTTAATAGGTATATTTTAAAATGTTTAAGAAATCATGATACACATAATTATTTAGTTGAAAACACAATAAAACGAATCAGTTAATTTACTGTACTTTAGTTGGATTTTTATTAATAAGTTAATATACAAATTAAGCCTTACTAAATATTAGATATAACAAAATTTGATGTAGCGAGTTATTTCGATATTTTAGAGATGTCGCAATCTCTTTGTTTACGATCTCTGAAATATCTAAATAACTCGCTACCACAAATAAACATGGTAAATTGCCAGTTATATCTAAAATGTCGTAAAGAGCAAAAACTTATTAAGTATATTTCATGTTTGGAAATATTACAAAAAATATTATATGCAAACATGAAAATTCGCAAATTAAAAATGTTTAGTACTCCTAGTTCAGATTCAATTCTTTTTCTTTTGACGTGTTTTTTGATTTCCCTTCCTAAATCCACTTACTAATTTCTTGATTAATATTATTACAACCGAAAGTCCAATTAATACAATTCCTGCTAAATCGAGGTATAATTTTTGGTATAAAGGTACATATAGAGCTGGTGACTGAAGATGAGGAGCACCTTTTGTTCGAATCACGTGTTCTACCCAATGAACGAGCGCTGTACCAGGAGTGGTGGGTCGGTGGTGATACACGTAGGACAGCTCATTTATCTTTTCACGATACCTGCAAATAATTAACGTTTTGTTAACAATTAATCTATACTATGATGATTACTATGATTCCTTTTATTAAAGCTGTACTGGTTTCTTTATAACTATAATTATAATAAGACAACTCTGTATGCCATGTACAATCTACTTTTTGGAAATAAATTATTATTATATATACTTATAATAAGTGTTCCACTGACTGATTCGTCAACGTAGAAGCCTAAACCGCTGGTCCTAGAAATTTGAATGGTTCCTTACATGATGTAGGCGCGCACTAAAGGGTGCATGAAAGGAGCCTCCCCGAGTTGCGTACGCAACGATTCCCTACGTCCGGCGCACCCTGGGCAATTCGCGAGTTCTCCAAAGCGAATTGGCTAATCTTTTCACCACGATGGCAAGTCAAAATAAAATTTGACTCAGCCATCGACACGACGAAGAAGAAGACTAATAAGGGATTATTGGCAATTCAATTAGGGTTTAACGGTTGTACGAAATGACGTCATTTCTGAAGTCTGAAGCACGAAATTTCGTATACCTGATTTTGAATAACAACAAATGAACTTCAAAAACAGGGTTTTTCTAAAACTACTTCCAAAAGTGTAATTTACGGCGTTAAAGTTAGGTTTATGCTTAAGACATTTATTCTCAAATAAGATGCCAAGTTACTTTTATAAAAAAAAAATTGTAGCTTTAGCAAATTCAAAATATTATTATATAGCTCTATGGGCGCTGCGATTACTTAGTTACTTTTGTTTTGTTTTTGGTATCACTTTATATTTTATTTTTACATGAAAATGGGATTATATGTATATAATAACCGAAACAGAGTATTTTTAATTTGTTTTGAACTAGTGATAGTATTTTCAAGTTGTTTTGCACTAGGAATTACTCCTGTGTCGTGGGGGAGTTCACAAACATACATTTTACACACAGAGCACACCCAGAATTCGGAGCAAATCTTTGCGCATCACACCAAAATTTGTCCCGTGACGGGATCGAAACCACAACATCAGCGCAGTTGAAAGCGGCGTGGCGACCGCTTTAACCACTATGCCAACCGTGCACTCAAATAACAAGTTAAGAAATTCGATTTAAAAACTAAAATTAATATTTAGTTTATTTTGTTTATATCCTGTGTTTTTTTATTATACCCATCCACCAGGAAAATAAACTTAAAGCAAAGAACACTGGCTGATGAATCCCATGAAATATAAAATTTCTTCAATACTCACTTTGGGTTAGTAATCATTTCTTGAATAGCTATCTTCAATTTTGCCGGCATATCGTAATCTAAGTCTACTTTTATAGTAAAACCTTTGTTCACAGATCTCACTACATTGTGAGGTTGATCACCGAATAATGGGATTCCAATGATTGGGACTCCAAAGTGTATGGCTTCAGTGGTAGATAAAAGACCGCCGTGTGTGATGAAAAGCCTACAGTTAGGGTGAGCTGTGAACAAATAATAAATAACAGTTTAAAAAAACTAAAAACAAGATTATACAATTATATAGAAAACCAAACTAAAAAATAGAAAATAAATTTTAATCATTTTGAATTAAGAAAAGTGTAAAAAATTCTGATAAATATAAATAATTAATAGTATCAGTAAGAAATAAAATTATTTCAAAAAAAGCTGCTTTTTTAATATAATAATATATATTTTTTTAATTTTTCTAATCGAATTATTGCATTGTCATCGGTCTTTGACAGGTGTGCAAAATTCGAATGAAATCTGAACGTTTTAAGTGGGTCAAAATAGCGTCCAAAGGAGTCAGTTACATACAAACAAACAAACAGTGAAGCTAATATAAATCGTGTAAAAATGAAATATAATAGTGAGTATGTTATAAAATATCTCATTTCGAAGTCTAGCAACAGCTATGTTAAAGCCTCATGAGATAGGTAATGTCTATCGCAGTCATCCGGTGCTTTATTGTTACGCATAATTTAACTTCGCATACTTTCATTTAGCATAATGATAGTTACGCATAATATTTAGCATTAATACTTTACGCATACCTAATCATTGTTAGGTATAATGTATTTTGGCATAATTGTCTTTTGGCATAATGGTCTTTTGGCATACTATTTTAATAATATCCTTATTCACAAATTACTTTTCGTATGTTAAATGGAAGTGGCGGCTTAAATCACTTTTACACTTGATCTTTATATAGCAAAACACCACTATGCACGATGAATATTATTCGTAAAAAAATTGCGAAATGACAGTTAAGCCAAGTGAAGTAGTGTCAAGTGACTATTATGAACTGACTAAAAAAATATGCGTTACGTGTTATGCTAAACTTAATGCGATATAATAATATGCAAAAAAAATGGCTCCTCATAGTACCAACCTCCGTCCTGTTACTAAAAATAACAAATTAATATATATCCCAACCTGGGAATTGAACCTAAGGCCTTCACGATCAACAGATGCATAAACTAACCTCTAGAATTCCAAATAAATGTATTTTCTTTCTTTCTTTCTTTCTTTTAGATGTCTAAAAAGGCTATTGGTATTGCAAAAGCAAAAAAACAATAAGAATCGCAGCTGACATAGATGCGGAGGTAATTTTTGACGACTAATTTTAACCGATTTCAGAATAGGAGAACGTTCTCAATTTGTCAGTATTTTTTTTTTAATTTTTAGTGTGCAAAGTTAGGTATAAATTTCTTTAAGTAGATTTAGGAAATTATATATAAGTTTATTTAATTAATTGTAAAATGATCAATAAATATTTGTGATTAGAATCATACCTAAAATACTTTGTTGTGGAGCCCACTGAACGATGTGGACATTTTTTGGCAAATTCGATAATTCTTCTTCATACTTCCAAATTACAGTCTGCGATAGCTCACTGAAAACCTCTAAAAGTTCTCTTTTAAATGCTTCAGGCATCGTTTTACTTTGCACCATGGTACCCATACTGAAGTAAATCACTCCATTATGGGCGCTACCCATGATCTTCTGGAAATTCTGTAAAACATGAATCATTTAGTAAAATTTCTAAGTAAACAACAACAATAACAATTTCAAGTCTTGAACAAACGTGAGATAATCTCGCCAAACTCGCCAAACATCAGTAGCTCTTTCAAAGAATTTAAAAAGTTACTGTATAGTCTTGAAACCCAATTGTGATAAATTTATGGTTGTAATAATTTTAATATTAATAACTGACACATCTTTTTTTTACCATATAATGTAATGTAATAATAAAATCTAGATTTAGTAATTTAATTCTATTTGTATTGTATTTTATAATTGTGTAACTTATTTAAATGTGCATGCTGTGGCCTCCTGTAAGTGAAGGTACACATACAACAATGTTTTATCCTAGTTTAATACCACAAACTGTACGACATCTTTTATAGCGATAAGGCCGCCCATTGTACTATCTAAATGATGTGCTTTATGAAACTGACTTTCTTATTTGTGTACAATAAAGAGTTATCTATCTATCTATCTGACATCTGTGTATCTTTGTTGATGGTCCTAAATAAATAATAGATAAATAAATAAACTCTGTACCTGTAAAATATTTGATTAAATAACTGATTTGAGAGATAACATCTAAAGTTAATACTCAAACTTGTTGTTTGTAAAAATAAACATATCTACCTACTGCCTCTATGAGCTAGTGGTTAGCGTATGCGCCTCTCACTGCGAGGTCCCGGGTTTGATTCACGGGTCAGGCAAAGTGTTATTTGTAAACATTCCGTCAAAAAAATCCCAATAGCAGCACGGAGTTTTGCCTGGTGGATGGCGTTAGGCTCACCCCCCATCCTATGGGACCTAAACATAATAGGTGAAATGTGGGTGATGTACACCTATGCTTCATCCTTCTGGGTAATATTTGTTTGATGTTATGTTATCTACTTACTTGCGGTAGAGGCTGATCCTCTTCAATATGATAACCAGCAATTGGAATATAGTTTTGAGGTAATCTATAAGCAATACCCGATGATACATGGGAATTGGCTAATACCATAGAACTTTTGTATTTAAATTCTTCTAAAGTTGGCAGTTGAATCCCTCTTTTAGCGGCTGCTGGGCCAAAAGCGTCTCTAAATATCTTTTCATCGACATCTCTAAGACCCCTATATAAAAATAACGATATTATTGAAAGTCATGATACAAATAACAAGATTCAAATCATATCATCTAAGCTTTGCAACCCAATAGGTCTCTACGACGCTCGAATAAATTCCCATTAAATTTAGCATCGTGGGGTCCCCTACCATAGGCCCTAGGGGGCCCTTGAACACGTCAAGACATTACAAACAATAATATATAAATGAATTATAAGTAAAATTAACAAGTAAGTAAGTTTAACTTTTAAACTTACGCGTTGCATGATTAAGTAAAAAATCTAATGGGAATTAACGCAATCACGCATTATATAACTTTTAGGTTTGACGTTTCGGCAGACAAATTACACTGGCCGTGGTCGCAAGCAGACTGGTTCTAGCGGCGCGCCAAAATCATCGGCCTCACGAACGGAGACGGCGCGCCGTCGATGATTTTTCGTCTACCCTCACTTCTTGACTTGTTACATTATAAAGTCCAGTACACACTACAATGACCGCGACTATTATATATTTCGCCGACTGCAAATCAAAGTGAGGTTTTGCTTTTTTAATTACTGGATTCAACGCGGTAGACAATTTATAACCATCTTTCCTATTGAAATTTTAAATGTTTACAAGTTTACGTCAGCCGAAAAGGTAAATAATGCATAATCGCGTTTATTCCCGTAGGATTTTTTGCTTCAGTAAGTACGTTATCCTAATGCTCTAATTTTAGTTTATTCGTTTATGTTTAGAAATAGTTATTAAGTAAATTATAAAGAGCAAACAATTTTCTGTGTAGAAAAACTACTTGTGAAATTTTATAATTATATAGACTTGAATAAACAACTCAAACAAAACGATAGATTAAATTAACCAGCTATGGTTGCCTCTTGCCAGGACGTGAACCACGGCTGTAGCTGGTTGGTTAAAGTGACTGCCCGGTATCGCAGATTTAAATCCTGCCGGCCCCCTATTTTTTTTAACTGTTTCTTAGTATAATTTGCTAGGTATATAATAATCTTACTAACCGTCGACACATAAACAAGTTGATGCGTCCCCATAGTTCTTTGACGCGGTCGGTGAACGATAAAGGAGGAAAAATATTTGATATCAGATCTGGAAAGTATGCTGGATTGCTTGGCTCATCAATTAAACTTAAAATCATTGGATGCGGCTCCATCGATGATGACCAGATAAAGGGGGCGCCGAAGACAGCTGCAAATCTAAAATTATATCGAATTTTAAATTTAAAGTCAAATTCGAATTAAAATTGTATTTCAACGTAATAATTTTCCTTAAAAAAACGACAACAATTACAATATTTTAGACTTATATGGTTTCCTCATGGGTGCCATTGTCAGAACTGGACTAAATTGATATGGGACCACACGAGAAACACCAGCATTCAAATAAAAGGAATCATTAAAATCGCTTCACCCAGTCAAAAGTTATGAGGTAACAAACATAAAAAAAATACAGACGCATTGAGAACCTCCTCTTTTTTTGAATTCAGTTAAAAATGTATTTAATATACTTTACCCGCTATAAAGTTCTGTGAACAACCACTCGGCTATGACCAGATCATATTTTTCGTCTGTTTCCAGTAAAAACTTTTGTACGTTATGATGGGTAATGGAAATATTGCCAACCTCTGTAAAGTATTCATACACTGATTCCATGTTAATAGGGTTGCCACTTTTTAAATAGGTTTCGAAGTTCAAACTTTTTTCTGCAAATAAAATGTGTTATAATAAATATTCATGATTTGTAATCTAATAAACGATTGTTTTGTTTGAAGCAGGGAGTATGCCAAAGAGGTATGGAAAGGAGCATGATGGGTCTAAGGTTGAAAGACAAAACGAGAGCTACAACAATAAGGATAATCACGAAGGTAGCGGATGTTAGAGTGAAGACACGAACCCTGAAATGGAAATGGACAGGTCACTTGATGAGGACACAAAAAGACAAGTGGACAAAAGATGTGACAGAATGGTATCCCAGGGACGGAAAAAGAAGCAGAGGAAGGCAGATAAAAAGGTGGGAAGACGATTTGCCCAAGGGCTGGAGAAGGACAGCAAGGGATCGACAAATGTGGAGGGCACTTGAGGAGGCCTATGTCGCAGGACAGCCTGACCTGGTAGCTGATACAAAGAAATAAATTCTAAGCAAATAAAATGTTTAGGAAGATTTAGCTGCAATAAAAGTATGTTTAGATAAGTTTACGTAATAAGTTTTTTAAATATAGTTATATCTCATTTTAATTGTATATTCAGTGTATGGTCAGAGGAAATAAAGGCCATTTTTATTTATTTATTTATTTAAACGATTGTTTTGTACTTTAATGGCTGCACATATCAAGTGAAATGTGGGTGTTGTACACCTCTGCCCATCCTTTCTGGGTAATATAGGCGTGATGTTATGTTATGTTGTATTCTAATAAGAAATTAGAGTAGAACGTTAGAATAAAATGAATTATGAAAACTCATTTGGATTACTATTTTATAATTAATTGTATTTGAAACAAAGTAAAATAATATAATTAAATATTTATTCATTAAAATTATTGTAAAAATGATGAGTAAAATTTAAAGAAAATTTTAATTACCAAGATCAATCGCACCAATGTCTGTAGAAACATCTATTTGTTTTAGTCGTGCTTGAGGTTTAATCGACTTCGAAGTGATGTAAGTAACCTAAAAAACATACATTATTTATTCATTTACTTTAAAACTTTATATAATATTAATGTTGAAAAATTAGGAATCCAGCAGGACTCGAACCTGCACCCCCTGGGTATACGCCCCAAGTGCTTTGCCAATTAAGCTTTGGATTCGTATGCTGCTAGACTCGAAATTTCTCAAGTATTTTGTGCCAGCGTCATATATATATATATATATACCTTAGCTAGACGAACCTTCCTTGGTTTTAGCGCCACCTGTGCGATGAGTGATAAGTCACTTTAAAACTTCTTGCACCAAATTTGTGAAAAAGGCGGAGTTAATGCTGAAGGCATTTTCTACCAGTCGACCCTTAGGGTGGTGCAGCGATAGTTGGTAGGTGCATAATGTATAAGATAGAGTAACAACTTCATTCATAGAATCATAATAATATACATACTAGAATATTATTAAATACTTTAAAATAATAAATAAATACAATAATATACATTGCATAACCTATATTATTATTGTTGGGACGGCTTTGGGTGTTCATGTCGATCTTCGTGGGTATCTTACACATAACATTGTAATATTTAAAGAATGCTAAAAACCTTCTTTACAGGCCGTTGATACACACGATAATATTGTCAAAATTTCCAAAATTCATAAGCATGAATATTATAATTGCTTATAAACAAAAAAATGAACCGTCAATATCAATAAAAACTTCGTATAAAGTTATTCCTTAGATATTATCAATATTACATGTAATAATAATAATAATACATGTCATTTAAATGGTTATTTGAAATGTTATGGTCCAGTTTCTGAGGTTCGAGATAGTTCTTATTCGACCCATAAAATATAACTGACCAAAATGTAAAGTGACACAAATTACACTTGAAAAAAGCTTAAACTTAAGTTATCCAACACAATGTGAAATGTAATCTCATTGGCAGGATAAGCATTATAACACATAATTATATTTAAACTAATGTTTAAAAAAATTGCGACCTTCGTCTCAGAATCATGTACAGTGGGCCAACGAGTTAGCTATGCAGGGCAAAAACTTCTAAGTCATAGTAAAGACTTACTACACCAAATATGGATACGTGAGTTACATATTATTATCTAAATAGTAGGCATATTGCACTTATTAAAAATGTAATTCACACATGCATATCTATTGCAGTCAGTTTGCACTATGGCATAGAAGTTTTTGCCCTGCATACCTACGATGTCACGATGTCATTAACCCCTTTAAAAGTTATTATCTATAGCTATATAAAACAAATGATAAACACAAAGACACGTGCTACACGGTTTTAATTTATCCAACACAAACAACTTACCTCATGCCCAGACTTTAATAAATGCCTCACGTAACCATTTCCCAAGATTCTATGAGATGTCCCGCCGTAGGGAAAAATCAGAAGTATATTAAACGCAAACACATCATTCAAACACAATACTGATAAAACTAAAAATATTAACTTATTCATTGCTACGTACTGTTTGGAGCACAGTTAATGACTGACTAAGAGCACGTCTTACGATAACACGTTGTGTAATTTTGTAATATCTTAAATTGTTATGACTAGCGACTTAATAAACGATAAATAAAGATACATTTAGATTTTTGCATTAGATAGAACGCCAGAAGCAATTACACTATCTTATGGTCCCAATGACAAGGTCAAATACACACATTCACTCACACTAGCACACCCAGTCTCAGAACAAATCTTTGCGAATTACACAAATATTTTTCCTATGTGGGGATCGAATCCACAATATCAGTGCAGTCGAGAGCTGCGGCGTGGCGACCGCTTAAACCACTACACCACTCGTGCAGACACATAAGTCACGATGATTAGCAAATTAATCATCGCGAGGTCTCGGGTTCGATTCCCGGGTCGGGAATAGTGTTATTTCTGAATTTGCCGTCAAGAAATTCACAATAGCATCACGGAGTTGGAATTGTGCCCGGTGGATGACGATAGGATGGTAAAATGTGGGTGTTTACACCTCTGCCCCACCCTTCTGCGTAATATAGGCGTGATGTCATGTTATGTTTAATCTATTTTAAGTATTTTTGGTTTTTTCGAGATAAAGTTTTTTTTACTCTTGTCACAATTTATTATCTCATTATAATACTGTACGAGATTTTGAAGCACAAAAATAATTATTCATAATGAAGCAGGTTGTTCGGAATTGAACAAAAAAAACATTATAATGTTGTTGATAACAATTCTCATAAAAAACACGTATGATGGAAACAAATGTGTGAAATGAATCTTAAGAGTTATTCAAGTAATTATTTAATTGAATTCATTTCTGTCTTTTTTTTTATACTACGCCCACAGCGAACGACGCGTGTAGTCCACCTGATGGTAAGTGGAGTACAGCCCATGGACATCAACAATCCACAAAAGCAGATTATAGATGCGTCACTGCAGCTGAGGACTACGGTGGTATGCCTCATGTGCCAGTAATTTCAGGGCCTGATCTCACCACCAAACCGGAACACAGTAATGGAAGCACTACTATTTGGCGGCAGATTAAAGGGGAGACGGTGGTGCTGCCGCTCTCGAGCTCATTCACAAGAGCTCTACCACCGTCGTGCATTGCTTGACGGAAAGTTAAAAAAAACACATTGCCCGACCCGGGAATAAAACCCGCGCATACGCTTACCACTATCGAGGCAGTTAAAAACCTCATGTTTATTTTGAGTTTGTACTTCGGTACTCACTGTACCAGCAGTTACGAAATTTTCCAGCTGCTATAATTGGAAGCGCAGATTAATTTTTAATTCTTCATTATGGCGTTCGACAGAATCAACAAAAGCCTCATTTCGCAGAAGACAATTTTATTGTGCGTTAATCGATTAATTGATTAAAATTTAAATTTTAAAGTAATTGCGCAAACAATGATAATATGGATCGAGTATGATGGTCTGATTCTTGATGTTTACTGATAAAACACGATATTAAAAGTTAACTATGGTAAAAAATAAACAAATTATATTTATTATTTTAATTTTAGGTACAAACTTACAGATTGTTTTTGTTTGATAGATCATTTGAGTAAATTATACTATACTTACATAAAATCACGCCTTTATGGACGATGGAATGGCATGTCAATTTGCAAAGTTTGCTCTATATCAGGTTAGCTTAATTATATAAATAAAAAGAGTGTTAAATTCATTGTGACGAAGCCGATTACCAGTGATTCAGTTCATGATTCTAACAACCCGGGTGCCAAAAAAATCACCGGAAAAGTCATGATTTTTTCGAATACAATTTTGGTTTTTTAAATTTTTCGGAGTAATCATTCAAAAGTGACGTTATCCTTGAATATCCTAATACATTTGCAATTTCGTAGTCTACTTTGGTATTTTCCGATGAAGAAATCGCCCATTTGTAAATTTTACCGATCAAAAATTTTCATACCTTACTATTCAAAAGTATATTCTAAATCACAAAAAAGTGTTTTCCCAAGCTTATTCTTATACATTTTCGTTTTTTTATGACGTCAATTTTTTTTCTAAGCCAGATTTTTCGATTTGCCGGTGATTTTATTGCACCCAGTATCATATATTATGAACTGAATCATTGGTAAGCAACTTTGTCACGTTGCATTTACAGTTTTACACCCTGTATTAAAATAACAATGCTTATGCAGTAACGGAGGTCATCAATTTATTATAAATAGACTTTCTTTTACCTTCGCTTCGTTCTTCGTTGTAGTAGTTAATTCAAACGTAACATGTTAGGTTCTGGTTATACTGAATCAGGCTGTAACATAAATTATTCACTGACAGACCGATAAAGTTCATAACCGATTATATATTATGTCAAGTGATTGATATATTATGAGGCAATACAATAATTAATAGGTTAGCTGATTGTATCAGATCAAATAACCAGTCGTATATATTCTGATATAATATTCCTTTTGAATGAAATTAAACACACTAGATAGAATTCTCAGTGTTACAGCTTTTGTAAACAAGATTAGAGAAGGAAGCACGTGTGACTTCTATCATGTTGTCGATAGTACTGTTGAAAATATCTTAATGCTGCAATAATATCGATAGTATTGAAAGATTCGATAATTTTTACTTAATAACGATTCACTATCGATTATCGATAGAGTCAAACCATCGATTGTAACGATTCAATCACAGACATTCACTATCGTTAGTAATAATAAAATAAAAAATAAAAATACTGTGCTTAATATAATAACACTAGCGACCCGCCCCGGCTTCGCACGGGTACAATGCTGATACTAAATACACTACAGAAAAACTGTGAACGTTGTATATAAACACAGCGGCCCGCTCCGGATTCGCACGGGTATATAATAATAATATATTATAGCCTATGTCACTCACTGAAAAAATGATTAAAATCGATCCAGTAGTTTTTATTTATTCATTACTACCCGTGGCCCGCACGCGTTAAATTAGGAGTAAAACAATTCCCCTATCCCTATACCATGAAGATTTCCTACTATCTTTGGAATATTCATACACAACATTTTTACTTATTTACTTTTTACATTTCTCAGCTCTATTTTATCCCGAAGCTGACTGAGTCGAGCCTCACGCTCTATTGACGATTCTCTGTCCCTCTGAACAGGCTCGCTCCCGCACCGCCCCGACCGGCCGATACCGCCGCAAACTCTACGTCCCGCAATTTTTAAATCTGTAATATCCTCGAAAATATTCATTTAAATCACATGCTGTAAAGGGCAATTTTGATCTACATGAAATGCACAACGTATCTAATGTATTTAATTGGATAAGTAATGATACTGTATCGTTTAAAATAGCTTGGTAAATAACCCATATTTTTTTTGTAATATGTAAAAGATAAAAATGGTTACTGTGGGTTATCTTTAGGAGATAAACATATGCTGTCGCGGACTTTTTTATTCATCTTTTTAAGATATACAATCACGTAGTACATAAATTTGATCTATCTCGTAAGGTTTAGCCAGCGTATGCAATGTAAGCGCAGAAAAATATGTTTGTTACGACATCACATTACAAATCTTTAAATTTCTCGGCTTTTCTCTACTATAATATGCATGTATTATACATAAAAACCTTCCTCTTGAATCACTCTATTCATTAAAAAAACCGCATCAAAATCCGTTGCGTAGTTTTAAAGATTTAAGCGCACATAGGGATATAGGGACAGAAAAGGCGACTTTGTTTTATACTATGTAGTGATACATAAAAACCTTCCTCTTGAATCACTCTATTCATTAAAAAAAACCGCATCAAAATCCGTTGCGTAGTTTTAAAGATTTAAGCGCACATAGGGACAGAAAAGGCGACTTTGTTTTATACTATGTAGTGATAATTATTCTTTACATGTATGTTCTTAGTTAATAAAATATATAGTTTTTATAGTGCATGGTAAAAATGGTATGGTACTTATTGATACTTTGTAAAACTTATACTTCGTATAAAGTAAAGAATTAGGTAATAAACTAAAAATATCCTGCACAAGGCTTAGCCTGTCGGAAAGTTCGCAATCACGGTAATTTTATAATATCAATAATATTGACACTCTCATCAATAGTGTCGTTACTATAATAGTATTGCATATTTTTCCAATCGATACTATCGATGGTATCGTCAAAGGTCGATCGATTTAATAGAACTATTGATAATATAACTGATTTTCGGTGTCACGATACGACAACTGTAGTTATAATGATTAACACGGGTCTTAACCGCAATTACACCGATCGTGGACACAAGCTTTTTGGTTAAGGCTCAGCATCGTCTCCGTGAAGCGAAGGTTTTGGCAACAACCCTCACTTGATCTTAATTTTTCTGATTTTCTTCTGTATTGCCTGTATTTCTGCACAAAACACTGACAATATCTTGCAATCGGTGCGTATTATTGCGGCGTCAAGTACATTTGTCTATAATAGGATTCAAGACGGTTGCTTATCGGTATCCCAAGATGACGGTGCAATTCGATCGAAACTGTACAACAATGCGGTATTTATAACCTTAAATATATACCTGACTCGTGTCAGTCATTAATTATGAGTAAACATCGCGAGAGTTTATCATTATAATTTATTAATATAGTTTCGTTTATAACTAGAACCGTCCTAATTAAACGGTATTGATCTACGTAGTTGCCATTTTAGCACAATTAGCTCTACAGGTAATTTGATTAACATAGCCGGTACTGATAAAACAAAAGGTTCGTTATTCACTTATTATATCAGTCTGAACGGGCGTATAATAATATAACACAAATAAAATTTCCCTAAAATATATACTGAGTGAAATTTCAATATTCTTTTACAACTTTCTGTATAAAGGAAGCACTTAACCCTTTTTAAAGCGTCTTAAATTTTCAGGAAAGATAAGCGAACGATTTTTATGTTTTCTTTATGCGAGATAACATTGTAAAAAGAGTGTGATGTTTATTATCCCTGCGGGTATTCGATGGAAATGCTCTGATATTACTATGTTTGCTGATGTACTTGCTTGTTTTGTATTTTCTTCTTTCTACGATGAAAATTATATTCGAAGTACACCTTCGCATTATTCTATTTTGCAGTATTAAAGTACATTTAAATGAAATATGAAATTTAACCCTATTATTGGAACGTAGTTTCTTATCGCGCGATGCGAAAGGGGGCTAGAAGGCAAAAAATAAGACCAAAAGTTGTAACGACACTTTTTGCTATAGTTGTAAGCCGTGTGGCGTGTGCGTGTTTCACTGTCTGTCTCTCTCTCTCTATCTCATAGAAAGCAAGCCAGTTCTTTCTATTTCGCATTGAACAGTGTAAATAAATAACAATAAATTATAAAAAATAATAAAAATAACGAATCCTGACAGTGTTTCTGCACAAGTTCCGGATATTGCTGATGGAGTTACGTAAGAACTTCGTTCCATCCGAGTGTCCCTTGACACCTCTCAAGTTTTTTATTTTATGGTTTTTTATTTCTAAATCCAAGTTTATTTAAACGAACTAATTACAGTAAATTGTTTACCATATACCACTAACTTGAAGTCTTAAAGTAAAAGTTATCTGATTGTGAACGAGCGCCAGGGCGGCACCACCACCGTCTCACCTTTAACCTGACGCTGAATAGTAGTGTACCAGTGTATTCCAGTTTGGTGATGAGATCAGGCCCTGAAATTACCCGCATATGAGGCATAACACTGTAGTTCTCAGCTGCAGCGACGAATCTACAATTTACTTTTGTGGATTGTTGATGTCGATGGGCTGTACTCCACTTACCATCAGGTGGATACAGATATGATGGCTGCAGGAGTAGTTTTTTTTTAATTATCTACTAACAATACTGAAATAAATTGACCGTTGGCTAGCAGCTGACATTTTGTTCTTTCCATGCAAAAATTAACAGAGAAATAATAAGGAACCACACTGTTTACGATGTTATTTACCGTACCGTCTTTTCCATTCCCTTTCACATGTCTGCGTTTCTTATGCCACCTTTTCTGTTGTCCCTGTTGCCAATTATTTTCGAAAGCGCTGTCAGAACAACAGGGGTTAATCCCAAAGTCCGAAGTGAGATTATGGACTCGAAATTTTTCTTAAGCTCTGTTTATTTTTGTTTAGAAAAGAGATTTGAATCTCGAATTTAGTCTGTGTTAACTGCAGACCCATTGAATTTCTCAACCTCTTATTTCTAAAACAAAGCATTTGGTATATAAAAATCTCTATTATAAAATATTCTAGTATTAAATTGTAAAAGAGTGATAAAGAAATAATTGTAAATCCTTTTTTGTTTGTTTATTATTATAATCTTTTAACTAACGAATGGTATAGTTCGAACAAGCATTATTACTAATTTAATTTATTTGGTATTATTTGTTATGTGAAAACATTAAGGTAGACAGGATTTTGCTTCGAGTAATTCTTCCTCAGACTCGAAGTTAAATCGAGAATTGCTCACTGTTTCCACCTTTTCGAGCTGCTGAAGTGAAAAGCTGTATGTGTGACACGAGATCAAAGTTATTTACATATTTTCGCGCTTTTGAGTTACTCCGATTTAAACTCAAAATTAGTACTTAAAGAAAATACTAACTTTGCTCTCGTGTTGCACAAATACCTTTTAAAACGACGAATTAAAATGTTCACCCTTAGATAGGTCATAAAATAAAAGTAAATTCAAATTCAGAGCATTTATCATTCGGAATGCAATGGAGAATATCTTTAAAATAAATGAATAATTTTCCTTTGATAAAGATGAGCATTTGATGGAGACTACGAAGTCATTGCATTGGTTTTATTTGCATTTTTGAGCAATAGCAGAGCACTCTATTTTACAAAAATTTGGTTCTTTTGAGTTATAGTTATAATAAATTCACACTTTAATTTGAATTGAACCACAATATCAAATATTGATATTGAATGGTAGTTTTATTAAAAAAATATGCAGATTATAATAATTTATGGTTATAAATTAAAAATAAAATATTATTCACCCCAGAGCAGCTCGAAAATGCGTTTTTTGTTGTGAGCCAACCCTGAGCAAAACTCTATTTTGCTTCTAGAGTAAGTAAAAATAACCTTGAACCAAAATTTGAACTTTTTGATAAACAAACAAATATTGAAATATTTGATTCATCATCATCATCATCAGCCTAGGGACGTCCACTGCAGGACATAGGCCTCACCAATCGATTTTCACAGCGTGCGGTTTTTGGCCGACTGAAACCAACGACTCCCCGCGATCTTGATCAGATCGTCCGTCCATCTAACGGGAGGACGTCCCACGCTGCGTTTGCCAGTTCGTGGCCGCCACTCTAGGACTTTCTTGCTCCAACGGCCATCTGTCCTCCGAGCTATGTGTCTGAAATATTTGTTATTTCCACATTATCCTTCATTTTTAAAAAATATTTTCTCACTGCTGAGGTTCTTCTTGTGCTTTGGAATTTCTCACTACGCTTAAGATTCTTTCCTATAATCTTTCGCTTGTTATGGACTCAAAATTAGCACTCAAGGAAATCTTTGCTGTCCTGTTGCACAAATTACTATTTCCAAACTAAGAGGGTAGTTTCAAAAATTTTATGGAGTACTAATAATATTTAAAAAATATGCTTTTATTTTTAAAATTCATTTTACACGATTTATAATTACAAATAATCCATGTTTTACCAATTTCAAATAAGAGGGATACTCAACTAAGGAATCCAAAAGAATAACCATAAATCAATACTCTATCGAGGATTTGCTGCTTAAAATTCGCCAAGTCTCTTGTGACAGCTGCAACGTAAAAACATCGAAAATCTTTTAGAGTTATTTTCTGCTGTTTGTTAACACTGCTTTTACATTGCCACGCTGCGCAGTTTTTTATATAAAACGTTTGCGGCACGTTTGTTTTTTATATGAAAATGCGCTGCAGCAGCGTCCTGCTCTAATGTAAAGGGGATCCGCTAATAACGTGCCGCTACGGCAATGGTGACGCTCGAATGTGAAAGCGCACAAAGAGTTTAGTTCTTAATGCATAGTATTTTTTTTATCTGAGTATTTTGAAACAATGACTATTGCCCGAACAGCCGTATTAATAGCAATGTGCAGTTTTATTCAAAAGGAAGGGTATGTTTGTATGTTCTACCGTAGCGCCTAAACTAATTAACGGTTTTTAATGAGTGAGTGTCATTAGATTTGTAAAAATAAGCCGGATGACATAATTTTTATTAAAATTACATATAACGGCATTTAAACGTTATAAAAAAAATAAAAAAGTAACATAATCATGACATGTTTGGTATCAAAGATCTTGGCGAGCACATTACAAATATGTATACTTATCATATTGTTTAAGTTAAAATATATAGTTTAAATGCGGTCGTACAGTTCTCGCGGTCCTCTCAGTGTACGTTGTCGGGTTATAGGTTTATAAATTAATACTTATTAATTCAATGTGTACGTACGGTCCGGTCCTACCACATAATGCGAAGTTAATATTTAAGTAAGTTAAAAGGCAATGCCCAAAAACTGTATCGCCAAAACCTGTGTCACGAATATAAGATATTAAATAATTTCTAGTTTTGTGTATAACGATTTTCTAGTAATAAGAGACATAACTTAAGCGGGATTTGATAAATAAACGAGATTTTCTATTTAAACATGAAGGATGACTTTTCTAATTTTTTTTTGATATAATTATCACGTTTTTTGAACTTGTTTACTAATTTTTTCCATGACATCCCAGCTTACTATGAAAATATCCGGCTTAAAATTCAAATTTCATATTATTCTACATACAAAACAGCAGTTTTTATCTTGACAGAGCCACGGAATAGATAGCACAGCAGCGATAAACATTCCCGCAGTCGATTAGTAAGTAAGTTTTTGGATTACAACTTTTGTAAATTAACACAACTACAAACAAAAATATGCCCTTGCGAATGCATGAATTCTCTCTCATTAATTGGCAATGACAATGACGTATAGCGAAATCTTAAGACATGTCAGCAAGCATGTTGAATCAGTGTATCCTGGTGTATCCAAGTGTTCAATGATAGTACCGAAATACCGAATGCAAAATTGTGTTAAATAACTCTATTAAATTTATCAGTCTCCCTCATCTTCTCTCATTTACGCGTTTTAGTAGATGTAACATGATAGTGAAAAAGAAAATCAAACGAATAAAACTTAAAGGCAGTGACGCGATCTAAGCGAGTAAGATATTCAAACGAAATAAAACGAAGCGAAATGCAAAAAGCGGTGAGTAAAACTGATCTTAATGCAATGTTAGACGGTCGCTTTTTGTGTGTAGAAAAATATTCTGATTGCAAATTGGAGAAACAGACTTTAAAATAAATCCTAACTATATTTAACAAGCTTCCGCCCGCGGCTGCGCAGGCATGGTAGGTTGACAAAAGGTAAATTGTATCTTTGTTCTTCTCCAAAATTATAACTATATCTATAGTAATTTAAAATTTTATAGTTATAGAAGATAGACATGAAGAGAACAATGAGCATCAAAAACTGTCACATAAACTTAAAAAAAAAGTTTAAAGTAAAACATTAAAAATATAGTTCGAAAATACTTTAATAAATATAATAATCATGATCATATACATATAATAATGATGAAATAATTTATAAATCTTTTTATATTACTACTATTTTATTTAATACTACTATAATCGACATTCTACTAATTAATTTAATTGACATTATTACATATTATCTTATTGAATTTTTAAAGCAATTTCTAAATTATTTCATTGACAGTCCTGATTTTATTTTTATTTAAATGATTGTAGCAATACTAGATTTTTTGCATGCCTTACGGCAGGATCACTTGAGACATGTATATTAAATAACACCATTGTAACAGTGTTTTCTGCAAAATAAATGATTTGATTTGATTTAATTTGATCATAAAGATAAAGCAAAATATATTTTGCGCTGTTCTGTAAATGTAAAAGAATGACACATCTTCTAATTGAATTTAAGTTAGGCACGATGCCATTACTCAAAAATACATAATTTAAAAAAAAAGTGTAATCAAGTGTTCAATTCCCGTTCTGTCGCCGCTATAGAAGCATTTTTAGACACAGTTGTAAATGTTTGCATTAATAATATAAGAAAGATAAGATAAGATAAGATCATTTATTTTGCTAAAACATGGTACAACAAGGTCTTACAATTAATTAATGACATGCAAAAAATTATCAATTCAATTTCAAATTAATTTAACATTATATTGTCCGATAACAAATAGAAACTAAAATATTACAATAAATGTCATAAAATTAGGATTAATAATACAGAATACAAAATGTCAACAGGTAAAATGTCCAATAACTAGTGAATAACAATAAAATAAAAAAAAGATACAAATAAAAAAAAAATATATATAAAATTCTTTATAGGCTTAAATTGGTAACAAGAGCATATTATTGAACAATTCACAGTAACATTCCCCATTTCTCATAATCATAGCATATCATTCAAATAATCACATATATTGTAGTAGCATTTTTTAAGGACTTCTTAAATATATTTATGGGCAACTTTTTAATCTCATTTGGGATTTTATTAAAATGGTAAAAGTATGTCAGGTGTTTTGTGAGAGTATGTCTGGCAGGCAAAGTACGGTAGTATATTGATGTTTGTTTTTAATTATGAAGTTTAATAATTGGTATTTGTTTAATTTGTTTCGATAATTTGTTACTTTTATATGATATTAATATTTTAAAATAAAATGTCCTATTTGTGCCTATCTAAGTTAACTATTGTAATTGGGTCGAAGCCGTCGTATTTAACAAAAAAATAAAAAAAAACAGATTTTCAGCTAGATCCGTTAAACTAGAAACAGATTAATGAAAGGCTCGAAGAAGTAAGGATATTTAATAACCTTACATTTACTCCCAATAACTGAACTACAATAAAGGCAACTTCAATAAAAGTATACAAGAAGATGCACTACGCTCTATGTGAAGAGAAACGAATTTTGAAACGTATTCTGCTTACACTCGACTCGTGTAAACATTTTACTGAAATGTATAGAAAATTTAATAAAACCCCGTATACTGTTTCCTAGAGTATTTTACTGTAACACACATGTCTTTCAAGATTTTATATGGCAATAACTATTTTATTTGTATCCAAAATTTGTTTCGTTGTTGTTGATAAAAACTAGCCAAGTAAAATGTTCAGCTTAGATTTATTTAGATAGATAGATAGATAGAGTAATCTTTATTGTACACCAATATTAACAAAGAAAATATGTTGTAAACAATTGCACTTAAAAATTATGTTGCACAATGGGCGGCTTTATCGCTATAAGCAATTTCTTACAGGCAACCTTAGGATGGACAAGTAAGTAAATGAGCAAAGTTACGGGCAGTTGTTGGTGCGTTAATTAAAGAAAAAAAAAGAAATAAAAGTATAAAATGAAAAGTCATGATAATGACAGTTGAAATTATAAAATATAAGGAATACAGAAATATACTACGTATAGTGTCTTAACCCTAAATTATATATAATTTACTAATGTAAATAAAACATAATATAATATTATACATATATATTGTTCCCTTATATATACCTAAATATATAAATTATATACTATATACATACGTACAATATACTAATATAAATATTATTTTAATAGTCAGGACACAATATTAACTATTATTACAATATTACTAAGAATGAGATAGAAATTGCTTAAAATGACATGAAATGCTCATTAACCTTACATCCTTATATAGGTTTAGAAATAGTACAAAAAAGATTTTACTGGAGAAAGTGTGTAAAAATTTTCAGTGCGATAAATAATATGTGTGTAACAAATATAAACGTATTTAATTAATATTTATTGTGTACTAAATTGTTAAATTGTGAAAAATAATAGTAAGAATGAGTATTATTGAATTTTGAATGATATTAATAAAATGTGTAATAATTAATAAATAAAAATAATAGGTTATCATTAATAAATATTAAAAATATATATGTAGATGTAAAAAGGGAGCTTTTCCTGCCAACAAACTGCTATGCAGTTTGGCGGAATTATAGTTATTTAGTTAAGGCATGTTTTATGAATAAATTTATTTTCATTTTTTATAGATCTTAATAATTTTGTATGCGTAATTGATAACAATACATACTCAAATTGAACTTGGCTCTTTTACTTTTTATTTTTCTTAGATTTTTTAAAAAATTGAGCGTGTAAATCGCAGAGTTAAAATAACTTGTTTATTTTAAAGGAGTATAAATACATACAAGTTGGATCATACAATTATTACTACAGATCTTGAATACCGCGAACAAATCTAATTACTTTTAATAACTGTATAAAGGTATAAATTTTAGAGCAACGTTTCCGTATGTCAAATGAAGCAATTGATAAAAAAAAAATATTATTATGTTGTCTAGGAAAAAAACAGGCAGTGCCGCCGGCCCTCGCGGCATAGGGTCAAATGGTCTTTACTTCAAGATTCATTAACTTTAGGCGAAAATTTGAAGGGTGACTAAACTAATGGTGAATGAACGTCTTACCAAAGTTAAATTGGATAATTGTTATTTCTTGATTATAAAATTAATGAAATATGTGAGTAGGTACGCCTGAATACGATTAAGTGTATAGTTAACAAAATATTGTCTAAATATAATATTATAACCGGAACGAATTTAATTCACAATTCAAACCTTAAATCAAACAAATTGTTTTTTGTATGTATCATTATGTCATCAACAACACAGCTTATTGCTGCTACAAGCATTAACACGCAAAAATAAAACCACGTTGAAATATGAATAATCAAAATAAGTAGGTTAATTATTTTAAACACACCTCATTTTTTTCTAGTACCCTTGTAATTTGCAAATACAAAATACTGGTATTCTTATTAACCCCCTTCATCACTTAAGCCTAGAATCAGGTATCCTCTTCCCAAATTTTCTATTCTTACATTGTATTAAATTATAATAATATTAAATTATAATAATAATAGTATAAAGAAATAAAGGTAGAAAACACATTGCATTAGCGAAATTTGAATAAAATATGATATAACAGTATTTCAACACGATTTCCACGTTTCAAACTAAAAGTGTTCCTTGAAAGTCTTATTATTCTAGAACCACACGTATCTCTTTGTGGGTATTCACAAATTGGATTGTGACAAGTACGAGCTTTGTCTTTTATTTCATACATGATAGTTAAGATTTAAAATTTCGGTACGGATTCGTCATGTTTAAGTCTTAAAGACAGTTTCACCAGTTTCGGATAGATTCTATCCGCCAGATAAATGAATATAAAAGTGACATAATTTACACTTTAAAATAGAGCAGTTGCACGGCTGAAACTTTTATTTGTGTGTACTGTATTGTTAAGTTTATCCTACGTGTGTCGCACTCAATTGACTTCCCTAGAAAAATATAAAATCAAGACGGAAGTGACGTACAACACGTAAAAACAAAAGTGAGATCGGTGTTGAAGTGTCGTTCCAATTTAATTGTGCAGTGTATTTTATATTTAAAATCTACAAATTGTTAATTTAAACTATAATAGCAAATTACTACGTGAGGGGTTTTCTTGTATAGGGATCTTTCGATGTTGAAGATAAACGATAGGTGTACTAAATATTTATATTTACTGATACCTGAGTACATATTTACTATTTATTATATTATATAATAAAGTTGTTGACTACATTATTCTAACTTTACTACGACCTATTTTTAGTGATACGGGAAGGCGACTGGCGAACCGGGCGGCTAAACTTAGGCATCCACTTTAATACATAAATGCGCCGGTTGCCTGTGTCCCTACACCACGTAAGGTTTAAGTTTTGTGATGTACAACGGTTTTAACAATGAAATTAAGTGGTTTACTTAATGTTAATGCGTTTATAGCTAATTTATATAATTATAAGAGTATAAGGGCCTTATCATACTAGCGGATTACGAGCGGATTCAAAGCGGAGCGGGCGCGTAACGGATTCGTTGCGGGCGCGCAACGAACACGCCGCGCATTCGCAGCGAATTCGTTGCGGACGCGCGGCGTGGACGCCATTTTGTACTGTCTCGTACAAACGCCAGCCAACCAACTTAATAAAATATTTTTTTCAAATGTCAAATCATTTTGCATCATAACGGATTCTTGTGGGATTTTATCTTGCTTAAATATTTTATGTTTGTTTTATGGTAGGTAGGAACGAAATTATTTAGGATTATTTTTTAATCGTTTGCAAAACAACACAAATTAGTCGCTCTCTTCCATTCGATTAATTGATAATGGATCTTCCCAAATTCGTCGATGCTTTCGTTTTCGTCGCCGGCGTTTCCGAAGTAACAAAGCCAACAGCAGTGTTTCCTCGTCGGAATCAATTTTGTTACTGAGTGTATTGTACGTCGTAAATTCGCTACAAACACGCGACGAAAACGTAGCGTATTCGCCACGCGTCCGCGACGTCTCCGCTGCGCAGCCGCTGCGTGTTCGCGACGCATTCGCTGCGCGCCCGCTCCGCTTTGAATCCGCTCGCAATCCGCTAGTATGATAAGGCACTAATAAGTTTTAAATTTTCGCGTTTTAAACGGGAATTAACGCGAATAATTTGTACCTTTCGGTGCTTGACGTTTCGACAAGGTTGCACTTTGTCGCAAGCAGACTGATTCAGCAGCGCCCGGACTCCGTTCGTGAGGTTGATGTTTTTTGAAAACCACCCTCACTTCTGTTGGCTTTAAATTTTTCTATGTACCGCCGCCACACACTACACTAAACGAGTCCGGTTTATGAAAGTTCGTTAATTGCAGGAACGGGCGAGCTTTTGTGATGTTGGTTAGTTTAATTCCCGTTAAAATCATATCAATACAAAAAAGGTTATTGTATATTGTGTTTATTTTGACAGTTTTAATTCATACTTTTGTTAAGGCAGTTACATAGGTGAAATGCGAATTTTATGGGTCATTCTACTTTTTAGCGCAGGTTTTTGCACTGCTAAAAATGGGTTTTAATTTTTTTTTCATTAGAGATAAATGAAGTAAATTAACTGTTTTTATGCGTAATTATATCCAGACAATTGAAATTAACTGCCAGCAGCGAAGTTTGTACATATTTCTTTCTGAAAATGAAGGTTTTGCAGACCAAGGTAGAAAAATCAAACCACTTTGTTACCAATCTAAATATTTTTATTGAGCAGCTTCAGTCACTCATTACAAACAAACAATTAACAAAACGTATTTTAGGAACATAAATCTTTCTCTTACATAACTATAATAAGAAATTATCATTAATTAAGTCTTATAAATCACATTAAATGACAACTATGTTACCGTTGTGCACTTTTGTTTACAAATTTTTGACATAAAATGTATATAATGTAAAAATATCTTAACAACGTATTTAACATTGATATTAAAAAATAATTATTATCTTGCATCTGATATATCTGTAATGTAGCTTATTATGCCAATTGTACAACTCAAATTGAAAAACCTATACTTAGAAATAGGGACATAATGGTAACACAGTTGTGCAACAGTAACAAAGTTGTTTCAATAGACAATTCTCTTCTCTACAAAAATAGCAAATCAGTCTATTAGTTACTACAAAGGTTGAAGATAATAATTTAATCCTACTATTATATCCGTTTTACCAAAATCACAGCACTTATGCAGGTTGGATTACTTAAAAATTAATTAATAATTGCAGTCATTGTTCAAACACTTCCAGAGGATTAGGGAATTCGTAGTATTCGCGTTTCCCTTTAAGAATCATTTTCGGTGCAGAAACCACTTCAACAATGTTATCATAAGGTTCACAACTAATGTCTGTTTTAACCGCTTTAAAAAGTTTGCCAGTATCATTTACACCTCTGTAAAACATACATTGTATGTATCCATCTTCACCCACCTCACTCAATGCTGAAGCCAAGTATGTATAAATTTGTTTTCTACCTTGTATTTTCAATAACACATAAGTTCCGGGAAAGATTTTACTGGGATGCAGATTTTCTTTCTGAAGTAGTTCGACACATTGTTTTGAAGTACTGGGTACATTGTGGTTATTATTGTTGGAAATATCTCTAAACGCAGAAAGAGGTATGTCGTCACTGCTGTCGGTGTCCGAGGAGTAAATTTGATGAAACAGCGATTGACGTGGTTTTTTTATGATATCAACAGTCAGCTCATCAAGTGGAGATTCGATTGCAGTTGGTTGTACATCCTGAATTACCAAATCATTGACTGGAGCATATTCTTTTGGTTGCAGACATATAAACCTGTGGGTCAATACGAACAAATCAACTTAAATAAAATTAGAAAAAATCAGTGACAGAGTATACTTACAACTGCGTTACCACAGTGGAGTAACAAAGTGGGTGGTAACACAGTTGTAAAATAACATGATGCTACCTGATATTTACGAAATGACCATATAATTTGCAAATCCAACAATAGAATACAATTCAGTGACATAAATGCCACGTATCAATAGTCAAAACATAACGTAAAAGTTCTGAAACTTACCTTTTCGCCGGGTAACAAAGTGCACACCAAATAAACACACGCGTCTTGATTCTCAACATGGCGGCGACTGAGTCGCGGCACGCAGCTTACTGCCATTCCCCTCCACCCCGCTCTTGTAATGCCCAACCTACCCAATCGAGCCGACCAGTGACGGTACAGTTTTTCTAACGTTTTTTTTGAGAAAATACCAGTAACATAGTAGTACCGTATTGCGCTTCTTCCTTAGGGACAAAACTAAAGTAATTATTTTGAAAAAAAATATAGCTTTTAAAAATATATGAGGCCTACATAAAAAACGCAAACATATTAAATAAACTTAATAAATTTTTGAAGCATAGGACTACACTGTAAGAAGAATACTTTTTTTGGTTAGGATAGTCCGCGTATTGGGTCGGGGACACTTTCCAATACTATGGAAATCAACTATGTTACCATAAAATGCCACTATGTTACCCTTAATTATCTTAAAATAGGCAAAATATTCAAAGTTAACAGAAGTTAAGGAAATATTACGGAAGTTTCATGTGTTGCGCAATTTTTTTTTATTTCATTAAGAAAATGGCAGATCGACATTTTTTTGTCTGGGGGACACAAAAACCTGCACTAAAAAGTAGAATGACCCATCTACCAACATTGTCTTTGTTAGAATTGCCAAACTCGACCTGGTTTCATTCAATATGAGCAACAAAGAAAGGTACGTCACAATGTTGTCTATTGTATCATGGCGATGCCACAGTTATGTTCGATTATACTCATGTTCATTGTATGATATTTCAAAACCTATTGATGAATGTACTGCCTTTTGAGTCTGATAGGCAACTTAAAACGAAACACAAACGAAAATTATTATTATATAAGTATAAGTGTTACACACCCAGCTCTATGGGGTGTGATTAACTGCACTCGTAGATTTAAGATTACTAGAGGTTTGATAAATAAAACAACTGTAACTTGCGCAAGATTGACCTGATGGTTCAAAGAGAGTTTATTAAAAAATAATTTATACTGATACTAAACTTGGTAACGAAACCATACCGACTTTTAATTTTTCTACTAACGCCATCTATCGCGGTTAAGTTCAACTAATTTAAGTAATCAATAATCAAAACTTAACATACCGCCCGCCAAGGACGTTATTGACAGAATGTCCTTACAACTTACAGAGCACAATATAAGAAGAGAAATGGCTTAAAGTTTTCAACAAGAATACAAAATTAACAATACTTAACATACTTAAGACTAATATACATTTTCCATTGGAATACAAGTTGACTTATGATCATTTATCCACAACTGGTAATTTTAAATTTTATTATTAATCTAAAATCGAAACTTATTTTACGTATAATACTTATTTATAATAGCTTACTCAAAAGGTTTTCCCGTTTTTGTCTTTTCACTAAGTCCATATCGTCGAGGTGCTGGATGGCCTCGACGTTAACGTGATGATAAAGCCTAATTTCGTGTTCTTCTGCAAATTTTTGCATCACCATCAACGACCTCGTAGTTGATTTTGACAAAGAGTCTTTATTTGGATATCCAGTATTTTTATTTACAAACATATTGAAGGTTCCTAATATTCTTATTATTTATTTATTTATTATTTATTTATTATTTATTTATTATTTATTTATTATTTATTTATTATTTATTTATTATTATTATTCTAAATAGTTCCACAAACGAGAATGTGATATTTACTATAATATGCATATCCCTTTTCAACCTTTTTACCCAATAATAAATGGTATAAACTAGTGATTGAGTTTTTAAGGAAACGGTTTGAGAATAAAATTATATAGAAGTATTGTTTTTTTTTTTTTTTTTTTTTTTTTTTTTTAATAAAATGTACCCCTTTATTTTTTTGATCCTTTTATGCAAAAGGAGACGATAATTAAGTGTGCGATTTGCGTTTGCGTTCCAAATAGATCTTTCCCATCCATAAAATATTAGCTGACCGAATTTAAAAATGACGAAACTTACACTTGAAAAAAGAACACAGCTGTCTAAGTTTGATTATTTTTATAGCATTTAGCTATGCTTAGCAAATTATACTAAGAAACAGTTGAAAAAGATATGGGACCGGCAGGATTTGAACACCCTAAATTTCTCAACTGTATCCTGTGGGTGCCGGTAAGAGGCGACCGTAGCTGGATGGCTAAGAGCGGCTGCCCGGTGTGCAGTAAGGTCGCAGGTTCAAATCCTGCCGGTCCGATCCGATCTTTTTCAACTGTTTCTTAGTACAGCTGTCTAAGGTTAATAAGGTTTATTGCTACTGCTAACTGCTAAAAAAAACGATGCCCGCACTAATACCTCCTGTGTCGCGGGGGTGTTCACAAATATACATTTCACACACACAAAGCAAAGTTTGTCTTACACCATATACTGGTGTTAGAGCTCATGTGAATGAGCTCGAGGGCGGCAGCACCACCGTCTCACCTTTAACCTGCCGCCAAATAGTAGTGCTTCCATTACTGTGTTCCGGTTTGAGATCAGGCCCTGAAATTGCTGGCACATGAGGCATAACACAGCTGCAGCATCTATAATCTGCTTTTGTGGATTGTTGATGTCCATGGGCTTTACTCCACTTACCATCAGGTTCACACGTTCGTTCGCTGTGGGCGTAGTATAAAAAATAACCTGAGATTGGGGCTTAGTGTTTAATGTATTAATCACTACTGATTAAACTGCACAGGTATCTCACAACAAACGTCTACCTCGTTGATCTATTTGTATATTTTGTTTCCATCTGTAAAATCTCAATAGCAGCATGGAGTTGGTATTGTGCCTCCTTGATGGTGATAGGCTCACTCCTATCCCATGTGACCTAAAATATCAGGTAATATAAGAAAGAAAAAATACATTTATTCTGACATAATTAAGTCTAAAACTAAAAAAAAAAAAAAATATTAAAATGCCGGAAATGGTACGCATCTCAGCACAATTATACTGCAGCGCTAAAAGCACCGCAGCGCTGATAATTCTGATGCGCCCAGTGAGTAAGGATCAGTGTGACAAAAAAAAATATATTATAATATTTTGTATATATAATATGTGGGTGTTATACATCTCTGCCACATCCTTTTGCGTAATATAGGTGTGATGTTACGTTATCTGACAACGACGTGCCATGACGTTGTCCCTATACTAGATCTAGTGCCACCTGACAAACCAATCCTACCTGAAACAGTTATTACAATTCGATACCGAATTCAACGTTATCGAACCAATTCCGAGTACCAATTGTACGATTATCCATCGGTTTCGATCCTTGTAAGTTATTACTTTAATGGGTTTCGTAACCCGATCGCAGTAATTGGGCTAATAACAGTTTGTGCAAATTGGTGACGTGTGCGGCTACTGAACCAGGTCATCAGGTGTTGTGTACTATTTAGGAAGCCTAACATGTTTTTAAACCGACTTGAAAAAAAGGAGGAGGTTCTCAAATCAATTGTTTTTCGTATATTACCTAAAACTACTTGATATTGGCATCTAGCAGTCAGCATTTCATGTTGCTGAGTTGATGCTGGAAGGTACAAATCGTCAACGTTATGAATACGGGGATAATTCTTTAAATATAGGCACCCGTTTACTGTATTCTTTAAACACAGATGAGGCGAGACGTTGAATATTACATTACTTAAGTATTTCTTACTTTATTGTGTTTTTTTTTTCGTAATTGAAGTCTGCTTTTCTTATGAAAAATTATTAACTGTTAAAATAACACATTGTTGTGTTATGCATTTGTTTGATTTTTCTCTTCCTTATTATTTTTGCTGATACTTCACCAATACAAGTCCATCATCCATAAACCCTCAATCGTCTGACTTGTCGAAAATCAGGGCCCTTTTGGGGATTACGGTGGCCACAACCAGTATTCATGATGATCCTAAATGGATACTGATTCAACCGTCCCGCATTAGATGTACTTAAACCAACCCGCGTAACATCCAATGTTCGCAAAGCTTAATCTGCTGGCGGCGTGTAATCAGTTAATGTAGGTGTTAATAGTATTATTTATGGTCTATTGGATACCCTTAACATGAGTATAAAAGCAGATCAATGGTGTTATGATTGAGGATATTACAAGCAAATATTTGTTTTATTTAAACCGTATTTACGCTCCATAACTTTAGATTTTTCAAATTCATGGTCGTCAAAATTACAACTCGGCAAAGGCAATAACAAATTTAAAATTCTATTTTTCCCGGGAGTTGCTCGAATAATGAATCTGACATTTAAGTTTTATCAAATCAATCATCTGTTCTACTAACTACGGACATAATTTGTCTTTGTCGACGAACTATAAAAATATATACTCCCGGATAATTGAATTTGACTTTTTATCACCAACGCGTTGCAAAGTTCATGAAGTAAGAACTAAGCACATCCTAATCTTATACACATTTTATACTAATCTATACATATTATTATAATCTATACTAATATTACAAAGAGGTTTAATTTTTGTTTGTACCCCTTAGGCTCAGCATTTAGCCATCGACTGGGCCGATTTTGATGACAGAAATAGATTGGTTTAGAGATAGTTCAAGACTCCAGAAACAACAAAGGCTACATTTGATTGACGTATCAAGCAGGCGGTGCCACGTACGGATGCTAAGATAAGTTAAGTTTTTGTGAATGTGTAGATGATAGTTATTCTTTTATGTAACAACTAGCGTTGAAATGTTGAAGCAGTCAGGTTGGATAGCCGAAGAGCTGTGTTATGAATGAATATTATATCTGCATTATCATTATTAAGTATGAAGAAGGTCTCGGGTTAAAAAGCATTTAACGATTATTTTTATCACCCAATAGTTACACTTTGTAACAATAGTACATTTTGATACTAGCTTCTTTTGAAAATGTATCTAAATAACTATAAATAAGTTATTAATGCATAAAACAATCATTCTTTCAAAGAATCTTATTTTATTTCTGTTATACATTTTGACTCTGGTATTTTTTTACTCATAAGCAATCGGACCATTTGGTCATTCTGCCATGTGTACACATGCAAGCTTTGCCCCTAAACGATAATTTACATATAAAATGTAATTAATATTAAGGCTGCCATACAACGTGGCAATGGTACACGGGTAGTTTATAGCCAAGAATAACTTACTTTTAACTAACTTACAAAGCGGCTGGAGGCTCGGGCGGTAGCAAGTCATAAATATATTTTTATGAAACCACATATTGTAACTCAAAATAATCGAATCATTTATTACTTGCAAAAATATCTAGTGGCTGGGTACCCTAATAAACATGGATGAAATAAAACCTCACAATTTAGTGGTGAATCGACCTGAATAATAACCTGGAGCGTCAGCATTTCAGGGCCTCAACCCTTTTTAGGCTTCTATAGTAGTTTATAATACTGAATAAAGAAGGTAGCAAACAATAATTGTTGTTAAAAGCGGCCGTGGCGCAATGGATAAGGCATCGGTCTTACGATCGAGAGGTCGTGCGGGTTCGAATCCTAACACAAGCGAATTAAGCTTAGCTGGAGGGGGTTAACAAGAATACTAGTAATTTGTATTTGCAAATTGCTAGTAAGCTTTTTTTTTAAAAAAAAAAGAAAAAAGAAAGTAGTGAAAATTAAATGGAATAAAAATTGTTTTTTATATCTTTTTATTTGACGTCAAAAGATATGACATATCATCTACTTTCTCAAAGAACAATCTAATAATTTATTTGCTACAAAACTGACAAACCCAATCTAGTTACAGCTTTCATATTTTTTTTAAGTAAGAGTTGATTTGCGAAAATTTATTTCGTTTTCAATTTAAAGCCTGAGGTAGGATTTTATTTTTCTCTATCAAATAAAATTATACATTCAATCCATTCAGCCAAACAACTGTCAGACTTTTCAATATAGAATTAAGGGATTACCATACCTAAGCTGCTAAAGGAATTTGAACGTATATTTTGATGGATCAGTCTGAGCTCGCTGCTCTAGAATTTAGTGCCTACTGAATTCCATTAATTATTGAAGCATACAGTTTGTTACAGTATAATTACTGGAATTCTGTAGTAGTATTTATACTTGTTATGATATATAGTTTTTTTTTATATTTTTTTATTCAGATTGTTTAGTTTAACTTAATCATAAAAAAATGTCTTAAACCTGTTTACGCTTAGGTTAAGCTACTACTCGCGTAGATGCAGATGAATATTACTATTTTATGCAGAAAACCATCATACCGCCTCAGTATAGTACGGGTCGATCCAAAAAAGGAGGAAGACATTATCTCCAATCTCTTTAGGTCCATCCGATGATCATGAAAACAAATTGGTGCCATTGTTTTTTCTCATAAAACGCAAACCTTTATGAAAGCATATTTCTACAAATCAAGATAGCACAATAAAACTTGCATTGCTGGCGCAGTGGGAACCTATAAAATAAAATGTCCGTCTAAATGAAAAATAATGTTTTCTGTTGTGTCAGAAGTCGAGAGAGAAAACTGCAGGGAATAGAAAAATACGTCGCTTAGTAAAACTGAACGCAAATTCACGTAACTTGAGTTACGTGAGTTTGCATTTGATTTTAAATGGCGGTAAATATGAAAGACTTAATGACAAATTTAATGTAGTATTTATTACTATACCAGCTTAAAAAATAACAAAATACAATCATAAATAAAACAAAGAGACAAAATCTAGTTGGCTATGATATTTAATAGTACATGAAACATCTAGGGATGATAGTAGTCAATCAATGAAGATGTAGTTGGAGGCCTGAAGGTTACGCCCGAGTCTCATCTAAAATACCAAAAGCTACCAAAAATTACTAAAATTTCAGCTAAAGCTACCAAAATATACTAAAAACAACAAAAACTACCAAAATGAAAACAAACGAAATAAATCTTTATAAAAAAAGAGAGAAATAGACTGACTTTTTAGCGTAGGGAGTTTTTTCTACTTTTCATCCCGCTGTGCACTTTCATACCACTATTCAGAACTCGTCTGGCAAAACTTACTTTCTTCGTTAGATATTCTCAGTATTGGATACTGCAAAGAGGTACTTGTTTGCTACGTAGGTGTACTATTAAATACATTTTACATTACATACAATAATAGAGTTATGTTATAGTGAATTCTAGTATTACTTGACTTTCCCTTCTAGTGAAATGAGATCCTAAAACTTGCTCAGTTTCTTACTTTATGAGATATTTTAGTAGCCAACCAGTTTCCGAGTATTAAGTTTCATGTGGTAATATAACCCACCAGTGACTTTGGACTTCATGTTGGCTATAGTTTTATGAAACTGTTATGCTAGTTGAACTTAAAATACAGAATACTTACTTATAATTTAAATTAATTAATTCGCTATTTCTTATTTTACGACCTTATATTGACGACCGGATGGCCAAGTGCGTAATGTACCTGTTTAATTCCCGCTTAAGACAAATCTTTGTGTGTATGAACATGTGGTTTGTCTTAGTCTGGGTGTTTCTTTGTATAATAACTATGTATTTACAAAAGAAAAGCATTTATAATAATATGTATTAATTTCAGTTGACAGTTATTCTAGTATCCATATAGACAATAGACAATAGACAAGATGGCATTGTGTGTAAGTTGTGAGATATATATATATTTTTTTATTTCTTTGTAGTATAATACTTAGCTTTAACAGTCGTATTACAACTATTCTAACTTATATACTATAGCTGAGTACTTTGCAACATTAAACCTTTTACGATTCACTAGTTAATAGTTGTTCAAGCCCGTTCTCCAAGATAAATAAGAACAATATTAACAAAAACGTACCTACCTAAGTACACGTCGTAAATCTAGCTTTTAGAGTGTATTTGGCAAAAGAAGTAACAATTTATCTAAAGTACAGTGAGTGTCTTTTGGAAACATGCCAGTGTAAGCTTGCTCGTTTTATCAGAAGTTACCCCAACATATTAAATTGGGGAAATTTAAATAAGTTACGTTCGTTGCACAATTTTTGGAGTTAAGTATGATAGATTGTTTTGACGGGTAATTTTCAGAGAGCAAATTTATTGTACTGCTTCAAATGTGCAGTTAATAAAGTTGTACTTAAGTGTTGCTATAACAGTGAAACTAAAATGTTATAATAATAAATAATAGCAGCCTAGTCTTACTGCTGGCTTCGGGCCTCTCCTCATGATGAGAAGGGTTAGGCCATAGTCCACCATGCTAGCCAAGGGTGGATTGGTAGACTTCACACAACCTCAAGCACTTTTTAGGCACTCTTAGACGTGCAGGTTTCCTCACGATATTTTCCTTCACCGTAATCGAGCGGTAATTTATATGATAAATACACACATATCTTCGAAAATACGAATCTCAACGATTTATTGATAGAGGTGTGTGTCATGGGTTTGAACCTGAGACCATAAACTTAGCAGTCCTATGGTTAATTATAATAATAAAATAAAAAAATTAAAAAGTCTTTATTAACACAAATAATACATACAGGTTCACAAAAAAGTTAAATTTAAGACACATGTAAATGTATTTGTACTTGAGGTACTGCTACTGTCTCCCAAACTAAGCGAAAGCTTGTATTTTGGGTGACAGTGGACAGTCGTGTTTTGTGACACGAGATTACAGTTTACAATAAATCTATATTGAACGTTGTCACTGCAGCTAATACAAAAGGTTAAATGATTTTTATATTTATATTTTATTATTATATAATTTGTGTTATATAATAATAAAATGTTATATTTGGTATCTTAGAAATTGATGAAGCTATAACGAAAATTACGAAGAATATTATATTGTTTCTTATTAAGAGTTATCTACTCTCAATGAATAATACATCATTCTATTAAGACTACTTTTATGATTAGGATATATTATTATATTTGGCCTTTTCTATACATAAAATCAAATTGTAAATTAGCTATTTCTGTACATTAAAGATATTTAAGATGTTGATTGGTTGCTATGCTATTATGTACAATCAACCGTCAATCATCTGGATTTTCTATCTAAACAAATACACTAAATTCCACCACTGCTACTCTGTATTATTATATTCCTATATAAGATAATACATTTCGAGGGATTTATAAGAGCAGTAGAAGATATAACGTTTTTTTTTAAATATCTGTCTGTATGTTCGTATGAGCACTTAAAGTTATTCAAGTTTGAAGGAATTTTACGAAATTCTGCACGCTACACGACATTAAGTAACAATATGATAGGTTTTTTTTTGGAATTGGGGTTTAGTGTATGAGGGAAGTGTCTTAATTTTGTAGGAAATAACATGCAAATATCAAATATTTGCGGACGACGTCGCAGGCAAAAGCTTGTTAGTAAGTAATCACTAATCAGGCTAATTTACTTCAGTGCCTGATTGTTGCTAATGGAGTATGTAAGGAACAAAGCACATGTCATTCCATTGTCTCTGCCTACCCCGTGGAATAAAAAGATATTTTATGTATTTATGTACGTATTGATGCTAATAACGGGTGGCGCAAAAGTAAAGACCCTATTTGGTTCAGCTATAACATTTTTTCTAAATTAGAAAACTAGATTTAGATTTTTTTAAATGTATATTTGTGCCATTAAATTTCGTACCATTAGGATTTAAAGATGATGTCTTTTAAATGGTGACCTCCAGAGTTGATACACATTTGAGCCCTATTTATGACATTTTGCATAACTTGCCGTAACACTTCCTGCGATATGTTCGTTATTTCTTGACGAATGTTTTCTTTTAGAGCTGCGAGAGTCTGTGGCTTGTTCACATACACCCGAGATTTCAAAAAACCCCAAAGAAAGAAGTCTGGACTGGTCAGATCGGGTGATCTTGCAGGCCAAGGCAAATCGCCAAAACGAGAGATAACTCGGTCTGGAAAAGCGTCCCTCACTAAGTCCATAGTGTCGCGCGCTGTGTGTGCCGTAGCGCCGTCTTGTTGAAACCAGATGTGCTCCAGCCCCAATTCGTCCAAACTGGGTATCAAAAACTCACGTAACATGGTTCTGTAGCGTTCTCCAGTGACAGTTATCGCATTGCCTCCAGCGTCTTCGAAAAAATAGGGTCCGATCACTCTGTCAACACAGATGCCACACCATACAGTAACTTTTAGTGGGTGTAGAGGTGTTTCTTGAATAATGCGCGGATTATCAGTGCCCCAGAACCGAGTATTCTGCTTATTGACATGCCCTGAGAGATGGAAATGCGCTTCGTCACTCATAACCAATTTTGAAGGAAAATCATCCTCTTCAAGGTGTATCAACTCTGGAGGTCACCATTTAAAAGACATCATCTTTAAATCCTAATGGTACGAAATTTAATGGCACAAATATACATTTAAAAAAATCTAAATCTAGTTTTCTAATTTAGAAAAAATGTTATAGCTGAACCAAATAGGGTCTTTACTTTTGCGCCACCCAGTACAATCACCACTGTGCTGTTTATGGAGACTTATTTCTTACTTAACATACATTACAAACTAATATTTCTAATACCTAACATCAAGTCAATATTACCTAGAAGGGTGTCGCAGAAGTGTACACCCACAATTCACCTATTATGTTTAGGTCGCATGGGATAGAGAGTGAGCATATCGCAATCCACCGGGAACAATTCTAACTACGTGGTGCTATTGAGAATTTCCTGACGGAAAGTTCACAAATAACACTTTGTCAAACCCGGGCTTCGAACTAGAGACCTTGCTGTGAGAGGCACATACCACTAGACCAACGAGGCAAAATTTCGCAGGGTGATCTTTATCTCTAAAAAAAATTACATGTTTTTAATTTAGGTATTTGATCGTAAAAAAGATAGTTAATTATAATTTCGTTTTTTTTTCATTTTTATTCCATTAGATGATGAATGAAGATAAAATCTTGCCTTTAGGGTTCTGTACTTATTATTTTTTTTGTGTTTTTATTTTATATTTGAATTATTAATTCAAAATAAATAAACAAAATTTCTACTTACCTAAAAATAAATGACTTAAAGCTAAAGTAAATATCTATGTACAAGTAATATTTTAAAGCAAATTTTAGCTTTGCTATGCATTTATTCTATAATATTAAATCTATGTACAAACCTAATCTGAAAGACCGCTGCCAGTGGGCAACGTTACCAAAATGCTGGCAGCATTGCCACATAGTATGGCAATGCTCAAAATGCTTAAATAATTAGACATTTCAGATTCATAAATAAACTACATTTTCTCAAGTGTAAGACAACAAATAGATAACAATATAATATCCTTACCTTTTATGAGTTTGTTACAGATGTTATAACCTACAACAATGTTCAAACATGTTCAAGCTGCCGCATTTGATACTCGTACTCGATTTGGTGGTCGTAACTTTTCTCCATATTTTGAATTGGCAGTTTGATTTGAAAACTTCTGTATTCTACTTTGTAACACTTTAGGTAATGAATATATTTAACTTTCAATCTGCAAATGTAAGCTACGAGAAAGTTCGATAATTATTTTAAGAAAATATACCTTTTGGTTTTACTATTGAGAATACTTACGTTATTTTAGCCGGAGATATGCCGACTAGTTTCGAATCTTTTACGTAGATTCATCAACTGAGCGTTTAGTCGCGTATTGTCGCCGTCACGCGACGTCTCGCGCTGAACTCGTTATAATAAAACTATACCGTTTGGGTTCAATTAATAATTAATTCTCTTTAAGAAAGTACCATTGAAAAAAACATGTTGTTATTATTATTTGAATTTTTGTGTTGGATTTTTAAATAGTACTTTAATTTAAACTATAAATGAGGAGTGTGGCAGATGCAACCACATTTCACCTGTTATGATAAGGTCCCATGGGATAGGGAGTGAGCCTATCGCCATCCACCGAGAACAATTTTAACTTGATGCTGCTATTGTGATTTGACTGACGTGACGTTTGACTTAAATAACAGTGCCCGACCCGGGAGTCGAACCAGAAACCTCGCAGTTAGAGGCGGATACGCTAACCACTACGACCATTGAGGCAGTTTCGCATTAGTCTTATAAAATTAAAAATTATCCAGTCTTCGATATCAATAACAAATCAATAAAACGTTAGAGAGAATGTTTACAAGTCGAAACGAATCTCAGTTCTAAATACTCTGAAAGCGTTTTAAAATTCGTTTTTGCTGTATCCAGCGTTACATATTCCCGGCTAAAGCTAACAGCTGGCACAGTCATGTCAATAGAAGGCACTACCGACTAACGTTGTCGGTCACAAAATTTGCGGCTAAGCCAAGCCTTAATTAAAGCCACAGCGGCGACGACACGCACTACGGTTTATGGTATTTAGCTATTTCGTTAATTTAGTGGATGTCGTTTGAAATAGGCATGCTGCGTTAGATGAGATTACGTATTAAAAAAAATATAAATGGCAATAATTACAAGATCTTTGATTCGACATAGTTCATTCAGAACTTTTTTTGACAAGTATAACGCCTTTTTAACCGACTTCTAAAAAAGAGGAGGTACTATATTCGATGCGTAATTTTTTCCTCATTCTCAAATTTGATAAGGTCTTGCAGTGTTTTTTTAAAAATGTTGATGAACTGATGCTGGAAGGTACAACGTATCAACGGTTTAAATATTGGCACCTTAAAACTGTTCACAGTAATATATCAAGTTATACACAGATTAATGAATAGTACTTACTTTTATGAGACAAATAAAAAGTTAAGAGTAAAAAAATAATCTACATAGGATATATATTTATGTAGGTTGTTTGTCGTACTCGTCCTTTTAACTGTGTAGGAAAAGCAGTCTTAAACGGGAATGATTCTAAACTGACTTCAAAAGTTTGACCTGAGCTATATACATTGCGTCTAAATGTAATAAAGTATATTATTATGTAGATTTTAATAATATTATATACATTTGTATTTCTAAACAATTAATGTTAACAAACCTTATTTAGCTTTTTTTTCGAGGTTTAAAATAAAAACACTAATTTGATATTGTTAAAATTTTTACCTTCGTTGTTTTTTCAAACAAATATGCACTATCCTGCAATATGTGTGGGAAAAAAAAGAGTTTTCTTAACAGCCACAATGACTTCACAATAAATATAATCGTCTGTGAAAATCTTCAAACACTCATAAATTATACTCCAAAATATGAAATCTGACATCTTTTATCTAAGTTTATTCAGTGTCTGAAATGTCAATTAAGATTTAGAACTAAGACGTTCTCAATGTTCCATTATAATATAGGTAATTTGGTCGTGTGACCCCGGCATATCGAGAGCTGTTCCAAGAAATTAAAGTCTGTCATCGTATATTGGTAAAAATGTATGTCACGTTCTTTAGTAACTATTTTTCAAAGAAAAAAATGTAGGTAATAGCATTTTGTTGCCCGCTATTTACCGAAACTGGTAAAAAGTAATTTTCGTCGATATAGTATGATCCCACTACTGGGCTCGGGTCTCTTCTCATGACGAGAAGGGTTAGGCCGTAGTCCACTACGCTGGCCAAGTGCGGATTGGTAGACTTCACACACCCTCGAGCACTTATTAGGCACTATCAGGCATGTAGGTTTCCTCACGATGTTTTCCTTCACCGTTAGCGAGCGATAATTTATATGATAAATACACACATATCTTCGAAAAGACGAGAGGTGTGTGCCGTGGGTTCAAACCCGAGACCTTTAACTTCGCAGTCCTACGGTCTCTCACTCGGCTATCGCTGCTTACTCGGTAGTATGGCACCTTGTAATTTCACAAAAAAAACATGAAATATTCAAGGTGCCGGCACAATGTTTAGGGCTCTCGCCCACGTCTGATAATCGGTGACTGATTTATTGTAAGAAATATATGCACTTACGCACACGTCATACAACAAACCATCTTTAGCCATAATGTTGTTTTTGGTTGCTATAACTTACAAATAGAATTATTGACAAAAAACAAACAAATATTGTATGAATTATTTGAAAAGATGGTGCACATGAGTTTCTCACCAGCTCTTCTCATGATGCAATACCATAGAAATCTTAATATTATGGCAATAGAAATGTCAAAGACGCGTGACCTTGTCGCCGCGCATCTGTCTAGTCAAACACAAGTGCGAGTTGAGGAATTGTCGTCTTAATGTCATCGCAAAAAGAATAATTTTGTTTGCAGGAATACAAGCGCATTTGTCTAATCGAACACAAGTGCGAGTTGAGGAATTGTCGTCTTAATGTCATCGCCAAAAAGAATAATTTTGTTTGCAGGAATACAAAAAGTGGTATTTGAAAACCGGCGACATGCGTCCCAGTGTTAAAAGATAGTCGATAGCATTTCTATTGACTAGTTATTAAGATTTCTATGTGCAATACCCATCGGAGCTGGTACTTGGATTGATTTTAATTCATATCTCTAAGATAATAAATAATATATCTCAATCTAAGCTCCGGTGCAAATCATTTTATTACAATAAGTATTATAATTTAGTTAGATAAGTTTTATTTTAATTTTATATTTTTTGTATTTTGATGTTTGTTTCGACGTGTTCAAGCGCCCCTTGGGCCCATGGAAATAAATGATTTGATTTGATTTGATTTGAAACTGGCTCAAAAATAATTTGAAATGACAGCGAGCCCGAATATCAGTCCTACAGAAACTAGATTGTGGGTAAGACTGTGAGAGCTTTAAGACTGACAGAAGCACGCAGATTATGTAGGTACATGAAATTATTAAAATAATGGGTAGCGAGAGAGGTCTCCTTAGGTCACTGGCTTCACAAACTAAGTTACAGCTGCTTTTAACGCTAGGGTTTGTGGTTTGTTCTTAGTAATAAATATTAATTAAACTTACATTAGTCCTACAAACTAGTTTAGTAGATGACATTGAGACACTCACTGCAAAACTGGGGAAAATTACAGAAAGTGTGGACTTTTTACCTTTAGAATCATTGTATTTTTTATCTACATATATATAAAAATGAAACCCATTTTCCGTTGTCACGACATAGCATGAAAACGGCTTGACCGATTTGGCTGATTTTTTTTTGTCGTTTTCTAATACTCTGTACAAGGTTCTTACGGAAAAAAAATATATTAATAAATTTTCTCTAAAAATATAAGTGAAATTATTGAACCCTACGGAATAAACACTACTATGAAAATAAATATTTTGTTATTTATTTAATTAAATTAGTAAAGTCCTTCCCAGGTATGACGAGACCAGGGAAATAGGTATTCATTTTTATATGGAGTATATTATAGATTCCAGTTCAAATTGAATAGGTACGCATACATAAGATAGGTCAGCTATACAAAATAAAGTAGTGCATCAAATTTACGCTAAGGCGGTACGAAGTTCGCCGGGTCAGCTAGTATTAAATAAACATTATTACTTACTCTCAATACAAAACCTAGATAAGATTAAAACACGAGTGTGTCTAAAACGTTTGAATGTTTTAATTTAAAGTTTATGGTATTAAATGGGAGTTTTAATACAGATTAGGCTTACAGAGTTTAACCCTCGTAAATATGATACGCTACAATGAATATGATAACAACAGTGTAGTATTATACTACACTGTTTACTAATAAGAAAAGGTTTCTACAGTCGAAGGTTGCAGTAAACACCAAACGCAGTTTACTTAGAATATGATTTTAATTAAAATTAGGCAATTACAATTAAAACTTAATTAACATGATTACTTTTCGAAGTGTGAACAAATAATAATGTTTCAGAATATATTAGGTTCCCACAGTCGCGTAATTGACGTCATACGCTTTAAGTTTCGCTGACAATGCATCGATGGCCGCGCGCAGCGTTGAGCTTGGAGACCGCTACCGTTGCATGTTGTTAGGGTTCCGTAACACCTCCACCCATAGAACAGCGAGTATGGAAGACTTTGGTCGTGAATTGAGCTGTAAGTTGATCATGGTCAGTAGGTTTCATCCTATCCAAAATTGTGTTCATTTCTTTTAGTTCATTTCCTTTTGATATAGGTATTCAATTTCTTCTGTCTGTACTTGCGGTATAACAGGGCGATTACGACAACGCTTGCACTGAGAAATACTGTATAAAGGAGAATTGTCGTATGGTACACGCTGTCATCTATTTCATCATTCGCGCTTACTGGTGGTTGCAGAGACATCTCTAGTTTGACATAGGCGGCTTGGCTTTGCATGGTTGGACTCGTTTGCTGAGTGTCGATTAGTTGCTGCATGCAGTCTTGTGGGTTTTGATTTTAAGACGCTGCTTGTCCTGGCAAAGATACCATTTACTCGACCTCGGGCATTCAGCCTCTATGTACTTGACCTTTTTCTCATGAAGGATTAAGATTGGATAGGGCGGAATCAGAATTTCATGGTTACGGTTAGGAATTATAGATAATTAATATAAATCATACGTAAGAGGTAAGATTATTGGGAATTTATATACAACTATTTGATTGCCTACGTAATAGGATCATATTTTAAGTATAAAAAATGTATTCTTTAATATCTAAATCTACCACACTTTGATTAACGTACAAGTTACTAACATTACTAATCATATAACTATAGTATCTGAATTTAAAATGTCACGATACACAGTATAACTTTGAATAAAACCTATTTGCTAATTTAATTAACTCATCAGAAACAGACTCTACGTTATCTGTTAGAATCAAAAGAACTTGACCTTAATGTGCGTATTTAACTAACTCGTAGTCTCACCTGGCTATGCTATTCTGATACTATTATTTTTATATATCGTGTGGACCAATTTTTAGGTAAATTAACATGATTATTATATTCAGTTATTAATTTGTGTTCATTATCCTGCAGAGATTTTATGGCTTGGTTATAGTGCTGTGCATCTGTATAATCTGTATAATCAAGGTTACCCGTGATAGCTTTTATCACTGAACCGAGACCATCTACGAGACCCCTTTTACACGAACGGTTTCAAATTATTGCAGTTGCTGTAGAACGCTTACAAGTTTGTATTTATATATGTATTTCTATATATATATGTATTTCTTTAAGTATTTTAAATGACTTTCAAATAAGGAGTTAGTTTTTGAGTGTAGATCGGGCCTTATATCTTCTAATTGGTTTATTAATGATTCAGAACTGGACTCAAAAGAAGGTGAATTACCAGGAACGGCCTGTAACAATGTGGCACTTTTAGGTACTCTCTTAAGCCTAGACTTAGCAATTGGGCCCAGTTTACGTTTAGTGTAAATGTGGATTGGAAGGTCTGCCGTAACTTCATCTGGTGTATAACAAGGTGCTAATTTTTGGTTTCTTATGAACACCTGTTGTTCTGGAGAGTGTTCAACTACTGTTTCACGAATCTTATTACGACTTTCAATTATATTTTGTCTGTGTATATATGGATATCTATAGCTCTTAGTATGTACTGGAGTCTCATCTACAGTTTTAATTTTATGTTTTATTCTATTGCTGAATGTTAAAGGTTCACCCTCAAGGTAAAACACATCGGCATAACTTGCACAAAGATTATGTAAGTTGATAGTTTCTTCTGGATTTAAATGATCAGAACGTAGACGAGATAAAACGGTTTTAGCACGATCTGATAAGATTCGTGTACTATTATTTTCTAAATTATATATTTCAGCTTTAATTGGTTGGTCCATGGAAAAAATTATATCGTTACATGTAGTATTTGTAATTTCTACCCAACCGCGACTAGAAATTACTGAAGTGAAACAGTCAGAAATTGAACAGTTGCATATAACCTGATTTTCCACTAACACATCACCATCTTGAGTGTTGATAGGCAATTTAACTAACTTAGAAGAATTTGCAGGTATTATTTCTTCATACCAATTAGCATTTTTGGAATCGTAAAAATGTATCGGCATATGTGCATACTGAGTTTTTAATAATTTATTCTTAAGATCAATGTTAGCACCCCAAGAATTTAATAAATCTAAACCTAATAACCCATCGAAAAATTGATGAAACTTGTACACGGTCAAGGTTACGTCATTTTGAATATTGTATTCTTGGAAGCACGGTAAAGTTACAGAATAATTGCACTTGGTACTAGCGTGAATATTGGTTACTTCTATCGGATCGTAATTCAAAGGTATATTATTAAAGAATTTTTCGACAGCATCAGGGCTAATGAAAGATTGATTGGCACCAGTATCAATTAAAAATTTTAGTGGAGGGTATAAAAGTTGAATATAGCCTAATTGTCTCTGAATGTGAAGGTTGACCTCTATTTTGGCTTTTCTGATTTCGGGACCGTCGGAAGTTTGATATGATTCGTTCATCATATTTGGTTCATTGTGAGGAGTCGTATTTGGCTGCTCATAATTACAAAAGTATTCTGGATATTCATCATAGTTATAATAATCAGCATAATAGTAATTATCATAAATATAGGAATCGCCATACTCATTAATGTTAACATCGCGCGTATTAAAGTAATTTCTGGCAGGCGGATTTCCAAATTTACACCAATCACTTCCAGTTGGTGATAGTGATTTTGGTACAAAATGACCAACTCGATTAGATTGACCTTGAAAATTATTTGACCTTGAAGGATCGGGCACATTAAAATTAGATTTATTCAATTGCATGTTAAAAGGTGTAGGCTTAAGTGTAAAATTATTCAATGGTAATTTAAAATTATTATAAATGGGCATAAGTTGCTGAAAGTCTTTCTTACTAGAGCCACCTTCACTTCTTTGTTGCAAATATAGAACATTGAGTTCCTCTTGTACATATTCGAGAGCTTTCTCCATAGATTTGGGACGCATACAGCGTATTCTGTATCCGAGAGGATCTTTTAAACCTCGCAAATACGCCTGAAGGGTAAGCTTTCTATAAAGTACGCGTTTCGCTTCTATGGTTGTAGCAACTGATTCGTGTAAAGAAATATATGTCATAATTGTACTAAATAAGTTTTGACAGCGTTCATAAAATTCTTGCGGAGTACTAGAACCTTGAATTTGCAAGGACAAATCACTGTATAAAGCAGTCTCGTCACGATGGTCAGCAAAATTATTAATTAATGCACTTTTAATACCTTGCCAACTGTCTGGCACGCCGTTTGAATTCATTAATCTAGCTGCAGAACCCGAAATTTTATTTAATATGCCATTGATCAAGGCTGAGTTATGTAATTCGCATCCAGGATCATTTTTAAAATAATGTAACACTAATTGATCACACAAACTTATAAACCGGGTTAGCACATCTGAATTCCCGTCAAAATCTGGCAATAGCCTTAACGATTTAAAAATAGTATCAAGTCCAGAGTCAGCCATTCTAGTGTCTTCTAAATTCCTATGTTAATCTATAACCTTGAGTCTATTAATTATTCTATCACAAGAATTCTAGAAAATTTTAATAACCTAAAATAGCACACACATTAAAAAAGAAACACTAAAAAAAATTACTATACTAAAAAAAAATATATATTCACATAAAAAAATATAACACGAAAAACTACAAAAAAATCAAGTGAATAATTTTATAAGGAATGAAAACGGAACCCGTTTTATGTATGCGCTGCTAATGTTTCATTAGTGGCATAACATCACGCCTCTCCTTCAACGGGTAGGCAGAGTTGTATAAAATTTAAAATTAATTAAAAAGTTATGTAAAGTTAATTAGTAACTAACAAATTAAATCGAGAAACACTGTATCTAGGTATAAAAAAATACGTAGATAGGTACATACATAATATAGTAAACTTTTTAAATAGAAAATAATTCACGATGAATTAAATTTCGTATTTAAAAGTAAAGGATTATGAACTAGGAAGGCAAGGACTGAGAAAGTTTCAAAGTACTTACATAATTATAATTATCTGCACTGGTATTTCGCCGAATCGATTTCTGGATTCACCTCGACTATAGACGACTTCGTAGATTCGGTGTACTCGTAACTACATATTATGTAGTATTTTTCGAGCTTCCTAATGACTGCGCCAGTAAAGGTTTCTACAGTCGAAGGTTGCAGTAAACACCAAACGCAGTTTACTTAGAATATGATTTTAATTAAAATTAGGCAATTACAATTAAAACTTAATTAACATGATTACTTTTCGAAGTGTGAACAAATAATAATGTTTCAGAATATATTAGGTTCCCACAGTCGCGTAATTGACGTCATACGCTTTAAGTTTCGCTGACAATGCATCGATGGCCGCGCGCAGCGTTGAGCTTGGAGACCGCTACCGTTGCATGTTGTTAGGGTTCCGTAACAAATACTATCTTTTGTATGGCACTCTGAGTTTATAACAAACTGCCAAAGAAATTATTAGAAATAAGCCCACTAAATAAATTTAAAATTAATTTGAAAAAAATGTTTATTAGTAAAGCCTATTATAGTGTTCAAGAATACTTAGATGATAAAATTAGTGGCAATATTACTAGTATATAGAAAAATAATAGTTTTAATTATGTAGTTATTTATCTTACTTCGTGTTTTTATACAATCTTTATTGTTTTAATTTGTTATTCTTATTCTTGTGTAAATTTTATAATTTGATATAAATAGTTTACAAATAATGATAAATAGATTTAAGTATGATCTGTTATTGCATGCCTTAGGGTAATATATGGTGGTCTTTACTATTTTATAACATCTATGTATACCCATATTTGCAATAAAAATATTGAAATTTGAAGTTTGATGTTTGAACACACAAATTATATTATGACGCGCTAGCATCTAGAAAAACAATAAATTTAATGACTACCTTTTATAAAAATATTTTCAAGTTAAGTACTTTTACTGTCAAATATGCATTTCATATCTTGCAAGTGTATCAATATCCTAAAAGCTGTAAAGACTCGGTTTACAACTTGTTGCTGCTAAGATGTGTCAGAGCAAGCTTATACATTGTTGTGTTTGCGTTAACTTTCTTCAGCCGCGTCGCGGCACCGTCGCTTTTGAGTTCCATGGTTTCATGCAACAATCCAAAGATGCAAGCGTTTAAGTATCAAATTATTTTCGTGATTAATATATTTATGTCTTCGAACAGTGCAACTTGTATATGTAGTATATAGGCACTGTATTATTGTTATTATTCTGTATTTATTTTTATTATCTAGTACCTTAATTCGATTTTTTATTTTGATTTAATTTTTAATATTGATTTGGTGTTCTAATAAATAATTTTTACTTTTTTTCACTTTTTTTTACTTTTTACTTTTAAAAGCGGCCGTGGCGCAATGGATAAGGCACGTCTTACGATCAAGAGACCGCGTTGGGTCCGAATCCTGTCCATTATACCACGGACGAGAACTTCGTCCTAATACTAGCTTAGCTAATAGGGAGGTTAACAAGAATACCAGTAATTTGTATTTGCAAAATACTAGTTACGTCATTAAAAAAAAAGAAAAAAGAAACTTAACGATTTATTTACAGAGGTGTGACCTTCGACTTAGCAATCATATAATATATGGTCTCCTTTTCAGCTATCGCTGCTATTTGTAATGCCACAAGCTAATAAAATTAGAAACAATCAAAGCATCATGTAAAGGGATGTAAGACAGCTGGTGGCCACAAACGATGCAACTTGGTTGAAACTGTAATGATACTTATATTTTAAAATATTTAAACTATTAAATCCGTGTCATTATAAATTTTGTACTCAACTTTTAATTTATAATGTAATCAAGCCATGCAACGCGCGTGATTAATGAATCTACGTACTAGATTAGAAACTAGTCGGCAAATCTTTATTTAATTTAATTTTAGACATACCTAGATTAAGATAATTTGTATTATATTTTCAACACAATGTTAAATTGTTAAAGAAATAAATGAAATGAAATGAAAAAATCCTGGTTAAAATAACGTGAGTATTCTCAATAATAACATTTTAATATGTTTAGTAATGCACCACGACCTCTTTTTATAAGAAACCCCTTATCGTTTTTTCTGTAGATTTCGGTAGAGAGAGTCAAACATTTTTATTTAAATACTTGCCGATAAAAAAAGGGACTTACCGCAAAGGGTTGTCGGTAAAAGTTTTTATACAAGTTTGTTTGATGTTAAACATGGGTATTGACGGAGTGAGTTATTGTGAGAACACGGTCAGGGTTACTGTGAAGTTTGAACACCGTGTTGAGGGAAAAATGGTTTATTGATTTTTCAACAAAGGTCTGATGCTTGAACTCCTTTACATGTGTTTGTAAAGCCGGGTTTTCACAGTCCGAGTGGACTCAGGTGGAGTGAAAACAGGTAATTCGAGTCGACTTAAATTGTGTTCTATGTTGACAGATTACTCGGATTTAGTTATAGAACATATATAAATGGCGTGAACTAGATAAGAAGTGTAATGAATGTGACACTATGCAATTTATAGAATTATAAATATGAAGAGAAGACAGTTTTGTGAAATGTTAAAAAGAAAGAAATATAAGAATAAAGATGTCCGAAATGCGGTTACACAACCCTTAAACTAAACCGATATCCCTATATTAATATGTATAATTAAGTTTTAAGTTATTTATCTTTGGGTCTATGCAACCTGAAAATAAAAATGAATTTAATTGAATATGGTTGATTATTACATGGCTTTAATTTTCGCTCCCGACCTCTGTTTACGAGCAAATTTGTAACTTTTAAATTATAAAAACAATATTGTTTAATGTTTTAAAACTATAAAAAAGCTATCTTTTGTACTAAAAATCTTGTAACTCTTGCTGGAAACAACGAAATAAGTAACATAGAAATTCATTTTGCAAAAATTAGACAACGGGTCTAAATCGCGTAATTATTATAAAGGTAAACAAATACCTATGCTTGACGTTTTTAATGACTTGCATCATAAACTGGTATATGTTTTATCTTTGTATTCCGAAGTGTGATAAATGGGAAGATCGTAAATATTAAAGGAAAATGCAATAAATTCTGCCCTAGGTTCCTTACATGACGTAAATTAACTTTGAAATAGATTTTTTATAAATATTACTCTCAAAGGGGTAAATTAGGGGTTGAAAGTTTATATCGAGTTTAAAATGGAAGATTGTAAATTTTGAAGGCAATTGCATGCAATTCTTCACATAGGTTTCTTACACGACATAAATTAACAATTAGATAGATTTATTGGCATTGCCACTCCCCAAGAGGTTTAAATTTGGATCGAAAGTGTTAAAGGGCAGTTCGTCAATTTTATAGGAAATACCACGGCAATGTAGCAATAGCTGAGTGGCAGACCGTTGGACAGCGAAGTTAAAGGTCTCGGATTCGAACCCACGGCACACACCGCTCATCTTTTCGAAGATATGTGTGTATTTATCATATAAATTATCGCTCGCTAACGGTGAAAGAAAACATCGTGAGGAAACCTACATGCCTGAGAGTGCCTAATAAGTGTTTGAGGGTGTGTGAAGTCTACCTATCCGCACTTGGCCAGCGTGGTGGACTATGGCCTAACCCTTCTTATCATGAGAAGAGGCCTCGGGCCTCTTCGCAGTGGGACATGTATAAATACAGGGCTGCTATTATTTTATTATTTATACCACGGAAATATTGAATTACACGCGGGTGTAGTCACGGCCAACAGTTAGTATTAAATAAATGTCTATTTCATACAAAATGAAAACAGCTAAACTAGGTCAAATCTGGTGTGGCAGTTTGCTCGCTGATATCATTGTACTTGTGTTTGAGTGAGCACATTCAGCTGCCCAACGGTTGCAGGCAATAGATATTTGTTTGTTAGAATGTTAAAAAAGTATTTTTCATTATTATTTGACGTTGTTTAGTAAATAACTGGCGCAAACAACAACACTAACTTTTAAAATGCTTCGATTTGCTATTTTTATTTATTTTATTGGAACGAAGTTAAATTTATTTTATTTGTCAAAATGTAGTTTTCACAGGTGTGTTAGTGACATTCAGTACTGCACATTTTCCATCTTACTAAAATATAATAAATACACATAAACTTACTAAATAAGCATATAAAACTTATAAACTAAAAATAATAATTAAACATCTACACAACATAACAGAATAGACAGAAAAAAATAGATCATTGCCATTTAATATTTAAAACCTTATCACAGAATAAAAACATTTTTCATTTAAAAATCTAAATAATTGATTTCTAAATTTATGTTTTGGTAAATTACGGTCATCTTGAGGTAATTATAGACACGACCTTCCACAGCACAGCTTCTACTGAATACAATTGGAACACCAGTGTCTCATATAAACAGTAACAGTAGCATTATTTTTAATATAGCATCTTTCAAATAAATATGTATTGAAAAATGAGTAGTATACCCTTTTTATACCTTTTCAATAAAAAGGAGTCTAATATTATTTATCAATTCATTTAATATTTGTATCACCTTAAAGCTACTGAAATATCAACAAAATAGATCTATTTATGAAGCCTTCAATTTAAATTTAAACTCCATTCAGCAAATCCAATTTCGCTTCAGACTCAAATACTAGGATTTTCACTTACCTTCATATTTTCTATTTGCCTCTTTATATCTACAAAATCGTTCGTTCATTTCCTTTACCATGGATTTCGTAGACTTAAACTTAAGAAGGTTATAGTAAAATATATTAAGGAATCAATATTATTTTATTAGGGCCTGGTTTCAGAGGTTATGGATAGATCTTATCCCCAATTTAACATAACCTGATCTAATATAAAAGTGACACAAGTTACACTTGAAAAAAGAACACAGCTGTGACGTCCAATTATGAGTGTTTATTTATTTATTTATTTCATACAGGCAGTTCACAGCTTACAGGCAGTAGGTAAATAATTTACATTGGAACAGTACGCCAATTACGAAGTAAAAAGAAGAGTAAGAGTCTTATCCTGCGAATAAGGTTTATCTAACACCTCTGAAACTGGGGCTAAAAGTAAATATTAGTTTTTGTTGTGAATTAATTAAATACATCATAAAATAAACGCAATTTAATTATTTTCTTTTTTTGCAAAGAAACCACAATTATACCTGATAATGATTGCTTCGTGAGTTATACTTTGAATAAGCCGATTTGGTTCTATTCACAAAACGTCTCAATTTTACTGTAGGTATGTTTTGATGAGACTACAAAGCGAGTTCATAGTAGAGGTGATATCGAGAAACCCCTAACGTGCTAATCAGAGTACATACCTCGTTAGATTCCTAGGTCAACGATTTGTAGAAATGGGTAACCTAGATTCTACACAGGCGATAACATCTATAAATCGGACCACATGTGGTCACACATGTCTTGTAAGAAACGGCCATTTTTCATGTTCGGAGATCAATTGATTCAAGTTAGCTATTAGTGAGAATATTATAGAAGAAAAAGTTCAAATTTCGTGAGATACATTTTATTGTTCTTGGTAACGTGAATAAATATTATATTTATGTTTGTTTATTTATCCCGAACATACCAAATACTACCTCTCTAGCATAGCTACGGAAAAAAAATCCTTCTCTTACAAACAATTCGTATGGCAAATTAAATTTTCAAAACATCAATGTACATTCAATGCTTTACTAAGTTACGATGCATAATAATATTCAACATATGTTAGTATATAGTATTAAACCCTGAAGCTGCACGAGGCACTACACAAAGAATAAGAATAAGAATAAGAATAAGAATAAGAATAAGAATATTTATTTGCGAGAAACATGGTTTACAAAGGTTTTAATAAATAAAGTTTTATTCAGCATGTTTCGCCGTCAATACGGCATGCAAAAATTTAGTAATGAATTAATAATTAGATTAATTAATTATTTAATACAATGATAAATTACTTTAGAATTATGAATAAATAACATTAATAACATATCCACAGTACACAAAACATTATTAAAAACATATTTATTATAATTTAGCGTTATGTCAATTGTAATCATAATATTTAAAAGTAAATGTCAGAACAATAATTGAATAATAATAATAATAATGAAGATACACAATTAAATTAATACATTATGACCTATATGGTACTTTATAGTCAAAGAACTCATTAATTGTGTAGAAGCATCGTTCTATTAACCATTGTTTTAATTTCTTTACAAACAGTCTTTGCGGTAGCTCACGTAATGGTTGTGGAATTTTATTATATATTTTAATACTCATTAAAAAACAGTTCTTGTGGTGAAGCGTGGTTTTACATTTTTGCATCACAAGCTTTGATGGGTCTCTCTGACTAAACACATTGTTATCGTTATTTTTTTTAAACAAATGTGGGTGTTTTCTGACAAAAAGTCCAGTTTCCAGAATATAAAGACAGGTAAGTGAGAGAGTCTTTGTTTTAATAAATAGTGGCCTGCAAGAGTCCAATGGCCCGGCATTGCATATCGCACGCATACATTTTTTTTGAGCAACAAAGGCTTGGTTGACTAGCGTAGAGTTACCCCACAGTAGCAGACCATATCTCAACACCGACCCCACGTAGCCATGGTAAGCCATGATTGCTGCGCTTTCTGAGGCTATCCTACGAAGATTCCGCAATGCAAAGACAAACTTATTTATTTTCTTGCACACGTTAACAACATGCGACTTCCAATTACAGAAGTTATCCACTGTGACACCCAAAAATTTTAACTGATCTGTACGCTCTATTTCATTGCCATCATATTTTATGGAAATATCACCAACATTCATTTTATAATTTGAAAATTGAATGTATTTAGTTTTGGCAAGATTGACAGATAAGTTATTCTGTTTTAGCCATTTAACAACGTCAGATAGAGCATTGTTTACCACTATTTCGTGACTTTCTTCGAATTTACATTTATCAGGTATGACAATAGAAATATCATCTGCAAATAATATACACTGATGGTTAATGATGTTGGGGAGATCCAAGAACAGAAAGCCAAGAACAGAGCGGATGGAGGAGCATTGTCAGAGACAAAGTGATACACCAACGGGGGAATTACGATCCTCAGCAGTGAGGAATACGACACGAGGAGAAGGAGGAGTATTTACCCTTAAGTTCCCACTTACCGTCTTGAAGATGCACGGGTAATTTCTTCTGCTGCAATTGTTCAACAAATAAGCGAAATTCGCAAGTGCATTTCCTTGTGTGGGATCTTTTGGCAATATATATCTGTAGGTAGGAAAGATAAGTACCGCGCTGCAAATTCTCAGGTTTCTCGCTATGTAACATTGCAGGTATTAGAAGAGTTAAATTATATTAAACATTTAAATGTAATGAAGGCAATAATACTGAGGCAACTCGTTCTGCTGGCTTATATTTCGGTCAGCGACTTAGTATCGCAATACAATGCGGTAATGCTGCCAGCATTTTGGCAACGAGGCCTTCGGACAGTGACTTATTAAGTTTAGATTAAGTTATTAGACTAGTTTAATTGAAAAAACCAACATGTATATTACATACATACATACATACATACGGATCGAATACAGAACCTCTTTTTTTTTCTGAAGTCGGTTAAAAAATAGTTACATCTTTTGCTAGTGGTAAGTGGTATTACATTCGCTGTATTATATTTAGTTTTTTTAGGACCTATTCTTAATGTCGGCCCTGAAAACAGTGCAGTAAATGTTTCACTTTCTTTTTAATGTTATCAAGTTTGACAATATTTCTTTTTATACTTATTAAAGCTGAACCAATACCAAAATTACTAAGGAGAAAGCTTCAGGATAATCATTATAAAACACCTAGAATTATCAATTAACAGTATTTGGGGACATTAATTAAAACAGTGAATTCCCAAGTGACCATCATAACGCCTTTGGTGCGCCATGACAATGTCCATATCGTGTACGGTCATAACATTTACGGAACGGCAGTAAACACGGCATCATTGGGTTTATGGAGATGTCCGTCAAACCGTCTATGTCGTATACGTAATTACGGTAGATAACGCCTTGGTTATTGGGATATCCTTGAAACAGTTTCGTCTATTTACATACTTAAGAACGATATTTTGGTCCCAGAAAACAAATTAACAACCGTCAGATCCACAAGTCGATCATTGCGGAGCATTATTTGGAGGCAGCAACCAACCACTGGATAAACCAGGTTCTATCTACTGAGCGATATTATTACTCCAGAATAGTGCACGAAGCGGTTGAAATCAAGAAGTACAAAAATTTCAGAAATTTGTTCATAATTTATATCATTATTGTACATTATATTCAATTACCTAATGGAAATAATGTTTTTTTTGTGATCTAGAATTTACCTATCAGATATACCTATGTTAGAAGTCAGTGGGTCACTCAAAACTATACGAACGGGCTCACCAAGTGACGTGGGCTAGCGTTAGGCAAAAATAAATTGGTTGCGGTCAGATTAGTCGGTAGCTGCGGCAAAGGACGTAAGTTACTTAACATTTTAAGTAGGTAACTTATGTCCTTTGACGCACTTACTTACTTACTTTTGGAGTTACATTACTATCACATTAAAATTGCTCTAAATTAGTTTGGGGCAGCATAAAAGGCTTACGAAATCATATATTATGTGACCTACAATAACAGGAGTACTCAATTATATTGCAGTGTTTTTATTTTTTCCAACATTTTCAATGTAAACGCATCACATTACAAACCTTTGATTTTATCGGCTTTTAACTTATATTATACGCATGTGTTGTACATTTAAACCTTCCTTTTAAATTAGTCTATTTAAAACTGCATTAAAATGTGTTGCGTAGTTTTTGAGATTTAATTGCACATGATTATGATTACCAGTAAGGATAACAATCTGAGGTATCCAGAAAAGAACAGATTTTTTTCTGTCACCTAAAAGTGTGTTCCGAACTTTATAATAAAACCAAATGACAAATTTTCTTTTCTTTGTTGTTGGAATTTGGCAAAAAATATCCGCTACGCCAAAAATACATCATTCTATAAATCCGCAACACTTTTGCCGAGATAAGGAAAGCTTACCTGTCAAGTCGATACTTAACCTCGAGATCTTCCGTAATTCCGTAGGGGAACACTTACATGAGTTATGACCTTATGGGGAGATAAAGTACCATTACAATAAAACGTGTCGGGAGAGAAATGGAAAAAATATGAAATATAATTTGCTGAAATGTTTAGTTTTGGTCTGAATATTCTCACACTTTCGGTGACAGAGGAAGGAGCAAGCGTTTTTATTTTAAGCGTTTTTGTTTTTATAGGTAAAAGTGAAGTCATGTAACGACGTAACATACAGTTGAGAAATTTAGTGTCCTGGCCAGAGACCGTGACCGTAGCTTAGTGGTTAGGTTAGGTTAACAGTTAAATTTTCAACTGTTTCTTAGTAATGTATAGGTACTACTAGTACTTAGTAGTAGGTACTAGTACTTTCCATTTCTTAACTCAGTGCTTTCAATACTCATCTTTCTTTCTACAAAACATCCCGACTGTCCTCAAACTAAAGCTTATGCATTTTATATAACACTTTGCATTGCGGTAATCCCGAAAACTTTTCAGGTAGGTATCACTAAAATACCTTTGTTAAAACTTCTGCCTGGTTCTTTGAAAACTTGTTTAGTTGCAACTAGAGTCCCTCGGACAAATAAATGCCGCGTGAATGAGTTTGTAAGTCATTCGATACTTTCTGTTATTAATAAAAGTGATCCGAGATTTTTGACCCCGTTTGATATTTCAAACATTGTTATTAACGTGAGTTGAAGACATTATTATTAAGAATACGGTTTACTCACGTTATTTTAGCCGGGATATGCCGACTAGTTTCGAATCTTACGTAGATTCATCAACTGGGCGATTAATCGTGTTTGCACTGCAGATAATCCAAAATAAAGCATTAAAAATAGCTTACAACACGCGATTTAAAACAAACCTTAAAAATCTACATGTGCAAATAAAATTCCCACTTCTAAAAAACTTTATACTTAAAATTGCGAAAATCTTTTATTTTTACAAAAATCCACATCATAGTAATCCGCTCATCTCAAGTATCGGCAAATCCAGAATTACTACTTTACCTTACGCAACTAGTTACAACAGATACCTACAAACTACCACATCACTATTTTATAAACGAGTCGAAGGTAGATTGACTTCGTCGGGCGCGCGGCCGTAGTTTGTTCGACTAACGATTTTGGCACTATTACCCTCACTAATTAATTGTAACACATTCCTTTATTTAACTTATGGTCGTATTTTAGCTTGTCGTAAAATTTTATATACTATGTTTAATATGGTATGTTTCAAGTGTAACATAATAAATTAGTTGAATATTTGAAAACTTGTGATCAATAATGTTTGTGTTGATCCGTGAGACAATTTGTAAATGTTATGGTCTTCAAGCCTTACATAAGTTTAAACCAACTTTCTTTAACAAACAATTTTATGGTGATAAGTGTTAATTTAAACTTGATGTCAAAATGTTTTTAAAAGATGAGTCAGCCTGCAAAACAATTTTATGTTATGAGTGTTTGCAAATAGAATAAGATCATTTGTAAATCTTATGTACCTACATGTTTACTAATAAAGACATTTAAAAATCAATCAATCAAATCAATCGTGTTTCGACGCCGTCGCGCAACGTCTCGCACTGCGGCTTGATGTTGCAGAGGGGCGCGGGTGGTGGGGGGTGGGTTCGTCATCAACAACAGAGCATCTTTCATTTTGCATCTTCGAAACTAGTCGGCATATCCCGGCTAAAATAACGTGAGTATTCTCAATATTAATCAAAGATTGTTAATAAAAATATTTGAAAGGTAATTCATAACAGACATAATAACGCACACATAATAATGATTTAATTTTATATGATTATTATATCTTCAAGATCTACTGCATGAATCACTTCAAGGTCTAGTGATTAATGTTTGGCGGCTCTCACCATTTTAATTAAGGATAAAACTGTTTCCCTTCAATAATAAAAATAGCAAAAACTATGACATGAATATTTGCAAATTCTGTCATGCTGTGTGCTTTTACGTTATGACATGAAGTGAAATTTTGCCGTATGCTAGTGTCACAAACATTTACTGCGTTTTTGTTCTGGTTGCACTTGTTTTTTTTGCTGTCATTTATTTTTGCTGCCGCGGACAAAAATGTTATACGATAAAACATGAAAATGTTGTACGGCATGTCATTTATGACAAAACTAAGGTCCCGAACTACACTACAAAATGCACGTTGCATTTTTTATTGGGCAGATGCACAGATACATATCTTTATCCAATTTTACTATAAAGAAATTGAATACTAATAAGTAGTGTCCGACCGAATCTGGATTTTTGGCCGAAACCAAAACCAAATATTCAACGCCGACCCCAGTTGCGGCCAAAACTTAATAATAATAATAATATGTTTATTTGTTAGAATATTGTAGTTACAAGATGTTACAGTGTTTGGAAAGTCCATAATACTCTACCGTTTCCGGTGTACAAATATTCAAAACAATAGGGAGTTTACATAAAAGTTTAGAAATAATTAAGTTATACTATATACTAAAAACACAATCAAATTAACAAGCCTTATTCTACGTCATGTATCTCTACTAATTTAAATTTCGCATCGAATCTTTCATCTAAAAAATCTTTAGTTGAATAGTAACATTTATCTAATAGGAAATTAAATAATTTGTTTCTAAATTTAACATAATTCAAGGTATTAAAAACATCAGGTAATTTATTATATACACGAATAGCCATACAAAAAACATTATTAGAAAAAAGTGAAATTCTTTGTTGTGGTATAGACAATTTATGAATTTTTCGACTCTTTCTTATTGCTACATCATTATGTATCTCAAATAGAGTGATATTTTTATATACAAAAATACAGAGTTCAAAAATATATAATGATGGAAGGGGTAATTTTAAACTTCTTGAAAAGAGGAACACAGCTATCTAAAGGTTGGGCATTACTTATGATTCGTATACTTTTTTTTTGGGCACGAAAAATTTAAACCGAAACAAAGAATTAGAGAGCACCAAAGGCCCAAACAGTGGACCACACACATTTCAAACTGCCTGCCAAAAGAAACCTGCTAACGACCGTGAATCCAGTGAGAGATTTTTTGTTGGAGAAAAATTTAACGATTGAAAATAAGTGCTTTTTGCACTCACGCACACGTCCTACGAAACAATTGCTCAGAAATTGTATGGAAAATCTGTCGTGGGCGAGAGTCCTTAGAATAAAATATCGCATGTCGTTATTGGTTCATACTTCATAGGCACAATATATTTACCACTATCCATTGGAGTTTTGATGATTGATGTGATGATGTATAATATTTTTAATTTGATGTTTACAATTTTGTTTTGTTTATTAAAATGTTATTTACTGAAATCTAGTATAGTATTGCTGGATAAAAAAATTTTAACTAGATAAAAAACATACGAATGAAGAAAGAAAAGTAGATTTACTAACGTTTAAAATATTTTATATGGCAATTTAAAAGGCTGTATAAGTTTCGCCCAAAACGACATGTACGGCCGTTTTTTTACTGAAGCCGAAACCTAACCTTTGGTCGGTAACTCCTAATAAGTAATATTGGTTATGCACCCGCATCCAATTGTTGATAATTTATCGTTGAGATTCGCAAGAACGTGTATTTGGATTTTCAAAAATGTTAAAGAAACACAATTTGTAGCACATGGTTCCAATACCTATATAAGAAAAGGCATGGTTTCATGTCAGTTAACAACGTTTTTATAGCAAGAACGACAATCAACGAACGGAAGCATGAACAAAATACGTTTGTTCTTTTATATTATAGCTGATACTTAACAAGTCAACACGAGGCGGAAACATACAAAAAACACGAAATTTTCTTATATGAAATAAACATTTGTACAGCAAAATATAAGGAATTGAACCTTAATTAATTTAATTTCGTGAATGTATTGAGGATGTAGGTACACGGGAGGGAAACGACAGCCTAATAAAATTACATTTGTACATACCTCTTAGGTTATTTTAGAAGGTTTTACTTGTTTACCGCGCGAATACATTAACAGTATTATTGATGTATTCGCGCATGTATTATTGATTGATTAATAATATTTTAAAGTATGTTTATATCTACAAATAAAAAAAATATTCTCGCACATTAATGCCTTTCATGTTTTAAAACACTGATCTCGGATTATTAATGAGTATTTACTGTAAATTTGTGTGAAGGAAAATTAATACCTACTTGTACTTAGTTACTTTTATCTAAGTCTTAGATATTGACATATACATAATTAATCATTTTGAAAAATTGACTAGGCGTGGATTTGGACTACTGCCACTTTTATTGCACACAATAATAATTTATAAACTGCAACGGCAAATCTCCTTGGCGGTGGAGAGTTTTGAATAATTAAAATATAACTAGAAACTTATTTTATTATTAATTAAATTAATATCATTGTTATTAAAAAAAAAACATATTCTGATCGAGAAAAATCTTCCGCATTCGAATGTGGATTTGATCCAAAATCATCAGCCCGAATTCCTTTTTCCCTTCACTTCGATGCAAAAAACTATTAAAATTAAAAATTGTCGGACACAGTGACTGGGTTTTTAGTGTCCGAATTGACGTTTAGTCGCAAAATGACTTTAACACAACTAAGTTGTAGTAAATACTTACTTATCTTATTATAAGTAAGTTTTTATTAAAATTATTTGTCTTGTATACTTTAGTCTGGTACTAAAACTAACAACATGAGTAGTAAAATTGTGTTTGTATTGGATGCAATTTATCTAAAAGCCGGATAACACCTTTTATTAGTACTTTCCACTGTAGGGAAAACCTGCTCATGGGGCATTGCATCAACAAATAACATCAAAAGTGAGTGGTCCCCTACAAAAAATATGGCTCACCTGCTTTCATATCCGTTGTCTCCTGCCATGTGTACATACACGTCAAGATCTAATGCAGGCAACTAAAAAAGAAGTCGTCGTTGCTGTTTTTTGGGCTAAAACTGTATAAAATAAAAAACTGTATAAAGGAAAAAGTAGTGTCCAAATTGACGCAAAAAAATATAAAAAATAAAAACTGCCAACTCGGACACAGTGACCGAGTTTTTTGTGTCCGAATTAATATTTAGTCGCAAATGACTTATAAAACAACTAAGTTTTAGTAAGTACTTACTAATCATTATTAGTTAGTATTTAAAAACTTAGTTGTGTTGTATACTTTAAGTCTGTTACTGAAATAAATACTATGAATACTAAAATTGTGTTTATATTGGATGCAATTTATCTAAAAGCCGGGCGTAGGGCGTGTATTCGCGCTATTTGTCACCACCGTCCGAGTGCTTGCTTCTTTTTGTCGATGTCATACCGGAACATACATAATATGGAGCAATATGCCGGTTTTTGCAAAAATAACTAAGATTTATGTATCGCGTCAGGAGCCTTTTATTAGTAGAATGTTTTGGGAAAACATTTACAAGGGATACTATAAATTATTTATTTTTTCTACAAAATAAAACTTGAACTTGAAACTTTTTGTTTTAACCATCTTAATGTCTAAAATATTTGAAAATTTTATTGCATCTTAATAAGGACGCTTAAATGTTTAAATATCGATAATATTATCTGCCTACCTAGTAATTGTAGGCAATAAAAATAAAAATGTATAAATAACATATATACAATATATAACTTCTTTTAAAAACATGTGAGAAGCTAAATTGATATCCTATTATTAAAAAAAGGTTTTTACTTTTTTTTAATGGAAAAACATCATTACAACTTACACACAAGAAACCATTTCTTATTAGACAAAGTGCAGTTCTATACACATATTTTATTTCTTGTTTATCTTTATAAGGCTTGAATCGTTTCATCGCTTAGTCCGCTTTACTTATTATTTAGTTTTATTCGTCTAACTTTGTACTTTTTTCCATTTCATATAGCAGCACCATAGAAATCTTAATAACTAGTCAATAGAAATGCTATCGACTATCTTTTAACACTGGGACGCATGTCGCCGGTTTTCAAATACCACTTTTTGTATTCCTACAAACAAAATTATTCTTTTTGGCGATGACATTAAGACGACAATTCCTCAACTCGCACTTATGTTCGATTAGACAAATGCGCTTGTATTCCTGCAAACAAAATTATTCTTTTTGCGATGACATTAAGACGACAATTCCTCAACTCGCACTTGTGTTTGACTTGACTGATGCGCGGCGACAAGGTCACGCGTCTTTGACATTTCTATTGCCTTATTATTAAGATTTCTATGAGCAGCACTTACGTTGGAAAACACACTATCAACATAAAAACAAAAACCTATCAAGCTATTCGAACAAAAATTCAAAACAAGCATTCTGCAATTGTGGTTTTGGTAACTATTTCCTGTATTGTTTGTTTGATGTTATTACCTTATTTAAACAAACAAATGGTATTTGGGTCTATATAAAACGTAAATATCGTAAACAAAGGTCGTAATTGCATAGCCTCCAGATTTTTGTAACAGAAGAGGGTTATTCGGAGCAAAAGCGAGGGTTTTGAATATACAGGTCTGTGGTTTGAACGAGTAATATTGTCTATTCGATGATCCCACAACGGACGTTGCGCTTTATCTCTGTCGACCTGACAGCTCATCTCAAAAATAATTGGAAAAACGCCAAAATAGGCAAGTGAAAATAAGTAACCGTGAACGTGAGAATCGACGTGGAACAGACAGTCCGATAAATGAGTCTATGATAACATTGTGGCTTTGTTATAGGTGAGGATTCTTTGTAATTAGGTGGCTTAAATATAATATAGAATATCTGTTTTCTCTAAACTTTATAGTTTATATTTGTAAATATCTTGTTTAAGGGTCGGCTAGTAGGTTGTAAATTCACACTGAATTTAGTTTACTAAATCTCGTTTAATTATCACTGCAAAATACAAATGCCGTATACTGACTTGCTGCTCACAGTTCATAAAAAATATCTTCTTATATACCCCTGTTGGTAACGAAACCATATCGCGATCTAACTTGACGCCAACGCCATCTAGTTGCAAAAATTGGTACTAAACCCCGACAAGTGTAAATTCATAATTAATTAATCGCGATATGATTTCGTTGACCTTTTTAACGTAAACATAATCGTATTACAGATTTGATTTTATGCTTTGAGTTGTAACATTTATTTCAATGGCTCGCTTTATTGTCAACATTGCCATTGCCGGGTGTTTAAGTAATTATCTGGTATGTAAATGTTAAACTGCTTCATTTGCCTAGTGATTAGCGTTTGCGCCTCTCACCGTGAGGTCTCGGGTTTGATTCCCGGGTTGGGCAAAGTGTTATTTGTAAACTATCCGTCAGGAAATTTACAATAGCAGCACGGCGTTGTGCCCAGTGGGACCTAAATATGATAGGTGATTTGTGAGTGTTCTACACATTTGCCACACCCTTCTAGGTAAAATAAGCGTGATAGTATGTTATGTTATAAAGAAAAAAAATAAAAGTACTTAAGTAAAACTTGGTAGTACTTTCGAAGTTGCACAAGCACTTATTTGCTAAACCCACTTCAAGTCAGGTCCCAGCTCTGAAACTGATAACCTAAATGGTTTGAAAACCACAGGATTTTCCTTAAATTCACTCAATTTAGTTCAGCCCTCAACCTCTAAATTAGAGCAAAGTACTTACGAAGATAATGAATAAATAATTAGGCACTTAAAGTTTGAGCAATCGATCGACGGACAAATTCTTGATGTATTAGGTAATCCGATATTCCTCAAGGGTCGTCGTCGATGAATTAAGTTGGCGTAAAGGCAAATAGTTTTGACCTTCTTTCGTTTCCGTACACATCTAACTTAATATCTGCATCTATCATTCCATAAATTTAAAACATTTATTAAAACTAAATTGTATAGTAAGGCGTACTACAGTGTAAAAGACTTTATGGAGGACAAGACTGCCTGGCAGTGACATTTATTGCTCATTCATTGTTATTTTATGTTTTATGACATTACTCTGTATTATTTTAATCCAATTTAAATGTATGGTATTTATTATTATTTTGACGTTTTTAAGTAGATAATCAATTGTATTATGAAATAAAAATATTTTGATTATTTTTATAATAATACGACCTATAGGGTTGCTATACGTCAGGATTTGTCCTCAGATGTCAAGCTTTTTGGTCCCTGTCAGGATTGCGACCTGAGTAGTGTCAGGATTTTTGGATTTAAAGCAAAGTTTTGAACTAAATTTCAATGATTTGCATAAAAATTTTGTTTGATTGACTGTTCTTTTCTTTCATAACAATCAGCTGGTATTTAGATGAAATTTAAATTTGAACGTAAAGTTCGATTTAAATTGATCTAAGCTTTGGTAATTCAAGTCATATTATTTTGATAAGTAAAATTTTAATTTATTAAATTATTTAGATTATTTTCAATTGCTCTCTAATTATAATGTTTGTTGACGTGTTTAAGCGCTTCTTGGGGTTTATGAAAATAAAGGTTTAACCTTTTGTTTTTTTTTACTAATGAATAATCTAAACTAACATTTTAAAAACTAAAACTTAATTTAATCCGAGGCGCAAGTTTACAAATATAATTTAGTTAATGGATTGATATGACGGCCACTTTATCAAAATATCAAGACTTTTTTCTAGAAATCAGGTATTTTGTCAGGATTTTATAGGCATACCATATGGCAATCCTAATCCTAACCCGAACAAAACAGATTCACAAAAACAATGCGTTGACAATAAAATTATTTTCAACATGGAATAAAACACAAGACCTGGTATTTTTTGATTTGATTTTATAGCTTTAGTTTTTTTTAACAATCAATTTTTACCTACATATCTTGATTGTATTCTACAAAGTCTGCATCATAATTATTGTGACTCTTCCTGTCCTTGAATCGCCAAGCTACTTAGTAGCGGCGAAACAACGCTATTTTCGGCAAAGTAAATGAATATTTCGTGGCTTAAAGTGTTTTATCGCGACTTGTTTGCTAAGCAATGCTTCCTCCTCCCCTAAGTCGAAGGTTTTGTAATAAATGTAAATTTTACAGTAAATTGCCTGGCTTACAAATAAGGGAGAAAAAGTTTTATGGTTATGTATGTAACGTACTGCAAATTTCCCTTGTGGTCTTGGGGAAAAGAGATTTAGAATCTATTGGCACATGATTTCCTTGGGAGTTGGTTAAGATATTCTACCTTGAGCGTTGACAGGATGAGAATAATTGAAAAACATTACATAACCTAACAGAACATCACGCCATATTACCTTGAAGGTGGCCTTTTTTTATTATTTTGGTAAATTAGTTAAAAAGTGGCCGGTAGAATTGGTTTTTCACTGAAGTCAATCATCAATCATCATCATAATTAGATTAATTATTCCAACTAAAACTAATGTAAATTAAATGGAAGGGACGATCCTGACGACAGGTCTGTGACGTCATAGTTACGGGCAGTACTCTAGGGATCTCGGCAGTTATTGCTAACGTACTATGACATAATTGGTCACATCGGTCCAATCAAATGTCAACTCTCGCACGTGCGTAAATCAATTGCGTGCACACAAATACGATTATCCACAACCTAGTCCCGAAAACCGTATTATGAGCAATCAATAGTCAGGTGCAGAAGCAGTGATAGCCGAGTGGAAGACCGTAGGACTGCGAATTCAAAGGTCACGAGTTCAAACCCACGGCACACACCTCTGTCATTAAATCGTTAAGATTCGTCTTTTTGAAGATGTGTATTTATCATGGCAATTATCGCTCGCTAATGGTGAAGGAGAACATCGTTATGAAACCTACATGCCTAAGAGTGCCTAAAAAGTACTCCAGGTCGTGTGAAGTCTACCAATCCCCACTTGGCCAGCGTGGTGGACTATGGCTTAATCCTTCTCATCATGAGACGACGGCCAAGCCCAGTGACATGTATTAGATACAGGGCTGCTTTTATAATAGTCAGGTTAATAATTTTCCAAAAAGAAAACCGAGTACAATTACAAAAAAATTTACTTAAAAGTAAGAAATACGTAAGTTATATTCAACGTCTTGCTTCATCTTTTTATAACTTAAAAGAATACAGTAAACGGCTTTTAGGTGCATAATATCTATTAAAGAATGATCGCCGTACTCCTAAACATTGAATAATCATCATCATTAGCCCAGCAACATTTAATTCTGACTACGAGATGCAAATATCCGAGTATCTTTAGGTAATAATACGAAAAACAATATGGAAGCCTTTATAATAAAATTTGAGGGTTGCCATCGATATCTCTTAGATCCCATCATCAGATCTTGACCAGATGAAAATGTTTTTATTAAAACTGACGTGAGTTTGTAACATTATTAAAATTATGAAATACGGGTGTTACTCACGTAATGTTGGTCTATTTAGTCGACCGCGGTTTCGCCTATATGTCTAGGCATTATCAAGAGAGTGCGATACGTCGCGCCTGAGTCGCAGCCAGTCAGTGCAAGACTGGCTGCGACTAAGGCGCGACGTATCGCACTCTCTTGATAATAGACCAACATTACGTGAGTAACATCCGTATTTCACAGATGAAAATGAGGATCAAACAAAACAATCAAATTAAGAACCTCCTCCTTTTTTTATGGTTTAAAAGATTTAGATTCACATAAAAATAAGTAAAATGTACTTCAACAATCCGTCCCTTAATATTTCATTAGCTACCATAATTTTAAAGCAATTAAATAATTTCAACGAAATGTAAAAAAATGCTAAAACAAACACAAACAGTTGCAACAAATTAAGCCTTCATGAAATCCCGCTATTCAATTAGGAAATGGTCGAGGTCAGTGGTTTTATAAAACTTTTAATTAAAGGCCACCATATTTTAAGCCGAAAGGAAATGGATTGAGGAGGTACAGTCGGCCAATGAGTTGGGTATGCAGGGCAAAAACTTCTACGCCATAGTAAAAACTGACTGCAATAGATATTGCAAGTTTGTATTTCATATTTAATAAGTGTAATATACCCACTATTTAGATAATATATAACTCACTTATCCATAACTGGTGTCTAAGTCTATTACTATGACTAAGAAGTTTTTGCCCTGCATACCCAACTCATTGGCCGACTGTACCTTCTTTCGATCGAAGCTTTTCTCAATTAATCTGTGGCTAAGTTCAGGCAGATTAGTTACCTAGTCACATCTACCTTTAAATATATTAATAATGTTATTTGTAATTCAAAATTTTAAGTACTACTAAGTTATGTTGGTCTATTTAATCGACCGCGGTTTCGCCATTACTTTTAGGCATCTTCAGTACGACACGTCGCACCTGAGTCGCAGACAGTCTTGCACTGTGGGCAGCGGCGTGATTATATTATATTTATTACATATAACTAGCATTAGCACAACGCACGAGTGATGCCCCTGGCGTTGCAAGTGTCTATAGGCTACGGTAACTGCTTACCATCAGGCGGGCCGTATGCTTGTTTGCCACCTCAGCGGAATAAAAAAAATAAAAAAATTACAAACTCACGTCAATTTAAATGAAAATATGTTATTTGTTACTTTATAATTATGTAAGTAGTTTGGCATTCTATCCAGTCCATTGAAATTAATCCTCTTATCCTCTTCTTAAATTATATTTTCTTTAAAATATAATTTTGTAAATACGTGGTTGCAAGATCATCATTAATTTCTCTAATATATGTTTTTTTTGCAATAGCAAGTACCTTTTAACTTGTTTTTATTTAACTTTTTTGTTTGTATGTAACATTTTTGTAAATTTTTTCAAACCAATATGTCAAATATTTTTAAAAAAATTACCAAACGGCGTAATGCCGCGATAACTAACATGTTCATACGTCATTTAACAAAGAGAGTTTTAACATGAATGAAATCTTGCCAGTTTAGAATTAATCAGATTATTTATCATAATATAGCAGGATGATGATTTAATTTTTTCATACTATTCTTTTTATTTTTCAAGTGTTATTTTTTTATTTTTAATATAGTTTTACTCATTACTACTATATCTAGCAACTCTCATTGACTCATTCTTACAATTGCCAATACCTGTATCGAGCGAAAAAAAAACAAACTTATTTCTGAACAGACGAAATTTAATTTTCTAACATTAGGCACAAAATACAACCCTCTCCATGCTCCATTTTCCCAAAAAAAACTTTTATATTCTTTCAGCCTGTTGCTGCTTTTGTTTTATTATATTAATTAAAGATGTAACGGGCTCTATGGTCAAAGTAAACTTGGCTAATGTTGTTAAGAGTTGGAGACAACTGTCACTGAAGGCGGATTGAATTAGCCGCACCTCCGCCCTTCGCTTTAAGAACGAAACAATTTAATTTGACAAACTTAGTGCTTGGGGTGACAAGACATCGTGTAACTTTTGCACGTTGTAAAATCACGTAGAGTAAAAATGACTTCTAACTTGGTGTTGGAGTGACAGAAAAAATGGCTGTTATTTTTGAGGTTTGTATTTTAATCTTTTGGTCTTTACGATCCAAGTTAGATCGATTCAAATTACTTTTTCTGTCTTTTAATGACAATGTCTACTGGTGTAATAAAAGATTAAATAAAATGGCAATTTAATATAACAGGCAAAATGTACTTCTTGGAAACACGACAGGCCTTTTTCCCTTATGGTGCTGTACAAAATGTCTCAGTTTCGTTCTTTAAAAAAGGACTCCCCCATGAAACTTTGAATGATCATAAAATTAGTTAGATTTATAGTCTACTAGCTGTTACCCGCGACTTCGTCCGCGTGGATGTCGTTTTATGAACAAAAAATGCTAAAGGTAACAATGTCAATATAACAATAGTAGGTACAACTCATGCACTTACTTACCTATCTATTACCAAACCGACCAAAACAAATATACGACAAAAACTCAAGGAAAATAATATTCAAACAAATCAAAACAGACGAATAGGAACAACTCATGTACCTACTTCGAAACTACTTCAAATTTCGAAATAATAGAAATTGCGACACGTGCGTCCGAGACAGCCCGTAGAGTTTAGCGTAATGTTAAATATCAAAATTCACCCAGTTGTTTTTAAACTTAGCGCTTTCAAACAAACAAACTATCTCCCGCGATTTCATCTGTGTGGTAGGTACATCAATAAAAAAACTCAATAACAGAAAATAAAATTCCTACCTACCTAAATAAACCTATTTCTGATAATAACTAATCTAAACTCAATAAATAAGCAAAATCCCTATAAACTAATATCTATACGAATGTCTTATCCTACCTAACAGTATTATAAAATAACGGTCCCTTTAAAACGGTAACTTTAAAATTAAAATCTATACAGTACGACTTATATAAAATAAACCTTTCGGTTTATCTTTATAAGTCGAACCGCAAAGTTAAGTTTGTATTTTATTGTATATTATTACCTACTACGACCTATTAGATTAAAAATACCCTATTAGGGAAAAAAGGAAATAAAAGCAAATCGGATTTTTTTAAAGTAAAGGAAACTATCTAACCTACTTATAACTATAAACTAAAAGAAATATCAAGTATGAACAAAATGAACAAAATTAATTTACAGGACCTAATTAATAAAAAACACTTAAAAAGTTATACGAAACAATAAAATAATTTTACTGGATCGAAAAATGTAATTCTCTATAGCGCAAATTTGTCTAATCGCATGCGTCCGACAACGATGCCTGCCGCAGATGCCGCCACACTTCGGCGAATGTACGCGACTACGACCGACGGCAGCGGTGGCGATGCAGAGCATTCGTTAAAAGGAATTTAAACTTCAAAAGCGAATGATTTCTTATCAAGTACTTAAATATAAAGATTCATGGTTTTATCTTTTAAAATTAAGAAATCCCATACAAACTTTCAACCTGTATTTCAACCCCTTCATCCCTTTTTTTTTTTTTTAAAGTAGCCTATGTTCTGTCTCAGGGTCTAAAGATTGTCTGTACCAAATTTCATCAAAATCGGTCGCGAGGTTTAAGCGGGCAAGCGTAACAGACAGACAGACAGACAGACAGACAGAGTTACTTTCGCATTTATAATATTAGTTGGGATGGGATATCAAAACATTATTGCATTTTGTTTACCTATAATTTGATATCGTATCCTATATTTTACTTTCTATGGATCAGTCACCATGCCTATTATAACATTGGAAAACCAAGCAGAAGCACCTCGAGAAATGTTGGGATTGAATATTAAAGAGCAGGCACGAGCAGTTTTTTTTTTGTATTAGAAATAATAGTTATTTATGCAACTGTTCTATAATGAAATGAGGGGTATTAAAACACGAGTGTGGGTTTATCATATGAGGCGAAACCGAGTGTGATAATAGTATCACATGAGTGTTTTAATACCTAATTATAACAGTTGCATACAAGACTTTATCTACACCCATGATATGAATCCTCTATAAATGTTCTGAAACCATAGGGTATTGTACAGTGTTGAAAAAACTCTATGTAAATTCATGGAAAGTTTAATTAGTGAGTATCTTACAAACAAACTATGTATAGGTAATAATATAATTATTTATTGTAATAATTATGTACATTTTGGATCGTACAATTATTAAAATGTATTTTTTCAATACTATCATTGAACAAAAATGGCGGGATACGTCGTCAATTCAAAAATTCGAATAAGTTTTTATTACCCGACTGCGTCAGAAGGAGGGTTATGTTTTTCGAGCGTATGTATGTATGTATGTATGTCTATTTCTTTGTGCCGCCCTACAGCCCAAACGGCTACACGGATTTTGACATATGAGGTGTCGTTGAATTCGTCGAAACAGTGATAGTGACATAGGCTATATAAATTTTCAAAATGGCGCCGGCAAATGAAAAAAAAAGGGGGGGGAGGTATGGATTTTCTTTTCATCATAGTAATATGGGTATCAAATAAAAGGCCATGAAAAGACCATTTCAAAAATATATACTTCTTATCACATTTATATTACTGATTAAACACAATTTACCAATTTATATATCGGCACGCTCGCACGCCCGAAGTGGGTGGAAGTTAGTTTGTATGTTCGCTCACGCTAATCTTGGAAACTGCCGGTTAAATTTGAATAATTGTTTTTGCATTTAATAGTTTAACTCACGATTAAGGCTCATTGATCTCAAAAAGATTTGATTTCTACAAATTAATAGATATAAAAAACATGTCGGTTAAAAGAACTAAAAAGAGTGAAATAAAGAATAATTCATTATGCAACTCCTTTTTTTTTACTCATCGAACAGCCACATTCTCATGGCATCTTTATGAATTTCAAAAAAAGAACATGTCATGCACGCGCGTTTCACTACCACAGCGCCGTAATTTAAATAAAAAAAACCCGACTGCTTAAAAAAAAGAACTGAAAAGATAAAAATATGTCAAACTAAAACTCTTTATGATGTTGCAGGCGGTGACAAACGAAGTTATATAGTAGTAACAAAGTATTGTTTGTCCCCGCCTGCAACATCATAAAGAGTTTTAGTTCAAGAACGTTTATAGAGGATTTATAGCATGGGTGTAGATAAATTATTTTAAATATCCAGAAATTATTTTTAACTCACAATTAATACTAACGCGACCGCAACCACAGACATAGTAAATGTGTTCATTTGTACAGGTTGGTCAATGATTATAACGTATACCACAACCAATTTTGACACAGTTCAGTGATATTTAGTCAATATACCTAGATAGTACAGTATTCTAACTGCGGTTAGAAAAATCAAAATTATTGCTCTAAGATTTTTAAAATCTATACAATATAAAATAAATATTTTGTTTAATTAATAATAACCCTGACTAAAAAAATTGCAATTAAAAATCAATGTTTTTAAATCTGATTATGGAAATAAAACAGTTGTATAAAGAGTATAATATTTAGTTAGTTAGTGAGTTATAATTTTGGATAATAAATAGCCTATACCTATTGTTAACACGCGCGAACGAAAGTGGTCTTATAAATCATGTCTGTGAGCGATGTATATGTGTGCGTTACGCGTTCTATGTAGCTTACCTACTATACTTTACTCTGTAGTATGACCTAACTGCGCTGTGTAGTACAACGCTAATTATGTTTGTCAACTCGTAATTAGTCTGGCAACGAGGTGAATCAAACGATTGCGACTACATGCTCCCAAAACACTAATTATGAGCTTGTACTTTATAATAATGTAACAATACACTGGAAATTGGGAAACTTAATTGTTATTGTTTTCGAAGACGCTTGTGATGTTTTGGTATAGTAATTTGTGATGCTTGCTTGTTGTTGAGAGAAAGATATAATAATGCATGATTCATGCACGATAGGGCTAATATATATATATTACCCAGAAGGGTGTGGCAAAGGTGTACCACTCAGAAATTCACAAAAGCATTTCGGAGTTGGAATTGTGCCTGGTGGATGGTGATAGGCTCAGCCCCTATCCCATGGGACCTAAAACATAACAGGTGAAATGTGGGTGTTGTACCCTTCTAGGTATTATAGGCGTGATGTTATGTTATGTTATGCTGGCATTTTAAAGAAGTACCATTTAAAAAAATGAACTAAAACCAAGTTAGGTTCGTCTAGCTAAGGTATATATGTATATATATACCTATGACGCTGGCACAAAAAGAGTTGAGAAATGTTGAGTCTAGCAGCATACAAATCCATAGCTGAATTGGCAAAGCACTTGGGGCGTATACCCAGAGGGTGCAGGTTTGAGTCCTGCTGGATTCTTAATTTTTCAACTTTAATAATATACCTATAATATAGATAATATTTTTTTTTTTTTTAAACGACGCCTGCACTAGAGTTGGCCTCCTGTTGGAGAAGACACTGGCACCCGCAACACGGTAAATAATATCGCGGTGGCCAGCGCTTGTGTATTTTTGTAAAATACCCTCTTTTGTACTAATAAAGATTTATTATTATTATTATTATTAGGATTTTTTCCTGTGTTGCGGGGGTGTTCAAAACATATATTTCACACACCCAGAGTCACAACAAATCTTTGCCAATCACACAAAGATTTTTCTCATGTGGGGATCGAACCCACAACACCAGCACAGTTAAAAGCGGCGAGGCGACCGCTTTAACCACTGCGCTATCCGTGCACTCAAATATAAAATACAAAAAGGCATAGCAAAGCTAAAATTTGCTTTAAAATATTACAAATACCCATTTTATTATTTTCTAATGTAAATAAATAAAATAATAAAAAAAAAAAATAATTAAATAACAAAATTATAGTATAGATAATGTTTAGTCCTAAGTAGACTTTCAGTACATGTAGATAGGGCCGTGTGTGTCATGGTATCATTAGCTATGCATATAAACCTAATTACTGCTAGCCAGCGATATTAATAATCTAGATATGCTGAGAATATTGTGGCAAGTAATTACACGCTCAATGAGCGATCTACACAATCAGTCGATCTGTTTGCTAATTAACACCTCTACTATTAATCAAGTGAAGTAATTCGAATTTGATTTGCTCGATTGCTCATAATTAGTCCGGTCAAATTAGACCAAAAAATAAGAGTAAAGATACATAAATTCCCACCAAGCTGAAAATCGGTAAGATTGTTTAAAATATCATTAAAAACAAAATTTGAAAGTTCCCCATCTTTCCCCTGTAAGGAAAAATTTTATTCAAGGTCAAAGGTAAAAAAAATGAGTATTTTGCGATTTTCAGCAAAACGGTAAGTTTTATCATAAAAATATTTTAAACAAAAATTGTAGATCATAAAATTATCTACAAAAAAGTTTTAAAAGTTGTAATCGTCATAATATGTAGATATGTATGTGAGTACGCCACGTATATATACATCTCTATAGTTTTAATATATGTTAAAATGTTTTACTTTATTTTTAATTCTTTTTTTTTTTTTTTTTCGCGCTAAGTACACTACCTCATAGGTGGCGAGGAAACGTGTGCATATTCTGACGATTACAACTTTTACAACTTTTTGAATCGTTATATGGTAGAAAAGGAGGAGGCCTTCACCCTCACAAGAGGGGTTCTTGCATGATAATTTTAAATTAAAGTAATACAATCAATATTAATAGGATCTCTTAATTTAATTTCAACATAAAATATTTAAAAAAAAAATAAAAAAAAATAATGCATGTAATAAATTAAATATATATTTACATAATAATTAAACTATCATATCTATTAATTTAATTAATACTAATACTTGTCATTAGAAAAGAAACAATGAATTTATATTAATTAATACAAAAGAAACAATGAAATGTTAACAGATATAAGTCAATTTATTAAGTTATTTAATTAAAAATAAATTAAATTATTGATTAAATGAAATATTGTTATAAATTTATAGATTTTAATGTATTTGATGTTTTGTTTGTTTATATTTTTGCGCAAGAAATAAAAGGCTATTTTATTTTTATTTTATATGCTAGAAAAACTCATTTTTTACCTTTGACCTTGAATATTTTTTTTTTCCTTACAGGGGAAAGATAGGAAACTTTCAAATTTTGTTTTTAATGATATTTTAAACAATCTTACCGATTTTCAGCTTGGTGGAAATTTAGGTAACTTCGAATGTCTAAATTGACCGGACTAAATATGCTGGTACTGAATGATAAATTAAACATAAACAAGTACCACGAAATAATAGCGAACTAAAATGACAGCGTAGGCGATAGGTGACTTTTCAACTTTACTAGCTTCCGCCCGCGACTTCGTCTGCGTGGAATTGTTGCTTTGGGTTAACGCTAACTTAAACCCACGACTTATTTTCCTGTGATGTTACTTTAAAACTACGATATCTCCTAAGATAATTATTCATTTAAATCGAATGATGTAAGGGCGATTTCGTTTTAAATTAAATACTTGTGATGGAATAACGTATTTACATATTTGGATAAGGATTAATATCATGTTTATAAAACACCTTCGCAAATAATGTTTCTATTTAGAAAAAAAAATGGTTAACATAAAAAAAGTTATAGTGAGATACCTTAAAAGATAGACATATAATTATGCTGTCGCGGACTTTTTTTTAGAATTTTTAAAGGTAAACAATTCCTTAATACATATTTTTTGCGAAACTTTAACAGTTTACGCCGTGCAAGCAGCGGAAGCTATCGATTTTGAAACATTTATCATTGGTGCACCGTTCATATTGTTCTTAGCGTGATGATATGATAGCCTTTCTCGATAAATGGGAAATCTTACACTGAAATAATTTTTCAAATCGGACCAGTAGTTTCTGAGTTTAGCGCGTTCAAGCAAACAAACAAACTCTTCAGCTTTATAATATTAAGTGTAGATTTAAAACAAAAAAGGGTTAGGATTCCTAGTGATTATTGATTGACGACTGTTACCATTGTTCTGTGTGGAGAATTGTTCTGGTGAGCTACATATTTATCCTTTAACATATTGTATCTAAACATAGCACGTTGTAGTGAAATGTGTCTATCAACTTATAACATATAAAATTAAATCTACAGATAAGGCGAGGCTGTCAAATTCGAAGCTTAACAAAATGAGATATTCAAGGATTACGTTCTTGAATCCCACTCACGTGCTCACATAATCACATTTATCAGTCATATGAGGCCTCGTGAACGCATTAGTTCTAGATCTTAATTGATAGTTAAGATGTTATTCCAACCTAGGTTTAGCTTCTTCTCGAATTCTATAGGTATTCAAGGATAATTACGAAATATATTGCATTCGTGGATTTCGACGCATGCCTACTTGAAAATAATACGAAAAATTGAAGTCGTCAAAATTATCAGTAACATTGCAATATTAAAATTTATAGCCTTTCATACAGGGTAGATGCGATTTAAAGATGTCAATTTGTTTTTAAATTAGCTCATTTAAAAACTTTATAATGTAAATAACTATCTATAATAACATAACTATGATATAAACATGCCTATCGTTGCTTTAATTAAAACTAAGTCAAACCGCAAATTTTCTGACCGACGCGGACGCGCCGACGTCAAGCCAGCTGTAGTTTTCACAGTAAGTTTTACTCAGGATTAATTAGTGTTAATGTGCTCATTACAGCGACACAAAGTACTGAATTTATTTTCTTGGAAGTTAAACTAATTATAGAGAAAGAAACAGTAGCTTGTGCATAAATCAGTAGGTAGTGAGTTCTTAATCTTATTTTGAAATGTTGCCTCATCTTACTTTATGTTGCGCAGCGAGCGTGTTAGTTAAGATTGTGATTTAAAAAAGTTAAAACTGAATGATGGTTGATTTATGGTTAAAAAATACCAAATAAATTATATAAGAGTAAGTAAGTAAGTAACACTTTTAAAAGAAACGTATGGTAAAGTATAGAAATAAAAGCAAAATACAGGATGTTCGTTACATCGTCTGTCAAATTAAATTGGCTAAAAGATATTTTGCATATCGATAGAAAAAGAAAAAAAAAACTGTTTATGAATCATTTTTTTTAAAGTTTATCCGTAAATAAAATGGATATGTGTGTAGTTGTCATATAAATTATCGCTCGCTAACGGTGAAGGAAAACATTGTGGGAACCTGCATACCTAAAAAGTACTCGAGGGTGTGTGAGGTCTACCAATCCACATTAAAATTTGGCCAACGTGACTATTGCCTAACTCTTCTGATCATGAGAAGAGGCCCGAGCCCAATAGTGGGACATGTATTAAATACACGTCTGCTTTTACTGTTATTACTTTCAAAATAAAAAAAATATTTCCCTAGCACAAACCGAAAATCTGATTATTCACGAGCCACAACCTAAAAATCCTTATTCATCGTATTAAGAAAAAGTTACATAATGGAGTGCGAGTGATTTCCATTTTCGAAGTCACGGCTTGAGCTAATAAATCGATTAATTTTCTTGGAAGTGTGCAGAGGATTTCTCATGTCATGTAGAATAAATGGCTCTCAATTTAAGGTGTAATTTGAAATAACTTGTAAGAAAAAGATATTGGCGTAGGAAAAAACTTGATGAGATAAGGCCATAAAACTATTGGCACAGACAATGTAGCGGTAGCGACACATCTGGTATTTTTGTGGATGTTTTAATGCAGCTTTTATGATCTAGTGATTAGCATTTCCGCCTCTTACTGCGAGTTCTCGAGTTTGATCCCCGGATCGGGCAAAAAGTTATTCTTGAACTTTTCGTCAGAAAATTCACAATAGCAGAACAGAGTTGGAATTGTGTCCGGTGGATGTGATAGGCTCACCCCCTCTTTAGGTATATAGGTGAAATGTGATGTTCTGTACACCTCTGCCACACCCTTCTGGGTGATCTAGGCGTGATGTTACGTTATGTTATGTTCAAAGACTAGCTTTTCAAAGATAATGAATAGTGTAAGTCGTTTTAAAGCATAAATAAAAAAAATCTTTATGACATAAAGCACGTTAATAGCTAAAAGCTTTATAACATAATAAATATAGTTTAAAAAAACTAAAAAAACACGCTTTTAAAGCACATCAAACTAAAAAGTGAAAAATAATTCTTATTATAACCTGAAAATAATAATAAATGAAAAATACTAGTACTATTGTGAAAAAAAGCGTGGGTCGCTCGATAGACGAAAAATATGGCACAGAGCGCCCCACGCTTTTTTTCACAATAGTACTAGTATTTTTCGTTTATTATTATTTTCAGGTTATAATAAGAATTATTTTTCACTTTTTAGTTTGATGTGCTTTAAAAGCGTGTTTTTTTAGTTTTTTTAAACTATATTTATTTTTCACTTTTTAGTTTAGTTTTTTTTTAATCCTGGCGATCCTAATCAGGATAATGAGATAAATTTATGAAATTATTATATTGTCGCTGATTCTTTACAAGTGTAGAAAGTTTGAATTAAATCTGTCCGTTTAAAGTGGGTCAAAATCGAGTCCAAAGGAGTCGGTTACATACAAACAAACAAACAAACAAACAAACAAACAAACATACAGGTGAAGCTAATACAAGCGTGTTAAAAAGACTACATACTAAACAAAAACATTTACAAAACAACATTGAGTAAGGTACAACGCTGTGTGTGACCGCTAGTTACGGAGGTGCAACGTCCCATGAAATCGCACAGAGTTGACCTTCTAAAACTTCCTGCTGTAATATATGGAGCTGACCTTAAAATAATGTGTTGGAAAAGGTAAATGATGCTTTCATTCTAATTTTGTAATTCAGTGTTTGTTTTGGACAATATGAGAAGAAATAAAATAGGAATGGAGTGTATAATTTGCCACCTGACTAAAGCAGCTGAATTTACTTGCAAATTACGCTGTCCAATTTTCGTAGTACACTGACTTGTACAGTGCCAGACAACTTCATGATATTGAAAAAATGTACTTCGATCACAAGAAAAAGTCAAAATTTAAAAAATTCAGACCATTAATATTTGCACAATTTGAACTTGCATTTGCATTTAAAGAATTATGAAAATTTGCTTGTATCGCCGGATAAATGAACCAGTCTTATTTCGAAAAATAACAAAAATAAGGTCAGACATAAGAATGAAATCTCTTTAACAAAAATGGTTATTTAAATGACCGTAATTTTTTTTTTTTGTGTAAATGAATGTGTGCCCACGTGTTACTAACTCAAATATTGGATTACCCAAAATGTTTGTGATAATAATTAAAAATGGTAGTTAAGTTTATTTTCAAATAATTTACTAATTGCATACGGATTTTGAATGGTTTATTTTTTCATTGATAACATGGTTTTTCTTACATTTAACCTACTATGTTGTTATAAAGATTTGACCTAAATTATTTACGCAATCGTTTGCTGCCATAAAAATAACACCTTGTATTTTCGTTGTTCGATACCCGGTTAAGTAAGCATATTTTCAAAAATCTTTAAATGTAGTTTAAATTGTTTTTAAAAATAAAATAACGTTATTTCAGTAAAATATTCTATCTACCATATTTTAGATACTTGTCCTACATAAATATATATTCCGTCAATATTTGAAAATAAAAAAAATAAAATAGAATGAACACACACACTTCTTATATTTTTTTTTTTAGTTTTGTACAAAGAAAAAAAAATATATTCGCACCAAACCGTAAAATATAGAATACTTTTTACTTCCACACCTAAAATACTATTCAATAGTAATTCGTGCTGGTAATGTCATTTGGTAATGTAACTTGGTTGCCTCCCTTGTTGGAACAAGGAAGGTCGGTAGGTATAAATTCAAGCCTGTTTAATCTATCGGGTAAACTTCTTGACGCTGGGAATGTGGTGACAGGTAGAACTGTAAACTTTACTGCTAAGCGCGTTAAAAAGGTAATAGAAACCATGCATAGAGGCAAATCACCGGGTCACGACAGTCTCAGCATCGAGCATCTCAAATATGCTGGGGTGCATCTGCCGCGCGTGCTCTCTATGTTTTATAATCTATGTTTGTGCCACGGGTATCTCCCGCAAGAGCTTACTATGACAGTAGTGGTACCTGTTATTAAAAGTAAAACTGGTGATGCTTCAGACAAAAACAACTACCGACCAATTTCTCTGGCGACCATACTAGCAAAGGTTCTTGACAGATTGCTTAATGACATAATGTTGCCATATATTAAATTGCATGACTCGCAGTTCGGATTTAGGGCGGGTCTTTCGACTGAGAGTGCGATCTTGTGTCTTAAGCGAGCTGTCGGGTACTATACAGACAGGAGGACGCCACTATATGCTTGCTTTCTTGACCTCTCCAAAGCTTTCGATACGGTTCTGTATGGAAGGCTTTGGAGCAAGATGCAGGCGTCAGGCGTACCTTCTGAGATAGTGTTTTTGCTAAAAAAGTGGTATGAGAGTCAGCAGAACCGGGTTAAATGGGCTGGGTCATTGTCTGATGCATATGGCATGGAGTGTGGCGTGCGGCAGGGCGGGATAACCTCTCCTCTGCTATTTAATTTATATGTAAATGATCTCATTGGTGAACTCAGCAGCACTCATGCAGGATGCATAATTGATGGGGTTGCTGTCAATAACATCAGCTATGCTGATGACATGGTGCTGCTGGGACCCTCAGTGGGATCTGTTCGTAAGCTTCTTACAATATGTGAGGCATATGCGGCGGAACATGGGCTAAGGTACAATACCAAAAAGAGTGAAGTTCTTGTATTCAAAAGTGGAAACATAAAACCAGTTTATGTTCCGCCAATCATGCTCTATGGTGCCGCGCTGAAGGTGGTAACTAAGTTTAAGTACCTTGGACATATCGTGACGGAGGACCTTACCGATGATGAGGATATAGAGAGGGAGCGCAGGGCGCTGGCTGTCCGAGGAAATATGATTGCTCGCCGGTTTGCACGCTGCTCGAGTGAAGTTAAAATCACGTTATTTAAGGCATACTGCCAATCTTTTTACTCGAGCAGTTTGTGGGTGAATCATACGCGTCGGACGGCTAGCACCTTGCGAGTCCAGTATAATGACATCTTCAGGGTGTTGTTGCGGCTGCCTCGCTGGTGCAGCGCATCTACGATGTTCGCTGAGGCGCACACTAGTGACTTTCATGCGGTTATCCGTCTGAAAGTTGCTTCTTTACGACAGCGAGTGCGAGACAGCAGCAACGGCATCCTGAAGATGATAAATGACAGAATGGACTGTCCCATCCAAAACGAACGAAATTAATGTTTTCATCCATTTAGGATGAAAACGTTAATGGGAGTAAAATTATAATATGTATCTACTAATTTGTTTGTTTTGTAATTCTTTGACCTATTTTAGTTGTAATGATAATGATTTTGAATTTTTAATTATAATTGATTGTGATATTTATTTATTTGATTTTATAATGTATTGACATGCCGATTTTATTATTATTTTATTCTTATTTTTGTAATTAATGTGTAATGTAATGAAATCTATGGTATTAACTGAAATAAATGAATATTTAATTTAATTTAATTTAATTTAATTTAATATCAAATAGACCACAGCTGTAAATTTTTTGCAAGTTCATTTTATATAACATTGAAATAAATAGGAGCTGGCCTTTTTATGACATCACCAATACTATACCCTAATTGTATCTCTATAGGTACCTACAGGCACCAATATTTTTTGTAATAAAATGCTTTCGCGAAATATATCTAGCAATATGCCATGCAAATTTTCAAAGTATTATGTAATAGTTTTAACTTCATATTAAACTGGACTTTATTGCACCTCGAGAAAAAGTTCCTCCTTACACAAAGTTTATTACGAAGTGTCGCAAACTATGAAATATTAACTCTCCGTTAACAATATGCAGGGCGTGATTGAATAAGAACCTTGCTAAAGTAAATTATTATGAACTTTGTATTTTCCTTCCAACTGTTACTGGAGATTTTTTATTGCGCAATTATTTTGATAACATGGACAATAAGGGCTTGTACAAAAAACTGCGAATTCGCAACGCAAAAAACTAAGATGCAAATTGCTGCAATGTGATGTCATGCGGCAAGAGTGACTGAGATTATAGATAGATAGATAGAGAAAACTTTATTTGTACATTAAATTTGTAACAAACATACAAAGAAATAGGTACATAAAACTATAATGTACAAAGGGCGGCCTTATCGCTTTATGCGATCTCTTCCAGGCAACTTTAGGATGGACATAATAGAGTGGATATTTGCGTTAGTTTATTGCATTGGATTTGTTTTTTCCTTTTTAATTTTGCTCAAGGCTTGTCAAATGTGATTATGTAATTGATTTGCGTTGCGAGATCGCAGATTTTTACGATGCGACGTCGCGTTGCAGTTTTGTGTACAGTGGGCCAACGAGTTAGCTATGCAGGGCAAAAACTTCTATGTCATAGTAAAAACTTAGTACATCAGTTATGGATAAGTGAGTTATTTATCTAAATAGTGGGTATATTACACTTATTAAATATTATAATTCACACATTCATATCTATTGCAGTCAGTTTTCAGTATGGCGTAGAAGTTTTTGCCCTGCAAACAAATGTCTAACGAATCAATATTATATTATCAAAATTACAATAAAATATAAAAGTTACCTGAAAGACAACATTTTGACGACATCGCCTATCTTTTTGTAGTGGCATCACTACAGCAGCGCCTAGGCGTCACAACGGTAGAAACTCCTAACGGTTGTCTTTGGTTATAATAAACATGCACGCCTTTGCTCTAGCCCAGTTCTATTGAATTCTCAATTTGGATTAGAAGTAGTGAACGATTTAAATAAGTGCTACGTTTATTCTTCTTGCTTCTGTTTGTGTATAAAATACATACTGTGAGTGATTGTTGTTTTTTATTTCTACTAGCGAAGACATCAAACAAACCGACGTGAGGGTGAAGACATTATTATTATTGAGAATACGGGTTACTCACATTATTTTAGCCGGGATATGCCGACTAGTTTCGAATCTAGTACGTAGATTCATCAACTGAGCGATTAATCGCGTTTCGTCGCTGTCGCGCGACGTCACGCACTACGTGCCACAGTGTTAACTAGCCAGCATATTCCAGCTAAAATAACGTGAGATACCCGTATTCTCAATAACCTAGAATACCTCTTGAGTAACTTCTAAGAATAATGTAATTGGCAAAATGCTCGGATTGGATTTTTCTACCATCATACTTTTTAAGTTACCTATAGTTACAGTTTGCATTATACTGCATTACAAAATCACATTAACAGCGCAGGTTTTTTTGGTGTCACAACCATTTTAAAAATGATTAATGCAACTTTAACTGCAAGTCATATAAAAGGTGAAACAAAGCATAATTTTATTTATCCAAGCGACGCATATCTTTATTCCCTGTAGTTTTCCCACTCGACTTCTGACACAACAGAAAACATTATTTTTCATTTAAACGTCAGGATGGACATTTTATTTTATTATCTTCCCACTGCGTCCGCTTGAATGCAATGTTTATTGTACTACTGGTATCTTGATTTGTAGTGAGCTGCCTTTTCAGTTGCCATATTTGTGGCTACAGTCCTAATAGTTTACTGAAAAATAATTTGTAGAGTGCGTGAGTCGAAATTGGACTGTCAAAATATCAAAAAAAAATCATAAGTGGGAATCTTTTCCGCCAGCCCGACTCCGGCTCACCAACTTCAAGAATGTTACTGGCCACATAGCCCGAACAACATTCTGAGGAAATTGCTTAGGCACCAGCTCACTTATTTAACACTTTTTTTCGGCAATTTTTTTGGGTGGATTATTAGACGAGGATTTATATCGATTGAATTTTTGAAAAAGCCCCGTATGGTAGATATAGTAAAAATTTTTTTTTGTAGATATAGTGGCACATAATATTTACACACAGCCAAAACTTTATATTTAACATGCCTTACACTATTAAAATATTAAGTGCACAATTTATTTATATTTATTGGTCTATACGTTAGCTGCTGTAACTATAGGCAGAAAATGTCACTTTGAAGTCATTCAGCTTAACCAGATTGCTTTAAAGTGAGCTTTAAATTTTTGGCACTGAAGAATTGTTACTGCAGCAGGCGCAGTACAGTGACAAGGTAACAGGAAAAAGGGGTCAATTTAACGTAGGTACTGTTTGGCATTTATAATAATCCTTAAAAACTACCTTAACCTTAAACCTAAAACCCGCTTACGCAGGAAAACACTTGCTTATCCATAAGTCACCTTAAATTAAAACCAGTTTATACTAGATAACAGCACATAGATAAGAGAAATCAGACATAATATGTCGTCATAATATGAAAATCAGTTTCAACGAGGCTATATTCAATACCGTAGCTTTTAATACAATATGACGTCAACATTTTTGCGTCATCACATTAATAGAGAATGCCGTAACTTGTTCGAAAATATTCAAGCAATTTGTGTTATAGGCGTAGCCACGTTCCTATGTTAGCTAAAACTTATTAATTACTCAAGATACACAATACACGCTGGATCTAAGCTCGAAAGTTTGATTATAACCTTGGCCATGTGTGGCCCCAATGTGACCCCGATCTAGGTGCGATAGCCAGACTACTTTACCCTTAAATTTATTTGAGTTGAATTGAATCTGATGAGTGAAACCGGATTAGAGTAAACGGTTAATATTATTTTGTAGTGATATTGAGATGTAGATTAGAGAAAAAAATAATCTTTGGATATTAATTTAATTTTAGTTTAATACTTTATTGTACACATAAATTACAATAATAAAATTACATAAAAGTGGTGATGACAAAAGGTGAACTTAACTCCAAAATGAGTTTTCTGCCAGCAAACCTTTGAGGGCTAGAGGAAAAAGACACTCGTAATATGTGAGAGTGAAGTGTACAAACAAAGAGAGATGAAAAAATATATAAAAAAAACTTAAATAAAAGAACTAGGCTTTAAGGTATTCATTTGCAACAGGATTAATGAAAACACAAGTTTTTTTTTTTTTTTTTGTTAAAGCGGTCTTCTCGCCGCTTGCTGGTGTTGTGGGATCGCTCTCCACACGGAACAAATCATTGTGTGATTCGCATTTGCCAGATTTGTTCTGACTCTGGGTGTGCTTTGTGTTTGTGAAATGTATGACTGTGAACACCCTTTTTTTTAACGTGGGGAAATGCTTTATGTATATCTTTCAGCGTAGGGGCACTGAAGAGGTTATGTCGGACTCTCCGGCAAAGCCACCACGATGTCCTACTCCCGCATGATGACAGGAACGTGGCAACGCTTGCGCGCACTTCCACGAACCCGCCGCGGATTTTCATAGCTGATAATTCAGTTTACGGCTCACTGAGATATACAATGAGCCGTGACCAACGCGAGGACCGCGTGTAATGGTCATCAGATACCCCCATATCTGACGACGACCGATTACTGACGATACTTTTTTTTCAGATTTTTCTACGCCACAATACATTTTCCACCATTCATATGCAAACTTTATCAATTACTAGATTATTATGATTTTGAGATACGCCCATACCTTGGCGCTGCCTCTATTAAAATTTATGGGCGGTCGAGGTCAAAGGCAAGATAAAGGTTTTACCTAGATTAGGGTTGGCAGATTTCTGCTTGAGGGAACGGGATAGCGATTAATTTGTCAGTAGGTTGGTTGGAATGAATTTTTAGTGACGGGTTATACCCGATGAAATATTATTGTCTGCGATCGTTGACCTCTGGTTATGAACTTATGATGCAAAAATAACTTACTATCCCTTTTAAATTCCTTAAAAAACGAGATGGGTTTTCGGGCTATTTTTTAACGTATATTTGGTTCATTCTGATCCTTAAAGTGAGCCTTAGAGCCAATTGTAGTGACTATGTTAATTGAAAATCAAATGTCATTTAAAAAATTTTGGCGGTTGTTATAGATCTACATCTATACATAAACTCGTAATCGTGATGTCCACGTGGTTTTTACTTTTGAACTGGGCGCAGAAATATAAATATTATGATGATGTACGTGATTTAATATATTTATTCTTAAATTATCGTCTTGGGGAACATTAAACTTCTGCATTAATTTAATTATTTAGACTTAATTAACCAGATTTGGAATCAAGATCTTTAACAATTTTTTATAGTTTCCTAAAATTCATGTCATCGTTATAATCACACGTGTTTGCCCCGGATTTGAACATGAGTAAAGCATTGGCACAAATGCATTTTAGGACCCTGCATGAACAATAATGGCTCTCTGTCTATTTGCGACCGAAGCATTCAAACCCTTATTCAAACCATCGAACTAAGCTTCCGTAGGAGTGTGTGCCGAGTGGACGTATGTGTCGTCAGTGTACAGAGAGGCTAATTTATATCGGTCAATAGGGGGCAGTCTGTAATTATAGGACGTACGCAAATCTGTTCTTTGTTTGACGACGGGATGGCGGAGTGAGTAGTGTACCTGCCTGCGACGCCGAGGTCGTGGGTTCGATTCCCACTTAAGACAAATCTTTGTGTGCATGAACATGGGGGTTTGTCTTAGTCTGGGTGGTTTCTATGTATAATAATTATGTATGTATTTACAAAAGAAAAGTATATATGTATTAGTATTAGTTATTCTAGTACCCACATTACAAGCTCTGCTTAGTTTGGGACTAGATGGCGTTGTGTATGAGTTGTGAACTATTTGTGAACTATTTTTTTTTCTTTTTTAATGATTATTAAACGGTCATTACTTTTTCAAGTATAAAAATCCGAACGTTTTCATCCCAAAGTAACCCAGAACTGATGCAGTTTATGCGTCAGCCAGTATAGTTATATATTTTTCAATGAAGTGCAATAAAAACTATGAACTATCATAATTATGATACTAGCAGATTTAATAATATATATTATGCTAATATTTTTTATAAAAAAATAGGTATCCGTTACCAACGCTTTGAATAAACTATAACCATTTAATATTGCGATTTGCGTCACTTGCAACCCTACCGCTTCCTTTTATTGCCCGGAAAAAAAAATAGGACACCGAACTGCTGACGTTCTAGTATTGGAAACGTTTTACCGCTAAACTGTGGGGTTTTACATAAAATAAAACCGGTATGTCTATAAGGGTACCCAGTGCAGTCCCAGCTACAAGGCTCTGGAAAAATAACCGTAATAAGATGATTTATAATTCGAGCACAATCTTGTAAGGAGTTATAGTACCTACAGCTTTGTGTGTGTGAAATATGTTAACACACACGTGACACAAGAATAATAAACAGTGCCGGCTTCGTTAAAAAAAAAAAGACTAATTTCCAACAATTTTATGTATGAACTCATATAGGCAAAAGTAAATTATGCGGTATTTTAAGTTGTAGTTTTTTTCAGATACTCAAAAACGTAAGTAAAGCAAGTTACGTAGTTAGAAAACGTTTATTAAGTTTATCTGTCCTACTGTTATAGAGGATGGATGCGACACAGGAACCTTTATTGAAAACACAGATTCTAGATTATAGACGTGGCCAGCATATCATATTAATCTGTAAAAACCAGTGTTCCAAAAAAATATAATTAATGATCTCAAGAATCTATTTATTCGTTTACGTCTGGAATTTATATTCTCCATAAATGTCTTTTGCAGACAGTAGACAGTTTAATAGCACCTTCCTAACTACTGCCTGCTAACAATACTTTTAATTATCGTACAAAGCACATGAATGTGCGTTTCCATTTCTGTAGAGAATGTGTAAATAATAATATTGTATAGTTTAATTATTTCGAAACAGCTAGTTTGCTAGCAAAATTTGTTGACTAAGAGTTTAACCAATTTGAAAAAAAAATCTGTCATAATGGCAATGGGTATAAAGTGGAGTCGGTAACATTTGACAGTTCATTTATGCAAAGAAAATATACTTTACGCTAAAGGAATAAAGCTCAAGAAACAACATCAGTTTTATTAAAACAATTATTTATTTACAAATTTAGACTTTACTCTTGATGAAAATTTGCTTTGAATAAATGAACTGTCATATTTTACCTATTAAAATGACTCCACTTTAAGTACCCATTAATTATTTTTTTTCTTTCAGGACTGATAGCGACAACTAGTTTAAAAAAAATGGTTACTCATAGATATTGTACCATAGTAATTGTTTTATAGACTTTATAATACTTACTATTGTCAATGTATTTTTGTCTCTGCTCTTTCCGTGATCAAAAAGAAATAAGCTCATTCTGATTTGTACAAGTCCAAAAGGCGAGATCCTCCCCTAAAATTGTAATCCTTCTGTACAATTTCTTCATGGAATAAACGTTTATTTCTCATATCTGCCATGAGCCACACTAAATAGCAACAAAGCTTTATATTCAATTTTTAGAAATTGAATTGAAACGACCAGTGCATATTTATAAAAGTCGTATCTATATATAAGTCGACATTACTTTGTGTACGGAGATTGTGGTGCTCTTGAATACAATTGTTGTAGCTGTCTTTGTTGCTAGCATCAGTGCACTAAGTATTTTATTGCTTTGGAGATATTGAAATGCACAGGATGCTGGCTACTAAATATATTAACTTATCAGGGTAAGTGGAAAACACGGTAGGGAAAAAAGAAAATAATTTCTCTTTTCTTTTGTTTGTGGACCATTATATTTTTTCATGGGTTTGTTTAAAGAATTTGTAAAAATTTAGAATACGAGATTTCTAAAAAACGTTTTCGCTTTGACAATATCTCGCTTCGGTTGTTAAAATTACTCCTGTCAATCTGTCACCAAACCTCGAAAATATTTTTAGAAAATGCGGTGAAATAGCCGAGCGTTAAAAAACGTGAACACGTCATTAAAAAATATTCAGTAGTTTTTTTGTAGAACAAAGTATAAACACAATACTGACAAATTAATAAAAAAAAAAAAATAATATAAAATAGGATTGACGGACGTTGGGTAGTGTTGTTTGTATTGAGGAATTTTATTTTCTCGTGTGTAAATGTAATTAATTTTATAGAATTACAGTTTACTTTACTCGCGCCATCACACTTACCAGGCACAGCTGCTGCATCAGCGTAGACACTTTGGCGGCGTAAATATAGCAATCTTTCGGGGATTATTATATTTGAACCGTTTGGAGTCGAGACGTCTGTGACGTCGCAACCGCGCGCCCACCTCTACCTCAAGATGCGCCCCCCACTGCGGACCCCTGTGGGGTATATAAAGGAGCTACGCATCCTCCTTGCCTGCGGTCACCAGCGCCGAGTTAAGTATGTCCTCAATCTTCGCTTCGCCAGGACTTCACCGAACCAACGTACCACTTACCTACCTTTTTTTTTTTTTTTTTTTTTTTTTTGCGGGGAAATGCATTTGCGCATACCACCGTACCCGTGGGGGGACGGGCAGAGTGGCTATGTGGGACTCCCGTGCCTACGATGTTAAACGGCACAGAATACCCACTAAAACCCCGCGGTGTGCCCTCGTCGCCGAAAGATGGTGGGTCGGCGAGCCCCGGATCGATCTTACATCCACAGGGCTCGCCGCGGCGACCGTGCCCAGTCCGACCTCCGACCGGGCACCCGACTCTAGGTCCTCCTCTCGTAGCGACGCCCCGGGCACACCCAGGGCGTCACTCCGTCGCGGAAGGCATCAGCGGGCGGCGGAAAACCCCCTCCACCACCCGCGGCCTCGCTTAGGGCGGCATTAGGCTCGCGGCGTACGCGCGCCTTCGCCGCCCAGCTCGCCGGCGGCGGAGCGGATCAGCCAGGGGCGAGTCCTCCCTGATCCGCTCCGCCGCCTCCTTCTGCGAGATGACGTCCTCACAGAAGGATGCGACCGCATCCCACGACCTCGCGCTGCCCATGGCCGCAACCACGGCCGGCAGCGAGAGATCGTTCCCTATGACCGCGGTGAGTTCCCGGCGCTGCACCTCCCAAGCAGGACACTGCTCGAGAGTGTGCTGCGCCGAGTCCTCACCGCAGTCGCAGTGGTGGCACATGGGGCTCGCCTCCCTCTTCAGCCTGTGCAGGTACTTCCCGAAGCAACCATGCCCGGTCAATACCTGCACTAGCCTGAAGGAGAGAGTCCCATGCTGCCGCCCTGCCCACTCCTCGAGAATCGGCCGGAGCGCCTCCACGGTCCGAAAACCAGCCCGTGGAGCCCCCAGCCGATTCCCCCACCGGACCATCAACGTCCGGTGGGCCTCCTCGCGCCAAGCTCGCAGCTGCTCGGGCATGGGGACAGAACCCTCGGCCCGAGCAGCCGCGCCGCGCTTGTACACTTCGGCGAGCACTTCCGCATCCAAATCCCACGGGGGTGTTCCGGCCAACGCACACGCCGCGTCGGTCGACACCGTGCGGTATCCGCGAATTGCCCTGACCGCCAAGACGCGCTGCGGTCGCCACAGCCGCGCCCTGTTCCTGGCGGACAAGGCCTCCGCCCACACGGGTGCGCCGTACAGTGCCATTGACCGTACCACCCCCGCGTAAAGCCGTCGGCTGGCGACGCTGGCGCCGCCCACGTTCGGCAAAAGCCGACCGAGAGCGGCAGCCACGCCTTCCAGCTTGGGCACCAAAATGCGGAAGTGCTCGTCGAAGCTCCACCGCCTGTCTATCACTAGGCCCAGATACTTGATCTGGGCCTCGATCCGTACGAGGACCACTTACCTACCTACCAACCTACGCATTGAGTCTACCATGTTAATTTAATCTGAATAATAATACCTTTGTTAATTTATTTATTGTTTCTCTTTATTCTGCCTACCTAACTGGTCATTAGAAGACCACGTTACACGTCATCACGGCCTCACTGTATAAATAACTTTCTGATCGATTAATCGACGCTTCCCGTGAACAAAAGGCTGGCTCCTTCTTAGCTCAAAAAATAACCATTAGCATTACCATACAACGTGGGAAAGATGTCAGCCTGTTTGAACACGGTCCCCGCAGCCGAGATCGATGCAGAGGAATATTATGACGCCAAACCACCTTGTCTTCATGCAATCTTTGCCAATTTTGTTTCCATGTATAAATTTTCCATTTATTTTTCTAGCTTACACAGTAACATAATAATATTTTAAATAAATAACCATAAGAAAAACATCACAGTTACTACTGTAAAAGCTCATTTTTACGCTCTAAATATGTAGGTACGACTAGCTACGGTAACAATCGCGCGTGGCCCGGCACGCACTTGACCGTTTCTTTTTTATAAAATGATTTTAAATATAAAATTAATAATAAATTTATAATAATAGAAACAAATCTAAATGATAACCTAAAATCAATAAAGTTTGTCACTTAAGCTTAAACAGTTCAATATTTAAGCCCTTATTTGTTCACCAATTAATGTGAAATCCCAGCGTAGAAATCGTTTAACCTGAATTAGTTGGAAACCACATAGATTTCCTTTAATTGCCTCAATTTAGTTCAATCCTCCTTAACGCTCCAATTGGAACAAAGTACTTGTGAAGATTCTGAATAAATTATTAGATATGTATGTTTACTCAATAGATATTTGAACCAATTCTAGATTTGGTGTTTTCCTGGAGTCGTCTGTATATTAAGTTAGCTTAAAAGCAATTGTGTTACTGGTGGTACAGCTCTTGTGAATGTGCTCAAGGGCGACAGCACCACCGTCTCACCTTTAACCTGACTCCAAATAGTAGTGCTTCCATTACTGTGTTCCGGTTTGGTGGTGAGTTCAGGCCCTGAAATTACTAGCATATGAGACATAACACCGTAATCCTCAGCTGCAGTGACGCATGTATAATCTGCTTTTGTGGATTGTTGATGTCCATGGGCTGTACTCCACTTACCATCACGTGGACTATACGTTTGTTCGCTGTGGGCGTACTAAAAAAGAAAAAAAAATAGAAAATAATTTATTTTTCTTATTTTCCACACATCTTTTTGAAAAAAAAAATTTTATGATGTTGCAGGCGGGGACAAACAATACTTTGTTACTACCTACTATATAACTTCGTTTGTCACCGCCTGCAACATCTTATAGAATTTAGTTTGACATATTTCATTTGTTGTTAATGAATTTAATGTAGATAATGCTATACTTGTTTTAATCTTTTCAGTTCTTTTTTTTAAGTAGTCGGGTTTTTTGTTTTTTTAATAATTATTTTTTATTTCACTCTTTTTAGTTCTTTTAACCGACATGTTTTTTTATATCTTTTAATTTGTAGAAATCAAATCTTTTTGAGATTAATGAGTCTTAATCGTGAGTTAAACTATCAAATGCAAAAACAATTATTCAAATTCGACCGGCAGTTTCCAAGATTAGCGTGAGCGAACATACAAACTAACTTCCACCCACTTCGGGCGCGCGAGCGTGCCGATATATAAATTGGTAAATTTAATCATTTAAGTTTAATCAGTAATATAAATGTGATAAGAAGTATATATTTTTGAAATGGTCTTTTCATGGCCTTTTATTTGATACCCATATTACTATGATGAAAAGAAAATCCATACCTCCCCCCCCCCTTTTTTTTTCATTTGCCGGCGCCATTTTGAAAATTTATATAGCCTATGTCACTATCACTGTTTTGACGAATTCAACGACACCTCATTTGTCAAAATCCGTCTAGCCGTTTGGGCTGTAGGGCGTGCCAAAGAAATAGACATACATACATACATACATACGCTCGAAAAACATAACCCTCCTTCTGACGCAGTCGGGTAAAAAATAAATCTTTGAGCGCTGCCTACCCCCATAAATGTAAAAAAAAGAGATGCGTTGGGATAAAATCTTGCACTTGTATTACAAATTGTATGGTGTATATAAGTTAAGACTTATTTAACTTTAATAATATCTTTTTATAGGCAAAAGATTACATTTTTTAATTATATTTCACAAAGTATACGGTTTCCTGGTTTAGATACTTTAAAAATAGTAGCTCTTGAATATGAAACCTTTCAAGGTATTCTTGGATAAAAGTGATAAATCAGGCAAAAACACGTGACTCGCATTAGCATTTTGCAAGTTATTGGATCGATATTAATGTAAAGCTATCAATCACTGTTACACTGTCACTGGAGCGAGTTTACTGAATGAGTTCTTGAGGCTAAAGCTAAGGTAACCAAATTGCCAATAACGCCGGATACGACATAACGCCGGATACTCCAAAAAATGGCTTTACAGATTTAAAGTCACGAAATGACGTAACATACAGTTGAGAAATTAAGGGTCCTGGTAAGAGGTGACAGTGTCTGGTTGGTTAAAGCGGCTGCCCTGTCGCAGGTTCAAATCTTGCCAGCCCCATAATTTTATCAACTGTTTCTTAGTATAATTTGCTAAGCATAGCTAAAAATAAATCAATAACATGTTGAAATGAGGTACGCGTTCATTCGTTACATTTGTGCTTAATTTAACTTTGCCATGTTAGTTTGCATCCTACTAAAGATAGGAACAAATAGAAATGACGTACAGAAATTTAGGGTCCTGGTAAGAGGCGACTGTAGCTGGTTGGTTAAAGCGACTTTCCGGTGTGCAGAAGGTCGTAGGATCAAATCCTGCCGGTCTCATAATTTTTAACTGTTTCTTAGTATATACTATAATAATAATAATAATAATAATAATAGTTTATTTCTCTCAAAAAGGTATAAGTACATACATTGGTAACATACATCAATAAACAGGTACAGTATTAGTTACACCTTAGTGAGAGCTGGAGTTTGTAGTAGGTTCGAAACCTGTGTGACAAATCTCCAGGCTCCCTCCTTAGTGCTACAAAAGATTTACAATTAGGAATCGAGACGTGTTATTACAGTAATGTACTACAATACAGCCATTAAGTGGTAAGAGAAACATCATTAGATTAGTAAGAAAGTGTGTGTGTGAGTGTGTGTGTGAGTGTATGTGTGAGTGTGTGTGTGAGGGTGTGAGTGAGGGTGTGTGTGAGTGAGGGTATGTGTGTGTGCGTATATATATTAGTGCGAGCATATTCATAATTATTTTAAAGCGCAGATAAACCTTTCTGTTTCGTCGTAACTCAAATTACTCAACCAGGTGGTAACAGCATTTTTACATTCATTTCTGGTCATTGGATAGACATTTAGAATTTTGTTGACTTTATTATATAAGAAGTTGCCAAGATAGTAAAAACATCTTTGGGCTAGGCTAGTTTTGACCGATATGCTATACTATGTATGACATCAACTTGTTCTTGCAGTGTTTGCGGACAGGAGTGTTCCCATTGTGTGTGGGCGTGTTACATTTCAGGTTTATGTTATCTAAACCACTTAGAAGTTGATGGTGTATAGGGCTACTCAATCTCTCTTTCGTCTCTGCACCTCGTTCCAAAAATATTTATGAACTTACTTTTTTACAAATGTCCTTTAAAAAATTTGCCTCATGTAAAATTTTAATAATTATGTACATATTATATTGGCATCCTTTTACAATATTTATTACGTGCACGGTTACTCGATTAAATGATTTGTTGTTGTTTGTTAATATTTAAGTGGATGATTCGAACGCTTTTGTTTATAAGAGATAACAAAGTTGACCTATAAATGTGGGTTAATACCTCTGTGGGCATATGTTGATAAGTTTACTAAAGTAGTTGAAGAAATAAGTCCCTGTAGGTATAGACCTATAGGTACCTATTGCCCAGAAATACATTAGCCGAAGAATTTTCCACGGGGTTTGTCATGTTTTATAGTTTATTCTATTAATTTGTAACTTGTTTCCATGCTTGTAATATTGAATTGTATGGGGTGTATCATAATGTTTATGTATTTTGGTAACAATTTAAAACGTTGTGATACTTTTAAATGTTCATAATTAAAGTAAATTTAAGCTAGCAACATTTGAACTGCCACTATCCACACTAACCCTGATTTATGTACATGCCATTTTATTAAAAAATAACAACTATAAAATTCATGAGAAGCTTGATCAAAACCTAACAAATTCGCTGAATAACCTTATACATTCTGTAACCCCACTAAATTCCGTTAATAAAATATTCTACATACTGGACCCCTTACATTATTCAGCAAGAGGCGAGGCATTGATTTGACATAATTTAGTATCCACACTAACCCTGATTTATGTCAAGGGATACGAAACGATTGTGAGATACAGAACGTTGAATATATTTTACTCCTTGAATTGTTATTTTGCGATGAATTGAATTCTGTATCAAAATGTTATCCTTGTTAATTGTTGAAAGTTAATTTGTTTAATTTTCTAAGCTACGTGTGAATGTTTTAATAATTGTATTAGTATTATACTTATTAATTTCCTCAATAATTTTACAATATAGATAACAATAATGACTGTTTCATTCCATTACTTACTTAATTTATAATAAAATATTTTTTACAAAATCTAAATAAATTCCTCATGCATGACATTTTATTCAAAATTAATGGGAATAATCATTTGAAACCATATTATAATCAAAATAAAACTGTTTATTGAACTGGGATTCATAATTTTCTAATTGTATTATTTTAATATTTTTTTCATTTAAAAGTTTAGTTGTTTATTATTTCTTCTCATATGTGTAAAATACTTGTAAATATATTTATGAAAAATGTTTGACTATTAAGGACGTTACCTACAACTTGTTGCTGCAAACGTGAATCTCTGCAACGACTTTTCTTTATATTTTTTGCAGGTATAGCAAACATTTTAAAGCTAAAAACGTTTGTTCATTTTTTAAATGACGTGCTCAAAAACATTTGTGTGTGTGAAATGTATGTTTGTAAACAGACCCTCAGCACAGGAGTTATTCCCAGTGCGGTCAACGTTTAAAAAAAAAGAATTTTTGATTTATGTTCTTTACGAGATAACCTTCAATTCCAAATAACCTTACGGCGCTTATATTGAATAGAATTTTTGAAGTCACAGGTGTCCTTTCGGCAACTATAACACTTAGAACCTTTCCGATAGAACCGATAGCGTTAGACGGACTTTTTCTCTCACTGAGTCCTCTCAGTGATAGAAATAGTCGTCTAAGGCTTTTATAGTTTGCATTACATTAAAGCATAGGTATAACAACATTTGATGATACTTACTCTTGACTCCATAGAAATCTTAATAATAAGGCAATAGAAATGTCAAAGACGCGTGACCTTGTCGCCGCGCATCTGTCAAGTCAAACACAAGTGCGAGTTGAGGAATTGTCGTCTTAATGTCATCGCAAAAAGAATAATTTTGTTTGTAGGAATACAAGCGCATTTGTCTAATCGAACACAAGTGCGAGTTGAGGAATTGTCGTCTTAATGTCATCGCCAAAAAGAATAATTTTGTTTGCAGGAATACAAAAAGTGGTATTTGAAAACCGGCGACATGCGTCCCAGTGTTAAAAGATAGTCGATAGCATTTCTATTGACTAGTTATTAAGATTTCTATGCTTGACTCCAATGCGTCGGGTAATGCGGCATAGGATAACACTGATTATATGAACTTATATTTAATTTATACTTTAAAATAATACGAGGAAAATGTATCAACAGCGTTTATAATTAAAAACGAACATACAGTAAGGTTTCACTTCTATTCGCTACGATTTACACAAAAAGACCGAGCTTAAATTTAAAACAGTTGCCATCTTTAAAACAGAGTCGTTTTCCAAAAACAATCAAAAATACGCTAGCAACATTTGAACTGTAACGATTGTTTTTGGAAAACGACTCTGTTTTAAAGATGGCGACTGTTTTAAATTTAAGCTCGGTCTTTTTGTGTAAATCGTAGCGAACACACGTCACAAATGTCAAAGAGCGCTGAATCGCGATAACGAAATTTTCACATAAAGTATTTATAAATACTACTCCCAAGACGCTACCATTGGACAGCTGTCCGCCAGGCAATACCACCGAGCCTGGTCGAAGGATCCGCCCTTTATAGTGGAGGAACATAATACCCCGTTCCTCTACAAAAGTAAGTGAATATCAACATTTTTGTGCCCTAGACCATAACAGATAGGAAGCACTTAGTATTTAATAGATTAAAAAATATATTTTCCATTTCCTTTAAAATAAAATACACAGTGCACATTTCAATCACTTCAACAAACAACATCACAGCAGAACTATCAGGCAGTCTCTCTCTACGTGTGGATTATGCTATCTGATAGATTAAGGGCTTACTGAACATCAATTATTTGTTTCAATCAATGCGAATATCATGACTCAGTGGCGATTCAATTACAATAAATCTAGCGCTTGAAACTCGGTACCGTTATATCTGGGTTCCATTATGTCTTTATTTGGCATGCATTCAAGATTATTTAAGTTCAGATATTTGTCTTCTTTAGAAAACCCCAAAATCCTTGTGTCACGAATTGATAGTAAATAATTTCAAGTTTTGTGTTTGACGATTATCAAGTAATAAGAGACATAACTTAAGCGGGATTTAATAAACAAAAGAGATTTTCTATTTAAACATGACGGATGAACTAGAATCTAATTTTGTTTTGATAGAATTATCACGTATTTTGCACTTATTTATTTACTAACTTTTTTCATGACATCCCAGCTTACTATGAAAATATCCGGCTTAAAATTAAACTTTCATATTATTCTACCTACAAGACAGCAGTTTTTATCTTGACAAAGCCACGGAATAGATAGCACAGCAGCTAAAAACAATCCCATAGTCGATTGGTCCCCTTTGAATTATTATAATTCAAAATTATTATGTCTATAAATCTATATAATATATATAGAGGTTAGCGTAACTATGCACCTATCACCGCGAGGTCTCGGGTTCGGCTCACCTAAACAAAACAGGTGAAATGTGGGTGTTGTACATTTCTGCGTGATGTAATGTTATTGTAAACATCATAAGATTAAACTTAAGTAAGTAAGTAGTTTGTAGCATCACGATTTCGAAACAAACTATTTAATTTGTCGAAGCCCCGACCGTTGTTTTTATAAACTACCGCCTATATGTTCATTATATTTCTTTTTGTTTGTAACAAACAATATTATAAACGTATAAATTATAAATATAATGTTACTCTAAAACTTGCTAGCTTACCTTTAGCATCCACATGTTTTTTTTGTTTCGATCAATTATCATGCTTTTATATTATTCTCAACCGATTAACTACACGATAAAAGTTCTATATGAGTCTTTTTGGGCTTCAAGAATAACCTACACTACGATGTTTGTAATTTTAGGATTTAAACTAACACTAGTATTGTACAAAAAAAAAATTGTAATATGTAATTTTATAAATAAAGATCTTTAAAATTGAATTCACTTAATTTAAAAGCAGATTTTTATAAACGCAGAGTTAAAATAACATGTAGGAAGAAGACAATGAATTTTCTCGACAAAGACGTGCCGTAACTTTTTACCGAACCTCATCTTGTGGCAATAACTCACTCCGCCAAAACCCATCTTAAATTCATGCAAATCATAAAACAACTTTGTCGACAACCCTTCACATCACCCACATTTCACCTGTTATGTTTATGTCCCATAGGATAGGGGGTGAGTCTATCGCCATCCACCGAGCACAATTCCAACTCCTTGCTGCTATTGTACACTTTGTCCGACCGGGAATCCAACCCGAGACCTTGCGGTGAGAGGCCCATACGCTAACCACTAGACCATCGAAACAGTCATCGATAATTATTTATTTATTATACACATATAGTTTAAGCATAATAATATTTCAATTAAGTAGAACAAACTACTTAATTTGTTTTAAAAACGCCGAGTTAAAATAACATGTAGGAAGAAGACAATGAATTTTCTCGACAAAGACGTGCCGTAACTTTTTTCCGACCCTCATCTTGAGGAAATAACTCACTCCGCCAAAACCCATGTTAAACATCATGCAAACCATAAAAAAACTTTTGTCGACAACCCTTCACATTGAATCCTTTTTTATCGCAAAGTTTTCAAATAGAAGTGGTGTAACACTCTCCGACGTTTTGTGAGTTCTTAAGGATAGACTCCCGAGTGGCGTGTTTTCATACAAACGTAATATGGGTTTAACTTTAATATTATTAAGTTTTTATCTATTTTTATAGACAAATCAATATAAAACACTAAAATGCAAGTTTGTTGGCGCCCATTTTCCAAAATTGTTGTAATCATTTATTAAGTTCCATACAAACTGATATTTTTTTTATTTAATTCATAAATTATATAAAAAAAAAACCCTCACTGTTGTATATTTTGTAAGTTTATGTACATTTCAAAATGAAATAAAGACCCTCTGTTCTTAAATGTAATCCTCTTAGACCAGTTAATCGCAGACCAATCCTATTATGTAAAATTTTAAAAATGAAATTTCATATTTTGAATTGTACTAAAAAAAGTTGAAAAATGATGAGACCAGCAGGATTTGACCGGCGACCTCTGCACACCGGGCAGCCGCTTTAACCACTAAGCATCGGTCTTGTCGACCCTGTGACATTACATTACAGTCGGTCTGGGAGCACCTTTACACGCTTGCACCTTTCTTTTCTCATGTTGCAGTCGAACACTTACCTATAAAATAGAATAGCCAACTACGTCCTAGGTAAAACTACATCAAAAACTTCATAAGCATCTACATAATTTATTGTAGCACGTGAATACATCCCTAACTTACTATATTTTCATTTTAATAAACTTAGATCGTACAACTTGCTAAGTTTCTTACTTACGAGATATTTTAGGAGTCAAACAAGTTTCCGGGTGTAAAGTTTCATATCGTAATATTACCCACGGGCTTAGACGCCCGACCTCAGTTCTACGTTAGTTTAATAAGGAATATTGGAATATATATATGACCAATATTTTAAACCAGCAGCCTATACCACCTATCAAATATGATTCTATTTCTATTCCGCTCACAAAATATGTAAAAAATCTTGGTGTCATGATAGACTCTAATCTATCATGGGACGTTCATATCGCAGAGGTAAGCAGAAGGGTGTTCTGTTCTTTTCAGGCTCTCAAACGACTCCAGAAATTCCTACCATTTCAAACTAAAGTTACTCTTGCCCAGTCCCTTCTTCTCCCACTTATTGACTACGCTGATGTCTGTTTTCTAGATGCAAAGGAGGAACATCTTAACAAACTGGAACGTCTGCAGAATCTGGGTATCCGCTTCATTTTCGGTCTTCGGAAATATGATCATGTTTCCGAATTCAGGAAAAAATTGAGGTGGTTACCCATTCGGCAACGTCGTAACCTCCATATTCTGTCTCTTCTTTTCTCCGTCCTTCACAATCCTAATTCTCCTTCTTACCTGCGTGAACGCTTTGAGTACTTAGTGCCCAGGGGTAAACCCTGCCGTTCTTCCTCTTCTCTTCTTCTTCGTACTCCACTACACTATTCTATTCTAGCTGTTATGACGGATCCTTTTCCATTCAAGCAGTGCGGTTATGGAATAGTCTTCCTCATGGAATACGCGATAGTCCATCAATAAATGTTTTTAAGAAAAAAGTTAAAGAGCACTTTCTTTCCTTGTTAAATGAAACCAATTTGACATGATATTTTATAGTTTTATTTGATTTTTATTTCTTCATGTATTGTTATTATTATTTAATGATTATATATGTAGGTAGTCGTGTGTGTATATATATATATATTATATATATATATATATTTATAATATATATATATAAACGATCCCTATAATATATAAATAATATTATGTATGTATATGTTATGTATATGTAGTTATATTTATATTTTGTATTTTCTACTTAAGTTGTACACTTATCTTGCCCTCTATGGCATCATCGTCTCCTCTATTGCTTTAGGTTTGCTGGAAGAGAACTCAAGCACTGAGTTAAGCTCGCCTTTTGTATACTCTTACTGTAATATGTTTATTTTTCTGTAATCTTTTGTGTACAATAAAGTGTTAAATAAATATTGTCTAAACAATATGAGATTCGCTAAAATGTTATGTGCATTTGTTTTGTGATTATTTTGAATTTTCATATAGTTAATATTAGTACTTTTCGCTCCTATTCTATAGGTTTTTTTTCTTAATTTTCTTATTTTTTTAAATATTTTTTAAACTATGGCCAAAAAAATTAAAAGTCGGACGAGACCTTGGAATTAAATGTCTAACTTTTTTGCGCATTCAAAGATTTAAAATTAATTCTTAGCGCAGATTTGAGAGATTGTACTTTATTATTAATACCGAGCTATTTCCACATACTTAAAAAAAACATATTTAAAGATGTATGCTGCTGTATTAAGACGCTTTTCAATTCAGTGTCAATTTTCACATTTTTGTTTAACTATACCTAATTGCTAAAATATGTTACTAGTAACTTTTTTAAATATTTTTTTGCTTATTGTCGTAACTTACCTTACTCCCGGGCTTGACTTCGTTAACTGAGACATCTTGTATATAGATATACGTTGCGGCCTTGTATAAAATATAATTTCAAATAAATATAATATAAAATACTGCAAGAAATTTAATATCAATTAGCGCTTAATTACCAAAAAAGCCAACAAAATTGTTTAAAATTACCACATTAAATACATTCAATCTGAACCACGCAAATGCAATAAACGATATAAAATAGATACAAAAGTAATTATTCAATAAATAAAATAAATGCGTTTTATTCCTCACTAGCGACCCGCCCCGGCTTCGCACTTGTACAATGCTGATACTAAATACACTACCTAAAGAAAAACTGTGAACGTTGTATATAAAAACACAGCGGCCCGCTTCGGATTCGCACGGGTATATAATATATAGCCTATGTCACTCACTGAAAAAATGATTAAAATCGATCCAGTAGTTTTGATTTATTTATTACTGCCCGTGGCCCGCACGCGTTAAATTAAGAGTAAAACAATTCCCCTTTCCATGTGCCATTAAGATTTCCTGCTATCTTTGGAATATTCATACACAACATTTTTACTTCTTTACTTTTTACATTTCTCAGCTCTATATATATCCCGAAGCTTTATCTATTTTTATAGACAAATCAATATAAAACACTAAAATGCAAGTTTGTTGGCGCCCATTTTCCAAAATTGTTGTAATCATTTATTAAGTTCCATACAAACTGATATTTTTTTTATTTAATTCATAAATTATATAAAAAAAAAACCCTCACTGTTGTATATTTTGTAAGTTTATGTACATTTCAAAATGAAATAAAGACCCTCTGTTCTTAAATGTAATCCTCTTAGACCAGTTAATCGCAGACCAATCCTATTATGTAAAATTTTAAAAATGAAATTTCATATTTTGAATTGTACTAAAAAAAGTTGAAAAATGATGAGACCAGCAGGATTTGACCGGCGACCTCTGCACACCGGGCAGCCGCTTTAACCACTAAGCATCGGTCTTGTCGACCCTGTGACATTACATTACAGTCGGTCTGGGAGCACCTTTACACGCTTGCACCTTTCTTTTCTCATGTTGCAGTCGAACACTTACCTATAAAATAGAATAGCCAACTACATCCTAGGTAAAACTACATCAAAAACTTCATAAGCATCTACATAATTTATTGTAGCACGTGAATACATCCCTAACTTACTATATTTTCATTTTAATAAACTTAGATCGTACAACTTGCTAAGTTTCTTACTTACGAGATATTTTAGGAGTCAAACAAGTTTCCGGGTGTAAAGTTTCATATCGTAATATTACCCACGGGCTTAGACGCCCGACCTCAGTTCTACGTTAGTTTAATAAGGAATATTGGAATATATATATGACCAATATTTTAAACCAGCAGCCTATACCACCTATCAAATATGATTCTATTTCTATTCCGCTCACAAAATATGTAAAAAATCTTGGTGTCATGATAGACTCTAATCTATCATGGGACGTTCATATCGCAGAGGTAAGCAGAAGGGTGTTCTGTTCTTTTCAGGCTCTCAAACGACTCCAGAAATTCCTACCATTTCAAACTAAAGTTACTCTTGCCCAGTCCCTTCTTCTCCCACTTATTGACTACGCTGATGTCTGTTTTCTAGATGCAAAGGAGGAACATCTTAACAAACTGGAACGTCTGCAGAATCTGGGTATCCGCTTCATTTTCGGTCTTCGGAAATATGATCATGTTTCCGAATTCAGGAAAAAATTGAGGTGGTTACCCATTCGGCAACGTCGTAACCTCCATATTCTGTCTCTTCTTTTCTCCGTCCTTCACAATCCTAATTCTCCTTCTTACCTGCGTGAACGCTTTGAGTACTTAGTGCCCAGGGGTAAACCCTGCCGTTCTTCCTCTTCTCTTCTTCTTCGTACTCCACTACACTATTCTATTCTAGCTGTTATGACGGATCCTTTTCCATTCAAGCAGTGCGGTTATGGAATAGTCTTCCTCATGGAATACGCGATAGTCCATCAATAAATGTTTTTAAGAAAAAAGTTAAAGAGCACTTTCTTTCCTTGTTAAATGAAACCAATTTGACATGATATTTTATAGTTTTATTTGATTTTTATTTCTTCATGTATTGTTATTATTATTTAATGATTATATATGTAGGTAGTCGTGTGTGTATATATATATATATTATATATATATATATATTTATAATATATATTATTCACGAATAATATTATGTATGTATATGTTATGTATATGTAGTTATATTTATATTTTGTATTTTCTACTTAAGTTGTACACTTATCTTGCCCTCTATGGCATCATCGTCTCCTCTATTGCTTTAGGTTTGCTGGAAGAGAACTCAAGCACTGAGTTAAGCTCGCCTTTTGTATACTCTTACTGTAATATGTTTATTTTTCTGTAATCTTTTGTGTACAATAAAGTGTTAAATAAATATTGTCTAAACAATATGAGATTCGCTAAAATGTTATGTGCATTTGTTTTGTGATTATTTTGAATTTTCATATAGTTAATATTAGTACTTTTCGCTCCTATTCTATAGGTTTTTTTTCTTAATTTTCTTATTTTTTTAAATATTTTTTAAACTATGGCCAAAAAAATTAAAAGTCGGACGAGACCTTGGAATTAAATGTCTAACTTTTTTGCGCATTCAAAGATTTAAAATTAATTCTTAGCGCAGATTTGAGAGATTGTACTTTATTATTAATACCGAGCTATTTCCACATACTTAAAAAAAACATATTTAAAGATGTATGCTGCTGTATTAAGACGCTTTTCAATTCAGTGTCAATTTTCACATTTTTGTTTAACTATACCTAATTGCTAAAATATGTTACTAGTAACTTTTTTAAATATTTTTCTGCTTATTGTCGTAACTTACCTTACTCCCGGGCTTGACTTCGTTAACTGAGACATCTTGTATATAGATATACGTTGCGGCCTTGTATAAAATATAATTTCAAATAAATATAATATAAAATACTGCAAGAAATTTAATATCAATTAGCGCTTAATTACCAAAAAAGCCAACAAAATTGTTTAAAATTACCACATTAAATACATTCAATCTGAACCACGCAAATGCAATAAACGATATAAAATAGATACAAAAGTAATTATTCAATAAATAAAATAAATGCGTTTTATTCCTCACTAGCGACCCGCCCCGGCTTCGCACGGGTACAATGCTGATACTAAATACACTACCTAAAGAAAAACTGTGAACGTTGTATATAAAAACACAGCGGCCCGCTTCGGATTCGCACGGGTATATAATATATAGCCTATGTCACTCACTGAAAAAATGATTAAAATCGATCCAGTAGTTTTGATTTATTTATTACTGCCCGTGGCCCGCACGCGTTAAATTAAGAGTAAAACAATTCCCCTTTCCATGTGCCATTAAGATTTCCTGCTATCTTTGGAATATTCATACACAACATTTTTACTTCTTTACTTTTTACATTTCTCAGCTCTATATATATCCCGAAGCTGACTGAGTCGAGCCTCACACTCTACTCACGATTCTCTGATCCTTTGAACAGGCTCGCTCCTGCCGCCCCGCCCCGACCGGCCGATACCGCCGCGAACGCTACGTCCCGCAATTTTTAAATCTGTAATATCTTCGAAAATATTTATTTAAAGCACATGCTGTAAAGGGCAATTTTGATCTACATGAAATGCAATGCACTGGAATGCACTCCCTCTTGAGATCAGGACGGCTACGAGTCGTTATGCATTCAAAATGAAAGTTCGCCAACTATTCCTTAAGAATATGGCAGAATTGTCACAACAGAGTGTGGTATAATTTCGACGGTTATAAGGCTAATTGGTCTAAGCGACATTTTTTGCGATATTGAGTTATATACATATTTGGAATCAGCGATTTTTTCTGCGTCTTTTGAATTAGGTTTCAAATTTTTATGAGCATATTTTTGGCGCTTGAACCCCACACTAACTTTGCTCTCATTTTGGACGTCAATGGTCCAACCGCCACAAAATTTGGGCAATATTTTGTAGTTGGTAACTTAGACTAGACCCAGAATTTTTCATACGTTGGATGATTCATTTTTTCTACAACTATTTTGAATGACCAATTCGCGTTAAGATATTTGACCTTTTGCTCAACTACATGGTTTTGTCGCTTGAGACATTTTTGCATTACGTAATAAAGATAAGCTATGTCTCTTGAACCATTTTGCTTCCATTTTAATAAGAGGCCTGGTCGGTTGAACCATTTCAACTTGGCCCTGTTTTATTTTGTAATGACGTTTGAACCGTTTTTGCTCATATTGGTATTGATGTATAATGTTACATAATCCTTCTGAGATACGTTCAAACTTTTATAGTTTCGGTAATTACACCATTTTACTTAAATTGAAATTGAAAAATGTTACCAGTTAAGTCGTCAGAAAATAGTAATAAAGATTATACTTACGTCGTTTGAAACAAACAAAAACGATTATGAATTAAGGTATTTTACTGTAAAAAAACCAAGTAAGGTTCGTCTAGCTAAGGCTGGCACAAAAGAGTTGAGAAATTTCGAGTCTAGCAGCATACGAATCCATAGCTGAATTGGCAAAGCACTTGGGGCGTATACCCAGGGGGTGCAGGTTCGATTCCTACTGGATTTTTAATTTTTCAACTTTAATATTGTATAAAATGTTTACGTTTTGAAGGCAAAGATAATAATAAAAACCCTGATATGATGATGCATTTAAAAGAAAAAGAAGCCTCAAAAAGGAGGTTAGCTTTTCACCGTGAGCTCTGTAAAAAGAATAAATCGATTCTTTGTACTGTTTTACTCTAGGAAATATTCAGTTTACAATCTATGTTTTTACAAAAGTGTTACGAGGAACGGATTCTGTTATGTGTGGAGCGAAAATGAAGGAAAAAGAGGTGGGAATGAGATTGCGTCAATTCTTCAGAAGTATATTGCTTATGTTGACTCACGTGGATCCATTAAAAGTTTAGTTTTATATTCCGATTCATGTTCTGGACAAAATAAGTACAAACTTGTCTTAGCCGCCATACACAGTGCCTTACTACAAGCAAACAATATTGAAACGATTCAGATGAATTATTTGCTGCCAGACACACCGAAATGACCGTAGATAGCATTCATGCTACAATTGAAAACTCTGTTAGAAATACTATAATACCTTCGCAGTGGGTAACAGTTTTTCAGTTGGCTCGGAAGGATCCCCTCACATATGAAGTAGAAGCTGTTAACCACAAAGACTTTAAGAATTTCGAGCAATTTGTTTTTGTTCTGATATATATTTTAAAGGGAACTTATCTGGCAAGATAAGCAAAATACGGGTGGCCACATTCAACAAGTCATCTCCAAATGTTATGAATGTTAGACTGTTAAATACAGCATGATAGAGGATACTGAAAATACAAAAATACAAATCAGTTTTGCCCATAACCACAACCAAGCACAATGATTTAAAAAAAATATGTGATACCGGAGTTATACCAACACTACCTATTTCATTCAGAATACGCAAGTTTTTCTCATCGAATCGGAAAAGATGTACTGGTTGACACAGATATTGAAGATTACGAGTAAACTTCGCCTTTAATATCTGATTCTACTTAATAAAGAATAAGGATTTTGATTTTTATAATGTAAAAAGCCATGTTTGACTGATTAGGCATTATTGTTAAATAATATATTTAGAGGCTGTATTTTGGTAATACCTCAAAGGTTTATATTTTTTAGACAACATTGTGATTAGATGTGGTGATATAAGGACCTGAGACTGAATTAACAAATACTCATAAGTATAACTAAGATTCAGTTGATACTTTTTTAAAAAGATTTTTCAATTTTAAGTTGAATACTTTGCCTAATTTCGTTTATTGTTAATTTCAATTAATTTATCCTTAATAGTAAAAAAATAAAACTTGCACTATCCCGTACTCTATGCCTCATCATAAACCAAATTATGATGTAATGTAATGTGCACCAGTGGTATTATTGCAATCTGTAATCTTAATAATTAATTATCTTGTTTTAAGCTTTTCAGCTAATTTTGTTAATTTCATTCATTTTTTCTAAAAGATTTGGATAGTCCAAATATATATTTTTTTTCTATTTCAAACATTAGTTTTATTTTAAAATGAACTCTAATCATTACATCTTAATGTATTCATGATCAATCTTAACAATGGTATAAGAGCCTACGTCTAATATTATGATAGCAAGCATTCACTTTACTTGATTCTGTTTGAACATTTGTTGTTGTTTGTATTAATTTACTTTACTCCAGTTCAAGTTCACATGTTACTTTAAATCTTTTAACATGCTAAATGCATAGGGACGCGTGTAGTTTATGTTATTTTTCCTTGCTCTGTTTCATATCCATATCCACATTTGAACTAATTTACTTTTAACTTAAATATAAATCACTGGCAGTTAGACCATTTTTCCTTGTTCTATTAAAAAAATAATACGATGCATTTTGAGTCAAGCGACATTTATTTCATTAAAAAAAGCCTATATATTCATGAAAACTATTTAGGAAGGTGCAATATGTATTTACGGAAATACTGTATTGATTAGATCAACATCCACGCAGTAGTTTTTTTTTAATTATTTTATTTCCGAAAAACGAAACTTTAAATCGCTCTCCTGTAACTTTTAAAAAATGTCGCTTAGACCAATTAGCCTTTTAACCGTCGATTTGTATTTATGTATCGTTTTAAGTATTTATGTATGTTTATGTGTATATTTATCACATTATATCTATTTATGGTTAGTATTTATATTTTATGTTTCTAATTATAATATTTATTGCTATAATCTCATTGAACTATCGAGTACTTGACTTCGCCTACTTTGTTATCTCTGCACCACCTGAAGGTAGACTGGTAGAGAATGCCCTAGGCATTAAGTCCGCCTATATACACTGCTGTATATGAAGTTTTATAAATAAATAAATAAATGCACAACGTATCTAATGTATTTAATTGGATAAGGAATGATACTGTATCGTTTAAAATGGCTTGGTAAATAACCCATATTTTTTTTGTAATATGTAAAAGATAAAAATGGTTACTGTGGGTTATTTTTAGGAGATAAACATATACTGTCGCGAACTTTTTTATTAATCTTTTTAAGATATACAATTCCGTAGTATATAAATTTGATATCACATTACAAAGCTTTAAATTTCTCGGCTTTTCTCTACTATAATATGCATGTATTATACATAAAAACTATCCTCTTGAATCACTTTATTCATTAAAAAAAACCGCATCAAAATCTGTTGCGTAGTTTTAAAGATCTAAGCGTACATAGGGACATAGGGACAGAGAAAGCGACTTTGCTTTATACTATGTAGTGATTTCTATATTATAAAGTAAAATGTGTACTTATAAAAAATATATTTAATTAATTTATTATTCTTATATTATACTAGCGACTCGCCCTGGTTTCGCTCCGTATACTATGTAGTACTATAATATGCATGTTTTATTAATTAAAATAGTTTTTAAAATCTTAGCATACATAGGGACAGACAGACAGACAGCAGGAAGTAACTTTGTTTTGTACTATGTAGTGATAATTTAATTTATTTATTTATTTATTTAAACTTTTTGCACAAATTAAGGTACAGAGGCGGACTTAATGCCTAGTGGCATTCTCTAACAGTCAACCTTGGGTGGTGCAGAGAAAAGCAAGGGTAGGTGCAATAATGTGAGAAAAGAACTGAAGAGTTGATTTGAAAATATATATATTTGGGAGAAGCGAGTATAAATCAATACATAAAATACATACAAGAGGTACATAGATATACAAAATGTTATAAAATATATAATGTAATATACTTATTACTATTACATACGTTAATAAATACAATAATATAATACATAAAAATGAAATATATATAGAAGATGATAAAAGCTAAATTTAACATATATTATGATGATTCTGCCAATTGGTCGGTTAGTAATTTGCGCACTTTAACTTTGAAAGTGAACCGTGTTGCCGCCATCCTGATCTCCTGAGGTAGGGCATTCCAAAGAAGGACGGATTGGACAAAGAAAGAAGAATGAACAAAGCCAGTCGAGTGTGAAGGACACAAAAGAAGTCTGTTATTTGATGACCGTAGTTCCCTATCATGGTTAGAGCTCAAAAACTGGAGGTAAGGTGTTAAGTAGGAGGGAAGAGTTGGAGAGTTAAGAAAGGAAAAAAGGGTAGTGAGAGCACGCAAGCTACGGCGTTGGCGAATAGGTAACCATTTGAGCTCGGAGCGATAAGCAGACACATGGTCATACTTGCGAAGATTGAACACAAATCGAATGCAGCTATTGAGAAGTCGGTCATATTTATTGAGAAAGTCTGCATTCAGGTCGAAATAGCACACATCACCATAGTCGACTATAGGGAATATCAAACTCTGCACAAGCATCGCTTTGGTCTTGGATCACAGGAAGTTTTTCAGACGGTACAGAGAACGCAGGGATAAGGTTACTCTTCGACTGACACTGGACACGTGAGCTTGCCAATTTAGAGTAGTGTCAATATAAAGTCCGAAATCTTTTACCGCAGGACTTAGCGCTATGGTTAAGCCATTGTATTTTATTGCTGGCAGGGTAGGTGACTGAATTCTAGCCATCATGCGTTGACTACCAATAATCAGTGCCTGACATTTAGAAGGATTGACAGTGATGCCAAATCTGTCAGACCAATTTTTTATTGCAACCAAGTCCTGATTTACCATGTCAATTGCATCAGACACATCATCAACGCCTGCCTGTGCATACAACTGCAAGTCATCGGCGTAAAAATGATACGAGCACTGAAGATTGAGAGTAATGAGATTAATAAAAACAGAGAAGAGTAAAGGAGAGAGTATGCCGCCTTGGGGGACGCCAGAGAAGAGATCACACCAACCTGATGAAGAATCATCACGGCGCACCGACTGCTGACGTCCAAGAAGGTAAGAGGAAAACCAATCCAGCGTTCCAGAAGAGATCATGGATTGAGATAGGATTGACAGAAGGATCTCATGATTGACGGTATTAAAAGCGTTTGAAAAGTCTACCAAAGCCAACACAGTGACTTTGGTATCCTCCATACCCGCCTTAATATCGCCAATCACACACACATTTAAAAGTAACTGCTATCGTTCTACAAGTACGGTAACAATATATATTCAGTGAGTTGAAAAATAAATGTTGTGAATGCTGTTATATTAAAATGCTACCAAAAGAGCCAAAGTGAATTCGAGTTACATCAATTTGGTTTAGATACAAAAAAAACACTCAATTCCATTCCCATTAAATTGTCCGCTAGTGTCACAAATGTCATAATTTCTATCCCAATTTCTAATACGAGCACAATAAGGCACAGTGTACAGAGTAAGGCCCCAGGTGGACTTACGTGCTTGTTACATAGGTTGTAAAACAAAAAAAAAATGACGTAACATTAATCTGCATTAGATCCAAAAACTATCACCCAATTCCATTCCAAAAAAAAAATTGCATGACAAATGTTATAATTGCAATCGCAATTTATAATCCGAACACAGTGTACAGAGTATGGCCCCAGGTGGACTTTACTTCCGTACCTACATACGTCGTAACACAAAAAAAAACTTACACTGCGTCGTAAACACATAACGCGATAAATTACAAATATTCACTACGCTATGAATAGCAAAATTAATATTGCCAGCCCATTGGCATCTCCATCGATTCGTCCATTAATAACTCATTTATTCATTTTGCTCTTCATTACATTCCAATTCGCTCGTGAATTGGTTTTCGAGGACAACTTATTTGAATTGGATTAGATTACTTGTTTTCAGATGAAGGACGAAAGTAATTTACAGAATTAAAGTAATATTGGGGTAAAGCGTGACTATACAGGGTGCCCAACGGACATGCCACATGGAGGAGAAGTAGCTTAAATATGATAGATATAGAAAATATATAGATTTTACTGAATGAAAAAAAAAAATTATATTAAAAAAAAACGTAAACTGCATTCAAAGATTTTTGAAAATTTGCTTGTATCACCGGAGAATAGAACCAGATCAAATCTGAAATAAACAAACATGGTTATTTAAATGAAAGAGTGATACAACGATTTTTGTTTTTTTTTAATGAATGACGTTCTCACGTGTAACTAATCTAACTTTTGAATAATGTATAATTTTAACACATAAATATCAAATAGTTTTCAATAATAAGCTGTGATTAATATTAAAAATGATGTTTTAGCTTATTTTTTAACTAATTTACTGATGGCATAGGAATTTAATGGGTTTTCTTACAATTAACGTGCTATGTTTGTTAGAGAGATTTGCTCTTAATTATTAACGCAACAGATTGCTCTCATAACAATACAGGACATTATTTATCCAGATTTATTTGATACCCGGTTAAGTAAGCATATTTTCAAAAATCTTTAAATGTAGGTGTAATAGTTTAAAAATAAAATAATGTGTTATTTCAGTAAAATCTTCTATCTACAATAATTAGGATACTTCTTCTCCAAATGGCATATTCGTAGAAAATCCTGTTTATGGGCTATGTGGCTAGATCGATCGTTGGGTTTAGCTACACACCGCATAATTGATTCACAAATGGGTGACGATGTGTGTTTTGGAGAGATGGTTTAAGCTATTAATACTGGTAGTCTGGATTATGGGCTACGTTACCTGGCCTGCTACGCTCCTTAAAGCTTTTATATCAATTAAAATTACAAAAAATGCATGTCATAATTAGTAAACCTTAAGTATATAGGATAAATATTATGTATGTATATGGACTACAATAAGTATGTTGGGTTAACGCAAATATTTGAGGGTTGTCAGCCATAAATAAATAAATCATAAATGAATATCTCACAACATCATCTAGTCTCAAACTAAGTAGAGCTCGTACTATGGGTACTAGAATAACTGATACTTATAGTACGAGAGCCCACGACCAAAATTTTATACATATAATATAAATATATATTTTTCTTTTGTAAATACATACTTATTATACATAGAAACACCCAGACTAAGACAAACCCCATGTTCATGCACACAAAGATTTGACTTAAACGGGAGTCAAACCCGCGACCGCGGCATCGCAGGCAGGTACACCAACCACTCTGCTATCCGGATATCAATTTTTTTTGTTACGATTTATGGGACTGTCAAATATTTGTGTCAAATCCTTTAAATCATAACAAAACAATCCAATAATATACATCTCCAATTTAAAAACGTGGTTAGACAAAAACCTATCAAATTACCATCATTGGGCAGTACGCCAAAAAGACGGGAAATGTCTTGGCAGCTGAGATCGCTAATTTTATTCTAGGTGCAGCGCCTCAGATAGCACGAATCGCTGAAATGCTCGGCAATTATTGTGAGAAAACGTGATTCTCATTGTAATACAATATTACAATGTGAAACACGTTTTCTAACAATAATCAGTGAAAACATCTGTATTTTAGTTTAAAAGGTGGTGGAACAAAGTAAGCTGCAAAAACGTGAATTGCATAATTATTTAAAGACTTAGTCAAGTTTTTGTTTACATTCTTCAAAAATTAAACAGATCACCAAATCGTAAGTATAGTAACAAAATGAAAGCAAAATTAGGTATTATATAAATTAAAAACACTGCCTGAAAATTCCAATAAACAAATTAAGGTCAATTAAGGCATGTATTTTTCATCCAAATATTTTTTTAATATTTATTCCAAAAACTTATAAATACAAACTGTTAGTCAGCTCACGCAATTGTCAAAATAAAAACGGTTAAGAACACAATCATGAATGTATTGAATATTAATTTTATCACAGGGACAAATTTAATTGCGTGGATGCTACCTAAAAATAAAATATCGAAAACAAACATTGATTCCAGGTCTAACTTCAAACCACGACGGCTCTATCATCATCTCAGTTTAGCGACGTTCACTTTGGACATAATGCCTCACCTAATTTTCGCCACAACGCGCGCTTTTGGGCCGCCTGAAGCCAACGGCTCCCCGCAATCTTATCCAGATCATCCGTACATTTGGTTGGGGAGACGACCCTCGCTGAGCTTGCTGGTTTATGGCCGCCACTGGAGAACCTTTCTACCCTCAATTTAATGCCTATAATGTAAAACATGGCACGCACCGTTGCTTACGCCACAAGTGCCACCACTTACTTTGAGTATTCAATTAAACACGGCTCACCTAACGTAGGCTAACGTCATACCAGCGCAAATTGCTAGGTGTTTTGGTTAGGAAATTTTGCAATTACATGTATAACTGGTTAATTTATATCCTTACAACAGTATAATATATGTAAGTAATATAATTATAGACAAATACGTCTTGCTTGCTGCCCAATAATCATACCATATTGCAGATTCCCAATAAGCCAACCATGTCAATAGCTACTAACCGCATCCTTTTGAGACCTAATCACGATCATTAAACTAGATAGTTCAATTAATACCTACAGTAATAATTATTGACATCGATATCGTCACTATATAAATATGTAGATCAATATTAACAATGCGTCAGCAAAACAATGAAGAAAAACATAACAAATGCTATGTAAAAATTATCATAATACAATATTGTTATTCAACTCACTACAATACCTGCTCATCTTGTGATATCTTGAACCGTGAAATAAGGAAACGTGCCAGATAAAAGGTTCTAAACGTCTAAAAGTTGTATTGAGATTGTATTTTTGATATTTAAATAAAAGGCTTCACTTTTGAACCAACAGAAAATACGTTGCCACAGAAGGATCATTATATTCAAATTGTTGTGTTCAAATACAACCTATAGTTTAATGTGTCACGGATGTAGAGCAAAGGTCTGCCAGGCTAAAATGGGACTGGGCTGGCCACGTTTGCCGTATGAGTCCAGAGAGTTGGGCTCAAAAAGCGACCAACTGGTCACCACGTGACACGCCGTTGACGGCGACGAGGAAGGCCCAAACGGAGATGGCGGGACGACTTGGACGCATTTCAGAACGATTGGCCAGAGATAGCAAATAACAGAAAGCCTTGGAAGTCATCAGCACACCGTAGGATAGTAAAAAAAAATAAACTAAAAACTATTCAATATTATACTATTCTATCATAAAGGTTGTAGAAAACAACCTTTATGATTGAATATTTATGATAATAACTATTAAATGATGAAAATATGTATCGTTAATGGATTATTATTAACTTTTGTATATTGCTGCTTTCTCGTATATCCTAAAATCTGTTTCTTACAACAGGCTATAACAATATTCACCTTTATTGAGTTGGAGCCAAAACCAATCGTACGTAATACGTACGTTGGCGGGACAACCAAATTGAGTTGACTTGCCAACGGCCCTGGTTAGTTGAGCCGCACTCTCAACCGAGGACGTTGAGGTTGAGATGGCACACCATGTGGAAGCTTATTGCCTGACCGTGCGTAGTCATTTCAACTGCAACGTGCCAACAATCAAGAAAGATGGATAATTTGAAAAGTAACTTCGGCTTGGCTGCAACTTGACTAAAAATAAATATATGAAAAGAGTTAGACGAAAAACAAAGGATATAATCCACTTTTATTATCTCTACAAGTGGAACTTCTGATTTTAAGCACACTGTGGTAAAGTACTGGACTTCTGAATAATTCAAAAAGAGATCTGACTCAGTTGTAGCGATAACAGAATAAACGTATTTACGAGAATAAGCTCCAAGCTCTGCTTTCTGCTCGACAGTTTTTTGCTTACCAAGGCTTTTGTTAGATAAAATGCTCGCTCCGACTTAACTGTATCATGTTTTTTTTTACTGTGGCTATCATTCCATTCATCCATTGTTTAAAGACTAATTGAAAACCAAATATAAATATTGACATCTTTTCAGGCCAGTTAATATCTTAAGTTAATTCTGTATATAAAGGGTGTTATTTATGAATATAGATATTTATTCCTAGTACGTCGTTTTTTAGAGAAAGAAAAAAATGTTTACCGCAAAGTTTGTACTGCGGTTACCTAACTAATTAATAAAAGTTATTTTTTTGATAGATAAGCCTCAAATAAAATTTAAGGCTAAACACAACAGGGCTGTACGCATTGTTAGCTCTTTTACTCCCTCCATTTAAAAATGCATTGCATATTGCCAGTATTTATGTTAAATAGTTTGTGAACTAAACCTTTTTACCGCAAGAAAAAGAAAATTGTTTCAAGAGAAATCCCTTTTCCATTCAGTCTTTATTCTATTCTTGGTATCGCCTACCGACGCAATACTCGTTTTGTTTGGAAATTCTTGGGAAGAGAGTTTTAGATACGGCTTGAATTCGTAATAGTTATAACTTATCATTTGCAGACTGAAAAGTAGATTTATTTTGTTCTATAAATTTGTTTTCAAGAATTATAATAAAATAACTATTTCAATTACATAATGAGAAACAATGTACAATAAAGTAAATACGTAACAAAATAGACAAAACCTATTAACAAATTTACTGGTAAGGTGTCATATAATTCCTCCTTTTTATATTGTTTATAGAGATTCGCGTTATTGAAATTAAGGTAAAACCGACTCACAGTTATATATTATAAACTAGCTTATAGTTGCATAGCGGGTATATTAACGTTGTTAGGTTTCTTAAATAATAACGTTGGCTTAGGTTATTGGTACAAGTCGCCCCGGGAACGTGCTATTGGCGATATGCAGAGGGGCACCGGAGAGTTCTGTTAGACATCCCGGAGCCCCTCGACACGCATCGAGGCCGGACACCGAGGGGGGTTTTAGTGAGTCGTCGGAGTCCCGGCAACCTCACATACCCTCGTCGCACCCTTTTCCTTGCGGCGAGGTATCTTGTTGAAGATTTCCCCCCTCGAAAAAAAAAAAAAAAAAAAAAAAAAAAAGGTTATTGGTACAAATTAAAATATGATAAAAAAAAGTATAATGTAGTCCCAATACACTACACTATTTTTGAAATGCCTTTCTTTATCAAAAAGTTACTTATTGACTTCAGCAAGATTAAAAACTGTTTGCCAACACTTTGCTTAGTGATGAATTTTATTTAGTAATAGGTTTGCAGAAAAAACATTATTTCAATCGTGCGCCCAAATTTTCGAATTGTGTGGCAATCTTTAATATAAATCAGGATTTGAATGTCTTCTGAATAATGTCAAATCAATGTGACTTGATATACAAACTTAAGTATGTGAAATAATTACAGGATAAAATGTGGCGGCGCTACGGCATTTTACGTGGAGATTTATTGCTATTTGGTTAGATCTTCAGAAGTTAATACTCGTTTTATTAACTCTGATATTTAATGATATAGATAGATTAGTTCTGAAGCTGGATGTGGCTAAGTGTATGAATGTGTGCACTTCGCAAAGTTTTATACATAGTTCATTACTTACTTCTGGCATTCCTCTATCGGATAATGTAAAAGCACAATGTTTTATTATTGCACAACTGACATTTTTTTTTTATACTACGCCCATAGCGAACGAACGTGTAGTCCACCTGATGGAAAGTGGAGTACAGCCCATGGACATCAACAATCCACAAAAGCAGATTATAGATGCGTCGCTGCAGCTGAGGACTACGGTGGTATGCCTCATGTGCCAGTAATTTCAGGGTCTGATCTCACCACCAAACCGGAACACAGTAATGGCAGCACTACTATTTGGCGGCAGGTTAAAGGTGAGACTGTGGTGCTGCCGCCCTCGAGCTCATTCACAAGAGCTCTACCACCAGTAAACATAATATAACATAACATTGTGCTCTTTTTTAAAATAACCGCTGGTGTAAAATGTTTTTTTAATGTGTAAAAGCACCAAGAACATAGAGAGTCCAGTTAGAGAGAACTGAACTGACAGCAGTGATGGCGAATTTTATTAATTAGATCTGTAAAAACCTTTCTTTTTGCGAACTCATGTCATAATGTCAATTTTATTTGTGTATATGTTATGTTAGTTTTTCAAGTTAACAGATTTATCTGCATTCAAAATTTGTACGCCGCAAGGCAGTATGTACGGCGACTAATAATATGTTAAGACCTGAACTTTACTGTACCTACATTCAGAACAATTAAAGAGAAATGAACGATGTAGAGAAGAAATGTTGAGGAACAGGGTGTGATATTCCTCCACCACAAAGGGAGGATTCTCCGACTAGGCTCGATGGTATTACCTGGCGAACAGCTGTCCAACGGTAGCGTATTGGAAGTGATATATATGTACACTCTCTGTGAACAGTTCGTTATCGCGATTCAGCGCTTTTTGACATATTTATGTGACGTGTGTGTCACTACTTGGCGTTATACCGCCACAGAATCATATCTTATCTTATCTCTTATCTTGATTATTTAAAAGTTTTAACATACAACAACGCTTAATATTGATAAAACAGTAACAAAAACCATTAAATACGATACCAGAAATGTAGACATTCGAGTGCAGTGGCAATAACTCAGACTGCACATAGCTGTGTTGATTAATTGCTAGATTTGTCAAACTCGCAGCTCGACGACTCGCGTCGTTTAGTATGATTTATTTATTCGATTATAGTTCCAATACAAACGTAACTTATTCAGCGAATACGAATTGTACCGTTATTTTAAAATAATTGTTTTGTTATTTTAGGTATTTATTTGATTTGAGTTAAAATATTTTTATATACAAAAAGACTTAGACTAAGTGCTGATTTCACCAACGTGTTAAACTTAAGTTGAACGCTAAGCACGTATTGTACCGTTATTTTAAAATAATTGTTATGTTATTTTAGGTATAGGAGTTATTTGATTTGAGTTAAAATATTTTTATTTACAAGAAGACTTGAACTATATAAATCAATTTAGTAGCATAAGACAAATTTAAATTACTCATTAGTCTCTAATGTTATATCTAGACTATATTGTAAACTTTATGAAGTATCTAATGGTTTAGAAACATAATTAAAAACAAAAAAAAAAGACTTGGACTAAGTGCTAATTTCACCAACGTGTTAAACTTAAGTTGAACGCTAAGCACTTAAGTTAGCATTGAATTAGAGACAAGATACTTTTTTAACATGTAACATAACATAACATCACGTCTGTATTACCCAGAAGGGTGTGGTGGAGGCGTACAACACCCACATTTCACCTGTTATATTTACGTCCCATGGGATAGGGGGTGAGCCTATCGCATTCCACCGGGCACAATTGCAACTTCGTGCTGCTATTTTCAATTGCCTGACAGGAAGTTCACAAGTAACACTTTGCTTGACCCGGGAATCGAACACAAGACCTCGCGGTATAAGGCGCAAACGCTAACCACTAGACTTAAATGTTAAAAAAAGCTGGCGAAATCGGGGGACCCCGGGCTCGTTTCATTTGTTCACAAGCTACATAATTTGCACGTAAATTGGAAACTGTAAAATTATTGCTATAAGCATGCAAATACATTTATTTATTAATGGAATAATGGTGACGATAACAATCTTAACACTGTAATTTTTTTTTTGTTTTTTTTTTATATTATAAGAAATCAATTATTAAAATTATGATATCTTATTTACATTACAATCTAGCCTATCAAGACTAATAAGTAATATTATGTTAACCTAAATTGCTACGTTATAATATAATCTAAGAATGCGTCCATTAACACTTTTCTTAGTTTTTGTTAAGGGGAAGTCACTTTGTTCATGTGTTCTTTATAACGACACTTATCGCACTAATTTATTTGTCACTTATCACTACACTAACTCTAAAGGTTTCGTTCGTTTTAGTCTTTTCACAAGTTCCGTGTTATCAAGGAGCTGGATTGCCTCGATGTTGACGTGATGATGAAGTCTTCGTTCGTGAGCTTCTGCATGTTTTCCCCTGTCCCTGTCAACAACGTCTATATTGAGGTCCCGGTGAAGATCGCTGTTTCTTATGTACCACGGGGCATTGACAATGTCCCTCAGTACCTTGTTCTGGAAACGTTGAATAACTTGACGGTTACTCTGACTGGTACAGCCCCACAGCTGGATACCATAAGTCCAGACAGGCATCAATACCTGTTTGTATAAAAGGACTTTGTTATGTACTGATAGAGGTGACTGTCTACCTAGTAACCAGTACATTTTCCTGTAGCGTATGTCTAATTCTTTACGTTTCTTCTTGACATGTGCCTTCCAGCGCAGTTTGTCGTCAAGAACTGTAAATGGCGTTAAATTTGATACTTTGATTACGGATATAACATTATTGGATATCGCGACTCGCATTCGGAACAAAATACCGGACAACTGCCGGGGATAATCCGCACCGCGGCAAAATTTCAACGATATTTTTGCTTTATGAATATTATTAAACTTTATTAGTTTATTTGCCCAAAAATAAATGATTGACTTTTACTGGGTGGTTTATTCGAAAATCAGAAGAGACTAAAGTCACTAGAAAGGTTTAACAACATTAAATATTTTTTGGATCATTATTTGAATATGGTGAATTGTAACCAGCTTTCGAGTTTATATGAGATCAAATTGAATATTTTGATTTTTACTTCTTTCCATTTTTTTGCTGTTATTTTTCATGATTATATAGAACTATATATACAAACTGTAAACACAGACAAGTGGGAAAAGGGTGGGGAGGCCGTTGCCCTGCAGTGGGATACCATAGGTCATAATAATAAAAATAGAACTAAAAATAATTGGTTCAAATCCCCTTTTATCCGCTGGGGAAATTATTATTCAAAGTCCACCATATTTTCGCACATATATAAAAGCTAATCTGCACGATAGATATGTATTAATCACAAGATTTATATTGAAATCCTCAACTTATATGGGCACCAGCATAAGTTATGGTCTTATGAAGAGATAAGGCTCGTTTATTTTACTAATATTTTCATTTTAATTAATAGATTACCACAATCTCTAAAAACTATTTTAACGGAAAAGAACATAAATTATAAATTAAAACAATACTTTATAAACGACATAAATAGCAAATAATTTCATTGAATATTCCAAGGAAACTTAGTTCAAACACGCTGTATAAATGCATTTTGCTTTGAAGGTGGATAGAAATTTTATTTGTTTACGCGCGCGCTGCGCTGTGTGTAAATCCGATGGATTTTTTTTGCATGCACCGTCGACGAATTGGTGTACGGAAAGCCCTAAACTGGTTTATGTTACACTATGATGTTGTAATTTTTGTAAGACTATATTGTAAGTGATTAAATAAATTTTAAGAAAATGGATATTAATGTCCTAATATTTAGGTCAAATGCTCTTAAAACAAACAGTTTCTAGTAAATGAACGTAGCTTGTTAACAACATAGCTATTAAGTCAGGTTCTTAGTACTTACCTAAGGCTGAATTTAAGGATTAAGACTTAATTCCTTGAAACATTTTCCCTCCACTGTAGCCAACATTCACAAATTTTAGTTTAAATGCGGTAGTTTAGAATCCACACTGAGAATATCTGGGCCAACCTTGAGCTTCGTCTAGCGTTTAATTTATAGAACCTTTTTTACGGAATGCAATCTTGTCATTACTTCCTCGTTGGTCTAATGGTTAGCGAAGGAAGCAGCACGGAGTTGTAATTGTGCCCATTGGATGGCGATAGGCTCAAACCCCTATACCATGGGACCTAAACATAACAGGTGAAATGTGGGTGTTGTACACCTCTGCCACAGCCTTCTGGGTAATATAAGCGTGATTTTATGTATGTATGTAACTATGTAGCTTGTTATTCTTAAATAAAGCTGTCTTGTTTAATTAGTTTATAATTATTATGACAATGTATTACATTTTTGTACTCCATTACTGAAGGTATGTATATGAAATGTTTTCCGACAGTAAAACCGAGCATTTCATATAATTGGATACGCTGTACTTAGCCCTTAATTAACATTTCTTACTGCCAAAACTTTGCTAGCCATTATATTTGGCATGTAGCCTAATAAGATGTATAAAAAAGGCCCTTTTTGTAAAATTTATGTAGATGTGATGTCTGTTACTCTTTTAAGGAAAATCTATCGGGTAGATTTAAATGAAATTTTGCATTTGGATTATAACATAAGCTATTTTTTATCGATGTAGTGTATCTCGATATAAAGAGGCCTACATACCACTGAATTGATTTGGATGAAAGTTGGTGTAGAGATAAAGTTCATATTAAATAAATATATATCACACTACATACACACAACGCCATCTAGTCCCACACTAAGCAGAGCTTGTACTATGGTTACTAGAATAACTGATATTAATACATAATAATATATACTTTTCTTTTGTAAATAAATACTAATTATTCATAGAAACACCCATACCAAGACAAACCTCCATGTTTTTGGACACAAAGATTTGTCTTGAGCGGCAATCGAACCCGCGACCTCAGCGTCGCAGGCGTGCACTACCCACTCATCCATCCGGTCGTCAAAAAATATAATAATGTAATATATATTTTTTTATTGAAGGGCAAATCCGCGGGCAAAAGCCATTTTATGATAAATATTTTAATATATATTTATATAATAATTATGGTAAATTTTAAAATATCCTTCAAATCCGAAATCAAGTTGTTCAAATAACACTAAATTAAATGTACAATTTAAAACGTAATGAAGTTTGAATTGAGTGGATGTGTATTAATGGTTGGATGGATAGCTAATCTGGCATATATGATTTAGTGTACTGTTGATAACAAACAGGATAGTTCCATTTTGATTTAGAATACTCACTGGAATTGAATTAATTGTATAGTGAGACAATGTTACTAGAAATTACACGAAGGATAATTTATTTTTATACTTATAACGCTTTTACTATATATTATATAATAATAAATATAGTAGATGTTACTTCTTATTGATTATACTAAGAAAGAGTTGATAAAATCATGGGACCGGCAGGATTTGAACCTGCGACCTTCTGCACACCGGGAAGTTGCTTTAACCAACCAGCTACGGTCGCCTCTTGCCAGATCCCTAAATTTCTCAACTGTATGTTACGTCATTTTGTGTCGTCACGTTAATCCATTTGTTCCTATCTTAAGTAGGGTACAAACCAACATGGTGGAGTAACATTTAGCACAAATGTTGTAAAAAATTAACACATTATGTTCCCGTAATGTAACTTGTACCTTAGATCGCGAAATCTCAGCACTTTATTTTTGTGATAATTATGAAAGATAGCATGAAAGATAATTATGAAAGATAGCTTCTATAAATATAAAAAAATTGAAAATTTGCGATGTCTGTACATTGAAGATGTTTAACAATAATGAATAATACAAAGGGTCTTTTTATTTAATTACAATATGTAAATAGATTTTTAGTGAAGTTGTTAAAGCCTCAGCATTGTAGTGGTAAGCGTGAGTTATCTTTCACCGCCAGGTTACAGATACGATGCCAGGGTCAAGCGATAGGGTTATTTGGATTTATTCTGTCAGGCAATTCTTAATAGCAGTATGGAGTTGGAATTGTGCCCGATTAATAGCAATAGGTAACCCCTATCACATTGGACGTAAATATATAATATGTAAATATAGGTGGGTAGTTTAGGCGTGATTTGTGTTGTTGTAATATTGCTTTTAGTTCAGTCCTAAAACTATTGCTTTTAAAACTAATATCCTTAATAGTGTGCTCTTGAGACGGTAATTTGGTGTCATAAATGCCGAATTAGGGTATTTTTAAATAAAGTTCTAAATTTTGCATTTTTATCAGATCTCTAATAGCAATATCGAAAGTATCTTATTTCTATTGTTTTATGACCGTTCACAATACATTGAAAATTAAAATCGCTTCATGAAAAATATTTAATAAAGTATTTTTGTCGCAGCAACGAATAACCAATTCAAATTGAATCTCGACGCGAAAAGTTTGTAAATTTTCCAAATAAAACCATGAAAAAGTTCAACCAGCTGTATGTTCTTAATTGTTAACATTGTAAAATGAAAGTCGGAAATTCTGCTTGTTTTTTATCCACAAAATTATTCATGATTAGTGTTGGTGCGATAGCGGCAGTCGATTTATTATATATATTTATATAAATATAAGATATATTAAGTAAAGTAATTCAATCGTGAATAATCAGTCATACTTATCGATAGTCCCTCCGTAACTATCGATTTTTGACGTTTGTATTGATAGTCAAATATATGGAATACTATTGCTTAAGATCAATAGTATCCATTGTATCAGTACAAACACTGATAGTACTTATATATACTATAAATAGTGAATGCTAGTAATAGTTTCAATATCGTCGATAGTTGAACTCGGTTGATACCTAGCCTATTATACTTTATGTAAGCAAAACTGTTGACGGTATTGCAACTTTGACCTAATAATATCGATAGAATCGACAAATTGACCTAATTCTATCAGAATCATCAATAGTATCGAATCGTGATGATATTGAATCTCGATAGTATCGACTAAAATCTTCTCATTTTTACTGTCGATACTATCGATAGTAATTATAGATTTCGATATTTTCGACAGCACTCTAAAGTTACTAATTTTATTGACAAAAGTAACTGATTTTTAAGGTCAACTATCGAAAGTCAAAGTATCACTATTGCAATAACGCTATTCATGATGATATTTAAATTATTTAATTGCCATTGCTATTTTTAAGTCCAAACAATCTTTATTCGATTCTCGCTTAGCATAATCTTCTTGCAGTGAGTAATGTAGGTGTTAATAACATTATGCATTCGCTAATGGACACTCTATTTTAAGCATGTAACAGTGTATTCGTGAAACACTGTATAAATAAATGTATTTTACAGAATTAATATTAACTATTTAATTAATCCCAGTGCCGGATTAAGACCATTTGATGCTCGAAACAAGCCACGCCTGTGGTGCCCACAGGCGTGGCTTGTTTCGAGCCCTTCCAACAAAGTACGATATTTATTTTTACAAAATAAATTTAGTATAATAATAAACAACGTGGCAATGCTGTCAGCCTTCTAAACACGGTCCCCACAACCGAGATCGATGCGAAGGAATACTATGACGCCTAACTTAATGTAAATATTTGCCTTTTATTTTTACCTATGTATATATTTTCAATTTATTTAATGTAACTTTATATTTCTTTAGTGTTTTCTGTAAATATAAATGTATAATTATAAACTGTATATATTATAAAATATATATATTAGCATAATAATTATGTAAATGTTTCAATGGTTTTTGTGGATTTGTATTTTGCATTCCCGTTGTTTTTCACTAAATCAGAATAAACTATGTTGTTTATAAAAACACATTGGCTCTCACTTTAAAAAATCGCAATGAAAACCAAAATACGTTCACAAACTGCAAAATAAAGCAGACAGCCTAAAGTTTGCTGAAATATGCTGGACCAATCCACAACTTCAATACACACAAATATCTAACTGGTTATAACTTATGAACAAATAATCTCCCGTGACCAGAACCTTAATAAACATGAATAAAATAAAACCTCGCAGCTTAGTGGCAGAACACCCTCCGTAATATACCAGATAGTCAACAATTCAGTGCCTCGGACCCTTTTTGTAAACAAAAAGGGTCCGTGGCACTATTATTTATTTTGCTGGCAAAAAGTAAGTAGTTTATTGCATGCATAGCGGTAAATATTATTATGATTGATGCAAATTACGGAGCTAAAAAACTGGCGAAGTGCGTGTCGGGCAACGGGCAAAGTAGGTACGTAGACAGCCGTTGCAGCATTCGGACTTAAAAGAGTATTGAATACGTGCTGTTGCTACGTATTCAAGACACTACCAGTATTGAATACGTAGCAACAGCATGCAAGTCATTATTTTCTATGGTTTTTGTATCATCTAACTGCTTCTATCTTGTATTTTGGACCTCAATTACTCTTGAACTTACAAAGTAAATTTAGTCGAATTTTCCTTTTTAGTTCAGTAAACTACTACAGACGCGATTTTCCAGATTTTCGGGGCTAGTAATTTAGCTATTAGAGAGGGCAGTCCTCTCTCTCTCTCTTACAAGTGGATTTTATAGTTAAAATCTGTTTTACAACCCCTTAATGAAACACCTATCTAACGATAGCAAGCATTACGGTGTAGACGACAAAAAACAACTTTTTATTGTAAGCATAGATATTTTTATAGCTATGCTAAACTTCAGCTTTCTAGCACTAATAGTTTTGATGCTATACCTCGGACATAGCGAAAATAAATGAACCCACAGAACCCTGAGTTACTTAAACTTGAATTAAACTAGCACAACCATCCAAGTTAAACTATTTTACATGTCAACATCTTATATATCTTTGTAATAATGTTAATGTCCTAGTGCTCGCTTTTTATTAAAAGATATTTCCAAGCGGTTAATCGACGCTTCACTTGATCAGAAGGCTGGCTTTTTCTTGGCTCAAAGAATCAGCATTGCCATTCAACGTGGCAATGCTGTCAGCCTCTGAACACGTTCCCTGCAGTCGAGGTCGATGCGGATAAATTTGTAAATAGTTAATTGTAAGTTTTTATGAACTTGTTTATAAATACTTTTCTTTTACATAATATATAACTTGACTAGCATAAAATTAAATGTTGTAAAAATAAAAAGTTAAATATTAAAAAAAAAAAATGTTAAACATTCTATTTCCCAGAAGATAACTCCGAGGTTCCTCCAGTTACCTTTAAGAGTCCTTCAAGCCACTATTAACAATGGCGGTAAAGATGTATTTTTATATTTTTTGCTCTTTTAAAGGTTCTCTAGGGCCTCGTCAATTGTAATATGATGGTAAATTATACTTGATTGAACATCCTTAAATATGAGCGGGGAGTAAAAAAAGGTGAATCCAAAATATTTTATAGCCATTTACAGATTAAAGAGGCCTATGAGGGCAATATGCTGCAATATGAAATATGACTTCTTATTGTACTTATACAATAACAATGGCCTTATTTTACACCTAAATAATTTCATGGAAATAATAAGTTAATAATTCATTATAATATAATTAATAACTGCCTAACCGCGAGGTCTAGGGTTCGATGCCCGGGTCGAGCAAAATGTTATCAGTGAGCTTTCCGTCTGGATATTCACATTAGCTGCACGGAGTTGGAATTTTGCCCGGTGGATGGCTATAGGCTCACCCCCTATAAACCCTAAACAGTGAAGTGTGATTGTTGTACACCTCTGCCACACCCTTCTGGGTAATATAGGCGTGTATATCTTATAATATGTGTATGTATATGTATATTATTATGTATTAATTGAAATCAAAATTTGGCCGTAAATCGTGCCATACCGCAACCCTTTGGCAGTGTGAAATCTGGGTACAATCCAGTTTATCATCATTCATGCCGCGAACAACTGAATAAGTTATACGTAAAATAAAACATCTGGACCCATCGAAAGGCCGAACGTTTTCGGCTTGGCTCCCGGCCTTTGGCTTGAATTATTGAACGTCGGTTTGACTATGAATTATGCAACTTGTCTGGTTTGTTCGAACACTAACTGAATGCCAACGCGCTTTATTGCATTTTAATACCAGCTAGTATTATAATTTTAACTGTTTGCTAAATAACAAATTTGCACAAAGTACAACATGTTTTATACAGTACGTAGTTGACAAGAAATTCGTGGGCAATTACAAGTCTAAACTAAGCTGAAGCCTGTACTACAAGGTCCCCCATTTAATATGATTGTTTAATTTGTCGTATCTTGTTCATTTAGTATAATTGTGCATGAAAGGAGCCTCCCCGAGCGACGTACACAATCAACCGCTACGTCCGGCGCACCCTGGGCAGTCTGCAAATTTCCACCAAGCAGACTGGCGAATCCTTTCACCACGATGGCAAGTCAACACCATGAGAATATGACTGCAGCAGCCATCGACACAAAAGAAGAAGAAGTATAATTGTTTGACTCTCGCAAAAGCTTATCTATACTTAAGATTTTAATTTTTATTCTTTTTTTACTTAAGTCATGTGATTATTTGTGGGAGGTGTTTTTCTTTTTTTTCATTTTCATTTTCATAGATAAATTAACACTGCTTGCACTTCTGTACTCCAGTTCGGTGAATAGGTTATAGATATGGTCCTAAAATTACTGTATCAAGAGGATTAATATTAAAGAAATAAAAATTGTTAAGCGGCAACATAACGTGTAGTGAAATAAATATTTTTAGGCTTATATAGATGAAGAAGTTCTGTACTTTACTTACTACTAGTTTTATCGCAACTAAAGTCATTAAAACAAAAGTCACTACACAAACTTGTCCTTTGTATATTTCCCAAGAGACACTAGTAAGTATTTATGTTTGAGGCTTCATATAATTCTATTAACCTTTATAAGAAAGCTTTATTGATAAAGTTGGGCAAGTTAATTTTCTGAACAAGACAATATCATCTGCAAACATAGATTCAAGACACTACAGAAGTTTATTATCAATCCCTACAGAACACAAAAACAAAGGATTCTGCTACTTGTAAAAGACTTGTATTCGTAGAAAATAAATTTTTCTTCAGGCTATTTATTCGTACATTTATATAATATTTCAATATAATTTATAATAATATAGGCTATAGTGTTAACAAACTACACAAGTTAGTTGACTGTCCATTCTTGGTCGTTGTCGTCAAACATGCAATTGTACAGAAGTCCAGCACAGAAATGTACCTAAGTTATTTGGTGTTTAACATTTTAACTAGGATAATGAGTGTGCATCCATGGTGAATACACGGTGACTAGGCCCTGTGGCGGGTGCCATGAGCGGTGGCTTAGTATTCATTTTGAGGGCTATCAGGTGTTTTCAACCTATGAACGAGGATGATAAATTACAGTATGCACCGCCATTTAATAAATTCAAATTCAAATCATTTATTTTCATAGGCCCCAGGAGGCGCTTGAACATAATAATAAAAACCATCAAAAGTCGCGGGTACTACGATGTCTTATATCCCCGCTACCCACACGAGTTTAATTGCAGGTAAATTAATCTTTTTATTGTTAATTAAAACAACACCCCCACTGGGAATAACTCCTGTGTCGCGGGGATGTTCACGAACATATATATATATATGTCATACATACACAGCACACACAGAGTAATAACAAATCTTTGCGGATCACACAAGGATTTGTCCCATCAAACCCACAACACCAGCGCAGTTAAAGGCGGCGAGGCGACCCCTTTAACCACTACGCCAACCGTGCACTGAATTGTTTGACACTGAATTGGCCAAAATTTAGTAGTAAATTTTAATTACTTCATGACTTTATTTTTACATAAGTACATTTTAAATAGTCTATTATTTAAATTTTATTTAATTTGTATGCTTTATTTTTTTGCCAAATGTATTAAATAATTAGGTATAAGTTACTTACAAAAATTATACGGTGTACTAAGTATTACCATTGTTATTAATTTATTTAAAACGTATTTTTGAAATAAATATTATATTATTACGTTTGCAGTCATAACTTCAAGCACATTACCCCAAAGCTTTTGAAGCACAACCAAATATTCACGAATTCTCACGTAAGGTGCGAAATACCACAGGATCGTCCAAATTTGTGCATTAATTATTCCACATACTTGACCCCATGCATCATTGAAGAGACCACGACGCATTGATGCGACATTATTCAGACAGTATATAGCTTCTGATTTATGCCAGAGGTTTTATTCGTTTGGGAAGTGCGTGGGGTATGAATAAATGTATCTCTCTTTTCTGCATACGGTAGGAACTTCTTTAGAACGAATGATAAAAATGAGCAGTAGCTACTAAAGTTATTTACCTTAGTACAAATATCTGTTGAAACTATGTGTACAAATCTCAAAAGAAATATAAATAAATAAAATAAAATAAGCCTTTATTGCCGTTAGTTTAAAACTTATACAAAACATTTAACAATGTTAAAAATAAAAGAGATAATAATATGAAAACAAAACTAACTTAAACTTAAACTTCTTATTTTCGACATTCGTTTGGTCTCCCCTTTTAACGTCTTTCGACAAAGGCCTCCTCTAAGGCTTTCCATTTATTTGCTTTCCATTTACTATCCTTTTCTATGCATAACCGTTTTGGACCAGCCACTTTCTTTAAATGATCTTTCTTTCTTTTAGGCTGTCTTCCTTTGCTTCTTCTGCTTTCTCTAAGGTACTATTATGTAATTTCTCATTTGCGTCTCTTAACATATTCTTATTATCTCCTAACAGTTTCCTGCATGTAAATTGAACTATTTCTAACTTTGTTTTCCTTAATTGTATTTTATCTCTTCTTCTTCAAAAGTAATATATCGTGTAGGTAAATATTGGTAAGTCTGCCAACGCACGGCAGCTTATATTTAAGCCACATAAGACGGTGTTAAGCTCTCTTATTATTCATAGCACTGCCTGCTGAGATTCGATTTTGTTTTAAAATATGCAAATTGCTATACATTTACCCAGAGTGTTATAATCGCAAATTAATTGACTTATCGTTCAGTCTTAACTTCTCTTTCTGCACAAAGCGGAGCCGAAAGTCATTGAACTATTCAAGTGCCTTATATACACATAAATAAGCAAAATTTATAAAACAACATAAAATAAAATAGTTAAAGATAACTAATTTTTTTACACATTATCACCTGTAGGTACTATATCTAAATGATAACTAAAATATAATCTTGAAAAAAAAAATGGTATTACTTTATCACGGTTTTTTTGTGTTATAAATGCAATCTGCAATCCCGTCTGCTGACAAGACATATCAAAACACCTCATCTGAATGGCTTATTGTGTTCACACAGATCGCCAAGTTACAGAAAAAAAGAAAAAAAAATTGCAATATTTTACTGGTGTGCATTAGACAATATAAAACAAAAAGTATATTATTATCAACTAGTTTTTCGTCCACGTTCTCATTGCAGTTTCTGTCTGGCTACCGCAAAGAATTTCGTAATAGGAACTGAATTTTTGCATGTCTTCAACTGGACTGCATGCAATGAGCGCATCGGTTATTTGAAATATTTAATTTCGAACCATTTATTTACAAGAATTCATAAATCTCTAAAGTAAGTTAAATAAGCTCAGATTGTAAATCATTGTAAATCATTGTCAAAATTGTCAATTTCTATAAAAACTTCATCATCACAAAAAATAAAATAAAAATAAAAGATACTTTGACCGGCAAAGCAAACCTAATCATAATTAATGCACTTGATTAATAGTAACTACATGAAGGTGGTAATTAGTTAACATAGAACTATCAATTCAGTAAATCATTAACATGATGTAATTGCTTATCATAACATTATCCGCACTGCCCGTTAAAGACGACGTGGAAATTTTATTTGTCTATCATGCATATGCATGCATCAGAAGGAGTCCGTAACGATACTTTGACAGTCATATGTCCGATTCACGGTAAGACTGGACGATTCATCGAATATTTTTTATTAGTGAATTGCTCATTCGTTTGAGTTAAATTATTCTACAAAGTTTAATTGACGCCATGTATGAGATGTTACATCCTCCACATGACATTAGTTTTCATCAGCGATGGGACTATGGGTTTAGCCGACTAGTCAGATGACTAATTAGTCGGTAGTTGAATGGCCGATCATTAGATTCGAATAAATGTATAACTTCCATTTGGTCAATCGTGCAGTCGACTTACCGTGAATTGAACTTATGACAGTAGAAGTTACGTTACGGACCCTCATAAATACATAATAATATACCGATGCATTATAGAAAATATGATATATTTATTGTATAAAGACAATGTCAATGGCTTCTGGTCGTTCTAATGGGAGCAGCACATAAATACTCATTTCACTAGTAAAATAAAATACGATGGCAATATTTTTCTAACATACAAGCCAACATTTGGCCGCAGCCACAAAAATACCGATTGTGTTAATTCAAACAAACTGACAAGTGCAATGAAAACAGACTCTTTGTTAAATTTTATTTTTTTATTGTGGTACAAAAAACAAACAGCATAATTATTAACACTGTCACCAATAAAGTTTCTAATAATTAAATAACACTCGACGGCTTAATTAATCGCACAGATAAATATTACAATTTATTGTAACAACTTGAGAATATGACATGAGTATTAAAATTGCCTCTTATAATTTTGTTAACAGCCGCACTGTATCGAATACATGTCCTATTGCTGGGCTTGGGCCTCTTCTCATGATGATAAGGGTTAGGCCATATTCCATCCACCACGCTGGTCAAGTGCGGAATGATGGACTTCATACTCCCTCGAACACTTTTAATATAAACGCAATAGTAATCGAGTCTGTAATCGATGGTAAACAAATTCCTCTTGTTTACAACATCATCGTCAGATCATGAGTTGTATGTGGAGTTGTTGTTGTTGTACCTACCACATACAACTATGACAGACTTTTTAAATTTAAGTATTTTCACTTAGGTTATTAAAATACATGTGATAAATAATTTTACTAGAAATATAATTTGTAAAGTGAACTTCATATGAAAAATAGAAAATGTCAAAATTACAACTTATCCCAAGAAGACTAAATTCTAAAAAGAATAAAAAAATAAAAGTAGAGATTAAATATGTATATTCACAAAAAAAAACATCAACGAACAGTTTTACTTTAAAATCTGAATTACAAATGGCATCTTTTAATAAAACCTTTTTGTATTGTATAAAGGCACTGTCCTTGGCAATTTTCTGATTGAACTGCGGATTTTACGGAAGCTCAATTAATTGCAACTGAGCCTGTTTGCTTGGTGTCTTTGTGGACCTTTACAGTTGTTTTAATTGCTTTTAGGGTATTTGTAATTTGCTTTCATCAAAATAAATAACAAACCATAACTACGTATAATTTATAAGCTTTGATTTACCTTTACTTTTCTAATGGCAATCTGTTTCTTTTATACAACAATACAAAACTTTTTATGATTGGACTCATTTGATTGTTTTTTTTTACCAGCGATGCCAGACTAACGCTCATCTGATGTTAAATGATGACCGTTTCTCATGGACTTCAACAATGTAGAGGAACAGGGTGTGATGTTCCTCTACCACAAAGGGAAGATCCTCCGACCAGGCTCGGTGGTATTGCCTAGCGGACAGCTATCCAACGGTAGCGTATTGGAAGTGGTATATAATTATGTACACTTGCGTTGAACTTAACGTTATCGCGATTTAGCGCTTTTTGACAGTTGTGACGAGTGTGACACTCCTTGACGTTGTCCACCTAACAATGGAAACTAAGGTATTGCCCATCACTTAATCAGTTTAATATATGATTATCCGCCGAGGTCGCGGGTTCGAGTCCCGCTTAAGACGTATATTAATATAAGTATCAGTTATTCTAGTACCCATAGTACAAGCTCTGCTTAGAGATATTTATTTATTTATTTGAGTGAGGCCTGGATTGGAGTGACGACCGGATGGCGGAGTAGGTAGTGTACCTGCCTGCGACACCGAGCTCGTGGGTTCGATTCCCACTTAAGACAAATCTTCGTGTGCATGAACATGGGGGTTTGTCTTAGTCTAGGTGTTTCTATGTATAATATGTATGTATTTACAAAAGAAAAGTATATATGTATTAGTATCAGTTATTCTAGTACCCAAATTACAAGCTCTGCTTAGTTTGGGACTAGATGGCGTTGTGTGTGAGTTGTGAAATATTTATTTATTTATTTATGGTGATAACAATTTGTACAATAATAATGCAGTGCTTAAAACATAAAACAATGCCAAACACACCGCATTTATTTATACTGTCACCCGATCTAATGTTGGTTCATAAAATGAGATTTACTATGCATGGGCGGGGAGCTCGCCACATGTTTTGGTAATACGTTTTATTTGAGATAGCTAGACTAATATTATTATGAGCTTGTATTATTTGTTCAAAAGTGGTTTATTACGTACACACAAATCAAAAGAGGTTTATCTTATATATAAAATTCTCGTGTCACGATGTTAGTTACATTATTCCTCCGAAACGGCTTTACTGATTTTTACCAAATTTTATATGCATATTCAGTAGGTCTGAGAATCGGCTACTATCTATTTTTTATACCCCTATGTGATAAGGGTTGTTCACCTTAACATTTTTTTTTTAAAGTTTTGGACAATTGTTGTTTTTTATTTTTCTATAATGTGGCATTAAAAAATACATACAACCCCTAATTTTTACCCTTTTATCACCAACCCCTATTTTTTAATAGCCATTTTAGTAACCTTAATGCTTTTTACAATATGAACTTCTTGAATGTACTTTTATGGGGTTTGACATAACATTGACATAATGCGTGCTGCAAATACCGTCACAGATAATGTAATAATTAAGACAGGACAACGTCTGTCGGGTCAGCTTGTTTAAGTATAAAACAACAAATAATAATGCTTACATATGAATATTTTTCTAAGGAACGGCAGTAATCGAACCTGTGACCTCTGGACACCGGGCAGCCGCTTTTACCACTAAGCTGCGGTCGTCTTCAAAAAGTTTTTCTTTAATTTAAAAATCATCAGTCATCTTTGATAATTAGCTCACCCATTTTCAGACACAATTTATTTTACATAAAAAGATGTAATTAAATTTCAAGTTGCATTGACATAGATCAAAGAGATTGTAAATTAATCTTTTACAACTAAAGAGACATAAATATCAAGAAAGCGTAGTCAAATGCACATAATAATATGTAAGTCAGAAATGCATACATCATTTCTATATGTGGGCGTGGAGACACGCTGACGTTTTTAATTTTAATCGAATTATTGCATTGTCATCGATCTTTGACAGGTGTGCAAAATTTTAATGAAATCTGTCTGTTTAAAGTGGGTCAAAATCGAGTCCAAAGGAGTCGGTTACATACATACATACATACAGGTGAAGCTAATATAAGCGTGTAAGCGTGTTAAAAATTCAGCAAACTTCATGTAAAAAATATCAACATCTGAATGCTGAGCAATCAGTGTGTTGATCAATGCCATAGCGCGGTTGGTTTGTGCAAATTGTCAAAGTTAGTAATTAATTTTTGTCTCTTATGTCGCTTCAGCAACACGAGTTTAGTTTATTAGCATTGAAAGTTACACTGTACGTCGATTGTTCCCTGCGGTACACTTCGAACTACTGGTCACACAATGTAGCAGATGAATATTATAATAAAACCTCTCTTTTTGGAGGACATTTAGCTAAACTCCGTCAACAAGCATTGTTGATTACCTCAATAAATCAACTTTACCAGTTTAGGTTAAAAATATTATACATAACATAAAATTAAACCTTTATTACCTACAAGGGTGTACAATACAACACCCATATTTCACCTGTTATGTTTAGGTCCCATGGGATAAGTGGTGAGCCTATCGCCATGCACCGGGCACAATTTCAACTCCGTGCTGCTATTGAACATGCAATGTCCTGACGGAAAGTTCACGAATTTCACAAACACTGCCCGACCCGGGAATCGAACCCGAGACCTCGCGATGAGAAAAGCATACGCTTACCACTAGACCATCGCAGTTACCTTAATATTATGTTTATCCTATTTAGGAGTAAAACATTGCTATTACTTGGAAGGCGCTAGTACCTGTGATACAGTGGTTTTCACTAGTATAGGTGCCAACGTTACAACCTTTTGTAATATTTGGATTAATGTAATATGTACTTACACTAAGAAACAGTTGAAAAAGATATGGGACCGGCAGGATTTGAACCTGCGACCTTACTGCACACCGGGCAGCCGCTTTAGCCATCCAGCTACGGTCGCCTCTTACAGGAACCCTATATTACTCAACTGTATGATGCGTCATTCCGTGACGTCTCGTTCATCCATCTGTTCCTATCTTATGTAGGATTCAAATCCTGCTGGTCCCATATCTTTTTCAACTGTTTCTTAGTATAATTTGCTAAGCATAGCTAAATGCTATAAAAATAATCAATTAGAAGTAATATGTACTTGCTGTGTATTGCTCCATGTATTTAACTTTACTCCAATCAGCATAGCGGTCTCTTAGCCTTCTTTTCTCTAACCGTTCAGTTAAAAGAAATTTAAAAAAAAGAAAATTAAATGAAATCGTCCATTTAATTTTGAAGACAGGAACCTCAGGCTATTAAGTTCATTGACGTGTTAATTACCATCGTTCCATCGAAGGTTCATTAAAAAATAAGCCTCAGTTTCTTCTGCTAGTTTGACTCATTATGATTGCGGTAGGAAATTCTGTCAGAATTAATAAAATTTCTTATAGAAGTCATAAATAAAATAGAAATTTTAATTTTTAAAGTTTTAATAAGCACTTTTTAATTTGATGTCATTAGTACTATTAAGTCATAATGGTTTCTGTATCGTCGACATAATAATATTATCATATGTATAAATCGATTTTATTTGTTTTTACGTCTAGAATAGTATGGTAAATAAACTAGTTCAAAAATCATTCGTAGCTTGCAATAGCCACTTTTATATTAGTACAAATACATTAGAAAAAAATATTTATAAAAATTAGACAACCGGTCTAGATCGCGTAATTATTATAAAGGAAAATGTATAACTATTTAATAACGCGATTAAGACCCGTTGTCTAATTTTTGAAAAATGTTCCGAAAATAAATCGCGAAAGATTAGCATTCTACCTGGTAGTAAAAAATAACCTCGAAATTATAATAAACGCTAATTATTATGACCATATTATTTAATAATTGTTCATATTATCTACTCACATAGAAATATATTTTTACAAAAGAACCAAGAAAAATCATGTCCGATACCATTCGTTATTATTAAAACATGTGGCGACCTAAACAAAGAAAGCTTTTATAGGCAGTTCTTGTTCCCGGAGCCAGTTTGGTGTCTACTATGGCATATAGAAAATCGAAATTAATAATAAGATTTATATGCTTTTACAATATATTTATTTACAGAAAAATGTACTACATGTTGGATCTTAAATTAATTATTTGCTTTTAATATAACTTCTACACGTATTACTACATAACTATCTTACTTCTAAAAAAACCGGCCAAGTGCGTGTCGGGCCACGCGCTATAGGGTTCTTTAGTCAGCCGTTACAACATAATTATACAAGTTTAATATCTAAATTGAACCTTAGCAACTTTATACAAGTAATTACTTTTAATAGTTTTTATATTTACATACATAATAATAATAATATGTAACAGGGCAGAGACGGTGGATCGTAATATTTTAAGGTAATTGAATTTTAGACTTTGGACTCCTACTTCTATTGAACCAATTAAGTAAACGCAGCCGGTATAGTTTTTCTTAAAAGTTTATTACATATACCACCATGATTTTTTTAGATTTTTTGAGTAAACGATGTAGCTTTTAAAGAGAGGGGGAGGAGAACACCTTATTCGAACAAAAAATTGCTCTTTAAAGTTAATTATCTTGCAAACGGATCTCTAAATCAAAATCAAAAATGTAGGAAAAGTGGGTGCCGGCAAAAAAAAAACAAGATTTTATTCTATCTGTTGAAGGTGGTGGATTGGTAGGATAAAATACGAGTTTCATAATAATAAAATATATTTTCACAACTTAAAACAACATTCTTAGACAGTAACTAGAACATGTAATGACATATGCCAAGAGAGAAAACTATATTCGAATATACAAGGAGTTTGCTATTAAAAAGATTATAGTATTTAGATATTTACAACACGCCTCCTTAAATCTATAATCTTTAACTTTTATCAATGAATAACATATTTAAAAAACATATAACTAAATTAACTTTAACTCTAACCTATTTTTCAGAAACTTTGTCTTATCCAGACTTTTAGTCAATAAGTCTGCTAAGTTACATTTTGTGTCAATCTTAACAATATCAATTAAACCCTTTTCATAATTTTCATTTATATAATGATATTGCACTTCAATGTGTTTTGAATTTTTAGTAAAATTACCAAACTTAGCAATAGAAATTGCACCAGAATTATCTTCAAACAAATTTATAGGTTTATCAAAGTTTATATTAAATGACTCGCATAACAAGTTTCTAATAAAAAGTATTTCAGTCACTGCTTCTGACATAGCAGTATATTCTGCAAAAGTTGAACAATTAGTTACTGAACTTTGTTTATGTGTTCTCCAAAAAATTAAGTTGCCAAATAATCGAATTATAAAACCTGTTGTAGATTTTCTATCAATATTATCTCCTGCATAATCAGAATCTACCATACAATCTAATATGTCAGAGTTTACATCATTATAGTATGTTAACTTTAAATCTTTAGTCTTATACAAATATTTTAAGATTCTCATAGCGTATTTATAATGAGTTTGGTCGTAACAACTTTGATATCGACTTAAGTAATTAACGCTATACGCAATGTCTGGCCTAGTGCCTGTACTAATGTACAATAACTCTCCAATTATATTCCTATACTTTATATTCTCATCTACTTCTTTAGCTTGTTCTAGTTTTAAATTTGATTCCATTGGAGTATCATACAACTTAAAATTTTCTAGATTATATTTTACAGCCAATGATTCAATATATTTAGTTTGACTTAATGTCATTTTATTTCTATCATCATTATAATCGATATCAATTCCAATATAACTTTTGACTTTTCCTAAATCTTTCATTACAAATCTTCCCATCAAACTAGTTTTTACTTTCTTTATTTTATTTTCATCTTTACAACAAATCAAGATATCATCGACAAATATTAAAATAAATATTGCATCCTTGTTTGAACAGTTTACATATAAACAGTTATCATGGTTGCTTCTAATAAACTTCAATGTTTCAATAAATTTAGTGAAACACTCATACCATACTCTTGGACTCTCTTTGAGACCATAGAGTGCTTTTTGCAATTTGTATACTTTATTGTCTCCAGTTTCATAACCTTTTGGTTGTTTTACAAATACTTCTGACTTTAAATAGCCATTTAAAAACGCTGTTTCAACATCCATTTGTTCTATAAATAAATTATTTTTACAACAATATGATAACAAAATTTTTAATGTTTGCATTTTTCCTACTGGTGAATAAACATTTTCAAGGTAATCTTTTTGCTGAAACCCACGAGCAACTAATCTAGCTTTATAAACGTTATTACTTTTTCTTCTAAAAACCCATTTAACATCAATTATTTCCTTATCTTTTGGCCTTTCAACTATTTGCCATGTTTTGTTTTTATTTAAGCTATTAATTTCTGAATCCATTGCTACTTGCCATTGCTTATGATCATCAGAGTTCATCGCCTCCTCAAATGTATTTGGTACATTTGCATCAACATATTTAACATAAATAAAATGTGATACTGGATTACCATATTATCTAGAAATTGGATTTATCTTTCTTTTTGACCTATTGTTACCCAAATTATTATCAATAACAACATCGTTTGACCTATTGTTAGTAATATTATCATCAATAATAGCATCATCTTCCACAACATTATTAGAACAAGTATCATTTGCATCTACAAAATCTTCATCAATATCAGTTTTATTATCATCATTGCTATCTGAAGCTTTATTTTTCAAGTCCCTATCTTTTTCATCCTCAAATTTTTCTAAACAAATTAATTGAGTACTTTCTTCAACTACTTGGATATGTCTAGCATTGATTATTCTGTTATTTAATAAAACTCTATAACTGTTTTCGTTATAACCTACTAGTATGCCTAGTTTGGCTTTATCGTCCCATTTACTTTTTCTTAATACTTCGGGAACTCTAACAAAAACTCTACTTCCATAAATCTTTAAATGCTCAACATTTGGTTTAATACCAAAAAATATTTCATATGGAGTTTTATTCTCTACTGTATTAGCAATAGTTCTGTTTTTTAAATATGCTGCTGTTTTAATAACTTCAGGCCAATACCTTCTGTGGATTTTAGCTTCCCTCATTAAACATCTGCCTATGTCCATTGCAGACCGATTGTATCTTTCGGCTACTCCATTTAATTCATGAACGTAGGGAGGACATGGTAATAACTCTATCCCCTTTTGTCTAATAAAATTATAAATTTCTCTATTTAAATATTCTCTACCATTATCACACTGTAATTTCTTTACTCTTTTATTAAATTTATTTTCCACTAAGTTTACAAATTCTATGAAACAACTTGCAGTTTCTGCTTTACTTTTAATACAAAATATTCTTGTACATTTACTGTAGTCATCAATAAAAGATAAAAAATATTTTTTCTTCACCATAACCAATTGTGTTATGTGGACCGTTAAGATCGGTGTGAATCAATTCTAAAATTTCTGTAGATTTCGTTCTATTATTTTGAAAACGAATATTAGCCATTTTGCTTTGAATACAATTAGAACATTTCATTTCTGTACTTTCAATCTTATCTGGCAAACCTTCTACTAACTTATTATTAATCAACTTGCTTAAATATTGAAAATTAACATGACCAAGTGCCCTATGCCATTTCTCTTTATTGGTTAGTTTCATCGAATTGACATACATTTCATCTTTATCAGTTGTTGAGACATAGCTTTTTATACAAAACAAATTGTCTATCTTGTTTGCAACAACTATCAATTCTCTGTATTGATTATAAATTTTTGCATTTTCATTCCTTGCCACTATTGTGCAAGTTTCAGTTATTTTCGAGACGCTTAGCAAATTTTGCTTTATATCTTTAACAAAATAAACATTTTTGAGATTAACATGTTTTACATTATAATAATTTTTGAAATATATATTGATAGTTCCTACTTTGGTTGCTTTGAGCACCTTACCATCTGGCAACTTCACATCAATTTGATTTCTTAAATCTATATAATCATGGAAATATTTATCATTATTTATAATATGATCGGTACACCCGCTATCTAATAACCAATTAATTTCATTATTATTATCTTCACAATGTCCTGTTACATAATTTACTTCAGGCTTACATACCAGAGCCGTCCACGATTCTACTGAAGACCCATATTGCTGAGTGCCCGATGACTCATTGTTGAAGGTGGTGGATTGGTAGGATAAAATACGAGTTTCATAATAATAAAATATATTTTCACAACTTAAAACAACATTCTTAGACAGTAACTAGAACATGTAATGACATATTATTATGCCAAGAGAGAAAACTATATTCGAATATACAAGGAGTTTGCTATTAAAAAGATTATAGTATTTAGATATTTACAACACTATCACTTTCTTGACATAGCTTAATTTTGCATGGTTACATATTCATGCAAAATTATGCTATGCCTCGGACAGATGGACATGGCGCTTCTATAAGGGTTCCTACTACGGAACCCTAAAAAACTATTATATGACCTTTATTTCGTTGTATATTACGTTCAATTATTTTAGCAAACTTATCACATATTATTTCTGTTTTGTTTATTTATAATATAGTTATAATCATTTTTTATTTAACTGTTAACGTGCTAGACAAACAAGGAAACCAACTTACCTATTCCTAACGAGCCAACAAATACCACAAACAGTCCATAATACATCCTCATGTCTGAAGTTGGGTGCCTGACTGAATGCGAATGAACGTGCGCCCACAAGTTACTTACAGTACTTGGAAAACTTGAAAATCACATGAGGCGCTAACTTATGTTTTGACTGAAAACTGAATTCAAAACCAGCGAGTCCAACTTGAATTTTAAGATATTTGAATGATATTCTTGTCCATAAAGTCGGTATAGAACTTGGTAACATTACTATTTACTGACTTAATGTTTCAGGGACGTTGTTAGCCATTATTTTCATTATTTTGCACGAGATAAAAATTATTTTGTTAAAAATCCTCATATTATTATTATATTTTTTCATCATCATCATCATTTCAGCCTAACGACGTTCACTGTTGGACATAGGCCAAACTTTATTTCCGCCGCGGTTTTGGGCCGTCTGGCGCCAACGGCTACCCGCAATCTTAACCAGATCATCCGTCCATTTGGCTGGAGGGCGACCTACGCTGCGCCTGCCGGTTCGTGCCCGCCACACGAGAACTTTTCTGCCCCAACGGCCATCTGTTCTTTGCCCTGCCCATTGCCACATTAGTTTTGCAATCCGTTGAACTACGTCGGTAACTTGAGTTCTCCTACGGGTCTCATCGATATATTTTTTACTCTGACTTATGTCAGAGTAAAAAATATATCGATTTAGGTCAAATTTTAGATAAAGTTTCTAAATTCAATTATGAAATCTAGGTTACCTCGTGAGTCAGTTCCGGCACTAAAGCTCTAGAAGTAGCTGCTAATCTAGAAATCGATAAGGTATTCAGAAGATTTTATTCATTCATTCACATTAGTTTTGCAATCCGTTGAACTACGTCGGTAACTTGAGTTCTCCTACGGGTCTCATCGATATATTTTTTACTCTGACCTATGTCAGAGTAAAAAATATATCGATTTAGGTCAAATTTTAGATAAAGTTTCTAAATTCAATTATGAAATCTAGGTTACCTCGTGAGTCAGTTCCGGCACTAAAGCTCTAGAAGTAGCTGCTAATCTAGAAATCGATAAGGTATTCAGAATTTGCTGAAAGTTACCTTAAGTTTTGGTAAACTTTGAAATAACCAGTGATCACAGATACGAGCAATTTCAAAATAAGATTCATAAAAGCATAGTGTTTTTCGAAGCACAACAATATTGGTTTTTCAGATGATAATAGGTAACGTTGTCCCACTGATTTTTATACGTGTTTAATTTTTTTATCTTTCGTGAATAAATTATTATTAACATTAGTAAAATTTAAGGATTCTTTTCTTAGTACACAATTACGAGAACCAGCACATCGAAAAGGCTGACAGTACAGTAGCCTTTTCGATTTCGTAGAAGTGCCATAGCGCCGTTGGCCTTCTAGGCACGTTACCCGCAGCTGCCATAGACGCGGAGGTATTTTTTGACGCCAATTTTTTTATATTTTATTTTCTGTTTTGTACATAGGTAGGTATTTCTTATAATAGGAAGAAGTGACAATTTAATTTATTTAATTAATTATAAAAAGATCATTATCTATACTTCATGCAAAACAAAAATGTTGCAGACTTTTGTTAAACGAACTTTCCATTGCAGTACCTACTACATCAAAATGTTAAACACGTTTGCCCAGCCCAACAATAATTGCCGAGCATTTCAACGTTGGTGCAATTGGAGACGCTGCACCAAGAATCTTTAATTCGTATTTCTTAATGTAAATTAATTACCAGCCTTTTTGGCAAATGGCCTAGTAAGCACAACTGAGCTAAAGCATTTCTTTTAACAGATGTTGTAGTATTTTAGGTGTGATTAGTGTTTGCAGTTATATCATATTGTTTGTATCTGATATCCTTACCATAACTTATATAAATATTCCTCATATTGCCCCAACCCCATATGGGGTTGCTGAATACTGCACCAATCCCAAGTTATGGAATCGCGCAAAGTACAAAGGGTTAAGGGTTCCGTACCAAATGTCCAACGTGACAAATTTAACAGTCCGTTATCAGAACTTTTTGAAAAAAGGACAATGTGCTAAAGAGCATAGAGTCTTGTTCCCAGCTGAATGAATCCATTGGATTATAATGGAGAACGAAATGATTGAATGATAAGTTATTTATTGCTAATAACAAAAGAATTCGGTTCAGTATTTTTTTTTTAATTACTAGTTATTTGCAAATACAGATCCCTATACGAAACATCATTCTGGGACGCGGTATCATGGACCCGGATGATGTCAAGTCACTCCCGATCGGCCCACTGCTCGAATTAATGGAGGCTATTGGCCTAAATGAGAGTATACTACTATATTGAGGCTACAATCACAATAGACCCACGGAGGTCGAAGTGAACAACCAAAGCCTCGTCCCAACAATAAAAATACTTAATTATAGACAAAATCTATGTAATTAACGTGATTATTAATAATATATTATATAATGTAGACAGTAAATAATTGAATAGGTATACGAAAAGATACTAATAGTAACAGATCTTTTAAGTTAGATAATATTTTATATCAACGATGCGAAGCTTAAATTTATTTTAATTAAGGCATTTTATTACTTTAATTTTGAAATCTAAGCACTTAAAACTATTTAAGATGATAAAACAGTAAAAACTAGGATTAATTATTTTGCTCTAGCCATTTATTTAAGTAAGCAATCAATTTTAATTAATTAAATCAACAGGCAATAACATTTTAAAAGGGTTTTACATTAATGAATTCTTCGAAATAGTGCTGATTTTGTTTTTGACGTTAAAATTTCGTTCCTTTTTTAAAAAAGGTTACGAAACATGTTTGATTAGCTTTGTTTGTTAATAAGGATTATTTAAATGTTCAGATTTGTATGTTTGGATACTTTCAACTTTACATACATATAATAAATACATTGATAAGAATACTCATAACATAACATCACGCCTATATTACCCAGAAGGGCGTAGCAGAAGTGTACAACACCCACACTTCACCTGCGATATTAATAAAATATATATTTTCAAATCAACTCTTCAGTTCTTTTCTCACATTATTGCACCTACCCTTGCTTTTCTCTGCACCACCCAAGGTTGACTGTTAGAGAATGCCACTAGGCATTAAGTCCGCCTCTGTACCTTAATTTGTGCAAAAAGTTTAAATAAATAAATAATAATTCCAACTCCGTGCTGCTTGGGGCAATATGAGAATTTACTGACTGAAAGTTCACAAATAACACTTTGTTTACAAACGGGAATCGAACCCGTGACTTCGTGGTAAGAGGCGCATACGCGATAAGAATACTGATTATTTTTGATTATTAGTATTTTGCTGTGTGTTTCCATCACAATATCAGAGAGCTAATATTAAACTGTAAATCAACCCAAAAAAAATATTCTATCCCAAATTGTGAGTTAATCAATAAGTTCAACTGGCATTAAGCCTTCTATTGTAAGCCTTGTCGAAAATCACAGCCCGTGTGTATTATCCCGCCCGCAAAATCATGATACTAAATAAGTAGGACATTGATTTAACCAACCATGCATATTAGGCTGGTTGGTTTCAGACTCAATTACAAGTATTACAACCAACCTCGTCCGATTATGTTCGCTAATCTTTTGGCAGCGGATTTAAAAGACATACATACATTAAATCATGCCTAAACACATGGTTACCCACGTGTTTAGACAATGGGCCGTCATGTGCTTCGCTCCTTACATACTTCTTCTTCTTCGTCGTGTCGATGGCTGAGTCAAAATTTATTTTGACTTGCCATCGTGGTGAAAGGATTAGCCAATTCGGTTTGGAGAATTCGCGAATTGCCCAGGGTGAGCCGGACGTAGGGAATCGTTGTGTACGTCACTCGGGGAGGCTCCTATTATGCACCTTTCCTTTCCTTACATACTAAACATGTCATAGTAATCAGTTAATCTTAAAGCGGTCCTGGTGCAATGGATTAAATATCGGTCTTACGATTGAGAGGTACAGTATTCGAATTCTAACCATTACACCACGGATGTGAACTTCCTTCTAACACTATAACGCTTAGCTGGAGTGGGTTAGCAAGAATACTAGTAATTTATATCTGCAAATATATCTATATTTATTGGCAAACCAAGAAGATGACTAGGAAACATGAAAAAAGTCAATTTGCTGTGACTAACACAACTATAGTTGTAAATTTTAAACTGCCACAAATGGTACCAGTTCCATCAAGTTAAGTGCTGTTTCGAGTTGAGTACAATTAGGTTTTGAATATTTTTATATTTCTCTTTCAACTGTGCATAGTAATAGATATAAATAGTTATTTAATATTTAAGTTTGTTAATTTTAATTTCAGATTGCTTTAACAAAATACATAAAAAACACATAAAAAACTTTTAAAGAGAACGAATTAAGACGGCTCAAAAATTGAAGGTATACCAACCGAGATATTTGATAATTCAATGCAACATTAAAAGCTCAACGAAATCCATTTATAATTATGCCAGACTGCTCACAAGTATCAACTAACATGAAAAACAGAGGTAAAAAAAATCATCAGATGCATATAAATGTACCGACTACAATACTGGAAAATACCGTTAATGAGGCAGTTTCGTACAAAGTTTATTTAATAAAGGAATTCATTTAATGCCTCCATTACCGCAATTAGTTGATATTAAAAATTACAAAGTCATAAATGTAACACGGTGCTGAAAACTCAATAAAGCCGATATTGAATTAACAAAAAAAACTTTGTGATATGTATATAATTTAAGCAAATCGTTATTTTAATACATTTAAACAATCCACAATTTGTCCGAAATGTTTTTACCTTATTTAAATATTTGTTGCATTCACACACACACCATATTCTACATAATTTAATTTTCTTGAGACGTTGATTGATTTTTTTTTAACTTGTTTTCGAAGTAAGACCAGTTTCTGAGGTTTCGGATAAATCTTATCCAACGCAAAATATAACCTATGAACCTGACCAAATTTTAAAGTGACATAAGTCACTTTTGAAATCAGAACACAGCTGTCACTTTCATTTAGGTGAGAAATTGGGGAATACCTGAGAAATTGGGGCTAAGGAGCTAGTTCTTAGCTAACTCAGACTAAAGCCAAAACTAAAACTTTAAACAAACACGCCAACTCGTATGCTGATCGACGTGACTTCAATGCACCGCATGTAGTGATGTTAGAAGCAATTGAACTAACAGTTCCTATGCTGTGTCCAAGTTGATTTACCGCGTATTTCAATAGCGTACAATGCAATGTGTTAGTTATTGTCGCAGTACTGGAAATTGTCATTTACATATTTGTATGGATGGTTTGAATAACGAACTGCTGCGGATGCTTATGGGAGTGAGTTGTTGTAAGTTTGAAACTAGCAGAAATGGTACAGGTTGAACAAATACCTAAGTATTTGTAAATGCTATATTTTTTTTTAATTAGGTATAATTTGTTATGTACATACATACATAAAATCACGCCTTTATTTCTTTATATGAGTTAGGTAGAGACGATAACACAGTAGTGTGCGAATTAATGTTACATACAATAGTGATATGTGAAAACATTAACTAAAAATATTTTTCTTTGTAACGTTATAAAAACAAAAAAGGTAGTCGGCCAAGTGCGTCGCGGAACCCATAATGTTTATAGAGATTCGTACCTACATTTTTTATTTTTTTTACCTAATGTAGGCCTTATGATTTTTTTTTTCGACCACAAAGTTAAGTTTATAGGTAATGAAATGTTTGACCAACAAAATATTCTCATGACTTTTCGTGTTTTTTTTAATATTTGGACTTTATGTTATGTGTGAATAACTCATTCGTTGTTTGTTGCATTTATCGCGTAATCTTTGTTTTTTTAATTAAAGATAAATGTTTTTTACAAACTAAAGCTTTATGTAACCAAAAGTGAACAAGTGGAAAAATAACACTAGACCACACGCGGCAATAGGTAAAGGTTATATTGTCTAAACAACAAACCTTTTATCTTCCATTTAAGCATTTATTATTTTTACACGGTAAGATATAAAGGATCTTTCAAGCGACCCAAAAAATTAATTTGACCCAAATTCTTTTAGACGAATACAATTTATCCTGAGGCTACCGACATAACGTTAAAGCATCCTTAGGCTAATTAACGAGTTAAGAAAGAAAAATAATATTGTTATCTTGTAGCTTTATTACAAAGTTAACAACTCTGCATTTTATTAAAACGATGAAGTTAATCTCTGATGGAAGTATTTTATGTTTTTATGAGCTACAGTTTTTCCGTCTGTAATGTTGGCATTTTCCTGGCAACACCATTATTAATCTCATTCATTCAACCGGTCGTCGAACGACATCTGTCAAATATCGAACGTTTGAACGCCAGGCGAACGGTAGCGGTCGGCAGTCCTTGTTGAATTGTCGAGCCAGTAACATCTCCTAAAATGAACTGTGGTTGGAATGATAACTTTTTTAATCAGAAGTAATTATGTACAGTGGTTGATTGTGCGTGTGTTGATTTAGTGGAGTAATTCTGATTGTTAACCGTATATAATTAAATATGTGGAAAAGGAAATATATTATTATACGTTTTCGTTAACTAGAAGTGTTGAGATTTATTTAAAACCCACAACATTCTGAAAGGTGTTCTACCTGAAATATAACGATACGAAAATAACGAATGTCAGGTAAAGTTCTTTTTTAAATCGTTTTTTTTTAAATAAAAAAGTATACTAGAGATTATTTTAAAGTACCAAAGATTCATCGATTGCAATTAGTTTGAAAAACCAATTACAAAATCGCAATATTCTTTTGAAATCTTAAAGAATCCAATTTTATAGAGAAAGGACATTCCGATTCATTAATTGAGATGATTCAATTTGAAATGTATCAAAAGACTATGCTACAACTAGATGACCCGCGCGGTTTTGCCCGCGTTAAACCTTATTCTGGCCGGTGCGCGCAAGTAAGATATTCACAACGCCATCTATTGTTTTTTTTGCGTAAACTCACTTCTAACTGTAAACCCCTAAATTCACTTAACTTCATAAAATTTAGTTTAGGCTCGGCGTTGATAAATCAGTCAGTCGGGCAAATAATTATATAAGTAAAGATTATGGAGCTATTTACAGAATAAAAATTAAGCAAAATCAACAAGCATGCCAAAACTAAGTTATGTTCTCGTGATACAGTAATATTGTATGACAAAGGTGGTATGACCATAATTATGTTATGACCATCTCCATAAACCGAGAGAGGTCGTATTTATTACCTGGAATTAAATATATACGATATGGTCAGTGTTATGACATGGTCTTGACTACTCTGGAAGCTTATTAAGTGGTTCAGATGGCCATTAACAGTATTAGTTATGTTTATGATAGCTCATAGATATTGTTCATGCTAGTTTGGGTTTATGTTTTATGTCCGGTTAGTATTAATTTAGCATCAACTGCGTTGTACTTGTATCAAAAAACTGGTGCTGTCATTTTTTTGATCATTTTGATGGTTCCTAATAACTCTTATGTTTTTTTTTCCCGATGTTTCCAAGATTTTTATTATCACGTTGTGCGTTCATGATTTTTATGTTGTAAGAAATTTGTTCAGGCGTTACCTGCATTATGTTGTCCTAAAGACATAGTAGTTATATACTTTTTTAAAATTTAGCATTATTATTCAATCTTTAGGAGGCAGTATTTGTTATTTTTATTCAAACAATATTTAGTGTTACTGTTACCATTGCATACGATAACATACATATCAGTCTAAAGGGCCAGTGGTCTCTCGTCTGACGTCTTACTGTTTTAAAAAAGCTGCGAATTGCCCTGTTTGTGCCTCTAATAAAAATTAAAACAAACTAAAAATAAATGTATCACTTTTCAGGTGTCTAAAAGTTACAATATACTATTATTAAAAAACCCTGTACTTCATTGAGATTAATAAGAATAAGTCCATTATTCCTTATTACGAGGGTCCTAATAACCGTAGTTTTCTAATTACCATCATATGAAAAATTTGAAGACTTTTCAACATGCATTACAAGAGAAATATCAATCACTAATTATCAAAAAGATCATTTAAAAAGACTAGTATCTAAAATGAATGAATAATGGCTACGGTAATTAGGCAGAAAACGTCTTATGCTGAGAATAGCCGCAATATTGAACTGATAGTAAACTCGGATGTGTTATAGTTGCAGGTCCAAGTTTAACTGCTATGCGCTAGAACTCCAGACTAGAAACTTGACATTTTATTGTTGTTGTTTACTAGACTAAAGGTGCATAGATAATAACCGGTCGCTTTTACGATATTACTGTGGTTTATATGTTTATTTATATTGAAAACCTAACAATAAATAGATTATGAGAACATAAAATTTCATTTTTAACCGATATTCCACGAGTGTTCACATAAATACTTCATACTTCTTTATAAACCTTAATTTAACTTTGCCAGAAACTCTTTCTGAAAAAAACAGTTTTCAAGTATCTGGTAAAGTAAAAATAAGGAATAATCATGTCAAATTGCTTGTAAAAGAATTGTATACTAAAGTGATCAATAGCAATAAAAAAAAAATACTACATTATTATTTATGAAATCTCATAGACATAAGATGCATTAGTTAACTTGTCTAACTTAGCGTATTTGTTTACTAAATCCAGCACGAGAAATACGAAATAAATAAATAAAAAAAAACTCGACTTACACACAATGCCAGTCCCAATTATTGTACTATGGGTAATAGAATAACTGATACTAATACATTATATACTTTTCTTTTTTTTTTGTAAATACATACTTATTACACAATGACATAGAAACACCCAGATCAAGACAAATCTCCATGTTCATGCTCACAAAGAGTTGTCTTAAGCAGGAATCGAATCCGCGACCTCGGCGTCGCAGTCAGGTACACTACCACTCGACCATCCGGCCGTCAAATGAATGGGATATTAATGAACGATTCGATGACTTTATCAATTGGGCTGTATTTATTGACAATAACGGACGGAATACGGTCAAATATTTCATGTTTATTGCTTATTTCATAGCTTTGTTTGAGTATGGTAATTTCACGTAATGAATGGTTACAGTAATGGCGTTGATAACAATTATTTTGTAAATTATGGTTGTTGCAGTAAAGTAAAATGATTGACGATTAAAAATAATGTAAAGATAACATTTTCATTGTTTCGACAGTGAAATACCGAATATTAGATTAATTTAAATTGTTTGTCTATATATTCCTTGTTTATTATTTATTTTTGTGGAAAAAAGACGCGGGGTGGTTCACAAACATACTCATTTTACACCCACAAAGCACACCCAGAGTTAGAGAAAATGTTTGCGGATGACACGAAGATTTGTTCAGTGTACCAACCCGTGTATTGAACCCACAACACCAGCGCAGGATTAGCGGCAACTGCGGCGAGGCTGTGGGGGTTCGCGGCCTACGAACTAATTTAAACATTGTTATTTACAGAAAGTATTGCTATCACTCTACGCTCTCGGAACATTACCCCTGCATCTTGTTTTCCAGACTCGATTCGTTGTCTGACTATTTGACTCTATTTTGTATATCGGCTTTTGAAAATATCATATTTACAAAAACACAGCAATAAATGCAACTAAATAACAAATTTAACACTCATATCCTAGATAAGTTGGCTAGTGATACAACTATTTATAATATTATCTTAGATATATGTATGTATCTGGAATAAATTAAATAATTGACAAAAAGTTTTTGCATAGTAATTCTAGTTTTTGCAAAAAAGTTAATTTACAAAAAAAATTGGCCGGTGAGGACCGAAACTCGAACCCGCACCTTCGAATTAAGTGCATACAAAATCTTATTTACATAGGACAAACAATGACTAAATAAATATTAAGTCTTTAACTTTTTGTTAATTATTTAATCAATCCCAAACCATAAAAAAAAATCTATATTAATAAATTTACATGAAGTAGCTACAGTCTTCCAAATATGAGTGATATCTGTTGTTTATTGTGATTATTATCAATTTATCATCTCAGAAAAGTTTTATATAATATATAAAACTTAACGCTAAGCTTAACAAATTATTTTAAGTAACAGTTGAAAAATCATAGGACCGGCATGATTGTATCCTGCGACCTCTGCTTACCGGGCAACCGCTTTAACCACTAAGCTACGGTCGTCTCTTGCCTGTACCTTAAATTTCTCAACTGTATCTTACGTCATTACGTGACGTCACGTTCATCATACGTACCTATCTTAAGTAGGATACAATTAAAATAATATTGACTTAAAAAGAGAATTGAAATAATGTAATAATACTTTTAAGCTATAAATTTTGTCAATTCTTATTTAATGTGTGTGCTCGTTACCGAATTGCGCTTGCTGCTATAATAACTTTGCACTGCCTGAAGTTCACTTTAAAATTATTAATTCCATGTGATTGATATTACAGCAAATAACATTTTTTTCTTTTAATTCTGCAGCCTACCTTTTGACAGAATGATTTAATTTACTACACAGGTCGGTAATAAAAAAATTGCATAATATACAAACACGTATCTGTCTATCTAATCCTTTGACTATGCTATCTGATCTCCAATGTTTTTTTAAGCGGCCGATGTGCAATGGATAATGCATCGGACTTACGATAGAGAGGTCGTGGGTTAGAATCCTGGTCATTACACCATGGACGTCAACTTCCTCGTAACACAAGCGTTAAGCTTAGCTAAAGGCGGTTAACAGGAATACTAGTAATTTGTATTTGCTAATTACCAGTAAGCTTACAGCTTACCAGTAAGGAAACACCGCTGCACCTCTTTTGCGACTGCGAGCCACTGATCCATAGACGAAGCATCATTCTGGGACGCCATATCTTGGATCCGGATGATGTCAAGTCACGCCCGATCGGCCGACTGCTCCAGTTTTTGGAGGCTATTGGCCCAAAGGAGAGTCTATAATGAGGCTACAATCACAATAGACCCACGGAGGTCGACTGCAGCCATCGACACGAAAGAAGAAGAAGACGGAGGTCGACGTGATCACCCAAAGCCTCTTCCCAACAATAATAATAATACCAGTAAGCTTAACCCATCAGAGATAAAATTGTGATCAAGTTACAAAAATAGTTTTACAAACTATCACATAAATAAGTAAAGGATAGCAGGATAAAACTGATCCAGTAAGTTTTACACGTGAAACGGGTAAAAAACAGAGCTCATAATTTACTTCCACAAGATTTTTATTCAATTACGCCGAGCATTCTCTTTATGAAGAGTAAATATTTCATAGTTTGCGACACTCGGTAACTTCGTTTGTATAATGGGAGAATTTTTCTCGAGGTGCAATGAAGTCACGTAAAATATGAACTTTAAATCGTGTATAACAGTTTTAAAAATTGGTTTAATGATATTTGAGAATAATTTGAAGTTGCTGTAATTTATGTTAGTTTTTTTATGGTGGATAGGCATGCGTTGGACCACGATCTCACCTGATAAGTGATGATGCGGTCTACGGTGGAGCACGCTTACCTATGAGATACGTATTAACTCTTGCTTTAAAGAGATCCAGGTTGTACTCATGCGGAAGACTCGGGCAAGGCGTTCCATTCTTTCAGTTTCAATTATTTATTTGAACACTACTAGCGTAATAATAATATGTACAACTACCGATCAACCTATTCATTTCCAGTATAAGCCGGTCTCGTATTACAAGGGCAGTCTATACAACGAGAAACCATTTTATACTGGAAATGTACAGGTTGGTGTGTAGCCCTCTGTTCATAACTTAACAAGAATGAATACATAGCCACTTAGTTAATAGCCCGAGTAGGGCTTGCACACATAACTGCGAATCGGTGCGATGCGAATTTGCAATGCAAAAAATTAAGCAGAAAATTACTGCAATGCGATTTCATGCGGCAAGAGTGACCGAACTGAATGTAGGGAATTGACGATGCGAATTTATGCGATTCAATTCGCAAAATCTTGCGATGCGTCGCGCCAGATCGCAGATTTTTACGATGCGACGTCGCATCGCAGTTTTGTGTACAAGCCCTAGCAATCATACATACGTTTATTCTATACATTATATTATTTTATATTTTATTTATTACTGCGATAAACGTCTAACGTCACCGTGTGGGCTATCGCAGAATACCGCAAAGTGCTCGTGCTGTAAAGCATAACGCTAAACGATATCCCGATTTCTGCACGGATACTCGTGACGGATGTAACTTTTACTTTATTATTTATACTATTGTTTATTTTCATTTTTAGGGTTCCGTACCTCAAGAGGAAAAATCGGAACCCTTATAGGATCACTCGTTTGTCCGTCTGCCACAACCCTTTTACTCCGAAACGCGTAAAGCTACAGTGCTGAAATTAATATCATATACGTTGATCAACGGTTCTTTTATTTATTTTTCATTCAGCTTTTAATTTGTTGTTCTTTTTTTATTTTTTATTTTGTTCTGTGTGTTTAGTTTTAATATCTGTGCTGGGATTCAAATTATTTTTAGTCTTTCTTTCTTTCTTTCAGTCTTATATTTATTTTATTTTTTTATTATTTGAACAACTTCAAGTTAAATTAAAACAATCGTCTGACTGTTTAAATTGCAGTGTTGCAAAAAAAAGTTATCATTTATCTGAAGTTCAGTGTGTATCTTTTGGAATGATGCCAGTGTAAGCTTGCTCGTTGTCACAGAACTTACCACAACATACATAACGTTGAGGAAATTTGAATAAATATCTCTTCACTTCATATTTTTTGGCTTAAATAGACAAATTTTCGAAACAAATATTTTGTAGATACATTGCTAATATTTATTGCTTGTAATATTTTAATAGGTATAGTTAAATAGGCTTAAGAGCATCAGAAAAAACTAAAAGTTATATAGGTTTCATTATAAAGATCTAATATATTATGTCAACTTTTGCCTAGCGGTATAAAAAATAGCTTACCGCCCAGACCTACCGAATATAGACTCAAAATTGTTCAAAAACAAATATAGCCGTTTCGGCTCGATATTTAACACTGTGACACAAGATTTTTATATTTTAAAAATTAGACATCGGGTCTAAATTGCGTAATTATTATAAAGGTAAATAAATACCTATGTTCGACGTTTCGAAATGACTTGCATCAGCCCCAGCTTTACCCCGTGACCACGAATGAAGCAAGTCATTTACGCAATTTAGACCAGCCTGTTGTCTAATGTAAAAAAATGTTTTCAAATCGCGAAAGTTTGAAAACATTAGAAAATAGTGTTCACATTAAAAGTGTTTTTTTTTAAATTTTGTCGACTTAACAATATAAATTTATATCTCTTTTCAAATCAGCTTTGACCGAAAAAAAAATAAGCGAGATCTAAAAATAATAAATTAAATGGAGGTGTATAAAAATGGTTTATCGTCAAATTAACCTGTCATGACTCGGTGTTTCTGAATGAAAAATGTCGCCAAAGAGTATTACACTTTGGCCTAGTTAGGTAATTTCTATAAAGTGACTTTCATTTTAAAATATTTGGCGAAGGTAGTCGTAACACTAGATTTTCTCGTAATGATTTTATTACAATCCGAGATATTAAAGTATCTTTGCTGTATTTAAATTAGGATACATGTTTAATAATATACATCAGGAGTAGTTCTTATCCCAGTTTCCAGGTTTTCGTTGAGTTTTAGGACACTCAGATATTAATGTATCTATACTATAACTACACTGTATTATAAGGACACATGTTTATTAATATACATTATTAAACATGTATCCTAATAAAATAAATAAAAATTAGCCACCATGATGGCATCTAGAGATGTGTTTATATTTTTTTGCAAAAATATAAAAAAAACTCTAGATGCCATCTTGGTGGCATATAATTATTTATTTTTATTTTTTGTAGTAACTCAGGATAAGCCTTCCTGTAGTTACCAGGTTATCGATGAGTTTTGGTAATCATTATATATAGGTATTAATAGTCCTGAATTATCAGAACAATTTATTTATAGAATATTTGATGATCACAAGTGCTAAGTGTAATTTTTCCGACTGAGAGTATTAAGATCCTTGGCGCTTAAGTTTAAAATATGACAAAATGAAGTAAAATAAACTAAAGATACTATGGCAATAAATATTCAACTTAATGATTCATAACTGCATATATTATCTCACCAGCCAATATCAATTAATAATGCATGTTAGTGACATTTGGTAGAGACACGAGCCGGAATATTGGCAATTAAACCACAATTGAATGGTAGCGTAATGTGAGATATTAACCTCTCGATCTATACTAAAGCTAAACACCAATGATGCTTTATATTATTATAATAGAGGATACGTCAAAAAACGACCTTCACGATTTGCTTTTTGGAAGAAACCTTTACGATGTCATATCAAATACGTTCTTTAAAATACATTGATAGGGTTGGCTCAATAAAAATAGACAAGGCTATGTTGAATAGTGCTAAAAAGCATCAAATTGTTGCAAAAAATGCTTTTTGAAAAATACACACAACCGAGATAACAACTTTTGCTCCACATTTTTAACAATTTATATACCTCGACCGATTTTTTGTAGGTAACGTATTTAACTTCATATAAAATACGTTTCGGGACACGAAAAAACTGAATGTTTCATTTAGTTTTATTTACCAAAACATTCACATTTTTAGACATTTAACAGAAATCAAATAATTAATGCACTTTCGTAATAAAAACATGTAATAAAAACATGCAATATTCCGTACTGTTATCAAACAAAAGTCATAACTTGCACTACAAATGGATGACGTCACGCCTTTGTAGTCGTTTGTTTGAAGCGTTTGAGCGAGTCTATTATCAAAGTGAATTTATTATTAAAATTGTAATCTCAGGCAGTGTATGTGATAGTAAAATAATTATTTAAATTATGTTTCTGATATCAAGCGGTTTTTCTATTAAACACAAAAAAAAAATATTTATCATGCCTATTGCGATGTCTAAACACTGCAATTACCTACTAGATAGTAACAATACGTCGCTAGACTGACGTATTTATTTATTTCAGTCTAGTCTATTTATTTATTATTACCTAATGGTTATGACCAAAACTACGCATTCAATGAGTTCCAATCTCTGTTTTATATTTTTTTATTATTTTTCTAGTCACTGCAAATAAAACCCAACCACTCGCATTTTTCAGCCGAGTGCAGGATAATGTTTGCCTGACTGTACTGAATGTAGTCGATATTTTATATTCAAGGCGCTAAACAATATTTATGAAAGCGGATGTTGTTCTTACTGCTTGTATAATGGAAAATATGGATATAAAGTATTCCAGGATTTGAGGAATGTTATTCTATGGAAAATGAACTGTGAAAAGTGATAAATTGACAGTATACAAAGTATGAAAAATGTTATAAATATCAGGTGAATATTGAATCTATTATTAATATTTTTAACCGACTTCAAAAAAAAAAAAGAGGTTCTGTATTCGATCCGTATGTATGTATGTATGTCACCTTTTTATGTTCGCGATTTTCTCGGAAACTACTGATCCGATTTGAATGCAGTTTTCGGTATTTTAATCCTTGTGTTTTAAGGAAGGTTTTAGTATATAATTTATCAGAATCTGATGAAGATCTTTGGAGACAGGCAACGGAACTCTTCAAAAACGAATAGCTAATGAACCACGTTTTGTGCAATCGTGTATCTATGTATTGTTTTCACCACTACATAACATAACATCATGCCTGTGTATGCTTTGAAGGGTAAGCAGAGACAGCCTACTTACCTTCCCTTAAAGTACCTACCGAAAGCTCTGCTTAGGTTTGGACGGGGCTTACGTTTCAGCATATTTGTTATTATCGTAGTGATAGCTTATGATCATGAAGATCTCAGAAAGAATTTTTTGATAATATATAAGGATTTGATAAAAGATCTTAAGTATTGGAGGCGCCGTCGTATTCTTTGGGCTATATTTTGATTGTTTCTATTGTGTTTCATGCGTAATGATGCCTTAGTATTTCTTTCTAACCCCATCGTTAAATCTAAAAAACTAAGACACTAAAAAGCTTGAAATAAAAAAATAAAATAAAAAAACTAATAAAAAAAAATAAAAAAAACTAATTAAAAAAAAAGAATACTAATTTTTTTCAAAGAAAAAGGAACCGCCTTCAAAAACTCAAAAGTAAAAAATAAAATATTCGCTTAACTTTGCTTACCTTTATATTAATTTGTTTAAAACAATAAACCCAAATAATTATGTAATACCAATTAATTATATTTTTTTGAAGTCGGCGCCAAATTACAAAATCAAATACCAATTAAAACCGTATTTACCGAAATAATTGTTGAAAAAATCACAAAATCATATTTGATTTTGTGATTTTTTCCATTTTGATACCAATTAAAACCGTATTTACCGAAATAATTGTTGAAAAAATCATAAATCAAATACCAATTAAAATTATAAATGCTGGAAGTAATTTATCAAAGCCTTATTTAACTAGTGATTGAAAAACTCACAAAACAAATACTAATTAAAACTAAAAAATATGCTGACAATAAGGTAATTTATCAAACCTTCTTTACCTAATTGCAAAAATTAATGGAAACTCAGGATGATCCTGAGTTCCTGACCGATCTTTAGATCCTGACAGGATCTAAAGATGATTAAATAACGAGGTAAAACTCATCCAATCAAATCTGCGTTCAGTAAACTTTCACGTAAGAGTAATGAATGACTATCGTCTAGTCTGGTCAGCACATCCAACTCGTCCAATAAGAAACTTTATTACTAGCTTTGTAGGACAATAATATGCTACTGAATATTTGTAATGCTCTAGAGGGCGCTGCATATTACGTTAAAAGTGGAGGCAAGAGCACGGTATTTATATTTAAGCTCGTAACGAAACCATATCGCGATTCAGAAAAGATGTACAACGCCATCTATCGAATGCATTCGTAAACTTATCAGCAATTATGTGATTTGGCGCCGACTTCAAAAAAATATAATTAATTGGTATTACATAATTATTTGGGTTTATTGTTTTAAACAAATTAATATAAAGGTAAGCAAAGTTAAGCGAATATTTTATTTTTTACTTTTGAGTTTTTGAAGGCGGTTCCTTTTTCTTTGAAAAAAATTAGTATTCTTTTTTTTTAATTAGTTTTTTTTATTTTTTTTTATTAGTTTTTTTATTTTATTTTTTATTGTACACCTACATAAAAATTACCTTATTGCAGTATGTGTTACGAAGAATATTTTTTAAGTGTTTAACGGGCGTTTTCTGAACAGCGGGACTTTGGCTACTTTTCCACCCGCTGCAGAGCGCAGTGGCAAAAAAAGTAGAAAAACTCCCTCTACTACGAAGGCGAAGTCTCTTCTTATTTTATTATTTATTTTGTTGTTGCTTGTGGTAAATTATGGTTGTCTTTGGTAGTTTTTATTTTTTTGGCAATTTTAGTACTTAAGCGAAAATCTGATTTCGCTCAAGTGAGTAGAGTTACTCAAACGACAACCGCAATGAAATCAACTATGTACTTTCATCCTTTGGTGTGCAATGTACTATCAAACATAATGATATGATAGTATTATTATGGTATTATTCAAAATTAGAGATAAGATAAAAACATAGAATGAGTCACAGTACTGTAACAAGATGTAATGATGCGCTTACACACGGACTAGAATGCTTCCCTGCTCGCACACCAACTATCTGTTTCACTCAACGCAGTGACACGACCCCACCGCTTGTGGAACTTACTGGAAGCGCGGCAGCGGCCTATATAAGCCCTACGCGCATCGCAGTCGTGGTCAGTCGATAGCTAGACGGCCCAGAGACAGATAGCCCCACACTCCCCACAGTCCTCTCTGTTGCCCAGTATAGCTGATCTGAGAGACGCCACGTAGTCCTCAGATTCAGTTGAGTTAGGGAGGTCTTGGATTGAGATAGCCCTGCAGTTCCTTTACCCCTCACATAGGGTTTATTGAATAAGTATAAGATACTACAATATTAATTTGTACGAAGGAACACACACACACCACATAAACAGTAACTCGGCATCTTTAATTTATACCAACGGCTACCATACAGTACTTAAATACTAATTACCTCACGAAATTCATAATTCAAAAATAATCCTACACTTATATAATATATACACAAACAACGCTTACCTGTCTATTTGATATTTAACCTCAAGATCAGTGAGAGATACCTTCAACGTTACATGAGTTATGGCCTCAAGAAGAAATAAACATCCGTTATCATTGAACGTGTCAGGATGGAAATGGAAATAGATTACCAAATGTTACTCAAAGAAATGCTCTTGGAACAATGTGATTCTTTTTGAGATCTCTATTTGCAGATACGTTCATTTTCTTATGGTTATGTCATATCTGATTGTATCTTTGATGTTTGTCTCAGTCGTTTTATTTCCGAATCATGACAGTTTATTTTCTATGTAAAACATTAAAGGCGAATTTAGGCTTAGTATAGAGCAAGCGTAATTTCAAAATCTTATTTCAAGAAACAGTTGAAAAAATTATGGGACCGGCAGTGTTTGAACCTTCTGCACACCTAGCAGTCGCTTTTACCAACCAGCTACGGTTGCCTCTTGCCAGGATCTTAAATTTCACAACTCTATGTTTCATCATTTCGTGAGGTCACGTTCACCCATTTGTTCCTATTCTAAGTTAGATGATACAAACAACATGGCAAAGATGCATTCAGTACAAATGTTGTTAACAATGAACGCGTAATTTTACAGTTAGATGCTATAGAAATAATCAATAAGATTTTAGGATCTTGTTTTTAACCTTTAAACTGGATCGTAATATTTAAAAGGTAGCAAGTATATTCCGATGAACGCTACATGACACCGCGCCGCGCGTCGCCGTCTCAACGTGCAGACAGCAAAACAATAAAACAATTATTAAATAATAAGATAATATTATGTATGTTAGTCTAAGGTATTTATGTATATGGGCCGTGATGCCTGCAATAAAAAATATTTGATTTGATAAGATGGTTGTGGCGGTATCCGCACATAATCACGTCGGGGTCACCAATGTAGAGGAACAGGGTGTGATGCTCCTCCACCACAAAGGGAGGACAGCTGTCCGCCAGGCAATACCACCGAGCCTGGTCGGAGGATCCGACGTGATTATGTGCGGATACCGCCACAGTGGTGAGAAGGTGATATCTAAGATACATCATTTAGCTCTTTCACAAAAAAAATGTCTTTTTACAACTACAGTTCTACAAAACATTATTGCCATGTGGTTTACCAATTTCACTGTAGAACGTGCAGGTCCAACAAAATAGTCAAATTAAATTCGCTTGTTTCGTCGCCAAACCACGTCCCAATATATTACAGTACCACGGAAATGCAAAGCAAGTTATTAGAAACCGAAAACTTATGGGATTAACAATGAGTTTTCAATGAAATTTGAAAAGGATTTTGTTTGATCCAGAAATACGTTATTTAGGATAATCTTTATTGCACACCAAAATAAATACATAAAGAACATTACTAAGCATGAAGACATGTACAATTGGAGGCCTTATTGCTATAAAGCAATGTCTTAAAGGCAACCTTTGGATGGCTAAAAAGTTGTAGGAAATGCGATGGAAATTTTACTTTTATTAATATATTTAAAAGAAAAATACTATTCTAAACAATAGGTACATAAATAAATACATAAATTAATCTGATAAATAAACACCGAAAATATTAATATCGACAAAAAGCATTGACACAAATAATATAAATACAATATTTTAATTAAAACAATTCTGTTGCTATTTCGTTTTCATTGTATAAAGTGCTCACATTATTCCAATACCTATCAATGTTATGCAAATCGGATCAATCCAGATTTGCTGATTTTGTGGTTCAGATTTAGTTACTGGTTGGTATTATTTAAAGCAATGCAAAACCAATGAATAAAATACAACTGCTATTAAACTTATTGTAGGTAGCGATAGAATAGAACTAAGTGTTTGGGTAGGGGATGATTTCCACCGTTACCAAGGTCAACATATCCATAAAATATTATTTATACTAGGACGAAATATTTATATTTTTTATATTATTATTTATTTATACTAAAAAACTTTTTTTTAATATCTTCATAAGTCAACATGATCCATATTCCATTTTTAGTGATTGTTTAAACCTCTATCAGAGGGTTACGTTACGTAATGCCAGGCTTACGGACGCAGTTTTTTTCTCAAGCCTTAAGCTCAACAAAACAGCGTAAGTATAACGTCAATTTTTTTAAATGACGGTAGCTGCATTTATATTAAATTTCACACATTATATTTAAATTTACTGGATGATGAGAAAAAATGTTAAAATCTGACAATGACTTACGTGTGTCCGCAACATAGGGCAGCAATTTAAGCAGACTTTATACCTATTCAAATATAGAAGAAATATATCATTTTGGTACAATAATTTATGTATAAATATCGCTTTTCCTAAAGCATTTCGTCATAACATCAATAGATCTAAAAGATCTTGGATTGCATTCAATCCAATTCAGCGCTTTGATTAATGAGATTGCAAGCGATCCATAGATCTATCTTCAACAGTACCCTCCATTGTCCGTCAGAAGCGAAGATTATCTTGTCCACAACCAACATTAATGGTGATCCTCAAACCGATAATAATTTAACCGTCCCTCGTTAAGCTAAAATGAACTACCATTTAACCGAACAAGTAAACAGTCAAATGCTACATTTACATAACATAATATCATAATACCCACACTTCACCAGTTATGTTTTAGGTCCCATGGCATAGGGGGTGAGTCTATCGCCATCCACTGGGCACAATTCCAACTCCGTGCTGCTATTGGTTTCCTGACGGAATGTTCACAAATAACACTTTGCCCGACCCGGGAATCGAACTCCAGACCTCGCGGGAAGAGGCGCGCTTACAACTTAAATACGCTAACCACTAGACCATCGAGACAAAAAAGCTTGTATTTTTAATTCAATAATATTAAAATCACACGTTTATAGCAATAGTCGGTGTTGATTGAAAAATAAATATTTCTTGTCAGCTTTGCCTAAAACTTCTATCTCAATATTATCGAAGGAAAAAGATCTTTTTTTTTACATAAAATGTAGATCTAAAAATAAACTTGAGTAATTTATGTTCAAAAGTATTTTCAGTTGCTAAATCGACGACACATAATTATTAACTATCTGGAAAGGGTGTTTATATGAATTAATAAACTTGAAGATGATATTTACTGTAAGGGACTAATTTTGATTAGTCGTGACCCTTGGTCACGACTAATCAAAGCCATGCCGGCCAAGCCAAATGCGTTCAGAGCCTCTGTTATGTCTTGACATAACAGAGGCTCTGAACACATCGTAGTGAGACACCAATTTACCCGTACAATCCACAAATATCCAATAGCTTATAACTTACGGACAAATAATCTCCCGTGACCGAGAACCCTTATAAACATGAATAACATAGTACCTCACAGTTTAGTGGTGAAATGCTCTCAATAATATATTTGAGAGTCAGGTATCGAGAACCTTACAACGTTTCAGAACATATTTATTTGACCTGCAGTTGACGCAAATTTTGGGACTAAATTATAAAACAGATTGGTTTGTCTGCGGTCAGGGTTTCGGCTTTATGGTTTTTATTACCTAACTATCTGTAAAGCGTGTTTATGGATTAATAGACTTGAAGGGGAAATTTTCTGTAAAGTATACAGGTTGGCCTATTGAGTCGGGCTGTATGGTGAAGCCTGTATTTATAAGGCAAACAAAAATCTGTTCTTAGAACATGACATCAATTTGAGTAAAAACATAAACTGCATGCTTAGATTTTGTCCGCACATAGTGTTGGACTAAGAAAGTATAGAAGAGAATATAAAGAAACTATTAGAACTAAAAGCTGGGTCCAAGGAAGTGATGGTTTACTAAGGCTTTTCACTGCTTTTAAAGAGGAGAATACATCATTATTTAAGCCCTGCTTTAAGTCGAAACATTTTTTCGACTGTTTCATAGTAATAGACTAAGCAGCTAATAAAATTGTCTGATTTTGGCCAACTTTCGTCTGACCTAAGTTAAGTATCTTGTTGTATTGTTTGTTTGATTTTTTGGCTGTTGTGGTCTTGGTGGTCACGTTTTTAGTTCTGTTGTTTATCGTGGTACAAATTAAAGGGCCACACACAATACAGCTTCGTATTCAAGTATTATTAAACGCATTTAGCTAGTTTTGACAGTCGACATCTCGCGCCAATACAATAAAGTCGTTACCTATATAATAATATAATAATTTCACAGTACTAATTTTCAGTTGCGTACCCAAATTTTCGTAGTTCAATGACTTCGTGCATTTCTATTAACAACCACTCCTACATCCTACAATACACAATACAATCCTACAATAGTCTACTCCAAATTAGTAACAATACCATAGCCCCTAAACTGGTGACATCCCGACGTAATCATAAAACGTGATTGAAGCCTAAAAATTATGAACTTTAAGCGCGTACGACTCGTGAAAATTTTGAACCTGGTAAACCAGGTTCAACTACAGGACTATATTTTTTAAACATTTAAGATGTCCCAAAAATAACATGCATCCACAAATGCGGGTGTGGATTTAGCCGTAATTACACTGGTGCAGCAGATTAACCCCGAATTTAGTTCCTCAGGACGCAAGATATGTTATAACCGCAAAACCTTTCCGATGCATCAAAATTTAATATTGCTGTCTGTAAAGCTAAGTAAGAATGCAATAACATAGGTAACTGACATCCTCATAACGCCAACGCCATATATGCTCTCCAAGAACGATTACTGGAAATTTACAATGAATCGAAAAACTGAAAATAAAAAAACACCTTTGAGATAAAGATATTTGACAAAATCCATCACAGTTTCAACGGCATACGAGAAAGGATAAAATACTTGAAATACACATTGAAATCATTATGGCAAACTCATAATTTAATAGATTATGTAATATTCAAATTAGTGCTTTGCTCCAAATGAAACACTGATGGGCATTACTAATAAAATGTACGTAACTATTATAAAAAAGCAGGAATGCAAAAAGCATTTTCGCATAACATTGTCCCACGAACGATCGACACGTACAAGTCCGGTCGTTACGTGGCCACGTGTCCGGCCTGCACGGCTGTGACATAGCGCATAACCCCTTCTACTAGACGTGGTGCTGACTTTTTATTAAGCTTACAAATAGTAGTCAGATTATTTCCTCTGAGTAGTAGTCAGATATTTTTGTTTTTGACGTTTTTTTTTTATTTCGTTTCTAAGCGGTGGTGGAATGCGTCACGTGACCTGTCATAATCATAATCTAAAGTAGTGATAATAGTTGTCGCCTAAAGTACTAGAATAAATATTAAAATCGTTATCTAATTCTTCTAATTCTAACTAATTCTAATTATCTAAAAGAATATGAAGGACCGATGCCTGGTTGTTTCTATAACTGGTGAAATTTATCATTGCTGATCTCATTATTGCTGAGGTCATTTTCCATTGCGATGGTTATTTTCCATGAAGTCACCTGTTATGTTTTTTAAGGTCTGATGGGATAGCGAGTGAGCTTATGGCCGTCCACCAGGCACAGTTCCAATTCTGTGCAGCAATTGTGAATTTTCTGACAGAAATTTCACAATAAGCTTACCATTAAACAATCGAGGGAGACAAATTATTGAAAACATGAAGAATAGAGTAAAAACATGGCATTGTACGTTATTTTTTGTATGTTCAAATTATAAATTAAAAATGTATTAATTATTCTTAAAATTATCACAACAATTTACTTAATAAATCGTTATCGTTAATTAAAGCCTAAATAAATGATTCATGTGCTTGTCTGTCAAACGGTTATACAATACAAATTATTTTTATTTGATTTTGCAGTTGATTATTATAATTACATGCTTTGACGCGCCTATTTGTAAAAGAAGAAAAACACATTTTTCGCAGTTTTTATTGCAGTATCCTTCACCAAGATACATGATGCTCTACACGGCGAACTATAACTCATCGCTGCGCCATCTGGTGAATATTGCTATGGCCATGTCTGAAGGCATTTATAGCTCCACGAATCTACAAAATCATAATAATAACTATTCCTACGAGTGTTGATATTTGAACGTTACTTTACTTTTTCCGTTAAAAGAATGTTGAACATTGTATAAAATACAAAAGAGCATAAAAAAGATAAATTTGCTTCAATTTATTACAAGTAAGTAGGTATTTAATTAAAATGCGTAATCTCTCGTCAGTATCGAGTTGGTCTAAACCCAAACGTACTGTGTGTTACTAAGTGACTTATCACTCATCACACAGGTGGCGCGGAAACCAACTAAGGTTCGTGTAGCTAAGGTATTATATACCCTTAAAGCTGACACAAAAAGTAATAAGACATTTTCAATTTAGCCGCTTACGAATCCATGGCTGAATTGGCTAAGATCCAGGAGCGTTTACCCAGGGGTGCAGGTTCAAATCCTGTTGGATTCTTAATTTTTTAACCTTTATATTGTATAAATCCCATCCATATCCTGAAATAAAACTTTTAGCCGTAGATAGAACATATTGCCTAAAAACCGAACAAAAATAGCTCGTTAGTGTTTAAAAATTATGAATACACGGCTACAATGACGGTAGGTCTGGAAAAGAATATACCTAACTGTAAGAATAGGAAAATGGTTATGAAAAAAAAACGGTTAAATAACCCATACAATAACGCAAAAAGTCGGTTTAATCATTTTTGCAGTCAGTGTAAAACACTTTTCTTAAATTTGCAATTGATGAGCGCTTCGAGAAAATTTAAGGCAAAACAGAAATCAGTTCATATTCTCAATGTATATTTTATGTCGCAAACATTTAATGTAGACGCTTATCATAGATTATATTGAAAATAATGGTGGCTAATTTTGCCTAATAACTAACTGTCATAATATTTAAATATTAGTAAATTGCTGTATAAAGTATGCAAGACACGTCGTCTTTTATGAAGTATGCACAAAACTTGCACGGAAACGAGACACGAACAAAATTTCCCTCGTTATAACACAGGCAACGTGATTAGTATCCCAAAAAGCGGTGGATATTATTTTATGTAAAATGATTTACAATTATGCTTCTTCATAACATTACCGTTCACGTTCAAAAAGTTTGGCGAAAATTCGTAAGTGGTAGCAACGTCATGCAACCAAAATAATAAATAGTTAATTTTAAATACCTACCTAAGTAAAATTTCTTCTAAGTACGAAAAACAGTGATTACGTCAACATTATATTTAATGTCAGAATGTGAAATTTCAACCAAAAATAAAAACTATTAGTTGACTGCCTTGTTAGTCTAATGGTTAGCGTATGTATGTTCATACATACCATTATTGACAGTTTGTCGTAAATTATAATATTTACAGTGCCCAGAAGTGTACAGACCAGTCCCCAGTTACGCTAACTAGTTTTACTATATAGATGCGAAGGTATTTTTTGACGCCTAAATTATATCTAATTATTATTTTTACTTTTTTTTTTTTAGGTATTTCTGTAACTTAGTTTTAGAAATTTTATTTTAATTTATTGTAAAAAGATCTATACAGTCAATTAAGGTTAATTTGGTAATTTCGCGGGAGAAATGGCAAAGTATAAAAGCGCACGATGAACATACGGCAAGCGCGTATATTGAAAGTTACGAAAAGGATGGACAGATGTCGTAGCAGAAGTTTTGTGGGTGCAGCATTTTTTGGACTGTGAACGATTCACGTAAAAAAACACATACCGAGTTATTTAGTGCTATTTCAATTATTTTCTTGGCAATCAAAGGGCCATGAATGCCACGCAAAAATCCATTGCACATTGTTCAAAGGGCAAACGAAAGAAGTTGATGTGATACTCCAATATACCGTTAATGGCATTAGGCCAAAATCTCATTCGGGAAAGAAAACACGAAAATTGAGAGGAACTCGTCGCCTAAAAGTTGCAGACTATCTTATCGATGGACGAAAAAGTGCGGTGAAAAGTGCGACTAAGAGAAACTGGACGTTAAAGTAATTCGGAGGTAAAAATCCGCCAATCTTACCAAGCAATGAAGTCGTCAGAACAGCCCAGGAACAGCGATTATTAAATAAATATTGATTAAAATTCGAAAACCCTGCATTAAATTTATTGAATAGCGCTGAACACGGTAAGTTGTTAGGTTCTATTCAAATCGTCGAGTTGTATCGCTTCAACTGTATCTATTAGCTACTCGAACGATAGACTGTTCGTAGCTGAAGTTTTATGGATGCATCGTTATTTGGACTGTGTATTCACGTAAAAAAAAAACAACGTGTTCTTAAGTGCAATTTAAAAAAAAAATTGGCAATAGAAGGGTTCTGCCATGAATGCCAACGAAAGAAGTTGATGTGATACTCCAATATACCGTTAATGGCATTAGGCCAGAATCTCATTCGGGAAAGAAAAAACGAAAATTGAGAGGAACTCGTCGCCTAAAAGTTGCAGACTATCTTATCGATGGCCGAAAAAATGCGGTAAAAATTGCGTCTAAGAGAACCTTGACGTTAAAAGTAATTCGGAGGTAAAAATCCGCCAATCTTACCAAGCAATAAAGTCGTCAGAACAGCCAAGGAACAGCGATTATTAAATAAATATTGATTAAAATTCGAGAACCCTGTATTAAATTTATTGAATAGCGCTGAACACGGTAAGTTGTTAGGTTCTATTCAATTCGTCGAGTTGTATCGCTTCAACTGTATTTATTAGCTACTCGAAGGATGGACTGTTTGTAGCTAAAAATTTGTAGATGCATCATTATTTGGACTGTGTATTCTCGTAAAAAAAACAACGTGTTCTTAAGTGCAATTTAAAAAAAAATTGGCAATAGAAGGGTTCTGCCATGAATGCCACGCAAAGATCCATTGTACATTGTTGCAAGAGCCAACGAAAGAAGTTGATGTGATACTCCAATATACCGTTAATGGCATTAGGCCAGAATCTCATTCGGGAAAGAAAAGACAAAAATTGAGAGGAACTCGTCACCTAAAAGTTGCAGACTATCTTATCGATGGACGAAAAAGTGCGGTGAAAAGTGCGACTAAGAGAAGCTGGACGTTAAAAGTAATTTGGAGGTAAAAAATCCGCTGATCTTACCAAGCAATGAAGTCGTCAGAACAGCCAAGGAACAGCGATTATTTAATAAATATGGATTAAAGTTCGAAAACCTTGCATTAAATTTATTAAATAGCGCTGAACACGGTAAATGGTAGGTTCTATTCAATCCATCAGATTGTTTCGCTTTAACTGTATCTATTAGCTACTCGAACAATTCTTCGGGGGGCATTGCCACGCGCGATATGTCACAGTAGCCGCATATTTTTTTGCATCGTGCCAATTATTTAGATGGTTTCAGCCGATCAAAGATCCATCGTCGAGGCAGGCTTTTTGAGCCACATTCTTGCTGCAAAATCGGTTTGCGGTTGCGCGATTGGTCAAAGCGCGAATTAAACGATTATTTGCAAAGTGTTATGATGCAAGCAGAAATGTACGCTATCGCTGCCATCAACTGTAATGCGATTGGACGTTTGTGATCTGTCAGCAATGATTACGCGATAGCCTAATTTGAAAGGAAAGGATAGTTATTTGGTACGACGATTTTATAAACGATACATTGGATAAGCTTGCCAAATCTCAAATCTAGAAGACTTATCGTACTTCCTATAAATGCATTGGGCTAGGACAAGATGACAAAGTCGTATTGTCGGTTGGTCGTCTCTGTTTCTTAAACAATAAGATCAAAGGGCTAGAAATGATGATTTATAATGATAATGAAGCTACAGACAAAAGCGACCAAGGTGATAATATCGTCGTGGAGTCTGATTCTAATTCGGAATAGAATCTGATCAAAATGGTGTGATCAATTGTATGATGTTGCAGTTGAAATCGCTGAGCGGTCGTCGAAAGGTGACACAATCAATGCATGTTACAGTATTCATTTCACAAATTGGTTGAAAATATATCTCTTTCTATACGTACCTCTACGTATAGAAGGAAATATCTCGTACGTGGGTGAAACAGGACGTGGCGACCAGACTCACGGAACACGTCAGATGTGTAAGAAAACTGGACAGGAACGGTTCAGTCATCGCCGAACACGCACGGGCGTGGCTAACTACATACACTTTAATCAAGTAAAAGTGCTAGGTAAGGAAAGGAAAGGTTCTTTTTACCATGCAAATTTTGGAAATCAATAGAGATAAGCAGACACCCGAACTTCAACCGCGATACTGGTTGGACTCTTTCCAATACCCGAAAACCGGTAGTACAAGAGGAAGGACGTACGGTTGAGGGTGTGCTGATCAGGGACGATACAATTAGCTCTTTTCATACTACGACACTGTCAACCCACGACACAAATAGTAATAACGACGAGCCGCACTGTACGTCATCAACAACAGAGCATCTTCCACGGATTTCGGACTATCCTTTTGTAAAGCTAGCACAGAGTGATAACAATAAAACCAATATATTGAGCGAACATCACGTCCAACGTGCCAAAATATTGTCAGGTATATCAATATTACAAAAAACGGAAACAACCTACACGAGCAATAAACTTTTAGATGTGAAGTGCAATGCTACGCGTTTAGCACAAAATCTCCTGGATAAAGAACCTAGCTAGACGTCGAGCGTCAATTGTTGATGCGGATATACAATCCGTCATAGTTATACGTTTTTAAGCGTCAATGTTGATATAATTCTGTGCCGTGGTCTCCGTTCAATACAGTAAGCAATTGAAGATTGTAATACCTTGGAAAGATCTTGCTACAGCTGCAAAAAAGAATACCTTATGTCAACGAGTATGGATCGCATCTGGTCATCGACACCTTAGTTATCAGCAATCTTGGTAATACGAATAATAAAATCAACGTTGTTCCCAGGTTGGATTCATTAAAAAAATAAATTAAGTTGGTGGTCAAACTTATATGGCAGCTGGTGTCGTAGGCTTCTTTACTGAAATAAAACACTGTACTGCGTACGGATTAACAGGCGAATTTTGGTACAAATATGACGGCTTCGAAACAAACGCGCTTCAGCGAATTCAAGTTCAATAAAAATATTATTATGTAGGCGTAGGTATATGAAGGCGGCATTACAAAAACAGAAACTGAAAACGCGAAGTATAAAAAATGAGTAAAAATTGCAAGATTGCAATCAGAAAATTCCAGGTCCCGATAAAATAACAATGATAAATAACAATGAGACCCTAAAAATAGGCTATCTAGCCAATGCTCTCACTGCTACAACACCAAAACAGTGGAATGAATCAGTACAAAAAAAGAGATCCACATAATATTGGAAATTATCGCCCAATAAGCCTTGCTGTCTTCAATCTACAAATTATTATTTCCTTCATTTATAGAAAAAATAAGAAGCACCATTAAAGAATACCAACCTGTAAAGCAGTGGGGCTTTTAAAGAGATTTCTCTATCATGGATCATATAATTAAAATGTAATAGAAAAATATCAAAAGTAAAAAAAACCGCTCTATCTCGTCTTGATTGACTAACAAACAGCTCTTGATTCTTTATATCAATATGGGAATCACTACATGCGCAGAATATTGAAACCGAATGAATATCAGTTTTTCAATACATAATTATATCAAAATTGCAACAGTAAAATAAGATTAGAGACGACTAGACCTTTAATACCCATTCAAAAAGGTGTTAAAGAGGGTGATCTCATCTCACCTATAATTTTTATCGCGGTGTTGCAATGGGTTATTGAAAACTAAACTAAACCAGACTAAATATATACAATACATTAGTCTTTTAAGATTTTTAGAAAGTGAACATAAAACAAAAAGTGATGGATACATGCATTTTTCCATTATTAACCTACGCTAGTCAAATTGAGCGCAATCAAAAATTAGGTCATGCCAAAGAAGTCTGGCAAGAAGGAATCGACCCGTCTAGACAACCTCGTTGGCCCACTGGTAAGTTCTTACATTGTGGTAAGTTACACTGACATTAACATGGGATTCGTTATATAATTATGCAGTTCTCTTTATTTAGAGGCGCTCGTTGTCTTAAAGTTGCAGATTATCTTATCGATAGCCGTAAAGATGCAGTGATATGGCGACGAAAAGAAGCTAGACGTTTAAAGCAATTTAGAGGTAAAAATTCGCCGATCTTACCAAGCAATGAAGTTGTCAAAAAAAGCCAAGGAACAGCGATTATTGAATATAATAATATATGGATTGCAATTCGGAAACCCTGCAAATTCAAATTCAAATTCAAATTCAAATCTTTTTTTTTCATAGGCCCCAGGAGGCGCTTGAACACGTCAAAACATTACAAAAAATGATATAAAAGTAAATAATAAATAATACTAAATTATACTAATTACAATGATTTGAATAACCGGGGCTCAGATTAATTTTAATCAAACTGTTTAGTTAACTGTACTGCATTAAATTTATTGAAAAGCGCTGACCACGGTAATTGGTAGGTTCTATTCAATCCATCAGATTGTTTCGCTTTAACTGTATCTATTAGCTACTCGAGTTTTTCTTCGGGGGGCATTGCCACGCGTGATAAGTCACAGTAGCCGCATTTTTTATTGCATCGTGCCAATTATTTACATGGTTTCAGCCGATCAAAGATCCATCATCGACGCAGGTTTTATGAGCCACATTCTTGCTGCAAACGCTCCTATCGGTTTGCGGTTGCGCGATTGGTCAAAGCGCAAATTAAACGATTATTTGCAAAGTGTTATGATGCTATTGGAAATGTAACGCTATCGGTTGTTATGCGACTGGACGTTTGTGATCTATCAGCAATGATTACGCGATAGCCTAATTTGAAAGGAAAGGATAAGTATTTGGTACGACGATTTTATAAACGATGCATTGGATAAGCTTGCCAAATCTCAAATCTAAAAGACTTATCGTACTTCCTAAAATCGGTTTCCGCAAATGCATTGAGCTAGGACAAGATGACAAAGTCGTACTGTCGGATGGTCGTCTCTGTTTCTTAAACAATAAGATCAAAGGGCTAGAAATGATGATATATGATGATAATGAAGCAACAAACAAAAGCGACCAAGTTATAATATCGTCGTGGAGTCTGATTCTAATTTGGAACAGAATCTGATCAAAATGGTGTGATCAATTGTATGATGTTGCAGTTGAAATCGCTGAGCGGTCGTCGGAAGGTGACACAATCAATGCATGTTACAGTATTCATTTCGCAAATTGGTTGAAAAGGTATCTCTTTCTATACGTACGTCTACGTATAGGAGATATCTCGTACGTGGGTGAAACGAAACGTGACGACCAGACTCACGGAACACGTCAGATGTGTAAAAAAACTGGACAGGAACGGTTCAGCCATCGCCGAACACGCACATTACGCACTACGGATTAACAGGTGTATTTTGGTACAAATATGACGGCTTCGAAAAAAACGTGCTTCAGCGAATTCAAGTTCAATAATAACTCCGCATTTGATAATTTACACAATAAATGTAGGCGTAGCTATATAAAGGCGGCATTACAAAAACAGAAACCGAAAACCCAAAGCATAAAAAATGAGTTAAAAATGAGCCAGATCTCTCAGACAACTTTCCGTCATCAAAATTAAAAGATATGAATCCAACGTAGCTAAAGGGATTGCAAGATTTCAATCAGAAAATCCCAGGTCCCGATAAAATAACAATGATGAAGAACAATGAGACCCTAAAAATAGGCTATCTAGCCAATTCTCTCACTGCTACCACACCAAAACAGTGGAATGAATCAGACATAATCTTATTGTACAAAAAAATTGATGCACATAATATTGGAAATCATCGCCCAATAAGCTTGCTGTCTTCAATCTACACATTATTATTTCCTTCATTTATAGAAAAAATAAGAAGCACCATTGAAGAATACCAACCCATAGAGCAGTCGGGATTTTGAAGAGGTTTCTCTATCATAGTTCATATCCACCCAGTAAAAAAGTTAATTGAAAAATATATAAAGTAAAAAAACCTCTCTATCTCGTCTTGATTGAATAACAAACAGCTTTTGATTCTTTATATTATTATCATCATTAAATATGGGAATCACTACTTGCGCAGAATATTGAAACCGAATATCAGTTTTTCAATACATAATTATATTAAAATTGCAACAGTAAAATAAGATTAGAGACGACTAGACATTCAATACCCATTCAAAAAGGTGTTAAAGAGGGTGATCTATGATAATTGTTATCGCGGTGTTGCAATGAGTCATTGAAAACTAAACTAAACCAGCCTAAATATATTCATCAAATACATAAGTCTTTTAAGATTTGCAGACGATGAATCATAATAATAAAGGATTAAAAAATAAAACAAAAAGTGATGGATACATGCATTCTTCCATTATTAACCCACGCTTGTCAAATTGAGTGCAAAGAAGGAATCGACCCGTCTAGACGACCTCGTTGGCCCACTGGTAAGTTCTTACATTGTGGTATCACTGACATTAACATGGGGTTCGTTATATAATTATGTAGTTATCTTTTTTATATAGTTTGTGTTTAGTTAAACTATCTCTTTATAAGTTAGTTTCACTATCACAACTCTACGAAAATCAGAAATAACTTGCAAAATCAGAATATTTTCTTACACTGTACAATCGGAACAAACATCTTCAACGGTATCCTTTTCTCTTAACCTAAAACTTTGTTCCCTTGTTTGTAAGAAAAGCTATATACGGGTAAATTTACATTTATTGCTTCACCTCGGGAGAGCTGGAAGCAAAACTTGGCAAACAAAGTAGCAATAAAGCCTACAGAAACGAAATATTCATTAAGTTTTCGCATGTCGTTGTTCAGCCGCAGATTGATGGAGACGGTGGGGCATGCCAAATTCGAAGCAAACTAATTGGATCACATTCATGCTCTTAAAATGGGTGGTAATTATTCAGGATTCGGTGCAGACGCGGTCCGCTCTTGTAAGGAGTTGACAGACATCGATAACGTCACGACGATTTACAAAAGCACGTAGCGCTGAAGCCGAATTCGCATATGAAATAATTGATACATTGTACATCTCGACAATTCCATAGCGGTTTGTCAACGCTGTACAAAATGTATCTGTAATAGAACTGAATTTAACAGAGTTAAAATTGCCTATCTTTGCGAGGTCTCGAGTTCGATTCCCGGGCAAAGTGTAATTTGAGAACTTTCCGTCAGGAAATTCACAATAGCAGCACGGAGTTGGAATTATGTCCGGTGGATGGCGATAGGCTCACCCCCTATCACATTAAACCCTATCGTAACAGATGAAATGTAGGTGTTGTACACCTCTTCCATACCCTTCTGGCTAATATAGACGTGATGTTGTTATATTAAATCACCCGAAAGTTACACCAATTAGACCGAAAATAACTGACTAATCAATTGAGCAAACTTTCCATGGCCATTTCATTATTTATTCAGACCTTTTCTAAGTACTTTACTCTAATTTGGAAGCAGTTGAACTAAATTGAGGGAATCAAATGAAAACTATGTGGCTTCTAAGTAATTTGGGGTAAGCGATTTTGTGAATATTTGCGCTGGGATTTAAATTGAAGTGAATGATTAAATAAATTAAGGCTTTAAAATTCCAAAGTGACATCTGAGCGAGTGATTAACTTTTTGAGGTTTAAAAAAACTTGAGAGGTGTCAAGGGACACCCGGATGGAACGAAGTTTGTGCAGAAACACTGTTAGGCTTTATTAATAATAATAATAATAACTTTCTTTTTCAGACAAATTAGTCCACACCTTACAATTTGTACATAAATTAATTGACACATAAATTATTAAAATATATCACATTATTATGAAATTAAAACAGATTGAAAATTAAATTAAATTAAATGATGTCAAATTTAATAATAATAAAATAAAATAAAATAAAACAACAATAAAATTTGAATAAAAACATTAGGTTAAAGTCAATCATGAATTTAATTTATTTTAATTACCTTTCTTCACATGCAATTCACAACAATGTCTTACGTAGGCACATTAATGTTATTATTTTTTATTATTCATTATGTACAAAATACCTGTATATACTCAACAAAAATAATAGTTGCAACACCACACTGTTCAATGCGAAATAGAAAAACGAAACGAAAATAACTGGCTTGCTTTCTATGAGAGAGAGAAAGAGAGACAGACAGAGAAACACGCGCACGCCGCACGGCTTACAACTATAGCAAAAAGTGTCGTTACAACTTTTGGTCGTAATTTTTGCCGTCTGGCCCCCTTTCGCAACGCGCAATAAGGAACTTCGTTCCAATTATATTATTATTGAGAAAAAATACTTCCCAGAAAAGTGTGGCCTCCCTGAGTGACGTACACAACGATTCCCTACGTCCGGCGCACCCTGGGCAATTCGCTAATCCTCCAAAGCGAATTGGCTAATCCTTTCACCACGATGGCAAGTAAAAATAAAATTAGACTCAGCCATCGATACGACGAAGAAGAAGAATCGAATGTATATTGTTCAATCGAAAGATTTTTGGAGTTACCCGAAGAAATATAAATGATCTTTATGCAAATAACATGGAATATTGGCATCAACCATGCTGTCTCGTGTTTATGCTGATTTGGCAAACGATATCGTAAATCAAATAACAGCTTCAATCCATCACTATGGGTACTCAAAGAAACCGTATTTTTCAAATGGCCAAACAGTGCTTTTCTCTTCTAAGCTCTTATAATTTTACTGAAGGAAGAATTTAGATCTTGGCATAGATTATTAAATTCTTCGTAATTCTTGATTTCCCTTTTTTTGTTTTTACTTCATGTCAATGAGGTAAATACAGACGTTCGTCGTCTTCAGTTCAATTTAAAAATCTATTTCTGATGATTCTGTATGAGTTATGTCGTTCTAAATGTTAATCAACATTCCGGTGTCGATTCAAATCAAAGCCTACACACGCTACACAGTGGGTTTAATGTATGTGAATTTACGTTGTATGTTTATCATTATACAGACGTATTTTCCGTCTTCTATATTTTATAGAAATTTACATTTTAGCGTTACTGGAATTGCACTATCATGGTCTGTGCCTATACTTGTATATTGACTGTTTTTTTTTGATCTTATAAGCAGACAAATTTATAAAAATTGGTATAACATCACTGATGAAATCGCAAAACGTACACGAATAATTTATAAAAATATAGCGTATAGTCAAAGCTAATAGGGTGATTTTTTTTACTGAACACTTTATAACATAATACTTAACTACAACTTATGGAGGTAACTAACGAAGTAGGAACCATTATAAACATCCGTAACAACAACAAAAAGGACATTTATAAAACAACTGCAAGTTAGGTACAACGCTCTGTGCGACCGCTAGTTACGGAGATGCAATGTCCCATGAAATTGCACCGAGCTGGCCTTTAATAACTTCTAGCTGTAATATATGGAGCGGACCACGGAGTAGAAAAAATAAAAGAAAGTGGCACTCGATTGTTGCAAAGTAGTCACGATTAGTAGCTCGTACAAACTTTTGTAGAAAAATGCAATATTGTGAATATGAAAACAATTAAAGCCTAGTAGTAATAAAAATTAGAATGTTAGCGATGGAAATATGAGTTTCTAGCGATCATGTAGAATCTCTAAAACTTTTAAATTAACTACTTTATGTATTTCAAATTTAACGTCTAAAACAATTAACAAATTACGGAAAACAAAAACTTATGTGTCTGCCGAAATTTCAATATTATTAAGTTAATTATTAAACTTTTGGCAGGCACATAAGTAAACCGAGTATATTAGTTATGTACAGTAAACGCTCAGAAGTCCATAGGCACGCTAAGGATTACATTGCTATGAACGGTACGAGCCCGATACAGCCAGTACACACACTAACGAAGTCGCTTGCGTGTTTAGCAGTTTATAAGATAACACACACCAATGAAATGTTGTCGCATTCGTACTAAACGCGTCACAGTGGCGACCGGTTCTTTGAATTCGCATCTATCTATCATGAGCAGGTAGCTATATCGGGTAAACATTGGGATCACTATCAACTAAATCTGAGTTTGAAGCTTAGTTGATTTGTGGTTGTATTTTGTTTTTACGAAATCATAATAATATTTGTAACATTTTAAGCACAAACTTCTTAGGTATTCATGCTTAAATTGCGATACAATACATGTATACAATACATAAATAATTACATATTGATATGAAATAATTACATAATAACTAATAAGTTAAATATGTTATTATTATTTAACTATTTACGTAATTTTTTATTTTTATTTTCATTTTTGTAAGGTAGAAATAAAAAAGTCACGCTGAATGATGATAACAATGTTTATTCGTTTTATTTATTTATACAATTAATAAACTTTTAAGAGCATTGTGACATCACATTCCTACCTAAATTAAAAAAAGTGCCCTTGTAACTGTTTATAAGATTTTTGATTAATATAATAACTAATAAATTAAATATGTTATAATTATTAAACTACTTACGTTTTTTTTTTTATTGTCATTGTTGTAAGGTAGAAATAAAAAAGTTATGTTGAATGATGGTAAAAATGTTTATTCGTTTTATTTACAATACAATTTTTAATACATTTTAAAGAGAATTGTGACGTCACATTCCTACCTAAATAAAAAAAGTTCCCTTGTAACCGTTTATAAGATTTTTTATTGTAACCCACTTAGTCAATTCATAATATTGATAATACCTACAAATATTACTAAATTGATTCACAATGACAACAAGGACAGGATGTTCTAATAACAAAAATATAATTGTTGATACCCACTTATAATAGCTATTGGTATACAGCAGCGTTTATTGAAGACTAATATTATGATTTACACTTTATGACGATGTTTTTTTTAATGTAACGTCACAATAAATCTATTAAAGTTACAGCTTGTCTTGACGAAAAGAAGAAGGAAACTAAACCTCCATTGAAGATAATTAAATATTTACAGAAGTGCTAATATTCAGTTACAGCGTCTTATTAGTAAAACCAAAACATCTTAAATTAATCTTAAATAATTATATCATTATTCATATTTCGTATAACCCCCATTATTTTCAATGCAGTCAAGTAGACGTTTGCCCATGGACCCTAAAATATTAGCACATATACTGGTTCCTCTTAAGTTTTCCCACACTTCCATGCAATGGGTTTTTAACTGTTGTATACACCTTTCATCTCGTGACTCCCACCTTTGCACTATCAAACCCCATACATTTTCTATATATTTACATATGTGTGAACAAAGTGAACAAGATAAAGAATACTATATCCCATTCCTTCTAATCGAGTAAAAACTTCAAAAAGTATAAAAGTAACCAAGTGAGATTTGAACCTGCGGTGAATTGATAATCGCATCTATTCTAACTGCATGCCTTAACCGCTCGGCCATCTTGTCACTTACATTGTGGATGAAATTATGAAATACAATTAATTGTTAACAACATGTGTCTATTTCTTGGAAATAGAAGGTCGTAAGTCAAACTACACTTCAAACTATTGCCTTTTGAGATTGCTTATCGACTTTTGGTCGCGACTGTACAACTGTCAAAGAAACTGCAGGTTTTCAAAAGTCAGGATAACAGAAAAGAGCATCATCAAAAATAACTATGCAATCTCGTTAAATAGTTACTTAAAAGAAAAAGTTCAATAGCATAGTTATTTGTGCAACAGACAGAAAAGTTCGTATTTTCTTCAAGTGCTAATTTTGAGTCCTGAATATGAGAAAGATTCTATAGTATACTTGTATAGAATCTTGAGCGTAGTGAACTTACTGTGTATAGTTAGTGAGCGTACTTAACATATATTTTATATTTATCAGAAATATGGCAAAACTGATCTTAATACAAAGAAAACATGATATTGTCCCTTTTTTATAAAGGCGTGACCTTTATAAAGAAGGACAATATCTTGTTTGATTATCTTGTAATCATAAAAATTAAATATACCATATTTCAGAATTTGCACTAATTGATCGAAGCGCAAAAACCATTAAAGTAACCATTTCAGACCAATATTTCTTTCCCTTGAACCTCGCACCAAATAAAATAATCCCCCATGACCGAGAACCCTAATAAACATGAATATAATAAAACCTTACAGTTTAGTGGTGAAACGTTCTCAATAATATACTAGAGCGTCAACAATTCAGAGCCTCAGACCCTTTCCGGACATTATTTATATGCTAAAGAGAAACCGTGCAAGTGGTTGGCCTGCAATTGAAGCGAAATGCGGCACTTAAAAATAAATCTTATATTTATTTTATCTTTCCTTGGGCCGATACAAGAAAATGGTTCCAAATGGCAAGGAAAAAATGCGTGAAATGGCCGATATAAAATTCAGGCATATCCTCACCCCGACCATCCTATCTTTGAATTCAATAAATATGCCGCAACCGGCAGCGAAAACAATCTTTTGGCGTCCAATAACTTTTTGCAATAGTCCCTTTCGAATTTTAAATCTCATATCGGCTGATTAATCAGTAAATTATATCTGTGAAATAGCATTTTCGACAGTGGAAGCAAAAAAAAATGCCTTAGATTAATACACACTTTGGAGATGGTGCATTTCGAATGAGCCCTAGTTCTTGCAAATATTTTCAATTCAAAGAGTTACTGGAAGTGACATGAACCAAACAAATATAATAATATAATTGCCATCAATATATGCCATTTTGACTGAAAGAAAAGAAAAAAAACAACTAACATCCATTTCATATTGAACTTTGAAACAGCATCATTAAATAGTGTCCCAAGGCCAAAAGTGTATGATACTGTGAATATAAAATACTGTTACTAAAATTTTTTGAACGGTATTTGGCAAAAGGGGAAGCAATTACACCTAACAAAGGCCAAAGCAACTAGGCGCATAGTGGTTTTAACAGGCGTACTGCCACTTTTACCAGCTCATTTAGTGCACGAAGGTTGGGATGATATTATAAAATAAAAGATGGCACTAAAACCAAAATTCAACATTTCAAAAATGATGTGTCTCGGCAATGGCGTTAAAGTCACAGCATCGCACTTTTTCTTTGGAAACTGTCCCCTAAAAGTATTGTCAGTATCATACACGGAAATGCACCTAGTTAGGATAATTTATAACAGTTAATCCGCGTGCGTATTCCATGAATGGAATCACACGAAATTTGAATTTCTGTCAAAGATTGCACTACACTTTCGAAATCGATACGTTCTCCTCGCATTACGTATCGCTTCCGATTAGCTTACAAATGCTAATCGGAAGCATTAGCAATGGAAAGTCCGTAACAGGGTGTAAATTTTCTCGTTTTTTTCAAATGCCCATTATTTTTTAAATACAGAACTTGGATTCTTTTAAATATTTCTCTGATAACTGTCATATCTTACCCTTTTACCCGATTTCAGCTTAAACTGGGACACCCTATATAACCCCTAAAGCTGTACTTAGGTATAGCATTATTTTTTTTCAGCAATTCCTAATCAAGAAGACAAAAATCTTATCAAACGCCAAAGATCGAACTATAACGAGACGAGAGAAGAAACTATAAAATGCAGCACATATACTGCTACCCATCAACCTTTACATTTCCAATATTAAATGATCTTGTATTGTATAAGCTTCCCATGCAACGCGAGACCATCTAATACTGGAAATGGATGGGTTGATCGGTAGCCTTGTATATTACCTAGTTATACAACCCGGAAATATGCCGGATTTTCACGGCTTTGTTCGCCAGTGAGATGTCACCGTCGCGGGTGCTAGGAATTTAGAGCTTATCTACGCGCATTCAAGTTTCACGCTTAACTTTCTGTTTTGTACTTTCAATACTTACAAATGAAGATGGTGTAATCACAAAATAAAAAATAATGCTCTTTAAGTGTACATTTTTTATCGCCGCAGTATTGAATGATTTATGAATTTTATTATATACTTATCATACTTGCGGCTATTGTGTAAAAATTAAGTATAAAAAGCTTATGCAATAAGTCCCTTGATGCTTCATATTCTTTCTAAATTCCCATAAGCAAACCCTTTATGTAACAAATTAAATTAATTATGTTTACCTTTTTTGAAATTACCAGAAAATGTACTGCGATCTCAATGTGTTCGACACACATTGAGATCGCAGTACATTTTCTGGTAATTTGTTTCTTAAAATTATGCCAAAGAGAATCGTAAATTTTATACATATTATGTGGAAGTGATAGATGGTATAAAACCGTGTTACGATGTCTATGGCACGGCTTAACGACCGAGCCGGTTTCAGATCAGCCCTGACAAATGGAACGAGAAAATATATTAGGCGGCTTTTCACGTAACGAGATGTAGATTATATTTTATTATCAGTTGAGACTTTTTATTCACTGTACATACTGACTCGTATAAAATTATCGTACTTGACAAAAATAGTTAAACGTGAGGCAACGTGGTGCACACATATGCTGGGTCCACACACTTTACACAAAGGCTTATATAGAATTTTGTGTGCACAAATAACAGCGCAGACATAAAAGTGTGCATGAGGTATATAACACGTGGACCCAAACGTAGGATAAGAAGGATTTCTTAGTGACAGTGTTTGAAGAAATAACAACTTAATGTCGTCAAAATATGGTGCAATTTAACTTGCCTTAAAGCGAAGCATCTTTTTGTTTAGTTACCTACAAAATAATATCCACCACTATAAGCAAATTCCATTCTCATTTCTCTGTGTCACGATTTTAAATAGTCTTAGGGTCGACACACACCAAAAGCGCGTCGAAGCGCAGCGAATCGAAGCGCAGTTTCAGTGTCATATGAATTCCAACTCTATTCTCACAACTATAATACTCATTATCGCATGAGAAACTCTACGCTACTACTACTATGGAATTCGCCGGAATTCCCGCGGCGCCGCGGGCATCCGCGCGACTCGTTTGAGTTTCTCATGCGATAATGAGTATTATGGTTGTGAGAATAGAGTTGGGATTCATATAACACTGAAACTGCGCTTCGATTCGCTGCGCTTCGACGCGCTTTTGGTGTGTGTCGACCCTTAACCTATTCAGTGTGCGGTACAGATGGGCCTCGGGGTTGACAAGCCACAGAAGATTCTATCGCCATATAGCGAACCGCACTAGCGTTTACTCAACCGCGGCAGCGCGCGACCAATCGTAGTGCCGTAATAGACAGTTTAAACAGCGCGCGTGCGTCACTCACACCGTAGGTATTCGCGAGCGAGCAGTGACGCATTAAGGGTAATAAATGGACTCCAGGGAGTCATTCATTTTAAAATCCTTTATTTAATAATTTACAAGAAACATAAAATACATTGCATTTTACATACCGTACTTATGTTTAACCACTCCCGGGACTGGTGGCCGCGCGTTATATTTTTTTTTTTGTACACAGAGTTGTCAGCGCGTATAACAGAGGCAACTCGTTCTCCAAATGCTGGTTTATATTTCGGCAAACGACTTAGTATCGCAATACAACGCTGCAATGCTGCCAGCATTTTAGACACGAGGTTCTGACAGTGACTAATTAAGTTATTAGACTATTTCAATTTAAGGTCCAATATGTATATTTTTCTGTGAATAAAGATGTTTTATTTTATCTTTCAAGTTCTATTTTGTTGTATAATACCTAGTTACATTTTAATAACTAAGATATTTCAAGTTTATAAAATGCGTCTCACTACCAAAAGAAAGAACGTAACGAGTTGACCACAAATCTTGATGTTTGTTCATTTAAGAGTAAGCTTGCTTTTACGAGTTTGTTGTGGAGGCTATAATGTACAATACTCTTGAAACTGTGATATTTACCAAAGATTCAGTTCGTTGAAAGTTTCCTCAATTTTATAAACTGACAGCTAGTTTTGACATTTTTTCGGATCTAAACCAGGCTCTTTTGTAATATAGTTTTATTTTTAGATTTTGACAACGCTAAAGTCATTAAAAGCCGACTGAGCTGTTTATGTACTATGTCAGATTCTTGAAATCGCGGGTTGATTTTGATTGAGAATCATGTCCTTAAACTGATCATGGGCGTTCCAGTGACGTTACTTTGATGAAACCACGTGTTTCTGTTAGTATAATAACTGCACAGATATGGATCTACATAGATAACGCAAATTCATGTACTTCGCGTGTCTCAACCCCGACCAAGCGTCGAGGTTGGTTTGGATTTCCCGTCACTAAATTTCGGCTGTGACGTCACAATAGGTATTAAAAAGTCGGCACGCTTGGTTTCAATACAAATCGTGATACTTGCGTTATCTATGTAGATCTATATCTGTGAATAACTGTTTTGAAATGTCGCAGCGTGGGTCGCCCCCAGTCAGATGGACGGATGATCTGGTTAAGATCGCGGGGAGCCGTTGGCTTGAGGCGGCCCAAAACCGCGCGTTGTGGCGAGATAATGGTGAGACCTATGAACTACAGAACTGAGGACATAGTTAGGCTGAGATGATGATGATGATCTCTTGCTTAAATACTGTCGTGTAGTAGCATTTATCGCATTAGATCGCTAAGCTAAGACAGCGGGATAGTGTTTGTATTCAAAAGAATTTTTCATCGAAAAACAATGGCCAAAAAAATCAAAACTTCAAAACGAAATTATGTTACTTTCTCTTCAATTTGATTTCGTTAACCGTTTTAATCATTTAAAAAGCAAACGAGATCATAGTTCATAACAATTTGTCCCTCGTAAAATTAAAAACCATTTTACCGAGGACGCTTTAGTTTTCTTATTTATTTTTCCGTATTCATAAAACTGAGAGAAAAACAGTTACAGTAAAAAACTCGATTCAATGTTGAAAGAAAACTGTTTTTAATTATTCTGCTCTACTATGAAACTTTCTTCTTCAAATGTAATTTAAGATTATGAGTTTGTTTGTTTACAAATATATAGTGTACTTATTAAGAAAATGGGACCATACAAGGTTTTCCACGGAAATGCCACATGGAGGGTAAATATCTTAAATATTGTAGATAGGATTTTACTGAAAGAAGACTTAATATTATTAAAAAAAAAGATTTTTCACCACACCAGCACGAAAATGATCATTTGCTTGCGAGAATTCAGTGAGTAAAAACGCTTTTTACTCACTAGTGAGGCAAAGTGATTCAAATTTCAAAACACAAAATCCTTCCAATGAATAGGCGCTAAAAAAAAAACAAAGCAGCCACCATGTAGGTTAGTAATAAACATTCACATCAATTTTATTAAAAAACTACAAACGATACGTTTTAATTATTTTAAATTATATAAATACGCGTTTATTTAATATTTTAATGGTTTTATATTCGTGATTGACCATTAAATTAATTAAAATCAGGTACCTAATATTAGACTCTATAAATAAATGTTTCGGAACGAATTTCCGAACGCACGACTTAAAAAAAATGTCTGTGTCAGTCATCGCGGGCAAATATAAATTCTTTTCAGTTTATATTTAATTGTTTACTGGAACTTTTTAACAAAAAAATAGTGAATTCAGTGTTGAAGAACTTTGTGGAACTCCAAAAGAGTTGCGACAACTTGCTTCTAACACAGAAGTTTGCATTTTTACCAGACAAATCCCGTGAAAAGTACCTATTTGAAAACGTACGACATATTTTATAAGTGGCGACTTACAAAAGGTCCTGAAATGCATTCTCAATTGGTATTACTGTCGTATTTCATGGAATTATTCCAGGTAAAGCAATCGAGTACGAGTTTATTTAAATCTTAATATTTTCTCACTGGAAGAGGTAAAAAGTTTTGTATGTAAGGCGTAAGAAAAATTTAATTTCCAGTTCGTGACCTCTTAAAATCTTTCGCTTGCGAAGTAGTCTTTATTAGAATCACTCGCTACGCTCGTGATTCAATTTAAAACTACTTCGCAAGCTCAAGATTTAAAATTGGCACTCACAACAGAAATATAAACTTTTTCTCACTTGTACCATAAATAACTATTTTTTTTAATATGCTTACTTGACCAGTAATCGAACCTGCTTAATCTGATTAAAAGCATTCTGTATTTGTATGTCAGCAATTAGTAACGTTAAAATTGAAATCTTTTCTCTTTAACAAACATGGTAGTTTAAATGCAAGAAAAACCATAAAATCAAAGAATTTTTAATACAAATTAATATTAACAGAGAGGTGTGCCGTGGATTCAAACCGAGACCTTTGACTTTGCAGTCCTACGGTCTTCCACTCGGCTATCGCTGCTGTATGCTGCTGTAATATAACATTAAGAGGAACACTAATAATATTATTTTTAATATCGATCTTGGTTGTACAGTTAGTAATTTCAAACTTGAAGGGTCCGCGTATAGTAGACGTTACGGTGGTCTGTTTACTAAAGTTGGGTTGTAAAAGCTAAACACTTGGTTACGGAGACCTGAGCACACTATTCAAGTTTATCATGTAGTATAACTGTAGGAGTCTGAGCTTCGCTACTTACCATATATGACTAGCTTGAAACGAGTTTTAATAACTAAAGGATTATCAAAATCCTTGACATTTCGCAATACTCTATTCCTTAAGGTATTGTGATAGGATGCCTTATGTTTATAATCTACATAAATGATCTACCCAAAATAATTGACGAGCATGTGTTTTATTTCTGTTAGCAAGATAAAAATACTTCTAATAAGCAAAAAATACTACAGTGTTAATGAATACCTAGAAGATAATTTTACACATGCTGAAAATCTAAAAGTTCCTTTAAAATAATGATTTTATGATTTGAAAAAAAATATATATTAATATTTTACATTATCTTATTTATTAAATAAAATAATAATTATACATTACGGTATGATTTTTTTTTTTGTATTATTCAATATTTAAGATTGTAAATAATAATATTAAATAAATATGCCTGTGATACCATATATATCTACGTAATAAATAAATATTAAATGCAATACGATGCAAAAATAAATTTATTACAACATGATAAATATAATTCAAAAACTAACATATAATCAATTTTAACAATTATAAAATATGAACAATAAAGATTTAATTATAACTGTCCGCTCCTCCTCTCTTCTAATAGTGCTGTGCCAGTCCATTGTTGTTACCTTTTCCTAAGCCGATCACATGTATATAAATTATGGAATGCAATAAATAAATTTAAATTAAAATTGCAAAAAAATCAAATGTATGTAAAGATACTACGTGTCGGACATCAGTGACCACACAAAGCCGGACATTTACATGTCACGTCGCAGTCGTTTACAGACACGTGCCTTCACTGTGCCGTGGGTGCCGTAGCCCTTATGCCGAGTTTTAATAGTTTGCGTAAACTATGAAACTGCCAGTTTATTTTCAAACATAATAGTTACAGCAATGGGTGTTGGTTAGCAAACTTTCAAAACTCGTGCTCGGGCCACGTGTCCTGATTAGAAATGGACAATCTGAGGCATTATTAATATGGAACTAGGCGCTTCACAAACTCTGCGATTGGTTCTGTTGTAATTGTGGCTCGGACTGTATTTTACATAGATCTCCCTATTTGATGTATTTTTGGTTTGTTTGGCTTTTATTCGAAGAATCCTAGATCGATGTAAGAAATTATTTTAATGTTTGAAAGAGTATAGGTACTTGTAATGTGGTCCGAAGATGCCAGGACTGATTTGAGCAATTCTTTATTGCTGCTCGGATATTTGCATCTAAAGATGTTGATCTCATGTTGCTGAGCTGATGCTGGAACGAGGATAATTCTTTAAATATACGTTAAGACCGTTTCCTATATTCTTTAAAGTTAAACACAGATGAGGCGAGACGTTGAATATTACTTACATAGGTATATCCACATAAAGAGTTAAGAGTAACAAATAATTGAAATAAGATAAGTCGTTTCTTGTACCTGTCTTTCTATTTATCTGCTGAAAAAGCTCGACATTACTTTTGAAGGTATTTTATTTTTTTTCAAAAACTTTTTAAAGTAAAACCAGCAGTTATTAATACCATATTTTTTCATAGATTTCGAGTTTCGTTTCAATTTAATTATTTGCAAAGGAATTGATGCAATTTCATTAAATTTAAAAGAACACAGTTTTCAAAGAAATATTTACATTTTATCATATTCAAAAACATCAATCCAAACATCATTATGACAAATAATATCAAATCTCTTTGATATTGACATTAAAAAATAAATAGAATAAAAAACTCAAAGACCCTAAAACAAATAAACAAAATAATGAGGCAAACATTTTGTTACCGTACTAACTTAAAACATGCGTTTCCACTCTTGTGCAAATAACCACTGGGGTAACTCTCTTCCAGTCACTTATCTTCTTCGTGGTCGGTTCCTCAAGCCTAAGCGTCATGACCACTAGGAGCGCTGCTCTTAACCATATCTTTCCTTTGTTTTGGGCCAGCTGTAGGGTTGAAATGGAGGGGTGTTACAAATAGTAAGTCCGACTCACGGTAGTTTAGTGCAGTATAATTTGTACACACAATAACAGAAAGAACCACACGAGTAGATTGTTCACAAGCACACAAGATGAAGGATTAAGCAGAGTAACAGTTCTAGACAGGCATGGAAAGATGCAATGGAATGTAAGCACTAAAATTATGAAAGGCGAAATGAATAAACACAGCGCGAGAAAATAATCTAGCGAAGCGAGCGACGTGCGTTCAGCGCGGCAAGTATTTAATGACTGATCTAGAAGCACGGCGCATGCCCGTGCGCACTGCGCACCGGACTGGTTATACATATTTTCTACTTATTCATCTAGCTACCATAGTGCAGGTGGCGAGTCGATAAATGTTATCGACAAACCGATATGGATCGCCATATAATATTATTATGTTTTTCTAATGTATTTTGTATTTGTATAATAAATGTGTGTAGATATATATTATATTTATATATTTGTATGTACTTGTAAGTTTTAATAAAAGTGGGGCAGATCCCTACAGTCCCCTGGATATTGGCACCCGTATGGTGTCTCGTATTGCACCTGTCCATCGTGTAGGGGCTCTGCCTCTACTTCTCTTTCCTTTAGTGCTTCAAACCATTATTAGCTTTTTAAGGTTGTTCTAGAAAGCCATGTGTCTAAAGAAGGTCAGTAATCTTCGGAAGCATGTACTTATGCATGTACTTAGCATGTATTATGTTTAAGCAGGCACTTATAGAAAAAAAATCGGGTCAATTTAGCACAGATGAAATCTGACTACCGAACTTTTTGCTCGCCTTGATTTGGCAAACTGGCAAGTTTTATCGTATCTTGACACCCAATCCAATGCCGAGTTTGTGAAATTAAATGTTTCGTTCTGAAATCAAAGTGCGGAGGTGTGGTTAATTCGATCCGCCTTCAGTGACAGTTGTCTCCAACTCTCAACAAAGTTAGCCAAGTTTACGGTTACCGCAGAGCTCGTTACATCTTTTATTAATATAATAAAGCAAGAACATTATTGCTTGTAGGTACTACAGCCACAACATTTATAATGTTATGGCTGTTTTAAATGATTTCTTATTCATCGAGAAGTTTGAATCTTATTTTATTGCTTTAAATTTGCATTCTAGGTCGAATTTATAACAGAGCCGAAGTCTGGTTATACCTAGTTCTACCCGGTTAATACTAGGTGTAGCCGACGACACGCGATTGTACAATTTCTGATGTACTTCAGATTTTGATTTTAGCTTAAGGTTAAATTAAAAAAGTTTTTATTGTGACTCAATAGAAAACTAAATACAGTTACCAATTTGCTTTCATTTTATTGTATATAAAATTTGCACAACTGCTAGTAATACTTAAAGAAGCAAATAACTGAGTACCTACAAACAAACCTTAGTGAAGATAACATTAATTGTCAGCTTATTATGAACATTATGGCGATGAAATAATAAAGCTACTCGTATTTTCGACTGAGAGCGTAATAAAATAGGTTAAGTATTATAAATGAGGTAGTAGCATAAATTCGCATTGCGCTAAGTAAATTAATTATTTAAAGTAATAATTTTTTATAATATAAATCAACTATGAAAACGTTAACTCAAAGAAAACCTCTTAATTTTATTGTAAAAACCGTTGTACATCACATAACCTAACCTTACGTAGTAATTTGCAATTAGGGTTTTTGACAATTTGTATTTTAAATATAAAATACATTGCACATTTAAATTGGAATAACACTCCAACACTAATCTTACTTTTATCTTACGTGTTGATTTGACGAATGCAGCGGCTTAAATAAGTGCCGGCCGTCACCACAGTATTAAATATGTACAAACAGTACGGAAACTGTCTACAAACGTGCGAAACGGCACGCACACATAAACATGCACACCGACGGACCCTGCGGCACTCGCTACTGAGAGCACCGCGACAATCGCTTAGGGGTCTCGTCGGTGTGCATGTTTATGTGTGCGTGCCGTTTCGCACGTTTGTAGGCAGTTTCCGTACTGTTTGTACATATTTATACTGTGCCGTCACTGTTCCGTTTAACACCGATATTGAAGGGCGTGACGTCACTAACATCTTGTTATTTTTTAGAGAAGTTAATCGATTGCGGCAACATCCGGCTGTCCAGCTGACGCATTCATTCCTCGAGCAGCGTTTGAATAAGAATAAGAATACGTTTATTTGTCTTTAAAATACAGTTTTCAGTTGAATCCTTATACAATAGGGTAACCTAACTTAAATTACTCAAGTGATAATCGATGAGATAGTTGTAGTTATAAATGTCATTGGTAGGTACACATTGCAAGAAAGAGAACAACTACCAACAATCATATTGATAGTTGTTCTCTTAAGTCTAATGTAGAAGCTGAAAACGAATTGTGACGTTTCACCCGAAGTAAATAAAATTAAATTTAATTTATTTTAAATATACTTTCGCGGATGATCTCGATTCGCGATTCGCGAGACCTCCCGGTGAGGTAGTCACACTCATCTTCAAGTTTTTTTTTTATTTTCTACTAGATATATCTAAAGTATTTTTGCAATAATTCCTTAACTCTTCGTTATTCAGCTTCCCAACAATTCGAATACAGTACTTATCTAAGTTAGATACGAACAGACGTTACTTAGAATTTGCATGACATAGCGATTGTGCTCTTGAATACGATTGTTGTAACTGCCTTTGTTGTGAACGCCTGAGCATTAAGTAAGCATTTGATTGCGTTCAAGATATTGAAATGCACTGAATGTTAGTTGCAACTTACATAACCTTATCTAGGTTCGTTAAAATAGAAATTGTGAATCATCAGACTTTATTCGTACAAAAAAGTGACCGTAGTGAACAAAACTCAAAGTGGAAATGTTATCTTCGATCAATTGAAACTGTGACTCAAGATATTATCAGTGGTTCAAAACCAAACACGACCTGGTACAAAAACTAAACCACCGCCTGATACTGTATGTACTTTCAACATTTACTTATTTAAACAGTAAAAGCATAGTGTTATTCATGCCTTCACTTAATTATAATCCATCAAAAGGAGATAATTGAACTCTCAATAATTAAAAGAATAATTACTGCACACTGGAGTTCCAAGTGTCGAATGGTGGCAAACAACTTTTTGAATTGATATTCCGTTATACGATTTATTCGCCTGCAAGTCTCATTAGATGACAGTACTTTACTACGGTAAATCACCATCACAGAAGTAACAACATCTGCCGTCACATAGTCGAACCCTTTAGGACATTAAAGCAAAGCACCATCAGTACATATAGCGACCTCTATTGACGAGTAGTGAAACTTCATCAACTAGTAACACTTGACTGCGCTTACGCGTCTGTGCAATCTCTACTAGTTGTGCAGTACGAAAATCACAGAGTGCGCTGTTAAAAAGGTTAAAATGGAAGAATCAAGTAATATTACTTTGCGAAAACCAATTACCAGAGCTAAGTCACTAGAAAACATGGATATGAGCATTTCCTTGAATACATCAAATTCATCAGAATTATTAGGCAAAAGTTTGGACCTATCTACAAATTTTATGTCCTTACAAAGAGAAGAAATGATAACAGAAATAAACAATTTGAAAAGTGGCTTAGAAAGTACACAGCATGAACTGGATAAAGTAATATTAGAAAACGTAGAATTAAAAAACCAAGTGTCTCATTTAACTCAAGAAGTAACCGTCCTGAAAAATATATGTAAAAGTCCGGTATCTTCACTTCGAAAAAAAATATCGTCGAGTAGAAAAAATAGCGTTAAGCGTCGACTCACCGAGACTTTTAATTGTAGTCCTATTACACTTATGGAACAACAAATAACTTGCGCTCAACCATCAAGGACATTCAACCCAGAACAGAAATTTAATTCACCACAATCCACACAAAAGGAAAACACCAGAGCGCCTACTAGTTTAGAGTTAACAGATAATCACTCATTCACTGGAAAAAACTCAACTCAAAAACCAGAAAATTGCGAAATAATTACCAAGCACAATACCAAAAGTGATCAAAAGAACATATATATCCTGGGAGGAAATCAATGCGTAGGATTATCGTCAAAATTAATCAGATCGAGAATGAATAGTAACTACGAAAAGTACAAAATCAACGCCTTTATACAACCGGAAGCCCGTACTCAACAAATATTAGCACCCTTGAAGAACTCTAATATAAACAAGGAAGATCGAGTTATTCTATCTGTAGGTGAACACGACGAAAATCCTTTGAGTATTATGATAGATCTCTGCTTCATGCTTAGTTGTTTGCCTAAAGTAAGCATATTTTTATTGAGTGTATGTAAAAATAATTATCTCAATGAATCACCATTGAATAATATGTTGAAATTAATAACCAGAAACTTCCCCAATTGTTCAATTAATATGACAACTAATTTATTCGACATGTGTAAAATAATAAATTTAAAAATTGACAGCCTTGATTATAACTATAAGTATTTGCCTCAACGGTCTAAACTTTTTCTGAAGCCTGTTACACATCATAAGTATGGACCGCACAGCACAGATTCTAGTGCTCCTCGTAAAGGAACGATACCATATTATTTTAAGCAGGCTACTATAAATAATACGCATAAAAATGCCATCACATCCGTGCGGACTTTCACAACTGCACCAAAAAAAGGAACAATTCCTTTTTATTTTCTTAGCAAATCAAGAGACTTGTCCTCCTTTTCACAAGCAATAGCCTTAAAAACTAATAATAATCTTTTTCGTGAATAATGATAAGAACACAATTAAAATCTTGCATCAAAATGTCGCAGGTGTAATTAATAAAATTGAAATACTAGAGCTGCATTTACATGAACTTTTAGGTAATAGGTCTGAACCTTCAATCATATGCTTATCAGAAACGTTTATACAGAGCGGTCATGAACATTTTGTACACTTAAACGGTTACATACTAGCGTCCTCTTTTTGCCGAAATAAGAAGCAAAAGCGTGGTGGAGTATGTATCATGATAAAGCAAGACCTTTTTTTTAAAGTGTTAAGTAATATTAACGAAATTTCCATTGACAAGCACTTCGAATGTTGCGCTATTGAATTGACTGATCAAAATCTGATAGTAATTTGTTTATACAGGACGCCAAACTCTGACATAACTATATTTTTAAGAAACTTGACATCATATTAAATAAAATTGTATATAATTCTCATAAAAAAATTGTACTCACAGGTGACTTAAATATAAATACAATGCAAATAAATAAACAATCTACGGAGCTACTGGATATGGTTAAAAACTACAATTTTAAACTCCATATTAACCAGCCAACGCGACGAAAATCCTGTATTGATCATTTTATTAGTAACATCAAATCAGCCAAAGGTGAAATTCTAAATCTGGGAATATCTGATCACGAGACAGCTCAATTGCTCACTATTCCTGCCATTAATAAGACAATTTTACGCAGGAGTTACACGATATGTAGTCGAGATTTCTCCGATGAAAATGTGCATAAATTTAGAGAATGCGTAGGTAGTCTGTATTTTAGTGATGTTTTTAACGAGTTGGAAGTCGATATAGCATTTTCCAACTTTCACAAACTGCTCCAATTATTTTTTAATCTATGTTTTCCTATTTTTAAACGACGTATCTCTCATAAGCCCAAACAAGGAGCTTGGATAACAAAAGGTCTTAGAATAAGTTGCAAAACTAAGCGTCTACTACGACTGAAATATTACAAACAAAAGTCTGAAAAACAAAGAGTTAAATTCAAGTCATATTCCAAATTATTACGCAAATGTATCTTTAAATCTATGAAAAACTACAATCACACTAAGCTTAGCAACTGTAATAACATCTGTAGAGCATCATGGCAATTAATAAAAAACCGGCCAAGTGCGAGTCAGACTCGCGCACCGAGGGTTCCGTACAAACCTGTAGGTATATAAGTAAAAGTTATGGTATTTTTATTGCTAAATGAAATTGTTTCCAAACTCCTCCGAAATGGCTGAACCAATTTGCATGAAATTTTGTGTGCATATCGGGTAGGTCTGAGAATCGGCCAAAATCTATTTTTTTATTTTTTTTTGTTAATCGCATAACAACGTTTGCTGGGTCAGCAAGTCTAATATATAAAATTCTCGTGTTGCGGTGTTTGTTTCCAAACTCCTCCGAAACGGCTGAACCGATTTGCATGAAATTTTGTGTGCATATCGGGTAGGTCTGAGAATCGGCCAACATCTGTTTTTTTTTTTTAATCGCTGAACAACGTTTGCTGGGTCAGCTAGTAAGTTTATGATTATTAAAAAAAATATATTATGTGATGTAACTAAAAATTTAAAATTTTCGGAATTTTTCCTATATGTGTACTTTATAACGTTGCTTCATGCCAAATTTCAAGATTCCAGGTCGTCTGGAAGTATCCTTTAGGTTTTGATTCCCTTGCGAGTAGTTGCGAGTTTCAAAATATGCGGCTTTAATTGCTGTATCTTTTGATTGCGTTGACGTAGAAGTTTGATTTTGTTACAGCTTAAAGATATTATAGACTTGAGTATTTGTTAAGAATTTCAATATAATACCACTACGCGTTCATGAGTAAAGGGGTAATAAGTTTAAAATTATTAAAAATATTTTTATTATATGATGTAACTAAAAATTTATGCTTTTCGCAATTTTTCCTTTATCTGTGTTATAAGACGTTGCTTCGTACCAAATTTCAAGATTCTGAGTTCACGGGAAGTACCCTGTAGGTTTTGATTCCCTTGCGAGTGTCGAAAATTTGCGGCATAAACGGGAGTATCTTTTGATCGCGTTGACTTAGAAGTTTGATTTTTTCACAGCTCCAAGAGACTATAGACTTGAGTATTTGATATGAATTTCAGCTTGATACCTCCACGCGTTCCTGAGAAAAAAGGTCTTGACAGACAGACAGACAGACGGACAACAAAGTGATCCTATAAGGGTTCCGTTTTTACCTTTTGAGGTACGGAACCCTAAAAAGGAATCTGAAGGGAAACAACCAACAGATTTCATATGCGAAATAAACAAAAGTGGCTCTCTTCTTACCAGCCCGTTGGAAATAGCGGACGCCTTCAATGATCATTTTATAGATTCCCACCAGAAACAAAACCACACGTATAATCAGGTCTCGAATTATAATAACATATCTAGTATATCTAACAGTATGTATCTTAAACCGTGTGACTGTCCGGAAGTCTTCAGAATTATACAATCGCTGAATAATACAAACTCAGTGGGGTATGACGAGTTCAGCACTAAAATTTTAAAGGATTGTGCGATTGAACTAACTCCTGTTTTACAATACCTGATAAATCTTTCATTCAGCGAAGGTCAGTTTCCTAGTCTTCTAAAAAAGTCAATAGTAAAACCACTGTACAAAAAGGGTGACAAATCTGTTTTAGGTAATTACAGACCTATAACACTAATTCCCATTATTTCAAAAGTCTTTGAAGTAGCTATGCATAAGCGTATCTATGAATTTGTTACAAAACATGAAATATTGAGAAATGAACAATACGGGTTTCAGAAGGGCAAATCAACAACTCTAGCTTGCTTCAACCTAATTACTAGAATATCGGAAAGTCTCGATAGTAATAAGCAAACGACTTGTATATTCTTCGATATGAAAAGTGCATTTGATTTAGTTGCCCACAATTTACTTTTAAATAAAATAGAAAAGTACGGCATTCGAGGTCCTGTCCACAAATGGTTGGAATCGTACTTGAAAAACAGGGAACAATGCGTAGAAATCATGAATATGAATGCAGAAAGAGAAATAAAGGCACACAGGTCTTCGTACAGGGTAAATCGTTCTGGGGTGCCTCAAGGTAGCATTCTAGGGCCCTTATTGTTCTTGATTTATATCAACGATCTGCCTAGTGTTACCAACAATCCTTGTATTTTATTCGCTGATGACATTTCTCTTACTGTAATTTCTAATTATTCCGACATTAATTTATACTACTGACATCAATTATTCAATCAATTCAATAATGAAATGGCTTAATGATAATAACTTGCAAGTAAATTTGACGAAAACGCAATACATACAATTTGGTAATTATGGTCGCAAGCTTCAAAACCTGGACATTAAATATTTGAATGATAATTTAACAGAGGTAAACAAAACAATTTTTGGGTATAATAATCGACAAAAACTTAAACTGGAAGGGACATGTGGAAAAGGTATGCAATAAACTTAATAAATTTGTATATGTCTTAGCAAAATTAAAAAAAACATCATCCACTGAAACAGTCATGATGGCATATCACGGGTACGTCGCATCTGTATTGAACTACGGCTTAATACTATGGGGTAACTCTACAGACGCGTATAGAGCTTTTATTGCACAAAAAAAAACTGTCAGAGCTATGTGTGGTGCAGCACCATGGCATTCGTGTAAACCCCTCTTTAAGAAACTGAACATATTAACGCTTCCTTGCATGTATATATATGAAGCCGCAAAATTTGTAAAACAACATCCGTACTTTTTCACGACAGCTAAGGAGATATATCCGAGAAACACTCGAAATCCGGATAGAATCGTCTTACCGCGAGTTCCAAAAACAACCCTTTACCAGAAGAACTGCTTTGTGATGTGTGGTCGTATTTATAATGCTATTCCACATGACCTGAAGCAACTCCCAATTTCTATGTTTCACAGAAAGCTGAAGGTTTGGTTAATGGATAAATGTTTTTATACTGTTGAGGAATTTTATAAATAGTATATAAAAGAATAAATTTGATGAATTTTAGTAGTATTTAGTTGCATTTAAATAGCAGCGACCTCAATAAAATGAAAGAAGGTGCGGTTGAGGGTATGGACTTCAAAGACAAAGCTGTAATTGATCAAAATTCATGTGTTGTGTGCTGTCAAGGGAAGCAGTCACGACTACCGTTTAACCATGTGGGCACGAGGAGCAGTGAAGTACTTAATATCATTCATGCAGATGTGTGCGGACCCATGGAGGTGACTTCGATTGGAGACTGCAGGTATTTTCTCATTTTTGTCGATGACTACACACGTTACACCTTTGTTTATTTTTTGAAAGCCAAGAACCAAGTGTTTAAATATTTTAAGGAATTTAAAGCTTTAGTTGAAAACCAACAGAGTAAGAAAATTAAAATATTTAGAACTGACAATGGTCTTGAATTCTGTAATTCATTGTTTGACAGTTACTTGGCTGAAGCTGGTATAGTCCATCAAAAGACTAACGTATACACACCCCAACAGAATGCAATTAGTGAGCGAATGAACCGTACATTGGTTGAAAGGGCTCGTTGCATGTTATTTGATGCCAGTCTAGATAAAAAGTTTTGGGCTGAGGCTGTGAACACAGCTGTTTACCTTAGAAATAGGTCACTGGCATCGGGATTACAGAACATGACACCGTTTGAGCTCTGTACCAATACTAAACCAGATATCAGTCATGTGCGAGTTTTTGGGAGTCAGGTCATGGTGCATATCCCAAAGCAAAAAAGACTTAAGTGGGACACTAAGTCTAAACAACATATTCTGGTTGGTTATGCTGAAAATGTAAAAGGGTATAGGATTTACGACCCAAATAAGAATTCTGTGTCTGTGAGCAGGGATGTCATATTCCAAGAAAATCTAAAGAGTAACATAAACAATAAGATATCAGTTTCAGTGGGGGAAATCTCAGAAATGCAAAAAATTAAGAGTGAAATAGATGAGTCTGTTGATATAGTCACTAGTACAGAAACTGAAAATGATACTAGCCAGACGGATAATACTAATCAGGCTGATAACTCTATATTGCAGAATGTAGAAGAGATTACATCCCCAGAAGAACCAAAGAGGACAAGAAAACCACCAGAGCGTTACGGAATCTCAAACTTGTGCATGCAGTTGAATACTGAGAATCAAGGTGATCCAGTTAATCTCCAACAAGCTCTACAGAGTCCTAATAAGGACAAGTGGATTGATGCGATGAAAGAGGAACTTCAAGCATTTGAGGAAAATAATGCTTGGGTAGCGGTGAGTGAACTGCCTCTAGGTAAAACATTGGTTCAGTGTAAATGGGTTTATAAACAAAAGTTAGATAGTGATAAAAGTGTTCGGTATCGTGCGCGTCTAGTAGCCAAGGGTTTCACTCAGAAACCAGGCATTGACTATTATGAGACATTTAACCTGTAGTGCGTCACTCTACTTTAAGATTATTATTTGCACTTTCTGTACAATTTGATTTAAATGTTATTCACCTAGATGTAAAAACTGCATTTTTAAATGGTATTTTGAAAGAAAATATTTATATGGCTTATCCACAAGTTGATTTAGATTGTAACAATAAAGGAAAGATTGTTAAATTAAATAAAGCTATTTATGGCTTAAAGCAGTCATCACGATCTTGGTATGAAAAAGTTGATCAGTGTTTGACAGAATTAGGTTTTAAGCGAAGTCATATAGAGCCATGTGTGTTCACAAAATTTTATGACAATGTTAAAGTAATTATAGCTTTGTATGTGGACGATTTCTTTATGTATTCAAATTGTAAAGTAGATACTGATAATTTAATTTCAGTATTGAGTTCTAAATTTCAAATTAAAAATCTTGGACAGGTAAAGCAATGTTTAGGCATGAGAGTAAATATTGATAAAAAGAATAATGCTTGTACCTTAGATCAGGAACAGTACATAGATCAATTGTTAATTAAATTTAACATGTTAAATTGTAAAGATTCTAGTACTCCTATGGAGCCAAAACTAAATATTGATAAGATTGATGATGTTAATGATTCTAACATTCCATATCAACAGTTAATAGGTAGTCTGATGTATTTGTCTGTGTTAACAAGGCCTGACATAGCCTCTAATGTTAGCTTTTTAAGTCAATTTAATTGTAAACATACTGTAACTCACTGGAATTATGCTAAACGCATTCTTAGGTATTTAAAGAGAACTAAAAATTATTGCATAAGGTATGTAAAAGGAAACTCTGAGTTGTTAGGATTTGCTGATGCCGACTGGGCTAATAATAGTATTGATCGGAAATCATATACAGGATATTGTTTTATTATGTCGGGGGGTATCATATCATGGGAAAGCAGAAAACAAAGGACAGTGGCTCTTTCTACTATGGAGGCCGAATACATGTCAATGGCAGAGGCTTGTAAAGAATCTATGTATTTAAGAGTATTGTTATCTGAAGTAAATAATCAAGATGTAAAGCCTATTACCTTATATAATGATAGCCAGAGTGCTCAAAAATTTATTATTAATCATGCTTTACATAGAAAAAGTAAACATATAGATATTCGTTATCATTTTTTAAGAGATGCTGTCAGTAATAATGTTATAAATGTTAAATATATGTGTACTAATGATATGCCAGCTGATGTTCTCACAAAGGCACTTGGTGCAACAAAGCATTACCAATGTATTGGAACTTTGGGACTTGTTAATTTATAATTTGTTTTATATTTGGTTTCATGTGATGTAGTGGGGGTATTAAAATGTGTAGTATATACATCAAATAAAACACGTAGTGCTATCTAGTGGAAATAAGAGAAAACTAAAAGGATTTATTATCTGTACTGTCTTAATATTATATAGTTCATATTCGATGAATGAATGAATGTCTTATGTATGCACTTCCTTCCGCTGTGTGTTCTTTTGATTGAATAAATTCTTCTTTGGTCAGCCATCATTGAAAACAGTCGCGTTTTATTTTACAATTAATTTTAATATATTGTATAATTCAATTAATTCACCGATTGTAATATAATTATGTACCTGTGTTAATGACATAGTAAAGTTTAATAATATTGTATAAGTTGGATTTATAATAAATTAATTAATGACCTAGTGAATTAAAATTCATGATGAATAATAAATGTATAGTTGTGACTGATGCTATAATTGACTTGGTTTTAACAATTATTGTAACATTACTATTTGCATGTCAATATTACTAGACAAAGATGTGTTGATCGCTAATCGTATTTGTAACATCTAATGTACCTACCACATTTTACTGCAAATAAAGATTCTATTCTATTCTATTCTATTCTAGGAAAAAGGAAAAAACTGTAGGGTTATTAGAAACGAACAATTTTTAGGGTGTCATACCCAGAGGGTAAAAACGGAATTCTATTACAAAGACTTCGCTGTCCGACTTCGCTGTCACCAGGCAGTATCTGATGAACGATGATGAAATTTTCACAGATTATGTAAAACTGTTGCCACTATAACAAAAAAAAAACAAAAACAATTAAAAGGTAGACTTTTATACAACAATTTTTGTTCGTTTTTGCTCGATCTTTCGAACCGTAGTAGCTAAAATAAGTAATTCAAAGAGTTTTAAAAGATAAAATATAAACTATATATAAACGGTGAACAATATCGATAAAATCCCTAAGACGATCATAATAATATTCTTTAATATTGTGCACTTAGGCAGCTAATGGCGATCTATTAAGAAAAGACAACTTTAGATAATCGGTTATTGCCCATTTCCCGAATATTTTGGCTGTCATCAAAAATAGATTAGGATCTAGATCCTCGGGGCTCAAACGATTAGTAACTTAAGTTTATAAGGTATTGCCAACTTCTGCTGGTTGCAAACAGAAAATGTTTCTTTAAATATTTGAAGATCAATCACAGATCATTTATTATAAAATGACGAGGATGACGAGTACCTATTTTTTTTTAAAGATTATGATAATTTTCTAGCATCGCTGAACACCATTCGAATATATTATTCATTAATACCTTTCTTATATTTATTGATCACGTTAATTTCAGAATTTCATAATTTTGTATTTGTAATATATTTTATGTATCGGCCAACCAGGAACTAAACATACTTGACATAAATAATATATATATATAAGCTATTTCAGGTGTTTTAACCAACTTTAAAAAGGATGAGATTCTTAATTCGATTGTATTGTTTTTATTTTCATTTTTAATTTATGTTCCCCGATTACTCAAAGAGCCGATTTGAGGAGTTATTTTTTTGTCTGAGAGAGTCATAATAATATAATGATGGAATCCTAAAGAAATCGAAGGAAACCCTCAATTTTTTAAGGCTTTTTATATTACTACTGTAGGTACAGTTTATATTTTTTTTAGTACGGTCATATTTCTATAAATACAGGCACATAAAGGTCGTTTACTGTATTGTTTGTTGAATATTGCATAAGTAATTTCTACTTTTTAGTGCATTTTTTGTAATTGAGGTAGGTTTTTTTGGAAAAATATTAATTATCAAATTTTGGTTAATTATTATTCACTCATTTAATTCTTTTCTCATTTTTTATATGTTTAAATATAAATTATAAAAGTAAAGTACATTTAAAAATATAAAAGTATAAAATTCTAAATTTTTAAATATATAAGTACTAAAAAATATTTAAAAATATAAAAAATAGTACCCCACCGGCATCGGATACAGGGGTTAATTATTATTATTATTATTTAGGTATATTTGTTTTGAATTCAATATTATAGACAAACATACTTTAGCCTCATATGATATTCAAGCTCGGTCAAGTACTGCCACTAACTAGTTGGAGCACCTTCATTCTTATTCAGACAACAAGCCAACTTCAGACAAAGATTGGATATGTGGATGGATATTTAGTGGTTATTGTTTACTCGTTATGCATTTATGTACACTTTAGCTTTCAAACGATGTCTTATCTTACCATGAACTAAGTAGTCGTTAGTGACACGTTTTAGTGAGTTTTAATCCTGTCAAACTATAATTTGTCATTTGTCCCTTTCTAACGGTGTAAGAGCAAGGGATGATGTAAATTCAGAATTATTGTACAGAATCGGCGTGATTGTCTTTTGTATGGCTTTTTTTAAAAAACATGGAAAATCAAATCGCACCTAAATTCTGTGCCTCTAGTGAAAAAGGAGATAAGTCTAAAAGTGCAACTTTACAGGAGACGCAAAAAACGCCCCGCGCGCACCAAATTACATGTTTAAGTACGTGTGGCATTTAAACACCTGTCAAATTAAATACATGTGATGTGTTATATAGGTAAAAAATGTATGTTCTTTCTTATTCTGGTATTTATTTTTACATAAACCAAATAGTTTTTAAAATAGCAACTTATACTTACCACAATACAAACTACACAAGGGTATAAAAGAAGTTATAACCCTTTTCACATACATAAAAAGTTAATTCACATTAGTGAAAAAGGATACGCATTTGGAATTATTTGTACGATAACTAAGAAATAAAATGTGAAAATTAGTATTGGAGTAACCCAAAAAAATGAATTTGATGTGTACTTTTCATCGACATGATAAAATTTAAAAAAATACCAAAATAATTATCTTGTCCCCTTTTTCACATAGTTATTAGACGTACCATAAGACGCAAGTAGACTTACGTGAGCCTTTAGTGTAAGTTGTATCCATTTTTAAACCAAAATATAACAAAAAAAATATGCTAAAAACCTAGACGTTTCATCGAATGTTTTTAAAAAACAACCTTTGCATATACGATGACACTCCAAATGAAGCTTTAGGAAGTAGTTATTAGTAAAATGTCTGTTTTTAACTGTAGCTGCAAGTTTTGTCGATGCTTTTCCCTTTACATCTATAAGGTTACTTATGAACAAAACTCGTCTGTCGTAGTCTCCTAAGCTCCAATAATAATTAAAAATCTTATTTCTAAATTCTTCGGGAATTCTTTCAGCACATTTCATTCTACAAGGTCCTAGACTTTTAATTCTCCTTTCTGTTACTATTTTACCTTTTCCTATCTCGTAACTTTTTCCTAAATTTCTCTTCCTTTTTCTTGTTTCTCTATCTTCTCTTCTTTCCTTGATGCTTTTCCTAGGCTTACGTTTCCGGCCTTGTTTAATACCTTCTTTATCCCAAAATGACTTATTATAGCTCGTATCTGAACCTGACTCTGGAATTATGTCATTACTATTACGTCGTGTGCGCTTTTGTACAACTGAACAATCTGAGCTACTTGTGACATATGTATTTGGGATGAAATCATCACTACTGTCTGTAGAATAATCTAAGTTAGGGTATGGTAGCGTATCAACTAACGTAGAAAGAACATCAAGACATACTAGGAACGTTTTATCAGAATCAGTGAATATATCGACATCATTGTCAGGGTCTGCGTTAAGGTTTTTGGAACATCCAGGTATTAGAGAGCATAGGTTAGAGTTTCCTGGCATTGATGAGTTATTTTTGAAACATTCAAGATTTGGAGAATAGCTGGTTGAACATCCTGGTCTTGGAGAATAATCTATGAAATGTGTAGCCTTTAGAGAATAGTTTTCGGAAGATACAGGTACGGATATAAATTGGTCATCAATCCAATCTACTTCATCCATCATTGCCATATCTTTGGAAACAAGATCCATCAAACGATTAATACGACCTCGACCAGCCATTCTAAAACAATAGATATATTTATGAAAACATTACAGGACAGGCCTAGCCTAGTGCAGGAGATTTTTGGCCATTGCCTTTACATTTTTATTTTATTTCTGTAAAAAATTAATTTGTTAAATTAGCATAAGTTCCAAATGTAAAAAAAAAATGTGTTAATTTAAATGGTACTGAATAAATATTTTATTTTTATTTTTTTTATTTATTACACCAGAGAACCGCGTTATGAAAGTTAGGTAGGTAAGTCGAAATAGAAGCATAAAATATGCCAATAACCTAGGTAGGGATAGAGATATAAATTAACTAGCAATGCCCTGCAGTTACACCTTATTAATTATCGATTAGAAATCGATATCGATGCTTCTTCCTTCCTTTATCCCCTTCCTTCATTCGCCTTTACCCTTGCCCCCGTTCACCCCTCCACCCACAAAAACGTTACAAACATACAAAAACGCAAATGTTTCCTCTTAATAATATTAGTATAGAAGTTTAGATGTGACAATTTTACGTACCTTTATAATTATACTACAAAATGTAGTTGTTTCTGTATGGTTGACTCACTATAACCATTGTTATTACTGTTTTGTGTGCAGACTTTAATAACATACATACAAAAATACAATAAAAAATCAATGTCTCCTCTTCATAATAAGTTACGTAATGGAGTTTTAAAATAAAAATTCGGTGTAAAAGGGTACATTTAGACAAAAATCTAAATAACAATACGTACACATTAAAATAATTCTCTAAAAAACATGTGATTAAGGGTACAACTTACCCGCTCAATTGACGACCACCCACCCGCACCGTACCCCGTAACGACCAGTTGTATCTTTTCTCACGAAAAATGTCAGCGACGTTTCGGTATAGCTTTAGTTACGTCAAATTGCATTTCTTAATACAAATATTTCAAACGTGAAAACGGATTTCGATAGACTTATTCTGGATTGTTATCATTTATTTTGGTGAAAACGGATTTATGTCAAGTGATATCGTTACTCACTGAACATTTTTTAAGGTACTTGTACCCGTATTCACCAAATGAATTGAAGCTCTGACAATATATGTTTATTTATATAAAAAGACACAAAATAAAAAAATCATAGATCTGTGTAAAGAAATCAGAGTGCACTTACACCCCACTTCTGTAATATTTTTAGTGTTAGTTAACCCATTTTGCACATTGCTAACTTCGTTATTTTTAAAGATAAGCAAGTACTGTTTTCACGAATTGATAGATCATTTTTTTCTGAACCTTTTGGTATACTTAACTCATTTTCGTCAAAATCGGACTTATACCCTTTTTCACTAGAGGCACAGAATTAGAGAATATAAATAAATCCATATTTTTAGATTAGTACTTTTTACTAGACAATCTTTTAATTTAAGAACATATTTCCTAAATTTGGACGAATTTAAAGTTTATATATCTTAACAGAAGATAATTTTACTTCCTTAATAAAGGAGCGAGATTTAGTTAAGTTTATCCAAGTGCATAAATATGAAAGTCTTACTAGTTCAGCCAGTAAACAAAATATTTTCTTACAATTTTTTTTAAATAAAATCAGACCGCGCAGCAATTTAGTTTAAGACAAAACGTTACGAACATTTCAAAAGGCTCAGGCTGTTCCGGCAGCATCAATTTGTAGTACAAGAAATGGTATAATTCTGAAAACGGCACAACTTATGGTGAATACGAAGTGGCTCGGCCTCTGACTCCAGAATTACGTATTCAGTTCACGTTTGATGAACTTTTTCATTCTGAGGTACCTATAACTTCATTTGTGAATAATTTCCAATACGTTTCTCTGAATAACTTGACGAGGTCTCTTGCTATGAAATCGTATTAGTTTATATTTGGACTATGTATCAGAGTCAAATATTCGATAGTATAAATCATAGACAGATTAAATGAGTGACAGATTATTAACTAGTGAGTCAAAACGGGCAATTTTGCTTGGCTTCCATATTATGTGCGACGAGACATAGCCTACCGCTGTTTTCGGATTCGGCGTTATTATATTCTCATACTCTAAGATTTGTTCAGAAGGGGTAATTTCGCGCGCCGGTTCACACTCATTGATTCACGCGTTGTCGAGATTAGCGGCCATACATAAACAAGTCGTGGAATGAGCTCGCTGCCAAGGTTTTCCCCATGAGACTACAGCATGAGGTTTTTTAAAAAGAGTGCAAATGGGTTCCAAAGGGTCGGCAACGCAAGAGTGATGCCCCTGGTGTTACTGGGGTTAGTAGGAAACAGTAACTGCATACTATCAGGCGGCCCGTGAGCTTGTTTGCTACCTTAGTAAAATAAAAAAAAATACATCGCGTGAATTTAAATTACGCGCGTAACTCGCGTGTACTTCGCCAGACTCGTGAATCACGCGCGTTTCGCGCATGTCTTTGACTGATTACTTAGTCAGCAATAAATTTGTCCTCACATATTATTCGCCTATCGAGATTTCGCCGTGACTCTTTCATGCAAAAAAATATGTATAGGTATAAGAGCTATGGCCGGGATTCCACCATGGGAATCATGTAAACCCCTGTTTATTAAATTTAATATCTTAACCTTGCCGAGCATGATTGTATATTGTAGAATGTGCTATGTTTGTTATATTGAATCCACGTTTATTTACAAAAGCAAGTAAAATATTTCCCAGGAACTCCAGAAATCCTGATAGACAAGTAGTACCTGGCATTAAAGGACTAATTTATTAGAAAAAAAAAATGCTTTAATATGTGTGTAAAAATATTCAACAAGCTACCAAAGTCTATTTAAAAGCTACCAAATTTAATACTGTTGAGACATCTAAAAAATTGGTTACTGGAAAAAACATTTTATTCTGTCTACGAATTTCTCAACAATAATTATAATGATGATTAATTTATTTGAATTTTTATTGACATAGACATTATTTATAAATTGTAGTACATAATAATGATAATATTTCCATGCAATACTGATTATGACATGTAATTTTGATGTGCTAAATATTTGCACGCTCTCAATTAAGGAGCAAAACATGCTGTACCTACCTGATATATAACAACAACTTGTAATTGAAACCGTGTTTTATGCAAATAAAGTTCTTTGAATCTTTGAATCTTTTGAATCATGTGTATTTTGCGCGGATATTAGGTTTAAAGATACTTTATTCTCATATTGCCTTTAGAAGAAGCATACAACGTGCAAATATGTGGGGAGATATAGATTTAGATTAGCGATGCTTGTGAACGCTATTCATGGGCGCCTAGTATCTCGATAACGCGCAAATCAGTTCGCGGTTCATTTACCTCTTCTAAACAAGGCCAACAGCATGCTAAAAATCCAACTGCTTAATAGATGCCATGCTCCATAATTCATCCAATTCTAAATAAATCTCTAGTAGCCTATTCGGCACTTGCCAGATGAAATGTCAAATTTGTATTGAAATTTAAAATAAACTGGCATTTAACCATCCGAAACTTTAACTATATTTTATATAACTTTTATCAAAAGCAAATACGTAGAATAAAAAAATATCTCCCAAAAAGTTAAGCAAAAATGTAGCAAACGTATGGACAATCGTGAACTACATTAGCGTAGCTCCACAGTGCGGCACTCTAAAAAAACGCCGACACTAATGGTTCCTCTTAATGGAGTGAATAAAACTAAAATAAATATATTACTTGTCTGCGAGTTTACCATAATTTACTTTGTGCTCTTTCGATGTTACATTAAGAGGGATTCCTTTATATTTAGTATTGAGCGACATTAAATGTCAAAAGTCAAATTACACAATTCATTATTGTAAAATTCCATCGGCAGGATTAATATACTGGATTTTTTTTATTCTCCAAATGTTTGCAGTTGAGTACAAAAATACCTCTTTAAAATGGCAGGCTGGCTACGATATTTTAGAAAAGGGTTTTAGTATTTAAGGTTTTTAGTTAAGTAATTAATTTAAATCACTTATAAATCCAAAACATAAAAATCTAAAATATGTCTATTAACATGGCTATTTACGAATTAATGGATGATGTAATGTAAAATGTGGATAAAAGAAAGCCTGTGTGTGTGGTCTTTGGCGATATAACGCAGGCATTCGATCATATTGATCACAAGCTCTTAAAAATAATACTGGAGTGTTCCAGCATTAGAGGTAACATCTTAAAGGTGTCATACCTATTGAACAGAAAGCAGTATACAGCTATATCAAGCTTCAATATCCAATCCAAAAAATAAATGATAACCACCTCAAGTTAACAAATTATGGTTATGGGGTCCCACAGGGCTTTATTCTAGGGCCATTACTATTTACCCTTTACATAAATGACCTACCTACAGCAATAGCCGCTTTCTAGTGATAGGAGCAAAAATTCCGTCGCAGGACAAGAATTTTCTGAAATTAAAACGTGTTTTTTCTGATATCTGTTATAACTTACACTATTACTAGATTTTGATTCCTAATCTGGGGCATTTTCATAAAAAAAAACAGAATTAGAATAATTGTAATATTTTTCTTTGACTTTATTTTATTTTGATTTTAATATTACGTATAGACAGCAATTTTTTGAAATTTTGTTTTTTATTAAATGCCTGCTTAAATAATATTATTCATTTCATTTTATGTTATTGTGTGATATTGTACTGTATATGGATTTTACCTGAAATAAATGATTGATTAATTTAATTTAATATACGTAGAATAAGTTAGAAATCGCTGCTAGGACAGTAGGTTAGGTTAGAACTGAGACAATTTCTCTTTAGGCGACTTATATTAGGTATTAATTACCTACTGCAACATTTATCTCCATGAAAATTGATTAAAGTACTATTTCGTAAACGAGCTTTTGTTTAAACAATTATTTGCTACATTATATTAGGTTTGCATTGCAATTATTTTAGAAGTTTATTTGCCAAGTAATAATTTGGCAAATTATTTTTTGCGTAAATTGTGTGCTCTTTATTTTAAATCAGGGTAATCCTAAAATATGGTATAAATATTGCTATATAATGAACTAAATACTTCTGTAATATATCTTTGGGGATATATTATAAATACGGACGGCGATCCACAACAAACCACTTGAAGTTAAGAAAAGTTTATTTAAATTATAAACAAACAAAACAATTGAATTCTAATGACTATAAAACTAGAACAAACACGACAAACGCATCCCAGTGTGGAAGTACGAATGAGTGTGTGAGAGTGGCGAGATTAGAGACTTTGTACCGTCCCAAGTATTGGAAGCGGCCCGAGCGCACTAGTCCGATGGTCCGACTGTCTTATGGCACCGCTGCGCTCGGCTTATATAGCCGCAGCGCGAGGTGCAGGGCGAGGAGCGGGGCGGCGATCGACTCCACTCGGCATTGTTCGGCGGCGGTCGGCTGCGCGCGCGCCGTCGTAGATATGCGACGGGTGGGTGGGTTTGTTTACACTACTTATTTAATTACCTAACATGTTTTTTTACGGCCCAATAATAGTTTTAAACAATTAACTCCTTGAACTAAAATTTTAAATAAAAAAGGGCCGGTTTTTTTTTGGTTTGTTACACATAAATTAAGTGCTCGAGTGAGAAGCTTTGGATGAAAGCCAGAATGTAAGGTCACCCCTTATTTGAGATTATTCATCGCAATGGCGATACAGAGAGTCCAATTATTTTTAATAACCTTTACTATAACTATCTTCAAATGTCTAGTTGAAATAAAAGCTTTGTGTTTCATTAAATTAAATACTTTAAAAATAAAAATACATTTATAAAATATTTCTAACTATAAAAACAATCATACCATTTTAATTTAATCATTCTAACTGATATTAATCAAAGAAACAAAACAAACCGATTCCGTTGCAATTAATTAAGCCTCCATAAAATACCGCGATTCAATCAGGCAATTACCAAGAACAGTGTCTGTTACAAGGGCACGAAAAGCTACCATTTGTAATTCAGATTTGAAAGTGAAACTGTCTTTTGAAGTAATCCTGGCTATACAAAGTGATTCAAAATGTGAAATTTTGCTCCGAAAAATAGTATGGTAAATTTTGTTGTTTATCTTTTTTCTTGCGGCCAGCGATCAAATATTGACTATTGTAATTTTTATTTGATTTTTTTATATTGAATATTATATACCAGGTGGGTGCGACACACCGATATCGATTAAATCTGCAGTTTATTTACTTGATCAGTAATCATTTTACACCGGTTAATTTATTTAATTTTTTTTCTGTGGTGTGGTGTCGCTATTCACCTCATATAGGTATGTTATAGTCGGTGTGGCAGTGGTGTCGGTAAATGTAATAAATTGAAAAAATATTAAAGATGCACGATAAATATCAATAATTTACCTTACCTTCACCTCATCTTTAGGTACTTATTAGTAATCACCGGTAATTATTAATTATTTTAAATGTATTACAATCACCGTAACATAACCTTTACTCCCTCAAATTTCGAGAAAATTTATTAAACGGTATACTATCATTTCATCAACCTTCACATGAAATCATCCTTCTACATGAAATAACTTTCCATTTTCTGATTCTTCGCACCAACGAACACAAAATAATTTATTAGTATTTTGCCATCTAAAACTGTTTATTGAATAAGTTCTTGGATTGTTGTTGACAGAATTCTAAGTTCAAAATTTTAGCTTAAAAAACGTTTTTTTTTACATATTTTAGTGTCATATAAACTTATTAAAACACTCTTTTTTGCTTATTTTGAATTTATTGTATATGACGGAGAAGGAATCTCCGGAGTGTTTTAACAAAAGTGTGACGTCAACATTGCTGATGTCGGCGGCGTCGACTCGAAAGTGACTAAGCCGATCGCCAACAGTGCGGCCGTATTTAAAGGACTCGACGCACGTTCACGAGTTTAATAGTTTGTAAGTTAAGTATTAAAATTACAATCTTAACAATAATTTTACATCTTAATCAACTCAAAAATAATCAACCGATGGTTTATTAACTAATTTTAGGACAATCAAATTATGAATCTTAATTTTTATCGACGAACAGTTGTAATTGCGCCGATATATATAAATATATATATATATAATTAAAAAGCAAAATGCAGTTTTGGCCGTCACTGTATATCTTATTTTGAGATGACTAATTCACTATTTAAATTAGCAACCAAATAACCAAATATTGAATTTATTTATCTCTAAGTTCTCTTTTGGTTGAACAAAGGGAAAATAACAGATAACAGACTAAGCTCCAGGGATTTGTGGTTGAGAGCACAAACCCCTTAAATCTATTTAGCTGTGCGTCCCAAATACTAATTCTGTTGTGCCGTTGAGATAAATATATTTCACCTCTCCAGCACGAACAGGCTTGTTTGTATGACCGATATCTGTTAGTTAAAGTAGATTTTACTCAGTTTGTCAGTGTTTAAATTTTGCAACACAATATCCTTCCAATGAATCATCATTTCAGCCTAACGACGTCCACTGTTGGACATAGGCCTCACCTAATTTCCGCCACAACGCGCGTTTTTGGGCCGCCTGAAGCCAACGGCTCCCTGCGTTTTTAACCAAAGCAACCGACCCACGCTGCGCCTGCCGGTTAGTGGCCGCCACTCAAAAACTTTTCTGCCCCAACGGCCATATGTTCTGCGAGCTATGTGCCCTGCCCGATAGCTTCAAAGCATGAAGCTCTAAAACAAAGTACAAGTAATATTTATATAATGTTATATTCCGTGAACTTTTATTAAAAACTTTTTATATTAAAAGTTAATTATTCATTAGATATAGCTCTAAAATATATCAATAACACTATTTAATATCGCGCAGCTTTGTAATATGGATAAAACTTTAAATTATGTTAGTAGTTTTACTCATTCAGCTCCTCTGAAAACCTCAAAAATACTGGCAGACGTGGCAGTATTCGCCACCTGGCGTCTAAATGAGTTATGAAACAGTGTGTAGAACATACTAGAGCTTCATAAAGGTTTTTAGTATAACACTAAAAGTAGCTACAAAAAAATCTTCTTTACAATACAATGCTATCGCTCTTAGTGGCGACTTTTCATTTAGGCAAATTATAGCCCTATTATCTTTGTTTGAGTTGCCTATTTTAAATAAGATAATAATAATTATAATTTGGATTTTTACATTAGATAGAACGCCAGAACACTATCCAATGGTCCCAATAACTCGGCCAAATACACACATTCACGCACACAAGCACACTCAGTCTCAGAACAAATCTTTACGAAGCACACAAAGATTTGTCCCATGTGGGGATCGAACCCACAACACCAGTGCAGTGGAGATCGGCGAGGCGAACGCTTAAACCACTGCACCACACGTGCAGACAAGATAATTGAACTTAGTTTAAGTTATATTTACTAACACGTCCCATCATTAAATTCATTTAGTTTTAGGTTAAGGTATTTATTTATAGGCATATGCAGCCTAAAATCAATGATTTATTACTATTTTTTTAAATTACTCCGTATTTCCCAAATAATCAGTATTGGTTTACACTTGTATAATGTCACATCAATATGTCGTGTTCGTATTATTATTATTACTATTTTTTAAATTACTCCGTATTTCCCAAATAATCAGTATTGGTTTATACTTGTATAATGTCACATCAATATGTCGTGTTCGTATTATTATTATTACTATTTTTTAAATTACTCCGTATTTCCCAAATAATCAGTATTGGTTTACACCTGTATAATGTCACATCAATATGTCGTGTTCGTATTATTATTATTACTATTTTTTAAATGACTCCGTATTTCCCAAATAATCAGTATTGGTTTACACCTGAATAATGTCACATCAATATGTCGTGTTCGTGGTGCTCTTCAACAATGGTCGAGTCAAGGATGTGGAATAATTAATAGACAAATTCAGGCGTGCCGGCATTTCACACATGGTCATAAATATTTGATTATTGTTGGTTTTACCGCTGTTTGGCTTTCATGGATAATCCATTAAAGTAATAGCTAGGGTTAAGATTTATAAAGCGTTCTAGGACTTAGCGTAAACATAGCTCAGAATTTACTGCAAGAAAACTGCTTTTGTATTTTCGCCGCAAAGGCTGAGTCTAAGCCAAGCCCAAGCTAAGTCCGCTCTATAGATCTAAGCCTAAGACACGCATTTGTTATTATTGCTTTGATTACATAAATTAATGATTGTCAAACGTTTAAAAAAATATTATCACACAGCAAACTGTTATCGGTCGTATTTTAGTTAATTAACTAGAATAATGTGTTTAAAACACATTTAAAGAGTAACGGGTCATTTATTTTCATTTGGTACAATCAAATACTACGCTGGAATGTAAATTAAAAGTAAGGGAGCGGCTTCAATTCCTTTTTGTACGGCTTTATTAGTCAAATAGCTTTTGCCTACGACTTCGTCCGCGTGGCTTTAAATATTGCCATTCTATTACGACTGAGGTCAGTTTATATTTAAGAAAAAATAAAAAAATAACCCAATTTGTAAGGGCAATGAACGAAACTGTGTTTGGATAGCTGCTTTTTATAGATAAGTAGGTACTTAATTAAGCGGCTTGGTTTAAAGATTCAATTAAACAAGTTTATACGGTAGAACAACTGCGATTGTAGTCTTGGGCATTTTTGTACATGTAATGCACTTGATGACATAATAATTACATCGTCTTGCAAGCGCACTACATCAGTCTCTTCTTACAGACATATTGTTAGGTATCCAATAGTGCATGAATAATACCATTAGCTGCTACATTAACTGATTACACGTACACTAAACGTAGATTGCGTGCTATACTGGTTGGTTTAGCGTAATGCTGGTTGGACGATTAAATCAGTGTGTATTTGACGATCATGATAAATACTGGTCGTGGGCAAGATAAGACCTATATAAGCTGTGATTCGGTATGGCAGACAAAAGTGGGTTAAAAGCTGGTTAAAAGGCAATGCCCAAAAACTGTATCGCCAAAACCCTTGTGTCACGAATATAAGATAGTAAATAATTTCTAGTGTATGACGATTATCTAGTAATGAGACATAACTTAAACGGGATTTAATAAACAAAAGAGATTTTCTATTAAAAGATAAAGGATGAACTAGAATCTAATTTTGTTTTGATAGAATTATCACGTTTTTTGTACTTGTTTACTAACTTTTTTCATGACGTCCCAGCTTACTATGAAAATATCCGGCTTAAAATTAAACTTTCATATTATTATTCATACAATACAGCAGTTTTTATCTTGACAAAGTCACGGAATAGATAGCGCAGCAGCGATAAACAATTCCATAGTCGATTGGTCATACCCTTTTATACTCGCTTTACAATTAAGACATTAAAATTAAATTTATGTTAGATTTGTCGAAAAATTTTGGTAAAACTTACCTTCAACTATTATTTCATGCTTAGTTCTCACTATTTGCTCATGGGCTATTCTGAAATACGTTATAAATATTTTTGAAAAACTAACTTAAACGTGTACCTACAATATGTTATAATGTAAAGAGATAGGTATATATATTTTTTTTTGCTTAAATTAAAGTTGTCTGAGTAAACACTATGCTTTTTTGGCATAACTTTTAATTACTCAGATTGTAAAAGTTATTTCGATTATATTAATTGATGTCTAGTGACTGTGATAACACTGCTAAAAGTGGTCTAAGTAAAAGTTTTACTAAGTTACTTTAATTTTTAAGTAATTAAATAGAAATGTTCAAAATGTTTCAACAATTTATATTACAATTAATAAGAACTCAACCATTACGATCTACGAATAAAATCTATAATTTGCATAATAATATTTTACACTCCCTCGATGGTCTAGTGGTTAGCGGTTGGTTATTCGCTTCTCACCGCGAGGTCTTATGTTCGATTCCTAGATCGAGAAAAGTGTTATTTGTAAACTTTCCGTCAGAAAATTCACAATAGCAGCACGGAGTTGAAATTGTGCCCGGTAGATGGCGTAAGGCTCACTCCCTATCCCATCGGACCTAAACATAACAGGTGAATTGTGGGTGTTGTACACCTCTGCCACACCCTTCTGGGTAATAAAGGCGTGATGTTATGATAAATATGTTATGTATTATTTTGTACCAATTATAATTATTTGAATTAATTATTTCAAAGGAATATCAGCATAAAATATAACTTTACCAAGTAAATAATACACGACAGCGGTTTGAAAACTACAAGTAATGATCTAATTAGTAAATGTTCTGCGTTGCTAGTTAAATAGAACAACATATTGACGACCAGATGGCGGAGTGGGTGGAATACCTGCCTGCGACGACGAGGTCGCGGGTTCGATTCCCGCTTAAGACAAATCTTTGTGTGCATGAACATGGAGGTTTGTCTTAGTCTGGGTGTTTCTATGTACAACAACAAATACAAGCTCTGCTTAGTTTGGGACTAGATGGCGTTGGGTGTAAGTTGTGATATATTTATTTATTCATGCAGAACTACAGCTCTGAATTTCTGGCCGGAGTTTTCGCAGAAATATAATACTTATACTATACATAATATTATGTATTAATATTATGTAGTATAAAACATTTTAACTCGCATATATTTCATTGTATGAGTAAATAATAATAAATAAATCATTTATTTCAGGCTGCATAGGCCCATAGATAGAAGGTATATACCTTAACCTAAAATACATAATTATAAATTCACTTTCTTTGCACTAAGTCTTTGCGTTCCTGGGGTATAAAGTATAAAGTACCGCGGAAGAATATAACTTGTAAAAAAAAAATAAAAAAATATAATAAATATTATTATCTAACTGTAATATAAACATGTTTTATAATAGCTGTTGCCCGCGACTTCGTCCGCGTAGATTTCTTTATAATGAACAAAAATGCCTTGTTGGTCTACACTGAACACTGAATTACACTGAACTACATACAAAATTTCATGTGAATCCAATGAAGAATTATTAAAAAATATTTAGTATCTTCGTAGTGTGTGATAGTCCATTGAATTGTTTAGCAAACGATATCTTAAGATAAAATATTATATTATCTTAGCCGTGTGCAGCTCCCCTTAGTGAACTTTGTTTTTATTGTATACTAGCTGACCCGTGCCCACTTCGTTGGGCATAATGTTCAAAAATATATATCTTTCATAGTTAAGACAGCGTTCGTAAGAAATAAATTAATATCTACACGAAACAAACTTAATACCTACCTATAACCTAAATTAATATCTACATGAAACTAACTTAATACCTACCTATAACCTAAATTAATATCTACACAAAACAAACTTAATACCTACCTATAACCTAAATTAATATCTACATGAAACTAACTTAATACCTATAACCTAATTTGATATCTAGGTACATGAAACAAACTTAATGCCTATCTATAACCTAAATTAAATGAAAACTATATAAACATAAAAGATTTTTTTTAATGTACCGAAAATAAAATTAATGAATGTCGAAAGTGTGTTACGAAAAAATTCAATTTTGGGGACGTCCGCTGCGTAAAGAGCCGACCGCGCGAATGAACCTTTTAATTTTTCGGTATTTTATATAGCCTATGACACTCAGCGATAATGTGGCTTTCTATTAGTGAAAGAATTTTTTAAATCGGTGCAGTAGATTCCGAGATTACCCCTGACAATTTAACAAACACACAAACTTTACCTCTTTATAATATTAGTATAGATATTTTGCCGGGATAAAAAGTACCCATTGTGGTGCCTAGGAAATTAAAAAAAAATTATAACAAGTTTCATCGTAATCGAACCGGTAGTTTTTGCGTGATGTCTGACCAAACATACAGACAGACAAAAAATTTGGTGTCGGTCTAGTAACATCTCCTGTCATTTATTTTTTTGATATTTTCAATGTACAGAATGTTTACTTCTACATATTTATTATAAGTATATAGATATAGGTGAGTATTTTTTTTAACCTTCTTAAATGCAAAGTTTTCTTTAAGCGAGCTAGTTTTGCAGTACTACTTATCAGCGTCTCGACACAGATAAGCATCGACCTTCCTGGCGCTTTTGACGCTCAAAATTAAGGTCCATCTTCCACTACGCGACACCAGTCTTCGATACTCTGCGATTTTTACTTACAATGTGTCGTAACAGTGTTTACTTCGCAATGTACTTTACGCCATGTATCCACGACTATTACAACACTACGCCATTTCAAAAACACAAAGTGAAAAGAAGCTATTCACCCTGGCTACACCCTTGGTCAAGTGATAACATACGAAACCAGTGTGGCCGCTTACTATGGGTGACATAAGGCTCAAAGCCACTCAGCTAGCGATAAAACAGAATTCAAGAAATCCATAGGCAAGTTACCAACATAGCTCTGCAGCTCTGTAGATGGACAAAATTGTCAAGATCGAGGACTGCCGGTGGTTTCAGGCGGACCAAGTTTTGTGAGGTCCATGACCTGGCATTGGATATCTATGAACTGACAAGAAAGGAAGAGTTGCCAAAAACCTGACCTTCACCTTTCAAATTTAATTTATGGATACATCAACGAACAACACTATGAATAAAATCAAATATATTGATGAATACAGTTGTGGCCCGTCCATTATTCGCAACCAATAACAATATCACGTCGGTACGCCCAACGATCCATTTATATCTCGTTCATTCACTTCGCACTTCATTACATTCCAATTCGTAAAAAGATTGGCTTTCATGAACAATTTATTGGAATTTTAGTTATAGATTCAAAATAATAAAAAAGTGTTCTTTGTTAGGTGAAAATAGTGAGCAAAACTCTATTTTGCTTTGAGCGTAAGGAAAAATACCGACAGTTTGTAACTTTGTGTTGTTTGTAAACGTAAACTTGTTTATTTATTGCATATTGGACTATTAGCAAACTCCACAACCAACTAAGTTATAGAGACTTACCTAAGGATTGCGAATTTACCCACCCTACCCATTGTTTCAAAGTATTATTTTCTCACTGCTGAGGTTAAAAGTTGTATGTGAGACACGAGATCAAAGTTATTTACATCTCTCACTTCACTTAAGATTCTAACTTAGAATCCTCCGCTTAACGCTCGTGATTCTACTAAAATATACTCTTTCGCTTATTCGGGAAAATACGAACTATGCCCTCTTATTTTGCACAAGTTAAGTGGCTTTGTATCTGCATTTATTACTAAATAAAGATTATTATTATTATCCTCTTTATTTATTTGTTAACTTATTTTATATATTTTTAAATATGATTTATAAAAAATACAAAAAAATACATTTAAAAATATAAAAAACAGTGTCCCACCGACATCATACATTATTATAAGTATCTAACTGCATAGGTAAAAAACTGGTTATTTATTTACTGGATCACGATGATGTTACTTGGACACGCTCATCCCTGGAAGTACTAACTCTTTTTACATTAAAATTTATTCTTCTTGCACCTGATAGTCCAAATTGTATGCTTCAAGGTGGCAATTTTATTCTTAGTATAAATAAATGACTACTTTTATTTGCTGATGATACCTTATTATTTTTAAAGTAGAACGAAGTGATTCTGGATTAGACAAGTGAGCTCACTTGCATGAGTTCTGGACTGGTTTACCTATAGCAAAAAACCTATTATTGATTTCTAAGAAAATGAAATAATTACGTTTTCGAAATAATTGAGCTTAATCACAAAAATAATAGATTTAATAGAATGCAAGGTATAACTTTAGATTGTAAAATACAGTAGGTTGCCCACATTGAGTGTGTATTAGTGAAACTCAGTTCAGCGGCTTTTGCAGTTTGGTAAGTACGCCAGCTTACAGAGGTAAATACAGTTGATATCCAAATAGAAATAAGGTATTATTTGTCAATTGTCGATTCCCAAGCTGTGTACAAGATTTTTCGTAAATCTAAGTATGCGGTTTTTGTTTTTCTTTAATCAATGTCATGGTTTCTAAAAACAGATCTTTGTTTGCCTTACAACAAACAGATTTCCCCGTACTGACCGATATAATTAGGCCACCCTGTATAACTAAGACTTCGTCAATATTATATACTATATAATTTAAGTTTAACCATACCGTCCAAGTGGTGTTAGAATTTCATTGGCTGTAACGCTTAGCATGATACAACTGTGTTTATTTTTTTGTAATATAATTAGTGTAAACAATCGTTGGCTGACTTAAATAAATAAATAAATATTCATATTAATTGTATTATACATATTATATAGTATATCATAAGAATTGCTGTATCAACATTTTTTTTCCATACACATAAAGCATGAAAATGTTTTAAATACATAATGTATTTTCATCAAAACGATTAAAAACAAATACTCGACTGTACTTTTCTCTAGTTTCAAAGGCTAACGCTTACGCAATAAAAGAAAACTTGTTATTTATTTTTAACATAAAACATTGTTCAGAGACAAACATTTGCATACCTTCTTTTTACATTTCGCATTACGAAAGTCAAACAAGAGCTCTCAGAATCATGCTTTTCAATTACGTCGAAACAAATGTTGGTAATGCTATTTTTATTAAAGTCCCTAATCCCTAAACAATTTTATTACAATAATGGGCGAGATATCAAGCTTAATCTGATTTATTCAAGAAAAAGACACAATACAAAACACATCAAGATGATTCAGAGGCAGCAGTAACCGTTTTTAACTTTAACAAAAATAATTATGTTACACATTAAATTGAAAAATAGATGACAATAAATTATGAACATTTTGTATGCCTACATAATTATATTTCAACAAAACTATTTTTAAGTAACTTTTTTTGACTTTAATCGACATTAATTTTGTATTCACCTCTTCAGCACGTAAAGGTTTGCTTGCATGGCTGATGTCAGTGAGTAAAAGACGTTTTAATCACTAGTCAGGCAAAGTGTTTAATTTCCATCGAGACACAATAGTCTTCCAATGAATATGATCTGAAAAAAAACAAGTAAAAGAGTAACCATGCAGTTCTAAAACAAACGTAGACAAAAAATAATTTATATCAAATGAGCCAATGTTTGAGCCATCCACCGGGCATAAATCTGACTCCGTCTAGCTCCTACCAGCAACCTTGCGGTAAGGTGCGCATACACTACCCACAAGACCAACGTAGCAGTCAACATTAAATTGAAAATAGCGTGGGTTTAATAATAATTATAGATCACCAAACTTTAAGTACCTACGTGTCAAGACACGCCGTTATAGTTTAAAACAATTGTCGATCTATTGGAACGAAGTTCCTTATCGCGCGCAAAAGGGGGCGGAAACAAATTAAACACGTCGCATCATCACACTGGGTGATGCGTCGATTATTTTTTGTACATAATAAATAATAATAACAAAAACCAACAATAATTATCTATTACCGTAATTATGTTTGGCTGTGTTTGTTCGACGAAAATCACTTGTAGTATGCTATTATTGTCGCGAAAAAAACAAAAAAGAGCGTCTTTTCTTTATTCTTTAATAACTTGAATATAATAAAATAAAAAAACTAATCAACTTTATTTTAAATGATTCTTTGAAAAAATAACTTTCATTTGAGACATAAATTATTTTTCAGGTGGGACCATGTGAGAGTAAATTTCTGTCGTTGGTTTTCTGTCAGCGTTTGCGCCTTTCACCGCGAGTCGGTCTATGCCCGGGTCAAGCAAAAGTTACAAGAGATTGTTTAGCCGGAAAATTCGTAGTAAGAGTACGGAGTTGGATAATGTACCTGGTGAGTAGCTATAGACTCACCCTGTTGGAGCTATCTCGTCGTTGACTGTAACCCCGCGATCCCGATTGTATGTTAGTTGTTGTTGTGAGAAGGTAGTTTGTAGTAACACCAAAATCACTTCAGGTTAAAAGGTTTATTGTAAAAGGTAAAGTTATAGTTAAGTTATACTGTTAGTTGTTGTTACGTTTAGTAGTATGAGTCACGTTTATGTACCTACAATATCTGTTCACCAAACACGCGTTTATGCGTTCCGATTCTTTGGTAGCGACTGTCGTAAACGGCTGTTTATTGTTTATAGTATGTTTCGCTGTTCGAGCAGTATTGGCTCGTACACACCCCTTATTTCATAGGACCTTAAAATAAATAGGTGAAGAGTGGGTTATATACAACTCTGCCACACTCTTCTAGTTAATATAGGCGTGGTGTGATTAAAATAAAACTCGCAAACTAAAGTACACCTTTATTTAATCATTACTATGTTTATGTTAAAAAATGTATATTCCATAACTAAAACAGTGTTTGCTTTAAGTACTTGTTTAATCCTTACGGTAGCAACGATCATTAATTTTCACATAGCCATAGGGGCATTTTCCATCAAAAACTACGGGTGGCTCGTCAATTCTTGGCTTTGTAGTGACTGCATTCCACAATGTTAAGAAAAACATGAATATAATCAAATATTTCATTTTGATGCACGATGTGGTCTATCACTGAAACGTTCGATCAACAATAGATTTTTCTATTTTAAGTCTTGTTCACTTCAATTACACTTTCACTTAAATTAATATTAGCCACTGTCAATATTTCGTGCCGTCGCGTCGATGAACACAATAAGAGTGGAAAAAACCGAGCTAAGATATTTTTGTTGTAATATCTGCTTTAATTCTAAGTAAATGATATTAGGTCATATGGTTATCGAGAGCTTAGGCATGATATTTAAAAAAGGCTATAATAACGCGCTGCTAAAGTCTGACTGATATAAAAATTGTCAATATTGTTTTCACTTCTTTCTTATATCTATTTAAGGCGTACTCATACTGGTTCAAGTAAATGATTTAGTATTAAGTTATTAGCAATAGCATTTTATGCCCCGTAGAAAAAAAATATCAACCTTTATAATCAATTATAATTGAAATAATTAATTATAAAGATCGATATTTTTTTTTTTGCAAACAAACACAAACTCTCAATTATTGCATAAATAAAAATAAAACCCATAAATCTTTTTTCACAACGATGTGTCATTAGAATGACGAATGTCTGCAGTTATTATAGGGCCAAAACTTATAAAACATTGAAAATAAATATACTTTATGCTATAAAATACAAGACGTGTCCCTAGTTTGTGTATGTAGCAGTTGTTATGTTTTAATAAAGTATATACTGAAAAATCACTGCCAAGTTTTTTTCAATCTCGGACTGTTGCGACAGGGTAAAGATGTACTACCGAGTGTTCTTTCCTCGTAGAAACGGGTGGAATGCTTGACAGGCCCATGCAGGAAATAAAAGTATAATAAGTACGCTAACAACAGTCAGAGTTGCGCTAAAAAAACGAATGTTCGAAACTCATAAACGCAGCCGCTCAAAAACTCAGTGTTTTTTTTTTTGATTATAGGAAAGCGGCCGAGTCCTGATTTTCGCCGCTTTTGCGCCCGCAAAATTAATATAAATAAATAATTTGATTCACAAAAAAATATTTGTGAATTTGACATACTGGAGAAACATTTTTGTCTCCTTGATTTAAGTTCAGAGTATACGCACTTAGAACAGGATCTACGGTACGTGCGCGCTAAGAGGCTTTGCCGATTTTGGAAAAAGGTGGCTTGTGGACCGACCCGTATATAATTTAGTTGCTTTAATAAAAAATATCTTAGCTAATAGAGTATAAATATTGCATTGTTTTTTAACTTAACATCCAATTTGGTTATCTGAGTCCGCGCAAAATTCCCCTTTATCAAAACTGGTAATTCCACGGAGCTCATTAAAAAGGTCAGTAAGTGGGTCGTGGAACTAGTGGAGTAAATAGCTTATTGTTCATATTCATCTCTTCTTAAGGAATCATAGCTGTGGTAATTTGTATTTATTGATTTTTATTTCGATTAAAAAAAAGAAAACTATATTTTTTTAAATCTATAAGGTACCGTTTGACAGTTCATTTATGCAAAGAAAAATATACCTTACGCTAAAGGAATAAAACTCAAGAAAACAACATCAGATTTTTTTAATACAATTATTTATTTAGAAAATTAGACTCTACTCCTGATGTACATAAGTAGCACTTTGCTTTGCATAAATGAACTGTCAAATGTCGCCTATTAAAATGGCCTTACTATAATGCATTGTTAGGAAATTTTTAGATTTTCTGTTGTGAAGTTTTTCGAGTGAGTATAATAAATACTAGCTTTTACCCGCGACATCGTCCGCGTGGAATTCATTATATTAAGGAGTAGCTGCTCCCGCGCTTTGACCCGCGTTGAACGTTACTGCCCCGCTTCCATGGAGTTCTGCGTAATCTCAAATAAAAAAAAGCCTTAATGGATAGTTAGACTATCAAACACAAAAGACATTGTTAAAATCCGAGCATTAATTCCCAAGATTAGCGCTAACAAACAAACAAACTTTCTGCCGCGGTTTCGTCTGAGTGGTAGTTACACCAATAAAAAGTAACCTATATTATGTGCCTTGTAGGTTACCTACATTTTTTTTTATACTACGTCCACAGCGAACGAACGTGTAGTCCACCTGATGGTTGTGGCGGTATCCGCACATAATAAATGTCACGTGACCGCGAGTGCTGAATCGCGATATCGAAATGCTCACAGCAAGTGACTATATATACCACTTCCAATACGATACCGTCGGACAGCTGTCCGCCAGGCAATACCACTGAGCCTGGTTGGAGGATCCTCCCTTTGTGGTGGAGGAACATCACACCCTGTTCCTCTACATTGGTGACCCCGACGTGATCAAAACACGCAGCATCACCCCCACTCACTGGAGAATCTCACCGCTCCACCGCGCACCTCGACTCACTGAGGAATTAGCGGCACACAGTCTCGACTCACTGTAGACTCAGCGGAATTCAGTTCCGACTCACTGGAACTCTCATCGACCTCCGGTCTTGGAGGGGAGTGATGTGGCGGTATCCGCACATAATAAATGTCACGTGACCGCAAGTGCTGAATCGCGATATCGAAATGCTCACAGCAAGTGACTAATATATACCACTTCCAATACGATACCGTCGGACAGCTGTCCGCCAGGCAATACCACTGAGCCTGGTTGGAGGATCCTCCCTTTGTGGTGGAGGAACATCACACCCTGTTCCTCTACAATGGTAAGTGGAGTACAGCCCATGGACATCAACAATCCACAAAAGCAGATTATAGATGCGTCGCTGCAACTGAGGACTACGGTGTTATGCCTCATGTGCCAGTAATTTCATTCTACATATAAAATTTCATCGAAATTGGCCAAGCCATTTAGAAGATTAGCTGATACAAACAGACAGACAGACAACATTTTTTTAAACTGTATTTAAGACATGACACTATTTGTATTGATTGTCAACCTGCTAAAACTGAAACTGAACCTGCCAATATAGGACCTGATACACTAGAGCAAGGTTTGATCAAGATCTTAAATACCAAGTAAGGTTAGCATTAAAGCGTTCTGGTGATTCCATTTGACAGGTAATTTGATCGTGTGAGCTCAGCTAACTGATAGCTATTCAAGGATATCCTTGTACAGCTATTAATTGCGTGCTCGGCAAATTGAAGCTATTTATAATGCTATTTATATACGATTATCTGCTTGTCACTACGGAAGCTCAAGAGCGCATTAGTGTTGTGCTATGTCTTAAATTGAATTTATGTAATAATGGTATTTATACTGTTGAGAAACATGGTGTGATGTCCTTCCAACACATATGGAGGAACCTCCAGCCGGGCTTGTTGGTATTGCCTGGCGACAGCTGCCGAACACCGAACCTGCTGTTGCGCCTCCATAAATACTCTTTGGTTTGTCAGAATAACACGGAAATAACTCAATAACAGTTATTAAATATTCGAGTATATAAATAAATGCATACTTGTTAAATATTATTAGCTTAATTTTATTTTACGTAAATATCTGAATTGATATCCGAACGAAACTTACAAAAATAAAATTTATTTGATTGAGACACTATTTATTTGATAATTTGTTTGTTATAATTAGTGTTAACTACAGATTTGTTTGGCAAATAAACATGAACGAGTGAATCTTGTGATCAAGATATGTGTAGAAAAACCAAAACGTGAACGGTATATAAGTTTTTCCTCATATAATTTCAATATTTTCTGTCTGGGAGAGGTGAAAACCAGTAAATATATGGTAATACTGGTGAGGATAAAAATTTTCGATTTAATTTTTGCTTTAATCACTTGCTTTGCTCATTCTATCGAAATCCTAAACTTCTTCTCAAGCTCAATATAAAAAAATAAATATAGTTTAAAAAAACTAAAAAAACACGCTTTTAAAGCACATCAAACTAAAAAGTGAAAAATAATTCTTATTATAACCTGAAAATAATAATAAACGAAAAATACTAGTACTATTGTGAAAAAAAGCGTGGGGCGCTCTGTGCCATATTTTTCGTCTATCGAGCGACCCACGCTTTTTTTCACAATAGTACTAGTATTTTTCGTAAATGTATATAATATGATAAAAGTAAAGCAGCGTTTTGCTGTAAGTACTTGTTTAATCCTTACGGTAGCAACGACCATTGATTTTCACATAGCCATAGGGGCATTTTCCATCAAAAACTACGTCTGGTGGCTGGTCATCTCTTGGCTTTGTGGTGACTACATTCCACAATGTTATGAAAAACATGAATATAATCATATATTTCATTTTGATGCTCGATGTGGTCTATCACTGAAACGTTCGATCAACAATAGATTTTTCTATTTTAAGTCTTGTTCACTTCAATTACACTTTCACTTTAATTAATATTAGCCACTGTCAATATTTCGTGCCGTCGCATCGATGAACGCTATAAAAGTGGAAAAAAACCGAGCAGAGATATTTTTGATACAATATCTGCTTTAATTCTAAGTAAATGCTATAAGTCATATGGTTATCGAGAGCTGTTGTTGTTAAAAATAGCCGGGTGAATTTCAACAAGCGATTTTTTTGTGTCATTTCAGTGGATTTTTTTTAATTTTAGTGCTATTTATAATATATTTTAAGTGACAAATGAAACTTTAGCCTATTTTATAACATTTTGTTTGAGTGGACATCAAATATCATCAGAACTTACATAAATACTTTAGGATGATTTTTTTTGACTCCACTGAAATGAACAGTGTCTACCGAAATGATAAAAAATTACCACTGAAATTACACTTTGCACCGTTTCTTACAGTGTGATAAAATTTTTAAAACAATATTAACACTACTCAAGCAAATCAGTACTTACGGTGAAATTAAATACACAATTTTGAAACAAATTAAACGAATCTAGCTTGAGTTATAACAGCCACCGAAATGATCCTACTTTTGTCCCCATATCACTTAAACAATAAACTTACTTTTGTGGCGGGAAACTGCAAGACGTTGGGACTGGTGCGTTCGCGCCTAGAGCTTGAGCCGGCCTGATCCGAAGTGAGGAAAGGTGAGAAGGGCATAACAACGCAATGTTGACGTGACTATTCTACTAAAACTTACTGTCCTCTGAAATGATAACTTTTTGCCGCACAAAAGTTGACTGCCTGTCAAATCCATGAGAAAGAAGCTAAACAAACAAAAATCGTTTTATTTGATCGAATATATTTTAATTTAATGATAAAACAACCGATTGAAATCCATATTATGAATATATTTGCAGGGGAAGGTATTTTATGAGCGGAATTGGGTTCGGGACAGGCCACCGTGATGATAAAATGGACACATTGTATTTTTTTTTTTGGTATATTATAGGGTAGATCAATGATTTTTTTTGCCAAGGTAGAGAAGTACTTACTTTTTTTTTTTAAAAATATATAAAATAAAAAATAAGCACATTGCACTTCCATTCTCAGGTTTGCCGTGTATTTTTTTGCTTGTGCAATTCACCCAGCAATATAACGCGCTGCTAAAGTACAGGCTAAAGTCTGACTGATATCAAAATTGTTTTCACTTCTTTCTCATATCTATTTAAGGCGTACTCATACTGGTTCAAGTAAATGATTTAATATTCAGTTATTAGAAATGGCATACATTTTATGCCCTGTAGAAAAAAAATATCAACCTTCGCAATCAATTATAATTGACATAATTGATTATAAAGATTGATATTAGGGTTTCCAATTTTCCTTAGCAAAATAAAATCTCAAAAAACAAAAAGTATCAATAGGCTCTTTAGAAATCCCAGGTGTCTTTAAGGTAGCTATACACTTTTATTAGAAAAACCTCGCCTATAAAAAAGGGACTGGACGTGACGGGTAGTCAGCAAGTTTTTATGGGTTGTATAAATGATAAAACTAAGTATTTACAAATGAATTATTACAAGAGCATGATGAGGTCACTGCAGCACGGTTTTTTGGTCAAAAATTTTATACCACCCCGGCCCAGTAGAATAGAATAGAATAGAATATCATTTATTTCTGAGTATATGGGTATACAGGTTTTACAATTAATACAAATGGTTCACATTATATTACTGTAGCCGGTGTAGAAATATTTCAATTTTTACCTTATAAGATGTCTACATTAATTGCATTCTCCGTGGCCTTATTCAGATCTCTCAAGGAGCAATTGTCGGGGCAGTCGGGGCATTCAAGTCGATGTGTCATTGTTTACTGAGGAGCACCACAGTCACATGTTTCGCCAGGACGGTTTTTTGGTAAGAAACCAATACAATAAAATCTCTATTGCCTCTAAGAAAATTACGGTTACGTAACCTGACCGAACTAGACTCAAGATATTCTAAAAATGAGTGAGAATGGTAAAAAATATTTCGGATGCGAGTAGCTAAATAATAAAATTATTATAATAATATGCTTCTTTTTCTTCTTCTATATATATTCTTCTATGTATTATAATATGCTGATAATAATAAATATGAATTAAATTGCTCAAATAAATTCGCAAACATGGACATTGATTCAGATTCGATTCTCATGCAAATTGAAACTGAACGGAATGGGTATTCTTTATGCAAATACGATGTGTAACAAAGAAACACAACGATTGTCAATCAATACTCTATTGAGAGTTTGCTGGTAAAATATTCGTCGAGTCCCTCGCGACCACCGCTGCAACAACTGGCCTCAAACCCCTTTAAGACTGATTTGTAACTTATTCTCTTCTTCTTCGTCGTGTCGATGGCTGAGTCAAAAATAATAACTATTTCTATTTATGATTTGTAACTGTTGGTAAACTATATTTTTTTAGGGATCCGTAGTACCTATAAGGAACCTTTATAGTTTCACCATGTCCGTCTGCCCGAGGCATAGCGTCTAAACCATTTGTGCAGGAAAGCTGAAATTTTGCATAAATATGGTAGTATGTCAAAAAGTGGTAAAATAAAATCTATCCGTATTTATCTTTGTCTGGTCCAAATCTTATTGGAACGAAGTTCCCTATCGCGCGTTGCGAAAGGGGGCTAGACGGCAAATATTAAGACTAAAAGTTGTAGCACGGCTTACAGCTGTTGCGATTTTTGTTAAGTGTATTTTATGTACATAATAAATAATAAAAAATAATAACAACATTATTGATATGGCTATTGCTGATGGAGTTAGGTTAGTAGAGATTTTATAGAGACAATGCTATAAATGCTTTTGTATTTTTAGTAAGTACGCATTATAACCTCTCTTTACTATTAATTTATTTATTTACTTGACGTTCGGATGGCGAAGTTGGTAGTGTACCTGCCTGCGACGCCGAGGTCGTGGGTTCGATTCCCACTTAAGACAAATCTTTATGTGCATGAACATGGGGGTTTGTCTTAGTCGGGGTGTTTCTATGTATAATAAGTATGTATTAACAAAAGAAAAGTATATATGTATTAGTATCAGTTATGCCATAGTACAAGCTCTGCTTAGTTTGGGACTAGATGGCGTTGTGTGTGAGTTGTGGAATATTTATTTATTTTTATTTATTACTTAAACATAATTTGTAAGTACAACATTACAGTTTTAGACCAAGACGTACGTCCAACCAAGCCATACGCGTTATAATCTCTCCATTATTGTGTGTTTAGTAAGTGTACGTACAGAACTTCGTTCCATCCGGGTGTCCCTTGACACCTCTCAAATTTTTTATTCTTTCTCTCTAAAAATATAACAACACTTTTATTTATATGTTATGTTTTTATGGATTATTTTCTGAAGTTCTTTAACCAATCTTGATGTTCAAAAAAACCTTCTAAATGGTCTATCCCAAATGACTTTGCAGGAAACAATTACGTTCGCCTTAGCTGCTCCACTCTCCAGGATGGCAAGAAAAAATATACAGAAGAAAAATATCCAAAAAAATCTACTAAATATACTCAGCTGTTGAAGGAATTTGACAGAAATTATTAGTAGCATATGAAATGGCAAGGATATAAATGCTAAAGGCTAATGATAAATGAATAAGAAGCGGGTTCGTTCTTGATTTCCGATATTACGTATTCTGTTCATGTTTGCGGACTTTTTCATTCGGAAGTATAATTTCACTGGTGAATAATTTCCAATACGTTCTTCTGAATAACTTGATGAAGCTGCTTGTTACGAAAAATTACGATTGTAGGGTAGTGGGGTTGCCGTTGGTATAAATTAAAGACGCCGTAGGGTAACTTTTACTATTTATTACCTTTCTTCATACAAATTTCTATTGTAGTGTCTTATAGTTATGCAATCAACCCTATGTGAGGGGCAAAAGGGACTGCGTGGCTATCTCAATCCAGGACCTCCCTAACTCAATTGAAACTGAGGACTGCGTGGCTATCTCTCAGTGATCTGCTATACTAGGCAACAGCTCTCTGGGCCGTCTAGATATCGACTGACGACGACGCAGCAAAGCGCGTCGGGTTTATATAGGCCGCTGCCGCGCTTCCAGTAAGTTCCACAAATGGTGGGGTCGCGTCGCAACGTTGAGTAAAACAGATAGTCGGTGTGCGAGCAGGAAAACATTCGTCCTTGCGTAAGCGCATCATTAGGAATTACATCTTGTTACACGAGTTTATTTAGGGCATAACAAGACTTTGTAGGATCATGCCAGATAACGCATTTTGCTTAAAAAAACTGATCCTAATAAACCGCACACAAAAATCACAAATAGTTATTAAAAAAACATTTATTGATGCTTTATTATTTCGTTTTCCTTTCGTTTAGTTTCCTTTTGGTTAACCGACTTCTAAAATAAGCAGGCGGTTCTTAATTCGATTGTATTTTTTTAATGTTGGTTCCCCGCATAGAAATCTTAATAATAAGGCAATAGAAATGTCAAAGACGCGTGACCTTGTCGCCGCGCATCTGTCAAGTCAAGCACAAGTGCGAGTTGAGGAATTGTCGTCTTAATGTCATCGCAAAAAGAATAATTTTGTTTGCAGGAATACAAGCGCATTTGTCTAATCGAACAACAGTGCGAGTTGAGGAATTGTCGTCTTATTGTCATCGCCAAAAAGAATAATTTTGTTTGCAGGAATACATAAAGTGGTATTTGAAAACCGGCGACATGCGTCCCAGTGTTAAAAGATAGTCGATAGCATTTCTATTGACTAGTTATTAAGATTTCTATGGTTCCCCGATTACTTATAAATTCCTGGGCCGCTTTAATTTTTTTTTTTGTCTGAAAGAATATGCTTGTCATGTAGACCCATTTTCATCGGGTCACGATCTGATGATGGCATCCTAGAGAAATCGAGAATATAATGTAGCTCATGCTACAACTCTTTAACGGTTAGGAGCACGGAAATAATTTTTAAAATATAGGCACCTTAAGACTGTTTACTGTATTCTTTCAAGTTATACACAGATGAGGTGACACGTTAAATATTAATTAAGTATTTCTTACTTTTAAGTGCATTTTTAGTAACTGAAGTCGTTTTTTTTTTGTTGGAAAATCATTTTCCTGCCTTATATCTATAGATTATCCGAATGGTTTTATCCTATACTTTTATACACCGTTTAAAAATAAGATAACGTACAGCAAAATACTAACTAGAAAAGGATTTTCAAGCACATTTCCTGTACAATTTGCAGCTCATAAAAGTGCAGGTGTACAGAATAATAACAAGGTTCTATGTTCCTACTTTCTGTCATAACAACACGTCCCTTCAATTACTTGTAGCGGCTTCTAGACTATGTACCCTTGTATTTTGCTTTTGGAGAAATCGTCGTTGAAATGTTTGTCTGAATTTTTGAAATTCAACATAAAAATGGATATTTTAATAATCTATTAAGGTAATGATAGTTTATTTTTGTGCGATTAGACATGACTGTGTCGTTTTTTTAAATAAATAAAAGAAAATAAAAGCAAATTGACGCTTCACGTGATCAGAAGGCTGGCTTTTACTTGGCTCAAAGAGTCAGCCAGCCCCAATGCCGTCAGCCTTCTGAACACGTTCCCTGCAGTCGACACCTTACCTGTAAATTTGTAAATTAGTAATCAGTTATTTTTTTAACTTATACATAAATACTTAATTTTAATTTTAGAAAATAAATATAAATGTAAAATAAAACAATAATTTAATTAATCAAATTATAAATGGCGAATGTTTTGATGCGTAATAATTGTCAGTCAGTTACACCAATGTTATCATTAATCGCACAACCGCCAGACACTTATACAAACCATTACTTATCATGTGCTCACTTTAAACAGTCATTACAGTATTGTAAACCGTTTGATGTTTGCAATGAATAATTTAATATTTATTTTTCTATCAGTATTATATTTGAATTATGCATATACGTTTAATATTTTGGTGGTTTTCCCGTATCCCGGTAAATCACATACAATCCTGGGCAATGGATACGTGAGGCATTTGTTGAAAGCCGGACACGAGGTAAGACTTTTTTTCTCTGTTCCACTGTTACGTATTTACCCACTATTACAGGTTAAGGTACATCTGATAGACCATCAAATTTGCTCAGCTTGACTGAACTAGCTACCCTCAAGCCGACTGACCCCTTAATTTAGCTAAAGTGATTAAACAAGCTTACAAGTTTTTTAAATTATATAATTAACTTTTAATGACAATACAGAAAATCATAATTTATTGGTTCTATTTACTTATGTACCTTAGATTTGTCTCTATGAACTCTTTTGTGACAAATTATGTTGAGGGTTTAATGGAAGGTACGCCGGTTCTTCACTGGTTCACTTGTCTTGTCTTGTCAAAAGCACTTTAATAACAACTGACTTTTAATGCTCGATGATGGATGCCTGAAAGTATCCAGCGGTCCTTTTATCCAGCGGTTGATTGCGCTGAATGGTTGTTTGGCTGTTTCATTGCAGTCATGCTAACTGCAACAAAACTGTGTTTTAACTGCCAAAAGTAATTGTAAGTCAATTTAAATGCAGTTATTTCGTTTAATGCCTCAGAAGTAATGTTATGACATGAAGAAACATTTTTAAATTTGGCGTTCTATATGGGACAGTGTTTTATAGAATCAGTTAGTTGTGAATTTGTTGTTTCTGAAACATGCGATAAGCTGAGCTGTGACATTGTCATTATCGCTTGTTAGTTGCGCAATTATCGCAGCCTATGTTATTATAAAATTATTGTAGATAACATGAGTTCTATTATTATTACAAAATAATGAATGACTTTCATCGACATTAAAGATACCTATAACAAAACTAGACGAGATAATACAGATTTGCAATAACTCAACCTATTTTAGAATATCTTATTAAATTAATTAATTAATTAATACTGCTATATCTTTATTAACAGAAAAATATACATGTTGGATCTTAAATTAAACTAGTCTGATTGCGTTATAAATCACTGTCAGAAGGCCAAAATGCAGGCAGTATTACCGCGATGTATTGCGATACTAAGTCGCTGGCCGAAATTTTAGTTAGCATTTCGAGAACGAGTTGCCTCAGTTAGACACGCTGACAACTCTTTGTACAGACAAAAGCTGTCAATGTTTTTTTTACACTGTTATTAAATTTTGCCGTGACAAGTTTAAAATATAATATTTTGTTGCAGGTTACGTACATCACCTCAAGGCCACTAAAACCACATCCGAAGTTAAAACAGGTGGATGTTTCTTCTAACATTGCCGGTTTTGAGTTTGGTAAATAAAAGAACTTTCTAATTTTCTTAAGTTAAAAAATTAAGAATCCAGCAGGATTCGAACCAACACCTCCTGGATAAATGCCCCAAATGGTGCTTTGCCATGGATTCGTATGCTGCTAGACTCAAAATTTATCAACGCTTTTTGTGCCAGCGTCATAAATATATTTATATACCTTAATTAGCGAACCGTACTTAGTTTTGATGTTGTTAGTTGCTTGATGCATTTTTAAGAATGTTTTGACAGTTTTTAACATTTTTATAGAGATAACAAAATTCAGACCTGGCAACATAATACAGGCGACTGCACCTGTATTGTATTATTATGAATGAGACAGGTCTAGTCTCTAGCTCTATTTGATTTCGAAGAATGGACAATCTTATCAATAACTCAAAGCAAAAACAATTAACGATAAACAATGTTATTTTATGAAAATATGTTTTTATAGAAAAAGCTTTGGACTTCGATAAGTTCCTGAAAGAAGGCAACCCATTTGCTGATATGGTAGCTGTATATGAAGTTATGGCTTCGGTTGGTAATAAATCAGTCACACACGAAAATGTACAAACATTTTTAATGGAAAGCAACGAAAAATATGATTTGGTCATAGCTGAATGGTTGTACACAGAACTTTATTGCGGGTAAGTTGACTTTAAATATTAATATAAGAAAATATGTTGAGACATACAGACAGCGAGTGGGCGACCATAGGACTGCGAAGTCAAAGGTCTCGGGGTCGAACCCTCGGCGCGGCACACACCTCTGTCAATATATCGTTCAGATTCGTCTTTTCGAAGCTATGTGTGTGTTTATCACATAAATTATCGCTCACTAACGGTGAAAAAAAACATCGTGAGAAAACCTGCATGCCTGAAAGTGTCTAAAAAGTACTTGAGGTCGTGTGAAGTGCAACAATCCGCACTTGGCCAGCGTGGTGGACTATGGCCTAATCCTTCTCACCATGAGAAGAGGCCCGAGCCCAGCAGTGGGACATGTATTAGATACAGGGCTGCTATTATCATGTTGAGATCGATCGAGTGATGCTTTTGAGAGCGCCTCTTTTGTGTAGGTAGATATGCAATTTGTTTGGTGGCATTGGTGGGTCATAGATTGGTAAGGTCCACATTCAGATTTTGTGTCTGATGTTTCTAGGATACCCCAACCGGCCAGGTTCTCTTTGCTACGGCCAACTTAAGTCTGTAGTCTGTTAAGGGAGCATTCTGTTAAGAGATTGCCAGATCAGCACTAATAATCATATATAATTATAATCTCCTTGTTTTAGATTTGCAGCTATCTTCAACGTCCCATTTATCTGGTCATCGTCAATAGAGACTCACCCAATGATTTTAAGTTTAATTGATGAGCCAAGCAATCCTGCATATTTTCCAGATCACATGTCAACGACTGTGCCTCCTTTGACATTCACCGAGCGTGTTATGGAATTATGGGGACTCACCAGCCTATTTTTAAATCGATGGTAAATTTTATTATATGATTCCGATTTAAAAATTTCTTATTTATCATATTTCGACAAGCTTTTTTCTAGTCCAGTGGGGTCAGCTTCTGGTATAACGGTTATAGCTGAATTTTAGTATTTTAAGTAGACCGGTTGCCATCAGGCCTCAATAACTCAGAACAAGGTTAGAACTCTTTGTTACATCAGCTGTCAGACATTTGTATTCTGTTTTGATTTTAATTGTCTTTTGAAAAAAATAATTACATTAAAAAAATACAAAATATACAGCGTGATTGGTAGTTTGACATTTTCTTGGTTAGAACTCTTTGTTACATCAGCTGTCAGACATTTGTATTCTGTTTTGATTTTAATTGTCTTTTGAAAAAAATAATTACATTAAAAAAATACAAAATATACAGCGTGATTGGTAGTTTGACATTTTCTTGGTTAGAACTCTTTGTTACATCAGCTGTCAGACATTTGTATTCTGTTTTGATTTTAATTGTCTTTTGAAAAAAATAATTACATTAAAAAAATACAAAATATACAGCGTGATTGGTAGTTTGACATTTTCTTGGTTAGAACTCTTTGTTACATCAGCTGTCAGACATTTGTATTCTGTTTTGATTTTAATTGTCTTTTGAAAAAAATAATTACATTAAAAAAATACAAAATATACAGCGTGATTGGTAGTTTGACATTTTCTTGGTTAGAACTCTTTGTTACATCAGCTGTCAGACATTTGTATTCTGTTTTGATTTTAATTGTCTTTTGAAAAAAATAATTACATTAAAAAAATACAAAATATACAGCGTGATTGGTAGTTTGACATTTTCTTGGTTAGAACTCTTTGTTACATCAGCTGTCAGACATTTGTATTCTGTTTTGATTTTAATTGTCTTTTGAAAAAAATAATTACATTAAAAAAATACAAAATATACAGCGTGATTGGTAGTTTGACATTTTCTTTTAAGGAAGATATATATTATAATTCGCCTAAATCCAATAATCTGAGCCCAAAAATTTTCTGGGGCGATTCAGAAAAAATGAGATATTTTAAATTTAGTTTTTTGCTAAAATTTTCTAGATTCCTTAACAAAATAATTTTAATGTGATGTGAACTGCAAATCATATTTTTTTTTTATTTTTAGTGCAGATTGATTTTTAATACCTTAATTTATATTGTCAGTTAAATACAAATTCAATTAAACAAAATACTTGCTTGCAAAAATAAAATTTGCTTCAATATTACAAATTTAATAATTATTTTTGACATTTTAATTATAGTTCATCAAAAATGTAGCGTGTATTTCAAAAATAAAACTAATAATATATACTAAAGAACAGTTTCTGAGTTGCCAGATAGATTTTATCCGACCGACGATAAAATAATCTAACAAAGATGTAAAGGGAATAACGTTCATGATGATTTGTATGATTAATTAATTTTCTTATTTTTTTTAATTATGGAGGCGTCTTGAAGAAACTGATGAAAAGATATTCCGAGACGCTTTTGGCCCAGCAGCTAATAAAAGAGGACTTCCACTACCAACATTAGAAGAATTAAAATATAAAAGTTCAATGGTATTAGCTAATTCCCATGTTTCACTGGGATCCGCATATAGATTACCGCAAAACTATATTCCAATTGCTGGATATCATATTGAAGATGAGATAGAACCCTTACCAGATGTAAGTAAATATTTTCCAGACGTATTTTTAGGGTTTCGTACAACAAATGCTAAAAACCTAATAAAATCAATATTAAAGGGTTCTCATACAAAAAACCTGATTGCTCATTTTTGTTCTATATTGGTCACTGGAATGTACCTCATGACCCGTGATAGCTAGACAGTTGGAATCTTTGCAGAAAATGTTGTTGCCTGTTGCCGCTATAAAAAGAAATACTAAAAACCGAATAAAATAAACATTTAGGGGATTCCATTAAGCAAACGGATTTTTGGCTCGTTTCTCTAAATGAAGATTGTGGTTCTTATACTTTGACTAGCTATATAATTACGGCATTTTGTGCTTTATTTCTTTTAGAATTTAATGAAGATTATGAACAGCGCCTCAAACGGAGTCATCTATTTCAGTATGGGTACTATGATGAAAAGTACAACTATGCCGGAACAATTTCGAAGGGCACTGTTAAATGTCTTTAGTGAACTGAAGGAGACTGTCATTTGGAAATTTGAAGAAAACTTACCAAACTTACCAAAAAATGTCCACGTTTTACAATGGGCTCCGCAACAGAGTATATTAGGTATACTTTTATATATTTTGTTTTGCCTATATCTAATTTGCTTTGTGTGTCGGGTTACTGTGCTGTGGTGCGAACCGACTAATTCGAAAATAGCCTTGGAAGATTCACCCCGCGGTGCGAGCTGACCCATTCAAAAAGAGTCCTTGGGCGAATCGCACCGCGAGGCAAACTACTTGTGGTGTGAACAGCCCCAGTACCCTTATTGACTTACAAATCAGCACATTTTTTAAAAAACACTGTGACATAAATTTAATTAATAATTAAAATTTTGATTGTTTTGTTTTAAAGTTAATATTTATTACAGCTCATCCTAACTGCAAACTCTTTATTACACATGGAGGTCTCTTATCTACCACAGAAGCATTGCACTTTGGAGTTCCCATAATTGGAATTCCGTTATTTGCTGATCAACACATAAATGTGATGAGAGCTGTAAACAAAGGCTTTGCGTTACAAGTAGAATTGGGAAATGATACGCCTTCAAAGTTGAAGGTGGCGATACAAGAAATTATTTCTAATCCAAAGTAAGTCTTATATGTTGCCGCTCTGACTGTTTGGCGTGTTGTCTCGCTATAATTCGACTTGCGTGTCCCAAACAAACGAAATTATTTAAATATTTTGAAATGCTAATAACGAGAATTTATTCACGCAAACTAAATACCGTTTTCTATTGCAGATACCATGACAAAATCAAAGAACTATGGTTCGTTTATCACCATCGACCCACTTCTCCTGGTACAGCGCTGGTTCACTGGGTAGAACATGTGATTCAAACAAAAGGAGCTCTTCACCTCCAATCACCAGCTTTAAATGTTCCTTTTTACCAAAAACTTTACCTTGATTTAGCAGGAATTGTAATAATAGGAATGTTAGTTGTATTAAAATTAGTCAAGAACCTTTCAACAGGGTCAAAAAAGAAGAACGTACAGAAAGTTTCAAAAAAGAAAAATAAATAAATTTATCTGAACAGATTCTGATAAAAGAAATGAGAAACTAGCTTAATTACAAACAAATATCAATTCTGATAAAATACACTTAAATAACAGAGTCTTTTACTTTCTTTAATGAATATAATGTGACAAAAGATATGAAATTATAAAAACAAATTTTAATAACAAGGTAAATAAAGGTAATAATATGACCCGCGCCATTTTATTCGCGTTAATCATTACTCTGCCCGGTGCCCGCAAGTAAGAAAATATTCACAACGCCATCTATTGATTTTTTCTGAAAACTCACTTCTATCTTTAACTCCTAAATTTAGTCTGTTGGGAATCAAATTTAGAAAAACATATACAAAATTTTGTGCTTCTTAATCGAGTTCTTAATCTACTCTGTTCCCGTTTTGTAGCGTAAGCAAAAAATATTTACAGCGCCATCTATTGAATTTTTTGCTTTATTTATTCTAATTTCAAATATGACGGACTTTCATACAACCATTCAACAACTTTTTTACCCACTACAGAGTGGAATTGCCGAAAATCCTAGCGGATTAGGCTTTGAGTTGATGTAACAGTCAGTCAGTTGGGTGAACAATTCTTCTTCTTCGTCGTGTCAATGGTTGAGTCAAATTTTATTTTGACTTTGGAGAACTCGCGAATTGTCCAAGGTGCGCCGGACGTAGGGAATCGTTGTGTACGTCACTCGGGGAGGCTCCTTTCATGCACCCCAATAATAAATAATGTGCGAACAATAATATAAGTATAGTTAATTACTCATCCCAATTAAGGAAAATAAATGCTTTTAAAACAAATTTCGGCATAGACAGAAATAGAAAACAATCCAAGGGAAAACGGATCTGAATTTATATAAAATCTTTTATTTGTGTAGGCTTCTGTATGTTTTCGTAAAGCACGGAAATAGACCCGGTTTTCTTAAGGTTTATTTTATGGTAATATTTTTGGTGCGAAATTTATCATTTATTCGAAAATGATAAAGACAAATGGGTTACGGCATTGAATATAAAATTGCGATTGTTATGTTTTTGTAACGAAGTTCCTTTTATACTCGTAGGACTGTGAAACACGAGGAGTAAGGTTACCTTATTTTGGAGAAATGTTTGTTTTTCTGTTGAATGATCAATTCTAATACAGCTTGTTTGGATTTTGATCCCCATTATTTGGCAGTTTTAAGTAAATTTAAGGAGCCTCCCCGAGTGACGTACACAACGATTACCTACGTCCGGCGCACCCTGGGCAATTCGCGAGTTCTCCAAAGCGAATTGGCTAATCCTTTCACCACGATGGCAAGTCAAAATAAAATTTGACTCAGCCATCGACACGGCGAAGAAGGAAAAGTAAATATAGATTAATTACATTTAATATGTTGGAGGCACATTTTAAGGATGTATCTTAAGAGAAAGGTTTCTGGTACCGAACTCTATAAGATCCTTGCTAGCTAAGTTATATAGTGTTAGAACATAGGCTTAAAGTGTTGTTATGTTCAATTCTTAGTAATTAAACTAAAAACTTTGAGGTTAAAAATGAGCTCGGGGTGCTAAAACTATATATCAGGATACTACCTTGTAGCCAATTTAATTTGTCAAGCAATGTACCATACACCCTGTTTTGCAATCTATATAAATAGGTAGCTGTTTTGTAAACAAAATTACTAAATAGCTTACCTACTATCATACCGACCAAATATACATAATATTAATTATATGCGGTAACTATTTACTTTTCAAATTGGATTGCCTGTTTAATTGGTGCCTGCAGTTATTGGTTGAGTAAATGGCACACCATGACTCGTTTTATTAATATACATTTTAAACAGGTATAATAATATGTGTAATAATATTACTTTATTATCACTATTTTCTACTAAATCCACATAACTGTCCACGTTGTCGGTGTTAGTTATCTGACCAATTTTAATGACTTTTTTTTTAATAATAAAAATCGGTCAAACCGTTTCGTAAAAGTTCTATAACTTTGTAAAATAAATAATATCTTGCCCGCTTCAAAATGTTTCAGATTTTGAACACTGTAACAAAAGGAAAAAATATGGATTGGTATCCGACTGAACAGTAATAAACTATTATAAAATAACTCCTTTAAAACGTCAGTACTATCTCATTTTAGAAGTTAAAAGACGGTACTTTGCCGCACTCTTCTGTCTCTTATTAAGTGTTTTAACAGGACAAATAGATCAAAAATCGGGTTCAGTGTTGAAAAATTAAAAGATTGGGGCCGGCTAAAATTGTACTTTTGTACTTACACTGGTATACATATTCTATGTGAGAGTCTTCCGTTCATCCACTTTTCTTTGCTGTTGGTAACTAAATACACAGTTTGTTTTATTCGATGAAAATGTTATCATACTTTTATAGGGGTATTACGTAGTGTGGTGATCTACTGCAATTTGAACACATCTAATGCTAATAATTATTCATATCTTGGGACCTCATTCTAATTGTTGTGCGGCAAATAATCTTAAACAACACTAAAAGTTCGGTTCGGTCTATCGAAAGGATTTTCTGTTTTCGTTTCATTCGACATACTTTATTAAAACTGCAAAACCCTACCTCATTCGAGTCATTCATATCTCCATGTCACCCATTCACAAACATGAGGAACAAAGAAAGATACTTCACAATGGTGTCTGCCATTCTATCAATGCAGTGCCACAGTTGCCAGTGACTTGATATGTTCATTATTCACTTCCAAGCTTATTCGTGTATCTGCTTTTATGGTGGTGGCACTTTTACCTGTTTTCTGTGTCTGGCATTCAATTGGAATTTAATGTAAACACTATTTCGTTGTTTATTCTAAATTACGAATAAAATGGTTTTTTTTATATTCGGAAACTTCTCATAACTGGGACCTTTTTCCAGTTTTCTGAGTTTTGGGACACCCTAGATACAAATTTTGAATTTAAGTGAATTTCTTTGAACTGTTTATGCTTACAAAAGGTACCCTATTCAGAAGCAGTACCCCTAGCATTTGATCACAACTTGGTGGTAAAGCAGAAAATGTTTCTACAAATACATTGATAATGGCTAAATACATGACACGTATTTAATACTAACTACCGGATGACTACCAGTGATAAGCCGCTGTGCCTAAAAATAAATCATTAATTTGCTTTATCGAAATATTACAACTTTATTTTTAGCTGTTCTATCTAAATATTAGAACTTTATTTTTAGCTGTTCTATCTAATATTTAAACTTGGGACACGATGAAAAATTTCAAGGTATACTACCTATATCTTTAAATACTCTCAAATGCCAACGGTACAAAAATAATTCGGAACAAAATTAATTCAAAAAAAGAAAATTGAAATACATTTAAAGTGTCGTTGTCATGGCTATTCTAGACACTCTTTTTAAGTGACAGAAATTGCACTGTAAAAAGATATATCTTTACTCTGGCAATTGGTCCATTTTTGGTTGGATCGCGGTCGTTTGGCTAATAGCTTTAAGTTTCGCGTAAACGACAGCATTAGTTTGGTAGTGATCGTAATTGCTATGGATTTGTTATCTGTGCTATTTTGCCAATGGCTTTGCTATCTGCGTATCGATGTGTATTATATGTAAATTATATTTGTTATAGGTATGCAGATTATAACTGCGCTTAAAAAATACAAAAAAAATGTTTTTTACATGGTTTAGTATTACAGGTTGAGTATTTTATTATGCTTATACTCGGTATAAGCATAATAAAATACCAACCAAATGTTGCGGCTTCGTCTTGAGATAGCAGGATTACTTGGTTTTGAAATTAAACAGCTGGCCTTTGGTACATTTGCAGATATATTTCTAGTATATTACAGGATGATAATGCGTATTTGAACGAGTAGCGAAAGAGAATAGAATGGAGTGATTAGCTTACTTATGCTATTTCATCTACTTCATTAGTCTAGTGGTTAGCGTATGAGCCTCTAACCGCTAGGTCTCTAGTTCGATTCCCGGGTCAGGTAGTGTTATTTATGAACTTCCCGTCAGAAAATTCTCAAAAGCAGCACGGAGTTCAAATTGTGCCCGGTGGATGGAGATAGCCTCACCCCGTTTCCATGGGATCTAAACATAGCAGGCGAAATGTGGGTGTTGTACACCGCTGCCACATCCATCTGGGTAGAACAGACAAAAACTGGGCTGTCAAAGTCTAATTAAAATTAAACGCTAAGTATAGTTTAATTCAAAGTTCAAAGTTAATACGCGGTTCTTGATAGACAACTAAAGTAAGAACTAACTATAAAATTGCCTCAACTTCTTTAACCATGCCACATAGTCTTGTGTTACATCATTTATTTCATGTGTATTCATCTTTTTATTGATTATTTTTATAGCATTTAGCTATCGGTGCGAACGCCTTGTGGTATGAACAGCCCCAGTACCCGCTTAGCAAATTATATTAAGAAACAGTTGAAGACATTATTGAAGTGTAGACAAGATAAAAAGTTTAAATAAATTCATTCTTTACAATATCTGTGCTGAATGTATTTTATGTCTTTTTCAACTGTTTCTAAGCATGAGTATTCAGTTTGTTAACTGGGCTTTAATATTAATTTCCTATCCGTAATACGCTTACGACTAAAATTGTATTAAAATTGAAATTTTTATGCCTTCGAGGTCAAAACCCATATTTTAGCGCGCTAAGTATTGACGTTGCGGTCACTCATAGTTTGCTTCGAATAGCAAAACGAATCCAAAAGAAAAGGAACAATTTTGTACAAAGCAAAAGGTATAAATAATAGTCTCTTCGGATACGGCAAGAATTTGGTATCGGTGATAAATCTTACTTCAAAAACTAAAGGCTAACCGGCCCAACGCAGAACCCTGGTTTCGATCTCTTTGTGTCATGACATGAATGAGACAGAAAGAGAGAGAAGTACCGATAGCCAAATCTAGCGTTGACTTGGCTCAACACGTCTGGTGGAACCGCACTAAGTCGTAAATTTTATACGTGGGATTGACTGATAGTAAAAAACTGTGTTACGGTGTCAATCACGGAGCTCAACGATTGGGCCGAGCCGAGATCAGCCGGATAAAGGAAATGAGAGAATATTTTTGGAAATAGCTATTGATCTCGTACATTCTGGTTCAAGAATTAGAAAAAATGGATAGATAGAGGAAACTTTCTTTGCACATCAAATTTGTAACAAACATACAAAGAAATAGGTACTTAAAATTATAACGTAGAAAGGGCGGCCTTATCGCTTGACGCGATCTTTTTCAGGCAACGTTAGGATGGACAAAATAAAATGGATATTTGCGGTAGTTCATTGCATTGGATTTGTTGATTTAGTGTTTTTTTTTTTTAATTTTGCGCAAAGCTTGTCAAGATTAAAGACAAAAATAAAAAAATAAATAGAATACTAAATGGTGAATAAAATATTGAGTGCATAGGCAATTAAATACACGCTATACAATATAAAACTACATACAATACATAAATAGTAAGTTTCTTAATCAAAACTGGTACAGAACACCAATAATATACTTAATAAATCTACTTAATGTAATATGGTTAATAGATAATGTTGTACTCTTACAATCTAATGTGCACTGATTAGATGACAATTTAAAAAGAACATACATATCATAAAATATCTGCCAGCCATTGCCTAACAACGTGTTCTAATATTCTAATAAATTGTTAAATGAATTATGTTATAAGTATTTATGTAATTACATAATATGTTTTATACATAATAAATCAACACGTAGTTTTGTAAATAAAATCAATAGCAAATACAGTTTTTGATTACAATATTAAGAAAGAAAGAAAAACATTAATACTGGCATAATAAAAATAAAATACATTATAAAGTGTCTAAAACTAAATAATTTAAAATACCATTCATAATGCCAGAAATGGTACGCATCTCAGCACAGTACTGCAGCGTTAAAAGCACCGCAGCGCTGATAATTCTGATGTGCCCATTAACTTGTTATTTATCAACTAACCAATATTACGTATTTTGATACCATTTATATTATTATGTATGCTTCATACATGTACGTATTTTGTAATAATCTAACACGCGTAGCTCCACCCGGGTGGAAACTATGTCGAGAAAAAGTAGCATATTATATCTTTCTTCAGGTCATGAACTATCTCCATACCTATATCTATGTAGATCGGTACAGTTGCTTAACCGTGAAAGCAAAACACACAGACAAACAAACAGTCAGAGTTACTATCTCATTTATAATAATTATAATATTAGTCTTGTTCTTCTTCTTCTTCTTATAATATAATATTAGTTAAGAATAAGAAATAAAGATAGTCAAAACAACTGGTCATGATGATTGTCATCTTGACTATCAAAAAGATTTTGCCAACTTGAGATAAAATTTTTAACCGACTTTAAAAAAAAGGAGGCGGTTCTCAATTCGATTGTATTTTTTATTCATGTTTGTTCCCCGATTATTCGTAGACGCCTGAAACGATTAGAGATTTTTTTGTCTGAAAGATTTTATTTGTCATGTGGTCCAATTTTCATCAGATCACGATCTGATGATGGGATCCTAGAGAAATCGAGGTCAACCCTCAAAATATTGTTTTTCGTATATTACCTAAAGCTAGTCAAATATTTACATGAAGCAGTCAACATTTCATGTTGCTGAGCTAATGCTGGAAAGTACAACTCCTCAACGGTTAAGAGTATGGCGATAATTATTTAAATATAGGCAACTTAAGACTTTTCAAGTTCTACACAGATGAGGCGAAACGCTAAATATTACTAAAGTATTTTTTACTATTTAGTGAATTTTTTATACTAGAAGTCGGTTTTTATTTTGTAAAATTATATTTATTATCTTTACATTTTATACTGAATACAAAAACTGTATCGCTATTTCTAAGCACATTTTCTGTAACACTTGCACTATATAATAGTGCAGGTGTGCAGAATAATGGCAAGTTTCCACCTCATTGTTTTCCTTATCAGAATAAAAACTGTATTCCGGATACTTCCAACGACGTGCATGCGATATACACCTGATTCCATTGACATTTTACCGTGTTTTTACGAAAACACGGCAAAATATCAATGCCAATATTTACCAGTGCCAGATAAAGTCACATATAGTTAAACGTCAGAGAATATACATAACATCACGCCTATATTACTCAGAAGGGCGAGACAGAGGTGAACAAAGGCCACCTGTTTAGGTCTCTCCATCCACCGGGCACAATTCCAACTCCGTGCTGCTATTGTGTAATTTCCTAACGGAAAGTTCATAAGTATCACTTTGCCCGACCCGGGAATCAAACTAACTGACCCTTTGCATAACGTTGTTTTCCCAAGCCGGATATAAGCAGACATTGCTTTGAATTCGCATTCACAGAGATTGCGGTGCTCTCGAATTTAATTGTAACTGCCTTTGTGTGAATGTCAGGACCTTAACTAGGCAAGCTTTTCATTTTAGGCGTTGAAGATATTTGAATAAGAAGCTAGTATTTTTATCATAGGTATATGCAAAATAGGCAAATATAACATATTTGTATTATATGCCTAAGGGGTAGGGGTACCTATATATATAATATTTTTTATGAAAAAGACCTCCGGTACAGTCATCAAATTAGACTGTAAAGATTCAATGTTCCTGCATGAATTACAAAATATAAATACTCCAAAATCCTGATCCATTTAAAGCTATACTTCTATCAAATTATTCTTGATCATTCATATAGATTACAATCTTTTCTAGATATAAAATTAGAGACTATTGAGTAATTTTATTTTGACTTAAGCTACTCAATTAATTTAGTAGCTATGGGCCAAATATAATAATATGTATGGACGCAGCATTATTGACGCAGCTCATCAGTATTGTATACTGTGATATTTTTAGTGTTATTTTACTAGGTTTGATATTAAATTGCATGAACAATCTATCTTCTGTCAGATTTTCTTGCAGCTCTAAGAAATGTTTAACCTGCACCGCAAATAAGAACCGACGACCTGTATTTCCCAGCAGAGCGTAGGATAATGTTTACCTAACTCTACCGAACAAAGTCGATATCTTAAACCCGGGGCGCTGGGAAACAATCTTCTTGAAGAAGGATGTTATTTAAGTGCTTGTATAATAGGAAATATGAATACATGTGGCATTTGCGGATACGGTGTGGAAAGAAAAATGAATTGTGTACAAAATAAAAAGAAACGAATAATCAAACCAAATTAGAGTTATCAAAATAAATTGTTCGATACAGATAGACAAATCTTGAAATATAGACTTCCTTTCGACACATTTTAGGTTGTTCCTTACGAGTGAATGTAAAAAAACACACACAAATTTCTCTCACATTACTTTGATTTTGTGAAATGAAGTGTAACCACACAAGGCTTTTTTTTACATTTGATAACCCTAACAATCCTTTGATGTTAGATACCGATAACATATTCTATAAAATGTCCTTTTTCCAAATTAATGATGACATTAAGAAAAATTATGATTAATTTTATATCCACCGTATCGTAAAATAATGGTATGCTAAAATGTTGCAAAAATAACTCAATAGAAAAACAACTTTTCCAAGCATATTTATTTTATTAAGGAGAGAATGTTTGTGGTTATTACTCGTTTTTTTTTGAAAAATAAATTAATGCGGATTTACTCGTAGTATTGCTAACCTACTTTTAGTAACAGTTAAAAGTTTTTAAATCTTTTTAATAGTAACGGATAAATCACCTGCTCAAATATTAATTATACGCTGCCTACATTTATAAAAAAAATTACAAGCAAAGTAAAATTTTCTGAGTACATAAATAGTTCACTACAACAGTCGTTATTTTACAAACATAAGATTTTAACAAAAAAAAAAACTAACTAATTATCTAAAAATTTTAACTTATTAACTTTAGATTAAGTTATTAGAATAGTTTAATTTAAGATCCAATATGTATATTTTTCTGTAGTAAAGTCTTTCTTTTACAAACGTTACTGCACATAAATGTTTTGATTATGTTTTTATCTTGTTACGGATTTATTTATTAGCATTATCCGTTTGAGAGAACCGTTTGTATTACGTTTTGTATAAAATTTATTAACGGTATACCTACATAATTTACTGCGTTCATAGCTCATTTAACAAAACCCTTAAACATGAAATAATCCTATCCATTTTCTGATCTCTCGCACCATTAAACACAAAATCAACGTGTATTTTTTATTGTCGAAACTGTTTATTCGTCAAGTTTTTTGTTAAGTAAGACTTGAATTTCAGTGTCAGTGAAAGCTTGGGATGAAAGTTTTTTTTTGTTTATATTTTCTAATTTTTAAAGTGTTAACACAAAAAAAATAAACTTGGAAAATATTATGGCTTATGAATATTTTGATTGAATTCAATTGGTAACCCTTAATATTTTAAAATCATTTTCTATCGCTCTAATGGTTATACATTTAAAATTAATATTGCGTTATTTTTCAAGTGCAAGACTAACTGTGACACAGGCGCGACGTATCGCACTCTCCTGAAAATGCCTACAATATTGTATTAGTAGGTGAAACTGCTGTCGATAAAGTACTTCAACATTATGTAAGTACTATTCGTTTTTCAAAATAAATAAATAAAAACATCGCAATCGAAATTCTAACGATTGTTCTGTTCTGTTTTTCATTACGCGTCTTTTTTATACATAACGTTAATTTGTAGAAAAGTAGGTCGTTTGACTTTACCAGCAAAGGTTTCGGGTTGTTACTAAATTCACACTACAGAAATAGAGGACAGTTTTACAGCTTCCTACTTAAATCACGTTGAGTCTACAGATTCTCTTGACGCCTGATATTATACATTTTATTATATATTTGCTTGTGGTAAATATGACAAATTATACGTTTGTCGTAAATCACAGAATGAGATAGTACGTTTCTTATTATTTATTTATTTAACACTTTATTGTACACAAAAGATTACAGAAAAATCAACATATTACAGTAAGAGTATACAAAAGGCGAGCTTAACTCAGTGCTTGAGTTCTCTTCCAGCAAACCTAGAGCAATAGAGGAGACGATGATGCCATAGAGGGCAAGATAAGTGTACAACTTAAGTAGAAAATACAAAATATAAATATAACTACATATACATACATAACATTATTCATGAATAATATATATTATATACATGTAGACGACGTGCCTCGCGACGTTTTATACCTAAACCTGAAACTTAAAACAATAGTAATAAATTAGTAAAGTAAATATAAAAATACACAACATTTCTTAAAATATAAAAATAATAAGTAAATAAATATAATTAAATGTGTTTGGCCATATATGTAATCATATAGAAATATAATACTTACCTTTGTACTTACCTTTACATACAAATAAATGCATGATATTACTTGCACGCACACTGCTGTCTTTAGGCGCTTAACAATTGAAGATGTCGCCACCGGACTAGCCAGTCGCCATTAGAAGTTTTCGCGGTGAACGCACATCTCACAGCGTTGTGCGCGCATTTAATATCTTTTCGCAAGTTTAATTGTTGTTATCCTTTGTTCCGACGAACTACTACACTCCACGCTTACCTACATCCGTAACAAGTGGTCCATCGAGTCGGATTTCCACGTGGAACTGCAAAGAGTTCATATAATGTTCACGACACCCCCGGCGCCGCACACGAGCCACCATCTTGAAGTAACCTCGGTTCGCACGCGGCGTGCTATGAAAAAGGAACAAGATATGGAACACGCAAAGATTCGCGACATCCAATCTGAAATATTTCGGAAGCGAAATAACGAAAAAGATATCATCGCGAAACGGCCAGGAACAGACATCGCTGACGTCACGAGAGAAGTCAAGCCTGACAAACCCTTTTCGACGAAGACAAGCCATAGATCTGTAGCGTCTATCGAAGCACGTAAGAAGTTGTTGGAGTACGAGGCCGCCAAGGCCAAGGCTGCGCTTCAAGCCGAAGAAGCGGAAATCAAGCAGAGGCTGATTGACAAGAAACTCGCCGCTGACCTTGCCGCCCTTGAAGCTCAATCCCACAGCCACCGAAGCTCCAGCAACCAACACAGTGAAGTAGGTTCTGTCGAAAAAGTGCAGCAGTGGCTCGAACGTAGTCATATTTCTGAAACAAACAATGTGCAACAAGAATTCGAGAACAGTGCAACAGAAATGAAAAACTTAGTCAGTGCAATATACCAATCTAATATTCAAAACAAACAGCTGATGTCTCGTATCGCAACATCTAAGGATTTACCCCATTTTGGGGGAGATTCGCTCGAGTGGCTCGCGTTCAAACAGGCTTATGACGAGTCAACTAATTTCTGTAAATATAGTGACGCAGAAAATATGTGGCGGCTACGTAAATCACTCCGTGGAGAAGCTAAAGAAACTGTGTCATCACTTCTCATCGGGAACACGACCCCGCACACCGTCATGGAAGCGCTCGAACTCCGCTACGGAAAAGCCGAAGTAATAATAAGCAAAATATCATATCAACTTCGGAAAATATCACCACTGACTCAAAATTATCACCAAGAAATTGTTACATTTTCAATTAAAATAAAAAACTTTGTTGCTGCAGTACAAGCACTAAATAAAATTGATTATCTGCGAAGTCCGGAGTTAGTGTCTACAATATTATCAAAATTTCCTAGTGCGCTAATTAACAAATGGGCCGATTACTACAGTGTAAACTCCCACGAAGATAAGCCCAAGCTGGAAATACTCGCAGATTTCTTATTCAACGAAGCGAATAAATTATCTAACGCTGGACTCACACATATACACTGCCAAGGTGACTACAAAAAGAAACCCGAAGATCGTAAACATCACGCTGTTTTGCTAAACGAAAAGGACAGCGCTTCCAGCCAGTGCAAATTTTGTCGAGGCAGCAGTCACAAATTAACTGCCCTCGATTTAAGCGCGCGATGACAAAGGATCGGTGGCGTTATGTACGTACTAACAAACTGTGTCACAAGTGTCTTGTAGCATCCCATAGCCGTGACACTTGCCCGGAGGCTGCCTGTGGCATTAACGAGTGCGCGCTACCCCACCATGCGCTTTTACACTGGAAACGTAACAAATCCGCGAGTGAATCAGTGAATATAAACAATACAAACAGTGATTCCAAAACAGACGATAACAAAATGTGTAATGATAATAACAATGACAATTCGGGACATTCCGCCACAGTTGCCCACGCGTGTGATAGCTCAGAGGCTAGTGTTTTGCTAAAAGTAGTGCCTATAAAAATCCAGGGACCGCAAGGTGCTATAACTACCTACGCGCTCCTTGACGACGGCGCAACCGTCTCGTTGATATCAGCTGATATTGCCGAGCTCGCCGGTCTTGACGGACGTAAACAAACTTTGTGCATTCGTGGTGCGTGGGACTCGGAACTAGTTTGTGACAGTGAAATAATTAACTGTGAAATAATAAGTACGAACAATAATAAGCCTTATAAACTATGTGCTAGAAAAATAAACGAACTGAACTTACCTTTGCAGAAACTATCTGGTGTTAATTATAAACAATATAGACATTTGAAAAATATATGTGAACTTCTACCTTGTGAAAATGTAAAACCGAAAGTGCTTATCGGACAGGACAACTATCATCTAATCGCACCGATTAAAACGATATTAATCAGCAAGAATTCACCATGCGCCACACTAACAAAGTTAGGATGGTGTGTACATGGCGTTTGCCCATTACAAGAAAGCTCTATGTCAAAAGAGTGCGCATTATTGATAAACAATAATTATCAATATGAAGTGAGCGATCGCCTTCCTGATAACGCCTGCCACTGCGTCATCGGTACATCGACATCGTCGGTGACGCACACAGGCGCATGCGAACATGCAACTGGGAACGACCAGCTACACGCACACAAATGTACGACTGCAATGGAATGCGCTTGTTTACAACCTCGTTCGATGCAGAATAGCACGATACACACGGCTCGTGAGAATGACGAGCGCCTTCATGAACTGATAAGAAAATCATTTATGTTTGAGAGTATTGGAGTTAATAATAAACCGAGGCAGAATGAAAACGAGTTAAAGGCCATAAATATAGTTAATAGTATACTGCTGTATTACGTGCCGGCAGATGGGAAGTTGGCCTCCCTTGGAAAAATACTAACGTTTTGATGCCAGATTCTTATTGTAACGCATATCGACGTCTAAAAATTGTGGAGCGAAAAATGTCGTCTGATGATGAATACGCTGCTAGATACAGAGAGCGAGTACAACATTTATTGGACAATAATTATGCTCGACGTGTTGATGAAAATGAACCAAAGAAATATTTAGAACGATTATATTATTTACCCCACTTTGGTGTGGATAATCCTAACAAGAAAAAACTACGCCTTGTATTCGACGCTGCTGTAACCACTGGCGGCCAATCGTTGAACGATTATTTATTGCCAGGACCCAACATGCTGGAATCACTTCTCGGCATTATGTTTCGATTCAGAGAAAAACATATCGGGATAACAGGTGACATTAAAGATATGTTTTTGCGTATAAATATTAGAAAGGAAGATCAACATGCGCTTCGCTTTCTATGGCGCACTGATGATAAAAATATAGAAAAATACGTGATGAATTCATTAATATTTGGTGCTAACTGCGCGCCATTTATTGCGCAACACATCAAAAATAAAAATGCACTTCGTTATGAAACCCAAATGCCGGAGGCAGTTCATGCAATAATAAAAAGTCATTTTAAGGACGACTATATCGACTCTTTCGACAGCGCCGAGGACGCACAGAGAATAGCGAGAGAAGTGACCAATATTCATAGTCAGGGAGGATTCGAGATGCGTAACTGGACATCGAACGCGCTGCATGTTTGTGAAAGTATGCCAAAAGAAACTATGAGTTCCGCTGTAGTGGCGTTTAAAACTGAACAGGCTGACCAAAGTGAGCGTACGCTCGGTCTATTGTGGTACCCAAATACTGATACATTTGGTTTCAATTTATCACTGCATCGTATAAGCCCTAAATTATTAAAAGGTGAAGAACGCCCCACAAAGCGAGAATTGTTACGCATAATTATGTCCTTATTTGATGTATACGGCATGCTCGCACCGTTTACCATTAGAGCCAGAATTCTGATGCAACTTTGTTGGATATCTGACTTAAAATGGGATGAAAAAATACAGGATGCCCATTTTGAAATATTTCAAAAATGGATTTTGGAATTACATAAAATAAAGAATATTAGAATACCAAGATGGTACTTTCGCCAGCCTAACTACAATGCCAATGATGTACAAAAACATGTAATTAGTACTTTGGAATTACATATATTTTGTGATGCCTCGCCGAGCGCTTACGCTGCGGTGGCGTACTATCGTGTCCACATGAATGAAAATCAAAATGTACGCGTGTCATTCATTGCTAGCAAAAGCAGAGTCACACCAATCAAGCCGTGCACTGTACCTAAACTTGAATTACAATCGGCGATCTTGGCATGTCGCTTAGCCGACACTATCCAAAAGGAGCACAGACTGAAGCCGATTAAAAGGTATTTCTGGAGTGATTCGATGACAGTTCTTCATTGGATTAAAAACAAAACGAGAAATTACAACGTTTTCGTCGCAAATCGTCTCGGTGAGATAGACGATTTGACAAGCGCCGATGAGTGGCACTATGTATCCACACATCGCAATATAGCGGACATAGCAACAAAAGACAACTCGTACCAGCTAGAAAAAGAATGTGAATGGTTTCGTGGGCCAAATTTTCTTTACGAAAAGCGTGAAGATTGGTTCGTATCGCCACCTGAAACACAGAAAATTAATGAAGAAAATTTAGAATACATACATAATTTCTATGAATCTGAAAATAGTAGCATACCTATTCCGGATATAAATAAATGTTCGACATGGCTGCGTTTATTGAGATGCACTGCTAACGTGCTGCTATTCACAGATAGATGCAAGAAAAAATATGACTCTGAAATAAATGCAAATATGTTACAGCGAGCAGAGACATTAGTATTACGTCATTCGCAAAGCGAGTCGTTCGGTACAGAGTTGCATTTGATAAGTGTAATGGTTAGCGATTCACCTGAATATCGTTATATATTTATGTAAATAATCAATATTTCTACCATACAAATAATATTCTAAGGACGCAACGTAAACAAAACCTTCTAAAATCTTTTATTCTAAGAAACTAGACATCTGGTTGTTATGATAGTATTGCACGGTCCTAACAATAGTTTTACTGACAAAGGTCCGTAGTTAGACCGTCGCCGTCCGTCGGTGCGTTATAAAAACAATACTATCTAAAGGACTTACTAATTTATTAGACACATTGACATAAATTTATTAGTTGCAACGGGCACACGTGTTTGAGAGTCTTTTCAACGAAGCTAGGACAAAAAACCTTCATCTGGGAAAAACCCGAGAGATAAAGGGGCATAGGGATAGCGTCGGCGACTCGATGTTAAGAACTAAGAGGCTTAGTGAGGCATTCCTGTTTTGAATCCCGAAGAGTTCGGTACAACTAGTGAGAGTTTCGGCATTCTGGGTTTGAGTCCCGGAGAGTTCGGTACTACTAGTGAGAGAGTTTACATAATTCGGGTTTTGATTCCCGGGGGGGGGGGGATTCGGTACGACTAGTTTCGTGAGTCTTATATTAAAAGTCGTTAGAAGTTCTATCTAAGTTAATAGAGTCAGTGACTGAAGCTTCAAGTTGCAACAGTAGCAGTATTTCACGTAAGTGTTTGAAATCATGCAGCGCCAATGCTTGGTGAGTTTATCAACACTTGAGTGATACATATTACTTGTGCAATTATTTAAGTTAGACCATTGTAAGATTATATATGAGTCCTCCATACAATTAGTATAATACTTAACGCGGGTCAGGGCGGAGAGAGGTACATCCGCCAAAGGTGATGTCGGACCTCTAGCGTTTGAGTAATCAACTTTTATAGATAAGTTAGTCATAATACGTGTACACATAAGTGTAAAGTTGGGTGACTGTGGCTCAAACTTCGGCTCTTCTCTTCCGGTCACGTGTGCCGGTGTGCACCTCGCGCGCGAAAACAAGTTGTTAGCTCTTGTTATGAGTTACCGTTACGAATCCGGTTCGAATTGATAACATAACTTCAGCTGGAGATTGGAAAGAGCTGGAGGTGGATTGCCCTCTCTTGTGAAATGGACAGACAGACAGACTGACGTAGTTAGCTTTTCTCTAAAGCTAACTGCCTACAACCAAGGTGTCGAGGGGCACTAGTGTGGGGGGCGTGCTTAAGCTTACTAAGCTAATTTGTGGGTTGAGTGCTATCAGATGTACGATGTGATGGGGTGCTTCTCTTTGCCACACAAGGTTGTAGTGCCTGTCGACATATGCCCTGGATTCGAATCTAGGTTCTTGGTAAATTCCCCCCCTTTTACTCCCGGGAGTTCGGTTTACCATTACAGTTGATGCCGCGTGACCAAGGATTTATGTCATTACATGTACTGATTCACTTCAGTGCAACATAAAAGAACGTTATAATGGGTTACTTCGTAAATAACACAACGTAGAAATTATTTAATAACATTTTATAATATAAATTGATGGATTGACTAGATTGGCCAACTAGTTGCCCCATTTATATCATTTTAAATCGAAATAAATTTGATCTGATCAACTGCTACTTTTAAAATTGCTTCCCTTTATTATTTGCACTCCAAATAAAAAACGCATCTTTAGGTATCGCGAGTGGTTTGCATTTTGTTTGTAATGATGACTGTTTTGCTTGAAACTCTTATGCGAGGCATGTGAATGTGATATGCGTATGCTTATTTGTATGTTTGCAATAGTTGTATGATGCTTAGATTGTGATTGAGCATATGGTGATATTATGTTACTTCCTTAAATGCACTTATGATGTTTATGTTTCTATTTTCATGACGGTTCCTATGCGTGTGTTTTTAAGAGTATTCCTATATTATATGATGCATGGTATTTTTGTTAGTTTGGTTCAGTTGGTCAGATTTAAAGTCGCGGAAATTACGGTTACCTTTGTTAATATTTATTCATAAAATTGTAAAATAACTTTTTCTTTCAACTAGACGATCACACCCATTATAATTTGGTAAATTAATAGATTTGTATCGCTAATATAATTCAAAACTTAACTTAATATGTTTCTTAAGTGGAAAAGGGACGTTGCTAAGAATTTAAAGTGCATATGTCTACAGGTAAACTATTTCAAGTCCAAACATATTTGGCATCCTCAAAACTAGTTAGTAAACAAAAAATTCTTGGAAAGGTTTGGTAGCACTCAATTATGGCAAAAGGGTTTTTTTTGTTTTCTAAATTTCAAACTACTTAAACTGGGGACGTGTAGAAATCTCGTCAGGTTTCAAGTGTGTGCAACGCGCTAATTTAAAATGTCAAACTTATCGTTAAATTATTGATTCTTAAATCTTATGTGAGACTTTAGACATTTTAGATGAGGGACTTAGTTTTATTTTTTTGGGCACTTCAAAGTTATTCAAAAGGGACAAGAGGTTCTCACATTACACTTACGCATGTGCAACACTTAAATAAAAAATAGGACAGACACAATATAAAAAAGGGAACAGTTTATTACCATCTTTAGAATTTCAAGATAGATCTCTCATAAATACTTGAACAACACAATGTGGTGTTAAATTGTTATGGGTTCATATTCGAAACGGCAATTTTAGAATGTTAGGTACCTAAATATAAAAATGATTTTATTGCAAAATAGGACGGATACTTGCGCGCTTTTGTTAACAATTCCAGGACCATAAAACATCTGTCACGGGTGCATGGGTACCTGGTGCTGAGGGCAAGCAACTGTGAGTAAGGCGCGAAGTTTAGCGGCTGGTTTAAGTGAGAAAAAGGAGACATTGGGCAACGCTGACGTCACTGATCATCTTATACAGAGCTAAGTATTTTTATTTAATTATCGCCAATCTTGTAAACTTTCGAGTTTGTACATATCCAAGCTATGAAGGGATAAGAATAGCAGAAGAAGGGTTTATGTATTTTAAAGCATTTAATTCTTTAAGCCTAAGTTTGTATTGTATGTATGGGGCGCCCCGATGAAAGAAGAAGAATGTCTCAAGTGAGAAAGTTCATACTGGAGCAGCTAAACCTTTTAATATTCTATGCCAAATATTACAACTGCAATATACGAAATAGGACCCTGAAAGGTCTGAGGGGGGCATCAAAGCCCTTGAACTAGGAAGATGATAATCTTATAAGATTGCTGTTAAAATTCGAAATAGCTATACCCTGCACGTGATTTGACAAGAATATTTAATATTAAATGGACCATGAAGAGTCTGAGGGGGGCATCGAAGCCTTTAAACTAGTAGGCCGATAATATAATAAGATTGTCCTATTAGTTCCAATAAGCAGTGTCCTGCACGTGATCTTACAAGAATATTTAGGATAAATTGTAATGAAAATGTGTGCGAACTGTTTCAGAGATTTATATAATGAATATGGAGAAGCTGCCAGCCGATTCGAATAGAAAACTTCGTCGCCGGCGAGTTTTCCAGAACCGACTTCTCCAAGTCTTCTGAGGGTTGAGTACGCTAGCCAGTCCAGGTATCACAAACGTAGAAGATTTCTGGTATGTACAATTCCATTCTAAGCATGGGCAGTACTTTAAATTGCATAACCAGGTATCGCAGGTTTTATTACGGTTGTTTTGATTTCTCGGACATGCAATTAGGGCTAGTTAATCTCTAAAAAGAAGAATATCATGAAGCCATGATTTTATTTTACCATTAAAATCTCTGTATTTTCTGTTATGTACATTTCTATTCCGCATATGAATAGATAATTTTAATACGTAATCAGTAATTTTCAATATCATTTATTGAAAGGCTATCTTCAATAAATGATATAGGACCATAATATCATATTAAAGTAATGATATTATGGTCCTATATTTCACTGTTAAATTAACACAAGCATTGTAAATTTCTAGTACAGGGTACTATTTCTTTTGCACATAGGTTAAATATTTGACCGCGTAACTATTAGTCGTGTTAATTTTATATACAGCTTGATGTTTATTCTTTATGAGCAATTTGAATGAATTTGCGATGAGAATAATGTCTGTGTTTAATATATCGCTAACAGAAAGAATAGTTTCAACCTTTGTTGGCCAATTAAACTGCAGACTTATTCATAATTTGAATGAATTACACAATTTGTATTTCTGACTATACCATAGAAGAGTATCAGAAAAACTTGATACAACAATATAAGTTTTACTTCAGTTCTAGAATCCTACAGTGAAAAATCATATACCAGCTAACAATCTAGTATTTGATTTATCAGAGGGGGGAATGTAATGGTTAGCGATTCACCTGAATATCGTTATATATTTATGTAAATAATCAATATTTCTACCATACAAATAATATTCTAAGGACGCAACGTAAACAAAACCTTCTAAAATCTTTTATTCTAAGAAACTAGACATCTGGTTGTTATGATAGTATTGCACGGTCCTAACAATAGTTTTACTGACAAAGGTCCGTAGTTAGACCGTCGCCGTCCGTCGGTGCGTTATAAAAACAATACTATCTAAAGGACTTACTAATTTATTAGACACATTGACATAAATTTATTAGTTGCAACGGGCACACGTGTTTGAGAGTCTTTTCAACGAAGCTAGGACAAAAAACCTTCATCTGGGAAAAACCCGAGAGATAAAGGGGCATAGGGATAGCGTCGGCGACTCGATGTTAAGAACTAAGAGGCTTAGTGAGGCATTCCTGTTTTGAATCCCGAAGAGTTCGGTACAACTAGTGAGAGTTTCGGCATTCTGGGTTTGAGTCCCGGAGAGTTCGGTACTACTAGTGAGAGAGTTTACATAATTCGGGTTTTGATTCCCGGGGGGGGGGGGGATTCGGTACGACTAGTTTCGTGAGTCTTATATTAAAAGTCGTTAGAAGTTCTATCTAAGTTAATAGAGTCAGTGACTGAAGCTTCAAGTTGCAACAGTAGCAGTATTTCACGTAAGTGTTTGAAATCATGCAGCGCCAATGCTTGGTGAGTTTATCAACACTTGAGTGATACATATTACTTGTGCAATTATTTAAGTTAGACCATTGTAAGATTATATATGAGTCCTCCATACAATTAGTATAATACTTAACGCGGGTCAGGGCGGAGAGAGGTACATCCGCCAAAGGTGATGTCGGACCTCTAGCGTTTGAGTAATCAACTTTTATAGATAAGTTAGTCATAATACGTGTACACATAAGTGTAAAGTTGGGTGACTGTGGCTCAAACTTCGGCTCTTCTCTTCCGGTCACGTGTGCCGGTGTGCACCTCGCGCGCGAAAACAAGTTGTTAGCTCTTGTTATGAGTTACCGTTACGAATCCGGTTCGAATTGATAACATAACTTCAGCTGGAGATTGGAAAGAGCTGGAGGTGGATTGCCCTCTCTTGTGAAATGGACAGACAGACAGACTGACGTAGTTAGCTTTTCTCTAAAGCTAACTGCCTACAACCAAGGTGTCGAGGGGCACTAGTGTGGGGGGCGTGCTTAAGCTTACTAAGCTAATTTGTGGGTTGAGTGCTATCAGATGTACGATGTGATGGGGTGCTTCTCTTTGCCACACAAGGTTGTAGTGCCTGTCGACATATGCCCTGGATTCGAATCTAGGTTCTTGGTAAATTCCCCCCCTTTTACTCCCGGGAGTTCGGTTTACCATTACAATAAGTAATAATAAAACAGTATTAAACGAATCGGGTCTACTGCGAGTTGGAGGAAGAATAGGAGTCGCTTCGGGTGTGACGACGCAGATAAAAAAACCCATAATATTAGATGGACGTCACCCCATAGCAAAAATGATTGCTATATTTTACCACAACAGATGTGCGCACGGTAACAATGAAACTGTAGTTAATGAATTAAGACAAAAATATTGGCTACTGAACCTGAGACCCACGGTACGCTCGATTGCTTCAAAATGTTTATTCTGCCGAATAAGAAAGGCTAGACCCTTACCACCACGTATGGCTGACTTACCCGAAGCTAGATTGGCGCATAATGTGCGCCCATTTACACACTGTGGTGTAGACTTATTCGGCCCGATGGAAATCACAGTGGGTCGCCGAAGAGAACGTCGATATGGCGTATTGTTTACCTGTATGACAATTCGAGCAATACATATTGAGATAGTGCCGTCCCTGACTACTGACTCATTTATAATGTCATTGAGACGCATGGCGGCGAGAAGAGGGTGGCCACAATATATGTACTCAGATAACGGTACCAATTTCCGTGGCGCGGAGGCTGAATTAAAACACTCTTATAAAGAATTAAATCAAAAAATAATAAATGAGGAGATGAGTAACCGTGGCGTGACGTGGACTTTTAATAGCCCTATTAGCCCCTATAAGGGCGGAGCTTGGGAGCGCCTCTTAAGAAGTGTAAAGACCACCTTAAGAGTTGTGCTGAAGGAAAGGGCGCCGCGTGAAGAGACATTAACCACCTTACTCACCGAAGTCGAAAATATTGTAAACAGCCGACCATTAACACATGTCTCAGTGGACCCCGGAGACTTGGAGGCCCTAACTCCAAACCATTTCATTTTCGGTTCGAGTTCAAACTTAGCGGTGCCCGGAGTTTTTGATGACGGCGACCTCTACCTACGAAAAAATGTGGCGAACAGCACAGAGGCTTACAGATTCTGGAAGCGATGGGTCCGGGAAATTCTACCCACGCTCATACCTAGACAGAAGTGGTATGAAGAAAACAACGGTCTTAAGCTGAACGATGTGGTTATAGTTGTTGACCCTAGTCAGCCGCGTAACACTTGGCCAAAAGGGATTGTCGAGAAGATTTATCCTGGAAGAGACGGTCGCATACGCACAGTTGATGTAAGGACGAAGACTGGAGTATTTACCAGACCCGTAACTCGCTTGGCCCTACTTCCATTGTTAGATTAGTGACATTGAAATGTCACTGGGCGGAGAATTGTAGACGACGTGCCTCGCGACGTTTTATACCTAAACCTGAAACTTAAAACAATAGTAATAAATTAGTAAAGTAAATATAAAAATACACAACATTTCTTAAAATATAAAAATAATAAGTAAATAAATATAATTAAATGTGTTTGGCCATATATGTAATCATATAGAAATATAATACTTACCTTTGTACTTACCTTTGTACTTACCTTTACATACAAATAAATGCATGATATTACTTGCAGGCACACTGCTGTCTTTAGGCGCTTAGCAATTGAAGATGTCGCCACCGGACTAGCCAGTCGCCATTAGAAGTTTTCGCGGTGAACGCACATCTCACAGCGTTGTGCGCGCATTTAATATCTTTTCGCAAGTTTAATTGTTGTTATCCTTTGTTCCGACGAACTACTACACTCCACGCTTACCTACATCCGTAACAATACATATATACACGACTACCTACATATATATAATCATTAAATAATAATAATAATACATGAAGAAATAAAAATCAATTAAAACATCAGATTGTTTTAGGAGGTTTTATTTGTTTACATTACACGAAATTGATATATTTTATTGATATAATTTCACGAAATTGATATTTTTTAAAATTCGAACGCATGCTGCTTCTTTTATATGGTTGATCATTGCATGGCTTTAAGTCTCGCTCACGACCTCAGTTTACGAGCAGAACCGTCACTTTTTGGTACTTTTAATTTAGTTTTAGATTACTGAATAATTTATTTAAATTTTGATTGATTATTTTTCAGAACTATAAAGAAACTATCTATTGCTTTAATTAAATCATACAAAAAATTTAAAAGCAGCACGTAGTAGTAATTGTGCCCCGTGGATTGCGATAAGCCTACCCCCTATGGTATAGTGTTGTACACCTCTGTCACACCCTTAAGTTATTAAACTATACGTATAAAACAATATATAATGGCTATAATTAGTCTTCAAAATATTTCCAATACATAAGTCTAACAATAATAATAATGTAATTTTTGACTAGAAGTTTCTATCTAAATCATACGATTATGCACATATACAAACAGAATTTGCCATCCACTCGTACTACAGTTAGACTTTCTAAATAAAATTACAGAAAAAACAATAGTGCAAATTGCCGCTCAATTCAATATAATATTTGCAGTAATTGGTAGAATAGTTTTCACAAGTTTCGAGTGGGTACGAATTTATTCGAAAAAGCTACCATTCAAAGCTGAGAAATCTATGAATTCGCTTGATTGCTTTAGCTTTTAATTTTTTCTGCCCAGGCCACAAAAAGTTCTACACCAACTTTTTTCAATCAAATGAAAAAAACCCTTGTATCTAAAATTAATTAATCAAGACTACTTGTATAGGTCGCGTCATGTAAAAAGAACGCTGGCGGTCAAGCTGCGCATTAGGCGATTTTTCGATATTCGTTCTCAAAATACCATCGCGCACAAAAGTTTTTATTTACGAAATGGTTTTACACAGAAAAGTGAGAAAAATGATTTATGACGTATATTGTTTTATGAAGAGAGAGGCTGATAATAATGCAGTTGATAATTTAAAACAATGTATGAAACGGACCGCAGTGGCAACAAAATGTTCTGAGCCTAGAGTGAGACGAATTGTAAAAGGTTCAAAAGATTCAGAATTCCTTACTGTCTTCGGAACTCCCGGCAAAAATAAAAGAATCAAACAAAATCCAATAACAGATATTGACAACTTTGACCAGGGTGTTATAAAAAGAATCATCCAAAATTTCCACGTCACTGAAAAAGAATTGCCTACCATAGGCAAGTTGCGAAGACCGCGTCCTTATCTGGTTTTCACGTCACCAACGACGACTTAATGGAAGGAGTATCAATATTACTTTAATTTTTTGTAATTAGATTAAACATTTTAAACTAAATTAAACATCTTTTAAATTCTATTTAATGATATTTTACCTAATAAATTTTGCAATGTACTTCCTGAAAACCAATATACGAAGCCTCGAGCGACGGCTAGTTCAAAAATAAAACAATAGGTAACAACACTCGCGTACGAAAGTACTAGCACTTTCGTGCGCGAGTGTACCAATGCGCAAACACCCCCTCCACCACTTTCTTCCAGCGTTCTTTTTACGTGACGCGACCTATACAAAACAATCTTGTTAAAAATAGAGACAGCACATTTTTTTCATTTACTGAAAAGTATATTCAACAGTCGTTTTTGACCTGCTTTAATCAGAAATTAGGATCAAGGGCATCCTGTATTTATGTACCTACTACCTACGGCTAAATGACATTAAATAACCATTCTAACCAACTACTAAAAATATAATATAAAAAAGAACTTTAATTACAAAAAATGCACTCAAAAGTAAGAAATACTTAGGTAATAATCAACGTCCAACCTCGTCGTTGTCTCAAATCGGTTCGAGCGTCTCGATTATTCGGGGCACAAACACGAAAAAAAAACAATCGTGATTGAAACCTCCTCTATTTTTTTGAACTCGGTTAAAAACGGACATCATGCTTACAGCATTTAGTTTAGTTAGGACAACAAAATTAAGTTTTGCATGCGTGACAAGAAGTCGGGAGAAGTTGAAGTCTTTGTAGGTAGTTAAGGTGCCTTTTTCGTGCTACTCAGTGTGTTAGGTAACAAAAGTACTCAAAGACCCATCTAATTTATTAAAACAGAAAACAAAGTAGAATAAATTGCCGACTCGTAGTTAAAACTTTGTTTCCTCGTGTAATGAATACGACTACGCATTTTGTGCCTAGCTATATCATGGTATATTTCCCATTACACTCATTTAGCAATTTTTTTAATTTACCTACATTTTGCTAGTTGCGTTAAGTTTTTTTGTTTATAAATTGTGTTAAATCGTTTTTAGTAGGTACATACATTCAATATTTACCACATACCTATTAATTAATAATAATACGTGTGCGTCATTTAATGTTAAATAATATAGAATTTCCTTCTTTGAAGTCAGAAAGATTACAACCTAGTGAAATAAAACAACGTTACGCTGCCAGGTTGTTTACGTAACAATAGGTCATCGAAATCGAATTAATTCAGAATTTAAACCTTTAATATTTTAGTACCGCTACGACCAATAGATGGCGTTGGCGTCGAAATTGATAGCGATGTGGTTCCGTTACCGGCTTTTGTATAAGAGAAAATAATATTTTATAGTATTGATGAGCAGAAAACTAGTAACACGTCTGATCGTTTACTTTAAGCGATTAATATTCCAAACCAGTGTTAGATTACGTCGACCCCCGTATATATGCATTTCTTCATACAAACATATTCTTCTAGTTTCTTCCTGGGTAATAATAGCTCTAGAGGAATCAAGTTATTTTTATAAAATAGAGGTCGACTGTGGGCATGTCTGTTTCCTAATTTGTAACAAAAACTAAACACCATAAAAGTTGGTTTTGGCTTTTATTAAAAACAACTACACGATAACAATTAAAAAATAATTGTATCGTATCATCTGCAACGTAGACGTATTTGTAAGGACGCGTTATTGTGATACGGAAAGCAATAAGGTAGAGCTTTGTCGTTACTCCGCACACCTGCACTTTTATGTAGTGCAAGTGTTACCCGTAATGTGCTTGAAAATAGCGGCAAAATTGTTACTTCCATGAACTGTAAAAATATAAAATGAAAGCAGCTTACTAGCCGACACTCTCCTACTAAAATAGATTGCTTCGCTTTGAGAGGAAATTTAAGAAGAAAACAGTTACTTCTATTTATCTTTTAGTTACGTTTGTCATCACCCTAGTCTGGTATCGCAATAGAAATAAAAAAATCAAGAAATCAAATTATTTATTTCCATAGGCCCCAAGGGGCGCTTGAACACGTCAAAACAAACATCAAAATACAAAAAATATAAAATTTAAATAAAACTTACCTATTTTTATTAAAACTGACGTGAGTTTGTAGCATTATTCAAATTATGAAATACGGGTGTTACTCACGTAATGTTGGTCTATTTACGTCGCGCCTGAGTCGCTGGCTGCGACTCAGGCGCGACGTATCGCACTCTCATGATAATGCCTAAACGTATAGGCGAAACCGCGGTCGACTAAATAGACCAACATTACGTGAGTAACACCCGTATTTCATAATTTGAATAAAACTCACCTAATTAAATTATAATACTTATTGCGATAAATGATTTGACGACGAGCTTATAATGACTTAAATTTAAATAAAATAATATCTTAATTAAAATCATTTCGAGTACCAACTCTGATGGTCATCATGAGAAGAGCTGGTGAGAAACTCATATATTTATGATTGATGTTGTGGCTTATAATAATTAAAATTTTGTTATTATTTACATTTTGAAGTATCGTCCAAACAATATATTGCACTTATTTTTGATTATTTTTATAGCATTTAGCTATGCTCAGCAAATTTTACTATCACGAAATGACGTAACATACAGTTGAGAAATTTAGGGTCTTGGCAAGAGGCTACCGTAGCTGGTTGGTTAAAGCGGCTGCCCAGAAGGCCGCAAGTTCAAATCCAGCCGGTCCCATAATTATTTTAACTGTTTCTTACTATAATATAAAGTTTGGTGCTCAGACAATATCTATAGTTGTGTAGAGGAACAGGGTGTGATGTTCCACCACCACAAAGGGAGGATCCTCCGACCAGGCTCGGTGGTGTTGCCTGGCGGACAGCTGTCCAACGGTAGCGTATTGGAAGTGGTATTAATAGTCACTTACTGTGAAAATTTCGTTATCGCGATTCAGCGCTCTTTGACAGTTGTCACGTGTGTGTAACTACTTATGTGCGGATACCGCCACAGTTGGTTATTGGTGGCAAAGCTGTACAAAGGAAAACAGTAACATTTTGCCCGCGGCTTATCTAGTGCAGGAAACCAATGCAAATCCTTTTTACCCTATTAAGACTTGGAATCCGATATATCTTTTAGTTTTCCTTGTATAACAAAAAGGAACTCTGTTTCGCTACCTCCAAAACACACAATAAGCTTGTTGGCCAGTACTTGACCGGAAATATTATTTTGAATGTATTTTCTTTGTTTATTTTCCTCGAATAATGAACTGGTATAAGCATTTACGAGAAAGCTAATATCAATGGATTGACTGACTTGATACAAATACAAGAATAATAATATTAACATAATAATATATATTACTCTTCGAGTCGTTGCCCAATTATAAATTAATGCCTAGTCGGTTGAATTGTTAGTAAAGTAAAGTAAAGTAATTATTTATTTGCCATAACATGTGTATACATACTGATGTTCTTGAAGATAGTGCTCAAAAATTTAAAATAATAAAAATGTCTAGCACTGACTTCAAGATTTAACCGACTTCTTGTATTATATTGTGATTTATTGGCTTTTCTTAAAGTCGGTTTAATTTTTTTTAGAAATATCAAATCAAGCATATCAAATACCTTACCAAGAGGAAAGATTATTAGAATTTGAGAATGAAGTGGACTTAATCATCATAACATCTATCTTCTCAAAGTTCAAAAATTGCCTTGGATTCAAGTCACAGAATATTATTTCGCTGGTTAAAACAATCCATATCAAATCAAATCTTTTCACCGTTGCACGTTCGTTGCTAAATCTTGATATAAACGCCAAATTTTCTCTTTTTGAAGTCATAATAAGATTGATTACTCATTTATATGTTGCGAATTGTTGCATTTAAATATACAGATCGATAGAGATAAGTAATATACTTAATATACTTAATATTGTAATTAGTATAATTTAGTATTATTTATGATTTATTTTATATCATTTTTTGTAATGTTTTGACGTGTTCAAGCCTCCTGGGGCCTATGAAAATAAATGATTTGAATTTGAATTTGAATTTGAATTTATGGGTTCTTTGTTAATGTCGATACCTTAGGTATGTTGTTTTTGGTTTAAACCTCAAAAGAACCCATAAATTCAAATTCAAATTCAAATTCAAATCATTTATTTAAACTACGTGACAAAATTTGAATAGCAAATTACAAAAAAACTTACAAATCACAATGTTTAAGAACGCATTTATAGTACTGTCTGTTTCATGTCTAGTCACGTGTTCACAGTTTCTTATTTTCTATCTAGTTTTGCCATATTTTCAACTTGTCAGTTTTGCCGTATTTTCGCCTTGCCCGTTTTGTCGTATTGCCAATTATTTTTGAGATGTGCTATCAGACATGAGACTGACTGGCGCTAATCTCAAAGTCCAAAGCGAGGAATCATTGAATTGAGATTCATGTACCAACGCCCTATGTTTCATGTTTATATAGGTGTTTTTATTTAGTTATAATTAAGTATGCTCATTACAAGAATTAAGTGTAAAACTGAAGCTTCTATCAAATTAGTTGTTAAAATAGGTATTGGATATATAGGTTTACTTTTAGTTGGCAATATTTCAGTATTTTGCTATTGTTTTCATTAATTATCTGAATTGAGCATTAAACTGGCCAATTTTTAAAGAGTCAACAAAGTCAACTGTGATGGTTTTTCTATGGTCAAAGGTATTATATTTTTACACCTCCATTTTACTCAAATGAATTCCCCGAATTTGTATCACAAAAAGTTTTATTTCCTATATATTCCACGGCATCTCTCACTTCCCTAGTGGCACTTATCGTCATGCATTGATTCTGTTATGAGTACAAGTAATTTAAAAATTAAAAAAGAAATGTCGATAATAATAAGTTCGGTAGTACGGAACCATGGTAAATCAGTACTCCATCGCCATCGCAAGTTTTGCATAGAATATTCATCAATTCCCCAGTAACAAGTTGCTGTAATAACAAAACAACTGACGTACTTACCAAAAGTTCTCTTGCAACATATTTTAATACGTTCACACATGAATGCATTGCACTAAAGTCATGTAGTATTTAAAGAGCTAGTCATAAAGTGGGCTTATATGACTTTCAAGAGGAACATTTTGTGCGGGCTTCGTAGCGAATTTTACTTGAGATGCAGTTTCTAGTCCTACTCCAAAATAGCTTCTAACAAGTTAAAATGTAACATTTGTAGTTTAGTACTTAGTTTTTGTTATCTTTATCAGAGCATACGAAAAAATCAAAGACAGTAATAATAATATTGATTCCTTTATATTAATCTGCCAAAATAATATTCGAAATAGGGCCCACTCTTTATGTATAAAAATATCCCACAGATAGTTTATACGACACGTTGTCGAAATGCTGGTATATATTTTGGTCATCGAATCAGCATTACCATCCTACATTTTAAATAGTTTATTTTTATTTTAGTTTGTTTTGTTTTTTTAATGTTTTAATTTCTATGGATATAAAATAAACTGAGCTAATCGAATGTACCAGAACACTAAAACCGTCTTGGTATCGAAACTATGTAATGGAAGATGTTGAGATGCTGCCAAACCATTTACACCCATTTGTGGTGACCCTACCGTCATTGCCACCGGTTTTACGGACCATTATCTTAATGTTAATATAGATGTAAGATACTTGGTCATGCTATTAAAACTAAAGATACACAAGTGCGAAGACTTACATATTATTTTAGACCTACACTCTTTTAACTTTTTACTAATTATTTGTATAGTATTTAGCTATGCTTAGCAAATTATACTAAGAAACAGTTGTATGAACGTGACGTCAGGGAATGAAGTAACGACGAAAAGCTAGTGAGAAACTCATATATATATGATTGATTAGTTACTTTGATGTTGTAGCTCATAACAATTAAAATTATGTTATTATTTACATTCTAAAGTATCGTCCAAACAATATAAAGCATTTATTATTGATTATTTTTATAGCATTTAGCTATGCTCAGCAAATTTTACTATCACGAAATGACGTAACATAAAGATGAGAAATTTCGGGTCCTGGCAAGTGGCGACCGTAGCTGGTTGGTTAAAGCGACTGCCTGGTGTGCAGAAGGTCGCAGGTTCAAATCCTGCCGGTCTCATATTTTTTTTAACTGCTTTTTACCTATACCCTTAGTCCTATTAATAGGTTCTTTAATTATGTAAAACAATAGATAACAATATTCATTTGTGACTTATCCGTTTTTGAAATTACTGGTGTTTTGGGTTTTTGTTTTTAAAGCTGATATGTCCTTGATCGGAATAGATCAACAACACCTGAAAAAAACGGGTATTGCTTATTATTAAAAAGCTGTATTTGACTACGTTTACTTATTAATTTTATATTATTTATTATTTCTTGACATTGAATTATTTATCATTCGACTTAAATTTTAAATGTATTATCTTTAGATTAATGATTGCTATTCATCAGTGTAATATAGGTTATGTTTTTCAGACACAATGTAAATTGTTATTGAAATAAATAAATGAATGAAATGTTCATTTTTTTGCGGATGTTTCATAACTCTACGTAGACCAGTCAGTTTTTATTTCCTTTCTAAAAATTTAAGCAAATAAATGTTGCCACGGTCAATAAAATTAAATGTCTAACACGTGTTAGGACATGGCATCGGTCTGTTGTAAATTTTTAAAATTTTTAATTTTTTAGTAAATAGCTTGTGGTAAAATAACAATGAGAAAACGGTTTCTAACAATAATTGCTAACATTTCGCGGATTCCTGAGAACGGAGGTGCTGCACCAAGAATAAAAATTAACATTTCTATCTCTGCCAAGACATAGCTTTCCTAGTTGGCTCATTTCCCAATGTGCAATTTGGCACATACAGTTTTAAACCACAAATTAGAATTTTTTAATGTTTGTGCAAAAATTTTTAGCGTTCTTCATATTAAGTAAAAACCAATATGTTAGACATTTTTCTCAATGCATAGTATATTCGGTACAATATTCTGTCCGTATTTCTATACAACATTCTGTTGCGTCGTCAGTCGAGACGTTTCTGAAGATATTTCAAAACAAAGAGCGCTTTAATGTTTTCTACTAAATGGGTGCGCTTTGTTTCTCATACATTTTTTTTTTGATAAAATAGCAAGTCCGATTGCTATAATAACATTTTTCTTCATAATGATCGTTCTTCATTCTTATTTTTATTCTTATTATCGGCAGTCATACTCGTCATAATTCATAAATTTATATTTCATACACGTCGTTTATCTTAATTTTGCTGTTCATATTATAAATTTTTCCTAATGATCGATACTCCTAATAATTTTTATTCATTATCTACATTTGTTATAACTAATATTTTTTTATGAAGTTCTTTATCACTAATGTTATTCATCCACTTTATTGAAATTTATAGTGGCATTGGATCTTATAACAAATTGTAAATTACACCAAACAATTTTAAGATAATAAAGCACTAATTTGTCTCGACATAAAACATAACATTACAAATAATAATTTAATACTAGAAAAGTAGGTTAGGTTAGGTTAAAACTGCGATCAAACAATAGAAACATTTTTTTTAATACAAAACGAGAACTTTCTACCAACCAAGTTAACATTATTTGGGTAAAGACAGAATTCCCCTTTTTTTACATAAATATTAAAATAACCAATTAAAATAAGCCATTAAGATTACGCCGCCATGTAAGTTTTATATACGAAAAGTATTTGAATTAATAAAAATGAAAAATATCATCTTAGTAACGACATTATGAATAAAAAAAGTAGGTATGACCAATAACTGCTAGGAAGAAAACGTTTATGAAGAAAAAAAAATTGAAACAATACTTGGTACCAACGATTTTATGAACAAAAAAATATGAAAAAAAAAAGTTAGAAGAACGATAATTATGAAAAAAACATGAAGAAAAATGTTATGAATTGCGATATGGATCTCTACTAAATTAAAATTAAAAGATAACGGCTTACTTTAATGTTCAAATTGGAGCACTTTAAACTTCTAACTGTAATCAAAGCTCCTATTAAGATATATTTTTATTAAAATAAAAAAGCAACAGACATAAATTCTGTTTTAGGTAAAACAGCTTTTAAAGCGATTTAATTAAAGTTGAAGGTTAAGTGCACTCCGCGTCGTGAATTTTAATTCTGTTAATTGCCCTGAAACAGTTATTGTTATTATTAAAAAATCTAAAGAGCTCTTATTTTATTTACGATTGCATTGTTATTTGTTTTTAAACTTTTTTATAAAACCTTCTTTTAAAGAATTTCAAGAGGTCCATCTAATCCAGATCCAAAAAACGAACCACTGGGTTGTCATCAAACCTTGTGGTGCGAACCGACCTATTCAAAAAGAGTCTTGGGTTGTTCGCACCACTCGACGACAGTGGTGCGAACGGACCCATTCAAAAAAAGGCGATCCATACCGCGGTGCGAACGCCTTGTGGTATGAAAACCCCCAGTACCCGGCTGATTAAAAAGAAATGTATAAATATTTGCTTTTTATGTGATAACTATCTTTTGTTCGCGACTTCGCGTGGCATTTGTTGTATTAAGTAATATATAATAGCTGCTTCCGCGCTTTGACTCGCGTTATACCCTTATACCCTACTGCTCCTCTCTCGTGGATTTAAGCGTAATGAGAAATAAACTTAAAAAAAAAATGTGTAAAAAAATAAAAAAATCGATCAGTAGTAGCCACAGAAATCTTAATAATAAGGCAATAGAAATGTCAAAGACGCGTGACCTTGTCGCCGCGCATCTGTCTAGTCAAACACAAGTGCGAGTTGAGGAATTGTCGTCTTAATGTCATCGCAAAAAGAATAATTTTGTTTGCAGGAATACAAGCGCATGAGTCTAATCGAACACAAGTGCGAGTTGAGGAATTGTCGTCTTAATGTCATCGCCAAAAAGAATAATTTTGTTTGCAGGAATACAAAAAGTGGTATTTGAAAAACGGCGACATGCGTCCCAGTGTTAAAAGATAGTCGATAGCATTTCTATTGACTAGTTATTAAGATTTCTATGGTAGTAGCCGAAATTTGCGCTATCAAACAAACAAATTAACGTTTCCCCGCGAACATAGCCTATGCTACGCGCCTTGTAGTCAGTCACCCGCTTCTAAACTTGTATCAAAATAAGTTTAACCGTTAAAAAATAGGCCGATACAGACAGACAGACAAACTGGATTCCATTCATGCAGGTAATATCTAGCACCATTAAATAAAAACACTGTATTTTAAAATTAAAAACAGATACTTCTTAACTTAATATTTGTACAAGTTCCATATGCGATACATCTATATAATAATATAGATAGATATATAGATAGAATAAACTTGATTGCACACCAAAAAATAAGACACATTAAAGAACATAATTTAACATTGACATGTACAATGGGCGGCCTTATCGCTTAAAAGCAATATCTTACAGGCAACCTATCTATATATTTACTAGCCGCATGCAGTTTTCCACGCCAGTAGTTCGCGCCAGTGGCAGAGAGCTCTCCTACGTACTCCTTGCTGGAATTCTCATGTGCTACCTCGTGACCTTTGCGCTGGTGTTCCGGCCGACTGATATACTCTGAAAAAACCATGCGAATGTAACCCGCGTCGTGAAAATTGATTTTGTTTTTATTGCCTGCTGTATACAATTTGATGACTAGGAATTTAGTTTTTGATCTATTTAGATATTTATTTCAAAACTTATATCTTTGCAAAAAAATGTTTTCCAGTTTCCAACATATAGTAACATCACGCCTATGTTACCAAGAAGGAGGTGCAAAGGTGTACAACATCCACACTTCACCTGTTATGTTTAGGTCCCATGGGATAGAGGGTGACCCTATCGCCATCCACCGGGCTCAGTTCCAACTCTGTGATGTGAATTTTCTGACGGAACGTTCACAAATAAAACTTTGCCCCACCCGGCAATCAAACCCGAGACCTCGCGGTGGAAGCGCATACGCTAACCACTAGACTATCGAGGCAATTTTCAAGGCGAATTTCTATCCAATGGTCCCAATGACAAGGCCAAATATACACATTCACTCACACAAGCACACCCAGTCTCAGAACAAATCTTTGCTAATCACACAAAGATTTGTCTCATGTGGGGATCGAACCCACAACACCAGTGCAGTGGAGAGCGGCGACCGCTTAAACCGCTACACCACACGTGCAGACAATACCTATTATATACAGTGCACCGTCCAGGTCTTATCATGGACATAACAATTTGTTATCAAAGTCCAATTTTAAAGTTTGCGCTGAACATAGCTTAGTGGTTAAAAGTTAGCGCGGGCCCGGTGATAGACAGCTAAAGTTAGAGCTAACTACAAAATTGCCTGAACTCCTTTCATTATGCCACGTCGTCTAGTATTTACATAATTTCAGTTTGTCTTTCATGAATATTCAATTTCTTAACCGAGCTTTAGTTAAAGTCATAACTGTATCTGCCAGAAAAGTAATAGTTAAATTGTTTTAGTTGTAATTATATAGACTGCCTCGATGGTTAAGTGGTTATTTTTTTAATTTTATTTTTTATTTTTTTTGATATATGAAAGAAAGAAGAAAGAAAATTATTTTTTATTTTCTTACATAACTAACATATATATACAGCAAAAAAAACAGGTAAACAATAAACAAATATGTAAGAAAACAGTGGCGGTTGCTCAGCTTTAATGCTGTGGAGTCTTGCATTTCTGCAAAACTTTCACAGCGCTGATTTTCAGCAACCACCACGGTTGACGGCACGAACAGAAAACAGGTACAGTAACATATAAAGAGACAGTGACGTAAAATTAAATTAAGCTAAGTTCGAGAAAACACAAAAATATACACTTAAAAGAATAGGTACATTATACGAGAGAATAATATATAATAAATAATAAAACATAAATTAGGTTATAAATACATGCTTAGAAAATTATAATTTTATAATATATGGTTACAAAGTAGTTACACAGACGGCAAGAAAAAAAAAAAAAGAAAACAAAACAAATAAAAATAGTAAATTTAAAACAATTATTATCTAGATATTATCTAACTAAACTAATCATAATATAATAAACATAAAAAATATACGGATGGCGCTAGTATCGCCTTGCGCTGGCGACGCGACGACAGTTGGTACACTGTTTATGGCCTGCCTGACCAATCACAGTGAATGTCAGTTTAACGCTTAATTGTCTTTTCCGGTTAAAATACTTCGCATTCTTTGCAGTGTTGAAATAATATCAAAGAATTTGTAAACAAGAGAAAAAAAAAAAAAAAAATGTGATTGTATTTTGTGTATTGAGTTTTGTGCTGTAAGTAAAGAGTTGTGATGTTGTAAAATATACTTTATTGTGGTGTGATCGTCGTGTGAAGATGTGTTATTTAATTTTTCAAGCGGAGCGTCCTTTTTGTGGAGATGGAACATTTTTTGTTGTACGAATAGAGGTAAGAAATTCAAATTGTGTATTGTAGAATATTAGAATTGTATAATAAATTAGTTGAAACTCTTTTATCCTGGGGATAAAATGCCAACGTTATTTCTATATAGCATTATTTGTTTGTACCTTTTCTGTAACACAACGCCATCTTTGGTGTGTTTATTCGCGTTTATTCATAAAAATAAACTGAAAACACATCCATAATCATGAGTGACGAAGAGTTACTATTAGGTCAGTTTGATTGTATCATTTAAAATTATAGGTATTGAAAAATTAATAATTGTATCAAATTAGCTAAGTACTAAAAATATATGAGAACAGAAATAAAAAATATTATATTATTATGAAATAATAATATATAGACTGTATGTGCAATTATATTATAATGGAATATATTTAAAAAATGGATAATATTATTATTGATTAATTAATTATTAAATGTATATATAATAATATTATACTAACAAATTACTAAAGTCATGCTTTCATTATCCTATGATGCTTTTCAGGTTGGTGAGCAGAAATGAAAAATAAAACTGAGTCTGTCTGTGCAGATAGCAGCAGAAAAAACAAACTAAGAGCCATGAAACTGGAGTGTGTCACATCCCATACTAATAGTCAATAACCTGTTGGTAAGCATAATTACTTGAAATGAATACAATTCTTCTGTGTATGGAGCAGAATCTTTTTCAAATTGAATTTAAAACTATAAATACTTTTTAGTGACTTCACTGGAGGTGGCAAATCATTCCAACAAGATGTAGCTGCATACTTGAAGCATCCTTTAAAGGCAGTTGTTCTGTACCGTGGCATTGACAAGGGATTAGCTGTTGAGCGACTGGAGTAGCTGTAATGATCATGTCTCCAGCTGAGCTTGTCGAAGAGATATGCGGGCTTCGAGGTATTTATTACACCAAACAATAGATTGCATAGGTGCAGTTTCCTCCTAGCAGCCATCTTTAAGATGTTGTGCTGGTTCAGGAACGGGGTTACATGACTTCGCCAGGGCACCTTGAAACAGTATCTAGCACATGCATTCTGAACTCTTTGAATCAATCGCTTAGTCCTTGACAGCAAGCATGGACCATACACCGTGTCAGCATAATTAAACTTAGAGAGTACTATACTTTCTACTAATCTTTTTCTCATATCCACATTAAGGTGTGCACAGTACTCTCTAATTCTATACAAGATTTTTAGTCGGTAGAAGCAACTTTTTACAACATTACTTATGTGGTTCTCAAATCGCAGCTCAGGGTCAATGATGAGTCCAAGATTGCAAGCTGTTTCAACTCTTTCTATATATTGTCCTTGTATTTTGACTATGGGATTTGCTTGTATGATGTTATCTATTTGATGCCTGCTGCCCATGACCATTAATTTAGATTTCAGGGAATTTAAAATCAGACAATTTGACTCAGACCACTCAGCTACCCTTTGGAGATCGTCATTAATTTTAGTTAAGGCAGATGTGGTTTCAGACGGTTTAAATGAGTACACAAGTTGGGTGTCGTCTGCGTACAGGTGATACTTGCACTCCTGAAAGCAGGTAGTGATGTCTGCACTGTATATAATAAAAAGAATAGGCCCGATCAGCGAGCCCTGGGGAATTCCCCTGGTCACAGCTTGTGGAGTGGATGCAAGGGTTGAGCCATCTTTTTGTAGCACTTCCACCTGTTGGAATCTGTTTGATAAATAGCTTTCAAACCATCTAACTGCTTGCAATTCAAAACCATAGAAGGTGAGCTTGGACAACAACAGGGTGACATTTATCGAGTCAAAAGCCCGTGAAAAATCTAGTAAGGTCAATATAGATCCATCACCCTGATCACGTGCCTCGAGGATGTTCCCTACAATATCTGCTAAAGCTGTGGATGTTCCACGCCTTTTTCTAAAGCCTGATTGCAAGTCGGGTAGTATGTTGTTTTCCTCTAGAAATTCTACCATTTGCAAATAGACCACTCTCTCCAGGACTTTAGATAACCAGGGCAAAATGCTGATTGGACGCAAGTCTCTAAATGATTGAGGGTTGCCATTCTTTGGTAAAGGTCTCACAATAGCCATTTTCCATAGATCGGGAAAGGTGCAGGTGTCAATCGATCGATTAACTATTGCTGTGATGGCTGTCAAGGCCTGTGGTAGTGTCAGGCCCACCATTTCCCCCGAGATGCCATCAGCACCTTGGGCATTAGTAGATATCTGTTGAATAATCCTACCTATAGATTCCTCATTTGTTGTTTTAAGCATAAACCTGGCTGTACTGTAGCGGTTAAATTCGTAGTACGTCAGTTTCGATATACTTACATTAGGATTACCTGGAACATCAAGAAATGCAGAGTTTATTGCATCTGGGTTGTTAAGGTAGTCCGGCAGCCCCACATCCCTTTGAACCGGAAGTACATACTTTTTAAGATTGTTCCATAATAGTTTTGAATTGTTAAAATTATCATTTATATGTTTTTGGAAAAATGCAGATTTTTCACTTTTTAAAGCAATAATTGCCTGGTTTTTTAAATCTAGATAGTATTTTTTGTGTACTTCCTGTTTCGTTTCACGCGAACGGTTCCTGGCCTCATCTCTTAACTCAAAGATTGTTTTGATGGTGTCTGTTATCCACGGTGTTGGCTTGCTCTTAAATATTTTTTGTCGGATGGGGGCGTGTATGTCAAACAGCTGTGTGGTGAAAAGGTTTAAAAAATAAACCATTTGATTTACACATTGAGACTCACAGATCGAAGCCCACGGCAGGGCTTCCAAGTGCTCCTCAAACAGTTCAGTCAGTATATTTTTGATTGGGCGATATATAACAAGAGTTTTTGCAGGCTTGTCTTTCTTAAATATCAACTCACATGTGACAAATGAGTGGTGTCCAAGCTCACTTATATGGCTGACATTTACATGCCGATAATTGGCGTCAGTACAGATGATATCAATGAGAGTGGCACTGTCACCCACAAAATGTGTGGCTGTAGACACTATTTGCTTAAGGTTACAGTAGTGTAGGAACTCTGCTAGTTGCCTTGTTTTAATGTTGCTACCATCAAGCATATTAATGTTAAAATCGCCTAGTATTATTACATTATCGTGTGGGGAAAGAGCGCAAATACTCTCAGTGAGCGCCTCAAGGAAAGTTTCTACATCTAGCCATGGTGGCCTATAAGCAGTACCAACTAGAAGTTTTTTTGTTTTTGTGGTAAGGCTCAGCCACATTTGTTCTACACTTGAATGCGGAGGATGCGTCCTCACGCGTGCACGAATGCCTGCTTTTATATAAAAAGCCACGCCTCCTCCCCTACCTTCCCTGATTGATGTAGGTCTAGGTATATGCACCAACTTATATCCCTGTACAACCGGTGCCAGGCCTTGTTGTCCTTGGCGAATCCATGTTTCGTTAATAGCACATAATTCTGGTGATTTGTTAGCCATAGCTATTATGAATTCATCATGGTTTGTTGCCAGCGACCCTGCATTAAATAAACCAAACTTAATATATTTACTATTTATCATTGTGAATTACTTTAAAATTTGCCCATATTACTAGAAGACATGTCATTGTAAAATAACAACCATAGTATGTAGATATTGTAGATAAAGAGGTATAATAAAATATATAGAAAGCATGAAGATATTCATACATACAGAAATCACTGTAAAAGTATGTATGTATTATGTATTGTGTATGTAATAGGTATGTCATATAGGAGAATATTTCAATGTTGATAAATTTATTGAAAGTGTTTAGTGTTAACATGATAATATTGTATGTATGTGACTGTGTAATTGTAAGTTTTCTCAAGACATTAATCAAATAGTTGTTACGAAGTACATTATGAATAAAAATGTTTAACATCATATTATTAAGGTTGTAAAGGAGTCTCAACATTATAACAATACTCAATCTAATGTGAATAAGCTTAATTTTGTTTTCAAATCTAAATGTGGGAAATAGATAAAATAAACATACAAGAATAACACAAAAGTATTTCATTAAAACAAAATTATTTTCCTGTATCCATTTCAGGTCCAAAAATCTGCATGAGGTCTGCTTCAGAACGCACGGGACGGGCGGGCTCGCCATGCTTGTGCCTGACAAGGATGCGACCTCTCTTCGTCCACACGTACTGCCATTCCAAACGTTGCGCTGCGTCCCGGGCTTGACGAAATAACTGCCTGTTCTGCTTTGTTAGGCGTTCGTTCAGATAGAAGCGCCTGGGCAATCCCGGCAGACCAAGGTCTTCGCTATTGGCACCTCTGCGCACTCTTGCCTTGGCAAGGAGTTCATCGCGAAGATCCCGACGTCCCAGGCGCACCACTATGAGGCGCGGGCGTATCTCCTTCGGGCCACTAGCATCTGTGGCACTCAGGTGTCTGCTGCCTACACGCTCCGCGCAAACGACATCTCGGTCTTCCAGTTGGATGCCGAGTTTGGTGGCCACAAGCTTGATTGTATGCAACACATTTTCATTTTTTGCCTCTGGAAGGTTAGCGATCTCTAAATCATTAGACAAGAGCTCTTGATCGCGATCATTCAGGTCTCGCTTCAGTTCAGCAATAGTTTCTACCATTGCGGCTGAACTGTTCGGCGCCCGGCTGCTGTTTTCAAGAGCAATCAACCTAGACTCTAAGCTGTCAATTCTTTTATTGCAGTCCAAAACAGAGTCCTTTATGCGTGCGACATCAGAGCGGACCAACTGAAAATCATCCCGCATCGCATGAAACTCGGCTCGTAGCTCTTGCTTGAAGTTATCTAACGCTGCTTCAAAGAATATTGCTGAGGGCTCGCCTCTCATCGGAATAACTGTATTATCCTGCGGGTCTAGATATTCGTCGCCACTGCTGTACTCCAGTGTCCCTGCTACTGACGTGTTATTTGTATTTGTCATCGGTAAAGTTTTGTTGCAGTCCGAGCACATCCAGGCAACTGAAATCTGTCCCCTTAACGGCAGAGATGCGCAAGCGCGGTGAAACTGGGCCGAACATTTGTTGCATTTAGCGGCCTCCATCTGTGAGAGGAATTTAGCGCAACCATTACACTTAACAGGCGCCATTTACTGAGAATGAGGCCGTCTAGTTGTTTCACCTAACTGCAAATAGATGGCGCTGTAATAATAGTTTATTGAAATAGGTTTATCGTTTGTCCTAGGGGCTTTTGAGCACTATATATCAGTTAACAATTTGAAGGATCACAGCACAGAACTCCGCACAGCACCACACCGTTCTAATAATTATTATATATCTAAAAACGATTTATAATATCTAAAGTTTAAGGTAGTTTGTGAACTTAAAAAAAGAACTGTTTTTTGTTTTAGCTTTTAAGAATTGTTTATCGCACTTGTATTTCCAATAACAATTATCGTTGGATATTGCACCGATTTCAAGCTTTTCACAATAAAATTTGTCCTTTTTACGCACTGTTTACTTTTTTTTTTACGAGAGAACAGTTTTTTTGCACACCACCGTTTGACATTCGAAACGTCAATCTGTCAGGTAATTCACAATAGCAGCATGGAGTTGGAATAGTGCCCGGTGGATGGCGATTGGCTTACCCCCTATCCCGTGGGAATTAAACAGAACAGGTGAAGTGTGGGTGTTGTATACCTCTGCCGCACCCTTTTGGGTAATATAGGCGTGATGTTTTGTTAAGTGTAAAATAACACATGCTTCTAAAAACCAACAAAAATACCATAAACCTATGGAAAAATAATTGAAAGCCTTTGCTTTCAGTTTAAGGGTAGACTCCTGAGCGCCGTGTTTTCATACTAACGTAATATGGGTTGTACTTTAATATTATTAAGTTTTTATCTATTTTTAACCGATGAAAAAAACGGAGGAGGTTCTCAAGTCAATGTGTATATTTTTTTTCTAAATAAATCATATCTAAAACACTAAAATGCATGTTCGTGGCCATATTGTCAAAATTGTTTTCATCATTAATTGAGTTACATACAAACTGAACAATATAAATAATCATTTTGAAAAAACAAACATGCATTGAAGTGTTTGAAAAAGCCCTGAAGGAGTAGACGGTCACAACTGACTCATACACAGAGTCAATGTGTAATGCAAAAGGTTATAACTGTTATAAAATACATATTTGGTGTGGGAACAATAAGGAAATTCGAATGCACATAAAACCGACACGTGTTGGCCGCCAGTGACCTCACATCGACACGTCGCGATCGTATTAGACACGTGTCTACTTTATGCTGCAGTTTCTGAAAGTATCCAGTCTATAATATAGAAAGATTTGGATACCAAAAAGTTGGAGTCTAATGAATAAATTTTACTTGTCTGCAGTTAACATATCCGGCATAACGCGCAATTTTTCTAGATGCGAAATAAATACTTAAAATAGTTTACGCCTACGGCGCTCCCCGACTCTCGAGACCATAGAATCTTCACTGGCAGTCCTAATTTTTTATAGACTGTTAAGAGTGATATGCAATCAAACATAACATAACATAACATAACATTACGCCTATATTACCGAGAAGGGCAGAGGTGTACCAACACCCACACTTCAGCTGTTATGTTATGAGATTGGTGGAGCGTATCGCCATCCACCCGGCACAATTCCAACTTCGTGGTGTTATTGTAAATTTCTTGACGACAAGTTCAAAAATAACAATTTGTCCGACCCGGGAATCGAACCCGAAACCTCGCAGTGAGCATACGCTAACCACTAGACCATAAAGGCAATTTTTAAATAAAAATTACAATTGTTCATTTAAATTAAACATCACAACAATGCAAAAAACATTTTGGCATAACTTCGTCCCACGTCCGATCGACACGTACAAGTCCGGTCGTTACGCGCCCACGTGTCCGGCCTGCGCGGCTGGGACATTAGCGCATAACCCAGTCCTCTGGACGTGCTCGCTTTTATCCAACTTATGACTTGTGTATTCATGATTGTTTGACGTAAACTTTTCTATTACGTCTTAGTCTAAAATAAAGCATACTTTAAAATGAGTTTTACCAAAAAATATGTTTTAAGTAAAAAATCGTGATATTTGTTTGCAAAAACATTATTATTTGTTTTTAGAATATTATCATGATTGTTATTCGTACTATTCTCCTATAACATTACTCAGTCTGTTAAAAAGCAATTTTATATTTTAAAAGTAGGTAGTTCTAAAAAAAGTATATATAAAGTCGTAATACATTTCGTCTACCTTTCATTTGTATAAAAAAATTATATACTAGTTAAACTTTAAGTGGAAAATGTGTCGTTACGTTAGATTTATTCTTCATTTTACCGAAGTACTAGAGTATAAATTCTACTACTTTTAAACTTAGTCTAAATTATACCTATGAAATCTATAAAATGCTGTATGAAGACTAAATGCATTTTCTTATTGATTATTTTTATAGCATTTAGCTATGCTTAGCAAATTATACTAAGAACCAGTTGAAAAAAATATGGGACCCGCAGGATTTGAGCCTGCGATCTCTGCATACCGGGCAACAACTTTAACCACTAAGCTACAGTCACCTCTTACCAGGACCCTAAAATTCCCAACTGTAGATTACGTCATTTCATGACGTCACGGTCATTCATTTGTACCAATCTTAAGTAGGATACAAACCAAAATGTTAAAGTTACATTCAGTACAAATGTTATAAAGAATGAACGCGTTCCTTATTTTTACTTCTTATTGATTATTTCTAAAGGATTTAGCTATGCTTAGCAAATTATATCTACTAAGAAACAGTTGAAAAATCTGTACATTGTAGCTTAGTGGTTAAAGCGGCCGCCTGGTATGCAGAAGTTGCAGGTTTATATCCTGCCGGTCCTATATTTTTCACTGCTTCTTAGTATAACTACATTTTTTGTGAAGATAGTTTTTGCTGAAAGTGATAACTTTATTTTTGTATGTGAATCATAAAATTTATGGATAGATTCATGATTTAAAACGTGACTACTAACGTAATCTTCTTATTTCATTGAACATTTTGATGAAAACCAACCTTTGATCCAAAACCTTCATTGTCATGCATGCATGTACGGCATCTTACTAAAATCACGTGAACGCTTTTATTATTCATAGCCATTACCAACCCATGCTCAAGTTTGTTCTAAGAAATACAAAATATACAACGTGTTGGCAATTTTCTTCAGTACACGTGGGATCTTATAATCTCAAACAAAAGTAGGATCTTAGGAAATCACAGGTGTGTTTTATATCACATTTTTATTTAAAAAACTTGAGAGGTGTCAAGGGACACCCGGATGAAACGAAGTTCCGATCCATCAGCAATATCCAGAACTTGTGCAAAAACACTGTCAGGATTCATTATTGTTATTTTTTATTATGTACAAAAAACCTGTATACACTCTACAAAAATAATCATCGCGACACCACACTGTTCAATGCGAAATAAAAAGACGAAACGAAAATAACTGGCTTGCTTTCTATGAGAGAAAAAGAGAGAGACAGACAGAGAAACACGCGCACGACGCACGGTTTACAACTATAGCAAAAAATGTCGTTACAACTTTTGGTCTTAATTTTTTTCCGTCTTTTTTCTTTCGCACTTTTTTCTTTGGAACTTAGTTCCAAAAAGTTGTTAATGACTAAGGGGCTGGACGTGACGGTCACTGAGTGTATGTGTAGTTTGAGTGTATCTGATGATTCTTTTTTTGGTCTTTTAAACTTTCTATGTAATACCTACGAACTATCTTTTCTCCCATAACGTGTCTCCTAAAGTTTAGTCTTTCATATTGAGTTGAATTTTGATACTTAGTTAAATAATCAACCGCGATAAATCCCTAAAAATAGTCATTTTATTTGGTACGTATGTTACTTTTATCTAACGGGTTATAGTTTTATAAGGATTTTTTTGCAGCATTTTTCAAGGGCCGGGCTACGGCCTACGTCGGCCTATACCTCTGTGGCATATAGTCAAAATTTTCTAATCAATTTACTTTCGATATGGAAGGACAAGTCAAGACAAGTCCACAGCCACAGCAACAATAAAGTTTTTAGTAATTTGACTCAAAATGTAGTGGAACTCGTTACACTTTGTAACGAATTCCACTACATTTTCAAATACAATACAGACCCGTAATGAGTAAGTTGGAACCTGATTGTTGGAATCGTTTGGTTCACTCCGGTTCCAGTCTAATTACGAGCTGACAAACATAATTAGTGCTAAAATACACAATGTAGTGTAGCTGATAGCTATGTACTTGTTGGGGGCTATTCTGATGTTGAAAACTAAATACATTTTGACTGCTTCAAAGTTAAATATATTAATTTACAGTATGCTATGATTTTTGCTGCCTCGATAGTCTAGTGGTTAGCGTATGAACCTGAGATCTCGGTCTCAGGTTCGATTCTCGAGTCGGGAAAAGTGTTATTTGAACTTTCCAGTTGGCAATTCGCAAAAATAGCACGGAGTTGGAATTGCGCCCGGTGGATGGTGATAGGCTCATCCCCAATCCCATGGGACTTAAACATATCAGATCAAGTAAAATGTGGGTGTAGTACACCTCTGGCACACCCCTCTAGGTAATATAGGCCGGATGTTATTAAAAGATTAGGTTATGTTGAAAGATTTTGATGCAGTTTAGCTAAATAATACCGAAGTGTATGATGTTATATCAATCATCACGGCCACATTACCATACGAATTTAAAAAAGATGAAAAATGATTAAAATTCTATTTTTAAATTTAGGCTACAGTATTAATGAAAAATATCTATGAAGTTATTTTGTACAGTGACTTGAAATCTACTGACCAACAGAATCGCCCCCACTATTAATATAGTGTGTGCATCGAGAGTTCATAGAGGATAGCAGTTGTTGGGGAATATGTAACGTGACACACTGGTTGTGTAACGCTCCACCGGGCTTAGAGTAACATATACTCAATTTGTGGGTACAAATTGTTCAGAGGAAATATTGAGCAGTAATTAACTAGTGAAAGCTTTGGTGAACAAAATTGAGGGAGAGAAATTTTTATTTTAATAAGTCAACAAAATTTTACTTAGTTATACGTATTTAATATTATTATGTAAAGAAAAGGTTAAGGTTGCCTGGAAGAGATCGCGTCAAGCGATAAAACCGCCCTTTGTACGTTATAGTTTTAAGTACCTATATTTTTTTTTTTTTTTAAAAAAAGCTTACTAGCAATTTTCAAATACAAATAACTAGTATTCTTGTTAACCCCCTCCAGCTAAGCTTAATTCGCTTGTGTTAGGAGGAAGTTCACGTCCGTGGTGTAATGGCCAGGATTCGAACCCACGACCTCTCGACTGTAAGACCGACGCCTTATCCATTGCACCACGGCCGCTTTTGGTATATTATATTTCTTTGCATGTTTGTTACAAATTTGATGTGCAGATAAAGTTTTCTCTATCTATCTATCTATTTAAAAGCACGACCTTCACCGATATGCTTTCTGGATAAAAAAAATTACTAGAATATAAACATCGTTATTTACAGAAAAATATACGGGTTGGATCTTAAATTAAATTAGTATCATAACTTAATCTAAACTTAATAAGTCACTGTTAGAGGGCCTCGTACCCAAAATGCGCATTTTGGGGACGAGGCCCTAATAACGCGTTGTATTGCGATACTAAGTCGCTGGCCGAAATATAAGCCAGCATTTCAAGAACGAGTTGCCTCAGTTAGACATGCTGGCCTTCACTATATCCAATAAAATACGTCCCTTAACATAAATTGATAGAGCTGTCTCATATCGTAGGTCATTCTTCTATGTATCTTCTACTAATAAAGTAATCTATTGTTGGTGGTTCATTGGTCATGAGTTACGATTACAGAACCAAAGTATTGTCACTAGATCTTGGTAGCATACCTACTAGATAATTTTACATGTATATCAAGAAATCGTTACCGAGCAGTCGAGTACAGCTTGGATTTTAAAACCATTTGACCAAATAATAACATAATATATTTATTGTAACAAGCATTTTTCTTTAGTTTAAACATCTACCGCACAAGGAATAACTTCTGTGTCGCGGGGGTGTTCACAAACATAAATTTCAGACACACAAAGCACACCCAGAGTCAGAACAAATCTTCACAAATCTCGATCAAACAAATATTCATCCCGTGTGGGGATCGAACCCACAAAACCAGTGCAGTTAAAAGCGGCGAGGCGATCGCTTTAACCACTGCGCCAATCGTGAACTCATTGTGTTTTATTACAAGTGTGAAATTATAAACCCAAGACTACACCTGCAATATATCTATTGCAGGTGTAGTCTTGGTATTATCATTCAGTAATATAGATTATATAAAAAAGAAGATATTAGATAAAAATTAGATTCTGCAAGCTACATTTTAAAATTCCAGCCACACCCTAATTTCCGATTTTCTCTCGACAAGAATTCTTAGCCAAAACAACTATTGCACTGGCGTGCGAAATCAGGACAAAACAAATCCAAGCATTACTTAAATATAAAAGACATTTCTCTTGGAACATTTTTCTTTTCTTGAGGTACAGTTACGACCAAAAGTCCATAGGCAATCTCAAAAGGCAATAGTTTGAAGTGTATTTTGACTTACGACCTTCTATTTCTAAGAAATAGACACATGTTGTTAACAAATTATTGTAGTTCATAATTTCACTTACTTAGAATGAGTCAAGGTGGCCGAGCGGTTAAGGAGTGCAGTTAAATGCGTTTAGCAATGAGCCGTGAGATCTAATCTCGCTAAGTCTATTCTATACTTTTTGAAGTTTAGGGTATCAATAATTATATTTTTGTTATTAGAACATCCTTTCCTTCCTTGTTGTCATGATGAATCATTTTAGTAACATTTATATTATTGGTGGGTTACAATAAAAAATTTTATGAACGGTTACAAGGGCACTTCTATTATATTATTAATTTAGGTAGGAATGTGACGTCACAATTATCTTAAAAGTTTATTAATTGTATAAATAAATATAACGAATAAACATTTTTATCATCATTCAGCATGACTTTTTTATTTCTACCTTACAACAATGACAATAAAAATAAAAAATTACGTAAATAGTTAAATAATAATAACATATTTAACTTATTAGTTATTATATTAATCAAAAATCTTATTAAGGGTTACAAGGGAACTTTTTTTTATTTAGGTAGGAATGTGACGTCACAATGCTCTTAAAAGTTTATTAAAAACGTAAATAGTTAAATAATAATAACATATTTAACTTATTAGTCATATTAATATGTAGCTATTTATGTATTGTATGTAACTATTTAAGCATGAATACCTAACAAGTTTGTGCTTAAAATATTACAAATATTATTATGATTTCGTAAAAACAAAATACAACCACAAATCAACTAAGCTTCAAACTCAGATTTAGTTGATCGTGATCCCAATGCTTACCCGATAGCCCGATACAGCTACCTGCTCATGATAGATAGATGCAAATTTTAAGAACCGGTCGCCAATGTGACGCGTTTAGTACGAATGCGACAACATTTTATTAGTGTGTGTTATCTTATAAACTGCTATACACGCACGCAACTTCGTTAGTGTGTGTACTGGCTGTATCGGGCTCGTACCGTTCAAAGCAATGTAATCCTTAGCGTGCCTATGGACTTATGAGCGTTACTGTACCTACAAAGGCTCAGAAACTAATTTACATAAAAGTTAAGTTTATGCAATGTATTTTTATACGAACGAAAAGAAACTAGCGTTTTGTTCTTTTAATGTTCATGCTTTAGTTTTAGTCATTTTTAACCGACTTCTAAAAAAGGAGGAGGTTCTCAATTCGATTCGTATATATGTTGCTTTTTTTTATGTTTGTTCACGGATATCTCCGTCGTTTATGAACTGATTTTGATGATTCTTTTTTTGTTGGACAGGAGATGATTCCAAAAGGGTACCATTGTCAGCATGTCGTGATCTGATGATGGGATCTCAGAGAAATCGAGGGCAACCCTCGAATTTTATAGGCACATGTAATGTTTTTAGTGTGTTTTTCAAAGCTACACCAGTATTTACGTATTTTTATGTGGATGAGCTGATGATGGAAGGTCAACTCCTCAATGGTTAGGAGTTAAAGGATAATTCTTTCACTACTGTACACATATTCAGACTGCTAGTTATGATGTCAAGTGAGCTGTTGGAACGGAGATATTTCAAAGGTGGTCCCATTGTCAGCATGTCATGATCTGATGATGGGATCCCAGAGAAATCGGGGGCAACCCTCATATTTTATTAATCGAGGCCAGGATTTACGCTTGGTCGCAATAATTTTATGTGGTTGAGTTGATGATGGAAGGTCAACTCCTCAATAGTTAGGAGTTAAAGGATAATTCTTTCACTACTGTACGCATATTCCTACTGCTAGTTATTGTGTCAAATGAGCTGATGATGGAAGGTCGTGACCCTCAAAAGTCAGGAGAAAGGATTTAATTCTTGTTTATTATTAATAAGTTTTCCGTCTCAAGTAACCGTCGTCTCCACATTCGAGAAACCTTCTTGCTCGGTCTACCCATCACTTAAAATCGTAAAATAAAATAATTTTTAACAAAAAAAAAACCGACTTCAAAAAGTAGGTAAACTAAAAAGCAAAAAATAAATTTACTTCGCACAAAATAATACGTTTTTTCATTTAGTTAAATAGAAATTATTAAATAATTATTTTATAATTCTGAAGTCGGTGCCAAGTAAACAATTAATAACTCTGTATAGATAATATCAATCGTTCTAACAACTTTTTTCTAACTGAATATTAGTTACATTTCTGTGTTATGTACCAATACTGGGCGACCGCGCACTAGCACAACTACGCCTCCCTTTTTGTGTGAACTGTAATTTGATATTGTAAAAAGTTTGTTTTTGCTTGGCACCGAATTCAGAATTATAAAATAATTATTTAATAATTTCTATTTAACTAAATGAAAAAACGTATTATTTTGTGCGAAGTAAATTTATTTTTTGCTTTTTAGTTTACCTACTTTTTGAAGTCGATTTTTTTTTAGTATTAAGTAAGTAAGCAAAGTAAAGAAACAATTATTTATTATAACACCATCAAATTATTATTAAAAATTTAAGTCAAAATAAAAATCGAATTTAGGAACAAAAAAATAAAAAATAAATACAGAATAATTATAATAATGCAGTGACTTTATAAATTTGCAAGTTGCAACAGAGTTCATGTCTCAGACTTGCTATGCTATGATGGTCTCTAAAAAGCCATTATTTATCAATTATTATTAGATTTTGTAACGTTTATTTGATATTAATAATTACTTTTTTAGCATGTATCTATGCTTAGCAATTTAATACTAAGAACAACCGTTTTTTCTGGATGTGAAGCGGAGATAAAGCCCGCGACCATTGGAATACTATACCTCCACAACAAAAAAATAAGTCGAAGTAGTCGAAGTTTTAATAAAATGGTAGATATGCCTAGATTTATATTTGATTAAATTATTTTGATATTGGCCAATTTATAATAACATATTGACAATACATCTACGATAGAACTAGGAAAAAATGAATTGTATTTGATTTTTATTTCCAAACCGGAAACACATTAAAGAAAAAGTATCATCAAATTTGGCTTAGAAAGGGTCGAGTATTTAGGTAACATACCTCTAATATTCAGAGGAAAACATATCCTCTTCCATTTTTTGCAAGTCGGTAAATATATTTTTTATTTCAATGCATGGCTTTTTTTGTCGTAAGTATAAATAATGAGCGAGAGAAGATTCGATTTTTTATTTCCTAATACACATTTAAATATTGCAAGATACATAATAGAATAATATTCATTTATGCAAGGAAAATGTAGCGTTGGATTAGCTTGTATAAAGTAGCATTGCAGCTTTTTTTTATGGTGGATAGGCTCGCGTTTGACCACGATCTCACCTGATGGTAAGTGATGATGCAGTCTACGATGGAGCACGTTTACCTATGAGATACCTATTGACTCTTGCTTTGAAGAGATCCAAGTTGTACTCATGCGGAAACACAGACTCGGGCAAGGCCTTTCACTCTTTGGTAGTTCGCATAAGAAATGTAGAAGCGAAACGCTTAGTGCGTAATGGTGGAATATCTACCGTGAAGCGATGCCTGAGTGAAAAGCTAGACTTTCAACTATTCAAGATTGTTATAATTACAAATAAAATCTCCCCACAACCTCCTAATGATCGTCAAAATTATTAGAATAATATTTGTATGATCTTTCGCAACGTAATGTTATGTTAAATAGCTTACAATTGACATCTGGAGTGGTATACTATGATCTTTCGCAAATTTGACGCTGGAGGTCTAGAATATTTACATAGGGATCCCGTGTTATAAACAATAAAATCATGGGGCACGATAGAACCACAATTTGCAAAAATAACTGAAAACCCAATAAAAATATGTTCATGTAAAATGTTGCCCAGGCGAACATAATATATGGCCTATAGTGTCAAAAAGTTATCAGATCTCATATAGAGCCAAGCTTCTTACACTACACGCCCTTACTTAACTTTACAAGTCCTACATGATTGTAATTAAGGTGAAAATAATTAAAATATTAATTAAATAAAATTTTAATTTGGCACACAAAATAAAAAAAGAAGGCACATATTAATACAATACCATTATACAGTAGTTTTTGTAGTAACAAAACGGCCAGGCCACATATTTTGACTATGGTGTAGAATTTGTGAAGTTGGGGCTTCTAAAACAAGGGCATGTAGAGTTTGAATCTTGGCTCTACACGAGATCTGATAACATTTTGACACTGTAGGCCATATGCTCGTCTGGGTTTTGTTTTTTAAATTTATTTATTCAATAATAAAATACATTGATTTATTAATCTAGTGTAAGTTTTTTTTTAACTACGCCCACAGCGAACGAACGTGTAGTCCACCTGATGGTAAGTGGAGTACAGCCTATAGACATTAACAATACACAAAAGCAGATTATAGATGCGTCGCTGCAGCTGAGGACTACGGTGTTATGCCTCATGTGCCAGTAATTTCAGGGCCCGATCTCACCACCAAACCGGAACCTGTGTTCCGGTTTGGTGGTGCATACAGTAATGGAAGCACTACTATTTGGCGGCAGGTTAAAGGTGAGACGGTGGTGCTGCCGCCCTCGAGCTCATTTACAAGAGTCTACCACTCTACCACCAGTTTTAATCCTAGATGTACAAAATATTATTATGACTATGCTCGTCTGGGTAATTTTTTCACATAAAAATGTTTTTGGTAGGATGAGTTTAATCTCTACATGCTTGCCGTACCGCTTTCAGCCAAAAGTCGATTCTACTCGCAATTTCGCATTCACATTATCGAATTAAAAGTTTCAATGAATTGTGATTATTTTAACATTCATACATTATCCTGATGAGCAATGGAACACACGTGCGGATAATTTGCAAAATTACCTTTTGTCCGAAATTTATCCACATTTACGATGATCACTGAAGCTATCATTTAATTGCTTGCCTTGACTGCCTCGATAGTCCAGTGGTTAGCGTATTCACTTCTCACCGCAAGGTCTCGAGTTCAATTCCCGGGTAGGGCAAAGTGATATTTGTAATCTTTCCGTCAGGGAATTCACAATAGCAGTACGGAGTTGGAGTTAGCGAGACGATGGCGATAGACTCACCCCCTATCGCATGGTCCCTAAGCATAACAGGTGAAATGTGGGTATTTTACATCTCTGCCACACCCTTCTGTGTAATATAGGCGTGATTTTATGTTATGACAATTCTTTTTCTAAATTTACAGGATTTTTATTAAACCGAACACAGTAAAACAAACTAAGGAATACTCGTGTGTTGTGGTTCTAATATTTAAAACGACATAATTAGTTTTAAATATTAGAACCACAACACATACCGATTTAGTATTTTAATTTGCTCATTAGCATTTTCAAAACAATTACAAATTTGTAGACTAATCTGGTTCCTAACGATTTACAAATATTTATTAGTTTACAAAAGGCATTGCCCAAAAACTGTATCGCCATCAACCTTGTGCTACGAATATAAGATAGTAAATATATTCTAGTTTTGTGTGCGACAAGTGTCTAGTAGTAATAAGAGACATAACTAAAGCGGGATTTAATAAGGAAAAGAGATTTTCTTTCTCAAAAATAAAGAATGAACTGGGTGTTAATATCATGTGTTTTTATTTGTTCGCTAGCTTTTTTCAAAAAATCTGGCTTACTATTAAAATATCCGGATTATAATTAAACGTTTATATTATTCGTCATATAACACAGCAGTTTTTATCTAGACATAGCCACGGAAAAGATAGCACAGCAGCGATAAGCAGTCAGTTGGTACCCCCATACCACTTTATAATGCCTTACATAATTTATATGTAATCATTTATAAAATGTTGTCTTTACATAACTTTGCTTTTTGTACTCATAAATTATTTGCCGCATTCGGGGGTATACCCATTGAATTAATTTATACAAATAGTCCCTTATAGAAAGGAGTACCCGGGGTACCGGCCGCGCGTAGGTATGTTTTCGAAGCCTACTTGGGGAGTGAGACAGTAGACAGACTTGGATAAGGTCAAATCTTCAGGGAAAACATTGGCATTAAACTGTTCAGCTTTCAAACTACAAGTTTCCAAACGGTCACGTCTGTAATTCACGTGAGAGATCCCGTTGAGACGAAACTTTTGTGCCAGATGTCAATGACAGTGCAAAGTTTCAATGAGAAATACGAGTAGGTCGAGTCTGTCGCCATTTTGTGAATGGACATTGGGTAAATGTTAGTTCAACCTAGTTTTGTACCCTTCTGTCGGACAAATAGACTAAATTATTTATTATTCCTCTATTAATTATAAAAAGGAAGAAATTTTTCGTTTCTTTGTAGCCAAAAATATTTTATTGATCTACCATGCGGGCAGAGCCGCGAACGGAAGCTATCATTTAATATAGACAATGCGCTTGTGGTACAGTCAGCAACATAAGACGAAGAACACACAATGACTTCGAATATGAGATGGGGAGATTTGTTGACAAACTAATGTTTCCTACATAGCCTAGCAAGTCACTAAGTTAAAGTAGTAGTGGGCCGCACACATAATTCTAAGGTCAGATGGCTGATGGGGCAAAAAATTGGCGGCCGCGAACTAGCAAACGCAGCGTGGGTCTCCCGCTAGATGGATGGACAATCATTTCGAGACCGCAGGGTGCAGTTGGGGAAATCGATTGGTAAGGATGTCCTTTAGGTGATGATGATCATACGTACCTAATTGAAATTTTCAGGATAAAGAAAATCAGGCGAAAATCTTTAGTGGCAAAAACATGAAACAAAATATCAGAAGACCATTGATTGGAAAAACAAGGCAACGGAATTAACTCGCGCTCTCGTTTGTATGAAAACTTCATTGGAATACAAATCAGAACGTTAATTAAAAATACTTTCTGTATTTCCATTTTTAAGCTCGGTATATGCGTTTCATCGGCGAAACGTAACATTTTACTGAGTCATTTCTTTTGTTCGTCTTGTCCGGGATATGTTTTGCATATTATGAGGGCACAATTGGTTTACTGTTTTCCATACAAAAGTAATATGGTCAGTAAAATAGCAACCTTGATAAAGTGCAACGTTGTCGATACGTAAATTGTAATTGTAATTTTACTGGTGGTAGAGCTCTTGTGAATGAGCTCGAGGGCGGCAGCACCACCGTCGCACCTTTAACCTGCCGCCAAATAGTAGTGCTTCCATTACTGTGTTCCGGTTTGGTGGTGAGATCAGGCCCTGAAATTACTGGCACATGAGGCATAACACCGTAGTCCTCAGCTGCAGCGACGCATCTATAATCTGCTTTTGTGGATTGTTGATGTCCATGGGCTGTACTCCACTTACCATCAGGTGGACTACACGTTCGTTCGTGTGGGCGAAGTATAAAAAAAATATATAATCGCGTTAATTCTCATTAAAATCATATTATTATCAAAATAAATAAACATGCAACGCGAAAGTTTAAAGTTATTATGAAAGTAATATAATTATATGGGTTTAACTATAATATTGTTATCTATTTTAAAGACAAATCATATCTAAAACACTAGAATGCATATTGTTAGCACCCATTTTTACAAATTATTATTTGAATTTTTCAGTTTAGTTTCAGTTATGTAGATGAAAAATAATGATCCAAATAATTTTGTCAAAATGGCCACGAACAAACATGCGTTGTAGTATTTTACATAATTATGATTTGCAAATAAAAATAGATAAAACCTTAAAATGTTAGACTTAAACACATATAACGTTTGTATGCAAACACGTACATCATTACATATATCCTTAATAACCGTACACGTTTATTTAAATACAAACAAATATCTGACAACCCTATATTTTATAAGTTTCCGGTTTTTTTTTAGTAATTTTACTCTCGCAATGAACTGCCGTGATCCCTTTATACTTCTTAGAGGATGAATTTTTAAATATTGTTTTTAACTAGAATTTAAAACAAAAAGTAAGCCAACATTTCTATCTAATTAGTTCTCGATTCAATGGTTTTATCTGAACATAGACGAGTCAGAGATAGAGCTTCCTATTTTATTTATTTATTTATAGCCCAAATATTATCTGATACCTGAGGTATTTTAAAGCTTTTTTTATAGATTTGTATTTTTATAACGCCTGAATTTAACAACTACTACTCATTTCTATTCATAGTACATTTGCTACATTTTATGGAGCTTCCACGCGGGTGGAGGTGGTACAATGGGAACTAAAATAACTGATACTAACACATACCTTTATTTTTTTTGTAAATAAATACTTATAATACATACCGACATATAAGACGACCGGATGGCGGCGTGCGTAGTGTACCTGCCTGCGACGCCGAGACAAATCTTTGTGTGCATGAAAATGGAGGTTTGTCTTAGTCTGGGTATTTCTATGTATAATAAGTATGTATTTACAAAAGAAAAGTATGTATGTATTAGTATCAGTTATTCTAGTACCCATAGTACAAGCTCTGCTTAGTTTGGGACTAGATGGCGTTGTGTGTAAGTTGTGAGATATTTATTATTATTATAGAAACACACAGACTAAGACAAACCTCCATGTTCATGCACACAACGATTTGTTTTGAGCGAATAGGGGTCTTAGATTAAATAATCTTGAACTTTAAGCTTTGTCCTATAATCCACTGCTATTGGGCAACGTCCCAAGACAGTATAAAGAAGATAATGGTAACCGCATACGAAGGAAATTCTCATTTATGTGAAAACGTTATTTTAATGTTTGATAGGTTTTGTAGCTAATGTTGCTGAAAGCGTTATCTAAAACTACACGAAAATGTTCTTCTTCTTGTCGTGTCAATGACTATAATAAAAATGTTTCTAATCTAATCGTATTGGTCTAAATCTATATGGATTTAGACCAATAGGATGCGACTGTGACGCCTTTTTGGTTGGCCTGCATAAGGTCTTTTATGGTACAAAGGGTAGGAAGTTGTGGGCAGGACAACAAATGGGTCATTTTTTGAGTGGGCGATCCACATTCGCAAATGAAAATGTTAAATAATAATATAGACTAAACTACGAAAATATTAGTAAGGATGATTTTGTGATTCAGTATAATACTCTGTGTTTTTAACACGCTTATATTAGCTTCACCTGTATGTATGTATGTATGTATGTATGTATGTAGGTATGTATGTATGTATGTATGTAACCGACTCCTTTGGACTCGATTTTGACCCACTTTAAACGGACAGATTTCATTAAAATTTTGCACACCTGCCAAAGATCGATGACAATGCAATAATTCGATAAAAAAAAATAAAAAATATAAAAAAAAATATAAAAAAATGTTTAAAAAAAACGTTCTTATAAATAAAATAAACCAAACTAAAAAGTGGAAAATAAATAAAAGTTTAAAAAACTAAAAACCACGCTTTTAAAGTACTTTTAACTAAAAAGTGAAAAATAATTCCTAATGTAAGCTAAAAAAAGCGTGGGGCGCTCTGTGCCATATTTTTCGTCTATCGAGCAACCCACGCTATTATTTATTTTATCCTCCTTAGATGCCAATAAAACTGTTTCCTTCGTGTTAATTTTCAGAGCCTTCTCGCAATTACATTGGGGTCAGCTGCCAGTCTAATGGATTTGGCTGAATATCAGTATTTTACGTGGAACAACTGCCATGAGACCTCCACAACCTAGTACGAGGTAATACGATTATCTTTGTTAGACCATTGTCAGACTTTCCTCTGACTACTCGTAACGACTGCTATAGATGTTCAAATGGCAATCGGTGCGAGGCACGGAGGAAATCTCGTTATGCTAAAAATGGTCACCCATCCACGGCCGACCGCGGTTAGCGTTGCTTAACCTGCAAGATCAATCGGTACGAGAACGAGCTCTTTCGAGGAAATTGTTTCCTTTGTGTATAATACGAAATTACATGTTTTGATGTAACACTCTTAATAAAAAGTTTCATTATCTTTTATGAGCCGTCACGGGTTCGTATGTATGTTGCTTATTACCTCATTAACACATTTATTGAGCCCAAACAGTTCGTCGTTACTGTTATTAGCAGTTAAGTTGACTCATAACTAAGTAATATTAACATTTTTATATTTATGCGAGTACTTTCCTCGTTAGTTATGACATTGCGGTGGAGTATTGTCAAATTTTGCTCGTTAGGTATTAACATAACAGATATATGACCGGCAGGATTTGAACCTGCGACCTTACTGCACACCGGGCAGTCGCTTTAGCCATCCAGCTACGGTCGCCTCTAAATATAGTTTAACCCTTAAAAATATAGTATAACGCCTACATAAACTAGTGGCTACTGAGTATATAATAGCAAGAAGCCCATACATTATACACCTTATTATATTATCAGAGGTTAATATCACCGAGACGACTGCGGGCTTATTTGAATTACAAGACTACAGAATGTACACGGAGTTGCGAAACAAAAAGCACGGAGGCGGCATTATCGTTTACGCGCACAATAGCATTTCCTTCACAAGAAATACCGTAAATACTGCAAACTTTCAGTGCATATTTGGTGAGGTGAACACTTCTTATGGCTATAAAACTAACCTTTGTTCCATTTATAGATCGCCTAGCCTAAACAAAACAGGATTTGTTAAGGAACTAACACATTTTTTATCTGAATATTCAACTAACACTAACTGTATTCTGGTGGGCGACACGAATATAGATATAAGTCGAACAAACAATACGGTACGATATTATCTTAACACACTATATGAATTAGGCTTTGAAAATTGTATAACTCAATTCACCAGAATTGAGACGAACATTAATGGCACATCCAAATCATGCATTGATCATGTATTCATCCGTGACGCGAGCAGTTCGGACGCACGCGCCCATTCAATACGCGCCGCCGTCGTGCGAGAACCAATGGCCGACCATTACATAACAGGCTTAGCGCGCCTCAGTTCCAATCATGTAAATAAATGTAAAGTTGTTTACAAATTAAATAATGAGAAAATTAAACATGAGTTGAACAAGATTGACTGGAGTTCTGCGCTGAACTGCGGTGACCCGAATGAATTACTTGATATTATTTTAAATAAATTTCAGGTTATTTACGAAAAATGTACCTTTCAAACAAAAATTAACGTAAACAAAATGCATAAATGTAATTGGATGAGTGATAAACTGATTGAAATGTGTAACAAAAAGAAAGAACTATTAAAAATATTTTTAAGTGATGTAAGCAATAAACAGAATGAATTAGTGTATAAAAAATATCGGAATAAAACAAATAGAATGATCTGTAAAACAAGAAATAATTATACAAAAAAAGAAATCTGTGATAACTTTAAGAACCCAAAAAAAATGTGGGCAGTAATAAATAAACTTACTGGTAGGATTATACAGTCTATTGATGACGTTCTTCTAAAATCTTTCAAATTGCCACCGGAAGTACTCACGAATTTATTCGCACGAGACTTTGACAATAATGTTAAGAACGTAATGACATCCTGTAACGTACCCTTGTTAGACGAGAGTAAATACTTAAACACTCCTAGTGTATCAATTAGATTTAAAAAAGTTCAAGAAGAAGTACTTTATAAGATTATTAAAAGTTTGAATGATAAAAAAAGCCCTGGGTCTGACAAAATAAGGGCCAAAGACATCAAAGATATTTCAGACCAAATGACACCAGTACTTACTCACTTAATCAATCTATGTATATCTACATCTTTGTATCCAAATAGTCTCAAAATTGGACTCGTCAGGCCAATTCATAAAAAGGGTAGCCTCACTGATACTAACAACTATAGGCCTATAACGATATTGTCATGCATTGATAAAATTATTGAAAAATACCTCGGCAATATAATAAATAGTTTTCTGAGTAAAAACAATATTATTCACGAGAGACAATATGGTTTTCAAAGAAATAAAAACACCACTCAATTACTATCATTGTTTACTGATGAAATAAATGCTCATTTAGACAATAGAAAACACATTTTGGCTGTAATGGTAGTTTTTAATAAAGCATTTGATACATTGAGATATGAAACCTTGCATAAAAAAATGCAGCAAAATGGTATACAGGGTCCGGCATTGGCACTTTTAAAAAATTATCACTTTAACAGATTTAGCGCAGTAAAAATAGGTGGTGTACATAGTGACATGATTCCAACTCACCAAGGCACGGCCCAAGGTTCGATAATTGGGCCGACAGAATACCTACTGTATGTAAACGACATGTGTAATATATTTCAGCACGGCTCGGTGTACCAATTTGCTGATGATACCTGCATTTTTGTAGCTCATGAGGATTTCTATAAAGCTCAGCAAATGATGCAGAAAGATTTTAACCTGCTGTGCAAATGGGCCCATGATCAAGGCCTATCTATTAATTACAGTAAAACAAAAATAATGTATATACACTCACCTTATAAAAAAGCAATAGACACACCTTGTATTGTGGCCCATGAGCACCAATGTATGCACCTAAATAATACATCATGTACATGCTCATGCCTAGAAGTTGTAAAGGAACATACCTACCTCGGGCTAAAAATAGATCATACATTTAATTGGGGTCCGCACATAGACCATGTTTGTAACAGACTCAGAGCCATTTTGTCTAAATTATGCATACTTAAAAATAAACTACCCTATAGTACCCTAAGACTTCTGTACATGTCTTTGGCAGATTCTGTAATAAGCTACGGTCTTTCTAGTTACGGTAGAACGTACAAAACATACCTAAACCATATTTATAATTTACAATTAAGATTACTGAAAACAATTGTGCCACTCAAAATAAAATACCAAAATAAAGATAATTACCATAACTTATTTCATTACTGTAAAGTCATGAGCATATTCGATAAGGCTGACTTAGCAATTTTTATGCAGTACAATAACAACATGTGTGACCTAACTAAATATGTCAGACCTAATAACTTACGTAATCTTTTGAATGTACCAACATATGAAAAGCCAAAATGTAACAATGAGTATGGTGCAAGAGTGTGGCATAACTTGTTACCTACAGTTTTGAATAGACTGCCAAAATCTGTTGTAACTAACCTAGAAAATAAGAACTGTAGGCAAACAAAAACCATACTCAAGCGACACTATCAGTGTATAAAATAAGTAGTATTAGCTATAACAATCTTTAATTTTAAGATTATATAGTGTTATAAAATGTAAATCATCTTGCAATTTGTTTTTTTGAAATAAACAGTTTGAATTTTTTTTTTAATTTTTTTTTTCTACGTGAAAGTACATAATAGTTGCATACTTAAAAATTATGAATATGACAAAGATGCGTAGCTAGCCTGCTAGCTTTTAGTTTTATAATGGTGTATCAAACACGGCACCGGGAGTGAAATAAGAAATAATATAAATTTTATGTTTTAAATAATCAGTCCGTTGGTTATTTACTTTAATTTCTAATTAAATATTTTGCTAAATGTCGTCGTTTATTTATTAGTTACGATAAAATTAATACAGCAATATGCTGCACAAAGCAGATAGCTGGTTAAATTCTAAGACGACGAGTGAATGTGTGTACCAATTGGGCATGCAAGAACTAAAGCAGGATTAGGAAAAATCATGAAGAGCTATGCATGGTCATTGGTAGATATACTTGCCCGCAAATACAACGCAAATGTAAGTCTAAATGAAGAAAACACATCGAATTTTAATTCACAATGCAAACAACAAGATTGCCTAATAATGTTACCCTAACACGTCGAATGCAATTAGTGGAACAAGTTATTACATTATTGGTGACCAGAAAACATGCTGGTCACGATCCCAAAGCGTTGGAATTACTCGGCGGAATTTGTGGCATGCCACCCTCATTTAATAAGGGACTTGTACTTTATTTCAGAGCCTAATCAATGTATATAATAATATGCATAACTAACCAGCGAAAATATTATTTTTTTATGATATTTCTGTAGTTGTACGTGTATTGTATAGACTAAATTACTGAATTGAGCGTACACATCTAATCAACTACTTGTTTCGCTTTTTGCGACGCGACGTCCGGCATTGTCTTTGGTTGGCGATTGTAACAAAGCCAAAAAATAATAATAAGAGACTATAGACTGTGAAATCTAATTATTTATTTATTTAAGATACATGGAAGACTTACAGCTAAATTAACAGAATTGTATGTAGAAGTAAAGAAATCTGGCAGCTAATAACAAGTCTTCGCTTATATAAAACTGAATAAGAACAAACGTAAACAGTAAAAAGCCAGAACAAAATAAATCTATAGGTAAATTTAAAAACAGTATCAATTAAATTAAAGTATTAAAACAAACACTTACCACACACTAATGTTACCATATTATTATACTGACCAATCATGCCTCCATTGCACCCTTAAAAAAGTCAAGACTCAAAGATCTTTGCACTGTTGACACACTACTATTGAAAGGATCAATATCATGCTGTTTACACATATTATTGAAGCTTCTGCTTGCACGGAGTTGTGCAACTCTATTCGTCATTCCACAAATAATCCACACATCAGTTTTGTACATTTTTGCAAAAATGCACTCACCGAGGATGGCGAGGGTCTTCCCACTAAAGACAATTTGCAATAATACACTTTACCTGTTATTGCAAAACATGCGCTCTTCGAGGATGGTGATTGGAGACGCCTTTTTTGCTTAAGACCTACCGCACGTCCCGTACGTTTGGCACATGTATTTTTAGTTTTGTAACCTTACGAACCACATATTTACTTTTTTATAAATAAATCAATTGACATAAATAAACCATTGTTGTGTGCCGGCTGTAGGTCAGTGGCAACAAACTTTTAATCAAACCTTCAAACTTCTAATAGCCACGACCAATGTGTTCAACTTTTAAACTGGATATAACTGGATTGTTGGAACTCTTTGTTTGAATGCATGTTTATTTTAAAATGGTTGGAGTAAACTATGAAGTCCGAGTTCGTTGACCGGCTGGTTGTTTTGGACTAAACATTTTACTGGTTTCGAATCCATGAATTCCAATTTCCCAAATAAATGTTTAATAATTCCAATTCTGTGGAATAATAAAAATCGTGATAAGTGTAGTGTAGCTTTCAGTTTTTATTATTATTAAAAAAATACGTGAGTTTGTAACATTATTCAAATTATGAAATACAGGCACGCTTGCTAGAGTGCAAGAGTAGTTGCGACATAGGCGCGACGTGTCGCACTCTCATGAAGATGCCTAAATGTATAGGTGAAACCGTGGTGGACAAAAGAGACCAACATTACGTGGAAACACCAGTATTTCATAATTTGAATAAAGTTTTTAAATTAATCCTAGCTAACCCAACTGCAAAAACCGTTGTGATAAATAAACCGAGCTTTATTTAGATTATTACCATGAGTTGTCTAAGAAGAAGTTGCCAGCAATACTAAAATCTGATAATTATTAAAATATAAATTTAATAAAATAGTGTAATAAATAAAAAAACGTCTTGTCCCAATTCCTTATCATTCGTATGATCTTAAATAAAAATGCAGTTGGGCAAGCTTTGGGTTAGTAACGGAACTTTAAATCGAAGTGTCCAACTTCTAAGCGCGGCCGCCAATGTGTTCAACTTTTAAACTGAGTTTAACTGGAAAAGTTGTTAAGGCTTTTGTTTAAAAACATGTTTATTCTAAAATGTTTGGACTATCAAAAGTTGACCAAAGACCGTTAGCTACGGCAAAAAGAACATGGTATTATATTTTGATCCATATTATGGAAAGTCTCCAAAAAAACTATCAACGATATTGGCTGTTAAAACATACAACCCAACAACGATCGGAGGTTTCTCCTCAAGCGGACCGTAATAAAATGGTCGGTTTACGTTTTACTACTGCCCTAACGTGGGATGGCTTCCACGATGAAAATGAATGGGTTTTTATATTACCGACTATACTGTTTCAACATAAATAAGGTTTGGTTATAATCAAAATAGCTATTTTTTGTTATGTCGTATTTTTCGAGTCGTTGGTTCAGCCTGCATGTAATCTAGTGTAGAAGTATTACTAAACACAGCTTGTGTACTGTTGCTGGCTTCGTAACACAATTGTAATTCCTTAACCTAGAGGTACATCGTGAGGAAACCTGCATGCCTGAGAGTGCCTAAAAGTACTCGAGGGTGTGTGAAGTCTACCAATCCGCACTTGGCCAGCGTGGTAACCCTTCTCATCATGAGAAGAGGCCCGTGCCCAGCAGTGGGACATGTATTAGATACAGGGCTGCTATTATTATTATTATTAGAGGTACGGCTTACTCTATCTCATGGCACGGTTCGGGTGCCCCGAGGTACCGAAGGTCTTGGGCTTAACAGAGTAGGGCTTTATATGATTACAATATTATAAAATCATACATAAATATAGACGCCACAGAATTGGAGAAACTAAAATTGTTTGAATACAAAATTAAACAAAGATTAGTTTAAATTCATCCTTTAATGTAACAATATTAACAATATGTATATTACTTAGATCTAGATACATTTTTTTTTGTTTTTGATGCTGGTGGTAGAGATCTTGTGAATAAGCTCGAAGGCGGCAGCACCACCGTCTCACCTTTAACCTGCCGCCAAATAGTAGTGCTTCCATTACTGTGTTCCGGTTTGGTGGTGAGATCAGGCCCTGAAATTACTGGCACATGAGGCATAACACCGTAGTCCTCAGCTGCAGCAACGCATCTATAATCTGCTTTAGTGGATTGTTGATGTCCATGGGCTGTACTTCACTAACCATCAGGTGGACTAACCGTGCGTTCGCTGTGAGCGTAGTTTATAAAAAAAAAAAAATATTATTACCTCTGTATAATAACTATCTAAGCTATACGTGTATAATACAATTTTCGTAAAAAAAACACCAAAAAACTCAGTTATATTATTTAACATAACTACGTAAAAGTAATCTTAACACAGAAAAAGACTAATAACTCTTAACACATCTGGTCTCTAAATAGTATTTAACGCCAAGATGTTTGCTTTGGACAGCTTTCACAAAAAAAAAAGACTTATACAAGTTCAGACAAAATGAAAGTGCTCTGTGAAGCGTATTTCCTTTACTGAAACTTAGACCGGCTGACATTCAAAGAGCTAGTTCAGGAGACTGACTTCAATTATATATGTATGATATTTTTTTTGTAGTTTAAGATATTCAACCGGCAAAAGATAACTTTTGATTGTATAAACAATACAAATTAAAAAAAATTAAGTGTCTAAAATACCTATCAATAAACACTAATGTCTAAATAACAATATTCTTTCAAGCTTACTTGCTATTTTTGCACAAAACCTTTGCCTTAAAAACAGTTTTAAAATTTTTGTCTGTTTTTATCGGCTAATCTTTTAAACGGGTGGACCGATTTTTATAATTAAACTAGCTGACCCGGCGAACTTCGTACCGCCTTAGCGTAAATTTGATGCACTACTTTATTTTGTATAGCTGTACTATCTTATGTATGCGTACCTATTCAATTTGAACTGGAATCTATAATATCCTCCATATAAAAATAAATACTTTTTTTTTATTTTTTTCCGTAAGAAACTTGTACAGAGTATTAGAAAACTACCAAAAAAAAAATCAGCCAAATCGGTCAAGCCGTTTTCATGCTATATCGTGACAACGGAAAACGGGTTTCATTTTTATATATATAGATAGATTATTGAAGTACCTACCACGTAGAGGAAACGGCGGGAAAAACTTAGTTTATTTGTTTAAAAGCGCCAATCTCGAGAACTACTGGTCGAATTCTTATTGTGTTTTTATAATCTTACCCTCAATAAAGGTCGTGGGAAAAGCTAGTCTCTTCCATATAATGAATGGAGTAATATTTGAAAGAATTAACGTTACGAAAAAAGGTGTATCAAAACGGTTTGTGCAAGATAATGTCTTATTTAGCATAAGCATTCTATATCAATAAACTAAAAACGTGCCCAGAATAATTATGTAGGATTCACAATAAACACAAATTGACATCAGCATTTTAAACAAAGAAAGCACAAATAAATTATAATTGTCATCATATTATTGCCCGATTAATATTTGATGATTTAAAAAGTCATTACCGAAGCAATTAACCAGCATTTTGCAGATAGCAGTAATACATTAAAATTTGCACATAATGAATTGAATGCAAGCGACAAATGAATAATCAATAGATTTTAATTTTCTCAAAATGAATGCCTACTGATTGGATTTTTAATTGCGAATGGGTGGTAAAATAGTCTGCACAATTGAATTGTTTTGATTATAATAAGTTATTTAATTTGGATAAGAAATGAATATCTTTTAGTATTAATTTATTATAATAATATATAGGTATTATTATGGTCGAATAGGATACATTTCAGAACGATTGGCCAGAGATAGCAAACAATAGAAGAACCTGGAAGTCATGGGTAGATCCCTAGGCCCAGCAGTGGGACACACCTGTAGGCCAGAAAAAAAAATTGGTTAACTACAATATTAGGTTACTAGAATGAGCTAATTGTTGATTAACTACCGAGCCGATAATGCCATTGTAGAGAAGGATGTGATGTTCCTCTACCACAAAGTAAGGATCCTCCGATCAGGCTCGGTGGTATTGCCTGGCGGACAGCTGTCCAACGGAGGCGTATTGGAAGTGGTATATTATAGTCACTTGCTGTGAACATTTCGTTATCGCGATTCAGCACTCGTCGACATATATTATGTCACGTGTGTGTCGTCCGTCATTTATTATGTGCGGATACCGCCACACCATGATTGATATTGAATTTAGTGCCCGATATTTTTTTTACAGATTTTTATTTAGTTACTATTGTTACTAAAACAGAACCCATTAAAAGTGTATAAACCAATAATTGTCCAAAAAAATAAACCATATCTCCGTTCGCATACTACATTATATTTACATTTAATGGAAGACTAATTATAATTGCATGATATGGAATAATTATGCTGTTACCAAATTTGGTGAATCCAAGCTCCTACACTACACGGTACTGTTGCCGACAGCTGTCATAGTCGCGAAGCTATTTAATTAGTCCAGTCTTGACAAAGCGCAGTTAGCACTTTATAGCAGTAATGATAAAATATCTACTTTAATACACTTTTGTGAACTGCACTTCAAGAAACAGTCGAACAAAGTTTATTCATAAACAATTTCAAAGAAAGCCACAAATGATATTCTCAATCTGATTGTATTTTTTTATTGAAAAAAAATACGACGTTATTGCAAAAAAATGATTTAAAATCTAAAATAGATAACTATGCACAAATCTAATCGAAAAGACTGCTGCCAGTGTGCAACGTTCAGAAAATGCTGACAGCATTGCCAAGTATTTTGGCAATGCTTAACTTCTGGCCAAAATAAATACTAGCATTCTGACAACGTGTGGCCTCAAACAGGCGAGTCAAAATCTGTTTGTACAGATTGAGTGCTCTCGATCCCTCGGCCCCAACGTCTCTACCCTAAAAGGCACACACATACATCAAGTCAAGAACACTATATTTTTTTTACATAAGTCAATTATCATTAAAGTAAAATAGGTATCAAATATTATACAAGCGCTATCATAGTTCACATAATATTATTGCACTCCTAAGTGCTGATATAATTTTGTAAAACAATGTTTGTTTAACAAGTGCCTCAAGGTACAGAGACGTCACTTTATAGTCTCAAAGCGATTCAATTAGCCGGTAGTTAACAAGCTCTCTGACTACAGCAACCAGCGGTAATTACTTAAAACCAAGATCTTGATGGTACTTGACTTTAATATTGGTTAGGTACAATGTTGCAACTATGTAAAATAAAAAAAAAATATTTGTACTTGAAGGCAAAGCGACTGGTTCTCAATTTCGAAAGTTTTTTAATTTGTTTGTGCTGATTAGTGGTTTTGTTGGCTTACCATATGAAGAGCACAGTGGCGGTCTACTTAATTTCTACTTTATTTTTGCTTTCTAGTTAGCTCTACGCATTATTCAAATTATGAAATACGGGTGTTACTCACGTAATGATGGTCTATTTAGTCGACCGCGGTTTCGCCTATACGTCTAGGCATTATCAAGAGAGTGCGATACGTCGCGCCTGAGTCGCAGCCGGTCTTGCACTGTGCATAAGTGCAAGACTGGCTGCGCTCGACGATATAGACCAACATTACGTGAGTAACACTCGTATTTCATAATTTGAATAATGTTACAAACTCACGTCAGTTTTAATAAAAATAGCTCTACGCACTTATTATTTTTTTTTTTTTTATACTACGCCCACAGTGAACGAACGTGTAGTCTACCTGATGGTAAATGGAGTACAGCCCATTGGACATCAACAATCCACAAAAGCATATTATAGATGCGTCGCTGCAGCTGAGGACTGCACGCGGTGGTATGCCTCATGTGCTAGTAATTTCAGGGCCTGATCTCACCACCAAACCGGAACACAGTAATGGAAGCACTACTATTTGGCGGCAGGTTAAAGGTGAGACGGTGGTGCTGCCGCCCTCGAGCTCATTCACAAGAGCTCTACCACCAGTAAAGTAAGTTGTATAGAGTGAACAAATATGACTAATTCAGCGTTATAGTTGTTCACTAGTAGAATTGTTGTTGTTGAAAATTGTTCAAAACAATTCACACTAAATAAAACAGAATACTATAAATATATTTTTTTAATTTAATACATAAAAAGAGAGCATCTTTTTTTATTTAAAAAAAACGACGACCGCACTAGGAATAACTCCTGTGTCGCGGGGATGTTTCCAAACATACATTTCACTCACACAGAGCACACCCATCTCGCCTATAAACAACTGTGTTTGGCGCGAAAAACCATCAAAGTTTGTAAATGTAACTTGCCATAGAATATATATATAACAAAAACTATACAAGTGCGTAGAGCTAATTAATACATATTTATACTGTGTTAATAGGCAGTCAGCTTCAAAGAGATAAATTCAATTATATAGGCACTGTAAAGTAGTTGCCACATCCTCAAAACTATTTAACGAGCATAGTTAGTAGAGCGCCGCAGAGAATCATGCGTAACGTTAAAAAAAGGTTTCGAAAATTGAATTTTCAGTTCAGAATTAATAACTATGTTAGTTAGAGTTTGCGCTAAAAATTGTTTACTTTTTTTCTACCTGGAGTTTGATTTTGAGGTATGAGAATGAAATATTTTTATTAAAACTGATGGAAATACCGGTGTTACTCACGTTATGTTGGTCTATTTAGTCGACCGCTGTTTCACCTATACTTTTAGGCATTTTCAAGAGAATGCGACACGCGCGCCTGAGTCGCAGCCAGTCTTGCACTGCGAAAAAAAAGGAATTTTAAGCATTACGTGAGTAATACCCGTATTTCATGATTTGCATATGAGAATGAACATTAAATTTTGTTCGTTAGCGTTGTAATAATAAAATTAAACCCTCCTTTGTGTGTGGCTATGACACAATACTGAAGAAGATTTGATGTTATTTTTCTATCAATGTATGTCTTGTCAATGTTGTTTTTCCTCAGTAAATTAGGTTCTCCTAAATCCATTTTTATTTCATTAAGTTCAACAGTTAGCTAAAGTGGGTCAGAAACTAAATTTTGATTCAAATTAGGTACATTACTTGATTATTAGGTGCGAAGGCATTTGATTTTTAAGCATTTACGTGTGTACTAGAAAATTAAATAGTTTTGTTATTCACATTAAAACATAGGGTGTCCCATAATCAATGTATAATCCATTACCTGCAGATTAGAGGCATCAAACGTTTGATTGAAAACTGCAAAAAAATTGTTTTAAATGTGTTTGTGGTCTCAAATAGAGTAAACAGATACGGTGTGTATTTCGTGAAAAATTCATCGTTTCGGTTTGATATTTTTCCTCAAGAAATCAGGGGTGATGGCAACAATTTGCAGGTCAAGGATTATCCATTAATTTTGTATGTTGTATATTACCGATTTATACCTAAAGTGATAAATGCAAAAAAACAGGTTAATACTGAAATCTATCTTTATTTAATTTATTGGCTAAATTCCACTCAAGAGGAACATCGGTGAGGTTTTCAGCCTTAAGACTGTTTATGTAAAGAACTTGCTTGGAGACAAACGTCTCTGTTCTGGCTTACCGCATGACGTAACAGCTTTGAGAAGTAGATGACCTGGTAGTGGCACACTAAGATTTTTTCAAACGAAACCATTAGTTTATTTGTACGCTTAGTTTTCGATCCCGTTGCAGTTTGTGCAGGACAACGATTTGTGATAATATTATTAATGCGAAAGTAACTTTATCTGTTTCTATCGTTTTTACGGCTAAACAGAACTGTTTTGTATAAATAATTTAAAGGTCAGATAGAGTCAAATATTCTTTATTTCGCTCATACGAAAACCATATCGTCTTTTAATAACTATTCGGACACCTTTTTCAAATGAAATGCAAAAGACGTTAGATTGAATGCATGTTTGGTACTACTAAAAATAGAGATCATGGATTATGAATTTATAGAATAATTAATTGTAACTCGAAAAAATATTTTTTTTCTCTAAAATGAATTTATTTACTCACAATCTCACTCTGTTTAAACTTAAGGCCACACAGCCGACTATTTATTTATAATCTTGATCCGTATTTGTGTGTCTGTTTGCTAATTTAAAGACGTGTGTTCTGAATGATCGATCTATAACATTATCAATCTGAAAAACCTAAAGATGTGAGTCGATTGTCGACGAAAAACACAATCTACTTACCTACCTACAAAAATAATTTGCTGCTACTAACCATATTTACGAAGAGCCCTTCGCTCCATCAATTCTCCACAATTGTGACAATATTTACCGAATTTTGCGGATATATATGTTGTGGTTATCTTTATTTTTTCTTGTTATATTATTCAGGTAAGGTTTCGATCGAGTCTACCGTACATATTGGCGCACTATTAATATAGATTATAATAGCAGCCCTGTATCTAATACATGTCCCACTGCTGGGCTCAGGCCTAGGCCTCATGATGAGACGGGTTAGGTTATAGTCCACCACGCTGGCCAAGTGCGGATTGGTAGACTTCCCACACCCTCGAGCACTTTTTAGGCACTCTCATGCAGGTTTCCTCAAGATGTTTTCCTTCACCGTTAGCGAGCGACAATTTATATGATAAATACACACATATCTTCGAAAAGACGAATCTTAACGATTTATTGACAGAGGTGTGTGCCGTGGGTTCGAACCCGAGACCTTTGACTTCGCAGTCCTGCGGTTTCCCACTCGGCTATCGCTGCTACTATACAATATAGATTATCGAGAATGAAATATATACAAAAATGTTACAGATTGATGATGTTTTATCCAAACTTCAATGTTTTGTAATAAACGCTATTGCAAACAATCCGGTCTCACCACTGCATTGGACTAACACGGTACAGCAACCGAGTTACAAATTGCGTTTGAAGCGAAGCTCTCGGTACACAAAACGGTTCGAATAGTTGGAATACGATGAGACACAAGTCGCGTACCGCCCTAAAACAACGAGCCAAACGGACTCCTTATTTGAAATGCAAAGGGTTGGATGCAGCATACGTTAGACGAAATGCATACTGGTGTTTACTTCAAGAAGGTACCTGTACCAAATATCTGTATAGGTAACTGCAATAAGTATGAATGTGAGTTTGAATTAATTTTAACTTTAGTAGAGCTTTTACAAATTGGTATTAAGTGGAATGCACCCGTCTTACCCTCAATGATCCCTAAAATTACTAGTATATGATGCATAAGAGATATAATTAAACATTTAAAATTACACTATATTATACGATACGAATACGAGAAAACTAAATATATACCTAACTATATATTCATCAAATAAAACATAATACAAACTTAATATATAAAATCTAATAAAAAGTTCAGGTGTCAAAAAATACGTCCGAATCGATGTCGACCGCGGGTAATGTGCCCAGAAGGCTGGCGGCATTACCACGTTGTATAGCAATGCTGATTCTTTGTCCAAAGTAGAAACCAACTAGTCTAGTCTAGTAGTCAACTAGTATTTTACTTCAATTATTAAAAAGAGAACAGGCGCGAGGACCTTATGGACCCAACGTCTCGACCCAAAGAGATATTGGATTGGATTGTGAATGTTCATGAGCTACACTTGCCATTTAACATCAAATGTATTCCGTTTTAACGTCCTCAAGTTGGTATGAGCTACAAAAAAATTCTCCAATCTTCATTGTGAACGCTTTCCTATACCCGTTTCGATCGTATCGGCCATCGTTTTAATTTAAACAGCATTGCTCGAGATTGGCCGTGATTGCCAGTTTGTGGCCATACCCGATTGGTTTGTGAGGCTTTCGGGCGTTCTGTGCCAGTAAAGTATTTTAGCTGTCCGTTACTTAATCAATGGCTTTGTCGGGCTGATGAAGATTGCGTTCAGATAACTGAACTATTTTATAGGAAGGTAGGAATAAACAAACTTACGTACATTTTCTCAAAAAGGCAAGTTTATTAAGATATTATACTCTCTTATACAGCGCCATAAATACTGAACCTAAGAATATAATGCTTAATATATTTTTAACCGACTTTAGAAAAAGGAGGAGTTTCTCAATTCAATTGTATTTTTTTAATTTCTTTGTTAGCCGATTAGTCGAAGACGCCTGGACTTCTTTGATCTAAAAACTTAACTGAAAAAAAACTTAATTTAAAAAAGATAATCTGCTCTCTATAATAGACAGGAATAAAAATTCGCAAACTCCCAAATTTCAGTGTTATTAATGTGAAGTTTTAAATTGAATATTGAATTATTACCATCGATAGATCTGTTGTATAGCCTTTCTCATCTCAACAAGAGTCTTGTAACCGTAACATGGATACTTAGTTCGAACTTTACTTTTAATAACACTGAAATCTAGGAGTGCACGCAAATTTTCTTTTCCCGTGTACAATAATTGGTAAATATTATCTTAAATTTTTTTTTAGATTAATAGCCGGCCTCCACATTTACCTTAAACAAAGACAAACTTGTAAAAAATATTAATTTGAATGTAACCTAAACTTGCCGCCAGTGTATTATATGAAAAAAAACCTCGAAAATACCATTTAGTCTATTATCTGAGTCATTATGTTCATTGGCCTTATTTACATATTATATAATAAATGGCCTTAGAAACAGGATCAATAATTTCAGCGAAGAACAAAGACGACACGCAATTTAAACTTGTGGCTCTCTTAAATATTAGGTATATTTCATAATGTTCATATTTTTAGAAGAAATTAAATTAATTTATTATTGGCACAAATCTTATATTCAGACTGTATCATAACGAAAAATACAATTAAAATTTGAAGCCGCCTAACGCCATCTTTTATTGCCAGCGCGAACTACAAATACAGTAGATTAACCGAAGTTAATAATAAATTCACTTTGTATTCTTAACCACCTGCTCTCATCTAATAGGGTGTATTTATAACATAGATTAACAACCCTTCAGATTTGTTGATCCCCGCGATTTTACCCGCGTCAAACGTGACACTGCTTTGATCCCGTTCATTGGAACGCCATCTATTGAATTTTTTGCGAAATAAGTACTAACTTTAACACCAATATTCATCCTCTTGGTGGTTAAATTTTGAGGCAATATAAAATTCACTTATTTTCATTCAAGATCAGATAGGAAATTCGTGCTTTTAACTTAAAAATGTATGAACTTGCATACTACCGTTGGTCAGACGAATAGGCAACAGCTAGTAGGCATATTAATACATCTTCTGTACGTGTGTGTGGCGTATCCACTTTTATTTCTTATTTATAAATTATACGTGTATATATATTTTAACTTAATAAAATACGTATATATGAAATATTAATTTTATAACATTACTTAAAAGAAATTACATATAACTAAAATTATTCATTGAGAATGAAAATAACTAAACCTATAATTAAAATTACTAAAACTATATACACTAATCAAGCTATTTTATAACAAAGAACAAACTCATTTTGTAAGCAAGTGTGTGGCTACGTCTGTATATTTGTAACCTAACTCCTCCTAAGCGGCTGGATAGATTTAGATATCATTTTCTGTATTTGAATCGAAAAATTTACTAAGAATCCAGTGTAAATAGTAACTTAATTTTGTAATCAAAGGAACAAACAGCATCAGTTTTGTTTGAATCAGCATTCATAACTTGCACAAACAACCCGGTGAATGGTAAGCAAATATCTCAGCTCGGAAGGTACATTATGTAAAGTAGGAAAATTAAAAGTAGCATTGATTGTATAAATAAAATTAAGCTCATATCATACTTCCTTTGGTAAAGAGTTAAGTGGGTGGAACTGATTTTAGGCAGTATACTTTAACTGGTGTTGAATTTTTGATCAAGTTGCTAGCCATTAAACAGTGCGTAACAACTACATTACATAATATCACGCCTATATTACCCAGAAGGTTGTTGCAGAGGTGTACAACACCCACACTTCACCTGTTATATTTAGGTCTCATGGCCAGGGGGTGAGTCCATCGCCAGCCTCCGGGTACAATTCCAACTCCGTGCTGCTATTAAGAATTTCCTGACGGAAAGTTCACAAATAACACTTTGCCTGACTCGGGTATCAAACCCAAGACCTCCCGGTGAGAGGCGCATACACCAACCGCTAGACCATCGAGATAGCTGTGTTATAATAGTTCTTGATTTACTTCCATGTAGGAGAAACAATAAATTAGGAATCAGTTTTGGCCTACTAACTGTCGAACTTAGTATTCTGCTCCGTTGGTTAATTCTATTATTGGGCTTGGTTGTCAAAAGACAGAACGTGTTTTATTAGATTTGATCTGAGTGAACAAGAACACAAGACATATTATAAAAATATCTGGGAAGGGCCAATTATAGATTTCACGTCTACGAACTGTCGTAAATGTGAAAGCCAACATATCTATAGATACTAAAACCCTACAAAAGATGAATACAAAATTGAATTCCAACAGATTGAATGAAATGAAACTTCTTGAAATAAAACTACAACAGATCCTTAAAAATAAAATATTCGCTTTCCATCCGTCTGAATCTCTCGTCTCATAAAAATGTTACATCTAGAGTTATTTGAAGCTCAAAGTATAGAACTTTATTTCGTCACATATAAAACAAAACGCATGCAAAAAAGACTATAAAAGAAAATGGCGTTGCTTTTCGCGACAGATCCTGTTACTCCACGGCGTGTTATTTCAATGCGCTGAAATCGAAACATTGGATTTTCGCCTGTGCTCACTCATCAATGCAAATGTCTGTTACATTATTATACACACGGATGGCATGGACGTGAAGTAAGACTTTACTTTAAGTTTCTTATATTCAGAATTATTGTGTATTTTACGAAAGGAGATACTTTTTCCACGGGATATAATCCCACCCACACGCCCACCACTGTGAATCCAGTGATGCCAGGATCTACAGCGGTAACCAACTGAAAGGCACCGTGCATGACACACGGGCAATCCCAGGGAGAGTTAAAATTGTCTTGGAACCCGCAACGAATTTAATCAGAAGTATATAGTTGGAGTTGGAAATAATGTATATTTACTTCCCTCCAAAGCAAAGCGGGAGACTGAGTGATGCCAAATATAGACAAAGTGTCTATAGATGTGGAAAGAGTGTAGACACCACGGACAGTGACAAAAAGTGAAAGGAGATACTATAATAAATTGTACATCTGTAATGATAAAACATACATAAAAGGGGGTGGCAGATTTAATATTTGTAAGCTGTGGTCTCCTTTAATTGAGGTAATACACAAAAATGTTTTAATGTGTTTGTTATATCGTATGTGTATCCATAATTAAATAAATAAATATGAATGTACCTATGTACACACAGTAAATAAAGAACGTCGTTTTATTATGTCAGAATAACATCTTAGTGCCAGGTGTAGGTGTTTTCGCTAACCACGATTGGATACGATTATATTTTAAAGTTCTTTTGATATGCCTGCCTACTAGTTACTACTATCATCTTCCTTTTCCAAACAGAATTTCGGATTAACTATCATCGTTCGTTCATTCGTCCTACTAGAGATCGGTGCACATCTGGCGGAAGATACGTTGCATATTATCGGCTGCGTTACGCCAAAACAGATAAATTAATGTATGATTAAATATTAACCTTTCACACTCAGCCGATGATCCGTAAGTGCTAATACTGCTAATAGAGACGGTCGTGGTACGATCGACGCATCGTCATCTTATGTCAGATGGGAACGGGCCATATCTAAAGGCGCTTTTTAGGATAGCATCTACACCGTGTCCTACACCAAATTACCATTCTAGTGATTAATTAAAGAGTCATCTATTACGTCATATCTACACAATGACTAACTCAGATATAGACGAACTCAGTAATGCAAAACTTCGGCGAATAACTAAGTAAAAAAAGGTTTTATTGAGGCATATAAATACAAGTATGTCATTCTTATAATAAAGATCTATAAATTATTACGTGAAGCAAACGCCAAGGATAAAAATGTTCAATAGTATACACCGGTATGTGCCGACTAGTTTCGAATCTATTACGTAGATTCATCAATTGGGCGATTAATCGCGTTTCGGAGCCGTCGCGACATGTCGCGCGACAATGATAGTGAACTTAATTAAAATATTAAATGCCAGGGCATAAATGCACGCAGATTGAACCATCTGTACGTATATTTCGAACTCAATAATACAAGACGATGAACCAACATCCGTTTTCAGGCTGAAGGCGCAATGTCTTCAGTGACTAGCTCCAGCATTTGTTGTATTTGCGGACATTCACTGCACTTTGGTTTGCAAACTATTTGAAACCTATTTCTAGTGCATTTCTCTCTCTATTGGCTGTTTCCATCCTATGCTTGAGGCGCAGTGTAATATTTAGGAGCTGTTAAGTTATAAATAAGTTATTTGATGTACAATAATTTAGAGGAAACGCGCTATTTGCGTTTCGGTTGGTAGTTTGGGTTTTTATCAATTTATGTATCGACCATAATCGATTCCTTACCTATTTAGTTCAGTCTTCTTCTATGCGTGTCAATAGAAAATACATGGAAATGCATAATATTTAAATTAGTAATGTGTCTCCTTGGACTACCTGAAAACCGTTGTTTCGCAAATTATCACTTCTCACTTTACCATGTATATAGGTTTATCTATATGAAATGTGTGTCTTCGTAAAAGCAAATTCAAATTTATTTATCACAAAAAAAAGATAGTTATACCGTGGTGAAAGGATTAGCCAATTCGCTTTGAAGTATTTGCGAATTGCCCAGGGTGCGCCGGACGTAGGGGATCGTTGTGTACGTCACTCGGGGAGGCTCCTTTTATTTAAGCTGTAAAATATAATGTTGTGTTATGTTGTGTAAATATATAATAGCAAATGATTTAAGATTTATATTTTTTTTTGTCTGTTATGGCGTGTAAGTTTAAATTTTTATTATTATTCTTAGTTTATTTTATATTTTATATTTGTATGCTATACAGGTAAGATAGCAAATATGCAGTGCTAAATTTAATGTTAACCTAACACCTGTAAAAACCACATTTTAACAAATAAAAGATTTTGATGTGATTTGATTTGATTTGAATTTTGTTTGACCTTAAATTTGCCACAAGAACGGCATTATCGGTGACGCTTCACAGGTCGTCTATAGTACAGGTGTTGGGACTTAAAGGGTATGTAAGAAGGTGAGCCATCGTTTGGGGACTGGCACCACATTCACAACAATCAACTTAACATTTAGTTCAGCGCTTACTAAAGCATTGTGATGTTTTATTGGCATTACATTGGTTTTCCGATCGAGTTGAGTTCGCAATTGAGTAACAATAATTTGTTTTAATAACCCAATACATGATGGTATGAGGCTGGAGTTGAAAACTTTTTATTATTTTAAAGAAACCTCATTTAAACCAGGGGTAGTGCCTCGAATTTAGTTTCTGGGAAAACTTGAAAACGCTGTTAAAACTGGCAGCGTCCTCCCGCTTTCAGTTTTTAACAGCGTTGAAGTACATTTTTGTGACCTCTTGTATTGTTACGACTGTTTTTCGTCCTCCAAAAACGTGCGAACGTGTGATCGTCCCGAAAACTCTCTGCAATGGTTTTTTTTCTCATATTTTATTCGATTTGACTCTGTCTTTTCGAAAAAGCGGGGCTTTGTTAACGCACTCTGTGAAGGCGTAAAAACCGGGTCACGCTTGACATAACGGTCGCCTCGCCGCTCTCCCACTGCACTGGTGTTGTGGGTTCGATCCCCACACAGGACAAATCTTTGTGTGATTGGCAAAGATTTGTTCTGAGACTGGGTGTGCTTATGTGAGTGAATGTGTGTCTCATCTATTCTATCTAATGGTCCCAATGACAAGGTCATAGTAGTATAGTAGTGTTATTGCTTCTGGCGTTCTATCTAATGTAAATAATATAATATTATATAATGTAATGTAATATGATGTAAAAATGGGTAGCTGAAGAAGTTTAATTGTTTGTGACAAACACGACAAAAAATTTATGTCCTTTTATCCTCAATTTAACAAACTTAATTAAGACATCACATTTTGTCAAGGCTAATTTAGAATGTTTTTGGGTTAACCAACTATGAAATGACTGCCTCGATGGTCTAGTGGCAAACACATGCGCCTCTTACCGCGATGTTTGGGGTTTGATGCCCAGTATGTTTTTAAACTTTCGCGATTTAAGAACATTTTTCAAAAATTAGACAACCAGTCGGCTCGTGACCAAGAATGATGCAAGTCATTCGAAACGTCGAGCATAGGTCTAATTTTTGAAAAATTTGATGCCCTGGTTGGGAAAAGTGTTATTTCTGTACTTTCTGTCAGGAAATTCACAATAGCAGCACGGAGTTGAAATTGTGCCCGGTGTATGGCGATAGGCTCACCCCCATAGTACCTAAACACTGAAATGTGGGTGTAATACACCTCTGCAATACCCTTCTGGGTAATATAGGCATGATGTTATGTTATGTTATGAACTATGAAATTATATATTTTTCAAAATGGCTGAAATAGTTTGATTACTGTTTAGTTAATAAATACTAAATGAATTTAAAATGATTTTGAATCTAATCTCTAATTTAAATTAAAGTCAATCTAAGCTCCGGTGTCAAATCATTTTATTAAGTAGGTAGTATTATAATTTAGTTAGCTAAGTTTTATTTTAATTTTATATTTTTTGTATTTTGATGTTTGTTTTGACGTGTTCAAGCGCCCTTGGAAATAAATGATTTGATTTGATTTGTTAAGCAATGTTAATTGCGGTCGGCCATAGATAGGTGACCATCTTTAACTTAACGAGTTTTGTCTGCACGTGTGGTGTAGTGGTTTAAGCGGTCGCCTCGCCGTTCTCCACTGCACTGGTGTTGTGGGTTCGATCCCCACATGGGACAAATCTATGATTCGCAAAGATTTGTTCTGACTCTGGATGTGATCTGTGTGTGTTAGAAATCTATGTTTGTGAACACCCCCGCGACACAGGAGTTATTCCTAGTGCGGGCGACGTTTTAAAAAAAAAAATAAACTGGGAAAAGGCTCAGACGATATATAGTTACTGTCGCCATATTATTTCAAAGACACGTTTTCGAAAAATATTTTTACAACATTAACTTTACCTTTGTCATCTGCAGATGTTCTAATGGCAAGCATATAAAATGCAATTTTCACCCTAGTTTCAGCGCCTTCACAAAGCAAAAGGCTTCATAATATGGTACAGTCCGTTCACAAATTGCTATGAACAGAGTGCCAGGCGTTTCAAATTGCTTTCCACTTTACTTGCAAATGCAAATAGAAAACCTTTTAAGCCTTCGAGACTCGTGAGATATAAATAAAATGCCTACATAATTGTCTTTAGGCTGTTTTATCATAATGGGTTTTGATATGATACATCTTTGCGGTATATCTCGAGGGAGCTAGCGAAATTACTGTCATTGGGCGTGATACGTCATGCATTCATGGTTCTTAGTAGCCTTCATTTTGTATGTTTTTATAATATAAATTTGCAATAAATTTGTAGAGGGACAGGGTGTAATGTTCCTCCGCCACAAAGGGAGAATCCTCCGACCAGGCTCGGTGGTATTGCCTGGCGGACAGCTGTTCAATGGTAGCGTATTGGAAGTGGTATATATGTACATTCTCTGTGAACAGTTCGTTATCGCGATTCAGCGCTCTTTGACATATGTGACGTGTGTGACACTTGGCGTTGGCAATGACATCCGTCATTTATTATGTGCAGATACCGCCACAAATGGAATATAATGGATGAACGTGACGTCACAAATGACGTAAAATATAGTTGAGTCTTTTACGGTCCTGGCAAGAGGCGACCGTAGCTGGCTAAAGCGGCTGTGCAGAAGGTCGCAGGTTCAAATCCTGCCGGGCTCATTATTAATAAACTATTTCTTAGTATACATACAAGACCAAGACAAACCTCCATGTTCATGCACACAAAGATTTGCCTTGAGCGGGAACCGAACCCGCGGCTTCAGTGTCACAGGCAGGTACACTACCCACTCCGCCATCCGGTCGTCCGTAATAAACCGAATACTTATGAAATCGGTAGATTTAATAAAGCCTCACCACAAACATTTACCTTTGCTACAAAAAACGGTGATTCTGATGATGTAAACACTGTTATTCTTCCAAGAAACCACTTGACTACGGCAGTTGTTTAATAACTTTATGTAAGAAATTTACGATGCGCGTAAATTATTAAATTAAATTAGAAGAAATTAATTATGCATGCCAGGAAGTTTTGCGGTTTGAGAAAAATATAATAAAAGAAGGAACATCAGCCATCTTGTTATAATTCTGGATAAGAAAAACAAGTTAACTGGGTCACTAAGATTTGTTAAGAGTTTGTCAAGAGGACAAAAACAGGTGTCACTCAATTGAATTCATGTGTTTACATAATATAATATATATATGAACAAAACTAATATTTGTAATATTTTAAAACAAATTATATATCTTTGTTATGCCTTTTGTATTTTATACAATATTAAGGTTGAAAAATTAAGAATCCAGCAGACTTTAACCTGCACCCCCCGGGTAAGCGCCCCAGGTGCTTTGCCAATACAGCCATGGATTTGTATGCTGCTCGTATAGATTCGTATAGAACGTATCAAGAAAATTAAATATTATTCAAATCGGATACATGAATCGAGAGATTATTCCCCTATTTAGTATATAAAGTGATCAAGATATCACACCGTTTCGGGAGACAACAGCGCGTCAAACATTGCGCATAGCCACGAAAACCCTCTGTTGCTGTTCAAAATTTTATTACAACAGATTCATGAATACTAAAAATCCCGGGGATCCCTAGAGCCCAACAAATAACTACTTTCCGTTATTATGACTGATGTTATAAAACTCGTTTTCCTCAAATACTGCATGGCATTCATCTCAAAGTATTACCTACAAGGACACTGCGACATGATGTCAGTTAACCATTAAATGATTCAGATGAGGTAAACACAGGTACATTCCCTGGCAACCACTAAGCACTAGGCAATGGTACTGGATGAATCCTTACTATCCTTACTTTTTTACCTGTCCTGTTACAGTAATTGTATTGTACTGTTACTGTCCTTACTGTCTTAGGGTCGACACACGCAGTTTCAGTGTCATATGAATTTTAACTTTATTTTATTTTAAACCTTATTTTAAAATTCATATGACACTGAAACTGCGCTTCGCTTCGCTGCGCTTCGACGCGCTTTTGGTGTGTGTTGACCCTTAGCAAATTATACTAAGAAACAGTTGAAAAAATATTCATTATTTACAACATTTGTGCTGAATGCAGTACAGACCATACTTAAATCTATAAGTATTATAGGTACTTCTTACACTTTTTAGATACATTTGTTTAGGATCTATTTATTACCAAATTATCATCAATTAACACAAGAATAACAAAATTAAAATAATAAAGGCAGTAAAACACGAAGTAAAATTAATTACCCATTTCAAAATATTTTATGGAATAATTAGTAATTTAAACTAACTTTTTTTCTATTTGATAGTAATAATGCTACAAATATTATCTTCTAAGTATTCCTTAACGCTGTAATATTTTCAATTCAATTTCAAAAGATCTTTATTTATAAAATGACATATTACAATTTTTTGTATAATACTAGTGTTAGTTTAAATCCTAGAATTGACGACCGCATTGCGGAGTGGGTAGTGTACCTGCCTGCGACGCCGAGGTCGCGGGTTCGATTCCCGCGACAAATCTTTGTGTGCATGAACATGGGGTTTTGTCTTAGTCTGGTTGTTTCTATGTATAATAAGTATGTATTTACAAAAGAAAAGTATATATGTAGACTTGTACTGTGGGTACAATACAAGCTCTGCTTAGTTTGGGACTAGATGGCGATGTGTGTAAGTTGTGAGATATATATATATATATAAATTACAAACATCGTAGCGTAGGTTATTCTTCAAGCCCAAAAAGACATACAGAACTTTTATCGTGTAGTAAATCGGTCGAGAATAAGATAAAAGCATGATAATTGATCAAAACAAAGAAAACATGTGGATGCTAAAGGTCAGTTATGCAAGTTTTAGAGTAACATTACACTTATAATTTATAAGTTAATAATATTGTTTGTTCCAAATAAAAATAACACTGTAATAAGCTGTACTAATAAACATTTTTTTCAGATTAATTTTAAATTTATCAATTGGGCTTATTTTTAGGATTGCCCATTCTTTATATCTTCTTCTAGGTCTTATTATGGTTTGGAATGAACGACTTGATAGAAAAGGCGGTGGGATAACTATGTATCTTTAAAATAAATTTAGCTCTCATATCGTACACGCGTACAAAAATAATTTTTATCAAAAAAAAACCGACTTCAAAAAGTAGGTAAACTAAAAAGCACAAAATAAATTAACTTCGCACAAAATAATACGTTTTTTCATTTAGTATAGAAATTATTAAATAATTATTTTATAATTCTGAAGTCGGTGCCAAACATACAAACATAAAAAAAAATACAACCGAATTGAGAACCTCCTCCTTTTTTTGAAGTCGGTTAAAAATTACTACATACATACATAACATCACCCCTATATTACCCAGAGGACTGTGGCAGAAGTGTACAACACCTGTTATATTTAGGTCCTATGTGATAGGGGCCTATCGCCATCCACCGGGCACACTTCCAACTCTGTCCTGCTATTGTCAATTTTCTGACGAAATGTTCACAAATAACACTTAGCCCGGCCCGAGAATCGAACCAGAGACAACCGCGTACGCTAACTACTAGCCTATCGAAGCAGTTAAAAATTACAAATTGGCCTATATCACAGATACGTGACCGTCTTGTACTGGAACCGCATAGCTTCATTTGCAGCCGTGTGACTTTCAAGCAAGAACTATATTCAGTCTTTCGCTCGTAAACTGGTCCCTCAAATAATGATGGGTCACTTGAGTGCACCGGAATGGCAGCTCTGAACTACATCATGGAGTTAATAATTTTACACCTGAGTGCATCCTCTCTTTAACATTGAAGTGAACTTTAATACGAAGCTACAGTTTGGGACACATTTTATCTCTAAAACTTTCAGTTCCTGTACAAGTTGCGAGATTTTTTTTTAATAATTGAAAAAAGTATTTATTTCAATGAAAAAAATACTTACAGCACAAAAAGTGGGTTTTAAAGGAGACTTTAATAGCTAATCTCATCACATGGTCAGGAATGCTGACCCTAAGATGAGTATTAAGGTAACTACTATGTATGTCTCCATACGGGTGTGTAACGGTTGATATAATAACAAAAAATCTAACGGTCACTTGACATAATATCACTTAATATAATTTTATTTAATATAACGATCAGTTGTCATATTGATCTCTTGATATAATTTCATTTTATCTAATTTCTTTTGATATAATGAACACTATTTATAATGCACATTTGACATAACATTCGTTTAGTATATTATTTATTTACTATAATATTCATAATCTCTAAGTAACTTTTAATATAATTTAGAATTAAGATTAAATAACTAATATAGCTATTGTATTAAGTTTTTGTTCTTCCCTTTATACCCTATACATCACCCAACTATTGTTACCAGGAGGATCTGGATGCAATCTGGACTTTAGGGCACCCCGACTCGGATAGGTTAGGTTAGAAGGGGATGGCGGGGTCTACGACCCCGCCATCCCCTTCGTGGTTTTTTTTTTAACCAACCAGAAGTAGGAGCCCCGCGAAGCGGGGCTCCGTCGACCAAGTCCGACCTCGACCAGAAAATTAGGTCAAAAGAACATTAGGTTAAATGAAAGTTATATTAAAAGAATATTATGCATTTTGAAAATTATATCATATGAACTTTATACAAAATGTTATTATATCAAAGGAAGATTATATCATATAAAACATTATATCATATGAAATTAGGTTATTTGATATTATAGCATATGAAAATTATAACATATGAACGTTATTTCAAGTAAAATTAGAGCATTTGTTATTATATCAAACATTACACACCCGTCTCCATACAGACTTATTCTTTTATTTAACATAACATAACATCACGTCTATATTACTCAGAAGGGTGTGGCAGAGGTGTACAACACCCACATTTTACCTGTTAAGTTTAGGTCCCATGGGATAGGGGTTAAGTCCACCGGGCACAATTCCAACTAAGTGCTGCTATTGTGAATTTCCTGAAGGAATGTTCAAAGATATCGCACCCAGGAAGCGAACCCGAGACCTCGCGGTGGTGGTGATAATGGCTCTAGAGCAAAAAGTTTTTTTTTTAAATAGAAGTCAACTGTAGCCATGTCTCCATAGTTTGTTCCAAAAACTAAACGCAAAGAAAAATAGAAGTATTCGAAAACCTTAAATAAAAACCGCTGTATTCAGAAGACTACCAGATACATTTTAAAAAGTTTTCAAGATACAAATAGTAAGAGACATAAAGTACTCTTCTTTTGATATACCAAAAACAAGCAAATTAGCGGTGTTTTGGGAAAGAAAACATAATATTTAGCCAAGATTTTTTCATGTAAATCCAATCTGAGCTGCAGTTGCCCCTATCGCACCTAAGGGGGAGGGAAGCAAAAACTAACGAGCTAAGGTATAGGAGTAGAGATGTGATGATTGTCAATAAAATTGTTTATAGTTTAGGTTATTCCGTACCCCTATTTTCAGCTTCTTCGGCGTGCAGGGCCTTAATAAAACTTTATGTTAAATGCAGTTCTTTTTAACATACCGTACATGAAAAATGCATTGCAAGATCGTCCAGCAAAAAAATTAAGTGTTGCGTCACCACGTCTAAGAAAATAATGTTCTACACAAGTTTCGGTCTATTTTGCATACTAATTTGTCACTGACATTTTATGGACGTGTGCGCTAGCGTATACATTGCCTTTCATCTACTTTTGTACAAAAAAACAGTTGAAAACACTGTGGGACTGGCAGGATTCGGACCTGTCACCTTTTGCACACTGGGCAGTCGCTTTTCAACCTGTTTTTTAGTATAATTTTCTAAGCATAGCTTAATGCTATAAAAAACATAATTAGTAAGAAGTTAATTTCTTTTGTGCTACAAAAATTTAAATAAAATCTAACGGGAATTAACGCGATCATGCATTATTTACCTTTTAGGCTTGACGTTTCGGCTGACAAATTACACTGGCCATGGTCGCAAGCAAACTGCTAAATGCTACATTTTATTTAATCATGCAACACGTAAGTTTAAAAGTTAATCCTACAAAAAATTGACGGAAAACTTGGGCATCAGCGGGCATCCTAAGAAAAACGTTACACCATACTTCATTACACCATTTTTCTATGCCAATAAAAAGATGTACAATAACAATCATTGAGTAAGTAAGACTCATTCAAGGAAATTAGGCTCTAACTACCTTGGACTCATATCATAATATTGTCTCGAGTCAGGGCCAGTCATCGCGTGTCGTGCTTTAGTGACTGTCGTGTAGAACATGTTATTAAAAAATAATTGTTAATTTGTTTTTAGAGTGATCATTTGGGAAACAAAATAAATCAATGTGAGTATTTACATAAAAAAATTGGTACCTATATTAAATTACTCGGATGATTTTACGTAGTCTTTATTATTTATTTTAACACTCGTAAATATAAATAGATGGTGTGCTTTGTTATAATAACCGTAACCAACAATAATAATAATAATAATAAAAACGTTTATTTTTCTCTTCACAATAGGTTTTGCTTTACAATTAATAAGTAGATACTATAAGAAGTAGGCAGACAAAGTCTTAATTTCATCTATGTGGGACTTTGTGAGTGTGAAATGTATGTTTGCGAACATCCCCGCGACATTGGAGACAGGGCAGAGGACAATAATTCCTTGTGTAAGAGGTTGTTTTGAAAAAAAAATAAGATATCCTAATATTTTGCTTGGGTGCAGTATAAGTAAGTTATATTCATTCAACCCCAGGCTTGATGCCGACACTGCTATGTCGGAGTTCAGGTGCTCACAGACCGACTGTAAATGTAACATTACAGAGTCGAATGTTCGTATAGAGAATACAATTCAAAATTTGTTTTTTTTTACAAATGATACATTACATTTAGTTTGTGTATTACTCCAAGAGGCACTACACAATAATGCAAAAAGTATCATGTTAAAAAGTACTTCACAGAAAACTCGTTTTACCTTCTTATTCATAATAACCAATACAAATATTATGATGTCACTTTTTACATTGAGGATATATAAGTAAATATTTTGATTCAAGTTTTTTTTATTTTCCACGTGTTGATACGATGAGTGGCCTATAATTAAATTTTATTATTAGCTTAAGCAGTTCAATACATAAATCAGTCAGTAGTATCAAGGCCAAATATTGAGATGAGATAAACATCGATTTGGCGGTTTATTCCAATTTTTATAGGCTTACCCTCTATTTCATGGGACCTTAACATAACAGGTGAAGTTTGGGTGTTATACACTCCTGCCCCACTCTTCTGGGCAATATACAGTATTTCAGACTACATAAATGATAATAGTATTTGAAAATGAATTGCTCTTCTTATGTGAGTTTTATATGTATACTTATAGTTATATTTTTCATTTTAAAAGATGGTGCACATGAGTTTCTCAACAGCTCTTCTCATAATGCAATACCCATCGGAGCTGGTACTTGGATTGATTTTAATTTGATTCTAAACAGTTTGATTAAAATTAACCTAAGCCCCGGTTATTCAAATCATTGTAATTAGTATAATTAAGTATTTTTTATGATTTATTTTTATATATTTTTTTGTTATATATTGACGTGTTCAAGCCTCCTGGGGCCTATGAAAATAAATGATTTGAATTTGAATTTGAATTTTGAATTTATAGGCGTGATAGGACGGTCATTGCTGGCCAATCCCGGTTCACAGTTCTCTTAGACATAAGCCGTGACCAACGCGAGGACCGCGTGCAATGGTCATCAGATACTCCTTTATCTGACGACCCGATCCCCATTACAGTGAGGTAGATGAGTGCCCGCCGCTTACCACGTATCAAGTTATTTTATAACTACCAGGCACCAGCGATCGTCAACCTACCTTGTCACATAGCTATAGATTACAATGTCATATGTAACTTGTGGTTGATTGTTGTGTGTGTATGTGTTTTTTTTTATATATTCTCATTCGCCTCAGTGCCTGGTTCTTTTTCTTTTTCCTTCCTTTACTGGCATATGAGGTATAACACCATAGTCCTCAGCTGCAGCGACGCATAGCTACAATCTGGTTTTATGAATTGTTGATTTCCATGGGCTGTACTCCTCCTGTATCATTAGGTGGAATACACATTCGTTCGCTGCAGGAAAAAAATAAATGCAAATTTTTAACTAAGCAAAATAAAAAAACTATTGAATGATGAACATGTTTTTTAATTAACAATGTTAATATATTATAACATTGTAAACATACTTTGCTGGATAATTGGTATAAAACATATAATTATAAGTCATTTAATAAATAAATAAACACAACTTACACACAACGCCATCTATTCCCAAACTAAGCAGAGCTTGTACTATGGGTACTAGAATAAGTGATACTAATACATTTACTTTCATTTTGTAAATACATACATATTATATCAAGTTCAACATTATATTAAGTACATCAAATCAAATTCAATTTATTTTAAATTAGGTGCATACAAAAACTCATTTACATATCCTAAACAATGACATAATATCTAAGATAGTATAATAAGTACCAACATTGATTTAAAGTTACAAAACTAATTTAATTGAAAAAATAAATGTATGTGTAAAAAAATTAATCAATAAATATCACGCAACATCATCTAGTCCCAAACTAAGCAGAGCTTGTACTATGGATACTAGAATGACTAGTACTAATACATATATACTTTTCTTTAGTTAACACATGCTTATTATCCATAGAAACACCCAGACCAATACAAACCTCTATGTTCATGCACACAAAGATTTGTCTTGAGCGGAAATCGAACCCGCGACCTCTGCGTAGCTGCACTACCGACTCCGCTATCCAGTCGTCGGTAAAGTACTAATGTGCTATTTTTGTTAATTATTTACAATTACACTTGTATATCTACAAGTCATTATTTTTTATCATAGGTATATTAATATATTATATTATTGGTATTTTAATACTAAATTCTTATTTTCTTATACATAATTATTATATCGCTATTATTATATAATATGAGCGATACGACTGCCTTAAACTATACGCAGTACGTATATTTTAAGGCAATTAGTTTTAAGTTTTGTATATCGGGTGTCCAATAAAATATATTCATTCTTTAACTTATTTCATATATTTATTAAATATGATTCATAAGAAATAACAAATAAATATTTTAAATATAAAAACTGTACCACCGTCAGGTGCAGGGACCAAGCTACCGATGGTTAGGACTCCAGAGAGAGGAACCTCCTCACGATGCGTGCCGTGTCCAAACGGACCACCAGGCTCTTGGTCCAGCTGCCTAACGCGAGCCTCTTAAAATGTTGGTTGAGGATCTTATTATTATTATGAATGTTAAAATTATCGTGAAATTATGTTTAAATTTAATATCTCATAACATGCTTGATAAATTTGAATTCAAAATACCACTACGTAAGAACGGCAATAGCCTAGTGGGAGACCGTAGAACTGCCAAGTCGAAGGTATCGGGTTTGATCCCACGGCACACAACTCTGTCAATAAATCGTAAATATTTGTCTTTTCGAAGTAATGTGTGTATTTATCATTATAAGTTATCGCTCGCTAACGGTGAAGGAAAACATCGTGAGGAAACCTGCATGCCTGAGAGTGCCCAAAAGTACTCGAGGGTGTGTGAAGCCTACCAATCCGCACTTGGCCAGCGTGGTGGACTATGGCCTAACCCTTCTCATCATGGGAAGAGGCCCGTGCCCAGCGTAAAAACGGCAATTGCGTACTTTTGATTCGATCGATTAATCGACCTATTATATTTTACTCATCTATATCGTTATCTTTTAACAATGATCACGTGTCTGTAGTATTGTGTGATAAAATTTATAATCTGATTTAATTATTGTCGATCGATGCCTTATGCAATGTGTACTCAATGAAGTGAGGTCTCGAGTCCCGGTTCGTGCAAAGTATTATTTGTAAAGTTTCCGTCAGCGTGTTCACATTAGCAGGACGGAGTTGGACGTGTGCCCAGTGGATGGTGATTGGCTCACCCCATATCCCATGGGACCTAAAAAATCTAGCAGGTGAAGTGTGGCTGTTGTACACCTCTGCCACACCCTTCTCGGTAATATAAGCGTGATGTAAAGTTATGCTATGTTATTTGCATTTGAAAAAAAAACATGGGCCCAACCAAAGGGCGCTCGAACACGTCTCAGAACAAGCATCAAAATACAAAATATATAAAATTCCATAAAGTTTATCTGGCAACTGTTAAATGAGGTCAAAATCTTTATCTAATCTAACGTATACATATCTGTCAATTATCGCCCGTATCGTACTAATTAAAAAAAAATGGCCAAGTGCGTGTCGGGCCATGCGCATTGGGTTCCATCTGCCGTTACAATATAATTATGAACTTAAAATAGATTTAATATCTATATTAAACAAGTGATTATTTTCAAAGGTTTTTGTATTTTCTACGAAACCGAAACTGTATTTTTTACACTTTTGACCCCAAATACTATTGAAATAATTTTATGCTCTAGTTTTCCTTATAAGTTCATTACATATTTATTATACCATGATTTATTTTAGATTTTTTTTCTCACAGTTTAGTTTTTAGAGGGGGGAGGTGACACCCTTCTCAAACAAAAGTCAGCTTTTTAAAGTAAATTATCTTGCAAACAGAACTCTGAATAAAAAAACCTTTGAACTTTTTTTATCAAAATAAAAATAAAATCTTTATTTTTTAATTTATATTTATATTTTTGTATTTTACAGATGCAGTACCGGATACTAGTAGCTTTTCTTTTACTGAGCCTGGTTTCAACCAGTAAAGCTGTAAAAGTACTAGTATGTTTTCCTATGCTGTCGAAAAGTCATAGTATTTTGGGACATGGAGTCGTCGACCGCTTGTTGGAGGCTGGCCATGAAGTAATTAGTTTTCCTAATCAAAGTGCTTTTTTACTACAGCACTGACTTTTGTGAATCTAAGTGACCTGTATCAATTAATATTTCAGTATGTACTTTAAAACAAAATAGGTTTCAAATTTATAGAAGACGAAATGATTATGTTATTGTGTTCTTCTTCTTCTTCTTTCGTGTCGATGGCTGCAGTCATATTTTCATGGTGTTGACTTGCCATCGTGGTGAAAGGATTTGCCAGTCTGCTTGGTGGAAATTTGCAGACTGCCCAGGGTGCGCCGGACGTAGGGGTTGATGTTGTACGTCGCTCGGGGAGGCTCCTTTCATGCACCCTATGTTATTGTGATAATAACTATATTACTAAACATACAGTTAAAATATTGTATTTTTGGTTTGACAGTGTGCAATATCAAAAATAATAATACCTATGACATTAAAAGCAGCTCGGTGGCAAAGTCGAATCCGTGCGAACCTATTGATCTTTTTATTTTTTTTTTATACTACGCCCACAGCGAACGAACGTGTAGTCCACCAGATGGTAAGTGGAGTACAGCCCATGGACATCAACAATCCACCAAAGCAGATTATAGATGCGTCGCTGCAGCTGAGAACTACGGTGTTATCCTTCATGTGCCAGTAATTTCAAGGCCTTGCAGGTTAAGCAATACTAACCGCGGTCAGTTGATGATGGGTGACCATCTCAACATAACGAGTTTTCCTCCATGCCTCGGAGAGCACGATAAGCCATCGGTCCCGGTTGCCATATTTAGATCTTATCCAGTCGTTACGAGTAGTCAGAAGCCAGAAAGTCTAACAACAACTAGTCTAACAATGAGTATCGTATAACCTCGTACTGAGTTGTGAAGGTCTGCTGGCAGTTGCTCCACATAAAATACTGATATTCAGTTAAATCCGTAAGACTAGAATCCAACCTAAATCTAATTGGGAGAAAGGCTCGGAAGATCGATTACCTATTACATGATTTTTTTGTACTGTAAAAAAGAAATTTCATTTTTGAAAGTTTGATCAACGAAATTAAAAGTAAATCATTCCTTTACTAAAGTTTCTGTATTTTATAGGGCGATATTATGACTATGTTTCATCTTATGTTGCAGGTTGTACACGTGACATCATTACCAAAAAATAAAGATGTACCACGACTGAGGGAAATCTATGTAAAATCCTTTGAGGCCATGACGAAGGAATTAGAAAAAAGTATTAATATTTTTTTGCTTTCTTTAATTACTTATTAGACCAGGGTCGATCATTTTTAAAACAAAAAAAATAACACATAGTAGGATGAAACCCATTAGAAAAGGTATATGTTACTATAGTAAATCTTCGCAGAAAATGCAAAACAAAAATTAAAAAAAACTATTAATTGTAACATATTTTTTTTCACCATCGGAAAGTACAGATTTCAAAAAACAGAAAACATACCAATTTTTTGAAAAAAGCTGATATTTTTTCTTCTTGACCTCAGATCACCCGTAAATTATTTTTTCTTTAATTTTTATAATATTCTCCTCCTTTTCTAATGGGTTTCATCCTACTATTATTTTTTTCACTTTAAATTATTTTAAAGCCTTCTACCCTGGTCTATATGGGTTTTATTAAAAGCAAATATTTAAAACCAGAGAGCATGTATTGAACTAAAGACAACTATTAGTTTTAAATGACATCATTGCCACTGCGCGAACAGAGCTGCGCGTTCCAGATAAAATTCGCGTCAAAGTTTAATAATGTATGACATTTGACAGCTTTTACCCGGCCCGGGGAAACTTTTCCATATAATTTGACAGTCCAATTGTTGTAAAAATATAACCTTAAACTTTGTTCATGCTAGATCTTTACATTTATTATTTTATTTATTTATATAAACAAACAGTATTATAATCAAGAACAATTACCAAATCATACATAATACACTGTCACCAATAAAGTTTCTAATAATAAAATTACACTCGATGGCTTAATTAATCGCACAGATAAATAATAAATATTACAATTTTAACAATTTGAGAAAATAATATATAAATATATATAATATTTGTATTTATATTCGCTTATACCTAATATAATTATGTCTGTTTAATAATAATTTTCTATTTCAGCTGACGTATTCAAACTGAGTAATTTGATAGGCAAACCAAACCTTGGGGATTCTCTCATATTTCCATACTACCCTTACCTAATGCATAAAACGTTGATCGAAGATCCGGCGGTGGTTGCACTACTTAGTGATCCAAAAGAAAAATTTGATGCAGTCATTCTGGAATGGTTTTTCTCTGAAATGCATGTTGGGTAAGGATGTTTTAATTATTGTGTTTTGCTGTGTATTACCGTTCTGTTTTAAAGTTAACAATTTGCTATTTATAATGGCTTAGTATGTAGATACTCAATAACTACGTAGTGTACTATGCAAATCAAATGAGACCAGATTTTTTGGCGATGTTGCATGTGTTTCATTCGCCCAATTGTTAACGATTTTTCAAAAGGATTTCTATTTTGATTCACATAGTAGTATATTATTATTATTAGGTCAAGAAACGAATAACCTCATCGCAAACATAGGCAAAAGTAGATTAGACACATTAACTTTCTCCCAATCGTATAATACGATATCGACTCCCCCATTAATATTTCTTACGAGAATCCTGACGTTAGCTCGCTTACTTCACGGTGCCGTTCGCCCGGCCGTAGTAATAAAACTGCGTGGAACTACCCGCAATATAAAAAATAAATAAATGAGAATTATGTTAAGGATTGTTATTGTGAATGTAATATATCTATAATTCAATTCAATTTAATTTAATAAAATAATCTCTTCATGTGAATAAAGTGTCAATTTTGTGTACTCGTTATCAGTGCAATATAGTTTTGGTCTCTGCGTTAGATCGGCTCATTTGATGGATGGATAAACAAACTAAATACAAGTATGTTAAATATATTTTTTGTTATTGTGTGAAACTCTTTGTAAAGGCGCATAGCATCTAAAAATATCAACAACACAAAAAGCTACATTCAGACTAAGATCGTTTGTAATTATTACTGTAATATTTTATGCCAAATAAAGACTTTGAAAAATCATTAGGCTCTAAGTATTCACTTCGACTTTGTGATTGTAGAATGTAAATAAGTTGAAAGTGAAGTAATGTAAGTAGGTATTCGACTTTAAATGTGTGGAAAAGTGCTATTTTTCAATCATTTATTTATCAAATTATAAAGTTATTATTAAGTTAAAATTAAAATTATTATCATCACTCATTAGTATAAAATTAAAATTACGAAAATAAATTACAAATTATAATTATTAATTTTATTATTAATTATTCAATCAATATGTCATTTTCATTAGTAAATACAAATGTCACAAAGTCCTTCGTGTACATGTTACGTGCTGCCTACATCAGTGGTTTACATAAGGGCAGTCTAGTCTTTCAGCGAGCTCAGCCAGAATGCTGTTGGTGCTCCCCCGCACACGTCGTACCAATGAAGCGCCTCGCTTACGCATTGTGGCGTAAAAGCAGCCCACACGCGCTTCTGCAAACATTGTCGACGCACTGCAAGCGTTATAGCACAGTATAAATATGTACTATACTGTGGTTATAGTATCTTAAATTTGTTTATTATACTATTACAGGATTCCTCCCCTCTTCGAAGCCCCATTGATCTGGGTTTGCTCAACGGAACCACATTGGCAAGTCTTGAGATTAATAGACGAGGTGCCAAACCCTGCGTACACTGTTGACATCTTTTCCACGGTAAAAGCCCCATTGACTTTCTGTCAAAGACTTGAGCAACTATGGAGGACTATCAGGGTAAATCTTATATACAAGTAAGTTAATATCTTCATTTTATATTAATTTTAATGATTTATGATGCCAGTATTTAAATCAAATATATTATTTTTTTATAATCCCTAATAATTCAAAGGTCTCGGGTTTGAAACCTCGGCATCAATAAATCGTTATGATTCGTTTTTTCAAAGATATGTGTGTGTTTAAAATTAATTGGCGCATGTTAACGGTGAAGGAAAACATCGTGAGAAAATTTGCAAATTCGTGCTCGAGAGTGTGTAAAGTCTACCAATCCGCACTTGGCCAGCGTAGTAGACTATGGCCTTAACCTTCTCATCATGAGAAGAGGCCCGAGCATGTGGGACATGTATATACAGGGCTGCTATTATAATAATCCCCAACAACATTAGTAAAACAAAAGCTATAATAATGATAACAAAACTTTCAAATCAGTTTAGGTATATAATATGGTTCGGCGTGCAGTATTTTTTATATGAAATGAACAGCTCTATTGTTCTATCCGCATAAAAAAAACTTCCGCTGTAGTGTGTTATAGCGTAAAAGTTAAAAAACATTTAGCGTTTTCAAAAAGTTTGTGTCGAAAATCGAATGCAGGAAGAAGAATCGAAATCTAACAAGTATTTCCAGAGATTATCACGTTTAATCAAATTTGAATGCACGGTTGGCTTATGGTTAATGCAGTCGCTTCACCGCTTTCAACTGGGACAAATATTTGTGTGATCAGCAAAGATTTGTTATGACCCTGAGTATGCTTTGCGTTTGTGAAATGTACGTTTGTGAACATCACTGCGACACTGGAGTATATTCCATGTGCGGGCTTCGTTTTAAAATAAAAAAAAAATATACTCTTAATCTTTTAATTTTTATAGTTTTCTACGGTCATCTATGAAATTCGTCATTTTTGTACTTTAAAGTTAAATAAGTATTTAAGTAATTACACTATTCTTTCAGTTTGGTCATTGCACCGCTAGAATGGTGGGCTTACAACAGCGTTTACCCAGAAATTGCCGCTAAGAGAGGAGTGACGATGCCTTCATACTTCGATGCCAAATACAACGGGTCTCTCATGTTTGTCAACTCGCATCCATCTTTGGGAGGAGCCATGCGTTTACCGCAAAGTGCTAAACTTATTGCTGGATATCATATTCAAGATGAAGTGAAACCATTGCCTCAGGTACGTTGAGTGTAAGTATAAATGTTCCGGCGTTTCTGAGGAACGCTACATGACACCGCGCCGCGCGTCGCCGAATCAACGTGCAAACATTAAAATAATAATATGTATGTTATTCTAAGGTATTTATGTATATGGGCCTTTGATGCCTGCAATAAAAAATGATTTGATTTGATTTGATAAATATCACTGCCCAAGGGGGTGAATTAGGAGTTGTAGGATTATATGAGCAGTTTGTAAAAAAATAAGAACACAAAAAGCTTACGCTTATATTACCCAGAAAGGTGTGGCAGAGATTTTCAAAACCTACACTTCACCTGTTATCTTTAGATCCCATGGGGTAGGGGATGAGCCCATCGCCATCCACCGGGCACAATTTCAACTCCATGCTGCCGGGTGACAGAAAGTTCACAAATAACACTTTTCCTGACCCGGGAATCAAACCTTTGCGTGACCTCACGGCGAGAGGCGCATATGCTAGCCACTCGACCATCGAAGTTCGCAGGAAAATGTATAGAATTGTGCACATAGATTAAAAAAATATTATAAATCATTATTATATTTCTTTTTTCTCAATCCATTCAAAAATCTTTTTTTTTTACTTCAAAACATCTTTTTTTATAAATAGACTTTTGAGAGAGCAAAATATATCGTAGGTAGATCGTTCTTATAACAATTAAATCTTTGATTTTATATATTAATTTTAACAATATCTTAACTAGTGCACTGTAATATCCGATAAAGATAAAAATAAAAGCTAAAGATATATTTATTTGCTTTCAACATGTGTGGTTTACAGAATATTACTTTCTATAACAGTTGAATCGGTGGTATTGGTTATGTAACAACATGTTTTGCCATGCAAGGCGTACAAATATAAAATTGATATTAATTAAAATTACACATTGTCAATATTAAACATGAATCAATGAATGGATCAATGAATCAACGAGAATGCTAATTATAGCAGGCATCAATGCGCGTCTTTGCAGACGGCCGAGAACGTCGGAGACGTAATGGGCTGACGGTTAAGTCAGACTTCGAGTGAGACCCTGGGCAGCAAGGGTGCATCAGTATTATTTAGTAATAAAGTAAAATTATACAGATTATACTATTCCCCAAATGAGCAGTTCTCGCGCTGTGCATGCATAATCGTTCATGGTCTCGTCGGTGACGTTGTACATGTATCAGACAATTTTGGAAATAGTGTTGGATTGTTTTTTACAAAGAGACATATTTCTAGGATATATAACGATGGAAGGGTTAAGATTGCATGATCATGAAAATATGGTTGACACCATAGAAATCTTAATAACTAGTCAATAGAAATGCTATCGACTATCTTTTAACACTGGGACGCATGTCGCCGTTTTTCAAATACCACTTTTTGTATTCCTGCAAACAAAATTATTCTTTTTGGCGATGACATTAAGACGACAATTCCTCAACTCGCACTTCTGTTCGATTAGACAGATGCGCTTGTATTCCTGCAAACAAAATTATTCTTTTTGCGATGACATTAAGACGACAATTCCTCAAATCGCACTTGTGTTTGACTTGACAGATGCGCGGCGACAAGGTCACGCGTCTTTGACATTTCTATTGCCTTATTATTAAGATTTCTATGGCTGACACCGTTAATTTTATACAACTAATAGTATCAGTCGTGTTCATAATATTATTCAAAATATGGCTGGGCGCTGTAAACTGCCCTACCGGGCGATGAAAATAAGATGATGAATGAATAACGAAAATAATATTAACGATAAAAATATAATTATTTATAGTCTGGTGGTAAGGGAAATCTACTCACCAGCAAAACAGCCCGAAGTACCTTTCCGAGGGCAGGATCCTCCGAAGCTGGTTTCTTGCGATTTGCGGTTTATTTTTTTATTTCACAAAAAAGCGGGTGAAGATAAATGGTATAGCGGAAGCGTATGGATGATGAATCTAAGAAGAATGAGAAAAATTATAATAATATTTGACACAATGTCACTAAACTTCAATAATTCATAATTTAATAATTTCTATATATATTATATATAGAAAAAAAGGTCAACGACATACAAATACAAGGAATTTGTGTAAGATAGACAATCGGTTAATTTTTTGTATTTTGCTAAGAATATGTCTAGTTAGCAACGCGTAATCTCCAAGATGCAGTGAAAGCAACATGAACTTGATTAATAACTATAGTAATTGTTTTTCGAACCTCAAGTAAAATAACGTCCTGTTAAAAATAAAAATATTTTCTTTCTAAATTGTTATTCTATGTTTTGATCTTATATAATGTAAATTTTAATTTTAATTTTATGCTTGAACTATTATTTTGTGAGCGTCTCCTTTAATTGAGGGAATACACTAAAATGTTTTAATGTGTTTGTTATACATCTATAATGTGTATAGCTCTTGTTGGACATCCATAATTAATTTAAAAAAAAAAAATACTAGTCAACAAAAAAAGTCTGCTCCCAAGTGACCACCTAAATTATGTTTTTAATTAACTAATCGTTCAGATGTTCAAACTTTTTTATTTTAGGATCTCCAAACATTAATGGATGGAGCAAAGAACGGTGTGGTGTATTTTAGCTTGGGATCCAACATGAAAAGTTCTGATATGACCGACCATATGAAACAGTCCTTGCTCAAACTATTCAGCAAACTGGACGAAACAGTACTGTGGAAATTTGAAGCGGATATGGACAAGGTCCCTGCAAATGTTCATCTTTTGAAATGGGCCCCACAGGCCAGTATTCTTGGTAAGTATTATTTTTCTGTTTACATATAATATATGAGATATTATCTCTATGCACTGCTAGACAAAGGCCTCAAAAAATTAAAGTGGTAAAAGAAATTTTTAAAAAGTAGTGAAGATTTTTTCATTGCTTTAAAAAAACCTATCCAACCATATTATGATACCCCACACTATAAGGTATGTGTGGAGTATTTTTTTTAAAGGAAAGAGGAGTTGCAAATTTTTATATATAGACCCATTTTCAGGTAATTAAACTTTGAAGAGCAAATATTTGTTCTAGTTGTTACCCGTTTTTATATTACCTTTTTAGCTCACCCAAATCTTAAACTCTTCATAACACACGGAGGCCAGTTGTCCACTACAGAAGCAGTACACTACGGTACACCAGTAGTGGGTATTCCTATTGGAGCTGATCAGTTCGTCAACATGAAGTCCATAGAGACCAAAGGTTTCGGCATAAAGGTCACGCTGGCTGAAGACATGGCTGATGAACTTGAAGTTGCCATTAAAAAAGTCCTGGCGGATAAATCGTGAGTTTTAATTTGTTCTGGCCGGAGTTCAGCAGATGCTGAAAATAGCTAAAATGTCACAATTTAAACTTACTGAATAAATATAATCATATTGTTATAATGGTCACCCAATTCAAGTCCGACCGCAGTAAGCATAGCTTTGCCTGAACATTTATAGATCAGATTTGTATTCACAATATACTTCTCATCATACTTATTAAAATTGATCAATATTTATATATACATTTTATTCACCATCGGAAGCACTATCAAGAACATTAACATTTTTATTAAAACTGACGTGAGTTTATAACATTATTAAAATTATGAAATACAGGTGTTACTCACGTAATGTTGGTCTATTTAGTCGACCGCGGTTTCGCCTATACGTCTAAGCATTATAAAGAGAGTGTGATACGTCGTCTTGCAGTCAGTGCAAGACTGGCTGCGACTCAGGCGCGACGTATCGCACTCTCTTGATAATGCCTAGACGTATAGGCGAAACCGCGGTCGACTAAATAGACCAACATTACGTGAGTAACACCCGTATTTCATAATTTTAATAAAGAACATTAACGTTTTTCTTTATCAAAAAACAATATTTAACAACTCAATGCGAGCCGCAAAATCCTGCCGAATGCGTCGTTCTGTAAACTAAACTTAATTAAATTTCAACAGATACAAGGAAAGAGCAATGGAACTGTCTGCAATATACCACGATCAGACAATCAAGCCTGGAGCGGCACTATCACATTGGGTCGAACACGTTGTGCGAACTCGCGGTGCCCCACACTTGCGGTCTCCTGCACTCACTGTCTCCTGGTATCAGCGGCTTTACCTCGATGTTTTAGCTTTATTATTACTGTTAGGCGTCCTAGTTTATAAGACAGTATGTATATTTGTAAGGAGATTTAGAAAGACGAACAAGAAGCGTAAGAACGAGTAAAATAAAATGTGTCTAGTCAAATAAGCCATTTTAGGTAGTATTTTATACCATAGCGATATTAAATAGCATTGTTTTACTGTTGTAGCAATGAATATAATACAAACCGTGTTTTATTTTTATTAATAGTGTAAACAACAGTGTTCGAGACAGCAAGTTATCTATTTAATCTATATTTTTTGGAGATAAGGTAATTCGGTATTAATGTATGACCCAAATGACGAACGTTTCGTTGGTAGCTATCAGTTTGGTCAAATTTGATACGAATCACTATTGTCAACCGAATTTAGACTTGTAATATTTTAAAGCAAATTTTAGCTTTGCTATGCCTTTTTGTATTTTATATAATACTAACTGACCCGGCGAACTTCGTACCGCTTTAGCGTAAATTTGATGCACTATTTTATTTTGTATAGCTGACCTATCTTATGTATGCTTACCTATTCAATTTGAACTGGAATCTATAATATCCCCCATATAAAAATGAATAATTTTTTTTTTTTTTTTTTTTTTTTGCCGTAACAACCTTGTACAGAGTATTAGAAAACAACAAAAAAAATATCAGCCAAATCGGTCAAGCCGTTTTCATGCCAAGTCGTGACAACGGAAAACGGTTTTCATTTTTATATATGTATATAGATTAATTACGAATGTAGACTGTTTAGACTTCGACGTTTTGGAATTTCACCATGGATCATGTAACAGTACTATGAAAATACCTAATAATCGAGCGGTATTCAATACTTTTATTTGGAGATACTATTCTAAAAAAAAAAAAAAAACTTTTTTATTCATGTCATCAGATAGATAATAAAACATAACATCACGCATAACATCAACATAACCCAGAAGGGTGTGGCAGAGGTGTACAACACCCACATTTTACATGTTATGTTTAGGTTCCATGGGACAGGGGATGAACCTATCGCCATCCACCGGCCACAATGCCAACTCCGTGCTCCTATTATGAATTTCTTAACAGAAAGTTCACTTTGCCTGACCCGGGAATCGAACCCGAGATCTTGCGGTGAGAGGCGTATACAATAACCATCGAGACAGTTATTATATATTACTGGCAATGGTTTTAAGATTTTACAAGAGAAAATGCTTTTCGATGGTAGTAAGCTAGGTGTGGAGACTTGATTTAAGCATCATGCCTTGTTACCCAAAAGATACCAAACTACTACTCAAATGTTATCTTCCTATTTAATTTTCTATCCTTTTTCGGGTTTCTTAGCAGAAATTATCGTGTCTTTTTTTTTATTCTACGCCCACAGCGAACGAACGTGTACCTCCACCTGATGGTAAGTGGAGTACAGCCCATGGACATCAACAATCCACAAAAACAGATTATAGATGCGTCGCTGCAGCTGAGGACTACGGTGTTATGCCTCATGTGCCAGTCATTTCATGGCCTGATCTCACCACCAAACCGGAATACAGATTACTGTGTATTGCCGCCAAATAGTAGTGCTTCCATTAGGAAGCACTACTATTTGGCGGCAGGTTAAAGGTGAGACGGTGGTGCTGCCGCCCTCGAGCTCATTCACAAGAGCTCTACCACCAGTAATTCATAAAAAATGTTGGTGCGTTGCTGCACAGGCTCTCCCATAGCTATGCCACATGGAGGGAACGTGTCCTGAATAATAGCTTAACATCACGCCTACATTACCCAGAAGGGTGTGGCAGACTTGTACAACACCCACACTTCACCTGTTATGGTTAAGTCCCATGGGATAGGTCTGAGCGTTTCGCCATCCACCGGGCACAATTCCAACTTCGTGCTGCTATTCCTTACAGAAAGTTCACAAATAATACTTGACTAAACAATTAAATGAGCTGGTTTTAAATATATTTTGAAATTATTTTTGGCTATCATAATTTTCAAAATCTTTTATTAATAAATAATTAAATAAACTATTTTGTAAATATACACAGCACACAACCCTATTAAAAGTTCAAACGAAAATATTTTATATTATTATAAATTATTTTTAATTATTATTATTATTTATTTTTTTTAATTATTAGTTTTACACTTTCACTGTTTATCATGATAAGTTACTCTTAATTTTTTTATTTTATAACTTTGGCAAATGAAGATAAAGACGAATTTAGGAAATATTATTATACTTGGGCGAAAACAATATAACCTACTAACCAATATACGTGTAAGATGATACGACCTTAACAATCATGCTGAATTTATACCAAAATTTATATATATAATAAAATTCCATACATATAATAAAATTGTAATATTGCCATGTCATTTAAGATATTCAAAAAATAATAATACAATGGGTCTTTATATTAGTAGAAACCAAACATATTAACACGCTTATATTAGCTTCACCTGTATGTATGTATGTATGTATGTATGTAACCGACTCCTTTGGACTCGATTTTGACCCACTTTAAACGGACAGATTTCATTCAAATTTTGCACACCTGTCAAAGATCGATGACAATGCAATAATTCGAAAAAAAAAATGAAAAAAAAAAAAATAGACCAAACTAAAAAGTAGAAAATAAATAATAGTTTTAAAAAACTAAGCTGAAAAAAGCGTGGGGCGCTCGGTGCCATATTTTTCGTCTATCGAGCATCCCACGCTTTTTCAGCTTATTATTAGGAATTATTTTTCACTTTTTAGTTAGAAGTACTTTAAAAGCGTGTTTTTTAGTTTTTTTAAACCATTATATTTTTTTTTTTGAATTTTGGTCTGTCTGTCCATCTGTCTATATGTTCGCACGCACATCACGCATTGTCTGCACGTGGGGTATAGTGGTTTAAGCGGTCTTCTCGCCGCTCTCCACTGCACTGGTGTTGTGTGAGGGTGCGAGTTTATATGGGAGGTTCGCAAACTTAGCAAGGAAGGATGTAGCATGAAATTCTAAACATGTTTTCCTACCACGACTTAAATTAACTGTAAGACAGACTTTTTGGAAATATCATCCTCGAAGGAGGTAAATTTGGGGTTGCAAGTGTATAGTCCATTTTGAAGAAAATAGCATGTAAATATTTAATTCCACGCGGACGAAGACGCGGGCAACAGCAAGTGTATAATATAATCTAATTATAGCATATTAATTATATGTTTAAGATGCAATGTCATAATATGTGGAGAGGCAAATAATGTCAAATTATCAAAAATATTATTCTACCATGAAAAATAATAGAAATCTAATAAAATTAGGGATATATTATATTGCATATCAAATAAATAATCGCCTATCAATACATACTCATCATTTATATTCTTTTTTGCATCAAATAACTTACTTCACTACAGATAAACTAAATGTTTAACAAAACTCAAACTGCAGATAATTCGAAATTACACATCAATATGACATTCCTTTTTTCCTCATAATGCAATACAGTTAAATTTATTTTTGTACAAAAATACTACATGCATAGCATAAATACTGACTGCACATCAAATTTACCATATTTCATAGCAAAATAACTATCCCAGTCGCATATTAACCAGTAAGTACAACAAAATCTGTTCATCATATTTGTCTTAATTTTCAAGAAGCCATGCTCGGTAAATTTAATGATTATTATAACAAAAAAATCCTTTTACATTGCATTATTTCTAAAAGCAGAACAACTTAACTGAAAAACTTCGCGCGTTTTTTCGTCACTGGAGTAAATAATATAAAAATAAAAGCTATAGTTATGGCATAGGTCAATTATGGGTAAAGTAGTAGGTTAGGTTAGGTTAGAACTGCGACCATAACTAGCTAATCTTTGTGATACTCCGACCCCTTTTTGAATCTACCCACTAAATAAAATAATATTATACTACCTACCAATTTCTTATTATCATAGATCGTAACAGACGACAGTACGTGGCGCCACCTGCAGAAGCTAAAAATGTGCCTATTGGGCAAAAAAGGAAGCGTGGACGCCCCGCGAAAGCAAGACCTGCTTTAATAATTCAATAAATTACAATTTTGTATCTAATTTTATATTTTTTTTGCTGATCTCATTATGTGATAATTAATAAATAATAAGATGACTGTGACTAATAAAATGTTGTTTGATCTAGAAAAACTGCTGTAAATATTATAAAAATAGAGGCTATATTTAAAAGAAAAAGAGTTAACATGTATAATGTGCATTAAGATTATTAGTTGTGCATTGATAAAAAAGCTTTTACTTTAGGAAAAATTGCTGTGCGCTGTGAAAATAAATTGTAGTGTGTTTAGTGATATTTTGAGTTGAATATTTTGTTGTGCAATCAGTAATTTTGATGGGAATTCGGTATTTAATTGCATAGAAAAAGGATATTTTATGATTTGCGTTTAAATACTACCCATAAAATTATACTTTCACGAATTCGGACACTGTTATCGTTTATCTAAGTAAACATCACTGACTAACGTGTCTGTATACCCAGCGGGGCCCCTTCGTATATTCCAATTAAAAGCTAATTATGCTTAACGTACGTCGTATTTAGTACGTTCCAAAATATCGAAATGTATTATTATAATAAATACGACGCACGTTATAAAACAATACTACCATAAAGGCCACAGCGAAATCTTAAATTTGTTCCAGCGTATTGCTAGTGCCCTCCTCTGTTTGAAGGTCGTCAGAAAGCTGAATGACATTGTGAGATTTCTCTGTAGCCTAGTTTTTTTTAGATATACATTTCGGAACGTACTAAATACGACGCATGTTAAGCATTAGCTTTCAATCGGAATAGACGTGGGGCCCTGCTGGGTGATACTAAACGCCAGTGACGCGTTCGACTAATCGTTAGTAATAAAACACTTCGCTTTATCGGACGTGTCGAATTTTTTTTTTGTTATTTTTTAAAAAAATTGAAAATGAGGTTGATAATATTTATTTTATTTTGTTTTTGTAACAGTGAATCTTATAAAATCTTAGTCAGTTATCCTTTTCCAGTTAGGAGTTTGAGTATTTTAGGGCAAGGGGTTGTGAGACATCTTCTGAATGATGGACATGAGGTAAAGAAAACTAATGTTTCATATTAATATATTTTTAACGCACTGATTGTTGGTAACGATCTTGTTGTTTACAAAATATTATAAAAAATATTACGAGTGCATGAAAAGATTGAAATATTACCCCCTAAATTCCAATTTGAGTGTGTCATAAAAAATAAATATTTATTTTTCAGGTAACTTACATAACAAGGTTTCCTCTCAATATACCGCAGAACAAATACTTCCGTCAAATTCTCATCACTGGAAATAACCTAGTAGACCGTAAGTACTCTTAGCTATCTATTTTATTTTTAATTTTGGCTGTGAATTTATATTAAAAAGAAATACCATAGCGATGCTTTTAATATTTTTATATTACGACCAAATATTATTCTCAATTTTGATTGACGATGTACTATTTTAATTAAACAATCACTTGGTTTTCTGAACATGCAAGTACAAACTTATACGTTTCATACGTTCGCTTTTGTTACAGACTTCAATATTGGAAACGTTCTTAAAAACAAAATTGTACAGACCAGAGTCAGCTCTATGCAGGCATTCGGCAGAGAAACTGCCAAACTATTTTTCGAAAACGTAAATGTAACCCAACTCTTACACAACAATAATGAACACTTCGATTTAGTTATATCTGACTTAATTGAATCTGAAGTATACGCTGGGTAAGTTGATGTTTTATAGTAGATGTCATGTGTGAGGATGAATCATACAAAAACAGACCTTATTTTTATACCACGTAAAGTGACTAAAATAAACAAAATTCCAAACAAGATATCACACCTCCTGTAAACATTAGTAAATCATATTCAATACCTTCATTTTTGTATTGGTCTTACTAATTTCGTTATTTTATAATTTTATTTTGACAAGTCCTGGTAAAACTATAAGTCTATTAGTCCAATAGTGGTAGAGCTCTTGTAAACGAGCTGGAGGGCGGCAGCACCACCATCTCACCTTGAACCTGCCGCCAAATCGTAGTGCTTGGATTATTGTGTCCCGGTGTGGTGGTGAGACCAGGCCTTGCTATTACTAGCTTATTGTCGCTTCGGTCACTTCTTCTGTGGACTTAGATGATGACAATTTTCAATTGGATTTAGTCAGCACTACCTATTTTATGTCTGTATTATGATTTTGTTAAAATTTTGTATTTTGATCAACAATGTTTTCATGTAAATTATTTAAATCATATTATGAGAATTTAGTATCTTATAGCCTAACACCGTAGTCCTCAGATAAAGTGACACATCTACGCATAAACCTCATGTGCCGCAGCAACGCATCTACACAATGGTATTGTGAATTGTTGGTGCAGGACAGGTACATGGTTAATTTATTTTTTGTACACTTTTCAGGTTAGCGGTCCTGTACAACTGTCCGATGATATGGGGATACTCTATGGGTGCCCACTGGCAAGTGATAAGGCTGCTTTCTGATACAGCACATCCAGCATACGAGATCGACTTTTTAGGAACAAGTTTTCCCCCATTCACATTTACCCAAAGAGTTCAGAAACTATGGTCTAGAATCGTATGGAGCTTTTTAAAAACGTAATTTATTAAATTTTTCATTCCTACAGTATTTTGCGATTTAATGAAAACAAATCTTCTAACAATGTTTTAGGGTGCCCATGGAATTCTGTTACTAAGATGCAGCAGTCCGACTGTCATAACTTTATGATATTGATATTTATGATATTGTGATACCTGTTTTACAGATTCGTTACTATATCCAAAGAAAGAGAAATTTATGAACATACATTTAAACCTCTTTTAGCTAAAAGAGGTCGAAACCTACCGGATTATGAAGACGTAATCTTTAACTCATCACTCATATTTGGAAATGAACACCACGCTATAATTGGCCGACCAAATACGCCCCAAAATTTCAAGTATATCGGTGGATTCCATATTAACGACCCGGTGCTACCATTGCCTCAGGTAAATTTTTATGGAAATAATAGTAGAAAAGACTCAACTTTCTAATAGAAAATGATATACTAATCTAACTTTTTTAAACAAATTCAAACACATACCTCATAGAAAGTATATTATGTGACTGCTTCCTTTCCAGGATCTGCAAAACCTTATGGACAAAGCTCCTCACGGAGTCATATATTTCAGCATGGGATCGTTTTGGAAAAGCAAAATGTTGCCAGCCGAATTAACAAAAGCCCTCATTAATTTATTTGGCGAACTGAAAGAAACGGTTATTTGGAAATACGAAGAAGATCTGAAAGATTTGCCGAAGAATGTACACATTGTCCATTGGGCCCCGCAGCAGGGTATATTGGGTGAGAATTATGTCCAATATGTCCATGTCACTGTTTTTTCTAGTATGCTAACAGCACGGAAGTAACATTTTCCATCATTGGACACTAAAACCTGAATTGTGTAGGTACCTACCTCAAATGCATCTTACTTCAAAGACCAAAATTAAAATCGCTTTATTTGTGACCTCGTTATAAGGAGAGAAATGTTACTGATCAAGATTTATAATAGCAGCCTCGGGCTCCGGCCTCTTCTCATGATTTCTTCTCAATAGCCAAGTGCGGATTGGTATACTTCACACACCCTGAAGCGTTTTAGGGCACTCTCAGGCATGCAGTTTTGATCACGTTTTCCTTCACCGTTAGCGAGCGATAATATATATGATAAATACACACATATCATCGAAAAGACGAATCTTAACGATTTATTGATAGAGGTGTGTGCCGTGGGTTCGAATCCGAGACCTTGGAATTCGCAGTCCTACGGTCTTCCACTCAGCTATTGCTATTTTAAGATCAAGATTTAGTCACTCCTAATCCAAATATTTTTTTAATGTTTCAGCTCATCCAAACTGCAAGTTATTTATATCACATGGAGGTCTTCTATCATCGCTTGAAGCTATTTACTTTGGAGTACCAGTCGTCGGCATTCCGGTCATATATGACCAAAACGTGAACGTCATTAAAGCTGTCCACAATGGATATGCCATAAAAGTTGATTTCAATTACGATCTGCCTAAGAATTTAAAAGCCGCTGTCAGTGATATGGTGAATGATACGACGTAAGTTTTTTTTCTCATCAATACACACACTTTTATAATATCAGTGAAAACTAAATAAATACCTAACTATATTTACATCAAATAAAAGAGTAATAATAAACTTATTAAATAATTGATCTCGTAAAAATAGAAATCGACGTCGAGCACGGGTAACGGTCGTCAGCGATGCAGACATTTTTTTGACACCTAGCCGTAAGACGATTTTTAGATATAAAAGACTTGAATATTAAAAATATAAAGGACTTAACTATCAAAATTACAAAATCTCCGTTATGGATTGAGCTTATTTAGAATATTATATTTTGAGCTTTAGTTTCTTATCAGGCTTGAAATAATCTATATCACTCCACTCAATCTACTATCTATAACACTCACTTTTGGAAATATCACTCGCCAACTCCTTACGTTTTTAAGACAATAAATCAGATCTTTGTTTCGAAAACTATAAAATAATGGTATCTCAGAAACTGTGATACTGAGGATCTTGAATCCAGGAGTGACCGATAGCAATTAATCCTCCATACCTTCCATAAAACCATGTCGGTCGTTGCGCTGAATACCCCGTCTTAAAATGATATCTTTAAAATTTTATCTGTTACCAGTTACAGGAAGAAGGCCAAAGAACTGTCAATGATATACCATGACAGTATAACGAAGCCTGGCGCGGAACTCGTGCACTGGGTGAAGCATGTGATTCGCACTCGCGGGGCACTGCATCTGCGATCGCCTGCACTCAACAGCCCTCTCTACCAACGACTGTATTTAGATCTAATAGGCTTAATTTTAGTAATATTATTAATTATATACTCCGTCCTTTTTAAGGTATTGAACTGGAAGCATAAATATATAGCAAAGAAGAAGAAAGATTGAAACATAAAATATTAAGATAGTTTTATGCAAATAAAGTTGAGTATTAGTACATTTAAATTGTGTTTTGATCGTCCCATCAAAGAAATAAATATTTATTTAACAACAGATTTTTGTAGAGGCTGGATCCTACAAAATATTTTTCACACCAAAAATGAAGTAATCACCTACGGTAATATCACTAAAAATAATTGCATTGGACTTTTTATACAATCAGTATTGATATAAAGTCTAATTTACATTACAATACTACTGTTATAAAATTAATTCATGCATTGTAAGAGTTGATTTTAACACAAGAATTTGTTGATAAAAATAATGTAGCTACAATTTCACAGGTAAGTGTAAACAATAAAAAAATGTAGTATTATAATTCTAGTATATATAATAATTCTAAAAAATGTGTTCCTAATATAAATGTTGTCCGACTGCGATGTACTGGAGCATGAGCCTGCTTAAAAATGTGTCCATCAATAAACGTATGTCGAAAAGTAAATATTGTCTTTGAATCTAAATAGACCTCTAATGATATTATTGTTTACGGATAAGGTCATTGATCACGTCAGTTCATAGTTAACTGTAAGCAGTCTAAACAGTGTCAATACATAAACTATACACGTTTGGTTTACAACACTTCGCTGTAGACAGACGTGTCGTATATCGGTGGGTTCCATATTGACGACCCGGTGCTACCATTACCGGTGCTCAGGTAAATTTCATTGGAAATAATAGTAGAAATAGAAAATGATATACTAATCTAACTTTATTAAACAAATTCAAACACATACCTCATAGAAAGTATATTATGTGACTGCTTTCTTTCCAGGATCTACAAAACCTTATGGACAAAGCTCCTCACGGAGTCATATATTTCAGCATGGGATCGTTTTAAATAAATAATAAATAAAATTCATTTATTTATTATCATTTATCAAAAACAAAACAAAATATGACAGTTTCACACAAATAGCTAATTGGACTTAAATTACATAAAAATTAAATTGACATTTCTAAATTTAAAAATAATTGCAAGTAAAAATTAAATAAGAATAAAAATAACAATAAAAATATAAAAATTAAAAATGTTAAAAATACAATTCATAGTTATTAATCATGCAAGTAAACGATTAAACATAAAAATTAAAATTTTAAAATTTTAAAGCGCCTAACAAACGGTTCTGCCTGAACATGCCTATTACAGCATTGCTGCATGTAGGGACAGTCCAGCCTGTCAGCTATTTTGATGAACTGTAGAACTAATTGAGTCTATGAAATGATCATTAAATGCTGTAGCAATGTCTTTGGGATTGTTTATTTTTTTATCACTTATATATACATGTTTTATAGATTCTGAAGGAAAATTAACTTTACATTAATTAATTTATTTATTTAATTAATCAATGTAAAGTTATTTAATTTAACACAGGTTATTTTATAGCTACTTCAGGCACCAGCGATCCTCAACCAACGCCGTAACATTGCTATGTAGATTACAATATATTATGTATATTATGGTTGATGGTGAGAAATAAATTCATTATTATTTATTTTAGTTATTCGAATTCTAGTTTACACGAGTTCTAGAGCTTACATTTCCTTGCCGCAATGCTAATAAGATACTGTACCGAATGTGCTGGGAAACAGTCAATATTGTAACTCATTACTTTATTTAAAAACATGTAAAAATTTGCATTAATTATGTCTATTGTTCAGAATTTATAGTCGTTTATTGCTAGACAAATATCAATCTTTTTACATACCCAGTTTTTACCATGTACCTTCTCGTATGTCCTTCATAAACCAGTACAGATCAACTACATTTTCTCGGAGGAAACACTTATTTAAAAGCAACCGCTAGCTATATACATAACTCATTGGAAGATAACTAATTACAAAGTAAAATCAAATTCACTAGCTAGAAATTTTAAAAACCATAGCCGTAAAATCGTGATTTTTAAATTAATACAGTAAATTCAGTGCAATTGGCTGCTTAAAAATGCATTTATTAGGAATATTTCTATTAATATTTTTGTGTGGCACGGATTCGTACAAGATTTTGGTTGTGTACCCAATACCTGCAATTAGCTTGAATATTCTAGGACATGCGATAGTGCGACACCTACTCAATGATGGACATGAGGTAAAGAATGTTTTTTTTAAATATTGAGAGTACTTTCGTACGTTATGTTGCCTGTTTATCTTATGATAGCTATCGTTTGATAAAAAGCCTATATTATTCCTGGAGTCTAACTATCTCCATATTATTACTATTATTACTATAATAGATAAAACATTGCAAGTTAAATAAAAGCTTTCAATATAAACTCATGTCACAGTAAAAGTAATCGAACTCATCCGAAACGGCTTCATTGCTTCTCATGTTTTTTTCGTCAATATTTTGGTAGATGTGAGAATAGGAAGTAAAATATTTTGTATATCGCTTTGTGAAGATACCAAGCGGTTAAAACCCCTGACTAATAAATAAAAATATTCAATAAAAAACTAAAATAATATAATTTTACTATGACATTACGTATCAATCCTAAAATGTAAATTCGATTTTGGCAAATTATAAAAATCTTGACACAGGTATTAATGGCTAGTTACACTAGTTCTAGATAAGTCACTGGTTGCCTATTCGGAACTTTTTGACAGATGAAATTTTTTTCAAATTTATGTATAAATTTAAAAAATTAACCACAATTTAGGGAATTAGTTCTAGTCTATGGCGGCTAGAGTGAGTAATAGAAAAGTAATGTAGTTATATCACAGTAATGTTTCAAGCAACGCGAAACGGAAACAATCTTATTTTTTATTTACTCTACGCTCACAGCGAACGAACGTGTAGACCACCTGATGGTAAGTGGAGTACAGCCCATGGACATCAACAATCTACAAAAGCAGATTATAGGTGCGTCGCTGCAGCTGAGGACTACGGTGTTATGCCTCATGAGCCAGTAATTTCAGGGCCTGATCTCACCACCAAACCGGAACACAGCAATGAAAGCACTACTATTTGGCGGCAGGTTATTGCAATGTAAACAGTAGAGATAACTGATATCAAGATGTAACATGAAGAAAACTGACGGTTAATTATTGCAACAATTGGACTGTCTAATTTCATAGAAAATTTTCCCCGGGCCGCGTAAAAGCTATCAAATCTATACATTTCTAAAGTTTGACGTCATATTTATCTGGAACGCACAGTGGGAATAATGTCATTTGAAACGTGTAGTTCTCTCTAGTTATAGCAGCCCTGTATTTAATACATGTCCCACCGCTGGGCTCGGGCCTCTTCTCATGATGAGAAGAGTTAGGCCATAGTCCACCACGCTGGCCAAGTGCGGATTGGTAGACTTCACACACCCTCGAGCACTTATTAGGCACTCTCAGGCATGTAGGTTTCCTTACGATGTTTACCTTCACCGTTAGCGAGCGTTAATTTATATGATAAATACACACATATCTTCGAAAAGACGAGCGGTGTGTGCAGTGGGTTCGAACCCGAGACCTTTAACTTCGCAGTCCTACGGTCTCACACTCGGCTATCGCTGCTTAGCTTCCCTCTTGTTAAATGCATGTTTTCTGGCAAACAGTTATGTCAAATGTCATTTTGTAGTTGAGCTTCGACCTCTTATGTTGTATTGATAACTAAACGATAAATTATTCTTGATAGCTGTCAATCACGCAAGTGATTACTAATTTACAAACCGGTAATTCTTTTTGACAATACGTTGTAGTAAACGGACGTCCTCAATTTTTTTTTAATATTTTTTTTTCTTCTTTATTTTTTTTAAAATTCTGTTTTAAAATGAAGTTAGTAGGAATATTTTTATTGATATTCTTGTGTAATACAGACGCGTACAAGATTTTGGTTGTCTACCCGTTACCTGTAAGGAGTTTAGATATTTTAGGAAATGGAATAGTTAAACATTTGCTTAAAGATGGACATGAGGTAATGTATTTTTTTTTATTTTTTTTTATTATTATGTTTATAACTATTTATTAGTCTACGGGTATGTCCCACTGCTGGGCAAAGACCAGGCAAGGGGTAAAGTATAAATGTTATATATCCCTCTATATTTTCGTATTACAATTTATTTAAATCATTTCGCAATTTTTTTTTGGGGTGCAGCAGGTAGGGATGGGAGGTGGTATAACAATATTGCCCGACGCAGGCATCGAGTCTAAAACCTCGCGGTGAGATGCCGCATACGCGAAATTAAATGCATTTTCCCATTGATTCATGTTTCAGAGCAAGATTTACTGCTTCTTTATACTATCGCTATCGAAATAGAAATAATGATTTTTTTCTTTTAATTTAACAGAGTTCTTTTCCAAGTTTTCTTAAGAAACTAAGTATGCAATTTTTTGTTTTTACTTAACTCGATGTCGATGTGTGTTCCTAAGGACAGATTTTTGTACTGACCGATATATATGAGCAACAATATGTATGATAAAATTGTGAATTTACCATGTCAGTACAATGAAAATATTTAGGAACAATTAATACGAGGGGTCTTTAGAAAACCAGTAGAAAATAAAACATATTTTTATAATTTTTGTCTGTCTATATGTTTGTACTCGCATCACCTAAAAACTTCTGCATGGAATTGGATGCGGTTTCCACAGTTATGTACCTGGAGATCTAATTTTAAAACTGTTATAATAATTATGTTGTACATTAATATTTTATCCCTAAAGGGGTAAATTGGTGTAAAGGGGTGGTGTAAGTTTATATGCGGGGTTTTTAAATTTTGAAGCAAAATGCATGAAATTCCGCACGTAGGTTTCTTACATGACGTAATTTAACAATAAGATAGATATTTTGGATATTTCAATCTCTAAGGGGATAAATTTGGGGTTGAGAGTAGACAGCATACCTCATTTTTTTAGGAAATAGCATGGAAATATCGAATTCCACGCAGACGAAGCCGCGAGCAACAGCTGGTACAAAATATAACAGTTTTTTTTTTCATTTTTTAAAATACATATTTTTACATTAGAGATGTACCGACTAGTCGGCCATTTTGTAGTCACCGACTAATGGGCTATGCCATCAATGCCAATTATATAGTATATAAAGTGCTACTAGGGCCGCGTTGAAATAATAATAATAATTATTATTATTTATTTATTTGGCACACAAAAATAAATACAGTAGGTACATAGTAGGACACCTAATATAGGTACAAAATAAATCATAATGTTCTGCTGGTATTTAAAATAGGAAATCCTATGCTATATATAAGTACCAGCTTCAAGTTTCACAATTAAGGTACAAATAGGAATACCTACACAATATACTAAATTTGACACAAAATAAAACAGTCTTTTAAAACATTTTTGTTAACCGACACTAATGTTTGGTCTTGTCGATTAGTCGGCCGAAATCATATTCGATCTCTTATTAAAATTGAACTGAACCTAATTCTGTAATTCTTCGTCGTGTCGATGGCTGAGTTTAATTTATTTTGAGTTGCCATCGAGGTGAAAAGATTAGCTAATTCTCTTTGCGAACTCGCGAATTGTCCAGGGTTCGCCGGACGTAGGGAACCGTTATGTACGTCACTCGGGGAGGCTCCTTTCATGCAAATGAACCTAATTATAGGCCTTGTCGACTAGTTGGCCCATCTCGAAGAGTTAGCCACTTTAGTAGACCACTAGTCGGCCTACCGAGCGCCACATCTCAGATATGCATAGTTGGCACATCTCTATAACATACATCTATGCCCAAGTCCTTCGAGACTTTTCTGATTTAATGTCATGTTATGTAAATACTTAACGGTTTAGGTACAAATTACTTTATCAAAGTAAAAAAAAAATATAAACAAAATAGTCTCTTAATCAAAAACTCTTGTGATAAAAAATCCGCGCATGATTTATCATTGAAAATAAAAAACAACTATAAAAAGTGCAATTCATTTGCAACCTTTTGACTTTTAAATATATCTATAATTTTACTTAATAAAAAATTATCTTGCATCTTTCAGGTCACATACATGTCCAACTATGTTTTGAACATACCGGAGAGCAAAAAATTTCGTCAGATCACCATCACTGGCAATAAGCTTTGTGACGGTAAGCTATTTTGATAAAGTAACATTATAATCATAATCATTTATTCATTTGTGGATCAAAGGTTAGTATTACAGTTCTTAAGTTTAATATTATATAGTATCTATGTCCTGCCACATCCTGAGGTGTACAAGATTATGATATTAATTCAATTTAAAAGATTATTTTATATAATTAATTAATAATTTATCTTTTGTAGATCTGATATAGTAAAACATTTTGCCGAATAAAATTTAAAATTTCGTTTATATCTTATCAGGTTCAATAAGAATAAGAATAAAAATAAGAATCATTTATTCTGGCAAAAAAATTACAACAGCGTCTACTACTTGTATGCCAGAAATGGTACGCATCTCAGCACAATACTGCAGCGCTCAAAGCACTGCAGCGCTAATAATTCTGATGTTGCTCACTGTAATGATCGGTTCTCCAACTAATTGGTGCAATATTCGAATATGATATGTTATATTTCAAGCAAAAAAAAAATCTTCATTATTACATAAGTATAAAAATCGAATAGACATTATTCGAATAAATTCGAGTTGATGTAATTGGACTATTTCATTTTCAGATGAGTCATTTAGTATCGGATATATACTTGACAATAAGATGCAACAAAGTAACGCTGCACATATGCAAGAGTTTGCCAAAGACGGTGCAAGAATATTTTTCGAAAATGAGAATGTAACGAATTTCTTAGCAAAGACTGATGAACAATTTGATGCCGTCGTGTCTGACTGGTTTGAATCAGAAGTATATGCAGGGTAAGATGATAATAATGTAAAGGGTGGATGCGACATTGCGACATTTATTGAAACCACCAATAAAATAAAAAATCAAATACCAATTTACAAATTTACAGGTCATATTATTATTTAAATGTCATAGAATTCCTCCGCATCGACCTCGACTGCAGGGAACGTGTTAAATATTACATTACTAACCTAACTACAATTTAATCTTTTTTATTTTCTGTAACTAATTAAAGAAATACCTAACTATATATACATCAAATAAAAGAATGTATGTACTTGAATTAGAAATAACAATATCGCACCGTGCGGCGCGGTGTGAGTAGCGTGCTTGTTTGCGTGCAGCGGAACGTCGCGTTAAAGTACAAACCAGTTTGAGATTAGCAGAGTTCAAATTGTGGAAAGCCAAAACAAACGAGTGATAATAATTACCGTGTTATGCCGTTAAAAATAGAATAAGTAAACACTAAGGCTGGAAAAATTTATAGTTTCATCAAAAATTTTTGGTAGTAATATAATCCTCTATTAAGCATTCATTTGTATCAATATAGTCAAAGAATTGATGAAAACCGAAAATAAATAATGAATATTGTGATCAAGTCCACGAACGCTAGGCGTGCACTGGCGTACATTCAGGCTACTCACCGCACGCTGCACACGACGCAGATCGCCCCGCCGCGCTCTTTGCCAATCTTGTTCGCCCGCATTTATTTATTTTTTCCGCAAGTTTAGTGACTGTTTTTTTATTATTGACTTTATTTTCAGTCTTTCAGTATTGTACAACTGTCCAATGTTATGGGAATACTCTATGGGAGCTCACTGGCAAGTTTTAAGGTTGATTTCCGATACTGGTAATCCAGCCTACGACTCAAACTATTTGGGGACAAATGTGCCGCCATTTTCCTTTTTGCAAAGAGTTGAAGAACTAGCAGGAAGATTCAACTGGATTTTCGCCAAAAGGTAATATGTTTTTTTTTTTGTTAGCCTTGCATGAGCATGGGAAAACATACTCTGGAGGCGCTTTGAACAGTAGTAAATCAATATTTAGTATTTAAGAAGGAAGTAAAGATAACATAACATGATATCTATATTATCCAGAAGTATGTGTCAGAAGTCTATAACACCCACATTCCCTATGGTATGTTTTGGTCCTATTTGATAGGAGGTGAGCTTGTTGCCATCTACCGGAAAAATTCTAAACTCCGTACTACCATTAAACATTTTCTAGCGGATAAATCCGAAGTAACAGTTTTGTCCAGGCAGGTGAAAAGCATAACCACTCCAAAATATAGTATACTTAATATAATATACTTTTAATGAAATATTATTATGTACGATTGTGTGTTTTGCGAGCCACTAACTAGAAACACAGCATTGCATTACTTGTACTCTATGTCCTTCAATAATAATTAAATTTTCATACCCGTTCCCATTTTTGCCCGCCCTTAATAAATTTCTGTTTCAGATTTTTGACAATGCCTGGAGAACGTGAGATCTATGAAAGAACTTTCAAACCACTGCTTGCTAAAAGGGGACGAGAACTACCTGAATATGAAGACGTTATATACAATGCGTCCATGATATTTGGGAACGAGCATCATGCCATTATTGGCAGACCTAACACACCACAAAACTTTAAATACATTGGTGGCTTCCACGTAGATGAACCCATCATACCATTGCCCAAGGTAATAATTAAGAATTAAACATTTTTAAATTAAGGTGTCTGTAATATTGAAAGGTTTAATAAATAAAATAAAATGTTGGTACCGCCGGCGTACCTGCTGTACAAGAATGGTTTGGCACGCGACGATGGCAAGAGACCGGACGGTATATCGTTGTTGCCATAGAAGAAGGGTAGGCCTTTGGTGTGGGACGCAACCTGCGTCGATACGGTTCTAATACGGTTGTTTGTGCTGGAGCAGCGGCCACTTCTGCAAATAACCTCAAGTAACGCAAATATAATAACCTCGTCGGTGATTATACCTATATATTTGATCCGTTTGGGGTCGAAACCTTAGGGCAATGCGGTCCGATCGCCCGACTGCTTTTTAAAGAAATGTCAAAAAGACTTATCGATGCGACTCGTGACTAGAAGGCTGGTTTTTATTTGGCTCAAAGAATAAGGCACGATGTCGCCCTTTGACATCGATGCGGAGGAGTTTTTTGATGCTCTATAAAGTTTTGGAAATATACACCTACAATTACTTATTATTGTAGGTGTGTATATTATTGTATTTCAAATAAAAAATATTTGCAGAATTTACAAGATCTTATGGACAATGCTCCTCATGGCGTCATATACTTCAGCATGGGATCTTTCTGGAAAACCAAAATGTTGCCTATGTCACTGACAAGGGCACTTCTGGATTTGTTTGCGGAGCTAAAACAAACAGTTATTTGGAAATACGAAGATGATTTAAAGGATTTGCCGAAGAATGTTCACATTGTCCATTGGGCACCCCAGCAAAGTATATTAGGTGAGTATTATATATATTCATGTTACTGATTCCAGCAAAATAAAGCCGCACTTTACCTTTTGTTTTGTTGTATAGGTGGCGAAAGCCAAATAGGAGACTGTAAGACTGCAAAGTCAAAGGTCTTGGGTGCGAACCCACGACTTGTTTGTGTCCAGTGTCAAAAAATCGTTAAGAATCGTTTTCTCGAAGATATGTGTCATGTTTCGAACAGATATGTGTGTATTTATCATAAAAAATATGTATCGCTAACGGTGAAGCTAAGAATGCCTAAAAGTGCTCAAGGGTATACTAAATCTAACTGTCTATACTTGCACAGCGTGGTGGAACTAGTCTTTGTCATGAGAAGATGCCCTTGTCAAAGTTTACAGGGCGGCCTACGCCTATTCATATTTTGATTTCTTTTTTTCAGCTCACGATAACTGCAAGTTCTTTATATCTCACGGTGGACTTCTTTCTTCACTTGAATCTATCTACTTCGGAGTACCAGTCATAGGCATCCCAGTAATGTTTGATCAATATATCAACATAATTAAAGCTGTGTTTAATGGATATGCTATACACGTGGACCTTAGCTATGACCTCCCTCAGAATCTAAAAGCCGCCATCGATGTTATGATGAAAGATGACACGTAAGTATACTGAGAAACAGTCAAAAACATTTTTGACTTAAAGCAGGATTTAAACCTGCAATCTTTAGGATTCCAGCTCATCGCTCTCCCACTGAGCTATCCAAACTTAAATTTTGATTGTTTAGCATGGCTAATAGAATAATTTACGAAAAAATCAACCAATTTATATGAAAGATAAAATACAGAAGAGATAAATCTCACTCGAATATCTATGTTTATACAAAATTATCTGAAACAGAATTAAGAGAGATTGCACTATCAATTAAATGTTCGTGTTGAATATGGATAAATATATTCACAAATGCATCTTATCTACAACTTTTCGTGGCTTTTTCCATTTCAGATACAGAAATAGAGTCAAAGAGATGTCAGCTATATATCACGATCGTCTGACGAAGCCTGGTGCGGAGCTGGTGCATTGGATAAAGCATGTGATTCGCACTCGCGGGGCACTGCATCTGCGATCTCCTGCACTCAACAGCCCTCTCTACCAACGACTGTATTTGGATCTTATAGCTTTAATTATCGCCATCGTATATATATTTTACGCAATTTTGTGTAGAATTTTGAAAAGGTGTAATAAAAATGTTACAGATAAGAAGAATAATTAAAAAAAATAAAATTTGTGATGTAATTCCACTTTGGTAATAAAGTTATATAAAAATACTAATCGATGTTATTTACGTAACCGATTTTCTTTAATAACAAACCGCACTTTTAAAAAAACAAAAACTGTTGCTATACCTACGAAATTTTTGTCAGTTGACATCTACTAGCTGTCGGGTCAAATATATAACGTTGCCTCAAGGTCAATAAACGTGTAGATTTGCAGTACTGTTTGTTGCAGTTAAAATGTCTTACGTGTATCTCACCTGTTTATAAATAAATATTCGAAATCTAAATTTATTTCATATTCAAAATGAAGCCAGAAATGTTTTTGTTTTTATTGATATTATTGTGCTATTCTGAAGCGTATAAATAAAGTATTGGTTTCTTATCCGATACCTATCAAGAGTTTGAGCATTTTGGGACAAGGTGTGGTGAAACATCTTCTTAACGATGGACATAAGGTACGGTGGAAATCGTTTTATGTAATCGTTCTTTTTAACTTTCAGTAAACAATATTGAATTGACTTGAAACCTCAGAAATTGAACTTTTATAATTATTTTTATAGCATTTAGCTATGCTTAGCAAATTATTTCAACTGTTTCTTAGTATAATTTGCTAAGCATAGCTAAATGCTACAAAAATAATCAATAGGAAGTTATAGCCATGTTTGATAATATTATTCAATCACAATCTAAAAGATAATTATAATAAGTTTATTTCACAGGTAACATACATAACAAACCATCCTATTGAAATACCATAAAGTAAGAACTTCCGTCAGATCCACATAATATTAAGTGGGAATAAACTATGTGACCGTAAGTTGCTTTTTCAAATTTTCGTCAAGTCAATCGGTCCAATTCCTTGTATATATTAAATTTTCAAACTTCACAGGTATTTCTTATATAGCAAAGTATATTACAAAAAAAAAAAATTATTGGCACAAAACAAAAAAGAAACAATATAGAAAATACAGTAAAATAAAGTAATACAGTCTGTACCAATAGGTCAGCAGCTCAGCATAATGCTAAGTGACTGCAATGAAATATAGTCACCTAACGCTGATTTTTAGCTGCAGCAAAGCTATACATATATCAACATTACAATTATGTATCCTATGCATTTATACGATGTTTTAACTACTCCACTTTTCCAGACGAAGATTTTAGCATCGCAAATATACTCGACAATAAAATGCAACAAAATGATGCCCCTGCTATGCAAGAATTTGCCAAAGAAGGAGCAAAAATATTTTTCGAGAATGAGAATGTCACAAATTTTTTAGCTCAACCAGATGAGTCTTTTGATGCTGTTGTATCTGACTTGTTTGAAACTGAGATATATGCAGGGTAAGTTGACATTACTTACCATTAAATTTTTATATCAGCTGACCCAAAAAACGTTGGGGTGCCTTAATTTAGCAATTACTATCAATTTTCTTATAAGGTTAAGGTTTCTTATTGTAATTAACTCTAATTATAACTGGATTTGTCATATAAAATATCGATCGCTAACGGTAAAGGAAAGCATCGTGAAGAAACCTGCATGCCTGAGAGTGCGTGCTAAAAATAAGTGCTTGAGTGTGAAGTCTACCAATCTGTATTAGGCCAGCGCGGTGGACTATGGCCTTATCCTTCTCATCATGAGAAGAGGCCCGAGCCCAGCAGTGGGACAATGTATTAGATACAGGCCTGCTAATATATATTTAATATATATATATATATTATATATATAACTTGACTAAGACAACCCTGACTTAGACATACCGAACAGTAAAGTTGTATCCATTCTCAAATAATGTGATCAACAAGAAACAAACCTGTTGCAATTTTCATAATCTGCTGATCTTTATTAGCTATTTTTTTTTACATATCTTTCAGACTATCAGCCCTGTACAATTGTCCAATGCTTTGGGAATATTCTATGGGTGCTCACTGGCAGGTACTGAGGCTGATTTCCGACACAGGGAACCCAGCATACGATGCCGACTATTTAGGAACAAATGTCCCACCATTTTCATTTCTGCAGAGGGTTGAAGAACTGATGGCAAGGATCAAGTGGAGTTTTTATAAAACGTAAGCAAAACCATTTGTTTTTATACATTCTACAAGTGTAATTTCTTTACATTGTATTATCTTATTAAAATCTTATACGGGGTATCATAAAAATATGTTTCATGTTTGCCGATCAAATTAATGAAATGTTTATTATCCTTTTTTAGATTTGTAACTAAACCGAAGGAAAAAGAACTCTATGAGCGGACTTTCAGACTACTCTTTGCAAAACGAGGTCGAGAATTGCCAGATTACGATGAGGTTATCTTCAATGCATCAATGATTTTTGGAAATAACCACAACGCCGTCATCGCTAGGCCAAACACACCACAAAACTTCAAATACATTGGAGGCTTTCATATAAACGATCTTGTTGTACCATTACCTAAGGTATTGATATTATTTATTAGTAAATTGTTGTTTAACTTTTTCAAAGTTTGTTTTAATATTATATTTTTATTTGATACTTTCAGGATCTTCAAGATCTTATGGATAATGCTCCTCACGGAGTCATATACTTCAGCATGAGGACATTCTGAAAAAGCAAAATGATGCCGCCAAAACTGATCAGAGGTCTTCTAGATATGTTCGGCAAACTGAAAGAAACGGTTATATGGAAATATGAAGATAACTTGAAAGATTTGCCAAAAAATGTTCACATCTTACGTTGGGCACCCCAACAAAGTGTATTGGGTAAGCATTCCATAATATCTTCTCCTGGTTTCGGTCATAACGGCTCGCATTTTCCCCTTCTGATGCATGTTTGGTTTTCCAGTTCAGCTCATCCTTACTGCAAATTCTTTATTTCTCATGGAGGTCTTCTATCAGCAATTGAATCTGTCCACTTCGGAGTACCAATCATTGGCATACCCATAATGTTTGACCAATATGTCAACGTCAATAAAGCTGTATACAATGGATTTGCTGTAAAAGTAGACCTCAGTCATGATCTGCCCCGGAATTTAAAAGTCGCTATGGATCTTATGCTGACAGACGAGACGTAAGTTGCGTTTGTTATTTATAGGCATGATTATACTTTTTTTTGCTAAAAGATGTCAGTGAATTGAAGTACTTATTGACACACATCTGAACAGAGTTGACCACGTTAATCTCGTAAAATATTATTGTAATTTTACCCTAGTAAAATCTCGTTGAATAGAATTACATAAAAAATGCAAATTGGTTACAAATACAAAGATCGTTCAAGATATCTAATATATTCATACACGTGTGACAATTAAATTACTCACTAACCCTAATATTAACAACATAAAAATAACGGGTAACCTTCCTTGCAATAAAACTATCGAACAAAATATTGCTGGAACTAGCCAGAGATAATAGATGTCAAAATGTAACATTAATAAAATTGACGGATATATTTTTGCAGAAGTTGGACTGTCAAATTTAATTGAAAATATCCCCGGGCCGGGTAAATGATGTCAAAACCATTTCTAAACATTGACGTCAATTTTTCTGGAAAGCGCAGCTCTGCTCGCGCAGTGGGAATAATGTCACTTAAAACGTTATAGCTCCCTCTAGTTAAATGCATGCTCTCTATAATGCTTAATGGTACACTTTTTTACCCGACTGCGTCAGAAGGAGGGTTATGTTTTTCGAGCGTATGTATGTATGTATGTATGTATGTATGTATGTATGTATGTATGTATGTATGTATGTATGTCTATTTCTTTGGCACGCCCTACAGCCCAAACGGCTAGACGGATTTTGACAAATGAGGTGTCGTTGAATTCGTCGAAACAGTGATAGTGACATAGGCTATATAAATTTTCAAAATGGCGCCGGCAAATGAAAAAAAAAGGGGGGGGGGAGGTATGGATTTTCTTTTCATCATAGTAATATGGGTATCAAATAAAAGGCCATGAAAAGACCATTTCAAAAATATATACTTCTTATCACATTTATATTACTGATTAAACACAATTTACCAATTTATATATCGGCATGCTCGCGCGTCCGAAGTGGGTGGAAGTTAGTTTGTATGTTCGCTCACGCTAATCTTGGAAACTGCCGGTCGAATTTGAATAATTGTTTTTGAATTTGATAGTTTAACTCACGATTAAGGCTCATTGATCTCAAAGAGATTTGATTTCTACAAATTAATAGATATAAAAAAAACATGTCGGTTAAAAGAACTAAAAAGAGTGAAATAAAAAATAATTATTAAAAAAACAAAAAACCCGACTGCTTAAAAAAAAGAACTAAAAAGATAAAAACAAGTATAGCATTATCTACATTTAATTCATTAACAACAAATGAAATATGTCAAACTAAATTCTTTATGATGTTGCAGGCGGGGACAAACAATACTTTGTTACTACTATATAACTTCGTTTGTCACCGCCTGCAACATCATAAAGAATTTAGTTTGACATATTTCATTTGTTGTTAATGAATTAAATGTAGATAATGCTATACTTGTTTTTATCTTTTTAGTTCTTTTTTTTAAGCAGTCGGGTTTTTTGTTTTTTTAATAATTATTTTTTTTTCTTACAGCTACAGACAAAAAGCCAAGGAACTGTCATTTATATACCACGATCGGCCTACAAAGCCTGGTGTAGAGCTGGTGCATTGGATAAGACATGTGATACGTACGCGTGGCGCACCGCATCTGCGATCTCCTGCACTCAACAGCCCTCTTTATCAACGACTCCATCTAGATTTAGTAGCTTTAATCATAGGAGTATTTTTCATCCTATATTACGGTTTGTCTAAGATGCTGACAAAAGGCAATGTAAACGAGGTTAATAAAAAAAATAATTAAAACATGCTTTAATTGTATTGATAAGTAATGGTGTTGATTATAAGTAAATTACGACTAGAAAAATTGTTGTTTATGTATCTTTCAATTAAAAATGTTACACACATTGAATTCTTTGGAGCTTTGTCATTTTATTAAACTATTCTAATATTCAAACGCCATCATAATAATGTAATCAGTAAAAAAAACGCAATAATATTCAAAACTAGAATAAGTAATCGTTGGTTTTTATTTATTTTACGCAAGATAATCATTGTTGTATCCTCTTTTTACAAATCTTATTTATTCATATCGTAAACAGGTAGTCAGTGAAGTGATTTGATTTCATTAAGTTCTAAAAAAAAGTCACCCAATACATTTTTGATAAAATTGTGCGCTAGTTGTTGCATGACAAACGTCAAAATTTTAATCAAAATCTCTAATCCGAATGGCTTTGTGTTATAAATAAATAAACTAAAATAATTTGTTATAAAATATGGCATTTTAAATTAATATTCTTACCTTAATTTCCATTATAATCTGATGTTACATCTTTTGTAAACGTACCTCAGTCTTACATTTATTAACCTAGTGCCAAATAGTGGGGCTTACATTACTATGTGCCAGTTTGGTGGTTAGATTATGCTTAAAATTACTGGCACATGACATACCACCGTAGTCCTCAGATGTAGTGACCATTATCATCAGCTGAACTACAAGACCGTTCGCTATATACATCGTACCTATATCAAAAATAATATTAAAAGTTTTTTTTCTCTTGAAAACGTCTACACGTGTACCAGTTATCATACCTTGTTAAATATAAATATATCTAACGATAAGATATCTAATACTAATTATCATTATTTCGATGATAACGTACGCAAAGCTTATGATTGGTGGATGATAAGGCGGTTGAAAAACATTTAAAATACAAGTATTTTCAAACGCTCCTGTTTTTTTTCAGTATAATACAGAATCTTTCGTAAGGGATCTTCGGATAAATGTTTCAAAAATTCATGTTTTTTTACATGTATAAGTGTATTTTTCGAATATTTAATTAACAATACAAATAAATAAAATTAAAGTGTATTATTTAATGTCAAAATTACAATGTTTTTCTAGTTAATATAGTTATTATCACGATACTTGTGCCTAATTGATTGTCTTGTCTTACTTGTCTCGTCTTAATTTTACTGGTGCCAAAAATACAGTTTAAAAAAGGTCTGCCTGTATGTATTGGCTAATCTTCTAAACGGCTAGACCAATTATGCTTAAATTAGAAAATATTTTTTTCTAAAATTACAATACTATAAAAGAAAGATATAAAGTTTATTATAAAAGGTGCACCGCAGATGTAATGGAGCAATCGGTTGCTATAAACAAAACAACTTATCACTGTATATAGCAACAGGAAAATGAATTGAATTCGACTATACAAAGCAGTACGTTTTACACAAATTGTTGAAAAGCACTCCGTCGTTCATAGTCGAATTGTACATTGCTATGAACGGGCGCGGCGTATCGCCAACGACTTTATAAATTTTGTAAAATTAAGTTAAATTCAATAATGAAGCTACTGCTATTAGCTCTATTTCAGTGTTTGTGCTACTCAGCATCGTATAAAATATTAGTTTCTTATCCATTACCCTTCAAAGGTGTGAGTATTTTAGGACAAGCAATAGTGAAACATCTTCTCAATGATGGACATGAGGTAATTATTTTTTTTATTTACTAAACCAACAAAATAATGATCATACTTATAATTTATTTATCGTTATTGTTTTACGTGATGAACGAAACTTGTTTTGCGTTCTATTTACAAAACTATTGAAAGTTTTTAAAACTTCTTAGTGATTAGGTTTATATATTATGACCTTGATCTTCAATGGAAAGGGCAACGAACACAACCTTGCGTAATACAATATATTATGTCTGAAGGCCATTTGTGTTTATCAAGTAACTCTAATAGGTAGGTATGCACTTCAAACTAATAGGTATTACGTTAAGTTTTTTTTAATGCACTAAAGTACATATTCCAAAAATTTTTGAATAAGTGCCTTGTTTTATGTATAAATAAAATTGTTGATTATAAAATAATATTAAGTATAGATAAAGTCAAATTTCTAGGCGTCTCGAGTGAGTTGCGGAAATTGGTATTGTCTCAGTCTCTCTCACGCTTTACGTATTGCGAGCGACTGAGACAGCGCGTATTTTTGCAGTTGACTTGAGCCGCCTTAAAATTTGACTTTTGTATTATATTTACCCACATTTCGCTTTAAGGTGACATACATCACACATTTTCCAATCAACATACCTCAAAGTGAAAAATTTCAACAAATCTGGGTTTCCGGCAATACTATGTTCGAAGGTTAGACTGTTTTACATTAAAACCTTTTATAAAGGCGGTCCTATAGACGTCTGCCTTCCGTAATAATAGTATTGTTACGGAAGGTAGACGTGCAAATTTGATGTGCCAATGCAATAATGCGCTGAATCCTTCTGAATTAATGTCAGTTAACTGGAGTGAATTAATAAACTCTATCATTATTAATATTTGAATTAGGGAGTGGATGGCTAAATATAGTAAAGCGATATCACAGTATAAATATGTACAAACAGTACGGAAACTGCCTACGAACGTGCGAAACGGCACGCACACATAAACATGCACACCGACGAGACCCCTAAGCAATTGTCGCGGTGCTCATAGTAGCGAGTGCCGCTTAGGGGTCTCGTCGGTGTGCATGTTTATGTGTGCGTGCCGTTTCGCACGTTTGTAGGCAGTTTCAGTACTGTTTGTACATATTTATACTGTGGCGATATGGTTTAAATCCCGCTTCAAGTCCAATTTTTTTCGATTGTTCTTAGTTACAAATGAAATATTACCTGATATCGTAATAATTATATTTTATGTGTATTATTTTACAGACTTTGACTATAATATTGCATATATTCTTGAAAATAAAATTCAAGCGAATAAAGCTAAAGATCTTCAAGAATGTGGAAAAGAAACCGCAAGATTATTTTATCAAAATGAGAACGTAACTACATTTTTAGAGAAGAATGTACACTTTGATGCGGTTATATCTGATCTATTTGAATCTGAAGTGCATGCGGGGTATGTCTTAATATCGATAAAAACTTTGTTATTAAATGTATCGAATGAAAAAGTCAAATGGGATAAAATTTTCAATAATTTATGGATATATATCACACAACTTTCATACAACATTACATACATACATGTATTATACTTTTTATTTTCTAATATATACTATTTTTTTAAATGACGCCTTCACTATGAATACATTATTTATGAGTGTAACACACAACATACACCCATAAGTAGAACAAATCTTTGCGGATTACACAAAGATTTGTCCCGTGTGGGGCTCGAACCCACAACAAAGGCGCAATTTAAAGCGGCGAGGCGGTCTCTTTAATCACCACGCCATCCGTGCACTCCTATACATATTATACAAAGAAACACCCAGACCAAGACAAACCTACATGTTCATGCATACTAAGTGTTGTCTTAAGCGGGCATCGAACCCGGGACCTCTGCATAGCAGGCAGCTGCACGTTTTAGTTGTAAGTCATTTTCTATTCTTTTAATCATACCTTAATATATTTCAGTCTTGCAGTTTTGTTTAACTGTCCAATGGTATGGCAATACTCCATGGGCGCTCATTGGCAAGTCATTAGGCTGATCGCTGATACTGCTCATCCAGCATATGATCCTGATTACTTGGGAACTAATATTCCACCATTTACCTTCGCGCAAAGAATTCAGGAACTTTGGTCAAGAATCAACTGGAGCTTCCTCAAAAGGTAACATTAATTACTCATATCTTTTACAAAAGTTAACGATAACTTACTTCTTATAAGTTTATTTAAAATAAACTTATAAGAAGTAAGTTATCGCATTTATTAAAAGAAAATAACATTCATGTGCTTTATATAAATATCCTGGACTGTCAGAAGGTCAATGTCAAATCATTTATTTTTATAAATCCCAAGGGGCGCTTGGACACGTCAACAAACATTATTTATAGTTACAGAGCAAATAAAAAAAATCAAACAAATTAAATAAATTAAAATTTTACTAATTAAAATAATATAATTGGAATTACCGATGCTTAGGTCAATTTTAATCGAACTGTTTAGGTTCCAACTAAAATAAATCGAAGTACCAGCTCCGATGGGTATTGCATCATTAAGAAAAGCTGGTGAGAAACTCATGTGCACTATATTTTCAAATAAACTATATTTTTGACAATATTGTAGGCATACGTGGGCCTAAATACTTGCTGCTCAGGTAACACATTTATTTAAAAAAAAAAAAACTTCATGTTAATATTTCAGGTTTTCGACAGGCCCTCAGGAACGTGAAATCTATGAAGGCACTTTTAGACCACTTCTTGCTAAGAGAGGTCGAGAATTGCCAGATTACAAAGAAGTTATCTACAATGCCTCAATGATATTTGGGAACGAGCATCAAGCCGTTCGTGCTAGGCCAAGTGTACCGCAGAACTTCATATACAACGGTGGATTCCATATTGATGATCCCGTCTCACCATTACCTAAGGTTATTACGAATTTTGTTTATGTGTTAAAATATAATTTTTCTCTTGATACAATTTTCCTTGAAAATTAAATGAATGTTTAAAAATTAAATCATCCAGATAGCTCTGATGGTTCAGTTTTATGCTAACCAACATAGCATCACAATCTAACAACTTACAGTGAGCCAACATTTTTAAATTTTTTGAAGCATATTTTTATTAATTTTTATTATTTTTTTTATATTATTGCCATACAACGTGGCAATGCTGCCAGCATTTTGGGAACTTTGCCCACTGGTAGCGGTCTTTTAGACTAGGTTTGTACATATTTTTAGATGTAGTCATTTATTTTTAGGTTAATAGGAATTTTGTTTTCTTTTTTATTTATATAATTGCCAAAATAAATCGATTTATTAATTTGATAGCTTTTGAAGAAAAATATTTGAAAATAATTATTTTAAAATGTATACTCAGTTGTAACAAACTTTTTATCTAAACTAACTACGCGGGTGGAACTGCATGCAAAAGATAATTTAAATACGCTAATTTGGATAGCCTAATGAAGTTGCGGGCAACGGGCAAGTAGTAAAATATACCTTAGGCTATTAGAATATATAGTTGAAAGTAATGCTGATCTAAAATAAGTAAAATAACAATATTAATTGAATATTTTTTAATTGTACTACCCTTACCTCCATACAGTTGTCTAACCTTGACGGCTTTTTCTGCAAGATCAAAGACTATGTCTGGCTGTATGTATTTTGGTTGTGATAGGAATATATCATTGATTTTTATAGCTTAACATTAAATTCTAAAAACGGAAACTTATTTATATCTGCTGGCAACATAATGACATCGTTGTCAAAGTAATGTCATTTTATAAAAGCATAGTCCACGATTGGTTGATCATTTCGCGCCATTTTTGTTTGTTTCAAAATACGACGCCCGCACTAGGTGTAACTCCTGCAGTGTTGCGGGGGTATTCACAAACATATAATTATTTTACACGCACAGAGCACACCCAGAGCTCCCTCTTTATTCTTTGCTCAGAGTCAAAAGAAATCTTTGCGGATCGCACAAAGATTTGTCCCGTGTGGGGATCGAACCCACAACACTAGCGCGAGGCTTTAACCACTGCGCCAACCCTGCACTCTTATTTATTGGGTTGCGCTGATTGGTTGATTTGTAACTGGGTTCCCATTACTTGCCATACGATGAGCACAGTGGCAGTCCCATTAATTTCTACTCTTTATTGACAAACAATAATTACAAAGGTTTTCGATTGACTTTTCAGAATCTACAGGAACTTATGGACAATGCTACTCATGGGGTCATATACTTCAGCATGGGATCGTTCTGGAAGAGTAAAATGCTACCAATTTCAATGACGAAAGCACTCCTAAAGGTATTTGGCGAGCTAAAACAAACCGTTATATGGAAATACGAAGATGATTTGAAGGATTTGCCGAAGAATGTTCATATTGTTAATTGGGCACCCCAGCAAAGTATATTAGGTAAAGATTAGATGAGGTCTCGGGTTCTATTCCTGTGTCTCGCAAATTGTTATTTGTGAACATTCCATCAGGAAGTTCTTTATTAGCAGCATGAATTTGGAATTATGCCCGGTGGATAGCGATAGGCTTACCTCCTATCCGATGGGACCTAAACATAACAGGTGAAGTGTGGGTGTTATAGCCCTGTGCCACACGCTTCTGGGTCGTATAGGCGTGATGTTATGTTATGTTAAAAATTTCTCATTACAAAAGAGTCGTTATATTTACTTCCTTAAAACATAGCAAGTTAAGCATAGTTGTCTCTTCAACAGTAATAAAATTATTGTAATACTATTTTACAATAATAAAGTAACTATTTAATTTAAAAAAAAGAGATATACCTATTAACAAATTTACAGGTAAGGTGTCATAGAATTCCTTGGTATCGACCTCGACTGCAGGGAACGTGTTCAGAAGGCTGACGGCATTGCCACGTTGAATGGCAATGCTGATTCTTTGAGCCAAGTAAAAGTCACCCTTCTAATCACAATTACAAATTAATTTTACAATAAATTCTTATAATATTCAAAACGCAGTCTTAAATACGGATTGATTTTTATCTTTCTTAACTAAAAGAGCATGTTTCAAGAAAACGATATTATTTTATATTTTTTTTGTTTCTATTTGCCATTTTTTTTTAGCTCATTCTAACTGCAAGTTTTTCATCTCTCATGGAGGTTTGCTATCATCAATCGAGTCCGTTCACTTCGGAGTACCAATTATAGGAATACCGGTCATGTTTGATCAGGCCACTAATGTTATGAAAGCTGTTCATAATGGATACGCAATAAAAGTAGATCTTACCTACAATCTACCACAGGATTTGAAAGCAGCTATTAATTTCATGCTAAATGACAAAAAGTAAGTTTTGTTATCAACATTATTTCCTTTGAATTCACAGTCGAAAAAAAACGACGCCCTCTCTATGAATAACTCCTGTTTATTATTATAAATAATTAATTAATTAATTGTAACATTTCACACTCCGAGTCAGAACAAATCTTTGCGCATCACACAAAGATTTGTCCCGTGTGGGGACGAACCCACAACACCAGCGCAGTTAAAAACGGCGATTAACCACTACGCCTACCGTGCACTCGGTTCAGCTTGCTATTTGAATATTTAATACTAGTTTCCGCCCGCGGCTCCGCCCGCGTGGTATGTCAATTAAAAGTAGCCTATATGTTAATCCAGACTATAAGCTACATGTGTGCAAAATTTCATCGAAATCGACCCGGTAGTTTTGGCGTGAAAGAGTAACAAACATCCATACATCCATACATCCATACTTACAAACTTTCGCCTTTATAATATTAGTAAGGATGATTTAACACTGTAATCAAATCTAGCTTTTTACAGTTCTTAAAACAATTCCTTAATATTATGATTAGAGGAGATAGTATAAGATTATGTTCCACTTCTACAATATTTTAACATAAATTGCGAATGTGGTGCAATACAATCTATGACCCACCTTACTGACTGTCCAAAATGCCCTAACACCTGCACAAGAGAGGCGCTCATGAACGCCGATGAGAGCGCCGTAACAGTGGCCACTTATTGAGCCAATAAAATTTGACTCAGCCATCGACACGACAAAGAAGAAGAATATTTTAAAAATTGTCCTGATATAAGATTTGTTTGCTTTAAATTTCTATAGGAGTAAAATTTATGTACGTATGTCTTTTTGTATCTATAGCTACAGAAACAAAGCTAAAGAGCTGTCTTCAATATACCACGACCGTCCAATGAAAGCTGGAGCAGAGATGGTGCATTGGATCAAACATGTGATACGCACGCGAGGCGCTCTCCATCTGCGATCTCCTGCTCTCCACAGCCCCCTCTATCAGCGACTGTACCTAGATCTAATAGCTCTAATCACAGGAATATTCTTCATTCTCTATTCCGTTTTATGTATGTTGTTGAGAAGGGGCAATGTAAATGTAGTTAATAAAAAAAAGAATAAATGAAAACGGGTTAATAACATTAACAATGTGATTGTTATTATTGCATTTATGTTGTGATAATGATCTTATTTAAATCTCTTAACTTAAAATAATAAATATATGGTAATAAGTCTCGCCTATTATTTAACTAGTGCAACCTTAATTATATTTGTACCCTTTGTTAATTTATATATAAATTTATTACTTCAATTCGATATTTCACCATCCAAATACAATATATTTACGATAATTCCTCAGTTACAGGTATTCATTAATAAAAGTAGTCACATTACAGTTACTATTCATAAATCGGTAGTTTAATTACATTACTAATGTCATTTAATTGCAGTGAATAAATGAACTATTTGAGTTTAGAATTATTACATTTCATAGTACATAGAATTACAACATGAATTATTAATTATTACAGATATAAATACCTGTTCATATACTCATAAAACCAGGTATCTATACCAATAAACAGGTGGTAGGTACACTGCAAAGTAAATAATATATCCATTACGAAAAAACAGCAAACAACTGCACACAACAAGGTAGGTACACTGCAAAGTAAATAAATTAAATCCATTACGAAAAAACAACAAACAACTGATAGCATCATGAAATCATGAGATAAAACTAAGAAATAAATAAACAACACATTGAATAATGTATTACAGTGTGCAGTACGTTTTATATAAACGGTTGAGTATGATGTCGTTAGATCAAATGATACAAGATTGTAGTATCCGTTCATAGTCGGCTTGAACATATCTTTAAACGGGCGTATCGCCTTGCTTCAACAACCATTTAATTTTGATAAATGAATATTTAAATGAGATTCAATAATGAAGCTACTGCTACTAGTGTTATTTCAGTGTTTGTGCTATTCTACATCGTATAAAATATTAGTTTCTTATCCATTACCTGTTAAAAGTTTGAGTATTTTGGGACAAGCAATAGTGAAACACCTTCTCAATGATGGACATGAGGTAATTATGTTTTATATATTTTAGTTTATTAAATTATAACTTCACGTCTATATTACCCAGAAGGGTATAAACATTTCACCTGTAATGTTTAGCTACCGTGGGATAAGGAGTGTGCCTATATCCATTCACCGGGCAAAATTCCAACTCCGTGCTGCTATTGTGAATTTCCTGACAGAAAGTTCACAAATAACACTTCACAAAAAACGCATAGTAAAATTAATAATATTATGCCGCTGCTTTATCAACAAACCAAAATATTTTGTGTTAGTAATAACAGAATTTTGGAGTACCCAAATAGTTCCAAACCAATTTATCAAAAAATAACAACAGCTTTAGACACTCGAATATTTTTTTTGTTTTATAATTTTTATAGTACCGACAAACAAAACTTTGCTATCAAAAACTGATTACAACTGCCACATTTAATTCGAAACCTTGAATGTGCCAGTTCGCCCAGTTCCTATAAGCAATTGGCTGGGTACATTTACGTCTCGCTTCGTGATCTCAATCAACGCATTTAGTCTATGCCCTATTACCTCATCAGAGTCATTGGACAACCAATTCAATAGCAGCCATTTACACATACACACATACATTCTGCCATACCTATTATAGCAATCAAATTTAGGCCCCATAGTTTTGTCACTGTCCATGGTGTCTATATACTCTTTCCATATCGACACTTTGTCTATATTTGGCATATCTCAGTCTCCCGCTTTGCTTTGGAGGGAAGTAAAGATACATACTTTCCAACTCCAACTATATACTTCTGATTAAATTCGTTGCGGGTTCCAAGACAGTTTTAACTCTCCCTGGGATTGCGCGTGTGTCATGCACGGTGCCTTTCAGTTGGTTACCGCTGTAGATCCTGGCGTCACAGGAGTCACAGTAAACAACAAATAATATCTACATTTACAAATAAAGAATATTTCTATTTCTATTTCATTCTATCACAATTATTGTTGTCGTAATAGGCTGTTTTAAAAAGCAGCGTGCATGATAAATTGATAAAGATAACACAGTTGTTTCCCTTCCACATCTAGTACGTTTGTAGTTTGTAGTTACGGTCCATGACCCCATATATCACTGCGGTCAAGGATCAAGCCCTTGCGTAAGAAGACAAAAAACTCTGTTTATTATCAGACACAACGAAATAGTTATGGACTTCAAAAAGTTTTTGATGTTAGCTGTTTGGTATGAGTCTAAACTCCTTGACACGCAACCCTCTTGCTGCAGCACTACTACCTATACATTGGGAATCCCAAACATTTATCGTTCACCGCGCACTAACAGCACAGACTCTGTGCTAACAGTTTGGAAATATGTATCTGCACGTGTGGTGTAGTGGTTTAAGCGATCGCCTCGCCGCTATCCACTGCACTGGTGTTGTGGGTTCGATCCACACGGGACAAATCTTTGTGTGATCCGTAAAGATTTGTTTTGAGACTGGGTGTGCTTGTGTGAGTGAATGTGTGTATTTGGCCTTGTCATTGGGACCATTGGCATATTCTGTGCCATTGGATAGTGTAATTGATTCCGGCGTAAAACATCCAAATTATTGTTATTATTGTTATGTATGAAAATTTTCTTTTGTATACTAAATACATCTAATTCCTCAGGTTACATACATAACGCACTACCCAACCACTATACCGCAGAATAATAAATTTCAACAAATCTACATCACTGGGAATACTTTGTTTGAAGGTAAGCCTATTTTACTTCCAAGGAAACCTCTTATTAAAGTTATAAAGCACTATTAATAACCTGTTTTAGTAACAATCGCTGCCTTTTAAACAATTATGTGTAGAATCTACGTTCACATCAATGCAATGCGCAAAATCCATATACCTACGTATAAATAAGATCGAATTATAATTAACATAGATGGCGGTATGTGAAAGTTGATCATACTGACACATACTGAGTGAAATATTATTGTTGCTTTAAAAATAGGTGTGATTATCAAGTGAATATTTATGCAATTGCAAAATATTTTTGCTTGTTTTTATGTGACTATATAATTTAACAAGCAAAAATTTTTTTTTTCTAGTGAAATGTTTCATGAATGCGAATGTTCTCATAATAATAAATTATAATAAATATATTTCACACAATATACACACCACGCCATCTTGTCTCAAACTAAGCAGAGCTTGTATGGGCTATGGCTACTAAAATAAGTGATAATAATATATACTCGTATATACTTTTCTGGGTGTGAGAAATGTATGTTTGTATACACCTCCGCGACACAGGCAATATTCCTATTGCAGGCATTGTTTTATATTAAAAAGATAAAAATAAAAAGACCTAATAAAATTATATTAATGTTTTCTTTTGCAGACTTTGACTATAATATCGCATATATTCTTGAACATCAAGTTCATGAAAACGAAGCCAAAGAAGTCCAAGAATGGGGCAAAGAAACCGCTAGATTATTTTTTGAAAACGAAAATGTGACTAAATTTTTAGAAAGAAATGAACACTTTGATGCCGTGATATCTGATATATTCGAATCAGAAGTGTATGCAGGGTAAGTTTTAAAGTGTTTAAATTAATATGAGTTGGTTGGCGTAGTGGTTAAAGCAGTCGCCTCGCCGCTTACACTAGCGCTGATGTTGTGGGTTCGATCCCCACCTGGGGTAAATCTTTGTGTGATTCGTAAAGATTTGTTCTGACTGGCTGTGCTCTTCTTTCACCGATATTTGTAACATTGCCGTGTTCAGGAATCGATAGATTATATTGGTGTATTTAATTGAGTAATTGTAATGGTTTTTGTTTCCAACCTACTCTCAGCTCTTGCACCTACCACTTGTCGTCTCTGCATCACCTAAAGGTTGACTGGTAGATAATGCCTACGGCATTAAGTCCACCCATGTACCATTTTTGTGCATAAAGTTTTTAAATAAATAAATAGAGATATTTGTCATCGTTAAATAATCACTGTATTATGTTGCCATAGCTGATCAGCTACATATATTATGGTATAGTAGCATACAGGTGTTCTGCTATTTATGTAGCCGACTGTTTGTTTGCTCACGCAGGACATCGTGTTACTATGATGTAATAACAATAAATGGGATTAGAAGTTTCAGAATAGCAAAGCCATTTTTCTTTTTATGTTAACTAAAACTATTTATTTTTGGAACTCTAATCGTGCGGGTAGACACAACATGCACTTGACCAATTTTTGGATGATGTCGATGGCTGCGTCAAATTTTATTTTGACTTGCCATCGTGGTGAAAGGATTAGCCAATTCGCTTTGGAGACCTCGCGAATTGCCTAGGGTGCGCCGGACGTAGGGAATCGTTTTGTACGTCATTCGGGGAGGCTCCTTTCATGCACCCCAAATACAGTGGGCTACATTCCCAAAATGAAATATAAATGTTTTAATAAATATCTTGAAAAATTTTAGACTAGCAGTTTTGTACAACTGTCCGATGCTATGGGAATACTCCATGGGTGCCCACTGGCAAGTCACCAGGCTGATAACTGATATTGCTCATCCAGCATACGACCCTGACTACTTGGGAACAAATATTCCACCATTTACGTTTACTCAGAGAGTAATGGAACTTTGGGCAAGAATCAAATGGAGTTTCTACAAAAGGTAACAATTTACTTCTTATTTACTAGATAAGTTTTTTTTTTCTTTAGTAGTCTGCTTAGTGCAATCTCCAATCTCATACCACGGATCACGATAAAAGTATCAGAGACAAGATAGAGGAACAGATCGAGGTATCACAAATATCATAATTAACTTTTATTCAAAAAAAATGATTTGCTATGACATTGTCATTCATTTATTTATTTCTATGTATAAAAGGTATGTAATTACAAAAGAAAATTATATAATATGTATTAGAATTAGTTATTCTAGTATCCATAGTGCAAGCAACTGCTTAGTTTGGTACTAGATGGCGTTGTGTGTAAGTTAAGAGTAAGTTGTAGAGTTGAGTAAGTTATTATTTGGATCAGAAAAAATGCATCTGAGGACAAATAATAAAATTTAAAAAACCCCATTCATTTTCAGTCTTTCTACCACCGCTCAAGAACGTGAAATCTATGAACGCACTTTTAAACCACTGCTTACCAAAAGAGGTCGAGAATTGCCAGATTATGAAGAAGTTGTGTACAATGCATCCATGATATTTGGCAACGAGCATCTTGCTATTAGTGCTCGGCCAAGTACGCCACAGAACTTTAAGTACATCGGTGGTTTCCATATCGAAGAGCCTGTTCTACCATTGTCTAAGGTAAAATTGGTATTTGGTTGAATATTGTGAAGAACGTTATAAGATAATAAAGTTGTACAAAATAATACTAGGGGACTTTATAACAGCAGTAGAAGCATAAAAACATATTTTGAAGATATTTTGTCTGTCTGTAGTCCGTATGTTCTTACGCGTATCACGCCAAAACTACGGCATGTAATTGGATGCGGTTTCCACAGTTGTGTAGCTGAATGTCTAGTTTAAAACCTGGTATATGTTTTATTGTTGTATTTTATCCCTAAGGGTGTATTCTGCTTTTATCGCGACAAACAAATAGGACATATCTCCGCTAATTGGTCTCCACAGAAGTTAAGTGAAGACGAGATGATTGTGTGAATAACGAAATCTATAGGTTCCTTAAAACTCATCCTCGTCTTCGCTTTGTTGGAGCCTGAGGCTTAGGTATACTTCAGTTAAGTCCATTTTAATGAACTTGATGTGATTTTTTCTAGGACCTCCAAGATCTAATGGACAATGCTCCTCATGGCGTCATATACTTTAGCATGGGAACTTTCTGGAAAAGCAAGATGTTGCCGATGAAGCTAACCCGAGAACTTCTAAATATGTTTGGGGATCTGAAACAAACAGTCATATGGAAGTATGAGGATGATTTAAAGGACGTGCCGAAGAATGTTCACATCGTTCATTGGGCACCCCAACCACAGAGTAAACAGAGACTAAGCTTCATACAACCGCGCTCAGATACGTCCACTCACACAAGCATAAGACGTCTGTGTGCGTGTCCACTTGCGGCCCTATCACGTACGAGGCGAAACCGGTTTCTACCGGCTCGTAAGTGCCTTAGCGAAGGGCTCTCGCGCGCTCTCGGCGCGGTTCGCGGACACTACCGCAGCTCACATAAATGTACCCTGTGAGTGTGCAGTGTGCAGTCTACAGTAGTCCAGCGCAGCCGCGGTGCGCGCACGCCCGTATGCTCACTCGCAAGTCTCGTCCTAAAGGGAACGACGCGCGTTATAATTTATTAATACAAAATGTACTGTAGGTACTGTTTGTAAGAACAATAATCGTCGAAATAAGAACATATCTTTTTTTTTCTATCCCAAGGAATCTACTAGGTGAGTAGTAAATTGATAGTAAAAGAGTAGCTATTTTTATTATATAGGTACCTATATTGTAAAAGGTTCTACTTATCACATTAGGTACCAATTTGAGAGGATTATACTTAAAGACTTTTATTACTTTTTTGACTTGTTGAAATATGTAAAAAATACCTATCTACCCTTATTATTAGCGATTGATTTATTATGATTAGGTACAGGTAATACAATAAAAAAAACCGCCGCGTCGTTAAAACACCACTATGCCGCCAGTGTAGTAATTGTACTAGTCACATGGTTTGTCCTGTTGTGCCAACACTGCCAAGTGCCAACCCTAGCAAAATAGGTAAATATCTTAGACGTTCTTTAAAAGGTTAGCCTCTGTTCGTTACTCTGTGCCCCAACAGAGTATATTAGGTAACAAATACATATAGAAAGTAATTTAAATAAGTTACAAAAAAAATACTACTGATGAATAATATAACTAAAATTACTAATGACTAATAATAACACTATATAACACAATTATTAAATGAAATAAAATAATTAACTTATGCGTCATAAAATGTCTGTCAGCATTGCTACGTTGAATGGCCATGCTTAATTGCTGCACGAAGCAAAAGCCAGTCTTCTTTCTGGTCGGGAGAAGCGTAAATTAGGCTTTTTGCAAAAAAAAAACGAAACCTATAACAATATCTGATAAACTGAAAAAAACTAGAAAATTAATTGCCATAAGTTTTTACTTTATTGTGTAAAATAATACTGACTATCTTGCGATATCTCGATATTTATACAATTGTATATATTTATATTCAAGATATTTATGCTAAATCCGTTTCTTTCCACTGTACTAACCACAATCGAATTCCAACAAACCGAGATCTAATTTTGGAGCCTGACTGAAATTTCAATTTATTCTGGTATCAGCTCATAGTAGATACTCAAATTAAAACTAAACCTACAAACTAAATATCACATTTGTGTTGGAACAGATTGCTATTACAATATTATAGTGTAAATAAATAAATAAATTGGGATTACCACTTCTGGCGTTCTATCTAATGATATGTAGATCACCAAAAGTGATTACACTATCGCATGGTCTTAATTACAGGCAATACTCACAAACACACCTAGTCTCAGAACAAATCTTTGCAAATCACACAAAGATTTGTCCCACGTGTGGATCGAACCCACAACACCGGTAGTAATTATAGTAGCCTTGCTCTAACTTCTGTCTTGATTAGACAGTAGAAAAGTAATGGATTATTTCAAAATCATTTGTTGTTTATACAATAGCAAACTGTGATTTCGATCTCCCTGGTCGGATAAGTGCGTGTGCATGGAATATTGTCAGTCAATTCTCAATGGCAGCACGAAGTCTTAAACAGTGTTCGGTAGATGGTAAAAACGTTACATGAAACCTAAAGTGGCATAGGCCCACCTGTGCTGGTGGGCCTTTACCTTGCTGGGTCAAAAAGGCAGGCTGTAAAACGTGACTGATTTTTTTTTTCCTATTTCCAGCTCATCCCAACTGCAAATTCTTTATATCACATGGAGGTCTGCTGTCATCGATTGAATCCGTCCACTTTGGAGTACCAATCATAGGCGTACCAGTTATGTTTGATCAGTTCACTAATGTCATCAAAGCAGTTCATAACGGATATGCCATTAAAGTAGATCTCACCTATGATCTGCCACAAAATTTAAAAGCTGCTATTAAAGTCATGCTGAATGATGAACAGTAAGTTTTAGTGGAATATTTAAATTTTTTGATCTCATTTTCCTTAACCTAAGCTTACACGCAGTGGACAGATGTTTCTTAGTGTTACTCATTCTAAATTGGGGTATGTTATCAATACAAATAAACAAAATTGTAATGTCTGTTTTTAATGTCAAAATAACATTGTTTTTTTTAGTTGATATAGTTATTTGCACTATTCCTATGCCTAAAATAGAGTGTTTAAAATTTTTGTTTGTCTGTATGTCTGTCTGCCTGTCTGTTTGTAACGGCTAATCGTCTAAACAGCTAGACCGATTTTAATTAAATTTTATATGCAGGTAACTAAACGACTAGACTACTTTTTATTAATGTGCCTACCACGCAGACGAAAACGCAGAAAGTTTGTTCGTTTATTAGCGCTAATGTCAGAAACGAATAATTGGATTTTAATAATTAATTTTGTGTTTGATAGTTTAACTATTCATTAAGGTTTTTTGATATTTAACATTACGCTGAACTCCATGGAAGCGGGGCAGTAACGTTTAACGCGGGTCAAAGCGCGGGAGCAGCTACTACTTAATATAATGAACTCCACGCGGACGAAGTCGCGAGTAAAAGCTAGTGCGTATACAATATATAGTGTAGGTGCACCCTGTCTGTGCGATACAGGTATTGCCCCCAGTATTGTTTTTTTTTAAGATTTATATTTTCATTATATGACAATATTTTACTTTTAGCGAAATTTTGTTTTCTTTGCTAACCTAGTCAGTAATCTAATTCTTAGGCAATGTAGTAAGTACTGTAATAAGTACCAATATGGAACCCTCTGGTTTTGCTATGTATGTATCCATTATCTTTTTTTTAAGCCATTGTTCCTTCAGTTACAGGAATAAAGCCAAAGAACTGTCTATGATATACCACGACCGTCCAATAGAGCCTGGTGCAGAGATGGTTCATTGGATAAAGCATGTGATTCGCACACGAGGAGCTCCGCATCTGCGATCGCCTGGAGTCAATAGCCCTTTGTACCAACGATTATATCTAGATCTAATAGCTTTAGTATTAGGAATTGTATTTGTTGTTAGTAACGTATGGCCAAAGAGGAATAAGAGTGTTGCTAAGAAGAAGAAGAATTAAAAAAATCTCACTAAATAATTAAAATTTGTGTAATATGTTTAATAAATAAAGATGTCATTAGTTTTATATTATTTATTTTTTTTATGTCCCTACTTTCATACAAATATTATATCAATCTTATATTGAACCATTCTTTATAGAGTATAAAAGATTTTTCTTTTTTTATTTATTAATTAAGGTACACCATTAGTAAATATATTCATATACTCTGAACAAAAACATTTACAACCAAAATAACGTTTTAATATGCGTACCTATGACAGGCGTACACAATATCTGTTAGGTACACATTAATATATAAGAAGAATAATATATGAGTTAAAAGTATAGTAAAATGCTATTGTATTTTCTTAAAAATTACGTTGTTTCCACACCAACCGAAATAATTATTTACTTTCTTGATTTTACTCAACCATGGTGATTGAACTTTTAAAAATAACGTACAGCGTGCATATTTTCACAGAAAACAAGATATAAATATTATTACAAAATAAATATTATTGCATGAAAAGTTTATTTTTCATTGTTTCTCTGTTTAGATGATTTATATCATTCACAGCTTGTACTAACACATGTAGATGGGTCAATTTCAACAAGTGGTGTTTTTTGTACCTTATCGGTAAACTTTTTCATTTATAGCTTTTTTGGATATTTTTTAGATTTAATGTAATCTATAGAATACTAAATGTCCCCAATTTTACGCACATGAACGTATCATTTAAGACTGAGGAGAAATTTGAGTTTGAATTTGGGTTGCCACCGATACGATAAGCCGACCACCGATTGGTTTTCTGTACACCGATATGAAATGCTTGAACACCGAAATGTTAAGTTTATCCACCGAAAAGTTATGCCTATCCACCTAAAAGGTGTGCTTATCCACCGATATGGTAAATCTGACCACCTTTGCCCCATTGTTTCGTCAATAACTTTGTCATATTCCATTTACATCAGAGTTTTATACCTTATTTGAAAGCTTATGAAATTTACTTGTTTTTAGGCTTCCTTACCCAAAGGAAATGGAACCCTATTACGAGACTTCGCTGTCCGTCCGTCCGTCCGTACGTTCGTCTGTCACCAGGCTGTATTTCAAGAACCGTGATAGCTAGGAAGTTGAAATTTTCACAGATGATGTATAGCTGTTGCCGCTATAACAACAAATACTTAAAACTAAATAAAATAAATATTTAAACTCCTTACAAAAGACGTGATTTTTTTACTCGTTTTTGCTTAATATGGTCACAATGGTCACAAATTTAGTTAATGACCTGTCATCGAAAACATTTAAACTAAGGTTACGATTTTGATGAATTTATAATTTAATTCACTGAATGAAAGTTGAAGTACAAATTATTAGTCGTTCATAACAGTGCATTTATATTGACATCACTATATTTTTTCGTCATAATTTTTTCGTTTTCTGTTTGCCTCAGAGAGACTATAATATCACAATGTAAAAACTAACCATAATATAAAAAAAAAATCCCTCAATGTTTTTAAAAGAAGGATTGTCCGTTTGTTCAATGTTTTTAAAGAGTTGCATAAAATGAGTGATAAATGTAGCTCTCTACCTACTGAACCCAATTCCTATGTGCCGCAGACCCGGTGACCCGCACAACAATTGAGTCTTTTGATTCGATCACTTTGCGATCTAGGTACTCGGGTTGCACAGAATGATCGACCGACATAGGACTGATCTCTTATGGGTTATCTGTGTTTTTTAGAAAGTTGTTGACGCGATTTTTATTGTACCGAACACAATGTGTCGAAAGTTCAATTATGCGTTGCTTTTACTATCGATGCTTTATGGATGCGATAGTATGTCGGTCTTTAAAATTTATTGTTTGTCCCTAATACAATTATAATATGACTTTTTTTTTAAATACTATGTTCAATGTAGACAAAATTTTTATCTTTTTTAAATTTGCGTAAATTTTTGCGACAGGCGTTCTGGCTATGAAAATTACGTAATCTACTTAAACTATTCCCACACCAATTTTTATTAAGATCGGTCTAGTAATTTTGAATATTTATGGGTACAAACAAATAAACAAACAAAGGTATTTAACATCGTACAATTTCACTATCGACACAGTGTGTTCGGTATAGTAAAAATCGCATCAGCAACTTTCGAAAACTCATAGGGAACCCATTTTCTATACCTAACGAAATTACTGATATCAATAAAATGTTTTAGAAGCAAAATAAATGACATAGGGTCCACCGATGTGATGAACCGGCCCACCGACACGATAAAATGATCCACCGATACGATTAAGCAATCCACCAATGTCTTAAAACTGTTACAAAAAATTAATACACCGAGCAGATAAATTATACATATATTTTTTTCTTGGCTGATCGGTGGAAAATTATTGTATCGGTGGGTAAAATGACCACCGATTCCACCGATAAATAGTACAGCGACGAGATAAATTGCACACGTTTTTTAAAAGGTCGGTAGGAGGACAAATTGAACTACAGCCAATAAAACTAATTCGGTTACTATCTCTGTAAGAATCAAACAAATATAAAATAACAACATATTACAATATAAAAAATCATTCATCGATAAGGTAAAATATTTGTCGCCTAACAATTTTCACGGTGTACTTACGTTTATTGCGGGAAAATGCAGCAACGTAGAACGCGTTCGTCTTCACTGCGCATTAGGGCAGTACTAACATGAAATAATAATTAGGGAGGGGACACTGTCGGACCGAAAAGCCAAGAATTTCGGGGACAAGTACGTTTGTGCCTCTCATTAATAAATATGGTTAGTTAAATAATAGAATATGCTATTTATTAATGATGAAACTAATATCCTACGAAATAGGGTAGGTTGTAATATTAATTTACTAATATTCATTAACTTATAAGCCATTTTGTTTGTACAAAAAGTACGAAGACAGCACCGACAAGCGAAAATTTGGACTTTAGGAATTTATTTCTACCTTTAAATTTCATCCTAGCCCATCAATATTTTTGCCTCCACCCTATATCTACCTATAGAATACTATAAAAATCAACTCAAAACAATATCTATAATCTTTTCAAATACGAATTTCAGCGAGGACAGAAAAAATAGTCGTTTGGGAAATCCACCCAGATAAGGCGGTATGTTTGACTGACATTGAATGTTAAAAAAACAACATGTTTGCCAAACAAAAAATGCATTTTTTTTGTTTGGTAAATGATGCAGACGTTTTAAAATGGCCGAAATACTTTTTATTTTGATTCCTAAAAATAGTAACGTTTATTGCTGAAAATAATGATTGGAATGCACTGTAGTTTTTTGGGTTTTTTTTTACTTCGTATTGAAAAAAGCTGCCTAATTTTCCATCTAAAATTCTCGTGTCAAAATATCTGCTTTTTTAAGAAGTAACTAGGCTTTTTGTATGTTTAAATCTCTACTTACTGATGATGTCAAAAAATACTATAGTATTTTTTTTAGAAAAGGCAAAATAAAAACAACTCGAATCCTAAATGTCGTATTCATTAAAATTAACATTTTTATTACTCAAAAAACGTAAAATTCCATGTCACATTGATAAAGAAAAATGCAAATACAATATACTACTATAATCAACAACCAAATATGTTAATAAAATTAATATTTCATAATACATCTACTCAGCTATATTTTAAGGAAGTTGTAGAATCTTTTCAAAATCAATTTATTGCTATTTTAAGATAACTTATACATATACCTGTCTGACTTAAGGAAAAATAATAATAGTAAAATTAATAAAAATAAAATAAGGAGAAAATAAAAAAAATAACTATACTTTATAACTACGTTTGTCACCTGCAGCACCATGAAGTATTTAAATATAATGTTATACTTGTTTTAATCTTTTCAGTTCTTTATTTTTAGGGAGTCGAGTTTTTGTTTTTACAATTATATTTTTATTACCTACAACTTTACCATTGAACTATTTTCATGTGACTTGTAGTGTTGCCAGAAATTTATATTAACCATTTTTTGCCCTTAACTTACTTTCCGACCTCAGATCGCCTGTAATTTATTTTTAATAAAGTTTTGTTTATTTTGAATGAGTGTCATCCTACTATAATATGTTTTTTTACTTCTTACAATTTTTAGAGACTTCGGCTCTAGCCTATTACTATTAAAACTCGTTTCATTAATGTTAATTTTTGTCGTCTACACATTATACATTGCTTAGCTTAAAACCACATTCAGGCGTGAGTTTTTTATATTATATAGTATTAGTATTCTATACGACATAGGAAATCAAATTTATTACACAATTTAGCACAAACTTATCAAATTCGAAACGAACAGAAAAGCACTTAGTTCTTTAATATCTTAAAGAACTAAGTGCTTTTATGTTGGTTTTTTGTAAACAAGGAAGTTAACCATTTTTTTTTTTCAAAATAACATGGCTGACTACGAAACCATATTTCACGTGACCCCTGACCCGGCACGCAATGACGAGTTTGTTTTAAATTTATAATAGACTGGAGGAAATACATAATATAAAATTACCTAGGTACATGATGTCACGGTTGATAATAAAATATTGTCAGTGTTATACTAATAAAATTCTAAGAGAATAAGCATGCAATACTAAATAAGTAATAACTATGCCAATATCATTTAGGTAAATATGTGATGCAATGGCAAGGTACAAGGTAGGAAGGCCGTGCTGAACGAAACTAAATGTGACAAATATATGCCGTATAGTAGTGACAATTCCTGGACACCACCGTCTCAGCTGTTACCTGCCGCCATAATTATAGTAGTGCCAGCACTACTGTGTTTCAGTTTGATAGTGAGATTGAGTCTTCAAATTATTAGCATGTCAGTTTCTCCTCGTAGGGGTCTCGTGGAAACCAATTCAGGCATTGGCCTGTCTTAATTGGTGGTGCCACCGCACGCTGCTATGATAGCCAGGTCGCTGGGTGGGGTCCGGGTGGGCCCGCTGGTCAGTCCGGGTCGTCAGGTCCATTGGGTGGCGCGGCTAGCAGGGTAGAGCTCGCGGGCGTGAATCGCTGCGGGTGGCCAGCATGCTAGCAGCGCATGGTTCATGTTCGGTAAGTCCTCCTTTGTATGGCGAGGTCGAGCTCCCCGGGGTTATGTCCCTAAGGAGCCATCAGCCATCACTGAAGGAGGCGCCTCTGTCGGTTGCCACTGAGACGAGGTCTCGTGGCAGGGCAAATTTGTCCGACGGGCGTCGATATTAACATCTGAGGCACACTATTTAATGAGTTACAGATTTATGTTCTATTCAAAGTATAGGTAAAATCAGGGATCTTGATGGTTTTGAAGCTAGCTGCAGATGGCTGCTTGTCTAATCGACGAGCACCGTACTCGAGCGTGGCCAATCCTGATTTATATTTTTAGCTAACAGTTTAGCTTTTAGAAGGGAGGAGGGTACGCCCTACTCCAACGATAATTTGCTTTTTAAAGCTAATTATCTCGCAAAATAATCTCTGAATAAAAAAGTTGTCTAAGCAACTTCTAAGTTATTAAAAGACCTATCGAACGATACACTACACTTCGGGGTAGACAAGAGAATAAAATTCCCACCTAACATGACGGTAGTGGCCCGAAAGAAAATATTTTTAAACATTTAACAAAAGTATGTATGCAAAATTTTAGCTTTCTAGCACTAACATATGGACAGACGGATATGACGAAACTCTAACGGTTCCTTATAGGTACTACGGCATCCTTAAAAGGTCCAAACAAACGCAAGGCATGTCTAATACTTTGTACCTAGTATATTATGTACAAAAAAGTATTGGGCGAGGGTAGGTTATTATTATTTTAATGAATTCATACAGACAAAGTTTTTTTTTTGTATTCAGATAAATGTACTTAAGTACAAAAACAGCGTTCACACACAAGCCTTTTAATCATATCAACATACACGAAACGTAAACACGGTCGTTGAAAAGAATGTGCATACATCAGTTTCATTTTACCCACCACGCAACTAGTGCGGCTCGTGTAGTTTAATATTACTTAATAAAATAAATAATGTCTATTAAGTGAAGTGAGGTGTTCAGTGAATATTGATAACAAAATCTTCAAAATTGACGGAGAAAATGGTAAATATTACTACCGATTTTGTGAAAATATTGTTCGCCCTTGCCAAGCTTTTAAGACTAGAATAAATTGTTTTTATTCATTTTGGTTGGCTATCGGCTGTTGGAAATAATTCTCATTTTGATCAATGTCACTTCATTTATTTTTTAAGTGATTTCTAAAGTAAGAAGGAGGTTTTTTTTTATATTTTCCCCGATTATTCGACGCCTGGATCGATTTGAAAAATTATTTTTCGTCTGAAACTGTATACTTGTTATGTGGTTTCATTCTCATGAGGTCACGATCTGATGATGGGATCCTAGAGAAATCCAGGGCAACCCTCTAATTTTAAAGGCTTCTATATTGTTTTTCTTACATTACCTAAAGCTGCTCGGATATTTGCATCTAGCAGTCAGCATTTCATGTTGCTAAGCTGATGCTGGAAGATACTAACTCTTCAACTGTTAGGAGTACGAGGCTATTTTTTTTAAATATAGGCACCTGAAGGCCGTTTACTGTATTCTTTCAAGTTAAACACAGATGAGGCGAGACATTCAATATTACTTAACTATTTTTTACTTTTTAGTTCATTTTTTGTGAATGAAGTCGGGGCTTTTTTTTGTTAAATTATACTTGTAATTACGCATCACATAATAATATTATCATTTGTATAATTTTGAAATGATCATAAATCAATTTAACTTGGTTATTTTAATAAACATGGTGACTTTTTGTTTGTTCTTTTCTACAAATAAATATAAATATAATTAGACGGCTTCGTTGGTTTATTGGTCGATTCCTGGTTTGGGCAAAGGTGTCATTTGGGATGTTTCCGTCAGGAATATCTCAAAAGCAGCACGGAGTTGGATTTGTGCTCAGTGGATGGCGATAGGCTCCCCCTGTCACGTGGGACCTAATTAGAACAAATTAAATGTGGGTGTTACACACCTCTGCCACACCCGTCTGTATTAATATTATGTTAGGTATTCAAATTAAATAGCAGCGATAGCCGAGTGGGAAACCGTACGACAACGAGGACAAAGGTCTCGGGTTCGAACCCACGGCACACACCTCTGTCAATAAATCGCTTAGATTCGTCTTTTCGAAGATATGTGTGTATTTATCATATAAATTGTCGCTTGCTAACGGTGAAGGAAAACATCGTGAGGAAACCTACATGCCTAAGAGTGCCTAAAAAGTGCTCAAGGGAGTGTGAACTCTGCCAATCCGCACTTGGCCAGCGTGGTGGACTATGGCCTAACCCTTGTCATCATGAGAAGAGGCCCGAGTCCAGCAGTGGGACATGTATTAGATACAGGGCTACTATAATAAAAAAAATCAAATTAAAATAAATAAACAAGACAATATCAAAACGTTATTGTTGGCATCATATTTTACAGTATTCTAAGTAAATAAAAATTTAATATTATTTAAAAAAAAATTGGATCTATAATTTAAAGCTAATCATAAATAAGTGATGATTCGTAAAAATGGTGTCATGGAGTTATTTTTTAATAGTATCAAGTAGTCAATTTGTTCCAGCGACCAATGAAAGCCCTTAAATAAATTATCATGATAAGGGAACAGTGTTCAAATCAAATCAAATCAAATCAAATCATTTATTTCCATGGGCCCCAAGGGGCGCTTGAACACGTCAAAACAAACATCAAAACACAAAAAATATAAAATTAAAATAAAACTTAGCTAACTAAATTATAATACTTATTGTAATAAAATGATTTGACACCGGAGCTTAGATTGACTTTAATTCAACTTAGAGAATTGAATTAAAATCAATCCAAGTACCAGCTCCGATGGGTATTGCATCATGAGAAGAGCTGGTGAGAAACTCATGTGCACCATCTTTTCAAATAATTCATACAATATTTGTTTGTTTTTTGACAATAATTCTATGTGTAATTTATAGCAACCAAAACAACATTATAGCTAAATATGGTTATAAAGAGAAATAAACTTAATTAGAGAAATGCAATTTAATTATAAATAAATCCATAGTATATAAGGTTGCAATATCTTACACGTCAAGCAGAAAATAAAGGAGTAAAAACAATGTGTGTATACTACTGTATATATAAGGGTTTTAGAACAGGCCTACACATAAAAAACATTTATATACTAATAACAAAAACTATTTACACTACAAAATATAAAAATTAAAAAAAAATGTACACACAGATTGCCTTTACTTAACAATATTTGAAATAACATGAAATGAGGTTATACAAATCAAATTTAGTGAGTTAATAAAGAAACTATATAATTATGTATTAATTTTCATTAATCATCATATTAAATAATAAAAATAATGTATCAATTGATATTCATTATAATGTCAAAAGTTGAAACTTAAGTCAATAATATGATGTCAAAAATAAATGATGTCAATCTCAATATAGAATATAATATGTCAAAATAATTATAATCAATCATAATTATAAATAGGATAAAACAATGTCTAACTTGGCAATTCATTTGAAATATAATAACCATAATAATTGTAAATAATAAATACATTACTGTAATAAATACATTAGATAAATTAATATTATTTCCAAGGCGTAGTGTCGGTTAAGAAATCGTTTATTTTATAATAGCCCCTTTCCATGAGACGATTCTTAACGATACTCTTAAACTTTAGTAGGGGCAAGTTCAAGATTTCGACAGGAATTTTGTTATAAAAACGCACTCCAAGTCCCTCAAATGAGTTGTGGACTTTGTTTAAGCGATAATATTGGCCTACCAATTTATGCTTATTCCTCGTGTTTAATGAATAAACATCGCTTTTCTTGGTATATGTTCCTATGTTTTTTCGTATAAACATAATATTAGTAAATATATATTGCGATGCTACTGTTAAAATACCTATTTCCTTAAATCGTTCTTTCAGAGAATCTCGAGCTTTGAGTTTGTAAATCGCACGAATTGCCCGTTTTTGAATTACAAAAATGTTTTGACTATCAACTGCCTTGCCCCATAGCAGAATACCGTAGGACATGACACTGTGAATATAACTAAAATAAACTAGTCGCGCAGTTTCAATATCAGTTAACTGACGAACTTTCCAAACAGCGAATGCCGCGGAGCTGAGTTTCCCTGCTAGACACGATATATGGGCGCCCCACTGAAGCTTATGATCCAAGGTTATTCCTAAAAACATAGTTGATTCTACAAGACTAATAATTTCGTTATTTAGTATTATACTCATGTTCTGTTTCTTGACATTAGGCAAAGTGAACTTTATACATTTAGTTTTATTCGAGTTCAATAATAAATTGTTGCTAGTAAACCAGTCTTGGACTAGTGCAAGTGACCTGTTAATATCATCAATACTATCCTGATTACGATTAACTTTAAAAATAAGCGAAGTATCATCTGCAAAAAGTACTATATCACAAAAGTTTTGCACATAGAATGGTAAATCGTTAATGTACACTAAAAAGAGAAACGGACCGAGAATTGAGCCCTGTGGCACGCCCATTGAGACAGGTAATCCGGAGGACCTAATTCCATTTATATCAACTCGTTGAACTCTGTCACCAAGGTAAGAGGCAACCAGATCAAGTGCAATATCCCTGACTCCATAGTGCCTGAGTTTTCGCAAAAGCGTTTGATGTTTAACGCAGTCGAATGCTTTGGATAAGTCACAGAAAACGCCAATTGCATCTTGCGCGTTTTCCCAGGCATTAAATATATGTTTTATAAGTGTAGAACCTGCATCTATGGTTGAGCGACCCATTGTGAAACCATACTGCTCTTTGTGAAATAAATTATTAATATTAAAATGGCTTTCTAACTGCTGCAAAATAAGCTTTTCAAAGACTTTACTAACTGCTGGCAAGATTGAGATGGGTCTAAAATTGCTAGGGTCACTCTTAGACCCACTCTTGAATAATGGTATTAACTTACTATGTTTCATCAAATTAGGAAATATACCTTTATCTACACATTGATTAAATATTACAGCTAATTGTGGTGCTATTTCAATAATTATATTTTGCAATATCTTGACAGAAATGCCCCACAAGTCGGTTGTTTTCTTTGAATTGAGCGACTTGAAGGTTTTCACCACCTCACTTGGGCTTATAAATTGGAATTTGACATCACACTCTTTCACGCTGCCCCTAGCCAAGGATTCAGCTGTGACTGAGCATGAATCCAAGAAACTGGTAGTCTCAACTGGTATTTTTGCAAAGTAATTATTAAATGTTTCAGCCAAACCCAGATTATCTTTAATAATATTGTTATTAACCACTAATTCAAAACTATCATCTCGCGGTTTGGACCGTCATGTTTCAGTATTTATTACAGTCCAAGTTGCTTTTATTTTATTATCAGACTGTTTAATTTTGTTACTTAAATAAATTGATTTAGCTACCAAGCAAACTTGTTTGAATATTTTAGAATAGTTTCTAACATGTTGTATAAAAATAGGATCAAAATTATACTGTTTCATTCCATATAGATCATACATCTTAGCTCTACTTTTGTAAATTCCAGGAGTTGCCCAGTCACAGAATCTACTATTCACATTCTTAGTAAAAGTTTTCTCTTTAAAAATAAAATCGTATTCTAATTTAATTAAGTTAAATAAATTCCCGTATAGGACATCCGGATTATCCTCACTGATATCTAAGTTGGTAACCTTGGCTGCAATATTCTCGTTAAAGCATTTGAGACGATTAGAAGTCATCGGCCTACAAGTGATTTTCTTTGCTTTAACCAGCTCATCCATGGGATAAACGACCATTTGCCCACAGTGGTCAGATCTTAAGTGACTGAATATTGCTTTACTCAGATATCTACAGTTGCTAAATACATTATCCAGACATGTTGCAGAATGTGATGTAATTCTGGTTGGCTCAAAGAATATGTGCTCTAAGTTAAATGACCTAAATAAACTAAAAAGCCTAGTGGAACTAGATGACTGCTGAAGAAGATCCACATTAAAATCGCCGCATACAACTAAATTCCTATTACCAGTACTCAAACGCCTTAAAACATCTTCCATAACTGTCTCAAATAGGTTAATATCACTCTGTGGAGGTCTATATACACATACTATAATATATTGCTTTAACTCAATACAAGACAGTTCAGCAGTGCGTTCAATAGATAAATTCACTATGTCTTTTCGTTCCTTACATTTCAATGTTTTATTTACAACTATCAGTGATCCACCATGTATGGCCTTTTTTCTTATGAATGCACTCATAACTGAAAAGTTGTCATTAATAATCAATGACTTATGATTCCTTAACCAATGTTCGGTGACACACAAAACCTGTACCTTATATTCTTCTAAAAATAAATCTAACTCAAGTTCTTTGCCGGAGACACCCTGTATATTTTGGTGGAACAACCTAATATTACTGGTATGCCTATCCTTTGTCCTAGATCCTAGTTTAAATTATTTGATGTATCCACATTACATCTAATCACCTTACCACCTAAACTATGGTTTGATACCATATCAGTACCTGTGTTGATAGGTACAGTGGTGTTGGAACCGAGCGGTATGTGCTTAAATGCGTTTGTGCGTAATAACTGCGGTTGTTAATACTATGTTTACGTATATATAGCAATAAGTAGTGCTTACATACTAAAAAAACTTACGCCTACTTACATACTAATATAATTACCATAATCTTCAATATTTTTAAGCACACTCAACAGTAAGCAGGTAATAATTGTACTGAGAAGTAAACAACCTCTTATTAAATGTCATTGAAACTGTCGAAAGACAATTAAACCAAACAGACTAGTCATGGTCAAGCGTCCTCGGTGCCGACGTATAAGAGCGCCGCTCTTATACGTCATCATAATTATATGAAACTAGTTATCAAATAATATACTCGCAGAAAAAAATACCGACTTATTTGCATAGATGTTTGCTTTAATTACCTTTCTATATTGATAAAGTGCTGTTTGGTCAAAACGCATAAGGTACGGACATTGTGCAAGAAAAATCTGACCAGAAATATTATATTTGGCCCAATAAGCAGGAATAGGTGCCACCAATGACATTGTATGTAAATAGGATACGGTATGTTTACTGTATAGTATAATTAAATAATAAATAATAAATAAATTTGGTTTTTTTAAATTAGATAGAACGCCAGAAGCAATTACACTATCCAATGGTCCCAATGACAAAGCCAAATACACACATTCACTCACTCAAGCACACTCAGTCTCAGAACAAATATTTGCGAATCACACAAAGATTTGTCCCATGTGGGGATCGAACCCACAACACCAGTGCAGTGGAGAGCGGCGAGGCGACCGCTTAAACCACTACACCACACGTGTAGTATGTTTTAAGTACTTATGTGTACTCATAATTATTTTCTTATTCTGCTCTTCATTAAACTTTTACTTTTGCACCTACTACCACACTCTCAGCATCACCGAAAGGTTAACTGGTAGACAATGCCTATGGCATTAATTCCGCCTATGTGCGATATCATTGTATATGAAGATTTAAATATATAAATACAAAATACGATTATCGGATCGGACAAATAATACAAATGGAGACACGCCTTTAGGTCTGAAATAAAGTAATTTCTAATTCTAGTTTCTAATTATTTTAGGATAGCTACAGCCTCAGTTGGTGCTTACTCGGGATCTTTTTCAACTTCTACGTGTGCGAAGGCTATAAACTACTCGCAGTCTTTCCTTTCCCAAGCAAAAGCCATGGCATTCTCGGTGATAACATGGTCAAACATTTATTGGATGCAGGGCATGAGGTGAGTTGCTAATCATATTATTCAAGATTTTACTCTACTATGTTTTTGACATGGTTAAAAATTTCAGCTTTCTAGTACTTACGGTTTAACCGCTATGCCTCGGACAGACGTATAGACTGACATGGCGAAACTATACTATACGGTTTGTACACTTTAGAAACTTAGTATTAAAAGAAAACTGATATATTTCTAATTGATTATTATTTTTATAGCATTTAGCTATGCTTAGCAAATTATACTAAGAAACAGTTGAAAAAGATATGGGACCGGCAGGATTTGAAACTGCGACCATACTGCACACCGGGCAGCCGCTTTAGCCATCCAGCTACGGTCGCCTCTTACCGTAGTCCTCTACTGTATGATATGAGTTTCTCAACTGTATGATACGTCATTTCGTGACGTCCGTGAAAGCGGCTGCCCGGTGTGCAGTAAGGTCGCAGGTTCAAATCCTGCCGGTCCCATATCTTTTTCAACTGTTTCTTAGTATAATTTGCTAAGCATAGCTAAATGCTATAAAAATAATCAATTAGAAGTTGAAATAACGTACAAGTTCATTCTTTACAACATTTGTGCTGAATGTAACTTCGCCATGTTGATTTGCATACTATTTAAGATAGGAACAAATGGATGAACGTGACGTCACGAAATGACGTATCATACAGTTGAGAAATTTAGGGCTCCGGTAAGAGGCGACCGTAGCTGGATGGCTAAAACTGATATATAATGAAAAAATCTGATTTATTACTGTGTATTCTTATAACAATGAATGATATGAGCCGAACGCGTTGACGATTGCTACTAAAATTAATTAACTTAACTTAAACGTGCTTCAATACAATTGATGAGTGCGCACAACGTGAGGGCGAATATGTGCGGTTTATGCGAGTTCTTTGTAGGTACTACGGAACCCTTAAAACTTTATCAACTTCCGATATGGTGATTTATGTTGCGCCATTCCATACTAATGCAAATTGTAAAATCAGTATTTGCACATTTTATAATAGTTAGTATCCACATAAAACTTTTCCTTAAATTATATTGTTCTACTTTTTCGTAAAGCAAACCTTTGTTCAAGTGACAATCACTAGATGTAATAAATATAATATACGTTTGATAATTTGGTTCTCCTCTTATCTATCAATGTTTTTGATTGCCTCAAGGGACATTTAGTTGTGTGAACTTAAATGCCATCAAAATAATTACTTGGCCATCACAAAAACTTTCTCAGATAATGCAATTTTAAATTCACATTTACTAAATATTCTCAATATTACATTACTTGCTTTAAATTGTTGGGCAATGTATTTTTTTTATAATTTCGTACTTTAAAAATAGACCTTTTAAAATTAAATTTTAATTATCATAACTATGTTACTAAAAAACGCCATTAACCTATTTCTCATAAAGTATTTTTTACTATCTCGGTATCAGACGTCACGCCTATCACACTTTTAAAACAACTTATTATTCTGCTCTCTATCACCAAAGAAGATAATATATATTTATATCTTCAGAAACTATAAATATCTATTCTCAACCAATTATTCACTGTCAAGCTATATCTTTGCGGCAGATAGTGTAATGATATATAATATACATATTATTTAGAAGAATGATAATAAAATACCAATAACCCTTGTTGAAAGTTATATTCATTCAAGTAATGCAATGGCAGAATCAATTTGCGGTCATTTACAGTTTAAAATGAACTGGGACCACAGATTCACAAATATATTTTATTTTTTTGCGAAAACCTTACTTCGGTCAACCATATAAATAAATTAATGAAAATGTTTATATTAAAATAAAGTGAAAATTACAATAAAATTAAAATATAAGTTTAAAAATGAATATAAAAATTGAATTAAATGAAATTTAAAACAAAAAAGATTATAATGCAAGTCAATTGATTGTACATAATATGTTTTATTTTACCCTTTAAATACTGTAGTTCACTTTTCACTGAGTTGTATTTTAGTCCATGAGTTTCAGCGTAGATTTGCACAAATGTTTATAAGCTTTCGGAATACCCCGATCGATGGTGACATCAATGCCATATAACTAATTCAGAGACAATATATTTATTTGCCATATTATAATTAATTCAGATTCTGGTCCTAATGCTTCCAAAAGTAATACTAACTAATTTAAAATTACGCACTTAATCGACTCCATAAATCATGTTTTATTTAATTTAATATAAAAAAGCCGACACAAATCGACATTTTAGCTAACTTATTTCTGTTTACTTAAACAAAAATAAGTTAACTAAAATGTATTCAGAATTAATTTGAAAATCTCGTTGCAAATAAAATATGATTATTTTAAATTCAAAATGAACAATAAGGCGATTTTATGAAAAATTAATAAATGTGAGAAACTAATAATTGTTCTTTGAGCATTTTTTTATTATTTTGGCATTGATCTGTCATGATTATGATTGATGACTAAATTGGAAATACTGGCCAGCCAGAGTAGTACTTTATATATATATACAAGGACAAATGCCTCTTCCGAATTTACAATTCTAACAGAAATACTCTTATTTTCACTGCTGGTTTAAAATAAATATCTCTCAAACTTGAGAAATGCTTTTTTCAGGTGACATACATTACTCCATTCATTAAGAAAGATGTCCACCCCAATCTACACATTGTAGATGTATCGGAAAATATGAAGACTTTCAATGGTAAGCTATAATAAGGAAACATGATTTAAAACTACAAGATAAATATAGAGAGCAAAGTTCAACTAACTATTAGAAAAACAAATATTGTATGTTTATAACTTATAAACATACAATATTTGTCACTTATAAATTATAAGTGACCTTTTTGTAGTTACATCGGAAAGAACTGTTGATTTTATGATTTCTTTCAAATAATCACAAAATGTAAATAAATCTTATTGTTTACCATTCGACTAACTCAACTGGCCACTATAAATTCCCTCAAAGATGCGTTTTCTCTAAAGACCACTTGCTATTTGAAACATTAATACAACAAGATATTCTTAAATACTTAAGATATTTTTGAACAATATACATTATTAGCACAATGGCTTTTGTTACCTGCAACATGTAAACATCGTTTTTAGCTATTCGTTATCTTTGAATGCTCCAAGTCCAAGTCTTCGATTGTGTTTGTTTATATATAAACAAACACAATCGAAGACTTAATATTTAATACCTAGCGATACTAATAGAACTGAAATTGCGGGTAAACTTAATACAATCAGAATGTTAATGAGGCATTAAAACATCCCGTAAAAATTTTAGACGCTTTCACTATTTTCTTTGTATTTCGTATTTAACTTTATTCGCGAGGGAAATAAACAGAATGCCAGCACCATGAAGTTTGCAAATCTTTCATCTGTCGTCATTCCTCAGCAGACAATGACACATCTCCTTAAATTATAACATCGCTTCCGAAAGCCTGCAGCAGTCTTCAGAAGCTGCTTTCCTTCTGGACCGATTTAGGCTGGCTGGAGTAAACGGGAAACCTTTCACGTACAACGGTCCCATAGGAGGACTAAGTGCGGATACCGCCCAGGAAAACCAAACCAAATCAACCATCTCCTTAAATTCCCCAACTGCCCTGACAATTGTTCCCTGAGCGATCTAAATAAGGCCACAGAGAATGTAATTAATTTAGCCACCTACTGGGCAGGGGTGGTATAAAGACTTTAACTATTGACCCGTAAGAAGAAGAATAAGTAAATGTGTATTATTTTTACAGAAAACTCAACGAATGTAAAGCTGATCATGGACAAAGTAATAGACTTCCAGAACCCAGATATCCTGTCTAGCATATTAATAGGAATGGCAGAACTTTCCCTGCAGAACCAAAACGTACAAAGTTTCATGAGAGACCCCAAGATACGATTTGATGCTGTCATTGGCGAGTGGATGTTCAGCGACCTCTACTCTGTGTATGTATAGTTGGTCTTCTCAATGACTACATTAATATTTCAGCTCCATTAGTCATTAGTAATTGTTAAGTTTAGTGTGGTTAAAAATGTGGTGATAAAAGGTGAACTTAACTCAAAAATGAGTTTTCTGCCAGCAAACCTTTGAGAACCAGAGTAAAAAGAGACACGTAAAATATGAGAGTGAAACAAGTACAAACAAAGAGAGTGACGAAAAAATAAATAAGATATTTAGATAACATAACAAGGCTATGTATATCTACACACTTACATATTATATATAACAATAATATACATACTGTAACCTAAATAATTTACACAAAATACATAAACAGTAACCACTTTATTATTAAAATATATTCAACATAATATATTTACATTTATATATATTTATTTTTTTATATTTACCTATGTACGATAGGTATTGAACCTACGTGTATTATATAGGTATTGAACCTACTAATATTAAGTTTCTTAAGATGGCCTTTGTTGTTGACCAAATTGAAATTGAGCGTCAACTGTTCATATTATGAATTTTGTTTTATTATATTTTATTTTTATTCAATTTGACATCATTTAATTTTCTATTTAATTGTTATTAGAACTCCTATGAAATTTTGATAGAAATAAGCCAGGACATTTAACGACATTATATTTTTTAATGATTGAAGCTACTACTAATATTAATTTCCAGATTCGCAACAGTATTCGACTGTCCTTTAATTTGGTTCTCCACAATCGAGCCGCATTGGATCGTTTTGAACTTGGTAGATGGACCATTAAACCCAGCTTATACAAGCGATTATATGAAAACCCATGTTGCCCCATTTTCATTTTTAGAGAGAGTGCAGGAGTTGTATATACAAGTAGACGGCATGATACGGAAGAACTTGTGAGTATCTGGACATTAATATCTATTGTTTATATTAATAAGGATGTTGCCGGCGACATTTTACAATTAGTCCAAATTGAGAGATAGTAACTAAACCGAGAGAAAGAAATGAAACATAGGGTAACTCTGTCATACATAAGTGTTTTGGTCCTATCTAGACGTGAATAATGTGAATATTTTTTTTATAATCATAAATATTATCTACGAATACTTTCATATTATTTTGAATAGTTCACTTTTTCAAAAAATCACGACACGTGCTAAAATCTTTCAATAACGTTGTATATGCTTATGTTATTTTTAATATCTGTCATGAGCTATTTTTAATATCCATAATAAACTTTTTTTAATATCCGCAATAAGCTATTTTGAATATCCGCAATTAGCTATTTTTAATATCCGCAAAAAGCTATTTTTAATATCCTTAATAAGCTATTTTTATGTCAGGTGACTACTGGAAGTACTGGTAATTATTACCTACGCTTTAAAAATAAACTACAAAAGTATGCGGAAGGTCAACTCAATCTTGCATAGCTTCTCTCAAAGTTTTTGTTGAAATGAGCAATGAGATAAAAAAAAACAATATTATTACATCTTACAAATATCAATAGCGCACTACAACCAAACTATGCAGAGCTTGTACTATGGGTACTAGAATAACTGATTCTAATACATATATACTTTAGTAAATAAAAACTTACTATACATAGAAACACCCAGACCAAGACAAACTTCCATGTTCACGCACACAAAGATTTGTTTTGCGTGGGAATCGAACCGAAGACCCCGGCGTCACAGGCAGGTACTACCCACTCCGCCATCAGGTCTTCAAATAAAAAAATTAAGCTTCACTATAAATGGCTTGTTGAAATATCAAATAAAAAGTAGATAATACCAATGCCGTTGTCATTTAGTTAAGTGACATGTACAGTGGGCCAAGCAATTAGGTATACAGGGCTAAAACTTCTACGTCATAATAAAGACTGACTGTACCAATAATAGACATATAAGTTACATACCTAAATAGTGGGTATATTACACTTCTTAAATATGTAACTCACACATGCATAACCAGTCTTCTTCTTCGTCGTGTCGATGACTGAGTCAAATTTTATTTTGACTTGCCATCGTGGTGAAAGGTTTAGCCAATTCGCTTTGGAGAAGTCGCGAATTGCCCAGGGTGCGCCGGACGTAGGGAATTGTTGTGTACGTCACTCGTGGAGGCTCCTTTTATGCACCCCTGCATAACCAGGAAGTCAGTCTTCACTGAGACGTTGAAGTTTTAGCCCTGTACAATTATTTAAATAGTAATAATGTCTTACTTATTGAATAAATAGTATTTATTATAATACCACATCGAACGTAAGTCGAACATTAAAATAATATCAATTTATTTAAAAGAATGCTCAAAGAATATTTAGTAAAAAATGCATACTATTCCATCAATGTATTTCTCAGTGGCAGGCATGATAATAATTGATAATTCTTGTATTAGATCCGATTAGTTTATCTTAGCCATACTGACATACCTTAATAATTGGTTATGATTGTTAATTATAATGACATTTATTTAATTTATTTATTGACATAATTTAATACTAATAATTACTATACCTAACTTATCAATTGACATTTTTATTATCTACCTGTTAAATTAAAACTAACAAAAACATTTTGTATTTGTAAAATTTGTATGTCTACAGAGGTAAAACATAGTGAAACAATGTTTACCTTCCTAAAATACCACCATGTTATACATATTACCTATGTTATACAAATAAATAAATTTGAATTTAAATTTGAATTTGAATTTAAAAATTGACCATTATACATTTCCTTCCAGCAAATTCTATTATAAAGAAGAAGAAATATACCACCGCTTAATAGCTCCAGTTTTGAAGGAGAAAGGTAGAGACGTCCCATCGTATGATACAGTAAGACATAATGCTTCACTACTCCTTGGAAATACTCAGGTAGCGATTGGTGAGGGTATAAGCTTGCCAGCATGTTACAAGCATATTGGAGGCTATCACATTGATGATGAAGTGAAACCTTTGCCAGAGGTAAGTGAGGTTTATGATGTTGAAGTAATAAGATTTTTTTTTACACTAAGAACAGTTGATTTTTTCGCTACTGCCGCACTGACTAACTAAACGGATTAACTCGTTGTTTCGTTGGGTACTGTTCTGCGGATTTATTAACATTATTGTCGAAAAAAAATATAAATAAATGTGTGAAGTGTCTGTTTTTAATGTCAAAATAACAATGTTTTTTCAAGGCTGAATAGTTGTTTGCACGATACCTTTGCCTTAAATACAGTTTTTAGATTGTTTGTCTGTCTGTTTGTTTGTATCGAATAATCTTCTAAACAGCTGTACTTTTAATAAAATTTTAGATACAGGTAACTTACATCAAGACGCGTAACATAAGCTACTTTTTATCGATGTACCTATCACACAGACAAAACCGTGGAAAAAAGTTAGTTTGTTTGTTAATCTCGGGAACTACTAGTCGAATTTTAATAATTATTTTTGAGTTTGATATTCTAATTCTCAATAAAATTTAAATATTTAAAATTACCTTAAGCTCCACGGGAATCGAGCAGTAAGTTAAAACGGGGGTCAAAGTACGGGAGCAGACACTATTTAATGCAACGAATGCGACGCGGGCGAAGTCACGGGCAAAAGCTAGTGCTATGTATAAGATCAATTAGAAAAAAAATATTTATTTAAATCTTTAAAAAACTTGACATATTAAAAATTGATTACAACTGTCTGCCTCCGTGGTCTAGCGGCTAGCATATGCAACTGCCGCGCAGAAGTCTCGGGTTCAATTCCCGGGCCAGGTAAAAAGGGGTGTGGGGATTTTCTGAGAAGAATGTTTCATAGCGGCTGGGAGTAAGGAAGCTGGCGGTGATTACTTTCCCGTGGTGCCGGAAGTCACGTAAAGCCCGCTGGTAATGCGCCTAATCTCTCACCGTTCGTGTCTAATAATACGACCCATCAGGCTATGAGAGTAAAGGAATAGAGAGCGCTCTTTTGATACGCGCAGACGTTTGAGCATTATAATATGCTCCGTGCAGTTGAGCTCCGTTTAGATTAGCCGCCGTAGCCGAAATGCGGCTAGGATTAGTAAAACAAACCTTATTAGGTTTAAAGCGAGAATGGTCATGACATTTGACACATAACCAGGCTTTGAAAAATATCGATTCTATCAAAATAGAATCGATATTTTCAAAGCCTGGTTTACCTGAACCGATAAATTAAATGCACGATATCGTATATAAACCTTCAAAACTTCTAAAACGTAAACTATTTGTATCGAAATGATGATGATGTTTATCTAGTTATTTTGATTTATGTTTATTAATTATTCGAATCTTAAGTGTTTTTTTCATGTGTCAGGATTTGAAAAAAATAATGGACAATGCCAAACACGGCGTCATATACTTCAGCATGGGGTCAAATCTGAAAAGCAAAGACTTACCAATTGAACTCAAACGAGGCATTTTGAATGTATTTGGAGAACTAAAACAAACCGTTATATGGAAATTCGAAGAAGTGTTACCAGATTCACCTAAGAATGTGCATATCGTCACATGGGCACCGCAACAAAGTATTCTAGGTAAGTTCAAGTATTCAAGTCTCTATTGCACTCCACAATGTTAAAATGATCTTATAAATAGGTACTGTATCATGTTTTTTGTGTTTATAACAAAAAAAATATTAAAATTATAATATATATTTTTAAATTTTATTTTACAACATGGCTGACAGCTTCGAAACGAAGCCAAGGATTTTTATACAATTTCTATACAAATGTAATTTTATATAATACAATAATATACACACCTACAATAAAATATAATAAATATGATATTTACAATCTCAACTTTATAGAGCATCAAAAATCTCCTCCGCATCGATGTCAAAGTACGGCGACATCGTGCCCTTGCCACGTTGTATGGCAATGTTAATTCTTTGAGTCAAATAAAAACCAGCCTTCTGGTCACTAGTTGCATCAATAAGTCTTTTTGATATTTCTTTAAAAAGCAGCTGGGAGCTCGGACCCGAACGGTTTAAACATAGAATCACAGACGAGGTTCTCTACAGAAATGGCCGCTGATCCAGCACAAACTACTTTTTTGAAGTTTTACTATAGCTGCTATTGATTTTGAAAGAACCCCTAAAAAAGTCATACGTAGTTACTGCCACAGAATACAGATAAAAAGTACAACCGGGTTCAGCGACCATTTTATCTGACGATGATTTAATATTCTCTTAATAAATTTGTGGGTTTTTGTGATTTGAATATTTGACAAAAAAATACTTCTTATTGAAGCAGAAACATTTAGAGGCGATAATAAATTTACATTATCTTAGATAATATCTATTAATACATACCAGAAACAAGAGTTAGTATTATAATTGGACAAATAACTTATTGTGTTCGCATACGTTATTTAAGTAGATATACATTACAAAGCAAAGAACTTATAATGAAGTACCATTATCGACAGAATGACAAGCAAATACATTATCTTAGTACCCATTTGAAGTCTTCCTGCAAGATTACAGGGTACTAATAATAATATAGATACTGTTTAGATGTCGTTAAAGAACATGACAGTGTAAACTTAGATATTATTATGTTATTAAAGTACTTGAAAACAGGGTCAGTCATTAGAGATACAACAAAAAGACTTAATTGCTAAAGACATACAAACATACTGACATTAAAATGTTTTTTTTGGGTGCGGTCTATTTGATAGAAACTTGATACTCCGAAACCTATTTGGGATAACTGACTTCGCAGAAACTTCTTTAGTCGATCATTTATTAGGCATAAAAAATATTTGACATAAATATTTTTAGGCATAATGTGCTTATGACCGAATTTAGAATGGCATACATTTAAGATAGTAGAATTTTTATTGGCATATTTACCTTTGGCATAGGTAAAATTTTGTATAATTTCATTTAGCATAACGTTCATTTAGAGTACATATTATTTGGCATAATTTGACTAGGCATACTATGAAGATCATAGAATTTCAATTAGAATAATATAGATTGGGTTACTTTCTTCTTTAAAAATGCGTAGTTTAGGTTAGGTTAGAACTGTGACCAGAAATGAACATGCTCTCATGGGCAAGGATATAAAAACCAAATAATTATCATTAAATCAACTTTTATTTATTACAATTACTAAAAAAAAAAAAAAAAGATGATTCTTGCTGTAAGCATTATGCGAAATGATGGTTCTACTTTTAAATAGTTATGGATAAGAAATATATGCCAAAAGATGAATCTGGTTTTGAACTTTCTGCGATGTGATGATTATACATTGTGATTATTATGGATATCAAAATTATGCGTACAGATGATTCTGACTTACAGAATTATGGGTTCCAATGTATGCTAAATGAGTTTATGACAAACGATATTCTGCGAAAAGAGGTTTATGCTATTAGTTGTAATGCAATATAAAATTATTACTTAAAAAGTTCTACTATAATAGGTGTACCCGTTTTTTTTATTGGATATCGTTGTTCGCAACGGGGGCTTCGGGTTGATCCTCTTCAATAAAAATGCGTAGGTGTTGACGATGGGTATATTTTTGATGCAGAATTACAGGTTTTTGGGGGCAGCAAACATGGTGGTGAACAGTTTGTTCACGAGAGAAAAAAATGTGGCGGTTAAGGTTTGAGAAAAGAGAATGAATGAAAGGTGAAGTTAGGCGCGAGTCGTTGCGCTCGCTTAGTTGACACACTCGCCGCTGGCAGCACCGTCGCGTCGACATGTGCGAAGTTCAGCCCGTCTGGAGAACTCCGACCGTCTTCAACAGATGGCGTAGCCATAGTCCCGGCGTTGAAAGAACTGAGAGCTTTCAACAGAAGTTTATTATTGTAGTGGTAAGGGACATATGCGTGAGAAGGATCTTCGTATAGTCCCTGAAGCAGTGCGAAGGTCAGCCACTCGAGAGACGCCATCCTGTCCTGGGTAGACCTTGATCACTCTGCCGAGCTTCCACTTCATTGGCGGCAGATGATCGTCCTTGATGACAACGAGACTATCCAGGCGGATGTCCTCCTGAGCTGATTTCCATTTTGTACGGATTTGAAGCTCCGAGACGTACTCCGTCGCCCATCGTCGCCAAAAGTGCTGCCGTAGCTGCTCAACGCGCTGGTACCGGTTCAGCCTCGAAGTGTTTTCATTGATAAAGTTGCCGAAAGCTGGAGTAGTCAACGGTCGGCCGACGAGGAAATGACCTGGAGTAAGAGGGGTAAAGTCGGAAGGATCGGAAGACATGGGAGACAAAGGACGGGAGTTGAGAACGGCTTCGATTTGAGTTAAAAGCGTGCTGCATTCCTCATATGTCAAATTGGCATTACCCATTATACGTTTAAGATGGTGCTTACACGACTTTATTCCACTCTCCCACAAGCCACCTATATGAGGAGAATACGGACTAATAAAATAAAATTCGATTTGCTCAATAGTGGCAAAGTCAACAACTTGTTTACAATTTTTATTATCATTAAAAAATATTGAAAGTTCCTTTTCTGCACCTACAAAGTTCTTGCCATTGTCTGAGTAAATTATAGTGGGTTTACCCCTTCTACTAATAAAGCGTTTTAGTGCTAAAATGTAGTCGTCAGTGGAAAGACTAGTGGTGAGCTCGAGATGTACAGCTCGAGTAAGAAAACAAACAAAAAGACAGATGTAAGATTTTATCAACTTAGCTCCTCTACCCTTTCTATTTAAGATAAATATAGGCCCGGCGTAATCGACGCCTGTTTTCAGAAAAGGAGAACCAGGATCCAAGCGATCTGAAGGTAAGTTACCCATTAATGGAGTCAACGTCTTACCTTTAAATCGTGAACAAATGGTACATTCACGCACAACCTTACGCGTAATGTTACGTGCACTTAGCGGCCACCAACGTTCACGTAAGCTGGCCAACAAATGTTGAGGGCCGGTATGAAGTAAACGCGTGTGTTCATACCTAACTAATATAATAGTAAAGTGATGTTTACCGCATAGAAGAATCGGATGTTTCTTATCATAATCAAAATTAGAACAGTTTGACAATCTTCCACCTACTCTAATAATTTTATGTTTATCCATAAAAATATTGAGTCCAGAAATACGATTGAATTCTTTACAATTAGGTTTTAAAGGCAAATTATTAAACAATAAGTCATAAACCCTAGAGAATGATTGTTGTTGTGCAAATCTAACCAACATAGTTTCCGAAGCGCTTAACTCATCCACTGATAACGCATCGGTTGCGTGGTTACCTTGGCGTCGCTTGCGAGCGGCGCTAATAAAACGTAATACATACGCACCTATGCGTTTCAACCTATTATACGACGAGTACCTTTCGAACGTAAACAAATCATATGTTTGAGTTACGCAGGTTAAATTTACCGAAGGAGATTTCAACTCTGGTAAGTTATTTGTGTCAATAAAATTATCGTTAACTGTTTGATTACAAAAATTATTATTATTATGTTGCAAGTATGACGGACCGTTCCACCACAATCTATCACCAATCAAGAGATCGAGATTTAATCCTCTAGACAACAAGTCAGCTGGGTTGTCTGAACTGCTAACGTGTAACCAGTCAGAGTCACCTGTTAATTCATTTATTTCCGCAACGCGATTATGTACGAATGTTTTTAATAAATGTGGTGACATACGCATCCACCCAATGACAACTTTCGAGTCCGTCCAAAAGTATGTTTTGGTGAAGGTCAACCGTAATGATTCGGTAAGTTTTTTATACAATCTCGCAGCGATTAATGCCGAGCTCAATTCTAACCTAGGTATCGTCAGAGGTTTTAAAGGAGCTATTTTACTCTTTGCACACAATAATCTACAAACTACATCTGAATCGCTATTATAGGTACGAACATAAGCGCACGCTCCGTAAGCGGTTTGAGAGGCATCACAAAACATATGAAGTTCTAAATGTTGTACATGATCACCTACTACATGGCGAGGTATTTTTAGTTCGGGTAAACATTTTAATGAGTCAATAAATTTTTGCCAAATTACTACAATTTCAGATGGCACAGGGCTGTCCCAGTGAAGTCCTTTGATCCAAAGTTTTTGAAGTAAACCCTTCGCAATGATAACAACTGGTGACAGTAACCCCAGCGGATCGTAAATCTGTGAGATTATAGAAAGCATCATTCGTTTAGTTAAGGACGCATTAAGATCAGTCTTTATTTTTGTAATGTAATGTAACTCGTCAGCACTGCTGTGCCAACCTATACCGAGAGTTTTGTTTTGTGTATGCTCGTCGGTAAACATAGTCGCCGCTTGAGTCGACTCCGAATTAAAATTCCACTTACGGAGTGTAAAACAACCTGATTGTAAAATACGTGCAGTCCTCTCACAAATTGAAACCAAAGTCTGATGATTATCATGGCCAGTTATTAAATCGTCGACGAAAATATCTTCGGTGATAACACGGGCAATAATCTCGTCATCAGTTTCCGACGCCAACTGACGTATACATCGCATACTGAGATACGGACTAGATTTACAACCATAGGTCACAGTATTCAGCTTATAGACACTCATGGGGTCAGTGACCTTATCGCGCCACAGAATGAGTTGAAGTGATCTTTGATCTGGTTGAATATTGACCATCCGAAACATTTTCTCAACATCTGCACAAGCTACAAATTTATACTGGCGAAACCGAATAAGTATTGAGAAAATATCATTCTGAAGCGGTGGACCTGCATACTGAATGTCGTTTAACGATATTTTTGAAGTTGTTGATGCACTAGCATCAAATACGACGCGTAATTTAGTAGTTGTACTACTTTCCTTTAAAACACCGTGATGACATAAGAAATAATTAGGATTATCAATTTTATCTACTCGCGTCATATGACCTAGCTGCTCGTATTCGCGCATGAAGTCACAATACATTTGTTTAAATTGACACGAGCGCTCGAGTTTACGCTCTAAAGGTAAAACCTAATTTTTGCTAAGTTAAAGGAATCACCTAACACCTGGGGTGCTTCCTTCAACGGGATGCGAACCGAAAACCGTCCGTCAGCCTCGCGTAAAGTAGTTTTCGCATATAAATCTTCACACCATTTTTCGTCGCGGGTGAGAGTACTACGAGCCTGTGGTACGTTTTCTAATTCCCAAAATCGCGTGAGTTGATCATCAACTGACTGAACAAAATTACAGTGAACATTACGAGTATTTACGCGTGAACCCTTAATATTTAAAAAAGGTCCCGATAACAGCCAACCTAACTTGGAACTTTGTAGGTATGGACCGTTAATTAATCGAAATTTGTGACCGTCTAGTATGTCCCAGAAGAGATCCGCGCCTATCAACATGTCAATATCCGAGGGAATGTGAAAGGTAGGATCCGCTAACTGGATACCAGTAGGTATACGCATAAGCTCGGTGTTAATGCTTGTCGTGGGTAAACTGGATGTTATACGCTGCAAGACAAGACATTTAATCCGAGCGGTATAATCGCTTAATTTAGAACGTATAGTTAAATCGCATGACAAATTAGATTGTGTAACAGATTGTGAAACGCCACATATCTGTACAGTGGACTGTATGGAAGGCGCATTTAAAACTCGTCTTAATTTATCAGTTATAAAGCTGTGTTGACTACCATTGTCTAACAAAGCCCTAACTGTATGTACTCGCTTATTTACGTCGATCACCTCCAATAAAGCCGTACACAATAACACCGTTTCAACCGAGTTTGACCGAGAATCGTTGTTAATGTTTAACTCGTTAATTTTGCAAGCATTATACATATCTATAGATGTAGAATGCAGCGCGGTCAGTGCATTCACAGCGCCGACGCCGGTCGCGACCGCGCTGTGAACAGCTGATCGCTCGTTACCTACACGAGTGTCACCGCTACTAATGTCGGCTAAATGGAGAAGCGTATTATGTTTACGGTTACATTCCTTACATGGACCGAACTTACAATCGGAAATATTGTGTCCCGATCGTAAACAGTTACGACATAATTGTTTATTATCCGCGAAAGTTATTCGATCCTCGATCGACAAATTCAAAAAATTATAACATGAATAAATATTATGATTCCCAGCGCAGGACACGCACGAGCGAACGAGCTGTTTGTTATTGTTAGAAGACTGCGTCTTACTGTTGTTATTTGCTACGTAGGTATGAACGGCGCCCGCCTTATTGTTATTATGCGACCTTTTAGACGAAGATTCGCTGGCAGGCGACCTGTTTTGAGACTTATTACTCGAGTTAATCATATCTAGTGTATCAGCCTTATTATTAAGGAACGTAAGTAAGTCTTCCAACATTAACTTCTTACTCGGCTCAGAATAAAGTGACCCCAAATGGTTTTCCCATGCGCGCTCAGTGGATGAGTCGAGTTTCGAAACTGTTAGGTAAATAATTAACGTACTCCACGAATCAGTGGGTTCATCTAACGATTTGAGAGCTCGAAGATTCCTTCGTACGGTGTCTATTAACTTCCTAACATTTGAAGCGGACTCTTGTTTTAAAGCAGGAATTGTAAATAACGCTTTGACGTGATTATGTACTAGAAGTCTAGGGTTGTGGTATCTAGTCTCCAGTAATTCCCAAGCATGACTATAATTGGAATCTGTAAAATCCAATGAACCTATGACTTGAATCGCTGAACCACTAAGTGAGTCACGTAAATAATGAAATTTCTGAATAGAATTTAAGTCTGTACGCTTATGTATCATTGTTATGTAAGAATTACGAAATTGGAGCCAATTATCCACTGCGCCATCAAACAAGGGCAGTTTGAGCTTAGGAAGTTGAATAGATTGTGATAAACCTTTTAAACTAGCACCAGTCTCTCCACTATCCACTAGACTTTGAGCAAACGCTATAGTTTTAAAGTATAACGTGTCGAACGCCTCCACATATTGCGACTCCAAAGAACTTTCTGCAGAACTTTCATCACATGCATAAATACGCAGCTGCAATTTATTAAATGTATTGAATTGCTCTTGAGCTGCAGTGATTCTACATTTAATTTCATTTAATTGCAAATTAGAAGGAGGCGAGGATTCACCAAATGCGTCTAAAAATTTCTTTAAATTAGTAATTCTACCGCGGATGGTGCCTCGCTGCCGTTTGAGGTCAGCGAGGTCACACACCTGCTTTTCTTTTTTGCTATCACTAGTCATTTTGGCTTGTGAAGGAGAATGAAATAAAGTATGCACTCACCTTCAATTTTCAACCGGCACGTGGACGCGGGCGCAGACTGAAAACGCGCTGCATACGAATCACGTAGCACACGATGAATACACGAAAAAGCCGAACTAACTGCGAAAATACAACACGCTTATAACTCAATATCATGAAGGGAAGGGAATAGACGGGATCGAAGGCCTGACCGTTGAGCTTCACATCAATGCTTTCTTCTCATCTGGGAATGGCGGCGGCGAGGCGTCGGCGGCGTCATCCAGTATCCGGCACGTTTGGACCATAATGTTCGCAACGGGGGCTTCGGGTTGATCCTCTTCAATAAAAATGCGTAGGTGTTGACGATGGGTATATTTTTGATGCAGAATTACAGGTTTTTGGGGGCAGCAAACATGGTGGTGAACAGTTTGTTCACGAGAGAAAAAAATGTGGCGGTTAAGGTTTGAGAAAAGAGAATGAATGAAAGGTGAAGTTAGGCGCGAGTCGTTGCGCTCGCTTAGTTGACACACTCGCCGCTGGCAGCACCGTCGCGTCGACATGTGCGAAGTTCAGCCCGTCTGGAGAACTCCGACCGTCTTCAACAGATGGCGTAGCCAATCGTTATACGTATGCTTTAGTATAATCATTTTTTAATCACTACATTGTTAAAAACAAAGTCACTGCCCGCTGTCTGTCTGTATGTCCCTATACAGGGTGTATTTTTGAAACGGGGCAGTAAGGGCAAGTACCTTAACCGTTGCAGTTACAGCAAAACGTTCTTAAAAGACCTTCCCTAACTTTTTGGGACATTTTGAACTGCATTCACAGATTTTGTAAAAAACTTACAGTTAGCAAAAAAAATGCAAAAAGTTCAATTTTTTTTTTTATGCCAATAGATTCTATTTCATGTGGGGATCAAAAAACTCTATGGGACCATTTTAGCTTTCAGTACTAGAAAAGACAGAAATCGCCAAAAACGTTTCCCATACATTTCGGCAACAGAAACGAATTTCTACGATGGTCTAACTTTTTGTTATGGCCTGGAAGTGGGTAGAATTGACTGTAAAGTAAATAAAAAGAATTTTTACCCACAAATTTCGAATTTGATTCGAAAATCTGTGTGTTATACTTAGTTTCAGCTGAGAAACTTCGTATGAGTTATTAATTAAGGATTTTCGCTAAAATGTCTTCTAATCGTGAAAAAATTGACTTATTAGAAGCGTATTTTGTCAATAATCGAAATGCGGGAGCTGCATTAGTGTGGTACCGCAATAAGTATCCGTTGCGGCATGTGCCAACAAGAAAGGTTATTACAAATCTTTTGAAAAACCTGGAATTGCAGGGTTCTTTCAAAATACGCTTCTAATAAGTCCATTTTTTCACGATTAGAAGACATTTTAGCGAAAATCCTTAATTAATAACTCATACGAAGTTTCTCAGCTGAAACTAAGTATAACACACAGATTTTCGAATCAAATTCGAAATTTGAGGGTAAAAATTCTTTTTATTTACTTTACAGTCAATTCTACCCACTTCCAGGCCATAACAAAAAGTTAGACCATCGTAGAAATTCGTTTCTGTTGCCGAAATGTATGGAAAACGTTTTTGGCGATTTCTGTCTTTTCTAGTACTGAAAGCTAAAATGGTCCCATAGAGTTTTTTGATCCCCACATGAAATAGAATCGATTGGCATAAAAAAAAAAATTTGAACTTTTGCATTTTTTTTGCTAACTGTAAGTTTTTTACAAAATCTGTGAATGCAGTTCAAAATGTCCCAAAAAGTTAGGGAAGGTCTTTTAAGAACGTTTTGCTGTAACTGCAACGGTTAAGGTACTTGCCCTTACTGCCCCGTTTCAAAAATACACCCTATATATGCCTAGTTCTTGAAAACTACGCAACGGATTTAGATGCGGTTTATTTTTATATACAGGGTGTAAATGTCATGGTGAACGCTAACCAGTGATTAAGTACATGATTCAGATTTTGTGCAAAAATTTGTCACTTGAAAATTTATGATGTTTGTTTGTTTTTTTGCGATTTTTGCAGCTGATTAAGAAAGAATAATGTTACCCTCGACTATTCCAATAAATTAGAATTTTTCGGTCAACTACGGAATTTTCTAATGAAAATTTTCTTCATTTGTGGAATTTACAGATCAAACATTTTGGCACCTAGTGCTTCAAATTCATGCTCTTAATTACTTTGAAGTATTTTCGCAGGCTTATCCGCATAAATATGCGTTTTTAGGGTTCCGTACCTCAAAAGGTAAAAACGGAACCCTTATAGGATCACTTTGTTGTCCGTCTGTCTGTCTGTCTGTCAAGACCTTTTTTCTAAGGAACGCGTGGAGGTATCAAGCTGAAATTCATATCAAATACTCAAGTCTATGGTCTCTTGGAGCTGTGAAAAAATCAAACTTCTAAGTCAACGCGATCAAAAGATACTCCCGTTTATGCCGCAAATTTTCGACACTCGCAAGGGAATCAAAACCTACAGGGTACTTCCCGTGAACTCAGAATCTTGAAATTTGGTACGAAGCAACGTCTTATAACACAGATAAAGGAAAAATTGCGAAAAGCATACATTTTTAGTTACATCATATAATAAAAATATTTTTAATAATTTTAAACTTATTACCCCTTTACTCATGAACGCGTAGTGGTATTATATTGAAATTCTTAACAAATACTCAAGTCTATAATATCTTTAAGCTGTAACAAAATCAAACTTCTACGTCAACGCAATCAAAAGATACAGCAATTAAAGCCGCATATTTTGAAACTCGCAACTACTCGCAAGGGAATCAAAACCTAAAGGATACTTCCAGACGGCCTGGAATCTTGAAATTTGGCATGAAGCAACGTTATAAAGTACACATATAGGAAAAATTCCGAAAATCTTAAATTTTTAGTTACATCACATAGTATATTTTTTTAATAATCATAAACTTACTAGCTGACCCAGCAAACGTTAAAATACCATAACTTTTACTTATATACCTACAGGTTTGTACGGAACCCTCGGTGCGCGAGTCTGACTCGCACTTGGCCGGTTTTTTTTTATGACATGTACATTTTTTCACCCTGGGTCTTGGAATCATGTACTTGAATTTTTAAAGTTCATCGAGACTTTTGACAGTTGCCCACGTTTACCCATGCTTTACATTTAATGTTGATTTGTAGCCTAGCTATCCATAAACATAAACAAATAAGAAAAAGCTGCGGATATTTGCGAATTTCGGAGTAATTAGTAAAAATGTGATAAAAGTCAGAAAACGGAAAACCGCTCGCTATCTATAGCGGTTTGAAATGTTGCTGTTTACATCAATTATATTAGGGCTTTTATCATTTTTGCACTCATGTTGCGTGTGAAAATATAAATCAACAAGATGCACACTACCCTCATATTTCATAAAGTATATAAATAGTTGTTTTATAGTGGTGAATTAACAGAAGTATAATTATTACGAATACAATATAACTACGTGCTTTTTTGACTCTTCAAAATGTCTACTTTTAAGTGTTCTAAACGTGAAATAATACTTTCGTATATCGAAGGAGGAAAATCATTGGAGGCATTATCAACAGTTTTAAAAGAAAATTATCATGTATCTGAAGACAACATATGTTTCATACTCAGTGATTTTCAAAGACATATTATTCCCGCTTTTAAAAAACGATGGACAGAAGCTTCACGGAAAAAGGATATATTTTTAATGAGAAACAGTAAATAGTTGGAATCAGAATATTCAGTAACTTTACCGAACTCTGAAGACGTTACAACCGTCTTCACACCATCTACTTCTTCTGGAAAACGTGGGAGACAGTGCGTATCTTGATCATCGATAAACCAAGACAAGTAAGTGGTAATTCTAATGACGGTAATACTGCCAGAAGATTTTTTTACAATGCAAGCTGCTCTGCTGAAATTACAGGAGTGGATATAAATTTGATTAAACGACTTTACATAATTCTGCAAGCTCTTTCATCGGGTGTAATGATGGGGAGGATCTATGTGAGCAAATATGAATGGTACTACATGCCATCTTCAGTTCACAAAATTTTGATTCACGGAGAAAGTGTCATAAAGCATTTTGCAGTACTTTCTATTGGTAAACTTTCGCAAGATGCACAAGAATCTCGTAATAAGGATTATAAAAAATTTCGTCTACATCATGCTAGAAAATGCTCAAGATCCGCTACAAATGAGGATGTATTTCATACTCTTTTTTAAACTTCAGATCCTTACATAACCAGCATTAGAAAGCCGTATGCTAAAAACGTGAAGGAACTTGATGAAGAAACCTTAGATCTTATGAAAGTGAACGAATTAATTTTAGATCCCGATCAAGTATATTTTTTTTTATATTTTAATTGATTTTGTACTATATGATATTTGATTTTTGTAACATTATAATAATAGTATTAAATTGTTAAAAAATAAAAATTGGACATTTTTGATAATTTTGAATTTGTTTTATTTTTTAATGTATGGTTTTAAATTCAATCATAATAAATTATATTCCATTTGAAGCCATATACACTATTCTATATTTGTGCAAAATTTTAGAACATAATATTCAGAAATAAAAAAGATATTGATTTTTAATCAGAAATAGACCTTTATATTCCACCGTGGGGCGTGTTGCTAGTAATATATAAGTTTTACCTTGAGAAACCAACTCAGCTGCATAATTTGCTTACAGCTCACAAAAAGATGGTCCTCTTCGTGACGCACGGTGGATTACTATCATTGACTGAAACGGTTCATTTTGGTGTTCCTGTCATCTCTATTCCGGTATTTGCTGACCAGTTCCTTAATGCGCAGAAAGTTGAAAAGAAAGGCATCGGCAAAAAAGTTGATCTGTCTTATACACTGCACGAAGATCTGAAGATAGCCCTCGATGAAGTCCTTAATAATCCGAAGTAAGTATTACAATAAACCAAGTAAACATCTATTATTGATTTTTTTATAGCATTTAGCTATGCTTAGCAAATTATACTATGAAACAGTTGAAACAATTATGAGACCAGCAGGATTTAAACCTGCGACCTTCTGCACACCGGGCAGTCGCTTTATCCAAACAGCTACGGTCGCCACTTGCCAGAACCCTAAATTTCTCAAACTGTATGTTATGTCATTTCGTGACGTCACGTTCATCCATTTTTTCCTATTGTAAGCAGGACACAAACCAACATCCAACAACCGCAGGTTCAACTTCTGTCGGTCCCATATTTTTTTCAACTGTTTCTTAGTATGTTTCAGTGAATTGTCAAGACATAGAAATTTTAATTTAATATGCAGCTAAAGGCTAAAAAGTAAAAGCGATGTACCAAAAAATCAAGAAAAAAATAAGCTTCCATATCTGTTTTTTTTCTAGATTTCTTGGCCTAATTGCATCGATTTGCGCTTTGCACGAGATTACAATCAAAATTAAAGTACTAATAAAATACGAATATAAAACGAAAAAGACACGGGAGCTAATCAAATAACTTGTCATCTACTTTCAGATATGCCGAAAAAGTAAAAGAGCTTTCCTTAGCATTGCACGATCGCCCTTTGCAACCAAAAGAAGAGTTGGTGCATTGGGTGAGCCACGTGGTGCGAACTCGTGGAGCACCTCACCTTCGCTCTCCTGCCCTTCCAATGCCTCTGTATCAGCGAATTTATTTAGATTTATTAGCACTAGTTTTAGTTCTCATCTTAGTTCTTAAGACTGTTGTCCTGCGTTTGTGGTGTATAATGAGCTTGAAGAAAAAGAAGGAAAAAAGTTCGTAATTTAAAAAGAAAAAGTAAAGATTAATTTATTCTGGCATAAGAAAAAAACATTACAAAGCGTCTGAAACTAAATAATTTAAAAATATTAATCATAATACCACAAATGGAACGCATCTCAGCGTTTTTTATATCGATGATCTCAGCACAATACTGCAGCGCTAAAAGCACCGCAGCGCTGATAATTCTGATGCGCCCAGTGACTGAGTAAGTACATAGTAAAAATAGATCTATTTTTACTATGGTAAGTAGCAGAGTGACAAAAGAAAAAATAATTAGGTACATATTATATTTTATTATGTTGTTTGTTTTGATTGAACTGACTTTAATATTCCTACGAATATTAAAACACAACGAAGAAAAAGATAATAAACAAACAAATTGTACCTGCTTTAGTAATATTTGACAATGTATTGTTTTCTTATAACGTTAAAAAATATCAATTTACTAATACTTCCTCCTTCTTTTTCAATTCGAGATATTCCTACTGTTAATGTGATGTATTATTGTAAGTAATTATAAATATTAGAATAATTTGGTATTTGTAACAATTGACGTAAAGTTCAAAAAATAGTTAAGTTTTTGTATAATTATGTACCTACATTTAACTAATATTCAAGAGTGGGTGATGCAGGGAATGACTGGAATATACATTACTTTATTTTCTTACTTGAAACGTTTATAATCTAAATATTTGACAAATTTGTGACAGTGAGTATTTATTAATGTCCTATAAATATAAAAAAAAAAAAAATGTGAATTAAATATACCAATGGAACATTTTTTACTTTTTAGATCAATATGAATATTTTTTTACCAAGTCTACATGTAATTGTATATCTACTTCTTCATGATGGACATGGAATATGAACACATCAACAATTATGAACTTGGGTGGTGTCCAGGATTTGACGACGAAGCCGAATGGCCGACGGAGCACCACAAGACAAGTAATGCCCCTGGTGATACGTAAACTACGCTACCCGCTTACCATCATGCAGGCCGTAGGCTTGTTTACCAACTGGGTTAAACGTAAAACACACCTAAATTTAAAAAAAAATGGATAAGTTATGATTACACTGATGGTCTAGTGGTATTCGCCTCTCGTCTTGGGTTCGATTCCCGGATCGGGCAAAGTGTTATTTGTTAACTGTCCATCAAGAAATTCACAATAGCACTTATGCTCGGTGTTTTTTGCCTAAAATTATGCCTTAAATAAAGTAATGGTTTAGTCAACACTTCTAAAAATGATGCATCATAACCAATGCAAATTGCAGTGGTTGTCTATAGGCCATTACTCCACAGACGTGAACTTCCTCCCAACACCAGCGAATTAAGCTTAACTGATCAAGAATACTAGTAATTTGTATTTGCAAATTACAAGTAAGCTTTTCTCAAAAAAAAATAAGGATCACAAATCGTGGTTTATACAAAAAGTAAATGAAAATACAATATTTTTTTATTTATTTATTTAAGATATATGGAAGACTTACAGCTGAATTTACAGTATTGTATGAAGTAGTAAAGGAATCTGGCAGTCAATTACAAGTCTTCACTTATATAAAACAGAATAAAAACAAACGTAAACAGTAAAAAAAAATCAGAACAAAATAAAAAATATAATTTGATAAATTTTAATTATATTAATTTATCTTCTTAGGATCAAATGTCTCACTACTTAACTTATTCTGGGACCTTACCATGGCAATAACAAATTTTAATAATTTGAAGCTAGCTACTGCTACTGCAAGAAGTAAAACTGCTACATCTAGAAATAGCCTTTGATAGAGAGGTATGTCAAAAGCCGGCGATTTGAGATGTGGAGCACCTCGTGTTGTCACCACGTGACGTATCCAGAATGCTACTTCTTCAATTGGCTTCATATTACGGTCGTGGTATATAAATGACAGCTCTTTAACTTTTTGACGGTATCTGGCAAAAAAAAAACATAATATCTATATAATAGCAGCTCTGTATCTAATACATGTCCCACTGCTGGGCTCGGGCCTCTTCTCATGATGAGAAGGGTTAGGCCATAGTCCACCACGCTAGCCAAGTGCGGATTGGTAGACTTAACACACCCTCGAGCACTTATTAGGCACTCTCAGGCATGTAGGTTTCCTCACGACGTTTTCCTTCACCGTTAGCGAGCGATAATTTATATGATAAATACACACATATCTTCGAAAAGACGAGAGGTGTGTGCCGTGGGTTCGAACCCGAGACCTTTAACTTCGCAGTCCTACGGTCTCCCATTCGGCTATCGCTGCTTATTTTAAATAATAAATCAAAAGTTGATTTTAAGAAATTAAGAGAAATCAAGCAATGGAAAGAAACTGTTTAATTGTTTGTGATAAAGGATTGAAAATAACTCTCCAAACAAAAAAATACAGACTTCAATTACAATAATTTTAGACTTATATGGTTTTCTCATGGGTGCCATTATCAGAACTGGACCAAATTGAAATGGAACCACATGGGAAGCACCAGCTTTCAAATAATAACAGAATCATTAAAATCGCTTCGCCCAGTCGAAAATACAGATGAATTAAAATGTCCTGCTTCTTTTTTGAAGTCGGTTAGTAAAATACCTATAACTAAAAGCAATCGTAAAAAGTGGATATTAAAGTTGAAGACAATTTTTTTTGATACTTACGAATGATTGGATATCATTTCATCTAGAGCTTTTTTCAAGTCTTCAACAACATTATAACTCATGTCCACTTTAAGACCAAACCCCTTGGACGCAGCTCTGTTAACATTGTTAAACTGGTCGGCAAATCCTGGTATGCCAATTATTGGTACACCCACGTGTAAGGCTTCTATTACAGATAGAAGACCTCCATGAGTTATGAACAGAGCACAATTTGGATGAGCTGAAAGATTGAGCAAGTTTATTTATTTCATACAGGCACTTCACAGCTTACAGGCAGTAGTTAAATAATTTACATTGGAACAGTACGCTAATTACAAATTACACAATAATAGGTACATTAACAATGTAATCAATTATATTAAGTTTGAATAAGTTATTAAACTAATTTAAGATCCAATATGTATATTTTTCTGTTATTAAAGATGTTATCCGAGAGTGAAAACATTCACATGTAAATCTATATAATGTTGTGTGTGTGTGTGTGTGTGTGTGTGTGTTGCTCTGATGAAGGAATACTGTGTTGTCTATGATAAGAAAAGGAAGTTGATAAGAATTAAAAAACTGATTCAGAAGTACAGAAAAGAGGAATGCTGTGATGAGTCTTAGTTATTTATTACTTACATAAAATACTTAGTTGTGCTAACCAACTAGATATATTATGTGAAAATTTTTAGGCATATTCGGTAAAACCTCTTCGTATTTCCAAAACACGGTTTGCTTAAGACCTCCAAGCATCTTTAGTAAATTCTGTTTGGTTTTTTCGGGCCATTCTTTGCTCTTCAAGTTTGAGCCCATGCTAAAGTATATCACTCCATCCTTTGCGGTGTCCATTTTCTTTTGCAAGTCCTGAACCATCACAGTTTCTTCAAATTGTTTTATTTATATTTTTGGTATATTAAATCTTATGAATTATGACAGGCAGTACGAGAATAATGGCTATCGTTCCCTTCTACACACTAATGATTACCTACTTTTAGGATTATAAACTTTATGCAGGTATCCCTAAATTCAGCGATAATCGGAAAACTGGAGAAAGGCGCAGTCATGACGAGTGCAAGAAAAATATAAATAAACACTTTACTCACAATGAAGTTTTTCGGATATTCACTAAAAATATTTTTTTATAATTTTCTTATATTCTTGACTGGGCCTTTCTCCAGTTGTCTCCATCGCTGAATTTTGGGACTATATATATTAAGTTCAAAAAATATTCGAGTATTCCGAAGATTCGACCAGTATAACGTATTACTACATGCAATCTTACCTCTGGTAACGGTGGTATATTTTCATCAATATGGAAGCCGCTTACTGGCTTGTAGTTTTGGGGTAGCTTAGTAGCTTAACCTAAGGATGGATGTGAGTATCCTAAAACCAAGGATACATTGCGTTTAACGTCGTAGAATGGAGGTGGTTGTCGTCCTCTTTTAACGATTAATGGTGATATCAGTCTAATATAAGCCTTGTTTTGAATATCGTCGATATACCTGGCAACAAGAGATAGTTTGTTATTATAATATGGAAATCAGCAATGATGTTGGATGTGAAATGGTGTATTCATATTATAAAATTAAGTCAACCGCCGTGTCTCTTTGTCTGTCTGTTCGTAATAACCTCAAAAACCGACCAAGTGCGTGTCGGGTCACACGCAATAGGGTTTGTTGTTAGTTGTTACAACACATTTATGGACTTTAAAGGGGTTTACTGTCTATATTAAACAATAGCCACTTCTACAAGTCATTACTTTGAAATATTTGTGATTTAAGTACAAACTACCAAGTTACTGCTTTTACAATTTGTTAGTATAGTTAATATACATATTCATACAACTTTTTAGCACTTACAGTTTTGACGCCATGCCTCGGACAGACAGACAGACAAACATGGTGAAACTATAACAGTTCCTTGTAGGTTTTACGGAACCCTTAAAACTATCGAACAGATTTTCATGGGGTTTCCACCTTTAGAAAAAGTAATTCATGAGGATATTACATGTATATAATTTGTAAAGTTTCGATGTACTATGCGGACGACACAGCGAGTGAAGTTGTTGTTGCATTTGAAACTTACATGAAGTACAAAAATTGTGCTTTAATTCGTGACCATAATACCGCCACACGTTGTCCAAACGTAAATGGAGTTATATTTGTAGATAAAGTATCAGCAACATAAGCAGGATTTGGTATTGCGTCGATCCTACTCAAAATATCCGAGTTCACTTCAATCGGAGACAGCCATATCATTGGACAGTTAAATACTGCAGCAAAACTGAAAAGTTTAGAAATTTAGAGATCTATGATGATGACCCAATTTCAATTTTCGATACTAAAAACGTCATTAAATAATACTTTGAAATCACATAAGCTTCTTGAAATAATAAGCTCGCCCAAACGCTCCAAACAAACGGCTACAATGGCCTGTCACGTCACGCTTAAGTATTTTGTATGTGTAGTTATGAATTTTGTCTGACAGCTTTATGAAATATTCCGTTTATGTAAATTGTTTCATTACAAAAATTGATATAAATTGTTTTGGTAATTTAATGATAAAATATTTTTTATAATTTCGTACTTGAAAAAGGACTAAGAAATAAAATGAGTTAGATTTATAGTATGTAACTGAAAAATCTTGCATTTGGTTTATGTTTACCTATATTTTGATAAAGTATCCTATATTTTACTATCTATATATGGATGAGTTACCATGCCTATTATAGTAAAACTTATGAGAAAAATAGTAAAAACACCGATGCCCTTAAACTTATAAATGATTTCAGGACTAATTTTATGGAAGTGTATTTTCTAGAAGCTTTCTAAATATCTTATTAATTTTGCTATCTTTATGTTATTTATGATCATTAATTTATTTGTTATCCCTACTCTACAGGGACTATCTTCAACATTTATATCCTCATTGTTTACTTACCTAGTCAAAAGATCATTGTCTAGGAATTCAACTATAACCACATCGAAACGTTCATTAGTGTCACTTAACAGCTTTTGAACATCTTTGTTCTCTATTGTATTAATTGAAATAGCTGTCATTCTTTTTTTTATAGTGTAGTAATCATTCACACTTTCTGCTTTGTTCATAATAGACTTTATGTTAAGGGCACCCTCTGAAATTCACGAAAACAGAATTAAAATGTATTTTCTATATCAAGTGATAAAATTTAATTTGTAATTTTCTACTTTTATGCATCGAAGTCATTAGTCTGATTCATCTTGTGCAGAGAAATAGAATATATGACGCAACGTTTAAGGAAATTACGATAAGAAAAATGTTATATTCATTTTTCTCAGTAAATACTTAGAAACGATGCTGATTTGCTATTGAATGGCACAACGATGGTGATCCATGGTCATCCTGGCCATCAATCAGTACTGTTGAATAAAGCGTTGTAATTACGATATTACAACGATAGCAATATGATTGATAATACCATTAGTATAATATAATGTTATTGCTGTATACTTACTCAATACCTCGGCATTGCTACTGACATCAATTTGTCGTAAGCTGGGCGTGGCGTTTTTGTACTCAATGGATCTTATGAAAGTCACCTGCAAAAATAATAGAACGTTTTTTACGTTTCAGTATTAATTGCAATTCTGCAACGTAAAAAAATATTTCTAATTTTAGCAGTCTGGCTGCAATATTCTCTTCTGATGAAGTTTTTGGCTTTTTTTTCTGGCAAAAATATTTAGACACGCAGATTTTGATAAAAATACCTTTTTAGGATATCCCTAGATTTATTTCTGTACCTTAGAGCAATAAGCCAACCAGAGGCATCATTGTCTGGCGACCCCGCTGCCAAATGTGTTAGAGCGCCACTTTTGCACGTCAAATGAAACTAGTTATCAAATCATAGGATGTGCGGCATAAGCAGTCCCCCGCTTCTTCGCGAGTTTTGGCATACTTAGTTGCATAGATATTTGCGTTTATTTCGTGTCCATATTGGTAAGTTCTGTACTCACCTCATTGCCTTCTTTCAGCAACTGCTTGACGATGGCATTGTTGAGGATGGAGTGACTCTTGGACGGCATCTGAGTCACAACCAAGGCTTTGTAAGCATCACAGCCTGAATAAGTCAAAGCCATAAATACCAAAAAATATGTTGGCGGTACCATGATCTGAAAAATATAATGTTACTATTAGCTAGTTAACAGGCAGAATACTATAATTATGTTTTTGGTAGATTACGGCTAACTATTATTTAAGCTGTTACTCCTGAGTTGACTTGACTTTTTTAGTCCCTTTGTTTGCTGAAGAAATTGATTATTTTTATCTGGTAATTATCACATTAAAACTGATTTTCTCTTTTTTTTATACAACGCCTGCTGCGTACGAACTTGTAGTCCACCTGATGGTAAGTGGAGTTCAGCCCATGGACATCAACAATCCACAAAAGCAGATTACAGATGCGTCGCTGCAGCTGAGGACTACGGTGTTATGCCTCATATGCCAGTAATTTCAGGGCCTGATCACACCACTAATCAGGAACACAGTAATGCAAGCACTGCTATTTGGCGGCAGGTTAATTGTAAGAGAGCCGCTCTCTAGCTCGTTCACAAGAGCTCTTTCACTAGTAAACTGCCTCTTCTAATCTTAACTGCATTCTGCAGAAAAATGCATTGCTTTTTACACGCTTTATATTAGCTTCACTTGTATGTTTGTTTGTTTGTATGTAATCGACTCTTTTGGACGCTATTTTGACCCACTTAAGATTTCATTTAAATTTTGCACACCTGTCAAAGACCGATGACAATGCAATAACCCGATTATTATTTTTTTTATTGACCACGCTTTTTTGAATTTTTTTTCTTATTTACACTATTATTCATATATATTTATTAGAATTTTGTACACAATTCTTAATTCAAAATTATTGAGATTTATTTTCTATTTTTTAGTTTGGGTTTCTATATTAAGCGTGTTTTTTAGTTTTTACTATTTTTTATTTCTATACCTGTTTAGAAACCAGTACTTAAATGTAATCATAGTTAGCACAGCCTATCGATAGCACTTACCCACTCTTTACTATAAGCTGATAATTGCGTCGTGTGCATTATTATGAAGAGTGCAATGATAATTATGATATATTGACATTGATTTTATTATGATATCCCTTAGTATATGTTTTTAAGGGTTCCGTGAAAAGTTTTTAAATATAAACTAGGAGAATGGTTGGTCTACAAATTAACAAGTTCTTGGCCGTTAACACAATGTCACGTATAAATTAACATCTTCTTCGTCGTGTCGATGGCTGAGACAAATTTTATTTTGACTTGCCATCGTGGTGAAAGGATTAGCCAATTCGCTTTGGAGGACTCGCGAATTACCCAGGGTGCGCTGGACGTAGGGAATCGATGTTGTAAATTATTATTGATTAATTAGTTTGACGACCGCATGGCGGAGTGGGTAGTGTACCTGACTGCGAGCCGAGGTCGTGGGTTCGATTCTCACTTAAGACAAATCTTTGTGTGCATGAACAAGGGGGTTTGTCTTAGTCTGGATGTTTCTATGTATAATAAGTATGTATTTACAAAAAGAAAAGTATATATGTATTAGTATCAGTTATTCTAGTACCCATAGTACAAGCTCTGCTTAGTTTGGGACTAGATGGCGTTGTGTGTGAGTTGTGGAATATTTATTTATTTATATACTTTATTTAGTTATAAATCAACATAAAATAACATCTCATCTATTATCACTATGAAAGGTGAGGCAGAAGTGTATTTACATTTACACGTTACCTGTTATATTTACGTGACATATGATTGTGGATGAGCCTATTGCCATCCACCGAGCACAAACAAACTCCGTGATGCTAAGTTGTGTTACTATTGTGAATTTCTTCACGGAAGGTTCACAAAGAACACTTCGCTCGACCCGGGAATCGACCCAAGACCAGCGGTGAGAGGCAGTCAACAGTCACAGTTTGACAATAACATTCCGATATTTAAACTATTTCCAATGTAACAAATATTGATTGGTACTTACGTAAGATCTAAGTACACTGCTATCGCACAAGGAAATTGTAAACGTTATAGAATATGTCAACAAATTTCATTGCAACTAGAACGACAGCATACAACTATTTCCCGGCCAGTACTGAGTTAAATGATACCATAAACTGAAATTACTAATTACAATATTTACAATGCATCGCGTAATCGCGTTTTATACTATTCATAATAATATGTATAAGAGTTGTTTTACTTGACTGAATATATGAGTGTAAACAAACTTCGCGATATAGGCTGATGTTGTGCGGAGATGATGTAAAAATACCGTTAAGCCAGCAGCTCTAGCAGAACTCGAACCTGCACCCCCCGGGTAAACACCCCAGGTCCTTTGCCAATTCAGACATGGGTTCGTATGCTGCTAGATTTAAAATATCTCAACCTGGAGGTTCTTCTCGTAGACTCTCTAGCGATCCCGGGGTAATCAGTCCAGGCATTGGCCTGTCTTGATGGTATCACCGCCGGCTGCTAAGACAGCCGGGTCGCTGGGTGGGGTCCGGGTGGTCCCGCTGGTCAGTCCGGGTCATCAGGTCCGGTGGGTGGCGCGGCTAGGAATGTCGAGCCCGCGGGCGTGAATAGCTGGTCATGTCCGGTAGTCCCCCTGTGTATGGGGAGGTCGAGCTCCCCTGGGGAATGCACCTGAGGAGCGCCAATTAGCCATCACTGGAGGCGGCGTCACCGTCGGTTGCCACTGAGACAATATCTCAACCATTTTTAGTGCTAACTTATTAGGTAAATATAAGAAGGGGTAAAGGTATTATTTGCTATTTTGCCGTGTGGCAATTCTCAATAGCAGCATGGAGTTCGAATTATGCTCGGCACGTAACGAATAATAAAAACTTAAAATGTCCATCGCTGCTTACTAAATATGGATGAGATGTGTGACTTGTACGTAACTTGCGGCATAAATTTCGTAGGCGCTACCAGACTGATTAAAATATACTACTACAAATTATCATTTGGATTACCTACTACAGAAATGTATATAACTGAATTTATATGATAAAGTTAAAATATAAAAAACGTAACTGTCAATCAAAATTACAGATTGGAACCTAATTAAACTTAATCAACGAATGTCAATCAGAATTCAGCCACATTTAAAGTTACAATCGTTTCTTAAAATAATAAATACAAATACACAAATAAAATAACATGATATACTTCAAATTTAAGTCAAAAAGATGAATTCTAGGCCGCCATTAATCTGATATAACGGGTTCTTCTAGTTACTTCACTCAGTTCAATAACAGTTATGTCAAAGTACGGCTGTGAAACTTCGTCGATGCTTATACCATTTGTTTTATAGTGATTTGTGAATCAAACTGTAAGTAAATACAATCTATTAATAATAATCTAGTCAATACTGTAATTTATTTTAAAGATATTTCAACTTGTACAACTTATTCAGCTAAAGGTTAGAAAAGAGAGGTTAGGAATTGAAATTTGTTTTTAATGTCAATGACCCGCGGAACAACAGAAGGCCATTGAAATTAGGAATATGATAATAACTTTATTATTATCATTAGTGAAGTTGGCTTCGATTGAGTTTATAATAAAAATTAATACAATTTATTATATGTATAGATATAAATATTGTTTTATTTTTTCATAAAACAACAGTGAGTTAAATTAATGTTAAATGCTAATAGTGTTCTTTCGATTGTTTTCATTAACAAAAATAATTGTTTTCACATTAAAATATGAAAAAAGTTCATGAAATTAATTAGCCAAGTATCAATTTACTTACGTCATCTAATATATTATTATATTGTTTATTCCATAGCAGCACGATTGTTTTTACTTTTACCTTAAGTCACTTGCGTTTACGTGCACCATAAATTGAAATAAAAAGGACATATTATAAAGCTATTCTTTTGACAATTCAAGCAAGCTATAATAAAATTTTTCTTAGTTAATAAATGAGATAAAACGTGACTACTACTTAACTATAAGGTAAACAAATAAATGAAATAATACTATACAGTTGTGAATAACAGTTTTATCAATGTCAATAGTTGAAGCGTTGCCCTTATTAAAACAATAGTGTTTTATCTCAATTAGTTACAACCAATGCTAGAAAGAATTATTCTTACCTCGCGTAAATAATCTTATTTTAAACGTTATCTGAAAGAAAATGTCGAAATACTTTTATGTAAATAGGTAAGTTTTATTAGGCTCTGACATATTTTTAAGCAGTTAGACTTTATTTTAAAAATATCTAAGGTTGTCTACGCCATCTACAATCTGCTTTCGTGTTGATGTCCATGGACTGTACTCCACTTACTATCAGGTAGACTACACGTACGTTCGTTGCAGGCGTAGTATAAAAAATATGTGATACCGTAATTTGAAAACTATTATTATATTAGGAATGATAAAAAGACTTCTGTGCTTTCAGATCATGGCGGCACTTACCTATTTAATCATTGGCGTGAGTCTATCCATATGCTGCTGCGACGCCTACAAGGCTCTGGTAGTAACCCAAATGCCGTCGAAGAGTCACTCCATCCTTAACGACGGTATCGTCAAGCAGCTCCTCAAAGATGGCAATGAGGTCAGTAGTACTAAATTTAGACTCTTGAGCAGCCCCATTGCTCAAGGTAGCCTCAGACAATACTGCTGATATTAACTCAGTTAAGACATAAATCACATCGACAACTTGAGTAGTCTAATTTTTACGACTCTTCATACCAACATTTCTTCTGTATACTAGACTAAAGTTATTAAAATAACATAACACCAAGCCTATATTACCTAGAAGAGTGTGGCAGAGGCGTGCAACACCCACACTTCACCTATTATTTTTAGGTCCCATGGTATAGGAGGTTAACCTATCGCCGGACCATCAACCGGGCACAATTCCAATTCCGTGCTACTATTGTAAATTTCCTGACGTAAAGTTCACAAATAACCAGGGGTCGGAGTAGTAGATTGATTTGGAGTCAATGAACTGGCACGTATATATTAATATGGATATGCCTTCGGGATGCCGGGATTTAAATAACAAATAGAAAATATTGAAAAACGCAATCCCGTGAGTACCAAAATGAAATCCCCGAAAAAGGCTTATCCATGTTATGAATCTATGACTATTCATGATGCAAGTACGTAATATCAATCTACTCCGACCCCTGCAAATAACACATTGCCCGACCAAGGAATCGACCCAAGACCAGCGATGAGGGGCGCACTTGTTAACCACTAGACGATTTAACCACAGTTAAAGCTATTATTTTTTTAATATTCCAGGTTACATACATAAGGTCCATAGAATATAAGGATGCTCCACCTTCTCTTCGGCAAATTGATGTCAGTAGCAACGAAAAAGCCCTACCCGGTATGTTTTCAATACAATATTTCATTATTATTTACAGAGATGGTTATTTTTAACACGCTTATATTATTAGCTTCACCTGTATGTATGAATGTAACCGACTCCCTTGGACTCGATTTTGACCCACTTTAAACGGACAGATTAAAATTTTGCACACCTGCCAAAGATCGATGACAATGCAATAATTCGATAAAAAAATTAAAAAAAAAAAAATTTAAATATTAAAAAAAAAACGCTCTTATAAATAAACCAAACTAAAAAGTAGAAAATAAATAATAGTTTAAAAAAACTAAAAAAAAGCGTGGGGCGCTCTGTGCCATATTTTTCGTCTATCGAGCAACCCACGATTTTTTTAACAATAATACTAGTATTTTTTGTTCATTACGATTTTCAGCGTATATTAGGAATTATTTTTCACTTTTTAGTTAAGAGTACTTTAAAAGCGTGTTTTTCTAGTTTTTTTAAACTATTATTTATTATTCTTGAAAACTGTTTTGGTGCACATATATATAGTAAGTTTGTTTGGTTAAAGCGGTTGCCTCGCCGCTTTTAACTGCGCTGGTGTTGTGGACTCGATCCCTACACGGGAAAAATCTTTGTCTGATCCGCATAGATTTGTTCTAACTCTGGGTAAACTTTGTGTGTGTGAAATGTATGTTTGTGAAGACCCCCGCAACATTGGACTTATTCCTAGTGCGGACTTCGTTTTAAAATAAAAAAAGATTGATATATATAATTTACTTACATTTCAGCTTCGGCCATTAATATAAGGGCTATAATGGAGAACCCCGAAGACAGCAACGACCAAGAGCTTGCAAAAAGCATGATGGTCAATGCTTCTATAAGTACTCTTGAAAATAAAGACGTTCAGAAGTTGATAAGCGACCCAAATGAATATTTCGACGTAGTGATCGTTGAATTCATTCAAAATGATTTACTTGCCAGGTAACTTAACCTCTTCTCCTGCAACCAAAAGTATCCCCTCAGTGAATTATATCGATCAATCCTGAATGGAATTTTGTTTGGTTGTCAATAAAACATCTACCCAATATTAATTTTACAGCTGGGCTCGGGCACAGTATAAATATGTACAAACAGTACGGAAACTGCCTACAAACGTGCGAAACGGCACGCACACATAAACATGCACACCGACGAGACCCCTAAGCGGCACTCGCTACTGAGAGCACCGCGACAATCGCTTAGAGGTCTCGTCGGTGTGCATGTTTATGTGTGCGTGCCGTTTCGCACGTTTGTAGGTAGTTTCCGTACTGTTTGTACATATTTATTCTGTGGCTCGGGCCTTCACACATGAGAAACAGCGATAGCCGAGTGTGAAACCGAAGGACTGAGCACACACCTCTGTCAATAAATCGTTAAGATTCGTCTTTTAAAAAGCTATGAGTGTATTTATCATATAAATTGTCACTCGCTAACGGTGATGGAAAACATCGTGAGGAAACCTGAACGCCTGAGAGTGTAAGTGCTCGACGGAGTGTAAAGTATACCAATCCGCACTTGACCAAGTGGTAGACTATGCTTTAACCCTTCTCATCATGAGAAGAGACCCGAGCCCATATTAATTTTTATTATTATCTATTACCTAAACTTGTTAAGTTAAAATATCTACAATAACAGTAATAGTATGAAACTAATTAAAGAAATACCTAACTACGAGTATATATACATCAAATAAAAAGATAATATAAACATATTAAATTAAATAAATGTCGTTAAGAGTTCAGGGTGTCAAAAAATACGTCCACATCGATGTCGACCGCGAGTAACGAGACCAGAAGGCTGGCCACGTTATTTTCACGTTGAATGGCAATGCTGATCCTTTATCCATATAAGTAGAAATAGTAATTAATCCCTTACTCCCTTTGCGTATAATCCATTATTTTTTTCTCTCAGTTTGGCGACAGTATTTAATTGCCCATTGATATGGATGTCTCCAATTGAAGTTAATTCTGAGATTTTGAGCCGGATCGATGCTGCACCAAATCCTGCATACGTTGCTGATATATTGTCGACAAACATGCCACCATTTTCATTTCGACAACGCTTGCAAGAGTTGTGGTACCAAATAAACTCACAGTTTCTAAATTATTGGTAAGTAATATTAGGTAACTTTGATGCATCCTTATTATTATGATGACTATCAAGCAGCGATAGCCGAGTTATACCGTAGGACTACGAGGTTAATGTCTCGGGTTCGAACCCACGGCACACACCTCTATCAATAAATTGTTAATTCGTCTCTTCGAAGATATGTGTGTATTTATCATAATTATAAATTATCGCTCGCTAGCGGTGAAGGAAAACATCGTGAGAAAACCTGCAAGCCTAAGAGTGCCTAAAAAGTGCTCGAGGGTGTGTGAAGTCTACCAATCCGCACTTGGCCCGCGCTACTTGTTACTGCATACATCTATCTTAACATTTTAATTACAATTTTCTCTACACCGTGAATGTAACTTTGGTACATAACCTCATAGGATAGCACAGTACCAGGAATTCTAATGTATCTTACACAACACTTATCTAGATAAATAAATGCTACAAAAAATATAATTATATTACAATCAACAATTTTATCATTAAACGTTATGATTAAATAACACTGTCGTGTATCTATGTAATGATTAGAAAAACAGCAACATTAACTTTAAATAGTATTGATTGATTTTAAGAACAATTAAATAATTATTATATTATCAGTTATTCTAGTACCCATAGTACAAGCTTGCTTAATTTGGGACTAGATGGCGTTGTGTGTAAGTTGTGAAATAATTATTGTATTTATTTATTTAACTTAATTAGGTTATGATGACGTATCTTTCAGGCATTTCAATGACTTGCAAAATGAAGCATACCAGCGACTGGTAGTTCCGCATATTATAAAGAGAGGCCGAAACCCACCTTCCTTTGACGAGATCAGATATAACGCATCTTTAGTGTTGGGCTACTCACATGTATCTATGGGACAAGCTGCCAGATTACCACAGAACTTCAAGCCTGTTGGAGGATACCACATCGATCATGATGTTAAACCCATACCAGAGGTAACCTATGTGAATAAAATTATCTTTTTTTAAGTTTGTTTGTTTTATACAAAACTTAGAAGTAATACTTCTTATTAAATAATCAATAAGCATTTAGTTATGCTTAGCAAATTATACTTCTTCTTCGTCGTGTCGATGGCTAAGTCAAATTTTATTTAGACTTGCCATCGTGGTGAAAGGATTAGCCAATTCGCTTTGGAGAACTCGCGAATTGCCCAGGGTGCGCCGGACGTAGGGAATCGTTGTGTACGTCACTCGGGAAGGCTCCTTTCATGCACCCCACCAAATTATACTAAGAAACGTGACGTCACGAAATGATGTAACATACAGTTGAGAAATTTAGGGAGGTGACCGTAGCTGATTGGTTAAAGCGACTGCCCGATGAGCAGAAGTTTGTTGGTTCAAATTCTGTCGGTCCAATATTTTTTCTACTGTTTTTTAGTATTAAAAGTTATTTTTGAAAATTCCAGAATATTAAGAAAATAATGGACAATGCCAAAGACGGTGTAATATATTTCAGCATGGGGTCTAACTTGAAAAGCACAGAGTGGCCTGAAGATATAAAAAGGAATTTGTTGACAATGTTGGGTGGGTTGAAGCAAACGGTATTATGGAAATTCGAGGAGCAATTGGCTAATGCACCAAAAAACATTCACATATCCAAATGGTATCCACAACAAAGTATTCTATGTAAGTAAATTCAAATTTAAAATTACTTATTACACACCATAAATATGTTTTTTTAAATAAATTAATTATATAATCTGTCTCGATGGTCTAGTGGTTAGCGTATGCGCCCCTCACTGCAAGGTCTCGGATTCGATTCCCGGGTAGGGCAAAGTGTTATTTGCGAACTTGCCGTCATTATAGCACAATTGCAGCACGGTGTTGGAATTGTGCCCGGTGGATTGAGATAGGCTCACCGTCTATCCCATGGGACCTAAATATAACAGGGGAAGTGTGGGTCGTGTGGCGTGATGTTATATTATGTTATGTATGTTAGAAATCTATATTATATAAATGAAACCCGTTTTTCGTTGTTACGACATAGCATGAAAACGGCTTGACCGATTTGTCTGATTTTTTTTTGTAGTTTTCTAATACTCTGTACAGGGATCTTACGGGAAAAAAAAAAAAAGTATTCATTTTATATGGAGGATATTATAGATTCCAGTTCAAATTGAATAGGTACGCATACATAAGATAGGTCAGCTATACAAAATAAAGTAGTGCATCAAATTTACGCTAAGGCGGTACGAAGTTCACCGGGTCAGCTAGTAATATATATTTTTTGTCCTTCTTTCTAGCTCACCCAAATTGCGTCCTATTTATAACTCACGGCGGATTGCTGTCTACGGCAGAGTCATTACATTTTGGAGTCCCAATTATTGGTATACCTGCATTTGGTGACCAGTTTGTTAATATCAAAAGAGCAGTAATTAAAGGTTTTGGGCTAAAAGTTACCATGGATGAACACGTTGTTGAAAACTTGAAACAGGGTATAGAAGAAATGCTATCTAATCCTTCGTAAGTATATTCAGTTTTTAAAAAGTAACTGCATAAAGTCTATGCAATGGCAATTGACTAAACTAATGAAAAACACACTAAAAATATTACATGTGTGCCTATAAAATATGAGGGTTGCCCTCGATTTCTCTGAGATCCCATCATCAGATCACAACATGCTGACAATGGGACCCCCTTGAAATCATCTCCTTTCCAACAAAAAAAGAATCACCAAAATCAGTTCATAAACGACAAAGCTAGCCGTGAACAAACATAAAAAAACAACATTATATATACGAATCGAATTGAGGACCTCCTCCATTTTTTGAAGTCGGTTAAAAAAAAGCAATTTGCGAAGTTATGAGACTAAGCCCCAATTTCACAGGACGGCGTTACCCAAATAAATTAAAGTGACAGCTGTGTTCTTTTTTCAAGTGTAACTTGTGATGTGACACTTTAAAATTCGGTCAGGTTTTATTTGATAGCTTGGATGAGATCTATCCGGAATTACAGAAACTGGCTCTTAGGATCACTTTCATGCACCATGGTTAAAAATACACTCCAAGTTACTTCTAACTGGTTACATTTGTCAAAATAATAAGTTTTTAATCCTTGGTCAGTAGTTAACATGGAGTTATTTTTGCCTTCACAAACTTCTTAAGGAACCTCGCATATTTGAAAATTCCAACATGCTCTATTTGGCTGGCGGGCTGGACTGTGAATAGAAACAAAGAAAAAAAATATTTATTTCCATGGGCCCCAAGGCTGAACACGTCAAAACAAACGTACAAAAAATATAAAATTAAAATTAAACTTAAAAATTATAAATTATAATTGACATCGGCGCTTAAATAGACTTTAATTCAACTTAAAAAATTGAATTAAAATTAATCCAAGTACCAGCTCCGATGGGTATTGTATCATGAGAAGAGCTGGTGAGATACTCATGAGCACCATCTTTTCCAATTCAAACAATATTTGTTTGTTTTATATAGCATATATCACCATCTTTACCGAGTAAAAATTAATAAATATTAACAATGGAATTTTTTATTTCCAGATACCGGCAAAAAGTGAAAGAATTGTCATTCGTATACCACGACCGTCCCGTGACGCCAAACGAAGAAATATCATTCTGGGTACGTCACGTGATCCAAACTGGTGGAGCTGCTCATCTGCGATCGCCTGCTTTTTATGTACCTCTTTACCAAAGGCTTTATCTAGATCTAGTAGCCATCATTTTGGTGTTTTTCATTATCAGCATCAAATTGCTGAAGTTTATTGCCTCTGCAATCTGCTCGAAGAGAAAACCAGAAACTAAAAGAGAAAATAAGAAGAAGAAAAATAAGTAGGTAGTAAAAATGTGTTAATAAATGTTTTTTTTTAATTATTTGTTTTATTTTGCTGAGTCAATTTTTTTTTCATTTGCCATCGTGGTGAAAGAATTAGCAAAATTCGCTTTGGAGAACTCTAGAATTGGCCAGGGTGCACCGGACGTAGGGAATCGTTGTGTACGTCACTCGGGAAGGCTCCTTTCATCCACCCTATTATAATGTCACCACTCATCAATGGTTCCCTATTCTTCCGCATATTTGTTTTCGGCATAATTTGACTTCGCATTTATTTGGCATAATAATAACATAACATCACGCCTATATTACCCATAAGGGTGTGGCAGAGGTGTTCAACACCCACATTTCAAAATAATAGCTAGGCAATTTTTTTTTTAATAACTTAATTTTTTTTTGTGTTATTGGTTATTACTTTACAACTTATCATTGTGCGACATTTTTTTGGCATAATAGTTATTTGGCATACCTACTATTCCATTCGTAAAATGTTTTTTTTTTATGTTTAATGATTTCAAATTGATCTCACATAACCTTAACCATTAGTTACATTTTTGTTATCTTTAGATTTAAGTTTTTGTATCCTGTATTCTTTCTTTCTTTTTTATTTAATAACGTGTCTTTAAATTACAAAGAGTGCATCAAGACCCAAACAATTACAACCACGTGTTACAGTAATATTATTGTATATATATTGTTGATGTACCAATTAAATAAATAAATAAATAAATACACATCCATCGACGACCGGATGGCGGAGTGGGTAGAGTACCTGCCTGCGACGCCGATGTCGCTGGTTCGATTCCCGCTTAAGACAAATCTTTGTGTGCATGAACTTGGAGGGTTGTCTTAGTCTGGGTGGTTGTATAATAAGTATGTATTTACCAAAGAAAAGTAGTTATATATGTATTAAAATCAGTTAGTCTAGTACCCAAAATAAGAGCTCTGCTTAGTTTGGGACTAGATGGCGTTGTGAGATATATAGCTTGACTTCTGCACAGCCTAGTTCTTGCTCTGAAACCGGCTTAAATTTGGACCTGTCATGTTACTACTATAACTTGTTTTTTTTACCAACGGTGCTGCCACCACATGTGCAGATAAATGTGTCAGGCAACCAGCGTGTGCATATTGTTGTGAACCAAAATAACTTCAAGTGGGACGCGAAAAAAGATGAAGATAAAAAGTACTCGTGTATTTTTTGTCAGCCTGTTTAATAATGTTGCAGTTCTTACAGTATTCATTTTTTTTTCACAACTCACAACGCCATCTAGTCCCAAACTAAGCAGAGCTTGTAATATGGGTACTAGAATAAATATCTCCTAAATAAATATCTCCTAACTTACACACAACGCCATCTAGTCCCAAACTAAGCAGAGCTTGTACTATGAGTACTAGAATAACTGATACTAATACATATATACTTTTCTTTTGTAAATACATACATATTATACATAGAAACACCCAGACTAAGACTAACCCCCATGTTCATGCACACAAAGATTTGTCTTAAGTGGGAATCGAACCCACGACCTCGGCGTCGCAGGCAGGTACACTCCGCCATCCGGTCGTCAGTTAAATGACATATATATGTTGTGCATCTATTTAATCCAACATATATTATTTATTAATTTATTTCAAGAGACGACTTATTAAAGCCAAATTAAATCTAAACATACAGCATTAGATAGATCTATACTCTAAATCATCATAAAACTTAAATTTGTTTTTTTTTAGAATACCTACTTATTCATATGACACAAACACAGTTGTATAAAATAATTTATGAAAATTTTCAGTCTTGTTATCAGCAATTCACATTTTCGACAGTGTCGTATATAGGTTAATTTTTTTTTCAAACTTATGTGACTGTAACATTATTTAAAATTATGAAATACGGGTATTACTCACGTAATGTTGATCTATTTAGTCCACCACAGTTTCACCTATACTTTTCGCGCCGCTGCCCGCAGTACAAGACTGGCTACAACTCAGGCGCGACGTGTCGTACTCTCTTGAAAATGCCTTAAAGTATGGGTGAAACCGCAGTTGACTTCACTTTTTACGTGAGTCGGATTTGGGAATCGGATTTTCTACAATTAAGGTGGTTCTATGTCATAAGTCGTTAAAAATTCAAAATAAGTATTTTCAAAACTCACTTATTTACTTTGACGCAAAATTATCTCTGAAAGATAGAATGCTTGATATAAAAAGGAAACAACTTTTTAATTTTTAGTTACAACATATTTATTAATTAATTTTCTTTTTATTATCTACCCCCTTTTTCGCACATATCATTGCCCAAACAAGTCTTAAAAGCTTCGATACAAAAAATAGCGCGACTAGAATTACAGCAACTAAATCTAGGAACATTCGCTGATACAGTGGGATGTCGACTGCAGCCGACCGCAGATGGAATGCACCTTGAGTATTCACTACATGACGCACCCAGTGGGTAAGCTCTTGGCCAGGCTTCACGGGACGGTCGTGATAAATGTACGACAATTGCTTCACCCGTTGCTTGTACCTGTAAAAAATATAAATTTTCAATTTGTAACTAACGTAGATACATCTGGTTTTCGGTGGTTCTTTGAAGGTGGTAAATAATATTATTTCTTCGATGTGTTTCGACTTTCTGCGAAGATAAACCCCAAAATCTAGAAAAGTATTTTTTTTTTAAGAAAAACTACGTCCGCACTAGGAATAACTCCTGTGTCGCAAGGGTGATCACAAACAAACAGTTTACACACACAAAGCACACTCAGAGTCAGAATAAATCTTTGCGAATTACAAAAAGATTTGTCCCATTTGGAGATCGAACCCACAACACCAGCGCAATTGAAAACGTCGAGGCGACCGCTTTAACCACTACGCTAACCGTGAACCCAATATCTATGTTGCTATCCATTCTAAATGTTCATAAACGGGCATCATGCTTTATTGAGTTGTGATGAAACTATTTGCCAAATAAATAACTTCTTCTTCGTCGTGTCGATGGCTGAGTCAAATTTTATTGGTCTATTAAGTGGTCACTGTTGTGGCGCTCTCGTCGGCAATCATGAGCGCCTCTTTTGTGCTGGTAGTAGGCCATTTTGGACAGTCAGTACGGTGATCAAGGTTTTGACTTGCCATCGTGGTGAAAGGATTAGCCAATTCGCTTTAACGAACTCGCGAACTGCCCAGGGTGCGCCGGACGTATGGAATTGTTGTGTACGACACTCGGGGAGCCTCCTTTCATGCACCCCCAATAAATAACTAATTACAATCTACAATCGGACTTACGTGGGATTCGATAAGGCTTCTTTTATGGCTATCCGTAAATCGTCAGCGACACCATAACTCAAGTCCACTTTCAAAGCGAATCCTTTCTTCACAGCTCTTCTGACATTGATGAATTGATCTCCGAAGACCGGTATACCTATGATTGGTACTCCGTAGTGGATTGTCTCTGTGGTCGACAGCAGGCCTCCATGACTAATGAACAGCAACAAGTTAGGATGAGCTGAAAATGGTTGTCAACTTTTAATTAATACAAAGAAATGTATGTTTGTGAAACCCCGCGACGCAGGAGTTATTACTAGTGTCGTTTTAAAAAAAAACAAAGCAATAATTAAGTGTCTGTTTTAATGTCAAAACAACAACGTTTTTTTCAGTTAAATACGGATAAATTTCAGTTAAATAATAAAGTACAGATTTTAAGAGAGATTAAGATTTTTTGTCCATCTATCTGTCTAACTGTCTGTTTGTATCAGCCAACGTCCTAAACGGTTGGACTGATTTTGATAACATTTTAAATGCACGTGTAACTGACTCCAGAGCGCGTAACATAGGCTACTTCATATTTATGTACCTACCACGCAGACGAAACCGCGGTTGAAAGTTTGTTTGTTTGTTTGTGAGCGCTAATCTCAGGATCTACTGATTGGATTTTAATAACTCTTCTTGTGTTTGATAGTTTAACTAGCAATAAATGTTTTTTGATATTTGATATTACGCTAAACTCTACGAGAGCAGAGCAGTAAGGTTTAACGTGGGTTAAAGTGAATTCCACGCGGACGAAGTCGCGGGCCAAAGCTAGGTCAAAATAAAATTGAGGCTTTCAAACAACCTTAACAAACTTCAAAAAACTTTTAAAAACTTCCTTTTTTTTTGTTTACGAAACCCTCACGGTATTCTTATAAACTATATCGATAAAATACTTAAAACTCACATAGGATACCAGGTTGCGGTGCCCATTTCAAGATATGTACATTTTTGGGTACATTAGGTAAATCTTCTTCAAATTTCCACAGAACAGTCTGTTTTAGTTCTCCAAACATCTTCAACAGATTTTCCTTGATCTGTTTTGGCCAATCTTTGCTCTTCAAATTTGAGCCCATGCTAAAGTATATGACTCCGTGCTTCGCAGAGTCCATTATATTTTTTAAATCCTAGAATTAATATGGCCTCGATAATAAAGTTATAAACTAAAGTCTTGAAAAGGAAATAGCCAACCTAAGAATATTCTTATACTTTATAAATACTTTATACTGGTGGTAGAGCTCTTGTGAATGAGCTCGAGGGCGGCAGCACCACCGTCTCACCTTTAACCTGCCGCCAAATAGTAGTGCTTCCATTACTGTGTTCCGGTTTGGTGATGCGATCAGGCCCTGAAATTACTGACACATGAGCATAACACCGTAGTCCTCAGCTGCAGCGACGCATCTATAATCTGCTTTTGTGGATTGTTGATGTCCATGGGCTGTACTCCACGTACCATCAGGTGGACTACACGTTCGTTCGCTGTGGGCGTAGTATAAAAAAAAATACGTAACATAACATCAGCCTATATAACCCAGAAGGGTGTGACAGAGGTGTACAACACCCACATTTCACCTGTTATGTTTAAGTCCCATGGGATAGAGCGCAAGGCTATCGCCATCCAATTCACAATTCCAACTCCGTGCTGCTATTGTGAATTACTTTGCCCGACCCGAGAATTGAACCCAAGACCTCACGGTGAGAGGCACATAGGTACGCTAACCACTAGACCACAGTATAAATATGTACAAATTTATTTGTACATATTTATACTGTGACTAGACCATCGAGGCAGCAGAATCAATATATATAAAAATGAAACCCGTTTTCCGTTGTCACGACATAACATGAAAACGGCTTAACCGATTTGGCTGATTTCTTTTTGTAGTTTTCCAATACTCTGTACAAGGTTCTTAGGGAAAAAAGAAAATATTAATAAATTAAATATATATTAATAAATTTTCTGTTAAAATATAAGTGAAATTATTGAACCCTATGGAATAAACACTATTATAAAAATATATATTTTGTTTTTTATTTAATAAAATTAGTAAAGTTCTTCTCAGGTATGACGAGACCAGGGAAATAGGTATTCATTTTTATATGGAGGATATTATAGATTCCAGTTCAAATTGAATAGGTACGCATACATAAGATAGGTCAGCTATACAAAATAAAGTAGTGCATCAAATTTACGCTAAGGCGGTACGAAGTTCGCCGGGTCTGCTAGTATTTAATAAACGACAACAATACCTGTGGTAGTGGCTTCACATTTTCTTCTATGTGGTATCCTCCAATGCTCTTGTAACTTTGGGGTAATCGTTTAGCATCGCCGAGTGATACATGCGAATTGCCAATAAGCAAAGATCCATTGTACTTAACTTCATGAAAAGATGGCGGTTTGCGACCCCTCTTGAGAATGTAAGGTGCTATAAATTTATCATAAGCTTCAGCCTGTGATTTATCGAAGTACCTGAAAAATATATTATAATAATATATCGAATAAGAATTCGACGACCAGATGGCGGAGTGGAAAGTGTAGCTGCCTGCGACGCCATTGTCGCGGGTTCGGTTCCCGCTTAAGACAAATCTTTGTGTGCATGAACATGGGTTTGTAATAAGTATACATGTATTTATAAAAATAAAGTATTTATGTATTAGTATCTATCACTTATTCTAAGTACCCATAGAACAAGCTCTGCTTAGTTTGGGAATAGATGGCGTTGTGTGAGATGTGAGATATTTATTTATTTATAATAGCAGCCCTGTGTCTAATACATGTCCAACATGGCTCGGGCCTTTTCTCATGATGAGTAGGGTTAAGCCATAGTCCACCACGCTGGCCAAGTGCGGGTTGGTAGACTTTACACATCCTTGACATTTCATAAATTCATTGACATTATAATTATGTATCTATCTTGACATTATATAATGAATTAATATTTAACTAGAATTTAATTTTGACATTTAATTACTAATTTTATAAATGAACCGTAGCTTTATATTATAATCGAATAAAATTTGCACACCATTGTTGTTATGGTAGAATTTCACAGTATCAATATGTAATGTAACACCTATGTACTACTACATTCTTGTGAATAAATGAATCTGAATCTGAATCTGAATTTGAGCACTTTTTAGGCACTCTCAGATATGCAGGTTGCCTCACGATATTACCCTTCACCGCTAGCGAGCGATAATTTATATGACAAATACACACATATCTTCGAAAAGACGAATTTCAACGATTTATTGACAGAGGTGTGTACCGTGGGTTCGAACCCAAGACCTTTGACTGCCCAGTCCTACGGTCTCCTACTAGGCCATCGTTGCTGATATGCATATATCTATTATAATATGCCCATCAAAATCAGGAAATCATTTGATTGAGCTCTTAGCCACAATGTCACTTTACCTAATAATTTATTGTATCTAACGCACTTGTTTATATCGTCGGTATATTTCCAAGTGCCACTACATACCTACTTCTTTTGAAATGTACTTACATATAGTCCAAGTAGGCGAGTTTCAATTGCGTCCACAACTCTTCAACCCTTTGTTGGAACGTCATGGGTACGGTATTTGAAGATAATATGTCCGTATTGTAAGCAGGGTTAGGCATTTCATCGATCAATTTTAGAGTAGCTGAATTAACTTCTATTGGTGACATCCATATCAGTGGGCAATTGAAGACAGCAGCCAAGCTAAAAATATATTAACTTTTAATAATTAAAAATATAAAACAAAATTCCTACTAACCTAAAAATAAATGACTAAATCTATGTAGTAACCTAGTAGCGTTTCGCTTCTACATTTCTTATTATGCGAACTGCCAAAGAGTGGAACGCCTTGCCCGAGTCTGTGTTTCCGCATGAGTACAACTTGGATCTCTTCAAAGCAAGAGTCAATAGGTATCTCATAGGTAAGCGTGCCCCATCGTAGACTGCATCATCACTTACCAGAGATCGTGGTCAAACGCGAACCTATCCACCATAAAAAAAATAAAAAAATAAAAAAAAATAGTCTAAAAGACCGTTACCAGTGGACAACGTTCCCAAAATGCTGGCAGCATTGCCACGTTGTATGGCAATGCTCAACTTCTGGCCAAAATAAATTCCAGCATTCTGAGAACGTGTGGCCTCAAACAGGCGAGTTGAACTCTGTTTGTACAGATAAATAAGAATTAAAAATTATAGCTTACTAGCTTATGCGCGCAGCTACACCCTTGGGGTCGGTATGTCGATAGATATAATAAATAATAAATAATAATAAATAAATATTTCACAACTCGTAAAAAATTCAGGTGTCAAAAAATAAGTCCGCATTGATGTCGACCGGAGGTAACGTGCCCAGAAGGCTGGCGGCATTTACTTTTGTATAACGCATACCTATACGTGTTTAGTACTCAAATAGTAGATACAATTTTATTTTTTTATACTGTAACATTGTCCAAATTCGGCTTCTACTTAGTCTAACGGATTCATAACTAAATGCCACAATAATTTTATTTAATAATAATAAAAATGCACCATATTAATTCACATCCGATCACTCTCATAGCTATATCCACGTAGGAATCCATCACACATCCACTATATGCGTTAAAACCGGTTACCTAATGTTGTCATTTGCTTAATATTAGTGTTTGATTTACGTTCTTTGCTACTTAGTGATAACGTTAGTTTGTTTGTCAACGTATCAGTGATATCATAAAAACTTTAATATCGCGTATTGCATTACGAGCGTTTTTTTTACTACAGATAATATAATTAAGTAGCTGTAGCTGCCCGCGATTTCGTCCGCGTGGGATTGGATGATCACCGCGGTTTTACCCGCGTTAATCGCCATCTTTTTCCTAAAATGATTTGACAGCAGTGTGAAGTGATAAAACTGCGGTCACCTAACAATTTGCTGACAGTACTAATAACGCACACGGTGTAGAGGAACGGGTGTAATGTTCCTCCACCACAAAGGTCCGACGAGGACGAGGATCCTCCGACTAGGCTCGGTGGTATTGTCTGTCGGACAGCTGTCTGTGTATATATGTACACTATCTGTGAACACTTCGTTATCGCGATTCAGCGCTCTTTGACATAATATGTGACGTCCGTCACTTATTATGTGTAGATGCCGCTACACACGGTACTGGTACTCCACATGGTACTCTTTGCGTTGCCGTTTTCGAAAACAAAAATGTACCTAATTCAAAACGCTTTTTATGTGCGGTTATGCTTATCTTTAATAATCTATTGTGAGCGATAAGTCAAGTTCAGACATTTCAGATTAGAATGCGTGCAATTCGCAAATCAAGTATTTAAAATCTTTGATATCGGAAGTCCTTAACTTAACTGTTAATAAACACAAACAAGTATTATACTGCGCAATATGTCGTCATCACAGCCAGTATCAAATGAAGTATCAAGGTTACGTCTAAATTGTTTAGGATGCGTTCAATATGCTCGTAGGATAATAATGTGAATTATTTATTTATTTATGATGTTAGAGCTGTCAACTGTGGCTCAAAGGCTGCACATATCAGGCATAGTAATAATGAGAATAATAGCAGCCCTGTATCTAATACATGTTCTACTGCTGGGCTCGGGCCTCCACCACGCTGGCCCGGTGCGGATTGTTAGACTTCACACACCCTTCAGCACTTTTTAGGCACTCTCAAGCATTCAGGTTTCCTCACGATGTTTTCCTTCACCGTTAGCGAGTGATAATTTATATGATAAAAAATACACACATATCTTCGAAAAGACGAATCTTAACGATTTCTTGACAGAGGTGTGTGCCGTGAATAAGTCCTGCCCTACATCATAACAGATACGCAGCAGTACGTTTAATTTAAGGGCACCAGATACTGGATTCAGTTTCTTGTTTATTTAGTCCAAGCCTAAAAATATCTTTAAACCTAACTTACTTACCCAGAAAGTAAATCACTGAACATCCATTCGACAATCACCACATCGAAATGTTCATTTGGATCACTCAACAAATTATGTACTTCTTTATCTTCCAGCGTCTTAACCAGCAGCGACATCATTGTTTTATGGATCATGTTACGATCACCCATGTCCGTCGACTTTTCTAACAATTTTGTTAGATTGAGGCTGTCCACTGAAAAGTATTTTTTTTTTTAAGTAACAGTCAGCACATGGTTGTATTTTTGCGCGACACAGGAATCGAATCGTTTATGATTCTAACGAACACAAGTATATCATAATATACTTGTGTTCTGTGAGTTAAACCATTAGGTTAAACAAGCCATATTTTCTTACATCAAGGTCCAGTAAAACCAGCTCCTCTTTACCAGGCGTAATTTCATATTTATTTCGTAATTTATAAATTCACTGGTACTTAACTGTCTAAAACTTTATCAGGAACTAGTAAAACTGGGCCTAGCAGTACATTATTCTTGTTCATTAATAAAAGACAAAATTAAATAAATTCTGGCTCCGTAATCTTATAGATACAGTACTCAAAGTACAATACACAGATATAGATCTACATAGATAACGCAAATGCATGTACTTCGCGTGTCCGAACCCCGACCAAGCGTCAAGGTTGGTCGCCGCTAACTTCAGTCCACGCGCGTCTTTTGTTAGAGAAAATCATAGCGGACGGCCGTTTGAATCGTACTGGGCGGATGGGCATCGGCGGCATCGGTGTCTTTGAATCGGTTTGGATTTCCCGTCACTAAATTTCGGCTGTGACGTCACAATAGGTATTAAAAAGTCGGCACGCTTGGTTTCAATACAAATCGTGATACTTGCGTTATCTATGTAGATCTATATCTGTGGTACAATACTACTTTAAGAATAACTTACTAGGCATAGCTCCTGCATTAGCACTGACATCAATCTGACGGAGGGTTGAAGAAGCATTCTTATATTCAAAAGATCTTATGTACACCACCTAGAATATAGACAATACAAAACATTAAGGCGGGTCTAGACATGTGCGTGCTATAAAGGCTAGTTACAAGTTCACGTGCGTGATATTAAATTCTCTCTAGAACACGCATTGTGACATTTACGCGATTTCGCGAAGCAAAGGAACGCCAAGAAGAAACAGTTAAAAACTCAAAACACTACAATAATTGTTGGCCAACACATTGCGTCAATTCCATGTACCTAAGCTGCCATCATCAGTAGTTTCTCAATTATGCCTGACGCGTCCATAGCCATTCGAGGCGCGTAGCATGCACGGTCAATGCACGTGCATAACTTGGGACCTGTCTTGACATCTCAACCGTTAATATTACCCAGAAGGATATGGCAGAGATGTATGGACTTAGCACACACCCATTTCATAGGTTATAAGGTGCCATTATATAAGACAAGGAACCTATCGCCATTTAGGTACCGGACTCCGCGCTGTTATTGGGAATGCTCAAAAACACCAAGTTCTATGCGAATCAAATGAGAACAGATTTTGTGACCATAATGAATGCGTTTCATCTGCCCTATTGTAAACGAAATTTGATTGAAAATTTCATTAATATTCAGGTGAACAGAACACATTCAAAATGGCCGATAAATTTGTTCTTATTTGATTCGCATAGTAACCATTTTGCCTGACCTAGAGAATGTAGCCTAATCCTCTACATAGCTTCTCTGTGTAGTAATTTAGCACGATAATTAGACCAACGAGGAAATATCATTTAAAAAACGGCGTACCTCAGGGAGCTATATTTAGTCCTTAGATGTACTCAGCCAGATTTAGCAGTTCACCATAAGACACTGGTCGCCTTTTGTGATATTTTTTATAGATAAATTTATCTGCCAAATTCGTATTAAGTTATCAGTTGTTTAACTTTCTACACCTTTATTGGTACTGGTGAATTCAGCCATTTTAATCATAATTTTAACTCATGTCTACTATAATAATACAATTCATAAACAAACATCTAATAAGATAAAACTAACGCTTTTTATCAATAGGCTTAACAATACTAACCTGGTTTCCATCCTTTAGGAGGTGTCTGACAATACCATCGCCCAGTATGCCGTGACTTCTTGACGGCATAGGAAACACCACAAGCGCTCTGTAGCCATGGCATGTGTATAAAGATACACATAAGCAAAATATCAAAGAAATCAAGGCCGTCATTATCTAAAAAAATACAATTTTCGTTAAGTATGTGCGTCTCGAGCCACGCGGGTTCCGTAGTCAGCCGTTGCAACATACGACCTTAAAGGTACTACGGAATCCCAAAAAGTAAACGAAATATATTTGATAGCCTATTTAATTTTATTTGTTTTTAAATCGTGTTATTTAACAAGCTTATTCTTATCTATACAGTATTGACACTGTATGATCTGTACTGTAAAAAAAAATATTATAATATTATAGTTGTTAAGATAACAGTTAATACAGACTAAAATTAATGTTGGTTAAAATCAAAGTTAAGGCATAATTTGAAAACTAGTAATAATATCGTATCAACAATTTAACAAAGACTAATATATCCACATGATAATAATAGTTATTTATGGTACAAGTGAGAAAAAGTTTATATTTCTGTTGTGAGTGCTCACTAGTGAGTAAAAACGGTTTTTACTCTCTGAATTCTGGCAAGCAAATGATCTTTTTCGTGCTGGTGTGGTGAAAAACATTTAAACCATCAAATATTAATAATAACACGCGCATTATATTTTCTATAATTTGTACGAGTAAATTATACTAAAGTTAATTTATACTAAAAATGACAGCATTTTTCTATTACTACACAAACACTTACGTTTTTACATTTAGCATCGCATTCACGGATCACAAAATCAAATCACACGTCAAACTTATTTGTTTTCCTTGTGGCTATTTATAGATTCTTTGAACTAGAGACATCTGCTCTGCACGATGCTCTTAACGATACTGGCAATGCATTACTGTCTCAGTTACTCCAGTAGATTACTTTACACTTTACATATTAGAATTTCTGTGTTTGTTATCAAGTTTAATTAATACAGGGTGTAAATGACATCGTGGTGAAGCCGTTTACCTGTGATTCAGTACATTATTACCGAGGCCCCGTGTGCAAAAAATTCCACATGTGTTTTTTCGAGAAAGATTTTCACGAATTAAAAAAAAATCCAACTCCGTGCTGCTATTGTGCATTTCCGTCAGGAAATTTCACAAATATCACTTTACCCGACACGGACATCGAATCCGAAACTTAGCGAAATATCGCGAAATATCGCTAGACAATATTGATGTGTGTACTTGTTATATATTGAACTTTATTGCTTAAGGAGTTGAGAATGGCGTCACGTAATATTTGTTAGTACGAAATTGTATATTATTGCTTCTAGATTAGGTAAGATATCGATTCTTCTTCTTCATCGTGTCGATGGCTAAGTCAAATTTTATTCGCCCAATAAGTGGCCACTGTTATGGCGCTCTCATCGGCGTTCATGAGCGTCTCTCTTGTGCAGGTGGTAAGGCATTTTGGACAGTCAGTAATGTGGCCCATTGATTGTATTGCTCCACATTCGCAATTTAAAAAGCTGGCACTAAGAGTGGATTGACTTGCCTTCGTGGTGAAAGGATTAGCCAATTCGCTTTTGAGAGTTCGCGAATTGCTCAGGGTGCACCGGACGTAGGGAATCGTTATGTACGTCACTCAGGGAGGCTTCTTTCATGCAACCCAGGTATCGATAAACTGACACGTTAATCACTAGTGAAATTGGACCTTAGATAACATGATTTATTCCAAAAGGTTTTTCTTGATTATCAATGTTATCCTTATCAATTGTTAGATATGTAGGTAAGTATATAGATAGGTCATTATCTATATTGTAATGGTACTTTAATATTAGTATCTTCACTATTTTGGTGATTGATGTAATGGTGTGTTGTGTTTAATTTTTTTATTGGTGCTCCTACAAGGTGAATAAAATTCTATACATAATTAAAGATGTGTTGTATTTTAATATTAATAAACTACATACAAATTAATATGAGTGTAGTGGCAACTTAATTGCCCGAATCAATATAATATGTGTGATGTGTTTGTACTATCTCTCAGCGATAATGGTATTAATTTTATAAATAGTTTGAACGTTAATCTTCGTAGCATGACACAAATAAAAATGTACAGTAGTAGTCGTACAAGATAATTAAACAATTTGTAAATGCAAGTTAACCTAGAGAGCTGATTTATGGATATGTTGTAGAAGAAGCTTATAAAAGTTTACCCTGTTTTTTTTACCTACATTTCATGTGAGCTTTCACCACCATATTGGCAAAAGTGGTTATAATTTTCGTTTTATTGTTTATGTGTTAACTCGGATCCCGGGTATTTTACAATAAAAATGTGTTTAGACATTATGTAGTCTTTTTTGCATTTTATAATTAAATACCAAAATTTTTGATTTGGTCTTTAATTATAGAACGCTAATAACGTCATAAAACGTTTATACAATTATTTTTTTTAATCACGGAAAGCCAAGATAAATCGTATTTGAATTGATTCGAAATCAAAAGAATTAGAAATTCGGGGACGAAAATTTCAGGATTTGCTCTTTTAAGCTTCCTCTAAAACTATCCTCAAATCTACTTTCTAGGTTCATTTGCATTTATGCCAGACAATTCACTCATATTTATATTGATCGTGTTTAAGATGAGTTGTGTAAAATCAATAAAAGTTTTTTTTAGCTGAAAATGATTATAATGAAGTTAAGTCTGCTGTATCTTGCTGTTATATTGTCGTGCTGCGACGCGTACAAGATCCTGGTGGTATACCCCATGCCTTCGAGGAGTCATGGGAACCTTGGTGATGGAGTTGTTAGATATTTGCTTGCCGATGGCCATGAAGTAAGTGCATAAAGTGTCGGTTGATGCTATAAAAAAATCGTCAAATGCGTGTGAAATGGAATTCGCACGTTTAGGGTTTCGAACCAAATGTACTTGATAAATTTCAAAACCCAAAATTAAATAGCTTTTGTTAACTTAAAAACGTGACACTCAATTTTATCTCTTTCTGCCATTAGTGATAAAACGGGATAAAAGTTAATAAAGAAAGCATTTATGCTTACTTATCAGAAAGCATAAATGCTTTCTTTAACCGTGGCTTTAAAGACAGACTTTTAAAATGTACCAAGTAAACAAAGCTGCGTCATTGTAACTTTAGTCATACTTTTCAACCAATAATAAGAACAAATTTATAATTTTCGGATTGTTTCCTTTAATTGTGCTATATTACCTAGTCTCATTTCAAGATTCTAGATGAACCCAAGGTATTATTATTTTATTGTATTTAAGGTTTAAGGTTTTTACTTTTCCATACATTCAATACTGTAGCTTTACGCTTTTCGGATTATAAGGTTTGTGACAGACGGTCAATCGAGTGATTAAAAGGGTTTCGTTTTTTTTTCATAAGAGGTACGGTACCCTAAAAAGATAAAACATAAAGAATCAGTAATAGAACAAATAAGGCTTGGTGTAAGTATAGATAAATGTGTGTGTGTGTGCAAAAATAATATCATCTATATTCAAAATACTTGCTATATGGAAAACAATGTTTCGTGTAAACTAATAGAATTTTAACTATTAAATAAATATGATGTTGCTATCACAACGCATATGGTTGACATATTGACAATGGCAAAATTTATTAATTTTGAATTAATGTTTTTACAGATCACCTATATTTCTCCGTTCGAGTACAAATCTTCTTCGTCCAAGCTTCGAATGGTTGATATTAGTGCCAATATTGCTGCAATGCCAGGTATTTAACTTTTTCAATTTATTGGCTTCATTCAAATTGGGTAACTGAACGTTTTGCAAAGCGAATTGGCTAATCCTTTCACCACTATGGCAAGTCAAAATAAAATTTGACTCAGCCATCGACACGACGAAGAAGAACACAATACTTTTTCGGAAAAAAAAACAACAGAACTACCCGAAATTAGCCCAAACAATCTGCTCAAAGTAATACTGAGAATTGGGTAACTCTGAATAATATTTATTTTTAAGGGTGAAAAATCCTCTATTATTAGTATATTTTTAAGGGGTGCTATTTAAACAGGCTTCTTTTTAATACCATTATTCGCCCCCAAAAATGTATGTTGCCTTCTAAATTACTAAGTCAGCAACCTAACCTAACCTAACCTGTGGCTGACTTAGTGATTTCGATGGTGAATAATAAATTTTGTAGCTTCACTTATTATTTCTCATTTTTAAGTTTCGTAAAATAAGATAGAAAGCTTGGTTTTGCTAAAAATAAAACATGGTGAACCAATTCGGTAAAAAATATATTTTTATTTATTTTAAAACATCATAATAATGTAGGCAAATAGTTAATAACATAAAAATTTTTATTTGACTATCAAATAAGATAAAATCGCTAGTAGCATTTGTTTGTCATTGCACCCCATATTTTAGATACTTCCCCGCCATGTGTCATGTCCGTGATACACCCTGTATTAAATTACGCTTCCAAATCATAGAACAAAAACCGCCGAGCACACATCCTTGAAAATACGAGTTATTTGTTATAATAATGACAATCACAATTATTTTTTTCTTTTGTCTGCTATAAAACATTTTGTGAATTTGTTTTAGATAGCTATTTTATAGATATACAGGTAATTCAAAGGTAACCCATTTGAGCGTATTTGGAATAATTAAAAAAAAACTTTTACGGACAGTTTCTCGTATTCCATACTTTCGATGCGTCGAACGATAAGTGTAATAACACCCTTAAATAACAAAACTAATAAATGTATAAATAAATAAATATCTCACAACATACACATAACGCCATCTAGTCCCAAACAAAGCAGATCTTGTACTGTGGATACTAGAATAACTGATAGCAATACATATATACTTTTCTTTTGTAAATACATATTTAATATACATAGAAACGACCAGACTAAGACAAACCCCCATGTTCATGCACACAAAGATTTGTCTTAAGCGGGAATCGAACCCGCGACCTCGGCGTCGCAGGCAGGTACACTACCCACTGCGCCATCCGGTCGTCGTATTCCTTTATTGAGTAGATAGTTGCACTTAAGAGAACATTACCAATACCATACATACATATATAATACAAACCGTGAACTAAACACACGAAGTTTGGTTGAATGTTAAATATTACTCATAACATTTCATTCAAATACCTAAATTAAATGTGTGTGTAAAACCTATGTGATCTCCTTTTAGCGGACAGGTTGACAATTGAGGCTATAATGAACAAGACGATGGATTTCAGTAACCAAGGCATGATGATGTATATGGTCACAGAAATAACAAAGCTAACCATTCAAAATGAAAATGTACAGAAAGTACTCAACGACCCAAAGGAAGAATTTGATTTGGTTATTGCAGACTGGATGTTTAGTGATCTTCCTACAGGGTAAGCATTAATATGCTGTCTATTTCCTAACATTAAATTTGGCAAAAATCCAAAAGCAATCTTGAAAATCAATTTGTATAGTAGGGAAAGTATGTTTGCTAGATTTGGTAAAGTAGATGCCATGTTGAAAGAGGATTAAATGCGGGCAACATAGTCAATAGCGCATTTCACGCGTTCTTAGTCAGCAAAGCCATATCAAAAGAGGCAAGGCTGGCTGTCCAGGATGGCGTCCTTGCATCATACTCTTGTGTATGGAAGTAAATGTTAGGCAGAGTAAGCATGGAATTAGAATAATATACGGTAAAAATTATCATCACCAAGTATGTATAGTGTAACTTTGAATGACAAGTTATGGAATGGCGTGATAAGAGATTGTTGTGGTTTGAAAGATGTTAAACGACCAGGATTCAGAAAAATATGCTAAGTTAATTTTTGTCATGATGAAAGATTGAATGAAAGATTAGCGAAAGAGTTAAACATCGCAGTCAGTTGGAAGTATTGGCAGAAAGAGGAAGACAAACAAATTATGGTCCCGATAAATTACGTCCATCAGAAAGAAAATTATGTAGTACACAAAACCGGCGAGCACGTGTGCGACGTATGAATGTTGAGGAAGTAAAAGAGGTATGTGAAAAATGTAGCACATAGCGTTTTATCGTATTAGCCTACCCTCGTGGGATAGTGGTGCGATTTTATGTACGTATGTATAAAAACCATAATTTAAAACAATATTTATTTCAGTATCGCCACGGTCTTAAATTGTCCTTTCATATGGGTAACAACAATGGATGTCAACTGGATGATCTTACAGATAATTGACGGGCCATCCAACCCTGCCTATTCTGCAGATGGAACATCTATTAACTTACCACCATTTACCTTCTGGCAACGAGCTATGGAATTATACAACCAACTGAAAGTGAATTACATGAAATATTCGTAAGTATTTCACTAACAACGTCAATAACAAATTCCTTCAAAAAAATATTTGTTTCTCTGATTCTATGAATTTTCTCCGTTGTTATTGAAAAGTACCCATCTGATCGTTAACCTAAACAAATATTATAAAGTGTATGTGATTTTTAATTTGTTTCTTAAGCTTTAACTGAATAACTACTGGTCCGATTTCAAATATTATGACACCATTAATTCGTTTACAGATTTTTCAATGGGTTAGACAAGCAATATTATGACGAATTATTAGCCCCGATTGTGGTCAAGCGAGGGAGACAGCCACCACCTTTCTCTGAAGTTCAATACAATGCATCGCTGGTGTTGGCTAATTCACATGTATCTTTGGGACAATCTATTGCTCTCCCCCAGAATTATAAGCCTATTGCAGGATACCATATTGATGAAAAAGTGAAACCTCTACCTGAGGTACGCATTACTTTCCAATGTTTTTTTTTTCTAATAGAGTGATGTAAAATTTATATTTTAAATAATTTTTGGAAACGGCATTAAATATTGGTTCTGTTTAAATGTTTGTGGAGTCAACAGACAGAAAAAGATACGTCCAAAAGACAACATCGTAAACAAATTTTTCGCAGTATTACTCGTTCTTCTTTCGTTCCATCTTTTTTTAAGTATTGTGCGATCAAATCCAAGAATTTTTATTTTTTTCGATTAGTTTAAAATAAAGTCATTGAACATAATTGGCAAATAGTTGGCAATGTGTGCGCTATCAATAAAATAAAACATTCAAATCCTTTGTAGGTCTCGTTTTTCTATTTGGTTTTTAGAGATGAGATTTTTTATATACGTACCACGCACGCGGAGCAGAGAGCAGAAGATAGCAACACTACAAATTTAATATTAGCTACTTATGTAACTATTTCAGGATTTGAAGAAAATAATGGACAACTCTAACAACGGAGTAATATACTTCAGCATGGGCTCAAGCTTAAAAAGCAAAGATATACCGACGCAAATTAAGACTGATCTTTTGAAAATGTTTGGAGAAATAAAACAAACTGTGCTGTGGAAATTTGAGGACGATCTCCCTAATAAACCTAAAAATGTTCACATCCTGAAATGGGCGCCGCAGCCAAGTATTCTTGGTGAGTACAAATTATAGCAATAATAGCGGCACGTATCTTATCATATTCTCAGAACTGTTAGTACATAGTCCACCACCCTGACCAAGTGCGGGTTGGTAGACTTTGCATACCGTCAAGCACTTAAGGCCCTCTCAGGTATACAGGTTTTGCTCACAATGTTTTCCTGCACCGTCAGCAAGCAAAAGGCAATGCCCAAAACCTTGTGTCACGAATATTAGATAGAAAATAATTTTTAGTTTTGTTTATGACGAGTATCTAGTAATAAGGGACACAACTTTAGCAGGATTTAATAACCAAAAGTGGGTTTTCTATTTAAACATTAAGAATGAACTGGGCGCTCAACATTTTTAATACAATAATCCCGTGTTTTTACATTTGTTCAGTAACTTTCATGCAACCAGACCACAGTATAAATATGTAAGCGGCACTCGCTACTGAGAACACCGCGACAACCGCTTAGGCGTCTCGTCGGTGTGCATGTTTATGTGTGCGTGCCGTTTCGCACGTTTGTAGGCAGTTTCCGTACTGTTTGTACATATTTATACTGTGACCAGACTAACTAATTAATTATCTTGCGTACAATTAACCTTTATCTTGACAAAGTCACAATATAGATAGCATATCAGCGATAAACAATCACGTAATTAATTGGTCATACTTCTTTTTTATGTTAAATAATTCACATATCTTGGAACTCATAATAGTAGACATCGATTTTGTTGGATAGATAGTTTACCATCAGTAAGAACAATAAAGGTCCTAGAATCGAACCTTGACTGACTCCGGAACGCGTGTGACAGGGCTCAGACAGCATTAGAAGATTATGTCATGAATTTTAATCAATCTTATATGTCACTTACAACTAAACTTTAATTCTAGCTCATCCGAACACAGTTCTTTTCATCACCCACGGTGGTTTCTTGTCCACCACAGAAACGATTCACTTTGGAGTACCAATCATTGGTATACCAGTATTTGGAGACCAGTTCCCTAATGTTGCTAGAGCCGTTAGTAAAGGTTACGCTTTAAAAGTAGATCTTTCTTACAAGATGGCCGGAGATCTTAAAACAGCTATTGAAGAATCGACGAACAATTCCAAGTATGTACCTAATTGAAATTGTAATTGTATTCAAGAAAGTGAAAATTTTCGCTTCATTACACTATAAATGGTTAACAAACCTATGTGAGTGTCAAAATCTTAAATTATTTTTTTAAAGGTACACTGAAGTAGCGAAAAGACTGTCATTTGTGTACCACGATCGTCCTACAACACCAGGCAAAGAACTGCAGCACTGGGTCAGACACGTCATTGAAACTGGTGGAGCCCCGCATCTCCGCTCTCCGGCGCTCTCCGTGCCTTTCTATCAAAAGCTTTACTTAGATCTACTTGCTATAATTCTAGTCACTTTATTAGTATTAGTAAAATTACTGAAATGTTTTGTAAGTAGATTGCTAAAAAAGAGCCTTAAAAAGAAGAAGAATAATTGAGTATGTAAATAAAATTGTTAAAATTGTTTGATATTTTAATAGATTTATAAGATTTTTACCATTATTTTATTGATGTCGCTCCATTGTGATTAAAACGATAAAATAACAATTCAACAGAGTACGTTACATATACATACCATAACATCACGCCTATATAACTCAGAAAGGTGAGGCAGTGGTGTACACACACTTCACCCGTAATGTTTAGGTCCCATGGGATTTATTATGTCCCAAGGTTAGCCTATCGCCATCCACCGGGCACAATAAAATTTTAACTCCGTACTGCTATTGTGAATTTCCTTACGGAAAGTTCACAAATAACACTTTGCCCGACCCGGGCATCGAACCCGAGACAACGGTGAGAGGGGCATACGCTAACCTACGGAACATCGAGGCAGCTTTTGCATATTATTGCGTAATGGTATGCAAAAAAACTAACTCTGTAATATTGTTGTTTTATCGTCTATGTGACTAAGTGACTAAGTGCACGGTTGGCGTGGTGGATAAAGCGGTCGCCTCGCCGCTTTCAACTGCGCTGGTGTTGTGGGTTCGATCCCCACATGGGACAAATCTTTGTGTGATTCGCTAAGATTTGTTCTGACTCTGGGTATGCTCTGTCAGCTCTGTGTATGTGAAATGTGTGTTTGTGAACACCCCCGTGACACAGGAGTTATTCCTAGTGCAGGCGTAGTTTTAAAAAAAAAAATAGTAGTAAACGACTCGTGTTTATAGCTGTACCATGAAAATTCAGTTCGACTATACAAGTTTTCCTCCTTAACAAATAAATGTGTCCGAACTCACCATAGATTTTGCACTTTGTCATACCTATTAAAGAATTAACAGCAAAACTTAAGTAAACTTAAACTTAAATTTAAGTAAAACTTAAAGTAATCTTTTTTGTATTCAATGATACTTGCATACACCTACATCACAAGCTGATCTAGATAATGGGACAAAAAGTTCCCACTGGACAGACTAATCTAACCATTGATCTGACCAATGGGAAAGACCGAGAAAATGGGACAAAAAGTTCCCACTGGACAGACTAATCTAACCATTGATCTGACCAACGGGAAAGACCGTACAATACATACAACTCAAATAAAGGTCTCCTTATATTAAAATAAACTGTCTATGGTGCTTACTATCTTTTCGAATAACCACTTTGTTTATATATGGTATAATCAGTGTCAAGGTGGTCCTGTTTTATTTCGTTTGGTTTTTTTGTCTGCACGTGTGGTGTAACTACACTGGGTCTGTGGGTTCGATCCTCACATGGGATAAATCTTTGTATGAATCGCAAAGATTTGTATTAAGACTGGGTGTGCTTGTGTGAGTAAATGTGTATTTGGCCTTGTCATTGGGACCATTGGATGGTGTAATTGCTTCTGGCGTTTTATCTAATGTTAAAAATCCAATTTTTTTTTATTTATACCGGCGAGGCGAGGGTACACCAAAGATTGGCAGGGCGAGGATGGAATTTTTTGCCATACAAATTTCAATTCGAGAATTGAAATTCTCTACTCTGCCATGCTATGCCTAGCCGGTATAAAACCACCTTTATGTCTCCTTGTCCTGGCGTGGTTATACGTGGTGGCTGGGTGGATTATATTTTAGAACAAATGTCAATTTGGATACGACAAACCCCTCTTTAAGTAACCTTTTTTGCACTCATAGATAAAGGTATGCACTACCTTTATCTGTGAGTTAATTTGGGTTCGATTCCCGCTCAAGACAAATCTTTGTTTTTTTTTTTTATTATAAGAAATCAATTATTAAAATTATGATATCTTATTTACATTACAATCTAGCCTATCAAGACTAATAAGTAATATTATGTTAACCTAAATTGCTACGTTATAATAATTACAATCAAAGAATGCGTCCATTAACACTTTACTTAGTTTTTGTTAAGGGGAAGTCACTTTGTTCATGTGTTCAAGACAAATCTTTGTGTGCATAAACATAGAGGTTTGTCTTGGTCTGGGTGTTTCTATGTATAATAAGTATGTATTTACAAAAAGATAATGGCACGTGGTAAGCTATGGCCTAACCCTTCTCATCGTGAGAAGAGGCACGAGCCCAACGGTGGGACATGCATTAGATACAGGGCTGCTATTATTATGTAACTGATTGCATGTATAATTATAAACAGAAATAAAACTACTTGTAATTTTTTACCCATATAAAGACACAATCACCTTGATCTCTGACTTTTGATCACAATCAAATTACAAGGTAAAAATAGTAGTTGAATCATGGAACAGATTTAGGAAATGTAAGACTTGATAATAAATATGCTTTTTTTGAATAAAAACCGGCCAAGTGCGTGTCAGGCCACACGCATTTGGGTTCCTTAGTCAGCCGTCACAACATTATATCTATACAGTGTACTGAACATTTTCGAAATTTTCTCATTTTTTTGGGTTTGTGCAAAACCCAAGACAAGGTTATTTTGTGAAGAAGCCAAGCGCTTTTGAAGGCTATTCGATAACTGTATCAATATGCATTAAAGTCAAGTCAAGGCCGCCCTTTGTACATTTTAGTTTTAAGTACCTATTTCTTTGTATGTTTTTTTTTACAAATTTGATGTGCAAATAAAGTTTTCTCTATCTCTATCTATCTCTCTAAAGTCAGTTTTCAATCAAGTATAACACCTAGATATTTTATATGTAAAGCAAACCTCATAAGTGTGTTAATAATGATGTCATAATAAAATATCAGGCGTTCCGAGAGCTAAAATCTTTAAAAGTGCTTTTTCAATTGAATACTTGTAGGCATTAAGACATAAAAAAATAAAATTTTAAAAAAAAAGAATACACATTTTTAAGTCGCTTGTGCGAACTGTAAACTTTGGCAGCGTTCCAAACCTAAATCCTCCGCGGGTACGCCGGCTGATCCGGTATTTAGGTATTAATCTTTCGGGATCTATAGAATGAAAATGTATGTAAAGATCCCGGACTATCAACCATTCGGTGTCAACCATGGTAAACATTGCATCACCGACGATTGGTGACGTAAAAGATAATTACATCCTTGCAAAATGAACAAAGTTTACTTTATTAATCTAATGATAATGAAGTACTTTTAACGCGCACCATTCATGACGCTTATTTGCTTCCATTATCACAGAATACAATTTAACCGTAGAAATACCTTGCAGGGCACGAATTTCGAACATGAATACTTAAAAAAAAAATTGATGGCAACTGATAGATATGATTTTGTACAAAAAGTAACTAAATGGTCACGTATTTTCTAAACTGAGGTTTTGTTTTCCTGCATTATCCCACTGCTGGGCAAAGGCCAGGCAGTTTCCCACCAGTTCTGGCATCTAGGTCGTCCCGCCAGCGCCTCCTAGATCTACTCCGACGACGGTGTCCTTCTTGAGCCATTGATTGTGTGACAATCCGTGCCAGTTATTGCATGCAAAACTTGAACTTTTAAATCTTCGAACTTGGAAAAACGTGTCTTTCATGACCTGTTTTATTAATTTTATTATATTATTATGTTTAGATAATCCAGACATTTGTAGTCAAAACTATTTGTTACAATGCGGATTGATTTAACGTATATCTACTTATAATTTTAAAAAAAATATATACTAGAATTCTTGTTATATAAAGATATACCTCATGCTCATGAGGTATATCTTTATATAACAACATCAAGATGGATTTTAACCGCGGAATTGTAATACCGAACGAACAAACAATAGCCAGTTACCGCTACTTGCGTCGTTTTTATTCTATTTTATTTGTTATTCTGTAACATACTATTGATATGAAACATGTCTGCTGGCAAATAGTTGCCGTGTTTGCTTCAATCAGTCAGTACACTATAACCACATGAGAAGATAGTATATTGCCGTCCGATTCGCCAGTAATTTTGATTAACAATTAGATAAAGGCAAATCCAAGGGCTTTATCTTGATTTATCAATGTAATCTTGATATATTGGATTATATAATATATACTTTAAGTATGTAATAGTAATTTAATATTAGAATATTCACAATTGTTCGTGATTCATGTAGTGGTCAGATGTGTTAGAAGGTTTTTATTGGTGTTTTGATAAGGTAAATATATTTTTGTTGTATAAGAAAATGTGCTACTTAATTTTTAACCGACGAAAAAACTTATAATTTTTTTCGACTGTTTCTTAGTATATTTCTAATTATACTAAGAAACAGTTGAATTCTGAGACCGGATTTGAACCTGCGACCTTCTGCACACCGGGCAGTCGCTTTAACCAACCAGCTACGATCGCCTCTTGCCAGGACCATACATTTCTCAACTGTTTGTTACGTCATTTCGTGACGTTACGTTCATCCATTTCTGTTCACGTTTCATCCAGAAAGTCGCTGGTCCCATAATTTTTCAACTGTTTCTTAGTATAATTTGCTTATTATAAAATATTCAATAAGAAGTTTAAATATTTAAAGTGTTTTCTTGCTAATCGATCGTTTTTTAGTAAAAGTTTTTTTTTTTTCATTTCAGCAGAAAATAATTACGATGAAGCTATGTCTGTTGTGTCTGGCTGTAATATTATCATGCTGCAACGCGTACAAGATCCTCGTGGTATACCCCATGCCTTCGAGGAGTCATGGGAACCTGGGTGATGGAGTTGTCAGACATTTGCTTTCCGATGGCCATGAGGTAAGGTCAGTCAGCAACAGAAGTAGCTACACACAAGATAATTTCAAAGTCGCTTTATTCTGAAAATCGTAATTATTTCATGATTGGATGAATTGAAAACTAAAAGTAATTGATAATTTCGATTAATCTAACCGAATTCCTTTTTATTTATCATTTAAAAAAAACAAAATAGAAATGTTATATCGGCCAAATCGAAGCCGTCAACCTATCTCTGACAGTTCTCCTCTTTTTTTTTTACTATCTAGGAGGATAGTAAAAAAAAAGAGGTCTATGGTCTCGATGACATCGAATAAGGTTTTATGCTTATTCTCTAAAGAGATTAGCATGTCGTTCAAAATATATAAATGCTATAATAATGTGTGCCAAAATTTCGTCGAAATTCATCCATTGTTTTAATATGAAGTATTTAAGATCCATAAAATCTCAAATCACATTTATAACATAAGTAGGATAAATAATATGGTTATTTAGAAACATGTTTAATCATGCACACATTTGTAACATTAGTAGAATATGATTATTTAAATTCATGGCCGATATTTTTTTTTTAAATTCAAAAGTACATAAATTAACAAATGGTATTTTTTTTATATTGTTACAACTCGTTTCATGAGACAAAAACAACCACAAAAAATAACCCATTAATTATAATACTATGGCAAGTACAACACTTACCATACGTAAACAATTTTTTTGTGTGAGGTAATGGCGTTTTAATTATTTTTAACCTATGTACTTAAAAAAAAGAAGAAGTTTCTCAATTCGATTGTATTTTTTTTGTTTTGTGAGAAAATCTTTTTTATCTGAATAGGTATAATTCTTGTCATGTGGTCCAGTTTTCGTCGGATCACGATCTGATGATAGGGTCCTAGAGAAATCGAGGACCACCCTCAAATTTTAAAGGCTTCTTATATTGTTTTTCGTATATTACCTAAAGATACTGGGATATTTGCATCTAGCAGTCAGTATTTTATGTTGCTGAGCTGATGCTGGAAGGTACAACTCCTGAACAGTTAGGAGTACGAGGATAATTCTTTAAATAAAGTCACCTTAAAGCCTTTACAGTATTATTTTAAGTTATACACTGATGAGGCGAGATGTTGAATATTACTTAAGTATTTCTTACTTTTTAGTGCATTTTTCTTCAAAGTATCTGACAAAAATAAAACATCTAGTGGTAGTAAAGTTGGCTGCAGGTGGCTGTTTAATACGCGCTCGGTGATTATTTCGATATAATAACTTTTTTTTACTGCAACGCCCTTGAGACTGTACGTCCGAGTATTCAGAAAACGGTCTTAAAACGAGATGGTTTCAATGTTATGTTTAGTAGTATATTATATTATTATTATCTAAACAAATCATTATAGGATCCCTTTTTCGCATAATTTAATTTGGCATAACTCGTTAAGCATAATTTATTTTGGCATAATAGTCATTTGGCATATAATATCATTTGTCATAACTATCATACGCCATAATGTATTTTAGCCTAACGGTTATTAGGAACAATAGGTTATGGTGCGGCTTAACCGCCAACATGTTTATTTAATAATAGTCATATATAAATGAAAAGTATTTTATTAAATGTGATCACAAAGATTTAAAAACATACTCTTTCCAAAGAAAATTATGCCGAAAAGATATTATGGCAAAAAATGTATGCGAAAAAATAGATAACCATAGGCTACACCTGGGTACAACCACCACATTTGATTAAAACAGAAATATTACAAATACTCAATTTAACAATTATATTTTTAGGTAACTTATATTTCTCCGTTTGAATATAAGCCTTCTTCGTCCAAGCTTCGAGTGGTTGATGTCAGTGCCAATATAGATGCTGTGCCAGGTATATTATTTTTAACTATTTTGTCTACGCAGGGTAATTTAAAAAAAACCTATATTCTCTTAATTTGATCTACTTTGGTTTTTTAACAAATTTTCGTTCGATTTTAAAATTACATAACATAACATAACATCATGCCCATCTTTAACCAGAAGGGTCTGGCAAAGGTGTACAACACCCACACTTCATCTGTAATGTTATTAGTTCCAATGGGATAGGGGGTTAGCCTATTGCCATCACCAGGCATTATTCTAACTCCGAGCTGCTATTGTAAATTTCCTGACGAAAAGTTAACAAATAACACTTTGGGGGAAATCGAACCCGATACCTCGTGGTAAGAGGCGCATACACTAACCACTGGACCATCGAGGCAGTATGATACTTAAAAATTAGTTACTCTAATAATTATCTCAAAAGTTCTTCTCCATATCCTGAGTATGATAATTATATAGTGCAGTCAAGAAAGCATTATGGATGCCGCGCTCCAACCAAACGCAGTGTAGTAATATTCAACCAGCTTCCACCACCGTGGTTCGTCAAAACTTGACGAATTATATATGAATTACTAGTTGACCCGGCGAACTCTGTTGTGTTGTGGAAATTTTAATCGAAATAGAGTGAAAACATTTTCAAAAAAGATGATAATTTATCAGTTATCGAGCGGGATGAAAAATGATAGCTATTAAAAAATAAAGGTTTGTGATAAAAAGGTAAAAATTTAGGGTTGTATGTATTTTTTAATGCCACATTATAGACAAATAAAAACCAATTCTTTTTGTCAAAAAAAAATTTAAAAAATGTTAAGGGTGAACAACCCTTAAATTATCACTTAGGGGTATGAAAATGATAGTAGCCGATTCTCAGACGTACTGAATATGCATATAAAATTTGGTAAACATCAGTAAAGCCGTTTCGGAGGGGTAAGGTAACGAACATTGTGCCACGAGAATTTTAAATTATTATATAAGATTATTTATTAATTTGAATATATAGATGCCCCATGAATTTCTGTATATTATATTGGCTAAAATAACGTGAAAAGTAGTATTGACGTTGACTATCGTGTTTAGACAGAAAGATAAGATGCGGTGGGTTCATTTTAAAATATTATACACAAGGAAAAGATAAGAATATCTATTATTTAGTCTCATAACTGAGATAACTTTATTAGCTAATTATAAAGAGTCATTTCACAAAGATATGTTCAAGTGAAGTAAAATATAATTATGCATTTTTAGGTTAAGGTATTTATCTATGGGCATATGTAGCCTGATCTTTATGATTTATTATTGTAATTATTATTTAAGCGGATATGCTGACAATTGAGGCGATAATGAACAAAACCGTGGATTTAAGTAACCATGGTATGATGATGTACATGGTCACAGAAATAACGAAGCTTACCATTCAAAATGAAAATGTACAGAAAGTACTCAACGACCCAAAGGAAGAATTCGATTTGGTTATTGCAGAATGGATGTTTAGTGACCTTCCTTCAGGGTAAGTCATACTCTTATAAAATAAATAAATATAAATAAATATTTTACAACTCACACACAACGCCATCTAGACCCAAACTAAGCAGAGCTTGTACTATGGGTACTAGAATAACTGATACTATAGTATCAGTTATTCTAGTATCCATAGTAGGTCAGCCTATAATACATAAATATACTTTTTTTGTATATACATACTTATTATACATAGAAACGTACTTACACTTACTTTTATAACCTATGTTTCCCAACAAAAAAAATTAAATTCACAAATAAACCTGTAAGAAATAAATGGCTAACCAAAGGCATCAAACGATGTTGCACCAAAAAAAGAGTGCTATATCTTAAATATCATCTTAGCAAGGGTAATAAAAAATATAATAAATATGTTTATTACAGATACACGAAAACACTTAAACAATGCATACTTACATCTCAACGCATTGACAGTCAAAGCTATATATCCTCTTCTAAAAATGTATGTAAGGCCGCATGGAGAATAATTAAAGACACGACAAATAACACATCCAATAGGTCTGAAATTGAGTCAATAACAATTAATAATACTGAATACGATGATCCAAAAGAAATGTGTGAATTATTCAACCAATTTTATATTTCACAAAATAATGTAATAAATAATAAAAATAATAATGGTCTGAACTATTCAATCCCAAATAATCCAAAAAGTATATTTCTAACTCCGGTTAGTGAAATTGATATTTATAATATTATTCAGTCATTAAAAAACACAAATTCAACAGGATATGACGAAATAAACACAAAGGTAATAAAAAAATGTGCCTCAGCCATATTAGTTCCACTCACACATATAATCAATTTATCACTATACGAAGGGATTTTTCCAACACGCCTCAAAATGTCCATCGTCAAACCCCTCTATAAAAAAGGAGCTAAAAATGAGATGAATAATTACAGACCCATAACTCTTATCCCCATACTGTCCAAAATCTTTGAAAAGGCCATGTACAATAAGATAGAAAAATTCATAAAAGACTGTAACATTTTAAAAAGGGAACAATACGGCTTTAAAAAGCAAAGCTCCACTTCTCTAGCATGTTTTTCTTTATTCAAAAAAATTACAGAAGCCATAAACGAAAAATCGTTGATAGCCTGCTTATTTCTCGATATGACCAAAGCTTTTGATTTGGTCTGCCACAAAACATTAATGTCTAAGATATACAACTACGGATTACGTGGCCCGGCCTACGACTGGATCAAAAGCTATCTTGAAAATCGAGTCCAATGTGTTGAGTTATTAAAAATCGACAAACACCAACAAGAGCCCTACCGATCCTCATATATGGAAAACAAGTTCGGCGTTCCTCAGGGAGGACTGCTCTCACCGCTATTGTTTCTCCTTTACATCAACGATTTGTCCGATGCAATCAGTCATGAGTGCATTCTTTTTGCTGACGACACTACGTTAATAATAAAAAGTAAAAACATACAGGATCTAGAGTCAGAGGTCAACACAACTATAAATAGCACCATAAAGTGGCTAGAACATAATAATCTGAAAATTAACATAGATAAAACCAACCTCATTCAATTCCAAACTTACAGAGCTAACACACCAGCCTTACAAATTAGTTACAATGACCATCCGTTAAAAAATGTCGATGAGTGTATATTCTTGGGGATTTCAGTTGATAAATATTGCAACTGGAAGCCACATATACAGAAAACTGTGGCAAAAATTGATCGTTTTGTTTTTGTCTTAAAACGAATTAGAGAAATAGTCAATGAAAAAACTGCAATTATAACCTATCATGCCTATGTGTCTTCGTTGCTTCGTTATGGTATCGTTGTATGGGGTAATTCGGTGGAGATAAATAGATTATTTGTAGCTCAAAAAAAATGCATCAGAGCTATGTTTGCCTGCGACTACCTAGATAGTTGCAAACCGGTGTTTAAGCTAAATAAAATCCTTCCATTGCCATGTATTTATATCTTTGAAACATGTAAGTTTGTTAAACAACACCCTGAAATTTTCACAAAACTAGGCGACACGGCGAATAGCCGGACCAGACACAAAAACAGAATCAAAATACCACAAGTTAGTTTAGAAATGTGTAAAAGGAACTCCTACTGTATGGCTATTACGTTATATAACCACCTTCCAAATAGCATTAGAGACTTACCATTTAATAAATTTAATAACAAACTATACAACTTTCTGCTAGAAAAAATATACTACAGTGTACATGAATATTTAAATGATAATCTATGGAAGAGTGCAATAATGTAAATACATTAAAATTATAAAATTAAAATGATTATAATTTTGCATGTGTGTGTAACTTGAATGTATTTCAATTAATATTATTAAACTCCCTTTTCTTTCTGTACTGTGACTAATTGCTATTAAGTGCTAAAATTATGTGTGTTATAATTTGATGTACCTTTCTTATTTTCTTATGTTATACTTGATTGAAATTTTTATCCTAATATAATATTTAAAAGCCTCAAATGGCTAGTGTGAATAATTTATAGTATGTTATCAATTTGTTAGTAATTAATGAAGCTATGACTTTTAGAAATGTAATCTCTATTTAATATTTGCACGCCTATAATGGCAGAATATGCTGTATATAATCGCCTTCAACACCTGTAAACCACCATATTCTGGGAAATAAATTTTATTCTATTCTATTCTATTCTACATACTTAGTCTGGGCTAAGACAAACCCCCATGTTCATGCACACAAAGATTTGTCTTAAGTGGGAATCGAACCCACGAAGGCACCGAGGGCGTTGCAGGCAGGTGCATTACCCACTCCGCCATCCGGTCTAATATAATTTAACTGCCTTGATGGTCTAGTGGTTAGCGTATGCGACTCTTACGACGAAGTCTCGGGTTCGATTCCCGGGTAGGGCAGTTTTATTTGTGAACTTTCCGTTAGAAAATCCACGATAGCAGCACGGAGTTGTGCCCGGTGGTTGGTGATAGGCTCGCTTCCTATCCCATGGGATCTAAATATAATAGGTGAAGTGTGGGTTATGTACACCTCTGCCACACCTTTCTGGGTAGTATAGGCGTGATGTTATGTTATGTTCATAATCATAATTATTTACCTTTTGTGTTAATGTAAATAAGCTGAATTTACAGATGACCTAAATAACTTAATAAAATTATTGTTATTACTTCTTTTGAGCTTATTATTCTCATTTTTACTATTCCCTGGCCCTCGCCTAACATCATCATTCAAGGCCGTTACTTTCCAGTATTTATCGCGTCCTTGAAAAGTATTTAAAGAAAACCCCGATATTGTTTCTAATCAGTTTTAATTCTCTTTATTGCAGTATCGCTACAGTCTTCAACTGTCCTTTCATATGGGTCTCATCGATGGATGTACACTGGATGATGCTGCAGTTGATTGATGAGCCATCAAACCCTGCATATTCTGCAGATATTATGTCTATTAACATAGCCCCATTTACCTTCTGGCAGCGAGCTAAGGAATTGTACGACCAAATTAAAGTGCAGTACATGAAATTTTCGTAAGTATTTCACTAATAGGCTAAAGCCCGTGGGCGGTTGGGTTATGTCTTTAGCCGACGAAAAAAAAGGATTTTTCCAATTGACTGTATACATATAGGTTTTTTACCCCACTGTTTATGACAGTTTTCCCGTAAGTGCCTCTAACTAGGTAAGAACTACTATCAAATATAGAATTTGAAACGTGATGACTATGGGATATACTAAAAAATATGTAATAAAAAAAGTTAGGTCAAAGTGTAAAGCGTAACTTTTGGATGTGTTGTTTATCGTTATTGTAGAAATCATCATTACCAGTCAACGATGGGGACCCTTAGCAGACACTTAATATAGTGCCGCCCCAGGCAGACTCCTTAAACTTTCAGGAATTATGAAACTTTCAAGAAAAGTAATTTAAAAAAATTAAACGAACCCAAGGTTAAGGACTTTCGTTTTGGTCCGACATTTTTATCACGAGTCAACGGTGCGGACTATAAGCAGACACTTAATAAAGTACCGCCCCAGACAGACGCCCTAAACTTTTAGAAATTGTGAAATTTGCAAGATAAATAATTGAAAAAACCAACAACTAACCAAAGGATAACAACTTGCGTTTCGGTTCGACATTTATATTTTTATAGCGTAATATTCTTACTGAGCAGAATGTACTGTCCTAGTTATGTGAGTAACCCTATCCAATGAAGAACACTACCATCTACCACTTGGTTCTCACAAAATATTAGCTGGACAAAACCAGGTTATTGTTATTGAAGTAAATGTAGCTTACATTCGAAAAATTTCAAATCATTGTCAACAATGAAGAATTTGACTGATTAAAAGAAAATTCTTGATCAGGTTTAACACCGTAGACGGTTTACTACCACGAACAATTTGTGTCACCGAAACTTTTTTTACAGATTCTTCAATGGATTTGAAACGCAAGTGTATGACGAATTATTAGCGCCAATTGTGGTCAAGCGAGGAAGACAGCCACCACCTTTCTATGAAATTCGATTCAACGCATCGCTGGTTTTGGCTAATTCTCATGTATCTTTGGGACAGGCGATTGCCCTGCCGCAGAATTATAAGCCCATTGCAGGATATCATATTGATGAAAAAGTGAAGCCTCTACCTGAAGTAGGTGTTTTTTGCCATTTTCTTTATTCTTCTTCTTCGTCGTGTCGATGGCTGAGTCAAATTTTATTTAGACTTGCCATCGTGGTGAAAGGATTAGCCAATTCGCTTTGGAGTACTCGCGAATTGCCCAGGGTGCGCCGGACGTAGGGAATCGTTGTGTACGTGACTCGGGGAGGCTCCTTTCATGCATTCTTTATTACTTATACAAGTGTAAGGGAAAGGTACTAACGTTATTACTAATATATTTACGACCGGATGGCGGAGTGGGTAGTGTACCTGCCTGCAACGCCGAGGTCGCGGGTTTAATTCCCGTTTAAGACAAATCTTTGTGTGCATGAATATGGGGGTTTGTCTTAGTCTGGATGTTTTTACTTACAGAGGAAAAGTATAAATGTATTAGTATCAGTTATTCTTGTACCCATACTACAAGCTCTGCTTAGTATTTGTTGTCTCTATCGGCCTATATTGATATAAATGTGTGTGTGAAAATATGTGTTCATGTTCAATTGTTACTGAACGGTTACCCTTTCACACATATTTACTTTTAATTAAAATTGACCTTGTAACATTTTCAGGACTTGAAGAAAATAATAGATAACTCGAAGAACGGAGTGATATACTTTAGCATGGGTTCAAACTTAAAAAGTAAAGATATACCGACGCAAATTAAAACTGATCTCTTGAAAATGTTTGGTGAACTAAAACAAACTGTGCTGTGGAAATTCGAAGAGGACCTCCCAAATAAACCTCAAAATGTTCACATCCTGAAATGGGCACCGCAGCCAAGTATTCTGGGTAAGTACCCATCACATTAGATTACTCATAGTTTGCCGTCCACGTTCTACGTAGGAAAATAATAAACTTTCCTTTTCTTACCTTACTTTTTCTCAGACCTACCAAATTAAATATAAAATAGTGGATGCCATAAATGTGAAAAATATTAATAGCTACTCATAGCTCTCACGATTGGCGAAAAGTGATTATAAAATTGTAATTTATCACTTTTACCAGTAGTTATTAATAATTCACACACACACACACACCTCTTGTGGCTAAAAGTAATAAATCCAACTAATTAAACCAATCAACTATTTGTTCTGTTAAGCACTGTCAATAGGTTGATCATTGTTATGAAACTTTGTTGTGGTGTTAAAATGGATAGGTGACTGAGATTAAGCTACTTTGTTAAGGTATAAAAATTGATGGATGCCGAAAATTAAGCAACTTTGTTGAGATATAACAATGGATGCATAGACTACATAAAAAAAAGCAATGGATGGGTGACTAAGGTTAAGCAACATTGCTGAGCAATTTTGTTGAGGCAAATAAAAAGATTGCCCAAGGTTAAGCAAGTTGGTTGAGGTATACAATTGGATCCCCACCAACGGGTCCCGCGTTGTCGTCGCGGTGGGGCTTAGTACCCGTGGCGCCCCCGAGCCACGGCGAAGCCAAGTGGACCCCAGAGGGGGGCTGCTCTTCGGGCTTTGGGTGGTGAAGCCCTTGTGGAGCAGCCCATGTTGCAGGGCCCTTACGGGGGGGCTCTGCAACAGGAGGGCCTGCGGTGCTGGCGTGAGGTAAGTCGGCACTGCGGTCGAGGAGTTGCGGGGCCGCGGCGGGAGAGGACTGTCGGTGTGTCGTTGCCGCTTTCCCTACCTTCCGCGGTCCCGGCGGGGCCGCAGCCGTTAGTACTGCGGCGTGGTGGGCGGTGGGACGAACATCTGTCTCACCGCGGAGGGCCAGGCCGTCAGATACGAAAGTGTCTGACGGCTTTGCACGCGGTCCTCGGTGCCGGTCCCCCCACATTTTGGGGGCCATGAGGGGCCTGCCTAGGCGGGCGAGGGCCGGGCTGCGGTGTCGGCGCAAGCTGGCACTGTGGCCCGATGGTTTACGGGGCCGCGGCGGGAGAGGACTGTTGGTGTTTCGTTGCCACTTTCCCTACCTTCCGCGGTCCCGGCGGGGCCGCAGCCGTTGAACTGCGGCGTGGTGGGCGGCGGGACCGACCACCTGTCTCGCCGCGAGAGGACCAGGCCGTCGGACATGGGGAATGTCCGATGGCTTTGCACGCGGTCCTCGGCGCCGGTCCCCCCACATTTTTGGGGGCCATGAGGGGCCTGCTTCGGCGGGCATCGCCGGGGGGGTTGTGGATGTAAAGGCTGTGCCAGATTCCCATGACCCCCTCATCAAGGCGAGTGCGGGAGCACCGTGGGGTTTTAGTGGGTATTCCCGTGCCGTTTACCATCTTCAGGCACGGGCGAGTCCCACATAACCACTCTGCCCTTCCCCGGGGTGGGGTGGTATGCGTAAATGCATTTCCCCACGTAAAAAAAAAAAAAAAAAAAAAAAAAAAAAAAAAAAAAAAAGGTATACAATTGGATGGGTGCCAAAGGACAAAAAACTTTATTGAGACCATAGAAATATATACTATAGAAATGGCTTGTCCGAACAAATTGCCCTTCAAATTTGACATTATGAATAGCAGTATAACAAATACTTTTTTAAATTACCAAAAATATTCTCTTGAACGCCCGCGGCATAGTTCAACTAAGCGCAGTTGCGCAGTTCCAAAGTCATGTCACGCGGATATTCACGATTAAGGAATATGGCGTCGGAACGAAAAATTTTAGCAAATAAAATTGATAAAATAATGTAAAGAGGTGGATATAATAAGATATTTGTGACTTACCGGTGATATGTAATACCATAATCTTTTTTGTTATGTTTAATTTGGTAGTTCGTACAACTTTTCAGTGCACAATTAGGCATTTTGTCGTGTTTGACCGCTCACGGAGGCAGCCAACCACAGACAATTTCACTATGCGCTTTTTGTAGTCTGATTGACTCCAAAAAGGTTCAGTTCATTTATCGCGCGTTAGCCGTGTCCTTACTTTATACGTCAATGATTGAGACATAGAATTGTATTGGTGACAAAGGTTTCGCAACTTTTTCACCCATCCAAGCTGTTTCAAAGGAGTTCAACAAGTAGCACGTGATTTTAAGGGGTTCTGTACTCAAAGGGTACAAAAAGGAACCCTATTACTATGACTACGCTGTCCGTCTGTCACAAGGTTGTATCTCATGAACCGTGACGGCTAGACAGTTGAAATTCACAGATGCTGTATAACTGTTGCCGCTATAACAACAATTACTAAAAACCGAATAAAATAAACATTTAGGGAAGGAGGTTTTTCTTCGGACTCGCAATTGGCTGGTTTTTTTATAAATATATTAGAAGATAATGTGTTTTCATTATATCTTGTAAATATGTCACTAATACTACTCATCGATTTCAGCTCATCCGAACACAGTTCTTTTCATCACCCACGGTGGTCTTTTGTCAACTACAGAAACGATTTATTTTGGAGTACCAATCATTGGAATACCAGTATTTGGAGACCAGTTCGTTAATGTTGGTAGAGCCGCCAATAAAGGATATGCTTTAAAAGTAGACCTTTCTTACACGATGGCAGGAGAACTTAAAGCAGCTATTAAAGAATCGACGACTAATCCGAAGTATGTATCCAATCTCGACAGTGATTTTTTTTATACTTCATAATATCATATATACATATTTATTTTTTTTTTGCACAAATACATTCTGGTATCATTTCAATTAATAGGCGCAATGGATAAGGCTTACGATCGAGAGGTCGTGGGTTCGAATCCTGGCCATTACACCACGGACGTGAACTTCTTCCTAACACAAGCGAATTAAGCTTAGCTGGAGGGGGTTAAAAAGAATACTAGTAATTTGTATTTGCAAATTACTAGTAAGCTTTTATATATATTCTATAACACACATAAATGAAAGTGACCTGTGTTATTGTTAAGTGTAACTAGTGTCACTTTTAAATTCGTTCAGATTATATTTTATGGGTCGGATAAGAATTATCCGACACCTCAGAAACTGGCCCGTATTTGTTTTATCTTTAATGTTATCTGTGCGGCTCAGTCAATAAAATATATTTATTAGGTGATAACAGAAAAATTAAAGATAATATTAATTAATTTCGAAACTACGATGGTTTACTTAAAACTTAAAAACTGGTAAACTTAAAAATAAAACAAGATTAATTATATATATATTACCCGTAAAAGTAAAATCATCAACGTTGCCTACATTTTTGATAATAAAATGTTTTCAAATGAGTTTTTCTCTAAAATATTTTAAATTTTTCATAATTTTTAATTTTTTTTTTTTAATAGATATGCTGAAGTAGCGAAAAGGCTGTCATTTGTTTACCACGACCGACCAGTAACGCCGGGCAAAGAACTGCAGCACTGGGTCAGACACGTCATTGAAACTGGTGGAGCCCCGCATCTCCGCTCTCCGGCGCTCTCCGTGCCTTTCTATCAAAAGCTTTACTTAGATCTACTTGCTCTAATTCTAGTCACTTTGTTTGTATTCATCAAATTGCTAAAATGTTGTATAAGTAGTTTGATGAAAAAGACTCAAAAAAAGAAAAAGAATAACTAATTAAGCAAAGTTGCACATGTAAAGTATTTTAAATGATTATATATTAAAAACCAATAGATGTATGGAGATTTTTACTCTGATATTAACACAACAAAATATGAGAAGGGTTTTAAGTCATGGTTTTGAGCAACATTGTTTTTACTCTATCAATGAGTTTACAACCATAGATTTTAATTGTGTTATTATTCTATTTTGTGTGTAATTGTTTTTATTTTACTGTTCCTGTACCTAAATCGTGCCACTTTTCTAGCAAATAAATAACTTTGACTTTTGACTTTCACAACCTGAACATGATTTCATGAAACTCTATTTTAAGGAGTAATAATTGACGCAGGGTGAGGTTAAGTATACATACATAACCTCACCCTGCGTCAGCGGTGGTCAGGTATTTTCAACTACAAACAAAAAAAATATATTAGGGTAATTATTAGATATTTCTACTTTTAACTTACGTTTAACAAGAAAATTTATTTTACAGACATTAAAAATTAAATAATAAAAAACTAAATCATACCTTACTATGTATGTACAGCTGAAAGAGAAATAGAACTAAAAAAATTAACAGTTATGCGTCAAAAAATACTTCCGCATCATTTATATTAGGGTGTGTATAAATTATAAATTGTCTGCACGTGTGGTGCAGTTAAAAGCGGTCGCCTCGCCGCTCTCCACTACACTGGTGTTGTGGGTTCGACCCCCAAATGGGACAAATCTTTATGTGATTCGCGAAGATTTGTTCTGAGACTAGGTGTGCTTGTGTGAGTGAATGTGTGTATTTGGCCTGATCATTGGGACCAATGGATAGTGTAATTGCTTCTGGCGTTTTATTTAAAGTAAAAAATCCAAATAATAATTATTATTATAAATATGCAAGCCATTCAGCCGTCTTGACAACATTTTAGATAAAATGTTTTTGGTGGGATCTTTATAACTGAGAGCCGGAAAATCAAGTTTACTACAGGAGAAACATGTTATTTATTTAAATTTGAATAGGCATACATAATCATCTATATTAAAACATTAGTATCTTTACTATTTTGGTGTAGGGATCAATGTGTCAATGTGTTAAAAAGTTGCTTGGTGCTCCGATAAGGTTATTTTTTTTGCATAATCAAAGTGCTGTGTTAAAATAATCCAATTAATATTACTGTGCTTGCGACTTAGACCGTCTGTCCACTAAAATGGAGTGAGGCTTCGGTGCGGAGGAACGAAGAAATATTTAACCAATAAGACTGAGGTGGAGAGGTAATATTATGCAATCTTTTCGTTCTGCGCCTCAGTGGAGACGAAGAGGTAGCCTATTTTTTTAACCATATTGAAAAAAAAGGAGGCGGATTTCGATTGTACTTTTTTTTCATGTTTGTTCCCCCGATCTACTCGAAGACAGTTGGACCGATTAGAAAAAATCTTTTTTGTCGGAAAATGTAAATTTGTCATGTGGTCCCATTTTCATTAGGTCATGATCTGATGATGGGATCCTAAAGAAATCGAGGGCAAGCCTCAAATTTAAAGGGCTTATATGTACATACATATATTGTTTTTCGTACATTACCTAAAGCTACTTGGATATTTGCATGTAGCAGTCAGCATTTCATGTTGCTGAGCTGATGCTGGAAGGTACAACTGCTCAATGGTTAGGAGTACGGGGATAATTCTTCTTAATTGCCGCTGGTGGCAGGCCGAGGGCCGAAACAGCGGTGTACCCTGTGTGATCCAGGAAGGGCCGAGACTGCGCGAATAGAATAAAAACAATAACACAGCACAGAGCGGCGTGTCATGGAGTGTGCGACGGCCGCGACCGCTGCAATGGAAATTTCCACTGGGCTGCGTGTGTAATCCCACTCTGTCGATGTCCAAGCGAGATAAGCGCGATACGTACGGTGGTGGGTCGAGCGCGTGTACACGACCGCACTCGACCAGTGTCGCACGGCGAATTCGTCTTTACTTTAACAAATGCGTATTTTAGTAAAAACCTAAACATATAATATTTCAACAGAAATTATTACAATGAAGCTATGTGTATTGTATCTGGCTGTAATATTATCGTGCTGCGACGCGAACAAGATCCTAGTGGTATACCCCATACCTTCAAGAAGTCACAAGAACCTTGGTGATGGAGTTGTCAGACATTTGGTTGCCGATGGCCATGAAGTAAGTGTATAAGGTTTGAAATCAAATAAAATTAATTTTAGTGTAGGCGTCAAGGCCATAGATAACATAGTTTATGTTATTATTTTATTATGTATTCATAATAAATAAAATAAATAAATAAATAATATAATTCGTGGTGTCCTTTAGTCGTCCACAAAATTAAAACTGAGAATACTGGGTGATTGCTACATAGCAACATTTCCATAGCTAAATAACCCGTAGCATTCATAGATGATCAGCATTCAAATCTACCGGTTATTTTATTAATTAAAAAAAACATGATTGCCAACCAATCGAATTTGATAAATTGGATGACCAGTGTGCTTTATGTTCGGAAAAGGTAAAAAGTGAGCGTTAATTTTTTTAACTAGAATAAAATTTAATAGAAAAATTCATTCATTCATAAAAGCTGTGGTTTTAATAAATGTCGCTGTGTCAAAACCACGCTGTATAAAATAAATAGTAACGACTTAAGTCATTAAAAAAGAAGATTATATAAAACAGTCACAAAAAATTATGGCTATTTTTATGTAGTATATTGATATTCCACAAATATTCACGAAACATATTGCTCCAATATTCCTTACGCGAACTGCCAATAAATGGGACGCCACGCACAAGTCACAATTTGACCTATCGTTATTTGTAGTAAACTGAAGAGTCGGGAGGGCGGTTAGGGGCGAGTAGTAGAAACACGTCTCACTAGTTTAATGCATTTATTCCGACTGAATGACGTCGCAGTGACAGGTGACATATCGCGTTGTAGTAGTGTGCGTATGGCTCACAACTATCATCTTACATACATACACTACACCTCCACCATTAAATTTCTAACTTAATTATAACAATTTAATTAATACACTTTATTCTTATACATTTTTAGGGTTATGTATTTTACTCTAGTCAAACTCAAAACCATATCTAATGACTGGTTTGCCCTGTCGCTTTTGCCGTGGTTCAAGTGAAGGTGGTAAACAGAGTGAAGCTGACTTATCATTTGTACTTTCACCTTGCTCTAAAGGGGGCTGGCTTTCATCTTTTTTCACTAAGTCACTCCTCTCTTCCACCACCCCAGCGTCATGGGACGGCCTGACATTCTCACTCCCATGTATTGCTTTATCCTGTTCCGTTTCCACACCTGGACAGGCAACATCAGAAAAACGAGACCTTCGCCGTATTTGATCTACATGCCGTTTTACAAATTGACCGTTATCATCAGCAACGATATACCTACGAGAACCTTCCCTAAGCTTTACCTGACCCTTTATCCATTTATCCTGATGACCATAGCCTCTAGTCCAAACGCTATCGCCCTGTTCGAAGTCGCGCCTAACGCCTCCCGCGTTTCGAGCCTGCCTATCCTGTACCATGCGTACTTTTTCCCTTAAAGCTTGATCGTTCCTCAATAAATCTAATCTTGAACGCAATCTACGTTTTTGTAACATCATTGCAGGAGTCTCTCCTGTCGTGCTATGTATAGTATTCCTATAAGTTAAAAGAAAAGTCTGTACTGCGGCATCTATGTCAACTTTATCCCTATACGCTTTTTTAATTGCACGCTTACATAACTTGACAGCGTTTTCAGCCGCTCCATTTGATGATGGATGATAAACTGGGGAGAAACATTGTTTAATACCATTTAATTTTAAAAATGCCGTAAATTCTCTACTAGTAAACGGAGGACCCTGATCCGAGACAACTTCGGAGGGAAGACCAAACCGCGCGAAAGTAGCTCGAAGACATTTTATAACAGCTGATGCATTGGTCTGTGGCATACTAAATACTTCGAGCCATTTAGATGTCGAATCTATTAATATCAAATAAGTTTTACCCTTCATAGGACCTAGGAAATCTATATGTAAGCGTGTCCATGGGTCTGGTGCATACGGCCAATGTTTAGGTACGGTCCGAGGCGGTGCATCGGCCTCTAGTGCACACGTTTCGCAGTTTCGACACATCGATTCAACATCGTCATCAATATTTTGCCACCATACGTAACTTCTAGCCCAGGCTTTTGTTTTAATTATTCCCATATGACTACAATGTAACTGTTTCAACACAATTTGTCTCAATGACTGAGGTATTACCATTCGATAACCCCACATAATACAACCACCCTCAATGTATAATTCATGTTTCCTAATAAAAAATGATTTTAATGTCTCATCATTACATAAGTATGGCCAGCCAGATTCTATATAAACTTTAATTTTACTAAGCGTAACATCCCTAGCGGTTTCTTTACTCACTTCATACTTAGTTAAAGGTAAGTAGTTTTCAACAAAATTAACATAAGTAAGTTGTTTACCCGTATTGTCCTTAATAATTTTAGAAGGTAAACGTGATAGGCCGTCGGCACAATTATTTTTCGATGATACGTATTCAATATTATAATTGTACCCAGACAATAAAACAGCCCAACGCTGTAAACGGGAGGCTGACATAACTGGTATACCGACCTTGTCTCCAAAAATGTAAGTAAGCGGTTTATGATCCGTTCTTAACAAAAACTTTCTACCATACAAGTATTGATGATATTTGCGTACTCCGTAAACAATAGATAACGCTTCCCTATCAATCTGGGCATAATTACGCTCAGCGGCTGTGAGCGAGCGCGAAGCGTATGCGACGGGCCGCTCCCCAGCCGCCGTCAGCTGCGACAGCACCGCGCCCACGCCCACAGCGCTGGCGTCCGTTGTCAATACCAGCGGAAGCTCAGCCGAGTAGTGCATCAATACCTTACTACTCGCTAGCACCTTCTTAACATTTTCAAACGCGCTGTGACAGCGACTACTCCAAATATATCTCGATCCCACCTTTAAAAGCTCGTATAAAGGGGCAAGCATTGTGCTCAAGTTTTTAATGAATTTTGAGTAATACATGATCATACCTATAAATGATCGTAACTGTCCCACGTTTTCGGGTGCGGGCGTATCTAAAATTGCTTGAACTTTATTGGGGCAGGTATGAACTCCCTGTTCACTAATAACATACCCTAAATAACTAATGGATTTTGCAAAAAATTCACACTTTTCTTTTTTTACCTTAAGCCCATATTTATCTAAGCGTTCAAAGACCTTGTGTAAGTTTTGCAAATGGTCCGATCCGGAATCTGATATTCCCGTAATTATGACGTCATCTAAGAATACCCCTACTCGAGGCAAATCCGCAAACAATTCCTCTAATCGTCGCTGAAAAATTCCGGGACTCGATGATAAACCATACACTAAACGATTATACATAAATAAACCTTTATGAGTATTAATAACAGTGTATTTCTTGGTATCATCCAATAAAAATTGGGCATAAGCTTGCGATAAATCTATTTTACTAAATCTTTTACCCCCGTGTAAACGCACTAACAAGTCCTCGACTCGTGGGAGTGGATAACGGTCAACTTCCAAAACTTTATTTAAAGTTAATTTAAAATCAGCACAAATTCTGATGTTACCGTCTTTTTTCATAACTGGCACAATCGGCGTTGCCCAGTCAGAACGCTCAACGGGAGTGAGGATGCCATCCCGCACATGCTGCTGCAGGACCCGCTCCACCGGCTCGCGCAGCGCATACGCCAGCGGGCGCGCGCGCATAAACACCGGGCGCGCCCCGTCGCGCACATGTATGCTGACTGGCGGGCCGTTGAAGCGGCCCAGTCCCTCCGCAAACACGTTACAATATCTGGAACTGAATGCGTCTAAATTAAATTCCTCGTGAAATATTTTATTAACACAAGCTGATTTAACAATTGGTAACTGAATACCTAATTCCATTATCCATTGTCTTCCGAGTAAAACTGATTTTGCGTTTTTAATTACATATAACTCTAATTTCCTCACTTTATTCTCATATTTGACTTGCGGCATTATAACACCAACCGGGTACACGGACTCGCCTGTATAATATCGTAAGATAATATTACATTTGTTGATCGCTAAACAACTGAATAACCTCTGGTACATGTCATAACTAATGCACGATACCGCACTGCCGGTATCGCATTCCATATATAATTCTTTATTATGCACTATCAAAGGAATCATAAACGGTTTACACTGACTTAAATTCAACCGGTTAACAGTAATGTTTATTACCTCCTCGCTATGGTCACTTCCACTGCCTAAACTATCGTTTGCCGAAGCTTCCACCCAGCATTGGCTAGCTAAGTTTGGGCACATCCGCCGAAGATGCCCTGTTTTATTGCATACACGGCATACATAACGTGCAAATCTGCATGACAACTCCGCATGCGCTCCACCGCATGCTTTGCATTGTTGATGTTGCGCGACGGGCTGCGCCGCCGGCGCCGGCAGACCTCGTGCTGGCCTGTCGTGTGGTTCTAGCCCCGATGTCTCCGAGCCACGCCCGTGTTGTCGCTGCTGGCGGCCGCCCCGGGCGCTCCGTAGCCCGGCCTCCCGCGCCGGCCCACTCTTGCCGCGTGCTTCCGGTTCACTCAGTGCACCCGCGCCCCTCCGGCGCCATCTTGTGTATGACCCCTCTATCGCCTGACAATCGACCGTACTTGCCGTGTCACCGCATGACCTTCCTTGACCTTGGACCACGCTCGCTGCATCTTTTTCAGCCGATTCCAAACTAACGGCTAAGCTGTATGCCTTCTGGAAGTCTAGATTGGTTTCGGCAAACAACCTCTGGCGAATACTCTCACTGCTAATGCCGCACGCCAACTGGTCTCGTAAACTTTCCTGCAACCACGCCCCAAATCCGCACGATTTGGACATTTTTTTCAGCACCGCGATATATTCGGCAATACCTTCACCATTTTGTTGGATTCGTTTGCGAAACTTGTATCTCTCCGCTAACTCACTAGGCTTGGGTTGAAGGTGCTTCTCCATAATCTCAACCAGTTGCACGAAGGTTTTATTTTTTGGTTTCTCGGGTGTACACAGATTTACTAAAAGTTCATAACTTTCCGCCCCCATCAGTGTTATTACTGTAGGTACGTACATCTCCACTTTCACCTCATTCACGAGAAAATACTGTTCCAGCCGTTCTATATACAGCCGCCAATCGTCTTTATTCACATCAAACTCTGTTATTTTCCCGATCATTATTAAAAATAACGCACGCACAATGACGGTACTTAGTCCTCGTCGCCACTGAAGAGTCGGGAGGGCGGTTAGGGGCGAGTAGTAGAAACACGTCTCACTAGTTTAATGCATTTATTCCGACTGAATGACGTCGCAGTGACAGGTGACATATCGCGTTGTAGTAGTGTGCGTATGGCTCACAACTATCATCTTACATACATACACTACATAAACTTTATGGACTTCACTTGAGCACACCTTCCACTGACCATTACATTATACACAATATTATCTGTACGTAAAACAAATGTTCAGCATAGATTCATTAGAAGAAATCATTTTTTTTTTGGAGGCGTAATATTGATCTTGGCTCTCATTCTACTTACTTATGTTTTGATGGATGTAAATTTTTCAGGTAACTTATATTTCTCCGTTTGAATATAAGCCCCCTTCCTCCAAGCTTCGAGTGGTTGATGTCAGTGCTAATTTTGCTGCTCTACCAGGTATATATATTTTTACTATAATATTCCCTACGGTAAAAAATTAAAAAAATACTTAAATAGAAATAGAAATAGAAATAGAAATAATTTATTCGCGTAAAACATGGTAGGTACAGATGTTTTAACATTATGTTACTTTTTTGTATCACATATTTCGCCGATAATTCGACATGCAAATATAAAATATTAATGCTAAAATTGTTACACTTGGCATGCAAAATTCATGCTAATAATGTGCTTTAAATAGAAATTGAATTAAAGCATACAATGTCAAACCAATTAAAATAAATATATAGGTAAGTACTTTATCAATGTCAGAAAATTAATAAAATATATATTAAACCTATTATTATGTCATGAATTGGCTAATTACATAAATTAAAATTAAATAAAATAAAAACATGTCATGTCGTGCAATAAACACAATAATTAAAAGAATAAAAATAAAATAAAAGTAATAACATGTCAATATTTAAATAATTTATGGACTCGAAACAATTTCATCAATACCTCAACCAAGCTCTACTAAACTGACATAGTTTTTACATTTTATAATTATCCTGACTTTATATTAATTCTGACAATGAATAAAATGACTTTTTAAGCCATAATTTAAGTTTTCTACAGAATCTATTTAATGGCAATAGTTTGATTTCATGAGGTATAGCGTTATATATACGTCCACATATAATGCAGTACAATTTTTTAAATACATTGCTGTTCTTGGAGCCTTTGTCAACACAATTCTGTCTGGATGTCTGGTATTTCGAGGAAATACATACTTCGCTGTTTTGAATAGAGTTGGCTGCTTCCAGGATGTAAAACGATTACATTTCCGTTCCTTTAATAACATTTGGATTGCAACAGGGCAAGAGGAATTCAATAAACATGGCGAACAAATCTGTTCTTATTTGAATCACATAGTACTTGTGTTAGACGAAAGCTGCACATAAGTTACCGCGATCCACACAAAAATATTTAATTGTTCGCTCTACTGACTGATTCATCAACGCAGTGCCTAAACCGCTGAGCCTGGAATCTTGAAATTTTGCAAAAATGTTCTTTACATGACGTAGGCGCGCACTAAAAAGGGATTTTTGGGAATTTCATACCTAAGGAGGTAAAATAAGGATTAAACGGTTGTTTGGAACTCCGTCATGTTTGAAGTTTGTAAAACAACATTTCGTACTATTGATAACATAACATAACATAACATCACGCCTATATTACCCAGAAAGGTGTGGCAGTAGTGTATAACACCCACATTTCACATGTTATGTTTAGGTCCCATGGGCTAGGGGGTGAGTCTATCGTCATCCACCGATTAACCACCCATATATTGTCTTGATCTTCAATAAAAAATAAATTAACTTCTTAAACAAGGTTTTCCTAATAGTTATTCCCAAAATAGATATTTTATACACGTATATATTATAATATTTTAATTTTTTAAGATTATTAGGGTTTTAAAAGTTTACATCAAAGCTATAATAATATGGGGAACAGCAAAAACGAAGTCGCGGTCAACAGTATACCGCGCTGTAGTATTTTAAACTGCAGTATTTGCTGAGATAGTCTCCTTTTTGGTCTCATACAGGAGTGTTCCACTTGTTTACCATGCCTGTGCTTATTCTTAATTTTATTGTTCTATTTTTTTAAGTTTGAGCCTCACATGCCTCCACTACACTGGTGTTGTGGGTTCGATCCCCACATGGGACTAATCTTTGTGTGATTCGCAAAGATTTGTTCTGAGACTGGGTGTGCTTGTGTGAGTGAATGTGTGTATTTGGCCTTGTCATTGGGACCATTGGATAGTGTAATTGCTTCTGGCGTTCTATCTAATGTAAAAAATCCAAATTATTATTTATTATTTTATTATGCCTTAATTTTACCATTGTACTCCTTTTATGAGTCTAATTAAATGCTTTTTCTTTCTTTCTTTCTAACAGCTAGTCCTTTATAATCGGGATAACTTAAACAACTTATTAAAACGTGTCAGTAATACCAATTTAGTTTAATTCCAGAGGACACGCTAACAATCGAGGCGATAATGAACAAAACGGTGATTGTCAGTGGCCGAGGAATGATGATATCTAAGCTAACAGAAATAACGAAGCTTACCATTCAGAATGAAAATGTACAGAAAGTACTCAACGACCCAAAGGAAGAATTTGATTTGGTAATTGCTGAATGGATGTTTACGGATCTTCCTTCAGGGCAAGTATATAAGCTATGTGTTTCCAAACATTACTTTAAAACGTTAGCAATAAACTCAATACGTAATTTATGGTGGTAAACCTCTTGTGAATGAGCTCGAGGGCGACAGCACCACCATCTCATCTTTAACCTGCCGCCAAATAGTAGTGCTTCCATTACTGTGTGCCGGTTTGGTAGTGAGATCAGGCCCTGAAATTACGGGCACATGAGGCATAACACTGTAGTCCTCAGCTGCAGCGACGCATCTATAATCTGCTTTTGTGGATTGTTGATGTCCATGGGCTGTACTCCACTTACCATCAGGTGGACTACACGTTCTTTCGCTGTGGGCGTAGTATATAAAAAAAATACCCTATTGAAATACGTTAAGCTACATTTAGAAAATTTAACATTCTAAAAAAAGCTACAAATAAATCTGAATCTACAGATTACATTAATTAACTATTATAAATTGTTCGATCGCACATGGGACATCATCATCTCATCACATCTCTGTGTGATTTGCAAAGATTTGTTCTGGTGTGCTTGCGTGAGTGAATGTGTGTATTTGGCCTTGTCATTGGGACCATTGGATAGTGTGATTGCTTCTGGCGTTCTATCTAATGTAAAAAATTTACATGGAAATGATTTTTTTTTTTACTAATTCCTCACCCAAACCAAAGCGCTGCGATCCCAAATACTGTAAACATACCTCACTAGTTCTGAACGTTCATCCATCCTATGGCTATTACTTACTTCTTAATTAGGCAAACCACTTACCAGATAATTCAAGGCCGTCCTTACTAGTATGTTTTACATCTTCAAAAGGAACTTGAAGAAAACCTCTATTCAAACTTAAATTGAATATAATAAAGCAAAATGTATTATGTTTTTTTTTATAATTATTTATTTATTTCAATAAAATACATGGAGCAATACAAAGCAAGTAAATAAATATTACATTTATCCAAATATTACAAAAGGTCGTAACGTTGGCACCTGTACTAGTGAAAACCACTGTATCACAGTACGTAGTGCGCCTTAGAAATAATGTACTGTATTATTTATTACATAACAAAGTTTACATGAATAAACTATTGTAGGTATTTAATAATTTGTATATTATAAATTAGCATGCAAAAATCATCAATTTAGATTTCTTAGAGTTCACTCAGATTATTTAGTTTTAGCAAACAATTTAGTTAAAGTTGATTTAATACAAATTGGAAATAATCTTAGTAGCATAACTAGCATACCATACATTTATTGATTTATATATTATGTGTTTTTAAAAGGTTCTCAGTCAGTGTATAATCTATTCTTCTGTATAATATATTCTCAAGTAGATACTATTCGTATAATTATACCATACAATATATGAAAATAAAAAGTATTTATATACAAGTTTCGTCAAGAAACACGCACGTAATTTGGAGTAGCATCTAACAATAAGAAATTTCCATCAAGAGATCGCACTAAATTAAAGTAAATACAATGTCTACCCTATATAAAAGAAACAGTAGCTATATGTGTGTACAAATATATAACAAGATACCAAAATATATAAGAGACTTAACCTTCCGACGTCACGCTTAAACATACATGCATCTAGTACATTAGTAATGGCCACAAAAATTTACAACAAGCTACCGGAAAATCTCAAAAATGAAGATAAGCCTCACATGTTAATAAAAAAACTAAAGGTAATATTACAGAGTAAAGGATATTATAATATTAATGAATATCTGAATGATAAGACTCTTATATAGTAGTACTATTTAAATTAAATAAAACATATGTATAATATTAAGTTTGTTTATAAAAGACTAGCTGACCCGGCGAACTTCGTACCGCCTTAGCGTAAATTTGATGCACTACTTTATTTTGTATAAAAAGTAGCCTATATGTTAATCCAAGCTATAAGCTACATGTGTGCAAAATTTAATCAAAATCGATCCGGTAGTTTTTGCGTGAAAGAGTAACAAACATCCATACATCCATTCTTACAAACTTTCACATTTATAATATTAGTAAGGATATGCCGTCCTCTCTCCTAAGTTGCTTTGCCCGACAGGGTCCACAAAGATCTGTATCACTATTTTGTATGACCTTTAAAAACTGTGGAATGCAATAAATATATTGAGAATTGAGAATTGAGAATTGCCCTTTCATAAATATATACGACAGTTAAACAATGGTTAATCGAACATAGCTTTTACGCAATAGCCGAATTTATGTCATGCGATTCCATAGATAATGCATAATGTAAATAGTGGAACTATTTGTTAGTACTTAATATTTTAACGTATACGTTTCTTTTTTTTCTCAATTAACTTGGTGTTATAACTTTAATTAATGTTAGTACGTAGATATAAGATTATAATATATTTTGCGTACCGATTATCCGGTAAAACATGTTGTGTTAATTTATTAACCATGTTTGTGGCAAAAAACGTTTCTATTATTTCTAAGTTTAAAAAATAACAAATAACTATTTACAAATTTAGATAAGGTGTCATAGAATTCCTCTGCATCGACCTCGACTGCAGGGAACGTGTTCAGAAGGCTGACAGCATTGCCACGTTGAATGGCAATGCTGTTTCTTTGAACCAAGTTAAAGCCAGCCTTCTGATCACGTGGAGCGTCGATTAACCACTTAGAAATTTCTTCAAATAATAATAATATATTCTCTTTCTTACAGTTTCGCTGCAGTCTTCAATTGTCCCTTCGTATGGGTATCATCCATGGATGTCCACTGGATGATCCTGCAGTTGATTGACGAGCCATCCAATACTGCATATTCTGCAGATATAACATCTACTAACTTACCACCATTTACTTTCTGGCAACGAGCTACGGAATTATATAACCAACTTAAAGTGCGGTACATGAAATACTCGTGAGTATTTCTCTAACATCATTCACTTATTGAATAATAGCAGCCCTGTATCTAATACATGTCCCACTGCTGGGCTCGGCCTCTTTTCATGATGAGAAGGGTTAGGCCATAGTCCACCACACTGGCCAAGTGCTCACACACCCCGAGGACTATTAAGGCACCCTCAGGCATGGAGGTTTCCTCACGATGTTTTTCTTCACCGTTAGCGAGCGATCATTTATATGATAAATACACACATATCTTCGAGAAGACGAATCTTAACGATTTATTGACAGAGGTGTGTGCCGTGGGTTCGAACTTAAACCCTTTGACTTCGCAGTCCTACGGTCTCCCACTCTGCAATCGCTGCGGCTACTCATCACTTATCACTTCTTTAGTTGACGACCGGATGGCGGAGTGGGTAGTGTACCTGCCTGCGACGCCGAGGTCGTTGGTTCAATTCCCACTTAAGACAAATCTTTGTGTGCATGAACATGGGGGTTTGTCTTAGTCTGGGTGTTTCTATGTATAATAAGTATGTATTTACAAAAGAAAAGTATATATGTATTAGTATCAGCTTTTCTAGTACCCATAGTACAAGCTCTGCTTAGTTTGGGACTAGATGGCGTTGTGTGTGAGTTGTGAAATATTTATTTATTTATATTATTATTTATTTAGTCACAAATCATTCAAAATAAATGTTTGATACTGAGAATTCCACCATCCACCTCGCTTCACCAACACAGCTGATCAAATTGACAGAGGCAGGTTATTTAATTTAATTTAAATACATACATGTGGTTAACATTGGCGAATTTTCTCGGAAAAAAACTGCCTCGATGGTCTAATGGCTATCGTCTCTCTCAGCGCGAGGTCTCGGGTTTGATGCCCGGGTCGGGCAAAGTGTTATTTGTAAACTTTCCTTTAGGATATTCACAATAGCAGCATGGAGTTGGAATTGTGCCCGGTGGATGGCTATAGGCTCACCCCCTGTCCCATGGGATCTAAACATAACAGGTAAAATGTGGGTGTTGTACACCTCTGCCACACCCTTCGGGGTAATATAGCCGAGATGTTATTTGTGCCAATGTTAACATTGGTGAAATTTCAAACAAAGATACTCAACACTGAAAAAATTTATTAATTTCATGTTTCCTTTCCATGTTTCGTCGACAGTTGACTAAACTTCTTCAGTGAAGCTTATTTATCGTGATCAATTTATGATACCATTAATTTATTCACAGATTCTTCAATGGGGTAGAGAAGCAAGTCTATGATGAATTATTGGCACCAATCGTGGTCAAGCGAGGTAGACAACCGCCACCATACTCTGAAGTTAAATTTAATGCTTCGCTGGTGTTGGCTAATTCACACGTATCTTTGGGCCAATCTATTGCTCTCCCCCAGAATTATAAGCCTATTGCAGGATACCATATTGATGAAAAAGTAAAGCCTCTACCAGAGGTAGGTGATTTTTGCCATTTTCTTTATTTAACAAGTATAAGGATACCAAAGTACCTACTAACTTTCCTACTAATTTTTAAAAATTGTAAGCATCTTTGTCTGTTTTATTGTCTAAATGTAAGTCTAATTGGTATTCTTAAGGTCAATGCAGTAAATACAATCAAATCAATACCCTGAGAGTACTGACATCTACCATACCTTACTACCAGCTTCCACCCGCGTAATACGTCGACAAAATAGCCTAATATATATTGTACTAGCTGACCCGTGCCCACTTCGTTGGGCATAATGTTCAAAAATATATATCTTTCATAGTTAAGGCAGCGTTCGTAAGAAATAAATTAATATCTACACGAAACAAACTTAATACCTACCTATAACCTAAATTAATATCTACATGAAACTAACTTAATACCTACCTATAACCTAAATTAATATCTACACAAAACAAACTTAATACCTACCTATACCCTAAATTAATATCTACATGAAACTAACTTAATACTTATAACCTAATTTAATATCTAGTATATTGTATTTGACATCTAATGTCAAACTACGCCTGTCCATCCAACCTGAGACCAATAATAATTGGAACTAACATAATAATATGTATCAAGCTGATCATCTGTGAAAATTGTAACCTAAATCGACTCGGAAGTTTTTGCTTGAAAGAATAACAAACATACCTTCGCAAGCTATCGCATTTATAATATTAGCAGGAAGTAGGATAATAATATATTGAATATTGCCAATGTAACAATTTCAGGACTTGAAAAAAATAATGGACAATTCTAAGAACGGAGTGATATACTTCAGCATGGGCACAAGCTTAAAAAGTAAAGATATACCGGCACAAATAAAAACTGATCTCTTGAAGATGTTTGGTGAACTAAAACAAACTGTGTTGTGGAAATTCGAAGAGGACCTCCCAAATAAACCTCAAAATGTTCACATCCTGAAATGGGCGCCACAGCCAGGTATTCTTGGTGAGTATTCATAATATCATGTCACAATTCGCAATCCTCTTATATCAAAACCAAATAAGGTAAACTTAGGAATGAAAGGTAATAAGCTGGATTTTGGTAAATACCTTTATTAAAGCATCTCAAAGATCTTATTAAATCTAGTGCCTGAGTCGTAAGGTCAAAGGTCCAAAAATCAGTTTTTTGCGTTTATTTATATCAGTTTCTATTGCTCCGACGATGTTAACATCTACTAAAAAAATTTAGAATACAAAATCATAATCCTGTAGACTTCTATTATTAACATGCCACATCAACCCGAGGTAGTGTTATTTTATAGCAAATAATTTAGCAAAAGATATAATAATAAAATGTAAAAAAAAAAAAATTATCGTAAATAGCGATTTTCGTATATTCGATATCCATTACAAATTATATTATTGTTATGTATTTTCTTACTTAAAATTTCTTTAAATATGTCACTAATTATTATACATAAATTTCAGCACATCCAAACACAGTTCTTTTCATCACCCACGGTGGTCTTTTGTCAACTACAGAAACTATTTACTTTGGAGTACCAATCATTGGTATACCAGTATTTGGAGACCAGTTTCTTAATGTTGCCAAAGCAGTTAATAAAGGTTATGCTTTAAAAGTAGATCTTTCTTATACGATGACCGGAGATCTTAAAGCAGCTATTGAAGAATCGACGAGTAATCCCAAGTATGTATCCTTTGAAGAAACTAAATCTTTTGATACTGCAGTTGATGCTGAAAATTTCCAGATATATTTCATGACAGTATTATAATAACCTAGGAAACGAGACATACAACGGTACAGAAATCCCTATAGATATCTTAATCAAATTATGAAATACGGGTGTTACTCACGTATTATTTGTTTTTTTAGTTGACCGCGGTTTCACCTATACATTTAGGCATTTTTAAGAGAGTGCGTCGCGACACCGGTCTTGTCGGTGTGCATGTTTATGTGTGCGTGCCGTTTCGCACGTTTGTAGGCAGTTTCCGTACTGTTTCTATATATTTATACTGTGTCTGAGACGCATTTAGACTTGTTTTTAACACCCGTATTTCATAATCTGAATAATGTTACAAACTCACGTCTGTTTCAATTTAAAAAAAATGTCTTATTTTTTATATCTTATAGCGTTTAGGTTTAGGTATAGAAATATATAGGCGTAGAAAATTAATACTATTTGTACTGCTAAGTCCTTAAAAATTATATCATTTTACCGATTAAAAAATTCTAGTAACCTACAAACACAAATGTAGTAAAGGTAAAATATAATAATATTAATATAGCTATTCTATGAAAGACTAAAATGTATCGTAGGCAGTTTTCTTTTTGAGTAATTCAATAATTTTTTTTTATTAAAGGTATACGGAAGTAGTGAAAAAGCTGTCATTTGTGTTTCACGATCGTCCAACCACACCAAGCAAAGAACTGCAGCACTGGGTCAGACACGTCATTGAAACTGGTGGCGCCCCGCATCTCCGCTCGCCGGCGCTCTCCGTGCCTTTCTATCAAAAGCTTTACTTAGATCTACTTGCTATAATTCTAGTCACTTTGTTTGTATTCATCAAATTGCTGAAATGTTGTATAAGTAGTTTGCAGAGAAAGACTGATACTAATAAGAAGAATAATTAAGTACCTAAATATAACAAATAATGGTATTTCTATGTATAATAAATATGTATTTACAAAAAAAAGTATATATGTATTAGTATTCGTTTTTCTAGTATCCATAGTACAAGCTCTGCTTAGTTTGGGACTATATGGCGTTGTGTGTATGTTTGATATCATAATATATAGTATTTGATCGTTGTCTCTTCACACTCCCATACCGGTGAGGATTCGATCCACTAGTTGGTTCACCTCGTTTCTAGTTTCTAGCTTTTCTAGCGTCTAGCTAGTTATGTCGGATATGTTTATGATATGATTATGTCGCTACTAATATAACTGAGTAAAATTAACATTACGCAACTTGTTGCATGAAATAAAGCATGTAAGTTAAAATGTATGTCAATTGTTATCGATCGTGTAAACATTATCAAACAGTGAATTCCTCATTTATCTATAAAAAATGCATACTGCAAAAATAGGAATCCTAATCTGCTAGATAATAATAGATATAGAATCAGATGATAGTTTTGTAAACATGTTTATTTCTATTCGTGCGTAGTGTAAACCAACGCATTGCTAATGGTTGCTAATTGTTTTGATTATTTTGTCATTGTTTAAGTGTGAGAAATAAGGTAAGAACAAGCTTGCGTATTGGACAAATAGAAAAATCATTTTTCGTAAATGTGGTACTGTATTTTGTTAGACTAGTAGGTATGTAACTAATATGATCTAATTTGATATTGGACTCAATTATTGAACGACACGATGAAATACATCCAACACTAGTTGCGAATGTGGATCGGCCACCCAAAATATGGCCCATTTGTTGTACCATAAAAGACCTTATGCAGGCCAACCAAAAAGGTCTCCTAGTCGCATCCTATTGGTCTTAAACCATATAGATGGAAGATATTTTTTTATTATAGTGATTGACACGATAAGAAGAAGAAGAAGATGATGAAAGAACACATTTCAGTCCTTGCTAAGGAATTTTATGGGCGACTAGGTTTGCCAGTGACTTCTAAGCAAGTACTAAAACTTCTGTACAGCACTCTTATTTATTTATTTATTTATTGGATCACCAAAAAGAAATACACTAGACATTAATAATAATTACATACACAATATTCAAGTTATGTGTTTCCTTAATTAGAGGAGCCCACAGCGTCTACATCAGTGGTTCCCAATTAGTGGTACGCGTACCCCCAGGGGTACGCGAGACTGCATCAAGGGGTACGCGCAGCAATCTCTAAACTAAAATCCTTAAATAAAAAAAAATCAATATACCCACATTGACAGATAAAGAATCTCTATTTCTATTTCTACAACTGCCAAAAAAATATTCTATTTAATTAAACGGCAGTAGCCGGTAAGTAAATCGCATGCATCAAGCGCTTTGGCCCGCGGCGGCGGCGATTGACCCGTGTTTCCCGCGACTCCCGCGCCTCGCGTCGCCCGATCGTGGCCGCTACCGCTGCCGCCTATTTGCTCGTCATTGTCAATCATTTAGTTTGGCTTATGTCGCGTAAGCGTGTCGCTGTGCTTGTGTTATCGGTTTTAAGGGTAAAAACGGTTTTTCTCGATTTCCGGCAAAACTAAAAGTCCTATGGAAAAAAGTCGAATGACAAAGTTGTTGGTAATAAAAAGCTCAAAACTTTTGTATTTGCACTTTTTTCATATAACCTCAAAATTTATGTGAAAAATTCAAAAAACTAAGTTTTTGGTTTTTTATTTTTATCTTTCACAAACAATTTTTTTTCACGAAATTTGGTGAAAACTTAGCCATACTTACTGCCAGCCATAGCTAGACGAACCTTAATTGGTTTTAGCGCCATCTATGTGATGTGATGAGTCACTTATTCACATACAGTAAGTTTGAATTAAGATCAAAACTATTACTGTCGAGAGATGACGCTTTTTTTTTATCAAATACTTGTAATATTTTAAAGCAAATTTTAGCTTTGCTATGCCTTTTTGTATTTTATTTTTGTAGTAATTTAAAGTAGAGATTTCAACGAACAGAAAACATACCAATTTTTTGAAAAAAGCTGATATTTTGACGGGTGAATTTTCGATCGAAAATTAGGGTGCTTTTTTGATATTCATTCAAAAATATCCTATCCTATCCTATCCTATCCTATGGAAAAAAGTCGAATGGCAAAGTTGTTGATAGTAAAAAGATCTAAAACTTTTGTATTTACACTTTTTTCATATAAACTCAAAATTTATGTGAAAAATTCAAAAAACCAAGTTTTTGGTTTTTTATTTTTATCTTTCACAAACAATTTTTTTTTCACCAAATTCGGTGAAAACTTACTTTTTTATGTCCCAAATACGCTGTAATTTATTTGATTAGAAATATTTATTTTTTTCACCTTACTTTGAATTAATATCGAAAAAGCACCCTAATTTTCGATCGAAAATTCACCCGTCAAAATATCAGCTTTTTTCAAAAAGTTGGTAAGTTTTCTGTTCGTTGAAATCTCTACTTTACGATGGTGAAAAAAAATATATGTTACTATAGTAAATCTTCACAGAAAATGCAAAACAAAAATCTAAAAAAATATAAATATATAATTAATATATACAATTTTATAGTAATTTAAAGTGGAGATTTCAACGAACAGAAAACATACCAACTTTTTGAAAAAAGCTGATATTTTGACGGGTGAATTTTCGATCGAAAATTAGGGTGCTTTTTCGATATTAATTCAAAGTAAGGTGAAAAAAAGAAATATTTCTAATCAAATAAATTACAGCGTATTTGGGACATAAAAAGGTAAGTTTTCACCAAATTTGGTGGAAAAAAAATTGTTTGTGAAAGATAAAAATAAAAAACCAAAAACTTGGTTTTTTGAATTTTTCACATAAATTTTGAGGTTATATGAAAAAAGTGTAAATACAAAAGTTTTAGATCTTTTATTATCAACAACTTTGCCATTCGACTTTTTTCCACAGGACTTTTAGTTTTTCCGGAAATCGAAAAAAAAAAGTTTTTTACCCAAAACCAAACCCCCCATCCCCTTCCTGACCTCAGATCGCCCGTAAATTATTTTCCCTTTCATTTTTATAATATTCTCCTTTTTTTCAAATGGGTTTCATCCTACTATATTTTTTTTTGGTTTTACAAATTATCGACCCTGGTCTATAAAGGGGTACGCAAGTTGGAGGTCTTTCTTAAAGGGGTACGTAGAAAAAACTAATTGGGAACCACTGGTCTACATTAATAAGAACAGAAATTTAAAATTAATAAATACTAAAATACATGAAAAAACAGACAAACTGAAATAGAAATTAAAATTAAAATGTATAACTAAAATAAGTATTTAATTAAAAAAGTCATAAACAGATTGCATTCCATAAAAAATAAACATTAAAAATAGTAATATAAAATAATAATAATAATTTAATTTAATAATTGAAGGTAATATTTTAAATATAAAATGAAATGATTTCGGAGCATATAAAACATATATTTTTTTGTTTAAGTTGTCTTTTGTTCGAAGTAAGGTAGAAATAAGTTCGTGCGTGTGGAATCCTTTTCCTTCTCTAAAGCGCAAAAGACGTTTAGAAGGTATATAAACAAATCTTAAAATGGTTTCAACCCAAGACTGACACCTTTAAAGTCTGAAAGTTTAGGGGTATTTGTTTGGGTTGGAACTGTACTAAGTATCCGCCAATGGTGGGGGATAAAATCTATCATCACCAAGGTCGACATATCCGAACATTACGCTGCATACTACGAATGACGTATCTTTTTTTACAACATTTTTTTTATATCTCCCGAAGCCATTACGACCCAAATTCCATATTTGGTAATCGTTTTAACCTCTATGCACAAGCAGATAAAATTTCAGCTTTCATAAAATGGTGTCAGCCGAACTACTGGTTCTGTATCCGAAGTTCAATGTTTTTTAATGTCTTGTTTTCAATTACCATCATTCTCCTTATCTTATCTAAATAATTAACCAAAAATAGTACATTAGCTCTTTACATTTTTAACATATATGTACATTATTTTTACCCGACTGCGTCAGAAGGAGGGTTATGTTTTTCGAGCGTATGTATGTATGTATGTCTATTTCTTTGTACCACCCTACAGCCCAAACGGCTAGACGGATTTTGACATATGAGGTGTCGTTGAATTCGTCGAAACAGTGATAGTGACATAGGCTATATTAATTTTCAAAATGGCGCCGGCAAATAAAAAAAAAAAGGGGGGGAGGTATGGATTTTCTTTTGATCATAGTAATATGAGTATCAAATAAAAGGCCATGAAAAGACCATTTCAAAAATATATACTTCTTATCACATTTATATTACTGATTAAACACAATTTACCAATTTATGAATCGGCACGCTCACGCGCCCGAAGTGGGTGGAAGTTAGTTTGTATGTTCGCTCACGCTAATCTTGGAAACTGCCGGTCGAATTTGAATAATTGTTTTTGCATTTGATAGTTTAACTTACGATTAAGGCTCATTGATCTCAAAAAGATTTGATTTCTACAAAATAATAGATATAAAAAAACATGTCGGTTAAAAGAACTAAAAAGAGTGAAATAAAAAAAATTTATTAAAAAACAAAAAACCCGACTGCTTAAAAAAAAGAACTGAAAAGATAAAAACAAGTTTAGCATTATCTACATTAAACTCATTAACAACAAATGAAATATGTCAAACTAAATTCTTTATGATGTTGCAGGCGGTGACAAACGAAGTTATATAGTAGTAACAAAGTATTGTTTGTCCCCGCCTGCAACATCATAAAGAATTTAGTTTGACATATTTCATTTGTTGTTAATGAGTTTAATGTAGATAATGCTAAACTTGTTTTTATCTTTTCAGTTCTTTTTTTTAAGCAGTCGGGTTTTTTGTTTTTTTAATAATTATTTTTTCACTTTAAATTAATGTTAGTGCTTGATATAATGTTAGTACATAGACTTAACGTTATATATTTTGCATACCGATTATTCAGTGAAACGAATTGCGTCCTCTTGTTTAATTGTACCACGTTTTTGTTACCATATTTTTGGCTAATAAATGTTTCTTCTCGCTTTCTTCTTCTACTGTTTCCTTACTTGTTTTAGGTATTTTCCGAAATAGGTCATAATAGGATATGCGATGAAGTTTTATCTGGTGTATCTTGGTGTTTTGTTCTCATGGTGCGAGGGTTACAAGATATTAGTGGTGTTTCCCATGCCTACTAGGAGTCATGGCATTCTGGGCGATGGAATAGTCAGACATCTGCTAAATGATGGCCATCAAGTAAGTGGTTTTATTAAGTAGGTAAACATTAAAGTATCAGTTTTAAAAGCAGTAAAGAAATAAGACCAAAAAAACCATATCTATGGGTACTTTGGCTAAATTTAAAAAGGTCCTTTATTCGACTTAGATTTTACATTAAGACTTCGAAAGTCTAACTTCAATGTTTCTATGTTATTCCACTTCTACTATCTAGACTAAAATCTATTTTGAAAGTTAATCCGCATTAGAGTTCTCCAACTACTCAACTTAGATTTACGTTAGACATATTTTAGCCTGTGTCTATAACGTCCAAACTTTATTTAAAAATCTTTCATGCAATTTAAGTAGGAATTGTTCAAACTAACCAGAGCTCCTCTCCTAATTAGTGTTTTAAAGTAATGGTTCGAACATGTCGACACGTATTAAAGTTGAAGCCTTAGTTCTGGCCAAAGTCGCCGACCCAGTTCCAAACTTACTCGTAGGTCCAAACTGAAACATAATTATGGTATTTGATATTATAATACTAAAATTGTCGATAGCTGACAACTAGTTATTAATTCTCGGTTACTTCACCTCGTCTCCAAAATTTCTCAATTTCTCATCTTTATGTATAAATTAATTTACTTAATTTTAGGTGACATACTTCTCAGCGTTCTCGTACAAGAATGGTACTAATAATCTTCGTGTTATCAATGTCAGCCCGACAACGCAACCCATACCAGGTGTGAATAGTTTTACTTCAAGTAATATCATCCTACTGTTCTTATCCCAATTACTTGGGGGTTATCTTTATGTAATATAAGCCGATAAATTACCAGCTATTAGATATTTCGATATTTTCTCGTTAATACTGCTAAAGATCTATAAAGCGCCGAATTCTTGGGATATGGAGAAATTATTACATCGAATCTCATAACATGCAAGTAGAAAGAAGAAAAAGCAATTGCGTGTGAACCACAAGATCAAATCAATTTCAGTATGACGTGTTAGGAATATGCAAAATAGGGAAACAAGAACTTGAAAATCAAGAAGAGAGATTTGCGCAGAAAGAAAAGTGAAAATTATCTCGCTAGGGATTGTAAAGCTCTCTTGAGAAAAACAGGCGTTTACGTTAATACTCATATCGTTTCGTTACACAGAGGACATGATGTCAATAGAATTAATAATGAACAAGAAGACCAACCGAGTCGAAGATCATGGGATGTTGATATCTATAATAACAGAATTGTTCAAGTCCACTATTGAGAACACAGACGTTCAAACTATCCTGAACGATCCCAAGGAACAGTTTGATGCCGTGATTGCTGAATGGATTTTCAGTGAGCTGCCAGTGGGGTATGTTATTTGAATATATATATATATATATATGTTTTTAATAATTTTATGTAACGTATTCAACGAGCCATGTACTTACTGGTGCGATTGTCAGGTCATTCAGCTCTATGGATTTCGATGTCCTTTGAATACCAAATTCACACAACGTCATCTAGTCCCAAACTAAGCTGAGCTTGTACTATGGATACTAGAATAACGGATACTAGTAAATATATACTTTTTCTTTTGTATATACATACTTATTTTACACAGAAACACCCAGGCCTAGATAAACGCCCATGTTCATACACACAAAGATTTCTCTTGAGCGGCAATCGAACCCGCGACCTGTACGTAGCAGGCAGTTTCATTTTCGACTCCGCTATCCGGTCGTATTAAAGCGACAAGTCGCTTACGACTGGTCGTCCGATTCCTATTTATTAATTAAAAATTAATGTAAATTTCTAATTTTTCATCAAGTACCTACAAAACGCATTAGAGTTCATTCAAGTAAAATAATTAACTTCAATCAACGTCTGAACCATAGAAATCTTAATAATAAGGCAATAGAAATGTCAAAGACGCGTGACCTTGTCGCCGCGCATCTGTCAAGTCAAACACAAGTGCGAGTTGAGGAATTGTCGTCTTAATGTCATCGCAAAAAGAATAATTTTGTTTGCAGGAATACAAGCACATTTGTCTAATCGAACATAAGTGCGAGTTGAGGAATTGTCGTCTTAATGTCATCGCCAAAAAGAATAATTTTGTTTGCAGGAATACAAAAAGTGGTATTTGAAAACCGGCGACATGCGTCCCAGTGTTAAAAGATAGTCGATAGCATTTCTATTGACTAGTTATTAAGATTTCTATGGTCTGAACACAACTGCACCTCAGATTAAATACAAGAATGAACCTGTAGCTGAAGTGCGTTTCACTAAATTCCTTGGTGTTACGGTGGATAATCAATTGAAATGGAAAAATCATATTGAAGTTCTTTGTTAAAGAATAAATAAATCAGTGTATGCTCTACATGAACTTAAACATATCTCAAATGCTAATACCTTGCTAACAGCGTATCATGGTTTAGTTGCATCAGTCTTGAGGTATGGTGTAATTTTTTGAGGGAACTCGACTGATGTTGACTTAATTTTTAAAGCACAAAAACGATGCATAAGGGCTATGTTTGGGCTCCAAACAACGGAATCTTGTAAGCCAATTTTCAAGTATAGTAAAATTTTAACTCTCTCAAGTCTGTACATTTATGAGGTCTCAATATTTGTCAAGACTAATCTAAATTTATTTACGTTAGCCTCCGACGTAAATAATAGGCGACAACGCGATCCATTTCGCCTCTGCATGCGAAGGACTTGTACCACTTTGATGCACAAAAGTGTTTTTCACATGGCCCCTGTAATATTCAATAAATTGCCTCAAGAAATCATATTGTTCTCTTTAAAAAACATCTTAGGACGATTTTGGTAGAAAAATGCTACTATACCCTAAACGAATTTTTAAATGACAAAATTAATTTTATACCTCACAGTGTGTGTCATCGAGTGGTAGGACAATTTTAGTAACTATTTTGTATTATTGTATTGTATGATTGTAATAGCTGAAAATGATAATGTTCGCAGGAGTGACATTGAAATAATTTAAAAATCTTTATAAATTACTACTATTTTATTTAATGCTACTCGACATTCTATTAATTAATTTAATCGACATTATTACATATTATCTTATTGAATTTTTAAAGCAATATCTAGGTAATTATTTCATTGACAGCCCTGATTTTAATTTTAATTTTATTTTAATTCTATTTTTATTTTTATTTAAATGATTGTAGCAATAATATATTTTTTGCATGCCTTACGGCAGGATCACTTGAGACATGTATATTAAATAACACCATTGTAACAGTGTTTTCTGCAAAATAAATGATTTGATTTGATTTGATTTGAAAGACCGAATAAGTCCATTGTCCAAGACATATTTTATTATTAAATAAATATCCAAATATCAATATTAGTTATGATTTTGCTTTTGTAACAGTTTTGCAGCAGTTTTTAACTGCCCACTTTTATGGTTTTCATCCGTGGACGTTCATTGGATGATCCTGCGGTTGATAGACCAGCCTTCAAACCCGGCATATTCTGCAGACTACATGCATACTATTATACCGCCGTTTGATGTTTGGCAACGGGCAGTAGAGTTATACACGCAACTTAAAGTGCAACTCTTGCGATTTATGTAAGTATCGAGTACAATTTTAATCATATTTTTTAAGTCTAATCTTTTAGGGCTTCAATGACAAATTTTGAATGTCTGTAGTAGATATAGTTAGGTAGATATGGTATCTATAAGTAGCGACCTCACTTATAGTTCATACTAGCGACCCGCCCCGGCTTCGCACGGGTACAATGCTGATACTAAATACACTACAGAAAAACTGTGAACGTTGTATATAAAAACACAGCGGCCCGCTCCGGATTTGCACGGGTATATAATATATAGCCTATGTCACTCACTGAAAAAATGATTAAAATCGATCCAGTAGTTTGATTTATTCATTACTGCCCGTGGCCCGCACGCGTTAAATTTGGAGTAAAACAATTCCCCCTTTCTATGCATGTATTATACATAAAAACCTTCCTCTTGAATCACTCTATCTATTGAAAAAAACCGCATCAAAATCCGTTGCGTAGTTTTAAAGATTTAAGCGCACATAGGGACAGAAAAGGCGACTTTGTTTTATACTATGTAGTGATGACAGTACCTAAGGGTATGGACTAAAGGTACGTCAGTATTCTTTCTTCTTCTGGCTTAAGTGCCTGTGAACGTAAACATGAACTTAAAAGTCTCTATTGTAAAACTTAAAGATAAAATGAAACTAATTGCAAAAAACGAAAAACTCCATTTAAAATAGTCGAATCAACTATTAAAAGACCAATTATTTTGTATTTTATATTCATCATCATCATCAGCCTGTAGCAGTCAACTGCTGGACATAGGCCTCTCCCAAGGTAGGCTCTCATTTATTTTATATTAAAAAAGATATTTTATTAGTTGTGAAATAAATGTAAAATTAATTAGCGTAAGAAATAAAGGTCTTACAATTATTTTATTATTGTAAAACTTAAATAAAGCCTTCTTTTCCAGTAATTTAAGTGTTTAATCACAATCACACAACAAATCCTATTGACCAATACTAATCCTCCTACAGCTAGCTAGTTCATAATTCAACTGTAGCACTTTATTTTTATAACAATCATATCTCAACAGGTATTTTGACGGTTTAGAGGGAAAATATTACGATGACTTATTGGCACCAGTGATAGCCAAGCGTGGTAGGCAGCCTCCATCATTCTTTGACGTCCAGTACAACGCTTCTCTGGTGCTCGGCAATTCGCACGAGTCACTCGGACAAGCCATCAGACATCCAGCCAACTATAAACCTATTGCCGGATACCATGTTCAAGAGAATGAGGCGTTACCTAATGTATATTTTGTATTTATCTTGCTTTACTTTAGTTTGATCATGGTACCTAATGTACCTATGTGTGCTACAGCCTGTTGAGGTCATGCCAACTACAAAAGCACCTCTCTGCGCGGACATTAGGTTTATCGCCAATGATTTGTAAAGTTCTTGCAGGATCGATAACTCTTTAGCTTAAGCACCTCAGTATTGCAACATGCTTGTTTGCCACCTTGGGATTGTTTATAATGCAGGCTAAACGCGAGGATTGGATGGTGTCTCTTTCCAGAGAGAGACCTATTTATACTTAAACTTAATACTGTACGTAATTTTCAGGACCTAAAAACCATAATGGACAACGCTAAGAACGAGTGATATATCTCAGCATGGGATCAAACTTGAAAAGTAAGAATATGCCAAAGAAACTCAAAGGTGATCTCTTAAAGATGTTTGCTGGACTTAAACAAACGGTCCTGTGGAAATTCGAGGATGACTTAACAAATATTCCTAGCAACGTCTATGTTATAAAGTGGGCTCCACAAACGAGCATACTGGGTAAGTATCAAATGTAGGTGATGGAATATCAATGGCATCGAACTTGGACAAACGACCTTTTTTCAGGAGGGTCAATAAAGGCTATGCAACGGATGAATGATAACGACAAATTTTCAATTCAATTGCCACAAACTCATAAACCGTATAGGAAGATTCGATATTCTTGATGAGACTAGTTGCAAAGCTTTCGAACATAGACAACCCGTAACGACAGCCTCATGGATCTTCAGAAATCGCCGCCGGGGAGCAAGGGCTGACACCGACCACTAACGTGCTTTCTGTGAGTATAGAAGAATCTCTTTGTGTATTGAATATTCAGTTACTTTTAGCTACAGTACAACGTAGATACCCGTTCATCAACCTATCCATAAGGCTATTACTTAGACGAGAGCTTTTTAACGCTGTTCTATTTCTGATTCCAGCTCATCCCAATACTGTTCTCTTCATCACTCATTGTGGTCTTCTATCAGCTACAGAAACACTACATTTTGGAGTACCCATCGTTGGTATACCCGTGTTTGGCGATCAGTTCGTTAACACCGACAGAGCCGTGAAAAAAGGATATGGGTTGAGGGTAGATCTTTCTTATAATATGGCCGCAGAATTGAAGTTAGCTATTGAGGAAATTACTTCCAATACAAGGTATACACGATGTTTTTTTTCTGACGTAGGTAACTATAATGATAAGCTAAGCACTTAAAACTATAAAAACAAAACATGCCTGATATGAAATAAAAATGCTCTTCTTTTGTTCAATAGATATGCTAAGAAAGCCAAGGACTGGTCAGTGATCTACCACGATCGACCTACAGCTCCTGGCAAAGAACTGCAGCACTGGGTCAGACACGTCATTGAAACTGGTGGAGCCCCGCACCTCCGCTCTCCGGCGCTCTGCGTGCCTTTCTATCAAAAGCTTTACTTAGATCTAATTGCATTCTTCTTAGTTATTCTGTTTATATTTATAGGGCTGTTAAAATGTATCTGGAGCGTGTTAAGCTAAGTGACAATTAGAATAACAAGGTTTATGAAGTTAAATTAAAGTTTAAACATATAAAACATTATTTTATTTTGTTAAAAAGTTATGTGTAGGTCATTATTAAAATTATATCTTAAGTAGAGTTATTGTACAGAATTTCATGTCATAAAGAATGTTTTTTCTCTAGAATTACTTACGCTAGTTAAATGTGAACGCGACGAACTATATTATTTAAAAATGCGTAAAATTACAAAAACCTTTTTAGGGTTCCGTAGTACCTACAAGGAACCCTTGTAGTTTCGCCATGTCCGTCTGTCCGTCCGTCTGTCCGAGGCATAGCGACGAAACCGTTAATGCTAGAAAACTGAAATTTTGCATAAACATGTATGTTAACTATACAAAGAAAGTCGTAGAATAAAATTTGGAAAAATATTTTTTTTTCGGGTAGCTCCCCTACATGTAAAGTAGGAATGTTTTTTTTTTGTCGCCTACCGCATAGTGTGGGGTATTGTTAGATAGGACTTTTAAAAACGTTCAGGGGTTGCTAAGACAGTTTTTTGATTTAGAGATCCGTTTGCGAGATAATTAACTTTAAAGAGCAAATTTTTGTTCGAGTAGGGCGTCCCCCCCCCCTCTAAAAGCTAAACTACTGGATCCTAAAATCTGAAAAAAATTGTGTCGGTAGTACATGTAATGAACTTTAAAGGAAAACTATAGCGGATAAGTTCACTTCATTAGTTCAAGAGGAATAGGGGTCCGAAATGTCAGATGCAGTTACTCAGAATATTTCGTTCAAAATTCTTGAAACATAAATAAACATACATAATATATAAAATCACGCCTTTATCCCACGGGGGTAGGCAAAGACGATGGAACGCCATGTGCTTCGCTCCTTACATAGGTACTTCTTTCGCTTCCTCAACATTCATACATCTCGTCATACGTGCTAGCTGGTTTTTCAAATTAATTCGTGCAAATTACAAAAACCTTTGAAAGTAATGACTTGTATGAAGATGTTACTTGTTTAATACAGATAGTAAATCCCTTTTAAGTCGAAATATGTTGTTACGACTAGCTACGGAAAACTACTGCGCGTGGCCCGACACGCACTTGGCAGGTTTTTTTTATATTTTATATGAAATCGATTAAAATAAGAAAAAGTATAAAATACCTACATAGTATAATGCAAGTAACTTCACGTAACCAACAAAATTATTTTCATTAGTAAAATTAGCTTAAATAACTATTGTGGCTTGTAATACGGATGAGATATTAAATTTAATGTTAGACTGAATATATTGTGTGTACCAAAATATATTGTGGCTTCAAAATGGCCAATTAGTAAAATGTTTCGCGGTTTTCATTGTAAGTATTTATTGACCATATTTTGACATAGTGGTAAAGTAATGTTTAACCACTGTAATATAATTTGGTAAAAGGCTAAAATATAGGCTTTATCTATGCAGAAATAGTGGTTTATCTTTGGTGGTTTAAAAGCTATACAAGAGCAGTATTTATTATTGAAGATTTAAATATTCAATTTTGAATTTTTTAACGGTTTTTGTTACATTATCTTTTAATATCATTTTTATTTTTTTTACCTTATTTTAAAAACAAAAACCTGACTGTTTAATAATTATGAATTAATAATGGAACGTAGTAAAAAAGTAATGTTTGTCCCCGCCTGCTATGTTATTTTTATCTTTTTAGTTAATTAATTTAAGCAGTCGTGTTATATAATAATTATTCATACTTTAAGTAGGTACTTTTTTTACAATGTGTGTTAAATCAACAATATAAAAGTGATAGAATATATATATTTTTGGTATTTTTATGATCTTTCATTTTAAACCCATATTACCTACTAAGGTAAGAAAAATTCAATCCCTCTCCCTCCAGTTTTTTCATCTGCGTGCGGGCGCCAATTTAAACATAAGTATTATTATTACCTTTGTCACTACCATTATTTTGATAAATACACTTAATTTATCAAAATTCGTCCATCTGTTTGGGCTGTAGGGCGTGCCAAAGAAATGGGCATAGGTACATACATACACACATACGCTTGAAAAACATAACCCTCTTTCTGACGCAGTCGGATAAATACTGGGACTGCCTGGTTTTTTGTTTGAGGAGTTGGGAAAATATTTATCAATACAATTACCTACTATCTAAATGAAAATTAAGCTGTGTCGGGATTCGCAAGTAGTTTAAAAATGCACTTTGTGTTACCTATTTTTAAATAACGAATCTGAGCGTCATCAGCTGACTAGTTGTTTTATCAAGATCGATTTATGTGGTAGTTGAGTTCCGAAAACAACGGAAAATAATAAAAATTTTCTCGTAACTTATATTGAAACAGCGGCTTATTCATAACACCCACTGGGCCTAGCCTAAATCACGGTAGGGTCAACACAACAATACAACTTTATCAAACTTTCAGCTACTGAAACCCTCCAAACTTATTAAAACTTATCGCTATCTATCCAAAGTAATTAATTTTGGGAAGCCTATCCATCATACCGAGTACATAGATATAACCCTTAATTAAAAAATTGGTTTGAGTGCTGGCCATTTATAAAGCGTTGCCAATGTATGAAAAAACTAAAGGTTGTTGTTCATCGGGGAAAGCATAAACACGTGAAAATTCGCCAATAAAACGTCCCGGCTGTCGAAATGAAGGCATTTATCGTGCTCTGCAGTATAATTGCCGTAGTTTATTGCAAAACTTTGACGTCGCATTCTAGGCAGTATGCCTATGGGAGTAAGTCGTTTTTTGTTTTTTTTTTTATATTTGTCACTTTGTTGTTTTTGCCGCGTAAATTTTTGAACAACGTTCAACATTATTTAGACTATGTAACTGTTAAATTTATAGTTACTTATTTAAAGTATAATTATGTATAATGTCCATCCTAAGGTTGCCTGGAAGAAATCGCTTTAAGCGATAAGGCCGCCCTTTGTACATTTTTCTGTTACTTTCCTTTTGTGTTAACTACCTCTTAAGTTTTTCCATGTGAAATTATGTACAAATAAAGTATTTTCTATCTATCTATCTATTTTTCATCGAGTCAATACAATTCTATTAGAATAATCTTTTCCAAAGTTATGTATGATATAGGTAGGTAACTTGATTTCCGACCAAAACTTGTTAACATGATCAATTTACGGTGGGTTCAATTCCAGTCAAAAGATGTGTCAACATGTGGGACGAAGGATGCATCAACGGCCAGCTTGGTGGAGCAGGTAATAACTTTTATTTTATATTCTCCATTCTTATTCTTTCTTAACTCTTATGCTACTTCCAAAATTAATCAAATTCTTGCCGCAATGTTATAGATAAAATAACATCACGCCTATATTACCCAAAAGGGTGTGGCAGCAGTGCCCGATTAGCCCTAGAGCAAGCTACGGGCCCCGCGAATTGGAGCGCCCCACGCCTGTCTGACCGTAAAAATAATAAAATTTAAATAGTAGCGTAAAATATCTTGCTTGTAAGAACAAATTTGTGTATGTTTTGTAAATACAGACTTGCCCATACTGACCGATTTAAATGAGCCAGCTTGTAGAGCATGTTTGCTTAATGAACTTGATATGAAAAACGTTATAATATATCTAAATTTGCCCACCTTAAATCAAAAACAGTTGTTATATAATTAATTTTTAATAGTTATGTTTTATATAATACCATAGACTTTAAAACCTAAAGCAGGACAAAGGCCCCATAATATATAAAAATTATTGAAGGGCCCCCTGACAGATTTTGCTACAGGCCCCGCGCTGGTTTAATCTGGCACTGTGTGGCAGAGGTATACAACAACCAAACTTCACCTGTTATGTTTAGGGATAGGGGGATGTTATACATAGGATAAGTAATTTTGCCTTTTGCTTTTTTTCAATGTCCAAGGTAATGATGATGACTACCTGAATGGCGGTTTCAACCCTGGCAAACGATGCGTTAACATGTGGGACGAGGGATGCATCAATGGACAACTCGGAGGAGCTGGTAAGTCCTTATCAATATACTACACGACGCACGTAGGTTTAAATTTCAACTTTTTATCACTTCCAAAATCAATCAAATTCTTGCCGCAATGTTCTAGGATACGTAATTTTGTATTTTATTTCTATTTCAAAGGAAATGATGACGACTACCTGAACGGTGGATTCAACCCTGGCAAACGATGCGTTAACATGTGGGATGAGGGCTGCATTAATGGACAACTCGGAGGAGCTGGTGAGCAAACATGAATAATTAACAGTTTATTCAACGACAACCGGTTAAATTCTAAGTCAAAAGTAGGTTAGCAGCGACGTACCTACGCTTTGAGACCGTTAAATTTTACGATTGCTAACTGCATGGTCTGACAGTGTTCCGTTACAGTTAGCTCATTTCTGTAACAAAATTATCTTAGAACAAAAGTACCTATAGAAAGTAAATCTTATGGGATTCGCTACGACCCGACTAGTGTTGCCAGATCTTCTGGTTTTGCAGATGGTTCCCTGCACGAGACGGTTCGATGCATATTTCTAATAGATAGTAAAGATCAGCCTTCCGAATACCAGCCCAGGCAATTTTTAGGGGAAGCACTATACCTCGACATAAGCAAATAACGGGCAGACATTTCTGTTGGCAATTTCTATTGTCGAGACTCATATCAAGCTTCCTTGTAAGAACTACGGAACCCTAGTATATGAATTAATCACACTTCACACAGCAGTCTTGTACTATACGCAGTACGCGCGATGTTATGTTGTGCATTTGATGATAAATAAATAAATAAATAATAAATATATCACAACGCCATCTAGTCCCAAACTAAGCAGAGCTTGTAATATGGGTACTAGAATAACTGATACTAATACATATATACTTTTCTTTTGTAAATATATACTTATGATACATAGAAAAACCCAGACGAAGACAAATCCCCATGTTCATGCACTCAAAGATTTGTCGTAAGCGGGAATCGAACCCGCGACCTCGGCGTCGCAGGCAGGTACACTACCCACTGCCGAGGGTTCTGTCCCCATGCCCGAGCAGCTGCGAGCTTGGCGCGAGGAGGCCCACCGGACGTTGATGGTCCGGTGGGAGAATCGGCTGGGGGCTCCACGGGCTGGTTTTCGGACCGTGGAGGCGCTCCGGCCGATTCTCGAGGAGTGGGCAGGGCGGCAGCATGGGACTCTCTCCTTCAGGCTAGTGCAGGTATTGACCGGGCATGGTTGCTTCGGGAAGTACCTGCACAGGCTGAAGAGGGAGGCGAGCCCCATGTGCCACCACTGCGACTGCGGTGAGGACTCGGCGCAGCACACTCTCGAGCAGTGTCCTGCTTGGGAGGTGCAGCGCCGGGAACTCACCGCGGTCATAGGGAACGACCTCTCGCTGCCGGCCGTGGTTGCGGCCATGGGCAGCGCGAGGTCGTGGGATGCGGTCGCATCCTTCTGTGAGGACGTCATCTCGCAGGAGGCGGCGGAGCGGATCAGGGAGGACTCACCCCTGGCTGATCCGCTCCGCCGCCGGCGAGCTGGGCGGCGAAGGCGCGCGTACGCCGCGAGCCTAATGCCGCCCTAAGCGAGGCCGCGGGCGGTGGAGGGGGTTTTCCGCCGCTCGCTGATGCCTTCCGCGACGGAGTGACGCCCTGGGTGTGCCCGGGGCGTCGCTACGAGAGGAGGACCTAGAGTCGGGTGCCCAGTCGGAGGTCGGACTGGGCACGGTCGCCGCGGCGAGCCCTGTGGATGTAAGATCGATCCGGGGCTCGCCGACCCACCATCTTTCGGCGACGAGGGCACACCGCGGGGTTTTAGTGGGTATTCTGTGCCGTTTAACATCGTAGGCACGGGAGTCCCACATAGCCACTCTGCCCGTCCCCCCACGGGTACGGTGGTATGCGCAAATGCATTTCCCCGCGAAAAAAAAAAAAAAAAAAAAAAGCTACACTACCCACTCCGCCATCCGATCGTCAATACATTAAGCATTTCTCTTTTCAGGTAACGATGACGACTATCTCAACGGCGGGTTCAACCCCGGGAAACGATCCCTGCACGACCTATTCGTGAAATTACAGAAAACCAAACATCACAATTGATTCACACGTTTATATCTTCAATAGCTGATGCTATTCATCACTTGACTCGCATTTCGGTTACAATTAAAGAAGTTGATAGAAATACCGCTTTTATTTAAACAATAGGAAATTTTGTTTATTTAATAACAAGTCAAGTCAGGTAAATACTATAAAATCTTTATTAAACCCACATAAAGTGTGCTTGACACACGAAATTCTTACATAAACAGTTTATATAAAAATAACTTTGGAACACATCAGTGCTCACTAATTCTAAACTAGGTAGACTAAAATCTATTTACAAATGAATTAGCAACCGTATTTGGACGAAGATGAATGGCAGTAAGGCTAAAAATTGCTTGGCAAGTACTTTACGTCTTATAGTATCCCTACATACAATTTAAAGTGGTCTGTCCAGCACATATAATTTTTTTAGACTACAATATTAAATATTAATAAACTTTAATAACAAGCTTACAATTTGTGTTCACAAATCAGTATTCTTGTCAACTTCCAAATTTATATTAATAAATTTCTTGTGTTAGCAGTGGGTACATATCTGGTGGAATAGGCAAGTTCGGCGCCTTGTCCATTTGGCCATGGCTGCTTAATTTTAACAATTAGACATTGAATTTACAGTTTTCACTATTACAAGTATATAGGTACTTAGTTGTTAAAGAAAACATGGTTGGTAAAGCCTGGAACTGTGGCCAAGAGCCCAGCAAAATTGCTGCCCCCTTTACATTATTAACCAGCCCCCGTTCCCTAGCATCAAGTCCATCGACAGTTTCCATCCTTGCCTCCCAATTTGACTCAACTTTACAATATCCTAAAATAAAGATAATTCACAATACTTTTGTTCATTCAAAATTCTATTGTTTACATTTACATATCGCACACTCAATCAAACACTGAAACCTTACCAAATTATGTTTAATAATAATAATAATAATAAATAATAATAAGTGAATGTGAGGTAAAAACTGCATCCATATAAATTCAAGTTCTCAGTGTTTGCTTGAGTGTGTAATATAATTAACTCTCTGGACATACTTTATAAAACCACCTTAAAGTTAGACTTTATTGTATATTTTCATATTGTCACATGATGCATCGTTTTCTAAATCTACATGACCTAATTCCTGGAGTTGTTAAATTGAACAGTAAAGAATAAATTAGTTATTATTATGTCTTAACACAAGAGTTTCTCCTCCATTACTTGCAGTAATGCATCACAAATAGACTGTTGAAAGAAATATTTCAGTCTTTGGTCTCTTGTGTTAAAAGAATATCATTTAATAACTCGTATTTACACATAATACAAAAAAATACAACTAGAGTGGAAAAATATATCACAAAAGTGGCGATGACAACACAAAGGCAAAATTTGTCAGTATGGTATCCCTAAAGCGGTGGGCAAAGCATTGGAGTAGGTACTTAAGATTAGGGCAATTTGCAATGGCAATACTCAAAGCAAGAATTGTACTTTATAATAAAATAAATACTATAAAAAGACATTTATAAATTAATCAATTAATTTTGTTCTAAAGGCAAAAAGATTTGGAAAAACATTTTTATAATTATATCATGGTGGTCATTTACTTTTCATAAGTATTTTATGATGACTTATTGCTCTCCAGTCAAGACTAATGCCTAGTCCACATAATTATAAGAGCATTATATTGCCATTTAAATCTAATATTCAGTGAGGATATCTCATAATTATTCTACTTTATTGTCATCATAATAATAAAATTGAACAACTCCCATAATGTTATCACAGCACTAAAATTATCAACAAATGTTTGACTTTGTTAGTTTTGTTCATTCTATAATTTCATCATATTAACTTTTGTATACCTTTTTAAATTCCTTGACACTGAGTGTCACACATTCTTTCTCCAAAATGGAACTATTCACATTGTTTGTTTTCATTTATCTACATATAATAACAAATATAAGTACATACTATGAGCTAGATTACTTATAAATATTATAAATTCTTGTCACATAAATTTGTGTCATAATAAGTTACTGGTTACAATCGAAAATAGTTTTACAATTTTACAAAATATAAATTAGTTTTTAAAAGCAATCCATTCCTTTTTATACAACAAACAAAATTCTTTTTCCACATCTTTAATCTCCTACATAAAATGTTGAAGACCCATAAAGTATGGGTAAACGTTTATTCTTATTTTCAGTTTGATTGTCCATGCCAATGTTCCTGAGCATAATGTGGCAATTCCATTGGCATCTTGTTATATCCCATGTTCAAACTTGGCCCAGGATTATTTGAAGTAGGCTTCTGAGCATTGCCTTGTCTAAATTTAGTAGAATACTTGTAAAAATCAGACATTTCAAAAGGCTTAGTCTCTTCTCTATATGGTATACATTTTCCTTGTTCAATAACAGTCAAGTTATTAGGAGATTCCAAAGACACCGCACCTGGAGATAAAACAGGCGGACTGTGTGGTACTTGGTTTGGGCTCTGCATAGCTGAATGGCGACCCGATGAGATCATTATCTCATAAGCCTGTGAATTGCCTATACTAGAGGTTCGCTTCAAGCTTGAACTCTTTTTAAGAAAAGGTGCTTCAGACTTTGTAGGAGAGTCAAGTGAAGTCTCATACCATTGCTTCTCTTTCACTTTCATGTCAGCTTGAGAGAGTGGTGAGAACTTATTCATGCTTCCAGGATCATAGGAGTAAGTAGACTTTGTGCTAACAGGTGTCAATGGATCTGGATAATGTCTCCTCTCATCTCTAACATAATCATCGGTAGAGACTTGTAGCTGCATGTGCATTGGGTTTTTATTTACATTTTGTTCTCGCAACGGCAATGTGTTTGGAACAGGAACTACTCTTTCTATTGGCATATGAGGATGTTCCTGTATATCAGGTTGTGACCGATGCTGGTACACAAGCATTGGTGGTTCATGCTTCATATTCTCTAAATGTAGCTGGTTATAATCACTATGGGAGGTCAAGTGATATGTTTGAGTTCTTTGGAGAGTATTACGACGGACACCTTCAGGACGACGCTTTGACTGTATTGGATGTTGATGAGCTAATCCAGTTAAATGCTGACTTTGTGCTTTCAAGTGTGAAGCATATTGGTATAAGAGTGGAGTATTGCGCATACCATTCTGCACAGGATGAGGTGCTATACTGCCATGAGTGTAATGGGTAGTTATATCTGGGTGGCTGGAACTAAAGTGGGATTCTCTTAACCGAGACACATTATGAGCTTCTGGAGTATTGTTACAGTACATTTTGTTCATGTAATCACTTGTCATGGTATGGTGTCTATACATGGTGCCGGGTTGAACATCATTTTGCATATTTTCAGTCATAGGCTCATGGCGGCCAGCTAATGATGGATAAGTGTGAGATGTATGTATAGAAAATGTATCAGTGTTGCGCTCTTGCGGTGGGGAAGGAAAGAAATTAGAGCAGCTGGTTTCTGGACGACGTACGTGTCTCGAATGAGCACTTTTAGTCGACATTCCTGAAATAGAAGGCGTAGATAGTCGATGTGAAAGGTTCTTGCGTAAATGTGCGTCTGTTTCATACATACGATCACCCGTGGCAGCTCGGAGGCGCCTCGACGAGTTATCCGATCCGTCCTGGACATCATTACCGTCGTTGGACCTACTACTTTTGATACTACCCAGTCTTTCTCTTTGAGGCACTTCGGGGCTCAGGGGCGCCTCTGGCGGCATAATTCCCGTTAATTGCACTTCTTGGACGCATAGCTTGTATAACTCTTCATTTTTAGCTGCCAGCATCTGCTCCAATTCTTTCTTTCGAGCTTGCAACTTCAGCAATTTGTCTTGCTTATCAGAATGCAAATCGCTACCCATTGTGCTCGTACCCATATTAGTAACGTACTTTATCACACACAAAACATAAGTAGGAACAACAGACACAGAATATAACGAAAATAGTTAGCGTTCAAAGTAAAATAAACAAAGAAAATTACAAATTCTTGAGCGTTGACACATTTATCACACGAACATTTGCACTCCCATGTTTGTTTGAAAAAAAAAAAAGAAAAGCTACGTTCAATAATTTTAAGCGGCTTCTTAGTGCAGTACAGGGGTCCGTTATATGATCAATGTAAATTTCACTTATATTGATTATTGATCAAACGATCAAACCTATGGCTTTAATGCAAGCAAAGGTGGATTTAGACCAAATGAACGTAGAACTAAGGTTAGAACAGCATTATTTCGTTATCTATAAGTCTTGAAAGCTTTAGCGTTCACACCAAAAGATCAACGAGCAAAATGAGAAGCATGAACTAAAATTTGTGAAGTTTAGAGTCAGTCTTACAGCGATATATTATTACGTTGAAATTATAACTTTTTTTATACCACTCGATGGCATAAATTGGACTGTACCAAAGAAAAAAGAGTAGAAAGATTTCAAAGCAAAAGTATAATAAGTATCGACATGTCTTCAGTGCAATTAAACTCGCCTTAAAGTGGAGCATCTTTGTTACTAACTGCAGAAATCCATTGCAAGCAATTTCATTTCTATTGATAAAGATTTAAAATACTCTAAACCTATTCAGCGAGCACTGCACTGGGTACAAACACGCAGGAACGCTCTAAAAACTGTTCGCAAGTTCCAGGACCGTTTATATCAATAGAGCGAGCGTTCTTAAAATATTCTATTATCGTTCGAGATTTGGATGCAAGATCATTATACACATATACACATAAATTAGAATAATTATAATAAAAAATTAAATAAAAACATTAACATTATTTATTACTCAATCATGTACAAACATTGACTACATAAAAAAAGGCAGGACTGAGTCTCTTGAAACACTTACTGAAGCACCCATAGTAAGTCACACGTACACACAGAACACACACATTGACACAATAGTAAGTCAATCGCCCGCCATTACGCTTTGGACTGTGCTGATGCTCGGATCTTCAAGAAAAATAATTAATAATGCCGTCTTGTGTTGTGTAAAGCTGCCGAAACCATAGCGCCTCGACAAAAAAAAACCAGGGGATCACTTTTCATAGGTAAGCAAGTAATATATTCAGCTTATTGCCGAAATTATATTGTTTTCGTAAAAAAATATACCAAAACTATTAGTGTTGACAGTCAATAAATATTTTCATATACCCTGAATTTGGGTAAATATTTTTTAGTAGTATAATACATTTTTAGTATAAATTATTATTCTATGTTTTATAGATTTCCTGCTGCAAACGACGCATGGAAAAATTTTTGGGTAGAAATAATTAGAAACTGCAGAAATTATAACAGTTGGTAAAATTAAATCAGCATAAGGGATTGTAAGTAATTGAAAAGCACACCACTGAACATTATTATTTACTGTAAAAAAAATGCAACGACACAATTAATTTTACTTTGCTAATGTTAAAGCAATTATTGTTTGAACATTTGCACAATAAAATTAAAAATAAATGTTAGTAATAATTACAAAAGAAGTTAATTTATAAAAAAACAATTTTACGAAGAATTTTTTTTTGTCAAATTTGATTTAAATTGTCCTATTCATAAGATTAAATGTCTGTGTCTGCTGTACGGGGGAGACGCTATCTCCTGCAACCCAGTTATTACTTGTACAGGCGTTAGGGGATTCACAAGTTAAGGATGCTAGTTTATGTCAATAAAGATTTTTATTTTTGAAATAGTCAAAAAAAGTGTTAATAAAAATGAATATTTCGTTGATTATTGTGTAAAACACATGTACGATGTGATGTAACAAATGTACGATTTCTCACATTCGCGAATACGAATGTTGACCTTCAAATCAAGGGCCCGCAGAATGTCATACGAGTTTGAGATTTCGTGGCAGCCATGTTAAGACGAAACGATAAAAGAATTTAGGTGAAATGAAGCGGGAAGTCCGTCACAGGGTGTAAATTTTCTCGATTATTTTAATTGCCAATATTTCTTTAAATATTGAAAAATCACATGACATGTAAGTGAATATAAGCTCCGCAATTTTTTGTTTATTTTAACTTAGATATTTCATTTGGTTTGTACATTTTGTTGACGTTTTCAAGCACTTTCTGATAGTTTATGTAATAAAGAATTTTTGATTTTGAATTGTTTTTATTTTTTTGCTAACTGCCATAACTTATCCTACTATCCGATTTCGGCTCCATTTATTTTAAAATATTTTCCAAAAACTGGGTAGCTGCACTAAAGCATCTTCGCTGCCTTGCGTCAGCAGTGCCCAGAGCAACGAATTTTGTACATATTCCCTTAATAAAACTAAACAACTTCCACCTGCAGGCCCGCATCGACTGCTAGAAATATAAAATCAACTTTGTTTCGAAATTCAAACATAAAGTTGTTTTATATTGTTTGGTTTTTGGCCACGGTAGTATAAAACTACCTATATCATGTTTGATGGTAAAAAGCAGCAAATAAAAAAATATAAGAACTAAACCTCTAAAATATTTATTTAAATTATTGTAAAAATGTGGGTAATATTTCTCATGGCTGGTAACCCCTAACACACGTACACATAAACAGACCGCCGCCATTTTGGTGCTTCCATCATTTTATAAGTGACATTCTCTCCTGCTTTTTTTATGTACTCTATGTGTACAAAATGCTGAATGGATTATGATTAAATGTCACCTATGCGAACATTCACGTCCCCCACATTAGGCGCTTGCTGCAAACAACTCACATTGCAGCAACACCGCCCACACGCCCGACGATCGCGCACGCCTAATGTAGGGTCAAGCTAAAGCATTTTTAATTATTTTCCATCTTAGTAAATTTAAATGTTTATTTAATTTTGGTCGCAGCGCACGATATTTTACCTAATAAATGTCTCAAACATTTACATTGTATCTTGACTTATCTCGAACAAACAACTCATTTCTTTTTCAATAAATCTGTACATAATTATGATACTTCATTATTAACACATTTAGTTTGTTTGTTGTGCTTATCTTTTAGACTTACCAAATAGCAACTTTATTTTATATTGGTCCAATCGAAAGAATATGTTTATTGTTCGCTTGGGACCAAAACTAAATGAACATTCAATGCACTTCATTCTAACGAAAGTTCGTTCAATTCAGACCATTTTATCAACTATTCTGCCCAAAATTATCAAAATATGTATTTGGTCAAATTCTGCTTCCAGAGACTGGAGACCTGAGTGTCATGAGGCTATTCCATATAAATCTGCTACTATGTATGATTTGCAACCAATAATCCAACCTTTGTTTTGCATTAAGCTTCTGCATTTATTATTTTCCTCCGGTCGTACCAGGTGGATGTTCCTGTTGGTACTTAACGGCTCTGGCTACTTGGTACACGTTTGTTACCGCTACGAAAACGTTAACAGCGAAAAGACTCCAGTTTTTAGGAATGATAACAAGAGAGTATCTTGACCAAATTAAGCCGGTAATTGCAAGAGACAAGGGCTGGTTTATAGATAATAGATGAGCCGGCCGTTGAAGGTCACCAAGTGCAGCTATCACTAGCCCCTGAAAACAAGACATTAATTAGTTTCATAATGCTAAATGGCTGCTGTCCATCTTTGTCTTTATATTTTGGTCGTTCGTAATAGTGTAATGTCCATCTCCTTGATCTATATGCAGCTGAAGTCACTAAAGTGATTATAGAATATAGAGTAAACTTACCCATTTGAACGCTGGAGCCCAGAAAAAGATTGTCTTTGGACCTTTAACAAAAAGGGTTATTTACAGTCCCTCTTGTTATAAAAAATAGGATAGACCTAGCGCCTTGAATTGTGGTTCAGCTAGCTCAGACCCGTATGTCAATTTCGATGTGAGGAATTTGGTAAACGTTGTATTACAAAATGAGAAGCGATCTTAAAAAAAAAAGGCTTTTCCTATGATAGTGACCTTTTTTAACGTGGGGAAATGCTTTATGCATATATGTGCAGCGTAGGGGCACTGAAGAGGTTATATCAGTCTCTCCTAAAACCACCACGATGTCTTTCTTTCGAATGATGCCTGGTACTTGGTAACGTCAGTACGTTACCAAGTACCAGGAACTCGTATGATAATGACCTAGAGAAGCTTACTTTTTCTCGACATTCAACTCGAACATGAGTAAAACTGCGGTCAAAAGCTATTATAATTATATTATAAAGCTATTATTTATATATTTGTCTGTCACTTTCAGGGCTAAACCACTAATCCGATCATTATGGAGATAATTGAAACAGATAGGGAACTTTTAGTGCAACGAGCAGTAAATAAGTAAAGTGGCTTACCCGCAGGATGCTCCCAAAGAGGACGAAGAGATTTAGGAACAAATCTATCCGCAACACCAATGATTGCTTTGTACAAACTTGACATTATTATTTAGAGATATATAATATTCATTAAAATTTAAAAACTGTAGTCTACTGTAGCTTTGAAATTAAATATCAAAGACCAACAATATTAAACACACAGTTGAACTTTTGGGTAAGCAGCCCAGTCGTGAAAATCAGTCATCAAAATATTGAAAAAAGAAAACCTTAACAAATATACATTTTGTTTAATAAAATATATGGAATTATTTCAATAAAATTGATTTAAATGAATTCACAATTCAACTCATGGCAGAACAAAATTCGCTCATCATGTCACTTACGACAAGACAAGTGTCATCATAAAGTATATATGTATTAGTATCAGTTATTCTAGTACCCATAGTACAAGCTCTGCTTAGTTTGGGACTAGATGGCGTTGTGTGTGAGTTGTGAAATATTTATTTATTTATTTATTTATTTATTTATAAATTTGTCTTTGATAGTGGGTTTTTATTTTATGTTTCGTAAACTAGTCTGAGGCATATGTATAAAGCTTCAGTTTCCTAGGAAAGCGGTGTGGAATAATGCGGCCGTAATATTATGGCCGTAACACGATTAGTACGTGTTACGTTATGTCGATCACCGCTTTCTAGGAAACCACTACATTTACTTTACATAGGAAACGTTCTAGTGACTTCATTCTACCGTTTTTTTTTTTTTTTTTTTTTGTAGTGTCTTTCCATAGGAATGGAAAGTGTTACGGTTTCCCCTGTCTTAGCTCACAGAGTCCTTTTCTATCTTTAATTTTGGATTGGGTGTTTTAAAAAATTTTACCTAAAAATTTGTTTATCAAAATCTTTTACTCATTCTACCGTTATCTTTACGGTTGTATTATTCCACACCGCTTGCTTAGGAAACCGAAGCTTAAAGCTTCGATTTCCTAGGAAAGCGGTGTGGATTAATGCGGCCGTAATATTATTACCGTGACACGATTAATATGTAATACGTTAGGTCGATCACCGCTCTCTAGGAAACCACTACATTTGTTTTACATAGGCAACGTTCTAGTGACGTCATTGTACCGTTATCTTTACGACCGCATTATTCCACACCGCTATGCTACGAAACCGAAGCTTAAGGGGGTTTGCTGTGCCGCAATAATGTCAAAACAAAATAAATTTGACATAAAGCACCAGGTAAAATCATAGGATTTGACAATTAGTTTTGTATGGCTTGCTAAAGCAGCGCTCTTCCACGTGTATTTGGCAGTGGGGTCGCCTGGCAATGACACTTTCGGTTGGCTTATTACTCTGAGGGAAGACAATACAACCATGCAATCCTCTAGTTACAAAGTCGGAGTAAAAGTGGAAAGTAAACGATGTCCTTAATGACCCAGTTAAAATTGAGCGTGTAGCCGGGCTTTGGATTTCAAAACATCAATGACGTTTTACGTTATCTATCTGACAGTTGTTGTCACTCTTATCAAACTCAATTTTTCAGGGTTTCCTCAAGGCACTGTGACGAATGGTCATGTAAATTGGTATAATTATTATTTAAATTAAATCCTCAGTCACCATTCACCAACACCTTCCCCAGTACCTACATATTCTCCTGTACAAAATAACCTCGAAAGTATCAACGTAAAAATGTCCAGACTGTACAAATCTGTAATAACTGTCGCCGACAGATATGTTCCAGGAACATTCCGTCCTCTCTGGGAGCATCCCGCTGGTAAGTCAAGCTATATCAGGCCTTATTCATTCTGAAACCTCCCAAGGTAAATATTGTATTTTGTTTGTTTTAGGTCCTAAAACTATCTTCTTTTGGGCTCCTGCTTTTAAGTGGGTAAGTAATACGGACGTAAATTCAAGGCCATTATCTATAAATAATCTATAGACCTTGTTTAAGGGCAAACAGTGCGCAATATAAGTATTATTATGAATAATTTTTAGCTTAGCTTAGTAATTACTATTTCTAACATTCGATATTTTTTACTTCCTATGAAAAGGAGAATTTGCATTAGTATATTGGCAAGCAAGTTGTTAAGACATTTTCAACAATACAGTTACAGGTTATTTTTTCATTTCTTTAGGCATTTAATATAGTGCAATAAGTGGTTTTCACTATGAACAGTATGCTATTTTTACCAAGGCCAATACGCCTTAAAATGTTTGTATACGTAATGCTTGAATATATAAATTATTCATAATATACATATTTTAGTTCCGGTACTAGTTTGATGAGTAGAGATTTTCTTTCAGGTGTTTTTGTATGAAATTTATTTTATTGTGGAAGCATTTTCATATTTGAAGGATATGAACCACATTCCATTACGAGTCTGCACTTAAATCATAGTCCAATGGGTTTTCAGTACACATAAGTAAGGCATGTGCAATATAGATAAGATTAAATCAGTACTTATTATCATTATAGGCTCATCATTAAAAACGTTACATGAAATCTAGATGACAAAAGATAAGTTTTAAATGTTATGGTGTAGAGGCAGATATAGATAACATCAAGTTTTTAGATAGGTGTAAAGTTAGCTGCACTTCATCAAACAATTGACAGACACCACACTAGAGCATGGCCAATCAGAACACACTTGTGACCGGTGACATTTGATCTGCAGCTAACTTAACATCCATCAGGATCTTTGATTTTATCTTGTCTTTATTAGTGTGAATATTAATGTGATAATATATTCTGGATAACTTACATAAACTTTGTAATTTACATACATTCACCATCAATTTGGCTATTAGACAGTTAAAGTTAGTGGTACAACAACTTTCACAATTTTTTAATTTCATTAAAACTAATATAAGTATTATTATGATACTGTTAATTGGCCCCTATAAACAGCTAGGTAGGCTTTTGATTTTGGCAATGGGAGCTATGTATATATTTTTTCTGGGATATTGAATTTGGATAGGTTTCAGTTTTGTGGGGACATTGAATACCCAGTTCATACTGATGTGTCTTTTGTGAAAGCGCAATAAGTTGTGAAAAATATTGCACATTGTGATTTCATTCAAACAGAGGAGTTTGCATTATCTACCTAGATTTATGTCTGTGGCAGTATCTTATCATTGTTAGCTACCAACAAAACAGTGATTGATTTTCTTATCAATTATTTTACCACAATTGTCTGATTATTCCGAAGCCAGACAACAGATAATAGACAGGCAATCACGGTGTAACCTTGCTCTCATGCTATGACGTAAAATCTGATGTGATGACTGACTTAATGGCACAAAAAGTAAAAGTACACTAACTCAACAACTATTTTTTTTTTGTCAATGTGGGCCGAACTTCCGTTTTCTTATTAGCGGGCAAAAAAAATATGTAGTCTATGTCACTACCATATGTCACAGACCGTTCTGCCGTTTGCGCTGTAGGGTGTGCCAAAGAAATTTAAACACATATACACATACATACATGAGCTTCAAAAACAAATATAATAATAACAGTTAGTTAAAATACTGGCAATTAAGATTCTTAACACAATTTCATTTGGATGTCATTTTCGTATCTTGATTTGTGATGTGTTCTTATTAATCTAACATTATTAGATACAAATATCTCATGTCATCAATCTAAAAGTATCATTGTTATGTCAGTCATTGTAGATTTTATAGTATTATCTTATTTGACGATACTAAAGGCCAGTGTCAGAGGTATCGGGCTAGCTCTTATCTGCCTAATAAATTATAACCTTACCAAATATATAAGTGACACAAGTAACACTCAAAATAAAGAACACAGCTGTCATTTTTATTTATGTGTGTTATTGGCTTATCCTGCCAATAAGGTTAATCTAACACCTGTAAAATTGAGGCTGAATGTCATAAAATCATCATTATTAACAGGGGATGAAATGTATCATTCACACAGCATCTTGGTCTTGACTCATCCTGTCATTCATTTTCAGGGGTTGGTGATGGCTGGTTTGGGTGACTTGACGCGCCCCGTTGAAAGTTTGTCTATACCCCAATCCGCGTCCCTCGCTGCTACCGGCATAGTATGGTCACGGTACTCTCTAGTAATTATACCGAAAAATTACAGCCTCTTCGCTGTAAACGTGTTTGTTGCTTGTACTAGCCTGTATCAAATAAGCAGAGCCTTTAGGCATCAACAGGCCCTCAATAATGCAGGCAAGTCAGAATAGACAAACTTTTTATTTTGCAATTTTTTGTTATTAGGTTGGTAGAAGATAGTATCGAACTCATTAGTAACTGACGGATAGCGGTAGATCTTCAACATTTTATTACGAATGCTCGAAGTATATTTCGATGTGTATATTTATTAAATAATAATCTGCATATATGTAAGAAAAAATGGGTATTAGTATGTTATAGGTGATTAATTTATTTTTAATATTTTATCATATTGACATGATAGCTTCACTAGCTTATTTATAATTTTGGGGAAATTTAAAGAAAGACATGACGCTATACGATTAAACATGTTTAAATCTTGAATTAAAAACGATGCCAAAGGCTTTGTAATACTAGTGCATTGTTGTTACAAATTCTACTTAAATACAAACATTCCTTTGTTAACCGCCTCGAAGGTCTGCCTCTCACCGCGAGGACTCGGGTTCGATTCTCGGGTCGGGCAAAGTGTTATTTGTGAGTTGGAATTGTACCATGGGATCTAAACATAACAGGTGAAGTGTGGATGTTGTACACCTCTGTCACTCCCTTCTGGGTAATATAGGCGTGATGTTATGTTATGATCGTAATATTTCAGGATGTTTCTCTCCTTTTTATGTCAGTTTAAAAGTTACCAGTATATTAGAAGTCTAATGTATCCAGCATTGGCTAGATTGTAACTACCTCTATGCACTAGTATTCATAGCTTGCCTAAATTAAGTAAAAAGGGTGCTAACCTTCACATAACAGGTGAAATGTAGGTGTTGTACACCACAGACACACCTTTCTGGGTAATATTGGCGTGATGTTATGTTAGGAGCCGGAAATTTACATTAAATAGTTTTCTCAACTGTGATATTTGTAACGTTAATGTTGTTCACCAACAAGTAAGTACTGTTATCTCATTGTATCTCACACCATATATATAAACGGCATTAAATAGTTCTGTAAAGATGTTGTCTATTTTTGTAATACCTTTTTAATTGTGGAAATATATATTTTGTATTTGAAAACTTTTCTTATTTCTATTTACTTTTTCTCATCTTGTCTTTGCATCCCTCGTAGTTCTATGTTTGACTTTGAATGTTTGTATGTACTTAGAAATCTTCTGTTAAGGCCTGGTGGTTTTTGTATTTATGTTTGACTTGTTAAGAATCTATTTTCTAAACCATAATACATATCTTTATCGAAGTCTAGGATTGAATTCTTATAGTGCCATTAATTCAATATAAGCAAGCCAAAACATAGATATTATTTAAATGTTAGTTGTGTAGTTATTTTCCATTGAAATCATCAAATATCTTTTATTTGGATCACACACCACTCCAATCTAGCAGGTAATCATTTGTTGATGTTGGTAGAAAATTGTAACTAAACAAAGAGCTAAATTGTTTTTTATCATAGCTGGCAATGCCATAATATCTTTTTGTTTTTTCAAGTTGGAAATGTTTAAAGGTTGTGACAAAACGCACTTGTATATAAAATATGATCATTTTCTTTTTTTACTTTTTATCTGCATCATAATGGTTGTTTGATATGTTTTTGCCTGCGGATTACAATATGAGGTGAACAAGTAAGAAATATAGTTATTATCGCATGCTCTTTGCTCCTCTGCTATATGGTTTATATAGGTAAACAAAAGCTTCTAGACTTGGTTGCCAACTTTTGTAAAAAAAAAAAAACAGTTTTATAGTAAAAATTATTTATATTTATTTTAGGAGTTAAAAAAATATTTGGCAACACACATACTAAAAATCATATGAGGCAACCTTGTCTTTAAGCTGCTTAAAGATACACGTTATAATTAAAGTAGATTTATTAAGACTTTTTTAATTCTTCTGAATTTTTATCCGAGGCATTACAAAACAGCCTGTTTCATATGAAATTCATAAAATATACGCTGGTGGAAGCACTAATGATACCCTATATTTCAAAGGAAAAAGGCTAATTAATAGCGCATATCTTTAATTGTTCGTTTTTGCACCCAGCATGCATGCTTCGCACACCGAAAATAGCAAGCGTTTCAAGAGTAGTTTAAACATACGCGCTCAAATGACATGCGCTTCCTAATCGGTTGCATTTGCATGAGAGGTGATGGTGTTTCAAGTCTATAAAAGCGTCAAGCTCGTATTATATGAGCTTATTATTATAACAAAAACTGGTGGAAAATACGGTAGTCCAGTCGCTTTTTTGCACAGATATGCTTTGAGCACACGTTTCGAGTACTCGGCCAGGATAAGTGCACTCAGCCGAGTACACGCTTATAACCATGACCGTTTAGTCAAAACCGTTAGTCGACACACGGATTTCAGTAATGTAGAGATTTAGAAATAAATTGGTGCAAAATATAGTTTAGAGCTTTTTGCAATGCCGGATCACTGGGAGCAATGCTTAAAGGGAAATAGAATACAAGCACTGTGAATTGCTTGTATTCAAAATTGTGTATGTCCTAGCCCTAATATTGTTGTGCAATGTTTCCAGGCACTTGTATTGGCGTCACTTGACAGTTTCACCCGACCTTTGGAAGTGGTGTCCACCTCGCAGTCCGCCACGCTAGCTGCCACGGGCCTTGTCTGGACCAGATACTGCCTCGTTATAACACCCGTTAACTATTCCCTGGCTATTTGTAACTTCATGTTAGGTGTTGCCAACAGCGTGCAGACCGTGCGCGCTTTTAACTTCCAGAGGAAAAATGCTTTGGCTTAATTTTTATCTCAATTTGCAACCAATCGAATACGAATCGAATTATTTTATTTTATTTAGTGACTAGTCGCAAAAAATATCTGCAATATTTACGTAGATTCATTCGAATATTTTTTTACAATTTTCTTGCCATATTTTACCAAAAAAATCGATTGTAATTGTTTTTATTAAGCTATTGCTATCAAATCTTTTAAGCCGAGTCATGCAACTGACTAAGCCTCAGTATCACCAAACTTGTTAATCCGCGGTTAACGCTAAATGGAACAGAGAGTTCGTTCATCATTAGACGTCGGTTTATCACAATGGTGAAATTGAGACTTATTAGATTACAAATTATTGCATCCAACTTCCTTTTTCTACTTCTTATTGATTATTTTTAATTTTAGCTATGCTTAACAAATTATACTAAGAAACAGTTGAAAGATCATGTGATCGGTAGATTTTGAACCTGCGACCTTTTGCACAGCACGGGCAGCCGCTTTAACCAACCTAAGCTACGGTCGCCTCTTGCCAGGACCCTAAATTCCTCAACTGTATATTACGTCATTTCGTGACGTCACGTTCCGTATGTTTCTATCTTAAGTAGGAGGAGATCACAGGTTCAAATCTTACCAGTCTCATTATTTTCCAACTGTTCCTTAGTACAACTTCCTGTTGTCTATAGTTCTGTTTATATGGCAATATTAATGAACGTATCGTGAGACTTCTATTACCTATGGTCTGAAGGTCGCATATTATTATGGTAAATCATTTCTTGCCGATTGTACTTACATAATTTCTTTGTAACTAACTACCTCTTTAGTAGCAAGTAGTTTGCCGGACTGAATACAGTAGAACTCCAATTATCCGAATTAATGGGGACCGGGACCCATTCGGATAATCAAATATTCGGATAATCGGATTTTTAAAAAAAAATTGCCAATGGAGAGAATAAAAGCTACGTTTTGATATTGCACTATTTTTTTATTGAATTAAATGAAAGAAACATGAAATTTTCACATGTTTTAAATATAAATAAAATGTACTTATGTACAAGTTTAAAAAAAAAATCATTGTTTTTTAAACATCTCCGTTAATGTAAGCTGTTTTGCGGTCTTCAACCGTTTTCGGGCAGCCAGGTCACGCATTCGCTTGACGGTGAGCAGTTGCAAGTGGTCACACTCGGGCTGACGCTCCATCCACTTCAAAGCAGTCTCGAGGCCGGCAAATGCTTCACTAGCTGATGGTCCAGCGTGTACTTCAACATCAGCAGAAAGTTCTTCTTCCACATCCACTTCAACATCTTCTCTCACACTTACAACAATTTCATCGTCATTGAGAATTTGAAAACCAGGGTCAGACGTGTCACAAGCCATCCCACTCTCCTACATCTTCAGCACTTCTTCGCGGGGGGAAGTCAGTGTAGGCACAACGGCAAGTTAAGACAAGTCAAGTCAAGACTTGACGCGCAAACACTGGCTTCGCGGGGGGAAGAATAATTGCGCACTTAGATTTTTTTTGACAATTTTTTGTGATTCGGATAATCGGCGATTCGGATGGTCGGAGTTCGGATAATTGGAGTTCTACTGTACTATTATAATCAAAAAACGATCTATACTTTGACGTGGCTGCCTAATTCGTCACGTTAAAAATATACTCAATGTAAGATGGCAATGTTAATAGTACTAAGCCTGGCTATGTTTAACCCAATACACTAACATGCTCGCAGGAATACAAATTCTTATGTTAATATGTTCTTATGTGCATTTTAGGGCTGATTTCCTATAAGAGTGTTATTATATCTAAATCAATTAGTCTTCGATCGATGCATTCGACGTTTAAAGAGGCAATAAGAGGTAATATTTGGGGCCATTAAAAAAAGTAAACATTTCTATAAAAAAAACAACTGAGGTGTCAAGGGACACCCGGATGGAACGAAATTCCTTTCGATTAATTAGTAAAGAAATTTTTATTTTCTAAGTTTGAAAAAAAAACTTTTTTTTAGTTATAATAATATTTTTTTTATTATTGGCAATTATAATGTAATATAAACTTAATCAGTAGGCTCGCATTTTTATCTGTGTGTCTGATGATGTAGCACCGTAGTTGTAACGTAGCTGTAATTACTACGCCGCTACGAGAATCGCTACGAAATGTGTCGTTACAACTTTTCGTCCCAATTTTTTCCGTCTAGCCTCCTTTCGCATTAAAATTATGAAATACGGGTGTTACTCACGTAATGTTTCAGTCCTGCAGTGCAAGGCTGGCTGCGACGCGACGTATCGCACTCTCTTGATAATGCCTAAAGCTATAGGTGAAACCGCGGTCGACTAAATAGACCAACATTACTTTTTACTTACGCACATTTGGGGCCCTCGTATGCCGGAGGCCCCGTATAATTGATACGGCGGTAGCTACACCCCTGATAATAATATAATAGCTCTAAATCATTTGTTTTATAGCAACCCTATTCCAAATTTAATGTAAAATAGAAGTAGCGTAGGTATTTGTATTTCTGAGACTTAAACCAAAAAATCGAATAATTGCAAGTAACTGCTAATCAAATAAATATTTTACTAATTCTTATTTTATGTAATAACTTGTGTATGGTATGTGCCAATATTGTAGAATCCATAAATAATTAGGGTTGTCAAATATTAGAACAATACTCTATTTAGCTAAAATCCATAATATTTAAAGACTTCATTTATAAATTAAACAAAAAAAATGCTAAAACAAATACTATAAAATAATGTATACTTTATTAAAACGATTGACAACCCTAATTATAATGTAGTGATAAACGAATCTTATATAAATTAAATACATAGAATCATACAACTCTTCCAAATGATACAATTTCTATAGTATTCTCTAAGTACTTTTAATTACTTCCACGAAAGTACAAGGTACTCGTATGTTTTGAAGAGTTGTAATAAAATGTAGTCGTGTAGTGTTGTAGTACTTTGCATGTTTTTGTTATTGCATGCGTGTGTTTGTAGAACTTAGTTGCACCGTGTTGTTTTGTCATTAAATTATATATCTATTTAGCAACATTCTTTTACTTATCACATTCTAGCTCACGGCTGCGTGACTGGACACTTATTGATGGACAGGACACTAAGCGACTTAATGATAAATATATAGCCGCCTCGATGGTCTAGTGGTTAGCAGATACGCTGCTCACAGCGAGTTCTCGGGTTCGATTCTTGGGTCGGGCAAAGTGTTATTTGTGAACCGTCAGGAAGTTCATAAAAGCAGTACGGAGTTGGAGTTGTAACCGGTGGATGGCGATAGGCTTCTATACCATGGGACCTAAACATAACAGGTGAAATGTGGTGTTGTACACCTCTGCCACACCATGTGAATGACGAATAGGAGTAGGAGACAAAGTATTCCATATGCCCGGTTTACATTATTCCAGTCCAGTGATCTAGCGAGATTCCAGTCCAGCACTGGACTGGATCTGTTACGTCTACATTATTCCAGTTATTTAGAAGCCGGTGAAGTGTGAACACTACAGTGACAATGATTTCAAGAAGAGATTAGTTTCGAAAATGTTTTAAACGTGCTCAATCACTCTTGCTACAAGAAGTCCGCAAAAACAACCAACACGTGTGTACTTCGTCAGCACTGGAATGGCACTGGATTGGCCGTCTACATTATTCCAGTTGCACTGGATTGATCACACTGGACTAAAAAGTAGACCGCGAATCCAGTTACTGGTCTGGAATGCTTACTGGATTCAGTTCATTCCAGTGCCGGTTTACATTTTTCCAGTAAGCAATCCAGTACTGGACTGGATCGCTGGACTGGAATAATGTAAACCGGGCATTATTCTATTAGTCAGCTATCAAACTAAAGCTCTGCCTGCACCAGAGATAACAGATGTCAAGATGTAACATGAAGAAAATTTAGTTGTCTTTTGCATCAATTGGACTGTCAAATTTCATAGAAAATTTCCCCGGGCTGGGTAAAAGCCGTCAAAACCAATCGGTACTGAAGTTTGAATTGAATGTTATCTGGAACGCGCAGTGGAAATAAGGTCATTTAAAACTTATAATTCTCTCTAGTTAAAAGCATGCTCTCAGCTCTGCGCGAATCAGTAATTAGTGATGGCGGCTACTATAGTCTAAAACCGGGCAAATAAATTGGCTGGACCTTCCTACGTTCGGCAGACGCCCATCTAGTAAGGTAAGATCTTATGAAAACCCGCCCTCTAATGTTTACATCTTGTGAAATCTATTTACCAGTAAAACAACCAAGAAATATGATAACTCGTAATATATTACTAATCTTCAACCATACTCAATAACTTATCCATACTGATCGGGTTGAACGTCCTGCCGTTGTCATTCGAATACATAGTCACGTTTCTAATAACATAGCATTGTAGATTCCCAATCTTGTATATAGGTCTGCCTTCCCGAGTCTTGCCGGCTATAGGCACGAAGGTGATGCCTTTTTCTATGCAACGTGTTTCGAGTAATTCGGAGAAGCTCTTCTGTTGTGTGGTTGACGCGAGGACGTCGGCGATTCTGGAAGTTTCCTTGGGCTCGCTGAGGGTGAATCGCGGCGGGGGCGGAGGTTCCACGTTGTCGAGGTCGGCGCTGCGGTTCATCATGTCTAACGCTTTGCGAAACGCTTCACGCACGACTGGCTCTTTTAGCACTTCTTCTGGGAACATTTTCTGAAATAGTGGACATTTTTCAAATAAATCAATAGTGTAATACTCTATAAAATAGTAAAATATTGAAATAGGTACGAAAATTTGTGCATATTTTTAAAAGATAGATTTTATCTCCGATGTTTTGTTCAGTGCAGTTCTAAACTCGTAGACCAAATTGTACTCTTTTTTAATTGCAAAATTAATAATAGTTACGAGCTTATTCTTTCTGTTCTCTGGAAGTGCAACCCGTTTATGGGGCGAAGCAAGGCACCGAAACAGCATTTTTATGCAATTCTATTCTATTATAGTGCATTTAGGACATGGCGGTAAGCTCGTTCAAAGTGAGCTGTATTAATCTTTGTCCATGATTGTATTACACGTCTTTAGCTGTTTGGTATCGGTGCCGTGGCCCTGTACGGGGAATAGAAGCTTGAAGTGACGCATACCTTGAAGTCGGTGTAAGAGTTGAGCACGGTGGCGTGCGGCGGGTTGGCGTTGAGCCACGCCGCCAGCGCCGCCAGCCAGCGCGGCAGCAGCGCGCGCCCCGCCATGGCCGCCAGCGCCGCCGCGCCCAGCAGCTCCTGCCACGCCACGCACCACAGCCACGCCGCTGGGGACGTACACGGACCATTCGAATGCAAACCTTTATATCATACCTACACCATTACAGTGTGATTCCATAAATTTTAAGGAATACATAGTTAACAGATCCGGCTCGAAGGACTATCAAATATTTATTGGAACTCGATCCGGCTCGAAGGACCGTGCAGTGTTAATTTTTCGAAATTAATAATATAGATCAAAGAATGATTGTAAACCTGACGCACTATTCTCTCGGCCGATGAGTTCGATGGGCGCGTGCTGCAGGCAGTGGTCCAGCTTGGGCACGATGTGCTGGTGCAGCATGTTGGTGAGCGCGGAGCCCCAGGCCTGCCGCCAGGCGCCGAGCACGCCGCGCGCCGACGCGTCCGCCGGGTGCCAGGCCGCCAGCGCCGCCGCCAGCCGCGAGCGGATCAGCGGGTACACCGCGGTGGCCAGCGCGTCGCCTGGCAAACGAAGGAAACGTTCACCAGTCATTGATATTTAATCCGTGTGTCACAGAAGCTAACACAAAAGCGGAGAACATTATTGATATCAAGTTATGTGAGTTATTAATACTGTGTTATAGTGTCCTTGAAACCGGGTTAATAATCCAGTATCAATAATTCTCTCCATTGCCGAGTTCAATTATTAAGGGCAAAGGACCAGGCCTAAGAGTTACTGAAACTGAGAAGACTAAGACCGCTTAAACACGTCAAAACTAACAACAAAATACAAAAAATATAAAATTTAATTTAAACTTAACTAATTAAATTAATAATACTAGTAGCAATAAAATGATTTGACACCAAAGCTTAGATTGGCTTTAATTCAACTTGGAAATTTAATTAAAAGTCAATCCAAGTACCCCTCTTCCTCCGATGGGTATTGCATCATGAGAAGAGCTAGTGAGAAACTCATGTGCACCATATTTTCTAATAATTCATACTTTATTTGTTTGTTTTTGACAATAATTAAATAAGTAAGATAAAGCAACTAAAACTTTATTCAAAACTGACCTGCTATATCATGCCACGGCAGCACCCACTGGTGGAGGGGCTGTGTATCCCCCGTGGGGTCCCATGCCCTCACGGCAGCCAGGACCTTGGGCACCACGGAGCGATTTACGCAGTTCTGAGACACCCATGAAGGGCAAGCTGTCTGCCACGAGAGAATGGCACGAAGCATCGGGGTGGGATTGCGAGGGTTCCAAGATCTGAAAGAAAAATGTAGAAATATGAATATCTTAAACCACCTGTTCTCTTCCCAATTCCTTATCAGACATCATCTCAGCAGTTACATGGTGTAATTTCCAGCCATGTCACCTTTCACATAATTGATCCGTCTTTTCTTTGGTCTTCCTCTTCTCTAATAGCCATCAACAATAATTTCTTGAATTCTATTAATAACAATCCTTTCATTCCTTCGCATTACATGCTCTGTCACAGGTGCTACTTTCAGGCTTCCTCTAATATACTAAATCCTTATTTTATCCATTCTAGTCACACCACACATCCACCTCAACATTCGCTTTTCCGTTACATGCATTCTTGTAACGAATGTGTCTTTCGTTCGTCACTTTCGTGGCCCACATGACGATTCATGGACACACGACGGCAGTTGTCTCCAATTTTTGCGTCGCAAATGGTACCTGTGACCTAGCCTTTTCTCATCCACCTTGCGGCGATTCTGTTCTTTACTGCCCAATTTATGTCACCGTATAGAAATATGAATATAGAAGTCTAAACATATCGTAGCCCTTCAAAAGGCTCGACGATTTGAATTTACCTTGGTGAAACAATATCTATTCTGTACGGTCCAACCATACAATGCATAATATGTTTTATGTAAAGTAAGCAGATTTGTACCGTGTGCGCAATTTACTTAGTTCGCGTTTGGTCATCGTCGCGTGTACTCATCATAATTGTATCATTCTATCAATAAACTTATATCACTTTTATCATCGTATCATTTATAGATGTCCCAAACCATTTATCGGACACATTTTCCAAACTTCGTGATTCACTTTGTAAAAGTACTTACTCAGCAGCCGTACTGACTTTCGGCACGAAGTGTTGCCACAACAAACTATTGTACGCCTCCTCAGTGAGCAGTTTTCTCCACTTCAAGAATGTAGGAATGGGTTCCTCGGGCGCTGTCAGTGGGTCCCAGGCAGCCAGCAGCGAAGATAGTAAGGGACTCACGATGTTGCCCGCTATCGTGCCGAGCCCGAACATCTCGTATTCTGTTGTGTAGGATTCCTGTAAAAAAAAAAAAACAACTTTACGCTATAATATCACTTTACACTATAAAAAATAAAAAGAAACAACAAATCCAATGCAATAAACTACCACAAATATCCATTCTGTTATGTCCATCCTATGGTTGTCTGGAAGAGATCGCGTCAAGCGATAAGGCCGCCCTTTGTACGTTATAGTTTTAAGTACCTATTTCTTTGTATGTTTGTTACAAATTTGATGTGCAAATAAAGTTTTCTCTATCTATCTAATATCTTTTAGATTTACCTAACACAAGGGGCACTAGCATACCGAACGCGAGATATTTTTTGTCATGCTTTTGACATATTTTTGTCTGGGGAAACATGACAAAACATTACCTCACGAACGTTATGCTAGCCCAAATGGCAAGAATTTGTGAGATTGAAGCTTTGATAAATGAAGAATAAAGCACTGCCATAGGTAGCGCTTTTACCATTAGCTATGCTTAGCAAATTATACTATGAAACAGTTGAAAAAGATATGGGACCGGCAAGATAAGAACCTACGACCTACTGCACACCGGGCAGTCGCTTTAACCAACCAGCTACGGTCGCCTCTTGCCAGGACCCTAAATTTCTTAACTGTATGTTACGTCATTTCGTGACGTCACGTTCATCCATTTGTTCCTATTTAATATAGGAACAAATGGATGAACATAGGATACAAGAAGTAGGATGCAGAAGGTCGCAGGTTCAAATCCTGCCGGTCCCTTATCTTTTTCAACTGTTTCTTAGTATAAAACACTTTTGTTTGTTGATGAGATGAGATATTACCTTGGGCACTGTCCTGTCCAAAGTCAAATCGTCGAGCTTTTTAAAGGGCTACAATATGCTTAGACTTCTAAATTCATATTTCTATACGGTGACATTAATATTGTCACCAACAATCTCGACTGAGTGCAATATGTAATACAACTGGTAATCGTTATTATGGTACCCACAGGACAGGCTTGCCCAGTGTTGGACCAATGGATATTTGTGAATATTTATGCTTTTTGGTAATAAAACATTTTATTTTTTTTACTGTCTTGGTCCTGAAGCTCTTTAGGTTCCACTCAATAGTTGATTTATTATTTTTATTATACAAATAGTTATTACCTTTAACTCCGCCAGTACATCATGCGCCCTCTCTAGCGACACATCTGGTTTGTTGAGCATCTCCACTCGTAGCAAAATGTCTTCCACCTTGGATATAACATTGTCTTGGTCCTGTAGATTTTTGTTGCTTTCCTCAAGGTCTCGCTCCAAGACCACTATCTCATCTTCCGCTGATTGAAGCTCGCGGGCGTTTTGGATTATGTCCTGGGTAATGTATTAATGTTATTATAATGTAAAGTGAAGAAAAACTCAGTGTGGCTCGTATGTAATGTATATCCATGGTTTAGAGTTAATAATGAATTACATTATGTTTAATATTAACACAAATCTGTGCGTCTTCACAATAATGTTGCAGTTAGAAATAAAATGTCGCGGTGTAATAGGCATTTACCCGAATAATATCTGTAAACATTCTTTCTAAAAGACAATGAGTAAATTTGACGTTTTTTTTTCTCGCGACCTGTGACCAAATGTTGTTGGTTTTGTAGGGCTATTATAGTAGTTTGAGTAGTTTTGCAGTATGAGGAATACCTCATAGTTGCAGATTTGGCAATTGGGACAAATTTGAAACAACAGCCTGTATATTATTATAGGTCGGTCAGGTAGGTGAAGGGAGAATAACAAATTAAATGGCGGTAAACAGAAAATGCCTAAAAGTTAAGAATATCTTTGAATGTTGCTGCACAACATAATTATTTTACATATTATTATAAGTCAACAGTAGCCCTAGAAAACCTTTAAAATTTGGGCAAAAAAGATGGACATATTTCTATACATGACTCATTCAACTTATTCTCCTTTCAACTACAGTCTCAACTACTTTGTAATCCAGTTGTAACAACAACTTAAGAGTGTAGAAATAAGGTTCAGTTTCCAACTCACCTGTTCACAGCATTCAACCATCAGCTCAAGATTGTGCATAAGTTGTGGCGCTGTAAAGTTCTCACACTTCCTCCGTGGCTCATGCTCGAAGCGAGGCGCGGCCGCTCTGAGCGCGTGGTAGCCGCTCAGCACTCGCTTCTCTTTGCCCGTCATGTCGATTACTGGCACTCGAGATAACTCGTTACTGGAATAAATAATGAAAAATTGGATTTTGTGAATTTGTGTGATAAAGCAGTTTGCAATACTTGTAGCATTTGCATTACAAATAATTATTGTTTGCTATGTATTTTTAGTTTCATCAAATCGAATGGGGAAATAATGCCTCTAAATACAAAATACATAGTAAAATTAGTGTTCCCAGATTAGTTGGTATGCATCAGCAAATTTGATTCATGACCAATGAAAATATTTTTTTTGAAATTGTCAAAGTTGATAAGGTTCACATTTGTTGATATAACAAGCGAATTTAGCCTTACGTGTTTGAAATGTCCATACAAAAATTGTATTAAGTTGGATCATGAATCTGCGTTGTTGAGAGTACATTTTAAATCATAAACAATAATACTAATATTTGTATTATGAGGAAATTTCTGCATCTGGAGCCCGCACCATGCTGGACTCTTTGTTGGTTTGCACTGCCTAGCAAGATCAACCAATATAACCATTCTAGACTACTATTTTAGTCATGAGTTTAGATGTGTCAACAAGCTTTACTTTGGAAACCGTCAAACAAAATAGATACCAGGAATGCTCGTAGCCAATAAGTTATACCATATATCACAGTCCTACCTGGGAATAGTATGCATGGTGGGTTTACCCTCTTGTATGACATCGGCAGCATCACGGTAGAAATAACGGCCCTTGTGAGACTTCTTCCAGTTGTAGCTCTTCTCTTTGGTCTCTTTCCCTTTCTCTTGTTCCTCCTTCTCTTTCTGACGACGTTCTAACTCTTTTTTAGCTTTAAGCTGCAAAAAAGTTGGTTTATTGTTTAGTTTAGGGTTAATACCAATATTAATTTGCAAGTAGCTTTTTCTCAAATACTCACATTGGCTTTCTCTGGTCCGTAAGCTCCAATAGCTCCCCTGCCCTTCCTGACCGTAGCTTCAATGGGTGCAGAGATACCCTGCAGGTCTTTACCCAAACCCATACCTGGTTGATAACCCATCTAAAAAAAAAAAATATAATTATAGGAATATTCTCATAGTACAGATTTTATTAAGTGATCAATAGAAAATAATGATACCACTTGACTGACAAATACATTTAAAATTAATGTAGAGGCTTAGGTCAAATCAAATTACTCATTAGTCTCTATGTAGACTAGATTGTAATCTTTATGAAGTATCTAAATGTTTTCTTTTTTACATTACCAAATTAAATCTTTTTTACACAAAAATATACATGTTGGATCTTAAATTAAACTACTCTTATAACTTAATCTAAACTTTATATGTCACTGCTAGATGTCCTTGTACCCAAAATGCTGGCAGTATAACCACATTGTATTGTAATACTAAGTTGCTGGCTGAAATATAAGCCAGCATTTCGGGCATGAGCATGCTGGCTAGTTTATAACTAAGTTTTCTCATCTTATTTATTTATAGGATCTTCAAAAAGAAATACACAACACATTATTAATAATAACATTCACAATATATAAATTATGTGTTTCCTCAATTAGAGGAGACCACAGCGTCTACATTTATAAGAACAGAAATAGCAGAAATAAAATTTTGTAATTAATAAATACTAAAATGCATGCAAAAACAGACAAACTTAAAATCTACATAACATGTCATATTACATTATAATTGAAAGTAGAAATAGAAATAAAAATTGAGATGTATAGTTGAAATAAATAAGTAATTAAAATAGTCATTAACAGATAGCATTCCATAAAAATTAAACATTAAAAATAATAAAATCTTGTCTAGTTTGTTCTAAATCTTTAGACTTATGGTTATAACATTAAAGTTAAATCAGTATAGTCAGATTGACATAAAAAGCCTACCTGCAACAGCAGCTTAGCACCGATACCCTTGGTATGTTTCTCCCAGGTGCCCACATTACCCCCGAGGTTGGCAGTCCTCATGCCCTGTCCCTGTCTCCTAATGCCAGCTGTCTCACTCTCATCTGGGTTCTGTGGCATCTCCTCGTCAGAACTATCCACAGCAAATGCAATGTTAGGTCGAGATGATGAAGACGGCTCTAATTCTGAAAGTGATATGGAGAAGTATGTAGACTAAGTAAAATATTTAAGCTGAGCTTGTTTATGGTTCTAAAAAGTCTTTGCTTGTTTTAAGAAATGTATTAGAGTGAATAAAACCAAACCTTTCTTCTTAGCTTCTTCTTTTTTCTTGCCGGCTTGCTGCACTCCCCCAGCCACAAACCCAATAGGTGCAGAGAAGTCTTTTGGTTTGCGAACCCGGCGCCTAACATTGTCTTCATTGTCTTCTTCATCACTGTCCTTAGACCAAACACCTGGAAAATAAACAATGTCAATGAATCTTTAAACCAATTTATTACTAGCTAATAGTCAAAACTTGACCATCAGTACTCCTTCTCATTTGAACTTTAACTGTAAATAAGGAGAAAAATGTTGCACAGACAATTAAATAGTCAAATTTTAAATATATTCTAAAATTACTAAATTATTTTGGAAAGTTTCACAAAATCAAAAGAGAATGCCACATAATCTAAGTTTTTCAATGCAAAGTTATTTATGGATGTGTGTGTAGAATACGATTATATAAATAATTTACCGTAGATTTGCTGTTCTTTTTTCGCTTTTCTGTTCCTATTTGGGTTGAATTCGTTGTCCAGATCGTAGTCGGTGATTTCAAATCGAATAACCTCGTCATCCGACATTATTATGATATGTTAAATAAATAGAAACAAACACAGGATAATTCTGTAATAGATGTCTTGAGAATATTTTATTCACTAATAATAAATAATTAAATTATCACAAATAAATTCTGCAATATAACAAATAATAGCAAATTACACTGACAGAACTGACACAACAAATTCGACTAGTTTGACAGTTGCGAACTTGACACGGGACAGTGCGTGCAATAATCTCATTAGCAGCAAAAATCGACTATTTTACTTATCGATTTACTGTGAATTCATGCATGCTTTCCAATCTCAGAGAAATAAGCCAACTGAAGGTGTCATTGTCTAGCTTCTCTGGTCAAATTTATTTAAAAAAATAATAATTTTAATTTTATCATATTCATCATAAAAAAACTGAAATTCGACATTTTTCCAGGCAGGGCTAGTGGCAAAGGTGAAATTTTGTTTGTGTTTGTACACATCAACATTTTATAACTCATGTTTGAAACTTCTGGATTTTTTTTCAATTTATCATACTTTATCGTAAACTTTCAAGTTATAGGTAAAACTCTCAACTTATCGTTGTAATCCAAAAAAAATTTGCTTAAAGCATAGAGAACTCTCAAATTGAGGGCATTTGTACGTCAAAATGTATTGATGAAAGAAAATATAATGGATATTTTTTATGTTCGATGGGATAGGTACTCTTTCATTTAAGTACAGATCCAACCTCACCTTTTTTTTTTTTTTTTTTTTACGTGGGGAAATGCATTTACGCATACCACCCCACCCGGGGGTGGGTGGAGTGGTTATGTGGGACTCGCTCGTGCCTGAAGATGGTAGGCGGCACGAGAATACCCACTAAAACCCCACGGTGCTCCCGCACTCGCCGTCATGGGGGGGCCATGGGAAACCGGCACAGCCTTTACGTCCACGACCCCCCCGGCGATGCCCGCCTAGGCAGGCCCCTCATGGCCCCCAAAATGTGGGGGGACCGGCGCCGAGGACCGCGTGCAATGGCCGTCAGACACCCCCGTATTTGACGGCCTGGCCCTCCGCGGCGAGACAGATGTTCGTCCCGCCGCCCACCGCGTATCGGTCGCAGAGGATAGGGAGAGCGGAACCGTAACACCGACACTCCTCTTCCCCTGCGACCCCACAACGCCGCAGTACTAACGGCTGCGGCCCCGCCGGGACCGCGGAAGGCAGGGAAAGCGGCAACGAAACACCGGCAGTCCTCTCCCGCCGCGGCCCCGCAACTCCTCGGCCGCAGTGCCGACTAACCTCACGCCAGCACTGCAGGCCCTCCTGTTGCAGAGCCTCCCCATATAGGCCCTGCAACATGGGCTGCTCCCACATGGGCTTCACGCCAAAAGCCCGAAGAGCAGCCCCCTTCTCGGGGTCCACTTGGGGAGATCCAACCTCACCTGCCTCACGTTACACAAGCAATTCTAGCCATAGATTAACAGTGATACGAGTCATTCATACGCGATAGCCCCCATTATCGAAGTACGGATCAGCGGATCAGCAAACTAATGCTTCCAATTTAAAAAAATACACAGTTCGGGTATTCATACATAATAAAAAACACAATTATTCACATTCTTTATTAAAATTCATCATTTTAAGTATATAAAATTCACGTAACATTACATTTCTGTATTGTGCTTCTCCGAGGCGCGAACTTTTTATTTACTCATTACTGTACTGTCTGTCTATTGGCAAGTTAGATTACCATTTGATAGTAATTGGCAAGTTTATTTCATTGGGAAACTTATTGTTCATACACGCACACAGCCAGCGTTTCCAAAATGTGCAAAAATTTTCAATGTTACGTATTTCACCGAATATAATTGTTCCTTCAAAAAAAAGAACACAAATAGAAATCGTAGCGACAAAAAGGAGCCGCAAATTATTTCGATGTCTTTCGAAATTAGTCGAATTTAGTCTTACAATACAATCACAGTAAAAGTTAATATAAAAATGTCTTTACTGTAAACAATGTAAACATCAATTAAATAATGAATGTATAATTTTGCGCGATAACATTGATATCGAATTCATCACCAAGTATAATAATAAATAAAATATTTGCATCCATAGGACGGAAACGGACGACATCCATGTTTCTTTTTACTTAGAACGTAAGATAAAAGTGAGCACTTCACTCGTCTGATAATGATTACACATTGCCCACAAATGTAGCACTAACTTCATAATTTTGAGCGAGTTCTACAGAAATAAAATAATAAATCATGCTTTTGAAATAACATCAAATTAATCTCTTGTATATTTGTAGTAAATTATATATTATACTTAAACTTATACTTCATCAATCCAACTCAAAACTCACACAAACAATATATAATAGATTAAAACATAAAATAATCGTTTCACGACAATAACTAAATATACCTAAAATACAAAAAATATAACATTTATTTTTGTCAATCGTCAGTTAAAATACAATAATTAAAATCGTAGTTAGTCAAAACAATTCAAAAACTATGTCCAAATTATAAAATAAATCAGATTTTCGCATTTATAGATATTGTTTATAATGAAAATGTGTAAAAGGAATCGAAGAAAGTCGGTAAATAAAAAAACATACTGTTACTATCACAAATCACTGGAAAATGAGCAAAAGAGTTGAATGTAAAAATATAATACAATTTTAATACCTTTAGTACTTTTAGTAAACAATTTCTATAAACCACACAATATTCATAACATAAAAAATAGTCAGTAAAAATCAAACACACAGACACATAATTACTTGCATAAATAAATATTTACCAATTTTTGAACATTATCAAATCACAGTTCAAAATTACGTTGATGGCAATTGAGTTAAAATGTTAAAAATAATCGCAACTAATATTACTTCTAGTAAAGTTAGGTACCTAGGATTAAGTATGTGATGCTTATAATCTAAAAAATGTACACAATACATGGTACAATCTAAAATTAGCGTTCTTTTTTAATTTTGCTCGACGTCATGTCAATGTTGTTCGGGCTTTAACATTTTATAACAACAATTGACGAATTTTAACGTGTTAATCATGTTACTTATTTAAAGGTTCTTTTTTTTTTATTAGAAGTATTACAACAATAGAATGATTACGTTATTCTAACAGCAGACATACACATAATTGTTCTAAATGTTTTGTTCATTATAAATCAAAACAATCATAATACGCATCCACACTACAACATTTAACAAGAAATCGTTAAAGCCCGAACAACATTTATAACATGATAAAAATTTACAAATCTTAAATAATTTTTTACATGACGTTGTATACTTTGCTATACCTAAAAGGCAACTCTCAAACACCCACGGTGGTGAACACGTGTTTCAAAAACACTTCTTGGACTATCAAATACGAGAAACTATCAAACTCTCACAAGTGAATTTACTCCTAATCTTTTGTCAGATTACATCACAACATAATTTACAGGCCATCAAATCCTAATCGATACTAAAAACATTGCATGAACAAATCGACTAAAACTTCAACATTTTATGGCCAACCTTTGATTTTCGAAATTCAAATGAATGTTTCCATAGATTTCGCATTTAACTTTTTATTTTTTACACACATGCCTTCAGTGGCATTGGCTCTCAGTCATAATGCCACGGATTGGATGTAACTGTTGTCTTCGTAAGTATTTGCTGATAGTCTGAGGGCGTGTTCCTCACATATGGCGGCTAATTCTTTGAGCCACTCATCTATGATGACTGCGTTTAGTATGGAACGGAGTGTGATGGATTGATTCCAATATGACTCTTGAGTGAATATTGGTCGTTTTTGTGGACTAGGATGTGCGGTGTTTTGTAGACTGTGGTTATGTTGCGAAGGCGAAGAAGCTGTATTAAAGGCATAACGAATTATTAGAGAAACAAAATTTGTACATTGTTTATTATATTATTGGACTATAATACTCACAAGATAATCTTCGGCCGAACATATTGGAGAGGCTGTTGGACAAACTTCTTCTCTTGGACTCAACGCGTTTGAATGGCGACTCGTCAGGTTTTCGCGCCGGTGAAGCGTCACGGCCATGAGCTAAAACAAAAATCACACACATAACATAATTTATATTTTATCAATAGCCAATGAGATTTATCTCTAAGAATGCTTTCAACTTTATCAATTTTAAGTAATGTAAGAAAGTTATTTAAAAAGTGAGTTTACAAAAATAATCGGTCATACAGTTCACGAAACAAAGATAACAAATATTTTAAAATAATAGTTATTTATGGTACAAGTGAGAAAAAGTTTATATTTCTGTTGTGAGTGCCAATTTTAAATCTTGAGCTTGCGAAGTAGTCTTAAATTGAATCACGAGCGTAGCGAGTGATTCTAATAAAAACTACTTCGCAAGCGAAAGATTTTAAGCGGTCGCGAACTGGAAATTAAATTTTTCTCACGCGTTACATACAATTTTTTTTCACCTAATCCAGTGAGAAATATTAAGATTTAAATAAATTTGTACTCGATTTCTGCACCTGGAATAATTTCATGAAATACGACAGTAATACCAATTCAGAATGCGTTTTAGGCCTTTTGTAAGTCGCTACTAATTGAATATGTCAAACGCTTTCAAATACTTTTCACTTGATTTTTCGGGTAAAAAAGCAAACTTCTGTGTTAAAAGCAAGTTGTCGCAACTCTTTTGGAGTTCCACAAACTTCTTTATCACTGCATTCACTATTTTTTGTTAAAAAGTTCCAGTAAACAATTAAACATAAACTGAAAAGAATTTATAGTTGCCCGCGATGACTGACACAGACACAGACTTTATTTTTTTTAAATCGTGCGTTCGGAAATTCGTTCCGTAACATTTATTTATAGAGTCTAATATTAGGTGCCTGATTTTAATTAATATAATGGTCAAGCACGAATATAAAACCATTAAAATACTAAATAAGCGCGTATTTATATAATTTAAAATAATTAAAAAGTATCGTATGTAGTTATTTAATAAAATTGATGTCAATGTTTATTACTAACCTACATGGTGGCTGCTTTGTTTTTTTTTTTAGCGCCTATTCATTGAAAGGATTTTGTTTCAAAATTTGAATCACTTTGCCTCACTAGTGAGTAAAAACGGTTTTTACTCACTGAATTCTGGCAAGCAAACGATATTTTTCATGCTGGTGTGGTGAAAATTATATTACCTATAATATATTTTTTAAACTCACCATCATCATTATTCTGGCCCCGAGTTTTCACCATTGTTAATTCCCGCTGTATCAAGAAAACCCGCGCTTTGTCCACTAGCTCTTCGGCATTCTCAATGCCTTCTGTTAATTCGTCTATTTCTTCTTTCAGTTTGCTTAAAGTCTAAAAGAAAAATAATTGTATTACTAATATATGCATAAAAAATACAAGCTGCAGTAGAGTTGGAGATAAATCCAGAACAAGTGATACCACAACGCAAATATCGCAATAGAACAAAGAAGGTTTTTAGCGTATTTCTTGAGATAAAATAACCTTATAATATTTTTTTTTTTATTAAATACTTGTTTATCCATAAAGAAAAAAATATCTATAAACTAATATATAAAAAGAAATGTTTTTTTAATTGTACCCAGAAATCTTTGAATCTACTAGACTAGACCGTTCTTAATGAATATTGGTGTGGACTTATAATATAGGCTACTTTTTATCGCGGGCAGAGCCGCGCGTAGAGGCTAGTGGTTAATAAATTGTAACAAAAGTAGATGATTATTGTACACAATACAAAAAAAGATTTAATGAAACTCCAAAAAGAATCTCTCCGGCGGGGAATCGAACCCCGGTCTCCCGCGTGACAGGCGGGGATACTGACCACTATACTACCGAAGACTTGCTAATCTGCGCCAAAATTATCGTTCTATTGTTACAATTTGCAATATCGCTGAAATCATCACTTCAAAGTCTTATCATAGTTTTGCGATAAATACAAGATTGTTGACGTATTTCACTCGTATGTAAAATGCATAAGGCATTTTATATATACTTGGTTTATATAATACTTGGTTAAAATACTTGGTTAAAATGTACTAAGACATTTTTACATTTTCAATTTAGTCTTAGTCTAAGACTTATTAATCATAACATGTACATCCAAATATTGTGACTTACTTGATACAGCGATGGTACGACGGGCTGTACTCCAACAGTGGGACAGAGCAGTAATGACGTCAGCAGAGGCGTGGGCAACGCCGACAGCTTGGATATCACGCTGGTGACGCGACAGTTCGATACTATCTCTGATTCTAGAAGAGTAGATGTCTTCTTAAGCAGACTGCTTAGTAATGGGCCTAGAAAATTCAAATCATTATATTTAGTATACGGCAAAGCGGCCGTGGTTCAGTAGATAAGGCAACGATCAAAAGGTCAAGGGTTCGAATCCTGGCCATTACACGGACGTGTAATGGCCAGCGAAACACAAACACAAGCGAAATAAGCTACATAAGTTAAAAATGAAAACAGAACATTATTTTCATTTTTTTGAGAAAGTTATTGCCGATTCCACTAACGTGTTTAATAGGCATGGTGACTGATCTATAGATAGTAAAATATAGGATACCTTATCAAACTATAGGTAAACATAAACCAATTGAAATAATTTTTTGTTACATATTATAAATCTAACTTATTTTATGATCATTCAAAGTTTCATGGACGAGTTCATTTTTAAAATACGAAATTATTCGATTTTTTTTTTATCATTAAATTACATACACAATTTATAGCAATATTTGTAATAAAACCATTTTTATAAACGCAATATTTCGTATAGCTATCAAACAAAATTCATAACTTCACATACAAAATACTCAAGCGTGACGTCACGCTTGAGTAGCCTTTTGGTTGGAGCGTTTGGGCGAGTCTATTATTAATGTGAATTTGAAATTGTATTATCTCAGGCAGTTCATGTTAGGTCAAAGTAATTCTTGTAATGATGTTTCTTATATCAAGAGGTGTTTCAATTACATACAAAAATAAAAATTAGTCATCATGCCTATTCTAGTATAACGTCCAGGTACAACTTTCGATCTCTCCATTACATACAAACATTTAATGTGATCCAGAGATGCGAATACAGGTTAAGAAAAAGCATGGATTAAGAATCTTGGTGAAATCGGTTCTTAGTGATTTAATAAAAAAATATACTTACCGATATATTTTTTTTTTTTTTTAGTTATAAAGATCTTTATTGCATAAAAATAAACATCAAACGTAACAAATCCAGTGTAAATTAATCCTAGAAGTTAACAAATTATAAAGTAGATTACATTACACAAAGCTAGTGCGCTTTTTTCCGAACTTTTAGACATAAACATAACACATTACATACATTATAAAAATATTGTGAGAACATTGTACATTGTACTTACCGATAATTGATTTAGCACTAACCCTCCAGTTCCTTATCAACGGCTCTCCTTCAAACTCCCTCACCTCTTTCTTCCCAAAGTTCTTCCTGAACATCTCCTCAGCGAATCCTTCACTTTCCTCCCCCTCCTTGTACTTAAAACTTTCATACCCACTGCTCTCACCCAAAGACGTCAAACTATCGTGTTCTTTGCCTTCATTCCCTTCATTCTTTGCCTCATCTCCTTCATTCAATGACGTCAGACTATGAGGTTGGTTCTCCGAACTATCACTGGTTTTGGTCTCGTACCCACTCGTACAGGAGACCAAGCTATCCTCTTTGTGTGGGTGAATGTCTGCGGTTTCTTTGATTTCCTTAGTGTTGTTGTTGGGTTCTCGCTTTTGTGTGATGCTGTCGTACTTCGAAGACCAGTTGGAACAGGCAAGCACTCGGGAGACTATTTCGAAGCGGGAGTCGCAGATGTAGGCGTGGTAGTTGCCGTATAGAGTTTCGTTGGGATTCTGGAAATTAGTAAAGGGAGTTATAAGTATTACAATCGCAATAGTGAGTTAAGGTATTTATAGGCAGTATGTAATGTACTAGTATATAATATAATAAAATAATAGCATAACTTTTAAGACAAATCTTTGTGTGTATGAACATGAGGGGTTTGTCTTTGTCTGGGTGTTTCTATGTATAATGAGTATGTATTTACAAAAGAAAAGTATAGATGTAATTAGTATCAGTTGTTCTAGTACCCATAGTACAAGCTCTGCTTAGTTTGGGACTAGATGGCGTTGTGTGTAAGTTGTGAGATATTTATTTATATGTTTATAGGATAACAGACATACTACCTATATTTATTTATTTTTATTTTTTATTTTTATAAAAAAACGACGCCCGCACTAGGAATAACTCCTGTGTCGCGGGGGTGTTCACAAACATACAGTTCACACACACAAAGCACACCCACACCTATATAGTACGCTATTTAAAAACAAATTACCTTTTTCTATCAGCCTTTTCACAGTTAAACTTCTGCTGGTATCGATCTGTTTTGGTATTGAAGCGAATCCCTCAAGAAGGGCATAATTGAGCATTTTTTTAGTACTAAAGATAGAAGACAGTTAACTTTAAATGACTTACCCCATAATTGAGTTTAGTTTCATGGACTAGATTGCTCATGGCGAATTCGTCGTGCACGCCGTTTATTCTCCTGTCGGGGTTCACGTTAAAATCTAGGACTCTTCGACCGCTTAGCGCTAGCTCATCACACCATTGCTTAGTCTGTCAAAATACATAAAAAATATAAAGTTTTTTTTTTTTACATTACAGATATCTTTTATTTAAATATTTACAATACTTACCTAACTATAATTTAATATTTTAAACTATTTAAATAAATACCTAATTAAATATACATTGAATAAAAGAATAATATAAAATTATTAAATAAACCAAAACTCGTAAAAAAATCAGGTGTCAAAAAATACGTCCGCATCGATGTCGACCGCAGGTAACGTGCCCAGAAGGCTGGTGGCATTGCCACGTTGTATGGCAATGCTGATCCTTTGTCCAAAATAGAAGCCAGTTGCGATTTACACACAGTGGAAAAGTGATAGATATTCGTAAATGGGTCAAGCCCAGACTAACGACGATGGCGTCGCGCAAAGGGGCTGAGAGGTGATGGACGTGTTGGAGGGCTGGTTTCAACAAGAAATTTTGCTTTTATGGCGGGAGGCGAGGACCTAAGTTGAGCCCGGCAGTCGATCGCCACCCTGAATGGGCCCGCCGGAAACAGTACTTCCTTTTAATCTACCACGAAATAGTAATACTTTCACAATAATTCCGGCTAGATTTGCCTTAAAACATTAAAAGTTTCTGATATTTTTTTTTGATCTATTTCCACCAAAGCGGAGCGAAGAGGAGATTAGAAAATAGCTAAATCTGGTTGGTTATTAAAGACACAGCTTCTCTTCTCTCCAATATGGTGGTCACTGGTCCTAAGGACGTCCACTAGAGGATATAGGCCAATTAATTTATAAAGGACGCGGCTTTGAGCCGCCTTAAAACAACGGCTCCCCGCGATCGTGACAAGATCTTCCATCCCTCTAGATAGATAGATAGATAGATAAAATGCATATATAAAAACATACATTTATAAACAGGCTCCACAAAACCGAATGATCGGTTTGTCTGTGGAAATACATTGCACTCGGATTAGAAAAACATTTCACTTACATTTTAATTAACATTATTAAGATCATTTGTAGTATTCACTTTTAAATTTAAAGTTATTCAATATTTTATTGTAGGTATTAATGATAATCTTTACATAACTTAAGTAAGTTTTATGACTCATTTACGTTGTATGTATCAAACAAATGTTTTTTATAAGCTATGGCAAACTTTCTGTTGTTCTTTTCAGATCTTAATTCAAGGGCATTTCATTAAATAATAAAGGTAGTCTCCGTTTTAGTGTCCTCCCTCCAAAATAGTTTTTTATACAAAAAGTTTTAAATTTGCCAAGGGCTACACCTCTAGTGGGACTCTAACTAATTCGGAGCAACCCCTTGAGTTTGAACTCGTTCAGCTCGTGGAAACGAGGCCTAAATTATGGAAAAAGATTCAGTCTGACAGTCGGGACGATGCCTTTTAGATTCTACTAGATTAAGATTCTGGTTTTTTTTTTTAACAGACATAAGAATCGTAACCGTATTTAAACCAGAATAACACTGAGCTCGTCCTTACCTTCTCAATAGGCCTCGAGCAGCATTTGGGTGACAATCCCAAGAACGCAACGGCCGCGTCTCTATACTGTTCAGGCTCCGCTATCTTATGCCTGTAGTGAACCAGTAGGTGGTTGCCGTTCAACAGGTGCTTGAAGATCAGGTCCAGCATTACGTCTTCGCAGTTCAGGTCGATCAGGGTCTCCATTAGCGCTAGGGATACTAGGGAGAGCTGAAAAGTAAGTTTTTTAGTTAGTTATTTAGTTTTACTTTATTAGAATCCTGAAAGTTGTTGTTAAGAATCAGTTCATCACAGGATCCATTCCATTGACGATTATTTTTTTTCTATTTTTTAAATTCTTAAGACTTTATTAAAATTATGAAATACGTCGCAGCCAGTCTTGCACTTGTGCAAGACTGGCTTCGACTCAGGTGCGACGTATCGCACTCTCTTGATAATGTTAGACGTATAGGCGAAACCGCGGTCGACTAAATAGACCAACATTACGTGAGTAACACTCGTATTTCATAATTTTAATAATGTTACAAACTCACGTCAGTTTCTTAAGACTTATTGAAACATCAAAATATCTTTTAATTTCTGATAGAAAACATGTATGAAGATTCAGCGTCAGTAAAATGGAGGCAGTAAAATCGTAACAGCTACCTTTCGCGCTCAAGTAGATCCAAGGCGGATGTCTTTTCCTGGTAGACTCTATGATGATTGATCTCACATGATTAATAGAGATGTCGACAATAGGTTTCGCTAACTAGTCGGCAAGGCCGATCATTAGACTCGGTAAAATTTAAATGCATTAATAAAATAATTAAACCACTATATTTTGTTTTGTTTGTCGCTCCACCACATTTTTTTATTTTTATATTTTGATGCGGCATAAGTTATGTAGCACGTCATAAAATAAATTATTAACATTTATGGTAAAGCCAACTACAAGACTTCAAAAGTGGTGGGATAGTCGGCTTAGCGAATAGTCGGCACATATTGGACGACCGGATGGCGCAGTGGGTAGTGTACCTGCCTGCTACGCCGAGGTCGTGGGTTCGATTCCCACTTAAGACAAATCTTTGTGTGCATGAACAAGGGGGTTTGTCGTAGTCTGGGTGTTTCTATATATAATAAGTATGTATTTACAAAAGAAAAGTATATATATGTATTAGTATCAGTTATTCTTGTACCTATAGTACAAGCTCTGCTTAGTTTGGGACTAGATGGCGTTGTGTGTGAGTTGTGAAATATTTATTTGTGAAAATATTTACGTTTAACTCACCGTAGCCACCTCCATCGCAGGTTTAATATAAGTTTAATTCTACTAACCTGCGAGTTGCCCTCGAGCCTCGTGAGCAGCACATCAACAACCCTGACCCCATCATACTCGTACACGAACAGGAAATGCAGCACAGCCCTGAGCAGGCCTCTCCTCGTGACGCAGCGGAGGAGTAGCTCGAGGTACGCCATGGCCGCCGCCTGCTCGCTGGCGCCACTCTGCAATGCGCGCCCTTTCGTCTACGGTGCGTTCCACGTTAGTAGGCTTTTGTTGTATAGACCAGCGGTTGAGTGACGGCTTTTGTTGGAACGGATATTTAGGGGAAGACTACGGCTTTGTAGGAAGATGTTATATGTAATGGAATAAACACACACCCTGAAACTAGGATGAGCCACACAATGGGTCACCGTACTATTTAATATTCTTGTGTTGCTTTTTATTTTCATTTGCTTATCGATGTAATACATACATAAATATAGCATTACGCCAAATTACCCAGAAGAGGTGTATAATCGCCACTTTTCACCTGCTATGTTTAGGTCCCATGGGATAGGGGTGAGCCAATCGCCATCTACCGGGCACAATTCCAACTCAACGCTTCTATTGTATCTTAGCTCGACCCGGCAATTGTACCCGAGACCTCGCGGTGAGAGGCGCATACGCTAACCACTTGACAATAGAGGCAGTTGTATAATCGATGTATAGATTAAATTTAAAGATAAATTTGGATTTTTTACATTAGATAGATCGCCAGAAGCAATTACACTATCCAATGGTCCCAATGACAAGGCCAAATACACACATTCACTCACTCAAGCACACTCAGTCTCAGAACAAATATTTGCGAATTACACAAAGATTTGTCCCATGTGGGGATCGAACCCACAACACCAGTGCAGTGGCGAGCAGCGAGGCGACCGCTTAAACCACTACACCACACGTGCAGACAAATTATATATATATATATATATATATATAGATTATAGATGTTATATTGTTATAAATAAAAAATCAAGACGGTTTAGATGGCTGCAGATGGCTGTTAGAACTATCGACGGGCACCGTACTCGAGCGTGACCAATTCCGATCCGTGACACTTCATTTGCGGCCAACTTCAATCCGCCGAGATCTTAGATTTAATGTGTTCCTTATTTATTTATTTTTCTTTAAAAAAAACGACGCCCGCACTAGTAATGACTCCTGTGTCGCGGGGGTGTTCACAAACATAGATTTCACTCACACAGATCACACCCAGAGTCAGAACAAATCCTTGCGAATCACACAAAGATTTGTCCCATGTGGGAGATCGAACCCACAACACCAGCGTGTTTGAAAGCGGCGAGGCGACCACTTTAACCGCTTCGCCAACCGTGCACTCAATTATACATTGTAATTCATGTTTGTATTAGCTTTGCCGTTTTAATGATAGCTTTACATTCGATAATGTTCGTTTAAAACAGACTATACTATCGATAGTTCCTATAGATATAGAGCTATGCAATAGTGAGAATCAATATTATCGATGGGGACGGATTTGCGTCCATCTTAAATGAGAAGTATATCCATGCGACAATGGGGATTGTTCATTTTTTTTTAATCGTGCTAATTCGAAAACCATTTCGAGATATAAAGTCCCCAATCGAGCTCCTGTAGTTAAAATGAAAAAAGACCCCATAAGTGCATATATTTTTGAAGAAATATGATTGACCTTTATTCGACCTTCCATGACGTCATCATCGGAGGAATATCGCGCAATACGCCTTGGCCTTCCTTTTAAAAAACAAAACTGTCATTTTAGCTGTCTGTCCAGTCTGTCATTAATGTCACTTGTGCTAATTGTAAACATAAACAAGATTGTTTTCGTTCACGCTCGTTACAAATTTAAAGTTTTTGATAAATTAATCATGGAATATAGAAAATGTTTTGTACCTAACTGTAGTAATGACTCTGCAAACAGCTCGGGCATGATTTTTGTTAAAATTAGAGAAGATTTGAGGAAACAGTGGTGCTCTGAAGCACATGTTGATTATTCATTTTTAAGTCCTCTCGGTATAAAGCTACTTAGGCCTCCAAGTGTATATTCTGGGGTTAAGCAATCGGTAACTGAAGCCATTCAGAGCAAAGTTATTGCAAGTTTGAGGGTTCAGATAGAGAGGGTAATCAGACGTGTAAGAGAATTTGCCACACTCAAACCACACTCCATAGTTCATTACAAACATGTACCCTATTTAGATGAAATTGTTATAATAGCATGTTGGACTTATTAATTTGCAAGATGAAATAATAAAGAGTTTGTAGTATTAAAAGGTATATTTTTATTTTGTACTTTCTAATAACTAAGGAAATATAAAATCTTTCAAAAAATGTTCTGCATTGTTGATGATGGCAGAATAGCATTACCCCGCTGAATAGCTTTGGTTTCTGGTACTTTGTATCCTCCCAATATTTGTTCAACCAAAGACCCATCTGTCCGACAATGTGCAGCTTCATACAATTTGGAAGCTGTTAATCTTCCTTGTCTTATGTTATGCCAGTATTTACTATCCGCTTGATTTTCAATCTTCTTATTAATTTCATTTATATCTTCCTGTGTTTAATTTTGTTCTAAATAAAGTTTGAATTGATAGTAATCACTTGCAGTATTTTCTTCTATAAAGGCTACCACCATATCAAATATATTCTTTGAATTAGTGGCATGTGTCACTAAACAGCACTATCAAGGAATTTTTTATATAATCTTCTTGCACACTCATCTTGAAACTCCTTCAATATTGAAGGATTCTTGGCAGCCAGCCTCGGTTTCTTTTCTTTTGGAAATATGACTTTACTAGACACATGTTGTGTTCTAGCACTTGATAAAGATGGCTTATTCCAGTAACATTGAACTTCTGTGGGTGATGGTTCTGAGGATTTTTTTCAAGCCAAAATAGGATTAGTAGAGAATGTTTGCAGACACCTTTAACAATAAGTAGTTCAAATGTTAAATATACATCATTAATATATTTCATTTCATAAGGGATATTATAAGAGTGAATGAATGTATTCAAAATATAATTTACCTGCAGAAGCTGGACAATCTTGACACAATGATTCTATTATGACATCATGCTGTTCATCGATTCGACAAACAACTGTGTACATTTTATCGCCCACTCTATGCTCAGGCACAACTCTTGCTTTGACAGTGCAATAAGTTGCAGTCCTGCTGACCTGAAGCCCACCAATGTATTCAAATATGAATCACGAGATGACCTGAAATCATACATTAATTTTGAAGTTAGAAATTCAAGAGAACCTAATCTCTAAACCTAAATCTATTATTACTTTTCTCCTTCTGTAGATCTCAATGGCTTTTGTTAGGTACTTTGTAAAAGGTTATTGCGTAAATTTTAAATCAATATTTTATTTACATTATGTAATGTAGTAAATTTATTATGAATAAGTTCGGTACTTACATTAACATCTTTGCTCCTCTTATTTCAGGCAAATTATGCATATTGTTTGCAGCTATAATATATTCAATCAACATAATGTTTTAAACTGTAGGCAAGTTTCTCGAATCCGCTTTAACAAAGTTGTCAGTACTCATATTTGATGAACCGGCCATCGTTGTTAATAATACTATTTTGTTTTATAATTATGATTAGAAACAAACTTAAGTTTTGTCTAAACAGTCCACTAAAGTTTGGTTTTTGGTTACGTTGAGAGGTTAGAAATTAAAATAATAGATAGAAATGCATTCATTAAATGTCAAACAAACTGACATTAGTGACGTTTTTTTTTTTTCAACATCTTCGACCATAGTGCGGCGAGTAGTGTATTCCGATGATGACGTCATCAGACGAAAATCTTTAAAACCAAATATAAAATAAACTAGCCATTAAATTACCAAAACATTCAAATTAGTTTCTTAAAATGCTCTATTTTGACGAACAAAAATATAAAACAACCGGGTTAGATTTTGTGAACAATGCCCATTATCGATTGGCCATCGGTCGACTTTATCGATTGCCGGTCCATCCGTTGGTGTAACAACACCCTTAATGAGATGTAATTTCCCTTGAATAGAAAATGTGTAACGAAGGGTGTGTGTTTAATATACATTTCTACGGATCTTTCATGTTGTGTAAGATTAAATATTTTATGTGGAAAATTGGGATGGACAAAATGTACGTCAAAATTAATTTTAAAATATCTGTATAAAGATATTAATTTAACATTGTTAATATCTAGTTGTTACGGTAAATAAAGGAACTCCAAACAGGGATTAGTAATTGAATAGCATGTCAGGTTATGGAATGTTAAACGATTCATTGCTGAGATATTCTTAAGCAAAGTATGAAATAAATGAACGTTCGTTTGTGTAAAATCCCACTTCACAGCAGACACGAGCGTACGAATGAATGGCGTTTTTGTAATATAACAAAAAAGTTTAAAATTCACCATCACCGGATGACACCAAACAAATAACACAAATATCAAAATAAAAAGAAACAACAAATCCAATGCAATAAACTACCGCAAATATCCGTTTTATTATGTCCATCTTAAGGGCCAGGAAGAGATCGCGTCAAGCGATAAGGCCGCCCTTTGTATTGCCCGCCACTGCTGGGCTCGGGCCTCTTCTTATGATGAGAAGGATTAGGCCAAGTGAGGATTGGTAGACTTCACACTACCCTCGAGCGCTATTTAGGCACTCTAAGGCATGCAGGTTTCCTCACGATGTTTCCTTCACCGTTAGCGAGCGGTAATTTATATGATAAATACACACATATCTTCGAAAAGACGAATCTTAACGATTTATTGACAGAGGTGTGTGCCGTGGGTATGATCCCGAGACCAATGACTCCCATTCGGCTATCGCTGCTTGCTCTATTGTTTTAGTGTAATAAAAAAACTATCGATCGTGTCGACTGTTCCGTTCTTCTGCTTCTACCATATATCGGTGTAACCACTCCCTAAAATAATTTATTTTGTAATTTAAACGCCGTATATATTTCACACACAATATAAGAATATTAATAGCAGCGATAGCCTAGTGGGAGACCGTAGGACTGCGAAGTTAAAGGTATCGGGTTCGAACCCACGGCACTCACCGCTCGTCTTTTTAAAGATATGTGTGTATTTATCATATAAATTATCGCTCGCTAAGGGTCGACACACACCAAAAGCGCGTCGAAGCGCAGCGAATCGAAGCGCAGTTTCAGTGTTATATGAATTCTAACTCTATTCTCACCACCATAATACTCATTATCGCATGAGAAACTCAAACGAGTCGCGCGGATGCCCGCGGCGCCGCGGGAATTCCGGCGAATTCCATAGTAGTAGTAGCGTAGAGTTTCTCATGCGATAATGAGTATTATAGTTGTTAGAATAGAGTTGGAATTCATATGACACTGAAACTGCGCTTCGATTCGCTGCGCTTCGACGCGCTTTTGGTGTGTGTCGACCCTTACGGTGAAGGAAAACATCGTGAGGAAACCTTCATGCCTCAGATTGCCTAATAAGTGCACGAGGGTGTGTGGAGTCTACCAATCCGCACTTGGCCAGCGTAGTGGACTATGGCCTAACCCTTTTCATCATGAGAAGAGGCCCGAGCTCAGCAGTGGGACAAGTATTAAATACAGCTATTACAATAATATTTAACGTTGTTCTAAAGAACTATGATCCCTCAGCAATGAATCGAAACAAGATGAACACCGTCACTTAACCGCTTATCGGCATGGCCACACCGGTGCAGTCCCGCGTGCAATAAAAGCCCACTGACGTGATGTTATGTTAACCCAGACTTGTCGCAAAACGAAAAGAACTATTTGTTAAACCAATAAGAACTTAATTTGCGGTCTAGAAATAGATCTAGAAAATCTTTCAGTTGATACAATATTATATTATTAAAACCGACGTGAGGTGAAGACATTATTATTGAGAATACGGGTTACTCATCGATTAATCGCCCAGTTGATGAATCTACGTACTAGATTCGAAACTAGTCGGTATTCTCAATAATCATGATAAAATATTCTTTACCTATATTTAGACGACTGAATATCCGTTTTTGTGGACACGAGGAATAAAATAACTATTGTAGTATGATTTTCTTTTCGTTTTGCAATAAGAGAGGTTTTATCGAAAGTATATTCCAAATTAAATTTTAAGGTATAAAAATACTTAGAGATTAGGTACTTTTTTTATTTGAGAGAACTGAAATATTAGTGTGTCGGACGGATCGACGTGTCGATCCATTGGAGTAATAACAACATTAATTAGCAAGAAATAAGTATAATTAATATTTTTTGGAATATCTTTACATAAATGGTAGAAAGTGCATTAAAGTATGTTTCATTTTGTGTATAATAAAAAAGAATAATAACATATTATAATGCACTTTCAAAGATCTAGCCCGAACTTACAGCTAATTTCAATTTCAAACACAAAGAATAGAAAATATAATCAATATCTTCTTTCGATGCATTTGTAACTAAAACAAGTAGTGTCATTTGGCATTTTAAACACTTTGTTAATGTTGGCACAGACAAACATACCGAAAAGAGACAACAACATATTCATAGCCAGCTATTTATTAAATGTCAACGATTACTGCATGCTGATTGATTCAAAAATCAATATACTATTTCTTATTGATAATTTTTATAGCATTTAGCTATGCTTAGCAAAATATACTAATCAACAGTTGGAAAAATTATGGAACCGGCAGGATTTGAACCTGCGACCTTCTGTACACCGGGCAGACGCTTTAACCAACCAGCTACGGCCTCTTGCCAGGACCCTACATTCAGCACAAATGTTGGTAAAGAATGAACGCGTACGATATTTCAATTTAACTATGCTTAGCAAATTATACTAAGAAACAGTTGAAAGTATTTTTCATCTGTTTTTTACTTTGTCATGTTGGTTTGTATCCTACTTAAGATAGGAACAAGTGGATGAACGTGACGTCACGAAATGACGTAACATCAATTGAGAATTTTACGGGTTCAAGAGGCCGTAGCTGGTTGGTTAAAGCGACTGCCCGGTGTGCAGAAGATTGCATGTTCAAATTCTGCCGGTCCCATAATTTTTCAATATACTACATCGGACCAATCAGGTGCTGTAGCATTTTTACTCTATGAATACTTAAGCTTTTTTTAAGTATATTTGCCTGCGGGTAGTCCATCACATAAAATAAACCGTGGCAATATAATGCAGCACAATTATTATAAAAATATATAATTATTTATATAATTCAAACAAAACGAAAACATTGTTACTTAACATTCACAAAATATATCCGATACTCAATAATAAATACATAAATAACATACAATAGTATTTATTTTTTTTAAATTCCTGTGCAAAATCAACTTTTAAATAAATCAAACAGAATTTAAAAATTGTGTTGAAAATCGTCGTGTTTATTAGATATAGAAAATGATACGTTTTTAATACTTATCCTTACCTGATACAACTGAAAAAAATACTCAATGGTTAGTTATATAGAAAATCATTAGTGTGTTAAACATTTCTTTAGATGTGAATTTAATAGTCTTTTAAAGTTATTTTTCATGAAACAAATAAAGACGTTTACTTTTTACATTAAAAAAAAAATGTTTTTAGCTATGCTTAGCAAATTAATCTAATATTTGTTTTTTCTAAAAATATTTTAATAATCAAATTAAAATTAAAACTTCTTCTTCTTCTTTGAGCCACCAAAGGCGCGAAGGGGCATCTCAGTATTTATTCACTCACTGGACGCATCAGAATAGGCATGGTGACTGATCTATAGATAGTAAAATATAGGATACCTTATCAAACTATAGGTAAACATAAACCAATTGAAATAATTTTTTGTTACATACTATAAATCTAACTCAATTTATGATCATTCAAAGTTTCATGGACGAGTTCATTTTTAAAATACGAAATCGATTTTTTTTATCATTAAATTACCCACACAATTTATAGCAATATTTGTAATAAAACCATTTTTATAAACGCAATATTTCGTATAGCTATCAAACAAAATTCATAACTTCACATACAAAATACTCAAGCGTGACGTCACGCTTGAGTAGCCTTTTGTTTGGAGCGTTTGGGCGAGTCTATTATTAATGTGAATTTGAAATTGTATTATCTCAGGAAGTTTATGTTAGGTCAAAGTAATTCTTGTAATGATGTTTCTTATATCAAGAGGTGTTTCAATTACATACAAAAATAAAAATTAGTCATCATGCCTATTATCACCGATGCGGTGCTTTAAGCGCTGCAGTATTGTGCAGAGATGCGTACCATTTCCGACAATTTGAATAATATTTTAAAATTATTTAGTTTTAGACGCTTTGTAATGTGTTTTCTTATGTCAGAATAAATGTTTTTTCTTTCTTTCTTTATTTGAGAAATCATGTTCTAGCTAGGACAATTAAAATAATGATAAATACAGTTAATATCCGCTTATACCCGATATAACCATTAAGGCTGGCTTACACTAATCCAGTACCACGGCATTATAGCGCTGGATCGGCAATTATAACATTATGTCATATCAGAAAAATCAGAAACCTTTAAAATTTTAAAAACAATTTTTTTTAAAACTAAATAAGTATCTTACACAATAATGTTATTATACTCCGCAAGAGTTTTTTGAGGACAAAACTAAATCTAGGGAGAGAAAAAAAAGGAATCAAATAACAAATAGTTACTATTACTAGTCTTGCAAGATATTATGGTTATTTAATTTTATATTTTAGTAACAAAGATTTTAGTAAATAGAAAGTTGTATTAGGCCCTAACAGGGTATCATGTTGATATGCATTTTTATTTTTAAGACCTTTGTACCATACATGATTGCAATAAATAATGATTTAATTTTATTAAGAAATAAAACGTATTCCAATCCAGCACTGAAATTCCGTTATAATAGAATATAATTATACCCTTTGTAAACCAAATAAAATTTAAATAAATTAATAAGTATATACCCTTTGTACTGGATGAATGTAAATCAGCCTTGATACAAACCAAGCATTGATATGATGGAACATTCAGCTTCACACGTCATAGTTAAATGATCACTCATCCCATAAGCAAGAATAGAGATATTACCTGCAGCAGCGCCGGCCCCATCACTGGCACGAGGAACCCTTGGTACAGCAAGTCTAGGAGGTGCTTCTTTATGGATGGGTGGGCAACCTGTGAATGTAAGGATGTTGTTACACCGACGGATCGATCGACATCGACTGACATTTTATGTTAGACTTAGACCAATCGATCGAGCGCCGATCGAAGTTGATCGATGGTGGAAAGGATTAGTCGACGTCGATCGACATTTTTTATTACATCAATCGGTCGTTAAATAAATTATATTGTTAACTGAACTGAAATGGGCACAAACAAACATTAATGTTAGCGTTTTAGATATTATATATAGACATAGATGTACTTAATAATATAACAGTAACAACCCGATTAGGTTTTAACAGGCAATATGCTATTGATAGTCTCCTCTAAATAATTTCTGACAGAAAAACCCCAAATAAGTTTTTTTTAAGCTCCACTCGGGAATCGAACCTGAGATCTTGTGGCAATAGGTGGCAAAAAAAAACTTTTAAAATAATTAATTAGTTACCTGAGCAACAGCATTACAGAACTCTAATGAATCGATGAATAGAGTGAGTTTGTGCACTTGATTGACATCGTCGGGGGTGAGACGGAAGATCTGGTCGTTCAGTGTCCGAGGGAGAAGGGAGTACAGACCGCTTAGACCTGTAAAAATTGTTGGTAAGTAGAGAATAAAGTTGAATTCTGCATACATAAAGAAAGAAAGATATTTATTGTCAAAAAAAAAATAGAAAATAATTATTTTCCAGAAATGGACACCATCTCAGCCATATGCTACAAAGCCCTGCAGCGCTGATTTTCTATTGAAAACGGACAGCAGTAGGACGCAGGCCCAAATCCTGCCGGTCCCAAATCTTTTTAACAGTTCCTTAGTATAATTTGCTAAGCATAGCTAAATGCTATAAACATAATCAAATTACCTGCCTTGTTAATCTCTGCATCACCCAAAGGTAAGCTGGTAGAGAATGCCTATGGCATTAAGTCCGCCTTGTATACAAATTTTGTATATGAAGTTTTTAAATAAATAAAAGCATGAAAGGACCCTCGCCGAGTGACGTACACAACGATTCCCTACGTCCAGCGCACCGTGTCCAATTCACGAGTACGCCAAAGCGAATTGACTAATCCTTTCACCACGATGGCAAGTCAGAATAAAATTTGACTCAGCCATCGACACGATACAAGAAATAAATAAAAACCTGTAGCGAGCACAGGACACGTGTTCCCAGCCAGCATGAAGTCAGCGAGCTGCGGACACCGCGCCGACATCTTGGCGCACAGCAACAACGCGTCACGGGCAGCTGACCCCGTGCTACCTTCGCGGTGAACCGACGATAGAAGAAGGCGGACTATTATAAATCTGAAATCGAAAGAAGTATTTATTAACAGTGAATAGTCATGTTTTAATTATTAAATTACAGTTGTAATAAATGAAATGAAAACTAAAACTAAATAAGTGAACAGTAGTCTCTTATACTGAGAAATATGAGTTATACCACTTAAGACAAATCTTTGTGTGCATGCACATGGGGGTTTGTCTTAGTCTGGGTGTTTCTATATATAATAAGTATGTATTTACAAAAGAAAAGTATATATGTATTAGTATCAGTTATTCTAGAAGAAGAAGTTATTCTAGTACCCATAGTACAAGCTCTGCTTTAGCGTTGTGAGTTGTAAAATATTTAATATTTCTATTTATTTATTTATATTTATTTATTTATATTTATATTTACATATTTATATACCTAGTCTAACCCTTTATTTTCTTTCTGACATTTCAACATTAGTGAAGTCTTAACATGTTACCGATTCGAATTGAAATAATAATCAATTATCATTATAAGAAGAGTTTGATGAATCATTGTAGTTTACAACATTTAATAATAATTTTACTTGTTGCATTTAAAATGCCAAGATTTCGACTTAATTTCTAGCAAATAATTAAAAAGCAAATTATTTTATATTTAATTAAAGTCTAATTATTGCTTTTTTTTTTAAATAATAGATTGATTTATTTTATTAAGACCTGTTTAATAGTCTGTAGATTTTTGTTACGCCTACGGTCATCACTAAAAAGTGTTTCCATCAATAAAGAACGGCATGACTGTAGAATAAAAAGACCACAGATTGCCAAACAGCTGTCACCCATTCTTTATAAAACATATAATTCTCACAATACCTTCTATGTACATACTAGAAATATGCAAATGCGTAAAAAATAACTCTGATCTCTTCGAAAAGCGAAACGACAAACAAACCAAATATTATTTAAGACACAAAAATCGACTAAACCTTCCGACGTCACCCTTAAACATACATTCATCGCTCATCAAGCTACCGGAAAATCTCAAAAATGAAGATAAGCCTCACATATTAATAAAAAAACTAAAGGAAATATTAAAGAATAAAGGATATTATAATAATAATGAATATCTGAATGATAAGACTCTAATATAATAGTACAATTTTTTTTTTTTTTTTTTTTTTTTTTATTTATATCTCAGAACTTTATTTATTTATTTAATACTTTATTGTAAACTAAATATCTACCTAACTATAAATACATAAAATAAAATATTAACATCAAACTCGGTCAAATTATAACACACACAAACACACACATACAATCAATAAATTAATTAATAAAATGAAATAAAATAATTAAATACATTATGCGTCATAAAATTCCTCCGCATCACTGTCCACAGCGGATACCGTGGCCAGAAGGCTGGCAGCATTGCCACGTTGAATGGCAATGCTTATTCGCTGGGCGAAGTAAAAACCAGCCCTCTGGTCGCGAGAAGCGTCGATTAGGCGCTTTGAAATATCTTTAAATAGTATAATAGTATAGTATAGTATAATATAATAGTATAATAGTATAGTACAATTTAAATTAAATAAAACATAATTATATAAAATATTAAGTTTGTTTATAAAAGATATGCCGTCCTCTCTCCTAAGTTGCTTTGCCCGACAGGGTCCACAAAGATCTGTATTCACTATTTTGTAAGACCTTTAAACACTGTGGAATGCAATATATATATTGAGTATTGAGTATATTATTCCGAAAAAACCGGCCGTGTGGTTAAAGCGGCTGCCCGGTATCCAGAGGTTGCAGGTTCAAATCCTGTTAGCCCCATATTTTTTTCAGCTGTTAGTATGATTTTATAACTTACTCGGCTTGCGATCCTTTGTGCGTGTGCGTCGTCAAAAAGAAGAGATCTAAGAACTTCATGTTCTGCATCAGCGCCACACATAGCTGGTTGAGCACTGTCACCAATTGACCTGTAAAGGTACATCAAAAATATCTTAGAATTCAATAGATTTATCGAAACCATCCAGAATTGGTTCCAGCAGACGGTGGTTCCATTTAATTGAGAAAGGGTTATGACCACAGATATAGATCTACATAGATAACGCAAATGCATGTACTTCGCGTGTCCGAACCCCGACCAAGCGTCAAGGTTGGTCGCCGCTAACTTCAGTCCACGCGCGTCTTTTGTTAGAGAAAATCATAGCGGACGGCCGTTTGAATCGTACTGGGCGGATGGGCATCGGCGGCATCGGTGTCTTTGAATCGGTTTGGATTTCCCGTCACTAAATTTCGGCTGTGACGTCACAATAGGTATTAAAAATTCGGCACGCTTGGTTTCAATACAAACCGTGATACTTGCGTTATCTATGGTTATGACCAATTGCCTAGGGGTTGTTTATCGCTGCTGTGCTATCTATTCTGTGGCTATGTCAAAGCAAAAACTGCTGTAGTATATGAAGAATAACATGGATATTTTAATATAAAATAAATAAATATAAATATTTCACAACTCACACACAACGCCATTTAGTCCCAAACTAAGCAGAGCTTGTACTATGGGTACTAGAATAACTGATACTAATACATATATACTTTTCTTTTGTAAATACATACTTATTATACATAGAAACACCCAGACTAAGACAAACCCCCATGTTCATGCACACAAAGATTTGTCTTAAGTGGGAATCGAACCCACGACCTCGGCGTCGCAGGCAGGTACACTACCCACTCCGCCATCCGGTCGTCAATAGTAAGCCGGGTTGCACCCTCAAGCACTTTTTAGGCAGTCTCAGGCATGTAGGTTTCCTCACGATGTTTCCTTCACTGTTACCGAGCGATATTCAATATGACAAATACACACATATCTTCGAAAACACGAAGCTTAACGATTCTACACCATACTTAACATAATACTGTTTCATCATTTTTGAAAATACTTACTTTCGAGATTGGGTGGTGGCAACTCATTCCTAAACCCACTGAGTAGTTTTAACAGCGGCCTCAGGAACGGTTCCGCAGCTATCACCTGCAAACAAAAGAAATACCTATCAAATTAGTGCTAATTATTGGTAGATATTGGGTTGTCATCGTTATCACCCATGTGCCTTAGCTGGGACTAGGAAAACAGCAGATTTTTTCATTTAGTAGAATATGCTAACGTGACCCCGGCTAAAATCTGAATACGACCTTGTATGTTAAGACGAAAATCGAGTGCTGAATAAGATTCATTAAAACACCTCTTACTTTAATAATAATAATGTATCTATAATCTGATTAGCCCCGATATTACAGTTTTGATCTCACGGATAGCATTGGACCACATTTTGTATTTTACACTTTTGTTGTTCCTAATTGATAGTTCATGAACGCCTCGAACGTAACGCTAATTCACAACGTTTCGATTTAAAGAGCTCTGTCATAAACATGTAGAACTTGTTATGAGAACAGAAAAGTATTGTAAAAATTATAACAAGTTTTTGCCCGCGTTTTAGTTTGTGCAGAGATAGATGTAATGTCGTTCTCTTAGCTCCAGAGCATATATTTAAGATTTTTTTTTTTCAATAACACGACACCCGCACTGGGAAAATCAAGTTCACAAGCATATATTTCACACACATAAAGCACACTCTTTGGTATATTGATTGATGATTGGTATGGCATGTCGCACGACCATTGAGTTTAGACGTGTTTATAAAGGCAAAGTTCTTTAGCGCGTTCTGAAGACAACTTTATCACCAGGGGACAGGTTCTACTTAAAATTGGAACAATATTTTTTTAAGGCCAACGGTTTTATGCTGAATGTTCATTATTCATGTCCATGACTCTGAAAATCACGTCTCGCATATGGGCGTCTCTACATTTGATTGCAAGTTACGCGTCAGATCACTTGCCAGATCACGCGTCATGTCATGCGAATGGGCGCCGAGAAAATAATATGCTATTATGCTACTGCTACACCTGCGTTAACGTTAACGTGAATGGTAATCACCAACTATGCGTTAATAAAGGCATTCCAAATATTCAAATTGGTGCCTTGGCTACATTTACGTTGCAATGCCAATAAAGCTAATTCTTCAAGAAATAACGTGTTATCCAGTGTGACCATTTGTTTAAATTAAATTAGTTTTGTACACATCATTTAGCCCGGCACCTGATTTTAGAGACTTTTTGTATTTATTCAAATGGATACGGTAGTATCCCATCAAAGATTCCTTTTTCTTTTTTAACTCATCTATTGTCACAGGAAACGACAAGCTTTGGCTGATACGTCGCCAAGCGTCGCTTACGGCCGAGCGATTCTTGTGCGTCGGATGTTTAGGTTCCCATAAACAGGCTTCAGACTGTAGCTGCTCTAAAAACTCGAGAACTTTTTCGTTCGACCACTCCATTGTTGCCGCCAAAAGTGCCAAAACAAATTTCTAAACACCGATTTTTCACTGTTGCCAACTCCAATTTTTTAAGTTCCTAGATTCAGTACCAAAAGTCACCAGATCCCACCATGCTGCACACGATGACCTTGTTTTATTCAATTTAATCATTTATTTTTATTTTACCAATAAAATAGAAACAAACAGCAGTCTGTCAGGTTTTTTTTTTCTTTTTCAGTACATATTAGCTTACATCATGCACCTCAAAAGTCGTCAGATCTGGCGACAAAGTCGTCAAATTGGCAACACTGTCATCATACGTCAACTTGACGTCAAGCGAAATATTATGTCATTAATGTAGCCAACGTCCGTCAGCGTGCTAAAGTGAACGCTAAAACCCTTTGATGTGTCCAAAAAACCGACACCCGACCTATCGCCTAATGTCTAATGAAAATAGCAATGCCGTTAGTCATTAATCACGTTAAACCTTTGGCCACATCTGCGTAAACGTGATTATTTGCGCGTTAAGACGCAGGTGTAGCAGTAGCATTACGTAATAGCAGTACAATATTGATTTACACACCTGGGTACTGTAATGGCTGACAAGATTCCCAAACAGCTTAAGTTGTTCCAAACGCACTGCATTTTCATATCTGAAACGAACAAAGAAATATGTGAGTTATTATTGAGAGCTTAGATTTTTTGTTTCACCAGATGGAGCTACTGAAGAATAAGGTCTGGTAAAGTTTGTTGACAGACATTGATTTATCCCAACCATTGAGCTTATACGTTTTTAAAGAGGCATAGTTCTTTAAGGCGTTTTGAAGATAAACATTTTGGAACAATAATAATTATTAAGTAGTTCGGCTTTTTGGTCTAATTTCAAGTGAGGTCATTAATACGTCCGTCTCTCTCGCACTCATACGTTCCATATGCACAAGTGCGTTCTCTGTCGTTCGTATTAAGTATGCCTTCAGAACGCTCTAAAGACACTTATAAGCTCAACTACCGCGTAGCCAACCCGAAAAATCTCTAGTAAAAGGAGCGAAAATTCTGTCACGGTGTACATTTTGACGTTTTTTTAACGTAAATATTAAACCTGGTTTTTAACGTTTTTGTGATATCTCTCATAATTTATCCTATTACCCGATGATAATGATGGCTCAAAATAAACAGAAGTAATAATTTCTTTAGTATAATAAGCGTTCCATATGCTGGGTAGATAGCAAGTCTGCTATCTTCCGGCAGGAAATTATTATCAATATTTATTGATTACAGTAATACAATTTATAATGATAACTCTCATTTTCTTTGCATGCATTGTTTGGTGATAAACATGATTGTCAAGTAGCATAAGATTACATACGACTCATACGAGAACTACTGGTATCTTCTTCTTTATTTTTTAATAAATCATTCATTTATAATATCCAGTTCTCCTATTGCTCTGTATTTGTAACTACCAATTATCGTTAATTTTTAATTTTTAGTTTATTTTTCTTGTATGTTTGGTTCTAATATTTCTCTGTTTATATTTTCTTGTGAGCGTTGATCTACTGTGTTGTTCTTACTGGCAGGAACTAGCTGAAAAGCAGTGTCGTGCAATACGCGCAGCAAAAACTGAGCTAGATCCCTTGCCGCACATTTTCTGTGTACAATTTTTTTATATTTTCTGTTAACTGTTTTTATTTTATTCAAACTATGAAATACGGGTGTTACTCACGTAATGTTGGTCTATTTAGTCGACCGCGGTTTCGCCTATACGTTTAGGCATTATCAAGAGAGTGCGATACGTCGCGCCTGAGTCGTAGCCAGTCTTGCACTCAAGACTGTGCCCGTATTTCATAATTTGAATAATGTTACAAACTCACGTCAGTTTTAATGATTTTATTTTCTCTAAATGTAAGATAATGTGTGGTGAATAAATGGTTTCAATGTTTTATGGCTTACTATCAAAGGAGTATTTATATGCGAGATCATACACAACCCTTTACGCACAGAGAAAACCAACATACAGTAACATAATTAGCTACAATTGGCACAAAATAAATAAACAATAACGGTTATCAGTCGTTTGACTGATTAAAAAAGTAGCGATAACGATTCGTAACAGACACGGACGTATTAATTAATATTGAGTCGATTGTTTCGATTTCAAGTGTTTTAATAAGTTCTGAATATTGATATTGGGCACGCCAATGTCATGGATTTAACTAATAATAGTTATTACTGCAACAATAGAGTAAAATTCGTATTTTCTTCGAGTGCTAGTTGTTACTCCTGAATAAATGATAAATTCTTTAGTAGAATCACGAGCGTAGCGAGAGATAATCTTAATCTTCTATTTCTAATTGATTTATTTTTATAGCATTTAGCTATGCTTAGCAAATTATACTAAGAAAGAATTGGCTAATCCTTTCACCACGATGGCAAGTCAAAACAAAATTTGACTAAGCCATCGACACGAAGAAGAAAAAGAAGTTGAAAAAGATATTGGACCGGAAGGATTTGAACCTGCGACCTACAGCACACCGGGCAGTCACTTTAGCCATCCAGCTACGGTCGCCTCTTGCCAGAACCCTAAATTTTTCAACTGTATGTTACGTTATTTCGTGACGTCACGTTAATCCATTTGTTTCTATCTTATGTAGGATACGACCGACAGGTTCAAATCCTGCCGGTCCACTATCTTTTCCAACTGTTTCTTACTATGTAAATATTTATTATCTCGAGTCGCACATACAACTTTTCAACTCAGCAGCTCGAAATAATACCCATAGTAAAAGTTCTGTCTATTTTGGGACTAGATGACGTGGTGTGATATATAGGTGAAATAAAAAAAAGGCGTGCAGTGAGTAAAACTTAACTTTGCTTCGAGCGAGAAAAAATAGAAGAAAAATCGAGTTTCGCTCACTGTTTTCATAAAACAAAGAACGACTGTTCGAGCTGCTGGGGTAAAATGTTTATTAGTGTTTCACATGGTCCGAAAATATAAATGACTAATTGCACAGATAGGATTTCTGTCGGCCGTTAACATGCCTGAATCCTTTCAATACGTTCTCAAATTCCCGAAAACATAAAAAAAAAATACCTATGAAAGCGTAACATACAGACATACTTTCGCATTTATTACATCACAATTTATACTAGGAAGGATGGTATGTATCAAGAACATTACAAATGGCGGCAACTGTGCAAATCTTAGATTAACAATCGGAATTCCCACCAGTTGAACAGCGACTAGCGGAGCTACGGAGGTCAGCCAAACAATACCGACCAGTGTGTGCTCTAATGATTTTATTACTAATTCATAATGCAATCGATATCAATTACTACTCGATTAACTGAAGGAAACGGCGGGAAACATGCAAGTCGTGGAGGTGAAATTCTATGTCCATAAAAAGAACGAATTAAACTTGGCTAGGGTTGTTGGCATTTTTCCGTGTTTCTCCGGAAGTGTCCTCGTTTGTAAGGCGCCTGAGGGCGTTCGGCCAGGATTCTTATTAGAAGTCTGGTTACACTTTTTCTATTGTGTGACTTTTTATCAATCAACTACATTAGGTAAATTTGCTTTTAGATGTATAATGAGATTTATCTAAATTTGACTCAGCCATCGACACGACGAAGAAGAAGAAGACTAGGAAATCAAATCTTTCTCTGTCTCTACTGATCTCTCTTAATACCATGATAAATATGGATACATTCATAAGCCATAACTCGGTAGCCGTTGATGTCTAAACTGTCGTTCATAAATCCTTGATCGATTTGTATTTGAAGCATATGGAAGATAATATTTCGTCATGTGACGACGTATCTTTTTAAGTACATGTCTTTATGACTACTTTATTGACTTCTAAACACGACCTCAATATCTGTTAGTATAGTCATATACATTAATAATAATTATTATTAGTCATTTAATAAATAAATTTGAAATAAATGTGTATTTTTTGACTAATGTTCCATTGGACAGTTCCAATGGAATAACACAAGCTTTAATAATAAGCTGTTTATTTACTATTAGACTATTTTTAAATTATTTATTTAACATAATTCTATGATTTAATTATAATGAATGATATAATTGTTGATGCAATTGTTTTTATGATCGATTCATCTATATTCATCATTTTGTATGTGCTAAAAATGTTATGACGTGTAATTAATCATTATCAATAAAAGTGTTTATCTGTTTATCTGTGAATAGGCTTCTTAATATAATTCTGACTAAAATACTAGAAAGAATGATAATTAGATAGATATTATCGGGAATTATACTTGCTAATGTCTGATTTCATTGTGTATCTACATGAGTAATGAGGAATTTAAGATAAGATAAAAATATTCATCACTAGCATTTGCCCGCGATTTCGTTTGCGAAGGATTCGTAGTATTAAATAGTAGCTGCTCCCGCGTTCAACCTTACTACTCCGCTCCAGTGAGCTTAATCGTAATATTAAATATTTAAAAACCTTCATTAAGAGTTAGACTACCAAACACAAAAGGAATTATTAAAAGCTGATAAGTAGTTCTCGAGATTCAAACAAACAAACAAACTTTCGCCCGCGGTTTCGTCTGCGTGGAGGGTACATCGTCTAAAAGAAGCCTATGTTACGCGCCTAGGAGTCAGTCACCGACACACAAAATTTTATTAAAATCGGTCGTGCCATTTAAAAGATAGGCCGATACAAACAGACCGCCAGACAGACAAAAATTTAAAAACTGTATTTTAGGCAAAATATTTGCAAACAACTATACCAGCTTGAAAAAACTGGCCAAGTGCGAGTCGGACTCGCGCACGTAGGGTTCCGTACCACTATACATCTAAATAAATGTTTTTCTTAATTCTTTATTATATTGGAGTTGATTGAATAAAAGGTAAAATGCGGTTTACGATTTATTACGTATTAAAAAAAACGAATTATTAGATCTCGTTTAAACCAATTTTAAGTGGAAGTTTGCATGGTAAGGTACATACATCATTACATTATTTATACATTTATCATTCCCTTATTATAGAAGTTACGGGGGGGGAGGGGGCCCCACAATTTTTTCCACTTTGGAAGCGTCCCTCGCGCAAACTATTCAGTTTAGAAAAAAAATATATTAGAAACCTCAATATAATTTTTGAAGACCTATCCATAGATCCCACACCCAGAAAAAAGTGGCTGTGACATACGGAAGGACAGACATGACGACTCATTAAGGGTTCCGTTTTTTGCCATTTGGCAACGGAACCCTAAAAACATTAAAAACAGACACTTCAATTTTGTTTATTTGTATTGAATCCTTCTTTCTCAATACATGTTATTGATAGAGCAATTATGTTATCGGATTATATCGCCTATCACGCTTGTCCCAGAAGGTCGATGCACTCTTATTATGCTAATTGGTCTCATACAAGTATCTAATTAGTTGTAGTAATGTAGGTATGTATATTGCATGGATTGCTCGGGAAAATCGTCTGAAAAGATTGCCTCGATGTTCTAGTGCTTAGCGAATGCGCCTCTCACTGCGAAGTCTCGCGTTCGATTCCCGGGTCAGACAGAGGGTTATTTGTGAACTTTCCGTCAGGAAACTCACAATAGCAGCACGGAGTTGTAATTGTGCCCGGTGGATGGCCTATCGCCCCACTCACCCTCTATTTGTGGGACTTAAAAACATAACAGGTGAAGTGTGGATGCAGTAGACCTCTGCCACACCCTTCTGGGTATATATAGGGTATATAGACGTGATCTATATATATAAAAATGAAACCCATTTTCCGTTGTCACGACATAGCATGAAAACGGCTTGACCGATTTGGAAGATTTTTTTTTGTAGTTTTCTAATACTCTGTACAAGGTTCCTACGAAGAGAAAAAAAAAACATGATAGATTTTCGGAATAAACACTATTAAGAAAATATATATTTTGTTTATTATTTAATAAAATTAGTAAAGGCCTTCTCAGGTATGACGAGACCAGGGAAATAGGTATTCATTTTTATATGGAGGATATTATAGATTCCAGTTCAAATTGAATAGGCACGCATACATAAGATAGGTCAGCTATACAAAATAAAGTAGTGCATCAAATTTACGCTAAGGCGCGTAGGCGGTACGATGTTCGCCGGGTCAGCTAGTGTTATGTATAAAATCTTCGTTCATAGCGTGTTTGAGATATTTATTATCATTACTTATATGTAAATGACGAACTAGTTCTGTCTGTCTGTCACGATCTTAATAAAAATTGGTATGGAACTTGATGAAGACCTGACGAAGGACATAGGTTACTTTTTATTGACATACCTGCCACACGGGCAAAGCCACACGCAGAAGTAAGTAGAGTATAATTTGATGTACAATAATGTGGCGATGTTTAATAATAATAAAAAAGAAAGAGATTCTCGACATGTGGGATGTGGATTCGGCCATCATTGTACCGATAGTCATATCAGTCAATGGACTGATGGCAAAGAGCCTCAACCAACACCTTAAGAGGCTCGCGTTAGGCGGCTGGACCAAGAGCCAGATGCAAAAGGCGGTCCTTTTGGCCACGGCACGCATCGTGAGGAGGTTCCTCTCTTCGGAGCCCTAATCATCGGCAGCGTGGTCCCTGCACCTGATGTCGGTGGGACACTGTTTTTATATTTTTAAATGTTTTTTTGTATTTTTTATAAATCATATTTAAAAATATATAAAATAAGGTAAAAAATAAATAAAGAGAAATAATAATAAAAAGCTGTATTGCACACCAAGGAAAAATAAATATACAGAAAAAAAGATGTATAGTACAAATTGCGGTCTTATCGCAACTAAGGCAATCTCTTACAGACAACCATTTACTTTGTTTACTGTGTTTTATGTAAACGGAAATCAATTTAGGATACTGAACGTTTATGAATGGATTAAAACACACTTCCTCATTGGTCGGACCGCAGGACACAATCGATTTGTCGTTATATACAATGAATTATTCTATTGATCACTGTAATGAATACGAGAAAATGTACATCTGTTTGTACAGTACACATATCAATTACGCCGGCTACTTATAGCGTCATTATAAGTTATTATTGAAGGGTTATACCTCTAACTTGGGTACTACTATTAAATTTCATTGTCAAGGACTGATATTATTTATTTATTTATTTTTTTTTAGTAATCATTTACCAGAATTTTCTCATAATTTACAAGTAAATTACAAAAATAAAAATAACTATACCTATAATTAAAATTACTAAAACTGTATACACTAATCAAGCAAACCGCTACCAGTGGGCATCGTTCCCGAAATGCTGGCAGCATTGCCACGCTGTATGACAATGCTTATTCGTTGACCAAAGAAAATGCCATTTTATTTTAAAAATTATGCTTAATTTGTACAGAGATTCTCAACCAGCCAACTTGTGATGATAGTAATAACTATAAATAACTTACAAAAATATAAAATGATAACATACACTTTACATAGTATAGATCAAATACAATATTAACATACTTAACTACATACTATATTTACATACATATAACATAAATATACATATATAATGGAAATATTAAATGATAAATATAAAATCATACACAGCGTGGTAACCTAATGTTGTGACGATTCCGACAACTTATCACTGGGAAGATTTCCACAGGTTATCCTAGTGTGGAGCCCAGGGATCAAACACAAGTGTACTAATTTTCGAGATAATAAATGATTTTTGATGATTCCGAAATTTCATTTTGAATTTAACGGTTAGTGGACATCCTAATTTCGAGAGGGAGCGCATTCTAAAAAAGAACAGATTAAACGAAAAACGAATAATTAAGGAACCCAGAAGTGTGAGATGGACATAAAAGGAGTAAATTATTTGACGAGCGAAGATTACGCTAGTGATCGGCTCGCTCTTACCTTATTAAATAGATAGATAGGAGCTGAAATAACAAGAATAAAAATATTTCCTCTTTATAGTTTTAGTAAATATTGTAATTGTCATGTAAATATTTGTTACTATAATGTATTACTCATACAGGAAAACAAAAAACTTATCTAACAACAAAATAAACTGTGTGGGTTAGTAACTCAGTATATATAGGACATGCCTACATGTCACATACAACACTCACAGCATGACTCAGAAGAATTTAACCCCGTATGCTTAGCTACGTACGTTAGTACGCTAGACCCTAATTATTATTGTTGGGACGAGGCTTTGGGTGTTCACGTCGACCTCCGTGGGTCTATTGTGATTGTAACCTAATTATAGGCTCTCCTTTAGGCCAAAAGCCTACATAAATTGGAGTAGTCGGCCGATCGGGAGTGGCTTGACATCATCCGGATCCAAGATATGGCGTCCCAGAATGCTAGACCCTTTCAACAATACCGATAAATTAGTAGTCACCAAATTTCTCGATGGTCATGAAGTTGCGAGCATGCGCTATCTCCTCTCTATTATTGCAGCTAACTTCAGGACCACCAGGAAATTTGTTGACAGCTATACAACATAGCACAAGGTTACTTACTTGCCAGTACAGATAGCCCACTCGTACAGTTTATCCAATAAGTTTTCACTGAGCAGGTACTCGAGACAAGCGGCTGGACTGGTTGCAGTGTTGATCTCCCTCGCTCGAGCTTCTAACACTAACAGTGTTGCAAGCTGTTCCAAGTGATTGACTACTCCCAGGACATCGTCGTGGAGATGTTGGGGCTGCAACAATGAAGAATGTAAGAATAATTGACTAAAAAGGTCGAAAAACACCTAATATTTATACATATTCAATTATCGTATGAAAATCGAAATAATACGCCTAGTGGCTCTATGTTTACTTGAAAATTTTAGTGAAATTATGAGAGCGCGTGAAAATTTTCGTACATATTCATATAGTATTTGACAATGAACTTTCCTTGCCATTCGAATTCTAAGTACATTCATGAAAAACCGATGTTTCACACCGAAAACAATATTTCCCTATTTTACAAAATGGTTCAGACAAACAACAAATCAAAATAATATAATAAAGGAGTAGGATAAATTCCATAAAAGCTTTATATCCTGTGTACTTTGTGCTGCAAAAAAGGTAACAAGAACTTTATAATCAGCCATACTGTTGTATAAAAGGTTACACATGCTATATTAATCAGGCATTGAACAGCTCTCAATGCAACTACGTACAGTTATACATTTAAAAGCTAATTAATTTATGCCCAAATCAGAGTTATATTCGCTGTTACAAGCCCTTATAAAGCTCTTATTCAGAGGCTAATAGAGCTATGTATTCTATTATGGTTGTGGACAATGTTTCAGGTGATACCTCCTTAAATAGAGATAACTTTAAAAACTGTTCTTACTCACCTGAGATTTAAGTATAATATCGTGTGCCTGTTGCCAATGCTTGCAGAAGGAGCTATAGCACGCCTGGGGTTCGTAATCGTGTCGGGGGTCCAGGGAACGCGACAGCTGTCGCGCGAAGGACGAGAGGCCGGTGTTTCGAAGCCAGCTCATCTTGGCCGGTTATTTGTGGGGCATCTGAAACAATAGTTATTAGGATTTAGCATTGACACACACATTATATCACACATAAATAAATAACCGAATAAATTAACAAATACCACCCAATAGTAAATTTGGTAATCTAATGCATTCTAGCTTACAATTTAAACATCTTCTTAATCGATTCATTTGGTGATTAATTTTCTACCTGAACTAGTTACCTATGTATTTAATTAAATAACCAGAATCAGCTTAAAAATGGTTGACGATTTTTTAAAATCTTTACAAATAAGTTAGTATGTAACTTATTATATATACTATACAAAGCAAGTAAAATAAAACACAATAAACTGCTCCTCAGGGCTGTTTTACCCTCGGGGAGACAATATAAAAACATTAGATTGTATTTGAGGTAGGTACAACTGGATGAACATGACTTCACATAATGATGTAACATACTGTTGACAAATTTAGAGTCCTGGCAAGAGGCGACCGTAGCTAAGTGGTCAGAGCGGCTGCCCAGTATACAGAGGTTACAGGTTCAAATCCGGCCAGTCCCATAAGTCTTCAACTTTTTCCTAGTAACATTAGATAGATTGTAATTCTATCCAAATAAAGATTGATTTTAGAAAGAAATTTATTGACATATTTAAGTCATAATAAATGAATTAAACAAAATAGTACAGAGATTAGTCACATAAGGCACGAATTTGGCTAATACCAAAACGCGATGTAAAAATGATAAAATAATCACTTTTACTAGTGATTATTAATAATTTCACCTCAGTAGCGATAAATGTATGTTATTTACAAAAATGTGAATAAATTATTAATAACTACCAGTGTAAGTGATAAAATTCAATTTTATATTCTCTTTTCGCAAATCATGAGGTAAATAAATAAATAAATGAAATATATATTACACAACAGACACACAACGTCATCTAGTCCCAAACTGAGCATAGCTTGTATGCGTACTAGATTAACTGATAGATATATACTTTTTTTTTTGTAAATACATACTTATTATACATAGAAACACTCAGACCAAGACAAACCTCCATGTTCATGCACACAAAGATTTGTCTTGAGCGGGAATCGAACCTCAGCGTCGCAGGTAGGTGCACTACCCACTCTGCCATCCAGTCGTCAAAAGCATTGAAGAAGGTATAATGGTCAAAAGGGAGGTAATTATTTATAATTTTCACGATTATCACATTCACTGTAGCAGATACATTATCCAATGTTCATTTTGACTATGTGGAGTAATAGGTATATAGGAGAAAGGTTTGTTTACATTAGTAATAAACAAAACATAAAAAAAATACTAGTAAAAGTACCATAACCTAAACAAGGCTTGTACATAATATTCTTCTACATACAAATACAATGAAGGCTATCCATTGAATCCCATGACACAATACTTTTACTTTACTTTCTCACCATAACCGTCATGTTCTATAGTGTGAACACTTGATGTACTGTGTGAGAAATTCTAACAATATTGGTTTGTGTCTCGTTAGAGAAACTATGGTTAATTAACATTTGTTTTGTTACAAAACGACTTAGGACCATTGTTAAGTAAGACAAATTTTACAATTGTTTTGCTTGTTTATGGTTTGTAGAATATTTTTTAAAAATTAGACAACGGGTTTAAGTCGCGTAATTATTATGAAAAATGTATCAAACCGCGAACATTTAAAAACATTTATTGTAGAATATATTCAATGTTTGCTACACACATATCTGTGGCGGCCAAAATATGTGTGCAGCAAGCCTAAGGAACAGACGCATCATTCTTAACAATAATTAAAGCAAATGAACCTTCTGTAGAAGGAAAGGGGAAGCCGACAACCAAAATTATATATTCAACAAGTGGAAGAGAAAGCGGGTGTAGTGTCTTATCAGGATGTCAAGGCAAAGGCGGAAAGAAGAGATGAATGAAGTGTCGTAAATAGCCTTTTAAACACCCGGTGTGAGCTTCTATAACTCAGTTTTTCTGAAACAATGGCACTGCCTTATTTATGGCACTGTTCTTATGATGATGGTAAGCCTTGCCCTATTGTTGGCATAGTAGTGATGATGCCATATTCTCAATTTTAAACTTAAAAAACTTGTTTTGAACAAACTGTTAAAACAAAATAAAATAAAAATACCAAACTTGAGGAAAATCATCAATAAATAAATTAAATTACAATTCTGTCTATAAAATACAGTTGTTGCATTTTGAATTGAATTGTATCAAGGTAAAATCTATAAAAGATCTATACATATGAAAATACTACACGACTTTGCCTTTTTGTGTTGCATAACCAACCAATAATACAATTATTACTAGATTGGATGAAGAGATGACCTAGCTAGGTAATTCAGATAGATGATTTAAGACTTTGAATAATTATGACCCTGATCACGGAAAGTTTTTAAAACTTGCAAAAGGTCATATTTGCATATTTTGTTTACTATTTATTGGAAATTGTCTTTCAATAAATAGAAAGTAATTAAGTAAGTAACCAAATAGTCAGTAAGTAATTAGTTTTTGATCTCAGCAGCTTGAAAAGTCATTATTTGTTGTATAAAAACAGTGAGCAAATCTCGATTTTGCTTTGAGTTATTTTAGTGAGCAAAACTCAATTTTGCTTCGAGTCACAAACTAAGCAGAACTTGTACTATGGGTACTATTTCGAGCTGCTGAGGTGAAAAGTTGTATGTGCCACACAAGATCAAAGTTATTTACATCTACTACATACTTTTGAGTCCCTCACAACCCTCAAGATTCTACTATAGAATCTTTTAAACTCAAGAAAATATTAATGTTGCTCTATTGTTCCATGAATAACTATTAATCTTGCTCATGTATCACTCTATCTATAGGTGACAACAGCATGCTACTCCATTCAGTTGTTTTTGTTAATCGCAAAAATTTGCGTACCTACACAACTGCCGCCAAGGGGTCTTGGTTGCAACACCCAGGTTAAGATAGCCTAATACCCGCCAGTAGGTAGGATTTTGGCAGTGTTTACATCACCTCAGTTGAGATTGACTACTATAGTTGAAATTCAGCTAAGACACCATTATTATTATTTATTATTTTTTTTGAATGGAATAATGGAATACATGGAATGGATACCCAAGGATTGTCATCAGCGTCGCGGTAGGCCCAGAAAGCACTGGAGGGATGATTTGGACTCATTTCAGAGGGATTGGACAGACAGAGCCCAAAACAGAGAATTGTGGTTGTGTATGGGGGAGACCTTTCAGCAGTGGGACAACAGGAGTTAGAAAAAAATATATATTAAGTTACTTTGTGGACATCTAGACATCCACACATTTTTAAAAACTTTCGCATTTATAACAACACACCTGAAGAGATGTGCAGACAACACACAGAGGTGTATGACAGCAACATATCACCTGTATTTGTTATTTATGCTTTATCTCATGCATTCATGATATTAGTAGGGTTAAGGCACGGCAAATATTGTTATTGCAAATTAAGGTTACAATTTTAACCACTACTTATTATTACTTATAGCGAACAAAACAATAGCAGTATAAAACTACAAAACAAAACAATACAAAATTTAGATATTTTATTCTGGTAAGTGATACAATTTATCACTTTGACAACAGATGCTCAAAACATCTGCCATGAATTTGAATACATTCAATGTTGAAACAACTGCTTTCTCAAGGCTTGTGCAATCAGTCTTCAGCCTACTATCAATAAAAAAACCTTCAACTATAGAGTCCAAATTTGTATTTATAGGAAACAACATTAGAAGGAAAACAGTACAACTTTTACATTATTTAAAAGTAAAAACATTTTGTTACTAAATACTTATTGGAATGAAGATTGAAAAAAGTGATTGTGTTTATAGTAGGAAGCGTTGATTGTATAAAATCTGAAGGGACATCAAACAAATATAGTCGTATACGAGGTACAAGTGACGAACCTTGACATTCATGACTAATTTAGAGTTGTAAGCAGTAGTAAAAGTACACAAACAACGATATAACCGTCTCAGCAATTATGACGACATGAAAAGGACCAAGACAGGAAGTAACATAAGTATACGTACGGCCAGGAAGACTCTCGAGTCGGAAATAGATGCTGCGGGCCGCGAAATAAACCACAAAAGTTACATGATACGCAGTACACCACAGAAAATTATGTCACACACCACATCCGTGGCCTTGTCACAACACTTGTAAGCTTTGAGTTTTTTAATTTTATCACTTTTATCGCCATGCAGATGTTCCATAAAAACTGCACTCTGTAATGAAAACTGCAAATCGCAGAAAAAAGAATGCAATCTCCATACGAGAGACAGCCATGCATGAATGACAGCTAGTGATGGGATGTGACAGATGGAAAAGATAGTTGACTATTTAGTCGACTTTTTTATCGATAAAAAAGTCATAAGTTATTATTGATAGTACAAGCTCTGCTTAGTTTGGGACTAGATGGCGTTGTGTGTATGTAGTAATATGAATTATTATTTTATTATTTATTATGTCATTACAGCACTGTAACTGTTCAAATAATGAAAATTATTAAACTACTGTCCAAAGGACAGGACACATGATGTAGTGCTTAAGTAGTTATTCAGTTAATCACACAATTTTTATTGTTGGCTGAACTCGGTCAGATTCCAATCGTATTGCCGTCCAAGCTTGGTCCGGCGCGGCCTGTGTTCTCGTACCAGTAAACATAAAACGTACATATTTTGTTAACCCTTAATCAAACATTGGGAAATTATTTCCCACTTGACACTACTATAATATTTTTATTTTTATTTATTTATTGGTAACTCTAATCAGTACTAATCTCTTTAAAATATTTTAATTGGCGAAATTTCGTACAAAGTCGCGTACTGTCATCGTACGTCAATGTCAAAGACACCGTTTGAATTTTTTTGTGAAAAAAACTGGTTCTCGCGGTACTTTTGAAAGTTTTTAACGAAAAAAATTTGGTATGTACATAAACAACATATTGATGTAAACTAGACATGTTTTCTGAATGCTTTTTACGGTTTCTGTGCTCGTAGCACTGATATTTCTTGGACTTTATAAGGTTCAAATAGGTGGGAAATAATTTCCCAATGTTTGTTCCAGTTTTGAAAAACACCAGTGTCTATATATATAGTTTGTTTGTCAGCTGTACTAAATAAGTATCTAAATAGGTATAGAGGTAGGTATCTACTTGTAGCGACTAAGTCAACTCAGGAGCTTTCTGACTATTTAATTTTAGGTAGGTATATGCTTATAATGTCTGTCTTGTATTGAGTTAAAGCAATATATTATAGTATGTGTATATAGACCTCCACAGAGTGATATTAACCTATTTGAGACAGTTATGGAAGATGTTTTAAGGCGTTTGAGTACTGGTAATAGGAATTTAGTTGTATGCGGCGATTTTAATGTGGATCTTCTTCAGCAGTCATCTAGTTCCACTAGGCTTTTTAGTTTATTTAGGTCATTTAACTTAGAGCACATATTCTTTGAGCCAACCAGAATTACATCACATTCTGCAACATGTCTGGATAATGTATTTAGCAACTGTAGATATCTGAGTAAAGCAATATTCAGTCACTTAAGATCTGACCACTGTGGGCAAATGGTCGTTTATCCCATGGATGAGCTGGTTAAAGCAAAGAAAATCACTTGTAGGCCGATGACTTCTAATCGTCTCAAATGCTTTAACGAGAATATTGCAGCCAAGGTTACCAACTTAGATATCAGTGAGGATAATCCGGATGTCCTATACGGGAATTTATTTAACTTAATTAAATTAGAATACGATTTTATTTTTAAAGAGAAAACTTTTACTAAGAATGTGAATAGTACGATTCTGACCCATTGTTACACTAATTGGTTACACTGGTGTAACAACGGAGCACACTTATGATCCGTAGTTACACTGATGTAACAACGGAGCACATTTATGATCCGTAGTTACACCAGTGTAACAACGGAGCATACCTATGATCGGTAGTTACACTAAAACTTATTTACAATACTGGCCGCCTAGATTCTACGATAATTAAGATAAAATATTATTCAATGTCACATTGACTTGTGCAATGCCCTTTCCGACACTACATGTGGAAATAAATATAAAAATCACGGACGTGGTTAAAAAATGACAATTACATTAATCAGTGGTGTGTTTTCAATGAACGCCACCGCACAAATAATGTTGCTGAAGCGTTTCATTCGAAATTAAATCGACTGATTAACAAAAATTACGTCACCATGAAGAAGCTGTTAAAAGTCTTACTTGAAAACAGCTCATTAGAGGTTCCAATTAAAAGAAGAAAAGAACACATTGAAAACGATACTTTTATCATGAACAAACAATTGGAACTATTGCATAATGAAATAACGGTCGGACATTATCTAGAGACCATGCGGTAATTTTTGTAGTTACTGTTAGGAAAATATTTTTATTAAGTTCTTTTTGTATATTAATTTTTTTCGCGGTTACTATAAGGAAAATGTTTTTTGTTTATTAACTTATTTCATTCATAACCGATCATAGGCATGCTCCCTTGTTACATCAATATAACTACCGATCATAGGTATTCTCCGTTGTTACATCAGTGTAACTACGGATCATAAGTGTGCTCCGTTGTTACACCAGTGTAACCAATTAGTGTAACAATGGGTCAGAACCCCGAATAGTAGATTCTGTGACTGGGCAACTCCTGGAATTTACAAAAGTAGAGCTAAGATGTATGATCTATATGGAATGAAACAGTATAATTTTGATCCTATTTTTATACAACATGTTAGAAACTATTCTAAAATATTCAAACAAGTTTGCTTGGTAGCTAAATCAATTTATCTAAGTAACAAAATTAAACAGTCTGATAATAAAATAAAAGCAACTTGGACTGTAATAAATACTGAAACAGGACGGTCCAAACCGCGAGATGATAGTTTTGAACTAGTGGTTAATAACAATATTATTAAAGATAATCTGGGTTTGGCTGAAACATTTAATAATTACTTTGCAAAAATACCAGTTGAGACTACCAGTTTCTTGGATTCATGCTCAGTCACAGCTGAATCCTTGGCTAGGGGCAGCGTGAAAGAGTGTGATGTCATTTTCAAATTCCAATTTATAAGCCCAAGTGAGGTGGTGAAAACCTTCAAGTCGCTCAATTCAAAGAAAACAACCGACTTGTGGGGCATTTCTGTCAAGATATTGCAAAATATAATTATTGAAATAGCACCACAATTAGCTGTAATATTTAATCAATGTGTAGATAAAGGTATATTTCCTAATTTGATGAAACATAGTAAGTTAATACCATTATTCAAGAGTGGGTCTAAGAGTGACCCTAGCAATTTTAGACCCATCTCAATCTTGCCAGCAGTTAGTAAAGTCTTTGAAAAGCTTATTTTGCAGCAGTTAGAAAGCCATTTTAATATTAATAATTTATTTCACAAAGAGCAGTATGGTTTCACAAAGGGTCGCTCAACCATAGATGCAGGTTCTACATTTATAAAACATATATTTAATGCCTGGGAAAACGCGCAAGATGCAATTGGCGTTTTCTGTGACTTATCCAAAGCATTCGACTGCGTTGAACATCAAACGCTTTTGCGAAAACTCAGGCACTATGGAGTCAGGGATATTGCACTTGATCTGGTTGCCTCTTACCTTGGTGACAGAGTTCAACGAGTTGATATAAATGGAATTAGGTCTTCCGGATTACCTGTCTCAATGGGCGTGCCACAGGGCTCAATTCTCGGTCCGTTTCTCTTTTTAGTGTACATTAACGATTTACCATTCTATGTGCAAAACTTTTGTGATATAGTACTTTTTGCAGATGATACTTCGCTTATTTTTAAAGTTAATCGTAATCAGGATAGTATTGATGATATTAACAGGTCACTTGCACTAGTCCAAGACTAGTTTACTAGCAACAATTTATTATTGAACTCGAATAAAACTAAATGTATAAAGTTCACTTTGCCTAATGTCAAGAAACAGAACATGAGTATAATACTAAATAACGAAATTATTAGTCTTGTAGAATCAACTATGTTTTTAGGAATAACCTTGGATCATAAGCTTCAGTGGGGCGCCCATATATCGTGTCTAGCAGGGAAACTCAGCTCCGCGGCATTCGCTGTTTGGAAAGTTCGTCAGTTAACTAATATTGAAACTGCGCGACTAGTTTATTTTAGTTATTTTCACAGTGTCATGTCCTACGGTATTCTGCTATGGGGCAAGGCAGCTGATATTCAAAACATTTTTGTAATTCAAAAACGGGCAATTCGTGCGATTTACAAACTCAAAGCTCGAGATTCTCTGAAAGAACGATTTAAGGAAATAGGTATTTTAACAGTAGCATCGCAATATATATTTACTAATATTATGTTTATACGAAAAAACATAGGAACATATACCAAGAAAAGCGATGTTCATTCATTAAACACGAGGAATAAGCATAAATTGGTAGGCCAATATTATCGCTTAAACAAAGTCCACAACTCATTTGAGGGACTTGGAGTGCGTTTTTATAACAAAATTCCTGTCGAAATCTTGAACTTGCCCCTACTAAAGTTTAAGAGTATCGTTAAGAATCGTCTCATGGAAAGGGGCTATTATAAAATAAACGATTTCTTAACCGACACTACGCCTTGGAAATAATATTAATTTATCTAATGTATTTATTACAGTAATGTATTTATTATTTATAATTATTATGGTTATTATATTTCAAATGAATTGCCAAGTTAGACATTGTTTTATCCTATTTATAATTATGATTGATTATGATTATTTTGACATATTATATTCTATATTGAGATTGACATAATTTATTTCGACATCATATTATTGACTTAAGTTTCAACTTTTGACATTATAATGAATATCAATTGATACATTATTTTTATTATTTAATATGATGATTAATGAAAATTAATACATAATTATATAGTTTCTTTATTAACTCACTAAATTTGATTTGTATAACCTCATTTCATGTTATTTCAAATATTGTTAAGTAAAGGCAATCTGTGTGTACATTTTTTTTTAATTTTTATATTTTGTAGTGTAAATAGTTTTTGTTATTAGTATATAAATGTTTTTTATGTGCAGGCCTGTTCTAAAACCCTTATATATACAGTAGTATACACACATTGTTTTTACTCCTTTATTTTCTGCTTGAAGTGTAAGATATTGCAACCTTATATACTATGGATTTATTTATAATAATTAAATTGCATTTCTCTAATTAAGTTTATTTCTCTTTATAACCATATTGAGCTATAATGTTGTTTTGGTTGCTATAACTTACACATAGAATTATTGTCAAAAACAAACAAATATTGTATGAATTATTTGAAAAGATGGTGCACATGAGTTTCTCACCAGCTCTTCTCATGATGCAATACCCATCGGAGCTGGTACTTGGATTGATTTTAATTCAATTCTCTAAGTTGAATTAAAGTCAATCTAAGCTCCGGTGTCAAATCATTTTATTACAATAAGTATTATAATTTAGTTAGCTAAGTTTTATTTTAATTTTATATTTTTTGTGTTTTGATTTTTGTTTTGACGTGTTCAAGCGCCCCTTGGGGCCCATGGAAATAAATGATTTGATTTGATTTGATTTGATAATTATGATTTCTATGGTTATTATTATTACTAAATGAGCCACTTAACATTTTAGGACTTTTGTAATATTTGTGCTGATAAAACTACATAATTACCAAATTCATAATATTGACTTTTAGCTATTCAAATATGGACGCAAAAAAAATAATGACCAAAAAATTTATTAGATTTAAAAAAAAACAAGCAAAGAAGAAGTAACTAATATGTATAGAATTTGAAGTAAAAACGTATCAAAAGTTGAGATCTGTTCCGGATGATGGGAAATAATTTCCCACTTTATTTTGCTAACACATAACGAATAATGGGAAATAATTTCCCACCGTCAAACCCCCATTTCCCCCCTTTTTAAAAATAAAAGGAGTTTTTTTTCGAAATCTATTAAACCCTCTTACCTAAATACCGTGACGAGACGAAATTTCAATTTTATTGAAAAAAAAAAACCATTTCATTAAGGGTTAACTGTGTTTCTTTAAATTTACATACTTACTTTATTGATAGTATTCAAATAATATTATGTCAGATGAAATTAAAGAACCACATTACCATTTGGCACAGTAACGCCTATAAAATATTATTATTAATCCTACAGCATGGTTCCATTAGCTCTAATTTAAATAAGATTGAAGTATTAATCACATTATTTTATCGAAAAGCGTAATTTTGGCAGCATTAAGGCATTAAGTTTAAGAGTGTTTAGGGACACGATATCAAATAGAAAGTATCGATACTGTACTCATGAGTAGTATCGGGAACAAGTATCATGCTCAGAAAATCGAGTACTTATCTCAAAATCTTATGTACAGTTCAAAATGTGTCCTGTACCCAAAAAACTCATCACTACACTCACAAATCATCAATCGCAACAAAAAAATCAACATTTCAAATGCAAAAGGACAAAGGACATTGTACGTATGTTTATCTAGATAGGGAGTTTCTAAGATATTTTCGATACGATACTAAAAGTACTAAATAGGCTAAAATATCGATTAAAAAGAATAGCGCGTTGCAACCGTGATGCGCCCTCTGAGCGCTTGTCAAACTAACTTTTAAGAGAAGGCAACACCGCTACAACAAGAGCGAGCTTTACGGCGCGCTGTTTGTATCGTTCTAAACATAGACTATGGTTCTAAAGTCAATTAGTATTATCTAGAAGTTTTTTTAATTTGATTAATCTGCACTCTCGTCCAGCTCTTCACTCCTACTGTACGGAATAACTTATACTTTGCTAATAAGCTAGTTCTACCTAAAATCACATTTTACGGCGCGGCGTGCTGTAAGCGCACTGCAAACAAGACGCCCGCACCACGTCCTCGGTACGCCTCTTCTGTGTGACTTGACCTAATGTGGGGGGACGCCTAAGTGTGTCTGGTTTCTTGCAACCCGTCACGGGTTGAGCGAGGATCGAGGTCCCGACGACATTAGCCGGAGCTAAATGGAAATGACAAAATAGTAGGAGGAATAGACATTAAATCCCTACTTCATTGGTCATTTGGTACCGGATATTGGCGGGGATGTTGATGCAGAGTCAAAAACTTTTTCTGTCTCGAAGAGTATACTATAGGCTGACCGTTTAACTCGCGTATCGCCCGCGCGGTGAGAAGGGGGCGGGGCGAGATGTTACCGGGTGGGTGAGAGGGGTGCGCGGTGCAAAGAGCTCACGTCAAGCGCGGCAGTGCGCTGGCAGTGCTCGCAGCGCACGCACGGTTGGTATTTTTGTTACGGACGCTTGGACATTTAACGCACAAGGTAAACGGTTTACCAAGATTAATCCCAAGATGAATCGCTCTTCCTGTTTTGCAAAAAAAATCAACAACACGGACTTTTGGACACGGCACGCATCGTGAGGAGGTTCTCCTCTCTGGAGTCCTAACCATCGACAGCTTGGTCCCTGCACCTGATGTCTGTGGGACACTGTTTTTATATTTTTAAATGCTTTTTTGTATTTTTTATAAATTATATTTAACAATATATAAAATAAGTTAAGAAATAAATAAATAAAATAATAATAATAATTGTAAAATTTTGAAAATGTTATTTTTTCTTTAATAAGTTATTTTTTTCTTAAAATGTTAATTATTTCATTAAAAATACAGATACTACAATTATATTTTTTACTTTGCCTACAATGTCTATCTCGAGATAAATCTTTGGATCAATGACTCCGTGTGTAGCCGTAGTAGTCCGTTACCTACCCCCGCTCACTTCTTACGTCGCAGGCGATACGCGCGTTAAACGGTCGGTCTATAGTTATAACATTATCTTTGACCTCGTTTGACTAATATTATGACGCGATAGACGCGATGTCAGATATGAAAAAAAAATCATCACATATTTTCTCTGTAATTGGATGACACTCAAAGTTCCATTTATCGTGAAAAAATATTATGTATCTATAATTTAATTCCACATTTAGTTAACTGTTTCTATTTGATAAATGAATAAGAATTATCAAGTATATTATCAGAAAATTATCAAAAATGTTAGCCAGCTCAAAAATAAATACAGTAAGGACAAATATGAAAAAACGATTGAGCTTTAGTCAACCGAAGCATCATCCAACAAACGGCACTTCACCATCAGATCAAAATCTAAAGTCAATATCACCTTTAGAATTTGACCACTTCGTCCCTTGGATGTGCTCACAATGGAGTATTGAGTATGACGTGATTGTTCTTCGACTACGTCAGGGTACGTGTATTTTAATTATTATGAACGCATTTATTCCTTTTACTGCATCCTTGGGCTAGTTTTCTAATATTTAGGGTGGCAATCGCCATCCGTGTCCCTCGTGTTGGGCTTTACGGGCTTTCCCCAAGGGATCAGCGCAAACAGATCACCGACCACAGTGGCTGCCGTGTGTCACATTCTTTGGAACCGCGCAAACGTATGTGATCGGTGGCGCAAGCCCCTAAAGTACCCTACCCTACTTTTAAAATTAAAGATACTGGTATTTGCGAAACAGATGAAACTTACGACTGATATGATATCATAGCGCATTTCTTTTTATTTTAGTAGAATGGCCAAAAGAGGAAAGAAGAAGATCCAATCAGAGAAAAAATAAAAACCACCATCCACCATCCCAATCTCAAGAGATCGCGAATGGGGATGACAAGAATATAAGCCATGATTCAAGAAGTACGCGAAAACATAGACACTCATTACCTCCATCACAATCTGGTCAATCTCAAATGTTCGTAAATGAGGACCACAAACAAATTAACCACGATACTAAAAGTAAAATTGCAATTAATGAAATATTTTATAATGAAAATAGTATCGTTATACGAGCTTACTACGATACCCACCATCGCCTAGTAGAAGTGTCGTTCATTAATATCCCCGTCGTCATACCAATTAAAGTCATTCGAGCTATAAGTCTGTGTCTACCGTACCATTCTGACCTGACGCGCCTAACGTTTCGCAGACGTGGTCTCAGTTGTTCAATATTACGCGAAGTCACCAAAATACTCCCTCTTTCAAGTATAACAAATATTTGTTTAGATGACTCTTGTGTTCCAGAAGGGAACTATCACAGTTTACTGCAATACACATCGACTTTAAGCTATCTTTCTTTAAATAGATGTGGGATCACCGATGAGGTGTGCAAAAATATTACTATGTGTCTTGTCTACGGTGGCCCTGCATCGAATTCTCTTCATGCTTTAGAATTAGCTATGAATGATATTACCGATGACGGCATGAGGGAATTAGGTCAGATGCTTCGGACGAATAGGTCATTACTACACATCAACCTGGCTGGAAATAAAGTGACTGACAAAGGAGCTCTAGCTCTTTTATCCTCTTTGATGGAATTTCAAATGACTACCAACGAAGTATATGAAAAGCGCAGACGTCGTTTTGAAGAACTGAGACATATCCTAGAACATCCACCAACACTATCGCCTCCAGTTAGCGTTACCAATAGTGGCGAAAGTACAAAGACACCAAAACAAAAACTTAAGCTACGTACAAAGTCAGAAAAAAGTGAATTTAAGCTTAAAAAGGCAGAAAAGAGTGAATTGAAACTCAAGAAGTCTGAAAGAAGTGAATCAAAAATTAAAAAATCAGGCAAAAGTGAAATAACACTTAACAGAAAACGCCAAGATCCGTTCTCCGTTGAAAATTTAAAAGTAAGAAGTGATGGTACGTACTGCACAGGCAATTTTACCCTATGCTCTCTAAATTTAGCATACAACAGACTGCAATATGATACTCTGGCAATGGTAGATGAAGTTGTAAGTTATCAAAATGGAATAGTGATGATTGCACCGGCTACGGGACTAAAGGGGGTGGTGTTAGATGGCAATTATCAAATAGAGCAAAGTAAAGAAAGAGTTTCCTTTGAATATGACACCCAGTTAAAGGATTTGAATCCCCTTAAAATTGCACGGCAGCGACTTGCTCGCCTTCCGTCATCTTCTTCGATTAACGAAGCTAGGTCTGATTCAACGAAGGCGCCGCTTTCATCAGTAGAGCCTTCTTTGGGTTCGTTTATAAGTAGTTCTAAGATTTCTAAGTATGTTCTACCGTATACAGCATCAATTTCGTCAATCAATGCAGCCAAATTTAAGGCAGCAGGACTTAAAGCGCCTCCAACATCGTTTATTTCGAATGTTAGTATTTTTCAGTGATATAATAATAGTTATAATATTATTTATTTCAGGCTGCATAGTCCCATAGATAAATACCTAAACCTAAAAATACATAATTATATTTGCACACTTTCTTTGCACTATATCTTAGTGCGTTCCTGGGGTATAGTTCCGCGGAAGCGACGGAAAACAACACCCTGCGGCCAAAAACTTTCATCAAGCACCTGTTAACAGTATGTACCTACAGACATTCGACATCTAGTTTTTGATTTCGGCACACACATGAAAATTTTAAATATTGTCTGCTTGTTTACATCGGCTTCGGCCGCGTGTTACCTACGTCCAGAAAGCATGCATTTAACTACAGGGAGCTATAAGTTTAAAATGACATTATTCCCACTGCGCGTTCTAGATAAAATGGCCGTCAAAGTTTAGAAATGTATGTGTTTTGACAGCTTTCACCCAGCACGAGTAAAAGTATAAAATTTTCTATGAAATTTAGTAGTTCAATTTTTGCAAAAGAATAATGTTCTGTAAATTTTCTTCATGTTACATCTTGACAAATATCTCTGCCTACGTCCTTAAAAAAAGTATTTAATAGATCGATTTTGATGATATTTTCTACACATGCAGCTTATAGCTTCGATTTACATATAATACAGAATTTTATTTTATTACGTAGTTATACAGGGTGGATGCGACATAGCGACATTTATTGAAACCACAGCTTCTATACATGGCCAGTATGCATTTCCACCGGATAAATAATTATCTGGCGAAAAAAAAAATCCACGTCTTCCGAACAAATTGCACGATCGCAATGTTCAAATTGTTCGGAGAACGTGATTTTTTTTTTTTCGCCACCAATTTTTATCCGGTGGAAATTGATACTTACCATGTATAGAAGCTGTGGTTTCAATAAATGTCGCTATGTCGCATCCACCCCGTATACGAAAAAGCCGTACCATGCGGACGGAGCTGCGGTATGAAGCTAATATTCCATAAACATTCATCGCTAATCTTAAGTTTATTTTTGTTTTAAGTATAAAATGTTTCGAAACTGTCAAAACATTTTTAAATATAAGTGCAAGTTCTTTTAGTTTATATTTATTTAAGATGATTCAGTTTTCTTATTTTTTATATGTACTAGATAAGTGCACAATTACAATGAAGAATAATAATAATGCATTTAATTTGTATTATTTTAAAAGGCACATTACTTGTAAGCTTTTTAGGTGGCGAGTGGCGACCTATTTTATGTGCCTGAATAGAGAGAGAGAGTATTATTATTTTCAGTAATAAATACTTTATTTAGAAGAAATTGTTTGTGTTTAAGATTAATTAAGAAGGCGAAGTTTGCATGATATGGAATGTAAACTAAGTATTAGTTTACCCATTCGCTATGTGGCTTACGTCCTCTTTAATAAACAAATATTTTTGCAAGAACTTGACATTTTTATTAATGCTTTTCCTCGGTTGATTCTTTAGGAGTACCTACCTATTGGACTATAGAGTTAAATCATAAAATAACATGCGGCTTCTAAATGAATATTTGCCTAAAATATAAACAAAACAGAAATTGCTTGCACATGAGACATAACTACGGCGACGGTCCTCAGATGAAGCGACGCATTTGCAACCTAATTTTGTGATATTTCGATATCCATGGGCTATAGGACTGGGCTTGTTCATTATATACGTCATATAAGGGGAAATAATATGTAACCATACCATGCACCTCCATTTATTTGTCTGTTTGTACGTTGAACCGTTTCTCCTTCTCCTGCTACAATGATCGAACTCTAATCTAACATCATAATTAATACTAAACAAAATTTTGAGCGTTGCTCTACCCGTGTGGTCGATATGTCGATAAAAAGTGTTGAAAATTTTCATCAAGATCGATCCAAAGATTAGTAGTGAAAGCCTAAAATGTACGGATAAGGATTAGTAAGGATTATTTATTATGTTTGATTTGTAGCAGGAGACACGAGAAACGTACTAGCGAAACGGCTTTTGCACATTGAGTTATGTTATCTCAGATTATAACAGACCTAGATTGAAGATAACAAAAAATCCATCATTCATCCTTCATTAATTCTCTTATGATCTGTTTACTATAGAGAGAAAGAGATAAACATTTGATTCTGAATCTCAAGGCAAATGTCAGTGTACGTACCATGGATTCTATGTAAAATCGTCACGCGGAACGCGGAAACAATAAGTACATTTTGACATAACAAATAGACAATAGACACAATAGACAAATGTTCTCGATTTGCGAAAGATTTGACAGGTTTTATGTCGACTCTATACTTTAAGTCCTTTTAAGTCTTGGATGAAGGATAGTACTGGATAAGGGAATGGCGTGGTCAACAGCGAGACAGAGAATCTCGGCACAGTGTGGCGACAGTGCAAATTAAATTACCCTAGTTTTTGGATAAATTTGCCAAAATATTAAGATATATTATTTACTAATTCCAAAATGAAAAATGTATTTATTTTATGAAAATAAAACAGATATAAAGAACAATTGTTCGGTTTATTGAACATATTGCGTGATGTACTGTTATGTTAATACTGCATAGGTAATGACTGAATTTAAGTCAATCAACCAATGTTGGAAGTTTCACATCTGGCGTTTCAGCTGCGTGTTTTTGAACAGTCACTGCTGGCATCATAGTATTGAGTTTAGTAGACACATACTCTTGGCTACTCGTTGACGGCATTACTATGCTAGCTCATCCACTGCTTCTTTTGCCTGAAACTGTAAAATTTTTAATAGTAACTTTACGCAAAAGTTTAAATAGATGGCGTTTAACATACTTTCTAACTCACGCACGAGGACGCGCAGTTACGGCTGCCACAGGTAAAAACGTGAGGATCAAAGTATCTCAAATTCAAATTCAAATTCAAATTCAAATTAATTTATTTGTATAACATAGGTAATATGTATAACATGGTGGTATTTTAGACAGGTAAACATTGTTTCACTATGTTTTGCCTCTGTAGACATACAAATTTTACAAATACAAAAGTTTTTGTTAGTTTTAATTTAACAGGTAGATAATAAAAATGTCAATTGATAAGTTAGGTATAGTAATTATTAGTATTAAATTATGTCAATAAATAAATTAAGTAAATGTCATTATAATTAACAATCATAACCAATTATTAAGGTACCATGTCAGTATGGCTAAGATAAACTAATCGGATCTAATACAAGAATTATCAATTATTATCATTCCTGCCACTGAGAAATAAATTGATGGAATAGTATGCATTTTTTACTAAATATTCTTTGAGCATTCTTTTAAATAAATTGATATTATTTGCGTCTTTAATATACCCAGGTAGATTGTTAAAAATTTTTGGAGCCATTCCTAGGAAGCTTTTTGCGTATAAAGCTGTCTTGTGAGCTTTTACATGTAACCTTTTACTGTGGCGTTTGCTGTTAATTCTTTCAAATAACTATGGCTGGCAACTGTCCGTAGTTTGTAATCGCAATACTGCTCTCAAACACTTCTTTTGAGCTTTAAAAACCAATTCCCTTTCTGATGCATTCCCCCAAAAAATGACACCATAACGAAGTGTAGCTGACACATATGCATGATAAGCGGTAAGCGCAGTGGCTTGGTTCGTGATCTTGCTTAGATTATGTAATGCATAATGATATTGGCTTAGTTTTTTTACAATATGGTCAGTGTGCGTTCGCCATGTCATATTATGGTCTATCCAAAGTCCTAGAAATTTGGTTTGGTTCGTTTCAGCTATGGCAATGTTAAGATATTGAACATTAATGTTGATTTCTCTAGTTCTCTGCTTAAAAGTCATTATACAGGTTTTATCAAGGTTTATTTTTAAATTGTTTACCTTTAACCATTCTATTAATTTTGCAAGACTTTGATTTATACTTGTTTCAAGAGATGTTTTATTGCCTTCAGAAAATACCACTGTGCTGTCATCGGCGAAAAGTGTCATTGGATATTGTATCACTTTAGGCATGTCATTAATATAGACCAGGAATAGTAGTGGGCCCAAAACACTTCCCTGCGGCACTCCACACATAGTTTCCGTTGGCTTGGACAAGTATGTTTGCTCTATTAAAGTTTGTGGGTTTATATTAGTAATGCTCGTAATTTGTGTTCTGTCTATTAGGTAGCTTTTAATAAGATTCAGGATGTTTCCTCTTATGCCACATCTTTCCAACTTGTTTAATAATATATTAAAATCCGCATGATCAAAAGCCTTGCTTAAGTCCATAAATAGCGCCGTTACCGGAATTCTAGCGTCCATGTTCGTTATAGCAGTTTTAATCATCGAAAATATGGCAACATTAATATTCTTACACTTCCTAAAACCATATTGTTCGTGAGCTAATATGTTGTTCTTTTCAAGAAAGCCATAAAGATTATTATAAATAACTTTCTCTAACACCTTAGAAAATATTGGAACTAACGCAATCGGACGATAGTTCTTAGGGTCATGTTTCTTTAGGCTTTTATGCAAAGGTTTTATTACTGATACTTTTAATTTACTCGGAAAAGTACCATGTTCGATGCATAAATTCGTTATGTAACTAAAAATTGGAGAAATTGCAGCAACGACACTTTTAATAACGTAAGTAGTTATGCCATCGTACCCTGCACTGTTTGTGTTCCTTAGTGAGCAAATAACTTTACTTATGGCATTCGGTGTCGTCGGTGGCATAAATATTGATTGTAAACTATTATTTGTAAGAGATGTCGACAATTTGTTATTAGCTTTTTCCAAAGGTTTAATTTGTTCTATAAAATAATTGTTGAAATGGTCAGCAATTTCTTGTGGATTGGTGATAATTTTTTTGTCAAAATATATTTTTGAAATACTTTCACGAATTGAGTTTGTTTTAGATCTATTGATTAGTTTCCAAGTTGCTTTAGTTTTATTTTCAGCTTTATTAATGAATGAGATATTTTGTGCTTTCTGTGTTAGTTGTATTATCTTTTTTAGCCGTTTAGTATATGTTTTAAACTTTAGTTTGTTTTCAGTGCTGTTATTTTGTCTTAGTTGCCATAGCATACTTCGCTTCCGTTTGCAACAAAGTTTGATACCTTTTGTGACCCACTTTGTTTTATTAATAAGGGGTATTTTGTTTTTTTTGACGGGGAAACATAGATTAAAAAACAATTGGAATGTATCGTGAAACTCGTTAAAGGCCTCGTTAGGGTTATTACATTCGTACACATTAGAAAAACTTAGACTATTTATAGCTTCATGAAATTTTGACATATTTTCTACACAGAAATCTCGCTTTTGTTGATACCAATGGCTAATTGTGTAAGTCTTTTTCACAGGACATTTTATAATTTGGGCGGTGTGGTCAGATATAGCTAACTCAACTACTTCACTATTACTGCCTCTAACATTGTGGATAATATTGTCAATACATGTGCCACTAAGCAGCCTTGTTGGCTGATGTATACTTGGCTTAAGATTGTAGCTAAGCAGAAGGTTTTTGAATTGAGAGCTCAACCGACTATGTTTGAGCGTGTCTATATTAAAGTCACCGCATATTACTACATTTCTTGCATAAACCCTTTGTAAAATAGCCTCAAAATTATAGAAAAATGTTGATAAAGTGTCAATACTAATTTTAGGAGGCCTATACACACACACTACAACCAACCCGTGATTTAACAACTCTACACCACAACATTCTACAATATTAGACTGACAATGTTCTTTCAACTCAATAATTTTAAATGGATGCTTGTTATTGACTAGGATGCAAGAGCCTCCTTTTCGATTATTTCTGGCAAAGCAAGTAGCTAGCCTGAAGTTGGGCATATTAAAGTTTATGTTGTCAGCTTCCATCATATTGTGTTCAGTAACACAAACAATATCAATTGGTTTATTATTTTCTGATAGTTCATTGAGATGACAGGTCAATAAGTCCGATTTGTTTATCAGGCCGTTCACATTTTGATGAAGAATTAGCAGACAATTATATACGAAAAAAATGGTTATTGATAGTATTACAATCATTTGTCACATGGTTACTCATTATATTATTGTCATCGTTAGTAATTGAAGCGTTTTCATTAAGTGTCTCAGTTTGGGTGCATTTATCAATTAAAATTACATTCGTTTTTGATGACTTATTCTCATGAAAAGTGTTATTAAAGTTTTCAAAATTCATCTTGTAATTTAGACGTAATATTTCTCTGAGCACACTTTTACAAATATTACCGCTAAAGTGAGTTTTACTTGGCAGTTGTTTATAATAACCCATGTCCAAAAATGATACATTAATATGTCTTTTACATATATATCTCATAAGGTAGTTTAATTTATTTTCATTTAAGTATCGATTATAGGGAACTTCCAATACAATAAATTTTGGTTTGGTTATTGTTTGCAAACAATTACCCACTGCTAGTTGAAATTGAAATGGGTTACTATCATTACAGCCACCGATTATTATAATAAAGTCATTTTCATTTAATCGTCGCATCTGGTTCAAGTCAAGAATATTAGACATTGAGGCCCCCGGTTTAATAATACTTGTAACCTTAAACTTATCACCCAAGAGGTTTTGGAGAATTCTACAGATACTTTTCCCTTGTTGATCAGCAAAGATAACAACGTTCTGTGTAATGTTTTTAATATCTTTTTTATGATTATGGTCGTAGTTCTGAGACGACTCGTTGCCTATCTTCTTATTCTCAGTTAAATTTTCTATACCTTGTATATTACCGTTTTCAAAGCGGTTTTCTAACGATTGTATCGCAGGATTATTAGTAGGACAATATGTTTCATCTGATTGGGCTGGTAATATATTATTATGTGATGGGGAGGAGTATAATATCATTGATGTACTTTGGTTCTTATTATCCTCAAATACAAGTGGTTTTACACTTTTTCGGGCCGATAACGTTTGAATATTATCTGTCGAAGCAATCTTTTTATACATATTTATTATTTTGTAGCATTTCTGTAATTCATTTCGTAGTTGATTGTTTTCTTCATGCATATTATCAATCTCGTTAGTCGCAGATAATAGCTTAACATTTAATTCCTTTAGCTGTTCTTGTAGTTCTTCACAGCTAGAGATTGAGGCCGCACCTAAGGATGTGTATTGTAAACTCATCATTGACGAGTCAAATGTCTCAATATCAGAAACATCCCGTAAAGACATAGACCTTCTTGGTTTACGTAGTGTTATATTATCTGAATCCATTGCTTTAGATAATAACAAGCTATGATGTTTCGTTTTAACTCACAAAAAGAGCACTGACGGTCGGGTAAGATTCGAACCGGCAATGGGTTGTTTTGATAGCGGGGCTTTGACCACCAGGGCTACGAGTATACTGATTGCATTGGTAAATATTGCGATTGTAATGTATGGAGCCAAATGACCTGTTTTACCGACATAATATAGTGTTGTCTTTTTGTGTTGACATTTTAACTAGATGTCACTACAGTCATACAATTTCACGCAAGTCTATTTAAAATTTATATGAGCAACGTTTTTTCAAAAGTGTTTTTGTTGTTTATTGCACAATATGGTTTAATTTACTGCATAGTCACAATTTAAAACTGTTTGTTATCACAAATCATGGTTGATTCCACTTATTGTCACTTTAAAATGTTTTGATATTGGAATTAAACTTCAAGATAAAAGTTGAGAGTTAATTTACACAATTTCACTACGTAACGTAAATAACTTTTGAAAATAACATTTCCACTAATTGTTTGTAACTTTAGAGTCTAAATACACGCACAACAAAACAATTCAGATTAGTCAAACTATTTTTTCACGATTATTTTCACTAGAGACGATGTTTATCGTGGCAGCAGCGCCATCTGTTTCTTCTGCTCAACTTGACTATACCCAAATATTGTAATATATATAAATAAATAGCCCCCTATAATACTCAACTGAAAATACTCAAATAATAATTAATATTATATATACACGCTGTACAGGTTAAATATTAATTTACTGTGTGGCACAGCATTCATTAACAAAAGAGTTACTCTCTTTTTTTAATAATTCATGTCGTCCAAAATGTCTGCTACAAACTTAAGAGAATTTACTCGGAGCCCAATTTGTTCGTCCTGTAGCTTCCAATCCACTTCGGATGTAAATCAATATTTTCCGGGAAACTGTTATGCAATTAAGATATTGAAACTGACTAAAATACTACATTATATATTTATCATAAGAAATGCAACATAAAATTTTACCCATAATTTTGGGGAAAAAAATATGGAAGTCTTGACAACATCTAACAATATTTTATAGTAGGTTATGAATACTAAAATTTCATATTTTAGATGATTTTGTCGATCAAATTATAAACAAACATAGTTCACACAAGATAAAATCATTGAAAATACAACCTGGCCATAGAAATATATACTATACGTCAATGAACCTGGCATATGATTCAAAGGCCAAAATGTGTTATACTTACGAGTGGAACGATAATTCAGGCAGTTTTCTTCTACTATCACTTTTACATCCTAAAACACTACACCGCACCATATTTCCTACAATAATGCTTAATAAAGACACTATTGTTAAAAAATTGCTAATATTTTTTAGGTTTCACGTAACTTTTATAGCTTTATACTAACTAAAATTTAAAAATACCAAATTATTTTGCCAGCGTTGTCAAATATGTCAAGTTTGATTGATAAAGTTTTGAGCAAACCTCAAGGTTTGCTCAAAAACCCGACACGCATGGCGAAACAAAAAATCTTATCACCTGTCTTGTTTTTTTACACAAAATTGGCGTAAGCTTATCTTTGTCTTGTGTGAGGGAGATCAAAGCTATCAGTCGTCTATACTATTCTCTGTCTACGTTTTAAGTTGTTTTAAGTCCTATATTTACTGTTTTGCATGGACTTATGATAAAACAACAAATAATATCTGTGGTCTGGCTAGATGTTTTAAATAAAACCTCTTTCAATAAAAAAATTAAACATAAAAAAATAAAAATTAAACATCTTTGACGATATGCCAACATTGACATATTGACATTGTTTTTCAAGCATTTTATTGCTTCAAGTTTTTGTTATTATTTATTTTTATTATTAAATTTCTTAATATTTATTTGTATGTAATATTATTTTGTGATTATTATATTTTATCAATCATGTCCAAAGTTTTCTCCACTAAATCGGTTAGATCGAAGAGATCGATGAAGTCATTGACCTTAGATAATGAAGAGCAAGTCAATTTTGAATTTGCTGTCGGAACAACTGCAAAGCAATTTGGATGCACTATCGATATAGTGGTAAATAACATCACTACTGGTAATCAACTTTTAAATAACACCAAAACTCTAGGCGGTAGTGCAGAAGGCTGCAAATGGCTATTCGATCAATCCAGGCCACTTCACTTGCTGCCTATTTCAAAACCGCCAAGGTCTTTATTTTATCTATACTTATATGTTTACTTTTTGCTATCAGTTTGGCAAATTATTTAATAGAGTTTGCCACTCACACTCGATAAATTTTCTTGAAAAGTCCTTTACCTATTGGAAACCCTCGTTGGTCTAGTGGTCAGCTTGTATGCGACTGTTAAACCGTGAGGTCTGATATCTTATTTGGGCTCTTTCCGTCTTAAAGTCCTCAATATCACGAACTCTGGAACTGTGGCCAATAAGTAGATGATGATTGTCTCGTCGCTTATTATAAAGGACCTAATCATAATGTCTGCACGTGTAGTGTACTGGTTCAAGCGGTCGCTTCGCCGCTCTTCACTGCACTGGTGTTGCGGGTTCGATCCCCACATAGGATAAATCATTGTGTGTATTTTTGTGCTTGTTTGAGTCAATGTGTGTATTTGGCCTTGTCATTCGGGCCATTGGATAGGGTAATTGCTTCTGGCGTTCTATCTCAGTATAAAAATTCCAAATTATTATTAATTTATTATTATTATAACTAGTTAAGTGTGATTGTTTGTTTAAACCTCTCTGCCACATCCTTTTTGGTAATATAGGGTGTTATGTTATGTTAACGATACCTTGGAGATTAGATGAGCAAAAGTAATTTATCCACAATAAACAAAGTCTCCTATACCTAGTATAGATGATACTAGGTACCTAATTACTTAAGACTCTATTGGAATTACTGTTGTAGGTGATTTCAGAAGAGATAAATCGATTGAAAAATCAAAACGTCTAAGATCGGTCACAGATTTGACAGATAAATCAGATACAACATATACTACGATACAGACTGGCACTTTAGTTTTGATCGCATATTTTTCCCCTGACAATCGTCTGCATGAGATTGTCATAGACCGATACAGGTATACAGAAGTACCTCGGGATGTTATGCAAGTCTTTGCTATCATCTTCCCTGCCTATCCCAGGCTCACAAAATTTACACTAGAAAATTGTAGAATTAATCACTACACTATACACGAACTCTCAAAAATCCTTGCTATTACCAACATTACTGATGTATGCTTGGATTCGTCAGTTTTAGCTGAAGCTAATTACAAAGAACTATTACAGCAAGCAACGGCTCTCCGGAATATTTCATTGAAGAGATGCAAAATAAATGACCAAGCGTGTCGGAAGATATTTTCTGAACTGCATCGTTCATGTCATGCTGAGAGCTTACTGCTTACTTTGGACTTATCTACGAATCTCATTACTGATGAAGGAGCAAAATTCATATCAGAAGCTTTAAGAAATAATAGGCATCTAAGATTTTTAAACTTAGCAGGTAATCAAATCACGGACGAAGGCGCCTCGTATATTTTCAATGTGCTTAAAGAATTTCCTTTGACCTATGATGAAATTATAAATAAGCGGCAAGAGTATTTCATATATTTAAAAAATCTGCAAGAAACTCATAAAAAATTGAAAAAGAATTCACCCATGATTGGTAAATTAATTAAAAGAAAAGGTACTGCAAAAAAGGGCAATCAGCCTTTAGTAGGACCCGCTGAAGAGTTAACGAATTCCAAAGCAGATTTGGTGGCTTCTGAATTATTAGGTCCATTTATTCATCCATTTGGCAAAGCATATGTGACCGTAAAAGATGGCTATCTTTACAGCAAAGGAAATCTAATTATGTGTTACTTAAACCTGGCATATAATAATTTAACGTACTCTAGTGTTCTCAAATTACGTCAGGTGTTGGACTATCAAGATTTACACAGGAATAATAATGTATGTGGTCTTATGAGAGTCCTGATTGAGGGAAACAATGTGCCCCGTGATTGTGCCGAGTACGCTTACATAGAAAGTATATTTGATCGGAGAATCGGTAAGGGCAAGGCCCCGCCTTTATCATATAGAAGAAAATCAATCATTGCTCGCTGACCTGAGTCAAGAAGATACACAAAAAAGAGGTCGTTTTTGCAAGAATATAATTATAATAGTTAATAATACATTATGACATTATATTGATGATACATTGTGTATTTACAAATGTGATGCGTTAACTCTACTTAATATTTAGAATAAACTTACAGCAGATGATATCGGATTTCATTTACAATACTAGTTTTGGTAACTTTCGGTAGATTAATCACAACATTTGTTGCTAAAGCAAATTGATGAAATACCTAATATGTAACACTAATAAATAAAGTAGACAATAATTGAAAAGTTACGTTACTAAGTTTATAAAGTCAGCACCGACTTTTTCATTTGTCAGCATTGTGCTTAATACTGGCTCTCAAATAATAAAGATATTATGTAGGATAACATATAGACTTAATGCTAGTTTTCTCACCAGAATCGATGCATTCACTAATTTTTTATCGATTGTTTGCAGTAAATTAAACTTTTTTAGCTTTACTTTCCCTAGCTCGCTTATTTCTTGGTGGCAGATATTCTCTGTTGGGTTTCTGGGGTTGTCTTCTGTCACCTCCATTAAAGTTAGGTCCACTGGGTCTGCTTGACGGGTATCCTTGGCTTCCGGACCCTGTACCAGGATAAGGTGTGCTTGATCCAGGATAGTTTGAGCCTGGACCACCCTGGCCCTGAGGTCCACTGGGGTATGATCCAGGTCTTTGGTTATATCCTGGATAATTACTGGTGGGTCCTTGAGGTCCTGGATAATTGTTGGTAGGTCTTTGGGAGCCAGGATAGCTACCGGGTCCTTCTTGGCCAGGGTAACCCGATGGCCCTTGAGAGCCAGGGTAAGGGCTAGTAGGGTATGGTGTGGTGGGGCCTTGGGGTCCAGAACTGCCAGGATAGTTGCCACCAGGCCGTGAGGTGCCTGATCCTGGGTAAGACGGTCCTTGCGGTTCTCTATTTCCGTAGTTGGAACCAGGATAGTCATTAAAACTTGAAACGGGGTAATCAGACGAGCCTCTGTTTGAATAATCATAGAGTTTTGCGTTCAATTCGTAAAGGCCAGGAGCAGCGTTACAGCTAAACTGGTTCCACCATACACATACAAAGTCTTCTTGCGAGAATACGGTACCATTCGGACACAGAAAGTCGTATGTTCTGTTATTAGCGCAAACGTGGAAAACTTGACAGCGCGTATCCACATCAGCATAGTATCCAGGATATTTCTGGGCCTTACAATTAAAATTTGTTTGAGGAATGTACGAAAGAATAGGGTAATCTATATCCGGTTCACCAGGAATAGCTGAGTAATCTCCTCCTTCGTAATTGCCATCATCGTCAGAAAATCTATTATTTCCATAATTAGAGCCAGGATAATTTTGTCCACCTCCAGGGTATCTTGATCCTTGGCCGGGGAAGCTACTTGGTCCACCAGGTCCTTGAGGGTAATTTGAATTTGACTGACCGGGGTACCCGTCAGGTCCGCTGGGGTAACCTCCGGGTCCACTAGGGTAGCCTCCAGGTCCGCTTGGAGAGCCTCCCGGCCCACCAGGGTATCCTCCTGGTCCACTTGGGTAGCCACCGGGTCCTGACGGTCCACTAGAGCCTTGGCCGGGGTATCCTGGTCTCTGGCTAGTTCCTGGGTAGTTTTGAGGCCCACTGGGGTATCCAGTTGTTTGGCCACCGTAATCATCACTTTGGGGTCTAATAGGGTAGGGCGTGGTGGAACCTTGGGATCCGGGTCGACTAGTCGTGGATCCTGGACCAAATGGTCGGTTGGGTCTGTTATAATCGTATCCACTTTGGGCAACTGCGAGAGCCAGCAGCACTGAAACGAGAAAAAAAGTCGTTTAAATCATTTGTATGCCTATCTAAATAAAGTGTGTTAATATTTATAGAACACAAACACATGTGATATAGACAAATAAGACTCGTTGATATTAAAAGTTCAAAATATATTTAACAGTAACGGTAGACTTTAATTAAAACGTTGGGTTACACACAAACGCTCTAATTTTTAAAGTCAGCTGCAGTGAAACCTCACCACAGTATTAATATGTAACAGTATGGAAACTAATCCTATTTCATAAAATAATTACCTACGCTCTATTGATGCTATGGTTGACACTTTCAAACTTTTTGATATTGACTTTTTATGAAAAAAAAAGCATTTTTTTTAGTGACCATTTAATCGTATTGAAATAACTAGTTTACAAATAAAATTTAAGGTAATTTAAGGTAATCTCAGAGCATCGGTTAATCTCAACAAAATACGATACACAGTTTAACATTGACACATAACAACTTGTAGATCTTTGTTTTTGTTTTGCAGATATTTATCTAAATATTACAGCACGCGGCGTACAAAATGCAATTTAACATAACATTACAAATTAAAATAAAAGATAGGGCTTTATACTTTCGTCTGCTACGAAATTCTTTATTATTAAATTTAATTGTGTAAAAAATTCTCATTATTATAAACAGCTTTTTTAAATAAACAAGCACAGGGACAGGTAACTTTGCAGTTTGTGTTGTTTTTTAAAGCAATAACGAAAAATTTCATCCATTTTCTCGACATATTGAACAAAATCATCTGGTGGTCGGCGAAATTTTAAACGTGACCACTCGCTTCCACGCGGCACTCGCTACTGACAGTACCGCGACAATCGCTTAGGGGTCTCGTCGATGTGCATGTTTATGTGTGCGTGCCGTTTCGAACGTTTGTAGGTAGTTTCCATACTGTTTGTACATATTTATACTGTGACCTCACCCCCCTTTATTGCACTTCAAAAGGCTTTACTCAGCAGCTGACTGTACCAACCATACGTAATTGTCACCTGAGATACTGAAAGAAACAAAAGTAATCTAATCGATAGTCAAAATTAATTGTGTCTCTGATGTATAGCTCTTTATTTAAATACAAAACAAAACACTAACATAACATCCGGCCTAATTAGATCTGAACTTTGCTTATAGCCGCGGGTAATAGTGATTGACGCTCCTGGGGTACAATACGGTTCTCAGATGAGATCGCGTGGGACCCCGGCCTATCACACTTTCGTAACGTCTTCAAGGAAATAACTGCCACTTATCTAGGTATTTCGGAAAATGTACCATAGATAACATTCTATAGATAAGTAGACAGCACGGTAATTAGTATGGCGTGAACTGGCAAGGAACGGGGAAATGGCTATTCACAAAGGAGCAGTCATAATTATTAATACTTTCTTATATTTATGTTTGTGACTGCAATGAAAAATGTCATAATGCCTTATTTGGCAGTATTTTTGGACTTATTACTAATATAGTCCGATAAGCGACGCGCGATGTTTGTATACTTAATTTGTTTTTGCGGATTGTAGAAGATGATCAAGGGCTTGTTGTCTCTTCTAATGTTTTTCTTCAGGTGGACTACACGACCATTAGCTACAAATTTAGCAAAAGAAAATATCCTGATGCTGCAATTTTAATATCACATAAATAAATTAAAGATAAATTTGGATTTTTGACATTAGATAGAACGCCAGAAGCAATTACACTACCCAATGGTCCCAATTACAAGGCCAAATACACACATTCACAAGCACACCCAGTCTCAGAACAAATCTTTGCGAATCACAACACCAGTGCAGTGGAGAGCGGCGAGGCGACCGCTTAAACCACTACACCACACGTGCAGACATGACACTGTCGTGACATCCAAGTTTTTTTTTACGAGGAATTACTCCTGTGTCGCGGGGGTGTGTTCTTAAACATACATTTTAGTTTTTAATTCTTAAACCTACATATAATAATGTAGGTACTAGAATATTTAAAATGCGATTACTCAATCTTTCAGCCTAAATCTAAGATAACCGACTAATGACCCCCGAAAACGTATTTTTGAGAAACGTATAAAATAATTTAAATATCATTTCTTCACAAAATGGGCTGTGTCACAACATGGTAACTACTAAAATCGGTTACAAACTAATGTTTCTGTCATCAAATTGGGATAGTCACGTCAATGGTAGATTTGCGAAATAGATTTCCTTTTAGTTCATTTAAATAGTACAATCATTATTGTAAATGAACCTAGAAAGCAAATTTTTGGATATGTTGTAGAGGGAGCTGAGATACAAAAAACAAGATGGCGGCAAAAAATAAATTGATTTGCAATTTGAGATCGATTTAATAAGCTTTCTATACAACATATCCAAATAACAGTTTTCTAAGTTCATTTACATTTATCCAGACGATTTAATTTGGACGCTATTTCGATTAGTTTTGTCACTGGGTATTGTCGGACATACTATTAGTAAAATAAATTATTATAAACAATTCAATGTGCTTTATTTATACACAAAATCAACAACTGTTTATTGTACACACATTGTTAATAAAACTTAACGTTGTAATTTGAAAAAAAGACATGAATTAATCATCAAATTTGAATAATCTGAATGAACTGGAATAATTGGCCTGAACTATTTCAACGCTCTGCCTGAAATTGTAGCACTTAGTGGTTATTGGAGTTCATATTTTCTTAATTTCTGCAAAAACTTTAAAAGATATCAACAACATAAAGATTTTTAATTATATTTTATAGACACAATTCTCAATCGCATAAATATTTATAAAGGCATAAATATATATTTATAATTGTTTACAAATTATTGAATTAACGAACACTTAACAATCCAAAACCTTAGTAATCGGTTAAATTAGATCTAAATTAAAAATATTAAATTGGTGCATGAAAAAGAATTCAACGCGTTGTGTGGTTTTATCTAAGTAATTGATTTGATTGTTTTGAGATCTTTGTATCGTGAATATCTTGCCAATGCCAAACAGAAATCATCCTCATTTCTTTACATTTTGGCTCATCATCAAGTTTGAATCTCGACCAATCAAAGGCGACCATTTGGAATTATCATTTGAGCGACCTGTGGTGGCTGAATTTTTTTTCATAATCTCGTCATTGATCTTGTAAAAATAAATTGGTATTCAAAATATTGAAGTATGCAAAAAAAAATGCATTAACGGGTCCAGACCGTTCAGCGGTGATATGAACTCAGCCAACTCTAAAAGAATTCAAGCTTCATGTCTAGCTTAAAAAAGTGACAGCTTCTATTTCAAAATGATGTTGCCCTAGTTCGTGGTGTTCCAATTTTAAACCGGGAAGCGTTCCATATTTAAACAAGTTGCCAAAGTCCCACCGCTAGATGGCGCATCTTTCGTGAGCCCTGTCACGATCGCGATCCACAATGAAACAAGGAAGATTCAAATGAAACCAACTTTTCAACAATTAAAACGCACAATTAAATAGCGACCTTATCTCGGAGTGAATAAGTTGAAATTGTAATGAGTTTTTGAGATAGCTGGGTGCACTGTTAAGTTGGTAGATAACGTGCGAAGATGGCAGTTAATTTAGTGGTATAGTTTGTCGCCGTTTCTTCATTAGTTGTATAATGAACGCTTTGCAAATAGGAAAGACACAATGAATACGTTTAGTAGGTTAGTGAGGTTTCATGCGAACTGCTGCGAATTTGATTATATCATACTCAAGTAGGCCAGAGTAGGCTAGATGGACGGACGATCTAGAAAAGATTGATGATGTGGACAGTCACTGGCTGAGGGCGGCACAAAACCGCACACGTAACCTCATTAAAAGAAGGGCTATAATCGTGTATATACATATTAGCTCGTGGCTAAGTAGACGCCGCGCGGACTGATCGATCTTGCAGATTAAGCAATGCTAACCGCGGTCGGCAGAGGATGGGTGACCATCTTAAACATAACAGGATTTCCTCCATGCCTCGAAAAGCACGTTAAGCCGTCGGTCCCGGTTGCCATTTGAACATCTATGGCACTCGTTACGGGTAGTTAGAGACCAGAAAGTTTGACAATTAGTCTCACAAAGAGTATCGTCCTCCACAAACCAGTACGATCCTCGTATTGGGTTGTGAAAACGTAAAATACTGATATTCAGCTACATCCGTTTGATTAGAAGTCGACACCAATGTAATAGGGAAAAAGGCTAGGAAGATAAAAAAAAGTAAGTTCTAAATTAAGTAATCTAAGTTAAGTAAATGTTTGTAAGAATCAGTAACCAGCTGAAACAGCTCAGCGCGTTGAACTCTTTGGTATGAAACGTTAAATGGGTAGTAACCTAAAGCGGTCCCCTGCTTATACTTGGTTAACAAGTTGTTACTCTACTAATCATAAGTGTTTGCGAGTGTATCATTTATGAACAAAGCATTTATGACATAAGATTTTCGAAATCATTAAATTCTGAAAAATGTGTAAATACGGGCGTATGTGAGGGAGGAGCCGGTTAGGTCGGACGGACTGAGGAATTGTGAGTGCAGCTGTTATTCGAGCAGGCGTTTGTGCTCTAATAAGATAATATTTTATTATTAAGTGTATTTTTAATTCGACTAAAACCTTGTAAGGAGTAAAAGTACAAGGTAATTTGCAATAGTTTTATGTATGGAGACACAGGCGAAAGTGAACCATTAGTACAAGTTAAGAATACTTACTGCAAAATGTTGATAAACGTAGCATGGTGTCGGTGCTGCACTGCAGCTTACAAACCTGAGAACAAAAAATCTTTATGAAATCGCTGATGGAAAACTACTTAATAAGGAATTTACGTCATGGGCGTAGCCAGGGTTTTATTTGGGGGTTGGTTTTCACATCTCGTGAGAGGGGCGGAGTTTGAAATCGTTGGTGAAGAAACAAATAAACGATTCCTTACGATCTGTATCTTACAATAAACTATATTATGACATCAAAGTGCATTAGCCGCCAAAAATATTGTAGCGCTTAAAAAACTAACTTCTTTTAAAAAAAAAACATTTGAAAACTATGAAATAGCACTGAAGCGTGTTTGCTATCAAGTGTCTGGGAGCGCTTGTCGAATCGGTTAAGAACTAAAACGGATTCTGCCTAATCGAGTCTTTAGTCCGACGGAAAATGAGCAGATAAATAATTATTAATGGCTGATATTAATACCTCAGTTAATTTGTCACGTATAGCAAAAAACTATCACACTACATAAAAAAATATCTCATTAATACATTTATTGTAGCTGGTAGTTATCTTGTATTATACTTATTCATTGATAGGCATCTGACCTTCCCCGTAGCTTTGACCTCAGTGGCGCCTCAATTTGTCTAGCAATTTGCTTTATCTACACAATCATGCTTTGAGGTTAATGATGGTGTTTTTTGCCATTGATTCACCTACTAGTCAAAAGTTCTCTCTTATTATGGAATTTATCCTCAATGACTAATTTATTGTGTTGAAAACATGTCGATAAAATCAATTCAAATTTAAGAGCCCGTTTTACATGTTCCTGTTAAGTCTTTATAAGCCTATTCGTAACTTTAATGACAGATACAATGACAAATTTGAACAGAGTTATCAGGTGATTAAATATGTAACTAAAACTTTATCAACTGTTGATATCAGCCCTTAGAATGCAAAATTTTACGTGCGGAAAATTGACGGTTTTGTTGACAATGATTTTTCTCTTATTCCTTAAAAATAGAATACCTTTCACAATCAACAACGAAGATCATAGACAACTAAACCAGCTTTTGCGTATTTAACGCTCTTGCTACGGCAATTACCTTTGAAACCTCTTGTAAACACCAAATTATTGTAAAGAGGCGTCGGACTCTTCGTAAACGGTGCCTGGGGCGTTTACGCGAGTTTGTTCCACAACTGTCTTCGTAAACGTGACGGACATGTGTCTGTAGGCGAGGAACCCAATGAGGTTCCCACTAGGCCCTTATTAAGGGCTAACGCAATAAAGTTCACACTAAGCCCTCATTAAGGTCTACGTTTGTGCAATGTAGTTTCTCACCTAGGTTTGCAAATCGTTTAAGAGGTTGAGCAATGAAATTACTTAAGTTTTAAAGAGTTTCGGGATCGTAAGTAAAAGTTTTGATCGGTTCTTTGATCGACAAAAGCGGCAATACTCAATAATATTAAGCAGATGCCTTTTGTTAAATAGGTACATCAATGTTTCCAGTAGGTGTATGGATCCTTCTCTGCATAACCACATTTGTTCCTCGTAATAAGGGCCAAGCATATCGCAATTTATCGGACAAAGGAAACGAATAAAAAAAACGCTCTTATAAATAAACCAAACTAAAAAGTAGAAAATAAATAATAGTTTAAAAAAACTAAAAAACACGCTTTTTAAGTACTTCAACTTGTTTTTTCGTTTTTTTAAACTAATATTTTTATAAAACAGGGCCCAGAAAACATTTTTAAAATGTCCACGTAACATATACTTGAGATAAATATCTAAAAGTATAATATTAATAAGGTGTAAAATACATAATTACATTACGTGTGCTATTATTTCCTTTCATAAAAAAAAACGCTTCATTGTATTTGAGATAGTAACAAGATCCGTGAGAATTCTTGTAGGCGGAGCTTAAATTATTTTTTCGAGAATTTATGTAATTTATTGTAACAATTTCTTAAAACTGCCTCGATGGTGTAGTGGTTAGCGTATGCGACTCTCACCGCGAGGTCTTGGGTTCGATTCCCGGGTCGGGCAAAGTGTTATTTGTGAACTTCCTTTTAGGAAATCCACAATAGTAGCACGGAGTCGTAATTTTCAAATCAAATCAAATCAAATCATTTATGTATTTCCATGGGCCCCAAGGGGCGCTTGAACACGTCAAAACAAACATCAAAACACAAAAAATATAAAATTAAAATAAAAACTTAGCTAACTAAATTATAATACTTATTGTAATAAAATGATTTGACACCGGAGCTTAGATTGACTTTAATTCAACTTAGAGAATTGAATTAAAATCAATCCAAGTACCAGCTCCGATGGGTAATTGCGTCATGAGAAGAGCTGGTGAGAAACTCATGTGCACCATCTTTTATTAATTGTGCACGGTAGATGGCGATGGCTCATCCCCTATCCCCCTATCCGGTGCATGAAAGGAGCCTCCCCGAGTGACGTACACAACGATTCCCTACGTCCGGCGCACCCTGGGCAATTCGCGAGTTCTCCAACGCGAATTGGCTAATTCTTTCACCACGATGGCAAGTCAAAATAAAATTTGACTCATTCGACACGACGAAGAGAAGAGAAGAAGAAGAACTCCCTATCCCTAGACATAAAAGGTGAAATTTGGGTGATATACACCTCTGCGATATCCCTCTGGGTAATATAGGCTTGATCTTATGTTATGTTATTAATATAAAAAACACCTAATTTTCTATGTTCTTCTTACTTTTAGTGCATTTTTTGTAATTGAACTTGCTTTCTTTTTGTAAAATTATTATCTTCCCCGTAGGAGAAGCTGTAGGCGGAAGCATTTAGTATAAAACTAAATTAAGTGCGTGATTTTTTTACCGTTTATAAGTAGGAGTGAAACTACATTATAAAGAATTAGATGTTTTTATACTAAAAACCCTTCAGAAAATGAAAAATGAAATAGAATGAAAATATCCCACAACTTACACACAACGCCATCTAGTCCCAAACTAAGCAGAACTTGTAATATGGGTACTAGAATAACTGATACTAATACATATATACTTTTCTTTTGTTAATACATAAGCGGGAATCGAACCCACGACCTCGGCGTCGCAGGCAAGTACACTACACACTCCGCCATCCGGTCGTCAAATTAGAAAGTTTTATCAGAATTTATCGTATTTTTCCACGTACCCCTTATAATCCTATTCGTCGAAAAAAATATAATGTGGCTATTAACACTCACAGCTTCGTCCACTAAAACACTGAGACTGACATTAAATTATATACCGTACATTTCTAATTCTGAGATTTATTTAATTCCAAGAGGATTGTACCATTATATAAATACCTACATTTATTGTGTGTTGTGTAACTTTTTTATAGTTACTCTGCGCCTTCATCATAATATGGTTGTAAAATATTTGCAAATTAGATTAAACAAATGTATGTTTTGTAGTTGTTACGGTATTTAATTAGTAGTTCAAAGTAATAATTATGCAAATATCTGCAAAACTTCTCATAATTTCGTACATGTCAGGAAATAGCGGTCGCCTCGCCTCTTTCAACTACGCTGAATTGATGTTGTCGGTTCTATACCCACACGGGACAAATCTTTGTGTGATCCGCAATGATTTGTTCTGACTCTGGGTGTGTTCTGTGTGTGTGAAATGTATGTTTGTGAACACCCCCGCGACTGAGAAGTCAAACATAGTGCAGGCGTCGTATAAAAAAAAAAAATATGTAGTAGGTACTGTACTTAATGTATTTCGAAAGACTCGCTTGTTATATATCAGATGGCTGTTCTACATCTGAGCACGAACAAACCGCCCACCATATCATCCGGCATGGCTATTCCGTAAAGGTGACTAATTTCCAGTCGATTTCGAAAGCAATTATTAATTTCGTTTGAAACCGGTTCATCTCGGATTTAGTGCATCCTTATTTCCATACATATACGGTTGATAACTGCTTGGCAAAAAACTTGACAGCTTGCCAGTTACTATCCTCTTGCAGATTTGACAGCTTTACAGGCAAGTAACGCAATTTCTTATGTCAAAATCGGAAACTGGTCATGGAGCAGTTTCTTAGTAATTTCTTGTACTTTGGCGAGATAAAATAATGTTATTTAAAAGGTTTTTGCACGTCAGATTAACGTTATACAACAAATTAATAACTGTTTAATACTATGCATGTCATAAAATACTTATTAAATACGTAATGCAATAGAATTTAGGTCATATTATTTTCAGTCATAGATCTCGAGTTTTTTCATACGAAAACTTAATTTATAACGACTTGTTGTTACTTATTGCAGATATGGTATTAGGTATATATTATAGTACCATAATTTTATGTGTAGAGTTCTCTATTTATTCATAGGTCAATAAAATGAGTACATACCTTCTATATAGGTATGTATTATTTAATTAAACTTGTTTTATAACTTATCAATCCTAAATACGTAGGTTTTACCTTACTTTAATACCTACTAAAGTTTCTTTAAGTTTTATTTAGGCAAAATTACAATAAAACAGAAAACCAGTAATTTCAATTAATTTACTATTTTTATCATTACATGATGAGCCAATAATTCAATCATTATTAATATTATGATAGGTCAATCGATTTGTTCTTTATCCTATCCTCTATTGTTTTGTTGACTTGAAAACATAAAGTTCTGATGGCCCTCAAATTAACATATTTCTTGATTATATTCTGTTGCGATCTGAAACAGAAAAAATGCGCATAAATTTACCTACAACAGCAAATTGGTGTGAAATAAAATAACATACCTACATGTGGTCAACGATACACTTTTACACCAAATTTGTATTTAATAAGGTTATTAAGTCGCCCGAATTCACAATTCAATAGATCAGCAAATCTCACTAAGCTTCAAAGGCCCAGGACACGTTTATATATAAGTGGAATTTATAATTTAGTCCGACAACAAAGTCATTCAAACTTTTATTATTTGGCGTAGATCAGCGCTTACACACACTACCATAAGTAGTACGTTAGAGACACATACAGTTTTTTTTTTACTAAACAATGTATTGTAGTTTATGGTTAGTGGTGAAACTGAGAAAACACGTTCAATCTTAATAGCATGCAATTTGGGCTGGCAGCTGGCAGTTTGTGTAGAAAATGTTCTTTCTCTGGAAAACTACAAACTCCTTCAAAATGGCTTGATCAGTTTTACATGAGCTAGAATATTCATAATCCTGTTCCATAATATTTTTTAATCAGCATCATGCAATCAATATTATCTTGTTTTCATAAAGAATGAAAGAAACATATTTATTCTGACAAAAAAGCAAATAATAAAACTTAAAATACTAAACAATAAATTTGCCAGAAAATTTCAGATTTATACCATCGATATAAATCTGAAATAAATCTTAAAAACAAGAAATTAAAATGTTAGATCCAAAATTTGAGTATAAATATCAACTATAAAAAACAAATGAAACAGAAATAATTTCACAATTGAATAAAAATAAAAAACGGAACGCAACCATGACGCTTGGACTTTGGACCATAGCGCGAAACGAACGGCTAATGGTGGCGTCCGTACAACAAACAAAAGTGTAATCGCCAATCATAGCGCTTCAATTATTGTTTAGACTTACGCGCGAATGAAAAAGAGCGCTACGATTGGCGGCATTGGCGGTCACGTCGGTTTACGCAGCAGTGCAGTGCATACGTAGTATTACATTATCTTTGGCAGTGCACACAGCAAAACACAGTCGTCAGTGCGTGCAGTATTATAGTGCTTGGCATAAACAGACAAAGTAATGAAAAAGTAAATAAACAAATTAACTGAACAGGAAAACAAAAGGAGAATACGCTAAATTATTACAATAGTGATTGGTGCAATGCTGACACTATACATTGAACTTGCGCACAGGCTGCGACTTATCAATATTTTACATGGAATGAAATCCATTTTGAAAACTTCATATAGGACAGATAAGGTTAGTTGAAAAGTTTTATGGCTGCTATTTTTGCTTGAGTTTTATGTTTATAGACTGCCAATTTAGCGACTTTGTCGCCAGATCTGTCGACTTTTGAGTATGCTCTAATAACAAAAAAATCGTTTTAGCGTTCAAAGAAATCTAGCCAATTTTCTGACGATTTTTGAGGTGCACCATAGCACAACATTATTTACTTAAAAATTAAGCTATAATTAACTCTTTATTATTGAACAGACTGCAGTTTTTGTCATTGTTGTGATTGAAACGAGAAAAAAGTAATGTAAATGGTAAAGAATGATAAAAATGAGAAATAAACACGTGAGAATTAAAAATATACATGTTGATTGCCTAAAAAAAGCTCATAGGGTGCAGGGTAATGGTATCTAGCGACTTTTGGCACTGAAAAACACTGCACATACTCTTGTCTAGTCTTATGTCATTCTATTAGGAAGCAAACAATAACAAAATTAGCTAACTTTAAACTAAGTACTTCTAAGAAGAAATAATGTATTCATTTCAGGATACTAAGGAATTCAATTAAAGTGTTGGCTTGGACAATATAATCTGCAATAGACAAGTAGCAATATTTGTCAATGAATTCTACAAAGAAGTCACCTATATTACCTACTGCTATAATCTAATACAGTAAGTTTCAATTCCAATAATGTATAAATATGTCAATATTTTCTTTATATCTTTTAAAAAGTTTTGTAAGTACATCATTATAATAAAACAACCAAAAACATATTTAAATATTGATTTATTTCTTACAGAGAATATGAAAATGCATGGATTGCAAACAGCTAAAGAGCATAGGAGGAAGCTTCAGTCTAACCATACGCTGTGATGAAACTTAGAAAATAGCTCAGCGTTGAACTCCACGGATGAATGTTGTCCTTTAATTATTATGATAAGAAATTTAGAACAGTAGTAACTAATGTACTTGACTGGCTAACGGTTCATTTAAAAAACAATGTAGATCTAGCAAATATTTATAAACTTTTTACTAATAATGAAATAAATTAATATAACACTTTTTAAACTAAATTAGACAAATACCTACATAGGTACAAATAGAAAAGGAAAATGTAAAAAATTAAGGCATCAAAAGATACCTCCACATTTGACAGTCACGGGGAACTTGCTCAAAAGCCAAAGATCTTAAATTATTAATTCATTGTTAAATTCATATGATTCAACTTTTTTTATTATAAACATAAAACAATAAAATAAGATACATTTATTTATTTATTAAAAACTAACTATTTCTATTTAAAATGATAACATACCTTATAGGATTTCACTTCATATAGACCATAAAATGGAATAAAGTTAACACCTTATGGCTGAATAACAAATCAAAAAATAAATTATCATAGGTAACAACATTTTGTACCAATAATTTAATTAATTATTACGACTAAGTAATTTATTTTATTTTATTTCTTCAATAATGGCTAGACACCACACACTAAAGTTGTTTGACACAATATTGTTAAGTATGCATTTTTATATCATGTTCATATAAACGATTGAAAGAACCTATTTTAATTAACACATTTTCAATAACCTAACTAACCCAGTAACTATTTGCATTCTTTCATGTCTAGTTCTTCTCTTTCTTCCTTCATTTTCTGAGAGAGTGAGTGAGAGTCTTTTCACACATTTAACCTAAGTCCTGGTAATCTACATAATTTTAAACATTTATTAACATTATTTCAATTTTATATATATTTAATTAGACAATAGACAGTATATTTATTTTCTCACCAATACATTATTATTATTATCATACTTTGTTGGTTTATATATCAGCATAGCTGGTTTTTTGTATGTATCTATATTGTATCTCTAAATATTTTATATTCTTAGCTCATAAGCTAGTTTAAGTTAGGCACAATACTTATTGGCTTGCCTTTTTTTATCAAATTCGTATGTTACTTTTTTTTTTGTTTTTTGCCTTATGATGTCTACCGAGCACTTGTAAAAATCTTCTGATGTAATTGTAATAGGCACCCACAGGACAGGCTTGTCTAGTGTGGGGCCAATGGACAATCTAAAACTGTACTTTTCGTTGGTAATAAATGCTTTTTTATTTATTTTTTCTTTTTTATTAGTTTCCGGGAAGCATACAAATTGTCGGAATACCTCGACTTCATTTAATGCATCTGTCACTGCCCGTATCGATCTTGATACTGCCGGCTGGCTCTGCCCATGCATGAAACTCATGACAATAGGTTTTTGGTATGAGCCAGTGGCATAATTTTTTTGATGCTGAAATTATAATGCTGCTAGTATCTGAAATATGAATACAATTTAGTAAGCTAATTACGTAGGTAGGTATTAATTTTATAACTAGGTATAGTAGCCATTATTGTCAATTGCAATGACAGTTTGTTAACTGCAATATAAATAAGTAGTATTTCATACCTTGCACTCTGAGGTTTTGTAGAGCTTCGTTGTTGTGCAGGCAGGAACGGGCGAAGCTCATGACACAGCTCCCAAAACAATGGCTTTGTTAAGCAATAGTGTGCCCTGAAGGCAACGTGAGAGATGGCTTGAATGGATTGGTGGATGCTTAATCTTAGCATTCTTACTCGGCGAGACCACTCCCTGACATTGTCCCTACGCTCCTGCTCCGCTAAAGCTTCTAACATCATAAGTATATTTGCCACTGAAAGATAAGGTCAACTACATGATATAAAATTCTAGAATAATGGATAAGTATGATATAATTTCACAAGGGTAAGACCCTAAAATAAAATGAAATTGGTACTTACTGATAAAATATGAATAATTGCACGAACAACAAAACTGAACTAGCTAATTACACATTAAGTCACCTTAATTAATATTTAACAATTATTTTTTATTTGTTTTTTGGACCTAAATAAATATTTTTATTTTCAATTTATTAATGCAGCAAAAAGGGAAACAATTTTTTACGTACTTTATTATGTAAAAAATTGGCCGCCCGTTTTGACGTTCAATTTATTTTTCTTTTGCTCATGCACGCTTTTTTAATTAATTTTTTGTCTCAATTCAAGATAGACAATAAAATAATAGACAAATTTAGTGTTTTTGTTTTATTTTATTACGTGTGAACGAAGCATACATTTGAGGAGAGTAATTTGATTGCGTTATGTCAAAAATGCGTGTTTTGACAGTAACTATTACTATTTGACAGTAACTATTACTTAAGAAACCAGAAATTATATCTGTTTGACAGGAATAATTACTTTTTGACAGAAACTATTGCAAAAGAAATCACAGTCATCTTTAGGGAATAAGACCCCGGAGTGTAGTCTTTGGCACAACGAACGTAATGTTATGTTAAATAGCTTACAATTGACATCTGGAGTGGTATACTATGAGGATCTCGTACGTATCGAACAGAATAAATTTCCGTGCATTTAGCCGTTTCTGCCATACCTATTATAGCAATCAAATTTAGGCCCCATAGTTTTGTCACTGTCCGTGGTGCCCGTGTGTCATGCACGGTGCCTTTCAGTTGGTTACCGCTGTAGATCCTGGCGTCACAGGAGTCACAGTGGTGGGTGAGATTATATCCCGTAAAAAAAATATCAGATGGCTGATAAAGTCTAAGGACTCAATCGATGTCATGGCATTTTGCAATGGCAGGGCCTTATCTCACTACAAAATTGGCTGGCGGCAAGTTAAAGGTACGTACCTCGTACGATGGTACCCCCGCGCTCGTTCACTAAACCCATACTAAGTAGTGTAGCTTAACTTACTAGTGTAGCTTACATTAAAAAGTACTTAACACCCCTAACTTATCATAATTCTAAATAATCATAATTCTAACTTCCTAACTAATCATCCAAAATTAACTCTGTATGTCTGTTACGCTTTCACGCCTAAACGGCTGCAGCAATTTTGATATCTTTTATTATTTAGTGAAAGATCTTTATCAAATACGTGGTCAATGTTATGTCAATTCATAAAGGTACATTCAAAAATTCTAAGGGTGAACTACCCTTATCGCTTAGGGGTATGAAAAATAGATAGTACCCGATTCTCAGACCTACTGAATATGCATATAAAATTTGGTAAAAATCAGTAAAGCCGTTTCGGAGGAGTAAGGTAACTAACATTGTGACACGAGAAGTTTATAAATATTTTTTTTTTTTAAATCTTTATTGGTACAAAAGAGGTTATTTTACAAAAATATACCAGCGCTGGCCACCGCAATAGTATTAACCGTTTTGCGGGTGCCAGTGTCTTCTCCAACTGGTACTGCATTACATGCCACAAGCGAAAGCGATTTAATTAAAAAAAATAGAATTCATCACAAATATCAATTACAAAATTGCATGACTATATAATAATATAGTCATGCAAAATTACAAAAAGGCATAGCAAAGCTAAAATTTGCTTTAAAATATTACAAGTATTTGATAAAAATGCGTCATCTCTTGACTGTAACAGTGTTGATCTTAATTCAAACTTACAGTATGTGAATAGTGACTTATCACATCACATAGATGGCGCTAAAACCAAATAAGGTTCGTCTAGCTAAAAGCTGGCACAAAAAGAGTTGAGAAATTTCGAGTCCGGCAGCATACGAATCCATAGCTGAATTGGCAAAGCACTTGGGGCGTATACCCAGGGGGTGCAGGTTCGAGTCCTGCTGGATTCTTAATTTTTCAACTTTAATATTTTATAAATTACAAAAAAAGGCATAGCAAAGCTAAAATTTGCTTTAAAATATTACAAGTATTTGATAAAAATGCGTCATCTCTTGACTGTAACAGTGTTGATCTTAATTCAAACTTACAGTATGTGAAAAGTGACTTATCACATCACATAGATGGCGCTAAAACCAAATAAGGTTCGTCTAGCTAAAAGCTGGCACAAAAAGAGTTGAGAAATTTCGAGTCCGGCAGCATACGAATCCATAGCTGAATTGGCAAAGCACTTGGGGCGTATACCCAGGGGGTGCAGGTTCGAGTCCTGCTGGATTCTTAATTTTTCAACTTTAATATTTTATAAAATATTATATTATTATAATATATGTATCATTAAATTTAAATTAAATAAAACATTAATCATAAATTAGATCTATTTTTTCCCCTACACCATTAAAAATTAAGAATCTAACAGGACTTGAACCTGCATCCTCTGGGTATTTGAATCCTGCTGGATTCTTATTTTTACCTATAGCTCTGGCACAAAGGGTTGAGAAATTTCAAATCTCTACCAAACTTTGTAGACATGTAATTTGTATGAAAAATTGCATAAATATAAGCTGGTTATTAAGTAAGATCTAGACTTTTTTGTCACGCTATCTAAAGTTAGGTCTATTTGAGAAATACAAATAACGCGAAGCATGACCACTATTTTTTCAGATACGCAATTACGAGCAATAGTGACATTTTTAGAGGGAACAATCAATAGTTTCGATTACATAGGAAATCGGGTTGATACTTCAATATGGTTTAGTATTTACCTATTTTTATAAGCGTATCCTATATAAGTTATAAGTATGTTTGTTCGTGCCCATTTGTCATTTTTTTTAACCGACTTCTAAAAAAGGAGGAGGTTCTCAATTCGATTCGTATATATGTTGTTTTTTTTTTTTTTTTTTTTATGTTTGTTCACGGATATCTCCGTCGTTTATAAACTGATTTTGATGATTCTTTTTTTGTTGGACAGGAGATGATTCCAAAAGGGTCCCATCGTCAGCATGTCGTGATCTGATGATGGGATCTCAGAGAAATCGAGGGCAACCCTCGAATTTTATAGGCACATGTAATGTTTTTAGTGTGTTTTTCAAAGCTGCACCAGTATTTACATATTTTTATGTGGATGAGCTGATGACGGAAGGTCAACTCCTCAATGGTTAGGAGTTAAAGGATAATTCTTTCACTTCTGTACACATATTCAGACTGCTAGTTATGATGTCAAGTGAGCTGTTGGAACGGAGATATTTCAAAGGTGGTCCCATTGTCAGCATGTCATGATCTGATGATGGGATCCCAGAGAAATCAGGGGCAACCCTCATATTTTATTAATCGAGGCCAGGATTTACGCTTGATCGCAATAATTTTATGTGGTTAAGCTGATGATGGAAGGTCAACTCCTCAATAGTTAGGAGTTATAGGATAATTATTTCACTACAATACGCGTATTCCTGCTGCTAGTTATTGTGTCAAATGAGCTGATGATGGAAGGTCGTGACCCTCAATAGTCAGGCGAAAGGATTTAATTCTTGTCTATTATTAATAAGTTTTCCGTCTTAAGCAACCGTCGTCTCCTCATTCGAGAAACATTCTTGCTCGGTCTACCCATCACTTAAAATCGTAAAATAAAATAATTTTTAACAAAAAAAAAAACCGACTTCAAAAAGTAGGTAAACTAAAAAGCAAAAAATAAATTTACTTCGCACAAAATAATACGTTTTTTCATTTAGTTAAATAGAAATTATTAAATATTTATTTTATAATTCTGAAGTCGGTGCCAAGTAAACAATTAATAACTCTGTATAGATAATATCAATCGTTATAGCAACTTTTTTCTGACTGAATATTAGTTATATTTCTGTGGTTAGTACCAATACTGGGCGACCGCGCACTAGCACAACTACGCCTCCCTTTTAGTGTGAACTGTAATTTTATATTGTAGAAAGGTTGTTTTTACTTGGCACCGACTTCAGAATTATAAAATAAATATTTAATAATTTCTATTTAACTAAATGAAAAAACGTATTATTTTGTGCGAAGTAAATTTATTTTTTGCTTTTTAGTTTACCTACTTTTTGAAGTCGGTTTTTTTTTTGTTCTCTATCTATCTAAAGCACGTATTAGATATTGTGTGTATTTTCACTTTTTTCTAATAATGTTTTTTGTATGGCTATTCGTGTGTATAATAAATGACCTGATGTTTTAAGACCTTGAATTATGTTAAATTTAGAAACAAATTATTTAATTTCTTATTAGATAAATGTTACTATGCAACTAAAGATTTTTAGATGAAAGATTTGATATGAAATTTAAATTAGTAGAGATGCATGACGTAGAATAAGGCTTGTTAATTTGATTGTGTTTTTAGTGTTTAGTTTAACTTAATTATTTCTAAGCTTTTGTATTAATTCCCTATTGTTTTTAATATTTGTACGCCGGAAACGGTAGAGTATTATGGACTTTCCAAACACTGTGACATCTTGTAACTACAGTATTCTAACAAATAAACATATTATTATTAATAATAATAATAATTATTGTTATTATTGAATCGCCATAGAATACCATAGTCTTTTCCTAAATACATTTAGATTTACTAGTTGTAAAATATCAGTTGGGTCCTATTTTCACCTGAAAAAGTATTATAGGATTCTGATTCTATACTTTCGGTTAGACCAGTTGTCAGACTCAGGCTTTTATTTAAATACTGCCGACCTTTTCCGTACTACAATACTAGACTAAACTATTTATTTATTTATTTAATTAATTATGGATCTCCAACAAGACCTATACTCATTATAGACATATAACAAACACAATTAAACATTTTAGTGTATTCTCTCAATTAAAGGAGACCACAGCTCACAAACATTAGATAAAAAGTTCAAGAATAAAATAAAAATTAAAAAATACATATTACTTTCCGGTGCCACCTGCCGCTGTTGTGGGTTCGATCCCCACACGGGACAAATCTTAGTGTGATCCGCAAAAAAAAAATCGAAATTCCGTGACACAGGCGTTAACAGTGCGGTCGACGTTTTTTTTTAAAAAAAAAAGAAACATATTACTAATACGATCGTTTATAGAACGTAATTATCGCAACCATTTTTGCCTTACGTTTTAATAGTATAATTACTACTTACGTATGTTGATAATAGCTAATGAAGATGCAACAGTATGCATTTTCTCACTACGGAACTGTCCCAGTACTAAGATTGCTCAAAATTAGCCGTGCCGGAAACTGAGTGTGCGAAACTAACACCGAGATAAGATTGCATTGAGTTTAAGCGAACTGGTGCGATGGTTGGGCTCCGTACAAAATGCTCTAAGATGCAGGTGTAGGGTTTTATTTGTGAGGTGGAAGAGCTTAGTTAAACCAGGTTTTACATTTTAAAGTATGCCGTATTCGTACCAAATGGTACATAGACTTAAGAATATTATCCTATCTTTTTTTATTTTTACGTATACCATAGCTATATTGTTTTCCTATGATTCTTCTCCATGTCAGGTTGTGTGGAAGAAATTGCTATAAGCAATAACACCGCCGTTTGTGCAACTAGTTTTAAATGTTTGTTTTTTTTGTACCTTTCTTTTGTTTTTTGGTGTACAATAAAGAGTATTTATTATTATTATTATTTGCACCGTTTTATGTATAATTAAGCTGCCATAATTCTTTTATTTTGTTTTATGGTAATTTGTTGTAGCTTATTTTTTATTTCCTGTCAGTATTCGTGCAGCGATAGCCAAGTGTGAGATCGATATTTAAATGTAATAGATGCGGCATTTTCCAAAAAAAATCAATAGTTTCTTTAAGTCTACTTGTGTACCGAATGTGTTTGCGCTTGATCTAATGATAAATAATAATTACAACGAAAAGTTTATGTACATACTTGGTTACACTCGTTACATCAAAAGCACATTTATTTCGCCTGTTTTGTAACTTCAGGATTCACTTCAATTCAAGAAATTGACTTTTGCAGAGGGATTAATAATATTAGTTTGCCAATAGTTTTGAGGTTCTTAACTTTATTTTTTATGGTGGATAGGCACGCGTTTGACCACGATCTCACCTGATGGTAAGTGATGATGCAGTCTACAGTGGAGCACGCTTATATCTATGAGATCTCTCGCTATAAAGGCTTTTTCTTCTTCTAGAGAGGCGGCAGAGAATGGTTTCATCTGATGCAAGTTCGAGCTTGGTTTAAACTTGTCTGTTTAAACTGGTGATTTCAAACCTCATCAATTCATCATTCAACAATCACCATCTCATTGCCAAATCTCCAAAGGTTCACACCCACACGTATCCCTAACAACTCTTTACTCTATTGAAGCGTACCCGCGCAAGAATCGATTGTTAATGCATTCGATATAAAAAGCGCGCATTGTCGCTGCACTAGGAAAAACCGCGAATGACAAAAGAATGTTAGCGACATTGTCTCTGGCTCTGAGTACGCGCCGCCATTTTTTGCGTCTGTCAATTTAATTGTGATCGGTGTCGAAGTGGTGTGGAATTAATATGTACGGAATAATATATCAGAATGGTGGTTTTGGGCCGGAAATACTCCCATGTCAATAAAATGGTTGCATTGTGCTAATTAAGTATTTATGCGGATTGGCCTAGACTAGGCAAAGCAACAATCTAGTATTTTACTAAGAAACAGTTGAAAAAGATATGGGACCGGCAGGATTTGAACATTTGTATCCTACTTAAGATAGGAACAAATGAATAAACTTGACGTCACGGAATGACGTATCATACAGTTGAGAAATGTAGGGTTCTGGTAAGAGGCGACCGTATCTGGATGGCTAAAGCGGCTGCCCGGTGTGCAGTAAGGTCGCAGGTTCAAATCCTGCCGGTCCCATATCTTTTTCAACTGTTTCTTAGTATAATTTGCTAAGCATAGCTAAATGCTATAAAAATAATCAATTAGAAATCTAGTATTTGCTAATATAGTATGTATACGAGTGCTGATCATAGGGTCTCGGGTTCGATACCCGGGTCAGGTGGACTGTTACTTTGTAAAGGTGGATTTTACAACCATGTTTGTTATTTTTAAGGTAAGGATTATCTGTGTAAATATAAAAGTCTTATGTCTTATGCAATACATTGTAACTCTGTATTTTTTTAAGAAATAAATAAATGCTCGATATGTTCGCCAAAAGTTGTCTAAAAATACGTAGGTAATTTGTTGTTAAGTGCTCGTAAATTTTATGATGTGTATTTAATTTTTTATTTTGTAAATCAATAATTGAAGTTAAACCACTTTTTCTGTAATAAAAAGTTAGTGCGTATGTTCACTATGTATTACATGTGTAATGTATTTTATCAAATAAATAATAAGCGAATAAATTAATTCTATTATATTCTATTCAAATATAAATATATATGAAGTTCAGATGATAATGATATTTCACTGCCTTGCATGTTATTTTAAAACCTACAAAATAAAATTAAGGGAATCCTTATAAATTTGCTTAATGCAAAGTATTTTATATTCGCGATGTACAACCAAATATATTATAATTCTTATAATAAACAGTTAAAACTAAAATAAAATAAAATATCCATCTGTAGAACATAAAAATGCATCCAATAACAATGTATTCGGTGTTCAATCGAAATTTGAGATTAGGGCGGGCGGCTTTTAAATAGTAGGGCGGCAGATAGAGATGATGTAATTCTTGATTTAATTCATCATACATTAAATTATCAGTATTTATATTGCTATACCACTTTATTTTTATAATATTAAAACATTCATTCTTACACTTATTAGCCCAGTGCCGATAATTTTTAAAACCAAAAAAAATAATAGTAGGATGAAAGCCATTAGAAAAATCCTCTCTAATGAGTTTCATCCTACTATTATTTTTTTTACTCTGGCCTATATTACCATATTAACAAAATAAAAATAATTTAAAACTAGGAAAAAAAAAATAAACCAAAAAGTTCACTTAGGTCACTGTTCCAACCGAAAATCTCAAATTCCATATTCGAAATTCAACACTTTTCGTTTAAAAAAAGAACTCACCGAGTACGTACGGAGCGCTTGCGTGTGCGCGCGAACTGTGTCGGCCGCCGAAAGCCCGCGTGCTTTTATTACCGTTGCTATGGCAGCCACCACCGTGTACTATACAGAGCCTAGGGCGTTTGACAAGGGATGCTGATAAATCATAACAAAAAAAGGATAAAGGATAGTATATAGTGTAAACAGAGATAGTCGTCGGTTTGTGTCCCATTTTAGATTTAGATTAAAAGACACGCTAGCCAAGTGCGGATTGGTAGACTTAACACATCTTCGAGTACTTTTTAGGCACTCTCAGGCATGCAGGTTTCCTCACGATGTTTTCCTTCACCGTTAGCGAGCGATAATTTATATGATAAATACACTGAAGACTATTAGGTCCACGGTCCAGATATTGTGTGGTAATATAGGTCACCCAGAGATAAGAAAAGCAGAAGCCAGACACAAAGAAAATATCTATCTTATGGCAACCTGGGTAAGGTGGTAATAATAATAATATAATGATAATAATAATACGTTTATTTCAGATTAAAAATCCATAGTATAACAATGAGACATATGTCGAGAGTCAGCAATTATTACATAAAAATAAATATAATAATATCAAAAAATTACAAATAATAGAAATTCATGCATGTCAATAATACAATTCTAGATAATCCTTACTAATATTATAAAGGCGAAAGTTTGTATGTATGGATGTATGGATGGATGTTTGTTACTCTTTCACGCCAAAACTACCAGGTCGATTTCGATGAAATTTTGCACACATGTAGCTTATAGTCTGGATTAACATATAGGCTACTTTTAATTGACATACCACGCGGGCGGAGCCGCGGGCGGAAGCTTGTAAAACATAAATTTATTCAAACAAACAATATAAATTTAATCAAGCCCTAATAAAATTGAAATCCATTTATTTTGGATAGGACAGTCTGACCGAGAGACAATCATTTTGAGGATGCCGTTGCTACTGTCTCTCAAACGCCTATACATTGAAGTTACTTTCTTTCGTATTATGGCGTGATAGCCATCCGTGTGTGCTTCGGCAAACATTAGAGACGCACTGCAGTAGGGAGGTAGCCGCATCAGCATCCTAAAGATGATTATTATATTGAACACGTAAGCCATTGGCGGCCCAACGGGTATGAGTTACCCACAGGCTGCTAGAGTAAAACGGTAATGCTCCTATGCTTCTGCTTAGGCGAGCGAAGGATGTAGGCCGCACCACCATCGCAATCTTTAATGGGCTACCAAATTAGTAAGTTAGTGCTTGGTGCACTACTGAGAAATTACATCCTGAAATAAATAAAACATTGCCTCGATTGTCTAGTAGCCAGCGTATGTGCCTCTCACCGCGAGGTCTCGGGTTCGATTCCCGCGTCGGGCAAAGCAAAAGCAGCACAGAGTTGGAATTGTGCCCGGTGGATAGTGATAGGCTAACCCCCTATTCCATGGGACCTAAACATAACACGGGAAATATGGGTTTTGGGTAATATAGGCGTGATATTTTGTTAATTTGAATTCCTTAAGTAGCATCTGTATTTTATTACGTAAGAAAGGATAGGGTGTTTTGTGCACTTTAGTTAAATTAAACTAAAGTGCACAAAACACTCTTTCCCTTCTACATATCGCATGTTGTTATTTGCTCCTAAATTATATACCACTTTTGATTTATTTAAAAGCCCGAAAATCCTGGAATTTCACGATACTAATTTCGATAAATGGGCCGGGATATCGTCCGTTGAATGCCTTGCTGAAAAGTAAATCTGACCTGACCTGAGCAACCGCATTGCCGTCTAGACAGATTTTTTTTTAAACTACTCTCGCACTAGGAATAACTCCTGTCGCAAGGACAAACATAAATTTCACACACCAATTTTTTTTATCTTAATTTTCCTTTACTCATGAAAGATAGTTAGATATACCTGCGATCAAGTAATAGGTATTTATGGACGAATATGGCAGCAAGCGTTTTAAAACGAGGTCACAAAATTGTAGCTTAACAAAGCTGTGAGTAGTTTCAACAAATCCCATGTTATTTCCTTCGGTTTGCTATGGTCAAGAATTTAATTGTGTGGGTCATTATTTTTGACAAGCACGAATGTATTCATAGATATTAAATTTATTTTAATCAAAAGTGGAACTAAGTATAACTATTTGTACAATTAAATTTCTGTGAATAGCAGCACGGAGTTGGAATTGTGCCCGGTGGATGGCGATAGGCTCAACCCCTATCCCATGGCACCTAAACATAACAGGTGAATGTAATAATAATATAAAATTATAATAGTAAAAATATGATAATTATTATTGCTCTTTATTTATTTGTTAACTTATTTTATATATTTATAATATGATTTATAAAAATACAAAAAAAACATTTAAAAATATAAAATACAGTGTCCCACCGACATCAGGTGCAGGGACCAAGCTGCCGATGGTTATAGGACTCCAGAGAGAGGAACCTCCTCACGATGCGTGCCGTGTCTAAAAGGACCGCCTTTTGTATCTGGTTCTTGGTCCAGCCGCCTAACGCGAGCCTCTTAAGGTGTCGTTCTATTATTATTATTATTTATTTAGGTCGTTTTAGGAACTAATGTGGCCTCCCTCTTGAAGCTTTTTGCAAGCGAGATAGAATAGTTACGCGCTGAATCACGCGTGATATTTAAACCATTTAAACCATTTATTTGCCACACATTATCTTGCATTTAAAAAAAAAACAGTTTACACGGAGTATAAAATAGTACACAGAAAATGTGCGGCAAGGGATCTAGCTCAGTATTTGCTGCGCGCAATGCACAGCACTGATTTTCAGCTAGTCCCTGCCAGAAATAACAACACAGTAAATCAACGCTCACAAGAAAATATAAACAAAGAAAATATAAACAAAGTAACACTACAACCAAAGAAACAATACAAGAAAAATAAACTAAAAATTAAAAATTAACGAAAATTGTAAGGTGTACTAGGAGAACCAGAAATTAAAAAAAAATATATTAAAAACGAATTGAAAAACTGAGGTCAGCCATAAACCAGCACCAATTAATTAATGCAAAAAAAATAATATGATGATGAGGTTACATCATTAAATACCCAGTAAATTTATCACTAGCAAATCTGCCAGATAAAATACCTACCAATGCGTAATTACAGATGATACTCGATACTTTCTATGATAGGCTATCATTCCTCAAACATACCTAAGACTCGATAATGTCGCAATGCTATCGGAACTGGAACATCGACAATGATCGGCACAGCTACCAATTTGGAATTGTTTCTTTTGGATTTGAAATAATACGACTACATCGGTGTTAGGTGTATGTATGCGGACCTTACTTATAATAATATAATAATATATCTTTATTTTAGACCAGGTCCATAGAGTTTTTTTTTTTTATTCTACGCCCACAGCGAACGAACGTGTAGTATACCTGATGGTAAGTGGAGTACAGCCCATGGACATCAACAATCCACAAAAGCAGATTATAGATGCGTCGCTGCAGCTGAGGACTACGGTGTTATGCCTCATGTGCCAGTAATAGTAATACAGTAGTGTTAGTAATACAATGAAAATTTAGAAATTATGTTAGTAATACAGATACAAAAATAAAAAATAAATTAATTAATTGGACTCGATATGAAGCCTAATCCAGTGCCTCCTACTTATGAGTTCTTAAATTCGATTACCGGGACGAAAAAAACTTTCATAAAAAGTTTTCCATAAGAAAAATTTAATTAGCAGTATATATACTACTAATTAGAATTTATTACGTGATATGTAGTGGTTAGCGTTTGCACCTCTCAGCACGAGGTCTCGGGTTCGATTCCCGGGTCGGGCAATGTGTTATTTGTAAACTTTCCCTCAGGCAATTCACAATAGCAGCACGGAGTTGGAATTGTGCTCGGTGGATGGTGATAGGCTCACTCTCTATCCCATGGAAACTAAACATATCATGTGAAATGTAGGTGAAGTATTAATCTGCCACACCCTTCTGGCTAATATAGGCGTGATGTTATGTTATGTAGTGGTTATATACTCTTGTGCCTAACCGCTACGAAAATTCAGACGTGATATTACATTATGTTTTCAAACAATAGTAGTAGTTGTTGGAACTATTTCCACATTATAGAAATTCAGAACAGGCCTAATCTCGGGCACTCAACACTGGGAAGTCAGTCAAAATTACACAATTTAGGTGTAACCCACTAACCCCACTCTTGTAAGTTAGTTTAACGCATGAACGTTCTAACTATTAGCGAAATGTCTAATAAATCCTTCATAAAGCAAGGATTCTGTTGAAGCTGAATGATTCTGTTAATAATTAACTATGTTGTACAAAGCTATTCTTCGACCCCTTCATACCGGGCAGCCATTCTCTGCTTATCTTCAATAGCGAACAATCCTGATTAGTTACTCAATCATCTCTTCTCCTGTCGTCTTTAGGGGATCCGGACCAAATAACTCTACCAAAAAAATCAAATCATTGCAGAGTTTTAATGCCAAAGGCAGATAAAATCACAGGCCATAGTTAGTCTAATAACTAAAAACCTCCCTATATATATGAGAAAATAAAATAGTACTAAAGTTATTAAAATATGTAAATGCAAATGGGATAATTATTTTTTGGGCATGGCAGATGCTAGATAGTCATGCCTTGGTCTAAATTTGTCAGTAAACGTGGATTTATTTCGCAATGGTTGTTGATACGATGTAATTTCCTATAAGATGAAGAAGCTTTCAAGCAGGCAATTCTATATAAATGATATACATATATAATGTTTAAGGAATGGAACAGAAAAGAGGTAGATAATTGATAAAAAGTAGAGCAAAACAATCATTAATCTAGTTAAGACGTCGATTTTTCATAGTATCCATCTAAAAATAGTTAGTTATTATACTAGTGGGCCTAATAACTAATACTAGTATAATCTTTGAGGTTTGTATAGCGAATATTCGGATGGCAGTAATTATATTCCAATTGAAAACCCTCGAACTCTACAAAGGTCAAACGCATCACCATTAAGTTTGTGAAATTCTGTCGTTACGTTGAACTTGACCTTATTAAAGCAGATTTGGTGTATCTTCTCATATTTATGCGTAATAGCGACTAAGTACCCAATTACCCAAATCGTGTCCAAAATGTGAATGATATTAAAATACTGCACATTCATGTCATGAGCTCCACAATTGCACTTTATTTGACTTTGAAAGAATATAAAATATATTATTACTTACATACAAGAAAAATTTAAATTATTAGAGCTATGCCTGAAATAGTTCATAGATTTTTTTAAATACTAGTTAATCATTTTATTCCTAGGTCTAGGAGAATATGTAGGTAGGTGTTCATGCTATCCATCAATTGATCTCATCTTGTTTTTAAGTTTTTATTGATATAATCATGAAATTTTGTTACTTTATTACAACTTTACAATTATTTATATTAATATATTTTTTTTAATTATATAAAATTAATTATTCATATATATAAGTTCATAAAAATAATTATAATAATTAAATCTTTTTTTTTATTTTTTCATAACCGCGCTTTTGAAATCTAATGGTGAGGCCTATGTCCTGCAGTAGACGTCTCTGGGCTGATGATGATGATGAAAATTTTATCCTAAAAAGTAACTTCATACGCTAGTACGTATCTCTGTCAGTTCAAAGTTGAGTAATTTTAAGCGCATCCCGACGCGACAGCGCAGCGGCGTTCTATCAAGTAATGCAATGCAGACGAGGTTGCCCAATCCAACGTGAGCTGAGCTTTATTGGACAGCTTCAAGAGTGAAATGTGGTTTATTTGTAAAAGCGTGAATGTTTGCTAAGAAGTCTTGCTAGTCTAGTGTAGCTAGAGTCAGCTGAGTTGTCGGTGTTACTTTTTTTGTGTGGAGAAATAAAAAACAAAAATGAGATTTTTCTACCTGCTTATTCTTGCCAAATCGCAAAAATGTGTACTGCACGGATGGCGCTGGAGTTTGTAGTCTAAGTACAAAACGAAATGAAATTCATAAATCATTAACCGCTACATGAAGCACATATATTTACTCTTCTTCTTCGTCGTGTCAATGGCTGAGTCAAATTTTATTTAGACTTGCCATCGTGGTGAAAGGATTAGCCAATTCGCTTTGGAGAACTCGCGAATTGCCCAGGGTGCGCCGGACGTAGGGAATCGTTGTGTACCTACGTCACTCAGGGAGGCTCCTTTCATGCACCCCATATTTACTGAAAATACAAGAATCCGTAGAATAGCTTTGTACAACATAGTTAAATTATTAACAGAATCATTCAGCTCCAACAGATTCCTTGCTTTATGAAGGATTTATTAGACATTTCGCTAATAGTTAGAACGTTCATGCGTTAAACTAACTTACAAGGGTGGGGTTAGTGGGTTACACCTAAATTGTGTAATTTTGACTGACTTCCCAGTGTTGAATGCCCGAGATTAGGCCTGTTCTGAATTACTATAATGTGGCAATATTTCCAACAACTATTGTTTGAAAACATAATGTAATATCACGTCTTTCGTTGCGGTTAGGCACAAGAGTATGACCACTAAAAATCATAACACATATCGTAGCCCCACTCCTATATTTCCCAGAAGGGTGTGGCAGAGGTGTACAACACCCACATTTCACCTGTTATGTTTAGGTTCCACGGTATAGGGATGAGCCTATCGCCATCCACCGAGCACAATTCCAACTCCGTGCTGCTATTGTGAATTGCCTGAGGAAAAGTTCACAAATAACACTTTGCCCGACCCGGGAATCGAACCCGAGACCTCGTGGAAAGAGGCGCATACGCTAACCACTACATATCACGTAATAAATTCTAATTAGTAGTATATATACTGCTAATTAAATTTTTCTTATGGAAAACTTTATAGAAAGTTTTCCATAAGAAAAATCTTCTGTTCCATTCCTTAAACATTATATATGTATATCATTTATATAGAATTGCCTGCTTGAAAGCTTCTTCATCTTATAGGAAATTACATCGTATCAACAACCATTGCGAAATAAATCCACGTTTACTGACAAATTTAGACCAAGGCATGACTATCTAGCATCTGCCATGCCCAAAAAATAATTATCCCATTTGCATTTACATATTTTAATAACTTTAGTACTATTTTATTTTCTCATATATATAGGGAGGTTTTTAGTTATTAGACTAACTATGGCCTGTGATTTTATCTGCCTTTGGCATTAAAACTCTGCAATGATTTGATTTTTTGGTAGAGTTATTTGGTCCGGATCCCCTAAAGACGACAGGAGAAGAGATGATTGAGTAACTAATCAGGATTGTTCGCTATTGAAGATAAGCAGAGAATGGCTGCCTGGTATGAAGAGGTTGCAGGTTCAAATCCTGCCGGTCCCATATTTTTTTCAACTGTTTCTTAGTATAATTTGCTAAGCATAGCTAAATGCTAAACAATAATCAATAAGAAATTAAACTAAGCATGAGATGATGAAATGAAAGCCACGAAGTTTTAAACCAGTGGCTCTCCGATTTAATGGAAAGTGGAAAATGACAAATCATCAGTGCATGATAGTCGGTGAAATATCGATAAAATCGATTCAGCGATTGCAGCCAAAAGTTCGGTGAACAAATATTATTTAGAAACAAGCTTGTCCCTCGCGTCTTCGTCCGCTTAGAATTCGTTGTATTTAGTAAGCTGCTCCTGCTTTGCTCCCGTGGAGTTTAGCATAAAGTTTAATATTTAAAAACATTAATTGATAGTTAGACTATCAAACACAAAACTAGTTATTAAAATCCAATCAGTAGTAACCGAGGTAAGAGCTAACAAACAAACTAAGGTTGTTTTCCATGGTTTCGTCTGCGTGGTAGGTACATCAATATAAAGTAGTCAGTTACCTGCATATAAAATTTTATCAATATCGGTTCAGCAGTTTAGAAGATTAGCTGAGACAGAAAAACATTTTCAAACTGTATTTTAGGTATTGGTATCGTGCAAATAGCTATATCAACTGGTGGTAGAGCTCTTGTGAATGAGCTCAAGGGCGGCAGCACCACCGTCTCACCTATAACCTGCCGCCAAATAGTAGTGCTTGCATTACTGTGTTCCGGTTTGGTGGTGGAGAATAGGCCCTGAAATTACTGGCACATGAGGCATAACACCGTTGTCCTCAGCTGCAGCGGCGCATCTATAATCTGCTTTTGTGGATTGTTGATGTCCATAGGCTGTATTCCACTTACCATCAGGTGAACTACACGTTCGTTTGCTGTGGGCGTAGTATAAAAAAAAATCAACTTGAAAAAAACATTGTTGTTTTGATGATGACAAACATACACTTATACTACATTTATTTGTACAAAAGTATATTATAAGTATGTATCAGACAGATAACTGAAAGGTTTACAAATAAGCGTGACTGTTCTGACAGATATCTATGCAATCTTACCGAGGAAGGCACTTAGTTGTTTGAACACTGATATAATTGAATTCTGAAAAGGTGTTTCAAAATTACTTAGATAGTAGATATCTGATGATGAGGTCAGGCAAATTGCAGTATAATTTTAAATTATCTAAGTAAAACGTGTTGCGTATTTTAACCTTTACTTTTATTAACCGGTTGTATATCTATTTATAAATATTTGTTCCTCGATTACTCGAAAACGCCTGAACCGATTTATGAAGTTCTTTTTTCGTCTGAAAGAATATACTTGTCATGTGGTCCCATTTCCATCAGGTCACGATCTGACGATGGGATCCTAGAGAAATCGAGGGCAACCCTCCCCTTATCGTATATTATACCTAAAACTACTCGGATATTTGTATGTAGCAGTCAGCATTTCATCTTGCTGACCTGATGCTGGAACTGCTCAACGGTAAGGAGCACGGGAATTATTCTTTAAACATAGGCACCTTAAGACTGTTTACTGTATTCCTTCAAGTTATACACAGATGAGGCGAGACGTTAAATATTACTTAAGTATTTCTTACTTTTAAAATTTTGTAAAATTATTTACGTAAAGTGAGTATGGAAATAAAATAAAGGGAGTTCAAATACTAGTACTTGAAGGATGTCAGTATGTCATGCTTTAACTAATAGTTTAGTTTCACACTGGAGCGGCGAAATCACTGTTTTAAAGAGTTTATCTTTCGCAAAGGATAAGGTATCGGTCTTACGATTCACTGGTCCAAATCCTGAACATTACACCACGGACGTCAACTTCCTAACACAAGCCAAAATTAAGCTTAGCTGAAAAAAATACAAAAATACTAGTGATTGGTATTTCCAACTAAGCTTGATTTTGCTAATTTTAATAAGCTAATCGCTCGCTCTAAGAAGAAAATTCGCATCGGCCCTGGTATAATAGGCAGAATTCGAACCCATGACATTACAATCGTAAGTTCGACGCCTTATTCATTGCACCACCACCACTTAAAATAATAAGATAAATATTTTTTTAATAATTTCAGACCAGCATAATTTGTTAGACGCAGGCTTGTTAGAAACTTTACAATATGACAGATTATGATAGCAATCTAAATTCAGTTCACAATTTTGAACAACTCATTACCAACAGCTGATTAAATTAATGCATCATTCGGAAGCAAAAGTAACTAGATTTAAAGCATTATATCAGGTTTACGAGGCATCCGAGATTTCATCATGAGAATTGTTCCATTGTATTGTACACATTCGTAAGTTTTGTACATGTACATAATTATTATGTACGCACTTCGTTAGTATTCATAAAAACTCACTATTTACATTATATTTATGATGATAAAATTACATCTGGTGTTAGATTATTGTACTGAGATAATTTATTGATTGATGATCGATTGTTGTCCCATTGATATAGGTATACCTACATAATTGATTATTTTTATAGCATTTAGCTATGCTTCGCAAATTATACTAAGAAACAGTTGAAAAAGATATGCGACCGGCAGGATTTGAACCTGTGATTTTACAGTTGAGAAATTTAGGGTTCTGGTAAGAGGTGACCGTAGCTGGATGGCTAAAGCGGCTGCCCGGTGTGCAGTAAGGTCGCAGGTTCAAATCCTGCCGGTCCCATATCTTTTTCAACTGTTTCTTAGTACCTACATAATGTTTTTGAGAGCCTTTGTAGGGTTCCGTAGTACCTACAAGGATTCCTTATAGTTTTGCCATGTTCGTCTGTCTGTCTGTCCGAGGCATGGCTTTGAAACCATTAGTACCAGAAAGCTGAGTCCGACTCGCACTTGGCTGGTTTTTATATCTAGCGCCATCAACGTTGTGACGTCAATGATGAGATAGATATATATAGAAAACTTTATTTGCACATCAAATCTGTACGGTGTACGAACTTGCATACACCGCACATATTCGCGCTCACGTTGTGCGCACTCATCAATTATATTCTAGCACGTTTAAGTAATGTCAGTCGCAATCATCAACGCGTTCGGCTCATATCATTCATTTAGTGTTATAAGAATTCAGTGAAATAAATCAGGTTTTTTCATTATAAATCAGTTTCTTTTAATACTAACTTTCTAAAGTGTACACACCGTACAAAATCTGTTAGAAACATACAAATAAATAGGTACTTAAAACTATTAACGTACAAAGGGCGGCCTTATCGCTTGACGCGATCTCTTCCAGGCAACTTTAGGATGGACATAAAAAAATGGATATTTGCGGTAGTTTATAGTATTGGATTTGTTGTTAGGCCTTCATTTCCTTTCCTGCCTTCACATCACATCACATTGACTTAGCCATCGACACGACGTAGAAGAAGAATCACATCACATGAAATCTTGTTTTAACGTTATTGTTTCAAAACGACTTATTACTATATAATTTATGACTAACACATACGTTTTGAAAATTACCTCGCCGTCTATCACATGGGAATGAAATTTAGTAGGTGAAGTGTGGGTATTATGGATAATATAGGCGTGATGTTATATTGTTTTAAATTACCTCATTGGCTGACTCTGGTCAAAATTAGATCAGCAAGTTCGTAATTTGTTTTTGCCCTTTAGGCACCTGTACATACTTACTGAATCTAATTATACGTATTTGAGCGGTGAGTTCATGATCTGACTGTCAAACAAATGTCAGCTGATGGCGGTCGGATGATGTGAACGGCGAAGAATGCTTGGAGCTACTTTGTTTTCTCTCAAGATTAATATTATTATATTTTAACGTACCAAGGTTGTTAAGGTTGGAGCGTAAGGGTCAAAAGTCTGGAAGGGTTGGCTGAATGTATTAGTAAAAAGGCCAGTATGTTTTTTTCTTTTTTTTTGACACTACGCCCACAGCGAACGAACGTGTAGTCCACCTGATGGTAAGTGGAGTACAGCCCATGGACATCAACAATCCACAAAAGCAGATTATAGATGCGTCGCTGCAGCTGACGACTACGGTGGTATGCCTCACGTGCCAGTAATTTCAGGACCTGATCTCACCACCAAACCGGAACACAGCACTACTATTTGGCGGCAGGTTAAAAGTGAGACGGTGGTGCTGCCGCCCTCGGGCTCATTCACAAGAGCTCTACCACCAGTATTTACCAATAATTTCTCAATTTTGCCGTTAAAGTCTGTCAACTAAATGAAGTTGACGTAAATTATTATAATATTAAATTATTATTATTATTAATATACGTTTTAAATCTGAAAGCGACTGACGTAGATCTATGTAAAATTACAAATACATAACATAACATCACGGCTATATTACCCAGAAGGATGAGGCAGAAGTGTGAAAAATCCACATTTCACCTGTTATGTTTAGAACCATGGGATAGGGGGTGAACCTATCGCCATCCACCGGGCACAATTCCATCGCCGTACTGCGGAATTGCCTGACGGAAAGGTCACAAATGACACTTAGCCAGACCCGGGAATCAAACCCGAGACCTCGCGATGAAAGGCGCATACCTTTACACCATCGAGGCAATTAAAAAATACGTGTTCATTAATGCGTTATTATTCAAAATTCCAAATCATTTATTTGTAGATCATAAGTATAATACAGATGTTCTCTTAAATAATTATAACATATTGATCGCTATGTCTTGCTATCATTGGCGTACAAATATAACATATATAGTAAGAACATAGTAGTAGTAGTAGGTAGTATAACAATATTAAAACTTAAATGTACAATTTAGATAGCTATTTATTGGTTAAATATTACTGTTTATAATACGTTTTTGTGCATAATAATATTAATAATTCGTTTTAAAATCAATTAAATTTTCTTTTTCCCGTATTATGACGATCCAATTTTTGTATTACACCATACATCATACAACGAGCATAGTAATTAGGTATAAGAATGTATTCGAATCACAAGCCATAAAATCAGATTTTAAGTTCCTACGCCGAATAAATCTCAAGCCGAATCATTGTTATATAGTTTTTTGGCGCACAGGTCACCTAATAATCCGAATATTGTTGCGAAAATGGCTAATTACACCTACCCTTTTACCAACGTCCTTTATATTTCATACAATTGAACAATAGATCTGTATCAGTGTGTCTATTCGATTTTTTATTCGATTATGTTGCCGAGTGCACAATCGATTCAATAGTCAATGCCGTACTGTGTTGATGTGTTTTATGACAGGCAATGAACTTAATGAATAATTAAGATATACATTTTATGTGGGATAATTGAGCTAAGAATAGATAAACACGCATTGGCATTCAATAAAAGATTTAATAGCATATATGACTTGCAATACGAAACTTAAATGTTTAATTCTGACATTGTTAGACTAATAACTTAATTAACATAAAAGCGATGTCTGCAAAATTACGATGAGCACTCCCTCTTGAGATCAAGATGTGCACCACCCGGGACACTTTCAAAACTAAAGTACGTCATCTTCTTCAAGGTGAAACGACGGCTATCTTCTGTGTAAATGTTATAACATATATTATTTTAATGTATATTTGTTACCATATTTATGTATTTGAATTGTTTTTATAATATTCTATGTATGTATTCACATCTTCAGCACATTATTTTAATTTCTTATGCACCTACCTTTGATCTCTCTGCATCACCTTAAGGTTGACTGGTAGAAAATTCCCATGGCGTTAAGTCCGCCGTTGTACTAATTTTTAAGTGCAAAAAGTTGTAAAATAAATAAATTAATTAATTAATCAGATTTATGTAGGACGAGATCCAAAAGTTTGGTCTTACCCTCAAATGTGCAAGAAAAATTATGAATAAAATGTTAATGATAAAAAAAAACATTCACAGTGTTTCAAGCAATATATTCCACTTCGTTAAGAACACTATGAACTAACTTAATTATCAAGACTATACCGGATATTTCTAGCAAGTAGATGAGCACAAGAATCATACAAAAGTTAGAAGTAAATAGCAAAAAAAAACCCGTCAAAATTATTTTGTGTTGTTTTTTTTAACAAAATCGTGCTTCTTCGTCGTGTCGATGACTGAGTCTAATTTTATTTTGACTTGCCATCGTGGTGAAAGGATTGGATTAGCCAATTCGCTTTGGAGAACTCGCGAATTGCCCAGGGTGCGCCGGACGTAGGGAATCGTTGTGTACGTCACTCGGGGAGGCTCCTTTCATGCACCCCAAAACAATCACAAAACAAAGGTGTGAAAAATTACGAGCCTCATTTTCGTTGTTTATTAATTGGCGACATAATAATAATAGCAACCCTCGAATATTTTTTAGGCACTCTCAGGCATGCAGGTTTCCTCATGATGTTTTCTTCATTGTTAGCACAGATTACTCTGTGCTGTTAGCGAGCGATAATTTATATGACAAATACACACATATCTACGAAATACTTTGTCAACCAAAATTGCCAACATAATACTTATTATCTAACATCTGTACCGTTTTTAGTCGATCGTTCGATAACGATCAATTGTTAGTGAGCTATCCTTTGTATGTGTTGCGTAAGAATGGGCCCAGCATTGATCCTTTAAGTGCCGTGAGAACTGCCCGAAAAACTCACGTTTAGTCCCAAGCTTCCACGTTTTATTTATTAAACCATTCTGCCAACTCGTTACATAGTAAATTGTTTGGCTAATTATTAAAATGTCGCAAAAATCTCACATTTTTGTGACAATCACTAGTTTTATAATGGTGATCAGATTTTTAAACAAGGTCGAGTAAGGAATTAGTCAAACTACTACAGTAGTGCTTGTTTTATTTCAGTTGATGGTGAGATTAGGTCCGGAAAGATCTAACACAATCGTAGATTTTAGATGAAGCGATGCATCATGCAATATTTAATGGATTCTTCTTCGTCGTGTCGATGGCTGAGTCAAATTTTATTTTGACTAGCCATCGTGGTGAAAAGATTAGCCAATTCGCTTTGGAGAACTCGCGAATTGCCCATGGTGCACCGGACGTAGGGAATCGTTGCGTACGTCACTCGGGGAGGCTCCTTTTATGCACCCCATATATATATCTTGGAAAGGTGTCAGCATAGAGCACTGCTCTCTCCCTCGCTATCTAGGCGTAACTTTCGATAGAGCACTAACATTCCGGAACCAAAGCATCAACACCAGACATAAAGTTTGTTCCCGAAATAACATTCTTCGGCGTTTATAATGGATGCTCATGGGCTATTCTTACCACTTAAGCACCGCTACATACATCAACGGGTCGGCAAATTTCCTGTTCCATAGCCCCTTTGATCTCAGTCAATTTACAGTTGACACAAATGGACGCCACAACGGAATATAAAATGACTAGCGACCCTAACATCAGGATTGCAAGTAAGTTAGATATATACGTCATTATAATATAACGATTGTAGGAAACGAATTTTCGAGTACCGATCCATAAGTTGTTATTTCAATAGGCAACTAATGAAATCGAAAAACATCACAGCTCAGCACAGCTATGTAATAACGATAAGATTTCGTTCAATTATTTAAAATGTAGTTAATTTAATGCCCATCATGGGCTTGGACTTCCATTTATGGGAAAATCATATTAGGTTGCAGATTTATCGTTGTTTCATACTAGGACTACTGGATTATGATGTAAAAATATTAGCGACCACTTATCTGCAGATTACAAGTGATTTGTAGTTCTCTCTCCATTACTTAATATATCATCTTCTTTATCTATGGAATCAGCAAAATTGCACTATTGAAGATAAAGAGATAGTAAAATCCAGTTGATCATGTACTATATTTTCTACGCAAGAGCGCGAACTCACGGGACATTTTCAGTATAAGATGGTCTCAAATTGCACGGATAGCTTCACAATGCTAAATCATCTTATACTAAAAGTGTACAGCCAGATGTGTGCCCAAAAAGCATCGTACAATTGTACAATCCATACAGTGTGTTTGGTATAGTATCGCATCAACAACTTTTGAAAACATTAACCCAGTATATATCACTTATGCATTTCATGACCGATTGGTTTTGCGTGCTGAACATGTACTATCACGCCAACTTACATTTTTAGATAAAGTCATCAAACACACACACAAAATTCACAGCGAATGGTCATGTGTTAAAGAAATAAGGATACAAAATGAATTGGTTCTATCATCACTGTGGTAAGTCAGCAAATCACTTGACTGAGACGGGAAAAACATGGAACATAAAGAAAAAAATGAGTTGCAACTTGCAAGCCTTATAATATGTACCTGGTAGGTAGCTTTACAAGTGAGATGAAAATCGTGTCATGGAAATGTAAGTTTCAGAATCGAAACGTAAGTTTCACACACATATACAATATCTGGCCAACCTTCTTTCGGGCAGCCGAAAGCCCTCTTCCACCCAAAGTGTTACCGGCCGTGTGCTGGTTTATCAATCTCCGCTGTCGATCTGTATCCGCACACGGCTTCGCTCCCCACATATTGTATAAGGCTGCCCGGCGCGTCTGTAACCCATTCTGGGACGCGCGGTTGTCCGCGCGTTCTCCTCTTACACAATAACTGGCCAGATCCTAACTAAAATTTTCATCCTTTTGTATAGTAGATATATCTAAAAAGAATTTGATATCTAGATATTAGTCTCTATAGACTGGGCCACTACGCGACGCCAGTCTCCGATACCCTGCTACTTTTACGTGGCTTTAGTATCCTACTGGAGGAAAGGGCTCAAAAATGTATATGTTTTCTTAACTTAGCTTCGTGAATCTTGTGATTAACAAATAAGCATCTTGTAAATCACAAGGTTAAAATTTTCGCTACATCACGACACGTCGAAAATTTAATTAGACAGATATTTAAATGTGCTAAATAAACATTCAGATGTTTATAATTAAATGCTCATCGATCACATTTACTTACTACGAAACATAGACATCATTAACATTCATATTTAAGTAATGTAATTATATATCTAGTATTAAATAATAATACACTTTCAATTCTACTTACACACCTAAGCATTGGTTGTCGCAATAGAAGACAGGTGAATCCGACCTCAGTAACTGTACCAGGTTAATAATATGTGGATGTAACTTTGACCTTTATGTAGTTACATAAAAGGCTTTAATTACCTTATGTAATATTATACTATATTTTGTGGTCTCGTTAGGCATCATGTCATATTATTGAGGGTAATCGTCGAGCAACCATTGTTGTTCTGAAGCTGTGTCACCTGCTACCCAAAAATAACAGAACATCGAATTTTATTTTTCAACCCATAAAATCACTAAATTCTTCGTGCTAATTGACTTAGTGGTAACATATTTGACAGCTTTTGGTGAGCGTATTGGTATCGATTCCCGGGCCACCCAATATTAAATGAGACTTAAAATTTATAGAAGTAAGCGCCTCAAGTAGTATCTATCTAACCTTTCTTCTTTTTAATTATGTCTATGATAAAATTTGATCAAGTAGAAATTAAGTTCGAAATTAAATCTAATTATAATGTAAGTTACTTTGAAACACGACATAGAGATGCAAAATAACAACTACACGGACTTAATTAAGGTCATAAGTTCCAATGTATCGATGGTTCATTACTTAATTAAGTACGTGTTATATTATCGTAAGGATCACATGCCTTTTGACGATGTAGTAGTAATCAGTTTTTGTAGTGTCTGATGGTACTTATGCATGTAAATACTATCTTCTCTTTGAGTTTCTATCATGAGAGATTTGTAAAAAAATCATCTTCATTTTTTGAGGGGACAGAAGACAGAAGTTATATTTACCTATTATGGTAACTCACCACTCTTGGCACGAAAACTGCAAACATCCATCAGGTTTTTTATGTTTACTCCGTTGTTTTTTGTACTTAGCGAAAGTCTAAATTACTGTGAGCGTGGTCTTCATAATCTTTATTTACGGAAAAATATACATTTATTTATTTTTTACATACATGTTGAATCTCAAATTAAACTAGTCTTCATTAGCACCCGTTTTCTTTGAGTGAGCGAAAATTACTTCTACGTCATTTTATAGTACTAAAGTTAAAACGTAGAGTCTTCTATAAATTCCATTGGTAACTTAAATTTGTTTCTTAAGAGTTAGAACAAATTCACATGATGCCGTAAATTTTCACAACCTGATTAAATTCATACGATGCTTAATTTACATTACATTACATAGATACCGATTTGAAAAAAAAAAAAATACTAGTAATTTGCTTATACAAATTACTAGTATTCTTGTTAACCACCTCCAGCTAAGCTTAATTTGCTTGTGTTGGGAGGAATATCACGTCCGTGGTGTAATAGCCAGGATTTGATCCCACGACCTCTCGATTGTAAGACCGATGCCTTATCCATTGCGCCACGGCCGCGTAAATATGAAACCTAAGATTCCATATTCTATACTAAGAAACAGTTGAAAAAGATATGGGACCGGCAGGATTTGAACCTGCGACCTTGCTGCACACCGGGCAGTCGCTCTTAGCCATCCAGCTACGGTCGCCTCTTACCGGCACCCTAAATTTCTCAACTGTATGATACGTCATTTCGTGACGTCACGTTCATCCATTTGTTTCTATCTTAGGTAGGATAAAAACCAATATGGCGAAGTTACATTCAGCACAAATGTTGTAACGAATGAACATGTACGATATTTTAACTTTGATATTTTTTATAGCATTTAGCTATGCTTAGCAAATTATACTAAGAAACAGTTGAAAAAGATATGGGACCGGCAGGATTTGAACCTGCGACCTTGCTGCACACCGGGCAGTCGCTCTTAGCCATCCAGCTACGGTCGCCTCTTACCGGCACAGTAAATTTCTCAACTGTATGATATTTCATTTCGTGACGTCACGTTCATCCATTTGTTCCTATCTTAGGTAGGATACAAACCAACATGGCGAAGTTACATTCAGCACAAATGTTGTAACGAATGAACGTGTACGATATTTTAACTTTGATTATTTCTATAGCATTTAGCTATGCTTAGCAAATTATACTAAGAAACAGTTGAAAAAGATATGGGACCGGCAGGATTTGAACCTGCGACCTTGCTGCACACCGGGCAGTCGCTCTTAGCCATCCAGCTACGGTCGCCTCTTACCGGCACCCTAAATTTCTCAACTGTATGATACGTCATTTCGTGACGTCACGTTCATCCATTTTAATTTGCTAAGCATAGCTAAATGCTATAAAAATAATCAAAGTTTCCATATTCTAATCAAATTTTATTTGCCCGATAATATTGTGACATGTTTATTTTCACAAGGGATCACCCCATTCTGTGTCAGGTCACAGAATATTCATTTATCATCAACCAGTTACAAGGGAATATGGATCTTAAGACATTATGATAAGGGTCAAAGGTAATTTAAATGGAAAATGTAGCGATGTCGCAGATTGAGTGCTGCAACCACACGATCTCATAGAGTTATATTTGCTGTACCTAATAAGCTAGGAACATTGATATTATGTATCATCGAAGTCAAAACTGTTTTTGCAAATTAGTTTGCATACTTCACTTGTACGAAATTTACGACTACATAATATACTTAAAGTATAGTGGTATATAACCATAAACTCTATGATATGTAGAAGTAGCAGTAATTATTTCCTACTTATTATTATATAAAAATAACTTGAGAACTTAGTATGTCCGATCTATGATTTACAATGTATACCTACGTTTATGAACAAATATCATAGTAATCCTACCTAAGTTAAGAACAAATTGAACGTGACGTCACGAAATGACGTACAGTTGATAAATTTAGGGTTCTGGCAAGAGGCGACCGTAGCTGCTTAGTTAAAGCGACTGCCCGGTGTGCAGAAGGTCTCGGGTTTAAATCCTGCCGATCCCATTTTTTTTTAAACTGTTTCTTATTATAATTTGTCTAGCATAGCTAAATGCTATAAAATTAATCAATAAATATACCCACTCTCAAATTTTCTTCTCCAAATATCAAAAAAATTAATACCAAAAGTCTGAAACCGACATATTAAAACAAAAGTCTTCGCAAGCTCTAGTTTGTCAATGACGCAACTAGCAACTGACTTGGACAGTACGCAGCGTGTGTATCTTGTCATGAGATTCATCAGCGAGCGTAGGCGCATTATGTGTGCGATACCGCTTGACTCATCGCTTTACACTTAGCGCAATTTTATTAGCGCTAAGATATCACTTCACCCATTTTTAACACGCTTATATTAGCTTCACCTGTATGTATGTATGTATGTAAACGACTCCTTTGGACTCGATTTTGACCCACTTTAAACGGACAGATTTCATTCAAAATGGTAATGAACAAAAAATACTAGTATTATCAAGCGTGAGTTGCTCGATAGACGAAAAATATGGCACAGAGCGCCCCACGCTTTTTCACAATAATACTAGTATTTTTTGTTCATTACCATTTTCAGCTTATATTAGCAATTATTTTTCACTTTTTAGCTTGAAGTACTTTAAAAGCGTGTTTTTTAGTTTTTTTAAACTATTATTTTCATTAGGTATAATTATAACATTGATTTTTTTTTAACAAAATATCTATTTAACTAATTACTCAGCAGCGATTAGCAGAATAAAATTAAGCTTATTTGCTCTTAATTCCAGTGCTTAACCTCACAACTCCTACAAGCCCTACTACAAGCAATAGTACTACCTATACTAGTATAGGTAAGCACTTTTATTTGGCAGCTACGGTTGATGGTGAGATGGTTACGCTTCCTCTCTATATTACCTTGACGGAAATGGCGAAGGATACCCACATTTCTTCTGCTATGTTAGATCTCATGTGATAGAGTGAGACTATCGCAATCTGCCAAACACAATTTTAAACTCCAAGCTGCTGCTAAAATTTTTTTTGGTGAAAAAGCCCTAATAACAATTTCGACCCATCAGAAGATGAACTTCGAAGCGAGTTTAGATATATTTAGTAAAGTCTATCTTTTTATTTGATACTACAAACACATACTAAGTACGAAACATTTTAGGCACCACATAATGAACCCAAAGAATTGCAAGACCACAATCGTAGCGAGCGGATACCGCGACACACGGACTGTGGACGCGAGTGAATGTGTGAGAAATCTACTATTTCATACCCAATGATTCTCGTATTCATAAAAATGTAGGTACACACGATTACACATTAAGCTATACATTTCCAGTATAAGCTGGGATCAGTGGCGGATTTACATTTTTTTAAGGTATAGGCTGGGAAGTTTTTGCCGCCCTTGCCTCTACAATTGTCAAGTCCTAGATTATTTTACGATCCAGAAATTAAACGTGAATGCAGAAATCGTACTTGACCTTTCTGAGGGACGCCACATATCTGGTCTCTGTATGTCTGCATTGCACGGGCATTACATCTGCAGAGCGAGACCAATTCTATACTTCAAAATGTATAGCTCAATGTGTATCCATGTGTACCTACACTACTTATCTCACATACCGCATGAACTGTATTACCTAATGCGGTTCATTTGAATACTAATAATAATAAAGCCTTTACTCAACAATTTTACATTTAAATTATACACTTATATTTACACAAACTTAATTGACACCGGTTTCTTGAAGATTGTCTTGTTTGCCAGCATAGGCCTCCCCTAAAGCTTGCCACAATGATCGGTCATGTGTTTTCCTTCTCCACATTGCTCCTGCTATCTTTTTGAGATCATCCTCCCATCTTCGGCGCTGTCGCCCTTTCTTCCTTTTATATTGAACTGGACACCATTCTGTTACATCTTTAGACCATTTTTCTTTCCTTTCAATTTTATTTGAATAGTTTAGTGTAAATTATTTCTCGGGGATAAATAATGGTGTTGGTAAGGCCGAGAATTTGTGAACTATAATTAGGTTCCTTGTGATAGTAGGTAAGACTATCGGCATCCACCGAGCACATTTTCAACTCTGCGCTACTATTAAGAAGAGATTGAATGAGAATTCTAGTCGAAGAAATCCCAAACAACACCGACGCGACTCGGCAATCAAACCCGAGATCTCGCAGTGCGGTAGGAGGCGTATGCGTATCAACGAATCAGTCACTCAATTCACATAAGTAAATAATTATATTAAGTTCTAATAGATTATTTTATCTAACAATAAAACGAAATGTTTGTAATTATTTAGTTAGTATGTTTTATTTAGTTTTGTTTTTTTTCAGAATTATTAAAATTTTGCATGCTGTTTTTTACAGTAAAACATGTGTGACATCATTATGAATGTAACTATGTTTTAACAAAAAAAAATATTTGTTGATTAACAAAAAAAATCAATCGAAGTTAAAAGTTTAGTACAAAAGACATCAACGCGTTCAGTTCGAAAACGAGCGTGTTTTGTTTTTAACATTGTTCGAACAAAAATAGATTACGATTTATAACGGCGTGTTTATCAAACGAGCATGCAATGGTAATGGTCCAAACGCAAATGCAATATGAAACGAGTTCTTGGAAGATAGCACCACCGTCTATCTTTAACCCGCCTCAACACAACATAACTACACGCCTATAGTACCCAGAAGGGCGTGGTAGATGTTCATGACACCTACATTTTCACGTTTTATTTTAAAGTCCTACCAGGGCCGGATTAACCTTTACTCAAATAAGGAAACTGCCTAGGGGCCCGCAAAAGCTCGAGGCCCCGTGAATTAAAGGGAAATAGGTTGAAAACTATTTATCGAGTTAAAATTTTATTTGAAGACTTCTCTATAACTAACAAGTATGATTTAAAGTTCAACGCTAACCCTTGGACGGAGAGACGGACATGGCGAAATAATGAGGGTTCCTTGCAGGTACAGTCGGCCAATGAGTTGGGTATGCAGGGCAAAAACTTCTAAGTCATAGTAAAGACTTACGACACCAGTTATAGATAAGTGAGTTATATATCTAAATAGTGGGTATATTACACTTATTAAATATGAAATACAAACTTGCATATCTATTGCAGTCAGTTTTTACTATGGCGTAGAAGTTTTTGCCCTGCATACTCAACTCATTGACCGACTGTACTGCGTCACCTTAAAATTGGGCCCTGACAATAGTATTTCCTGGGGGCCTCGACTTGTTTAATCCGGCCTTGAGTCCCACGTGATGAGGTAAAAACAGCAGCGATAGCAAAGGAGCTGTAAAGTAATGACATAACATACAGTTGGGAAATTTTGAGTCCTGGCAAGAGGCGACCGTAGGACCAGGGTCAAAGCGGCAGTCCGGTATGCAGAGTTCGCAGGTGCAAATCCTCCCGGTCCCATATTTTTTCAACTGTTATCTTATAGTACAGATATGTATTTGTCATAAAAATAGCGCTCTTTAACGGTTCAGGAAACACATCGTGAGAAAACATGCACATCTGAGAACGCATACACAATATGCTCTAGGGGATGTGTGAAGTCTACCAACTTGCACTTGGCCAGTACACCAGTTCGATTATTTATGGCCTAACTTTTTTCATCTTGAGAAAAGACCCAGCTGTGGAACATGCATTAGATACAGAGCGTCTATCATAATGCAATAATAATAATATGATATTATTATTATTATTATTGTTGGGACGAGGCTTTGGGTGTTCACGTCGACCTCCGTGCGTTGTGATTGTAGCCTCATTGTAGACTTTCCTTTAGGCCAATAGCCTCCATAAAGTGGAGCAGTCGGCCGACCGGGAGTGACTTGACATCATCCGGATCCAAGATATAGCGTCCCAGATAATAATTTGATAGGTGATACATAGATGAGCAGTCAAATAGACCATGAATAAAACACACAAACAATTTTCATTACATATAAAATTTAATTATAAAGTCAAAGGTAAACTCATCGTTATCACTAGTAACAAGAAATATACAAGGTCTTATTGGGAAAGCAAACACCAATGCAATCATATTTGACTCTTATTGGAAGAGAATAAAGTTCAAATTTTAGCACATATTTTTAAAGCTTCAACTAAAAAAGTATTAATCACTTTTAAAAAGAAGTCAGCTTCAAAATATTGCAAATCCTAAACAAGCCGAAATACAAAAATATTTAAATTTAAATTCTAACAATCCGATACAATATTTTATGCTAATTAACTTGTTATTAAATAATAATATTACAATTTATAAACATTTAAGACTACTAAATAGACTTACGTTATGGTAAGGCCGCTTAATAATAAAAAATATAATGTGTTCTGACATTGTCGTATCCTGGTTATGCTTTCTCTAAAGAGTAGCAGCATTAAATAATCATTTCACGATTGTCTTTTAACATAATCTGTACACAACTACTTCATTCATCAAGAAACTATTCGACTTTTTATAACAAAACTCAAGGAGATTCAATATAAATTCGAGTTTAAAGACCTAACGCCAAATAGCGCGATAAATCTAAAATTCATTGACTCACTAGAAATGAGGACTAAATATACAAGCTATTACTATGATTATGTTATCATACTGAACTAGATAAAATAGGATTGAAGTAAAGATACAGTTTTTATCACTAGTTTTTTTTTCAATATGGCGTTAGGCCTCGAGTAAAGAATAATGTAGATATGACTTAAGTTTATTTTAGCACCACTACTTACATCAAAATAAGGCTGAGAGTGATATAGGTGGGAATGCCAAACATGAATTTAAAAGCAAGTTTTAATTCTATAAATATATTACCAACCACTTAGATACTGCTGTTTTTATTTCACAATTTTTAACTATAGCTTAGAAAACTTACCGAAATAAATTACTTGTTTGAAAAAAAACACTATAAATAAAATTATTCCGATACATTTTAACTAAGCATAAACAAAAATGGTCATGGCTTTTAAACTGAAAAAAATGCACGAGTCGAATCGTTTATTACAGTTGTGGAAAGCTTTTTAACACATTTTAAAAGTTTCTATTCTCAGACTTGACATAACGTAATTTACCAACAGCCAACTTAGCACAGCTAGCCACTTTTGACATTACGTTTGACTATGCCAAAAGTCAAACAGAAATTGACGTTTCAATGTTGATAACTACGTCATAGGTGTATCTAAATGTCAAGAGTGTCAAGCCGTTTTAAGTGGACTGACAGCAAAGTGACATTTATAACTTCAACATCAAAAATGATCAACTTTAACAGCAACAGTATTCAAAGTGGTGGTCGCAGGTAAATGTATTTGATCCCAGTCTGTGCTAAGATGTGCTTCGGTGTCCGTAGCCTTGATCGTGAGGCCTAGGGATGGGACTGCGTTTGCGCAGTGTGGCAGGCGGAGCGTCACGGGCCTTAGGAACACGAGGCCCTGGGGCCCGCACATCACTAGTGGGGACAGCATCGCTTCACCTGTGGTAAAACAAAGATTAGCGCATGGTAAAGGAGGTTTTTTGCAGTAGGTCTGTCATGGGCCGTTCTGGCAACTACAAAAACGTTGTTAAAAACGCTTAGTAATATTTAAGTAGCGCTACTAATTTTTAGTCATATTTTATACACACGATATCATTAAGTCGGTGATTCCTTCAAAAGGCTTAAAACAAGGATGACAACTTTATTTATTGTAAGATAATATTTATCTGTAAATATTGTTATTTATTATTATCTTGAAAGCCCATGAAAAATCTACTGATAGTTATATTACTTGTGCTAATTTAAATTTTATTCAGGCATTTAATATTTTAGAAGGCAATTTTGCAAGATTTTTCTTGACAAAGAGTTGTTTTTTTAAAAGCTTTAAATAGAGAGAATTTAAAAATTATAATTAAAATTTAATAGTGTTGCTAAAAAATAAGTGCATCGTAATAACGGTGCGAAAGTTTTAATAGGTTGATTGTGGAGGGTATTTGTGAAAAAAAGGTACAACATGAAACACACAAACACAAATCGCGACACACAAATGCACATTAGTAGGTAAACAGGCAAGCAAGCATGGCAGGCACCAATATTTGAAAGCAACAATAAAAAATATATACGTATATGGATAAATAAGTAAGATATTGAAGTATAAAATCAAGCTGAAGACTTACGAGCTGTGATCACAAATATGACAGAAATATAATATGGATGGACATTTTATAAATATTTTCGAAACCAGAACAATAAGGATTTGTAGGCAATATAGTTGTTTATCTACTGTATGGAATGTATGGGCACATCCAGCAAAGCTGTTGCCTCAACACGCAAATAAAACCTAAAGTTACGTTATTACAGTAAAATAGTAAACCACTAATGCCATTTTGTCACCAGCAGAGCTAGTAGACGAGCGCATGATAAATTTTGTCACATTTTTGTCATGCTTCTCTTGCCATATTTATGATCACATGCCTTGCTTACATCTCATCAATGACATCACGCTCTTTCGCAGGTATATGAAAGAAAAAAACTTATTACAATCGATGGCAATCAAAATCGGCCAACGCCAAGTTGGTTCAAAATACAAAGACAAATCAAGCCAAACAGTAACAAGTATAGACGTGGACATATTGTACAGTGCACAAATATCATCAAACATTGGATCAAACATACGATCACGTTGGATGTAAGTAGCACAGTCGTCGTCTTCGTTCTTCGATCTCTAAGTACGAGTGTATTGTGTGACAGAAACTGCGCAAATATAAATACAATATATGTTACATACAACTATGGTTAGTCTTCAATTAGTCATCATATAATATATTATGATTATGTGGGTGATAATCAAGCATCTAAATCCTATTGTGCATGAATACATAGTGATAGTGTAAACGTCAGTCGTACCATGACATTTTATGCTAATCAAATACGAATCAAAAATGGAACGCTCGTTTCACTTTGTTTTTTTTTTCACGGAAAAGTGTCAAAAGAAATGAAGTTGCAATAAGACGTCATGGTCCGGCCTCAGATCATATAATTATAAAACAATGCCAATATTACAAAGCCGACAACATCTAGAGAGCTACAAGTCGGTACAAAACACGTCGTTCATGCTGTATGCATCATGCAATAAATATTTAAATATACATAAAATCCGTGTATAAATCCACAACATCGAATCTAACATTCGAGAACTAATCACATCACAATCCCCAATCAGTGCATTTCGGCAATCCATTCGCTAATATTAAATACCGATTAGTATGTGCAGACTACGACACTACAAGGTTTAGGCGTGCGACGTTATAAAGCCTTTACCGTTGTCCATGTCGATGGGAGGGCCCCCCACTCGCTGGCTGAGCCGTGGATCAGACACCGTAAAGTAGATCTTTTGCTTAATTCCAGGAGCTATTGCTTTCGGCGGTATTATCAACGAAACACCCCATTGTCGATCTTCTAAAACGCCTCCTTCGCTATCAAATATACCCCATGTAGTATGTGGTCCTCCAGGCTCCACTTCTTGTGATTTCTCATTACCAGATTCACTACCGTCAGACGTTGATGCAATCACTGTATTCTGATTCTGAATGATAGTTGTCTCATTCTGACTGGCGGTCGTGTTTTGTGAGTTTTCTTGACTCGTCTCAGAACTTTTTTCAAGTATTTGCTCGCAAAAGGTCACACTTCTACTCGGTTTGTTCCGTTCTAGTAAATCTTGTGATGCGTACGGTGTGCTTTGAGGTTTATTCTCAAAGTTCATGCTACACTCAGACGCGTATTGCGTTTCCATAGAAGTGGTAGATTCGTAGGGAACTGTGGAGGTAGTCACTTTTAGTGCATTTGAAATATGATCAACTTTGCCGTGTAACCTAGGTGCAAACATCGGTTCACCTTTCAATACGTTACTTTCTAAGTTCTTAGACTTTTGCTTCTCTGAATCTGTCTTTGAATCAGTTAACCTTAGTTTAGAAAAGTCTATTTCTTTAAATGTGTCTGTCTCGTTCTTGGTGTTATCGGCTTCAGCTTTTGTTTGATATATCGGTTCTCTACGAGACAAGTGATTTGCATCACTTAATTCGTAGGGACTACTCCTTGCACTACTATGACTGCTTCCCTGGTCCTCCATGTGTGTCACTTCCTTAGTTTCCTGATGTGACTCGTAGATTACACTCTCTTTTAAATCTCTCTTAGACACATAAAGAGGTTCTCTAATTTTAGCTGAGTCACTCTCGTTAGCTTCTTTCCTAGTTTGATAAATCATTTCCTTTTTAGCTTGATTTCTTTGCTTTATTATTTCAAGCTTCTCTTCTAATCTTATACTGTAACTAGATTCTTTCTTGGCTAGCAATGCAGCTTTCTCTCTGAGTATTTCTTGCTTAGATACGTAGGTGCATTCTGCTGATGCAGGTCTTACGTCACTTCTTATATCCATCATATCAGACCGGGTTCCATATTGTGAATCGGAACAACTTGATTTCACTTCCGCTCGAGTAGCATACGGCGATTCTGTTTGTCCGATTCTCGCCATCATTTCGGTCCTAGTAGCGTATGGAGGTTCACTCATACATTTACTCATAGGTGATACTCTGCCGGGATAATTGACTGGAGTCTGTAATCGCCTATCAGGTCGAACTCCATAAGAGCTTTCTGACCAAGTGCTTGATGGCGGATCGTATGTTCTCTTGCCATAAATAGGTTCTTTAGAACTCTCCATTCTTTGCTTTAGCAAATCTTCTTTAGTACTGTAAGGAGATTCAGAGAATCTTTGCCTCAACATCTCCTCTTTAGTTGAGTACGTACTATCGGGCGTTAGTCTCGTTCGCAACATTTGCTCTTTACTAGAATACGGAGATTCACTATAAAGAGAATCAGATTGCTTTGAAAGTTCCTGCTTGTTCGTATACGGATTTTCTGATGACAATTCACTTCTAGTGGCATAAGCACTGTCTCTCATTATTTCTGATCTGGTAGCATATGGACTTTCTCTTACGACTTCAGACCTTGAGGCGTATGGGCTTTCTCTCATCATCTCAGCTCTCGTGGCATAGGGACTCTCCCTTATCATTTCTGTTCTAGGTGCGTAAGGGCTCTCTCTCATACATTCAGCTCTTGAAGCATAAGGTGGTTCCATTAAGGGAAGATCTAACGTATGACGGTTACCGTAAGGATTTTCAAAGCTCTGGTTAGACATTTCTGATCTACTTGCATAAGGGTTCTCAGAAGAAGTATCATAAAGAGAAGTGTAAGTCCTTCGAGGTTTAGGGATGGGATCATAAACAATATGGTCTTTGCTTTGGTATAGAGGTTCTGGAGGTAACGGCTGTGTGGGGTGGAACGGTTCATGTTTTTGCTGCTGTCTTTGGTAAATGGGGTCTATTTTGGTAATCATGTTAAAGTTAGACGTTTGTCCGTAGATGCCTCTTCTATTATATTCTATGAGGGAGTTCTGCCTTCGCAATAGAGGAGTAACTTTCGGTTCTGTTTCAATGTCACACATAGAATTCTGTCTCCTCAAACTTTTCATAACCGGTTTAGTGTCATAGTCTCTGACGGTACAGATAGACCCGTTTCTCTCATCACAAAAAGAACTCTGTCTTTTAAGTATTGGTTTAAGAACTGGTTTTTCGCAAGAAGATGAGTTGCTTCTTTGCAACATCTGGTTTCTGATTTGCTGATTCCTCATATGGATGCTCATATCTCCGAGGTCAGACTTCTCTCGTCTCAGCATCGGCATTTGCTGGACGTGGGGTCTTTGTTGCAAGTCGCTCTCACAAAGTGACTTCTGGCGAGACACTTTAGAGCTTTTCGTTTTCGAACGGAATAAATCGAGGACTGCGTTTTTAATGAACGATGGCTTTTTGGATAATTTCTTTTTAGTTTTTGGTGAGAACGTCTCGTCGCGCTCCACGCTCGAGTTCATGGCATCTGATGAACTGCGGACACCCACAACCAAACACCCACTTAGTTACTCAATGATCAATATTTGGACAAATCAGATATTCAACATTTAGAAAACGTTACAAGCTCAACAACTACTAAGAAATGGAACAACATTGAAATTTCTGAAATGTCCGATGAGCATGACAATTTTCAAAAGATGAATTTTGTGATTTTATAAAAAGCATATTGAAATAATTATCAAAAGATATTAAAAAGTCATCAGTAAGATAATTATTCATAACATAAGAAGATGAATGTATATGAGGAATGAAAAAGAAAGAAAACAATCAAGTAGAGAGATAGGAATACATATTGAATAAGAAAGAAAATAAATGAAACTTAATTCAATATGCTTTTATGAAATATCAAGTTGCACTAAAATGCAGACACGCACTGCCAATAGTTTGTTCCGAAACAAACAACTACTAAAAGTACATGTTATTTCAATATTATATTTTACAACGCCCCGCTATAGAGATATATGTTACAAAATATATGTATTTATATACCACATACAAAACCATACTAATACTGTGGCCCGTCAAGACGTGTTAGTCGTTGTGAAGCGATCGGTGTTTGCATGTTAGAGCAAATTGTACAGGGGCCTATACACTGAAGGGATCAAGGGACGAGAGATAATGTTTCTGAAAACATGCATTTCAACTGTTCGTGGGAATGTATTGAGTCGAGATTGGGACTGTGTACAGTAGAATACAGTGAGACGCAGTGATAGCCACACGCTTACCTCAGGTTGTGCATATGCTGCGGTTTTCTGTACAGCTCGAACGCGGAACCTCGCTGCTCTCTGCTGCCGGCTAAATCTGTCAATTAAAAATATCTCATTATTGAATATTCTCTCTAACTGCCTCGATGGTCTAGTGGTTAGCGTATGTCTTGACATTATTATATTATCTATTGACTTACCTATAAGATGTGGATTGTGTGGCAGGTTGATGGCGCGGTGGTGTGATGGTGGTCCTGAATATGGCGGTGATTGTGGTGGCATCTGACCACCGTACATGTTCTGCTAGAATAGTATGTTAATTGTCATTAAATATGCAAATGAGCATCGAGTTAATTGACTATTATTTTATGTACAATTATTGTATTAACAATAAAACATCGTAAAAGAACGTGTGTGTTTCCACTTTGTTGTCACGGTAAACATACATACAAGTTCAGGCGAAAGTTCAGCTTTCTAGGGGTACCTTATTAGGTACTATAGAACCCTAAAAAAATACTTTTCTTTCGAATCTTTATCTAACAAAACAGTTAATAAAAAAATGAAGTTGACATTTAACTAAAAGTTATTGATTTGACTAGTTGTTTGATATTAAAATTTAGTAATAGTAGAAAGCCTAATTTATTGTTGTTTACTTTTTCACTACCAAAAAGTGTTCACAGAAATTTCACTTTTTAATTTACGAAGTGTCCCGCTGTAAAGTTTAAGAAGATTATGTGTCTGTAAAACTAGTTGGAATTGTATGATTGTTGTTACTAGGATTATAAATGTACACTGGTATGTAACTACTATTATTACTTATATTATATAAAGAAACTAAAAAAAAATACAATATTATTCGTGAATGACAATGATGCACTTACCTGTTGGTAGTTGCTGTGGTTGTGCGGGCGGTGCGCGGGCTGCGACATGGAGTGCTGGTGCGAGTAGTGCGGGAACGCGCCCGGCGCCGGCCCGCGGGGGCTCTCCACGCTCTGTGGGCGAGAGGGGGTCAGTACTGCATCACACACTAGACATGGGCAAAACAGTACCCCGTACTGTAATGGAACATGTCACATCACACTGGCCGAAGTTCCATCACCCGCAACCATGTCTCAGTACGCGTAACATTACTCGAATGAAATGGACATGAAATGGTATGTTATAATCAGGGCTCGGAATTCGGTAGAGTTTTTTATGTACTTGCATCGAAATGTTGATATTAATGTGGACCTTCCCGGGATTTCTAATGGACAATCCCGTGTGGCCAACAATATTACGAATAAATAAAACAAAGATAATTAACATATTTTTTTTTATTAGTTTACATTAATTCACAATACAAAATGTTGAAAGTCTGTAGTAAATTCTCATACGCATATTTCGCCTTTTTTATAAATACGAGCAAATACTTTTGCTTCTAGCCTAGACTCGTGAGGTTTTGCTTATTCAAACGGCCCATCAGAATCATTTTCCTTGTCCGATTCATTACCAGTAAGATTTGAAGTGTTCGCTTCCGACATTACTGTATAAATTTTGTGAGAATTAAAATATTTAGTCGCGCGTGCAGTAGTTTAAATTGTGTAAAAAAGTAAATAACTTTTTATTTAAAAAATCATGGGAATTTTTTCTGCTCTTTAAAATTAATCTCGGGATTTGAGGCATATCCACTTTATTCTTTCGCTGTATGAAATCAGTGTAAGTACATGAAAAACTCTACCTAATTCCGAGCCCTGGTTATAATAAGTAATGTCGGCTTGAGGATAGGCGTAACTTTATAAATTCATTACGTACTTAGAGAAATACTAAATTTAATATTATTAGTTATTTTTATGTGTACAAAATAAGAGTATGGTAGTAATACCTATTAATAACTATATTAACCGTAAGATGTACCTTTTTCATGTGTATCTAAACTTCCGATTGAGTTTGAAGACATTGCTAGTACCTTCGAGCAATGTTGACATTTGGCCCTTGTTGTTATATTTACACTATTACACAATAAAAAAGTCATTAAGATTCGCCACTAACAACAACAAACAACTAAAATAATAACAACAAAATAAAAAAACTTACTTGTGCTGTTTTGTTCGCGACATTTGCAATGTTTACAAGTACTAACAGGTATCTACTTGCACGTGTTTCATTTGACGAAGCTACTAAAAATGACCCCTATGGCGTACACAATAAGTTTCAATATCCAAAGCTATAAATCTATCTCGCTTGTTCATACTATTCATTCAATGACTCTGTTTCGCATCGTTCCATGACTCGATGTTTACCGAACATGCCCGAATACGCGTACCGAGACATGGTGCCATGGTGCAATGGTTAAAACCATGTTAAAACTCTCGCGTGATGTGTACTGTAGCATGTCGCAGCCGCGTAGCGCTACCCGAGTTTCATTACACGCATTACTTACCCAACTCTATCACACACTCTTAGTCATGGGCGTTATTAGATATTTTTGGTAACCGGTATTACACCACTGGTATGGTGACACCGGTATAGACAACCGTTGCCGAATACCGGTATTTTAGGTACAGTTACTACAGTTATTCTAGCTATAGCGTTTACAAACGTTTTAAGCTAAGGTAGGTATTATGGTATCCAAGTTAGTTGCCCTTATAACAATAACCTTGAATGTTTTGCGCCGCTCTCGCCCCTTTTCTTTTATGCATGCGATATTATCACTTGTAAGAGAGAGATAGATAAGTTAGTTAGTTTTGATCGGTTGCGTGGATTCAGTTGGTTTTGGTTGTCAGTTATTTAGTTATTAGATATGATGTGGGTTCGGTTTTCAAACTACGTTGACGCGGGGGCGCAGTGATTCGGTAGTTACTTTATAGTTTCATACTAATACCTGATAACCGTTGGTAACTATTTTAATACCGAAACGGTACGTTAGAGAGATGATACCCGTTTTCAGTTACGTTTTGGTATAGCGGACACATGACTACACACTCTTGGATTCAGGTGGGTCAGGTAACGGCGTATCATTACATAACAGCACGACAATATTATCCAGATGGGTGTGACATTTAAGTACCCATGTTCCACCTGTTATGTTTGGGTCCCATGTGGTAGGAGGTCAGTATATCAGGCATAATTTAGGACTTTACTTTTAGGAAAAAAACACAATGACAGCTTCCAGACCCGTAGATCGAAGCAAAAACATCACGGTGAGACGTTTCGCTAATTTATGTTTTAGTTTGTCAAATTAATATTTAGATGATTCAGTGACAGTAAAGAAGGTCATAATCACAGTCAGCCATAAACAAATCTGGTATATTATACAATATTAAGGTCGAAAATTAAGAATCCAGAAGGATTCGAACCTGCACCTCGTGGGTAAACGCACCAGGTGCTACCCAAACGTACTGTGTGTGACTTATTACTTTTCACACAGGTGGCGCTAAAACCAAGTAAGGATCGTCTAGCTAAGGCATCCATAACGCTGGCACAAAGGGTTGAGAAATTTCGAATCTACCAGCATACGAATCCATGGATAAATTGACAAAGCACCAGAGGCGTTGCCCGAGGGGTACTGGAATATACATACCCCATTCCTAGGATGGTGTCCGTTGTCAGGCGGCCTGTAGTGTTTGGGTTTGGGCGGCGGCACAGGCTTGTACGGCGGCACGCCCGCCGGGCTGCGGACGCTGTAGTCTGCTTGCGAGGCGGAGTTCGTTCGCCCGCTAGTAAAAAAAAAAACTTGAATCTCTAATACACATAGGCGGGCCGGTACAATTTATGTTTGATGGCAGCGTAAATGTCAATCGAGAGTATCAGTTTTAATCATAAGTGTGGCCACTCTAAAAAAAATTAATAAGTATAATATAAAAAATAAAAATATTCTTTGCAAAACAGCTTACAAAAAAAAAATATATATAAAATTCGCCGGCCGATATCACCCGGCGATTAAGTGAGTAAAACCCTAATAAATATTGAGTGCTTAGGCAAATAAAAAAATATAGTAAGCTGGGCCACACAAAACGTAAAGTATTCATATTGTATATTTTCACAACAATGTATATAAGGACTAAAATATCCGTCTTTCGCGAATGTGTTCGGCGCCAACACTTATGGTACACCAATCTACCCCTGACCATGATTGACGCAATACAATAAACATCTAACCAGCCCCCCTACTTATGGCTTCTTGTCATTCTTGATTCGACTGTGACATAATTACCGACATAGAAACGTTAAATTATTTTTTCGAATTCAAATCCAAATTCTTTATTGGACACACAAAATTACAGACTACATTATGAATAAAGTTCATGAACAAAAGCGAGCTTAATTCAACATGAGTTTTCTAACAGCAAACCTTTGAGACATAGAGGAAATAATGATGGAAAAGATATCAAGTCAAGTGTACAACAATGATGAAAATTTATACCTATTTCCATAGACTAAATAAAAAACCTATTTCTACCTTATTACCTAAATAAGTATACATATGTATTATGCATACGTTCCATAAATATTATTTATGAATATAACATAATTACCTAACATAATTATATTAATTTTTCCTTTGACGTTTCTATGTCATTGTCAAATTGAAATGTCAAGAGTGGTAAGCCGTGCTAAGGGGGCAGGCTATTATAATGTAGGTATCTACTCAGCTAAGTACACCAATGTCATACTAACCTGTACTTGGCAAGGTCGTTGGTGGGTACACTGGGCAGCGAGGGTCCTCGGGCGTGCATGGGGGTGTGAGGGCTGTTACCGTTCATAGGCGCGGGGCGGCTCGACTGGGGACTTCGGTACTCAGGGGCCCTAAGACACAACGCAAAAATTGTTATACATTTACTTTTATCTAAATATTAGAATTGCGTGTTAAACGGCAGTGTGATATTAAACCAATATTTAATAAACACGAAATCATTAAAAAAATCTCGTCTTTCTCAGAAAAAGGTATCCGAAACCACAACTATAAGTATATTTTTATCGATAAGTTAACAATAAATAAAATAAAGCCCACAAGTTCTTCCCATTACTGAAAGAAAAACTTAGATTACTCAAAGCATTTGTTCACTCGTACTTAGTTTATTTAATAGCAATCAACGATCTTTCACATCGTCAGTTCATATTTTATTATTTCCATTTTACAACTTTAACTTTACATTGTTCAAATTATTGTCACAATATAGCCCTGTAACTGCCAGATAACTTTCAACGGGTCGGACACATCGACACGACACACAGAAATTATCACAAAACACACACACAGACTAGCTTGAGAGATAAAATAACACTGCTTGAAGTCCGAAAGGATATCCCACAAGGGGCTGGACTATTCCAGCCCCTTGTGCCCCTTCAGCTCAAGGAGCAGTGTGAAACCATCTGCAAAAGGACCATTGTTTAAGAATGGTTGTAAAGATGACACTATTGTTAGAAGCTTTGACCAGTCGCCTTACTTACGGATTTAGATATCATTGTCTTTTATTAACTGGTAACGTGGTATTTTGCAAAACAATCACCACCAAATTTTTGTTTCTATCGTCAAAAGTAAGCGCTATAAAGCACTGCAATGTAAGCGCTTTACGCGCGACATTTCAATTTCACAGGTAAAATTTATTTATTTTAGTTATTTAAGTTTTTGTTACTTAGTTATTTATTTTATTTTTGTCTCGTTTTCCTCTCCAATTGTGTAATAAATTGATTTTCTTGCCTGCTTTCTTTCTTCTAGGTATATGTGGCTCAACGGGATAGACTTCTTTCCATAGCCGAGTTCTGGCGTTGGGCAGAACTGGATAGCAGTGCACAAAGCTGTTCTATCTTTTATACATGTTTTTATACGTAGTTAACAATTTATATTATATTTATAATATTGTCTTATTACTCTAATTAATCTATACTGAGATTGTAACACATTTTGGTTTAACATACCTATAATTGTTGTCTGGGCCTCTATATTCTAATGAGTTGTGTTCGTGTGAATTGGAATTCCTCTGCGGACTCTGCGCCATGTTGCTTTGGGACATCGCGGTGGGGTTCGGAGGTGGAGGGGGCTCCATTTTGCTACAACAAGATATTATACATTAATACAGATAGTTTGCAGCAGTTATTTTTATGTCTTCCACAAAAATATATATGCTACATTTAAATTGCAGTCTTAGAATAATAATCTTAAACTGAATCCGGCTCGAAGGACCGATCTTAAATTTACAATTAGTGTTGCCCAAATGCAAGAACAAGACGAGACTTAGCCAGTCTTGGTCTTGGTCTTGATGCCGACGACAAGGCGCCGCGCATAATCAAAGTGCCGATGGTTAAAACTATGAATGCACTCTGTCTGTTTTCTTTTAATGGATATTTTCATTCGCTATGTATGTTTATGGTATTGGTCGTAATGCGCATAGGTCCAGTTTTTCATATTCTTTAAAACAGTTTTTTTGCATCTCATAGAGTCCCTATGCGTACCTATACCCTATACCCCAAAATGTTATACCTACCTACTCCGTGAAACGGCGCTCAGTTAGTCTTGTTCTTGCTTAAATCTTGCACGACCAGACTGCAAGACCAAGACTGAATTTGGGCAACACTATTTACAATAATGCCATTTTTTATGGTGGATATGCCACTTGAAACTATCTCGCTTGATGATAAGTGATAATGACGCAGTCAACAGTGGAGCACGCTTACCTATTTATTTTTATACTGATAAATGTTATAAAATATTCTAGGTTTGGTGTCACAAACATATTATTTGAAAGTAAAATCGTGTTAATTTGCCATTATTAATGCGACCATATTTATATGACATTATAGGTTTTATAGCCATCGGGTAATGTGGTCACTACTCTTTATAATTATAATAACAAAATTATGCAGAAATACGAGCTATAAAATATCGTAACACTTACATGGAAGGAGGTGCTACTTTGAGGTCATCGGGGGCGTTGGGGGGCAATCGGCACGATCCCACCGCGGAGCCGTTGTTGGAAGCGCTGCTGTAGTCGTACGATGACGTGCCGTCGTATGAACCTTGCTGTGGGACAACAATCATTATAATATTGATATCAAGAAATTTAAACATTACTGCCTCGATGGTCTGTTGGTTAGCGTATGCGCCTCTCACCGCGAGGTCTCGGGTTCGATTCCTGGGTCGGGCAAAGTGCTATTTGTGACCTTTTCGTCAGGAAATTCACAATATCAGCACGGAGTTGGAATTGTGCCTGGTGGTTGGCGATAGGCTCACCCTTTATCCCGTAGGACCTAAACATAAGAGGGGAAATGTGTGTGTTGTACACCTCTGCCACACCCTTCTGGGTAAAATAGACGTGATGATATGTTATGTAAAACATTAATAGATAAAAGTATACTTTCGTCCTATTTTAACACAAAGTATGATAATGTATTGAGTTATTGACAAATCCAACTCAAAAATATAAAATAATTCGCATTGGTATTGTACCTACTGTAAGATCTGCTTAATGGTAAGTTGTTATCAGGCTGACGCGGGGAAAGGTTGTTATCTCAACAAGCAATATTGCTTTTAAAAATATATCTCTTGTTACCTGAGGTTCCAACTGAAAATCAACGTTGCCTAATTTTCTGGCAACAATATGATGAGCTGTGGCCTTTTAGGCACCATCATAGCATAGCAAGTCTGAGACATGAACTCAGTTGCAACTTGCAAATCTATAAAGTCACTGTATTATTGTAATATACTGTATTTATTTTTATTTTTAGTTCCTAATATCGATTTTTATTTTGATTTTAATTTTTAATAATAATTTGATAGTGTTCTAATAAATAATTTTTACTTTTACTACTTTTACTTTATAAGGTGGAAAAAGGGCTAGATGGGTTGCCGGCCCAGCTTGCAATCGTCACCTTTAATGTCTGGCCAGTCCAATCCTGGTTGTTATAAGAATAATTACTTTCAAGTTACCTAACCATGTAACAACTTTAAAAATTCTACTTACAGGGTTGTTGATCTGTCGATGCCTGTCCAGAGATCCTTGACTCTGGGTAGGTTGTATGATCATGCTGGTAGGACGAGCCGTGTACGTGGCAGCTTCGTCACTACCGCCCTCTTTCGGCGGACCGAAGAGTCGCTCTTGAGCGCTTGGACGACTTCCTTGCTGTTAAAGAAAATATTTTATATAATACAAGATGTCACAAGACTAAAAGTACCTTCTAGGATATTCAAAACAGGCGAGAACATTTTTCGAAATTAGACAACGGGTCTAAATCGCGTAATTATTATAAAGGTAAATAAATACCTATGCTCGACAATTTGGACACATTGAAATTTTTTTTGTGTGTAGTAGTGGATAATAGATATAGAAGCTAGCAACATTCTAGAGGTTTGGACGATATGAATGACTTACATTAGGGTTATGCCGGAGTGAGTGTCCGGGATGTCTTCCAGGCGGCGGTCCTGGCAATAGCACGCCTCCTGCCGGACGTTGTACTGAACCCCGGGGAGGTAGCTCTGGCACTACAAAAAAATAATATAAAAATATATAATGATCAATTAAAATAGAGCGAAAAATTCTAACAACTTGTTTATATAAGTGTATTTTTTAAATGTCTAAATTTGGTATACCTACATATATGAGATGGCAAAACTGGTTAAATCTATTATTTATAAATAATAGATAAAATAGATTTAACCAGTTTAAATCTTAATGATATTGGTAATAATGTAGAGTTAATAGCATAATTTGATTTGATTAGAATTAGAGTGCCGCAGTAGTGTCTATGGCACCGCTTATATTATATAACTTTCTGCGCTTTTCGCTAATGGCTTATAGATGAAAGCTTCTATTCCATTGACAATTTTACTAGGGGAAATGCTTTGAGATCCTACAAAATTAAGAAATGCGTTGTAATAAAGAATACATGATTGAATTGATTTCCACATTTTAATTGTTTATTAAGAGAAAAGAAAAAAAAAACAATTTTCAAATATTTTTATAAGTTTGATAAGAATAGAAAATATAAATTCATATGCAAATGATATTAACCTCTATGAACTAAATTTAAATCATATATTTAAAAGTTAAAAATAGGCAGGATATTAATTGAGATCCTAATTTAATTTAACACAACGATGTACTATATTTAAAGCAAATAATAAATGATTATGATTACGATTATTATCTTAGTGTATCATATCGACCTTAGTGTATCATATTTGGTTAAAAAAGTCAGATAAGCAAGCTACTCACGCCAGTCGTGGTGGCAAGAAAACCGTGTTTCCTATCCGCGTATCCAACGTGCTATTGATAAACTTACCTGTTCCATACAAAGGTGAGTGCGGTGGTGAATGCGTCATGGGGTTGCATTGATACGGAGGAGCTTCGTTGCTGCCCCCCAAATGCTGGCCCTGGTTATGGTTTATGCCATTCGTGGTGCCACCCACGCCGTTCGTGGTGGCTGAGAAACCGTACTTGCTGTCACCGTAACCACCTTGCTGTTGGGGATATTAAAGAGAAAATGAGAATTGATAGACTTAGCAAAATGTACAAAGTGATATAATGAAAATATGGAGATGATGCCGAAAAAAAACATATTATTTGTGTCAATATTTTGCCAAAAATCAATATTTCTTGATTGTCATTAATTTCTATTATGATAAATGATATCGCTGTCTAATTTAAACATAAATCCAGACTAAAAAGGAAACACTTCATTAAATAACTCGAGTCAGTCGAAAATAACTTACTGCAAAATTATTAATAGATTCTGCCAAAACGGGTAGTGAAATAATAAAACATAATTGGATACAAACCGAATAAGGTGGCGGCACAGCGTCGGCCATGTGATTCAAGTCATCATCTCTGTCCATATTATCTTGAGTCGTGGCTATCGACGGGTCTGACGACGACTTGACGAGTCTGGGAGCCGGCGGCGGACTCACTTCCAAGTCACTCTCAGGACTCGAAGCGTACGACAGTCTATTCTCCGTACTCGACGACATTGAGAACAAAAAGTCGTCCGACAACGGCTCTGGCCTCTATTCCCGCCATTTAGAAGAATCCGCCATTTTGTGTTTTCGGCCATTTTGTCGCGACGTCCGGTAGGGTAGGTTATGGAATGGGGTGATAAGACAAGACAAATGAATGATTGCAATAACACATTACAGAAACTAAAAACTGGGTTTAGCGTCTGTAAATGATTAATGGTAACTTGGGTATACACACGGGGATCGATATTCAAATGTTATTTTAATATTTATATTAGTACTTGAATATTACTTCAATTCAATTATAATTATATCTCAATCATCCATTTCAATTATTTCTTTCTTTATGAACATAGAAAAAAAGACAAATACAGATTGTATTTTACTAACTGTGATCTAAATGAGTTTTTTTTATAAATATCTAATTTACTATTTGAATATCGATTTAAAGAAAACAGGTGGTATTTTACACTGGTATTGTGACAATATTTACAAAATAAATCACACTGGTTCAAATCTTAAACTTAAACCATTAAAAAACTAATCCATTCCCAAACAAACATGTATTAGAATACTTACATACGTATTATTAATAATATAAAAAAAAAGTTAAAGTACACAATAAGCAGATAAGCAGCCAATATACAAATAAAAAGCTATAAAATACATAAATGAATACTTGTGCTAAATCTAATGGTAACTCTGTATTTAATTTTGTTAGTCCTTAATCTAATCTAAACGTATCCTAAATGTTGTTCAGAAATTGGTTTACTTAAAACAGGATGGACATCCCTCTCAGCCTCATTTTTGCCCTCTTGTTCAATCTTCTCAATTTCCTCTAACTTTAGAGTAGGGAGAGAAAGATTTCTATACTTATTCAGTGACCGTTCAGAAACAGTCGGCAGCGTTCGTACTTCACTTAACCGCCCAGGATTAACCGTAGGCTTGACTCCACATTTGCAGTTCGGAATCCGACAAGTTTGGCGAAGTGGTTTGTCAAGAGTTTTAAAAATTGGCTTTGGCATCTCTTTCTGAAGCCTGGCCTTCCATTCGGGGACTTCGTTCGTCTTTTTAATGTCGTTATCTGCTGTGAAGAACCAACCTGCTGGTTTGTATTGATCGCTTATTGGCACTACAGAGGACGGTCTGGGTGTGCTTTGAATTGGAGACTTAGCGTTCGTTGTTTCAAGGACACTATAAGGCCTGAACGCTTGAGGTGGGTAAACGTTGCCTTTGGAAAGTATTTGGGTCATATCAGGCGATCCATTCATAGGTGTTCTAAGTTGAGGACTTATTTTCCTTTGGTAGTAATTCTGTCTTTCATCAAACGGGTAGTTTGCTAAGGTATGTCTATTTTTAGCTGGGTAAGTATTGGGCACACTGTAAGCATTGTTAGGCATGCAAGGGGTTAGAGTTTCGGAGTAGTAGTATGGAACTACATGATTTCGGTTAGCGTCATACAAATGATCATGATGTTTAGTGCTCGGGTTAAGGTTCAATGGGGGTAAATTTTGGGGGGAACTGACCGGTCTTTGGGGGGATTGAGGGTATATGTTCAGAGGGTAGGAAATGGGGTAAAAGGCTGGGTAAGGGGACGGAGGTATGGGAAAGTATATGTCCGACACCATTTCAACGTGCTATACCGCCAAGACAGAACAGAAACGAATTGGTTAATATTATGTAGATATGATTTTTAATGTTGATACAACTCTGGGAATGTCCATTTTTTTTAACAAATCTGAACTAAGTTTGTTAATCATAGCAGAATCTGATTGTTTATCCATAGAATCTACAACTTATTTTCCCATAAAGAGACCCATTCGGCCTTGGCATATTAAAAGTTAAAAAAAAACTATATAACAAGTTGTATCCACATCAAATCGCATATTAAATAAAGTACAAAGATACGAGAAACATAAAGAGCACATAAATGCACCACTTTGCTTAACAAGCGACCACCTTGAAGCATGATGCGATACTGCAGTCACGTGTTACATGAATCCCAGTAATACATGAACAATTAAAAAGATTTTGGTACATTAAGAACGCGAGTTGAATGCAAAGATTTTTTTTTAAAATAGCTCTTAAATTCTTAAATCTTACTGTTTGGTCAATAGCATTCAACTCACACAGTTAGTGCTTAAATTAATAAATTCGAAAGTTTAATTGCAAGACAAGGTCCAATTAAAATGTACGAAAAATATTGGCAAATTTAGGGAATTGATATCACCATAATTATTAAACATAAGTTCAATTGTATATCATTATTCTTTGGCACTTTTAGAGACTTTTTGTTAGTCCATTAAGGACAGTCACTTCGGCAACAAAAGTATTCCTTATGGTACTTAACTTCGGTGATTAGCTATCTATCTTTTATCTCAATTCTTAAACACTACTAAACTCAAAATCGCAAATGGAATAAACTTTTAATCGAAAAATAAAACATTCAGTCTCATTTGAATATCGAATCTTGTCTTACAACCAAACCAATCCTTAAGTCTACCCTCTACCCTCCACTCCACCCATCACTATCGTTACCCATAAATCAATACGTATCCTCACCTTGGTCTCAGACACCCAGAGCTGTTGCTGCTGCGTCCTTTGAATCAAGTCGTTGAGTTTGTTGAACCACGTGTTCTGATTGGCTTCGCTGAGGGTGATCGTTTGTGTGAACACGTGACCCCAAACGCGCTCCATGTGCTGGCATTGTTCTAGGAGCTTCTTTGAGGATTTGTGGGCAGACCTGAAGAATTAAACGGGTTTTGTTGTTAATTGAACATTTATTATTATGCTATTGGCTGGCACTGCCCTGCGTTTTAATTGTAAACTTTAATATATTTCAAATATATGCAACCCATGTGCTTTCAGTGTCAGTAGTAGTATCTCCGTTTAAATTACATGTATGAGAAATGGATTGTGGGTCTTCACTGTACAGAAAAGGAGTTATTTATAGTTTCACTGAGGAAAAAGCGGTTATAAAAATGAGTTTGTAAGGCAGTCGAGATTCACGAGCAAAGCGAATGATTCTTATTTAAATCATAAAAAATACTCGCATGTATCTAATATCATATATATATATGAATCACTCGCTAGACTCGTGGATGCTATTGAGCAATCCAATTATTTTTCAAAATTACGAAAAGCTACTTTTTGGAGTGCAGACGAACCTTTCGGGTTGTATAGATGAAAATTATGTTTATTAAACATAGTTACTTACTTTGGCAGTCCAGCTCGAAGCTGTTTGATGATATGTTTGTTGTCGGCCTTAAGGAATATGACGATGGGATAGAACTGCGCGTAGTTGAGTCTGTCCACGGCGTTCGGAGTTATATCCAGTAGTGCGTGCTTGCCTCGCTCCATGATGCTGCGGATGCTGGAAAGCCGGATAATGCCAGTGGACTTCGTTTTTGTGTCTTCGAGGGTGCTGTCCATTTCTGAAAAAAGATATTGGTTATTACTGAAGTCTCAGCCACTACATGTCGCTCTGATTTTGATTCGAAATGGGCGGCACTGATTGGTCGAGAATCAAATTGATGATGAGCCAAAATGTATAGAAATTAACCCTTGGACAGTTCTCCATTGCTTTATTACTTAATTGGTCTATTGCTTAACATTGAGTCTGATACTAAAATAAAAATTCTCAGTATTCTAACGGAGTCTGGCTTTGTGATAGATAGCTATAACATAATGGCATCATGTGTATAAGTATATTTTTGTGTTTTACACCTTTGGTATTCACATGGCAACGGAATAGTCCTATACTTCAACACATTCAAAAGACCTAAGACATATTTTTATTATTTTAATCTTGCTGTTTCATGGCAATTTGTCTTATCTGACAATAAGCCACACTCGGTCTTTAGACATAAATGTATTAATATTTTTGTATTCCTTAGCAAATATAAGCGTGATGGAATGTTATGTCGTAGGTTGTAGGATTTTATAGCCAACTGTTCTCGATTACACGAACTTTAAATCGAATCGCTGTTCTCAGCAAGAGACTTAGCTTATGTCTGATAAATAAGATTGTACTTACTAGGAGAAGAGAACTTGTCAGGACTCTCAGTGAGCAATCGTTCTCTAGCGATGTCCGCCACGGCGCCGAGCACGATGACGGGCCGCACGAAGCCCGGCTGCTTGAGCACCACGCGCTCGTACGCCGGGAACTTGCTTATACTGTCCGAGAGGACCACCTCGTCCCAGTGCTCCTGTGGGAGAGAAAAGAGGACGTTAGAATAAGCGAACACTCTTTAAAGGGTCTTCATATTATTAATTTTTTTTATTGCTTTTAGGAAGGCTTACAGTCTAATAACAAAATGTGAATATAGAAATACATAAATTTGAGAAAAGATTGCTTTTGAATAGTGAAATATTTTTTTTTTATAAAATACTAAGTAGGCACGTGCTTATTCTTAAAAGAAGAGCGCGCAGAAATCATTGAAAAATATGTATGGTAAAAAGATCATCCACTATCAGGGCGCCGATATTTTGTTTGCCTACTGGCGCTTTCAACATTATAATGCTGAAAGACAGTAGGCAGACATATATATACACATATGTAGAGGTATAAGGTATAATATGTATGTAAGGTATGTATTTAACAACCTTGCCCAAACTCTTGCTCCGCCGATGCGTGGACCGTCTCCTTCTAAAGAAGTTGGGTTTAGCGTCATTCCCTGACATTTCCTTCTTCGTAGCATTGAACTGCGCTGTCGCCAATTCTTCAGCACGCGCCTTGTTCGGGATCGTGCCTTTCTGGACTTCTTGGTTTGTACGACCTGAAGAGAATAACACATTGTTATCACACAAAGATTTGTCTCGAGTGAAGATCGAACCCTCAACACAAGCGCACGGGAATTCAGCGAGGTGACCACTTAAACCACTGCGCCGTGCACTCAATCAATACTTAGTAACAGGCTAGCACATTATTATTATGCCTTTTTTATGCTTTGTTAAGTTTTGGCTATTAAGTTTTGGTTATATGCTAGTGTCATGGTTCCATTTTGGATATAGGTCTGCTCCAACGTTATCCATTTCTTCCTGTCTTCCTCTTCCGTCATCCAGTATTCGCTTGTTCTGGTTTTAGGTGTTTAAATTAGGTTTACATAATCATTTTCTTATTGCTTATTTGTATAGCATTTAGCTATGCTTAGCAAATTATAGTAAGAATGTATTCCACTTAAGACAGAAACAAATGGATGAACGTGACATCACGAAATGACGTAACATACAGTTGAGAAATTTAGGGTCCTGGCAAGAGGCGACCGTAGCTGGTTGGTAAAGCGACTGTGTGCAGAAGTTCGCAGGTTCAAATCCTGCCGGTCCCATATCTTTTTCAACTGTATAGAGCACATAATCATGTACAAATACTGACCTATCCTATAGACTTGCCAGGCGCCCACGGTGCCGTTGTGGAGCGTGTCCACCACGTGGAACACGTCTCCGCAGCGGAACGACATCTCTCCGTCAGTCGGCTCCGTGTAGTGGAAATGCGTCTTTATGTGGAATGAATCGCCCGCTGAAACAAACACAGGTTTTAATGTTATTTTCTTTGCACGCAACAGCTTTTAAATCAAGCAAAGTTATTAATTTCTTCAAGAGCTAATTTTGAGTCCGGAATAAGCGAAAGATTTTGGGTTAGAATATTGAGCGTAGTGAGGTATTTAAAAGCACGAGATGTAAAAGCTTTGATCTTGTGTTGCACAAACAACTTTTCACCTCAGCAGTTCGAAATAGTACCTGTAGTTCAAGTTACGCTTAGTTTGGGACTAAATGCCGTGGTGTGAAAATTATGTGACATTAAAAAAAGTTAATAAAAAAAATGAAAAAAAGGCAAACAAAATCGAGTTTTGTTTACTGTAATTCGCAAAGCAATATTGAATTCACTGTTCTCATTCAACAAATAACGATTTTTCGAGCTGCTAAGGTCGCATAGTAAAAAACCCTTGAAAGTAGAGGAGGACAGTGCCCAGCCTAAGCGGCCCAGAAAAATTATAAACGCAAAAGTTAAGCTAAATTCTTGAGGGAATTCGTTTAAAATCCATACTAACACTATCAAATAACTATTACCCGTTCGCTTCGATTCGCTTTGGTAAGGTAGGGAGCCGGGTAGTGTTATAAACAAATAAAAAGTATAATTTCTTACGCATTTGTCCGCTAGCCACGGCATTGTATTCATCAGGGCTGTGTTGCACGATGAGATCGATCCTTTCTTGCAAGCTCAGCAGAAATAACACCGCTTCTTCTCGGGTCACGCCTTTCATTTCCATGTCGTTTACCTGAAACATAACATAACATAATATAACATCACGCCTATATTACCCAGAAGGGCGCGGGTGTACAACACCCACATACAACAATGTATGTTTAGGTCCCATGGGATAGGAGGTGAGCCTATCGCCATCCAACAGGCACAATTCCAACTTCGTGTTGCTATTGTGAATTTCCTGACGGAGAGTTCACAAATAACAATTTGCCCTACCCGGAAATCGAACCCGAAACCTCACGGTGTAAGGCGCTTACGCTAAACACTGGACCATCGAGGCAGTTAAAAAAATAATACAATATTCTAAAGAAAGTCTAGTTTATACTTATTTTTCAAGGTTCTTCGAAACGCTAAATCCAAACAAATTACTTCATTACAGTTTGTTGTTAGAATTGCCTTAAAATAAATCTAGTAACTTATAATATACTTAATTAACAGCTGATACAATTGTTATTATCTATGTTGTAGGTAGTATATATCTCATAATATGTCTTTATTAAGTTTTTGCATGCTACTTCCAAATGGCGAAATGTGTCACTGTACATTATTTATATTATTTGTCACCTTTTAATACCACATTTTATGCAAATAAATGAAATGAATTTAATATTATGATGTGATGGTTAAAATCTAAAATCTAGGCGGTAGTGAAGTTGGTCACAATAAAACGTCGCGCTTGCTTCGATCGACCATGTTCGAGTGCCCGACGAAGAGCAGCATAGCCTTCTAGATATTTGATTTAAACTTATTACAAAAATATACCACTTATTCAAAGTTTCCCGAAGCTAAATAAATAGTTAGCTCTAACTTCAGACCTACCTTGAGTATTTTATCAGCAGGCTGCAACCCTTGCAGCGCAGCAGGGCTGGTGGGCTGTACCCCTGACACGAACACTCCGGAGCGATTGCCGCCGCACAACCGAAGGCCAACCGAACCTTCTTTTTGGAAACTTATCAATCGTGGCTCGCTTCTGTAACAACAAATAAATATAACTTAGCAAAATAGTCTATAAACGAAAACTAATTTATGTCTGCTAGCAACATAATAAAAAGGTGGCAACATAATGAAAAGGTGCCAACATAATGAAAGGTGGCAACATAATGAAAAGGTGGCAACATAAGGAAAAGGTGGCAACATAATGAAAAGGTGGCAGCATAATGAAAAGGTGGCAACATAATGAAAAGGTAGCAAAATAATATCGCTTAAGGATAGTCTCCCGAGCGCCGTTTTTTTATACTAACGTAATATGGTTTTAACTTTAATATTAACAGGTTTTTATCTTTTTTTATAGACAAATCATAGCTAAAACACTTAAATGCATGTTTTTTATGGCAATTTTGACAAAACTGTTTTATTCATTAAATGAGTCGTGAACAAACTGAAATTGTCTGCATTAGATTAAAGGCTTTTTATCGCCGTACCACGAAAGTGGTAGCTTTAAAATGGTAACATGTAAGTAGGGGTGAAAGAACTTACGATGGCTTATTCCTCTGATTGTTAATGCCTTCTTGTTCTTCGTATAATTGTCTTCTACTGCTGTAATAATCTGTAACAATTAAATACAATATTAGTAGGAAAGTACGGTTTATATAAATCACTATATAGTCAAAACTATTTTACGGGTATTTACATGCTTTATTTATAGAAAAATATACATTTTGGATCTTAAATTAAACTAGTCTAATAACTTTATTGAAACTCGGTGCATGAAACGGGTGCATGAAAGGAGCTTCCCCGAGTGACGTACACAACAATTCCCTACGTCCGGCGCACCCTGGGCAATTCGCGAGTTCTCCAAAGCGAATTGGCTAATCCTTTCACTACGATGGCAAGTCAAAATAAAATTTGACTCAGCCATCGACACGACGAAGAAGAAGATCGAAACTTAATAAGTACCTGTCAGAAGGCCTCGTAACCAAAATGCTGACCGCATTACCGCGTTATATTGCGATACTAAGTCGCTGGCCGAAATATAAGCCAATATTTCGAGAACGAGTTGCCTCAGTTAGAAGCGCTGACAACTCTTTGTACAGACTATAAGTGGAACGGCCCCTAATTTTTCGACTGCAAAAGGAGTACGGGTTGACTTTAGATCCTGTTTGGGTACTACTTTCGGTAAAGGTTAAGGCTAGGTTTGCTGGAAGAGAACTCAAGCACTGAGTTAAGCTCGCCTTTTGTATACTCTTACTGTAATATGTTTATTTTCTGTAATCTTTTGTGTACAATAAAGTGTTAAATAAATAAGGTTATATAAGGGATCTCGACGGTTTTGAAGCTAGCCGTAAATGAAATGTCACGGGTCGGTATTGGCATCGCTCGAGTACTAGCCGAATACGAGTAGTCCAGCTTGTCGATTGGTCAAGCCAGAGAGCATGCATTAAACTATAGACTGTACTATAAACTATAAGTTTTACATGTCATAATTCCCACTGCGCGAGCAAAACTGCGCGATCCAAATAAAATTCAGCTCAAAGTTTAGAAATGTATGGGCTTTGACAGCTTTTGCCCAGCCCGGGGAAAAATTTCTATAGAATTGGCAAAGTATAACCGTAAATTCTCTACATGTTACATCTTGACATCTATTATCTCTGGGTCAAGCAGCCATCTACAGGTAACTTCAAATCCGTCAAGATTCCTGATTTTACCTATAATAATAGGTACAGTAGGCCAATGAGTTGGGTATGCAGGGCAAAAACTTCTAAGTCATAGTAAAGACTTACGACACCAGTTATGGATAAGTGAGTTATATATCTAAATAGTGGGTATATTACACTTATTAAATATAAAATACAATCTTGCATATCTATTGCAGTCAGTTTTTACTATGGCGTAGATGTTTTTGCCCTGCATACCCAACTCATTGGCCGACTGTACATACATAATTTTGCGATATAAGGTCTTGGCTAGGATTATACTTGGAGGGAGTCGTCCATGGAGTTTAGTAGATAGTGAACTGTGTGTCTTTTTTAAATAGGTACGTAAACCTTTTCTGATAGAAAAAAATGTATGGCAATTTAATTTCTACCTTCATTCCTAGGAGGTGGCGGCCGTGGTGGTTGGTCAGGCGTTTCGTGTGACATCGGGCCCCGTCGTCCTTCCCCGCCTCGCACGGGCGCCGCGACGTACAGATTCTGTCCACTACTCGAATATCCCGGTGTTGCTTCTGCTGGGCCGTATACGTTGTGAGGAGTTGCTTCTGTAATTTAATAAATAATAAATTAATATCAAACAAAATTTACACGCCATCTAGTATTATACTAAACAGAGCTGAATAGAAATATCCTAACCATGTCAAACCTCCACGTTCATGGACATAAAGGGTTGGTCTTGATGGGAAATCGATCCCGCCACCTCGGCAAAGCAAGCAGTGTAAATAATATGCTATTTATATTTATCAATAAGATTTAGTGACGAGCAGTCGGCAATGTAGGTACAGTTAAGTGGAACAAACCTCTCCTCCTACCAGCACTGAGTCCCGTGCCCTATGTGGGATGCCATCATGTTATCAGTTATACATGGTTTGTCATAAAAATACATTCGATGTCTCGACAGACCATCCAGCCACAATCCATGATATCATACATAAATGCCATACAAAAAGTACTTTTATTGTCAAGAAGCCATCTGCAGCTAACTTCAAAAACGTCAAGATCCCTGATTTTACCTATAATAGGTGCATACATAATTTCGCTTTAGCCAGGATTTTACTTGGGATGAGTCGTCCACAGGGGTTATTAGATACAATGCAGGGTTTGTCAAAAAGAAATCATTCGATGTCCCGACTGACATCATCATTTAGAAAAAAACCATGATATCATACATAATTACCATGGAAAAAAGTACTTTTATTGTCATGTAAATGAGATAATAATTGGCACATTAGAGCCGGAAACGGGCAAGTTTTAAACAAGCAGGATCACTTAAGCAAGGTCGTTGTTTAAATGATTTTACATAACTTAAGCACGGATATTATATAATTTGCATAAATCTTGAATATTTACGCAAATAAGTTTACTTATCTCAACTAATATTTAATGGAAATTAAGATATATTGACCGTAAAATAGTCTTATCTACTTACTTTGTTTACGGAGATTAGAAATAATTTGGACTGCCGTAAAATTTGAAATAGAAATAAACACCAAAACGAATCGTCATATGCTTAGAAATTTATCTGTTTCAAGAAACGTTTAAATTAAGACATTAAATTATGTCGCGATTCTTAAAATATACAGAAAATGTCTTCGCAAACATGTTCAATAGTTGCTAATACAATTGAGAAGCGTGCTAGAAAACTATTTGCATCACCAAGTCAGCGACGACCGGGTGGCGGCATGGGTAGTGTACCTGCCTGAGACGCCAAGGTCGCGGGTTCGATTCCCGCTTAAGACAAATCTTAGTGTGCATGAACATGGGGGTTTGTCTTTGTCTGTGCGTTTCTATGTATAATAAGTATGTATTTACAAAACAAAGTATATATGTATTAGTATCAGTTATTAGCTCTGCTTAGTTTGGGACTAGATGGCTTGTGTGTAAGTTGTGAGATATTTATTATATTTATTTATTTATGAAGACTATTGATTTAACCAATGCGCAATCAGACGATTCATAATAAAGTTACTATTTCACATGAAGAATATTCCATTCTCCAAATATAACATACATGCCAGTACTTACCTAAACTATTATAATTATTCTGGTAATTCCCATTCGTGACCGTCTCTTCCCTAATCAGTTCTCTCGTTATAACCAGGTTAAGTCGGTCCTTGCAGGATTCCACCAGCTTCCTGGCTTCTTTGAGGGTCATGGCGTCCGTGACAGGCGAGTTGTTGATCCGAGTGATCACATCTCCTTCGCAGAGACCCTGGCCGGCCTGGTTGAGCTGCTCCCGGGCACGCATTGTTAGTTCCTTCACGTAGAGCTTGCAGCCTAGGACTATGCCAAAGTCTGGAAAGGTAAATAAGGGTTTATAATTTTGATATTAATTTCGTTAGCGTAATAACCACAGATATAGATCAACATAGATAACGCAAGAATCACGATTTGTATTGAAACCAAGCGTGCCGACTTTTTAATACCTTTTGTGACGTCACAGCCGAAATTTAGTGACGGGAAATCCAAACCGATTCAAAGACACCGATGCCGCCGATGCCAATCCGCCCAGTACGTTCAACTGGAGTCGTCCGCTATGATTTTCTCTGACAAAAGACGCGCGTGGACTGAAGTTAGAGGCGACCAACCTCGACGCTTGGTCGGGGTTGAGACACGCGAAGTACATGCATCTGCGTTATCTATGTAGATCTATATCTGTGGTAATAACTAAGCGATCTTCAGGCATTGCATAATTTATGCCGAACCTTTCAAAAAACCGTTTAGTCATGTCACCCGAGACAAGACAAGAACAAGACACAGAGTTTGGCTATAATTAGCATATTCTCTAAGGTTTGCTCTGAAAATTAATCTTGTCATGATCTTCCCAATCAAATTGAAGCAATACCTGTCAGAAGGCTGGCATTGTAAATCTGGTTTAACACAACCACTAGTATGACAGAAACCCACACACCTACATAGGACGATATCTATGACGATTTATTATACTGATCTTTTCGAAAGGCCTGACTCAGAAATGAACCGTCTTTCTACAGATAAAATGATGAAAATACAAACCTTCTTTCTTCCCATTCCTGGTCAACGATAGTTTAATGGTGGTGGGTGCGGTGGGGGGTGGCGCTGGCGCTCTCCGCCGCACCACGAGCGACACGGTGGCGCCACTGTCGCGCAGGACCTGCACCGCGCGTGCGTATTCCACATTTTCTAGAGGGACGCCATTCACGGATACTATTCTGTCGTTTACTCTGGAAGAAAAACATTGAGGGTAAATATTAGTGTTATAGGATGAAGAATGCTCAAAACGTGTTTTTATAAACGAGATCAAGAAAATTCCCTCGTACCATTTCAAGTTTAACTTTACAGCAAATATTGTATGCTAATAGTGTATGCTTTTGCCGGTATGTTGGTCAGATTTAAATCCGCTGATCCTAAAATGAGCTTCACATAATATTTTATTAGTTACCAATTACCAACCGCCAAATAGACCACTATGTCTGCACGTGTGGTGTAGTGGTTTAAGCGATCGCCTAGCCGCTCTCCACTGCACTGGTGTTGTGGGTTCGATCCCCACATGGGACAAATCTTTGTGTAATTCGCAAATATTTGTTCTGAGACTGGGTGTGCTTGAGTGAGTGAATGTGTGTATTTGGCCTTGTCATTGGGACCATTGAATAGTGTAATTGCTTCTGGCGTTCTATCTAATGTAAAAAATTCTAATTAATCTTTATCTTTATAAAACTTAGCTTAGCATAATTACAAATGAAAAATGCGATAAGATCCTTATTTTAACCTGGGCACGTAAATATTTTACTTTTACTCTATGACCAGGGTATGAGCCTCTTCATGTCATACTATCTAAGTAGTCTGTATGAGAACTAAAAGTCATTAAAACTTAATACTATTGCCAAATAAAATTAATTGGATAACTATTCAAGCTAAATTTCGGATACTAAACAAACTAATCTTCTTCGTAATTAGTCGTTTAAACGATCAGCTATTAAATCCCTTGATATCTGGTTTAAAGTTGGTTGAAACTATAATCTCTAAAGATGATTAAACTCCACTTAATTGGAAAACCGCGAGTTTCACCGGTATTTTAGTCCGGAGGATAAAGTATACAGAGATGCAAGCGAAAGCTAATTAGCAGTAAAAGTATAGCCTTTTTTGCCACAAGAAAGGAAATGAATGTCGGTGCAGCGAATAAAAAGTGCAAACGGCTACACTTCAAGATATACATTTATATTCAACGACCGGATGGCGGAGTGGGTAAAGTACCTGCCTGCGACGCCGAGGTCGCGGGTTCGCTTTGTGTGCATAAACATGGCGGTTTGTCTTAGTCTGGGTGTTTCTGTGTGTAATAAGTATGTATTTACAAAAGAAAAGTATGTATGTATTAGTATCAGTTATTCTAGTACCCATAGTACAAGCTCTGCTTAGTTTGGGACTAGATGGCGTTGTGTGTAAGTTGTGTGGTATTTATTTATTTATAGTATACGATTGTCTCGTATTGCTCTTACTTTTACATCGAACAAACAGAATCATGCAGAAATCATTACATAGAACTGAAAATATTAAATGTTATTTATTAGATTTCTTTGAAACTGGCGAACAAAGAAAGGTTAGAGAAAATCGCAGAAAAGACCTGTCTTATATTGTATATCCCAAGTTAAATGACGTACAGCACACTTTTAGCGTTCAAGCTGTAACAATTTTTAATAAATTACCAGTTACTATGAAAAGCACAGATATATAGATCATGAAAAGCATATAATAGTGTTAATATATTTAAAGCAACACAACAAGAGTTTGAAAACGATAAGTCTAATGAATGAAAATTTAGTTTTAAGTGTACGATATTGTATTGGTGCGACATCGGTATTTTGTGTAAAAATTGCTATTTTATTTTTGACTATCATAATATAATTTTATCAATATATTGTTATTATTTTTATTTATTGGTGTGACTTATTATGTAATGTAGAGAATTTCGCCCTTTTTGTATTATTATTTAATTGTAATTAAAAAAAAATCATATATTTATTTAAATAAAGTGTTTTAGAATGTAAGTATAGATAATAATTCAATATTCCACACAAATGTATTTTGTACTGAATATATGACTTATGAGTTATGACTGGAAATGTATATTTTGATGTTTAACCGGTAAAAAGACAGTAAACGCTGACTTTCTCTTAGGTATTTGTTCTCAGGCCGGAAGGAAGTCGAAGGCGTTGAGTAAGCTTCTACTTAAAATCCGTACTTAAAATAAATAACATTATGCTATCTCGTTGGCATAGTGGTTAGCATATGCGCCTCTCACCGCGAGGACTCTGGTTCGATTCCCGGGTTGGGCAAGTTATTTGTGGACTTTCCGTCAGGTAATTCTTAATAGCTGGGAGTTGGAATATTGCCCGGTGTATGACGATAGGCTTATCCTCTATCCCATGGAACCTAAACATAACAGGTGAAATGTGGGTGTTGTACACCTCTGCCACACCCTTCTGGGTAATATAACCTTATGTTATGTTTATGTTATCATGCTACCATATACCTCTAACTCGCAAAAGCGTGCATTTACACATTATGATAATGATCTGCCAAGGATTGTAATTTCCTGCATTTGCAATTGCAACCTTTAAAGAATGAATACTTACTGCAGTTTGTCCTCAGCAGGCCCTCCCCTCAGTACATCAGACACGGCAATGGAAGGGTCTCCACTGGCGAAGTGTGGGTTATCCCTGCCGCCAGACACCGCGATGCCGAAGCCGTAGCCAGGCACTCGGTTCAGACGCACTCGGTGGGTCTCCCAGCCTGCACTGCGTTCTGCCGTCTGAAAAGAAGATAGGAATTGTGTTAGTCATAATCTCCAGTTCACGCTACACTGACCGTGTCCGGATTCGCGGATTTCGCCGACTGCGAATCAAATAAATGTTTCCTCTGTTTAAATAAATAAATATCTCATAACTTACACACAACGCCATCTAGTCCCAAACTAAGCAGAGCTTGTAATATGGGTACTAGAATAACTGATACTAATACATTTTATATTATATACTTTTCTTTTGTAAATACATTCATATGATACATAGAAACACCCAGACTAAGACAAACCCCCATGTTCATGAGCACAAAGATTTGTCTTAAGCGGGAATCGAACCCGCGACCTCGGCGTCGCAGGCGGGTACACTACCCACTCCGCCACCCGGTCGTCATGTTTTCATTATATGTATGTATAATATTCATTTATAATAATATGTATGTATTTAATATATGTATAAATAGTGATTTTATGTACATATTTGTTTTAAGTATACCTATGTATGTTAATATAATATATATTAAATTTGTAGGTAAATGTACCTATTAAATTTGTTAATTTATGTAAATATTAGTTATAGTGAACCTTCTACCGCATCTCTTACACCTTGAACTGCCCCATATCAGTATAACTATCTATTTGTCCATCCAAAGGTTGCCTGTAAGATATTGCTTTTTAGCGAAGAGGCCGCCCATTGTATAAATGTCTTAATGTTAAATTGTGTTCTATAATGTGTCTTATTTTTTGGTGTGCAATAAAGTGTATTCTATCTATCTATCTATCTAATAATAAAAAATCAAGAAGTGAGGGTAGACGTAGAATCATCGCCCTCGCAAACGGAGACGGCGCGCCGCTAGAACCAGTCCGCTTGAGACCACGGCCAGAGTAATCTGACTGCCGAAACGTCAAGCCTCAAAGGTAAATAATGCATGATCGCGTTAATTCCCGTTAGATTTTACTTAATCATGCAACGCGTAAGTTTAAAAGTAAATTGTTGTAGTGTTTATATTAAACAAGCGACCCGCCCCGGCTTCGCACGGGTACAATGCTGATACTAAATACACTACAGAAAAACTGTGAACGTTGTATATAAAAACACAGCGGCCCGCTCCGGATTCGCACGGGTATATAATATATAGCCTATGTCACTCACTGAAAATATGATTAAAATCGATCCAGTAGTTTGATTTATTCATTACTGCCCGTGGCCTGCACGCGTTAAATTTGGAGTAAAACAATTCCCCCTTTCTCTATACCATGAAGATTTCCTGCTATCTTTGGAATATACACAACATTTTTACTTATTTACTTTTTACATTTCTCAGCTCTATATCTATCCCGAAGCTGACTGAGTCGAGCCTAACGCACTACTGACGATTCTCTGTCCCTCTGAACAGGCTCGCTCCCGCCGCCCCGACCGGCCGATACCGCCGCCGCAAACGCTACGTCCCGCAATTTTTAAATCTGTAATATCTTCGAAAATATTCATTTAAATAACATGCTGTAAAGGGCAGTTTTGATCTAAATGAAATGCACAACGTATCTAATGTGTTTAATTGGATAAGGAATGATACTGTATCGTTTAAAATAGCTTGGTAAATATCACATATTTTTTTTGTAATATGTGATACATAAAAACCTTCCTCTTGAATCACTCTATCTATTGGAAAAAACCGCATCAAAATCCGTTGCGTAGTTTTAAAGATTTAAGCGCACATAGGGACAGAAAAGGCGACTTTGTGTACTATGTAGTGATGATAGTGATGATGAGTAGTGATAGTGCTGATCTAGCAGAAATCAAGACAATACAGAGCAGTCTTTACTGAAGTTAAAAGTTTAAGTTCAAACGTAAATTCTCATTCATCTGCCTCGATGGCCTAGTGTTTAGCGTATGCGCCTCTCACCGCGAGGTCTGGTGTTCGATACCCGGGTCGGGCTTCTTTTATAGTCAGAATCGTGCCCAGTGGATGGCGATAGGCTCACCCCCTATCCAATGGGACCTAAACATAACAGGTGAAATGTGGGTGTTGTTGACGTGATGTTATGCGTAAATTCTCATTCCAAAGTTTAATTTTGACTAGATAGAGAATTCCACCTATTTCTTCGAGGAATTTCGCTAACTTAATTGCTGGTCTAACAAAGATTCTTCCAACGTGGATGAGAAGGATCTACCCACAGATATAGATCTACATAGATAACGCAAGTATCACGATTTGTATTGAAACCAAGCGTGCCGACTTTTTAATACCTATTGTGACGTCACAGCCGAAATTTAGTGACGGGAAATCCAAACCAATAGGCATGATGACTAATTTTTATTTTTGTATGTAATTGAAACACCTCTTGATATAAGAAACATCATTACAAGAATTACTTTGACCTAACATAAACTTCCTGAGATAATACAATTTCAAATTCACATTAATAATAGACTCGCCCAAACGCTCCAAACAAAAGGCTACTCAAGCGTGACGTCACGCTAGAGTATTTTGTATGTGAAGTTATGAATTTTGTTTGATAGCTATACGAAATATTGCGTTTATAAAAATGGTTTTATTAAAAATATTGCTATAAATTGTGTGGGTAATTTAATGATAAAAAAAAAATCGAATAATTTCGTATTTTAAAAATGAACTCGTCCATGAACTTTGAATGATCATAAAATGAGTTAGATTTATAGTATGTAACAAAAAATTATTTCAATTGGTTTATGTTTACCTATAGTTTGATAAAGCTATCCTATATTTTACTATCTATAGATCAGTCACCATGCCTATTCAAAGACACCGATGCCGCCGATGCCCATCCGCCCAGTACGATTCAAACGATTCAACTGGAGCCGTCCGCTATGATTTTCTCTAACAAAAGACGCGCGTGGACTGAAGTTAGCGGCGACCAACCTTGACGCTTGGTCGGGGTTCGGACACGCGAAGTACATGCATTTGCGTTATCTATGTAGATCTATATCTGTGGATCTACCGAAACTCTCTATAGTTATAGTTGTTATTATATTCAGGCTTTTCAATATCACGATCACGATTTCTATACGGTTTTGTGTTGATAAAATATAGATAATACACCTGCGATCCATCAATACTTATCTATCTACATATTAAAACACCACGGTAGCCATCGATAAAAACCACTCGATTTATCAGATTTGGCAATCGATCGGTTCCGTACGATAGTACAATAACCTAGTGCAAATCAATCTTATTATACGAGTTTGTACACGCAAAGGATATTTATCGACGAATTATACGCCTGGATACAAGTGGGCCTTTCACACTTTCTACAGAATGTCAACGGTGACGGATATACCGGTAGAAAGATCGAATACATATGAGCAGGAGTTTGGCTATCATTAGAAAACAGTGGCGGATTTACCAGCAGGTTGAGTAGGCTGGAGCCTAGGGCGGCAAATTTGGGGTCCGATATTTTTTTTTTTTACTGTATACAGGGTGGATGCGACATAGCGACATTTATTGAAACCACAGCTTCTATACATGGCCAGTATGCATTTCCACCGGATAAAAAATTCTCTGGCGAAAAAAAAAATCCACGTCTTCCGAACGAATTGCACGATCGCAATGTTCAAATTGTTCGGAAAACGTGATTTTTTTTTTTTCGCCAGAGATTTTTAAAGCATAGAGCGTAAAAATAATCTAGGACTTGACAATTGAAGAGGATTTAAAAAATTGTAAATCCGCCTTGTACTCTTATGAAGCACCTTCTCCAGTAAGCATGTCGGTACTCGCACCACGGACGCCTTGAAGTTTACGGTGCGGCGCGACTCCAACAGCTGCATTCTCAGCGCATAATTTACCCAGAAGGATGTGGTACAACACCCACACTTCACCAGTTATGTGTAGGTCCCATGGGGTAGGCCGTGAGCCTATCGCCATCCACCGGGCACAACTCCAACTCCGTGCTGCTATTGTGAATTGCCACACGGAAAGGTCACAAATGACACTTTGCTCGACCCGGGACTCGGACCCGAGACCTCGTGGTAAGAGGCGCATATGCTAACCACTAATCCATCGAGGTACCATACTGGTTCTCAACCACGCCCTGTGTATAATCAAAATGACTTCTCACCCTACCCGACAAATTGCACAATTTAGCAATAATTTACGTCCATCAGAATTATAGTCAACACGATCTGAGACTAAGTTAACATTTAGATTTATCTAATTACAGTTATCCTTAACCTGGGCTTGGGCAGAGATGAATAAACTTGTTTATTAATAACTTGAATAAGTAGTAGTGTCACAGAATAATAAGTAAGTACAAGTGTGGTGTTAAGACCGTATTTAAAATAACTTAACGGATATGAGCTAAAGTGGACTTTACTGCAGTTTTGTGAATTTTGATGACTTCAATGTTCAGCGGAAACATCTGATAATTCGAGTTTAGAATGAAACGCCTTTTTAATCTTTTCATCAAGAATGAACGGGAAAAGTGGACGCTCTATGGTAAGATACGTCAGTCCATCATAAAATACGAAAAATAAACCTTCTAAAAGAGCATAAGAACCAAAAGGACGTCAGTTTCAGAACTTAAACTACCAAATATTACTAACCGTTTAGGGTGTTACAGTAAGGTACCTATATATTATTATAGTAAGGTCTTTCTTCAAAACCAGGTGGTTGTTTACTTGTTATGCTTCAAATCCCATTGCATAAGCCACTTATGACTACTTAAAACAAGCCTATACTTAATCCTATACACGTGGAACAGCTAGCAACAGCAGCATGCAATAACTATCTGCATGCTGCACATTCCTCAATGACGCATGCGTGCACTTATCGCATGGCGCACTGCAATAAAAATTCCTCAACGCATTTCTCGTACTTCTTAATTGTTCAGAAACTATTGCTATTCTTAATTAACGCGATTATGCACTATTTATCTTTTTTATACTGGCCGTGATCGATGATCCAAAAAAACATTTTACATAAAATCACGCCTATATTATTTCCCATTTCACCTGTTATGTTTTACGTCCCATCGGATACGAGGTGAACCTATCGCCATCCACCGGGCACAATTATAACTCAGTGTTGCTATTGTGAATTTCCAGACGAAAAGTTCACAAACAACACTTTGCCAAACCTATAATCGAACAAGAATCCTCGCGGTGAGAGGCAAATACGCTAACCAATTAACCATCGAACCAATAAAATGATAATGCAAGTCTGGTAACATTGTATTATATTATATGATCCATCAAATACTAACTTACAGCAGCGGTTCCATCGATCAAATGTTCTTAAAAGTAGCCTCTAAGTTAATAATAATTGTGTGAAAAATGTTATCGAAATTCAACACATCCTCACCAACTTTCATGTGAGATATATCAATAATATCATAGTACGATGGTCGATGGTATTGCAAATTCAGGTTGAGAAACAAAACCATTTAAAATCGCGTACGAGTCAAATACTTTAGTTCTCATACATAAATTCTTCGGTTAAATCGTCTCTAACTAAGCTAATCAAATTTTATGTGTAACAAATTGTAAATCGCAAATAAATTTTAAAATTCTTTACGTCTCCTTTGTAAATATGTTTTCTACGTATAAAATTCTAATTATGCCTGGCACTTAACCTATCTTCCTGTAGGTCTTCGCTCTTTACCCTCTTATAGCAGGAACACAAAATTTCATTATAGCCAGACCAGGAACTGCAAGCTATAAGTATGCACGTGTGGTGTAGTGGTTAAAGCGGTCGCCTCGCCGCTCTCCACAACACTGGTGTTATGGGTTCGATCCCCACATGGGACAAATCTTTGAGTGATTCGCAAAGATTTGTTCTGAAGACTGGGTGTGCTTGTGTGTGTGAATGTGTGTATTTGGCCTTGTCATTGGGACCATTGGATAGCGTATTTGCTTCTGGCGTTTTATCTAATGTAAAAAAACTATATATTTTTTTATTTAATTAGTTAACATGATATTGTTGCAATGATTTGGCATGGCATTATCGTCATCTCAATCCAAAAAGTTCCTGATTAGGGATAACAAACTGTTTCGTGTTTCCGTCTCCTTTATAAAACCGATTTTTTTTTAAATCCTGTCCTACCGGTGAAACACAATACATTGCAATTAAACGCGTTGTTTACTGCCCAAAATTTAAGTCACGGTCAGCTACATTTCATACAATACATAATCTGCTGATGACCGTATACGGCTCTATTAATACACGTTCGTTCGCTGTGGGCGTAGAATAAAAAAAAAAAAAAAAAAAATACAATTTAAGTGTCTGTTTTTAATGTCAAAAAAACAATGTATTTCGAGTTCATATACATAGTTATTTGCACGATACCTATGCTTAAAATACAGATTTTAATTTTTTTTTGTTTGTCTGTTTGTATCGGCTAATCTTCAAAACGGCTAGACCAATTTTAAAAAATTGTATATGCAGGAAACTGACTACAAGGCGCATAACATAGACTACTTTTAATTGGTGTATCTTTGTTTGTTTGTTAGCGATAATCTCGGGAAGTAATTATTGCATATTAATAATTATTTTTGTGTTTGATAGTCTAATTAACCATTGAGGTTTTTTGATATTTAACATTACGCTAAATTTTATGGAAGCGGGGCAGAAACGTTTAACGTGGGTCAAGGCGCGGGAGCAGCTACTACTTTATATGACGGATTCCATGCGACGAAGTCGCTGACAAAAGCTAGTACTGTATAGCTTCATGCATTTATATACCGTACATAGCTTAATAGATGAGCCTTGACATGCCCGAGCTTATCACAAGAACCAAAGAACCGACTGGCATGCAAAATTCAATTGATATCTGCTAGTAAAATAGAGCTATAATTTAGCATTTTGTTGTCGTATAGGTTAGCGGTAGCCTGCAATGGCCATATCTTTGACCTATTTTATTATGGGCAAAGGGCAAAAGTACGGCGTCTTTAATATTACAGTTAGTTGGTTTATTTTATTTGGTATTACCAAAGAAGTACATTCATGTCTAAAAAGGAAACCACGAATAGACGAGTAGAATATCAAATTGTCCTGTTAGATTTGTATCTACGACTGACCGGAAATCCCTTGGGAACCGGGCACCGACAGTATATTATAGATAAAATGTATCAGGTATTGATTAAATCTAAATCTCAAATCTATAGAACGTCTAACAATGTTATTAAGTTAAGTTAAAATAGAAGGACCTTTAATATCTGTTCCTGAACAGTGGCCCATCGCCCTCATAGCATCATATAATAGAAGCAAAGGAAATATAAAAAATAATGTTGTGTGTAAGGGCTTTAAATCAAAACATCTTAAAGTATGGGTGTATGAACGTTCATCGACTATAGAAAACGGCCGGTGTAAACCGTTGCCGAAACGTATAGCCAAAAGGTAAATAATATGCATAATTCGCGTAATTCCCGTTTAAAATAACTATAATGTAAAATAGAATAGGAGAATTTTATTTATTTTTATTTTAATGAATATGAAAGTAAAAAAATAAATAAACTAAGCTAAAGTAAATAACTAAGAGACCGCTGCCAGTCGGCAACGTTCCTAAAATGCTGGCAGCATTGCCACGTTGTATGGCAATGCTTAACTTTGGCCGAAATAAATACTAGCTTTCTGAGAACGTGTGGCCTCAAACAGGCGAGTCTAAATCTGTATAGGAGTAAAGGAGACGCAAAGGCCGTATCGCTGGTCACGAAAATCACAAACATAATTTCTCAAACAAATATCAGTTTCCACGTCGATATAGCTCCGTAAAACGTGTTATTCTCTACTGCCGTATCGAAGTTTTGACAACAATGTCCATTGTGAACTTATCAATCTGCGTTTGTTTGTCGTTGTTCTGTAAACAGGCACAGATGTTGCGATGTAGACAGATGGTTACCGATCAACCTATACATGTCCAGTATACGCTAGTCTCGCATAGCACGAGAAGCCTTTACAACGCGAGACCATCTAACGAGACACACGAGACTATCAAATGCCGCTGCACCTCTTTTGCGACTGCGAGCCACTGATCCAAAGACGAAGCATCATTCTGGGACGCCATATCTTGGATCCGGATGATGTCAAGTCACTCCCGATCGGCCGACTGCTCCAGTTTATGGAGGCTATTGGCCTAAAGGAGAGTCTATAATAAGGCTACAATCACAATAGACCCACGGAGGTCGACGTGAACACCTAAAGCCTCGTCCCAACAATAATAATAATAATAATAGGTCGGTAGCCGTGTGTACACAATGGAGTTTGAGTCGACACGATTCCACAAATAGAGCTAAGGTTTAACCATCTGATTGCATAAATCATAATATTATTGTAATTTGTAATCTAACAATATTTCACACAGGTAATCGTCCTTTCTAGATCAATGGCTAAAAGTATACGTATAACGATAGGTTTTACAAAAAGATATCATCTTACTAACACATATATAGTCTGACTTAAAGATTCCCTTAAGAAAATCGAGGGTTATTTTTATGGCACACTACTTCATACCTCGTGAGTCTTCTAAGCCGTGTTCCTGTCTTTCAGATGAGCCACACTACACAGCGACCTTCATCTAGCGTCCACATGATTTCACTTTAAATTGCACAGTAGGACTTGAAAATCTAATAAAAGCGTATCTACTTAAGTTTCGAAAGGCAAATCTCTGCGTTCGTAATTCACATGGAATCACCATCACGACCCCACTTAGCTAAACGGAAATAAATCTAACCCATTGAGCTTAAGGTAATTTATACCGAGTGGGTTTTACGACGTCTATCTTGTGTACTATGCTGATATTGAATACTCCTGAGAAACTTTTGGAAGCGTACATATTAATTGATAATAAGTTATCATTTTATCATAAAGTTGGCTACTGCAGCCATCTAAGGGCACACGAAATGGCTAATCACACAGTCTACTATATGCAGTACACCGTAGCCGAAATCGCCATGGGATATATAATCTAGTTAATTAATTTATTACCGCTTTACCTTACGCTGCCGTGAAACTCTTTAATTGGCTTAAGACATATTGTAAATGAAATCGAGGCTGATTGCATTCTATTAGGTATAAACAAAGTGTGTAACATGTAATAAAGCTGTTGAGTTTCTTTAATAAATAAATACAATAAATAAAAGTAATACCACCTATGTAATCATGTTTAGGGCAGATGAATGATATCTATTTCTTTTAATTTTGAGACAAATTAATCATTAGAAGCTACGTAGTAAGGCAGTGGCTTAAATAGTGAACGTGCGTGAAAATTGTTGACACGTTATGACACCATTCACGAAGTTATGTGGTATGAAGTAGATGGAATACGGACTACTTTGTCACGGCCTGTGCTCAGTAGGTCAATAAACCTTGCCCTATAAAACAATATACGTAAATGGAATAATCTCAAGTTCCCACGCGGTCACAGAACACTCCCTACACAAAGGTTCACAACTTCACTCTCGACTCGGCCACAAATCTAATGAGTAGTTTCGCTTTTAGTATTAACTCTATTAATATGCATCATTGTGTGGGAGCATGACTGCTTCAACTTGTTAGAGTTGTTTTATAGATGGGAACAAAGAAAATTAGGAAGTTTTTTTGTGATTGATGGGTATGAACAAATATCTTAGGCGTCCCCCACTGCCCCCACATAAGGCGTGCACGGACATAACGCTTGTGGGCGCGCTGGCTGCACACACGTTACACACACGGCGTCGGGAGTTGCTGCCGTGTGACGTATGTGCAACTAGCGCGCCCACACGACTGACGATACGTCGGTCGTACTATTTTACTTGACCTAAACTAGAAATCATCAATACGCAGAAACTACGACCAAATCACTAGGAAAGTAGTAGTAGTAACGTACATAATACAAATTACTACCAAAATATGTTTTGTTTTCTATTAGATTTTGCAATAAAGATGGACCAAAAGCTTAAAATAGACAGCGTTACTTTATTATTAATAAAATTAGCATTGAGGCGGCCGTGGCGCAATGGATAAGGCATCGTTCTTACAATCGAGAGGTCGTGGATTCGAATCCTGGCCATAACAAAACGGACCTGAACTTCCTTCTAACACAAGCGAATTAAGCTTAGCTGGAGAGGGTTAACAAAAATACAAGTAATTTGTATTTTAAAATTTTGTAAGCTTTTCACATATCACTTTCAATGTTATTAATAAGAATAACATTATAGGTATTTTTATCTTAAAACATTTTTCCTTCTAACACCGTTTGATCATCAACATGCAATCATCGGCCACATAAAAATAATATGAAAATAGATATGTAGAGCAGATAAGAACCTTGCAAAGCAAAATTTTCTTTAAGATGTTATCATTTCACACTCACCACGGACAATTAAATGTACTAAAAGCATTGCTTATCTTATCAGAGATATTCATACGTAGCTATTATAAGTTATAATAGCTAATTATAACAATAGTCGGTATCTAAATAATTTAGAACGCACGCCACATGTCGTTATTATTCGCTTAACAATAAAAGAAATAAAATATGTAAATATTGTATTGGTAACAGCCTTGCTCCTACGCAAGTCTAACCAACTGCGAAGTATTTAGTATGGTAGTGAAGAACAAAGGCAGTTAAACCGTAAAGTGTACACTTCATTTGTTTTGCTAGGTGTACTTTACAATAAGTAGGTGGAAACATCTCCATATCCTCCATGGTAATGCAAGAGGTCTATGTACTCTCAAGTCTCAAGGTAGGACAAATGAAATATTTGGCCGTCGAAAAGATCTATTTAGAAGATGATTTTAATGCTTCCGTTGGGACTCCAGCGTACTTCATGAGTGGAAGAGTTGCTAAAACACTTTTCCATTATTCTATCAACCAACAAACAAAAGCGGAAAAATCCCGAGTTTTTTATCGTTTTCTAAAAAATAACATTGTATAAAAGAGATTTTTGCATTCTCGCTTAATAGCTTAGCACCGGCCCAGTCATTAGAAGTGCGTTTAAAAATCATTAGTGTTGTATATAATTAATCTAGATTTTAGAAAGAAAGAAAGAAAGAAATAATTTTTATTTTCTTACATAACTAACATATATACAGCAAAAACAGGTAAGTAATAAACAAAAATGTAAGAAAACAGTGGCGGTTGCTCAGCTTTAATGCTGTGGAGTCTTGCATTTCTGCAAAACTTTCACAGCGCTGATTTTCAGCAACCACCACGGTTGACGGCACGAACAGAAAACAGGTACAGAAACATATAAAGAGACAGTGACGTGAAATTAAATTATGCTAAGTTCGAGGAAAAACACAAAAATATACACAAAAAATAATAGGTACATTATACAAGAGAATAATATATAATAAATAATAAATCATAAATTATTATATAATTTTCAAGTTTTTAATTCAGATCTAGTTCTCTAATGCTATTAGAATTCCGTAACCAGTATTATCTAGTCTGTATCTATCGACATTGACTTTGATAATGGCATGAGATGATGACATATAAAACAATATCGATATCAAACTGCAATTGAAAGCCAGTTTTTAATCGGCCACTAATTACGAGTTGGTGTCTCATTGACCGAGAAGTATTCTCCACAAAAACTAGCATACACGTCCACGATGCTGAATGAAACTGGAGGTTTGACATACCCGTTTGTCCAAGGGCATAAGGGAATGGGAAACGGATGGACAAGAAGTCACACGGCGGACATGTTGCAACATGTTCAACCCTGTTGAAGCCTGTTCAAATAATTTAAATAGGACCGGTCTGTTACGGCTAATTAATTTTATAGCTATCATGCCACTATTGCTGTTGGTTCGGATCATCGCTCTTATTAGCTTATTATTAGGGATAATCATTGTTAAGGATATATACCAGAAAACTACTAAATTAGCCCACTCACTAATTAAGTCACAAAAAATAGGGCAGTAGGTTAGGTCCTTAAGTTTAATCTTTTAAATACTTAATTTATTAATTTATTGTGGTACAAGAAATAAACATATTACCTTTGTAATAGACAATGTTATTTAACAAAAATAAAATTATACTTTCTAAGCTTTTTTAGCGAGTTTTCTTCGCTAGTGGATTAATAGTCCTTAAGTTTAATATTTTTATTACTTTATGTATTTATTTATTGTGGTACAAGAAACATACATATTATAGGCAATGTTATCCATGAAAATAAAATTGAACTTTCTCTAGCTTCTCTAGCAAGTTTTCTTTGCTAGTGGGAATGCACAGGTTTGAGTGTACCACAGATTACATGCTGTTAGCAAGTGTAGGATACGGTTGTGTACTGTGTTATTACATTATTGGGTGTGTAACTTTACATTATATTATTTGAAAGACAATATTTCACAGGCTATCTGAAATAATTAACGCGTAGTAGCACGAATATAACCGTTTGGTATTTAAAATATGCTAAACCCGAACCATAGCTGTAGCAATTGTTGTAGTACTTGCAATGCCTTATATAGAAAAGGTCCTGCTTCGAAATATGTGAATTATCGTTTTCTCCGTAATTCTGATTCAATATGTCTTGATTGTATTGAAGTTAGCTGCAGATGGATGCTTGACCAATCGACGAGCACCGTACTCGTAGCGTGGCTAATACCGACACATGATATTTTATTTAACTTGTCGTGGTCAAGAAATCGTATCCGTTAACGAAGTAAAATTTTTAGGCATAACTCTCGACAAACACTGCAACTGGAAAGCCCAAGTAAAAATAATTTGCAAAAGAGTTAATCGCTTTGTGTATGCTCTTAAAAAAATTAGGAAAATGGCAGGTGAAAAAACTGCTTTGATTGCATACCACGGATATGTTGCAGCCATATTAAGATATGGTCTACTATTATGGGGCAATTCGACGCATATTAGTAAGGTATTTATATCTCAAAAGAAATGCGTTAGGGCTATATGTGGCGCAGCCCCATTAGACACGTGCAGACCACTATTCAAGAAAATGAAACTACTAACCTTAGCATCAATGTACATTTACGAAATTTGTTTGTTTGTTAAAAAACACTCCCACATTTTTACAGAAACCAACCATAACAAAAAATATAATTTAAGGGATCCAAGAAAGCTACAAGTCCACATGATGTCGACAACGCTACATAAAAGGAACAGTAGTAGCATGTGTATACAAATATACAATAAAATACCAAAATCTATAAGAGAACTACCTTTTACGAAATTTATACATACATTAAAAAAATGGTTAATAGAAAAGTGTTTTTATTCAGTCGCTGAATTCTTTTCACACGAAGATAAATAATAATTATTGTTTTATTTTATAAGGTGTAAATAATAATAAGATATGTAAAATGTTTCTAGTTTGTAATTTAATTTTTTATATTGTGTGTAAGTACCTACATGACATGTGTTAAATAATATGATAGTTAAATAATTAAAAAAAAAAATATGAAAAAGTGTGTTAATTTGTAAGTAGGTATGATTTTATAATAATAATATAATAACTTAAAAAATAATGTCTATAGGTTAAGTATATTTTAAAATATTTTTGCATACCGTCCTTACGGTGAGACATGCTGTACTCTAGACTAACTTAACACCCTGTATATACCATGTTTTAAGCAAATAAATATTTCTATTTCTATTTCTATTTCTATTTCTATTTCTATTTCTTTACGGCTAACTTCAAAACCGTCAAGATCCCTGATTTTACCTATTACTTCTATTATATTAACAGATTCAGGTTGATACCCGGTGAACGCGTTGATTTCTTTTATACGGCAAAAAATTTAAAAGAAGAGCGTTTAAAATTTTTGCCTGAAAATTTTTTGCTTCATAAGTTAAGCTGCAAAATGTATAACTAACCATCAACTTTACTTACTGAGCAACAGGTTAGATAAGGTGACTGACTTAGTAATTTAGATTCTTGGAAACGAATAATGCTATAAAAATAAGTCAATTTAATAAGCAGAATCACAATTAAAACGAAAGATCAAATTGTAATAACAATGTCGATTTCCCAATATGGAGAGTTATTTATTTATTTATACAAGAAACGACAGTAAATAAAGACGAGACATCATGTCCCAAAATGTTGCCCATTTTTGGTTAATGTTATACAATGGTTGGGCAACTGTAGGTCAAAGTGTGTTACCGCCTTAGGACCTAACACCCACGCACTACACACCTAAACAAGTGTTATGTAATATTATTATATCCAATTGGCATAAGTATCTCTATTTTAGAAGAAAAAGGTGGACTTAGGTGGAAAACGGATTTCCGTCATTGCTTTTGGTATTTTGCAACACATTAACAAACTGGAAGCATTTCTAAAGAATTCGAGACACTTATACTTTCTATGATAAGTATGTGACACTGCAAATCTTGTACCTTACTACGAATATTAAATAAATAACAACTCCGCCATTACAAAAATATTGTAATTCTGTTATTTAAAAACCTCCTGCAGGACAGGCCTAGCCTAGTGCAGGAGATTTTTGGCCATTGCCTTTACATTTTTTATTTTATTTCTGTAAAAAAAAAATCATTTGTTAAATTAGCATAAGTTCCAAATGTAAAGAATGTGTTAATTTAAATGGTACTGAATAAATATTTTATTTTTATTTTTATAAAGAAGTCTTATTATATTATTTGTGGTACACAGAATAACAAGAGCAAATGTTTTGGATAAGATTTTAGTAGCCTATGCGGAACTTTTTTGACAGATGATATGTCAAATTTGTAATGTAATTAATAGAACTAACTAGTTAAAACCATATCAGGAACTGGGGAAATAGCTAGGGACTTGGTCTTGGGCCATCGCCGATTTTAAAGATATTATTAAACTTAAATTCATATGTTTTTAATATTTGGTGATTATGACATCACCTGTCAACATCAAAATCGCGGTTTTATTCATAAATCGAACAGAAAAAAAAACATTTGACATTAGGACGCTAGTGAAGGAGAGATTCCATTTATGAGTCACACAATGAACCGGAACTCGATATGAGTCAGGTTAGAGTGTAGCTTACAGCTTAGCATTATTGCAACAAATTGCAGTCCATTTCACGCTCTTTAATGACCCCTGTTTACACAGTAGATACTGTTGGGTATTTCATTATAGACTGTAGTCTAACAAGCAATTATAACTGGCAGTTAGGCGTGTTTGAAACTGTGTTATTTGGTTTGGGAATTTTTCAATTAACAATGGGTAATTGTGGTTTCGAAAAGTTAACCTAATTATTATAGACGACAGAAGGAAATGCTTGAAAGAAGATATTATTATGACACGTATAGTATGGAAAGCCTTGTGTAGAACATAAGTAAAGAAAAGAAAACCTGAGCGACGGCAATCGATAAGAACACAGTCAAATATTAAACACACAAATTCATAATAAAATATAGGCGAGCAGAGAAGGTGGCAACCTCGAAAGACTGCTGGGAACTGAGAAGATTGCAGGGAAAAAACCCAGATGCCATAGCCCAGAGTGACCTCTTTATCCTCGAGACCACGGAACATACGGCTCAAGACACATGTGGCGGTCTTTTACACGTGAAATTGTCCAGAAAAGAGGTCACGACCCTAAAAACTGAGTAAACACAACTCCAGCTCTTCACAGAAATCTATTAAGCACTGATTGATAAAAACCGCTATGACACAAAGACATGTCATGCTTTTCTGTCCCAGTCCCATTGTTCACTCATAGACACGCGAGATGACAGATATTTCTTTTTATACCCAGTATTACCCAGTTATTGTCACCGTGTGACGTTGACATTGACTGCGTACTGCACAGATAGATTCTGTTATTGAAAGTAGGGCTTCGCTTTTCCGTGGCGTTTCTTAAAGGTTACAACTTGCTGGCTTCATTCTGCCCTTCATAATGAGGTTATCTAAAAGGATTAGGTACATTATGATCATTCTATTCATGGAACTAGATAAATAAAACAATTGATTGTGCAATTTAAAAGTATAGAAATCAGACATTTAATGGACCCACAACATTTCACCTGTCTTTATCTTCGGTTCCTAACCTAATAAAGAACGATAAGGATAGTTTGTGTTAATCAAATAACCCCTTTTCTGGGAAACGGCTTTGTTTAAGAACCAAAAATGCTAATCTGAAACGTATAAAAGTGTACAAAGTGTGAAAACTCTCAATCGCCTTTTAAAATTCACATTCACACACCTGCATATCTTTAATTTGTACACTAGATTATTACATAACATAGTAAATACACAAAAGATATGATCTGTTTTTTAACACCTAACTTTCTCTGGTACCTTCTCCGTTGAATAATTCATTAACATCGTAATGACAAATTAAGAATGCAAGTGACAATCATTAGACGAACAATTACGCGTGTCACAATATGTAGGTATTATTCAAAGCATATGCCAACGCATATGCATAGCATACGTCATGCTTCAATGTTGCATTATTAAAGCTAATGCTAAGAGTTTGAACTGATTTAATCCATGTTAATTAATTGAATGAGATCAGACAATAGCATGAGTTTTGCATAATATTGATAATAAGAGCTAGTCATAATTATTATGTTCCTACACATGCCAGCCGGGCAGGCATACAGACGCGAAATAGATTTTGTCGCGTTTTTGACATGTTTCCCCATATTAAAATTAGTAAATTTGCAGAACATCGAATAATTGTGAACTAACAAAGTGCAATTTTAATTACCGAAAGCGTAAATGTCGCAAACATTATCTGTTAGAAAAGTCCCGAATAGCCTTAACAAGAACTTTGCGGTAATAAGTTTTTCCATCAAAAAACGTTTATGGAATTCTTTTTGTAATATTATACGTATAGATTCGCCCGGATCATTAACTATGAGACAAGAACAGACTGGCCCTTTATTGTACAGGATTAAAACCTACAATTTTATTTTGACTATATTATTTGGTTAAATGCTGATGAAAACACTGAAAAAAAAAAGATAAATGTAGAGCAAGTCATGACAAAGGGACGTTTTCCGGCCTCGCCCTATGGAAAATAGCTTGAGTATAGATTTGTGTCACGTACGACAAATAAAAGATATAACTACTCTGAGTAATATCGTAAATAATATGAATGTAATAATAAGAATATCAATAAAATTATAACGATGGCGTCAACGCAAAGAAATTGTTAGCAAAATAGATTTACTAAAATTGACAGGTAATATTCTTAAAGACTAGATACGCAGGTTAATACGTAAAAAAGCGTAGGGTTATTATGTAATTAAATAGCTTCAACGTAAGTTATCATCATACGAATCTTGTGAACATAGCAATTTCACTCACCCACACGCACCGTAATTGCCTGCAAGTGGAGCTTATCTACGGCGCGGCGGCGTTTAAATTGTTTTAACATAATCAGAACTATTACGCTCTGTATTTTAATTATAACATTACGTAGTTCAATTCTAATATTATAATATTTTTTTTCACCACACCAGCACGAAAAAGATCGTTTGCTTGCCAGAATTCAGTGAGTAAAAACCGTTTTTACTCACTAGTGAGGCAAAGTGATTCAAATTTCGAAACACAAAATCCTTCCAATGAATAGGCGCTGGAAAAAAACAAACAGCCACTACGTAGGTTAGTAATAAACATTGACATCAATTTTATTAAATAATTACATACGATACGTTTTAATTATTTTAAATTATATAGATAAATACGCGCTTATTTAGTATTTTAATGGTTTTATTTTCGTGATTGACCATTAAATTAATTAAAATCAGGTACTTAATATTAGACTCTAAATAAATGTTACGGAACGAATTTCCGAACGCACGATTTTAAAAAAAAAGTCTGTGTCTGTGTCAGTCATCGCGGGCAACTATAAATTCTTTTCAGTTTATGTTTAATTGTTACTTGGAACTTTTTAACAAAAAAAAATAGTGAATCCAGTGATAAAGAACTTTGTGGAACTCCAAAAGTGTAGCGACAACTTGTTTCTAACACAGAAGTTTGCTTTTTTACCAGAAAAATCACGTGAAAAGTACACGTGAGTAGTTTTTGAAAGCGTACGACATATTTAATTAGTGGCGACTTACAAAAGGCCTCAAAAGGCATTCTGAATTGGTATTACTGTCGTATTTCATGGAATTATTCTAGGTTAAGCAATCGATTACAAGTTAATTTAAATCTTAATATTTTCTCACTGGAAGAGGTGAAAAGTTTTGTATGGAACGCGTAAGAAAAATTTAATTTCCAGTTCGTGACCTCTTAAAATCTTTCGCTTGCGAAGTAGTCTTTATTAGAATCACTCGCTACGCTCGTGATTCAATTTCAGACTACTTCGCAAGCTCAAGATTTAAAATTGGCACTCACAACAGAAATATAAACTTTTTCTCACTTGTACCATAAATAACTATTTTTAAGAAAACGACTCTCAATACAAAATAAATATCTTCTGTGTAGCGGGGGTGTTCACAAACAAACATTTCACAGACACAAATCACACCCAAAGTCAGGACAAATCTATGCGGATCACTCAAAGATTAGTCCCATGTGGTTTAATTACAAGTTTAATTACATATCTTAATCAAGAGTCTGCTTGTTTCAAAACCTCATCCGTTAAATAAACTCCTACCTGCAACTTTTCAAATCCAAAGTTATCCAATTTCATCGTGAAGCAATTAATATCACACACACTCATAAGTCACTGCTCAAATTCATCACTTCACTACCTCACTAAACTAAATTAACAACACTATACAAAAAACAATAATTAAAAAGTAAAAAAAAACAACGAAGAAGCCAAGAGCTTTTGAATTTAGAATTGAAATATAACGAAGGTTGTATTGTAAGCGTCCGCCGATCACGCCGTCTCGCGCCATATGAGATTACAGAACAACCTCTCTGAACTCAGAAGGCTCTGAATGGTTTACATCACCAAATTAAAATGAACTCTATGCGTGTTAATTATGTTAACTAGCTCTAGTTTCTTTACTCGGTCGGGTAAACATTAGTGCAGTTGGGAAAAGGTGTACTGCTATGCAAATTGAGGATTTGTTTACATACAAGTTAGTACGGTAGGCATCTCTAGATGGAACGGCAATGAAAGTATTGACCAAACAAAAAGAGGTTCTAGTATAGAGTGGGTAGTATGTTTACGGAGTTTTCTTGACCAACCAGCTTTTCCAACGAAACGATTATGGTGATTAAGTAGTTTATTATGATGATGTAATAGATAAAGTAGAGCGGGGGCCTTAACTACCATTATAATAACACCTGCGATTGAACATATGGGCCTATGGAAATTAAATAAATTAAAAAAATATTAGATAGTATTTATAGCTACTATAAATAAAAATAGCCTTTTTATTACTCTGATTTAACAATAATATTTTTGATTACATAAAATTTTGTTTCTTCAATATGTCATCCTCCAGATTCTTTCAGTCTTCCTCCCTGTCTCTTTTCTTCTTTATAGCAATTACGGGACTATAAGTTGTTAATAGAAATTATGGATAGCGATAAAATTATACCTGTTAAAGAAACAGCCAATTCCAGATATTACCATTTTTTTTAAAATCTTATTTAAAGAGCTTTTTCGCTAATGCAAATGTGACACTCTGTAACAAAAATCATAAATCTAGCTTAAATTAATATTATTTAATTGATCTATGTTTAAGGGCGAATTTAAACATACTAATTACATGGTGTATGTTTTCTGAAAATGGATCAGATAGATCAGTGGTTCCCAATTAGTGGTACGCGTACCCCCAGGGGTACGCGAGATTGCATCAAGGGGTACGCGCAGCAAACTAAAATCCATAAAAAACAATAATTCAATATACCTACATTGACAAATAAAGAATCTCTATTTCTCTTTATCTCTCCCCCCCATCCCCTTCCCGACCTCAGATCGCCCGTAAATTATTTTTCCTTTCATTTTTATAATATTCTCCTTCTTTTCTAATGGGTTTCATCCTACTATTATTTTTTTTGGTTTTAAAAATTATCGAGCCTGGTCTATAAAGGGGTACGCAAGTTGGAGGTCTTTCTTAAAGTGGTACGTAGAAAAAACTAATTGGGAACCACTGAGATAGATCAATATAATGTGCTATATTTCCATTTTATTAACAACATGTTTTAAGTCTGACTGCCTCGTTGTTCTAGTGGTTAGCATAAAAGTTGATAAAAGCTACCTCTCACCATGAAGGGCACGAAGTCTCGGGTGCGTTGCCCGTGTTGTACAAAAGAGTTATTTGAAATTGTTTCATCAAAAAATGACAGGACGGAGTAAGAATTGTGCCCGGTGAATGGCGATAGGCAATAAAAGGTGAAGTGTGGGTGTTATATACATCTGCCACACCCGTATAATGTAAGCGTGAGATGTTATGTTAAACTTTAATTCAAGTTAGTGTAGTCTTTTTTTCATTTTTTTTTATTTATTTATTTATTCGGGATAACAACAGTCGTTTACAAATGTATTACATAGCTAACATTACTAAACAATAACCAATTATAGCAATCCACTATGTGTTACAAAGTATAACGAACAGACTTATATTAAGAGAAAAAGCATTGTAATATTTAATGCAGAATTTTACCGGTACCGTTACAACATAATTGTTTTAGCAGCTGTTTGCTGTCAAATGTAATGACCTATTTAATATTCTACTACTACTAGTAACCTTTAACAAGGCACTTTCATTGCCTATTTAACGTATTTAGTAATACAACATTGTTATGGGCTTTTTATAGATATCTCTTGGAATTTAATTTATTACAAAATTGTTTGAAAATATTTCGCGCATTAATTAAACGCGCTTTGTTTGTCAAATGATATAGAAGATGAGCGAAATAAAATGAGCTTTGTTTGTCAAATGATATAGAAGATGAGGAATAATAGGGATGGGCACGAAATTTTTAAAAGGTGCATAAAAAATTAAGAAAAAAAATTGGAGGAAAAGACTTGTAGCATTTTGAATGTTGAAATTTCTAGGCAGTTTAGCTGTTTATCATCACGTTAAACCTCTTTAGCCTTTAGCAGCAGGTACGCTCATAGGGGGTGGATCAGGCATCATTTAACCACGATAAGACGTTGGAAGGTATTTAGTTTAATAGGTAGGTAGGTGTGTAAAGTAAGACAAATTAATTGTTGACACAGTTGAGTCCGCAGACACGGATTCGTACCACATACACAGTATAAATATGTACAAACAGTACGGAAACTGCCTACAAACGTGCGAAACGGCACGCACACATAAACATGTACACCGACGAGACCCCTAAGCGATTGTCGCGGGTGCTTTCAGTAGCGAGTGCCGCTTAGGGGTCTCGTCGGTGTGCATGTTTATGTGTGCGTGCCGTTTCGCACGTTTGTAGACAGTTTCCGTACTGTTTGTACATATTTATACTGTGCCACATACCCGATGCCGGCGCTCCGAACGACCTCAACAAACGGTATTATGATGCCCCCTCTCTCGGTACTGATAACATGCGTGGAATGATAAATAGCTACAACAATCACTTAAGTGTGTAGTGAACTGTGGTGCTTTCATTTCCTACGGTAACTTATTTAGGTATACCTATTTATTTATTTATCCAACGATTTTGTAGTCCACCTGAATGAAGATTAAAAAAAAGTCGTAGAACTGTAACGTTACTACCGAGGGACAACGATATTAATATGCTTCAGACAAGAATAGTGTCATACCAGCTCCCTGCTGTTTAGTAGTAAGTTAGCGTTATAGTGTTATTTTATTTTATTTTATTGGAAGTCCAACAGCAGGTTATATAATTTTATGATACTTAATAATATGTACCATATAGCTAATTACAGGTCTTCGCTGATAAACAATTGAATACAATAATAAATTCGTTCGTTAATAAAACCTCTACCATCTTTTAATTTTTTCTTTCTCTACCGCCTTTAAAACATTTCATTTAACTAGCAAACATTGTATTTATTACCTTAAAATCTTCTTAGTAGGTACAGTGGGCCAAGCAATTAGGTATGCAGGGCAAAAACTTCTATGCCATAGTGAAAACTGACTGCAATAGATATGCATGAGTGAATTACATAATATGTAATACGTGTTATATACCCACTATTTAGATATGAAACTCACTTATCCATAACTGGTGTATTAAGTCTTTACTATGACTTAGAAGTTTTTGCACTGCATTGCATACCTAACTCGTTGGCCCACGTATGTACAACAAAAACTAAGACCCTGACTGAGGTGGTAGTGAGAAGTAGAACCTTCGTAAGAGAACTCTCGAAAGCACCACGATCTGGTGCCTGAGTATATTCTCGTTTGATGGTGAAACCTACAATGCCTTGCTTGATAGATGTCCATGGCCTGTTGTTTTTACCATTGACCACCGCTTATCAACAAAACAAGCTCTTTGGATTAAAAAATCCGGCTGCCTATCATATATAGTTTATTTGAGCTTCTGGGCGGAGTTAGGCTGGCTATGTTAGCCAGGACTCTCCACGCACAATGGACCAAATGAGAGTCTAAGTGCGGAAAAATGAGTCCACTTTCCATTCCATTCCATTAGTTCGCGAATTTCACGATAGGACCAACACAAATACACTTTGTATTTCACAAAGCTCTCGAGTTCACAGCAAACAGTAGGTATGCGGCCACATCATTATTCACCGGCGCTGCGATGCCTACCAATACTGCAAAAACTACAAATGTCACATACAAACCTATGTGACCTTTAAGTCAATTGGACAAGGTGCATTATCGAACAAAAAACAGAAACGTGGAACGCTGCAGCAGTTTTGTTAACACAGAAACAATGGACATTCTATCCACACCGCAGACATTGACACTATCAGGGAATTTTCGGTTTATTTAGCTCTTATCACGCTTCGATAAAGTTCAAAGTCGACAAGCAAAGTTTTAGTTATCCTAGACTTGATATTAATACCCACTTATGATGCGACGCAGCGCCTATCAACAATGTATTATTGAATTTCAAGTACAGACATTTGCTTAACGTATATGAGTATATTAGATACCCAAATATGGGTGTTGGTATGCTGTACCCACCTACATGACAATGCTGTGGAATAATCAAGCAAGGTTTTTTTTCTGAACTACATGCATATTACATATCTATACTATTATTCAATACCAAGTTACTATCTAGTTTAATTGAACTTATCTATATAAGGATGTAGTTATGTCCAATTCATGTGATAGTAGAGTATTTTGTGAACAAGCCCGAAGGCGGCCCTAATGCCTTCTATCAGGCAGTGTTGTCTGTACTACTATTCTGGGCTGACCAGAGATTACCTTAAATTATATCAGTCCTCATTTACATGAAACATAATGCAACATTTCTTATGACAAATGTTATCATGCTCTGTTGAACATACCACAAAGTCAATGAGGCACCATGTTTTTATACTAGTAAATCTTTTATGGTTCACTTATTTTATGAGGCTATTGAAGATTCAATGGCCTTTTAAAATCCGAATAATTTGAGAATATTACTGTGATGACATGATTTTAATCTTCACATGGCTTCAATGATAGATTGATAAAACTTTATTTGCATACCATTACAAACTAAAGACAACTATTGAAAGACAATAATAATATGCAAGGGCAGATCGCTTGACACAATTTCAGCCAGGAAACCTTGAAAATCAAAAATTGGGCTAAGGGCGGGTGGGTGATAATTACAGTCATGTTTTGTGAATTACTTTGTCATCCAACATATAACAGAGAAGTAAATTAATTAGCCTCTGCTAGCAATGTAGCAAAGTTATAACACTTAAAAATTACTAATTTGTACTTGCTTAGGATGGTAGGGTGGAGATAAAATGAAAAGAAATATAAAGTAAGAAAAAACCTTTAATTGAATAAAAGAATAAGTGAATAAAACTGGCACTATTTAACAATAACTGCTAAGAATATCCAGTTATTGTGGATAAATTAGTGCCTTTGAAACTTAATACTTCATCAGGACTTGTTTTTAACTTTTCTATCAGTATGTGCTTGTTAAATCTAATTTCATTCACATATTCCTGTTTAATTATTCTCATCTTATCTAAAACTTGGTTACGATATGTATCTTCTATATTAGGATCATGTAAAAGGTCTCCTAATTCTTGCAAACTATCCGGTAATACTATTTCTGTATCCTGATATTCAACGGCAACATTTTTGATTTTTGGAGATATCTCAACTGGAAAGCTCATGATATCTTTGACACAAATGTGTTTTTCTGATGTTGTGTCTATGATTGTTTGCCCACCATCATCATCAAACACTATTTTCTGCCGATTTTTGCACTGACATTCATTTCCTGATGTTTCAGAGTTGAGTTTCTGTTTCTTACTCGTAGAACTACATCCCATTTCATTGTCTAAATCCAAAAGGTGACCATACTTGGTTTCAATCTTGTTCATTACCTCTTTACATCTTAAATATACAGTTTTTAATTCATTCAGATCGTTGGGGTCTATTTCAGTGCCACAATTGGGAGTAAAAACACTATCACTGGATGTTGTGGGCACTTCTTCTGATTTCTTCCGCTTTCGATCACACTTCGGTTTTTTCTTTGAAGTTTCTTCATGTTTAGAGATTTGTGGTGATTTCTCCTTACAATTCGTAGAAGGAATAATATTTTGTGTCGTATTAACGAGTTCTCTCACATGATTTTTAACAATAACATAAGATTTCCGTTCGGAAAGTAGCTTGCGTGTAATTGCAACTTCCATGGGGTTATCGTCATCTTCGTGCACAACCATCATAAAGTAATCTTTAATACAATAAATAACTTGTTAAATCGTATTATTTCCAAGATTTAATCATAATTTTATAACAAAAACACGTGTATCGTAATTCCCACGGAACGCCTCGATGAAATATAAATGACACTGACAGTTTTAGAGACGCGATCACGCGACACGGCGCCGCCATTTTGAGTTTCGATTACGCATTGAACGCGTTCTACAAGGCCATAATCGACTAAAATGTTAACGATTACGCTATCTCGTCTCTTATGAAACTTGACGCTTACAAAATATCTGGGATATGCAGAGCTGAATTAATTTAACAGGGATTAACGTATTTTATTACAAAAAATGTATTATAGCAAAATAGACGAAAAAAATATTCAAGTATTTAAGGATTCGAAAATTTCATCAACAATATAGATCTCTGTGAGAAACAGAAAGCAGCTCAGATAAAATACCTAGGTATTTCATCTGAGGAAAGCAGTAACTTTTAAGTTAGGATAAAGGTCTAATAACGAATCTACTGATTGTTTTAATTATCTGTGCAATCAATTTATCAACCAATTCCATTCTCAATAAATTCATTTGGTTGTGCAGCTTAAATGAAATGAAAAATTCGTTTAAACTATCTAGAGTGAAATAAGACAAGAAATTATTCAAAATGGACCTTGACATAGATTTATAGAGTAATAAAATGCTAAAGTATAAATGTAAAAATATTTTTATTGATTTTCAACACCTTTATTTTTCCTCTTTTTTTTCTTTTTAGGCGCATAATCTTCAGAGGCATGTTCTTCAACAACTTCAACAATTTTATTCTTCGTTTTAGATTTTTTTACTGGTTCTTCAGGTTCTATTACAATCTCATCTGCAGCAATACAATTCTTCTGCTTTTTCTTTTTAGATTTTTTTACTTTTTCTGTATTTTCTGCTAAAATTTCACTAGATTCCATGGTTTCAGGTACACTTTCAGGAGAGTTTTCAATAATAGGTGATTCTGAATCTTTGTTTTTCTTCTTCTTTTTCTTACTTTTCTTTACAGTTTCAACATTAACATCTTCCATAACTGTGTTTTCCTTCTCAATTTTATTCTCTGTATTAGTATTATAAAAAGAAAAATTTTGGAAGCCTGAATTTTGATTATTTTCAGGTTCATCATTATCATTACCAGTTCCAGAAAAGCCTTTAAAAGCACAATCAGCTTCATCAACATTGTTAGTGGTATTTTCATTTAGGCTAACATTATTCTTAGACTTAATAGTGGCTAATTTGTTTTTAAAATAATCCACCATGCTGCCTTTGTCTGTGAACACTGTTTCTGTTGTTTTCATTTCTTCAAGATCAGCTTGTTCTTGCTTTTCTTCAGCTTTTAGGGACTTTTTACCAAATATATTGGCTAAATCCTTTTCACTGTAGCGAGTAAGATCTTTTCCCCGTGTAAACTTGTGATAGTGCACTCGAGCTTTGCTTTTCTTTGATTTCACTTCTAGAGACACTCCACTATGTAGTTTTTCATCATTATTATCACCTGAAAAAACAAAAGTTGAAATATAAGACTTTTTAAATGATCTTCTATTTAAACAGTATATTATTACAACTATACTGAATGATATATTTGCTACATTAATAACTGGCAGGTATGTGTATTTGCTTTTTACTTATACGATTTTTTTATTGCAAATAAGAGCATGCAAAAGAAAACAAAAGACGACTGATTTAGATAATTAACAAGGGTGTTATGCCTTGCTTTTTAGCATTGTACTTACCATTGGACAAATTCGCTAGTAACGAATTAAAATCATCTTCATGCTTAGTCCACTGGTCATTCCTGTCCTCAAAGCCTAGACCATTGTCATCGTTCTTGTATTTGGCCACAACATGCTCCACAATTCCATTTTCTTTAGCACCTAACCCCTTGCCCTCACTCCAACCCATTTTCTCCAACATTCGCTGACCGAACTTGTTCGAATCATTGCTCCACGCATTATTTTTAGCTCTTAGATTAATAACTTTTTGTTTACGACGGGGGGCTGCTAACATAGCCATTATTACGGCAAAATATCAAAACATTGCTCAATAACCACGTGAAACGTGTTGTCAAAAAGACAAAATGGACGGCGGAACGTCACTACATGCGGGTAACGAAGTTGTACGCGATTGGTTGAATACGATACGATGATACGATGTGAAGTTCGTTCGATTCACTGCGACATCATCGCGTTCCGTTTCACTTTATGTATTACATTTTGAGCATAGCAGCCGCAAGTTACAGAAACAGAGAAGGATAGATAAATTAAGAGATGGGTGAACAACTGGAACGCTCACGTGTGTTGATGCTGTGTTTGCCGAGATATTTTTTACAGTTACAATAGGTTCGATTCCCGCACGCCTAACTACGAATAATAATGGTATAATACAACAATGTTTGTTGCTTTTTAATGACCTTATGCATACAACATACAAGGTGTATTATAGATGTGCATAAATGGATTGCATATAAACAAATTTATTGCATAGTAACAAGTAAGCCTTATCAATAGTCTATCCACCCACACACGCCCACCATTTTAAAGCACGTACTACGTAGTAAATCAATTGAATTATGTTTTACACCGGTTTTACACGTTCACCGAGATGTATAATAAATTGAACTCGATAATTTATTGGAATTGCTAGATAAACATATTAGTAAGTTGTTTAGTCAAGAGACAAGTTACTGGCACATGAGGCATAACAGTCCTCAGATGAAGCGACGCAATTTCAACCTGAACTTACTATCAGATGGACTTCACGTCCGTTCGTTACATACCTACTTTGTATAAAGAAAAAAAAGCATAACACATCAAGCTCAGAGTACATAATATAATCAGTATTCAGTATTCAGTCTTTATTGCACTCCATAATGTTACAAAGATCTTAAATATAGGTAAGTACAGCATCAATTATGGACCCTGACGGGCACGGCAAAAAGTAGGAGAGAGGAAGAGCTTTTTGTATTAAATAATTAGGTAAAATTTATAATAGTATAATATCAATTGTTTTATGTATAGGCGGTCTGGTAATAATCATTATTATATTTATTGTTGCATAAGGCATTTATATCTCATTTAAAAATTCATTAATATGGTAATAGCGTTTCTCCAATAGAAAATCTTTTTAACCGACTTCTAAAAAAGGAGGAGGTTCTCAATTCGATTCGTATATATTTATGTTACTTTTTTTTTTTTTTTTATGTTTGTTCACGGATATCTCCGTCGTTTATGAACTGATTTTGATGATTCTTTTTTTGTTGGACAGGAGATGATTCCAAAGGGGTCCCATTGTCAGCATGTCGTGATCTGATGATGGGATCTTAGAGAAATCGAGGGCAACCCTCAAATTTTATAGGCACATGTTATGTTTTTAGTGTGTTTTTCAAAGCTACACCAGTATTTACGTATTTTTATGTGGATGAGCTGATGATGGAAGGTCAACTCCTCAATGGTTAGGAGATAAAGGATAATTCTTTCACTACTGTACACATATTTAGACTGCTAGTTATGATGTCAAGTGAGCTGTTGGAACGGAGATTTTTCAAAGGTGGTCCCATTGTCAGCATGTCATGATCTGATGATGGGATCCCAGAGAAATTGGGGGCAACCCTCATATTTTATTAATCGAGGCTACACAAGGATTTACGCTTGGTCGCAATAATTTTATGTGGTTGAGCTGATGATGGAAGGTCAACTCCTCAATAGTTAGGAGTTAAAGGATAATTCTTTCACTACTGTACGCATATTAATTCCTACCGCTAGTTATTGTGTCAAATGAGCTGATGATGGAAGGTCGTGACCCTCAATAGTCAGGAGAAAGGATTAAATTCTTGTTTATTATTAATAAGTTTTCCGTTTTAAGTAACCGTCGTCTCCTCATTCGAGAAACATTCTTGCTCGGTCTACCCATCACTTAAAATCGTAAAATAAAATAATTTTTAACAAAAAAAAAAACCGACTTCAAAAAGTAGGTAAACTAAAAAGCAAAAAATAAATTTACTTCGCACAAAATAATACGTTTTTTCATTTAGTTAAATAGAAATTATTAAATAATTATTTTATAATTCTGAAGTCGGTGCCAAGTAAACAATTAATAACTCTGTATAGATAATATCAATCGTTCTAACAACTTTTTTCTGACTGAATATTAGTTATATTTCTGTGGTAAGTACTAATACTGGGCGACCGCGCACTGTAATTTGATATTGTGGAAAGGTTGTTTTTACTTGGCACCGACTTCAGAATTATAAAATAATTATTTAATAATTTCTATTTAACTAAATGAAAAAACGTATTATTTTGTGCGAAGTAAATGTATTTTTTGCTTTTTAGTTTACCTACTTTTTGAAGTCGGTTTTTTTTTAATTTATTATAAAAGGTGTTGTCTTTATCTTCTTTTTTAATGGACTCGGGTAATTTATTATATATTTTGATTTTAACTACTGTTATAAAGACTCCTCATATTATTTTTTCTGTATTTTCAATGTACAGAAATTTACAATTTTATTACATAGTTACACGTAAGTTACAGATCATAAACAAAAATTTGTGTTTTTAAACTTGAAACCGAGCATGCGATACGGCTGTTATGTCAGGAATTGGTGTGAGCATGATCACCAGATGAACAATACACTTTTTTGTCCATAACTAACCACGTCGTGATGGGATTTTGACGGAATAATAACACAAATGCGTCTACTCAACTACTTATTTCTGATGCAACGGATATCTCAATTTTGCGCTGTAAAACTTCTTAACCTAAAATTATTCGCTGAGCAAAAGATATTCATAATTTGACGTCGATAATTCGATGGCAAATTTTACATACCATATTTTATCATCACGCCTATATTATCCAAAAGGGTATAGCAGAGATGTATTTGTCTGCACGTGTGGTGTAGTGGTTTAAGCGGTCCCCTCACCGCTCTCTACTGCACTGGGGTTGTGGGTTCGATCCCCACATGGGACAAATCTTTGTGTGATTCGCAAAGATTTGTTCTGAGACTGGGTGTGCTTGTGTGAGTGAATGTGTGTATTTGGCCTTGTCATTGGGACCAATGGATAGTGTAATTGCTTCTGGCGATCTATCTAATGTAAAAAATCCAAATTTATCTAAAAAATTATGTATAACATTTACACTTCACAGGTCTACCCAGGTTAGCCTATCGCCATTCAATAATCATTTCTAACTCCGTGCAGCTATTGAGAATTTCCTGGTGGAAATATCTCCACTTATGCACGACCCGAGACTCGAACTCGCGACCTCACGGCAAGAGGCTGCATACGCTAACCGCTAGACCAACAATACAGTCGTTAATAAATTTTCTTGCCATAAATATATAATTTTGCCTGTGAAAGTTATAGAATCTGATGTAACTTTTATTTATCGAGGGCTTAATACTTAAAATTAATTCATCTCTTAGCAACTGGTATGTTTTCTATAAAATATTCGAGCTCTGCCGACCAGGTGCAAACGTCAGACCGGTTTGCAAGAAAGTAAAAGTGCATACAGTTTCGGTGGAATATTGTGGTTTTATCACTTTATCATCCTCTTTTCTTAGTATTGCAAGGGTGATGGCATAAAATTAGCAGTTGTGTGCCACTTATTTATAAGTCCGGTGTCAAATGTACAGGAAGTGACGGGAACGGATAAGAGATTTTTTTTTTATTATTCATATTTATTTAACTTCAGCACAAAAGTATGTACAAGGCGATCTTAATGCCTGAGGCATTGTCTAACAATCAACCTAGGGTGATGCAGAGATTAAAAGTGGTAGGTGCAATCAAAGTTCACCATGGTAGGACATGACGTATATAGTTTGATATAAAAATATGTATATATATATGATATATTCTACTCATTCTCTGGGCGCATCAGAATTATCAGCGCTGCGGTGCTTTTTAGCATTGCAGTATTGTGCTGAGATGCGTACCATTTCTGGCATTATGAATGATATTTTAAATTATTTAGTTTTAGACGCTTTATTATGTATTTTATTTTTATTATGCCGGAATAATTGATTTTTCTTTCTTTCTTTCTTTCTTTATATATATACACACATATTTGCCTTTTAGGGTATTGTATCGCTACATTCGCAACTTGCGTCATTGTCGTGTTGAACTTGACTGTAGCGTTTCTGGCCACGATGGTATTTATTCACGAAAGCTCGTTCACAAGAGTTTTACCTCTGAACTAAAGAAGCTGTCACCATCATCATCAAACAAGCAATAATCAGCATTTGACGCGCAGCATATAGGGCATAAATAAATATCAATAAATATCACACAACTTTCACACAACATCATCTAGTCCCAAACTAAACAGAGCTTTTACTATGGGTACTAGAATAACAGATACTAATATGTACATGTATACTTTTTCTTTAGTAAATACATACTTATTATACATAGAAACACACAGACTAATACAAACCTCCATGTTCATGCACACAAAGATTTGTTATGAGCGGGAATCGAACCCACTATCTCTGCGTAGCAGGCAGTTAGTGAAATATAAACATTGAAACTGAAATTTTGACAACTAACCGACTACAAGCCAGCAATAATTTCTCGTTATAAATAAACCATTTAAAACTTTCTCACGCACTTCAAAAAAAGCTTTGATCTAACATGATACTACCCACTCGAAGCTAGTTACTCTCTACTTACTCCTTTATGAGTCCAAATAAATGCTTTTTCTTTCTTTCTTTCTTTCTTTCTTTCAAATTATTTTCGATGCAATCATCGTTTCGCGGCGTTCATTGCCACTTCATGCGAGAGAAAATCAAATAGTAAGTATGGGGGTAGGGGGGGTATTGCTAGTAAGATTGTGCACAAGGCATGGACGGACATACAAGCACGTAGTTCATGAGTGCTCTGTAACCATTGGTCGTGTTATGCCACTTTGCTAGTGGTATACTTTTACTGGTGGTAGAGCTCTTGTGAATGAGCTCGAGGGCGGCAGCACCACCGTCTCACCTTTGACCTGCCGCCAAATAGTAGTGCTTCCATTACTGTGTTCCGGTTTAGTGGTGAGATCAGGCCCTGAAATTACTGGCACATGAGGCATAACACCGTAGTCCTCAGCTGCAGCGACGCATCTATAATCTGCTTTTGTGGATTGTTGATATCCATGGGCTGTACTCCACTTACCATCAGGTGGACTACACGTTCGTTTGCTGTGGGCGTAGTATAAAACAAAAACAAAAAAAAAAGACCCACGTTCACCATTTGCGAACTAAATGAGAGTCGTCTTTACTTTATCTTTATTTCTATAATTGGAGAGTTCTTGTGTTAGACATTATCTATCACGTACTGCCAAAAAGCGCTTGCTTTCTGTATTAGAGATTTGATTGCTGACCTACCTACCTTCTAGATTTGATTGCTGACCTACCTACCTTCTTCTTCGTCGTGTCGATGGCTGAGTCAAATTTTATTGGTCCAATAAGTGGCCACTGTTATGGCGCTCTCGTCGTCGTTCATGAGCGCCTCTCTTGTGCAGGTGGTAGGGTATTTAGGACAGTCAGTAAGGTGGTCAAGGTTTTGACTTGCCATCGTGGTGAAAGGATTAGCCAATTCGCTTTTAAGAATTCGTGAATTGCCCAGGGTGCGCCGGACGTAGGGAATTGTTGTTTACGTCACTCGGGGAGGCTACCTATAACTGACCAATACGATTGTTGTCCTCAGATATATATAGTAGCCCATCTTCTTTTTTTTTTGCAAGCATTTATTTTATATAGAGTTACCTACCATGAAGGTAAGTCCTATCTAAATATATCTATTAAATAACAAAAATCTCGCAAACTTTCGCACGTATCAAAGATAGATAATCTTGATCGTTTAGGAGCATAATGTCAAAAGCGCAAAATGACAACCGATCGCAAATTGTCAAAAGAGTAGAATGTCAAAAGCGCACATAGTCAAAGGCGCAGATTGTCAAAAGCGCAGAATGTCAAAAGCGCACATAGTCAAAAGCGCAGAACGTCAAAGGCGCACATTGTCAAAAACATACTTAAACTGAGTAATTGCTTGACATTGTTATTTTTGGTCACAATAGGAAATGAAATACTAACTTGATATTTTTAGAAAACATGTATTTACTTTAAATTTAAACTAAATAAATCAGCATAGCAATAGTCAACTTTCTTAATAATAATTTTTTTTTACAAACAAATGCTCAGAATAATTTACCTGTAAGTAAATAAAAATTGAGTTACATATCATTTTTAATAAAAGCAATATTTATAATTAAATACTGTCTCTTATTTTAATGATCAGTTGGAAACATATTTACTTTTAATTTAAACTAAATATAAATCAGCATAGCAATAATCAACGTTCTGAATATAATTGTTACAAACAAAATTGCTCACAATAGTAAAATTATGTAAACTAAGTAATTGAGTTCTCATTTTTAATAATCAGCAATATTTATAATTAAACAGTCTCTCAGTGTTTAAATTTAAAGTAAATACATGTTTTCTAAAAATATCAAGTTAGTATTTCATTTCCTATTGTGACCAAAAATAACAATGTCAAGCAATTACTCAGTTTAAGTATGTTTTTGACAATGTGCGCCTTTGACGTTCTGCGCTTTTGACTATGTGCGCTTTTGACATTCTGCGCTTTTGACAATCTGCGCCTTTGACTATGTGCGCTTTTGACATTCTACTCTTTTGACAATTTGCGATCGGTTGTCATTTTGCGCTTTTGACATTATGCTCCTAAACGAATCTTGATTACGGTATAGCTCCCTCATTAATATTTACAAAGGAAATCGTCAAGAAATGATCGCGAGGAAAGCTATGAGGAAACGAGTTATTGATTCAATGATCATTCAATCATTGACTTCACAGTTAACGCCATTTATTTCTTGTAGTTCATTAATTATAGATTGCCACTTTTTCAGGGATGAAAGCACAAAGATGACAAACCAGCTGCTACGATGAACGAGTGCAAGATAGTTTTACAAAAAAAAAAAAAACTATAATTGCAAAAAATGAACTAAAAACAAGTTTTTTTTTTTTTTTTTTTATGGTGGATATGCTCGCGTTTGACCACGATCTCACCTGATGGTAAGTGATGATGCGGTGTACGGTGGAGCACGCTTACCTATGAGATACCTATTGACTCTTGCTTTGAAGAGATCCAAGTTGTACTCATGCGGATTTTGTAATATTTAACTTCTCGCCTCATCTGTGTATTACTGAAAGACTAAACGGCCTTAAGGTGCCTATATTTAAAGAATTATCCCTGCACAACAAAAACAATATAGAAGCCTTTATAATTGGCCATTTGATTTGATCCCATTAGAAGTATACTCTTTCAGACAAAAATAAACTTCTCAAAACAATCTATCTTTTAGGATAGAATATAGAATAATCCAGAATATTTTTTTTTATGTTTGTATGCCGATTGCTCGAAGACGCCTGGACCAAGAGAAATATTTTTTTTTGTTTACTTGTCATTTTCATTACGGTCAAGGTCTGATGATGGTATTTCGGAGAAATCGAGGGCAACCCTCAAATTGTCAAGGCTTCTATATTGTTTTTAATATATTACCTTAAGCTACTCAGATATTATAAATGGGTGAGTATTAAAGTGGGCGAAAACTAAAATGACTCTCTTTGAGTACATTCGAAAGATAAACCCTACCATAATTCTATAAACTCAGTACGAATCTTCCGCTTTACAGATTTTTTAAGGCAGCGTTACTTCCTAGAGCATATTTTTATGTAGAATCAAGTTTCACTCTCCATAGCATTAGTGAGTAATTAAAATATTGTAAACAAGTGAAAACAGGCCATAAATGGTGCGATATTTGCCGACACGTCCCGCTCGACCAGAAACGCAAGAAAGCTGTGGTGAGAAGCATTCCTATGGAAACGAGTGTTAGATCTGCTATGGATGTCTAAACCTAAGTGTAGACTGTTTATACACTACGGTTTATGGTGAAAAAGGTACTATCAAAACATAAGATCATGTTTCTAAGAAGGTTGTAATAACACCCACATATTATCTGATATGTTTAGGCTCCATTGGGTTACGCCATCTATGGGATGCAAATTCAGTCTTTGCTTTACTGAGAATTACCTAGCGGATATCTACCAGATAACACTTGTGCTTGTTCTGGGAACCGAACTCAAGGCCTCACGTTGAACTATCACCTATTACATACGTCAACTACTTGTTCACTAAACATTCTATGAACTATTGAGTAGAGTATTGCTATACTTTTCCAATAAATAAATATAACATAACATAACATCCCGCCTATATTACCCTGAAGGGTGTGGCAGAGGTGTACAATACTCACATTTCACGTGTTTTGTTTAGGTGCCATGGGATAGGCGTGAGCCTATCGCCATCCACCGGGCACAATTCCAACTCCGTGTTGATATTGTGATTGTCCTGATGGAAACTTCACAAATAACAATTTTTCCGACCCGGGAATCGAACCCGAGACCTCGCAGTTGAGGCAGTAAATAAATATACATATCTCTTCTTTTCACACATATATATAATTATTATGTAATATAATAGCAGCCCTGTATTTAATACATGTCCCACTGCTGGGCTCGGGCCTCTTCTCATGATGAGAAGGGTTAGGCCAGTCCACCGCCAAGTGCGGTTTGGTAGACTTCACACACCCTCGAGCACTTATTAGGCACTCTCTGGCATGCAGGTTTCCTCACGATGTTTTCCTTCACCGTTAGCGAGCGATAATTTATATGATAAATACACACATATCTTCGAAAAGACGAGAGGTGTGTGCCGTTGGTTCGAACCCGAGACCTTTGACTTCGCAGTCCTACCGGTCTCCCACTCGGCTATCGTTGCTTTTCTAATATTATTTATATCTCTTCTTAACACATATATATATATATACAGGTTGGATGCGACATAGCGACATTTATTGAAACCACAGTTTCTACATGGCCAGTATGCATTTCCACCGGATAAAAAATTCTCTGGCGAAAAAAAAAATCCACGTCTTCCGAACAAATTGCACGATCGCAATGTTCAAATTGTTCGGAGAACGTGATTTTTTTTTTTCGCCAGAGAATTTTTATCCGGTGGAAATTGATACTTACCTTGTATAGAAGCTGTGGTTTCAATAAATGTCGCTATGTCGCATCCACTCCGTATATATAATATGTAATATGATTCTCCCATAATATTGAAAAGTGTGTAGCCTGCTCTTGAGTGTACTTGCACTTTACTGACTATCTATTAAATAGGGACCACTTCCTCCAGATAATTGATCTTCGAGATTTTATGGAGTCCTTTAAGTACAGGAAGACTTAATTTTGTAACTTAGTCAAGTTTACTTAGTAGTTAAGCAATCTTGTTGCGACTTAATTAGGTTGGAGTTGATTACGCACTCGATATTAGTGTACATCCGGGGTATGAATCAAATGGATTGGATTCGAGATTCAAGATTCAAATCATTTATTTTCATAGATCGCTTCAACACGTCAAAACATTACAAAAAATAATATAAAATAAATTATAAGTAAAACTAAGTTGTACTAAATACAATGACTTGAATAACCGGGGTTTACATTAATTTTAATACAACTTACTTACGGGGGGGTAACAGTAACTGAATCGAATAACAGTGATTTTGGGTTGAAAATAATAGATAGATAGATATATAGAGTAATCTTTATTGTATACCAATATTAACAAAGAAAATATGTTGTAAACAATTGCACTTAAAAATTATGTTGCACAATTGGCGGCCTTGTCGCTATAAGCAATTTCTTACAGGCAACCTTAGGATGGACAAGTAAGTAAATGAGCAAAGTTACGGGCAGTTGTTGGTGCGTTAATTAAAGAAAAAATAAAAGTATAAAATGAAAAGTCATGATAGTTACTATTTTAAAAATATTAGTCTAAGGTTAGTACCAAACCAAGTGAAATTAGGTCCGAAAAAGTCTGTTAAAATATTAATCGGATAAGAGCCCATCGCAATATACTCAGTCACAAATGACCATTATTTCATATGCGAACTGCCAAAGAATGGAACGCCTTGCCCGAGTCTGTGTTTCCGCATGAGTACAATCTGGATCTCTTCAAAGCAAGAGTTAATAGGTATCTCATAGGTAAGCGTGCTCCACCGTAGACCGCATCATCACTTACCATCAGGTGAGATCGTGGTCAAACGCGTGCCTATCCACCATAAATAAATATAATATATTTGTGGTACAATATCCTGCATTTGCACACACGCAGATTATTGATAATATTTTGCTGTTTGACTGGTTTTTTATGTTTTTACTTTTTACTGGTCAATGATGATAATATTGTTAATATTATTGTGTGTGAGAAGAGATTGCATCATCCTCATATCCATATTTTAGAGATGAGAGAGACTATGGGTTTAGGCGACTTGTCCGCGTTCTAGTGGCAACAGCAAATGTAGCCCACTAGTCGGGGAGGCCGACCATTACATTCGGTAAAATTCAAATGCATTTAAAAAAAATTACAGAATATTTCAAAGCTGTACAAGTTATGTAAAACTTGGTTACCAGATTATTAGCCTTTATAGTAAAGCCTACGAGTCGGCGTAGTTGGCTAACTAGTTGGAGACTACAAAAGTGGCCGACAAGTCGGCACATCTCTACCGTATATATTATAATATTATACTATGTAATATCTATCTTTTGTTAGTCACACTGATCGGATATGCGTAATAAAATAAGCTTAGCTTAGTTACAAACGATTTCCTTTAATATTAATATCTATTCTGCCTTAATTAATTAACATTTAAATTTAGTTAACATAAATTAAGATAACCGACTTTTCTATCATCAATAATTTAAAATGCAAATGAGAACAGACTCAATAGAGAGTCGTTAGGTAGTCTATGGTCATTGGCTAGTTGTTTATGGCTAGGTAAGTGAAAACGCGCGAAAACGACACGCTTGTAACGCTTGCGTGATAGCGTCCATTGGAGCGGGAAGCTGATTTTGTCTCTTGGTACTTGTAGACACGCACGACATCCTTCTTCAATTTTGTAAAATCGCTGAATATCTTAAACCTATTCTGAAGAGGATTTTTCACCCGCTTATTTTCCTTATTTTCACCAACGCTTAATTAAATGTTACCATTACAAAATAAAAAGAGTTAATTAGCACAACTTCAAATAATGATTTGTCAAATATCAATATAAATATATCTAATTTCTAGTAATAAGTAGGGACCACTCAAATTTAAGTACACCTCAGACTGCCATTGTATTCTCTTTCAAATAATCTCCATCCCATAGTTCCAAGAGATCGCTTTTGAGTGATAAGACCGTCAATAAAATTGTACTTATTTATTAATCATGCATTCGCTGTGTATTATTTATTTGGTGTGCAATAAAGGGTTAGTGTCAATTGTCAGCATTTTAAAAACCTTTGACAAGTTCAATTCGTTCAAATATAGCCGTCCATTGAAGTAGCAGACGCTGCCACGAAATAGGTCGTCTGCAATACTTCCCGTCTAAATCTAGAAATAACCAGGCACAAAATAACCACGTTGACTCAGCATAACTCGAACTCATTTGTATATTAGGAGCTCATAGCTCGATGCAAATTACATAACATCACGCCTATACTACCTGAAGGGTGTGGCAGAGATGAATAACATCCTCACTTCACCTGTTATTGTTAAGGTTCCATGTGATAGAAGGTTAATCTATCGCCATCTATCGGACACAACTCCAGACTACGTGCTGAAATATAACAAATAATACTTTTGCCCGATCCGGGGATTGAACCCGAGACCTTTATCTGTGTCCTCGTCAGTGCCGGATTAGCCATATAGCAAGAGTACGCTCCAACGCCTGTCTGACCGTCAAAATAATTAAATTTAAATAGGAGCGTAAAATATCTTGCTGGTAAGAACAAATTTGTGTATGTTTTGTAAATACAGACTTGCCCATACTGACCGATATATAAATGAGCCAGCTTGTAGAGCATGATTTGCTTAAAGAACTAGATATGGAAAACGTTATATCTAAATTTGCCCACATTAAATCAAAAAAAGTAGTTTTATAATTAATTGTTAATAGTTATGTTTTATTTAATACCATAAACTTTAAAACCTAAAGCAGGCAAATGCCATAATATACAAAAATGATTGAACTGACAGATTTTGCTACAGGCCCCGCGCAGGCTTAATCCGGTACTGGTCCTCGTGCAAATGAACATAGGTATACAACTACATTCCAAGTCGTATGTAAGACAAAACATGGCCACAGTAAAAGAAAAAGCAAGCATGGTACAAACTCTTACGTATTCTATGAGATGGGTGTAAGTAAACCTCGTCCCATTTGTACAGCAATGTGAAGACGCATAGAATTAGCATAGAAATGACGCCAAATAACGTAAGATTACGTTTGCGTTTCTCTCCACGTAATAAAGAGCCGATTATAATTTCTTCTGTCATATACATTGTTTCACATCAAGCATCAAGAAATATAGTCTTGTAGCGTATAATATATTCTGATGCAAGCGTCAAGTCATGTTTTAAATGCAGTTTTGCTTGATGTAGGCCCATTGGAATGTGTTTGGTCATCGGAATCAGATTTAACATGCAACACCACGGTTCGAGATTTTTGTTATCCTCCATTTCCTATCCTGGATAAATAAAAGCTGTGAATGTATTGCTGGGTGCAACATAGGGTATTAGCCAAAATATCTTCACTGGAATGTTTTCTTTTGTTTTATAAAACACGCTAACAACTATCATTATGATGTTTCCCAGTCACGGTTAATACATTTTATTGACGATAGAAAACGAAGTCGTTTAAATGTCTAATTAAGTATTAATTGCTATAGTTTTGATTTGCAACGAATCTTTTTACTCAATTTCTGATGAATACTTTTCAAGATTGGTGAAAGTGTAAACAACTCCAGTTTATTAGTAAACAAAATCGATCAAAACTACGATCTTTAGCTAACTAACATGCCGTATGGGTCAGAAGCCAGATTTTTATTTTGTAAAGGGGCAGGGTCTCAATATTTAGCAGGGGGTGTCAAACTTAGAGCTAAGCAATTAAGTAAAGATTTTTAAATTTCTTCGGCCATGCTACTGTTTAATAGAAGCGCTAGGACTATGTCCTGGTTAGATACAATAATATCAATGCAAAACAGCAGATACAAATTTAATTTTTAAAAAACTTGCACAAAAAGGAAGGCTCACGCCCTGCAAAGACAAAGGCTTGAAGGTTGTTGACCGTTGCATATTACACGCAAAAAAAAAAGTTGGTATGTTAAAATGACAGATATGACGAAATGTGATCGTAAACAGTAAAGTTCCTGTAGGTTGGCTTCTAACTCAGGGTTTATTGCACTTCGGTGACTCATATCGTACAGCAACGTTTGCTTTCTGATAACAAAGTTTCAGACGTGTGGGAAGTTAGTTTGTTGAATTAAACTTTGATGTAATCCATCCAATTATTATATTTTGTCACACGAAGAATAAAGGAAGGAAATGATAGTTTCCTTGTCCTAAATTAGCAGAAATTAAAATTTCAAGTTTTTTGTTTGTTTTTTTTCAAATGCCGGCAAACCAAGAGTAAACAAACCTATGCACCACATCCTCAGTTTTACGGTGTTAACTACTCAACTGGACACGAGAAACTTAAAAGCTTCGCTCTACAAATATTTACATTAATGAATAGATATTAAGTAGCAAAGGCCTGACGGGGTTCTAACGTGGGAACACCAACGGGTGACTCATTCCACGTTATGCGAAACAACTGCAATTTAGCAAAAATGCATACAAATAAAAACAGCAAAAAATACACGAATAACTTGAGCCCTATTAAAAGATAAAACAGTAGTCAATAATTAGCGTAGTTAACGGTGTAGCTCGGAGGCTGAACGGCTGGGTTCGAGGCCAAGAAAAAATAATATTAAAAAAGTAAATTTATGGCGACCCAACCACTTTGCCGTCGACAGCTGCGAATTGGCGCGAAACAGGTTTTGGCGGGAACAATGACGTCACCTGACATGTGCCTTCCTTGGACCGACCAATTTTGGATACTGAGCAAAAAACGAGGACTCTTTCATCTCGGGGTCCATTCGATTTTACGGCCCCTTATTATTATGTTAGTGTATTGTCTCTGCCTCTGAGGTGATTGTTATTGGAAACAGGTGATGCTAAATTACAGAGATTCTACGAGGAAAGAGATTTTTTTCTCTTCGCACCAAAATATTTCTTGAACAACAAACTGGCTTCACTTGCTTTATTTACACATATTTACATGATCTGGATCCATATCAGTAATGTTTGCATTGAAAACATGCCTAATAGACTTTGATAAGATAACTCCATACTCTGTTATCAATTTATCATGATTCTTCAAATAGAAGGAAGTCAGAAACCGAAGAACTGTCTAGTTAATCTTAGAATTTTAAAGCACACAAAATGCCGATTTCAAAAAAAAAATATGTCTTATTTACGAATCAACAGAGACATACACAAGTCACGAATTTATGAACGAACGTGGTAACTGGTAATTTCTAAATGTGTTCTAGGAAGGTTATAAATCAATATAACCAAGGTTATAAAATTATTAATTCCATCATCGACTCGCCTGAATTGCTTTCTCAGTTTAGTTTTAACATAAAATTCCGTGCCCGAAAATGTAACGACACCAATCTATATGCACTTCAAATTTTTAAAAATAACATTTCTTATTACAATCCACTAACAAGAATGGCCCGTCAATACAATGACATTTTGAAATCTAGTAATTATAAATTTCTCGACATATTTAACGGCAACATGAACAGATTTACTGCCAACTTAAAAGACATCCTCCACATCAGCTCGGGTCTGGATGCCTCAGGAACCATAACAGGCGCTTGAGACATCCTGATGTGATAAATAACATGTTTTAAGTTTTTTGTATGTTTTTCAGAGTTCTCTGTGATTTTTTAATTTTTTCGTTTTTTTTTTGTTATTATAGATTAGTTGCATGTACATGTATTTACGTTATGATCCAGATCAAAATATTGTATTTTGTTATGTCTTGTTTTGTATTGATTGTAATGTGTTTTGTGCAATAAATAAATAAATAAATAAATAAATAAATAAACTTAGCCAATTACGGCAACAGGCAACAATGTTGATGTAGTCAAAAGACATTGTTTAACTTCTAACGAACATTACTAAAGCTATCTAAGACCAGCTTTAAATTCTAGCTAACACTGATTATAAATCTATGAACTTTAATCTTTACTGGAACAATTTCAACCAGATAAAATTTGGCACAAACGCAAAGCCTTTTTGGCAGAGCACAATAGAAGATACCTTATCTCTTTGTATTAAGTTCAGGTAAGTATTACCGCTAAGAAAATCATTGGTACTTCTACCAAAGTTTTTTACCCGTGACAGAACGGAGAAGTTGTATGCGTTTGGGTGAGCCGTGAGAGGTAGTGCGTTTGTGTGTGCGCAAACCAATGTTCGCATGTATACATGACATTGACATACAGTTTGCCGAAATGGGTTTGTAGTTTATAAGACAAAATGATGCGAAAGGATGTGAAGACACTTGATGGTAAGTGGCTATTGCAACTTGTCATTAATACCATTGCTAGCAACAAAACCTAATCCCTTCATCAATCCAGAAAAATAGTGCAATTGCAAGCGTTTCTAACTCTTATTTTCCTTTTGGTTAAAGGTGAGACGGTGATTTCTCTCAAGCTCGTTCGCAAAAGCGCTTCCATCACTAAAACTTAAAAGTTACTTGCACGTACGAAGATAAAATCAAATAACTTGCCAAAGATTTCAAATAGCTTGTTGCAACTTTCTTGGAAAATGGACACTAGACTCTATACTGCACGCGATGGAATGTATCTTATATTATAACCACTGAATATAAATTATCGTATTCAACATTATTTTTTGAAATACTTACATATTTCACAAGTATTTTACTTGGTTCATTTTCATTATTTATATATATGTACGATGCAATTTTTTTAATAAATTAAAACAAATTAATGTTTTTACAACATTTTGCTTTTAACTACTCAATAATCCTCGTACTAGTTGCTTTCGAACCGTAAAATATCAGATGCAAGTATGTAGAAATTTAATTCTGCATTATATAATTTCACATGAAATGCATGCAAGTGCATAACGAACTAAGTGGAGCTAGAAAACTCGTATGAGTATAAAATGGTTTAATGATTGCACAATCACTCACTTTTATAACTTTGTAATAACTGCATTGTCGTACTACGAAAACGTGTGCCCAAATCTCTCTTCTTTTGTTTATTATACAACGTGCTACACGAATTTTCTCATGACATTCCACACACAAACTAATATTTCAGTTATGGAAGTTTCTTTGTGTAAAAGGAGTGTCACAGGGCACTATAATAGTTCCACACCTAAAATATATCAAATAATTGAGGAGTCATTGCACTTATTCATAGGTAGGTATGCAACAGCAAACTTGTTTTGCCTCATCGATACCTACTGCGAGAAGCGGTCGGCTTACCTGAGAGTCTGTCCGGACGTGGTTCAAATTATTCACCACTAATCCGTTGTCCGTTGCTATTGGATCCATGTTTGAAAAACCATTATCCATATCACCAAGTTTCAGTCACACATCACTTCACACGTCCAAAACTTCGATTCCGAACACACTGTTAGACACTATAGAAAAACGCATCTAGCCACTGAAATAGGCAACACAGGCGTCTGACCCTCTTGAGTAGGGCTTCACTGACTTACTTTAAACAAACGAGTTACACCACAAATCAATAAACCCACGTAATAACATTACGATGACAACTACAAAAGTTTTCTTGGAAATGAGACAGTATGTTACAAGTTATATTACACGTCTGGCGACCGTAAGGACGCTAGGCGGCGAAAAGTTAACCGTGCGTGATTTCTGGGGGACTCTCAAAAGCAAATGGTCATATAAGCTATCAATCTTTGCATACCAGAGTGGTGAGGTGAAACGGACGTTCAAGTTTTGGTGTGGACCGGCGCGAGAGTGAAAGGGACGACGCGTCCGCAGGTACTCCGTCTCGAAGTGGGCGAACAGTATCTACAGGTTTTGCTCTCCCACTACAAGGAGGCACGGAGCGGACTCGAGCCTCGGAGCTTGAAAGTTTAGTTTGAAAACATAATAAGAGTTACCTAGTCGCCAAATAGACACTTTATTTTAAAGTATTTTAAACACGTATGACAATAACCCTCAAATAGTACCGGTTTGCAGTTCTTGTTATGTTCGGCAATGATCTCACGTGTTACTTTTGCTTTTACGGTTTAAACTTTCATTTACTACGGTAGTTAGAAAGAATATTTAATTTTGATGATGTGTAGTAAACGTATTTTATTGGACAAATCAAATCAGGAAAAGTTCAGGGAAATAATCAAAGGTGTCGATAAATCGTACCGGTCCAATGCATCTCTGGTGAAGGCCGAGAGCTAACCTCTACACAAGACAATCCTGCGCAGGGACCCACTCACACAGGCACACAACTCAATAACTACACAAACCACACTCAAAAGAGCTGTCAGTGAGGCGCGCGTGGTTGTAAAACAGGGGTTATTGTTACCTGGTTTTCGGATTCTAAGTAATTGGCATTTTTTGAGCTGCTGTTTCTATAAATATAAGATACATCTAGTAAAGGACAGGTGTGTGCTCTTCTATATCAATGCAGGGCTATAAATATAAGTCCACCCGGCACAGGATAGTCTATAGACGAGGTGGACAAAACAAACCAAATCTAGGCGATAATGATTCTGCTTCTTATAAGCAATATTTCTTTAGAATTGCTTTAATCACGTATGCAAAATATTTAGTCTGACTGTTCTATTCATAGAAATCTTAATAACTAGTCTAGTGTCTAGTGCCTTATTATTAAGATTTCTATGGTTCTATTCTATCATATTATCATCATAATGAATGAAGAGTAAAAACTGAAATTAAAATTAATTTATTTTAAGAATATTATTTATTTTTACAATTTTACAATTATATTATATATATTATTATATTATATTATTTATTTTACATTGTAAAATTGTAAAAATAAATAAATTTCTTATTCTATTTAAAATAAGAAGTTCAAGAAAAAAAATATAAAAAGTACAAACTATTCAGTAGTTAGACCTCTTTATATTTTATGCAAAGGCCATAAATAAAACGTCGATCGTTTGACAAATCCTCTGTGTCAAATTACAACAAACAAAATTCTGGCAAAATTTCTTGAAAGTTATATAATATTCCCAATTCCCAATGGAATTTTAAAATGTAAATAAAGAATTTGCCAATCAATTAAAATGCCATGAGTAAACAAGAGCTCCTGTTCATAGTGACTTTGTCTGCTTGCGCCTCATGTGCTGCCACGCTTTTGGACAAGTCGAAAAGCCCACCCCGTTGACGGTAAGATCTATATCAACCTCCTTTATTCAGTCTGTTATTCTCAGAGTCATACACAGAATACCTGCCTCTGTACTATGACCCACTGCTTGTCTTTTGTAAAATATGGGCCCTGACGGCCTTGTACAGGTGCGGGGAGATACTTCAGCAATCTACCTGAGACAGTTCCAGATTTCATACTGATATCTGATAACACTTTTGTAATCATGATATTGACTACACTCATATGACTGACCCCTGAATCGAACTCAACAGCAACCGCTCACTACTTCAACAGGGGGGTGCAACCCTGCCCACCAACTTTACCATATGTTTGAGAAATATTTTTATGAAGAAAGTTTTTAAGAAAAACCTTTTGTCTTTCAGAAAATGGACTCGAAAACTATTTTTCAAACACAAAACAATAAAAAATACGAATAATGCTGACTCACGCCGCAATCATTTAAGATAAATTATAAAGCCCTTTACCAACACAACCACAAATTTCTGAGTTTTAAGACTCATCAACCCATTCACACGAAAATAATTGAAACCATAGAAGATAAGGGCGAAAAAAATCTGCAACAATGTTCAACGGAATTAAGCCAACTCGTCTCTGGCATTATACAGGAATAAAGCACTTCAGAAACATGATAAACCGGCGGTTGGCTGCAGGCTGTGAATGGGGCCGTATCAACGACGTTCGACCAAGACGAGACGTCCTAACACACGTGGCCATCATCCTAGCCAGCGCGTTTGGTGTAGCTGCAAGTTTTGGAGCATTTAACCAACCAAAAGACTGCACGGCGATAATGAAAAAAATGAAGCTTAATAAACCAGCGGGCAGTACATGTCCGATTCCTACAGATCCGTGCCCGGTTATACCAGCACCAAAACCTTGTGCACCGTGCCCAGATTGCGCGAAAATGGAGGCGCCACCAGAAAAATAACGCAATATAAGTTTAAATTTTACAGGAGAATAAAGATTACAACTGCTTATTGAATTGTTTTAATGGTGCCTGCTAAGTTTATCTTTATATTTTTTATCAGGCTCAATTGCGAATTGCAACAATAATTTGTTGTCGTGGTATGGTTTCATTGGTTTGCAAGCGTGGTATACTTCCCATGGAGATTTATGTCAAATTTCAACTTCTAAGGTCTAATGACCACTCTTAAGTTAGCATTTAGTTACTGGTATGATTCGGGATAAAGGTAATTTAAATTTACTAGTTGCCACTTGCGCCTCCGTCCACTTGGTAGTTTGTATGTAATAGGTGACTATCAGATCTATTATCTACTATTAGGTCATAGGATAGGAGGCAGGCATTTTTATTAGGTACTTTGTTAGACATGCAGTCAAAGTGTGTGTGTAACATTCTATGGTATACATTTTAAACCTACATGTATGCGCACTTCATGAAAGTCTGCAAGGTCATGGACAATATAATAAAATAAAACTCGGCTGTCAACCCGGGACGTCAACTACAATTTTTGACGGCATGTTTAAGACTCGGAAAAACCGTCAAAAAGCGTCTCATTCCTGTAAATTCATATCAAATATTGCAAATGTATGCCACAGATTAGGAATAGTATTAATAAAATAGTGATGGAGAGAAAAGACACATTTAAATTAGTTTGTTTGATTATGTCGATGAGTGCAGGAGTTGTGTACTCGTATGGATTTTTGGAGGCACCATGGACACTACTTCAAAGGGATCAGTCTGCTGCGATAAGTCGGCAAGCTAAAGATAACAGAACTGATGGCGGAACAGCAGCTACGCCATCAACAGTCTCTACCACAGCTTCTGCACACAGTATGGCCAGTAGCGAACAAGTTGGTACCTCAGGCTGTCGGACGACGGTTAAAATATCGTTGTAAGGAACTACAAATTATAAACCAAGAGTCTTTCAGCCTCCTAAGAAGTTGTGTTAAGCTTATCAATGGTTCTGCAGACCATTAATTTTTGGTGGTTTATTTATTTAGCTTAAAGATTAAAGTTTGTATCATTATTAAGTACGATGGTTTTAATAGCGATCCGCAATTTACTAGTTCGACCTATTTGTCTGTTGTAGAAGGAAATTACACGTAGCGGAAATTCGAATGTTAAGATGGATGTGTGGAGTAACAAGACGGGATAAAATTAGGAATGACTATGTTAGAGGAAGCCTGAAAGTAAAAGAGTGATCAGTTTAAATTTCGATGGAATGAAAGGGAGTGGCAGGCCGAAGAAAAGATATGAAAGAGATGGGAGTGAGTAAAAGCGAGACGGCTAACAGAGGAGAATGGAGAAAAAAGACGTTTTGCGCCGACCCGACCGAAGAAGAAGAAGAAGAACAGTCAACAATTAACGAGGATGACGATGGGTAAAGACTTCTTAACATAATTTGCAAAACACTGTTTTGTGTTTGAGCATAACCAACAGAACAGAATTTTTCTGGGGTGTAGAACTGTGTGAGTAGAAATGCACGTGAACACACTGAGTGACTAAAAAAGGATCGTTACAACAACGTCTTCCATGCACAAGTATGAACCAGCTTGCTACCTTGCTACCTCGTACAATCTAATGATATGTTTTTATCGGGGATTAACGCGATTAATTTTCATTTACCTTTCGGTGCTTGACGTTTCGACAAGGTTTGTCATGGTCGCAAGCAGACTGATTCAGCAGTGCACCGGCTCCGTTCGTGAGGTTGATGATTTTTTGAAAACCACCCTCTATTTTGTTAGTTTTTTATTTTTCAATGTGCCACCGAACATTGCGACCATGACCAAGTGGAACCTTGTCAAAACTTTAAGCAATAAAAAAAAAAATCGCGTTAATTGCTGTTAAAATCATATCGATAAATATGCAACGCGAAAGTTTTAAAGTTATTATTCCTACAATCTAATATTCTATGCCTTTTGCCTTCTTATATTAGAAAGAAAAGAAAGAAAGAAAGAAAAATCATTTATTCTGGCATATAAAAAACAAAGAAAAAAAATACATAAAAAACGTCTTAAACTAAATAATTTCAAAAATCATTCTTAATGCCAGAAATGGTACGCATCTCAGCACAATACTGCGGCGCCAAAAAGCACCGCAGCGATAATTCTGATGCGCCCATCTTATTACACATCTATTTCATATTATCGTAGATTAAAATGTACTGTGGGTGGTAATCTTGCAATAAAATTACAGCTAAGTATAGGTCTTCTTCAACAAAACTCGGTTATTCGATCATCACTATCATCAGCAAATCTCTGCTATAAAAATATATCCAATTGAATCAATATTGACACATTTCATTATATCGCTTGCATTTATCGGTGGTCAACGTGAATCATGTTTGCGTGAAACGCCCCCAGAAAAATGAGACTCAGGTGATATGGCTGATAAATAACGCAGTTTGCCTGATGGTATTAGTATTCGTTTCCCGGGACGAACAATTAATATAACACTGTGTTTTGTCTGTCTCCATTTTCTCATCATGTGGTAGGTTAAGGGTATATCTGTTCTACATTGATTTATGTATGTAACGTTAGTAACTTAACTTACTTTATAATGTATAAGCGAATTTTTACGTCGTTTTTTTTTTTCACAAGTACGGCATCTGAAATTTGTGCCTGGGTGGCAATTGGAAGTACTGGCAGCACAGGCAAAGATTAAAAAAAAAGTAAAAAGAAATATTGACGCAACAGTTTCATGTCATAATAATATGTCAATCAGATATATAAATAAAATTTTAAAAATATTATATTTCCAGTACATTTAGATCCTTAATTTGTCTAAATTATGAAATAGCAAGTGAAAAATAAATAATCATGAATATGATCGCTAAAAGGTTTATGGCCGACGTGTTCGTCTTCTCTGTATCTTTCTACATGTCTTATTATTTGATGTCTCGATTTATAGTCCACCACCGAGCTCCGAGACGGATCAAAGAGGAATAATTTTGAATGTAAGTCTAAAATTATCATTATATTGGCCTTTATTTTAAATATTGTACAGATGTAATAAGAATATTTATACAGATGTTGTCAGACGCCAAGAGTTTCAGTTAACAATTCCAGTTGGAGGATAAATGCCTTTGCCTTGGTATCTACTAGCGCACCTCCTGTTTTGCTGACACTTGGCTAAGAAATCACGTCGTGGTTTCCACCCGCGCCCGCGTCCGGTTTTTCATGCATATCTGCCCGCAGCCGCTGCGGGCGCGAGCGAAAACCGCGTCGAGAGTTCTTAGCCTTAACATTATCAAATTATCAAACTACATATTCCTACATACATACACAATATATAAATATTGATGTGTAATTTTAAAAAGTATGCAGCCTTCCTAAAAAATTAAGCTCCTTTTGTGATAGAGCATCAATCTTCATAACTGAATCACCGTCGCGCGATGAATTGATCCAGTTTTGTTCCTCTTGGTGTACGCCGCTGAACTGATTGGCCAATTGCATTACTACGAGATTGCATTCTGCACTGAATACATAAATGGGTGTGGTGGATGTGTAATCCAGTAAAGAATGGATAGGAATAGAAGTATAGGTGTAGGTATGCTCAATGCGAGTGTGGACAGATTAAGAAGGTATTAACCTGATAATCCTATCAGTGTGTTTTCTAATAAGGAATTCGAGCGTATACGAAGACATCGCCGCATATTTATAATCTTATGCTTTCAGGCTGATTTACATTAATCCAGTATCACATTTTATTTGCGCTAGATTTATAACATGTTAGGACATTTAATTGTATGACATAAGAACGTACTCTATTCTAATCCAGCATTGAAATGCCGTGATACTGGAACATTAGCTTTATCAGACAATATTGTAACATACCTTTTCCCGCTTCCGTCTCTTCCTTCCAGGATACGTATTCAGCGGCTGAGGAGGTGGTGGAATGTGGTAGAAATAGGGAGGCGTGTAGATGACATCGTCCATCCCAGGAGCAATAGGCGTACCCCTCGACGGCACCATGGAGCGCACGGTCCCGTACAAACTCCTGTTGCGCCCCTGATGGCTGCCGTACATGTTCATCATCACAAAGTCCTCACACTGGCTGTACAGTTCGTTACCTTAGCACGTTCACGTTTGAAAAAAGTTCCATTTAAAAGCGCGCAAAAATGACAGATGTCAACAGTTCCATCTTAAGCTTGTGTAAGTAGAACTTATTTTTAAAATAAAAAATAAGCTACCGCAAGATTAGTTTTATTGTAACAGAAACGAGGTATTCTAATAGATAAATATTTTTGATAATATTTTATATTAGAATCTCGTTGTTAGAAATGGTTTGATCGAGCGCGCGAGCGTGCCGTGTTTTGTCACAGTATGAAGTGCGTGTTTTGTTGGAAAATGCAGAGCTGCAGCATGTACACATTACATCTAATTATCATAGTTTATCTGCTTTTTCCAATAGGCGACGTGGAGCGTGGAGAGCAAAGCATCGACATACTGATGTTTGAATGTGAACAAAAAACGCGCGCACGCAGATTCGCGCGCCGATACACATCAATGGCTTTAAAAAGTTGTCATTATTTTATTAATATTAATCAACGGTGTCTATGGCTTTTTAATAGGATGCTAACTGGTATGCTGGGTCTGTGATAGTGCTGAAAGATAGTGGAAAATGAAACTTGGGCGTTATTCGCTGAGGAAAGTAATTGTAAAGCATAGTTTTTCATAGAATGGAGAAAGCGTAGCGTTGAGGTGGAATCCTATGTAGTATTTTAACAGATAAACACCGGCTATGACGGGGGTTGCTCAGTTAGGCAAATCGTAATCTGAGAGCCTATTTAACTAACGATCTCAGTGCTGAATCCGAATTTTCGACCTTTTTTTTGCCCGTTCAAACATGATTGTTAGATATAAAACGACAGCCGGGCTACACTTAATTCATTAATTTAGATTTAATACATTTTTGTAAGTGTCATAATTTCAAAAACCTTCGGCTAGTCACAATCGTAACCTTACCAAAACAACAGATAAAGCGCTGTTGCTACTTTCTTGTACATAATAATTAAATTATTTGCTTACACCCAAGTACTATTCACTATCTCACCAAGTAATCAAAGCAAATCTACTTAGATAAGGCTAAACGTCTATTAAATGTATTATGACAAAGCTGGCCGTGCATCGCAATGCAATTTCAGACAGATAGCTATCATGGAGGGTACATTGATATGGCGGGATGCCAACAGAGCTGGTACTCCGGCTCATGTAATTTGTGGAGTAAAGATCTTTTGTGACAAGCACTTAGATTGGTGTTTCTTTGTAATATTTTGATGCAATTGGTAAATATCGCATGCTCTATAACGTTTTTTTTTTCTGTTCTCAAAAATAAATTGCCATCAGTCCTTTGTATATTTGGACTTTTATCAATTTGGATGTAATATTATTAGCGTTTAAGGTGCAGGGGACATTGCCGCTGCTACCATTTTAAAGTATGTGCCTCCTTGTGAGCCGGTTAAGGGTTCCAGTTCCATCAAGTAATTGGTATGCTAGTGGATTTGGGTGGACTGGCTCTATTACTTAAAATACTTATAAGTCATACTCATAATATAAGTTCGAAATCTTATAGTAAAGAGAACTTCTTCTTAGTCCTTCAGTCTTAGCCCTTCCGAATGAAAAAACAGTAACAATAATCGACCGACTCGGAAATCGAACCCGATATACCATAAAGGTAACGTCAAATTTGCTCTCATTTCATTCGCATTTTAGTCGGTAGTTTTAAAATGTTGGTAGTAATTAAGTAATTTAGAAATGTGTAAACGGTAATTAATTATAAGCTAAAAGACCCTACATAAATAATTATAAGAAAACCTGTACATAATACCACAGATAATATAATAGGTACGGTACATAATACGAACTTAGTGTAAAAAGCTGTAAGCTTTTAATATGAATTGTCAAAATTGTCTAGTTAAAACATGTCATTTGTATACCTTTTTGGTAATATTTACCGTATATTATATATTATAACACTGAGTTATAACACCTATTGTAAAATTATATTACAAAAATATTATCTTTCTGATATCGTGTAGCGCCATCTGTTTCAAAAGCAAGAAACCACAGCGCCGTAGCAAAGAGTCCGTAAGCTGTACCTGTTTCTCTCTACCTTCGATTCAATCGACTATAAAATAATTTCACTAGATGTCGCTGCGCGTCGTAGTAGAAAAGATTTATTTTTATGTAGTCTCTGGTCGTAGAGGCACGTAGCCGTCTTATTTTTGGTTCGCCGCGAAACTTCAAAAACATCAAAAATGGCGATCCAACGCAATAAAACTAGGAAATAAATTGCAAAAATGTAAATAGCCGAGCGCTATTTCGACCATCAACATCTACACAGACATCATGGTAATTGGGCATCTGGCTAAGGCAGTTTTCGGTTTGATCGTAGATAGGGTGCACTGTGCTTTCGTCGGCCGAGACAACGGATTCGGGCACGATTACGTATGGGCTGGTTCGCTAGAATCTGGTCTGCTGATAGCCTCGAACCACAAGAAGCCGATGATGGTAATCATCCACAAATCGTGGTGTCATGCCTGCAAGAACTTGAAGCCGAAGTTCGCCAGCTCGTCGGAGATACAAAATCTGAGCAAACATTTCGTGATGGTCAACCTGATCGATGAAGAGGAACCCAAGAACAACTCGCTCGCTCCGGATGGGTCTTACATTCCTAGGTAAGATGATCAATACAAGTATTTTTTTGAATGGGTTGTTCAAATGACACAACACGGGACCAAGAAATAAGTGTGACGGTAGCATTTACCTTTACAAATCTTCCATCGAAAAAAAAAAATCGTGGATTTTCAGATGGAATTAAATTAAATATATGTATATTATTGTATATAAATATATTTTTTTAATTCTAAGTGTATAGTTGTAAATATTTAAGTAATTAATTATTAATTTAGTTGTATGTTGAAAATAAATAATAAAATTAAATTACTTAAAATATCTGTCCACTTTTACATATAAATCATATAATCAAAGTCTTCGTTTAGAGATGAACTAATATTACAAATTGTATGAAGCTATATGAGAATTTTGTTTTCAGGATTCTCTTCATGTCGCCGCTAGGTTTGGTGGATCCCGACATTTACAACGAGGAGGGGAGCAGTCAGCACAAATACTTCTATAGCAAACCGGAACAAATTGCCAAGTCCATGAAGAAAATGCTCAAGAAATGTGATACTATGCAATTTGACGTCTGAACTATTGAAAATATGGAACGAAGAAACTCATGTTCGGTTTTTTTTTTCAGCAGGACACAAGTTTTAGCTTAAATGTGCCAGAAGTCTTGTAAATTATCTAGATTTTGGGGCAGGAGAATAATTGCAAAATATTACGCACTGCTGCAATTTATGCCTCAAAATTTAACACGTTTAGATGCCGTTCATGAGGCATCTTTAACCGAAGTTATCTGGCAAATGTTTCAGTAAGAACTAAAATGTTATGCTGGAAATGAAAATGCCACAACACTCAAATATTGGTCTTCAAATGTGTAGAAAGCCTTTTTCGCAAACGATAAATTTTATAGATGTGGCTGTTTATTGTTTGACCAATAAAGACCGTTTATTTTATTTTTATCTTCTTCATACACCTAGCCATGATCATATCCATAATTCGCTTTTACGGGAGGATTTAGGCTATAAGATGGTATATTTATATACCCCATTACCAATATGATTTCTATGTATTTATTGAATGTATCTATAGGTACCAATTCTGTACATATCATCAACGATTCTGATGATGTGTTTTCTCATAGGCTCACTTATATCATAGCTATTAGTTGAATCAGATACACGAGATCCAATATTTTATAAAATTACCGAAAAAAAATCTCTATAAGGACTTTTGCAGACTGCTAACGATATATACTGCCGATATGTTAGTCAGGCTCCAGTTCTCGTCCGGCAAAATCGGTCAAATAGAGTCTGATCTGCACCCGCCTGCAACTATCGAGACTGCACCCGACTGCAACTATCGAGTCAATAACAAAATACTGCCGGTATATTAGTCGGGTTCCAGTTCTCGTCCGACAAAATCGGTCAAATAGAGTCTGATCTGCACCCGCCTGCAACTATCGAGTCAATATCAAAATACTGCCGGTATTTTAGTCGGATTCCAGTTCTCGTCCGACAAAATCGGTCTAATAAAGGCAGACTGATCTGCTTACGTCTATAACTGTCGTGTGAATAACAAAATAGTACTCACATCCTCGACGACGGGTTCCACGTACATCTCCACGGTGTTGTTGAGGGGGGGCAGCGGCATTGGGAGGGGCGAGGCCGCCGCTGACGACCTTCGCGAGATGCTGTTGCAGGAGCATTGTGACACGGACCGGCGGGAACGGGGAGATTCTCTGTGGACAAAAGGACAGTGTCAGAAGAAATGTGTCAGAACTTGGTGATGTAGATGTTGTGGATGATTTGTGCTGGCGCTGGCTGGAACTATGGCCTTGGTATGAAATTTCTATTTTGTGGCAAGATTTATATTTTATAATTATTTGCTCTCGGGTTATAAAATATTTTCCCCCAATTTCCCAATGATGGCATAAAATAAGATAGATATAGTAAAATTTCACACTCCATATTTGTTTCGTTTCAATATTTTCTTGTAGTATTTTTATACATTATTTAATTTTTATTTTATAATTATAAGTATTATAACGAATTCCACGCGAACAAAGTCGCGGGCAAAAGCTAGTTATTTTATAAAGAGAATCGACGTTTGTCACCAAAATACTGAATAATACAATTAATATTAACAGGTTCCCTGTCCCCATACAATGGTGAAATTTCCACGTCATACGTTTTGGTTCATTTTTAAGTTTATACGTCCCGTGTATCATATATGATATGATTAATTTATTGTCTATTATAAACTTTCACAGCTGATCTATTTGCTTCATAACTATACCATAAAACTTAAAAGTAATTTATGACATTTGGTTGACATTGAATGCTACGCCAAAAGAAAAGAGGAAGGGAATCCTTTGAAAGCCAAACAGGTGAACACGGAGTGCTTGGCGTGTGGCAAAGCTTATTGTTTGTCTTGCTTTACTGAGGTTCACAATAAGCAATAAAGTTAAATGTTTCTGTATATCCCATTCTTTAATTTTCATTTTTGTCTAATTGTCTAATAAAGAAACTATTATAATGCTGAAAGTTTGTTTTACTTAGTTGAAAATATAAAAAAAGAAGGATAAATCACAACAGTTTTTTACTTCATTTTGAACTAGACAATGTTCCCCACACGTCCATGTACTAAAAATCTAATTTATTCTGCCACGTCCATTACAAAAACGCTTTTGAAATCACCTATGAATTTGCTCATATTTGATACATGGACGTAATAAAGACGGTACAAATATTGCGTCATGAATCACATTTGATACATGGGACAGGGAACCTGTATAACCAATACGATCCACATTTGTGGGAATCAGGTCAGATCTGCGAGCTGCCGGCGATTAAATAACATCATATTAATTAATTAATAGGCTTTAATTAATATTGACAGGCTCATATAAATATGTGATAAACTGTATAGAGACGAAAAAATTAAAAGTAAAATTTTTGTTCATGAACGTTCAGACCTAAACTTATTAACTTACTAAAAAAAGGGTCCGAGGTGCCGGAGTGGTCTTATCCGACCCATTAAATATAACCTCAACGCATTTAAAAGTGACACAAGTTACGCTTGAAAAAAGGACACAGCTGTGTCACTTTCACTTATGTATATTATATGCTTATTCTACCAATAAGAAACCCTTAATTATGGAGTGCATGAAAGGAGCCTCCCCGAGTGACGTACACGATTCCCTACGTCCGGCGCACCCTGGGCAATTCGCGGGTAAAGCGAATTGGCTAATCCTTTTACCACGATGGCAAGTCAAAATAAAATTTAACTCGGCCATCGACACGACGAAGAAGAAGACCTCTTAATAGATCCTTATTGGCCAGATAAACATATAACACGTGTAAAATAGGAGGTATTTTTTTTCTGGATACACAACTTATTCGAAACATCATTGTCTAGAAAATGGTAAACCTGTTTATTTTCCATTGAAAAATAGGATTAGAGATAGATTAGATAAGACACTTTAAACCACTTATTGAATCTGAAAGTATCCCATCTGACGAAGCGGAGCGGGTCTGGACAGTGAGGGACCCATTTCAAGGACCGACCGCATCGTGCCGTTCAACATTATGTTTTTTTTTAGCAATATTTTTCTTATCACAGAATGATTCTGTTAATATCATTGCTCCTCTCTACCTACATTGCGGTAAAGACGTAAAGAGATAACCAAAAAAAGAAAGGACGTTGCTAACCTAGAAGATCAAAAAACTGCTCCAAAAACTACTCAAATATAAGCCATTCCTAATTACCTTCTGCTTCTCCGACACACGTGATGCGAGGTCCGCTCACACCTGCACCTGACCGGCACGAAGTACCCCAGCTGCGGCAGAGGCGACGGCTCTAGGGAGTCACTAGAGTCACTCCACTCCGTAGGGCTGAAGGGGCCCATGTCCAGGACCGACGGCATTGTTAAAACCGTTCAAGAACTCGTAGGGTTTTTTCGTAATCCTATTTTTCTGTGTTTTGTCTTGAAGCTTGAAGTCTTCCTTTTCCAATAAGGGGTTAATATCTTGGGTTATTCGATTTTGTTTTGATTCTGTTCAGTTAACTTTTGATACTTAAATTAAATCTCGTGTTTAATTATGTCTTGTCGGCATATTCTATATTGCCGGCTATCAGTGACCGGCGTGATACGTGATTTCTACACTGTTTCTAGTACACAATATTTTTGTCGAAATTATTAAAACTTGATAGATTCTTATAACTCAAAAATATCTGTTGTTTACTTCTTTACCAGTTCGTTCAATCCTTCACATAACACAAAGGTTTTCAATATAGAATTCATAGAAGAGTTTTATTGTTCCTTGAAACTTCACTCGTCTATCACTAATTTCACAGTATTTAATATATTATTGGTCAAATTAGGTAACACTCAATTTACAGTTTTAAAAATCCATTTGTAAGATTTTATCGCTTCCAAAACACGTCATACTCAAGTAATAACTGCCGCCGTTGTAACCTATTTTAAAAACATTTCTGTAAACAAATTATAGATAAGGACACCGTTTGCTAACAATTAGATTCATATTGTAAATGATATGAATGATAAGATTGTACAAATAAGTGATTTCGGTTCGCCAAGCCCCGTGGTTATCGGTTGGTACCCCAAAAAAACAAACTACGCCCACAGCGAACGAACGTGTAGTGCACCTGATGGTAAGTAGATTACAGCCCATGGACATCAACAATCCACAAAAGCAGATTATAGATGCGTCGCTGCAGCTGAGGACTACGGTGTTATGCCTCATCTGCTTGTAATTTCAGGGCCTGATCTCACCACCAAACCGGAACACAGTAATGGAAGCACTACTATTTGGCGGCAGGTTAAAGGTGAGACGGTGGTGCTGCCGCCCACGAGCTCATTCACAAGAGCTCTACCACCATTAAAAGATAAAAACAAGCTAAACTAAACTGATAGATAGAGGAAATAAAAATATGTTGTATGTTCAAAGCAGGGCCGAATACGTAAACCGTATAATTAAATTCTAAAAGACATCTCTCTAAAGTCTAGTAAAATATATATGCACAACTGCATTAAGTTAATTAGTCATAAAAATACATTAGTAACATATGCAACTGCTTCGTTGGTCTAGTGGTTAGCGTATCTCAGGTTCGATTCCCGGGTCGGGCAAAGTATTATTTATAGTCTTTCCTTTAGGAAATTCTCAATAGCAGCACCGAGGAGGCATTGTGCCCGGTGGATGGCAATAGACTCACCCCTATCCCATGGGACCTAAACATAACAGGTGAAATGTGGGTGTTGTACACCTCTGCCACACCCTTCTGGATAATATTTTCGTCATGTTGTGTTAATTTATACAGTAACATGTGACTGTCTTAACGTAAGTCAACGAGTATCCCAATAAATAATAGTTTAAAAAAACTAAAAAACATGCTTTTAAAGTACTTCTAACTAAAAAGTGAAAATAATTCCTAATCTATGCTGAAAAACCGGCCAAGTGCGTGTCGGGCCACACGCAGTAGGGTTCCGTAGCTAGTCGTAACAACATATTTCGACTTAAAAGGGATTTACTATCTGTATTAAATAAGTAACATCTTCATACAAGTCATTACTTTCAAAGGTTTTTGTAATTTGCACGAATTATTCTAAGTAACTGCATTTTACACTTTGGACCCCTATTCCTCTTGAACTAATGAAGTGAACTTATCCGCTATAGTTTTCCTTTAAAGTTCATTACATGTACTACCGACACAATTTTTTTTAGATTTTGGGATCCAGTAGTTTAGCTTTTAGAGGGGGGGGGGACGCTTTACTCGAACAAAAATTTGCTCTTTAAAGTTAATTATCTCGCAAACGGATCTCTAAATCAAAAAACTATCTTAGCAACCCCTGAACGTTTTTAAAAGTGCTATCTAACAATACCCCACACTATGGGGAAGGCGACAAAAAAAAAACATCCCTACTTTACATGTAGTCCCCTACATTTAAAGTATGGATGTTTATTTTTTTGTCGCTACCCGAAAAAAAAAAAATTTTCCAAATTTTATTCTACGACTTTCCTTGTATAGTTAACATACATGTTTATGCAAAATTTCAGTTTCCTAGCACCAACGGTTTCGTCGCTATGCCTCGGACAGACGGACGGACAGACGGACAGACGGACATGGCGAAACTATAAGGGTTCCTTGTAGGTACTACGGAACCCTAAAAAGCGTGGGTTGCTCGATAGACGAAAAATATGGCACAGAGCGCCCTAGCGCAGAGTACTTTAAAAAGGTGTTTTTTTAGTTTTTACTATTATTTATTTTCTACTTTTTAGTTTGGATTATTTGTTTTTTTTTTTTTGTAATATTTTTTTTTTATCGAATTATTGCATTGTCACTGATCTTTGACAGGTGTGCAAAATTTTAATGAAATCTGTCCGTTTAAAGTGGGTCAAAATCGAGTCCAAAGGAGTCGGTTACATACATACATACATAAATACAGACATACAGGTGAAGCTAATATAAGCGTGTTAAAAATTGTACTGCGGCGTGGCGTGATTTAGTATTTGACGAAAAGGACCCAAAATAAATCTTGATAGTTACGTTTCATAGCGGAAATTGTTTTTTGTTCATTCAAAGAAACGGTCTGTATCATATGTTTTTAAACTTTCGCGATTTAAGAACTTTTTTCAAAAATTAGACAACGGGTCTAAATCACGTAATTATTAAAAAGGTAAATAAATACCTATGGTCTGTACCATTCTACCGTCTTCAGTTTCCTGGAGACCTTAGTACATAATAAAACATATCAGTATAAAGACATCTGACGTAGAAAATGTAACGTGTACACTTACAATAGAATAGAATAGAAAGTTGTTTATTTCCCTGGTTCATTTGTTACAATATTATTCATAGGCCGGTGGTGTGCCCGGCCTTTGGGTGTATCAGCTACTTACAGTCTACTTATGTTTGTCTGAGAGAGATCTATATAAATGACGTGTCGTGTGTGCTGTGAGTTTGTTAGTGTGATATGTACAGGATAGATTTATATAAATTTATCAAGTTGTTTAATATTGCCCTAACCTATTTACAGCTAATTATAATCTATGGGGACGTGGAGCGGTTGTTCGCTTACTGAGCAATCTACTCCTGTCTTTTTTAGTACATAATCTATTTCACCTAGTCTAGTGTTAGTGAGTGTACACTTACATATGAAACTACACACTTCCAGCATAAAGATGGTCTCGCCTTGCCTAGACTGCCCGTGCAATCTGAGATCAGCTTCTACTGGCTCTGTATAGCTTGAGCAGCAGTGTGTCTTCCGTGTTCTTACAAATATTTACCCTCCGGAGCTGAGGTTTTGCATTAGTAAACAGAAGACAGATACAGTTCCTGAATATCATTATAAAGGTATAGGAAGTAAGATTAATATTTTATGTGACTTTTAATTTAGAATTTCGTAATACAGAAGTCATTTGGTAGAATATTTACGACATTTTTTTTAATACTACGCCTGCTGCGAACGAACGTGTAGTCCACATGATGTTAAGTGGAGTACAGCCCATGGACATCAACAATCCACAAAATCAGATTATACATGCGTCGCTGCAACTGAGGACTACGGTGGTATGCCTCATGTGCCAGTAATTTCAGGGCCTGATCTCACCACCAAACCGGAACACAGTAATGGAAGCACTACTATTTGGCGGCAGGTTAAAGGTGAGACGGTGGTGCTGCCACCCTCGAGCTCATTCACAAGAGCTCTACCACCAGTAAAAATATGTATATATAAAGTATAGGAAGTAGGATTAATGTTTTATGTGACTTATAATTTAGAATTTCGTAATACAGGAGGGATTTGGTAGAATATTTACGACTTTGGCCTTAAAATTACTGGCACATGAGGCATAACACCGTAGTCCTCAGCTGCAGCGACGCATCTATAATCTGCTTTTGTGGATTGTTGATGTCCATGGGCTGTACTCCACTTACCATCAGGTGGACTACACGTACGTTCGCAGCAGGCGTAGTATAAAAAAAAAATGTCGTAAATATTCTACCAAATGACTTCTGTATTACGAAATTCTAAATTAAAAGGTAGACCTATCACCTTTTCTCTGGTATTCTAGGCCATAAGCCAAACATCAAAATTCGTTTTGTAGTTTTTGCGTGAACGAGTAACAACCATCCACACATCACACCAATCGTCACAAACTTCGCATTTATAAATCACTAGCTGTTGCCAGCGTGGAAATATCAATTAATATTCTTCAATATTTTCTTCATAATAGAGACATTTTCCTCATACACATTTAACCCCAAATTTACCCCCTTGAGGGAGGAGGAAGGAGGAGGAGTTAAAATTCGAAAACATCTATCTTATTGTTAAGATAAAGATAAAGATAAAGATAAAGATATATTTATTTGCTTTAAACATGTGTGGTCTACAGAATATTACATTCTATATCAGTTGTATTGGTGGTATTACGTAACAACATGTTTTGCCATGCAAGGCGTACAAATATAAAATTGATTTAAATTAAAATTACACAATGTCAATGTCATGCATGCATCAGTATTTTAGTAATAAAGTAAAATTATAGAAATGTCAAAATATATCAAAAATGTCAAATAAAATATATTGGAATTGTATAGTAATAATAAATTGTATAATAAAATAGTAATGTCGTAGTAGATTACATAATTTAAATATAATTATCATTAAGGTAGTCTTTAATATTGTAATAGCATTTCTTTATTAACATTTCTTTAACTTTACTTTTGAACATATTATAATTCAAGGATTTAAATTGTTTTGGTAACTTATTGTAAATTTTAGGCGCCATACAGATTATACTATTCCCCAAATGAGCAGTTCTGGCGCTGTGCATGCATAGTCGTTCATGGTCTCGTCGGTTACGTTGTACAGTATCAGACAATTTTGGAAATAGTGATGGATTGTTTTTTACAAAGAGACATACTTCTAGGATATATAACGATGGAAGGGTTAAGATGGCATGATCATGAAAATATGGTTGGCAACTGTCAGTAACTTTTAGTCCAAACATAGCACGTATGCATCGTTTTTGGAGCTTAAATATTAAAGATTTATCTGTTGAATGGCCCCAGAAAATTATTCCATATCTTAATAAGGAGCCAACTACTCCGTGATATGCAGTTAGTAGAGTATCTAAATTAACCGTTGGAGCAAGTTTATAAAGAGCGTATGAGGATTTACTTAATCTATTGCAAAGAGTTGTAATATGTTCTTTCCAGTTTAGTTTTTTTATCTATAATCAACCCAAGAAATTTAGTGCTGTATACTTCCTCTATTACCATATCTTCATATTGTATTTTCATTTCTGATCGGGTATCTATGCGTTGGCTGAAGTACATTATATTAGTTTTATTTAAATTTATTTTCAAGTTGTTGTTATTTAACCACGTAATAATCGATGTCAATGAATTATTGATGTCATTAATTTATTTCATATAAAAATCTGAATTAATGTACAGAATTTCATGAATTCCCTTTAAAATTGACAAAACTCTAGTGGTGAGTGGTCGAAACACTAACCACAAGACCGACCAGGCAGTAAGTAATATAATATTTAATTTCATCAATGTCATTATTTCAATAATTTTCTCAAAATCACATTTAATTACTAAATATGAAATGGAGCCATTGTTTATTTAAAATAGGGGAAAATATCACGATTTCTATCCACAATTCCCATTACAATTATGATCTACATTCTTGGTAGAACATACGAAAGAAAAAATGTTAATGTCGAGTAATGTCGACCCATAATCACATTAGGGCGGTTCCTTTGTGAGTCACGATTCCGGACGAAAAAACGTTCGAAAAAAAACTTGGATCTTTTTTTCGAAGAATGCGCGTGCCTTCACGTTCGGGAATAGAGCTGAGGTTTTTGAACGAAATATGATCCAAGAGCCGTTGAAGATTTTTTAAAAACAATAGAAGTAGTGCAGCTGCTGTTAGAAGATTTGATGAGTTTGTGGCTAAGATAAAAGCAATTGATTAGATACATTGACGATACAAATGGTAAAATTATTTAAGGCCCATTTACACGATGTAAGTTTAGTTAGGCAATTTTATTGCTTTGTTAAACGCAGATAAAAAGACAGAGATGGCATGAGAATTGCCTGGCAATTCACCAGGGACAATTCAATCTTTGCTATTGAGAATTTTCTGACGCAAAAATCCCAAATAACACTTCTGCCTCACCCGGGAATCGAACCGAGACATCGCGGTCAAAGGCCGTATACGTTTGGCCAGCGAGACAGTTCACAAACAATAAAAAAGTGCCTTGTCTATTACTTTTTTGTCATTCATTCAGCTAGTCTAGGATAATTCTTTCTAAATGACTATAGAAAAAAATCTAAAGTCTTTCATCACTTTGTCATCTTCGTGACTAAGACGTGTCCGGACAAACAGACATCCTGCATTCATTAGTAAGTCAGTTGGACAGGCATACTGTACAATTACACAGTAAATCATTCAGCAATGCTTTATGTTTGTATAATACGTACACAGAGGTAGTCATAAATTATATACTTTGTGTAACTGTGGGATATTCGAGAGACCGACTTTATTTACTGTCTTCGCGGTCTAAAGCTTCCAGGCTATGTTACAAGAGTGAGAAAATTGATTTAAATGTAAGTAATATTAAGGCTACGAACTCACGACAAGGTTGCGGGCAATGTATGAAACACCGTGCTGGCGTATTATTCTTCCTGCCCTTATACCTTTTACTTCGGGTCGCGGGTTAGTGCGAAACGTCTTTTCCTCCATTCTCCTTTGTCAGACGTCACTCTATCACTCACTTCCTTCTTTCATAGTATTATCTGCTCTCATTCATCAACATTTAAGAAAATAATATAATAAGTATCTAATTGTAATTCTCATTAAAGCTTAGCATGACAATAAGTGCAATAAATATAAAATACATTTTAGTGATTAATATTTGATATAAAACGACACAAAAAGAACTGTCCATTAGTGTCCATTATCCTAGCTTACTAAATCCCTAAGCGAATTTAACAACTTTGTAGTACCATTAGCAATCTTATCACCATGTAATAAAGTTCAAACTCTATTAGCGTTCACCGTCGAGGTGCGGTGCTATGCGTCAATGTGCAAATCGCTTGCGTTAGATATTTTTAATAAGTTCATTTCTCTGCTGGACTGTACAGTGTACACTATGTATGTAAGACTATACCTATTTAGCAAAAGGGGAGCGAGTGATGCTTTGTCTAGGAGTAAAACTCCAACAAGATCTATTTGTCACTATATATACTCTTTGTCACTATGTCTGCCTCTGGACAGTAATGCTCCACAGACGCGACGTTTTTCTTTACTAGATTGCGGTCTGCTACTTGTTTAAATAACGTGGTATTGCAGTGATGGCACAGCTATCTGATCTTCACAACTTGTACAATATCTGTCTGACTTTGGCTGATCATTGCATCTATTAAATAATTAATGCACTGTTGGCGAAGTGGTTAAAGCGGTCGCCACACCGCTTTCAACGGGTCAAATCTTTGTGTGATCCCCAAAGATTTGTTGTGACTCTGGGTGTGCTTTGTGTGTGTGAAATGTATGTCTGTCAACACCCTCGCGGCACTGAAATAATTCCTAGAGCAGACGTAGTTTTTCTTAAAAAAAATCATTTTGATTATTCAGGACATGGAACTTTGCATAGCACATTATCACAGAAATAAATAATCCAAAAATGTTTATAAGTTGCTCTGTTCGTTATGCTTTTACGGGTACAACAACTAGAATGACTTGAGATTCGGTATGGAGGTAGCGTTGTCTCATACCATTTTGGTGCCTTGTTTCAAAACTATAGAAGCAGGTATTGCTATTATTTTCTTTCCTAAAATAGCTAACTACTACCACTTAACTATTCTATAGTATACATTACCCACAATAGTATATTAGTCACATAGTCCATCTGTATGCAATTCTCGTCGGTTCCGTCGTTAAGCACCGCTCGCTGGACATTGTAAGCATTTAAATCTATGTATGTATGTGCTTTTGCTTCCTTTTCTGGCTGAGGAAAGTATAGATAATGGCTATTTCAATTAGTAGTGATTTGGTGTACAAAAATTACAGCTTGGCTTTAGGATAATTTATTTATTTAAAAGTTGGGCAAGTGAATAAAACCCTTTTTACTTAAAACATAATACATTTATGACCAAACTTGAGAAAAACAACAATATAATATGTTTATCTATGGTTAGTTTTTTCTTAAGTCAATTCCCGTTGTATGGTAAATCATTTTTTTACATTTTAACAAACTGATGGATTTTACCATACACTTTTTAATATGTTAACCTAAGAAAACTAATTAATTTATGGTTTGATTTGTTAGTGCTTCCGTATTTGAGCTCAATGAAGAAAATCACTGCAAAAAGTTCGTATTATACGGACGGACGTTGAAATAGGTACCTATGTCCTGGGGTGCTATGTCGAGTAACCTCCTAGACGATCCGGGGCTATTGGTCCCTTATTAATCCGCGAGGATTAGGGGGGAACAATAGTCTTTGGGTTTGGTGCACCCTGGTAACTTCGCAAAAAAACTTCTCCTACGGGGGATTTCTTTTTGCGTTGGCTAATAACTCGACACGGGGGCTGCTTCTCGGGCTGACTGGTTGGGTTGGCCCATGGAGGAGTGGCCCAACAGGCCGGGCTGCGGTGTTGGCGCAAGCTGACACTGCGGCCGGGTGGTTACGGGGCCGCGGCGGGGAGGAGTGTCGGTGCGCGCGTCGTTTTCGATGCCCCGCACTCCCTGCCTTCCGCGGTCCCGGCGGGGCCGCAGCCGTTGAACTGCGGCGTGGTGGGCGGCGGGACCGACCACCTGTCTCGCCGCGAGAGGACCAGGCCGTCAGATATGGGGATGTCTGATGGCTTTACACGCGGTCCTCGCGCTGGTCGCTGGCTTGCGCCAGCCCCTTCTTTGGGGGCCATGAGGGGCCTGCTTCGGCGGGCATCGCCGGGAGGGTCGTGGTTGTTAAGGCTGCGCCGGTTCCCCATGACCCTCCCATCAAGGCGAGTGCGGGAGCACCGCGGGGTTTTAGTGGGTATTCTCGTGCCGTTTACCATCTTTAGGCACGTGCGAGTCCCACATAACCACTCTGCCCTTCCCCAGGGGTGGGGTGGTATGCGTAAATGCATTTCCTCGCGTAAGAAAAAAAAAAAAAAAAAAAAAAAGTACCTATGTCCTGTAACCTGCCGCCAAAATCAATGCTTACACAGAGTCCCGTATCTAAGCCCTAGCATTATTGTTGGAAGTTCTTTTAGTCTTTTTTACAATATTAGTTAATGAACTCGCTAACTTCCATCAAATAACTACAAGCTCGAATCTTACTACAACAAAAATAAATGTTCTTAATATCGGCCACGCCACGAAGTGTCCAAAAAAATAAGTATAACTCAGTTCTCAATACATCCTCCATCTTCCTTCCATACATACAATAGGATGTCTCAAATCCCTTGGCTGTGTGAGGTCCGAAAAGAAAAAAAAACAAACATCAGTCATCGAGAGAGCGTGGGTTATGTTTGACTCATGTGTTTTGGTTAGTGCTTGCCGCTTGCAATGCTTTTTTGAGTGTAAGCATTTGAGTTTTATATATTTTTTTTTCTCATGTTCTTTTCCATCATGCAATCGGTCTGACGACCATAAGCAGATTTTTTCTTTGCGTATATTAGAGTTTTATATGACGCGTTTTGTAAAGAAACCTGCATTTGACATGATAGTATTAATTAACAGTTGGTTACTTTACCACTTGATTTATTCGTTTCACATTTATTTTTACAATAACAAATAACAAACAGCAGTCTCTCTAACATGTAAGTTAATATTTTGCTTATATTTCAAGTAAATAATGACTTTTTATGCACCCCCAAAAGTCACTAGAAAAGACGCAATTTTTTTTTGTCGCATAAACGATTTTTGTCACAAGAACATATCCAAAAGTCGTCAGATTTCGTGAAAAAGTCGCTAAATTGGCAACACTGGGTGGAATATTGAATAATACTATGAAACATGTCGATTGCTTTGTCGTGCGTCCGGACGGAAATTAGCCGTAAACAGCATGATTCTAAGCAATCCTAGCATTTACTTCAAATCAAAGAAGTAGTGTAGTTTACACTCGTTATAAGCTTGCCCATGGATACAATCATTGAAATATTTGCTTCGTTTAATATGTTGGTTACAATAAAGTGACAAATCGGGATATCCTAAATTTGTTGTTGACATCACAAAAACACGCCTTTTCAAAACCGTTGTAATATAACACATAATAACCACACATGTACATATACTACACTGGTCACAACATGTCAGTGTGTCCAAATCTGTTTAGTATTCAGCCCACATGCAGATATTATCAAACTGCTAACGTTTTTGCAACTGCCGCAATTCAATACGCTGAAAGAAATTCAAGATTTCTCTGTAGCCTTTACGGTACTATTTTTTTACTTAAACATTTCGGAAAGTACCGAATACGACGAACGATATGCATTAGCTTTCAATCGGAATAGACGTAGGGCCCTGGTGGGTATACGGACACCACCGACACGACATCCGACGTCATTTGTAAGCACTTTTATTTTGTCTGAGTTAAATAAATAAACGGTAGAATTTTTGCGATCTAACTGAAGGAAGAAGGTGTCACCGTCAACTTAGAGGCTTATACCTTAGGTAACAGTCAGGGGGGGAACAATGCCGAAGAAACCATAGGCGCTCAATTTGTGACGTTTCATGACGTTTGGCACTAAGTCCATCTCTAAACATAACCGCAAAAACCAGTAGCATGTAGTACTTAAGAAAACTGTTAGATGACGCTAAAATCAGTAGTCTTTGTGTACTATTATTACAAAAGCTTTTTATACTGAATATTTAAAAATAAATGTAATTTATTTTAAACATAGATTGTTATGTGTATAAAATATTATTAAAATTTTATTAATTCATATTTAATAAAAAAAAATATAACAAGCTGGCATTTTGTAGCTTGGCAACATTACTTTCAGCCGTCAATCATACTTCTTTCATTTTGGCGGCTAGTTTGTAATTTTCGTTTTCTTTTCTCGTTTCTGTGATATTTTGGTTGTATTAAAGCTGCAATAAATTAGGTTGAGTTGAGAAAACCACATTTTGTCGTTCTGTTGTGTTGTGCGATAAAGACGCTTTAATACTATGTTACCTTATTTTGTTAAAATGCCGAGGCGCTGTGCTATTGGATGTACACCTACTAGTAAGTATAATTAAGCACACGTCTTTAATCTATAATAATTACAGTAAATAATATATTATCATTGCTACTACATGAGCGCAATTCCACGAGACTTGCGCTACCCATCCAAACTGAAAATACAGGGTTATTGCGTACGGCGTACGGCTTACAAAATAATTTTAAATTAGCTATCATGCTGTACTGTAACGGTGTTACACGGTCTTCATCTATCACCCTATCTGTTGCTATAAACCGTGTTAAAATACGTTTCGTAGTTTCGTCTCACTGCCTGCTGTCCGCTGCTAACCCGTCCCGCTTGTCTCAGCTGTGTACGGCACGGCATACTTAGCTGCACTGCTCCCGCTTTCTAAATATCATTAATCTTCTAAGATATTCTTTTGCCTTTGGCTAGTCTAGATTTGATCTCCACTTTATTTTTTCAGAGGGTGTACTTCACACGTTTTCTAACCCTAAAAAATTGCCGGCGCAATTCGAAGCTTGGGTTCGAGTTGTTTGTGGTACAGATGAATGCGATTTCAATTATAAGGAGAAGAGAGTCTGTGACAGACATTTTACTGAAAGGGATCGGAACCGCAACAACCGTCTGAATGCACTAGCAGTTCCATCACTCTTTCTGCGTGGTAAGTTAAAATATTATTTTATCTATTATGTATACAGGGCCAGCTCGTCCATAGGGCGAATGGAGAAGCCGCTCCAGGCGCTAAGGGTCAGGAAACGCCCCTTTAAAACTTTGTTTTTGTTCGAAAAACTGAGCTCTGCGTGCACATAGCTTTTTTTTTAACGAACCAAAACATACATACTAACCGCTAAGTGCCGCTTCGTAGTTATGTCGAAGCTAAATTGATGAATAAGCTCATAATAGCTAGCTTCTATGCATAATAGCTAAGTTGCTTAGTCAAACTAATAAATTAATCACTTTGACTAGTTAATTAATCGTGTATAAAATACCTCACAATCGACTACAATGAGTTTAGTTTGGCAACATTAGTTATGCCAGCAAGTAGCAGTTAAATTCAGTTTATGATACAATCATTTAATTTTTAGGAGAACCTGAAGATTCCTGCAGCATTTTGCTCGAGCACAGTTACTACCAACTGTCTATGGGTCATCATAAAATAAAAGGTAAGCATATTATATCCCATTATTTTTGTTCAAATGTAATAATTATAATTAAACACAAAAATACTTGTTTGTGATATCATACCAGCATCAATAGTTACTTTTAAAATTCATCATAATAATATAATAATATTAAGCTACTATATAAATGTTGATATTTGTTTCTCTGATAATGACTTTATTTTTTTCAGGTTGGAAGAGTATGCCTGAGAAATCGAGGCAAGGGTTTGCAGTCACGGTTTCAAAATGCAGAAAAAAATTATAATAAATCAGCCTTTCAAGAACTTGTCCTAAATATGACACCAGCAGCGAAAATGTTTGCAAACATGCAATATTACCAGGTTAGGAAAAAGCCTACTGGTCGGCGGTTTACCATCCAAGAAAAGTTTTATCACTTAGTTATAAACAATTAAAGATGAACAAAAAATGGCATTTAGTTTTTTGCCAATATTTCATAACCTATGAATATTTAAGAAATTTCAAAAAAAGATTCTGAAAGAGGAAGAAATTTCTAAACAACAATTACATGAAATAATTTATTTTTTACCTTAACAAAAACTTAAAAATCCAAGTAATGTTGTTCAAGTAAAAAAATTGTTATAAACGAAGTATAAATATTATTTTAACTTTTATGGCTCGATCTTGTTGTTGGTACTGAGAAAATGCGTCAAAAATATTATTAATAACTGCAAAATATGCAGAAAATGTGTATATTATCTTCGATAGAAACCGATAAAATGTTTACGTAAAAGCAAAAGAATATCACTCAGATAAAAAAATATTATATTATCCGTCGGCGCAAATAATAGAATGCTTTATAGATATCCAAAATATATGTTTCACATTTAAAAAAGAATGTACCTAAATCCGGCTTAAAAATGTCGATAAAAATGCACGTCGAAATATTTGTAGGATTTCCATTTCTTAAATAAATGTGAAACCAAATGAAAAAATTAAAAGAATATTTTATTGATGTTTCATCAAATATAATAAATTACAGTTGGAGTAGATTAACCGAATTCTAGCCGGCAAAATTACATACGATGGTGATGATGAAATAAAATTATTTGCTCAAAAATATTTCAATAAACACAGGCATTATAAAAATAATAAATGATTTAATGAAAGACTTGATTTATTATTTTATTTTAAATAAATGTAAGCCACCTGGAATATGAAGAGTTAAAAAGATTTCAGCATTCTTAACAACAACAAAAGTTTGCAGAACACTTCAAAATATTTATATTTCCATACAACTCGAAATAATTACGATTGAAATAAGTATAAGAAATAAGTGACTTTAAAAGTTTGTTCATATGTAGCTACTCCTGTTGCTGACTGCATAAGCTAACTTCTTGTCTTGAATAAAATTAATACATTCATTATAATACATTTGCATTATATTTCGAGCTTTCATTTACATGAAAGTTAAGACATATATTTTAAGTATTTCACATAAATTATCAACTTGTATGCATTGCCAATGTTTACCTACAATATTATAAGCAGTTGTTTGCTTTGTTTACAAGCTATGTAGCACTGTTAAATTAACATAAATCAGCTTTAAATCTATTGAATTGTAAGTGTATATAATATTTCTGTAAGATTGTTATGACATGTAATTTTTATTAATTACACATCAGCAAACTTATGAAAATGTTGTTAAAATTCTGAGGTGTTTTTAAAACATGTCGCTATTTAAAAACGCTACCCAAATATAAAAATATAGCAATAGCGTAAATACAATATAGGTATGTGAGTGTGTACGCACACATACAGAGATTAGTTCTGTGGATTTGTTATCAGATAGCGCCACCATTCAATTTTGGGTGTCAAAATTATACGGAAGCAGGCTCTCTATTCCCCAATATATTAGTATACTCTTTGGTAACAGTACACAGAGTACACGCAGCTGAGCTATTGTGTGAATCAGTAAGGTGAGATTAGATCAGCCATACTGTAACGCTTTTATTAGAAAATGACACAAGAAACTTGTACTAAGAAACAGTTGAAAAAGATATGGGACTGGCAGGATTTGCACCTGCGACCTTACTGCACACCGGGCAGCCGCTTTAGCCATCCAGCTACGGTCGCCTCTTACCGAACCCTAAATTTCTCAACTGTATGATACTTCATTTCGTGACGTCAGATTCATTGCTCCTATCGTTAGTAGGCGAAGTTACATTCAGCACAAATGTTGTAACGAATGAACGTGTACGTTATTTTAACTTCTAATTGATTATTTTTATAGCATTTAGCTATGCTTAGCAAATTACACTAAGAAACAGTTGAAAAAGATATGGGACCAAGAAACTTGTAGTCAAAGACTTTTATAAATTAGGTGTACCACTCGCAACAACCTGGCGGAACCCAGGTTGGGCATAACTGCAATGGATTCTAACATTACAGGCACTATTTAAATTTATAAATTACTACAAAGGCTATAATACCCTTTCTTTTTCTTTTATTTTAATCGTGTAAGTTCTAGCGCGGTCTGGGGTAAAAGCACTCAACTTTCAAGCTTCAAATGCTTTGAAACTTCCTAAAAGTCGTACTTTGAGTTTGAGCCCGAGACTTTTGGCTTTGCAGTACAGTCTTTAGGTACTTATCGCTAATACAAAAAATATGCAATATTTTTCTCACAATCTAATTCTTGCATCACGTTCGTCAAATTTCGCAAATAACATAAAGCTTCAAATTATGCAAACACGAAAACGACATTCAAGTCTGTAATAAAGGCTGGGTCACAAAATTCTAATGATGACATGACGGTAATGGTGCGGAGATGTACAACAGATTATCGGATGAATGTTATGCAAGATGGTGCAACCATAAAACGTATTATGAGACAAGATTATTGTCGTCTCGTTACATCGAATGTATCTTTTTTAATCTTCTGTCATCAAAGATCTCACGTTAGAAAGTACATTTGCAAGTAGAACTGTTTTAAAATAAGTGTTTTGTTTTTCATTCGATCAGTAAATAAATAAATATCTCACACCTTACACACAGCGCTATCTAGTCCCAATCTAAGCAGAGCTTGTACTATGGGTACTAGAATATCTGATACTAATACATAATATACTTCATCATAGATACTACACCCAGGTTCGCGATATAATAACAAAACCATTTTTAAAGCCGTAAAAATGATAATTAATTTTATTTATTATTATTCTAATTTATTGTACCTATTCTGTCGACATGTTAATTATTATTATATCATATTTGATTTATTCAGAACATGTTATTTATTTTTGATATGTAAGTTTCGAACTTAGCCATGCACATAAGCGAAAACTGTCAATTGGCTTATGTTGTAATTTGTATAAGTAATTTTATTGTTTGTCTTAAAAGCTGTTTGTTGCCTAAGGAATAAATAAATAAACAAAGATTGGAATTGGAAGTGAACAATTTTGGCCAAAATTTGTCTTAAAACGTTTTGCGCTAGAAATGTACATTTCTCAGTAACAATGGTTGTAAAAGACGCGCCAGAACTGACGGTTTTAAGCTCTTTACAAGGCAGAGCCTCGCTTCATACCACTTAAGCTAGATAGACTGGCGAAGCCTTGAACATTGTAGGTAGGTTCAGAACTTTAGGTATTACGTCCAGCAAAGTTGCTATTATTAATATTATTAAAACCGACGTGACATTATTATTGAGAAAACGGGTTACTCACGTTATATCCCGGCTAAAATAACGTGAGTAACCCGTTATCCCAATAAAAATGTTTCTATTTTTGTTATAAAACTTAACTCTTTATTGTAATTTACCATAAATTTACAAAATAATTCACTTAGATATATTAAAGGTACAATTTCCGCAGAGCTATAACCAATAGCTCTGCGGAAATTTCTACCAGACAACCATTGGATGCAGATAAATGATAAGGAGAAACAGAAAGATACATATTTTATATTGGCTAAATTAATATCATTTATTTGTTCGCGTCTTTATATTGAGAGACAAAATTGAAGAAACCTATAGATTGAGAATAGGAATATTTATTATCGAAAATGGATATTTTGACAAATTACATAACAATTGGTATCATCTATACACGATGCATCAATATTTTTAGGTATATAACCACTGATACACTTATTAACAAATTTAATACATTTCAAACAAATCTCAATACAACTAAAACGTTGAAATACAGTTCTGAACTCAAACGAGCAGGGATTCTAGCCGACGAAAATACAACAGTCGAGTCACACATCGTGTCGTCTGGCGTCACATTCACATCAGGCATCAGCTTCACGTCCAAGTTTGTTTCTGCACCTCAAACTCAATAGCTACCACTTCGTTCAAACAATTACAACACCCCTGCACCCTATATATTTCTTATCCCAATAAGAATAAGGTCGAATTTTGATAAATTCAACAGCAAGAACACTTCAGTTAAGGATCGACAACCCCCTTGTAATCTTGGACAGTCTTATGCATAACAGATTAAGGTTGAATTTCGAGTGATTTACACGAGGTAGTCTTGGTCACTCAATCTGCTTTGGCAATGCATTTGTAGGACAGTTGCAGTCCAACTGCCCTCTCTAATGAATGTATTGGACTAACTTTCAGGGACACGTTGAGAAAGCTAATTGTAAAACACTGAATTATTCAACTCGATAGCTTGTTGGTTTATGTGCTCTTTGAGCAGTCAAGTTAATTGGCCAAATAAGGCTTCTTATGCGCTTAACCATTGTAAAGAAATGTCATAGATTTTATGGAGACAGAATATGTTTTATGTTATTTATAGTTTGCTAGTGTTGCAGTTGATTAATAGGATTTGAATTGTGATTTGACAAAATAAATGGTAGGTTAAGCGGTCTATTTTTAGTCAGAGAGCTATTTAAATACCAACTGTTACCCTTCTTCGATCGCGAAGGATTCCATGATCCCCGTGTTTTTACCCGCGGCAATGTTACTGCCCGTTCTCGTGGATTATAGCATGAGTGATAAAATATGCACAGCGCTATCTAATTTCTAAATTCACGCCATTGGTAGTAAAATTTACAAAAGCACCGATACAGTAATTTATTTCTTCAACATCACCTTACAAAATGTCGTGCTAACTTCTAACTTCTAAAATGACGGACTATATAACCGCTCACCTTAATTCACACGACACGGTGCCACTGCGCTATGTTAGGAACCTATGCAAAATTTCTAGCCCCAGCGGTCTAGGCTCAGCGTTGATGAATGAATGAATCAGTCAGTCGGGCGAACAATAATATATGTATAGACAGCAGTAAAAGTGATATGAATCCGAAAATTATAGAGTTTAACGACTTAGATGTTGAAAAGACGAAATAAACCCATCAACACGTTTCTAAAACAAACGAGCATGTAATAGCTATTTCTGGTACTTTACAATGTTCTAAATCGCTTTATGATTCCCAAAAGAGCGGCGAAAAATTCTCCCTCGACTTATTTTGGGCCGTTTTTGGGTTTGCATTCGCAGAGTGGGTATAAAATCGCATCAGATTGCAAGTGTCTGGCTGTAAAATCCGACATTGATTGAAGACAGGGCTGTCATATTACCGAGTTTGACTCGGAAATATAGAATCGTATTACATTACCCAATGTGTGTTCAATACCGGTCAGCTCTTGTATAATATTGGTAATTTACATTAAATGTTACATCAAACTTCAAATAAAAGTGTAAAATCCATTATAGATTACTTTTTTACACAGTTTTTGAAGTACAGGCCTTAGACTTTCGTTTCGAGATGACTTTAAAGTTAGTTTAATGACTTAAAAAGTTTAGATTAAGTTATTACTTATTAGACTATTTTAATTCCATCCAATATGAATATTTGTCTGTAAATAAAGTCATTTATTTCTGCTAGAAATATATTTGCAGGTAAAACGCAATAATTCGTTGTTCTTTATTGTGACTGACAAGTGACAGCCCTATAGCAAAAAGCCACGTGTTCCTACATTTTTCGTCCCACATGGTTTGCCTTGTGCAAGTAACAGGGTAGGCACGTTCGATTACTCACCAAATTATTTCGAGACAAAAAGCTGTGTCATTCGATCAAGGTGAGGTAGATTTTTCTCGAAATGGCGGCCAATGTTTCAAAGGACTGTGACTACAGTGTTGTTTACGGATAGTCGATCATTTTTAACCATATAGTAGTCAATAGTGGTTTCTTGGGACCCCGTTTAGGTGACAACTGGAAGTGAAGTTTTTTACTAATACCATGTTTTTTAAAATGACGCCCGCACTAGGAATAACTCCTGTGTCGCGGGGGTGTTCACAAACATACATTTCACACACACAAAGCACACTCAGAGTCGTGTGGATCGAACCCACAACACCAGCGTAGTTGAAAGCGGCGAGGCGACCGCTTTAACCGCTACGCCAACCGTGCACTCAAATGATAAACATTTCGAGTGCCTTGTGACCTTGCGGTATAATTTGCATATCTCTTACCGTGATGTCTTGGGTTCGATCCTTTGGACGGGTAAAAATGATAATTCGAACTTTTTTATTAGGAATCTTCAGTTGCAGCACGGAGTTTGGAATTGCGCTTGGAAGATGGCCATAGGCTCACCCTCATCATATTCTTAACATGACAGGTAAAATGTGGGTGTTACACACTTTTGCTACACCCTTCTGGACAATAATAATAATAAAAAAAAAATATTATGAGTTTAAGTTATGTATGATGAAACTGATATGGTACTGATACTGGTTGAAATAACCGAAATAACGGATAAGGATAGGTTAGAGACATAAATATCTAGCTCTCATGTTGCTAAGACTTTTAATCCATTCAAAGCAGACTAAAAATATTGCAAGTTTTAAAATAAACTGTCTTCAAAGTGCAGGCATAAATAAAAACTAAACGGCCAGCTATCGTAAGTTTGTAACACTTTTATGAAAGAACATAAATTTAAAAGCGCATCAAGATATGAAAACAGTTTCTGTGCCACCATTTCAAAGAGTTTTCTTATTTCCTGACAAGCGTTCCGATTGTCGACGACTGTATTTTGTTATAATGGCGCTTCAGTTCAGACTCCAGTTGGCAAATAAAGACTCATTTATAGTATGCATGTTTTAACAGGGCACTTCAATTATTTGCTGTGTTAATCGCGATTAAAATAAAGATTTCATCCGCGGCTACGGGCATATTTCAAAAAAACCGGCCAAGTGCGAGTTGGACTCGCGCACGTAGGGTTCCGTACCACTATACATCTAAATAAATGTTTTTCTTTATTCTTTATTATATTGGAGTTGATTGAATGAAAGGTAAAATGCGGTTTACGATTTATGATGTATTAAAAAAACTTATTATTAGATCTCGTTTAAACCAATTTTAGGTGGAAGTTTGTGGAAGAATCCACCGCAAGCTGCCAGCTACAGCCAGTCTAGTCTAGAAGATCATTGAAATATTACACCTATGGTGTCTTAAATTTATGGAGAGGATAAACATCAACAAATGTTCTTAGATACGTCCTTAGTACCTGTAATGAAGGCCTCGGTAGGATAATGCTTTTATGTCCTTCACACACTACTGGCTTTGTCCATTCTTCTTTCTTCGTTCAATCTGTTCTTCTGTGGAATGCGCTACCTCTGGAAATCAGGATGGCAACAACACGTTACAGTTTTAAGGTTAATGTGCGTAAACTGTTGACTGAGCAATTGTTAGAATCATCATAATATATCTTATTTATCTTATATAATTATCAACTCCTTCTGTATGGCTAACTTGTTTAATTATGTATGTATTTATTATGTTATAAATTATTATATATTTTATTTTTTCAATATTATGTATCTCTATTACGTATTTTATATAATATGTACTTCTTCTATTTACATATCTAGCATTATTCGTCTTTCTGTACTGCACCTACCTATTCTCATCTCTGCACCACCCTAGGTTGACTGTAAGAGAATGCCATCAGGCATTAAGTCCGCCTATGTACTATTTTTATGTGCAATAAGTTAAATCACTACATAGTATAAAACAAAGTCGCTTTATCTGTCCCTATGTCCCTATGTATGCTTAGATCTTTAAAACTACGCAACGGATTTTGATGCGGTTTTTTTTAATGAATAGAGTGATTCAAGAGGAAGGTTTACGTGTATAATACATGCATATTATAGTAGAGAAAAGCCGAGAAATTTAATAATTTATATTAAATTTTTTCTGCGCTTACATTGCAAATTTTACTCCAAATTTAACGAGTGCGGGCCGTTTAGTATCAGCATTGTACCCGCGCGAAGCCGGGGCGGGTCGCTAGTAAATAAATAAATAAGATAATATCGTGTAGCTCAAAGTAATATATCGTCACCTATAAGGCAAACATACGAATCTGCAAAATATAAATTTTACAGGGGAGTGTAATAGGTACTATGGTAGATTTGGTTATTAAAATGGTACTGTTTCTAGATATTATCAATGGACTGTCAATATTTTAAAAGAATCAGAAATAAATGCACATTCGTAACTTTACATCATCATACATTGAAGCTGTGAGATATTTATTGATACCGTGGAAAATTTACGAAAGTGGCACATTCGTAACTACCATAACAAAATTATCTAATTGAAACTATGGTGAACTTACGAAAGTACCACTTTCGTGAGTTTACAAAGGGTATAAAATCATTTAAATATTAAAAGTAATTTGCGTTGCCTTGGGATCATTGACCCATTTTAGTAATAGTTGTTACCAATGTAAATTTACGAATATGTCAGATTCGTAAGTTGACAATAGCACATTTCACTCAAACTTTATAATTCTAGTACACTAAAATACCATATCTGAATTTGGTAAGTTTACTATGGGTGCAATATTAGAAAATGCAGAATCGGACTATTTGAATTCTGTAACCGTAAGAGCTAGAAATACTAAAGTTTGCCACATAGCGTAGTACCATATTAGGTACACTTTGGCATTAAAATGTCATTTTCGCTAAAACAGCAGATTCGTAAGTTTGCCGTGGAGGTGACGATATCTCTACCGTAGGCCTCCCAATAATTTCTGGATCTATGAGTACACACATCTACATATATTATGAAGCTTAACATATCCATTATAAGATGGTCTCGCATTGTACAGGCTTTCGGTGCAATGCAAGACCAGCTTATATTGGAAATTGTAAGCTTCTATGTAGCCGTGTGGGAATTCCTATGGATCAATCCCTGCTCATATTCTTGCCCCTACCTTGAATGGTACCATTATGTCAGTCATAGTCATGTGTCCGCTATACCAAAACGTAACTGAAAACGAGTATCATCTCTCTAACGTACCGTATCGGTATTAAAATAGTTACCAACGGTTATCAGGTATTAGTATGAAACTATGAAGTAACTACCGAATCACTGCATCCCCGCGTCAACGTAGTTTGAAAACCGAACCCACATCATATCTAATAAGTAACTAAATAACTGACAACTAAAACCAACTAAATCCACGCAACCGATCAAAACTAACTAACTTATCTATCTCTCTCTTACAAGTGATAATAGCGCATGCATAAAAGAAAAGGGGCGAGAGCGGCGCAAACCATCCAAGGTTATTGTTATAAGCCAAAGACGACCTTATATCTACTGCGCTACGGCTTAATCAAAATGTAAACGAGTGCGGTCGTTCTCGCTAGTGGTGGCAACTAACTTGGATACTATAATACCAAATAATACCTACCTTAGCTTAAAACGTTTGTAATATATATATTACAAACGTTTATAGCTAGAATAACTGTAGTAACTGTACCTAAAATACCGGTATTCGGCAACGGTTGTCTATACCGGTATTGTATCACCATACCGGTGTAATACCGGTTACCAAAAATATCTAATAACGCCCATGACTAGTCAGCCACGTTGGTAGCCCTTTAGGAGGTAAGTGCACTTGTTAAAGCAAGGGGTGGAGGACAATAGGTACCATTGCTCTATTGTGTTAGCATTAAGGCCTCTATGTTGCTGTCGAAATTTCGATGGGTCTTTAAAGGGATAACAAGTTGTTACAAAATTTGGGCTTGGTCATGTTAGCTCAATTAATATTATTCTCATGACTGAAAAGCACTTGAGTTTCTAAGTACAAGCGTATATCATGTTTGAATTCATTTATTTTAAATTACACAATTCAATTGCCTCTATGGCCTAGTGGTTAGCGTATGCGCCTCTCACCTCGAGGTCTCAGGTTCGATTCCCGGGTCAGGTAAAGTGTTATTTGTGAACTTTCCGTCAGCAAAGTCACAATAGCAGCACGGAGTTGTAATTGTGCCCGGTGGATGGCGATGTGTCGTTCACCTCTGCCATACCCTTCTGGGTAATATAGGCGTGATGTTATGTTATGTTCTGTAATTCAACTGAACTGGCAGTCTAACCAGTGCTAAATTCTACAGTCAGTATAGCCTTTAGGATATTTTACAACAACAAGCCAATATAATATTACCACTAGAAGATGGGATGCATGAAAGGAGCCTCCCCGAATAACGTACACAACGATTCACTACGTCCGGCGCACCCTGGGCAATTCGCGAATCCTCCAAAGCGAATTGGCTAATCCTTTCACCACGATGGCGAGTCAAAATAAAATTTGACTCAGCCATCGACACGACGAAGAAGACGAACTAGAAGATCACATAATAGTGACAATCTAGTACATGGTACGTAAATTCATTCATCTTTTACACTAATGTCTATCCAAAGGTTGCCTGGAAGAAGTCGCGTTCAGCGATAAGGCCGCCCTTTGTGTAAAACTTTCGTATAAAATCTAATTCCTATGTTGTATGCACTAATAAAGTTTTATCTATCTATACAGTGGTTAATAAATTAGACAAAGCAGCACTCAAGCTCCTACACTTTACCTCCATCAGATGAGAACACAATAAATCATTCGTGGATCTAGTTCATTAAGAATTAAACCGTTTAAACAATTATGTAGTATGGGATCGTGAATCAACCCGAGGTGCTGCAAACCTCAGTGGTATATAACATATTAAATTAACCAGCTCAAGCAAACGAGTTCCATCTTCCATATTGCTGAAACAATTACTCATATCATATTCAATCTCCAAATAAAACATAGGACGCCAAAAGCTTAATTTGTGTTTGATTGGCCGTGCTAGATAGATTATAATGAAACTGTTATTGGATTTTAGAGCATTTGGAAAAAATTTATACAATCTTTCATAAATTTAAAGTAGATGTGATCAGAAGGCTTGCTTTTACGTGGCTCAAAGAATCAGCATTGCCATTCAACGTGGCAATGCTGTCAGCCTTCTGAACACGTTCCCTGCAGTCGAGGTCGATGCGGAGGAATTCTATGACACCTAACCTGTAAATCTGTAAATAATTATTTGCAATTTTTATTAACTTGTATATAAATATTTCCTTTCTTATTCATTTTAAGATATGAAAATTAAGTAGATGTATTTTTCAAAATGCACGAAATATAGGTTCAGGCATTAGCCTGATATATTTCTCTTTTACCCCAGTCCCTGTAATTTTGCATAAAAACTATCCAAATACAATTGCCTCATACAAATGTCCAAATTTGTATTAGGCACTTGTAATGAACAAAAATTTCACGCAATTAGTACCCACACAAAATATTAATGTAAAAGTAAAAGTGAAATTGTTTCTGTAATACAATGTTAAACACAATGGCATGACAAATAATCAAGATCTTGTATAAGGTATGAAAGTGTATTGAACTTTATACAAAACATTGGTTTTTACACAGTGTCCGTTGCCAAAAAATCGTAACTAATAATACTTTTCTAAATATTCACTTCTAGTGACAGAAATTACTGTGTTTACCGACTCAGTAGATTTATATCTTAGAACCGGAAAGGCCACACATTTTTTAACTTTCCTAGTTACTCAGCTTTTATACATTTTGTTTTGTCGCTGAAACCTTGTAAGCTAAAGACATGACAACAATAAACGTAAAAATGAACGCTAAATCTTAAAAAATAAAGATTGTATAACTTTATTAAAATAAAGTAAGAAAAAGTTCATACAAAGGCTGAAATATCCACTTAACATTTGGTGTAATACCTGATGTCACGTTTACCAATTACGTTCGATTTTGTTCCATCAAAGATTTTAGCTCTCATTTTGTGTTTATGTATAGAACTGGAAGCCTCTATCTACAAAACATTTCTTATAAACTAAAATGTGCATTACATGACAAATAAGGTAAAGGTGGTATAGTTATGGAAGAATAAAACATATTGCAGATAATTCAACCCACCATAGAAATTGATAAAAAAGCTTGTTTAAAGCACCTTCGCAGTACTATTAACTTCAATAGACTGTATGAGTATTACAGAGAAAGTTATTTTTGTTAAACGTAAATAAACAAAACTAAAGTAATTTTAGGGTAAGATCTAAGTTTATTTTTAGAGACCACCAAATGAATCAGAGTTACCATACATTAATAGAACGTAAAGATAATTTTACCAGTTTATTTTTTATATTGTATAGTTTAATAAGGAAACAGTGTTAAAGCTGAACCATTGTCAGTGAGCAAACCTCGATACTACTTCAAGTTTTGCTCTCACTCGATGCAAAGTTGAGTTTTGGTCACTGTTCGCCTTTTTTTTTCATGTCCCAAACTAAGCAGAACTTGTGCTATGGGTACTATTTCTCACTGCTAAGATGAAAAGATATATGTGTGACACGAGATCAAAGTTTTCAACATCTCGTGCTTTTAAGTCCCTCACTACGCTCAAGATTCTAACCAAAGAATCTTTCGCTTATTCGGGACTCAACATTAGCACTCGAAGAAAATACTAACTTTGCTCTCATAAATCACAAATAATTATTTCGATATTAATCGTAGGAAATGCGATAGCAACATATTTCTAGATCTAGAAAAATGTTATAGGTACATAAGATTTAAACTAGAAACATATGCAGTAAAATTACTTAACAAGAGGTCTTATATGTATATTATTGCTCACTTGCTAGTAATTTCAGGGTTAAAACAAGTAACTAATTACTGTTAGAAACTTTTTAACCTTTCGCGTTGCATATGTATTAATATGATTTAAACGGCAATTAACGCGATTTCGATTCCTCGTCAAGCAACGAAAGGTAAATAAAACATATCGCGTTTAATCCCCGTTTAAATCATATCAACGAATATACAACACACTATAAAAAAATATATTAATGTAAAATAGAGCCATACTCCACGACTGAACGCAGTGAACGCTGTCTCCCAAAATACAAGCAATAGCTTAGTTTGGGAATCAGTATCAGTACTATTTGTAACAAACATGTTCTAGTGTCATACTTTACCCAAACATTGTTGTGATTAATTTGAGTCAATAAATACTTTTTTATTTTTTTATTTTATTTACTATTAGGTTTACATCGCTGGTGCATTTCACGAGGCCATTCATTAGATCTCAATCATCACTAATGTATCCTTTGTCTCTTTGTTTATTTATTTAGATCCAATATCCTCATTTAATTGAAGTACAGTCACGTTAATGTTAGTTAACAAAAGCGACGTGTGACCTAGTTTCAGAGTTAAGACCTAGGCCTTTATTGTGTGGGTGCCAAAGAGCTGTTATCGTTGTTTGCTTGGTTAACACTTAAATGATGGCGGCAGATAGCATGCTCTATACTAAAGCCTACGAAACAAGATAAATTTATGTTATAACAAATCACACGAATATAAATTCTATTGTTTTGTGATTTAAAGTTGTTTATTGTATAATAAAAACTGTTAAAATGTCCTAAACAATCTCAATTGCAATAGAAATTAAACTTTATGGCCTGTGAATTGGGTTTATAATTGTAAATCATGAAAATTATCTCGTTTCGCTGTCTGAAGTATAGTAACATCTAAACTTTTTCTCTGTTTTTAATAATATAACATCACGGCTTATTAACAAGATACGACACCCACACTTCACCTAATATGACATTGTGACACCTATATTTATTGACATTGTTATACTTCACAAAATTTTCGGACTTGTTATTTTAAATTCATTTGGATGTATATATAATTTAAATTGACATAAACTATCCAATAATATAATTGACATCTTAATATGAATATGAATTAAATAAGGTTCCATGTGAGCCTATCGCCATCCATCGGGCACAAGTCTTAGTTTTGTGACACTTGTCATTTTCATCATAGTCAAGCAACGCGGGGAAAAATTGTAATGCATCCAAAAATCTTTTTTTTTTGAAGATTTTTGTTGGAATTAATCGGGTATTAAAATATTACCATACTGTTCTACACACACCATAAATATCGTCGTAAACACCATAACTTTATAGTCAATAACTTTTATGGCCTTTCAATAGTTCTCTATTGCTTTTCTATTCATACTTCATTAACATTCGAATTTTGAATATCGTAATTGTCTATACGCCCGCATCCATAGACTAAAATAAATCAAACAATGAAACATGGGGTTACTGGTTAGGACCGCCATATACGGGCATGGTTTGAATAAGTTATTATGATCGACTGTTTCTATCTGCGACCGCTAATTACAGACTCCATTTGCTTGTATTACTATAAATTATTATACAGTAGCTTTAGGTAATATACGAATAACAATATAGAAACCTTTAAAACTTAAGGGTTGCCCTCGATTTCTCTAGGATCCAATTATCAGATCGTGACCTGATAAAAATGGGACCCAATGTCAAGTATACTCTTTCAGACATAAAAATGAATTTATCAAATCGGTCCAGGCGTCTTTGAGTAATTGGCAAACAAAAAAAAACATTTTCATTGCGAACCTTCTCCTTTTTTTTTGAAGTCTGTTAATAATATATAATAGTTAAATGCCCTATCTTCTCCCAACTTCACTCAACAATCTGGTAGATTTCTAGCCAGCAACATTGTAAACGTCCTATACAAATCGCCAGTCAACTGGTGACAATCGATCCTTAAACCTTTTCTCCTTTAACAAGCTAAAACTGCCCGTGTATACCCTCCCTTAGTCCGTATGGATATCCGCCCATATGGTTATCTTGATACCAATAAAACTGTTATCAATCTCAGACATCAATCAGAAACGACTCCACACTAATAGCGCCCTTACCACTCTCAAGATAAGATTCAAAATCAATCGTACAAGGTTTTATGTGGCCCATGAATCTTTGTTCAAGGCCCCCATGCTTGCTGTTTCAATAGCTTTTGGTAAATCTGTGGCTTTACGTGAAAAAGGAAAGATTTGCGTTGTCATTAGCAGGTGTATCCTTTAAGACCGTTGAGAAAAAAAGGTATGAACTAATGTTTCCTATAATAATACTGTTTTGGGCTATTCATATATTTTACGGTTTGTTGACTTTGTGTATGATTTTTTATATAATTAATTTGGTAGGGACGGTAGCTAAGACGGGTGTTAAAGCACGTCGTTTCGGGTAGGCAAAAGCCCAAAGTTTATTTATTTTTTATTTAATACTTTATTGTACACAAGATTACAAGGAAATATACATAAAACAGTAATTGTATACAAAAGGCGAGTTTAACTAATTAATCTCACAAAGTTTTGATACTTGATCAAGATCGCTTTAGATAGATAGATAGATAAAAACTTTATTTGTGCATAAGACATAAGAAATACATTTTGTACGAAAGTTTCAATAACAATATTATATCCTTACTAATATTATAAATGCGAAAGTTTGTGAGTATGGATGTATGGATGTTTGTTACTCTTTCACGCCAAAACTACCGGGTCGTTTTCGATGAAATTTTGCACACATGTAGCTTATAGTCTGGATTAACATATAGGCTACTTTTAATTGACATACCACGCGGGCGGAGCCGCGGGCGGAAGCTAGTTTTCAAATAATACAACACTGTATCAATCTGCCGAGCCTTTGTCCCAATTACATTGGGGTCAGCTCTACAGGATGTAGCTGAATATCAGTAGTTTACACGGAGCGACTGCAGACCTCTACAACCCAGTACGAGGTAATACGATACTCTTTGTTAGACTAGTTGTCAAACTGGGCCTTTTACTACCCATAACGACTGCCATAGATGTTCAAATGGCATCATTTTTTGAAATAAAAATTTTTCAGGAAAAAACCCTAGAACTATCTTTAAAAAGTATCAGGAACTATAGAACTCTTCTGCATGCGATAAGAACTCCCATTTATTTGTGATCTGCTAGACAATGATCTGCTAAGTTCACAAACATGACCGACGGCTTAACGTGCTCGCTGAGGCATGGGGGAAGACTCGATATGTTAAAATAATAGTTTAAAAAAAATTAATGATGGATGACCATTTTTAACACGCTTATATTAGCTTCACCTGTATGTATGTATGTAACCGACTCCTTTGGACTCGATTTTGACCCACTTTAAACGGATTGATTTCATTAATATTGTGTACGCCTGTCAAAGATCAATGACAATGCAATTCGATAAAAAAAAAAAAAAAAAAAACGCTCTTATAAATAAACCAAACTTAAAAGAAGAAAATAAATAATTAAATAAAAAATTAAAGTACTTCTAACTAAAAAGTGAACAATAATTCCTAATATAAGCTGAAAATGGTAATGAACAAAAAATACAAGTATTATTGTGAAAAAGCGTGGGGCGCTCTGTGCCATATTTTTCGTCTATCGAGCAACCCACGCTTTTTCACAATGGTAATTGGTGAAGCTAATATAAGCGTGTTAAAAATGGTCACCCATCCCCGGCCGACCGCGGTTAGCATTGCTTAACCTGCGAGATCGGTCGGTCCGGGCGGCTTCGACGGTGAAAAATTAAGGAAAAAACTGTTTGAATCGGTAGAGCTTTTTTAAAGCTTGTTCTCAAAATCTGTACCACCTCTAAAATTACACATGGCACAGTAAACATTAGTATATCATAACATTTTCAGGGTATCCGTCGACACTTAGATATATTCGCAACACTAAAATATTCTGTACTCTACATGTAGAGGTAATCTTGGTAGTGGAACTACGTTATGGGTAGATTCCCGAGCGCCGTGTTTTCATACTAACGTAATATGAGTTTAACTTTAATATTAGATAATTAGATAGATAGATAGAGTAATCTTTATTGTACACCAATATTAACAAAGAAAATATGTTGTAAACAATTGCACTTAAAAATTATGTTGCACAATGGGCGGCCTTATCGCTATAAGCAATTTCTTACAGGCAACCTTAGGATGGACAAGTAAGTAAATGAGCAAAGTTATGGGCAGATTGTTGGTGTGTTAATTAAAGAAAAAAAAAAGTACAAAATGAAAAGTCATGATAATGACAGTTGAATTTTTTTAATTATTTAGTTTTAATAGACAAATCACATTTAAAACACAATAACAAATATCTCACAACTTATACACCACGCCATCTAGTCCCAGCAGAGCTTGTATTATGGGTACTTCTAGTACCCATAATACAAGCTCTGCTGGGACTAGATACTACCTGATACTTATACATATTATATACTTTTTTTTTGTAAATACATACTCATTATACATAGAAACACTAAGACTAACCACCATGTTCATGCACATAAAGATTTGTCTTAAGCGGAAATCGATGCATGTTTGTTTTACATACAAACTGAACATTTTAATATAGTTTTGAAAAAATGGGCGCTGAAAAACATGCATAGTAGTGTTTTAGATATGATTTGTCTATAACAAAAGATAAACCTATATTACTTTTGTATGAAAAACAGCCAATAAATTGTTCCCCCTTAAGTAGAGCAAGTTATTTGTGGGTAAAAGTATCTAGGTAGTAGTAATATGTTTATGTTAGCGACCTATCTTAGTGTTTTTGGAGGTTTTTTTTATAGTGTCTGCAATCTCCTTGATAGCAAGTTGTTCTACAACTCGTTAATATGTTTTACCAACATTACGTGAGTAACACCCGTATTTTATAATTTGAATTGAGACCATTTTAACATTGTGGAGTGCAATAAAATAGACTTGAATACTTGAATAATGTTACAAACTCAGCACGTAAGATTTAATAAAAAAAAATTGTTAGATAGTTACATAACATTTGTATAAGTAAATAACAAGATGAAACTTTTGCGGCAACGTATTGACAGTTAAAGGAATCAATATGATAACTTCTGCTTACTCGAAGTAAGTAATAACTTTGGTTATTTATAGTAAGAACTTACTACCTGAGTAGAATAGAGTATTATACAAAACTTCGCCGTCGAAATAACATGAATTTTGCTGTAACATAACATACCACCACGTCTATATTACCCATAAGGGTGTAGCAGAGGCGTACAACACGCAAAGGGGTATGACCAATCGACTATGGGATTGTTTATCGCTGCTGTGCTATCTATTCCGTGGCTTTGTCAAGATAAAAACTGCTGTATTGTATGTAGAATAATATGAAAGTTTAATTTTAAGCCGGATATTTTCATAGTTAACTGGGATGTCATGAAAAAAGTTAGTAAACAAGTGCAAAAACGTGATAATTGTATCAAAACAAAATTAGATTCTAGTTCATCCTTCATGTTTAAATAGAAAATCTCTTTTGTTTACTAAATCCCGCTTAAGTTATGTCTCTTATTACTAGATAAGCGTCATACACAAAACTAGAAATTATTTACTATCTTATATTCGTGACACAAGGGTTTTGGCGATACAGTTTTTGGGCATTGCCTTTTCATTTTTTAAGTTTTAGATCCCATGGGATAGGAAGTGAGCCTATCTCCATCCACTGGGCACAATTACAACTCCGTGCTGCTATTGTGAATTTCCTGACGGAAAGTTCACAAATAACACTTTGCCCGACCGGTTTGCGGCGAGAGGCATACGCTAACCAATATACCGTCGAGGCAATTTATTTTGGTTTATTATGAGAATATAAAGATAAATAAAAAGATAAATTTGGATTTTTATAGATAGAACGCCAGAAGCAATTACACTATCCAATGGTCCCAATGACGAGGCTAAATACACACATTCACTCACTCAAGCACACCCAGTCTCAGAACAAATCTGTGCGATATACAAAGATTTGTCCCATGTGGGGATCAAACCCACAACACCAGTGCAGTGGAGAGCGGCGAGGCGGCCGCTTGAACCACTACACCACACGTGCAGACAAAAAAATATAAATTATTTAGTCTTTTTCTTTATCGTGTCGATGCATGTCATAATTTATAATCTAGAGGCCAAATGAGCGGCCACTAATATGGCATTTGGAACAAAAACGTGAGGTCCACCGTATATTGGTGGACTTTACACTCTCACACTGACTCCGAGGATTCAAGGAAGCCCCCATCTGACCAGGTTCTCTTTACTCTTGATATTTCCAGATTAGTCTTGATAGTTCGTGGGGGAGAGATAAGAAAATACATATATAGTTATACCTATGTTTTTTTATCAAAAATTAGACAATGGGTCTAAATCGTTAGACCCGTTGTCTAATTTTTGAAAAATTATCTCAAATCGCGAAAGTTTAAAAACATAATGTATTTTTCTTGACCGAAAAATAAAACTTAATTTTCCTTCAAAATGCATTTCCACAAACACATTGCAACATAACATAAACATTTCTTTAAAAGCATATGCAAACAAAATCTCCTAACGTGCTCATATTTCTTAATAAATGGCTTTGAAAAATCTTATAACGTTCTCGTATATTTCTCCAAAATCGCTATTAATTTCATTCCGTTTTCTTCTGATGCAATTCTGTAGATTATATCCAAAAATAAATGCTGGACTCGTTTACGTGAAACCGAACGTATGGTGACAGTTTCTTGTTAGAAGAAACTGTCACCATATTTTATTTCATATTTATGGCGCCTGTCCTATTTGATGTCTTGTTGGTTTCCGGGTGTCTAGTGTTTTAAATGAAATAAATTATAGTAAGATAATTTATTTAGTTTTAAATGTATGAAAAATTGGGAAGGAAATCGTTATTTTATATCTCGAATGAAGTTCTTGATAACTGCCAACTGAAGCGTTGCTTTACTTTTGAGGTTATCGTTACTATCCTAATCCTAACTGCCTGTCTGTCTGTTAGTCTGATAGGCTTTTACGCCTAAACGGTAAGACCGATTTTAGTTTTATTTGATAGTTATGTACGTGAGACCTTAAGGCAGGACATAGGCTACTTTTTGACCGCAGATGATACCGCAGGGTCCAGCAGGCTTACGTCTAGCAACACCCACACTTCACCTGTTATGTTTAGGTCCCATGGGATGGGAGGTGAGCCTATCGCCATCCACCGGGTACAATTCCAACTTCGTGCTGCTATTGTGAATTTTCTGACGGTACGGTTCACAAATAATACTTTGCCCGACCCGGGAATCGAACCCGAGACCTCGCGCTCAGAGGCCATACGCTAACCACTGGCCCATCGAGGCAGTAGCTAGCTTATGTATTCATGTAAAATTACCAGAATAACGTTTTCTCTACAGGGTAACCCAGTAATTCGTGCTAGCAACTTTTATCTATACCTTACTAATATTATAAAGCTAAAGAATTTGTAATATATTTTTTTAAACTTTCGCGATTTGAGAACATTTTTAAATAATTAGACAACGGCTCGTAACCAGAAGATGCAAGTCATTCGAAACGTCGAGCATAGGTATTTATTTACCTTTATAATAATTACGCGATTCAGACCCGTTGTCTAATTTTTGAAAAATAAAGAATTTGTTTCTTTGTTTGTTTACTTGAACGCGCTAATCTCAGAAACTACTGGTCTGATTAGAATATTCTTTAAATGTTAGATAGACCATTTATTGAGGAAGGCTATTAGCTATATATCATCACGCTAAGACCAATAGGAGCGGAGGAGCGCCAATGAAGAATGTTTCAAAATCGGGGGACTTTATTTCCGGACGAATCGCGCGTAACAGCTAGTCTTAAATATGGCTAATTAAAATTATAATCTTATTCCGCAAACTTTTCGTTCTCTAATATAAAATAAGGTAGGTTTCATACCTTATCGTATACATCACAAAGTGCATACAATTTGGGTTCGTGTGCTAGATACCGTGTAGTATTACGATATGATTCATTGAACGGTGTGGACGCGGAGTGTGCCAACATGTACAGTCATGCCGTCTACCGTGTCGAGTAAATGTCACGTTTATTATGGTTACTGAGTAAATTGTAACTAGGTAGGTAGGTAACCCATTTTACGTCACAGTGTCTTTTTTACAAAAGCGATATATCCTTCTTTTTCCGAACTGACCAACTAATACGAACAAATTATATAGTTACGTTAAGCACTTTGTAGATGCTTTATTCCTTTCGGACTAACTGTCTCTGATCACAACGCTAATTATTACGTTAAGTATGATAGAGACTTAAATCCAAGGACCGGCCTTTATCTTTGTCAAAAGGTCCTTTAAATATCGTCGTTTGTGACCAACCGATTTCGGATCAATGTTTGATTTAGCTAATCCAGGCGACTAAAGCTTCGGCAGTGTCAGAGATTCGTTATCGATGCGATGAGAGTCGACATATTGGTAATGAGAGCACATTAGTTAACGCTTTGCTAGAAGTGACCTCTCTGATCAACGCCTTAAAGGAGAATAACGAGGGCTTCAGACACTCTCGCAAACTATATTTAGGGATTTGACTTGTAATCTCATCAAAAACGTCCTTGAAACGCCCAGATTCGAAAGATCTACTGATCTCTTATCTTTATTCAAGGAGGCAACATCTTAAATTTTGGCGCCATCAGAGATTCGTATCGCTTATTTACCCACTTAGCTAGAAACAACCACCATGATTATTTGAGAGAAAATAGAGATGTGTCGCTTAAGCAGACAAGACCTGAATTTAGTGCTCACTTGTAATTCACGTACGTAGTGAGTATTTAATTAGTATGAAAGTATGATGAGAAATATTATATTAATACTTTTTACTTAATAATAAATAAAAAAGCAACATCTTTTTTATTTATTATCTATTAAGTAAAAAGTATTAATATAATATTTTTTTTAAATAAAATATTTATTTATTAAATAAGAAATAAAATATTTTACAGGCTTTAAAATTAAATTATAAAAAGAACAATTTTTTTTTAAAATATTTAAATATCCAGATCTGCCTACACGGAAAATATCTATCCGTAAAGTACGAAATACCCGACGTCTTCGCAAGCTAGGGCTGCCGCCGCTTCGTTTTTGTTAATAGATGAAATAAGAAGAAGAAAACAGGTATTTTTTTATCGCACTCATATACTTACATACATTGTACTTCAAGCAAAACGAAAAAAACTTTAAACTTAAAAAATATGTTAGTATCTGTGTAGAAATAATGGTGACCACTCGGCTACAATGCCATGGTATGAGTACCAACATTGCAAAACGTCGCGCGACGGCGACGACACGCGATTTATCGCCCAGTTGATGAATCTACGTACTAGATTCGAAACTAGTCGACATATCCCGGCTATAATAACGTGAGTAACCCATATTCTCAATAATAATGTCTTCACCTCACGTCGGTTTTAATAATATTAGTACCAACATTGCTGATAGCAACCAACAACGCCGATTTTCAGTGGCCGCCAAAGCTGACGTGACTTCTAACATATGGATATAAAATTAAATTAAAAATGAAAAAATAATAATATTTCAACTGAATTTAGAAATGGTTAGATTGGATGCAAAGGAACAGTTTTCAGCTGCATGATGTTTCCTTTTTATAAGAAATTTGGTTCGATGGTGGTAGCATTTCGCTGGTAGGTACCTACCTGGTATATTATTTAATTGAAGAGTGAATTCTATAGTTACCATATTCTGTACTTGGATGAGGGGACATCTTTTTACCGTTAATTAATCACTTTTGTTTGTATGGACATAATTATACGCTGGCCACATAAACGCCAGATTGCCAAGATTCGCAAGTTAATTATAAAGACAAAGAAGAACAATAAAGAAAACCAGATGCTTCACTGATACAAACAATACTGTTTCGTCCAATCCATGTTACAACTCAACTTGGACAATAACAAAAACCATACTCTTATTTTACACTGGCTGGCACTAATTTCAATCCAAAGAGTTAGCTAATACGCTAGGTAACTCTTTACTAAATTTTATTAAATTCGGTCCATCCGCCGTTTGAAGTGAGAAATATACAAACTTTCGCTTTTTGTAATATTAGCAGCATCAAAACACAAAGCCTAAAATTAGACATATTTATCTTTGTGGGCATGAACATTGAGGTTTGTCTTGGTCCGGGTGTTTCTATTCATAATAAGTATTTATTTACAAAAGACTATTTTATACTATATAATAATATATGTATTAGTATTAGTAATTCTAGTACCCATACTACAAGCTCTGCTTGGTTTGGGACTAGATAAAGTTGTGTGTATGTAGTGTGACATTTATTTATTTATAATTTATTTATAAATATCTTAAAAATGAACTTTACAAACTAGCATGGCAACCCTATAATTTCTATGTATATCCGCCAGTTGTCAGCACGTTGACATGTTTCGTATGGTTACAGTTCTATGGGGAAATATGAGCTCGGATATGGCGACGTCGTACCACTTTAAGCCACCATACTACATTATTTTGGGATACAGGCGGTAGATATTAAATTATAAGAAACATAGGTACATAATTGATTTTTTTATAGCATTTATGCTTAGCAAATTATACTAAGAAACCGTTGAAAAAATTTTAGGACCGGGACGAACGTGACGTCACGTAATGACGTAACACAAAATTGAGAAATTTAGGGTCCTGTTAAGAGGCGACCGTAGCTTAGTGATTTTAATTGACATATTTTGTAATTTATGTTGAAACGTGTACAAATAATAAATGTTATACTCTGTAGCTGTTGAAGTAATAAAGAATTAACGTGTTGCAATGGTTATAACAATACAATGTCCAATTTACAAAATGTCAAACATAATTTTAAATACGCGACGCACGCCCGACATAATGCCACTCCTCTACTAAATTGATGTGCAGTGCAAACACGCCACTTCAGTGCTTATTAAAATTAACAAGTTGAGGACAGTGTGCTACTAAGAGCATGACAGCTAAATAACAGTTCAATATGAAGTTTGTTAAGTAATACGTTATTCAAATTATGAAATACGGGTGTTACTCACGTAATGTTGGTCAATTCGCGACGTATCACTCTTTTGAAAATGCTTAAATATATAGTATAGGCGAAACCGCGGTCGACTAAATAGACCAACATTACGTGAGTAACACCCTTATTTCATAAATTGAATAATGTTACACACTCACGTCAGTTTTAATAAAAATAAAGTTATACGTTATTTTATAATAGATAATTAGATAGATGAAACTTTATTTCCATACCATTTTCATTACAAACTGTGCAATAAAATATCAATTAGCATTAGAAAACAACTCCTGCACAAATTTTAAAACGAACTTACTAGATAATTGATTGAGAAATGTTATTACTCAGTAACAGATTATCTAGACGACCAGTCATTGTAATAATATATAGTTATAACTGTTATATAGGTACCTCATATTAAGTGCAAATTATGATTATTTTAACCCTGTTATATAAAATGTAACTTTTATATGCTTTACATCCAAAATGTACATGGCTTCCTGATAAAAATGTAACAACTTAATTGTAATATCTACAATTATACTATACTGTAATATAAACATTCAATGCAATAAAATACGAGTATATCCCACTCAAAAAAAAACTAAAGATAACTTTAGACTAACTACAACAATATGCAAAGGGCTTGACGCAATTCTGCCAGGCAACCTTTGGTAGGACAGATTTAAAAGAGATAGCGTGGTAGTCTTAGGGTGTGTGGACCATTGGAACATTTTGAAAGTTTTATTTTGCTTGAACAATATATTTAAAGTAAAGTAAGGTACAGAATATACTACAATAATAAGTTAGTCAGTCAGTTCATGCCTCGGCAATCAACTTAATATGAGCCAATCTTGAAGATTGTAATAATTATAACGACACGACCTGTATACTTATAATACATAAATGTTAATGAAAATTATGAATCAAATATAATTTTCAGTAATTTCAGGGGCAGTCTAATTATCTTTTCGTCTAATGTTTGCTTTTAATTACAACGATGAAAGTTTATTAATAAGAGTTTTCACGGTGAAGATATCGATTAATGTTGTGACCATAGATTTTAGAATCCTATATTCTGTAATCTACGGTTGTGACGGTTTGTAACCAAGCTTTAAGATAATTTAAACATGGAAAGCCCAATGCGAACGTTCGGCATTTGTCTTATTTTTTTACGAATTAGGAATAAGATTATAAAGTCCAGTATTATCTACCCATAGTTATGTCATAGGTCAGCTTAAGACCAAATAATAAACTTGACTATTAAATGCAGCCAAACACTAAAGTTATCGGCAAAAATATAACGATACAGCTGTTCGCCATTTATAAAAAATACATTACACAAAGATGTTAGAATATTTTTAAAGACAGATGCGCTGCCTTCCAGCTGGTGACCTATCTAGACGATAATAACCTATAACTTCTTTGAATAAAACTATCCCGGTCGTATAAAAATATCTGCGTCTAAGAAACAAATTGGCATAAACAATGTCCTCGTTATCCCCCCATTAGCTAATTCCGGTAGCCAATTTATGTTTTCACTGCCGCCACAGGTCATTGCTTCGTGTTTATATTTATTTATAAACACCATTGTTTAATTAACCTACTGTTACTAACAAATTAAAAGCAACATTTATCAATAGGTCAATATTTTTTTTATATCTTTTCTTTAATAAAATGCATAACTGCAGTCACTTGACATTCTTTGCAAATTTAATTTAGAATTTCCTATGACTACAACGGCACCTGCTTTGGTATAAGGAAAATGTGAACTCGTTTTCTGAAGTATCCATGTCATTTTTAAATTAAACCAATCCAATGGTCACAGAAATCAGCATCTTTATCACTCACTCTCACTTTTTAATTAATTAATGATTTGATGACATCGATTATTCGTATTCGTAGCTAATATTGCATCACTAAAACACTAAACTATTAAAAACTTTACACACCTAAGATTCTAACTTTTAATTTTTGAATTCAAATTATGAATTTCGAATATTGTTTCGAATGCGTCAGTCAGCGAGGCGAACGCGTCGCGACGCTCGCGTCGACTGGCCGCTTTCGGCCGCCTGCCAAAGAATCCATGCCTGAAAATATATTTATATGGATATAGTTATTTACCTTCTGACTGTCACAACGGGTTTAATTTTTAAGTTTCTCGAAATATTATAGACATTAAACTGAGTATTCTATTCATTCAAATAAATTTTAATAAGATATACCACCTTAAAGGCAGCTATTTAAATTTTCATCCCACTAGAGCGAGGTTATTGACTCTATGAAAATTGATCTTTAGAAGTAGTAGAAGAGAACATTGACGTATGCACTCAGTGTATACTTATCTGTTAAGCTACATCTGAATAAACAAAAAACTAGACATCTCGCTAAAAATGTTTGCATTGTATTTGATAAAAGTAGATTGTCTACTCATTTGTTAATTTAAAAACCTCTGTGTAAAATTGCGCAAACTTTCATGTCGCGGCGCAATTTGTTACAAGTTCAACTCACCAATTTACTTCATTACTTTACCGTATCTTTACGTGATAACAACCGAAAACTGGCAATAAGCATTAAGCTCATAACTGGCCGGAAACACCCTTATTTATATAAAACCTCGTAAAACTATCTTTAATAAAGTTTCGAATGCATTGAAACTAACAGGTCTATTCTAAATAGAGCTCTAAAACGAGCAATATTAAACTCTATGACTTTAAAATAGGGGTGATATACAAACTTAGTTTCAGACATCGTGGGTGGGATATACAGGGTGTATTTTTGAAACGGGGCAGTAAGGGCAAGTACCTTAACCGTTGCAGTTACAGCAAAACGTTCTTAAAAGACCTTCCCTAACTTTTTGGGACATTTTGAACTGCATTCACAGATTTTGTAAAAAACTTACAGTTAGCAAAAAAAATGCAAAAAGTTCAATTTTTTTTTTTTTATGCCAATCGATTCTATTTCATGTGGGGATCAAAAAACTCTATGGGACCATTTTAGCTTTCAGTACTAGAAAAGACAGAAATCGCCAAAAACGTTTCCCATACATTTCGGCAACAGAAACGAATTTCTACGATGGTCTAACTTTTTGTTATGGCCTGGAAGTGGGTAGAATTGACTGTAAAGTAAATAAAAAGAATTTTTACCCTCAAATTTCGAATTTGATTCGAAAATCTGTGTGTTATACTTAGTTTCAGCTGAGAAACTTCGTATGAGTTATTAATTAAGGATTTTCGCTAAAATGTCTTCTAATCGTGAAAAAATTGACTTATTAGAAGCGTATTTTGTCAATAATCGAAATGCGGCAGCTGCATTAGTGTGGTACTGCAATAAGTATTCGTTGCGGCATGTGCCAACAAGAAAGGTTATTACAAATCTTTTGAAAACCTGGAATTGCAGGGTTCTTTCAAAATACGCTTCTAATAAGTAAATTTTTTCACGATTAGAAGACATTTTAGCGAAAATCCTTAATTAATAACTCATACGAAGTTTCTCAGCTGAAACTAAGTATAACACACAGATTTTCGAATCAAATTCGAAATTTGAGGGTAAAAATTCTTTTTATTTACTTTACAGTCAATTCTACCCACTTCCAGGCCATAACAAAAAGTTAGACCATCGTAGAAATTCGTTTCTGTTGCCAAAATGTATGGGAAACGTTTTTGGCGATTTCTGTCTTTTCTAGTACTGAAAGCTAAAATGGTCCCATAGAGTTTTTTGATCCCCACATGAAATAGAATCGATTGGCATAAAAAAAAAATTGAACTTTTTGAATTTTTTTTGCTAACTGTAAGTTTTTTACAAAATCTGTGAATGCAGTTCAAAATGTCCCAAAAAGTTAGGGAAGGTCTTTTAAGAACGTTTTGCTGTAACTGCAACGGTTAAGGTACTTGCCCTTACTGCCCCGTTTCAAAAATACACCCTGTATAAGCGAATTCAGGCCATTTATTGCTCGACCCAGCTTGCACCGAGAGTGACCTAAATTTGAACTGACATGGAAATTTTAGGCGAAAATTGGAATTAGTGCCAAAATTACATGACAGCTGGGAATCGGTTATGAAGTTGAATCAGATTCGATTCGGTACAGTAATAGAGATAAGATTAATGGTTATGATAGCGTCTGTAAAATCGATGATACATTTAAAAGTATTGCGAAAACAACTTTTAAGATCTAAGTAGATTGTTTTATGTATTGACGAAGTCTAATCAATCTTAATAGTGTCACTTTTTACATTTAATAAAGCTAAACTTTTAGTTAAAGTGTAAATAATCCCAGAATTATTTATGTAAAGGTTTACCTACTTGTCACGCTTTTATAATTAAATCAATGATGTAATTAAACTGAAAACCCTGATTGTAATTGACATAGATAGTCGTAAACCAGGAAAAACATAATATCTTTTTTTCGACATACTGTGCAGGCGAAGCCGCATTCAAAGGTTAGTAGATTATAGACATTTTTAGAAATATAATATCTCAAAATATATACTCAGTACTATATACCGCAATACTGGACTTGAGTTGAAACGATGGTTTAATAAGATCTATGAATTCATTCTATCGTTTCCTCAACTTAATTAAGTTAATGAACTAATTAAAAAGCTGCTAAATCTGGATTGATTGAAATAAACGGATTCCTTACAGGCTTACAGCCTCGTTAGTCTATCTAATTAAAAGGAGTCAGTCAATATAACTGCCTATTAACGTCTGAAGGAGATCTATGGAGAAATTATATATTTTTAAGAATACTCAGTTGTTATTAAAGTAGGTTACAATCTTACCTACCTATTTATAATAAAACTTTTTTTAATCAGTCCGTCGCGATGCCTACAATGTTAGGTAGTGAAAAAAAAAGTGGAGGTTCTCAATTTGAATGTATGTTTTTTTATGAAAAAGGTCGGCAAATCCATAGATATAGAATAGTACATATAATATAAAATAATATAATATACAATAGTATATTAGCGGTAGCGCGCGAGATTCTAGGTCTATGGGCAAATCAAGCACACCAATGAATGATAATATGATGAATAAAGAATGAACAAGGTCAGTTTTATATAATCGGCAGAAAATAATCAGATTATCATAGGAACGAAGATTTTTGTTATGGCTGGAAGAAAGGTATGGGTAAGATAAGCTGGTTCATTGGGAGAGTGTAATAACAAGGTAGTCAATGACAGCCAGCTTCCTCGCTGACGTGTAGGTAGCCAGCCAAGCTGCGACCTGAACGTGGAGACGTGATTACACTTGCGTAAATTGAATATGAATCAAATGCAATCATGCAATTGTTGAGAAGTGGGTCAAGTTTGTTGAGTAGATCTGCATTCAGGTCGAGATAACATACATCACTATAGTCGATTACTGGAAATATCAAAGTGTGTACAAGCATTGTTTTAGTCTTAATTGAGAGATATTTTTTTTTTAGACAGTAGAGAGAACGTAAGGACCCGGTAACTTTTTGACTTATTTTCAGGATCTGCGATTGCCAGTTTGTGGGTTCACAAACAAACATTTCATACACAAAAGCGCACCCAGCGTTCAAACAAATCTTTGCGAAATCATCAATCATTATCAAGATTTGTCCCGTGTGGGAATCGAACCCACAAAGCCAGCGCAGATGAAAGCGGCGAGGCGACCGCTTTAATCACTACGCCAACTGTACACTCTACTCTATTTATCTACTAGTTTTCGATCTCACAAAGGTAAAGGTTTATATGGTATATTTTTGGCAGTAGTTTAAAAAAAAAACGCATACAAAAAACTTTAAATCATTTTTCGGAAAAATTTTACTTTATAATTTGAACTTCTCGACGATCATTATCAATTTATTTCTACAGTAACTTACATAAGACATTCCTGGTTACTTACTATATTGTGTTTTTACACTACTACGTTAGTTACAAGTAGCTATTTGTATTTCCCACCATTCTGTACTTAAGTATCTTCTACGGAGTCATTAAAAATGTATCGGCCAATATTTACGGCAAAACCTGTACTGATTTACTGAAGGTTAACTTAAGATGGAAGCGTTAATGGTTTCGCTTTTGCCGGTGGTTACTATACTTAAATCGGTGATTTTAGGAAATGTGGAAAAATGGGATGAATAGAAATGGTCGTTGAAAATACCTGACCGTATAAAACACTGTTAAGGGGTACGGTGTGGCTATGTGTTACACCGCCGCGTGCCGTCAAGCCGTTCGTCGGTGGCCGCCGGAACCGCGAATACGTCATCAGCGACCAACGTAGCTATGCTCGCAAGCAGGCCCTCCTCAGGGCGAGGGGCAGCATTAATTATAAAACCATAGCAATCTTAAGCCAGAAGCTTTCTCTTCTATATTTATATATATAGAAGAGAAAGCTTCTTTTATAAGATATCATTTAGCTATCGTTATCAGTAAAACATTTGTATTACATAACATATCGCCAAAATTGCCCAGAAGGGTGTGGTATAGGTGCACAACACCCACATTTCACCTGTTATGTTTAGCTCCCATGGGATAGGGGGTGAGCCTATAGTTATCCATCGGGCACAATTCCAATTCCGTGCTGTTAAACAAATAAATGCAAATTAAGCTTTGCCCGACGCATGGAACCTGAGACTTAACGCATACCCTAACCACTAAATAAATAAATATAAAATAGTAATTAATTCATAATTTTACCAGCAAAGTTTGTTTACCAAAAAGAAAAAAACCTTCTCAAATTACAGTTTAGACTAGCAGTAACACTCAGCCTTATCAAATGCAAATAAAGTAGAAACAGCACTCAATTACAGATTGTAATACAATACGATTGTTTATACCGCAGCGCCGAGCGAGGCACGTGCGCGGGCGCCGATCATGTTCACACAATCGGCTACATGCATCAGTCGAACTGGATGAAGCAACTTTCTGTTATGTATTCACACCTGGGTTGTGTGTGACTATGCTTTGGTTTTTCTGATCGGAAGTCAAGCTGCAATGACATCATCATCTTCATCCATCTTCCACATATTTTTGCGATACGAGGTATATCTCCCTTTGGCAAGCATACGAGCGCGAGATAAAATAAGTCACGTTTTGTCTTATTTTTTTATGGGGTAACATGACAAAAATGCAACATAATCTATCTCGCGCTCGTATTCTTGCCCGGCTGGCCTGGAACTATTATTTATTTTTTAAGTGCCTTTAAGTTCTAAATGCGTGTGTTCACTTTTTTGCACCCGTATTAAGTGTATTCTCATCTTTTGGCTCTCATACTTTGCCATATCCATACTAACTCTAGCTAAGTCTTTATATCTGCAGACTAATTTAATGTCGTTGCGGATTTTATTACGTTTCCAAGAAAATTTCTCAAATTATATTCCTTGAATGCCATGTGTGTCGGCCGGACACACTTTATAACATTCACCGTTAGCAAATTCGTGGATTTGTTTACTGTATCATACGTTACAAACCTTACTTGTAATCCACCTAGTGTTATTAAAGTAACTGTCTTCTGTATTAGTTTTTTCAGTCTATTGATCGTCAAATCGGAACACAGTGCAGCCAGGTTTAGGGGTCCGTTTGCGTATCAAAAGGATTCCGACATCAAAAAAAAAATTAGAAGCGCTGCTCTATTGCTATCACAGAATATTCTATACCCTGATTTCGAACATCAGAAGGCGATTCATGCCAGTACATTCTGCAACTCAGGTTTTCAATACGCGCTACTTTATCAAACGCCTAAAACCAAAACCTACAACAAAATAATCAAGTCTCCATTTCAATATGTATTGTTTACTTTAATACCTATTACAATAATCTCATCATAATGTCTACAATGGTCATCCGGTGTCCGTGGCACTATTAATATAAATTGTGACATAGCCTTCGGACTTGTTGTTAAATCTGATACTGGCCGTTTGGTAATGTTTTGCAGCTGCATTGATGGTAGACTGGTTTTGTTTTACTTACTGCATCATCATGACACTACCGACAGAAACAACCTAACAACAGATAGAAACAACAATTATGTACTCTTTTATTAATGTCGCTTAGTAAAATTAGGACGGATATGTTCACACAATCGGCTACATGCATCGGTCTTTATTTCTGGTCTTTATTTTCTTTCTCATTTTAATTTTTCAAATATTTCTGGCGATCGTAGCTGGTTGGGTAAAGCGGCTGCCCGGCGTGCAGAAGGTCGCAGGTTCAAATCCTGTCGGTCCTATAAATTTTCAACTGTTCTTAGTATAATTTGCTAAGCATAGCTCAATGCTATAAAAATAATCAATAATAAATTATATCCGTGTTCCGTAAGATGGTGGTGAGATCCCGACGCACGTTATATCCATATTTTCCATAGTGATTTTACACCTGTTTCGTAAGTTTCAGTCCAAAGTGTCCATATACAACACCAAGGCGGAGCAAAGGAAATGCTTAAATCAGTAATGGTAAATAATAAAACAAATGGATCTTGCTATGAGACCAATTATCGCCAATATTTACTTACCTTCAATAAAAGTTTACTACCCACACGGTGAGATGTAAAAATTCAATAAACGCTACAATCTCGACAAGCTTATATTTGAAATTGGACGTGGCGCTACTAGTCCTATAGATGTTCAAACATCTCAGAAATTTTATACAGTTTCTCTGAGTTATCATATATTTCCGTCTGCACGTACAATTTTGTAATAGTAAAGCTTTCATGATTATCGTTTGTTACCAGCAGGATGTACGATTTCACGGCTACTAACTGAAGTAATGAGCATAATAAAGGAGTCATAAAATAAACGGAAGTGCAGTACAAACCTGTGTATGTTGTGGTTCATCACCATGTTTTCTTTGGTATTATCGCAGTATCCTGAAAGAAAAAGAACCAGCATTATTTTCTTTAAATTTTAAGGTTTTTTTTATTGCAATATAAGGTGAAACATTAGAGATGTGCCGTTAGTCGGCCAAACCATAGTCTAAATTAGATTTATGATTAACCACATTTTGTTTTTCTTAAAGCTTTAGTGACGTCAATTGCCTCGCCGTATAATAAGCGTCACTGCACAAATTCTCACAGAGCCAACTATCGGACAAACTTTGTTCCATTATCGGAATTTATAATTAACTTCTAGATTACCTAACGGATAACTGGCAAGTCTCATCCGAATACCTTTTTAGGTAGCAGCTGCTGACTTGTTTAATAATTCGTCGGTTAAGAAATGTTTAATATTAAATACTTGTACAAGTTTCCTTCGCCATAATCCTTAGGTACTTACTTACGTAAAGCCTTTGTTGTTCATTCCTTTTTAAAACATCAAAGAATTAAATAAATTTTAGATGTTTCTGTCATAAATGTAACTTCAAGTGTCTTTAACTTTATAAGATCAAATATTTTGGCGCTGAATTTTCATTTGTGTTTGTTATGTGGGTACATTTTTTTTTTTTTTAAATGACATCTCTTGTAGGTAGGTTAATTTTACTGTGTTAATCTAATAAACAACTTTCTTAAATTATAGTAATTGCCGTTATAATTTAAGTAAATAAATAAATAAATGTTTGCCCGTACCAAAATATGTCAATAATGCGTCAAAACCTATCTCGCGTCCGTTTGGACCAAAGTCACAAAAATGACGTGCAGTCGTCCACTTCCCTTATAAAAATAATAGTTTAAAAAAACTAAAAACACGCTTTATATAGGAAACCAAACTATTTATTTTCTACTTTTTAGTTTGGTTTATTTATAAGAGCGTATTAATTATTTAATCGAATTATTGCATAGGTCTTTGACAGGTGTGCAAAATTTTAATGAAATCTAAACGTTTAAAGTGAGTCAAAATAGCGTCCAAAGGAGTCGGTTACATACAGACATACAAACAAACATACAAGTGAAGTTAATATAAAGCGTGTAATATCAATGCACCTCACACATCTAATTTACATCCTTACCATCAAAAGGTTCACACACAAAACATATCCTTTTATACTTTACGCCATCATAAAGGTTGTACTCAGTCGATGAAATCACAGGATGTCCATCCCTTTGCGGCGGACGTCGCGCCGTCAACAAGTTTTTCTGACCACAAATTGTCACCCATCATGGGTCTCGGAACATACTCCCACAGACAATTGAGAGAATATCCCTTTATGGCGAATTTGTATTTTTTTTCGGTTGTAGAGCCTTCATGAACGCGTTAGAGAGGAAGCACAATCGTCTTTAATCTACTGCCAAAATATTTAATATCAGTGATTTTGCTGCTTACACTAAGCTGTGTACTAAACTATGTTTGTAAAAATACCAGTGAATACAAACACAAACATTTAAATTTTTTGGCGGATAAGGTATATTACTCCATGATTAAATTTTAGACGACATTGATAATTAACATTGTTGAGACATCCAAATCTATCAGTAGAAAAATCTTATAATTATTGTAATCACTGACATTTTATCATCAACATTTTATTACTTATTTGACATGCATCTAATACAATTAATTTATTTGTTAAGCTCTTTTTAAAATATAACATTGTAATCTTAAATTGATTTGAATGCCTGTCGAACTAACATTATTATTTATTTTTTCGTATGCCATTCGGCGAATCATAGAAGAACTTTTTGTAACACTGTAACATCCTTGTAACCTTTGTTTTACGAAATAAATGAATTGAATTGAATTGAATTGTTTTAGTTTGGTGGTAACATTAGTTCTGTAAGACTCAATATCGCAGTCATTAGATATAGCAAGGCATAGATCAATACATCATAGTTTTCAGGGTCTTATTTATTTATTTTTTATTTTATTTAAAAACTTCTTGCACAAAATTTGTGACAAAGGTGGACTTAATGGCGAAGGTTATTACCGTACCGGAACATAGGTAGATCAAGCCATATTTCGCAGCAGCTCACCCGCGCCACGATGACTTAGAGCCTCCCTAGAATCACCGCTTTTCGAAACTTTTATAAGATATCATTTAGCTATCGTTATCAGTAAAACATTTGTATTACATAACATCATGCCTAAATTACCCAAAAGGGGATGGTTTAGGTGTACAAAACCCACATTTCACCTGTTATGTTTAGGTCCCATGGGAGCCTATCGCCATCCACCGGGCACAATTGCAATTCCGTGCTGCAAACCAAACAAATAAATGCAAATTACGCTTTGCCCGACGCATCGAACCCGAGACTTAACGCATACGCTAACCACTAGACCATCGAGGCAGAACAGAACATTTGTATTAATTCCATTAAAAAGAATTTGTCATTTGCAGCTTAAACAAATTTCAATTTAACTCCGTACGAGTTTTAAAAAGACATCTCGCTTTAGTTTCGTCGCTCATATTTCAGCAGCTGTCGCGTGTTCACGTCACTGCGAATTAAAATCCCCGTCTTATCTAGAACATATTTTATTTTAAATTGGATCTCGTATTTTATTTGAAAAGATAGCTTTGTTTATTTTTCTTATTAAGAAGACGTAACTTGACGAAACTTAGGAGATCAGAATATCAAATTGTCAATTTTCGTCTAGCGATGTCGCGACATTTGATAGAGTAGTCGCTTATCTGATTAAAATCAGATGACGCGTAATATCTGTGAAGGCGAAGCTCTTAATGTCATCTTAATGAAGGCCTCTCTGATTGCATTGCTATTATATCCAGCATACTATTTTGTAATGTAGTGGATATTATTCAAAATAACTTGCAGTAGAAAACACCCTGTCGCCAAATAATAATAAATATATATACTACTATTATTTATTATACATAAATATATATATTAAATAATAGTAAACTTGCATGATGTGTTCCTGTCGTAATGTCGATCAATATAACCTAGGCTATCTTCACAGGCCCAGCCAGATTCCATAGTAATTACAATCAAGATCAATACACTTGTTTTGGCAGACAGAAAGGAACGCCTTCGCATGTAGGTATAACATTTATTAGAATAATTAGTAAGGATATATAAATGTCATAATTCAAAATGGGATAATCTTAATATAGTCAAAATAATGGTTATAATGTGATGATAAGAATATGAAAATAACAAATAGGTAGGCTCAGCAGCTCGAAATGCCGTTCTTTGTTGTATGAAAACAGAAAGCAAAACTCGTTTTTGTTTTGAGTTTTGATCTCGCTCGAAGCAAAGTTGAGTTTTAAAAAAAATGTAATGACACAATAAAAAGCCAAGTAGTGGGTACTTGGCTTTTTATTGTGTCATTACTTTGCCACCACGTCATCTAGTCTCAAACTAGAAGCAGAACTTGTACTATGGGTACTATTTTTAGTTGCTGAGGTGAAAAGTTGTATGTGCGACACGATATCAAAGTTATTTACCTGCCGTGCTTTTGAGTTCCTCACTACTTTCAAGATTCTAACCTATAATCTTTCGCTTTAAGAAAAAAATACGTCGCTCGAAGGCAATACGAACTTTGCTCTCTTGTTGCACAAATAACTATTTACAAATCATGAAAATAAACGAGACAATCCTTTTTATTTGATCCTAAATTAGCCTTAGATGTCACAAACAGACTCAGTCAATTGTTTTGGCACAGATTTAGTCGGTCCTCTTTATTTCTGAAGCTTTTAACAAATCATAAACAACTTTTGTTGTTGAAACTTTATTAAAAGCTTTTTAGAATCGTAGTTAAGTAAGTGAGAGAATGTTAAGAATTATTTTATTGTTACGTATACGTTTCTTGAATTTGTAATTACCTCGAGGGTTTCTGAACTGTGTAAATGTATAGCGTATATGTCAAAAAGAGGGCACTTGTCAGCCGTAATACAAACTGAATAATTATTGCCAATTTCAGGCTACATATTTGAATTTGGAAGTTTAATTGCCATTTGATACGAGGACTAATAAATGTTACTAAGAAACAGTAGAAAAAATAAATTATGACACGGCTTTAGCTACGGTCGCTTCTACCCAGGACCCTAAATTTTTCAATTGTTACGTCAATTCGTGACGTCACGTTCATCCATTTGCACCTATCTTAAGTAGGATACAAACCAAGTTTGTGTGATAAGCCTGATCATTCGTTCTGTGTCTGGGTGTCATTTATCTACCGATATATTATGTATGTATTTAGAAAGAAATAAATGTTTATATATTATGTTTATCAGTTGTCTAGTACCTATAACACAAGCTTTACTTTGAACCAACATGGCGATATTACAATCAGCACAAATAAATGTTATAGCGAATTTGATGTAACCATTCGGTGGACTACACAAACATAAGTGAAAAGAACAAAGTGGACTTATTGTTCCTGATAGACATCTTTTAGAATAGTAATTAATGTATGAATGGACGCGTTTCAGTTGGATGGGTTGCACATCCGTGTGTTATACAAGCTGTTATCTACCCATATCATGTCGTAACCCACTTCCTAGTTTAATTACGGGGTTTAATTGTTAGAAATTTAGTTTTAGATACTTTACAAACGATAACATAATCAGTATTGATTAGTTTGAGAGTAGAAGAGCTCGAGGGCGGAAGCATTACCGTCGACGCCATATAGTAGTGCTTGCATTACTGTGTCCCGGTTGGATTTTAAATCGACAGGCCCTAAAATAGCTGGCACATGAGGCATAACACCGTAAACCTCAGATGCAGCGCGCATTTTCAATCTGCTTTTGTGGATTGTTGATGCTCATGGGCTGTAGTACTACTGGTACACCATCACGTGGATAACAAGTTCCGTTTGCTACATACGTCGTGTAAAGAAAGCATTGTATGAGTCACAAAGCTCATAACTAAGTTTGTACAATCAACTAAATGAGCTAGTTTTGGTCATGGTCAAAGAAACACAGCATCGTCGATTTTTACACTTACTTCATCTTTAGACTTACTTTATCTTTACACTTTTCACGGTGCAGTGAAACGCCGTATTCTCTTAAATAAACGTGTTTCTAAATATCTCTAAAACTATAAGCTAAAGTTCTCATAACAGGTGCAAAATTCTAATTTTCTGTTATGTTTGTTCGACTTGGAGACGTTCTAAATCCAATTCGAACGCATTCCAAAGTACGATAAAAATACATGCGCAGTATCAAGAATACGAACGATTTGGCGCATCCCTTAGAAGTGTTCTGATCCCACCGCTGCGCTGGATGCAATTAAATCATTAATTAAATAATCGCACTCCGTGCAGCCATCTGATAATAACGAGCTATGTCGTGTCATCCTGTCATGTCTGACTGAAGGTCGCCTCCGTATTGTCTATGAACAACCAGCGGGTTTTAACTTACTTAAAATAGTCTAAAATAGAGAAGGAAACTAATTTATGTCTGCTGGCAACATAATGACGAAGTTGTCAAACTGACGTTACATGAAAGCAAAGCTCACAACTGGGTCACCATTCTGTAGTTTCTTTAAATTGGGTTGTGCTCATTGATTGATTTGCAATTATAACGAAGCACGGCGACCCCATTAATTTCTACTCTTTTTTACCAAGCTATACTTTCTTTTTATCATACATAACTCTCAATCAAAATTATAGCCAATTTTTTTTTTTATATTTCTTTAATAGCATGGAATTTTCCTAAGAGCATTTGTCTTTTTTTTTTGTCATTTGTAATATTTTTAACTTTTTCTACCTCATTGTTGTTCTTAATAACAATGCTTAATATCCGTCTAAGCAGGGCCCCACCTTGACAAGTTACTGACCGGTAAGTAGTACGGTCACGGATAGCTGACGGTCCCCATAACAATTACATAATGCCGACTTGGTACAAATTCAAGCGTTACTAAACGGACAAAGTTAAAATTAACGTTGACAGATTAAACACAAATAAGATTGACAGCTAGGGTTGAAAGGTAAAGGCGATTGAACTAAAGCGGAGCAAATAGGTATCATGAACAAAATTGATAATTTGATTTGTTTTCGGAATACCTTTCTTGACTCAACTACAAAATTATATAAAAAAATTAAAACATCGCCTGAAAAAGTTAGCGTTCCAAGTTCAAATTTTCGAACGTAAAAATTCCTATCATTTTTCAATCTGACAGCCCTTGATAGCGCGGCACTTCAAAGCCACAGATTATAAAGTTACAGATAATAAAACCAACATTGGCTCTTCCGTCAACCGATTTGTGACAAATCGCTTTTGATGCCTCGCGTCCGGAATACATAGATGCCGTTCGTTCCGCTTCATTGAGCATACAAATAAACCCTTAATAGATTCGATTGGTCACAATACATGTTATTTAATATTTATAGACTTTACAGTACAAGGTAAATGGATCAAATAACCGTTATTAAGGTTTTTATTATGGCACTTTATGGCAGTAAACGTCATATGAATACAGCCTCCGCTTCCTGTGTTTATTTGTAAATTACATCATACACTTGTTTTTTTAATTGACACGCAAATACCACCAATTTACGTAAGATCTTGGTTTAAAAGTTTATGTTATCAAATTACAATTAACTTAAACTTACGTAAAAACTATAACTTACGGATTATAGTATTTTTTTTTAAACCAAAGTGACATTAATGTCATCTCGTTTCCGGTCCATTAAAAAAGGGACCAAGAAAATAAAGATTAAAATCGTTCTTATATTCGTACCCATTTCTCATATTGAGTAGTCAATTTAGTTGAATATGTTTATATTGGCTCACAAAGATGCATTCACAACTTCACTGCAGCTGGGCAGATCAATCAGGCCATTGATTTTAATAACAAATCCAATAGTACTCACTAGAACATTAAACTGCTCTAAAGTGCATCAGGAAGAGATAGCGTTAAATTAATTGTGTTTGTCTAATAAACTGTTATTGAGATGAAGTTGTTCGTATCTTTTTCATTCAAAAATGTAACACTCGATAATTTATGCACTTAATAAAAAAGTTTGGTGTTCGTCTTTATTAATGCTTCATCTATTTCAGTGCGACCTCTTTAGTACTTACGATTAGTTCGTTGTTACAATGTTCAATGTAAGGCAAAAAAAAATTAAACGCTAAAACAAAAGAAATAACCTTTTTATATGCGCTTACATTTTACTTTCTAAGAATGAATTTTCAAAATCAAAAAGTTCTCTCTGTTTTATTACCAAACCAATGTTTAAATTCCCACTTTTCCTTGATTTTTTTAATGAATATTTATAAATACAAAGTATATTAAGGTTTTGTGTTTAATTAAAACAAATAAAGGGTTTAGACAAAAACAGAATTCGTTACTCATTCATAAGACCAAAACATTCGTATGTCTCGTCATTTATTACAACGTCCAGTATAGCAAGTGGATAATTAATTAATTAAGTAATTTATATGTACGAATAGTAAGTTCGGGTACCTTCTTATTCGGTCTTGTTTCAAAGGAGCCGCTGATTCACAAGGAATATATCAAAGTGTGCTACATGAATTATTAATTCTTTATTTACTAATGTTAATTTCACTCCTCATTGATATGTAAAAATGAGGATTAGTATACTTTTGGGATAGGTGGTAAGATTTTTGGAGTCGTTTATGGCAATAATACCGTATATAGCCAATGAAGAATTTGCTGGTACAGTTCTTGTGGAGCTCGACGACCGTCTCACCTATACTTGCCGCCAAATAATAGAGAATTAATTTTCGCCTTGGACCATACTAGACCCTGAAGTTATTGATAGACAATGCAAACTATGTAATATAATCAAATATAGCATCTACAAACTACCATCAGTATCTTTGACTATCACTACACGCAAGTTCGCAACATACGTCGTCGTGTTAAAAAGTACAAAATAGTTTATGGTCAGTTGAAAAAAAAAACATTTTTCTTTCTCCATTGAGTCATAAACAAGGCAGAATGCATAACACACCTTCGCCTTGTTACAGAAGTCAATAAAAGTTCAACATCTCGTAATGCAATGCACCTGAAATGAGTTCATTGAACTTTAAACTGCTCCGTAAACAAATATGGCTACCGTATTACGAACGTGAGTTTGATTCTGTTTAGTAAATATGTACGATTGATTGGATCTAAGAGATTCATTAGACTTTTTGTGGATTAGATACCTACCTTTCTTTTGCAACTTTGATAGTTTTGATCAAAGGATTACGAACAGACTACGAGAAGTCTTGTGTGCAATACATACAAGCTAACTTTATGGTGAAACTAAACATACACAAAACTTTTTATAAATATTTGGCGACTGATTCACCGGTAAGGCTGCTTATTCTCAAGCTTGTTTACTTGCAATGCTTTCATATACCAGTTTATTTATTAGTACATGGAATAACCCAATCCAATTCAAATGTCGAACAAATAGACATAGAATCAAATAGTCGAAAAACCGCACCGAAATCAGCTCAAAAAGTTTACTGTAGCTGAAAAGAAAACGTACCTGACTTCTTTACCCTAATAAAGTTAGGTAACTTTGCTATTCCCAAGCAGTCTACATTCTGACCTATCGGAATTTATCGGGCACCGTTCCAATATAACCAATCTTAGGTTAACTAGTACAGGTAAAAACGGCTACAGATTAAGCTATGCATTTCCAGTATAAAATGGTTTCGCATCGTTTAAGACTTCCGTGTATTGCGAGACCAGCTTATACTGGAAATGAATAGCGTGATGTGTTGCCGTGCCTACTAAGGAAACTAGATGAAAAGCCGAATTGTGTTCTATTCTTCTAGTGATCGAATCAAGCCTCAATTGGTGGAATGGAGTTGTTTTTATTAGGTCGGTGAATTGGGGACTCAGCCCCTCAACACGGCTAGCAATTTTGACGGTTATATAATCGACTATAACGTAGATGTTATCAACATAGAAACATTAGAAGCGGTATTTTATTTTGACTTTTGAAGATTATATATTGACTAGCTGACCCGGCGAACTTCGTACCGCCTTAGCGTAAATTTGATGCACTACTTTATTTTGTATAGCTGACCTATCTTATGTATGCGTACCTATTCAATTTGAACTGGAATCTATAATATCCCCCATATAAAAATGAATACTTTTTTTTTTTTTTTGCCGTAACAACCTTGTACAGAGTATTAGAAAACTACAAAAAAAAAATATCAGCCAAATCGGTCAAGCCGTTTTCATGCCAAGTCGTGACAACGGAAAACGGGTTTCATTTTTATATAATTATATAGATAACTACGTCACAATCCAAATGTCAAGAGTGGCAAGCTATGTAGTGTGTGTAGTAAGTAAAGAGAAGAGCAATTAGTAGATTTACATGTTAATAATTTTCCAAAAAAAATCCGACTTCAATGAGAAAATACAATAGTTTTAGACTTATATGGTTTTCTCATGGGTGCCATTGTCAGAACTGGACTAAATTGAAATTGGAACACACGGGAAGCACCAGCTTTCAAATAAAAAACAATAATTCAAATCGCTTTGCTAAGTCAAAAGTTGATGTAACAAACAAAAAAAATACAGACGAATTGAGAACCGCCTCCTTTTTTGAAGTCGGTTAGAAATGCAGCTGAACTTATCTGTAAAGGCAGTAAACTTGGAAGCAAGTAAACATGAAAATGGAAGTGGGTGTAACATTTAGGAAAATGCATTTTTAATAGCTAGCTTCAAACCCCATCTACGCCCGCGAAGTCGATAAATGGTAGCCTATAGTATGTTTTTTTTCAGGCCACCAAATTTTATCAGAAATCAAAAAATCAAATCATTTATTTCCATTGGCCCCAAGGGGCGCTTGAACACTTTAAAACATCAAAATACAAAAAATATTAAATAAAACATAACTTATTAAATTATAATACTTATTGCAATAAAATGATTTGACACCGGAGCTTAGATTGACTTTAATTCAACATAGACTGTGACTTGTGTGTGGATGCCTGGACGAAAATATTGTTGGTGTGCTTGAGATTTAGCGAGATGAATGAGAAATAATTAAAATTATTGTTTCTTAAAGCTACTCCTGCGGATAGCTTATTCTAATTGTATGTCTCTTTCTTTTATGATTTTTCTTTTGTTATAATTTAATTGTAAATTGTTTCTGTTGATGCATGTATTTAATCAATGTAATTGGTCCTGTACCGTTTTGATTAACAAATAAATAATAAAAAAATAGAAATTTGAATTAAAATCAATTCAAGTTGAAAGATCGGTTTAATGGATTAACTGAAAGCGTAACAGCTAGTCAAACATCTCCATCTATTTTATAATATACTAGCTGACCCGGCGAACTTCGTACCGCCTTAGCGTAAAATTGATGCACTACTTTATTTTGTATAGCTGACCTATCTTATGTATGCGTACCTATTCAATTTGAACTGGAATCTATAATATCCCCCATATAAAAATGAATACTTTTTTTTTTTACTTTTTTAAAATTTTTTTTGCCGTAACAACCTTGTACAGAGTATTAGAAAACTACAAAAAAAAAATCAGCCAAATCGGTCAAGCCGTTTTCATGCCAAGTCGTGACAACGGAAAACGGGTTTCATTTTTATATATATAGACTACGTATTATAGGATAAGTTAGGACTAGAATTAGGTAATATATAATGGCTACTATTCATGAGGAGTTCGCATAATACAGCTATCCAAAAAAATACGAACGTAAACAAACATACACGGAAATGGAAACCTGTATAACTTACACAGTTACTTACGTAAGATAAAATGTATAATCTACCGTAACGTACAATACGGTAGATTTCAGACAAGTTCCCCGTAAAGAAAATTAAAGATTGAAGATACCAGAATATTACTTTAATACAGCACATTTTATTTTTAAAATAAGTATCGGTTTTTCATTATGGAAGGGTCAGTGACTCCCAAAAGGCACTGAGAGTTAGGCTACATAATCTAAATATATAACATAAGATAACATCACGCTTATATTACCTAGAAGGGAGTGGCAGAGGTGTACAACACCCAATTTCACCAGTTATTTAAACAATTCAATGCGGGTTCCAAGACAATTTTAACTGTCCCTGGGATTGCCCGTGTGTCATGCACGGTGCCTTTCAGTTAATTACCGCTGTAGATCCTGGCGTCACAAGAGTCACAGTGGTGGGCGTGTGGGTGGGATTATATCCCGTAAAAAATCACCAGTTAGTGGGATAGGAGGTGAGTCTATCGCCATCCACTGGGCACAATTCTAACTCCGTGCTGCTAACAAAAAACACTTTTCCCGATCCCGGCATCGAACCTGAGACCTCGAGGTGAGAGGCGCACACGCTAACCACTAGACCATCGATGCAGTTTATTTACTGATTTCTAAATATTATTCTGCATTACTTACTGTTATCTAAATATATATCAGTAAGTAATGCAGAATAATCTTACTAAGAAACAACATTTGAATACCAAATCTTTATTTTTGGTGTTTACGCCATCTCCGGAAAACACGTGCGCCTGTGTATTCCATTTGTCTTCTGAATACGGACACAAAAAAAAACAATATGTCGACAAAGTTATACTTGACATCGTGTAAAATATACGGGCATTAGCCGAGTCGTAAGTTTGTCGTTTCACATTATTTGTTACAGAATATAATTATAACGTTGAGTATCTTGAGTTATTTTTAAAGAATAAGTTATATTTTTAAATTAAACTAATATAGTGCCGACAGTTGCTCGAAACACGAGAATTACTTTTTTATTTAGTCGACCGGTTGGCGGAGTGGGTAGTGTACCTGCTTGCGACGCCGAGGTCGTGGGTTCGAAGCCCACTTAAGACAAATCTTTGTGTGCATGAACATGGGGGTTTGTCTTAGACTGGGTGTTTCTATGTATAATATGTATATGTATTTACAAAAGAAAAGTATATATGTATTAGTATCAGTTATTCTAGTACCCATAGTACAAGCTCTGCTTAGTTTGGGACTAGATGGCGTTGTGTGTGAGTTGTGAAATACTTATTTATTTATTATGCCGTAACATAAAATATGTCTATTCATGATTTAACACTAAAATAGGATAGCTTTAGGTATTTCGTTCTATAGTAGTATTTACTTGAGCGATTGGATCTAACAAATCAATTCAATAAAAATCGAATTGAATCTAAATCTTATCATAATCGAATCTAAAAAAGGATACGTTAAAAAACGTTTAATTTAAGATAATTTTTCTCCGTAAATAAATGTAGATCCTATCTTTTAACTAGGCTAATATAAAAACTTTTTAGGGATCCATAGCACAGAATAACTACAAGGAATCTTTATATTTTCGTCGAAACCGTTGGTGCTACAAAGCTGAAATTTTGCATGGATATGTATGTTAATTGTGTCAAGAAAGAGGTATAATAAAATCTTGTTTTTTATGGGTTTTCATAGTATGGGGTATCGTTTGATGGGTAGAATAGGTTTAAAAACATAAAGGTATTAGTAAGACAGTTTTGTGTCCAATGAAAGTGAAAGTGTAAAATGCAGTTACTTAAAATATTTTGTTGAAATTACAAAAATCTAGAAATGTGGGTGTTGTACACCTCTGCCACACCCTTCTGGGTAATATAGCGTGATGTTATGTCATGTTATGTTATTTCGTTAAAAATACAAAAGCCTTAGAAAATAATGACTTGTGTATACAGTTGTCAATGATCAATATAGATATGAAACCTGTTTTGAGTCCATAATTATGTTTTAACGTCTGACCACGGAACCCTATTGCGCGTGGCCCGACACGCACTTGGCCGGTTTTTGTTCAAAGAATCGAGAACACTAAACTTTTACCTACATTTCTATCTATCTATAATTCGGTTAGTAAATTCTATAACGTTCCTTTATACAATCAACAAAATTCCTTTACGACTGAAACTTCGGCCTAATCACTTAAACAAGAGCTCGGCATACTCGGCTCTATCGTTTATAAATAGCAAGCCGACTGAAAGAGACCATTAAACACTTTGATGAACTAATACCATCCCGTATTGAGTTGCAGGAACAAGATATTTATGAACATTACTATAGTATTAACTCGTTTAAGTATCACTTTACGAAATAGTATTGCTTTTTGTAGAGATAACCAATATCCTACCCAGAGAAAATTAGAAGAAGATGTTCTATCTACTTCTAATTTTAGGTTTAGTTGTCTATTTTATATGAAACGTCAGCGTGTCTTCACCCACACATATAAATAGAAAAATTATGTATAAATTTTTGACTTTCATATGTGCATTTTGACATTTATAGGTGCAAAAACTTAACTACACTTTCTTGATATGTATGCCTCTAGTTGTAAAAGAGTTATTTACAACCTCTATGATTCTAGCAATATTATAAATTCAGCAGTTTGTGAGGATGTGTTTGTTTGTTGGTTCTTGTTTTTATACTTTTTATTGTACTAAAAAACAATTCATATACCTAACACACAATACAATAATGGCAAGCAAATTTATGTTCTCTTCTAGCAAACCTTATCGTATAGAGGAGAATGGGATGCAAAAAGAGGGCAAAACAAGTGTACAACTAAAAAGGAAAAAGAAACAAAAAAGGTTTTGTGATATCTGGCTGGCTGGATGTTACGCTCCCAGGAAAAAAACTAGGTAGGTATACGTACAAAATTAAGATATGTACCACTTTTGAACAAAAAACCACGACGGTAGATTCGTGGTAGTAGGTTTTTATCTCGGTAATGAAATGTTTCTTACCGCATGCCACATCGTTTGGGGAGACGATGGGATTATGTTATTGTGCTCCCACGTGCGCCTACTGTCACCTTGTGGATCGGACACTGGAACTATGACATACGTCAGCGACAACAAGTACTGCTAATCAATAAAGGTCGTCAATATCAATAGAGTTGTAACCATAGAATTGTGAGTACACTCGCGATAGTCGAGATCGTATCGTAGTAGTGGCTATCGACCACAATTTCCTTTGTGGTGGTTTGTCATTGAATATTCTTTGTCTTATTGAGCACAGCACTCATTATACTCTGTCCTGTACAAGGACGGATGGATACTCTGAATAGACCTACCATTTCATTCTAATAGTCATCCTGGGTATTGACAACAATGACAACAAATCTTTACAATATAATGTTTTCAATGCGACGAATACCTGTGAAAACCACAGTTTCATACGAGCTTATTATTATTATTTATGGACATAAAAGGATTTTTTTTACTACTAGTAATTTGCAAATATAAATTACTAGAATTCTTGTTAACCTCTAGCTAAGCTTAATTTACTTGTGCTAGGAGAAAAGTCACGTATGTGGTTTAATAGCCAGGATTCGAACCCACGAGCTCTCGATCGTATGGCCGATGCCGATGCCTTACCTATAGCATTCTGCAGATGATTGCAAGTCGCCTAGATTGCCCAATGTATGACATAAATTATTTTTTAAGAGTGACATTGTAATTGTATTTTAATTTGACGTAATGGATTTATTCGGTGTATTTATTATTTTATTGTTATGAATTCTGACTTTATTGTAAACTGTGGAATTATATGTAATGCTATAAACTTTATTATATTATTACTAATTGAATGTTAATTGTATTCTCAATGCTTTTCTGTATAATCTGTTGTCTGTATCTGGTTATTTAATGTAAATTAATAATTTCATTTTGACTAACATAGATACTACGTTTCACTTACTAACAATATTATTGTATGGATTTTTATCTGAAATAAATGTTTAATAAAATAATAATAAAAAAATAGCGCTTTCTAATATATTAATCAATAACAACTTTTAGAGGGTGGGGGACGGACTACTTGAACAAAAAGCTCTTTGATGTTTGGAGCTCTAAATCAAAAAAACAGTTTTCAACTTGTCAACCATTTTTAAAGACCTATAAAACGACACCCCCAACCTAAGTGGTAGACGAGATTAAAAAGGATCAACCCATTTACATGAAGGGGGCAATGCGAATCTATAAGGGTTTCTTGTAGGTACTACGGAACCCTAAAAAACGAGTTCAAAAATATAGAGCTTAATCCCTCCATCTCATTCACGAAGGCATTGCCTCTGTTTACCTCATTAGAACCGCATACAGACCTCATTCATTACTCAGTCAATGCGTACGGTAATATCAGTTTATAATGACTAACCCAGTTTGCAATTAGAACGAGCTTTCATTCAGGCTGCTCTCGTATTTCACACGTAGCACGATTGTTCAGGCAGAACTTTTTTTATACAGGCTGCAGTGTAGTGCTGTATGTGCAGTGACGCTGGATGCTTGGCCTGAACTCGTATACATAAGTAGCATAAGCTGTTCTTTTACTGTTTTAAAAGTGCTTACGTGTCCCCACTACATAATTCCTAGTACCTAACACGCTCGACTGGGACATTAAGGGACAATTTCAGAGGTTTCGTATAGGTCTGTTCCGACCCATAAAATATAACCTGACCGAATTTAAACGTAACACAAGTTACACTTAAAAGAATAATAGTTTTAAAAAAATAAAAAAACAAGCTTTTAAAGTATTTAACTAAAAAGTAAAAATAATTCCTAATATAAGCCGAAAATGGTAATGAACAAAAAATACTAGTATTATTGTGAAAAAGCGTGGGTTGCTAAATAGACGAAAAATATGGCACAGAGCATATTATTATGGTATTTTCTACTTTTTAGTTTGGTTTATTTATAAGAGCGGTTTTTTTTTTTATCGAATTATTGCATTGTCATCGATCTTTGACAGGTGTGCAAAATTTTAATGAAATCTGTCCGTTTAAAGGTGCCTACACACAGTGCCGGCGGCAGGGCCGCCGGGCAAGCCGCCGGTCAAGCCGCTGTGCACCCGGCGGCATACAAACCCGCCGGCTTTGCCGCACAAAGGAGCCGCCGCCGCCGGCATGGCCGCCGGGTTGAGCCGGCGTCAGTTCGTTCCTGTACAAAATGTGCACTTCACTAGCGTTCTATCTGACTGTCTCAACCGGAATGATGCGTCGCGGCTTTTCGCGGCTTGTGCCGGCGGCTTGTATTGCCGGCGGCAAAGCCTCTTGGCATAAGGCCGGCGGTATTGCCGCCGGCACTGTGTGTAGTAGTCTTTAAGTGGGTCAAAATCGAGTCCAAAGGAATCGGTTACATACATACTTACATACATACAGGTGAAGCTAATATATAAGCGTGTTAAAAAGAACACAGCCGTCACTTTCATTTATGTGTGTAACACCTGTGAAATTGGGTCTGAATCTGACGAAATGTAGTTATTATCTATCTGGATTCTACAATAACCAAGAACAATGTGTTACTTTGATAAAATATTGGTCTTGCTCGGTTCTCTCAGAAAATTGTTTGGAAAATAAATAATGCTTTTGTTTATACTTAACTATATTGTGTTGAAAAACAAACCCCTCCTATTTTGGCCATTTATATCATCCCTTATCGGATACATCAATAAAACCAACAATATTATGTAAATACAGTTCAAATTCCATTAAGCTAAATAAAAGCTAACGTTAATACACCCTCTGCTACACCCCTATGTTACATGTTAGGTGTAAAATTACACCAACACGTCACATCACAAATGTTTTAGGGTTCCCTTCTTTTTCACATTATATTATTATCATCACACGTTTTAACAGCAACCTCCAGCTTAATTTTCTGCGTGTTGTTTCAATTGTTTTCGGGAACGAAACAGACTATATATAAACTATAGTCCAATCTATCTGGAAAACAATAGACTTCGGACTCAAGTTGGCCGAAACAAGGAAGTCCTGGTCAACTGGGGATACATTGGAAAGGAAGCGGAGAGTTAAAGGGAGCGGTAGCGGTAGAGACAGAGGGAGCGGTAGAGGTAGAGGAAGCGGTAGTGGTAGAGACAGAGAGACATAGGGCATTTTAATAATTTTAGGCTTTAAACAACAGTTCTACCTTAAATCTGCCAAATGATATCGTAAGATCCGTTCGACAATATCAATCTCGTGTGTACAGCGGTTGCGGTCAAGCAATACCCACTCCTAGTTCTATAAAACCAGCTTATATCAAAACCCTATACATTTAATTATTATTTATTTGTCTACCAAAACGACGCCCGCGCTAGGAATAACTCCTGTGTCGCGGGGTGTTACATACATTCCACACACAGAGAACACACAGAGTCGAAACAAATCTTTGCTGACCACACAAAGATTTGTCCCGTGTGGAAACCCGTGCTAACCCACAAGACCAGCTCAGTTGAAAGCGGCGAGGCGACCGAATTAACCATTACGTCAAACGTGCACATCTAGGTAAAACTATCCTAAATTTTGCCGATACAATTCTGTCGTGATCTGACAAATATTTATTTAATTCCAGTTTTCATTCAATCACAATTATAAATAAAACGTAATACGCATACGCAGCAAGTGTAATTTTGCATGAGGTACGGAACCCTCAACGCACTCTTTCCACTCGTACCTCACCACTTTTTCCCTAACAGAATAAACAAAAGAGCGTCATACATTAAAAGGTGTTGCGTGTGCGACGTTTTGAAGTGATCGACACAAATTAAGGTAATGTTCACGGAAATTGTGACTTATGTTAAAAGACGTTTCGTAATGGCGACTTTGCAGTTAGTTTACTGAAAAAAAAAAACCTTTAGTTACTTTACTTACTATTAGTTAATAGTAGAGTAAGGTTGTTTTGTTTTTTTCGATGCCCACACTAGCAATAACTCCTGTGTCGCGGGGGTGTACTCAAACATACATGTTCACACACCCAGAGTCACAACAAATCTTTGCGGATGACAAGGATTTGCCCCATGTGGGGATCGAACCCACAACACCAGCGCAGTAGAAAGCGGCGAGGCGACCGCTTTACCTACTACGCCAACCGTGCGGTCAAACGTTACACTTGTTACAAACTAGGTAATGGTTTTATTAAATTACCTACCTTATTTAGATATATTTTGGTTTTATTTCCAGATAATCTAATTTATAGCAAATGTAAATATCCAAGTAAAACATCATCACAAGAAACTAGTGATGTTTAGCCAGCGTAAAAAATGTTCTAGAAGCAAAAAGAGTAGATATTATGTCTTCTGGCTAGAACCATAACTTCTATCACCACTATTCAAAATTATAACAGCTCAAGTTTTTTTTAAACTCACAGACTCACCATTCTTAGAATCAACACCTCTAGAAGCCGTTAAAAATTCAAATTCCACACACGTAACAATGACCATAGAGACGCAGACAGTCATAAAACCTATCTTTTACTGTCGAGACGTTTCCTTACACTGTTGAACTTACAACTTGCCTTTTAAGTTATTTTGATTCATTACGTAATGCAAGGGACTGAGGTAAGAGAAGCTCAGAAGGTTTTATTCGGACTCACTCGAAATATAAGTCGCAGTGACTAATAAAAACTGACGAGATGTCTCATGTTATAATGTTTGCTAACTATGTTAAATATAATGAATGCATGAGAATATAACATTTTCTTTTGTAATTTTCTTTTGTTTTTTTTATGGTGTACAATAAAGAGTATTTATTATTATTATTATTATTATTATATATTTTTTTTTACAGTCCGCCATCGAGGTATGAATAAAGAGGATAAGAAGTACACATAATTATATTAAATAATTAAAAAAAATATCAACTTCTCGCGTCAAAGTGAATAATATTTTTCTTTAGCTATCTACTAAAATCCATTATAAGCAAATTTCATTCTTAATTCTCTGCATTACGATTCAAAATACTCTAAACCCAGTAAGCGGTGCACTTGTGTCGCCATCTAGCGAACCGCATTAGCGTTTACTCGTCCGAGGTTGCGCGCGGCCAATCGTAGCGCCGCAATACGAATAGTCAGTTAAAACAGCGCGTGTGTGTCACTGCTCGCTGCTCGCTTGCGAGTCCCTTAATAAATGTACTCCTAGAGGTGGCGGCCGCGTAGACAGGTATGTTTTCGATGCTTATCCTGGAAGAGAGAAAGGCCTGTCTATGCTGAAGAAGAATTATTTGCCCGTTCCTTCTCCATCGAAAGGTTCGCTATTTCTTGGCTTAGTAACAAACTAACATTGCTAACACAAACGTCAAATTAAATAATGACTAATGAGAAAGACCTATTTTAATAAATACTGTTACTAAAGCTAATGATAAATTAACGTGATACGCTACTCTTTGTTCAAGAAAGAATATCTTCAAGCAAATGACTTTAGCAAGACTCCATTGTTAAGCAAAATAACTAATTACATATTGTCATGTTTGGTCTAAATGTAATTTACTTTAAATAAGAATGAAAAGCTGTCATCCGAATATTGTGAATCATTTGTCATCTCATTGCCGAGCTTTTATTTATTTCAAAGTATATTAAGATTGAATTCAGTTTTTCTTCTCTTACCATAATGATATTAAACCGATGCCCAATCATAAAGGTGCAAACAAGACAGTTGCCCTGCGTAACATACTGATATTCAGCCGCATCGGTCAGACTAGCTGCCAACACTATTGCACTGCGGTTGGGCAAGAAAAGGCAGGCATCAGAAAATGAATCGAAACGATACTGGTTTGAGCCTCAATAAGCCCGCATTTATATTCTGTTGATTTTCGACATGCTCTCAAACCCCAGGAAAATTCAACCTGAAAGTATAAATCCGACCGCAATCAAAGTCAAACAGTCGAATCTATTCATTAAACTCTTTCAATAATAAATCAGGTCGCCTGGCTCCGGTCTAATTGCCCTGAATTTTTAACTGCATAACGAATTATCTGTGAGGGTAGTTAGCTATTTAAATACAGCCTCCCTGAACACTTTGCCTCATTAATGCCGGCCTTGGTAGCTGAGAGAGGCTAGAATTCTGTTGTATGCTGAACCATTTTCTGTACGAAAAATGTTCGAAAACTCCATGTCAATAAAAATTTACAATCAAATACCTAAAGTTGTAAAGAATTCAGAAACCTTTAATATTTTTTAAAACAAACTAAATAATAGTTATTTATGGTACAAGTGAGAAAAAGTTTATATTTCTGTTGTGAGTGACAATTTTAAATCTTGAGCTTGCGAAGTAGTCTTGAATTAAATCACGAGCGTAGCGAGTGATTCTAATAAAGACTACTTCGCAAGTGAGAGATTTAAGAGGTCACGAACTGGAAATTAAATTTTTCTTACGCGTTACATACAAAACTTTTCACCTCTTCCAGTGAGAAAATATTAAGATTTAAACAAACTCGTACTCGATTGCTTAACTTTGGATAATTCTATGTAATACGACAGTAGAGAATACCGATTCAGAATGCGTTTTAGCGCCTTCTGAAAGTCGCCACTTAATAAATATGTCGTATGCTATCAAAAACTTCTCCCGTGATTTTTCTGGTAAAAAGCAAACTTCTGTGTACTAGCTTCTAACTTGCTTCTACTAGCAAGTTGTTTCAACTATTCTGAAGTTCCACAAAGTTCTTTATCACTTGATAAACTTTTTTTTGTTAAAAATTGTAGTCAACAATTAAACATAAACTGAAAAGAATTCAAAGTTCCCTGCGATGAATGACACTGACACAGACACACTTTTTTTTTAAGAATGCGTTTGGAAGCATTGACTACATAAAAAAAGGCAGGACTGAGTCTCTTGAAACACTTACTGAAGCACCCATAGTAAGTCACACGTACACACAGAACACACACATTGACACAATAGTAAGTCAATCGCCCGCCATTACGCTTTGGACTGTGCTGTTGCTCGGATGTTCAAGTAAAATAATTAAAAATGCCGTCTTGTGTTGTGAAAAGCTGCCGAAACCATAGTGCCTCGACAAAAAAAAACCAGGGGATCACTTTTCATAGGTAAGCAAGTAATATATTCAGTTTATTGCCGAAATTATATTGTTTTCGTAAAAAAATGTACCAAAACTATCAGTGTTGACAGTCAATAAATATTTTCATTTACCCTGAATTTGGGTAAATATTTTTTAGTAGTATAATACATTTAGTATAAATTATTATTCTATGTTTTATAGATTTCCTGCTGCAAACGACGCATGGAAAAATGGATAAAAATAATTAGAAACTGCAGAAATGATAACAGTTGGTATCCATCAAAATATAGTGTAGTCTGCAGTATACACTTCGAGGAAATTGATTTATATAAAACAAAAGGTTGATTTATTCGCATTGTCAGCTTTGCCGTACCAAAAAAGGTAAAACAATAGTATATTGTTTTAAATAAAGTATTAAATTAATAAATAACAGTACTTTAATCGAAAACCTTTTATTTCTTAGTTTAGTTTATTATTTTTTTTTTTCTTTATTTTTATTTGCCAATATTTATCTATATATATAAAAGAAAGTCGTGTTAGTTACACCATTTATAACTCAAGAACGGCTGAACCGATTTGGCTGGAAATTGGTGGGGAGGTAGCTTAGAACCGGGAGAAGGACATAGGATACTTCTAAAATATTTTCGAGGGCAAAATTTTATCAAGGGGGAAGCCGCGCGGGGCAGCTAGTTTGAAATATTGAAAAATCACATGTAAGTGAATCTAAGCTTCGTGATTGTTGGTTTAGTTTAACTTCGATATTTTATTTGGTTTGTACATTTTGTTGACGTTTTCAAGCACTTTCTGATAGTTTATGTAATGAAGAATTTTTGTTTTTTATTTTTTTGATAACTGCCATAACTTACCCTACTATCCGATTTCGGCTTCACGTCCTAAACTGCACCATCGCGTCCTTAACACTAAAGCATCTTCACCGTCTAAGAGTCAGCAAGCGCCGTAGGAGTCGTAATTTTAAAATATTTTCCAAAAACTGGGTAGCTGCACTAAAGCATCTTCGCTGCCTTGCGTCAGGAGTGCCCAGAGCAACGAATTTTGTACATATCCCCTTAATAAAAACAAACAACTTCCACCTGCAGGCCCGCATCGACTGCTAGAAATATAAAATCAACTTTGTTTCGAAATTCAAACATAAAGTTGTTTTATAATGTTTGGTTTTTGGCCACGGTAGTATAAAACTACCTTTATCATGTTTGATGGTAAAAAGCAGCAAATAAAAAAATATAAGAACTAAACCTCTAAAATATTTATTTAAATTATTGTAAAAATGTGGGTAATATTTCTCATGGCTGGTAACCCCTAACACACGCACACATTAACAGACTGCCGCCATTTTGGTGCTTCCATCATTTTATAAGTGACATTCTCTCCTGCTTTTTTTATGTACTCTATGTTTGGAAGTTTGTTCCTTAACATTTATGTATGGAGTCTAATATTAAATACTTAATTTTTATTAAATTTAATGGTTAATCACTAATATAAAAACATTAAAATACTAAATAAGCGTGTATTAATATCATTTAAAATAATTAAAACGTATCGTTTGTAGTTTTTAAATAAAATTGATGTCAAACAACAAACAGCCACCATGTAGGTTATAACCTACATGGTGGCTGTTTTGTTTTTATTAGCGCCTATTCATTGGAAGGATTTAGTGTTTCGAAATTTAAATCACTTTGCCTCACTAGTGAGTAATAAGCGTTATTACTCACTGAATTCTCGCAAGCAAACGATCTTTTTCGTGCTGGTGTGGTGAAAACTTATTTTATTACAATACTCTGCAAGAGTTTTTTGAGGACAAAACTAAATACATATTAGGAAAAAAAAGGATACAAATAACAAATAGTTCTTATTACTAGTCCTGCAAGATTTTATGTATATTTTGATTTCATATTTTTAGTAACATAGTTTATAGTAAATACAAAGTTGTATTAGTTTTTAGTACCAAATTGTACATTGCTGCGCCCTGACAGGGTAGATATCATGTTGATATGCATTTTTATATTTAAGAGCTTTGTACCACACATCATTGCAATAAATGATGATTTGATTTATCACACTAACATTTAGGTACTTACAATCAGTTTTCAACGATTGGTAGCTTAGTCAGTAAACTACCATAATATATAACTATCTGCTTGACTTTTTGCAGTAAACCCATATTTTCGCCTGCCATATTGTGTAGTACTTGCCGCGACTACGAGAGAATGATTTTATCTAATTGTATATGAGTCAATTTCACTATCAAACTGAGTATACCTAAAGTTAAGCTCGAATCTCTGGTTGAACTGAGTTATTTTAATCCTAAGTAAAGCATAGAAACTAGTTCAATTGCATTCATACAAACATATAGCACTTTAATCTACGATACATCACGTCTAATGTGAAGTCATATTCGCGTAATAGAATGATGTTTAAAAAACATAACCCTCCTTCTGACGCAGTCGGGTAAAAATGAATGAACTAAGATGAGAAGAGAAGAAATATAAATTTCCCGTGGGGGAGAATGGACTGATTACTATTGTTCGGTCTAGCGAGCTGTTATACCAGTTTGTATATTAAATATTAACTGATAAATTGTCTAGTTTTACCCTCAGAAAACTGTATTGTCAGATTGGACAGGAGACTGATTATTTTAAGTCTTAAGAACAGTTTATCTAAGAGCTTTTGACAATCGAAATATTATTCATAGAAAAGTGTTTTATAGTATCTTCAAATTTCAATATTTTTATTGCAAATAATGGGTATACATCGTTGTTACAAAGTAGTAAAATCCACCATATTAGGCATGCAATATAGATCTTACTTAAATCTATAAGTATTTTAGGTAATTAGTACACTTTTTACATACATTTATTTAGGATTTTTTTTTTACCGAATTATCATAGATTCAGATCTGAATCTGAATCACCAATTTACACAAGAATAACAAAATTAAAATAATAAAGATTGTAAAGCACAAAGTGAGATTAATTTGGCCGTGAGAAGCGAAAATATCATCAAACGACTATCTAACTAACACAACAGTGTAATTATTACCTACTAATCAACAGCTCGTCCAAACAAAAACTTTCAAACACATGTCACAGTTTACACCGAGCAATTACCATCAGTTAATTCTCCGAAGCTTCCGAGTGTTACCATTTACCATTGGTTCTCAAGCTCAGTCCCACGCCATGAACTTGGTAACTAAGCAATTTACATTATAATGTAAAAGTGAGTTTGTTTATTACGCTTTCTCGATTAAACTATTATTTTGTATAGAAGTGAAACCCATCTTACCAAAAAAACGAAAAAAAACGTGTATTTTTTTTATGTTAGACCTCGAATAACTTTTTACTAAGGAGTCCGATTTTGATAATTCTTTTTAACACGCTTATATTAGCTTCACCTGTATGTTTGTTTGTTTGTTTGTTTGTTTGTTTGTATGTAACCGACTCCTTTGGACTCGATTTTGACCCACTTTAAACGGACAGATTTCATTCAAATTTTGCACACCTGTCAAAGATCGATGACAATGCAATAATTCGATAAAAAAAATTAAAAATATATAAAAAAAAAAAAAAAAAAAAAAAAAAAAAAAAAAAAACGCTCTTATAAATAAACCAAACTAAAAAGTAGAAAATAAATAATAGTTTAAAAAAACTAAAAAACACGCTTTTAAAGTACTTCTAACTAAAAAGTGAAAAATAATTCCTAATATAAGCTGAAAAAAGCGTGGGGCGCTCTGTGCCATATTTTTCGTCTATCGAGCAACCCACGCTTTTTTCAGCTTATATTAGGAATTATTTTTCACTTTTTAGTTAGAAGTACTTTAAAAGCGTGTTTTTTAGTTTTTTTAATTTATTCGAGAGTATACCGTGAGGGGGGCTCATGTTAAGGATTTAAGGAATTAAACCGACGAAAATGAACTAAAAAGTAAAAAAAAATATGTCGGAGCCAAATAAAAAATTAATACCATGTTAAGTCTCTTCTATTTCTACTTAATAGCAAAACAAATACGGTTAATTAGTTTATTGTTTGGCGCCGACACAAAATTAGTAACATATAATATTTTATAGTTTATGTTACTTAAAATGTTCACTTATTTTTTACTTTGAAACTTTTTCGTCGGTCTAAGGTAATACGGTATCTTTAGGCTTGTGAAGAAAACTAGCATACAACTCTACTAAATAGTATCATCATAACAAAAACACATGTTTACACCGTTCGTTAGTTCTTCGAAGCATCCCTTGTTACCATTGGTTCACAGGCGCAGTCCCACGCCATGAGCTTCGAACGAATATAACACCTACATAGTAATGAGATCAAGAGCAGTGCGCATTGTATGTTGATAGCTAATAGCAATCATTATAGGTTTTTTCTAATGTAATTGTAAATTATGTGTGATTTTTCATGGAGTTCGTGTCAGTAATGTCGTGTTTTTTGGTACCAGCTTCAGCAATATTTCACCCACTATACAATGTTCAGAGGAAACCATTGCTTAGCTGGTTTACATACAAAAGTTAAATGGTTTAACTTTAATATTATTAAGTTTTTATCTATTTTTATTGACAAATCATATTTAAAACACTAAAATGTTGCCACTAATTTTTCAACATTATTATTTTGACGACCGGATGGCGGAGTGGGTAGTGTACCTGCCTGCGACGTCGAGGTCGTGGGTTCGATTCCCACTTAAGACAAAATCTTTGTGTGCATGAACATGGGGGTTTGTCTTAGTCTGGGTGTTTCTATAATAAGTAGATATGTATTTACAAAAGAAAAGTATATAATGTATTAGTATCAGTTATTCTAGTACCCATAGTACAAGCTCTGCTTAGTTTGAGACTAGATGGCGTTGTGTGTGAAAAAAAAATATTATCTATTTTTCAGTTTGTATGTAACTATATAATAATTAAAACAATTTTGACAAAATGGCCACGCAAAAACATGCATTTTAGTGTCTACGATATGATTTACAAATAGAAAAAAAACTTAATAATATTAAAGTTAATCCCATATTACGTTAGTATAAAAAACACGGCGCTGTTAAGACTGTTGGACGCTTTTGTATTTCGCAAAAACTACTGAAAGGGTTTTGTTTTGATATTTGACTAATAGGAAAGGTAGATAAAGAAATATATTTTTTTTAATAGTATATGTATTTATTGATCTTTTTAAAAACTACTTAAACTAAATTAGAGAAATACCTAACTATGTACAAAAAAGAAAAGAAAAAATCAAGAAATACCACCGCATTTGTCAGCCGCATTGCCACGTTGGATGGCAATGGTGATCCTTTGACCAAGGTAGAAGCCAGCCTTCTAGTCACGTGAAGAGTCAACTAAACGTTTGTTTTTTTTTTAATTGTTTCTAAAACTATAATACCATCGACATAGCACGCAAGCGAAGTCGAGGAGAGAAGCTTGTTTTTTTTAACGTAACTTCTTAATTAATTTACTAGCGTCCATTGTGTACCCTTTTTAAATACGAATCTACCATTTACAATGTTTTTAATGTGTCTGCGCCAGACCGTTCATTTATATTCACTATTGCAGGGCGCCATTGAAACCCAGACAGTGGTGTTTTACTTTTAATTTGGGTAAGTGCTTCGAGTAATAATTTTGATTACGGGTAATTCACACCGGCTAGCGGTTGCGGCTAGCTCAGTTTACGCGGGTTAGGCGATGCATATTTATTTGTACTTAGTTATAAGTGGGGAAATTGTACTTTCGATATTGATTATACGAAAATAATTGTTTAAAAAACTAAAAAACACGCTTTATATTTTTTTTATTTTTTTTTTTCTTGTTGAAAATTATTGTTTCTGATTGTCAAAAGAATATGGGTGCGTTCCATTTTGATTTAACAATATTTTTGTCATTTCTATTTGTTAATTTTGAAATTGAGTTAAATAAATACGTTTTGTGTAATGCTTTAATATTGTATGGGTTTAGTTGTGGTTTGCTTCTTCTTAATGTAATTTAGTTATTTCACTAAAAATGTGTAATTAATAAATAAATGAATAAATAAATATTTATATATTTATTTATTTAATTTTTTTTTTTTTGTTCTTTGTAGCACAAAAAATTGTAACATGTACATGTAATTTTTTATTGCTTTTATTATATTTTATTTTATTTTTTCTATTGTCACACTACTTTTTTACTCATTTACTGGGCGCATCAGAATATCAGCGCTGCGGTGCTTTTAGCGCTGCAGTATTGTGCTGAGATGCGTACCATTTCTGGCATTATTATCTAATAGTATTTTAAATTATTTAGTTTTAGATATATAATAATGTATTCCATTTTTATTATGCCAGAATAAAATATAAAATAAATTTTGAATTAAGAATAGTGTAAAAAATGTAAATAAGAAAAAAAATATTTGAAAATAAAGTGTGGGTGCTTTTTAATATAATATTATCAAAATGATAATCCTTCTTCTCATGTCTGTCGATGAAATACGTATAACTATTGACCCATGCACCCACGCTTTTATTGAAATAAAAACATTTTTTTGAAGTCCAAAGGAGTCGGTTACAAACAAACAAACATACAAGTGAAGCTAATATAAAGCGTGTAAAAAATACTTTGGGCTTTATGATAAATTGATCCCTACGGAAAATATGAGACAAAATATTATCGACACCAAAAAAATATATTTCTATTGTCTCCATCTACCTGAAAGAAATATCAACAATATGACGAGAACAATTTTAATTCAAGAGATAAAGTTTTCGAAAAGGACTTTTTTAAAGGCAATGGTTTCTCCCTCCTACATTACCATACGACACCTACGTATTCTGCGATGACACATAATATCTTCCTATAACATAACATCACGCCTATATTACCCGGATGGGTGTAAAAGAGGTGTATATCACCCACATTTCACCTGTTATATTTAAGTCCAATGTGATAGGGGTGAGCCTATTGCCATCCACCGGGCACAAATCCAACTCCGCGCCTCTATTGTGAATTCCTGATGAAAAAAAATAACACTTTGCCGGACCCGAGAGTCGAACCTCAATGAGATGCTCATTCGCTAACCACTAGCTAGACAACGAGGAAGTCAATATCTTCTCATTTCTCAAAATAATAAATATATAAATAAATATCTCTCAACTCACACACAACGCCATCTAGTCCCAAACTAAGCAGAGGTTGTAATATGGGTACTAGAATAACTGATACTAATATATATATACCTTTCTTTTGTAAATACATACTTATGATACATAGAAACACTCAGACTAAGACAAACCCCCATGTTCATGCACACAAAGATTTGTCTTAAGCGGGAATCGAACCCGCGACCTCGGCGTCGCAGGCAGGTACACTACCTACTCCGCCATCCAGTCGTCAATAATGTGTTTAGCGTAAAGAACAAGAAGTCTCTATTTCAACTACTATAAATTAAAATCGGCTACTGCCTAACCTACATGATTGTGAATCTAGCTTAACTGTCTTAATACTCTCAATGTCTTTTCTAAAGTCAGGAAGCGAAGCGAGTAACAATCGTAGTTCGCAATTGCTAAATTGCAATCGCCCATTGACCAATTAAATTGGTTCATTGATCGAGTCTGTAAGGCGGTAACATTTCTTTGTGGTTGCCCCTTTGTTTCGCTGTAAAACGAATAAAAGGTATTTCTCTAATTGCAGCCAGTCGAAGTGTAGGAGCGATTGGAATTGCAACATTAAAACTGATGAAGATTTGTAGCGACTTTTGAATCGAGTTGGTCGAGAGCAGCATTTATAGGGGTTTTCAAGTACTGTAGAGTAATAATTACGATTAGAGGTTTTATATAATAATCTGAAGAAATAATAAAAAAAAGGAGTCATAAGTGAGAATGAGTTCTTGAAAAATAGAACTGTTTCTTGTAAGAATTCGAGGGATGTTTAATCAAACACAGAAAAGCCAATATCTGAATTAGTAATAGTAAGAATGAGTATTATTGAATTATGAAAGATATTAATAGAATGTTTAAAAATAATAATAATTAATAAATATATATATACCTAATATAAGTTATAATTAATAAATGTAAAAAATATATATGCAGATGTAAAAAGGGAGACTTTTCTGCCAACAAACTGCTATGCAGTTTGGCGGAATTATTGTTATTGGGTTAAGGCATGTTTATTGAATAAATATTTTTTCATTTCATTTTCATATTTTCTTTTCATTTTCATTTCAACATAACATCACGCATATCCCCAGGAGGGACATTTCACCTGTTATGTTTAGGTCTCATGGGATAACGGGTGAGCCTATCGCCATACACTCGGCACAATTCCAACTCCGTGCGTGTGAATTTCCTGATAGAAAGTTCAGAAATAACACTTTGCTCGATCTGGTACTAGAACCTGAGACCTCGCGGTGAGAGTCGCATTCGCTAACCACTAGACCATCGACGCAGTCTGATTTAGTATCTACTAACCATTAATCAGGTTGAAACGCAGGTAATCATAAAACGAATCGATATAGCGGACATAGTACCATATCCTACCAATCACCCACACCGGATTTTAATTCAGATGGATAGATGCTGTCCATTTCCTGGGTAGCTCGATAGGGAAATTAACGAGAAGGGAATGGGAGTTACAGGAACAGGACTACGTGAAACTGTCATACCTGAACCTGAATAAACTTTTTATTTTCTCTTTTTCTTGTACTTATTTCTTGGGACATACACTTGGTTAATATTTTTTGCATATACCACATCTGGTATGTGTTTTGTCCAGGATTGTCGCATTTTCCTCCTACTGGGTTGTGGAGGTCTGATGGCACTGGCAGTCGCTCCACATAAAATACTGATATTGACAGAGGCGTAACTATACCATCGGGGGCCCGTGACAAAAATATTGGATGGGGTCCTAGTAAAAATCGTTACGTAAGCTGTTTACCAGTGATTCAGTACCGGAATGCAAAAATAAAATCGAGAATTCCCCGGACATTGCAAGCTCGCCCGAGTTTTATAATTATTATTTTTAGATGAATGGTTTTTTTTTTTGTTTTGATAAATTGTGTTGAGTTATTTTTGAGGTCGTGGCATCTTGGGCCCAGAGGCCTCCTCTGGCCGGGGGCCCGTGGCATTTTGCCACTCCTGCCACCCTATAGTTACGCCACTGGATATTGAGATAAGTCTGTTAGACTAGAAGCCGATCAAAATGTAATAGGGAAAATAAGAAGCATCTGTCCTCCGCAACAGCATGGTTATCTACTAAATATCTATCAGTGTTTTGTTATCATATCACCCCATACTCAGTGGTGGAGGTTCTACGGATAGAAGATACTACTTAAAATTAATTACTAATTAAAATTTGCACACCATTGTTGTTATGGTAGAACGTCACAGTGTCTTAATATGTAATGTAACACCTATGTACTACTACATTCTAGTGAATAAATGAATCTGAATCTGATAACATCACCTATTTTATGGGTTTGCTAATGAATAGCTGATTTTCTGGCTTCTGTCTCATGAACCAAAACGACTGTAATAAATAAAACATGTGATAGTATCATTGAATATACCATTATTACCATTACGACTTTTCTAGTCACGCCGCAAAGTGAACTTCAATTCTTTTGTGATGATAGTACCGAACGAACATCTGTTGACTTTCACAAAAGAGGAATTTTGTCCGAAGGGTGTTGTGCCCGCAGATTCCGTGGCAGCCTACCTGACTCCGCGCGTCACACGTCGCCTATTCTATGTGTGAAATTGTGTTATAATTGAATTATATATGCATAGCATTTATAAGGTACTAGCTTCCGCCCGCGGCTCCGCCCGCGTGGTATGTCAATTAAAAGTAGCCTATATGTTAATCCAGACTATAAGCTACATGTGTGCAAAATTTCATCGAAATCGACCCGGTAGTTTTGGCGTGAAAGAGTAACAAACATCCATACATCCATACTCACAAACTTTCGCATTTATAATATTAGTAAGGATATTTTACATCGTATTATTGTATTCGATAAAGGCCCTGATGCATGATTAAAAAAAATTGAAAGAAAAGTTCTGTCATTTGGAAGAATATTTAAAGATAATTGTATTCAGAAATCCATAGAAAAACAACAGTGAACGATTTCTTAAAAAAATTTATTAAGAACGCAAACCTAAGAATTCGCTAATTTGATTAACGCAATCAAGTAGCAGTAGTGACCTAATCACCGCCAATTGCCTCGATTGAACTCGTTAGCGTTTGGTGCCGGAGCCACAGAGCCGTCCCGAATCAAACATGGCGGACACATGTTTAATTTTGGCACGTGGACATGGACATGGTGATTTAATTGAAGAGATTTAAAATGCGGCACCCACTGGAATAGGTTTTGTATCATGTTGAGATAAGGTATTGGAGATTCGTCACAGGTCAGCACTTCCAAAATACCGTCGCGACGGCAAAATCAGCAGAATATAGAACTTTAACCTCAGAATTCTAAAATTATGTGATGTTAAGTTTTAAAGATAATATCTAGTATTAAATGAAATTCATAAAAGTTGAGTAAAGTTAGTTTAGAAGTTATAGTAGCTAGGTGCTTAGGTCATTATAGTGCCTATTATTTAAAAGCACCCATTAATAGAATTGTTGCTACGAGTAAATATCACTCTTATGCCTCTAGTAGGTATACAAAGAAAAGAAAGAAAGAAAGAAACAAATCTCAAACTTAGTGATACACTTTTAAAACTACTTTTAATTAGGCAGTTAAAATAAACACAAAGATAATAATTATATTGATGTGCCAGAAAAGGTACTCACCTCAGCATTATAACCAGACTTGGACGTGTTTTATGACAAATTCCGTAACTTCAAAATGAAAATTAATGTGCATCTTGAGGGCTCATCCTTGGAGGAATCGCTTGATTAATTTAATCTTGTTCTACTAATAATAATCTTGTTATTTTGATTTGATTTTATTCTGTAACTATTTAATAATTTTAATCTGAAATTCTTCTCATTTTCTCATCTGTTTTTAATCTAACTGTTTTTTCCTTAAGAAGCTGGAAACTTAAGATTAATAGCCGTTGCTTCTGACAATCTTTATTATAAAATAATGTTATGTACCCCTGCATTGTTACGAACATCGAAAATAGTGTTTGAAGTATAAATTGTATGGTGCTGTTTGATGTATGTGATGTGGCTGTACTATAAATAAATAAAATGTAGGTAGTGAAAAAAAGTACCTCCCTCACAGTGAAGTGCTGGTTGCTATAATTTTTGAAGGGTAATAAACCCTAATTCATAAGAAGCATAGTAATCACGTTAATTTTTTTTTGTTAGTATTATAGGTATAACCTACTCTCATATCAACATAGGGGTGCATGAAAGGAGCCTCCCCGAGTGACGTACACAACAATTTCCTAAATCCGGCGCACCCTGGGCAATTCGCGAGTTCTTAAAAGCGAATTGGCTAATCCTTTCACCACGATGGCAAGTCAAAACCTTGACCACCTTACTGACTGTCCAAAATGCCCTACCACCTGCACAAGAGAGGTGCTCATGAACGCCGAAGAGAGCGCCATAACAGTGGCCACTTATTGGACCAATAAAATTTGACTCAGCCATCGACACGACGAAGAAGAATATCAACATACTACACAGTACATGAAATATTTATTTTTTCTTAATTTCTAATGTCCAGTTATGTTATTACAACTTTTTTTTTTATGTATGATAACATCTTGGTTTAAAACTGTAATATTGTAGATATGTATACGTTAAATAAATTAAAAAAAACATATGTCGTTCCTTCGTAGTTTGTACTTATCTCATAGTTAAAACTAACCCTTCGTCGCTACGTTGACCTTTTATCACGACGAAAGCTGTTAATATTAGATAAGTTTTGTTCATAACTACTGTTTATACGTAGACATTGTTATCGCTATAATTATCTCCGTGCTAATGCTCGTGGGAACTTCTAACATTTCTGTTACAGATAACATGTATTTGTGTAAGCCACTAGCTATTTTAATATATCTACACTACACTACAATATATATTAGTCTCATATTTTTTTTAGAGTAAAAATATTTTTTAGGCCCCTAATAATTAATTGAAAATAAAAAACAGCTAAAGTAAATAATTATGTACAAAACGAATCTAAAAGACCGCTGCCGGTGGTAAACGTTCCCAAAATGCTGGCAGCAGCATTGCCACGTTGTATGGCAATGCTCAACTTCTGGCAAAAATAAATAAGTCGCAATTGGGTTGTATAATGAGGACGATTATACAGTGTTATGCCTTATGTGTCAATAATTTCAGGGCCTGATCTCATCACCAATCCGCAAAACAGTAATGCAAGCGTACCTACATTAACTACATAAATTTATTATATAAGGTTCATATCTAGTTATCACTAGTGTTTGAACTAGATATTGGGGTGCACGAATGGAGCCTCCCCGAGTGACGAACACAACGATTCCTTACGTCCGGCGCACCCTGGCCAATTCGCGAGTTCTCCAAAGCGAATTGGATAATCCTATCACCACGATGGTTAGTCAAAATAAAATTTGACTCAGCCATCGACACGACGAAGAAGAAGAACAAGTGCTTTAAACTGTACCTAATATCTACACCTCGGCTTCACCCAAAGGTAGACTGGTAGAGAATACTTTTAGTATTAAGCCCGCCTTTGTACATTTTAGTGCATGAAGTTTAAATAATTAAATAAAAGTAAGTTATGCTGCTGCCGCGAGCTCGTTCACGAGAGCTCTACCTCCATAACGTGATGACGACCGGATGGCAGAGTGGATAGTGTACCTGCCTGCCACGCCGTGGTCGCGGGTTCGATTCTCGCTTAAGACAAATCTTTGTGTGCATTAACATAGGGGTTTGTCTTAGTCTGGGCGTTTCTATGTATGTATTTGTATGTATTTACAATTTTCAGTATCAGTTATTCTAGTACCGATAGTACAAGCTCTGCTTAGTTTGGGACTAGATGGCGTTGTGTGTAAGTTGTGAGATATATATAAAAAACCAATGATTGAACCATTCAAGCGACCTCCCCAAACTTCGAAAACTAATCTCATACCAATCAGAATCAATCAAACTCTCTTGGAAAGGGATAAAACAAACTACACGGTCTCGTTCACAATAATCAACAGAGTGTCTAATTGAAGCAATATCTGTTTAGTTATCTTTACAAAGCCTCGGTTTCACCAAACTTCTTAATCTACGGTTTTATTAAAGCCGTATTTGCTTCTTACAAATTTCGTCCACGTAAACATCCACTTTTTGCCATACCCGATGCCCGCACCGTGGATCATGCCAATTCGTACGTTCCTTGACACTGTTAATAATAGCAGCCCTGAATCTAATACATATGTCCCACTGCTGGGCTCGGGCCTCATCTCATGATGAGAAGGGTTAGGCCATAGTCCACCACGCTGGCCAAGTGCGGATTGGTAGACTTCACACACTTTTTTAGGCACTCTCAGGCATGCAGGTTTCCTCACGATGTTTTCCTTCACCGTTAGCAAGCGACAATTTATTTGATAAATACACACATATCTTCGAAAAGGCGAATCTTAACGATTTATCGACAGAGGTGTGTGCCGTGGGTTCGAACCCGAGACCTTTGATTTCGCAGACCTATGGTTTCCCACTCGGCTATTGCTGTTTCTGTGTTTAATAACCTTTTGACATCAAAATCGGAATGTGATCTATTTGCTTCGGCTTAGATAGAGATGTACGTATCGAAATTTTGCTTTTTGTGAAACCTTGAATAGAGTTTAGCCATTGTTGTTATTTATTGTATTGTTTTTATCGTGTGTAGTATTGTTTTAGTATGTATCAGATTATTGTCTAATGTTATTATTACTTTTTTTGTCTATGTATGACGTCTTGGTTTAAAACTGTATATATCTCTCTCTCTCTATAAATTTTTGTTCGTGACAGAGATATCGAAAACCACAGCTTAACGATAAACTACAGCTTAACATGTTGGTGAAATCGGCACTAAGTAGAGCCACGCCCGATAATCAACACCGTTACTTACTGATTACTGATTTTCGTCACTAGTTTTTATAGACCGTTCTAGTTGATGGGATGGTTTAGTGATTTTAATTTTAATTATTTTAGGACTAAGTTTCCAGCGATTTTCTCGCGTTGTTTTTGCTCCGCTCCCGTGATTTGTAGCGTGAATAAGTGTGATGTTAATACTACTCCAAGAATTATTACTAAAATAATTTATATAGTGCATATAAAATGCAAAAAGGATTATCCAAATCCGATCAGTTCCAGAGATTAAACCGCTCAAACAACCACACAAACTCTTCCGCTTTATAATCCTAGCTACTAGCTTCCGCAGTGTGGTACCTGCATAAAATATAGGCTATGTTACTCCGGAACAATCTAGCATTCTAAAATAATATGAAATCGGTGCAGTGGTTGACGAGTGAAATTGTAACAAACAAACAAAAAACCAAATCTTAGTTATTTATAATATAGATTCCTTCTTCTGTTCTTTAACAATTAAGTAGAAGTAGGAAAGATACTTAGTAACATTGATCTATAAAAATCAATGCTTGTAAGAGCAATTTTGACTGTTCTGAAACTTTTTAATTTGAATAGGACCTTGGATAAGTCGCTCAAATAGAAAGTAATTATTTCCTGGGCAATGTTGCCAGTGCACGCATTTACCTTGACACTTAAATTACTCATATTACTTTCTATGTGCCGTGATTATTTTACACAAACATATAAATAAATACTTAATCTATTCTTACTATAAAAAATTCGCAAGTTGTAACACTGTCTGGATACACTTTCATAGGAAAAAAAATGTGTGGAGGTAGTTGAAGGCCAGAACACCCTCCATTGGGCCTTGGCTAGACCTGGGAAAACAGTAGATTTTGTCATTATTCGCAATAAAATACTCAGTTTGTTCATGTGACCTGGCTCCAGAACTGGATTTGCTCTTGGGCCTGAAGAACGACACAGACTTTGATTACCTACACATATTTGTATAGTCCTACCAAGCAGGAGAATCCGTGGGGAGAAGCTAGTAGTAAATAATAAACACACCAAATTATAAATCTTGTACCGCACCAATCAGTCTGCCATGCCTGGCCGAGCGTTAAGTCAATATCGTTTCAGTAATTGGGAATTATTTTTAATTTAGTACGCAGCCGGGCATCGAACCCCTCGCTATGCACGTATACTGACACCATAGCCAACCACATTTTATGGCTTATGCATTTCAACATTGTCGCATCGGTTAATAGTGGCTGCGGCGAATCGATTGCTGACAGTTAAGGATTTTAGCCACGGTCGGTCGATAGATGGGTGACCAAATTATCATCAATTTTACAGAGAAATATGCGTAACCCGTACGCCGTAAAATCGCAAATCAAACTAAAAGATCTATGATAGTCATCTTTACTAGTATAATGAGAATAGAAGCATACAAGACTAGATATAAGCTGGTGTAACCAATAAATACAGTACAGATGCCTGAGTCACCACATAAAATACTCGTATTCAGCAACAGCAAGTAAGACTAGAAGCCACCAAGGGAAAAGGCTCGATATGACTATGGATAAATCCGCAAAATATACCTACACATTTTTCCATAGACCTTTTCAATCAGATAACTATAAAGGTCGTCTGAATTAAAAATTAAAAATGCTCAAGGGAAGAACTGCAAATAAATGTAATGCCTCCGTGGAGAGTCACAGACGTAAGCCAATTTGACCCTGCTAAATTATTTATATCGGTTAAAGAAACTTCTTAATGGACGGAGACGATCTATACTGGGTCGCGGTTTACTTTGCAAGGCTGGAAGAACGGGAATAAAATCCTAAGCGGTTTTAGGGCCAGGCTATTTGAGGTTAGAGGGGCTTGTATTTTTGGAATGAAAATGCTCATAAAAGTTGACGGGACAGCTTTAGGCGCTTGTCTGTCACCAAAGAGCGTCTCTTCACTATGCGCTATCTTGACGCTTTTGCATATCTTTATTTCTGAAGTTCTGTTTCGGCATGTCCTGAAAATTCTAATGCAAAGAATACAAGTATTGTAAAGAGTTTGGTAATAAAAACTAATAGAATCTTCAAAGAAAAAGTCACAACAAAGAACACCTAAGACTTTCGTAGTTTGTTGCGTTATTTATTAACTTATTTGGTAGATTAAAACTAAAATCTGCAGGTATCAATTTGTGTAATTTGTGGTTTAGATATCTTAGGTTTCCTAACCACAATAAAATTGCTCAAGATCGCCGATTTCTAAAAGACAGTAAAAGCGTTTTCATGCATGTCGTTTACGAGATTTTCTATTGCATATTTTTGCAATAACCTTGATTTAGTGAACAAATACGTCTTAGGGGCTGCGTCTTAATACTCTTAATTTACAGAACGACAAAGGCAAAAAGGCTGAATAATGTCAATATTAAAATCATCAGATAAAAAAGTAACCAAACTCGAGACCTTCTGATTTGCAGCTGCAAATAGCAACAAGTACAATGCCTGAAAAGAAATCGATATACTAGTAGGTGTATATTTTAGTTTCTCGTAGTAAATAGCTTTTTCTTATACTATGTAGGGATAGAGTAATTGAGCTTATTATTGTCCAGTAATGGCACTTCAGAACTATACACTACAGTGCATGAACAGCCACAAGATTGCCACTGGTTTCTACATCAAAGGCTTTCGAGACTATGCATCCTGAGAAGTAGTATCAGGGTTTAACTTAACTTCACTTGGCACGCAGTATTAACACTGCTATTTGGCAGCAAGACACCAACTGCCTCTTTCCAGCTCGTTATTACCGAAAACATAATTTAGGCATGTAAAGACTTTAATTAACATGTGGGATGAAACAAAAAGTATTTAATACAATGAATAGAAGATTCCCATGGCAGATTCACACGGACGTCACACCCTGTGAGCAGTGGCAATAGCTACTCGAATTGCCGGCCTTTGACCCCGGGTCTTCTATTATCTATTACATGTTGTTTCTATTATTAATGTATTGTTTTCCTTCGGCTGCAATCTGCAATAGTGAGAACCTTACTTTTTTATTTAAGAAAGAAATGGTTTGTAAATGGTTGAAGTGCATTTGTCATTCCTTCTGTGTTATACTGTTAGTATTCCTCCTAGGTATTGAATGTCACTTAGGTACTATCAACTAAGTTGATTAATGAGGGTACACTACATAAATACGAAAAACTTTATTCCGAAAGTCACCATCACGAATTTCAAAATACCGATATTCATAATTCCGAATGGTTCAAAATTCCGAATATAAGAACTCCGACTTATCATTACTCCTATTTTTATAAATACTACATTTTAATATTCCTAACGTTTATAATTACTATTAGTGAAATACCGAATTTCAATAGATCGAATAATAAAAAGTCCGACTTAATGATAATTCGAAACATCAAAAATACGAATACCGATTATTTAAAATACAGATTAATGCGGTTACGTATTGTAATATCTAACAGTATTCTATCTATTTTTGAAATAACTACGGTTGATTTATATATGTTTATAACACATATTCATTCATGGACGGGACATTCAAAATTGTTCCTAAATGATGTTATGGCATTTGATAGTTACAGCTTACAATGATTAGACAGGCACTTCGCCGGCCGCTGCCGCGGCACGCTCGCTTCGCTCGCTCGGCTCGTGCGTTGTCTTTCATGTTTCTAACCTAACCTACCTATTAATTTTTATAATTATTTTAAACTTTCTTACAAGCAATTTTGGTGGGAAATGATGTTATGGCATATGATAGTTACGGCTTACAATGATTTTACTGGCACTTCGCCGGCCGCTGCCGCGGCACGCTCGCTTCGCTCGCTCGGCTCGTGCGTTGTCTTTCATGTTTCTAACCTAACCTACCTATTAATTTTTATAATTATTTGAACCTATTTTACAAACAAGAAAAGGAAATCCAAGAATGAGCATAAGTTACAAAAATAGTTATAGTTATAGTTTATTCGAAGTATTGAAAATCGGAATGTAGTTTTTCGGACCGAGAACCTTCCGAGAATTTGATTCTTCGAACGTATGAAAATCGGAAAACTAACAAATCGCAATATCGACTTTCGGTAAAATAAAATTCGTGATTTTTAATAATAGACATTATGATTCTTAGGTGTTATGAAATTCGGACATTTGAAAATCGGAACATCAAAATTCGGAATTAAATATTTCGGAGTATTTGGGTGTCCCCGATTAATGATCCACCTTAATACTAATTTTGTGTGTACATTTCAAAAGACTAAAATCTAAAATCGCTTCTTGTAAACCAGAAGAAATTTCCAAAACTCAGAATGCATGATTAAATAAATACCTTGTTTATTCAAAGTTTTAATCAAACCTAACGGCACTCTACAATTTGACAGATGCGATGTTTTCAATAATTTCCACGCTCTTTGTATCGACAGCAAAAACATCTGCTTCCCGCCAAATATCGCCATTTGTGTTATAAATAACGATGCAGGTGCTAGGTAACGTTGCACGCGTCTCGTATTAAATTACTTTTCGTTCTAAAACATTATTTAAACATAACAACAGTTACTTGACTAATATGGAAATGACATTTATGGCCATAACTTTTAGGAATGATCGTGTTAATTATTTTTTTAACGTCTTTATTTCTGGCGTGCCGGACATTTAGTTTTTATTTGAGATCGTTTTTTGAGATCGTTTTTTTATTGGCTTATCAGGATTCCAAACATATCTTCAAAATTTAAGCAACAATGTGTAGGACCGTGTGAAACAAATACAGTTAGTTAGATATTTTTATTTTAATGGTCATTTACTTTAAAAAAAACCAACAGGATATTTACAAACTGCAAATTTAACTGTCTTTTTATCAAATGATTCTTTACAAAAAAAAAAGTATATTATTAATTCTATAGAAGGTAGTATGTCTTCGTTTTTCAATGTATTCGTAGAGCTTTGCTTTATCATTCATAACTTATAAGGTGTATCGCCTCTGCCAACTGTTAATTGTTGTATTCAGCAGATAATAAATCACTTAACAACACCTTCATTTTGACTTTTTTACTAAGCTAGATATATTTTACGTCTCCTGTGTTGTCAAAATAGTCAAGTTCTATTAATTAATTATGATAGATAAACACTTATAATTTATTGTACCATTTGTGCCTCCTTCGATAAACGCAATACCTAAAAATATCAGTGCAGTCATCAAATAACCATTTAGCTAAGTCAAGCATAATTTATGCGCCATATTCAGAGTGTAAACAAATTAAAATCACTTAGTCTATTTTTAAACAATTATTTTATAATAATATTTCCGTATTTTTTAAATAGGACTAAATGTGTTGCTAGATCTACGTCGCGTCGTTTGTTTTTTGATTGATGTCGAGAGACGATACTGGATACAAAGCTTAGAAGATACGAATATTTACTCTGCATGAATTAGGGTATAATAATAATAATTAATTTCGATAGGGTCTTACTTACTTACTTATCACCAAGTTAGAATCTAAGCTGTCAAATTCAAATTTACATGGATGACGTTTTATATAACACGCTCCAAGTAGGTACACCACACACAGGCAAAGCTACGAATACTTACTGAGTCATATTATATTGAATAGGCGGAGACACATCCATCACACATCAATAATTACCGACCTTGACTTTGACTTGAGGCCGCGCAGTAACTTAGACAAATAAGATTAGACTTCTCAAATCTCAAGTATTACTTCAGCAGTTATAAAAAAGTATTTAGCTATGCTTGTTAATTTAGTAAGATAAAAGATAAAGAAGGCTGTAGATGACGTTGATAGGAGTTTGTATAGTAATAACGAATTTGAAACACAGTAGCAATATTCAGAAGAGTAGCCAACTATGCAAAGATTATGCACAAGTGTGTTTGCAAAAGGTGGCAGGGGCAATTTGATACGGCTGACGATACCAGGCACAAGAGCAACAGCCCTGTAGCTGCTTAGTGCCTGATTATCAACACTTCTGCAGCAACTCTGCAAGAAATCTATGCACAATAGTATATAATGCTCACTAGAGCAAATAAATTTTGAAGAAGCTTGTGGGCATGGGTGTTGTAAACTACAAAACGTGACAAAATAAAAGTTAAGTTAAGCAACCTAAACTACAAAACGGTTCTTCAACGCTAACATGTGAACTATTCAACAATAACAAAACAGTAATGACTCAGTCCATTTACTGTTAAGCTGAATACTTTACATCTTTGACACGTACAAACTAGCCAACGTTCACGAAGAGACAATCCACAGTTTTTGTTCACAACTAATGGATTCTTAGAAGGTGCTGCTATTGAAGTTCCCAGAACTATAGACGGCTTGACGGAATTGTATCAAGTTCATTGTACCTACATTGTGTAACATTGTTGAGGATGCATATTAATCATGTTAATTCTGTAGCTCAATCTTAATCTGATGAAAATAAGGTTTATTTCATTAGATGAGTATTTGCTCATCTCTTGGATTTTAGGAATTAATCCCAAATAGCTTCGTAGCTGTCGATTTTCTCGATGTCAGTTTGGCAAATCAAGTGTCATGTAAATAAAGTATAAATTGTTCAGAGTTCGATCAATCTTAGTACATACAGAGAAGTTGTTTAAGATATTCAGTTTATGAATTGTCTAAGGTAAGTAATTTATAGTGTATAAACTAAAAATGCATCATCGAATTATGTAAAAAAAAAAAATTTGAAAAACAAAAATATGCATGACCAGCTGAAAGACCAAACGATTGCAAAATGTCAATAAAGTTTTCTGGTTCTGTGGTTTAAATAGGTCAGGGATTACCGAGGTCGAAAGTAGACATTCAACAATTACTTTATGTTTGTATAGGTAATTGCGGTTTCAATTATGTCCATGAATGAGGAGCTCACTGTTCAATAGTGGATTGATTCCCATGACATAGGCGGGGTCAATTTCCGAACGCACCCGCATACAAACTTTAGTATCACTACCGAAAATGTTCATGCGATTTTGATCCTTACGTGTTTGTGATACAGTTATACAGCGCTAGCAGAGCTAAATTCCGTCATTTATCTTTGTGAAGTAACAAATTATTGTCTCATAACAATCAATTTATTCTCTCCCCCTTTCAACGGTGGTCATGCAATTTTTCAATCAAATTCGATTCGGGGACGTTCCGTGCAAGACAGCTATTTCATTGTTATATTTTGGTATTTTCGGCCACTGATTACTTTTACCGTTTTGTAAAACTTGTCATCTGTTTAGCTTACTCTTAGGTAGAATTACCATCGGCATGTTTTGCGTCCTTTTGTCATCGAAGAGCATTGTTGACATGTTTTTCTGGGTCACGTACGTGAAGCGGTTATTTGTTGAATCGGTTGTAATTAGGCATTGCATGGTGAAACTGTTTTCATTGCAATGAAACATTTTATCTACTATTCCTCCTGCCCTTTATTGGGGTCGACGCAAAACCTCTTTTTTACCGTTCTATTTTGTCAGTCGTATCGATCATTCACTCCCTCCTCTTGAATATTTAACTGTCCATTTAAACATTTAATTGATGTACAAATTCACTGTCCATCCTTACGTAAATGTCTCCACTTCAAATCAATGGCTACAAACCTTTATTCTCCTTTATTATTAACTTCCATCAAAACGAATAGACCGTTTCACATATTAATTAAGACTACTCTTATTTGACAACTGCTTTAAATTGATTGCCGAATTGTCAATCAGTATGACCCCCTTTGTTGATGGATTCATCATGAACTTCGATGCTAACGGAGTAACGGTACTTTAGTTTCTACAATATTTAATCCTATAATTGTATGCATGCTCAAGAATTTTTAATAGTAATTTAATGGGCTACGAGCCTATTCGCCCCTCAAGATTCTCCCCTGATAACGAATAAGTGCCTATTCACTCCTTGAAATAAGAACAGTATAATGGTATTATAAAATAAATATAACAAACAGTACACGAAAAAGCTTCATTTAACGATTAAATATTTGGCGTTACAACAAAATGAACAGTTTTTTTGTTAAGTGGATTTTTTTAGCATGTTTTGTCTAACGGTACTTCTTCATTTGTAAAATAATTCAAATAATATAGATTATACGTAAGAAGTGTACAGAAACGTCAAAAAAAATTAAATTATTTTGTCTGAATCCACCCCTTCAAAAAGAGTAAATAGGTTCTACAAAACGGAGTGAATTTACAATTTTAATCTTAGGGGAGAATTTGGAGGAGTAAATGGGCTCGTAGCCATTGAATGTTGTTTGTTGTGCTGACTTTACAACCAGCTACAGATCTTCCTTCTAGCCAAAATGTGGACATTTGGCTAGAAGGTAGGTACCCTAATAACACTTAGTCTACATACCTGATGACATTGATTTACAACTAAAATGATTGATTTTGTTTATCAGTGACTAATTAATATTACTTTTCACCTAGCAATTTATATTGCGTAGCTTTGCTTTAATAATAACTTGTCCATTGTTAGCTGCTACCAAACTAATGATTATTACGTATCTGGGTAAATAAACTAAATTTGATTCTACAGTGTAGTTTTTCATATATTTTTTCAAGTAGTTTCTAACAATTTTTTTATCAAGTCTAATGAATTATAGAAATAAAAATGTGAATTATATGTAAAAGGCACACCTGTTAGATGTTTTTTTAAAGAGATATTACATTTTAAAATTTCTGGCAGTGATGGAAATGACGACAGTAGGAAGGAAATGATATTCTCATTTCTGGAAATGACATAACATGACTGGCAATGATTTGTTTACAAACAATATGGCAGATCATGTATCCGAGTGGATCCATTTGTAAAGGATTAATCGATAATAATTCAGGGTTTATAAATAAAATATCATTATAATCAACACAGGCTTTATTTCTTTAAACATTTCAATAATTCTTTGGTAAAATCAGTCATAGAAACATAATCAGTTCTCGTCAAATTCGTATAATCTCTAAACGATATTTAGACTTCTAAGAGTTAACATGATTAACAATATTATGCTTTCAACACTTAATTTCGAGCTAGTAGCTGTATATCAGTACTCAATACTTATACTTAATTATAATAGCTCTCTAAACTCTAATCTCTCTAATCTTTTACACTTAAATTGTTATTGTTTATTCATTGTTATAATTGTTACATTATTATATATTATTGGTACAATATTTCTTCTGTCATTGCTGATTAATTAAAAGTGAAAACATAATCAAATCAACTCACGATTTAAAGTATTAATACCTTTTTATTTATTTAAATTAAAAGAAACCTTTTTGTTAGACAAAATAACAATATTTTTTGGTGTACTAGAAACGATATTCTTGTTAGGGGATGTATTTGTTACATTAGCAAGAATACGCCGAGATTTCTTAGTCCTTACGAGAGGTGCTACGTATTCAGGGGTATTTGAGTCTCTAGAACTCGGCCCAGGGCGTTCTTCTTCAGTTGTACAGGAGTTGAGGACTTTCGAAAATCCTAAATGTTTATCGTGAACACAAAAATAATCACAGTCAAAACAGCTAGCTTTCCTGAATACGAGATTAAAAAGATTTTGTTTCCATAAGACTTGGTGAACATTTAACGTGCCCTGAAACGGTTTCAAGTTTTTGGGAAGTAGAGCTTCTTTGGCTAAAACCTCATCTTCAGTGATAGTCATAACGGTAATATTTTCAATGTTCTGTTTTATAATGTCTATGAACTGATCAAATGTGCTGACGTCTTGTCCAAAAGTAACAAGATTGTCTGCAGTCCGTTTTAGCACTCCTCCAATCCCATCTGGGGCACCCTTTCCATGTCCAGCTTCACTGTAATTCCAGGTTATTGCCTTAAGTTGTGGAAAATCCTTACAAAGAACTGAAATTATGTAGAAGATATATTTATTGCGGTACTGGGAACTTGGAGAATCAGATTGGAAATGGATGGTATCTATAAAAGGATTTATCTCTATAGCCAGTTTAATCATGGGTATTAGGTGCGCCCAGATGGCAGCGGCGTTGTGTCTCAAGCACTGGGTAACTGTGCATGCACAGGTAGTGCCAATGGCACTATGCTGGAAGTCGTACGTATATATGACACCAGTATGCAAACAAATCTCTTTACGACTTGGTCCAAAATGAAGACTCTGCACTTCTTTTCCGTATTTGAGGCCAAAATTTTCTGAAAAATCTATGTGTATTATTGCTTCTGTTACAATTAAATTATTCTTCTTGTGTTTCATAGAGTTATATTGTACGACTATAGTAAACATGTGCTTGAAGAAATTTGGTAGCTGGTAATCTAATTTTTCTATTACTTGTAATGGGGTCTTTTCTAATGCCTTTTTCGTAGTTATGTACTGTTTTTTCACACCCTTTTTGGTCTTCACAGATTCTTGGCAACGAACCCATTGGTACAGTGTTAGGGTGTGATCGTTTGAAAACTCGTTATATGCTAAAACCTTATCTTTACATACAGGGCAGTTTCTTTTTAAACATTGACCATTGTATTGTGAACAACACAGGGACTGTAAAATCTGCTCAAAATTAGTCTCCTTTATCATATTTGCTTTATGCAGACATAAAACTGCCAAATCTATATTACTGTGAATAATGCAGGCACAGGTTTCCCTAAGTGCTTTGCTAGGAAAGACTACCCAAAATGGGCGATGTCTACAAAAAAAAGCATAACTAACAGGAAATCCATGCTCTGATATAAATTTGTTATGTAATTGTTTTAACGGTAATGTTAGCTGTCGTTTTTGTTTTTGAACCTTATTTCGAGTGATGTACTGCTTTTTGCCAGGAATAATTACGCTGTTTGAATCTTGTTCAAAAAACTTTTTAATAAGTATTGATAATCTTTCCTTTGTCCGCGTTTCTTGAGCTGTTCCTTTTTTACCCTGTTTGTCTATCTTTTTTGAAATCAATTGTGATTTTTTCACTGACATCTTTCTTAACTTCTTCTTTAGACTCTCATTTTCTTTTCTTAAATTTTGTATAATATTGATTAATATTTTACGTCTTTTTTGTTCTTTGTACCTTATGCGTCTTATTTTTGTAGCTGGTGAATTTAAAGGATCTTCTATAACTGTAGTCGTTTGTGTTGTCTTCTTAACTAATATATCTTCCTGGTCCTGATGTTCAAGCAGTACTACTTCTGGTAACTTAGTAACGTTTTCATTACCTTTTTTATTATCCCTGTACCTTTTTGATGCTTCACGCCATTTTTTCCTTAGTTGCCTTTGATCCCTCGGTGATTTTTCATCAATAGGAATAACTTGTCCCTTTTCTTTCTTCTTGATATACCGTAGTCTTTCCTTTTCTTTTTCTCTTTCGTACATTTCTGGATCATTTTTAATTTCTGCGTACCTTTTACGCTTGTAGGCTGATAGATTGGCTGTCGATGGTTTTTTGTTCATGATCACCAAACCTAGAACAATATTTGCGTGTTGCTTAAAGTACAAGTCCGAGCCGAGCTACAATCCGTCTGGGACTTGTACTACTTCATATATCGTCAAAGCAGGGAATAGGACTACAGGGCTAAGTAGAAACAAAGTTTTGATAAAGACTATAACAAATTAATATAATCAAGCAACGTATTGATTACCAAAAATAGTTTATTGTAGTACAATGCAAGAAATACCTAATTACAGTACTTAAGTGCCGCAAAAAATCTTAATAACGTAAAAAAACCCGCCGTTTCTATTTATTGCACGATACCCACATACGCATACCTGGTAGATGAGCAGAGCTCGAACAATCAAGACATTGCTGTAGTTAATCCTATAGATAATTCTACACGAAAGTAAGAAGAAGCAAAGTTAATAGTCATTACCGGTAATCTCGACTCATTTCCGTCTTTAACATTTTACTGGAGATGATCATACTGGAAATGACTTATTTTAGTTCAAGTCGAAACTTGCTCACAAAATGCAGTATTATATTAGTAATAATAATTTCAAATGACTGACGCGAACAGTCGGAATATATGTAAAAAGTAATAGATAAATGTATTCGTTACTTACAGTATAATGCGTCCTTTTGGAAATGATGTGATGCGTGACAATCTTCTTGTCTAAATTTTTAACAATAAATTTTGAGCGCCAATTGCACTGTGATCACACGTCCACTTACTCGGCGGCCTGTTTGGAAACTGAGGAAGGTGTGGGCGCGGGGCGTCATGGGCTTTATGCCACAGAGTAAAAATAAAATACTATTTGACGAACTTTTACGGAAATGATGAAAATATCATAACACTTATGAATTATTTTTTTTAGACTTAATTTTATTGTTAACTTTCAAAATGTTTAGTAGTAATGAATCTTTATTTTATAGTCGCTCTATAGTTATTTTCAAAAACGCACCCTTACAAGCCGTTTTGGTGTTATTATGATATTTATAGTTAGGTACACGACTTTTCGTTGGGTTGGAAATGACGTTAGGTGCGTGTTTTGTAAAATTTCTATAAATACGTAATATTCCCGGACAAAATATTATTGGCGCCTTCGAATATAATATAATATACACCATATGCTGTTAATTTAAATGGCTGAGATCTGTAAATAACGGCACAGTGATGAAAAACTTTTTTTTTAATGCATTCAGTTTATTTACCCATCTTCAGGCAACTAAATGGGAAACACTGCTGTGTATGATAGAGGTCCAAGCCGTGCAAGTAGGCCAGATCATAACATTTTACTTGATAGGAAATTCCTTTCTTTGGCCTTAAGGTGTATTGTAAGTGTAATTTATTTATCATCCAAACAAAATACCTATAGACAGGCAAATCAAGATTCTAATATAATATATCAATGATTCTAAATTCAAAATTTTGAATAGGGAATTCCCTCACATTTCGGGTGTTCTTAATCTATCTGCCACGCTATATTATGCAAGGCTTTAAGTTCTACGGTCTACCTTCTTTCTTTCTTGAAACATCGTCGTTACCTTTGATAATAAATAGGTATTCTTATTCATGAAGTGTTTGCTAGGAGTCTAGCCGGCATCCATATCTGCGAGGGTTGCTAGATTTGTCGGGGTGAATGATCTACGTGACGAATAAAATATAACATGCCGGGACCCGGGCCGAATAGGTACCTTACCTACCGGTCTATCTTTTTCTTACGAGATAGACTATGGGACACGCCGTTCTCTGGATGGAAGGGTAGAGACAAAGGTATAAATAATACAAAATTTAATGTCGTCTTGTCGACCCCTCAGATCGGATGTACTTTTTTTTTAAGTAGTTCAACTGTTTATGTAGGTAGGTAGTTAGATTTGTGTTCATGTCTTAGAATAATAACAATTTATAATATTAAAAAAAATGTTTTATTTCGATGGTTCTACCATTGTCTTACGTAAGGTTAATCAAAGACCAACTTTGTTTCATTTAAGCTATAGTAGGTAGGTAAGTATCGGTACACAGTAACCAAGATTAGTCATCTAATGTCTACCTACCTCCATACTATTCTCGGAACATAAAAGAAAAAAGTCAACTCACCATTGACAATGAACCTGTGTCTATCGTTGAGAAGCTCCTTGTTCAATTTGGGACATTCCTTGCTGAGAACCACACACAAATCATTTAACTTCACTCCGCTTTGTTTACTAACAATCTCGATAAAATAATTGCACTTATCACTGTAAGCCGCACCGGTTATAATCTCGAAATCGTTTAAATTAAAAATACCTTTTTTAACTAAAACGTCTAATATGTTTGTTTCGCATAGTTCTCGTAATAAAATGTGTTTGTGACGCAGCAGCCCGGCACAAACGTCGCCTACCGCGGCCATCGTTCGACTAACAAAATGAATCGGTTGAAAAAACGCGCCGTTCCCGCCATTCAATGCCCCATTCAGACGGGGAACAGATGCGAGCGTGTAGGTATGCTCCACTTGGGTACCTTACCCTTGAAAAGGCGCCTCTTTTTGGTACTTTTGTCTCTATCTTACTCGTGGTGATAGAACAGAGGAGAGAACTTTTGAACTCCGGTCTTTGATAAGAGTTTCAGTTTAAACGCGACGTGAGCTCATAACTTCTGACAAGTTTTTATGTTGTAAAAATGTAATGAATCATGTTCACAAACAATATTGTGTTAACTATTGCTTGAACTTGAGAAGCCTCCGTCCTATTGCTAAGGTAAACTGTGCTGTGCCTAGCTAGAATAATACAAGGTAGGCAAAAATACATACAAAGGTCACTAGATTTTACTAGATATTTATTTACCTACTTAGCATAGCAGGTACCATTTTGCTCCTCACGTGTGTGTGTTAATTGCCAGTCCTAATCTGCTAAATATCGGGACAGAGAGCAGAAATGGACAGTCAGGACTTAAAGGGGAGATGAGGAAGTGACTGCTAACTTTTCCACGCATATTTTTAATAAAACGAAGGCATCAAAGCATCTTTGTCGCCAACAGTAAACTTGCGCTGACATTTTTACGCATTTAAAAACATAAGTATTCATATTTTTTGCAATTTCTAAAAACGAAACATTTAGGCGTCCCGTAGTAAAGGTTTGGCAACACCGGGATGCAAAAGGTTTGAGGAAAATCGGGACATTAAGTTTCCTGATCAAGGATCCTTATTTAATATTATACTCTCTCTTTCTATATGCCTTTTTCATAACCTGCTGTGCTACTTGAAATAGGTTCTTTACCTATACCTAGGTATCAGCTTCCCTACAACCGGGCTAACTGACGCTGCATCGATAATCAAACCCTTAACCTTAGCAACGCAGTCATATAATCAACCCACTAAACCTACGTAGCCGGCTTAAGCCAAGTGTGTTGGTAGGTAATAGGTTTGCTGAAAAGACACAATGCCACGTGTATAATAGATATTGACATAAATAGGTACCTATTATGCCAATATATTCCTATTAGTCCTATGAATTAATATTCAGTAATTAGCAATGATATTATAGAACTATAGATATGTTACGTTCATACAAATGTCCGCAGCGCACGCATCCTTATCGCTCTAACGTCAAAACAATATCGCTTTCTCTTTCTTAACTTGAACATGGCGCATGGCGTCTGGCACGTGACTGCGCTCGACGCAGGCCACACGCAAACTAAACACAAGACGTCCCAATTGGGACGTATTTGAGTATTCACAGCGCGAGCGCTTATAACATATCTGCTTTTGTTTTTATATAATATCATTGGTAATTAGACACAACATTATCAATTTTACATGCCTTATGATTCATATCAAATGTCAAGTGTTTGTGTGCCTAAATAAACAATAATATTGTTAGCACCGAAAACAACTATGCATGTATAATATGAAGCATGCAGATATGTATATACCTACCAATATTATATTCTTGGTGAATGCTAGTATGCAACTAGCATTCACCAAGAATATAATATTGGTAGGTATATATATATACAACTACGGCCAAATTGAAATATTAAATATTGTATTGCACGTTGGCATTGACCCGCGATTTTGTAGCGACAATTGGCCACAAAACCGCGATTTATTACAGTGACAAAGATTAGTACAAAAACCACTTCATAATTAATATTTTTTGCACAAACTTGCTCTTATCTACCGACCGCGTTTCAGTCAAACTCGTTTGCTGTTAAATATTTAGGATCAAAATCCAAAAGCAAATAGTTCACGTAGCATCACAGTACAGCAAAGCTCAGCAATAGTATAATCTACCTTGAGATGCCGATGGATGTCTGAAAGAAAAACGCAGCATTCGATTTGATTTATTAGTCTTACTGTGAACGGGCACCTAAGCTCCTTCGCCTTATAGAATCAATGTGTGCTAGAGGCGTTAACTTTTTACAATATTATCTGAACAAATTTATACACAGCACTGAACTCTGCATTTGTAGTCAAGCTCTTTCTTTGGCTTCATTGATCGGTATTAAATGATAAGTCTTAACAAATTACAGACCTTAACTTTATTGTGTACCCAGGATGTCCTGGGCTGGTCATTTCTGCAACCCTCCCAAGCCTGTGGTCGGGTGGCACCGCCCTATTTACGGTGTTGCGGCCAAGCCACTAGACCGATTTGGATGAAAATTGGCATAGGGACAGTTCCAGACTTCTTATCGACGATGCGGGCACAGCCGCAGCAATAGCTAGTGATTTATTCAACGAGATAGTTAAATTTATAGTAAAATAGTTAAAGAACTGCAATATTTTAATGTTAACTTAACTATTATAATAATGTACCTACAATAGGTATAATTAAAACATACCTCGTTAAAACTCGTTAGACGACTTGTTGCTTGCAATAGATGAACAATTATAACATATGTGAACTTTGTATGTTTATCTGCATATATTATGTAGCGATGAATCTTAACACAGACACATCGGTGGTAGTATTTTCCTCAATCTATAGTATCTATACAAAACAGGAAGTAATAAATATCAAATAAACATAGTTGTTTGATAACTAGTAGTTTTAATTGATAGGAAATAACTTATCTTATATTTATTTAAATTAACTTGTATTGAACTAATTATTGTTATCACTGCTATTGTTGATCGAACGAAGCCCTTTTCGGTATTTTTGACAGTGTCATATTTCTTAGCTTCTGCAAGAGCGATTAGCAGAGGTCGGAATTAGGTAGAGTTATTCATGTACTTACACTGATTTCATACAGCGAAAGAATAAAGTGGATATACCTCAAATCCCGAGATTAATTTTAAAGAGCAGAAAAATATCCCGTGTTTTCTTAAATAAAAAGTTATTTACTTTTACACAATTTAAACTACTGCACGCGCGACGTTGCCAAACTTACATCAATGACATCGGATGTCCGAAGATGCAAAATTCCAATACGCGCGATGTTGCCACATTTGTAGTTCGCGCAACATAAAATTGTATGTTTAATTAACATACAATTTTTGTTTTATTTGTCTATCTCTGAGGTTTTTATTATCATTTATTCGTAATATTGTTGGCCACACGGGATTGTCCATTAGAAATCCCGGGAAGGTCCACATTAATATCAACATTTCGATGCAAGTACATAAATAACTCTACCTAATGCCGAGCTCTGGCGATAAGTGAACAAAGTATACTTTACCTTTCTGGGGTCTTAAACTACCTCCATACAATTTTTTTTCAAGATCTGTTCAGTATTTTGGCCGTGAAGACGTAACAGACAGACATTACTATTTTCAAATTTATACATTAGCAAGCATTACTATCTGCTGATCACGGTTTCGAAAAAAAAAGACTATCTTCTGCCTTAAGGTCCAATCTGCCGCCATACCAAATTTTATCAAAATTCGACCAGCCATTCTGGCATGACAGCGAAAACGGCTGAACCGAATTGTACGCGTCTACAACTAAACTACTAAACCGGGCAATATTAAATGAGTTTATTTTATCAACCAATAAGAGTAAATCCAGGAAGAAAGTTAGTAAAATAGTGTGAAATACATTACATTTATATTAATTAAAACGTGTTTTCATATTCGCGGTTCAAAGTGGAAAATGGCAATATCAAATTGCTCCTGTGGGTGATTCTGGTATCGGACAGACGGGACATAGATTAAATACTGTGTTTAATGACTGAGGGATTACCTATACGGCTACAAGAGAGGGGTGGTAGGCAGGGGATACACACTTTATAAGTATACGCAGTGGTACGACAACGCGGACCCAGAACAAACTAATGGAAATATCGGCTCATATATACGGGTGTACAATGACTAAGGGATTACTTATACTATATCTTCGACGACCGGATGGCGGAGTGGGTAGGGTACCTGCCTGCGACGCCGAGGTCGCGGGTTCGATTCCCGCTTAAGACAAATCTTTGTGTGCATGAACATGGGGGTTTTTCTTAGTCTGGGTGTTTCTATGTATAATAAGTATGTATTTACAAAAAAAAGTATATACGTATTAGTATTAGTTATTCTAGTACCCATAGTACAAGCGTGCGTAAGTTGTGAGATGTTTATTATTATTTATTATTTATCTACAACAGAGGAGAGGCAAACAGGGGAGGACCAATGATATTATAGAACTATACTATAGATATGTTACGTTCATAGAAATTACGATTTAAATCCGTTCCGAGCTATTCCAAATTGCACACATTGACAAATGTAACTGATAAGTAAAACAAAAGATACGAAATAGCACGCAAATGAAAGAGATAGCTATAGTTTTAATGATTGCACTTCAGTGGTACGCACGTGACTGCGCTCGACGCAGGCCACACGCAAACTAAACACAAGACGTCCCAATTGGGACGTATTTGAGTATTCACAGCGCGAGCGCTTATAACATAATCTGCTTTTGTTTTTATATAATATCATTGGGGAGGACACATAATGTAACATGAGTACATGACGCCTATATTAGACGCCAGAAGGATATAGCTAAAGTTTATGATCATCTACCTTCACCTCTATGAGTACGTCCTGGAATTGAAACAGAGAACTCCTATCAGCAGTGGCATACGCTACCGCTGCTAAGGTAATTGTTTCTAAACACGTATAAATAAAATAACATTTCCATCTAACCTCGAAGAATTGACGTTGTGTTAAATATTTAATTATCTTGACTTTACATTTCTGGGGGATGAAGTTAATTTGGAACTAGTTCTTACAGCTAACGCTAGGAATAGGTCAGTAAGTGCATTTAGCGAGAAAAGCAAAGTGGTACGCTACGCGACGTAGTGATTTAGTTCGCAAAATAGATACAAGCTAGAGTTATATCATCCTTTTTCCATCTTAATTTAGTTAAGTTGCTATAAAAGTTAATTATTTCTTTGTTAAAATTATCTCAAGAAGTTACTGTTGAATACTATGCGAACCAAATATGCACAGATTTTTCGGCCATATTGAATGTGTTCAATTGCATAGAGCATAGTAAATATTTAATACTATTCGATATTTAAAAGGTTACCGGGATCCAAGAGTACTCACTTTTGCACACCGGGCAGTTGCTTTACCAACCAGCTACGGTCGCCTCTTGCCAGAACCCATTTCAAATCCTGCCGGTACCATTTGTTTTTCAACTGTTACTTAGTATAATTTGCTAAGCATAGCTAAATGCTATAAAAATAATCATTATGAAGTAGGTACTCACTTCTTCGATAGTCTGTCTGTCCACGTTGTGGCTGCAGCTCAAAGCCACAAAGGCAGCTAAAATGAATCCTTAATAATCCAAAGTAAAAAAACAATTCATAAAAAATATTATACAAGCCCGCCTAAAATAGCGAAGAGAAAAATATCAATAACTTTTTTTTATTCCTTTTGATAACTCAAAAGTGTTAAAAAAAAGAGTAGGTAATCAATTAATAAGTATCATCTTTACATTCATTACTAGTTAATATAATTATTATTATAAAATCTGCAAATACGTAAATAAAATATTGATATTTTCCAAATAACCTTTTAGTCGAGTTGGCGCTGAGTATGCTTTCATAAAATAGTCGATTAAATCAAGTCGGATTGTTTAAAATCGCTTCGATTCGATTAATCGTTTATTTTTGTTTGACGTTTTCGACGTTTGCCTTTGCTTTTCGCATCATAACTATTCATAACCTAAAATTCTAACAAAACATTTTATTAGAGCCTTGTAAAAGCGTAAATAATTGTTGTTTTACATATGTTAGAATAGTGTAGAAGTTCAAAAGTGCTGTGAATAACGCAGTGCTATGGCGCCGACCAAGAGAAATTCTTTGGATGGTGAGTAAAATTTGGGACAAACTTCGAACGGTATCTGTATTTCTAGCTATATCTTCTTATTTTACCACTGAAATTACAAAAAGGTATTTTAATAAAGTGTGTTTTTGGGCTGTCCGTGGCCTACAATAACTCATACTCAACAATATCAAATATTTTTGCTATGACTACATTTCAGACACAGATTCAGGCTCCGATTCAGACAGTGGATCAAGCGCAAGCCACAGCAAAAGCCCTAGCCCAGCACCATCTGGCAAAGAAGGTAGTCATTCCAGGTAATACTCCTTGCAATGAATAAACATCACCCAAATTATAGTTTAATTCAATGTGTAATTAGTTGTTTCTCTTAAATAGCTGATTTAATTCCATTGATACATCTCAATGTATTGTGTTTAAGATACGATAACTTTCGAAAAAATGCTGTTAGTTTTGATGATACATGTAATTTTCACCTATTTGTTGTCTGCACAATTTATTTGGAAGCATCCTAACTACAAAGTCTTGTAAAATTTTCAGATCTGTATCACGCAGTCCTGCCAGCCACAAATCCGCAAGTGCATCTCCCAAATCAAACCGCTCAGCTCGTTCAAGGAAGTCTTCTAATGCCTCTAATGTGTCTAGAAGCAAATCCAACTCCCCAGCACACTCTAATAGATCAGGATCAGTTCAAAGCAACAAGTCTGGCTCCTCCAGCCCGAAATCGAATGCATCTGGGAGTCCTAAACAAAGAGCATCAAGGTCTAGAAGTGGTTCTAGAATGTCTCGCTCACGATCTGGAAGTGTTAGATCAGGCAGTCCCAAAAGTCGCTCGGCTAGCCCAAAGTCTGGACCACAAAGTCCAAAATCAAGATCTCAGAGCCCTAAATCGAGATCTCAAAGCCCTAAATCGAGATCTCAAAGTCCAAAATCTAGATCTCAAAGTCCAAAATCAAGGTCCCAGAGTCCTAAATCCAGATCACAGAGTCCTAAAGATGGGCTTAAGGCTAGATCCCGGTCTAAATCTGGAAGTGGTAGTCCGAAGGCAACAAAGCCAAAGTCAAGGTCTGGAAGTGCCTCTTCAAGGTCTAAAAGCCCGGTGGCTCGTCAGGATGTTCAGGACAGCCGGTCAAACTCACCGAATCTTATGATTGATGATGTACAGACTAAGGACAAGTCAAAGAGTAGATCCAGGTATGTATTTAGTTTATTTGAAGCTATGTAGACAAATGTAATTTGTGGCTTATGACTTGGGCCATAATGGTGAATTATATACCATATTTGGCCAGTAACAGTTCATTCTCATTGATTACAACTACACAGTCCTATTATACACTTAATGAATAAAGTTTGGACATCAAGTTTGGACTCTAACTAAGCCATACATATTCAGAAATCAGATACATTTATTTGTATAAACACACTGTGGATGTTGTTTATGTTGTGTTACCCTCTCCTCAGTACTATTTAATTATTTATTTAATAATAAAAGTGAAGATATCTACAGTAAAAATTATAATGCATAATATATTTTATATTTTAATTTATTGTTAAAGAAATCATTGATGTCATAATATCCTTTATCAATTAGCATTCTCTTAAAATGAACCTTAAATTTTGTTGTATATCTTTGGACCCTTACACACTATACTTTTATGTACTAATGTAGTCTCGGCTTTATGACGTCAGTCGCAAGACATGTGACCAGAATACCAGATAGGCAAAAAGGCGATTCAAAAGATTACATTGATTGCTGATCTAAGTTAATCAGGAACTAGTCCCAAATAATATCCCAAACACGCACACATACACACTCACACACGCACACATACACACTCACACACGCACACACACAACCGCATTATCTTTAGTGTGAACAGCAACCACCTGTACAAAAATTACTGTTAACTTTTGTGCAACTGAATGCTGGCTCCCAAGATACAGGTCCTTGACCTAGTTTGGGGATCAGTTTTAGTTACCTAATCTAAACGTACCAACATTTGTGAAAAATCTTATATATAACAACCAAATCTTTGGTGTAAATAAAGAATTTTTATTTTATTTATTTATAAACATAAATAGAGCAAATGAACAACTGAACTGGAATGACTGAATGGCCCCCAGTATATACTTTTAAACTTATTAATTGACACATAGTCAGTTATGATACAATATAAGCTTATAAATACCTAGCATGTATTACTTTCAGATCTGGCTCAAGGCACTCAAGATCGAAGTCACGAAGCAAGTCAAAGTCAAAGTCAAAAAGTCGCTCAAGGTCACGCTCTAAGAGCTCTGAGGCTGGCATTGGTGAGAATACAATCTTTTTATGACAATATCACATCTTTATTATTCAGAAGATTGTGGCAGAGATGTATAACACCCATATGCCTAATCCAGGATTGAACCTGGGACAGTCAATAGCTGATAATATCTGATTTACCATAATTAACAATTATTATAAACAGACAATTGTACATAGGTATTGTATTGCAAATTAGGTAGATATTGATAAAATAACATTATTACTTATTAATAAATTTTAACTTGTTTTGGCTGCTCTTAATTTAATTTAAATTTGTTTGCTCATGATAGATGAAGATATTCAACTTTGGATTGTGATGAAGCTACATTTTAGTGTATTATAGTTTTTAAGAGTTCTGTTAGTGTTCTAAATAAATAAAATAAAATTATGTTAATCTTCAGGTGAAAAAAAGAAGCGAGCTGTCCTTTCAGACTCAGAAAGTGAGGGTGAGGGCAAGACAACTAAACGCAAGAAGGGTACTGACAGTGGATCTGATACCAGTGATAAGCCTAAAAAGAAGTCCAAGACCATTGTGGACTCGGATGACGAAGAGGAAGAGAAGAAAGAAGGTGATGGAGGTTAGTATAAAAAAATACATTTATTTATTTATTTATTTAATTAATTATGGATCTCCAACAAGAGCTATACACATTATAGACATAATATAACAAACACAATGAAACATTTTAGTGTATTCTCTCAATTAAAGGAGACCACAGCTCACAAACATTAGATAAAAAGTTCAAGAATAAAATTAAAATAAAAAATTACGTATTATGAGATCAAAACATAGCATTAAAATTTAGAAAGAAAATATTATTATTTTTTAACAGGACGTTATTTTACTTATGTTGCTTTCACTGCATCTTGGAGATTTCGTTTAAATACGGATAGTGTGGTGCTTAGGTCTAAGTCACTAGATTTTGACAAAGTGTTGTACTGTCTGAAGAGACGAGGCACGGCGGCGTAATGACCACATTGATTTATTTTTTTTAGTGACTGGATAACAAGATGTGCACTGTATAAAGTCAGTAAATGTTCAATCACAGTACAAATGGAATGCCCATGGTATCTAAACCACACAGCTTTTGACCAATAGGAAGAGGAATAGACAAAATATTCTTCATGCTATGAGTTAGCTGTCAAACTAACGCCCGAACAACCCTTTGTGTTGGAATCGCAGCCTAAAGTCAAAAATAAATATATTTTTTATAAATCTCAAGGGGCCATAGAACATGTCAACAAACATTATAATTACAGAACAAATAAAAATAATGTAACGAATTTGATAAATTTGAATTTTACTAATTCAAATAATATGACTTGAACTACCATAGCTTAGATCAATTTTAATCGAACTGTTTCGGTTCAATCATCACTACATAGTATAAAACAAAGTCGCCTTTTCTGTCCCTATGTGCGCTTAAATCTTTAAAACTACGCAACGGATTTTGATGCGGTTTTTTTTAATGAATAGAGTGATTCAAGAGGAAGGTTTTTATGTATCACTACATAGTATAAAACAAAGTCATCTTTTCTGTCCCTATATCCCTATGTGCGCTTAAATCTTTAAAACTACGCAACGGATTTTGATGTTGTTTTTTTTAATGAATAGAGTGATTATATCTTGAAAAGATGAATAAAAAAGTCCGCGACAGCATATGTTTATCTCCTAAAGATAACCCACAGTAACCATTTTTATCTTTTACATGTTACAGGTTATTGACCAAGCTATTTTAAACGATACAGTATCATTACTTATCCAATTAAATACATTAGATACGTTGTGCATTTCATGTAGATCAAAATTGCCCTTTACAGCATGTGATTTAAATGAATATTTTCGAAGATATTACAGATTTAAAAATTGCGGGACGTAGAGTTTGCGGCGGTATCGGCCGGTCGGGGCGGCGCGGGAGTGAGCCTGTTCAGAGGGACAGAGAATCGTCAATAGTGCGTGAGGCTTGACTCAGTCAGCTTCGGGATAAAAATAGAGCTGAGAAATGTAAAAAGTAAATAAGTAAAAATGTTGTGTATGAATATTCCAAAGATAGCAGGAAATCTTCATGGTATAGGGAAAGGGGAATTGTTTTACTCCTAATTTAACACGTGCGGGCCACGGGTATTAATGAATACATCAAAACTACTGGATCGATTTTAATCATTTTTTCAGTGAGTGACATAGGCTATAATATATTATTATTATATACCCGTGCGAATCCGGAGCGGGCCGCTGTGTTTATATACAACGTTCACAGTTTTTCTGTAGTGTATTTAGTATCAGCATTGTACCCGTGCGAAGCCGGGGCGGGTCGCTAGTTTAAAATAAATCTAAGTACAACTCCGATGGATATTGCATCATTAAGAAGAGCTGGTGAGAATCTCATGTGTACCATCTTTTTACTACATTCAACCATATGTTTTTTTTTTTTGACAATATATCAGGTAAGTGTAAGTAAAGAATCATGTGCATTCAAACATGTGTAATTTTTAAAGGGTTCTTTTGATCTTGAGCTATAAGCATTGACTGCATAGCATACCTTTTAACGAAATCAATTTCAGCCCTTCATATATATAAAATCTATTGTAGTTGTTACAAGATTACTAAAAGTGCAATGTTCTGTTTCCAGTGACGGCAGACGCTCTATTCGGTGACGCTTCAGACATAAGTTCTGACAACGAAGCGCCTGACGACAAGGCGTCGGGGCGGTCGCGCAGTCGCAGTCGTAGTCGCAGTCGCAGTAGAGGCTCCGGCGATGAGCGACGGTCCGGAGATGAGGGTAGAGCCAGTGGCGATGAGGTAACAATACATTCATGATATTTTCATATGATATAGTAAAGTAGTCAATCACTCAGCTCTTCGAAGGCCGTAGTTACCAGCTTCCATGAGGGTAACTGCATCTTAAATGGTCTATTTGTTTTAGAAATCTTGACTGCGAGTTGTATGGGAATACTAAGCCTCTGTTATTGTTACAATGCAATGTTAGGAGTCCTAACATTGCATTGTAACAATAACAGACATCTATTTACGTCCACTGTTATGACGCAATCAATGTACGTAAAAATGCCGAGTATTGACGAATTCTCCTGTCTTAATTAATGTACGAACTTACGCCAATAATTCGTTAAGATTTGTCTTTTCGAAGATATGTGTGTATTTATCATATAAATATAAATCATTGTCTGCTAACATTGAAGGAAAAGATCGTGAGGAAACCTGAATGCCTGAAAGTGCATAAAAAGTTCTTAAGGGTTTGTGAAGTCTACCAATCCGCACTTGGCCAGCGTGGTGGACTAAGGCCTTAATTTTATCATCATGAGAAAAGACCCCTGCCCAGCAGCGGGACATGTATTAGATATAGGACCGCTTTTATTAATTAATGTTGTTCCATTTAATATAATATTAAAGTTGAAATATTAAGAATCCAGCAGGACTCGAACCTGCACCCTCTGGGTATACGCCCCAAGTACTTTGCCAATTCAGCTATGGATTCGTATGCTGCTAGACTCGAAATTTTTCAACTCTTTTTGTGCCAGCGTCTTAGGTATATATATATTCATATATACCTTAGCTAGACGAACCTTACTTGGTTACAAAAAGGCATAGCAAAGCTAAAATTTGCTTTAAAATATTACAATGTAATTCCAGCAGGCAAACCGCGACAAGCCAGAAGAAGAAGAGGAGGTGGAGATCCCAGAGACCCGCATAGACGTGGACATGCCCAAGATCTTGACGGAATTAGGAAAAGAGCTGCACTTTGTAAAGCTGCCTAACTTCTTGTCAGTAGAAACTAGACCGTACGACCATAGTACTTATGAGGATGAGATTGATGAAGAGGAGACGTTGGATGAGGAAGGTCGCGCTAGGTAACAATTTAACTAAATAATTATATTATTTTTAATATACCGTTGGATTTGCCAAATGGTTTGTGGCTCAGCCCAGCAAAACAGAGATTGTCCAACTGGTGATTGAGTGCTAGGTTAAAAATACTCGCAGCAATGTCTTGTAGAATGTCAATCCTTATTGGCTGAGATGAGCATTGTAAAATTATTATATTCGTCGTGGGTTCGATTCCCACTTAAGACAAATCTTTGTGTGCATGAACATGGGGGTTTGTTTTAGTCTGGGTGTTTCGATGTATAATAAGTATGTATTTACAAGAAGAAAAGCATATATGTATCAGTTATTCTAGTACCCATATTACAAGCTCTGCTTAGTTTGGGACTAGATGGCGTTGAGTGGGAGTTGTGGAATATTTATTTTTATTTATTTCGAGAGCTAAATTGCCTAGTCATTAGAAATCTGAAAAGTCAAATGTAAGCCCATCTACAGCTTGGCAAAAGATTAGAAAATAAAAGGGCGATGTTGTGCCATTCACTTGGTGCCAAAATTACAAATCAACAATTCAGACCAACGCAATACAAAATAGTGATCCAATACTCAACATCCTCGTTGGTATAATCTAAACATAACAGGTGAAATTTGTGTGTTATACACCTCTGCTGTACTCTGCTTGGTAAAATAGGTGTGATGTTATGTTATGTCAATAGTGAACTTTGATTTCATGAAACGTCTTTACTTTTACAAAGTTGCCAGAAGACAACAATCAAAAATCAAGATGTTGCAATCTCTTAATTCACAATAAAACTAAAACACTTAAGTCATTGTGGGTAATGTTTTTTATTAATTTTATCATTTAAATCTATTGTTATAATTTTATATTATTGACAAACTATATTCTATGATGAAAAATCTTTGTAAAAGAGCTTGTAAATAATTTAATTCTAATATAATTTTGTATTTAATATTGTCATAAAATTAATGTTGTGAGCGTTTTGGGTGCAACATCTGTTAGCTTGTAAGATGGAATGAATAAATAAATAAATAAATGTGAAACAAAGAGATTTCTACATCGGAATAACTTGATACAACAAATATACATGGTAAATATCCCGTGATATCTAATACTTAGTAAGAAATAACCAAGTTTAGTCGCGAAGACATAAATTAGTTTGCATTTCTATTTTCTAGACTATTTTACGAAGCTGTGCACTAAGTATGTGCTGTACTAAGAAACATAATAGTCTTACACACATCCCCATACAATTACTACAAGTAGCATTATTATCATTTCCCAGGCTTAAGCTGAAAGTAGAGAATACAATGCGTTGGCGCACGGTGTTCGACAAGGAAGGCAATGCGGTGAAGGAGTCAAACGCTCGCATGGTGAAGTGGTCAGATGGGAGCATGTCGCTGCACCTGGGCTCTGAAATATTCGATGTCTATAAACAACCTTTACATGTGAGTATAAGCCTATCGACCTCTATCAAGCGCAAGTCCGGTCGTGTGTGGAGTACTGTTCTCATCTGTGGGATGATTCAGCCAAATACCAAGTCACTCGAGTCAGTCGAGAGGAGGGCCAATAGAGTAAGATCCCAGAGCTGACAGACATAACTTATTTTCACACGGATGAAACCTGAAGTTTTCAGTAGCGTCTCGTGTGCCTTGAATACCTACGCGCTTTGTGTAACTTGCCGAGTGACACCTGGGCAGGTACCAGGTGAGAAAGGTAACTAAAAATAAGAGTTATTTAACTTAAATTCACATGGCTGATTTTTACATAATTATGTCATGTAGAATATTATTTTAAAGTAATATCATAAGTGCCAGACACTTTTGATGGACCAGAGCTTTTGCTAGACGCTTTTAAGCTACCCAAAAAATAAATGAACTTTCTTATTTTTACATGTCTGATTTTTTAATATGTTATTGAAGTATTTATTTAAAAGTTATATTCAATCAGTCAGACAAATCAGAGTGACCAAACATCCCCTAAGACAAAAAATATTCAGCTAGTAGTATGAGGGCGAGAGCACTATGCGCATGCGCCTCAAAGTAAAAAAAAAAACAATGTACTAAGAATACTTTTACTGTTTTCAATCTGAGATTTTTGCATCTTTATTTCAACAAAATTAACTTTAACAAGGAAATAATTAATAAATATTAAAGTAAATAAGTTTATAGCATATATTTTTTATACATCATAATTATCGAGACAATCACTTGAGATTTAATTTCATCAAAATAAGTAAAGTTCATTTAATTTTTGGGTAGCCTAAAAGCGTCTGGCAAAAGCTCTGGTCCATCAAAAGTGTATGGCACTTATGATATTACTTTAAAATAATATTCTACATGACATATGTAAAAATCAGCCATGTGAATTTAAGTTAAATAACTCTTATTTTTAGTTACCTTTCTCACCTGGTACCTGCCCAGGTGTCACTCGGCAAGTTACACAAAGCCCGTAGGTATTCAAGGCACACGAGATGCTACTGAAATCTTCAGGTTTCATCCGTGTGAAAATAAGTTATATCTGTCAGCTCTGGGATCTTGGACTACAAGAGAACCATCTGTGACAACGATCTAATGGATGCTCGACTACAAAGTCTAGAGCACCGTCGCAGGTTGCCAGCCTGTCGGTCTTTTATAGGATACATTTCGGAGAGTGTGCCGAGGAACTACACAATCTATCCCTCTGTCCCCGTTTCACCATCGGACTACCAGACAAACGGCACTCAGGCACCGCTTCACGGTAGACATTCCACTAATACGCACTAAGCGTTTCGCCTCTACATTTCTTATGCGAACTGCCAAAGAATGTATCTTATAGGTAAGCGTGCTCCACCGTAGACCGCGTCTTCACTTACCATCAGGTGAGATCGTGGTCAAACGCGTGCCTATCCACCAAAAAAAAAAAAAAGCCTCAATTAATTATATTTTTTTATTTATTTAAGCTAACAGAGAAAATTATTAGGCATTAATAGATTTAGTGTTGGCAGGATTTGAACCTGCGACCTTACTGCACACCGGGCAGCTTTCCGCCTCTTACTGTACTCGTATCTTACTTAAGATAGGAACAAATGGATTTACGTGACGTCACGAAATGACGTATCATACAGTTGAGAAATTTAGGGTTCTAGTAAGAGGCGACCGTAGCTGGATGGCTAAAGCGGCTGCCCGGTGTGCATTAAGGTCGCAGGTTCAAATCCTGCCGGTCCCATATCTTTTTAAAATGTTTCTTAGTATAATTTGCTAAGCATAGCTAAATGCTATAAAAATAATCAATTAGAAGATTTAGTGTTGTAACACTTACAGACAACCACAACATTACATTAAAGAATTAAACTAAAGATATTTTAAACAATTGTTAAATATTGATTAGATTAAAATTAAAATTTGGTTAGCTCTTAAAATAAAATGTCAATTCAACTCTTTTCAGTCCTGCTAGATACTTCATTTTTCAACTTTCAATTATATAAAAATGTCTACCAATGTTAGTGTTCCATTGGGATGCATGAAAGGAGCCTCCCCGTATGACGTACACAACAATTCCCTACGTCCGGCGCACCCTGGGCAATTCGCGAGTTTTCAAAGCGAATTGGCTAATCCTTTCACCACAATGGCAAGTCTAAACCTTGACTACCTAACTGACTGTCCAAAATGCCCTACCACCTGCACAAGAGAGGCGCTCATGAACGCCGACGAGAGCACTGTGATGTTGTTGTGGGTTTATAGAGGTCCAGGTTTGGGTATTTATAATTATAAGACTTGGTAGACTGATACTGTGTGTTTTATTGTTGCAGTTCCAACCGGAAGAGACATATATTCATAGACAAATCATAGATTGTACTTAATACCATAACTAATGCTATAAGGCTGAGTGTAGGTGTACTACACTCTAATTAGGGTGTGTATAGACATACACCACACTCTCCCCTTACTAAATAAAAAATGAATTGTTATACATTCATAAATTATTTACAAATTAAGTCTGACTGGTGGACGACATACTCTTAATGACTTTCTTACTATACAAGGTGACTGTTGACCAACTGACAGACTTACATTTGAATTAGACTGTTTTGGACTATTACAAATAGACTGACTTACATTTGACTGCGACTGTACTGGACTTGACATTATTTGAAAACTAGGTCTGTCTGACAAACTTACATTAGGTCTCTGAACAGACCTGTTTACATTATTAGAAATAATAGGACAACTTATTATATTTTCATCTCTCCCACAAGGAAAATTAAATTTAGAATTTACAATATTATCTGAATTTTTACACAATGGAGCGAAGGTTAACTGATTTAAATGTGCTTTCTTAATAACACCATTTACAGCAACTAAATAAGTCATAGCACTTAAAATTCTTACAATTGTTCCTTCAACAGGTGAAGTGTTTCCAAAACGAATTAACACATTATCACTCTCACGAAAATGTGAGTAAACTTTAGGAGTTTTCTTAGTTTTAACATTGTTATTGACTGGATTTAACATTGACAATTTTGTTCTTGGTTTAAACATCATAAGCATTGAATTGGGTGACTTTTCATTAACAGTAGTTTCTGTATTTCTATAAGACATCAAAAAATTATACAGTTTAACATCAAAATCTTGTATTTTATTGTTATTATCAAACAAAATTCTTTTAAGACCTTTTTTTACAATTTGGACATTCCTCTCGGCCAATCCATTGCTAGATGGATGATATGGTTTCTGAAAGACAGGAGTATGACACTCTTTTAATGTTAACTTTGCTTCAAATTCTTTAATGCATGAGTCTGACTGTTTCTTAAATACATTATTGAACTGACTTTTAAACTGACTTATTTGTGACTGAATACAACTTTTCATATTAACTGACTTACAATGACTTTTCACATTTAACTGAGAAAGACTTACTTGTTCATTAGACTGACAAACTTTATTTGACATTATTGACTGACTTTGACTTGAATTGTTTATTAAATTATTTCTCCACACTGGAACAAGTTCATCTAACCAATCTCTCCCTAATAAAGGAATAAAGTTATTGTTTTTAGACCCGACAATTAATAATAAGTACTTACACTTATCTTGATACTTGACACACACTTTAATTTGACCTGCAATATTAATATTGCCTGAAATAGAACTCAACTTGAGCTTACACTGTTGTATTCTTATTTTAGTAAAATATTTTTCATATACAGAAAAAGGTATAATAGACACAGCTGCTCCTGTGTCCACTTCCATTTTAAGTAATGTATCTTCAATTTTTAAATTAACATATTGTGAACTTTTTGACTGACTTGACACTAAATTCATATTAATATTAAATTCTTCTAAGACACAATCTACACAGTTATCATTTACCTTAATATCATTTACAGATTTGTTTCTGCATGTTTTGGAAATATGACCATACTTCTTGCAAACAAAACATTGCCAATTTTTGGCTGGACAAGTTTGTGGATTATGTGACCTCCCGCACCTGTAACATGTTGATGACTGACCTCTTTGAGCCTGGTGACTCTTAGACTGACTAGACTGCTGCTGGACCTGACTGTTAGACCTCCCAAATGTTGACTTCGACTGATTAGACTGACTTGATGGTTGTTTCCTGTGACATTGACTTGACTTATTGTATTTATTGTTTACTTTGTTTATACTACTAGTACTTTTTTCTTCTTGTAGACTGACTATTTGATTTCTGACTGTTTCTTCAGTTAATACTATATCTTTAGCTGCTTCGTACGTTAAATTTTGAACACTTAATAGTTTTTTTCTAGTGTTTTCGCATCTCATTCCACAAATGAGCTGGTCACGTAATGCAGTAGGTAAATATTGTGGATCAAACTTACATTTAATCGCTATTTCCTGAAGATTTCTTATATACTCTGACGCAGACTCGTTTTCAGACTGTTTTCTTTGATGAAAAATGTATCTATTTGTAGATTCTAATCCTGGGGGCTCGTACTTATTTTGTAATATCGCACATAATTCACTGATACTTTTGGAATTTGGCTTGTCTGGCAAACACGTGCTGTGAAGAATATCATAATTCTTGCTCCCAATGTGTGTAAGGAAAAGTGACTTCTTAATTGCCAAAACTGTGACATTGTTTAGCGTGCAATATTCTTCAAATAGTTCCATCCAACTATTAAATCCTATGTTTCCGTCGTATGGGGACAAAATTCCAACAAACGCCGCCATTATGCGTTGGAGGAAAAAGACAAATTTTTACGACTCACGACTTGAAAAGTTTGCTTTTTTATTGAATTTCTTCCACCTCGTCGCCAATGTGATGTTGTTGTGGGTTTATAGAGGTCCAGGTTTGGGTATTTATAATTATAAGACTTGGTAGACTGATACTGTGTGTTTTATTGTTGCAGTTCCAACCGGAAGAGACATATATTCATAGACAAATCATAGATTGTACTTAATACCATAACTAATGCTATAAGGCTGAGTGTAGGTGTACTACACTCTAATTAGGGTGTGTATAGACATACACCACAAGCACCATAACAGTGGCTACTTATTGGACCAATAAAATTTTACTCAGCCATCGACACGACGAAGAAGAAGAGTGTTCCATTCAATTAACGAAGATTAATAATGGATGCTTTTAATTTGTAGGGTGACCACAACCACCTGTTCGTGCGTCAAGGCACGGGTCTGCAAGGGCAGGCAGTGTTCCGCACGAAGCTGTCGTTCCGTCCGCACAGCACGGAGTCCTTCACTCACAGGAAGATGACGCTGTCCCTCGCTGACCGCTCCACGAAGACATCAGCTATTAAGATCCTGTCGCAGGTCGGAGCTGATCCTGATGCTGATAGGAAGTACCAGTTGAAGGTAAGAGCTAACATCATATCACGCCTATAGATAGATAGATAGATAGATAAAACTTTATTTGCATACCATTCCATTACAAACAATAGACAACTATTAAAAGACAATAACAATATACAAAGGGCGGCCTTATCGTCTAACGCAATTTCTGCCAGGCAACCTTTGGATGGACAGATTTAAAAGAGAAAGCGTTGTAGTCTCAGGGTGTGTGGAGGTTGAAACATTTTTAAATTTTTAATTTTGTTGACCGTAAAGATAGGTACAGCAAACACCTAATATAAGTAAATAAATATAATTACCCAAAGAGCTGTAGCAGAGGTGTACAACACCTTTCCCCTGCTATGTTTAGGTCCCTGGTGAGCCTATCGCCATCCACCGAGTACAATTATAACTCTGTGCTTTTATAGAGAAATTCCTAACGGAAAAATCCCAAATTACACTTTTGCCCGACCCGGTAACCAAACCCGAGACCTCAAGATGAGCGTTAAGTGTATGTGCCATTATGTTAAGTATCGCCGCATACAAGAAGAGACACTACAGTGATCATGTTCTCGCGTGTCTAATATGTGAGAATTTTGAAGTAGTTTACGTGGTGACGAGACGATAAGAAGTTCTTTGGAACATTTGAAGCAACATTAGAGCCAGTATAAAATGATTATAGTAGATATTAGATGTATGATGCATTCTTAATATGTATTTGATATGTTAATCTAGAAATCTTTTGTATTCTAGAAAGTAGAAATGGAGCTTCGGGCAGCGATGCGGTCTCGACCCTCCAGTCGTCCTAAACGTAGTGGTCGGGGCGGAGCCCGGGGCGCCGCTGCTGCCAGGGATGACTCTGAAGACGAGGGCGGAGTCTCCCTTGCTGCTATCAAGAATAAATACAAGAGCGGACAGAAAGGTAATACGCGAAGAAGGTGTCATGTAACACTATTGAAACTAGGTAGTTTGCAATGAATTACTGTTCCCGGTTACAGAACAAACTTGTTGTAAAACAAGAAACCAATTAATCTACTTAGAAATTAAAGTTGTCTCAAGTACAACATGAAATTTCCACCTATTGTATTTTAGCTCCAGACTACGTGCTGCTATTGAGAAATTAATTAATTAAAAATCACAAATAATATGTAATTTATTCTATTTTTGTTCCTTCAAGCCGGATCAAGCATTTTTTTTGTTAGCCTTCATTGTCCCACTACTAGGCTAAGGCCTGCCCCAAACGTTTGCAGTCCTCTCTATCTCCTACAGTTGCCCACCATCATTATTCAAAACAAAACATTTGTCATTCCAGCATCAGCCGGCGCCGCCATATACTCATCAGAATCGGACGCGTCGGACGTGGAGACGCGTCGCGCTCGGCGGTTAGACCGTGCCAAGGCGCTGAAGGACTCCGACGACGATGACTCGGACGCCGACGACGCCGACGACGCTGATGACGGGGACGGCGATGGCGCCAACGCCGACGCCACGCCGAGGAGGAATAGTAGTGCTAGCGGGTCTAACAGCGGTAGTGCTAGCGAATAAAACCGAACTACATACTCCTTGTCTCGAGTAAATGATATGAGTCCCATACTGCGCTGCAATGTGGTGGCTGCACTTTAGCTTGAGTTGACTAAGAAAGTGGTGTGAAATAATACGGCCGTAAAGATAGCGGTACAATGGCGTCACTAGAAAGCTTGTTTCTTTTTTTGTTTTCTGAGCAGACGTCTCCCCTATACACGAACACAATTTTCTGTTTTGGGCTTCGTCTGTCCAAACCCTCTGAAACGAGTCCAAATCATCCCGCCAGAGCTTTCTGGGCCACCGTGATGCCGACGACCATCCTTTGGTGGTTATTCGCGCCCATCTTTCTGGGTGCATTCTGGCTACGTGCCCCCCTAACTAGAATGTTATCTCAACTAAAACATAATAATTGTAATATGGTCATAGTATTACGGCCACATTACTCCACACAGGTTTCTTAGGAAACTCAAGCTTTAGCTGTCGCGATGATGACGAGATAGTGCAACTTCAAAAGAAATTGTAATTAAGTTTACTTTCTATTTAAATTTATTTTCAGTTAAGACGTTTTCTGTGGTTGGATTGTAATTGCTACTCAACTGCCAATAATGACAAGAGCTAAATAAAATAGCTATGGATATAAAATTGTTAACATATATATAATAAATGTAAAATTATATATGTTAACAATAACTAGTTGATATGACATATTCAAGTCTTATTTTTCTTTACAAAGACTGTATAAGTCTATGGTTTTTTTTATATATTAAAAGTATTGAATCCCGAATTAAGTGACTGTATAATAAAATATAACATAATTAGCAAGTAATTATTTTATTTATTAAGGCGATTGTAAATATAGATTTGTAAGTAAATATTTAGTTTTATTTAAAATCTACATCTCCACGCAGGCACTCCGTTGGCGCCTCTAAATAAAATCAGCGTGCGCCCCTTGGCACTTGCCTATTTTGGTCTTAGGTATTAGAACACTCTTCATCTTACTTGCACAAACAGTTTTTACAAAGAGGTCGTTTTGCCGGCGGCAGGCTCAATCTTACTTCTTTTTTTTTTAAACAACGTCTGCAGTAGGAACAACTCTTGCGTCGCGGGGGTGTTCACAAACATACATTTCACACACACAAAGCACAAACTTGTGAATAGAATAAAAAAGAATTCATTTATTTGCTTATAGGTGTTTTACATACAGGTCTTACAATAGAAAATTTACAAAAAATTGTGCAAATTGAAATTGTCTTACCTTTAAAATGTGCACCAATTGTTTGTGCAAATAAGATGGAATGTGTAGCTGGTTCCTGAGCGAGAATAAATAAGTCTGCTTATGACCGAACTAACATGGACTTTATCTGTACACACCTACAATATTGTTAGCATAATAAGATAGATAAATATATTGAAAAAAGCCCTATTTAGGGCACTGACACCCCCGTTCCCCCGCGAGTTTTGGCAAACTTATACAGCCCTGTTTATAATACATGTCCCACTGCTGGGCTCAGGCTGGGTTAGGCCATAGTCTACCACGCTGGCCAAGTGCGGATTGGTAGGCATGCAGGTTTCCTCACGATGTATTCCTTCACCGTTAGCAGGTGACAATTTATATGATAAATACACTTCTCTTCGAAAAGGCAAATCTTAACGATTTATTGACAGGTGTGTGCCGTCGGTTCGAACCCGAGACCTTTGACTCCGTAGTTACGGTCTCCCAAGCGGCTATCGCTGCTTGGCAGATTTATTTGCACTGATATTTTGCTTTCATTTCCTCTCTATATTGACAAAAGGCTACAAGGAAAAGCAATAAAACTAATAAATTGTAATACTGTATAACTTTTTCCTGTCATATCACTGCTAAAGTCGTGTAGCCTTCATAGATTATCCTTCCGACGCCAATTATTTTCCACTCTCCGGCATCAGCCTCTGTTACATTTGGAATAGCAAAGCCACATTTGTTAACGTCGATATTACTTCTTGTGTAAAATCTATCGAAAGTCGATTTAGGTGGTGATACCTCACAAGATTCTATTCCCAGGATAGGATACGCAAAACTGAGCGTGAACGTGTCTTCTAATCTCAGTGTCTGTAGCTTTGGATGGACTGGTATGAAATCTGAAAGAAAATAATTAATTAAATACAAATATCACACAACGCGACAGCGTAACAGACGGACCGACAGCAAGATTCGAACTTGTAAAGTTAGGAAGGATAGAAACTCAAAAGAGTGGCCACACTTATTAATGTTTAGGCCGCCATTTTTACATGCTTTATATTAGCTTCACTTGTATGTTTGTTTGTTTGTATGTTTTTATTTATTTTGTTTGGAATAGTTATTTGTGCAAGCACGAGATGTAAATAACTTTGATCTCGTGTTGCACATACAACTTTTCACCACAGCATCAGCACCTCGAAAAGGCAGACAGTAAGCAAAACTTGAGTTTTCTTTGAGCGTGAGGATTAGTGAGGTATAATGACTAGAAGTTTTGTTTACAGTTTTTACACAACAAAGAACGCCTGTTCCTGTTGCTGATGTGAAAATATTCTTCTTTCATTACCTGTGATTGCCAAAGTGAATATTTGGTACATCTCAATCCACTCATCGTCCGTATTTTTGGTATAGATAGTAAGCGCCCAGTTTCCGTAATCTCTTTCTAAAAGCGGCCCAAGCAAGAATTCATTGGAATTAATATGCTTTACCTTATTACCTTCCTCAAACAGGTAAAAATCATCTTCTGGAAATGTTTCAGCCCGTATATTTCTATCATATATGTCAATAGCGTCACGGGCTCTATTAAATTCATCGTTCTTCGGTAGACTTAGATTGAGTTTCAATATATCTCCGTTAGGTTTTGTCAAGTAAGTGTGGTCGAAGTCGGTGACCACCGGTACTGATATACGTATGATGTCGTTCAGGAAGCACTGTAGGTACCTCGACCTTAGTTCTATTCTCTTCTTGGCTGCAAATATACGAGAATCTGATAAAATATTATGAGTATAATTATTTTTTATCGACATAGCACACGTGTGCTTGTTAAAAACAATATATCTACATATAAGGAAAATGGTAGGTATTATTTACAGGATAGTACAATAATTAATCACGTAGGTGATAAATTAAAGTACGTACCTACCTAATAAAAAATCCATAAATTACACGTGATCTCACCTCGGTGGCGATGGAGAGAAGATCTCCTACCTGGCGGCGGGAGGCACCCGATTGTCCACAATCCCATTAGGCCTTATCCTTTCCCTACCACTGTACTCCCTGCCGGTCTGTACTCCCTGCCGGTCTGAAGGACAAGTGGCGGGCCACTATGTCAGAATTTGCCACCCAAAGGTACGCGGGCAAGTGTCTGATTCCAACAATTAAGACTAATTAGGAGAGTGCGTTTCTGTAACTATTAAACTGTGAAAAAACTGTAACAATTTGATTGTAACCAACTAATTAGTTACTTGTGCAGTCTACTATTTATCGCTCGAATACAAAATATATAATTAAGCAAAATGTTACGTATTTTGCAAAAATATCAAATTTATTTCCGTATATTATAAAATAATTATTTAATAATTTCTATTTAACTAAATGACAAAACGTATTATTTTGAGCGAAGTTAATTTATTTTTTGCTTTTAAGTTTACCTACTTTTTGATGTCGGTTTTTTTTTGTTAAAAAATATTTTATTGTGGTGCTTTTTTTAGTCAAAGCGTATAATATTGCCAGAGATGCCCATTCAGGGAGCGGTGTTCCCAAAAGATAACTACATAATGCTGTGGCGAACTCTGGTATGGTGTGGCAAGGAGAGGGTTTATTACGAGTGTGGACAAGCAGGACTCCTCACGCCGTTAGGTACCGTATGTGATAGCTGGGGTTCTTCGCCCACCACCAATAAGATGAGATCGTGGATCGTCATGGGGTTTTGTTTACTGCCCGCAGAATAATATATTCATTGCATTGTAATTAATATACACAGGTCACATCCGATATTTCATCTTGTTTTCAATATATTATTTTATTTTGAATGTATTTTTTTAACTTTTCCATTCTACATTGTAAAAAAAACATTCATAAATATGAAATAGAGAGCGTGCTATCACTAATGGCCGAAGGCAATAGGCAAAACTCAATGTCTAAAGGTACAGTTACACATGCTAGTTAGTAGCATGCTTTTTAGTATGCTCATTAGCATACTTGCTTCGAGCATGCTCTGCACTTGTCTACATTTGCTAGATATAAGCATGCTAGTTTTAAGTATGCTCCTGAAAGAGCATGCTCAAAGCAAACACTCCGGTATGCTTTCTGTCATTTCAAACAAAACCATGGACAATCAAACAGCCATTCGTATGGAGTTGTATTATTCTTTTGGTGGATAGAATTAGTCTCAATGCGTCCAAAAACTTCAAAATTGAAATTTGAAATTGCGCACCAGCTGCTAACGACTGATTGATACTAGCATGCTCAATAAGCAAACCTGTTCACACACGCTATAAGCACGCCCCCTTCCACCCGCGCTGCAGGTAGCATGCCCAAAAATCGCACGACCGACGGTTTTTGAGATAACTCGAAACTAGCATGCCCATTATTAGCAATGTTTCGACACACGTACCACTAAGTAGCAATTGCTCAAAAGTAGCATGCTTTTGTGCTACTAACTAGCATGACAAGTGTAACTGTACCTTAAGGGTCAGTTTCTGAGGTTCTAGATAGTACTTATCCGACCCAATAAATATAACCTGACCGTATTTAAAAGTGGCACAAGTTAAAAAAAGATAAAGATCATTTTATTCATACAAAATAGAGTAACAATGGTTCTCTCTTGCCAGTCTGTAGGCATGCTGTCACTTTTATTTATGTGTGGCATGTTTGTCTTGACAATAAGGTTTATCCTACGCCTGTGATACTGGGGCTAAATCTAAAATAATCTCTCTGATCGGTCGGCACCCTAATGGAATGGAATGGAATGGAAAGTGGACTCATTTTTCCGCACTTAGACTCTCATTTGGTCCATTGTGCGTGGAGAGTCCTGGCTAACATAGCCAGCCTAACTCCGCCCTACCTACAATTCGCATCCTTGACGCGTGTCTTGAAAAGAATTTACTGCGATAAAAATAAATATATATCTTTCGACTATTTACTCAGGTAATGACAAGACCGTTTTTATCTCTGATTAAATACAGCTATCGTACTTTTTATTTCGAAATGGCACACTTTATATAGAGGTATAGAAGGTAAAAGATGTACTGATAGATAAGGAATAAGGCATTTGATGATGGTGGAGCATTTTGTGGATGATCTCAAAAAACTTCACGAGAGTGAGCAAGGTGTACTTGTGGGTGTTATGTTATGTGTTATACATCTCTGCCATATCTTTCAGGGTAATATTATAGGCATGATGTTATGTTAAAAGATTTCAGTACTTGTTGGATAAGGATATACGTTATAGAAGCTAAACTAGTATGCTATTTCTCTCCTAATCCATCTGGACAGAATAATCATTACATAATAGAACATAACATCACGCCTACATTACCCAGTAGGATGTGGATCATCCACATTTCACCTATTATGTTTAGGAGCTGTAGGGACACAGCGTCCTTATGTTCAAGTGCACTTAAGCACGACTCAATAGTTTCGGCAGTCGACATCTCGCGCCCACTCAATTTGGTCCTTTCCTATTTTAACACGCTTATATTAGCTTCACCTGTATGTATGTATGTAACCGACTCCTTTGGACTCGATTTTGACCCACTTTAAACGGACAGATTTCATTAAATTTTGCACACCTGTCAAAGATCGATGACAATGCAATAATTTGATAGAAAAAAAAACGCTGTTATAAATAAACTAAACTAAAAAGTAGAAAATAAATAATAGTTTAAAAAAATTAAAAAACACGCTTTTAAAGAACTTCTAACTAAAAAGTGAAAAATAATTCCTAATATAAGCTGAAAAAAGCGTGGGGCGTTCTGTGCCATATTTTTTGTCTATAGAGCAACCCACGCTTTTTTCAGCATAAATTAAGAATTATTTTTCACTTTTTAGTTAGAAGTACTTTAAAAGCGTGTTTTTTAGTTTTTTTAAACTATAATTTTTTAAAATATGTTCTCAGCACTGTAATACTTATAAGTTGCGCATATAATATAGTGAGTTAAATAACTTCACGTGTTTTAATTAATCATCGACTCAATAACAACATAATATAATCCTAAATTGGTGTCACTAATAAAACTATAAAGGTGCTATGGGATTGGGGGTGAGGTTATCGCCATCCACCAGGCACAATTCCAACTCCGTGCTGCTATTGTGAATTACCTGACGGAAAATTCACAAATTACACTTTGACCCGGGAATCGAACCCGAGACCTCGCGGTGAGAGACGCATACGCTAACCACTAGACCATCGAGGGAGTTAGAATAATAATTAATATGTTTATTCAAATGTTTCTTGTATCCGTAGTAGTTTCTTATCAACTTTATTTTTATCTAGCTTACAGACGAAATCGCCTTTAAAAATCGAAATTAAATGCGTTTTGATTAACTCGGTCAGTCGGCCATATCGTCACAGAATAGGAAAGAGTATGATTATGTCATACAGGGTGGATACGACATAGTGACATTTTTCTAAACATAGACAGTGTTCAATTCCACCGGAAACAATTTTTTACGTTAAAAATATCACTTTCGGCGAAAAAAATGTTGTTGGGGATAGGAAGGTAAATATATTTTTTGGTTAATTGATTTTACCCATAGAAATCTTAATAATAAGGCAATAGAAATGTCAAAGACGCGTGACCTTGTCGCCGCGCATCTGTCAAGTCAAATACAAGTGCGAGTTGAGGAATTGTCGTCATAGTGTCATCGCAAAAAGAATAATTTTGTTTGCAGGAATACAAGCGCATTTGTCTAATCGAACAACAGTGCGAGTTGAGGAATTGTCGTCTTAATGTCATCGCCAAAAAGAATAATTTTGTTTGCAGGAATACAAAAAGTGGTATTTGAAAACCGGCGACATGCGTCCCAGTGTTAAAAGATAGTCGATAGCATTTCTATTGACTAGTTATTAAGATTTCTATGATTTTACCCTTCTAGAGGGTAGGAAAGACAAGGATTCAAAATAGGTAGGAGTGGAAATTCCTGGGGAGACCTTTGGCCCAATTCCAATAGGTAAAAAATAAAAGTGATAGCACAAAATGAGAGATGTAGAGCCCTTTACATAGTCTGTGGTACTTACCATCGATGTTAGGAGTGACTTCATCAATTTCTACTGTTATAGATAGAGAGGCAAACACATGAACGACTAGCAAAAGTAGTAATCTCGTTTGTGCGCAGTCGGCTAACGAGTGCATGGTACGACTACGACGCGACGTGTACTGATAACGACCGAGACTCAAATACTGATAGAATATACATTATTATTGTTGGAAGTTACAGTAGGTAATAGGATGACAAGGTACTATATAGGTAATATTAGCGAGTAGGTAAACGGCTGGCGTAGTGGTTTAAGTGGTAGTTTCGCCGATCTTCACTACGCCGGGGTTGTGGGTTCGATCCCAGCGCGGGACAAATAAAAAGTGTGATTTAACAAAGATTTAGAAGTGTGCTTTGTGTGTGTGATATGTATGTTAATCTAAATGCGGGTGTTTGCCATAGAATTATTGCTGTTGCAAGGTATATGCTGTTGACTTTGCGAGAGCGTATACGTTTGGGTGTTGGACTTAATGAGTAAAAAGTGTTCAAACTTCCGTCAGTTCTTGTGTGTACCTTTTTAATACCTTGGTATTAATACATTTTAAATTTCTTATTATTTTACTTTGATCACAGCATTCTCCAGCAGTCCAACTAGACTTATGGTAATTCTTGCCTGGGTTAGGAGAAGTTTTCATTTCACGGTTGCGAGATCGGCAAAGTATCACGCTATAAGTAGTCACTATAAAAAAGGCAAGTAAAGACTTTAACGGCTTCGTTGGTCCAGCGGTATAATATGAATATCGTACAACACCCACAGTTCACCTGTTATGTTGAGGTCTCTTATATTAGCGGTGCAGCGCGTCTGGCATGTTTGCCAAGAGTAGGGTTGCTGATTCCCCTACTGTCCTCCGTAGCTCTAAGACGTCCTTTTCTTAAGCGGCTTATAGGTAGCAACAATGCAATTGTTACCACTGTATTTAAAGTTGTATTTATGCACGATACAGACTTTTTGGCACAATGATAAAGATAATGCATTATATGTTTGTGAATTACATTAAATAATGTAATATAATGTAGACACTTTGACAACTATATTATTTTTTAGGCAAAGCTATTGTAATTAATGAATATTGACATGTAAAATTTAATCTTATTTTATATTACTATGGATAATTACTATTTATTGTTATAAATTGTAAAATCCGAAATAAAGAATATTTTATTTTATTGGCGGTAGAGCTAATCGCCATCTAGTGGACACAATTCCAACTCCGTGCTGCAATTAAGAATTTCCTGACGGGAAAACCCTAACAACACTTTAGTCCGAACCGGGCATCGAACCCATTGCGTAGTAGGCTGTTGCACTACGAACAGTCTTCGCAATTCAGTCGCCTTTTTGAAATAACCCTTTTAGCAGTTTTCAGAAAGTCATTAGCTATAGCTTTATTATTATACATTAAGTTATATATATTATACGCACAATTACATACGTTTATTTATCTTTTGTAGCTTTGTATGCTAAAAATGTACTTATATGTTACCATTATCATCAAAAAGGTTGGCAAATTATAGGTTTTTATCAGTTTTTATCTACAACCATCATACGGCGTCATTTACAGATAGATAAGTTTATTATTTTTTAATTGGCGGTAGAGCTCTTTACGAGCATATGGTCAAGATTATGTTAATTATACTACTCTTTGTTTAGTTCTGAATCCGGTTTTAATGTGTTCGTCAATTATTAAACTAAATTATTTTAGTTACTGTAATGCACCGATAAAACCAAACTCAAAATTTCCTCCACATAGCTAATACGCGGGCACGTAGAAGTTGTATACCTATAGATAATAATATGTTTGTCACAAAGTGGATACCAAATTAGGTGAAAAAAACGTGGCTTAATTACGAAATGTTATAAAACAAGCGCACGATATCGTGGGGTAATGTAGGCACGACTAAAAATAAGTACATATTCATATTTATTTTGTATTTTTATTACAAATCATCCAGAGTTAAAGAGAGAACCTGGGAGGGACCAGCAGTCGGCACAGCGAACGAGCGCATGCCCATGATAATGTCGAAGGTTCAATAAAAAAAATATATTACTAAAAATCTGTTCCTATCTGATTCGCATATATATCCGCTCAAATTCGTAAATAAATGTGATGGAACCTTGTAATAATTTGGTTTTTGACGTTTATGACAGTATGAGACCAAGCATTAAACTTCGCGATGGAATCTTGACGTAATAGAATACAATTAATTGTGACAAGGTTCTAACTCATTAGCAATTTGTAGGATTAGGACTATACAAAAATGTTACACAACGACGGTCTAAAAACAGGAATGTAATGTTTTTAGTTTTACGTGAGTGCCGCAGTGGCGGTGCTGATTATCCAGTTGGTGTAGGGAGCGACCCTGGTGTTGATGTCAGGGAACCAGGGGTTGGCACAGCCTACAGTGTGAGAAAACACGCCCACTATACCACCGTCTGTGTCCAGGATTGGGCTACCAGCGTCTCCCTGAAATGGAATAGTAAGGAACGTTTAGGGCAAGTAAGCTGCATTTAGTGTTTTTTTTTGGGTATTTGGACCCTTCTCTGGCCTTGACGCAAAACTGAGTCAAAATTAGAAAAATAATTATTTATATAATGAGTTTTTCGATAGACTTCAAAATTCATCTAGTTGCTTGGAGATACAGTTGAATTTCGAGTGTTAGGACCGGCTTCCAGATAGAGAGATCATCCAAAATAATACCATATAATTTCCTCTGCTGCACTTTAGTGAAAAAAACATATTTCTCGATAGCATATATAGCTATCCAGTCGTTGCGGATGCTATCGAATAAAGACTATCATTGCTCTGACAGCTGGGTTGCTTATTGCCAAGACTCTGCTAGACTCTAGGCTCTAGGCCCTAGAGTATAGCAAGCTACCTGTCCTGGGTGCATGGAAGGAGCCTCCCCGTGTGAAGTTAATCCCAAACCCCTGACGTCCGGCGCACCCTGGGCAGTCATATCAACGCGACTGGCCAATCCTTCCACCACATTGGAAACTATTTAAACTAGTTGTTTTTCCATTGACACGCAAAGAAGAAGAAGTGCATCAATATCCATCAGGAAGTGAGTGAATAGAGATTTGATATACCTACTACTACGGTTCTCTTAACTGAGTTGAAATAATGTTAATCAAGAGTTTGTTACCGACTTGACAAACTCGACCTCACCTGACATTGTCCCCTGATGCCCACATCATGCCATCCGACACACACCATGTTATCAGTGACGGTGAATCCTTGCGCGCTGTACCGGTTGGCGCAAGTTTGCTGGTTGATGGTCCAGATCTGCGCAGACCTTAGCTGGTCGGACGGGCCTGGGTTTTGTTCCTGAAAGGTTAATTGTTAATTTGTATCAACTGCCGCGTGATTGGTGCTATAATACTCGTAATACCTTAAAAATGTATATGTATAGATGTATACATCCTTCCTTAATAATACTATTTATGAAAAAGTAACTCTGTCTGTAAGTTTGTTTGTCTTTCTGACGGGCCTGGGTTTTGTTCCTGAAAGGTTAATTGTTAATTTGTATCAACTGCCGCGCGATTGATGCTATAATACTCGTAATACCTTAAAAATGTATATGTATAGATGTATACATCCTTCCTTAATAATACTATTTATGAAAAAGTAACTCTGTCTGTAAGTTTGTTTGTCTTTCTGACGGGCCTGGGTTTTGTTCCTGAAAGGTTAATTGTTAATTTGTATCAACTGCCGTGCAATTGGTGCTATAATACTCTTAATACCCTAAAAATGTACATGTATAGATATATATTATATACATCATTCCTTAATAATACTATTAATGAGAAAGTAACTTTGCCTGTCTGTTTGTTTGTCTTTCTGTCTGTTACGCATCCAAGGTTGAACTACTAAACCGATCTTGTTAAAAATTGGTATGGAGATAGTTGAAGACCTGGGTAAGGACATAGGATACTTCTATCGACATGCCTACCACGCAGGCGAAACCGCATACAGAAGCTAGTATTTTATAAAAAAAACACGTGTCATAGGTATATCCGTATTCTTGCTTATGCCGATAGTTATTTTCTGAGTTCACAATTGCTTACAGAAAGCAACGTTGTAGTTAATTTCTGAAAGCAATTGTCCTCAATAGACCAATAAATCTATGAATTGGATAGGGATTGACGTCACCAAATCAATTATTTATCTATATGCATATAATTTATAGTTGGTATTTACGGCCAGAAGGAAGTTCCAGTTAAGTCGTTCGAGGATCAAACGACGATTTGATCGTCGGGTTAAGCAATGCGTACCGCGCTAAGCCGCGGATGGGTCACTATAGTAAATATAACGAGATTTGGCTGTCTCAGTGGGGACGAAAATCTGACACCAAGTCTAACATGCATTTTAGTGTTTTAGATATGATTTGTCTACAAAATTTATTAAAACTCAATAATATTTAAGTTAAATCTATATTATTTCAGTATGGCAAATTAGCTAAATAATTGTTTCCCTTATAGGCTTACAGGGCATACATCAGACCTGCGCTCGGCTGCGTTGCAATTATTTTGTTCGAATACTGCCCGCGCATTGCTACATTCTGGTGGAAACACAGCCATGGCAGCTCTACCTGAAATATGAGTGGCGATCTCACCCAAAACGTAGAGTTCTCCAAAGCGAATTGGCTAATCCTTTCACCACGATGGCAAGTCAAATTAAAATTTGACTCAGCCATCGACAGGACGAAGAAGAAGACCCAAAACGTAAAATATATAATCACTTACCGATACTTCTCCCCATCCAATAGCCACAATTGCCTGGTTAGTGGTAAACGTGTACGCCGTTCCAGCAATCCTGGCCGGCTGCACATTCGCTGTCCACAATATGGCAACAGTGGTTCTGATCACGGAGATATCATTGACTCTGGTGGTGGTGGAAAAGGAGGGGTGGTTCGTGATGGTCCTGATTAAATGGATGGTGCCGCCAGCCGTTGGGCTGGTGGATCCCACTCTAGCGCGCCACGCGGCAGCTTGATTTGCTCTGAAAAAAATATTGAATGACGTTAAAGTCGATGAATATATTGATTTAAAAATAGGATGTATTCTAATTGATTTATATAATAGTCTACTCGATAAGTTGAAAATGGTACAAAATAGAGATACTGGTCTTAAAAAAGTTTATAACAGTTTTTTTACTTCAGCAACATTACTAGGATTTTTAAGATTTTGTTAAAGTAGAAAAATTGTTAGAAACGAAGTATAAATATTTTTTTAGTTGGGTTTTTTGTTGGAAATTTCCTCTTCTTTCAGAATCTTATTTTGAAATTTCTTAAATATTAATCGTTAAAGATATATTGGCAAAAACAAAATGCCATTTTTTTTTCATTTTTAATTGTTTATAACTTTTGCAATTTTTAATGTGCTAATACACTCTTTTGGCACATTTTTCTAGGCGTCATTCCGAATCCAATGAGGTATCGCACATAATTTTAAGACCAGTATCTCTATTTTGTACCATTTTCAACTTATCGAGTAGACTATAATAGCATTTAGTCATGCTTTCAAGCTGAAAATCAGCGTTAGGTGACTGTAGTTCATTGCAGTCACTTAGCATTATGCTGAGCTGCTGGCCTATTGGTACAGACTGTATTACTGTATTTCCTGTATTGTTTATTTTATATTTTGTGCTAATAAAAATTTTCTTTCTTTCTTTCATTTTCTTTACAATTTAATACTAAGAACAGTCGAACAAATTTTAGACTGGAAGAGGGATTTAAACCCGGCGTTTTTGTTTGAGGTGTTGGAAAGACGATGCATACAGTCAAATGATTCGTGGATTTGGAGCATGGCTTGGATAGCGGTTAAGCGATAGGCAGCAATCCTATAGTCGCGGGTTCAAATCCCGCTATAAGTCCAAAAATGTTTTCGACTGTTTAGTTTAGTAGTATTAGGATATATTTTCACGCATACGCTCTGACTCTTGTAACAGTATAGTACTTAAGTTCCTTGTACCTCAGGATAAAAGTAGTTACCTAAACCGAGAAGGTGATGATATAACTTAATATCAAAAAGTACAATTTTCTCAAAGACTATTATATATATGTTACATGTTGCATATTATAGACTAATTAGTAGATTCCTGAAAGACATAAAGTACTAACATCTTATGTTTCTTACAACGAAGTGGTCCAACTTTAAAAAGTAATGGTTGTAAAACATTAACTAAGTAACTAGTAGAAGTTTAGCCAGCTGTAACCTCGCGTCTTTGTTTTATCAGCACGACTGTTTCTAATAAGTAAATATGGATTTTACATTGTACCTATTCCAAGTAAGTAATATTCACAGATATTGTAGACGCCTGGGACGATTTGAGAAATTCTTTATATGTCTGACAGAGTTTACTTGTCATGTGGTCCCATTTTCACCTGGTCACGATCTGATGATGGGATCCTCGAGAAATCAAGAGAAAACCTTCAAATTTTAAAGGCTTCTTCATTGTTTTTCGTATATTACCTAGAGCTAATCGGATATTTGCATCTAGCTGTCAGCATTTCATGTTGCTAAGCTGTTGCTGAAAGGTACAACTCCTCAATGTTTATAACGTACGAGGATAATTCTTGAATTACACAGACGAGGGGAGATGTTACATATTACTTATGTATTTTTTACTGTTTAGTGCACTTTTTGTAATTGAAGTTGGTTTATTTTTTGTAAAATTATGTAACATCCACATAGCTTCTTTAGTTACGTTACTTTGACATCTCATCGTTGAGCGCATCATCATTTACCGTCAGGTGAGATCGATATTAAATGCGAATTAATTAAGATGACAATAATGTAGGTACTTGTAGTCCATGTCATATATGGTGACTAAATAATATAAACTATAATGTGGGCTGTGGGCAGTAGCTATTACCAGGCTAGCTGTCCACGGCTTCGCCGGTAGTTATGTTCTCTCTTCATAAAAATACATCGAGATTGGTTAGGTTAGGTTAGTTTTTATAAAAGTAGAGATGTAGGCAACGATCAAGAGGACGGTTTGACGTAATTGAAAAATACACGTTGGCATGCAAGCCCACGGTTACCAACACAAATGTCGACGTCAAATGGATATCGAAAGACAAAATAAAGAAGGGTTCTCACAAAATAGGAATAAAAACGGCTAGGGTCGGTCTGAGGGTGGTGGTGCCTATATAGGATAAAACGCCCTCGCTAGCACTAAGTACCGAGCTCTTCGTCGGTTGCCTGCCAGGATTCTTCAATTCCATTGCAGTCACTGAAAATGGCGAGGAATAGAGAGAATGTATGGTACTTACACTCCATTGGTAAAGAAGCAAGAAGCAGCGGACAGGATGGCGTTGGCCGTCAGAATGGAGCCTCCGCAGGCGTGGGCATACTGTGCGTTTGCATCAGTACCAGTACTTCTTAGCAAAGATGCCGCGAACGGGTATTGGCTGATTTCTACGTTGGAACCACCGGCTATTCTCTGACCTGAAATGTATATCAGATAAGTGCCATGATTAATGTAGATGAAATATGTAGATAGCTGTTTTGTGTTTGTGGCTTTTGGGTTGAGAATTTTGAGCGAAAACCAAAAAACCAAACAGCGAAAAGCCCTCTCTTTGTATAAATATATATTTCGCTGTTTGGTTGATGCGACTCGTGCCTGAAGTGCTAATGTATATTTTGGTCTGTAAATAAACATCGCGTCTTCTCCAGAGTAGTCAGCATCTAGTCTGTCATTATGGGTGGCACTTGTCTGCCCCTTATAATATATATTAGTCTAAGCTTATCATCAGAAGGTCTATTTTCTACATTCTATAGCATAGAAAACTGGTATTGAAGAAGTGATTTGTTAACATATAGAACTTAATAATAATGAAATGTTAACTTACCGTTAATATGAACGAAAAAATATACAAAACACAATAAAAAGATCTTCATTTTCAACATTTTCACCACTTTGGTTCCACGTAAATGAATGTGTCAAAATTGATAATGTCTCTTATCAAAATAATCAGTATTATCTGTAAATTATCAAAGAATTAGGCTAAATATCTGACCTTGGATTTATTAGTGTATTATTAAGAATAATGTAAAATCGCTTTAAAGATCTTTCTGTAATATAGAAAATTATTTTTGATAAACTAGTAAATTAAAGGTAATTCAAGATAAATAAAAACTAGTCAGAAGTTCTGTGCTGAAATTTAGCATGGATATGTTTATAAACCATGACCAAAAGTGGTAGAATAAAATCCAGAAAAAGTTTTTTTTTCGGGTATCTGCCATTAAGTGGAGATTATTTTTATTCTGTCGCGTTTCCTATAGTGTAGGTTATTGTTAGATGTATCTTTAAAAAAACATAAGGGGTTTCCAAAAACATAAGGTGTTTTTTGATTTAGGAATCTGTTTGCAAGATAATTTACTTCAAAGAGCAAATTGCTTTGATTACCGGATGGCAGAGCGGTGTACCTGCCTGTGACGCCGAGGTCGCGGGTTTGATTCCCGCTTAAGACAAATCTTTGTGTGCATGTACATGGGGGTTTGTGTTAGTCTGGGTGTTTTTATGTAAAATAAGTATGTATTAGTATCAGTTATTCTAGTACCCATAGTACAAGCTCTGCTTAGTTTGGGACGGGATGGCGTTGTGTGTAGGTAAGTTGTGAAATATTTATTTAAATATTTAGTTTGAGTAGGGCGTTTTAGAGGGGGGACCCTCTAAAAGCTAAACTGGATAACTCGAAAAATTTGATAATAAACATGGTGGTAGTTTATGTAATGCACATTCAAGGAAAATTTTAGCGGCCACGTTAACCTAATCAATTCAAATGTAATTGCGTCCAAAGTGAAAAGTGCCGTTACTTAGAATATTTCGTAGAAAATATTAAAACCTTTAATGACTTGTATGATTAAAATATTACAAGTATTTGATAAAAATGCGTCATCTCTCGACAGTAATAGTGATGATCTTAATTCAAACTTACTGTATGTGACTAAGTGTCTTATCACTCATCGCAAAGGTGGCGCTAAAACCAAGTAAGGTTCGTCCACAGAGTTCGTCTAGCTAAGGTACCTACCTACGACGCTGGCACAAAAGAATTGAGAAATTTCGAGTCTAGCAGCATACGAATCCATAGCTGAATTGGCAAAGCACTGGGGCGTATACCCAGGGGGTGCAGATTCAAGTCCTGTTGGATTCTTAATTTTTCAACTTTAATATTATATAAAAAAGACTTATATGAAGTTGATAATGTTTAAAACTTGTTTTGAGTCCATAATTATGTTGTAAAGGCTGACCACGGCACCCTATTGCGCATGGCTCGACACGAGACCTCACGGAGAGAATTACTAGAAATTAAATCTTCACCATCAGGAAAAGCTTGAGACCTGCATGCTAAAAATAAGGATATTTAGGGATACAATAAAACTCTATGACTGTTTTAATTAATATAATTTTTAATTTAAGATCCAATATGTATATTTTTCTGTAAATAAAGATGTAGATAATATTATATAAAACTAACGCATTTTCTAAGTTTAAGATTACGTGTGTTTAATTATTTTTTTGTATTTACTCTAGACTAGAATATAAATCACTAGCCTTTATTTATATACATTTGGTTATAGTTATTTTGTTTCATCTCCCATCACCAGTTTTTCACTATTAGTCGATTTTTTTTTATTATTAAGTAGGTTTTACTATTAATAGCTAAGATTTGATAACAATATAAAATATTTTTTCTTTTTTTTTATACTACGCCCACAGCGAACGAACGTGTAGTCCACCTGATGGTAAGTGGAGTACAGCCCATGGACATCAACAATCCACAAAAGCAGATTAAAGATGCGTCGCTGCAGCTGAGGACTACAGTGTTATGCCTCATGTGCCAGTAATTTCAGGGCCTGATCTCACCACCTAACCGGAACACAGTAATGGAAGCACTACTATTTGGCGGCACGTTAAAGGTGAGACGGTGGTGCTGCCGCCCTCGAACTCATTCACAAAAGCTCTACCACCAGAAAATATATGGTCGCCTGGTTCACAACTTTATATAAAAATAATGTGACATCACGCCTATATTACACAGGAATATGTGGCAGAGATGTATAGCACCCACACTTTGATTGAGCGTGTATGCCGGAGTCATTTCGAACTGCCGGCCGGAAAACTCTCCGCACGACCCGGGAATCGAACCCAACCCAAGAACTAGATCGAACGAAAATCTTGAAAAAAGAACTAAATTATGAAAGTGTTTGTTTAAATACGTAGATCTTTTATTTTACCGTAAGCACACACCTATCCCGTTTTCTACATTTATTAAAAACCTGGTAACATAATTATGTTAATTTGTTGTATCCTACTTAAGAGCGTGTATTCCTTTTCAAAATGTAATTGTCAATTTTTGTAGTGTTTTGGGAATATTTCGTAAAAACTGAATGAAAGTATGATTTTATTCAACTAACTTTTTAGAATGTGGGCTTTAAAAGGTAAATATGACAATTACATTTAATAACTAAAGCATACTTTTCTATTTTATCAGTTGAAAGAGTATTAACTGTTAAGTTGATAAATTACAAAATTATGCTGTATTTAGGAATGAAATTGTTATATTTACCTTTCAAAACTTGCATTCTAAAAAGTTAGTTGAATAAAAACATACTTTCATTCAGTTTTTCCGAAATATTCCCAAAACACTACAAAAATTGACAGTTACATTTTGAAAAGGAATAAACGCTCTTAAGATAGGACCGATGACGTCACGAAATGACGCAACATACACTTGAGAAATTTAGGGTTCTGGCAAGAGGCGACCGTAGCTGGTTGATTAAGGCGACTGCCCGATGTGCAGAAGGTCGCAGGTTCAAATCCTGCCGGTCCCGGTTTTAACTGTTTCTTAGTACAACATAATAATGTACCGTTCCGTGAGCCACTTTACCACATAGTAACTTAGCTTTATCTAAGTAAACAAGTACAAAGGGCGTGCTTAAGCACTATTTTAAAACGTTAGATACATGGTGGTAGCATGATGGTGTACAGTTTGAGAGCCCCGGCATTTTATTTGCTAAAACCAATATCGACGGTTACATTCTTATTGGTAGGAATGTTTTGGATCAAAGTTTTATGCCGTATATGCTGGTGGGTTCGTGGTGGGGGCAGTAGTGGCAGGTGTGGTAGTTGTGGCTGCTGCTGGAGTTTTTCTAGAAAAGGCGTTGTTCCAGCTGTTCCTGACACTCGACCTCAATCGGCTCGCTCTTTGGGACGTCCGTCTTCTGTTCTTTGGGGGAAGGAGCATAGCAGCCGCCGTGATGGGGATCAGGCACAGCGTGATGATGAAGATCCAGAATAACATTTCACCTAGAACTGAGAAAAACAAAGTATTTTAGATGAAAAAAAAAGCTACTTTAGTCATCAATTATTATAGTCATTTATTCATGAACAATTTAAATTGTGTTTTATTGTCGAAAAGGTAAATTTGTATTGTACATCAATTATTATTATTTGAAATGATGAGATATTCTGAATCCTATTAACCAGTCTTCATTGTGTCGGACTGGCGTTTTCCTAATATGTATGTTGTTTGTTTCATGATCTAAAAAAAGTGGTCTGGTCCTGACGATGACGGTTGAGTATTTTGTGCCAGAAATGTACCTGGCCCAAATATGGCGGCATTATTTGTCCGTCTTGCTTGAGCATACTTTTTAAAATATATTTTTCTAGTACTTTTTTCCATTTGCCACATATTATTTTATTTTTATATTGCTTTTTCACTTGCAATTAGGGTTGCCAGATATTTTGAAGAAAGTCGGTACTACTGGTGACAAGCGCCTGCAAAAGTAGACATACAAACATAACAAAACATACAAATAAAAAATATTAGTACAAAAAACGTCTTTTTTTTGCGACCTAGCATACCCCCCACCTCTTTTGAGGTTGTTCGGTATTTTTTCGCGACTCATCTGGCAACCCTACTTGCAATGGAGATAAAATACTGCATTTTTACGATTGACGAGTGTTATGCCTCATTAAGGGCCTAATTTAAGGGCCTGATCTCACCACCAAACCGGAACACAGTAATGAGAGCACTACTATTTTGCGGCAGGTTAAAGGTGAGACGGTGGTGCTGCCGCCCTCGAGCTTATTCACAAGAGCTCTACCTCCCGGTAAAAAACTGTCACTTATTTGATCGTAGAAATATGAAACCTAGTGAAAAACTTACTACTGATTTTTTTAGGCTTACAGCATTAACAAAGATTTGTTACGACTAATATATGTTTGTGAACACCCCCGTGATACAGGAATTTGTAATAGAACCGGCGTCTTTATTTAAAATAAATAATAGTTTAAAAAACCAAAAACCCACGCTTTTTTTCACAATAATACTAGTATTTTTTGTTCATTACCATTTTCAGCTAATATTAGGAATTATTTTTCACTTTAGAAATATTTATTTGCTTAAAACATGGTATATACAGGGTGTTAAGTTAGTCTAGAGTACAGCATGTCTCACCGTAAGGACGGTATGCAAAAATATTTTAAAATATACTTAACCTATAGACATTATTTTTTAAGTTATATATTATTATTATAAAATCATACCTACTTACAAATTAACACACTTTTTCATATTTTTTTTTAAATTATTTAACTATCAGTTTTTTTAAACTATTATTTATTTTAAATAAAGAGCGTGTTAAAAAAGTACTTACTATTAGGCCTGTAGAAATTAAGAAGATTTTCTGTAGTAGTCCTTGAGATTTCTCCACTCTGGCCTTCAATCTTGATGGCGACAAACCAGGGATGCAGGTCTACCATGTCAGGGTGGCTGATGTGCAGAGTGCAGCGTCCGTCACGTATCGGACCCGTGGAATATCCTCGGGGCAGGTTGTCGGTAGTGAAACCTGGTGAGAAAGAATTGCATTGTTTCAGTAATTTCTATATTTATGTAAATATATCAAGAATACTTTTCTTGATATATTTACATAAATATAGAAATTACTGAAATGATTTTTAAATATAATACAATTAGGACATTCAAATCTACTTCTCTTCGTGCTGTAAATGCTACAATATAGTACGATTATCACATTTATTGGTACTGAGGTTAATATTGTGAATAATTCATTACTTTTACCTCACTTTTGGTAAATATGAATAATAATAGCAACCCCGTATCTAATTCATGTCCTACTGCTGGGCTCGGGCCTCTTCTAATGATGAGAAGGGTTAGGAGTTGCTAACGGCGCGAGAAATATGAATAATCACCGGTTATTATTAATTATTATCAATTTATCACATTCTCCGTATCATAATAATAAAGATGGTTAAATGGGAAAATACCTATAGATACTTAATATTATAATCTTTATTAGTCCATTCCTTACAATTATATCGACGACGGAAAACGTAAATGCTGTAACCACCAGAACATAAGGTCTAGGTTTGCTGGAAGAGAACTCAAGCACTGAGTTAAGCTCACCTTTTGTATACTCTTACTTTAATATGTTTATTTATGTGTAATCTTTTGTGTACAATAAAGTGTTAAATAAAATAAAATGTTAAATGAAATGACAAATTTTTGTGGTATTTATTAGCTACAAAGTTATATTTGAGTTTCTGGTCAGAGATTTTCATAGGCCTTTCACACGCTCCAACTAACCGGGGCATTTTTCTATGTCAACAAGCATTTTTTTCTTAAGCCTTCAGAATGCTGTAAATAACCTCATTTTCGTGATTTTTTACTGACCGAAACAATGGCGTAAACCACAGTAGCATAAAAATAAAGTTTCAACAAAAAATACCCAAGAATTTTTCAAAATGCGTATGGCTTTACTGACACAAACCCTGACCAATCGAGGCAGTATGTTTTCTGGTAAAAATAATGTAAAAAACGCATTTTCGATTTTTTGAGGCTTACAACGTTTATGTTTTGCACCGTCGATATTATGTCTACATTTATGGAAATAGCAGGATATAGAGTTAAATATAGTTCAGTTTTGACTAAAAACTTGAAGAAGAGTCTAAGATATCGAATAATTATTAAAATTATGAAAATACGGGTGTTACTCACGTAATGTTGGTCTATTTAGTCGACCGCGGTTTCGCCTATATGTCTAGAGAGTGCGATACGTCGCGCCTGAGTCGCAGCCAGTCTTGCACTGTTGCGACTCAGGCGCGACGTATCGCACTCTCTTGATAATGCCTAGACATATAGGCGAAACCGCGGTCGACTAAATAGACCAACATTACGTGAGTAACACCCGTATTTTCATAATTTTAATAATGTTACAAACTCACGTCAGTTTTAATAAAAATATCGAATAATGTTATTGTAAATGGAGTTATTTTATGTATTAAATACTGACCTTCTCCGTTCCTCTTGACGAATCTGCAGTATTCGATGTTATTATTGGGCTGGTAAATGGATGCATCCACCAGGACTCTTGACGACTGCCAGGAGTGACGGACAACCATCGGAGCTGTAATGAAACATAGAAGATATTTTAAAGACCTGTCACCAATACTACCACTCTTTACCACAACTCACTACGTCTCCTCAGACGTCACTCGCTACATACTTCAAATTCACTCTTCTTACACAACTCACCTACACATACACTCACTACTACTAGTAGTAATACTCACCACAAAGCATTCTGAACGATATGTTAAACATTATTGTAAAAAAACTTCTCATATTTAAAGTCCAAATAAATTGTCACCTACTTATTTGCTTAGATTATATTTTATTGGAGCTAAGTAAGGATTTGAAAATTATGGAGATGGGCGATGATAGCTGCGCCACAGTTTCTAACTTTAGCGGCTGTAGAGGAACAGGGTGTGATGTTCTTCTACCACAAAGGGAGGATCCTCCGACCAGGCTCGGTGGTATTGCCTGGCGGACAGCTGTCCAACGGTAGCGTATTGCAAGTTGTATTTATGTACATTTGCTGTAAACATTTCTTCTTCTTCTTCTTTTTTATTTAATGGCAACTGAGTCTCCTTGCGGTGATTATGGCGGTGACTCCTGACGATGGCGGCGCAGGCGAACACACGCTGTGAACGTGCACTCACCCACACCGCCACCGCCCTGTGAACACTTCGTTATCGCGATTCAGCGCTCTTTGACAGTTGTGACGAGTGTGTCACTTCTTGACGATGTCAATGTCAACCGTCATTTATTATGTGCGGATACCACCACAGCGGCTATTTTTGTATATCTACGTAAAACTATGTAACGTGTTTTTGTTCCCAATAAATATTTTTTTTTTTTTTTAAGATTATTTTATTACTAAGTCCTGGTTTACCGATCAGGATCCACCTCGAAATTATCGACATTGAAGGTACAACACCACTCATGCAAGCTTGTGCAGTTTTTTATGGTTATATACAGGACATACCTTACTAGTCATGACGTGTCCGCTATACCAAAACGTAACTGAAAACGGTTATCATCTCTCTAACGTACCGTATCGGTATTAAAATAGTTACCAACGGTTATCAGGTATTAGTATGAAACTATGAAGTAACTACCGAATCACTGCGTCCCCGCGTCAACGTAGTTTGAAAACCGAACCCACATCATATCTAATAACTAACTAAATAACTGACAACCAAAACCAACTGAATCTACGCAACCATCAAAACTAACTAACTTATCTATCTCTCTCTTACAAGTGATAATATCGCATGCATAAAAGAAAAAGGGCGAGAGCGGCGCAAACCATTCAAGGTTATTGTTATAAGGGCAACTAACTTGGATACAATAATACCAAATAATACCTACCTTAGTTTAAAACGTTTGTAAACGCTGTAGCTAGAATAACTGTAGTAACTGTACCTAAAATACCGATATTTGGCAACGGTTGTCTATACCGGTATTGTATCACCATACCGGTGTAATACCGGTTACCAAAAATATCTAATAACGACCATGACTAATACCTACATCCTTTCACTGCATTGGCTATATACGGTTTTAAATTTTTCATTGAATGTTAAGTACTCAGTCCCAATAAGATACCTATAATGGCAGTAGTATTTCCAGTATAAATAAATATATAATAAAGAAATATTGGCACCACTTACCTGTTACTTCAACGGGGAAAGGCGTGCGTTGCTCTGGTTGGCTCCAGTCCACCAGACCTGCATGACAGCTCCATAGACCACCTTCGTTGGCAGACAGACCTCTAAATCTTATTCCGCAGTCTCCAGCGTCCAAGCCGGCTCCTACGTACTCGAAGTTACCACCGGATGACATGGCTGGAAGAAATTTAATACAAAATGTTAGACTACGTTGAGAGCCCTGTTTTATAAAACATATTAGCGATTTACAAGGTGAATTTCTATTAATATCAAACATATTTTTTAAGAAACGGGCCCCAGTAGATGTATTTGTTTTAAATATTAAAGGATATATCGGCACTTGAGCCCGCGATGTTATATAATTATAACAAGTGGCATATTATAATAGTTAATCTAGTCTAAATAAGCTAAGCATTTAAATTTCATTAACATCCGTTCAGTAGTCGTTGCGTGAATGATTCACACATCTTCACAAATTTATTTAATTTATTAACAATATTAGCAAGATTAAAGTTGCGCAGGATGCAATGAGGAAGAAAACTATGACGCGTCTTAAATTTAGTAAATGACTGGTCAATCATATAATATGATACATACTTGTCATGTGGTCTCATTTTATCAGGTCACGATCAGATGATGGGATCCTAGAGAAGTCGAGGGCAACCCTCAAATTTTAAAGGCTTCTATATTGTTTCGTATATTACCTAAAGCTACAGTCAGCATTTCATGTTGCTGGGCTGATGCTGGAAGGTACAACGCCTCTTCGTTTAGGAGTATGTGGTTAATAATATTAATATAGGCATCTTAAGGCCGTTTTCTGTATTCTTTTAAGTTATACATAGGGTGAGACGTTGAATATTACTGTCTTACTCTTCAGTGCATTTATTGTAATTGAAGACGGTTTATTTTTTGAAAATTATTTTTAATAACGTATTGATAGTTTTACGATCAGGAGCATATAAATAAATATATATATAGTCTACGATATAGTATATATCGTAGACTAGGAATAGTATAATTGCAAGTTAGACATTAAGCGGGTCTGCCTAATACATTGTAAAGTATCGAAACGGCAGTTAACTGTAACAAGGATTCATCGCAAGGCTTTATGCGCTCTTATTGGCTCATAAACTTCATAAACATCAGTTCAGTTAGATCTACCATACCCTTTTAGATAATATAAGCGAGATGTTAAGCTTTAATTACTTACTAGGAAATACATTGAAGACAGTTCCGTTCCGTGCTCTGAAGTAGCAGTACCGTAGCTGTGAGGACGCAGAACAGCTCATGACCGCAGTCTCGCCTTCCATAAAACCAAAGAACTCTCTATCTGCTTTCAGGACTGGCTCTGGAAATATGGAATTCTTGGTTATTAAAAGATTATTTGAGATGCTGATTCCTAAGTAATGACAGTTGACAGTCATTACTACGTAGCCCAATTGAAAGGTGGAAAGTTTAATATGAGTTCTCTAAAGAAGGGGTCTTAGCAAATCAGAAGTGATGCCCTTGTTCGAGCTTCAATAAGCTAGGAAAGGGCTTACCAAGATGCAGCAGGGTTTACCTACCGTTGCTACTTGTTTTCCAACAACCCAGTGCCATAATAAATATAACAATACCTAAAACGTAAGGATTATGACAGTCACTGGTTCATGATTGCGTGAAGCAAATTTTATATTTTTAACACGCTTATATTAGCTTCACCTGTATGTATGTAGGTATGTATGTATGTAACCGACTCCTTTGGACTCGATTTTAACCCACTTTAAACGGACAGATTTCATTAAAATGCACACCTGTCAAAGATCGATGACAATGCAATAATTCGATAAAAAAAATAAAAATATTAAAAAATATTTATTTTTCAAAAAAACGCTCTTAAAATAAACCAAACTAGTGTGGGGCGCTCTGTGCCATGTTTTTCGTCTATCGCGCGCTTTTTTCAGCTTATATTAGGAATTATTTTCCACTTTTTAGTTAGAAGTACTTTAAAAGCGTGTTTTTTAGTTTTTTTACACTTTTTTTAAACTATTATTTATTCCGAGAGCAAGTAAGGCCATTGCGTCGGGCGGCACATTAGTAAGTATGAGTGTATCTGTGATATCGTCGAATCTTTAGAATCTTTATTTTCCTTTAGATATTTTTTTCGTTCTCTGGAGCTATACTACCTTCCAAAGGCCAATATAAAGTTAATAACAGACCAGTAATAAATAAGGGCCTTCACCCTCTACTGAGATCACAACAAAAATTAAAAAAAATAAAACTCAATTAGACAAAGAACAGTATTATTATAATGCAATATTAAATGCGATGCGATTAATTATTTTTTTATTTTGATTGGTTTTTTTTTATATTAATTTTAAATTATTATTTTAATTTGTTATTTTGTTAAATCTTTTTAATTATCAAAAGTATTTTTTTGAAATTTTATTATTGTGATATTTTATTATTATTTATTACTCCATAAAAATGAAATGTTTTTATTGTATTAATTAATTAATTGATAAATTAATATTATTTTTAAAACCATGTGATCCTAATGGTGAAATAAAAGGCTTTTTTATTGTTATTTTTTCTTTTAATAAATAAGGGTGTAATACACCTCTGCAATACCTTTTTGGGTAATAAAAGCGTGATTTTATGTTTTGTTATGTAACTGCCTCGTTGGTCTAGTGGTTAGCGTATGCGCCTTTCACCATGGTCTCAGGTTCGATCCCGGACTGAAAAACTGTTATTTGGGATTTTACCATCAAAAAAATCTCAATAACAGCACGGAGTTGTGCCCGCTGGATGGCGATAGGCTCCTATCGCATGGGACCTAAACATAACAGGTGAAGTCTTCTTCTTCGTCGTGTCGATGGCTGAGCAAATTTTATTTAGACTTGCCATCGTGGTGAAAGGATTAGCCAATTCGCTTTGAACTCGCGAATTGGCCAGGGTGCGCCGGTCGTAGGGAATCGTTGTGTACGTCACTCGGGGAGGCTCCTTTCATGCACCCCAGGTTTCAGCACGTGTGGCGTAGTGGTTTAAGCTCTCCACTGCACTGGTGTTGTGGGTTCGATCCCCACATGGGACAAATCTTTGTGTAATTCGCAAATATTTGTTCTGAGACTGGATGTGCTTGAGTGAGTGAATGTGTTTATTTGGCCTTGTCATTGGGACCATTGGATAGTGTAATTGCTTCTGGCGTTCTATCTAATGTAAAAAATCCAAATTTATCTTTATCTTTATCTTCAGGTCAAGTGTGGGTGTTAAACTCCTCTGCCACACCCTTCTAGGTAATATAGGTGTGATGATGAACTTACTAGTAATCACGTGATTGGCATCATCAGCATTCACTACGAGATGCGGGATGTCGACGTTGGGGAACCCGTAGTAGGTGCCCGTGGAGGTGGCCATCGCACAGCGCCAGATCCCAAGGTCTGCGACTGAGGGGTTGATGACACGAAGGATGCATTCCTGGCTCTGAACATCTGATTCGTAGCTGTTGGAAAAAAATGTGATTGTCTCATTACCCGCCGTTCATTAATATTGAGCCCGCCAATCGTAGCGCTCTCTATCATTTGAGCATAGGTCCAAATAAATAATAAATAAATATTTTACAACTCACACACAACGCCGTCTAGTCCCAAACTAAGCAGAGCTTTTACTATGGGTACTAGAATAACTGATACTAATACATATATACTTTTTTTTATAAATACATACTTATTATACATAGAAACACCCAGACTAAGACAAACCCCCATGTTCATGCACACAAAGATTTGTCTTAAGTGATAGGAAGGATACCGTCCTTCCTCTTTCTGGCGCCGTCAGAAAATCAGCGCTGCAAGGCTTTGCAATATATTGCTGAGATGGTCTCCATTTCTAATTTTTTTTAACCGACTTCAAAAAAAAAAAGAGGTTCTGTATTCGATCCGTATGTATGTATGTATGTATGTAGTATGTATGTCACCTTTTTATGTTCGCGATTTTCTCCGAAACTACTGATCCGATTTGAATGCAGTTTTCGGTATTTTAATCCTTGTGTTTCAAGGAAGGTTTTAGTATATAATTTATCAGAATCTGATGAAGATCTTTGGAGACAGGCAACGGAACTCTTCAAAAACGAATAGCTAATGAACCACGTTTTGTGCAATCGTGTATCTATGTATTGTTTTCACCACTACATAACATAACATCATGCCTGTGTATGCTTTGAAGGGTAAGCAGAGACAGCCTACTTACCTACCCTTAAAGTACCGAAAGCTCTGCTAAGGTTTGGACGGGGCTTACGTTTCAGCACATTTGTTATTATCGTAGTGATAACTTATGATCATGAAGATCTCAGAAAGAATTTTTTGATTATTTTGATTGTTTCTATTGTGTTTCATGCGTAATGATGCCTTAGTATTTCTTCCTAACCCCATCGTTAAATCTAAAAAACTAAGACACTAAAAAGCTGGAAATAAAAAAAATAAATAAAAAAAACAAATAAAAAAAATAAAATAAAAAAAACAAATAAAAAAAAAAAAACTCATTAAAAAAAAGAATATTCTTAACTCGAGCGTATTCTAAATATTATAATTATGTACTAATTTTTTTCAAAGAAAAAGGAACCGCCTTCAAAAACTCAAAAGTAAAAAATAAAATATTCGCTAAACTTTGCTTACCTTTATATTAATTTGTTTAAAACAATAAACCCAAATAATTATGTAATACCAATTAATTATATTTTTTTGAAGTCGGCGCCAAATTACAATACCAATTCAATTAGTAGGTATTTGATTTTGTGATTTTTTCAACAATTATTTCGGTAAATACGGTTTTAATTGGTATTTGATTTTGTGATTTTTTCAACAATTAATTCGGTAAATACGGTTTTAATTGGTATTTGATTTTGTAATTTGGCGCCGACTTCAAAAAAATATAATTAATTGGTATTACATAATTATTTGGGTTTATTGTTTTAAACAAATTAATATAAAGGTAAGCAAAGTTTAGCGAATATTTTATTTTTTACTTTTGAGTTTTTGAAGGCGGTTCCTTTTTCTTTGAAAAAAATTAGTACATAATTATAATATTTAGAATACGCTCGAGTTAAGAATATTCTTTTTTTTAATGAGTTTTTTTTTTTTTTTTTAATTTGTTTTTTTGTTTAGTATTGTATGTTTTATTTTAATTTTCTATTAGTATTATTATTATTTTTTTGTCAGAATATATATGTTTCTTCTTCTATTACAATAGTGTTGAAGACAACCTTGCAGTTTTGCAACTGAGACTAATATTATAATCTGACAGGTGATGGTGGCATAATGTGATAGATAAATATAGAGTTTGTAAGAAACGGCATTATTTTCTAAAGCTCTTTTCACCAAGAACGTAATAATAACCTAACCTTACCTTTTCATACACAAACGTGCCGCCCGCGCTGTCAAGTGTCAAGAAAACTACGAAATACTTAAAACTATCTATCAATTCTCCTCAGGTTTAAATAAATTAAACCACTCACTTGACCGTCGACCCGTTGAACATATACCCATTCTGTCCGACCCCTTGAGCAGCCACTATGATATTGCCTTTAGGATCTCGGAATTTGCAGGCTTGGAGCTTATGCTTAATAGGTATGGAACAGAACAGCATCACCGATGGGGCGTTCTTCGCGACGAATGTGGTAACCACCGGCTTGCCATCTGAAATTTAGAAAGCATCATGGTGGGTTTTCTCATGCACTTTTTAGCCATGTCATCTTTTTCTCGTTTGAGTATATTTCATATACGAAAAATATGTTATTTTTTTTTTTTCAAATGTTAATTAATCTTTGCCTTGACCATTTTTTTGAGAACATTGATATGGCTCTATCAATGTATGTTAATAATAATCTTCTTCTTCTTCGTCGTGTCGATGGCTGAGTCAAATTTTATTTTGACTTGCCATCGTGGTGAAAGGATTAGCCAATTCGCTTTGGAGAACTCGCGAATTGCCCAGGGTGCACCGGACGTAAGGCATAATAATAATAATTTATTTATTAAGACAACATAGGTCCATAATTCTTAATACATCGAAAAAATATAAATAATAATAATCATAATTAAAAACACAAAACAAACATTCACTAACTTCATGCAATTCATTAAATTATATTACAAATACAAACTTGACCTAATTTATTAAAACCCAATTAATTAATTAACACCCAATAAATTTTTGGTTAAGGAAAGCATATCAGTGTAGGTCGTTCTACTAGGAATCCCTCATAATAGGTACTATTTTCGTTTTTAGGTTGTGAATACGTGCAATATTTTGCTACAAATTAATTTATTATTAATCTACTTTATCTTACCTCTTTCAAAGACATTGACGAAGAATGCATATTCCTTGAGGAGTACTGATCCAGGTGCTGCAACAAACAGCTTCCAGGTTCCCTTGTGGTCTATGGTCACTCTGTCCAGGGTTATCTTGCACTGCCCAAAGGCATCAAACCGTATGTTTCCCCTTGGGTCTTCCACTTTGCAGTACACAGCAGCTTCGGGACCCAAAGCCATGTCAATAGCGTCGCCAACAGTCCATAGCAAGTTACCGACAGAGATTTCCAATGGCTCTGCATATTAAAGAAAGCTTTTAGTCACGGCTTATTATTAGACTTTTCTCTTGATTAGACCAAAATATCATACAACTTTTGCACTACGAAACAATGAGAAGAATTTAAAAATTTGGTGTAAAATTTTGAAGATGCTGAACGTTGACTAAAATAATATGTCAATTAACGTAGTCAAGATAAGAACTTTTACCAGAATATTAATGTGTTTATTTAAAAAGCTTTGTTGTCACTAACTACGCAGAATCGACCCCAAGGTATGCTGAAGCTATAATAAGTTCTCAGAGGAGATCATAGATTTACAGATTAATATTTGGTAATATTAATATTTACTCTTTCCTTTCGTAATATGCAATTAAAATGCCCAGTTGAGTGTTATATGACTACCGCCCAAGTAGACTAGGGTAGTTATATTACAAACATTGTTTGCACCATTTGACTCAAAATTATAAATCATTATTTATTTACCTAAAACATTAACATTAACACTGCCTCTATATTTGATTCTGTTTCCATTTTCGATGATCCACCTTCCATTGTGAGTCTGGCTGACGTTTCTAACGATATATCTACAGCTGTTAGGGAATGGAGTATCAGCTTCATAATCAGTGTATTCTACATCCTTTGGTCCGTGGAGAAGTTTGCAAGTATCTGGATTGCGAACAGCATCATCCAAATGCAAATATAAATCTGCACCTTCAGAAATATTAATATCGTTTTGTAGGACAAAGTTTTCTGAAAAAAGTAATCGATGTAAGGCATTATCTTTTGGTTGAAATTAAATAATCATGATAATAAACGTATTATCTCTACGTGACCCGATAGGCGTACGTTTAATCATTTTAATTCTTATTAATTACCTTCAACGCGTACTGTAAAAGGCAATCTTCTTTCGATTGGCACAAATAATCTTGTCGCCCTTGCTATGAGCATCCATTGCCCAATCATGTCCTCATGAGATAAAGTTAACTGGACACCACATTCTACTCCATGCTCCTGTAAAATTTCCACCCCAGGAACGTTGAATCCATCGATAAAGGCGTATTGTCGGCCATCTGGTGTTATCAGATGACAGCTCTGACTTTCAATCATTGATCCAGAACTTATTAGAAATCTGAGTGTTGAGCCCATTTTAGTAATTGCAGTTTGTTCGGTCATATTTAGGATCTCCCTTTCTACAATATCTTCTACAGGGTTTTCGGGATCTGAAAGTGATTTTATATACTGTACAAAAAATGTAGTTATGCGATCCATCTAAGATTGGTTTTTTGAAGGCAGCTACAAGACCGGTCTTTCTAAGAATAGAAATAATTCTTTTGTTTTTGTTTGTTTTTTGTTTCACGGACATGATGTCCTTAATGTGTTAGACGCCACGTCATCTTTGGCAACCGCTGAAAATCAGCGCTGTTGACTGCTATCAGCAATGTTTTGTAGCGCAGCATTTTTGTCGAGTGGTCGCCATTGTTACCGCACTTGTTTAAAAGTTAAATTTAACATAAGTTTAATTTTAAGTTATATGTTTAGTTTAAAAAAAAAAAAATCTTCTTCTAAAATCATTCTAATTTATAGATAGAGTTATCAAATAAAGTAATAATTTTAGCTCCAAAATGTACAGTGGAACTTTAAGCACAGGCGCTCATAAATGGTGCAATAAAACTTAAGAAAGAAATATCACCAAAGTCTTTAAAACTCACCTTCTTTGATAATAGTAACATGTCTAATACGTTCGTCATACAAACCCATATGACTGAACCTGCCAATAATCTGCCATTCACCTAGTACCTCTTCAGAGATAGGACTAAACTCTAATTGACAAGTCGCTAAATTTGATTTTTTGTTCAGGGTAACTCCTGCTGGTAAATTCTTAGTACTTAGTAAGTTCCATGTCTCTCTTGATGGAGCTGTTACAATGCAGTCTTCTACTGTGCCCCGTGATTGTCCAACTTCTAGAGTCAGATCTGTACCTACATGGATTAAATGTTGTGCCTCGGGCAGTAAAGTAGCGTTGTAGGCTTGGTCGTAGGGATTTGCGGTATCTGAAAAAAATACAATTTAATATCGTGTATTAGTAATGTCAACTTTGATTTAAAACCACAAACGGTGTGCTGTCGGATGATGTTATCACTAAGTTCAATCATTTGTCTTCTTCTATAATATAAATATGATAAATATCTCGAGTTATAGTTTTTGCTATGGAACTTTTTTTTTTTATACTACGCTAGCAAACGAACATGTAGTCCACCTGATGGTAAGTGGAGTACAGCCCATGGACATCAACAATCCACAAAAGCAGATTATAGATGCGTCGCTGCAGCTGAGGACTACGGTGTTATGTCTCATGTGCCAGTAATTTCAGAGCCTGATCTCACCACCAAACCGGAACACAGTAATGGCAGCACTACTATTTGGCGGCAGGTTAAAGGTTAGACGGTGGTGCTGCCGCCCTCGAGCTCATTCGCAAAAGCTCTACCACCAGTCAACTTCTCCGAAACTTGGTGATAAGGGTCGACATAACACGCGGGCGAAGCCACGGATGGAAGCTTGTCTAACAATAATTACAATATGAACTTTAAGTAAAAGGATGTTAGAGATGTTTTGCCAAACTTACCGTAAAGGTATACATTGATCGGAAGCTTAACTTCATTTTGTCCAAGAGCTCCATCGAATCTGCCGTAAATAGCCCAGTTACTTTCCTCCGTAAATCTGATCATGTCTACACGGAAATCTTTAATGAGGATGCTACACGTAGAACGATATTCATAGATCCTCTCAATATGTGGGTAGCTAACATCTTCTGTGATGACCAAGTCTTCGCCCAAAGGAGTGATGACGTGGCAAGTAATGATTGGGCCATCTCCAGTGACGCCGGGGTGTATGGCACCACCCAAATGGACAGGGTGTCTAAACGTTTCATGAGTAGTGCTCGCCCAAAGTGCTCCATTGTTCCTATCTAGATAATATATTATTAAATACAAGTTACATTCTATTATTATATTATTATTCGATTCTCTATCGTCTTATTTGGTAGTTAACAAAATATTAATTGGTATTATTTTTATCCTTACGTGGCTTATGGAAAGAAAAATAACTTACTCCATGAAATATTGGCAGGTTGACATCTTGTTTCTCCAGTGTCAACAGATTTAGCACACAGGCGCCAAATTCCTAGAAGATTTTCATTCATAGGACCAATGGTGATTCTACATGAAACATATAAGCTCTTGGCTTGTACTGTTACTCCCTCGATGTTTAAAAGTTCGGCTTTAATCATTTCATCAGCTCCAGGGGGACGTACATAACAGTTTTCTTCAAATAACCTTTTGTCTAGAGATATGTCTATCAAAGCATTTTGCGTGGTTCTATGAACAATTTCCCTGAGTAGTGTCAGGTCCTCAGGTTCATCTTCATTTTCGTGATTTTCTAAAACAGGTCATAATTATGTTTCTTTGTTTCGTCCACTCAATTTTATGAGAATTATACAGGAATGCTGATGATTTTACGCAACAGTAATTTTTAGGTCGTAAGAAAATAACGTGAAAAATAAGAATATTTATCACCGAGGAAAATACTATATTTCGTACCATTTGCGAAAAAAATTACACAATAATAATATGAGATAAGCATTTTATTAAAAATAGAGACAATTAAAAGTATAAGTTAAGATTGGAACATTGGTCCAATTATTGATAGAGAGAGCTATATTGTATGTATTTGAAGAAAACAAAAACGCGTAAAATGCCTAGACTAATATTTTTTTGTCGGAAAAGCAAAGGAATCAAGCTCATACGGCCTCGTCGGTTTTCGTAATTTAATTTCATAACTGCTTAATCAATACGTATTCCTTTTTCAAAAAGATGTATAATGCTTTATATACAAACTCAATGATGTAAACACAGAATGATGTAGTTCAGTATAAATTTCGCTAAGTATTCCAAATTTAAATCACATTCTCCCCCTAGAGGACGAATGAAATTCAGTACAATTTTCTTTCCCTGTTTTTAACAGATTAAAAATGACTATTGTTATTTTCGCTTTATGTGGCAAAGAATGTCACTTTTTTGAGCAAGTGGTACGAAAAAAAAATTATATCCATATTTTCATTTACCTGCAGCTAGAACAAAAAACTCAAACTTTTTAGTGTCCTGTTCCTGTTTGCCTGCATTAGTGAAGTAAAACTCCCAGGTTCCTTTATCATTTTTATCGATATTTTTAACGATTACTTGGCATTGTGAAATATAATTTCCTTCTATGATCTCATACTTGTCAGTGGATGCTGTAAGTTTGCCCGGCATAAAATCGAACGGTTTCTTCGATGGATTTACAAGATGACATGTTTCGACAGTTAGTCCTATATTCGTTATAGTGAGTATGCGAGAATCTCCGACGGTTAAATTAACATTTGTGACTGATGCGTGAACAGCTGTAACAAACAGTTTATTAATAAAACATACGAATTTTAAACGTTTTTGTTTTTTTGGGGCCTAGACAAACCAGGCACTAAGCTTTTCGAGCCTCAGAGGGGCTGTAAGCTGTAAGCTTTGAAAGTTACTCTATTAAATAAATTCTGAGAACGTGTGTTTATTTTTCTATATTTTATCTTTGTTATAGATAATATTATATCCGGTCTGCAGATTATTGTTTCATTGTTTTAACAATCGGCTTATAAAAGATGCTACAATGTACGAAATTATCGGTATCTCAACGATATCTGGATAATTAATTTGAGTTGCGATAGAATCGATTTGTCGGCACGTGGCTTATATGATAATAAATTAATAATAAAACTTTTTTAGGGTTTCGTAACAATTAAGGAATAAAAGAAACCCTTAAAAACAGATATTTTAAAAAGGGTACGAGGGCACACGAAACTAAGTCACTCATTATGGCTTAAGCTTGTAGTTGGAAGCAAGCGGCTACGTCAACGCCCGACGTATGTTTACATATTTTAATACAAAAAAAATGCGCTTGCTTCCAACTGCAAGCTTTAGTCGAAGTCGAAAGACGAAAGAGCAATACATGTTTGTACTCTAAAGAATGCCACCAAAGCGTCTTCATCGTCAGCCCCTATGGTGCCGATCCATTAAAATATTTTATTGAAAAAGCTAAAAGCGGCACCAAAGCGTCTTCACCACACAGGAGCCAGCTGGCGCTGAAGGGACTGAGTTTTAGAAATATGTGCTTTAAAAACTAAGGACTAACACGGAGGCGCCTGTGGCGATCAGGTCGCAGAGGACACCAAGGAGCCTTTACCGTGCCTGGACAGCTCGCTCCGTTTACCCTATGGCCATGGGTAGCTGACTACAAGACGCGTAACTTAGGCTATTTTTATTGACGTATCTAGCTCACGGGTAAAACCGTGAAAGGAAATTTATTTGGTTAATCACTATGATCACTATGATTAATAGGTATATAATAATAACTATTAAGGACTATTTTTACGCTTTACTCAACGAAAGCCTACCTATATTAAAATTATCTTGCCAGTTCCATCCATTCCACATTTAGTTTCCGTTTTGTTTGTCAAAAACATTCGCATCAATTCTGAATGTGACGACGTTTTCCGTCGTTCTCTTAATCTTTATTTTTTACTTTGTGCAGGAATGGTTGTTTAGGTTCGTGAATTTGATAAGTAGTCAGATGAGGGATAGCATCACGTCTACATCACCCAGAATTGTGTGGCAGAGCGTATAGAACACCCAGATTTCACCTGATAAGTTTGTAAGAATTTTCTGAAAATACAAAAAGAAAAATTTTGACGACCTGGGAATCGAACCCGAGATCTCGTGGTGAGAAGCCGCATTAGAACGAGCCAATTTTTCTTAATTTCATTTATGTTTAGTCAGACAATATTTTTAAATATTGCAAATAGGTTATTGTCTGAAATAGCAGATCAAACTACAAAAAAAATAAAAACATTTCAAAAGTATTTCTTATCTGCACAAATCCATAGATATCAGGCAGATAAGTTGCAATCAACGTTTTATACGAACTAATACCTAAGGTGGCACCCACAAATTATCGCACACGCATTTTATTCTCTTTGTTATTAAGATTTATCAATAAGGCACAGATTTAAAACAAAAATTGAAACTGCAATGCACATTAGTGAAATCTCTTAAATTACAGTAATTTTACAAAACAAAGAATCAGACAAACCAAAATAAAAATCAATGAAATGGCTGGTCAGTCGATCGGTTAATTAATACACAGCTCAGGCACAGGCCTCACACATATTATTTACTTGCTTTTCGCAGCTTCGTGTCCAGACACGTCTTTCCACGATTTGTCAGCAGCGATTACTGTCCTACTTCGGCCACATGGGACAATAAGGAAGGGTGATGAGAGCCTTGAAAAGCTCATCGTGGTGGGGAATACGGAGGGCAAAAGAGCCCGGGGACGATCCCCAACTAGATGGAGCGACCAAGTGCGAGGCCCATCAACAACTAAGTTTAGCTCGGTCGTCAGAACCGCGACGAACAGACGCCGGTGGAGGCAGATTATTAAAACCAGATGCAGGCCAACCATATCCAATGATGACCACGATCCTCAGCCATGAGGGACCGACCCCAGTGAGAGAGAGACCCGCGAAAACGTCCGTGTGGATTTCGTTATATTAAATAGTAGCTGCTTCCGCGCTTTTACTCACGTTAAACGTTACTGCCCCGCTTCTATAGAGTTCAGCGTAATGTTAAATATCAAAAAACTTTAATGGATAGTTAAACTTTTAAAAACAAAAAGAATTATTAAAATCCGATCATTAGTTTTTGAGATTAGCGCTAACAAACAAACAAACTAACTTTTGCTTGCGGTTTTGTCTACATGGTATGTATATGAATAAAAAGTAGCCTATGTTACGCGCCTTGTAGTCAGGTACCTGTATATAAAATTTTATTAAAAACGGTCCAGCATTTAGAAGTTTAGCCGAAACAAACAGACATACAAAAATTTTGAAACTATATTTTAGGCACAGGTATCGTGCAAATAACTATATCGACTGAAAAAAACATAGTTATTTTGACATTAAAACAGATACTTCAATTTTATTTATTTGTATTGATGATCAAGAGTACACTGTATTGCCATCCTTCTCGCACATGTGATTTTTTCAAATCGTACCAAATAAATCATGAGAGAACACATACTATAACAATTAAGATTATATATTTCCGATTATTTGAGGCCTGCCTTACGCGCATGGATTCCCTTCAAACTTGAATATACATGTAGAAACGAGTCGTGTTTACAGCTGATACTATCGTCTCTATGATTCATCTCATCATTCAATTTGTACCTACCTAATATAAGACTGTTTGCAGATAACTTGCTTACTTTACGCACCGCATCATTATACAGATACACTTTTCACAAAACATTACAAACGATTATCACAACGTAAAAAAACAGTGGTAATACCTGCTAATAGGAATGCCAAGGCCAATCCCACACACAACCGCATTTTGGACCGAGTATTCACCAAATATGTGTAAAAATTTGTAGTCCATTCAGTGTTGCCATATAAAGTTTTGGCAAAATGGTAGATGATGATGCAAAAGTTAATATAAGTTGGTAGATCCCAAATCAAATTTGGTTGATCTGCCACCCCTATTAGTACATTATAATATAATGTAATAATATATTATTATATAAAAATACACTATATAAAATCAAAGATTTTGGCGCGTTTGAATTATGCCGCAAATAAAATGTCATGGGTCGGTATAAGAGATCGACAATAATGCGCGCGTGTAGCACCCCTGAACACATCGAACATGTCAAAATAAATTGAAAATTCCAAATTTTATATAAAATTTGCCAAAAAAATATTTGCTTACAATAGCAATTCTTTTTATTTGATTCAATTGTTTTCTTTTTTAACACGCTTATATTAGCTTCACCTGTATGTTTGTTTGTTTGTTTGTTTGTTTGTATGTAACCGACTCCTTTGGACTCGATTTTGACCCACTTTAAACGGACAGATTTAATTCAAACTTTCTACACTTGTAAAGAATCAGCGACAATATAATAATTTCATAAATTTATCTCATTATCCTGATTAGGATCGCCAGGATTAAAAAAAAACTAAAAAACACGCTTTTAAATAACATCAAACTAAAAAGTGAAAAATAAATATAGTTTAAAAAAACTAAAAAAACACGCTTTTAAAGCACATCAAACTAAAAAGTGAAAAATAATTCTTATTATAACCTGAAAATAATAATAAACGAAAAATACTAGTACTATTGTGAAAAAAAGCGTGGGTCGCTCGATAGACGAAAAATATGGCACAGAGCGCCCCACGCTTTTTTTCACAATAGTACTAGTATTTTTCGTTTATTATTATTTTCAGGTTATAATAAGAATTATTTTTCACTTTTTAGTTTGATGTGCTTTAAAAGCGAGTTTTTTTAGTTTTTTTAAACTATATTTATTTGTATTGTAAGATATTACAAATATCTTATTTTATTACAATCTAGCCCATAAAGGCTAATGAGTAATTATATTTTAACCTAAATTATTATTTATGTAAACATAAATCTAAGAGGCGTCCAATAACACTTTACTTAGTTTTTTATTAAGGCGAAGACACTTTGTTCATGTTGTCTTTTGAACTATCACTGTTTTTGTTTGTAACTAACTCATATGGTTTTGTCCGTTTAGGTCTTTTCACTATGTCCGTATTGTTGAGGAGCTAGATGGTCTCGACGTTAACGTGATGATGAAGCCTATATTCGTGGGCTTCTGCCAATTTTTGCATAACTTCATCTACGACGTCAATGTTGAGGTCCCCGTGGAGGTCGCAATTTCTTACATACCAGGGCGCGTTCACGGTATTCCTGAGTACTTTACTTCTTGAATCTTTGTATAATTTGCCGATTACTTTGAGCGGCACAGCTCCACAGCTGGATGCCATAAGTCCATACAGGCATCAAAACTTGTTTGTATAGTAGGACTTTGTTAAGTAAGTTAAATACTTTGAAAAGTTGATAGATTTAAGGCTGAAATTGGTAGGTTGGTGGATCGGAAGCAAAGATGGTAGATCTACCAATAAGTTGGTAGATGTGGCAACGCTGATTCCATTGATACGATATATTAAAGAAATAGGGATGGGAGTAATATGTTATGTTGGTATGGCTATCAATACTTCAGTCCGTTCCCAAATTAGAGAGATAAGTTTGATAATATTATTATTATGCATCGAAACATAAAATTGTATGTAGCGCCGCATAAAGCGCTATTGTGTTGTATATGTACGTGCATATAATTTTATGCGTACTCCGTTCAATGGGAGATATTTTTATACCGGCAATGTGTAGATATATATCTACACATTGCCGGTATAAAAATATCTCACACAGCTAGTTGATTTATAATGCTAAAAATCTCTTTTAAATCGTCTAAAAATCGATTATAAGATCTGATTAAGAAAACAACACTAAACAAATAGAGCTGGTATCATGATTTGTGAATTTGACATTTGGATGTGTCAATGTTGTCTCTCTGCCTTTGGAAAGGCAGTGTAGACTGACTCACACAGCTACTCCTGTGTGTTCAAGATAAATTTTGGAACTATTAACTTATGTAACAGCTGTGTGCGTGAGTCAATCGAAGGAACGCTTTTCAAATGGTGCGATAAAAATTAAACGAAATAAAAAAAGCGGTGGTACTGAACACTGTCACTGAACACTGTCAGTGTTCAGTGCTATCGCTATTTTGCAAAAAAAATGAGATTTCAGAACAAATTAAAACAATGAGATCATTATAATTCGTTCTGAAGACGTTATTTTTATTTCGTCAAATATTTTTTTATTATATTTTTATCAAAAAACAGTGATCAATAAAATGTAGCTTGTTTACATCCAACCCGTACCCCGTATAACGTCACGCTACGACTAATTGTAATGGAGCAGTAGTGAAATATATTTAAAAAATGTGTGACAAGATCGGTGCGAGTAAAACCGTGAAAAGTACAACGAATTGATTGAAATATGAAGAATTGGGGACATATCGCGAGCAATATTATAGCCAGTTGATTATAACGTTATTAGACAACTCAATTCATATACACTCATAAATACACGTAAAATACACATACACATAACTGGCAGTACTTTTACGCATAGCATGTCAGCAGAGACTGATAGCTGATACTTTCGTACATAGTATTCATTAGTACAGTCACAGGTATTCGGTACTCGTTACTGGGCGAGCTCCATCACTAAAGATTTGTAGGTTTTTGAGATACTGTCTATATCACTCCTGCGCGGCTGTGTAACCGATAACGATTAGTATGTAGATATGTATATCCTCTGCATTCAGTATATTATATTGGTAAATATATTATATTACTCATTCGATAATATATCTAATCTGATTTAATCTTTTAGTGTGATATTTCGCAAAGATTTCGTATGTTACAAATTATAATACCTAATGTATTGGTAGGATTAGTGATTTTAAAATATTTGTATGTTGTTAAAGTGATTCCTTAGATTTAATCTAGGTGTACCTTAATAAAGATAAATTAATTAATTTAGTTCATTTCATTTCATTTTTATTGATTGCAAATATGGGTAAGGTATTGGTGGTATAATAACATTAATATCAAAGTTAAACTCCACATTTTGCTCTTAAGCATGCAATATTAACACACATTATTAAAAAATTATAACAAAAAAATATATATATCGGGTGGTTAAATTTCAAGGGCCGATGTTGAATGTGAACCACACCTAAACGTCAAGTTTTTTTCTGCATTTCTTTTGACATTTCTCTACTTCAGACTAACTCAATTTGAACCATGGAAAGATACACAATCGAGCAACGCGTTAAAGTTATTCAGGCCTATTATGAAAATGGGCGTTCAAATCAAAATGCATATCGTGCACTTCGTGATTTTTTCGGTCAATTTAATCGTCCAAATGTGCGTACAATCGGAAAAATCGTGCAAAAATTTGAGCAAACCGGGTCTGTAGGAGATGTGAAAACACCGGTGCATGCTCGTACAGCTCGTACTGCAGAAAATATTGCTGCTGTTCGCGATAGTCTGGCTGAAGAGCCGTCCACCTCAACTCGTCGTCGTGCCCAACAATTGCACGTCACTCCACCTTTTTGTGGCCTGAATTGGAAGATATGGATGTGGACGATATGTGGTTTCAACAGGACGGTGCCACTGGCCACACAGCTAACGAAACAATGGCTCTTTTGCTCGAAAAATTTGATGGCCGAATAATCTCACGTCGCGGCGATGTCAACTGGCCGCCAAGATCATGTGATTTGACACCGTTGGACTTCTTTCTTTGGGGTTATTTGAAAGAAAAGGTGTACGCCAATAAGCCAACAATAATTCAAGAGCTAAAGGATGAGATAATTCGGCACATTAACGACATTGAACCTCAATCATGCCTCAGCATCATCGAAAATTTAGACCATCGGATGGACGTGTGCCGCCGAAGCCGTGGCGGCCATTTGGCCGATATTTTGTTCCATACATAATTGAGTCATACCAATATATCATAATAAAAAGAAATGTCAATAATTTCGTGTTTTATTCAAAATCAACATCGGCCCTTGAAATTTAACCACCCTACTAGAAAAAATTACTATTTAACAACCAAGATTTATAAAATTTAAAAATTTAAGAGAAATATAAAAAACAGATCACATGCAGACATAATAATAATTATATTTTAATATTAAATTTATAGAAATGTCAAAATTTTATCAAAATCATTAAACAATGTCAAATTATTTAATTACCTACAGTTTGTCACTTAAATATTCATTGACACTATAATAAGCCTTTTCCAACAGTAACTTTTTAAGTGCAAGCCGAAACCTATGGTAACTTTCTAGTTCCAACATATCCTTTTGGAAGGTGTTGTTGAATGTATGTACCCTGTATTATATACAGGGTGATTTTGAATTAGAGCACAACCTTGGAATGATAGAATAGCTCATTTCCAACAACTTTGTGTCTAACGGCATACGAATCCATAGCTGAATTGGCAAAGCACTTGGGGCGTATACCCAGAGGGTGCAGGTTAGAGTCCTGCTGGATTCTTAATTTTCAACTTTAATATTATATAAAATACAAAAAGGCATAGCAGAGCTAAAATTTGCTTTAAAATATTACAACTTTGTGTAGGACACACATAGGCGGAAGTATACAGTTCTGGAAATATTTAAGTTTTTGTATTTTTTTTAATCATGCCTTTATGGTAACATAAAATCTAAAATCCAAAAAAATCTTTAACTATTCATTTTTTTTTCTTTATAATGTAATTAACACATTTAAATCAACATCATTAAGTGTACATTGTTGACTTTAATTTAGGCACACTGCCCAAAACTCTAACAACATAGTAATTTTTTACAAGCTCCACTCACAGAACACGTTTTATCAAACAACTATTCACTATGACACTTGTTAAGTAAATTAAAAAACAAACTTTATAAGCTTTCAAATGAGGTAGAAAACTATGATGTAACTAGTGAAATGACAAAGCTATTGATACAGCAAGTTTTCCAACGTACAGCATTGGAAAACTTATTAAAAACCTTCTCTTCTCTTCTTCAGGAATGAAGAGGAGGCCATAGCCCGATACGCTGGTCTGACCAAGTCCGCACTACCCTTGACACCACGGTCCACACCGCACACACAGCCCAAGACAGGTACAGGTGTCGGACCATCAGACGGGAAATGATGATTCAGTAAAGAGGTCACGTCCCTCAGTATTGAGGAAATCAAAGCAAGGAGGTGTATTAAAAACCTTGTAAAACTGGAACAACATCTGGCAATGAAGTTTATAAAAGAAATATTAACATAATATTATATTAATATATTAATATAATACTTGTGTCAGCGCCTACCGCTAAATAGTAAATTAATATTACTTGTTAGCGTTTTGTTATATAACTAATTAAGGAGTAACCTGGGCTCGTTGGCATGGCGATAGTGAATGCGACTTGGGGATAGAACCCGGGACTTTATGGTCATAAAGTATTATTTGGGTTTATCGATAAGCAATTCTTAGTAGGTAGATGTTGATAGGCTCATCTCTTATCACATGGCATCTATACTCTAAACATAACAGCTGTAGTGTGAGTATTCTATCACACACAAACACACACACATGCATACTCATACACAACGCATATGTTTTGCTATAAGTTTTAAATGATAACTTTATGATTTTTGTGTCTAGTTTATAAATATATTGTTACTTTAGTTTAAATTCTTAAGTCCAATTTCTGTGTAGACGCTATTAATAACCACGATACAGGCTTTGCCTAGTGTGGTTATTACTGTTATATCTTTTTATGTATTTGTGGACTGTAATCATTGATCTAACAATTACTGTAATAAAGATTATTTTTATTCTTATTCTACATCTCGATCACAACTTTATGGGTAATAATAAGTGTGATATGTAATATTTTCTTAAAATACTGGCTCGTCGGTCTAGTGTTTAGAGATGCGGCCTCTCATCGCAAAGTATTGGATTCGATACCCATGTCGAAAAGTAAAGTAGAAGTGTTTTTTTTTTTCGTTTTTTAAATGTTTGACCGTATATGAAAAGAGAGTATGTGTTATTTGCAAGTAATTCTTGATTTATTTATACACACCGCAATTAATTAAAAATTCGAGTACACTTTTTGGGACAAAACACCAGTATTTTTTTTTTAAATTTCGATTTATAATCTAAATATTATAACAATTATATTCTGAAAAATCTAAAAATAAAATACTGGTGAAGTGAAAAGTGAGTTAGGGGTGCTAAAACTATAGCTAATAATTTTTAGCGAATTTCATTTGGTAAACGATGTACCAAACATTTTATATTATTATTTATTTGTATTTAGCTGAGTATCCATGATGAGATAGTGGTAGAACTTTTGTAAACGAAGTCAAGCGCCATAAGCACCACTGTCTCTCCTTTATCTTGCCATCAAATAGTAATGCAAGAAACCAACCACACCGGAACACAATAGTGTTTCGGTTTGTTGTTGAGATAAGGCCCAGAAATTACTAGCACACTGTCGCGAAGACCTCAGTCACCTCTTTTATGGATAGTTCATCTCCACTGGTTGCCGTTGTTACCATTTACCATCAGGTTACTTAGACCAATAAAGAGGGTAAACCGTGGATAATATATAATATAACGAATTATACACGGAAGAAGTACTGGATTAAAGGCCGCGAACTTTGCAAAGTTTGCAATAAACCTTTTTTTAACACGCTTATATTAGCTTCACCTGTATGTTTCCAGAATAGTACTTTATTTTAAACCAAAATACATTTCTGTTAATTACAAAAATAAATTAATTAAACCTATAATAAAAATAACTAAAACTAAAACTATATACACTAATCAAGCAAACCGCTACCAGTGGGCATCGTTCCCGAAATGCTGGCAGCATTGCCACGCTGTATGGCAATGCTTATTCGTTGACCGAAAAAAATGCCAGCACTTCGGGAACGGGTTGACTCAACTAAACGTTTAGCGACGTCTTTATAAAGAGCGTGAGCCCCTGGACCCCACGGCCCGAGCGTCTCTACCCCAAAAGGCACAAACATATAGCCACTATCTAAAAGGCTATATTTGCGCCTCTTGAGGTTTTCGGCTGACTCTGCCGCCGCACCAGCCCTATCCCGAGTCCCTGGAAGATGCGACGGTGCCAAAGTGTCGACGCAAGTTGCGTCCCACACCAAGGGCCGCCCCAACCTCCAGGGAACAAGAGTCATTCCGTCGGGTCTCTTACCATCGTTACGACTCAGGCCATTCGGTTCAAGAACAGCCGCGCAATTGACGGTAGTCAAAGCCCGACGGACGATATCATTAAGGCTGAAGTGGCGAGAGAATCTGCCCGCACTCTTCACGCAGCTTAGACCGTGGTGACCAAGTGGGCTCACAGCGGCACCACACTGGCAGCGATGGGGAGCACAGCACGGTGCGCCAAGGCGAAGGGACACTGCAATCCTAAAAGAGGAATTGTCCATCAAGGTGCCAGTGTTAGGCGATGGGAGGGCATGTAGCCACAAACCTGATTCCCACTGTGCAGAGGCTATAAGGCGGGCACGATCTGCGGAGCTTGAGCACGTATCAAGGAGTTTCTTCCGTACTAGCTCGCAGAGCGGCCCGTCCCACAGACGCTGCGAAGAGGGGTTGCTGGGTAAATCAGAGTTTGGGCAAGCATAATATCAACCTGTATGTATGTATGTAACCGACTCCTTTGGACTCGATTTTGACCCACTTTAAACGGACAGATTTCATTAAAATTTGCACACCTGTCAAAGATCGATGACAATGCAATAATTCGATTAAAAAAAAAAGAAAAAAAAAACGCTCTTATAAATAAACCAAACTAAAAAGTAGAAAATAAATAATAGTGTAAAAACACGCTTTTAAAGTACTTCTAAATAAAAAGTGAAAAAGAATTCCTTCGAGCTGAAAAAAGCGTTGGGCGCTCTGTGCCATATTTTTCGTCTATCGAGCAACCTACGCTTTTTCCAGCTTATATTAGGAATTATTTTTCACTTTTTACCCGACTGCGTCAGAAGGAGGGTTATGTTTTCTTTAGTTGGAAGTACTTTAAAAGCGTGTTTTTTAGTTTATTAAACTATTATTTATTTATGTATACACTCACCTATATTTACTTTGTATACAAATACACGTGTTTTCCCACAGAGTGAATGGTTTGGTTCGTTGGTCAATTGAAGCCCACTGGTCTAATTATTGCTTCAGATAAATTTTACATTGCGGGCTTAGACCTCCCAAGAAATCCATCGATGTTTGTGTACGGTGACCATGAGTATTCGACTTGATATGTAATTTCTTGGTTGACAAAATAGCATAGGCAAAGATAGTTATTTGCCTGACGTCTTTGAATAAAAGGTAGGAAAGTAAAATCAATATAATGCACTCTTTGATTTAATATAAAATATAGAAATCAAAACAAATAATAGATATGCCGACATGTATATGAACGTCTGTAAGTACATAGTTAATTACTTAATATTTGCTACGAGCTTATCTTACTCAATTTAATATACACAATTAATACAAATTAATATGATTTATTGATAGAATCTAGAATGTAGGTTTTTAAAAGTCACAGTCAAATTGTTTACTAGCCACAAATGACAATAGTTATTTGTCTTTCTTCCTACAAGAGAGTAAAGTTCCTATTTTTTCGAGTGCTAATTTGAGTTCTAATTATACGTAAACAAAAAAGAAAAAAAAGGCGAGCCACGAGCAAAACTCAACTTTGCTTCGAGCGAGAGTAAAACTAGGAACATGGTAGTGCAAGCAATTTTATTTAGCGACAGGTTGGTAGCACTACCGTTTCACGTATAGCTTGTTCATAAAAGCCCTAAGCAAGATTTTTTTTTTAGATTGAATGCCAGAAGCAATAACACTATTTAATGGTCCCAATGACAAGGCCAAATAGAAACAAATTGAAAATATACAAATTCACTCCCTCAAGCACACCCAGTCTCAGAACAAATCTTTGCAAATCATACAAAGATTTGTCCCATGTGGGGTCGATCCCATAACACCAGTGTAGTGGAGAGCGGCGAGGCGACCGCTTAAACCACTACACCACACGTGCAGAGACGATAGTGTCCAGTAACCGATCTGAGTCTTGGTCACCATATTTTTCCACACGGGTGAGCGTGTCGCGCTTGCGTGATCGCTCGCCGCTCACGTGGAAAACTATTTAGTGCATGGTCTACATGTGCGGCGACACCCCTTGTTTTCTAGTACGCTCCTCGTTACAGCTGGCGACAGGACTTTCTTAAGTCATATCTGTTTTTTTATTCAAAGCATGTGGTTGTTAATACCCACATTTCAGCTATGTTTAATTAGGTCTTATGTGATAGTAGGTGAGCCTTCCGCCATCGCACAGTGCAAGACTTCGTACTGTTGTTAAGAATGTCCTTCCTATAAAATTCTAAAAAATATTTTGCTCAACCGCTTATCTTGAGGTAAAGATTATTATTTTTTGATAAAAACAATAATTACTAATGTAATGAATGACTCTAATGAGCCATATTATTCCTGATTTGATATAAATATTCATCTGATTTGATAAAATCAATAACATTATATCTGTAAGCTATGCGATATTTTTTTCGATATCAAAGAATCATCAAAAGCAGAGTATTCGCGTAAGAAAAATCCAAAAATACACAGTCAAATTGTATAGCTTTTTCTATTTAGTCGAAAGGTATAGATAAAATCAGAAATCTTGACGGTTTTGTTGATAGCCACAAATGAAATGTTACGGGTCGGGCCACACTCGAGTAAAGACTAAGTTGGTCAAGCAGCCATCTGCCAGCCATCATCACACAAGCAATGCTTAGTTTAGGTGTCAGTTACTTTTGAAATATATCAAAAATATGTATAAATTATATTAACGTATAAAATGTGACAATTTTTCAAAATAAAATAATTTGCAGCTGACTTAACTCAAGATACCTGATTTTACTTATACCAGCTACACTACACGCTGCCATCTTACATGGAAAAACAGTTTCTGCAAATTTCAAATGTTTGGACCTCAATATAAACATTTCAATTTGCACTTGACAAGCAATATTGTGGCTTTTAGCCGGCAAAACAACCTGTTTGCACAAATTGTAAGACAAAGCAAGCCGGCAAGTAGCCGGCAAATATCCCTCCTGCTATAATATCATTCACATTTTCTTGATAAATTTTTATCAAAACTCAAGGTCTCAAGGGTGTCTGACTGAACCCTTCATTCTATAAAACCACAACCATGACGACTTGTTAATGAAAATTATTACCATGTTAAAAACAGATGCCCCAAAACATAAAGAGAACGTAATAAAGACATAACTTTTTGATTTATCGGCATTTCTTTGACCGTTTCTGCTAATTTGAGATGCAGGACGTTGTAAACGACGTCCGTGTGTGATATAATTTTATGTTATTTTAAAGCTTATTGCATCACACCTTTTTCTTTCAGATGATTAAAAAAAAATCTGGAAGGTTTCTTGTTTATGTATCGTAAAACTGTTTTCTCCGTTTGGTATATACGCAGAGTCAAAAATAGATTAATATTTTTTTCTTCATTGGAAATTTCTAGAATATTGGCAGCAGATTTGTTGTGAACTAGTTAGAACTTAGCATTACGCAGCATTGTTTACAACTATTTTGGACAAACTTTATTTATTTATTTGTTAATAGGATCTCTAACAAGAAATTCACTAGACATTAATAATCATTTACATTCACAATGATAAAGCAAAGTGTTTCCTCAATTATTGCACAATTTCTACATTAACAAGGACAGGAATTAAAATTTGAAATATATATATAATAAAATACATGAAAAAATAGACAAACTTAAAACTTACATAACATGTCACAACTCACATTATATTATAATTAGGAGAAGAAATAGAAATTCAAATGAAAATTAATAATTGAAATAAATAATTAATTGAAATAGTCATAAACAGATTGCATTTCATTATATAATAATAAATAATTTATATATGTTATATATATATTTATATATGTGGAAGTTGAAATATCTTAGTCCGATTAAATTCCTTTGCGAAGTTCATGTGCTGCTTTCATTACCATCAGGTAGATTTCAAGCTAGTAAAATACATCGTTCGCGTTTTATATTCATTAATCTAATTGGCTCATACGTTTTGTTTATGATGCTATAAAAGGAAGGCATCTTCAATAATGTTGTTAATTGTAGAGGACACGCAAACTGTTCGTCTTAAGTCGTCTGATCCAATAAACTTGTAGGTAAGACTAAGAAAATTTCAAGAAGTTTTAGCTCTTAGATAAAACGACCAAAAATTGTACATGGTAAAAAATATGTTAGTAATTGTAATTGAATTTCAGCACCGTGAAGATCATTTCGTTCCGTCTAGTTTTGTTATCGATAAAAAAAAAAAAAACTGATTTGCGATCAAAATACTTTTTTTTTTTAGATGTGTGAAACAAACACATATTGTGTTATGAGTACTTATGAGTGTTAGGCCAGTCATAAGCCAAAACCCGTAATTAGTAACTCGCTCAAATGTTGAGGTTTCGTTAAAGGAGGTAGAATAACTTACCGTGTGATCTTGCAGCGTTCTGGGGTGTTCGGAAAGGGTTGAAAAGGAGTGAAACTGTTTTTTGTTAATAACATTGTCGAAAAAATTAGTAACACGCTGTAATTTAGAACTGTAAAAGTGACAACTATAACTCAGGAGAGAAACAACCACAATCTACCTATAGAAGATTGCAGAATTGCATCGCAAATGCGTGGTCCATTCCTTTTCTGGACTACAATAGTATGCCTCTGTAATTTCAGAACCTAATCTCATACACTACTTTTGACGGCACGTGTTGGGGAAAAATAAGTGACCTTTTTGAAACTCGTTTCAAAAACCGCTACCACCATCAACAATAAGTCTACTTCGTCTATAACGTTATCTAGGCAAGCTAACCAAGGTATTAAAATAGTTACTTTTAACGGCATCTGATTTATTAAATAACGTGGCAATACAAACAAGTCGTCCGTTCTTGCCACAATGTCCTTTCGCCTTTTCTCTCAAGTCAAAGAAATGTGTATACGGCCATGGCATACACAATGTGCATGTGGAGCGAAACCAAAGTAGTAGAACTTGATTTTAACTTAGAGAAAAATAAACCTTATATCATCTATAGATGCAAGTATAAAGAACAGAAAAGAGTGTATGTTTGAACGCGCTAATCTCTGAAATAGCTGGTCAAATTTGCATAATTCTAGCTACATTCGATAGGCTATTTTTTGGGAAAGGACATAAGTTACTTATTGTCAAGCTACAATCCTAAGGGTCAGAGCAATGAGGATTGATGCAGGTAAAACCGTTGGGAGCAGCTGGTATAGGATAGAATACAAATTTCTTTAATAGTTCGTCTGGTGGTTACAACGTTTTGGTGTCTGGAATGAGTCGACCGGCGCACCGCACTTAACGTCATCAGTCACTCGCTGCGCTTCGTGGGGGAAGCGCGCATCTTTGCCGCTTTAAAACTTATTATCAACATAAACATTAATAGTTTAATCTATTATTTGTTCATCGACCGTGTAAACTGTTCGAGAAGTTGTGTTATCAAACCGTGAATCAAAAACTTTAGTGTCTGTGACTATATTTACCACAAGGATTTCGGTTTTATACGTAAGTATATTGATTTTTGTCCTGCTACGTGACAGGATATTTATACCATCGGCATTATATTCTTCATCGACATCCTGTTCATTTTCTTACTCCGCCGTTTAATACATAAGTGTCATTTAGTTTTCTGATTATATTTTTATAGTTAGACGAGAAAGCACGTTGTGGCCGCGATTCCGTTACTTATGTGTTCTTTTGAACTTGTCTGACTGCTATACCCAGTCAGCCATTTCTTGTACGAGTGAGAGTATCTAATTTCTATTTTTTATGAATATTCATTTATTTGTATTCATTTTCTTCGATTGTCGTTTTGTGTCCGATATTGGAATGATCGTTCGTGTTTATGGTAACGAGATCATCCGTACTGTGACTAACGTGCGGTCACAGCGGTCTATTTACTTATAAGTAGGTGACTACGACGCATATCAATTACTGAACATAATGCCTAATATGGGATCAAATGAGCTCCTTAATATTCCTTCTAAGGACCAGTTTTAGAATATTGAAGACATAACACTAATTTTACCCGTCAGTTAATGCCATACAAATTTGTAATTTTAGACTTATCTGGTAAGATAAGTTTGAAATAGGCTTATCAGAGTCAGGGACTCATCAGGCCTTAAATATAGATCCTAAATGAGCAGTTAAAATGACACGCTGAAAACAATAGCTCACTTGAATATGCTTCAAAATACGGTATAGTAAAACAAAGGTCAAGAAGAATCGAATTCTATATAATACACCAAACGAGAACTTTAAACCCAAATTCACACAGAACCCCAAGAAGGCCTCAGACGAATTCAGCTCCTTTAATGTCCATAATGTATTCAGCTCATGAATAGAAGAAGCTACACTGAACGAGCAACGGGACACAAACAAAATTAACACTAACAAAATAGAAGGCGGAAACGGTACAATATGCTAAGTAGACAAGTGCGAAATATTACAATACTTAGAACAAGCTTAAAAACATTTATTTATCAATAGAAGATGAATCAGCAACTTTAGAAACACAAATCTGAGAGAAGTCCTTCCCAAGAATAAAGAAATCTTAAAAAAGGTTAATGTCTATGTGTAAATATGATATATTAGATGTGGCAAATGTGGCAATTTGTCATTCTGTTGCCTCTTCATTGGCTTTCGTAATTGGATTATTCAACAAAGATTTTTGTAAACTTTTATACAATTAGCAAATGACCTGAAGACTGTTAGTTCAAGGAAAATACAGATATAAAGGCTTCTTGTGATTACGGTTGCTTATTGTGTGTTCAAGATCTCGAATAATTAAAGTATGTCATTGGTCCAAAAAAACTTCGTCGCCTATCTTTAAGAAAAAAATACCAAAGACAAGGAAATTTAGTGTTATAAAAAAAAACAACACTAAATACTCGTAGATGAAATGATTCAATCGACGGTTGATTTAGTAATCGTGATTATTCTTTGCCTCTAATTAACCTTGCTTTGTTTATTGAGCCATTATTAATATTCGTAGGGCTATTAACAACAGAACAGGTTAGTAGTGATCACATTAAAATTTGATTTTGGCCATGATCATGTAGGACACAACATACACACACACATAAAACGCCCATAAAATACACCTATAAAATTAAAAAGTATTTCCTTCCAGGGAATTATATCAATACAAAGATTTCTATTTCCTTTTGATATTGTAGATGTAGAACCAGTTATTGTTGTTATTATACTATCGTCTTCTTTAGCTGACACAGATACATACATTACAGATAAGAAGCAAGATGGAGGTATAATTCAAACCTAACAATGATTTCGTGAATTACTTTTTTCTAAGTTCATTGTTCAAGTTGAGTCGAGACAAGCAATGAGTCATTTTCCTCGTATTATAAACTTAATTGCGAAACCCAATTTGTGCAATAAAAATAAAAACATTATCAACATCCTCTTTTGTTGTGCAAAACAATTACACGTTTTGTACATATCATCAAATATCTACGATTATTAAAATGTCGTCTCTTTTAAATTAACGAATAGAGGTCAACTGCATTGCCGGATTCAAAAGGCAAAACTTTGTTATTGCCTTAGTTACGAGTCGTATAACATTTTTGGGGATACCTTTCAATACTTCTAGACTAATATACGTCTGCAAACGTTCATTTTTAATGCACTTACCATTACGGACTGCACGTTCCATTATGACGTCAACTGTTAACTAAACAAAAATCGAAATCCGATCACAGCAATGACCAATATGAAATGAGATGTTGAAACTGTAATTTAGCAAATAAATTACTTATTCATTGTTCATTAAAACTGGTCATTTATGTTGAAAACAACAAAGACATTAGAGCATACACCATACTTTTATCAATTTTCCAACCCCATTCTTCTCCTCAGATCCCTTTAACCCGTTTCGGTTGATTGCCAGTATTTACACGCAGAGCTGGGCATGTAACATTGACAAGGACGGCTTCACGCTCTCCGCGCCACATCTAATGTGACCATCGATTATCCGACCATGGGATAATCATGGGTTGCTTTAGTTGCTTAGTGCAAGCCTTGTTAAGTTGTTAGTTGTGGTAACACTTTTTGCCTCTATGAACATGAATTATTGTTTATCATTTAAGTTATAGTGGATCAGTAAATTACTAAGGTACTTATTATACTTCTTTTTATTTAATGATTTCCACGTTATTTAAGAAACCATCATTGTCAAAACAACCCATACATGTAAGTGAGATTTATTACTTATGGAACAGTCTTTATTTTTTTAATTAAAAAAAAAACAAACGACCAAAAATATTTATTGAAAGTAACCCAACATTTTAATGCAGTTTATATGTTTAGTGTAAATCTTTCCCAGCGTCGAAAATTAAAATAATCAGCTTTACCAATCTCAAGTTTGTTGTCATCATAGTTGAGAAGATAGCCGTCGAACACGATCGTTAAAAATCTGATCTAGAACAGCTGATTCTCAGCGGCCATCTTAGCTATTACGTCAAATTCAACATAACCACAGATGAAACAATGAGACCGCAAATCCACGATCATTCACATTGAACCATCACAAATCAATGTTAAAAGCACCACAAATGAATACTTCCCATGCATAAAACGGCATTTTTGCAGTACAAGATTTTTACGATCCATACCTTGACTACAATGCCGTATTATAATTTGTGAGTGCAATTCTTAACAATAGAAAAGTGTTGTGACGATCAAAGCATTGTTGTGGACCAAGCAGCCGACATGTACGTAATAGCTTATCATTATAGAAAAATGAACCTTAATAGGTATACGATAAGGTTTTTTTTTAGTATGCGTTGATCACCCCTTGTTTGATCAAGAATATCGGTATTGTTAATATCGTTCGTCCATGTAAGATGAACACTAGCTTTGGAGTAAAGTAGATTAGAAGTAATAAATTAAGGATTACGCTACACTCTCAACCTCCACGGCAAACTTACGAATCTGCAAAAAAAAAACTCTTCTGGAATTTCCGATATCAATTTAGCAAATTTCCTAGGGATGTAATAATACATAATGCAAATTCGGACAATCTTTATACTATAAATTTCAGATTTAGAAATAGGTAAATTTGCCACAATGTATAGTTTTCATGTATCTTACTTCATCTTTACTGTTGAAGGTGTGTGAAGATACAAGAACGTTACATACAATGAAGATACACATGGGTTTGTAACCACCCAAAAAAAAAAAAACTAATTAAGAGTCAGTTTTTGGTCGTTTACGAAAGCAAACTGAAGTCTCAATCTCTGTCCTGAAAAAGTACCTTGTCTAAACTAGATCTATTGTATTCAAAACATTTACCTAAATTTTAAAGAAATTCAATTTGAGAGAAACTTCGATATTTCTGAACAACTCTCTAAACGATTCTAATAAAAATATACTCATCAATAAATTGTTATTGCAACCGACACATGTTTGTTTTCATCAGCAATAGCTGAATAGGCGTTATATACCAAAATAATTTCATTCTACTTTTTGTACATTATTGAATATTGAGATATCAGGCCTAAGGTTGATGAACTATACGCTATGCGCTAATAATCTTTCTTACCCACGTTAGAGGTTTTTGAATAAGGCCGATTATTATTTTATATTTATTATTTTATATTTATGTATTTATTTATTATTTTAAAAACACTAAAGAAATATAAAGTTACATACAAAGGTAAAAATAAAAAGGCAAATATTTACATTAAGTTAGGCGTCATAGTATTCCTCCGCATCGATCTTGGTTGTGGGGACCGTGTTCAGAAGGCTGACAGCATTGCCACGTTGTATGGCAATGCTAATTCTTTGTGCTAAGTAAAAGCCAGCCTTCTGGTCACGGGAAGCGTCGACTAAGCGTTTGGAAAGATCTTTATATATATTATTTTATATTTATTATCTTTATATTTATTATTTTATTTTATTTAATAAGTAAACCAACTGTATAGTTACGCAGAGCCATGCAAACATTTATAATAATGTACAGATAAATCGTATAGTAATTACACAAATCACAGGCATGCATTACATTAAACAATGTCTTTTCAGGAGACTAAAACACTACAAATATTATAATTATTTTTCTTTTTTTATTATTACAAAGTTAATATAAATTTGTGAAGTATTAACTTACATGAAAATGAATTACTTAATATAAATTTCATGGAAATGAGTCGAGAGATCGATGGAGTTGTTAGATGCGATGAATATCTTATTATATAACCTTGTCATATCGTCTTTATTATATGGGTCATGTGAAGTTATATAATGACATTTTTAACCGATTTCATGTTAGTCTAACATCTAGGTCACGCTTTAGGCTTTTTGTAATTTAATGAAAACGTGTTTAAAAATACAAACTTTTACATCTGTTGTACGGGATACAATCCAATAATACAATGTCTACAGTCCTACCTGCAGATTGACCCTTATTTCGTAACGTGGTATAAAACCGTCGGTTGGAGCTATCTCGGTCATTCTATAACTGCAATTGGATGATTGCCAGCATCGCAACAATACACTTATGCATTATCTATTCGAGGAAGCAAGGGTGATGGCCCTATCAAGTATTGTTTTGATATCCTGATGCTATTCATGGATGGATAGGGATGTATCAATGTTTGTTAGTCCTTCACGCAGAAACTACTAAAAAATTTTTGTTAAAATTTGCACATTATTTAATTAATACTTGGGTATGTGCCCAGAACACTTATCCATTCTTATCTCGGCACCAAAACTATCGTCCTATAGTTCCATACTGGCCCCGTACCTTTGATAAATAATACTCATCAAAGCCCCGTACCGACCTCACCTCTCAAAGCCAGTCAGCTCAAACGCCATACAAAAAGTTTAAAATTTGAAATGCAATTTTGAGTATCAAAAGAGGTTGAATGTCGAGCTACTGATTGCTAAAAGGAGCTCTACAATACTATGACCTTTTTGCCACTCCAATTTGCATTTCTTGCGTTTAGTCGTTTTAACAATAACAGGATCTGCAAATGTCACTTGATACAACAATGAAGTACTACTAATTTGGTACATTGTATTGTGAGTGATACGGCCAATAATACAAGCACTTAATAAGGAAATACTAATAACGGCAATTCAAGTTGTTCTCACACACATTACAGTCATTTATTTATCTATTTGATACAAATAATAACCTGTATATTGCCTCTATGACGTTATATTAAAGGGCTAAAATGGGCTACCGCTAAACCCAAATATAGGATTATTTTTGCCATTTATTTACGCACTGATCTTTTTTTATGATTACTTGACATTTTGTATGTTGAAATATTTTATTGAAACTGACGTGAGTTTGTAACATTATTCAAATTTTGAAATAATGTTGGTCTATTTAGTCGACCGCCGCGCCGTTTCACCTATTTACAAGTGCAAGATTAGCTGCGTCTCAGGCGCGACGTGTTGCACTCTCTTGAAAATGCCTACATAAATGTATAGGTGAAACCGCGGTCGACTAAATAGACCAACATTACGTAAGTAACCCGCGTATTTCATAATTTGAATATATAGATTTTTTCTTAATTACAGAAATTTGATTTATGCTAATCACACAAGAGTAAAATTTTTATGTTTGGTCAATAAAGTTTACTTTATTAATTTGTTGAACAATTCCACTGCTGCGTCTATATTGTAAAGTATGAATAAGGTATATTTATAAAGTATGAATAAATTGATGGACGATGGTGAAGTGGGAAATTAAACCTTTCTTAAAAAGTACCTACTTCCACCACTATAATGACTTCATTGGCGATAAAACAATGACTAACCAATTGATGAAGTAAATTAATGTGTCACGAAAATACAAAATCCGGTTTTAGACGATAATGAATACAGATTTATTTTTAGAAACATGAGTCAATTTCTTCACACATTCGAAAGTACCGCTGGTATTTTGCAATCTAAGCTAGATTAAAATGGTATAATTTGCATAGAAAAAATTGCATACATCCTTATAACTTTTTTATGACCACTATTTTACTATGTTCGTATAGTCTGCCAGGTGGCAGGAGCTCGTGGCTAAGCCAAAGCGCGGACCGATCGATCTTGTAGGTTAAGCAGTGCGTACCGCGGTCGGCCGTGGATGGGTAACCTTCTTTAACGAGTTTTCCTCCGTGCCTTGGAGAGCACGTTAAGCCGTCGGTCTCGGTTGCCATATGAACATCAAAAGCAGCGTTACTGGTAGTCAGATCACCACAATCAGCATCATGCGTTATAAGGGGGCTGGATCTTAAATCCTTAAAACAACAAAAATCTTCTTAGATATATAAGTAACTTTTTGTTTAACCAGTTATTTGTATAAAATAATTTCTAGCGAGATTAATTTTTCATCATATATTTGTTAGAGAAAAAGATCTTTAGCTTCATGACATTTAAAATATGAGATGGCTATAACGGTTTAATTTTTTTTAGAAATATCACATAGCGGCTATTAGCGGCTGTTTTATGTTCAAAACGAACCTAATGCGTTCCTTATTTATTCTAATACTTACAACACTTAATACGTTGATTTTTTTTAATTTTAGCGCACAAATAGCCAGATCTGTTTGATAAAGTCAAATTCATGGTAATCGGGGTCTTACCATGACGATTTATTGCCACTAAATTACCTTCAGAGACCAGTCAAAATAGTCCAGGTATTTGTATTCTAAGCAGTTTATAAACCTAAAGGCTGGTAACCCTAGCATCTGGCAGTGTTTCGACACACTCGCGTACTATCAGGTCACGACTCACGCCAAATTCTTTATACGTATACCTTAGCCACAAGGACGACTTTAAAATGGTGTAGCACAGTTTTAAAGTCGTTTGAAACAGGTATTTTAGAGTACACACGACTTCACATCAAGGTATACATTTGTAGTATAAGTTGGTCTTGTATTGCATGAGAAGCCTGAAAATGTATAACTTGATTTGTATCCGTATGTACAGTTGTAGAAAACCAAGTTTGCCGTTCACATACTAAATTGCAAGTGACGAACATGAGGTTGATGCAATGTTTAAAATCGTGCACAGTTCAATGTCTCAATGAACAGCTTTCTTTGGTCTCACTAAAAAGGTTCCATTATTTCAAGAACGACTTTAGTGAAATAGAAAATAAAAGACAGAGGTTAAATTAATATAAGCTTCTGTCTAATAATTACAGGATAAATACTCTACAATCGTTTCTATGAAAATGTAATATTTTGTTTTCCTTAATGCCGTATGGTTTATATGTTTTTAATTTTTATATTCTTGCAATCGGTACAATCCACACAAACAGCTCACGCACAGGTAGATATCTAAAAAACAATCCTTACGTTATTTTCCATTGAATAACTATTCATATATTTCTTTCTTCATCTTCTGAAAGATTGCCTTACGCAATTTTCCTGTAACGTAATCTGTCAAGTTCGAATTACAATATCTTCACAATAATGAAGCAAACTTAGCAACCAGATTCATCACAGTTTCCTCATACTCTCAAGGAAAAAAGCTAGAGAACTGTATAAATAGAACGACATTTTCTTCATAATCTTTGCAATATGAATTAATAATAAAATTCTAAACAATTTCTTAGTACTATTCACTTCTTAAAGAAGGACTACAAGAATAATATTATATAATTATGAAATTTATATAGTCTTATATGATTGTGTGGCTAATGAGGTAATTAACGACACAATAATATAATACAAGAATATATTGTATTACTGTAATTTAAATAAAGCTTAGCAAATCAAAACAAGTGTGTCATTGAAAGTTGCCAACGAAAACATTACGCGTCAAAACCTCAGGATGACCTATATGAATTATATTATAGTGATAACGTAATAATAATATGTATGGACAATAAACAAAATAATACGACTACTAAACCAAAATTAACTAATCAGCAGCAGCAACTTTGAAGAAAGAGATTGCTTAAAAGAACTAGACATTTTTGATCAGACTCCACTTTAGGTATACGAAAGTACGGCAAATTAAATTTATTACGCATAGAATTTTTATTTATACGACAAAATATACACCTAAGAAAAGTGTGTGACGAAACTTCTGAAATATTATTCATTTAATTTATTTTTTGAAGATATGGAAACTTACAACTACATATATAATGTACATTAGTGACAGATAAAAAAGTCAAAACCTTGACCAAGGCGCTCATGAACGCTGATGAGAGCGCCATAGCAGTGGCAACTTATTGGGCCAATTAAATTTGGCTCAGCCATCGACACGACAAAGAAGAAGAAGAAGAAGAAGAAGAAGTGACAGATTAACAAGACAGTTAGCCAATGACTAAATGATTTGAGTTTTATTCTTACGATAGCGCAAAAAAGGTGGAATTAGATATTGTATTGGTACCTGATTCCTCTGGAATAGCTAATTTATTTATAAAAAAACCGGCCAAGTGCGAGTCAGACTCGCGCACCGAGGGTTCCGTACAAACCTGTAGGTATATAAGTAAAAGTTATGGTATTTTAACGTTTGCTGGGTCAGCTAGTAAGTTTATGATTATTAAAAAAAATATACTATGTGATGTAACTAAAAATTTAAGATTTTCGGAATTTTTCCTATATGTGTACTTTATAACGTTGCTTCATGCCAAATTTCAAGATTCCAGGTCGTCTGGAAGTATCCTTTAGGTTTTGATTCCCTTGCGAGTAGTTGCGAGTTTCAAAATATGCGGCTTTAATTGCTGTATCTTTTGATTGCGTTGACGTAGAAGTTTGATTTTGTTACAGCTTAAAGATATTATAGACTTAAGTATTTGTTAAGAATTTCAATATAATACCACTACGCGTTCATGAGTAAAGGGGTAATAAGTTTAAAATTATTAAAAATATTTTTATTATATGATGTAACTAAAAATTTATGCTTTTCGCAATTTTTCCTTTATCTGTGTTATAAGACGTTGCTTCGTACCAAATTTCAAGATTCTGAGTTCACGGGAAGTACCCTGTAGGTTTTGATTCCCTTGCGAGTGTCGAAAATTTGCGGCATAAACGGGAGTATCTTTTGATCGCGTTGACTTAGAAGTTTGATTTTTTCACAGCTCCAAGAGACCATAGACTTGAGTATTTGATATGAATTTCAGCTTGATACCTCCACGCGTTCCTGAGAAAAAAGGTCTTGACAGACAGACAGACAGACGGACAACAAAGTGATCCTATAAGGGTTCCGTTTTTACCTTTTGAGGTACGGAACCCTAAAAATCAGTGTTTTGATATTCCAAAGATGTCAGAAAAATACGTGCCTTGCGTGCTCAATAGGCCCATTTATATTTATGCTGCCTGCTATGATGGTGCCCGACCAACCAACCAATACATTACACAAGAGACCTAATAAAATGCTGTTTTTACCACCGAAACTACGGACTTTTGACATGCTATACGTTCTACTTGGTCAGAATGCTTTTATATGCACGAAGTTTATATCTACGGCATTTACAATATGATGTTGATAACCATGCCGGTTTTCATGTGAAAAATGATAGGCAGATATTTTGTTTTTATGCAGGTCCGTCTCGTCGGTCCGGTCCATTATAGGTCCGCGTGTAATAGCTGCTCCGCGCTTAACTCGCGTTCAACCTAACTGCTCCGCTCTCGTAGAGTTTAGCGTAATGTTAAATATCTAAAGACCTTCATTGAGAGTTAGAGTATCAAACACAAAAATAATGATCAAAATCCGATCAGTAGTTCTCCAGATTAGCGCTATCAAACAAGCAAACTTTCACCTGCGGTTTCGTCTGTGTACATCAATAAAAAATAACCTTTGTTACGCTCTTTAAAGTCTGTTACCTGCATTCAAAATTGTATTAAAATAGGTTTAGCCGCTTAGAAGATTAGCCGATACATATAGACAGACAGACAAATAGACGGACCGACAGACAGATAGACAAAAAAAACTGTAATTTAGGCAAAAGTATCGTGCAAACAACTATACCAGCTTGAAAAACCATTGTTATTTTAACATTAAAAAAGACACATCAATTTTATTTATTTGTATTAATAAAAAAAAAAATTGCCACATAGTGGGCAAAAATGATCAAAAGCAGAGTGGCTCTTTTATCACTAGTACAGATATCCAAGACATGATTAATTTATCATATTGCAAAGAGGGGTCTAGTCTTAGGAGGGATGTAGAGATTTCGGGTTGGGACGAGCGCCCGTAAGTCAGTCCACTACTTCACATTATATTCTGTCGGTCAGCAGGAGGATGATGATCTAGAAGACGACATACGGTTAAAAACACAATATTATCTATGTCTAAATAGAACATGTACTAGTCATTCATATAATAATAAAGTGAATGAATAATTCATAACATTTCTTGAATAATATCAATAAAGTGACGAGGCGAGACTTCGTGTTACTTGTTATTGAATGATTCCTGTTATCTAGCACCTGAATGACTGTATGAGGACATGCTTAAGCGTGTAGCGTCTATGTTATATTTATTTTTCTATAAATAACTACCTATAACTTATGAAGCAGCTATAGCCGAGTAGGAGACCGAAAAATAGCGAAATTGCAGCTCTTGGGTTTGAATCCACGGCACACACTCGTCGATATGTGTATATTTTCACTAATTGCTAACGGAGAAAGAAAAGGTCATGAGGAAACCTGTATACCTGAAGTTACTAATCTGCACTTGGCCAGCGTCGACCTCTGTGGATCTATTGTGATTATAGCCTCATTATAAACTCTCCTTTAGGCCAATAGCCTCCATAAATTGGGAGCGACTTAACATCATCCGGATCTAAGATATGGCGTCCCAGAATGATGCTATAGATCCAGTCGTGTGTGGTCCATAGTCGCAAAAGAGGTGTAGCGGTGTTTCCGGTTCCTCTGCTTACAGAATCTGCAGTTGTCATTGTCCGCATAGCCAATACGGGCTATTTAGCTTGCAGTGTCTGGTGAGGGACCTAACGGCAAGAGACACCTTGTTTCTACTAAGTGCCAGCAGCTCAGCAGTGTATTTGCTCGAGAAGCTCTTAATGAGGCTTTTGCTGTGATTCATTGCTTGACTCTGTTGCCAGAGCTTGAATGAATCCTTGGTTAACTAAAGCCTAACTTTCTCATCATGAGAAGAGGCCCGTGCCCAACAGTGAGACATGTATTAGTTGTACCGCTTGCTACTTCAGATAAAACAATAAGACAATACAAGGGAACGTTTAGTTTATACCATAGTATAGTCTACAATTCTACGAGACGCCTACAGAATACGTTTAGTTCACACGTATTTGTTTCATTCATGACATTTATCACTATATCATATCCCACGGTTATAGTAAGATATCATGGAGTACGGTTCACATAGATCTCCAGTTCCGTTGTGCCCTTGTGTTTGTCAGGAAGAGATAGAGTAAACTTTTTATTGGGCTAGGAAGTTATAAGGAACTCATACAAAACCTTATCATCTATCTTTATATCACTCTCACTGTGAGCCATCATATTCTCTTGAGTCTTTGTTTGAAAGTATTGAATGTTTATTTGAAGTTGGTAGTGGTGTAAGAGCTGTAAATCAATTGGTAAACAGTAGTCCTATATTAAACAATTAAAGCTCCCTCAGTGGTTAAATTAACTGACACGGCGTCGTTCAACATGACGGATTCATCCGCTGTATGCAGATAGTTTAAAAACTTAAGAAGGAGACAGCCTATTTTTTACACATACCTCCCATGCGAGCGGAACCGCGTTTAGAAGCTAGTATCGTATAAAACAAAATCACAAGTATTCAATAGGTATCATAATGTGCATAGAAAAGAGGTTGTTTACGCTGTAATCTGTGGCATGCGGCGTCACAACAATCCTCTGTTGACTCATCCGATAACGCACGCGGTTGCGTCTGCGCAGGGTGCCTGATACACATACAAACAATAGAGGTAGTCTTGTAAGGTTGTTTGACAAAGGCATGCGTTATAGGAGGTATTCTTATTGTTATTTCTAGGAATGAATAATAAGAATAAGAATAAGAATACGTTTATTTGTCTTTAAAATACAGAACGATTTTTAGTTGTACATAACGATCCTTATACAATATTCGATATCATACAAATTTCGATGGTTTCATTCTGACTTATGGCAGCTGTAGAAACAGTAGTTTAGTGTTTAACTAAGGCTGGTAGGCTAGTAAGGGTAGTAAAGGCAGCAAGATGGGTCGAAGATATTAAGTACGACAGTACGATATTAAGACATAAGGCAGGGCGGACCTGGACTAGATTAGCAAAGGACCGGGGTAAATGGCGTAGTCAGAGAGTGGGATAAAGAAGACTGTGGATGATGACGAAGCGACTTATATTAACTTTAAGGGAGAAGACGTAAGTAGCCGAGACAAGGGATCCCTTCCCGGTAGGGACTAAGTTTACCCTAAACTAGTAGCGTGCATTCCATACTGAGAAAAGGCTTTCCGATTCAACCCATCACTTTACTAATTGGTTGTTTCAGAAGATCGGTGGTTTTACTCATCAACAGTTGCTGTAATTTTGTCTACCCTGTTAAAATTTATTGGTGGGCCTCTTTGTTAATTAGCGAGCTAATGGCTGGGGATTCTATACCTTTTATCTTAACGAATTAACCTACTTATGACCACGTACTGCCACGTGGTGAATTCTAAATTAATTAGCGAGTACATGTCCCAAAGAAAGGACTGTTGATGTCGTAAAGAGGCACAATAACTTAGCTTTGTACAGAGTGGTGACTATGGTAGAGAATGAGGTAAACCGCAAGATGGCATACTTTTCACAAATTCCAAGTGTCACTGCGGTAATGCGCCTGACAGGACTTCACGAAGTAGGCGAAGAGTTTAATTGAAGAAAATTGTGACATAAAAGACCGCCTTTAGAAAACTATTGGGTACAAAAAGACAATTACCTAGAACCTAGAATAATGTGAAATAATCTGTTGGATATCTTCAGAGAATTGAAATGCAAAACAATGATATCATTATTTATGTTTTGTCCTAGCTTATGCCTGCGGCACCGTCCGCATCCGCTCAGTACGTCGATAATGGTAGGCTATGAGCTATATAATATGCCTCATTGTAAAAACAAAATTATGGTGATTTTGGGACAAAAGAGGCATTTTATAGTTTCATTAGCGAAAATGGTGATAATTTGTTCTCTGGTGGTGTTGTCAGATCAGAACGTGCTGGTAGATGAGGGACAAGAGATAATACTACTATAATATGGAGCTTATAAAACCTTAACTTTCATATTTACCTTTTTGGACATTATTATGAATATAATGATCTGCAATAAGATCCAGGATAGGACTGGGTTTAAAGGTTTTACCACCAAAGAGGGACTTCTGACTTGCGGGGTTTTATTATTATAGTCTCCTGAAGGTTAAATCACCCCTAGAGTGCTTTATTGCACTCTGCTATTTAATACAGAGTTTCTTGATTCATTCTAAGGGATAGCGATTATTTATTTTATTAAAAATGATACCCTGAATGATGTGACAATAATAATAAACAATAATTTGATTGTGACAATCATTTGATTGTGACAATCATTTGATTGTGACAATAATTTAATTGTGACAATAATAATAAACAATAAATTTCTTTATTGCAATAATACATTCAACAATTTAGATATAAGCCCTGATTCCCAAACTAGCGTAGATATATGTTGAGAAGCAGTTCCTCCCCAATACAGTTTACATAGTTATATGTATGTTTGTTACAAACTGGTCTAACGATATTATGAAAATCTATGATGTCTACCCAATTTACTTTAATATCTATCTCAGCGGACATACCTACTATTAGGTACCGTACTGTATTAGTAGTTATCATCTAACAAATATCCGGCTATTGACCTTAGTTTTTTGCTTCTTATACAAAAGTCTGATCTCACCACCCATGACGTAATCCGCCCGGCAATCGCAATTAAATAACGATCACTCTTTGCCATTCTAGATACCGCCTTTTGCAAGCTATGAACCATGGAGCATTGAGTATTTATTGCTTCGTGCCAAAGACAATCCCACAGTTTACTTTCTTATTCCATTGTTCTTATGATTAATAGATCAGATTGTCTTTGGTAAGTAGGTATATGCAGTAGTTTGAATGAAATATTGTTACTAAAATATTTAATTGACCTAGAACTTTTTCATTGAATGGGTAATTATTTTGATCTTGAAGGAATTAATTCGATATCACAGGCAGACGGGTTTACTTAAGATTTATTTTTACATTAGAACACTAATTTTTATACCTATATTACGTAGCAAAGTGGTGTGCAGTCCACCTGATGGTAAAGTGCATCTACATCTCATGATCACAATTTGGCGGCAGGTTAAAGATCCTTCTACCACCAGTAAGGTTTCTTAAAAAAGCAAAGTAGACACTATATTCTCTAATAAACACCTGTATAGCTAAAAAAGATATGTAGTAGCTACTATTTAATATCCTTTAAATCCTTTCTCATTTGCCATACGGAGACAAACACGTTCTGTAGCGCGACCGTATCGCATCAAATCGGATGTAAACCTATCTGCTTAGTTTCAAAGCAGGAAAAGTAGCCATTTTACCATAAAAGTTTATAGTAGAAAGCTAAGTTTCTACCGTAGAATTATTTATGAATGAATATCTAACATATAAGTAGCGATAGCCGAGTGGGAGACCGTAGGACTGCAAAGTCAAAGGTCTCGGGTTCTAACCCACGGCACTCACCTCTGTCGACTGACTGTATTTATCATATAAATTATCGCTCGCTTACCGTGAATGAAAACATCGTGAGGAAACCTGCATGCCTGAGAGTGCCTAAAAAGCACTCGAGGTCGTGTGAAGTCTACCAATCCGCACTTGGCCCGCGTGGTGGACTATGGCCATAACCTTCTCATCATGAGAAGAAGCCCGAGCCCGATGGGACATGTATTAGATACAGGGCTGCTATAAATATATTCAACATTCGGATATAATATTAAAGTCAGTGCATTTTAAAGAGTGTACTGTCTTGTTGGACTTGTGGTTAGCGACTGCGGTCTCACTGCAGGGTCTCGAGTTCATTTCTCGGGTCGGGGGCAAAGTGTTATTGATTGGGATTTTCCCATCAGGATATTCTCAATAGTATAACGGAGTTGGAATTGTGTCCGGTGAATTACGATAGGCTCACCCCCTATCACATAGGTCTTAAACATAATTGTTATCACAAAAGACTCACGGAGGTCGACGTGAACACCTAAAGCCACGTCCCAACAATAAACATAATTGTGGTGTTATACATTTCTGCCACACTGTTCTGGGTATAATATAGGCGTAATGGTATGTTGTAAAACCTTGTTTACATACTAAGTTGTTCAGTTTTCCTGCACATGTCAGGGCCAACTGCTTTTATTGAATATTGACAATCGATTTCAATACCCGCATATTCAAATTCTATTGATTTTTTTGCTATTGAATGTGTTTGTGCAAATGCAATTACTATGAGGGCTATCGATTTGGTGCGCTACTGGCGAGGACGCCTGCTTTTGTTACTTTAAACGTATAGTTTGTTTTAGACTGATATATTTATAAATATATGTAGGTAGGCATGCTGTCCCAAAGCTGGTCAAAGGTCTGCCCCATACACGGCCACGACTTCCTATTTTGGGCTTTTCACAACCAGTCTCATTGAAATAATGCCAAATTGTCTCTTTAGCGCTTTGTGGACTTGGTGCCTAAAATATTTATTAATTTCTTTTGCAAATGAAAAAATAATGCTGTCTAAATTTAAAACCATAGCTAAATACATATCGAGTTATTTAATTGTACAATTAATAAATGGAAAATTACTTCTGCGATGATAAAGCCAAAACAAGGTTAGTTTCCTTTCGCACGCATTAAATTGCTTTGCTATGCACCTCACGCTACACTAGCGCACCAAGCGGCGAATTTGTGTAGCTGTGTGCTATTGTTGTATTTTACCCTCGTGTAGTGAGCCTGTGTTTAATGTAAGAGGGTGACTCAGGAGACTGCTTGCGAGAATAAATTACGATAAGACCCGACGTTTGTTGTTTGCAGGTTGAAATATAAAGAGAGGTATACAAACACATAAGTAAAAGTATTAAAGTGTGAAATATACTGCATTTATTATCACAAAATATGGGTTTAATTAAGTTTTATTTTTACTAATTATTACGCAGATTATACAATTGAATGTTTTTATATGTTTGTAGCATTCTAATTTATTCAATCATAAGCTGCCAACATAATAATATGAATGTTTAAATTTATAAAAGTGTTTAGTTACTAACGTTGTTGAAGACGAAAAAAAACAAAGGAAAGCCTTCGCCGCTTAGCACAGGATAACTCCAAGTTAAAATACATTTGACGTTTACTTTATGATACACGTGCTTTTAAAAGCCACTCTTCCTTATAATTTTGCCTTCACGGTGTGACTTTCCACTGAAAAATATGTCTTGAAATAAATAATGTCGATTGTTGTTTTTGTTGTGGATAAACTGTTTGTCCCATGTCTGACCTGTGCCAAGTAAATCGATAGTTTATATTAAAGTTTAGTCTAGTTGTTGCTTTTAACATAGCGATTGTTTTCGGGGCTTTTTTTAAACTTCTCGACCTGTTATTGTAGTTGTCCATTATGTCAATGTCAAAAGTGACAGCTTTGACATTCCAACTTCTACTTATTTACCTTTTAAATGTATACGTACACCAGAGAGCACGCAGAGAAACTATACCGTTTTAAATTATATTATTTCCACGGCACGTTCCAGACAAAATTAACGTCAAAGTTCAGAAATGTATGAATTTTGACAGCTTTTACCCGGTTCGGGTACAAGTTTCTATGAAATTTGACATCTTATATCTCTGAGTAACATGGCTTGGTCAGAGATAAAAGATTTCAAGATGTAACAGATGTAAAATTTACATTGCAGTTGCAGTGCTGCCACTATCTAAAATTAATTTGAAGGAGGTACGATGCTCTAAATTCGGCTTTAATTAAATTGACAATAGTTTAATTTATACTGTAACGGTTTTTAAATTGGTTTCTAAACTCTTACTATACAATTTTAAGTTTGACTCGTAAAGTTCACTCAAATTATAATAATGGAACATAAGAAGTAGCTGTAATCAAATACCTATTTGATGGTAACTGGTGACTACATCTTATGCACTCGCTACATGGACTAAGATAACATAACGTACCTACATAACATCCCGCCTATATAATCCAGAAGGGTTTAACAGAGGTGTACAGCACCCACACTTCACCTGTTATGTTTAGGTCCCATGGGGTGTGCCTATCGCCATTCACTGGGCACAATTCTAACTCCATGCTGCTATTGTGAATTTCCTGATGGAATGTTCACAAATAAAACTTTGCCTGACCCGCAAATCGAACCCGAGACCTCACAGTGAGAGGCGCATACGCTAACCACAAGACCATCGACATTGACTAAGATATCAGCACACGTCAAACCTATACCGTCATGAATTATAATCTTTTTGCAAACCAAAAGCCGAGAAGTCCCGAGTGCTCCCGACCTGACCCGAGCGACCGGGTGGCCAGATGGATGAGTCAACCGGACAACCACAGGTGTTTCACCTCTACGCACTTATTACATCGTTTTTTTAAGCCAGAGCTAACTGCTTGAAGCTGTTCTACTTTTTTGTTCTACTTTTATATACTTACTAGCTAGAAGAATGCTAGAAGCCGACCCAGTTCTAATTAGGAAAGAGGCTCGGAATAACACTAACAACAATAATACCAATAATAAACACATAAAAGTGGGTCCTAAAAAATATTATCTTAGGTATCCGTGCTGGCAAACACGGTCACTGCCAATGTAATGACCGCGGTTGCAATCAGGGAGATAAGAATCAAGTACAAGCACAATATATCGCATATTAAATTATGAGTGTATCCTCTTTAAATATTTTGACTGGTCAGTTTAGTCAGTCAACTGATTTTTGGAAGATATTTTGTCCTAACTGATCTTTGAAATAAATACTATAAATAAAACTAAAAATCATGTAATAAAAAAAACAGTCGTTATGATAGTTTTGCAAGTTAGAAAAAAAAAATTATTTATTTTACTTATAATTTTTTATTTAAGTAATGTGTTGTGTTGTTTTTTGTTTTGTAAAGATTGTTAAACATGTTCAAGCGCCATCTGGGGCTCGTGAATAGCCTGAAAAAACTGTTTATGTCAGCAACGACTAGTCTAGTTTCAGTTTTAACATCAACCTGATCAAGGACTGCTAAAATAGTTGAAATGAATAAAATACGTGAAAGTGTTAATCGATTGTAAAAACAATTGGAATAAGGTCGCGACAGGTCACTCGATCGTGGCGACTCGATTAGTCAACGATCGATTTTAGTAGAGACACGATTAGGAAACAATTTAAATGTTTAAAATTATTGGAATCGTGTTGCAAGTTATAATAATTACGATGTTATTGCACAATCGCGGTTTGAAAATTACAGAAAAAGTGGACGATAATTTAGTGGTCATAATGGGCCATTCTTGTTTTGAATCAATGCAATGAAATCATTGTCTAACGATTGTTCTACATGTAGTTCTACATGTTTTTATATTATTTCTTGTGTACCTCAAATTTTCGACACAAATGTATTTTTGTTCTAGAATAAATAAATGAAATGAAATGAAATTGATCTTAAAACGCATTTTTTGTTAAAGCATGATGTAAAGCAGTATTATGTGCAATATAATATTCATTGGATAAAGAGTCGGACTTGGACCTGATTTGGGCTGGCTATACATTCAAGCGATCGTCAGCTCTGAAGCTTAGGCTCTTCTAGGCTACCTGCCTTCAACCTTAGTATACTACGCCAGCCTAATTAATTGTTTGTAACTTTGTTCGTAAGAAGCCAGACAAAGGAAGCATTATACGCACACGGGACAAATCTTTGTGTGATCCGCCAATATTTGTTGAGACTCTGGGTGTGCTTTATGTGTGTAAAATGTATGTTTGTGAACACCCCCGCGACACAGGAGTTATTCATAGTGCGTTCGTCGTTTATAAAAGAAAACATAACATAAACATAAACAGGTTCTGTCTTCATAATCAAACAACAATTATGTAGTGTTTGTTTACTTTACAGTAATAATAAATGGTAAAATTTGACATCCGCTCAATATTGCCGGCCTCAAATGGGACAAATCTTTGTGCGATTCGCAAAGATTTGTTCTGAGACTGGGTGTGCTTGAGTGAGTGAATGTGTATATTTGGCCTTGTCACTGGGACCATTGGATAGTGTAATTGCTTCTGGCGTTCTATCTAATCTTTATCTCATTTTTAACTTTAGCTGTGTCCGCAGTTTTACCCTTGTTAAACATTATTTCTCCGCTTTCATGGGTTATAGCTCGATGTTATATACTTTATAACTTATTCTAACAATGAGACTACCAATAACAAATAAAAATTCTCAAATCTAAGAAGAAGTTACAGGGATTAGCGGGTTCAAACACACAACTCAACAACTTCATTACTTTAGTATAAAATATTTGTTTTATTTAGTACAGTCAGAGTTGTTTTATCGCTGTTTATTGGGTGTATATTTGTTCCGTTCACTTTGGCATAATCTCTGCTTTAATTGAGCTATATGCAGCTCAATTAAAGCCAATCTAAACAGTGTGCACTCGTCAGCGTATATTTTTATGAGCTCGTACCTAAACAACAATGAGAAGCAGAGAGTATAAATTTATTACCATCGGAAAAAAAGTACATGAAAAAAAAAAAGTAAAAAAGTACATATCACAACACACTTATTTTACCCAGAAGGGAGTGGCAGAGAAGTATACTATCCACACTTCACATGGTATGTTTAAGTGTGATTGTGAGCTAATAGCTAGCCACCGGGCACAATTCCAACTTCGCTAGAGAACACTTACCCGACCCGGGTATCGAATCTGAAACCTCGCGTTCAGATGCTGCATGCGCTAACCACTACACCAACGAGGCAGTCCCATTACATTATAAAGAATATTAAAAGTAATGATTTTTGAAAAATAGGCACTAATGTGAATAATATCAATGCTTTGACTAAATGAGCATAGACAAAATAATGTATATGCGGTATAAAGACTACAAGAGAATGAAAAGGAATAGTGACGAATATATATATAACAAGCTGACTAATTTAGCCACTTCCCGTCGCATTTTTATTTATATTAGTTTACAATTACGACGGGAAGTGGTTTAATTAGATATACTCACGTTGCGAATTGATAATATGATTATTAATGCGCAACTCGAATTTCAAAGTTTGAAGGTTACCCCGTACCACGACAATAGCTGGTACTAAATGTAAATGACCCATTATTATTATTGGGGGAAGAGGCTTTGGGTGTTCACGTCGACCTCCGTGGGTCTATTGTGATTATAGCCTCATTATAGACTCTCCTTTAGGCCAATAGCCTCCATAAACTGGAGCAGTCGGCCGATCGGGAGTGACTTGTCATCATCCGGATCCAAGATATGGCGTCCCAGGATGATGCTTCGTCTATGGATCAGTGGCTCGCAGTCGCAAAAGAGGTGCTGCGGTGTTTCCGGTTCCTCTTTACAGAATCTGCAGTAGTCATCGTCCGCATAGCCCATACGGGATAAGTGCCTATTTAGCTTGCAGTGTCCTGTGAGGGATCTGACCGCAAGGGACACTTTGTTCCTACTAAGTGCCAGCAGCTCAGTAGCAAATTTGTTCGAGAAGCCTTCGATAAGGCTTTTGCTGTGATCCATCCCTTGACTCTGTTGCCAGAGTCGTGATGAATCCTCGAATAGCTTTCCCTTGAGGAATTGGTAAGCCTCGTTTTTTGAGATTCCACAGAAAGGCTCCGGTCCTATTTGTAGAATCTCTGTACCAGTTCTGGCCAGTTGGTCGGCCTTTTCATTGCCCATAATATCTGAATGTCCGGGGACCCATCCTAGAACAACTTTGTTCTTCTCCCCTACGATATTTAGGCTGTCTACGCAATTCCTGACCAGTTTAGAATCAATTGTGTTTGATTCTAAGGCCTTGAGAGCTGCTTGGCTATCTGAGAAAATATACATTTGTTGGTTGACGTAGTTCCTTTGTTGCAGCTGGTTCGCACATTCTATAATGGCGTAAACCTCTGCCTGGAAAATGGTGGCCAGCTAACCTAGGTTTATACTCAGATTTACACTAGGTTTTTTGGCATAGACACCACATCCCACATCATTGCCCATTTTAGAGCCATCCGTGTACCAGATGAGACTATTTGCCTATAAGGAGTTCAGGTTTTGATGACCCATAGAAGGAGTAATAGATAAAGTATTCCTCATTTTATTGGTCAGCTGTCATACTGAAGCTAGGCGCTAATCGGTAATAAGTGCTGGCCAGAGAGCATGCATTTAACTAGAGACAACTATAAGTTTTTAATGACGTTATTCCCACCGCGCGTTCCAGATAAAACGTCAAAATTTAGAAATGTATGGGTTTTCACAGATGTTAACCGGCCCGGGGCAAATTTGCTAGGTAATTTGATAGTCCATTTGTTGCAAAAGTATAACCGTCAATTTTTTTTATGTTTCATCTTGACGTCTATTATAAGGTGGATTTCGGTATTTATTCAATTAATTCAACAAAATTATTATTTATATTATCTCTTCTATTATTATTATTATCTCTGGTGCTAGCGGCCATTATATTCAGTTTTGACAGTTCGCCATCCAAAAACGTTCTAATTTTGAATCGCGTTTGAGTAGCAATAAAGGCGATGGCATAATTATGACGAAGTGAACAATGCAATCTCTAAGGTAGTCCAATGGTTTAATGTAAACAACTTATTGTTAAAAGAAAACAAAACCAAAGTAATCAAATTTTCAATGCCTAATGTCAGGCAGGTAGAAACTAATGTAATAATAAATGAAACCAGGTTGGAACCGGTGCAATCGGGGTACACCTATTATAGTAGAACTTTTTAAGTAATAATTTTATATTGCATTACAACTAATAGCATAAACCTCTTTTCGCAGAATATCGTTTGTCATAAACTCATTTAGCATACATTGGAACCCATAATTCTGTAAGTCAGAATCATCTGTACGCATAATTTTGATATCCATAATAATCACAATGTATAATCATCACATCGCAGAAAGTTCAAAACCAGATTCATCTTTAGGCATATATTTCTTATCCATAACTATTTAAAAGTAGAACCATCATTTCGCATAATGCTTACAGCAAGAATCATCTTTTATTTTTTTTTTTAGTAATTGTAATAAATAAAAGTTGATTTAATGATAATTATTTGGTTTTTATATCCTTGCCCATGAGAGCATGTTCATTTCTGCCACTCGCCGGCCGCTGCCGCGGCACGCTCGCTTCGCTCGCTCGGCTCGTGCATAAGAGGTCACAGTTCTAACCTAACCTACGCATTTTTAAAGAAGAAAGTAACCCAATCTATATTATTCTAATTGAAATTCTATGATCTTCATAGTATGCCTAGTCAAATTATGCCAAATAATCTGTACTCTAAATGAACGTTATGCTAAATGAAATTATACAAAATTTTACCTATGCCAAAGGTAAATATGCCAATAAAAATTCTACTATCTTAAATGTATGCCATTCTAAATTCGGTCATAAGCACATTATGCCTAAAAATATTTATGTCAAATATTTTTTATGCCTAATAAATGATCGACTAAAGAAGTTTCTGCGAAGTCAGTTATCCCAAATAGGTTTTGGAGTATCAAGTTTCTACCAAATAGACCGCACCCGTGCAATCGACAACTTTTCTGGGAATTACTATAGATTCTAAATTACAATGGAGCCCACAAATTGAGAAAATATCAGCCAAACTTAGGTCTGCAGTATATGCAGTAAAAACAATTAGAAGATTAACTGATGTAGATACAGCAAGAATGGTTTACTTTAGTTACTTTCATGTCCTATGGAATTCTACTCTGGAGAAGCTGTGCGGACATTAACACCATTTTTATACTGCAGAAACGAGCTGTAAGGGCTATTATATAAACTTGGTCCGCGGGTTTCCCTCAGAGAAAAGTTCAAGGAAATAAATATCTTGACTGTGTCACAGTCAAGATATTTATTTCCTTGAACTTTTCTTTTGTCACAGTATGTATACGAAAATCTTTTATATGTACAGAAAAATATTGACAATTTTAAAAAGAAAAGTGGCACTCATAATGTTAATACTAGACATAAGGATAATCTTGTACTTCATTCGACTCGTCTCCACAAAATTAACAATTCTTTTATGGTCCAATGTATACGCTTCTACAACAAACTTCCTAATAGTATTAGAGTAACTGTCTATAAATAAGTTTAAGACAGTTGTTAAAGTTAATCTATGTAAGAAAGCATACTATACAATATCGGACTATTTAAATGACAAGACAGTGTTAGTGAGTTGCTCTGGATCACAACAACAAGGAAAAATATGGACACATCATAAGAACATAATTTAAGAATTTTAAATAGTGTCTATATGAATAAAGATTATTTGAATTTGTAAAAATAAAATTGTTTTAATTTTGAACCGCGTTTGAGTGTCAAGAACGGCCTCGGTTCAATCCTCAATCCTTTGCCTATATCTATACATCTTCTGAATAAATAAATACGCAATACACTAGTATTATTTGCCAGTAATGTCACTACACTTTCAAGTAACCCAATCCCCCATCTCCAATGATCTGGACAATTATGAGCTTTCCCTTTTACTTGACAGACACGCTTCAATTGCTATACTTTCACTGGATAATAACAATGCGATCAACAAAGGGCTATGGGCGCTAACAATACAACTTCATTATTTTGGGTGATGATGGTATCGGTTATTAAGATTTTTGACTTTCATTTCCTGTAAGTTGGTAGCTCAAGTATTAGAACATAACTAACTATTTGTACAATGTGATTCAAATTAGAACATATTTTTCGGGCGTCTTCCATTCGCCCATTGTGAACGAAATTTTTCAAATGGATCGAAAACTTCGTTCATATTCAGGCAAATGGAATTAAATATTTATTTCTGTCTAGCCATGACGCCTGTTTGAATTTCAGAAAATGTGGTAAATTTATTAAAATAAATTTTATTTGCTAGTTGAGATGATTTATTTAAAAGTTGAAACTGTTTATGGTGTTCGCACAAAAAATTACGACACTGCAAATTCAGTAAGAGTTTTTAGTTTTGACAACTTAAAATCTCTACTAACTCCATCATTTATATTTCGATCAATTTCGTTTACATCAGAGATTAATTTATGGTCTATCGTATACTTTTGAATATCGAATATGGAAATTGGAGCGAATCATCCAAAAAACATGATGGTGTATCAACAGAACAATAAATCAATCCTTTCTCTTTTACGTTATTAAATGTTCACAAGCTGTTTTATTTAGTTGCTCGAATCTAGGTCACCATGTCGTACCATAGAGTAGCACCATTTCTCACGCGTTTTATTATATTTATAGTGATATACCATAGATAAGTGTGCTAGTAGGCATAGTAGTACAGTTAAAAGTGATAACTATATAAATTTAACATAACATAACATCATGACTATATTACCCAGAAGGGGGTGGCAGAAATGTATACCACCCACACTTCACCTATTATGTACCTATCTCATGAGATAGGGGGTGAGCCTATTGCCATCTACCGGGCGCAATTCCAACTCCGTGCTGCTATTGTGAATTTCCCGACGGAAAGTTCACAAATAACACTTTGCACGACCCGGGAATCCAAGCCAACAATTAAATGCTCTGCCCTGAAAACTTGTGTTACTGCATGAGTACAATCTGGTTGGAAAGCATGCTCCACCGTAGACCGCATCATCACTTACCATTAGGTGAGATCGTGGTCAAACGCGTGCCTATCTAACCTCCAAAAAACAAAATTGATGATTTCAATTGGATAAAATTACCTTAAATAGAAAGATATTTAACCTGGATAGTAGTTCATAGTTCTTGGTACTCCTTAACTATTGATTAAAGACAAAAAAGATTTATAATTTATTTATTTATTTATATCTCCAACAAGAAATACACAACACATTATTAATAATAACATTGCATTGGGGGTGCATGAAAGGAGCCTCCCTGAGTGACGTATACTACGATTCCATACGTCCGGCGCACCCTGGGCAATTCACAAGTTCTCCAAAGCGAATTGGCTAATCCTTTCACCACGATGGCAAGTCAAAATAAAATTTGACTCAGCCATCGACACGACGAAGAAGAAGAATAATAACATTCACAATATTTAAATTATGTGTTTCCTCAATTAGAGGAGACCACAGCGTCTACATTTATAAGAACAGAAATAAAATTTGAAATTAATAAATACTAAAATGCATACAAAAACAGACAAGCTTAAAATCTACACAACATGTCATATTAGGTAGGTACATTATAATTGGAAGTAAAAATAGAAATAAAAATTGAGATGTATAGTTGAAATAAATAAGTAATTAAAATAATCAATAACAGATAGCATTCCATAAAAATTAAACGTTAAAAATAATAATTAAAATAATAATAATAATTTAATTTAATAATTTAATTAATAATTTAAAGTATATTTTTTTTAAATAATTGTCACTGCCATTGCCTAATTGGTGCCATTCTTTAGATAAGCGGTGGCTAAGCTTTTATATCTGCCAAGTGAATTGCTAATAATCATAACGTTTTTTTAAATAAAATGATTCCTACCGTTTATTGAAATATCGTTTCAAAATTGTGGTTATTAATCACTATATTATAATCGATTTAAAATGATCATCGATTATATGATGTCACATGTCATGGTTAACAAAATACCGGATAAACGAGTATCAGGGCAAATATTTATCCTGTCGGGATTTAATTATGTAATTAGGTCATTATACTAGTTATACGTATTGTTTTATCCATTGTATCGAATGACTATAATTGTATTTCTGAAGTTGTATCAAATCTATGTTTTATAGTTTTCTCTGACCATTAGAAGATTACATTTTAAGTGCATTTTTACCATGACTGCATAGTATATAAAACAAAGTCGCTGCCCGCTGTCAGAGTCTGTGTGTCCCTATGTATGCTTAGGTCTTTATAACTACGCAACGGGATTTGATGTGGTTTTTTTTAATACATAATATGTGTAAATGTTTATTATAGAAGAGAAAAAAAATATGAGTGACACTTATGACAAACACATTTTTAAATATCAGAAACTTAATTCTTAATGGCCAGTACAATCACCGCATTAGATCCTACAACAATAATGATGTTAGCAGATATTTTAACTAAGAGCTTGAATCGATGCAAGCACCAACGTTGTGTGGCTGAAATAGGCTTAATTATATCCTAAGTTTTTCATTCCTGTACTTACTTATTTATTTTTTCTTGTTTGTATTGTAACTTGTACTATGTTGTTTTTTTTGTTTTTAACTAGAATAGTGTTTTTACGTTGTTTTTATGACACTGATGATACATTTTATATGACTCTGTAAAGTACAGTCAGCTCGATAAGTTCATGTACACTTTGTTGGTTAATAATATTGAGCGCAACATTTCCGATTAAGGGGAGGATGTTGTAGGATCTAATCGGTGATTGTACTGGCCATTAAGAATTATGTTTCTGATATTTAAAAATGTGTTTGTCGTAAGTGTCACTCTTAATTTTTTTCTCTTCTATAATAAACATTTACAACAATTTAAGAGGCAGGTTACTATGTAAAATAAATACACAATTTAGAATAACATGTTACCCGGAGCGAAGCGAGGACGGGTTGCATGTTTATGATAAAAATCAATTTCATGCCGAATTTACGTAAGAAAAATTTTGCCCGGTAGGTGGCCATAGGCTCGACCCCTGAAGGCGACAGGTGAAGTGTGGGTGTTATTCAGCTATGCCACATCCAATAATGTAACGTAGTAGTCGTAAGACTAATGTGTATGTAATGACTGAAGTCTCTTCCAATATCTTCGTGATGATCCTTCCGAAGATAACGTAAATGCCCCTAATAGTAAATCTATCGTCAAACCTAATCTCCTGGCACGATGTTACGATGCTCAAAAATGACTAGGGAAGCTACTCGTTCAATGCGTGACGGACTGGAAGATATTGGAGTGTTGCTAGGGGTGTCGAACATACATTACAGATAGGGAAGTCCCTGTTAAAAAAAAACATGAAGCTACAAAAATCACATGGTCTACTTTTATCATGGTCTACTTTTATTAAAAAAAATATGCTGTCAACTCCAAAAACCAACGTAGTCCTCTGATTGTACTATATCCCTTTTTCTTTTCAAAATTTCAAGTATTTTTTTAATTCACAGTATTATATAAATTAGAGGCTATTCATTGGGCTCAGCTCCTACCTTTAAACCTATTAATTTTTAATGTTCAGTCCATGATATTAAACTTCACGAACAAACAGCTCAGTTAACTGAAAGACTCAACCACTATTAACAATAAATAGCACTAAAACTTTCTTTGCCAACCCTGACGTATATCACTCGCTATATCTGACGTTTTGTCACAGCTTATCGCATGTAACTCTTGCCGGCGGGATAAGACAAGACACGCGTCGTGTCGTGAAATGCAGCGCTGTGATCAGATACCGTATCTCGTGGCCGATCGGATGTATTTGCGTGTTAGATGTGCTGTAGCATTGGATATCACGCTGTTATCCAAGAAAACGTGTAGCAGCTTTATGAACTAACTAAAGACAACATGATACGGTGGGACTTTGCAGATGAAACCAATATAATTATATTGTGATTGTGAATGTGGGGCCACACAAACCATGGCCTATATTCTAACTTGTCATGTCACCCCACTAGATGCACGAAGGACGCGCTAATGAACGCAGATGAAAGCGCTGTTTGGGTAGCCACATTCTGGGCTAATAAAATTTGACTTTGCCGTCGACTCGAATGAAGAAGAAGATAAACTAACTTGAGAGTACTCTAGACCCAAGTTATTCACACACAGGATGCAAGTAGCTTGGGTTTTAATTTCGTACAGTATCCTTATGTGGCAATAATATATTGCTCTATATTCTTCTTGTTTACGTTAAGTTAACTATAAGAAAGGTCAGCTAAGTTGGCTGAAAAATAAACGACTGTAAACAATAAAAAACAATTTCGTGCTTACGCGCTAGCAGATATTTATAGATAGCTATATAAACTGAAACAAAAATATCTTACAGAACGAAGGTTTTAAGTTGGGCAATTGGTAGAAATGTCTTTTTTACATTCGATTACTTCGTTATTGACCACGATCCGATTAAATAAATTAATAAACAATGAAAAATTTAATATGAATAAATAAATATTTATAACTTACAAGGTAACAGAACCTGTTTGTTTACTATTCAAATAAAATATACAATTATTATACTTAATATGTGCATATCAAATTCCAAAATAAAAATGGAAATGAAATAGAAATTAATAGTTTTTTAATTTGTACTTCCTTGTTCATCGTACCTAAATGCGTATTTGCTTTAATAGTATTTTAAAAAGCTAGGTGATGATCGAGTTTTAGAATTTTTAGGTTGAGAGAGAGAGAGAGATCCTAAAATGGGTTAAGTAAATCGCGATTTGAGAAGTTTGGTGTAATTAAGACAAAAGCGTAAAAACACTTGAGATAAACGTGAGCGCATGGAATCGAAACTGGTGTAAAATCAGCCTAGGACAGTGCCGGATTAAGCCAGCGCGGGGCCTGTAGCAAAATCTGTCATGGGGCCCTTGGTTTGCTTTAGGTTTTCAAGTTTATGGTTTTAAAACAAAACTATTAGTTACAAATAAACTTGACTTGATATAATATGAACAGTTTAAGAAATAACATATTAGTAATACTAGTATAATATGCTTTCACACGCGGTTAACGCATCCAAGATATGTTACGCTCATATTAAGGTCAGACAGGCGTTGAACCGCGGGGCCCGTAGCATTTGCTACTCTTGCTATATGGCTAATCCGGCACTGGCCTAGGATCATGTTAACTTGTGCTTATGTGTTGCAAACATTGCATAAAATTACTCTAGACAGAAACACTCAAAACGAGAGCGTTATTCAAACCTCTATTTACGTAAAGCTTCTGCTTCGTTTCCTTATAGCACAACTTACATCAAGACCATTGGAATACTGCACACTACAGACCGGTTTCTCTCTCGTCACTGTAAGATTAAACCTTTATGACTCTTCCCCGACTACGAGTAACTACTGGAAAACGACGACGAGATTTTTTTAGTATGTTATGGCCTCTCTAAATGCCTCAATAAGACTTGTCTTATTTGTTAAGGTATGACAAAAACTCAAAAGTCAACCCCACAGATAATAAATGTCAAGGATGTAACATGAAGAAAATTGACGGTTAGACTTTTGCAACATTGGTCTGTCAAATTATCGGACCGCGGCGGCCGGATGGCGGAGTGGGTAGTGTACCTGCCTGCAACGCCGAGGTCGTGGGTTCGATTCCCACTTAAAACAAATCTTTGTGTGCACGAACATGGGGGTTTGTCTTAGTCTGGGTGTTTCTATGTATAATAAGTATGTATTTACAAAAAGAAAAGTATATATGTATTAGTATCAGTTATTTTAGTAGCCATAGTACAAGCTCTGCTTAGTTTGGGACTAGATGGCGTTGTGTGTGAGTTGTGAAATATTTATTATTTATTTATTATATTAATTTCATAGACAATTTTCCCCGGGCCGGGTAAAAGCTGTCACAACCGATACAGTTTTAAACTTTGACGTGAATTTGGTGGAGCCGCCTCGTTTACATAACTTTTCAGAATAGTCGTTTCGGTGAGAGTTGCCTATTGTTCAAATAATTATTTCTTAATGAATTATTTAATGTATTAATGAGGTTTTTCATATTAGCCATCACATCTTCCAGTGTACAAAATATCCGTCGGTAATAACTAATAAATGAATTAGTATAATAATATTATTAACACCGACGTGAGGTGAAAATGAATGAATTAGAATAACGTTTCAAATCACGCTCAACTACATGTTACATTGTTAAGAGCAATCAAGTTTTGAATACTGAATACATGCACTAACCAGTTACATGCTATTTCTAAAATATCTATAAGGAAATAGGAAACGCTTAGAGCAGATATCGTTATTCTTAGAATTAGACCTAGATGTTGATCTAGTTTTAGTTTGTTTAAACTCGATGCTATGTTGGCTTTTTCCTCATAAATGTATTTTGTATCTACTGAATAAATGACTTATGACTTTCGTAAAAATTCGATTACAATGTTACCGTAATTACAAGCTGAGTACCTTAGTATTACTTTCTTATTAGCTAAATTTAGAACACATTGTGTTTCTATGTATAATAAGTATCTATTTACAAAAGAAAAGTATATATGTATTAGTATCAGTTATTCTAGTACCCATAGTACAAGCTCTGATTAGTTTGGGACTAGATGGCGTTGTGTATAAGTTGTGAGATACATTGAGACAACAAACTTGTTTTTGTAAAACAATATTTGCTATTCAATTGGTAATTGATGAATTACTTAATTAGATACCCTAATTAACCGACCAGTCTGACGACCACATGTTTTTAAAAACTAATTGGCATACTTGCCATTAAGTAATGACTGATTGTAAACAAACGAATCGTTATCAATAACATTACCTTTCATCTTTCCAGATGTAATCGGGGAATCATGCGATCATCTCTATCGGCGCACTCTTCAAAGCAGTGACGTGAAATAAACGTGTTGACAAATACAATCCTCGACTAGTAATATTATATCAGTTTAAAGTCGACTATCGTGGAAGTAGAGCGCATCACTAGAGCTTCCAATTTTGAAATTGGTGCCGCGTTTGAGCGGACGAGTTGACTTGTAAGTGGGACTCGCGTGTGAAGTGGACATTAGAATTAAAATGGCGAGCACCGGCAGTGAAATTTGGCTGCAATGGTTTGCGTGCTGCTACCAGCCCGCTGCGCAGGCGCAACGCACGCGCCGGAGAATAGACAGATCTATGATCGGCGCGCCGACTAACTTTCAACATACAGGACATATAGGTGAGTCTAACAGATCTTACGAAAATTCGAATTTATTAGTCATTATTCTAGATCAGTCTTGTTTTTAGGATAGTAAATTTTATTGCCTTACTTGTTTCTTTGACTTATTCAACAAAATTGTTAGAGTAACGAAAATGAAACATTTTAAGCAAAAAACAACTTTCTCTTCCTAGAGTTATTTAAATATATTATCATTTCTTTATCTCATCTCCGAATCGGTATACAGAAGTAAGAAACTGTCACAGGTTCCATATTTATCTTCTTCTGCAGATTCATTTGAAGTTAATTATTATTCGGTTACGAAAATTGAAATTGTTTGTTTGTTTGTCTGTTGTTTCATGCATTTTAGTATTTATTAATTACAAAATTTTATTTCTGTTCTTGTAAATGTAGACGCTGTGGTCTCCTCTAATTGAGGAAACACATAATTTATATATTGTGAATGTTATTATTAATAATGTGTTGTGTATTTCTTGTTGGAGATCCTATAAATAAATAAATAAATAAATAAAATATTTTACGTGACATGATAAAAACCTGTTGCCTATCTCATCTTGTTGCTTTGCATTTTATTACAATATACATAGTACTAACTACTAGAAACTACTTCAAACTACGTTCTTAATAGTATTTGGGTAGATATTTGAAAGATGTTAATGATTTGTTGAGTGTTTGAGTAGAACGGAGAGACTTATACAGCGGGTGCAAAACTCATGTGCCAGGTTTTGCTTTCATGTGCCACCCCGTGCTCATGTGACACCTTTCCTAAACAAGGGTGACCTAATGAGGATGACTGCTCGCAGGAAGTTGCACTTAGCTACATTACTGTTTGGTGTAATACTTGCCAGGAAGCCTATGTACCTCTGGAACAAGTTGACATGGTCAAGTGACTATCACATACATAAAACAAGAGCGTCAACTTACCTTTTAACAACGCCGTCACATCGTACAGCTGCTTTTCGTGGTAGTTTTGCTTTCATGGCCAGTTCTACTTGGAACGTCTTACTGCCGCCGCTGCGAGCCTGCAAAACAACGTCAACCTTCAATAAACTTTATAAAAAGCAGTTGTTGCTCGAGCAAAAACTACAGCAGTAATTACTTCAAACTAAACTCACTTAAACTGACTTGTTTGAAAAGTTTCAATTTGTTTTGATTCTTTGTAAATTGTTGATGTGGTCCAGTCCGTGCGCAGTTATTTGTATTTGGTGTCCGGTCTTCACTTCACTGAGCACTTATTGTAATGATTTCGTGTATATTAATCTTTTGTTTTTGATTTCTGCTGTAATTAATTAATGTCTGTTTGGTATTTTTTGATGTTTTATTTTGTTTTTTTTGTTTTTGGCGTTATGTGTTTATGCCAACGATGTGCCCGCCAATCGTAGCGCTCTCTATCATTTGCGCATAGGGCCAAATGATAGCTTGAAGCGCTATGATTGGCGATTACATTTTTGTAGTAATACGGACGCAACCTTTGGCCGTTCGTATCGTGTATGTTCCGTTCCAAGCGCCATGGTTGCGTTCCGCTTACTGTTTATTTATTGTTTTTCTGTTTACTCTATTTCTCTTTTATTTTATTTTTTTTCGTATTGTTAGTTTTATGCGTTTGTTTATTTTTAGTTTTGTAATATTAATTTTAATTTTAAATTTTATTGATGTACTTAAGTTTTAGTTATTTGTTTATTTTAATATGATACCGTCCTACCTCTCTCTGGCGCCATCAGAATATCAGCGCTGTAGGGCTTTGTAGCTCTGCAGCATATGGCTGAGATGGTGTCCTTTTCTGGCAAAATTCATGTTTACTGTTTTATTTTTTATTTTTTTTATTTGTGTTTTTGTGTTTGTCAGAATAAATATATTTCTTTCTTTTCTTTCTTTCTATTTAGCTTAATTAATGCAAGTTCTAGGTGCATTAACATTTATCGTAATAATGGATCATGTCCGCGAGTTCTGGACAAAAAATTCTTGGCAGTAAAGTAACACAATTATATTTCTGTTAAGTATTCAAGTAATTATGTACCGATTATGTTGTTTGTTGTTGTTTTTTTCGCTATTAACATGACATGTGGTGTTTTAATTTTGCCTTCTTGGAAGTGATGGAAACATAGTTAAGGATGGCCTTACTATCTAATACCGCTTCGCTACTTCTTCTAAGAAATTTGATATTAGCCTATTGCGATTTGAAAGGATTAGAAAACTATATTGAATAATAATTTGTGGCACTGTCAATTTCGGCTTGTTTATATGTTACTTTCAAACACATATTTGGTTTGAAACAATAATGACCTAGACTGTAGTGGTTTATATATTCAATCTATCTAGTCTTAAACATGTAAATGTTTACAGTTTTGGATTTTTGCTCTATTTGTATCTACCCACGGAGTGCGAGTTTTATGAACTTAAAACGGTTATGGGTGAAATTTCCCGAACTCTTCTTCCTATCTCATGAAGCATCTAGGCTATTTAAACAAAATATGGTACATTGTATAGACATAAACTACTAAAATTGTAGCGTCAGAAACGTTTGGATCATAAAACTATTCTTGTCTAGACAAGCGAAAGCTTGGTTAAGATAAAAAAATGCTGGCGACGAAGGAGTTTGTATCTCTCCTAACACAACTTATAGGTTATAAAATACCCACATATCATCACGTTTGCCAATGCGCGTCGATTACAGATAAAACGGTTAAACTTCACACAAAAGCTCTCGATAAGTTTGCACGCTATCTATTCGAATAACCACTCGAGGGCAATCATTGTAATCCTCGATATCTATGATTCGATAAGAGCCGTCATTCAATCGATTATTCGTTTATCGTAACCTTCCAGAAGGCAAGGTCGACGACCCGTCATAGCGAGATAATCGGATGCCCATCATCTGTGCTACATGACTATCGTGGCTTACTGATGATTTGATCATGCAGTCTTGACTATTTAAAAGAATTGTTATTACTTTATAGTTATAGTAGTAGTTAGTTTTTTTTGGGAACGTTATATTTTTATCTGTGTAGAGCTATACTAAAGCGTGGGGGGTCACATTTTTAGCAAATCTTACATGGATTGCAAGCTTACTCTAGCTATGATATTATTATAATATCCATCATAAGTCGTATTAAAAAAAACAATGTATTATAATTTAATGTTTAAAAATTAAAACAAAGATTCAAAATTATTATGGGTCTTAACTACATGTTTATTACTAGGAAAATATTATAATTGCCCATCTTTTTGTCTGAATACGATTTTATCCTAACCTAAGTCTCAAAAAAATTAACATTGTAATTAGCAAAAAGTATAATTAAACACACAATCCCAGAAAAAATAAAAATGCAGTCATCTCGTCATGAACATTCACTTTGACAAAACAATGCAAGTCTGACCTAACCAGACCAGACACTTTCCTTTACGGAGGCTCATAAAAACACATCATACACATGCATTACAAAAATGATCCTTACATAATTGATATAACGACTGTCTGCAGCACACACGTACAACACTATTACATAAAAAAGAAGTTCGCATTTGTATTCCAAAGGACGAGCGCACTCCTAATTTGGTTACGGATAGACCGGAGACAGTAGTGCCTATTATGGTGTGCTATTCAACAGAGCATTCAAGCTATTCCAGATAAGTACGTTTAAAAAGGAATGGACCGAAATGCATTCCGAGTACATTAAAATCCATTATAGATAACGAACTGTCTTTTATGTCAATGTGACGTTTTTCAACCCTGCACTCGAATGTACTCGACTACAAACTTGCCAAGTCTAGTCGATTAAACAGGGCTGGCAGTAGGGTTGTATGTAATATGTGAGTTTTATTAGCAATTTGTGAAATTTAGTAGTTTTTACATTTGACATTATTATGATTGTGAGTTTTTAAGACGGAATATATTATCTGCAAAAGTTTGGATTACAAATTATGAATTAAGTAAAATGTCTTTTATGATTGTCTGAAAATTGAGAAATGGGATTGAGATTTGGATTTGTCCACACAAAAATAAAAAAATATTAGATTTTAGATAGGGTCCTGGCAATAGGCGACCGTAGCTGGTTGGTTAAAGCGACTGCTTGGTGTGCAGAAGGTTGCAGGTTCAAGAAGGTCCCATATTTTTTTCAACTGTTTCTTAGTATACTTTTCTAAGCATTCTATTAAAATAATTAATGTCTGCACGTGTGGTGTAGTGGTTTAAGCGGTCGCCTCGCCGCTCTCCACTGCACTGGTGTTGTGGGTTCGATCCCCGCATGGGACAAATCTTTGTGTAATTCGCAAATATTAGTTCTGAGACTGGGTGTGCTTGAGTGAGTGAATGTGTGTATTTGGCCTTGTCATTGGGACCATTGGATAGGATAATTGCTTCTGGCGTTCTATCTAATGTAAATGTAAAAAAAAAAAAAAAAAAAGACATATTGGATAGCTTTTCCTTAATTGTCATACTTATGTTTAATAGTTATAAATTAGCGACAAACTGAGGAAGTTAAAAAATCTCGTTTGTACTTCTCTTTAAATAATTGCTATGCAATTAAAATGATTTCCTTTAGCCATACCTCACTGCCTTACGACGACATTCTCGCCTATTAGATATAATTTACTAGACACGGCAATTACAGACCTGTCGGGCCAGTTCCCTTCTTCAATCCTGTTTAATCCAGGCATGTTGGTTGTAGCCGATCAAATTTTATCTATCGGGCTATGTTTAGATATCTGCAAATCAAAGCATTAGTATATTGGCACTTAAATGCAATCTGGTTTTCTCAGTTCGCTTTTCAAAAACGTTCCAATTTTGAATTGTGTTTAAGTGGCAAAAAGGTACGGCCTCTTTTATATTAAAAAAAAAGAAACAAGTTTTTGTTGCAAAAAGGTGGGCAGTGTGTAGTGATTAATGTATCTTCTAATCGAGCACCACTTGTGTTAGTATTAATAAATAAGCACTGCTATTAATTATTTTTTGGTGGTAAGCTTGTATGGTGAATATTTTTTTTATCCTTGTTTAAATAATATTAATATTAAATATTCTTCAATTTACTGAAGTTACACACCTAAAGTTCACACTTAAGCCCTGTATAGACTTTGTTTAGTGCGAGTGCGAGTGATTAGTGCAGGTGTTTAGTAACAAGGTGTGGACAGCGACTGTTTAGTGCGAGTGCTTAGTTGGCTGTGTAGTAAAGTGAATAGAATCGTGTTCTATTTTTTTGCGAGTGGACTGCTTAGTAGCCACGTCCCGCGCGCCCTCTCTTCCCCCTCACTCGCAGCGTGCCTGCACTAAGCACGTTTGGACAGGAGTGTTTAGTGTTTAGTGTTTAGTGTTTAGCGTTTAGTGCGTAGCGTCGGGCGCTTGTTGTACAAAATGGCAAAGTGGACCGAAGACGTAACTTATAAATTTGTGCAGGAGTATTTGAAACATAAATAAATAAATTAAATATTTCACAACTCACACACAACGCCATCTAGTCCCAAACTAAGCAGAGCTTATACTATGGGTACTAGAATAACTGATACATAAGACATATAGAAAACAAATAAAAACAAATGTAAATTAAAAAAAAAAAAAAAAAAAAATGTAATCTTTTGTAAATACATACATATTATACATAGAAACACCCAGACTTAGACAAACCCCCATGTTTATGTACAAAAAGATTTGTCTTAAGTGGGAATCGAACCCACGACCCACTCCGCCATCCGGTCGTCCTTTACAACTGTTACGCCCCTAAGTATAAAATTGCCCGAGATGCGGCCCTTGTAAATATAAGTGAAGCCATGAACATACCAGGGTTTGGCAGTAAAGAAGTTTATTCTAAAATAAGAAACTTGAAGTCTACATATGCGCAAGAGTCTAAGAAAATTAAACAGAGTACAAAATCTGGAGCTGGAACAGATGACGTATATATTCCACATAGAAGTGGTTCAAACTATCAGATGACGGCATACTGAATTTAAACAGAGCCACTTGGACAATACTTGCACTACACACCTGCACTCGCACTAATCAAAATTGGACACTACTCGCACTAAACACCTGCACTCGCACTAATCACCTGCACTCGCAATGAATTGGACACTACTCGCACTACACACTCGCACTCGCACTAATCACTTGCACTCGCAATGAATTGGACACTACTTGCACTACACACCTGCACTCGCACTAAACACTTGCACTCGCACTAAACAAAGTGTAAACCGGACTTTATGTATGTTTTTAAACGTTCGCGATTTGAGAATCAATTTTAAAAGAAATAGGTAAATAAATTGTCGAGCTTAGGTATTTATTTATTTATAATAATTACGCTATTTAGATCCGTTGTCTATTTTTTTTTAATGTTATCAAATCCCGAAAGTTTTTTGATGGTATGCGTATTTTCAACAATACAGTATCTTGTATTGGCAATAGTTTTCTCTCATATATATTTAAAAATCTTCAACTTGGCCTCCTGCGTAGGATAAAACGAAACTAGCGAACTTTCCAATACTAATTTATGCAATGTTGGTAGACAACGTCATGCCAATTTCGGTAGACGCCATTTTCTGCACTATGCAGTGAATGGTCAATGGTCAAACCCACCAATTAGAGCACAGTATTGCAAACAATTGTTTCATTGAATTTTAATCAGTTCCGGTTCGTATACTAACGATATTTATTTTTTACCAAAATTTTAACTAAATATATATTGTGGTGCTGTTTAATTGCAGTAGATAATGAGTAGATTATTATTATGGCGCGTCGTTATTTTATTAACTCGAATTTAAAATATTTTGATGAATTTGGAAAAAAAATCCAAACATGTTTTAATATGTAGCTTACTTGGAGCGATAACAAAACGTAGTTTAAAAAGTAAACGTTTTAAAAACGCCTCAAGTAAATACTGTACGCCCCTTTAGTATCTTTGTATACCACTATGTTCATAGATTTATAATTCTTTATAATGTATTATATAATGGAAAAATAAAAATAAAAACAAAATTCCTACTAACCTAAAAATAAATAACTAAATCTAAATCTATGTACAAACCTAGTCTAAAAGAGCGCTACCAGTGGGCAACGTTCCCAAAATGCTGGCAGCATTATTATTATTTATTACAATCACTTATATGAATAAAATACTTGTGCAACAAAGAGTTCGCGGTTTCCTAGCTGTTAGCCGTAGCTTTGTGGTTTAAAAGATGATATCTATCCGACAAGTGCGTGATAAAATGTCACATGATAATTTCCTATATCAACAAGCAGCTGTCGTTTTGTGCTAAATATAAGTTTTGCAAAGGAAATAGATTTTTTTGTGTGGTATCTAAGATGGTCTGAACTATAATCAGAGCTAGTTGTTGCCCGCGATTTCGCCCGCGTGAAATTCTTTATATTTACCACGATTTTACCGGACTATTATATTATTACGAAATATATTTTTTTTATGTAATCGGACCAGTAGTTTGCTGATATCAACGCGTTCAACCAACCGTCGATTAGAAGGATCTAATGTTATTCGTGGCTTCTAACTATCTCTCCACCTCAATCTTTATCAAGATCAGACCAGTAGATTCGAAGCTTTCTGTCAAAAAAGTTCCGTTATCAGAACTTATCTTGAACTGGAAAAATAAAATTGTCTCAATGTTTAATGTCGTAAGTACTGCATTTGGTATACGGCCAGGGGCCTGTTTAATAAACGCGACAATGACAGGTGACAGGCGACAGGCGACAATCCGACAATTTGACAATATTTTGTTTAATATAAATTATTGCTGACAAATAAGTCACGGTGGAAAATCTACAATAATGTCGACTTTTTATGACAATTTGACTTATTTCTGTTTAATAAATATTAAACCTTGACAGGCGACAGGTGACAATTTGTCAGGAAAAACTTGTAAAATTTGTTTTATTAAACACTAAATTGTCATTGCAGGCAGACATATTTGTCAATTTGTCACAGATTTTCGACAGGCATTTCATCCAATGTCAACGGTAATCGGGAATTAATTAGTACGATTAGTTTAAAAAATGGTGTTAACGTCGTCGACGGATAACAGTAGTAGTGAAGATGAATATTTGGTGCAAACTGTACGACGACGACGTCGCATATTTACGTCGAAAACAAAAGTAAAGTTGTTGTAGGCACCTAGTTACTTTTTTTGATATTACCCTCATGTTGTCTCATATGCATGCCTCGATAGTGAGTTGCGACAAATATGTCGGAATTAGTGACAAACTGTCAATTGTCATGACAAATAAGTCACATAATATTTTCTTAGGGACTCGACAGGTAAAACCTGACAATTGTTGCTTTTATTAAACAGTTTTAGAGCTTGACAATTTTGTCAGTATTTGCCTGTCGCATTTGGACTTAATTGTCAACTTTATTAAACGCCACTAGTCGCGACAATTCGACTAATTTGTCAAAAAGTGTCAAATTTGTCGTATTGTCGCTTTTATTAAACAGGCCCCAGGTATTTTACCGCCAATAAAAAAAAGGCAAAACACTTTTTGAATTCTTTCAATTTCATTCTAATTCTTTATTGTACACACATAATTTCATTAACATAATATAAAAAAAAACAGTTAAAATATTAGGTACAAAGGAGAACTAAATTCAATATTGAATTTTCTACCAGCAAACACTTCTTCGGTGCTGTCAATATTTTTGTTGTTAAAATAATGGTCTGATAAGTGATACGTCCTTTGCGTCTCCATCCAAACTTCAAAGAGTGCGCAAATCGTCGGCTCCAGTTCTTGTCATTCATTATGGCTGCAGTCATTATCCTAATGGCTCGGTCAAACAAACTATTAACTCACGACTCAAACCAATAACACTAGTCTACTAACTAAACGAATAAGTAGCATCAATGAAAGAGTAAAGCCAAAGAGTTAGAATAGAATTGTACGGGGAAACTGTACACCATAGGTATTGTCAGCGTTTACATGCGCGCGGGCAGTGGGCATGTGTCTTTACCTAAGCATTTACGTCAGTTCGTGATCTTTCCGCATCGGCTAAAGACACGGCTCCACCAAACCGCGAGCGTAGCCTTCTTTTGCCTATCATAACACGTGTTTCATTTGTGGACCTTATCGTTAGGCTCTACATTTCGGTCCTTCGAGCCGGATAGAATAGAAAAACTTTATTTGCAAACATACAATTTTCATAAAAAATACAAAGACAACTCAATAAAGACAACAACAATATGCAAAGGGTGGCCTTATCGCTTAAAGTGATATCTTCCAGGCAACCTTTGGATGAACAGATAGGAAAGAGAAAGTATGGTAGTTTAATAATCTGAGGAGTATTTTTTTTTGTTATCTATGCTAAAATAGTGCATAAATTGAAAAGTTGATAGTTAAGATTATACCTAATATAAATAGTTAGCTAGTTAGATTAAAAAAAAATATTCGGCGTATATAGCGGACGAATGTATTGTCCACCTGATGGAGTGGTAATGAACAGCAACAATCCACAAAAGCAGATTGTAGATGCGTTGCTCCATCTGAGGACTATGGTGCCTCATGTGCCAGTCATTTCAGAGCCCAATACCACTACTGAACCGGAACACAATAGTACAAGCACTACTATATGGTTACGCCACGGGAGCCGATTAGTAGTGTTTGATACAAACCAAGTCAATAAATAAATAATGAATAAAAACGAAAACCTCACAAAGTTACTACAAAATCAGCGACAAAGCATATATACACACAAATAATAACTGAAGCCGCAAAATTTATAACTCACCATCAAAATTACTTACTCAGCCACAGGTTAGGTTAGGTGGCTGACTTAGTAATTTAGAAGGCAATTTAGTATTTAAGAAGCTTGTTCATTTAAATAAATAGGTTCTTCGTCGGTGTCGCTCTATCAGTGTTACGTGTAAACTCATTATGCATGAACTATCGCGTCAATTGAATACCAATGTACGGTACATTACGCATTGCTTGACTAGAATTAATTATCCACTAAAGATAACAGGCGCGCTGACGTCAGTCTACTGTAAACATGGTTAGCATACAACGGGTATTGTTTGATTATTATATTGTATAAGCCAGGTGGTTTAGCCAGACGCGAAAGTATGAATGATTTGTTGGAATTTTTTCAATACCTTGTTTACAAGATGAGCCTGATAATATTCAATATTCCAAGTACAGTTTTTTTTTAAGAATACTGTACCGGTAATCTAAGTTTGTATTATCTAGGTCTTCAATTAATATAATAATTTTGTAAATTACATACTGTTATATTTTACTATACGCTCTATATTATTTAAATCATTATCAGTTAGTTCAAAATTAGAATCCAAATCGAATGAACATTTCCATGCCCAAAGAGAACCAAACTAAAAAAAAACAAGCCATAGATTAACTGAGTTGTGCAAAAAAAGTTTTAATAGCAAACGAAATAGACAATGAGCATTAATAATGTGTTTACTACCATTGAACAGTCATACAAACAGAACCACGGCGGAATGTCGTTGCATTTTAAATTTAGAACGTCCCCGAGACGTTGTACGCGTATTATTTATTCGTAACCGCGGCTAAGGATGATCACCATAGGGATAGGGCTGTTCTTAAACTTGGTTATTTAATAATTAATATTATAGACAATTAAGTTAGTTATTATATTTCTTTATTATGGCTTCTGACTCTTTTGTTATTACTAAATTAAATTAAAAACAATGGAATAACCTTTGTATAAATTTATACAATAACTAGACACTAAAATTAGGTAGCCTTCCGCCGCTTTTAAGGCAGGTTATAACCACATCAGAAATAACCACAATAAAAACTAGTAATAGTTATTAAAATGTAGTTAGTATATTTTTCTTTGAAAGATACAAAAAAAATATTATCCTATTACATCACGTTCAAAAGCAATTTGTGACAATAATAAAATTATGACTGTAGTAACGATTCAGTTATTATCCTGTAAAATTACAGGAAAATTCGATGCAATATACACTTAATAAGGTAAATATTTGTAATTGTTTAACGAGGCGTCTAAGCCCCGTATATTTAATTTTTGTAACTACATAAAAATGTTGTATGCAATAACTTATCTATGTATTAAGCAATAATATAATAATTTATAACGAAATCTATTTAAATATCACATAAACATGGATCAAAAGCACTAATGAGCAATGGTTTCCCTTTTCTTAGACAAGCTAATTCAAATGCAAATAAAAAATTGACGATTAGGAACTCTATTTTTCTAGAAAGGATCAAAAAGTAGGTTCGTTATAATATAGAAAGTTAGTGTAATAAATAATATAGCCACATTAGAGCCACAAGCTTAGTTCTCATTAATACCACCAAAATTATAAAGCATTTTTAATGTAATTTATAATAATATAAAGTTATATAATTGTTTGTGAAATAAAGGATTTTACAATTATTTTTTTCTTTTGCTTTAATCTGCGATCAGGCATAGACTATAAGCAAATCCGTTGAGCGAGCTATGTTGTGTCGAGCGTGTTTCCCACTGAAAGCAGCTACTTTTTATTACTATCATGGTGTTTTGTCTACTTGGAGAATAACGCGTCTCTTTAATAGTGTTTCCTTGTTTGCTTGTATAAGTTGGACTGCTAGGTTGTTATGATGGTTTACAAGTTTTATTTTTGTAACTTTCTGTGGTATATCACAACTATTTATAACAAATAAACTAAATTTTAAACAAATCTATATTATATTAATAAAGCATCATAAGCATATTTTAAAAATAGTAATTCATTTTTATTGGCAACCCTGAAAATAAGTTTAAAATAAACAGTGGAGTTCGGCGTCCGAGTCGGCAAGCGAGTGACTCATCTGTTTCTAACGCGCCTGAGTACACTCGCGCACAAAGTCTTTATCGCTAAAACTTATTTGTGCTTGTCTGTACTAGTGACGTCACTCGATCGATGGAAGAAGGTTAATTAATTTCATTGTAATTTTGTTGAGTTTCTTTGTTTACTCAGGTTTTAATTTTAGTTTAATTAATGTGTACATTTTTGGTCAGCATTTCTTCGAATATTACGCACTTTGATTACGTAGTTAATTTATGACAATAATAAATATTGTGAATTAAGATATTCCTGCATAAGTACTTTAATACTAGCAGCCTTGTATCTAATACATGTCCTTCTGCTGCGCTCAGGCCTCTTCTCATGATGAGAATGATTAGGCCATAGTCCACCACGTTGGCCTCGTTCACACTCCCTCGAGCACTTTTTAGGCACTCTCAGAAATGTAGGTTTCCTTACGATGTTTTCCTTTACCGTTAGCGAGCGATAATTTATATAAGAAATTAGTATTTTCAGGTTGAATAAAATTAGAAAAAAGTAATATAACTTTTATTTGTGTTATGGATTACACAAATATTTAATTCAACAAAACTGAGTAAGGCCCAGATTCTAAGGTTCCGAATAGTTGAATAGTTCTCATCCGACCCATAAAATATAACATGACTAAATTTAAAAGTGACACAAGTTACATTTTAAAAAAGAACACAGCTGTCACTTTCATTTATGTTTGTTGTGTGCTTATTCTGATAATAAGGTATATTTAAATATCCCATAAAGCTGTTTAATAAACCAATCGATCGCCATCGATCCGTAGGTGTAATCAGGATAAAAGCGCGCTGTGAATTTCGCAAACCATTTGTCACCATTACGTTCATCACAAAAGATCAACCACTTCGTAGGTAACTCAATGCAATGTCTCATACATTACATTTGAGTTACCTACGAAGTGGTCATATGACTCATACAAACTCACATGTCACTCATTTCGTTATAATCTACTCGTAATTACTTAAATTGCTCGCGATTCAATTACTTGGCCCGCACAGCCGCACTTCGCTTCGCTTAGTTGAATAAGCATTTGTGTAAGCGGAATTAACAGCAAGTTTTAATTCAAAGCTTCCATTAAGGATCGAGGTGATGACAAAAGTGTAATCTCACTGCCGTGGACGTATTATATTTTACGATAAGTGAAAATATTATTTATAATACCTACTGGGCAAAAACAATATAGATAAATAATTTTCCGAAAAAAAAACCGACTCCAATTACAATAATTTATAGACTTATGGTTTTCTCATGGGTGCCATTGTCAGAACTGGACCAAATTGAAATGGGATTACACGTGAAGCACCTGCTTTAAAAAAAAGAATCATGAATGTATGTATTATATATATATATATATATTTATAATATATATTATTCATGAATAATATTATGTATGTATATGTTATGTATATGTAGTTATATTTATATTTTGTATTTTCTACTTAAGTTGTACACTTATTTTGCCCTCTATGGCATCATCGTCTCCTCTATTGCTCTAGGTTTGCTGGAAGAGAACTCAAGCACTGAGTTAAGCTCGCCTTTTGTATACTCTTACTGTAATATGTTTATTTTTTTGTAATCTTTTGTGTACAATAAAGTGTTAAATAAATAAAAAAATAAATAAATCATTAAAATTGCTTCGCCTAGTCGAAAGTTACGAGGTAACAAACACAAAAAAAAATTAATTGCTTTTATGGCGGGGGACTAACCCCCTTATAAACGATTGATGTCGGTCAGATTCATGTGTCAACATTAGTACCAAAATTTGACATTTTAATCACGATAATAAATCGTAATAAGGGCCTGAAAGGCTGGCCTGAACTGCGGCCCGGCTGGCGATTGCCACCCTGAATGTATGGTTAGTCCAACGTAGAAGAACTAGGACTTGCTCAATCAAATAGTTACGTATCCGTACACTTTCTAGCTCCCTAATACAAATACAACTTGCCTGCATATAAATGAAGCTTTTAACCACTCAGTAATGTTTACTGCCTGGCCGTCTACTGGCCAGCGAAGTGTGCTAAGTATAATCTGTGATTCATAGCGTGGTCCATGCATGCATTGCTGGTTTGTGTCTGTTTGTATGTTTGTTTGTTTCTATTTACATTTATGCTTAGTTAAGGATCGCGAGATTCTGTAGGTTAGTAGACAAATTATAGTTCTTCTTCTTTTCGTTTCAATGGTCAAAGTTATACACAACCCCCGCCCAGTACGTAGCCACGGTAATTGCGTTGGTAATTTTTTAGGTAATCCAAAAGTATTGTCTAATAAATTATTATTGTTGTTGGGACGAGGCTTTTGGTGTTCACGTCGACCTCCGTGGGTCTATTGTGATTGTAGCTTCATTATACTCTCCATTAGGCCAATAGTCTCCATAAATTGGAGCAGTCGGCCGATCGGGGGTGACTTGACATCATCCGGATCCTAGATTGAATTGTCTGATCAAACTAAAATACTGATAAAATAAATAACTTGTTATTGAATTTAAGAGTATTTGCTTGTGGTATAACTTTTGTCATATTATATTATATCATAACCTTATTATTATATGTATTATTATTATTACATTAGATAGAACGCCAGAAGCAACGGTAACGAAGTACGGTAAGAGGCGACCGTAGCTGGATGGCTAAAGCGGCTGCCCGGTGTGCAAGGTCGCAGGTTCAAATCCTGCCGGTCCCATATCTTCTTCAACTGTTTCTTAGTATAATTTGCTAAGCATAGCTAAATGCTATAAAAATAAATCAAATAGAACATGCATATCTATTGCAGTCAGATTACACTATAGAGTAGAAGTGTTAGCCCTGCATACCTTATTGCTAATGTACATCTTCATGAGATAATGTTATATTTGTTGTTATTATATGCAGCGATAGCCGAGTGGGAGACCGTAGGACTGCTAAGTTAAAGGTCTCGGGTTCGAACCCACGGCACACACCTCTCGTCTTTTCGAAGATATGTGTGTATTTATCATATAAATTATCGCTTGCTAACGGTGAAGGAAAATATCGTAAGGAAACCTACATGCCTTAGAGTGCATAATAAGTGCTCGAGAGTGTGTGAAGTCTACCAATCCGCACTTGGCCAGCGTGGTGGACTATGGCCTAACCAATAAGAAGAGGCCCGAGCCCAGTAGTGGGACATGACTAGATGCAGGGCTGCTATTATATTATCGCTGTCAGTAACCTGACCACAGATATAGATCTACATAGATAACGCAAGTATCACGATTTGTATTGAAACCAAGCGTGCCGACTTTTTAATACCTATTGTGACGTCACAGCCAAAATTTAGTGACGGGAAATCCAAACCGATTCAAAGACACCGATGCCGCCGATGCCCATCCGTCCAGTACGATTCAAACGATTCAACTGGAGCCGTCCGCTATGATTTTCTCTAACAAAAGACGCGCGTGGACTGAAGTTAGCGGCGACCAACCTTGACGCTTGGTCGTGGTTCGGACACGCGAAGTACATGCATTTGCGTTATCTATGTAGATCTATATCTGTGAACCTGACTGACACTCAAGATTCGCGTGTCGTCCATACCCACAAATCATGATTACTAACGTTGATTTATTTGGTTTTGCGTAACTGCTATACAACAATTTCACCAGAAGAATAATACATTACACTCATTTAAATCGTTTGCATAAGTAAAAAAACACGTAACCAACATGCCTGTTCTACATACATTGTTCTACTATGTGTGTGGAGACTGCCAACTAGCATTGGCTGGCTTGCTGATGGCCTAATCGTTCTCATTATCAAATGCAGCCAGGTCCAAGAGTTATGTAATTCTATCAGCAACTGCGATACTAAGTCGCTGGCCGAAATATAAGCCAGCATTTCGAGAACGAGTTGCCTAAAATATGCATCAAACTTCATATTACGTTTCAAAAGCACTAACACATAAATCTTATCTTAATAATCCACACACAACGTCACAAATTAAATCATTCCCACATAAAATTCGCATTAAATTACGGCCGTTTGACCCAATTATTAAACATTTTAAATACAGTCATTACGAAACCGAATTTTAGGTCACATGTGGTTAACAGTGGTAATTACCATTTACCACTTCAGACGCCATTAGTTCAATGATATAATTGACTTTTCAAATGTGAATGTTGCCAGCAATCGCTATGATCATTAAATTATGAAATGTTGCGATAAGGGTTCTTGTGAAATATTTGTTCTTAATAATTGTGAGTTATTGTTATTTGTGGCAGATAAAGTTATTTTTAAACCGTATGTAGCGAATGGACGTGTAGTCCACATGATAGTATGCCAACTACCGAATAACCCCAACCCCAATAATTGCCCCATTTAAATATTAAGTAAAAGTTAATTTACCTAAATTACATTTTTTGTTTGATTTAAGGGTTAAAGGAAAAATGTTATTGCTGACTGTAGCTAGTTATAAAAACATAATCATAATTATTCGTTTCTTAACTATTTGTGATTGTCAGTTATGAATGAACACTTCGTATTCTTGTTTAAAAACCAGTTGTGAAAACAATAATAAAAAAGGGTTTTTCTTAACCAGTTAACAAAAATTAGTTATGAAAGTGCACGGAAGGAACAAGACAACGTAGTTCTTTGTAGATCTATGTGTCGACTGTCGTATACGGTATTTGATCTACGGTCGAGAGATCGTGGGCTCGAATCCTGACATGAATTTCCTTCTAACAAATTTCCACTTAATCTACAAGAATACTAGTAATTAGTATCTGCAAATTACTAATAAGCTTTTAAAGAAAGCCTAAATTAGGTTATCGAAATACCAACACTGATATTTCTCCAGCTGGTATTCACTTTATTTGTATATTAGTTAAGTTTTGCGTTGCTACTGATAAAAACATTTAAAACTTATTAAACATTATAATTATTAGCCACCCGTAAATAACACGGTCTCTTCATAGTTAAACTTAGCAATTCAATGGCTAACACACCTATAACAAACTGCCAGTATCTATTAGAAACATGAATGAAGGACTACAATTTAAAAGAGAGCTCCACAAATTTCTTACAAACAAAAGTTATTATTCGATCCGAGAATATTTTGATGACAAAACTTATTTATAATGTAATAATAATGATAATAATTATCTGTAAATACTATAATTTTAATTGTTAATCTGATTTTATTGTAAGCTTCTGTAATATTTATTTATGACCTATGTAATCCGTCCGGCGCACCCTGGGCAATTCGCGAGTTCTTCAAAGCGAATTGGCTAATCCTTTCACCACGATGGCAAGTCAAAATAAAATTTGACTCAGCCATCGACACGACGAGATGACCTATGTAATCAAAATTCACACGTCTACTTATGGCAAAATAAGTTGGCCAAAATTATTATTTTTAAGACCATTATGTATTATTTCTGTAATAATAATAATAATATAATAATAATATTCTTTATTGACATAATAGATTAACAATTTGTAATAAAATCTCTGACACCTACGCTAGTAAAAACTGTGTTGCAGGTGTCAGTGTCTTCTCCTTAACCAGTTGACATAGGTTTTTATATCAAAGAGAATAATAATACAAGTAAACATTACAAATAAAGCAATAAAACAATATGAACAACTTATAAATTTAGGTTGTTTACAGTTTAAAGTTTAAGCATGCATAATTGTGTGTAGTGTGGGTGTGTGAGCGAGTGTGCGTGTGAGTGTGCGTGTGTGTGTGTGTGTGTGTGTGTGTGTGCGCGTGTGTGTGTGTGTGTGTGAGTGTGTGTGTGTGTGTGTTAGAGAGGGAGGGTGTGTTAGTATGAGTGAGTGTGACCATTATGTGTGTTGTATGTGATTGCACGGATCACGGGATTTTTAAAAGATTTTCTACATCGTCATAATCTAGTGACTTCAGCCAGCTAGTGATAACTTTTTTGAACTCATTATTATTTAAATTACGTAATTTATGTATTTTGTTGCACTTATTATATATATGAGGAGCTAAATAATTATAATATCTTCGAGCAAATGTTGATTTAACACAAGGTTTAGGACAGCGTGCAACGCGCTTTTCCAATTGAGGAAGACTGGGAACTGTGGAATAAATGAATATGAATATGAACCTACAATACAATATTAACTGCTATGACTAGTAAAAGCATTTCAAAAACCAGTAAAAGTGCGAAATATTGACAACATTATTGTAAGTGTGCGGGTAGCCAATGACAATGACTGTTTCCATACAAACCTTGCTGCTATAAATACATGGCACGATCAGTTCTGCAAGCTGATGCGGTATTTGCGGATGTCCTCTCATCTTCACCTTGAAGATGAGATGAGATGTGCGGATTATTTGTGGAACGTTTTACTTCCGTGGAACTTCGTCACGAGTCTTTGTTGGTTTAATACACATCGTTACTCTGTGTTGTGGCGTTTCAATGTGTATATATTCAGTAATTTTTTGTGCAGTGAGCAGCCATTACAAGTTTTTCCTACTCTTTGACATTTAGATTCGATAATGACGTAGTTATTAACATAGAAACGTAAAAAGTCAAAATAAATTTAGGTTTCCATGTGAATAACTACCTACATCATACTGACATCCTCGATGGTCTAGTGGTTAGCGTATGCGCCTCCCGCAGCGAGGTCTCAGGTTTGATTCCAGGGTCGGGCAAAGTGTTATTTGTGAACTTTCCGTCAGGAAATTCACAATAGCAGTACGAAGTTGGAATTGAGCCCGCTGGATGACGATAGGCTCACCCCCTAGCCCATGGGACCTAAACATGACAAGTGAAATGTGGGTGTTGTACACCTCTGCCATACCCTTTTGCGTAATATAGGCGTCATGTTATGTTATGCTATGTTACTGACTCCATAATCGAATCTTAATTTCAAGAGTGGATAGCTAAGCTAAAGGGGCTGTTCATCTTAAGTCAAGTCGCCTGCACCCAACATCTGACAATATTTTATGTCAACCTGCAATCACTTAATCCAGACCAGGTCAAAGGCCAGGTCGACGGCAAAAGATCACGCCCACCCGCTGGTCAGATCTAATTAAATCGCTCACTTCACTGGCCTATCAATAACCAAGGATTTAAAGACCGCCGACGACAGAAATACATAGAGAAGCATGGTGCATCGAGTGACCAATACTTTTAGCTAGACACGACCTTCAGCAATGAAGATAACGACTGAGAAGAAGAATCACTTAATGCCTGCTAACTTACGTCAGAACTCAGAAAAGTGCTGATTGCGTGGTTCTACTACATTTATTATTATTTATTTATTTATTATTTATTTATTAAATTAGATACTTATTGCGCTAACAGTATTACCCAATACGCACAATAAGCTAGGTATACATTTTTATGACATAAATAGATTACATAATATTACAAATTAATTGGACACATATTTTTAAAAATTCAGCAAACTTCATGTAAAAAATATCAACCTCTGAATGCCGAGAAATCAGTGTGTTGATCAATGCTATACATAAACTTCTATATCTTGCTATATTTTTAACAAAGTTCTTCAGTATATATTTTTTTAATTTAGTAAATCAGTGACCTCATTTTATCATGATTAATCTTATAATGGAAATTGCAAATGAGCGTGGCATTTCGATTAGGGACTGAGTAAAATAGGACATTAAGAGATGCGGTCGCGTTGGACTCTAGTAAGTTATTGACGTTTACATACGCAATGTACTATCAGACCTTCTTGAGTGCACGATTGACGTAGCGGTTAAAGCGGTCGCCTCGCCGCTGGTGATTTGGGTTCAATCCCTATATGGAACAAATCTTTGTGTAATTCGCAAAGATTTGTTCTGACTCTGGAAGTGCTTTGTGGGTGTGAAATGTATGTTTGTGAACTTCCCCGTAACACAGGAGTCATTCCTAGTGCGGGAGTCGTTTAAAAAAAAAAAGAAGACCGAAAGATTCATGATCCACCTTAATACTTATAAATGTATCATACACATTTTAAAACGATAAAGTCTTAATAAGCTTGTCGTAATAACTAAACAAGTGCCCTCAAAATAGTGTAAACAATTTTATCGGTACCTTCTCGACTTGGCAAATTCAAACGAAACGTTTATCGAATGAGTCATGAATCTCTGACAGTATTTATACTTACCTATAATCATCTCATTAATATCGTGAAGTAGATACCGACATCACACTATCAACGAAAGTAGCAGCTGTTCGTAGAACGTAACAAAAGATGATCAACTAAGATTGTAGATTATGATATCAAAATCTTATGAGTCCTAGTCAGATAACTAATAAATAACAATAACAACATTTTGATATTTGTTATACATATCTTATGTGTGAATTCGCAGTCCTAAACTTGTAGACATTCACTTTGACAAGTCGATTTCGACTTATCAACGTAAACTTTAACTTGAAACTTGCATTTAGTAATTTGGCAGTAAACAGTCTCGATGGTCTAGTGGTTAGCATATTCGATGCCCGTGTCAGACAAAATGTTAGTTGTGAACTTACTGTCAGGAAATTCACAATAGTAGCACGGAGTTGGAGTTGTGCCGGACGGAAGACGATAGGCTAACCCCATGGCACCTAAACATAACCGGTGAAGTGTGGGTGATGTACTCCTCTGCTACACCCTTCTGGCTAATATAGGCGTGATGGTATACTATGTCCTCCTAAACAGACGCTTCTGCAGACTTTTGTAGATACTAAAAATTGTTCACGCCATTCAAGGATACAATAGAACCTACGTAATTAACAATACTTTAGAAAACCATTACTAATATTTGTATCTTGAATGTTATTATTTCTTTGTGTTGGTGCAGCAATTATCTCGCTATAAGTATAATCAACTATTAAACTCGTATTATTGTTTTTTAATCTGAGGTCAGCTGAAGACCTCGACATTTGACTCGTGTGCATCGCAAGGTGATCGCAAAAGCCTACAGTACTAAAAACTTGAGAATTGTGACTAGCTATGTTAAAAAACATTACGTTAAGCTACTATTAAACATTCTTGCTTCCATTCTCTATTTCACCGTATTAGGCAATTCGTCTTTCGTTGACTATTTCCACAGTTTATTGATAAATGTCGCTATGGAAATTGACGAATTAGAATAAATATCGCATCTACCATGTATATCATCTCTACTTTTTTTGCTAGATTTAAAGTCATTTAAGTCTATTTTTATTAGAATTGATTTACGTTAAGCATAACTTTCTAGAGATTTTACAAAAAATACAAAACGAAACTGGAGAATTACGAGTAAATTTTTACTAAAAGTCTGGCATGTCGAAACCTGAAAATAGCACTTCGTAGTTGTATCGTTTAAGAAGTCGGTTAAAAAATAGGGGAAAATGCTATGTAAAGCATTTTTTTTTGGAAATCAAAAAATTATCGAGGATTAGTACAGCCATTAAGAACCAAGGACTGCTGGTAAATCAAGCTCAGGCCGGCATCACTAGCACGAACCGTATTACCTCGAGATTAGAGTAAAGCACATTAGTACCTGTTTCGGTCAAGGCCGAGCTGAGGTTGAATGCAGTAGCTGTTACTATTGTATTAGTGTATTACTGATTACTTAACTATCTCACAGGCATTAACCAGCAGGCAGGTTTCAAGTTAGATTAACCTGTAGATTTGGATTAATCTTTTGCGAGAAACTGAATAGAACATAGATCGAAAAAAAATATATTTTTTGATGCTCTATAAAGTTTTGTAACTGTCATACTATAAGTTATTGTAGATGTGTATATTATTGGATTACAGTGGGTAATTTAATGATAAATAAAACTATGTGATGAATTTCAAAAAGAAAAAGAAACACAACAATTCTGTTCATTGGCATTTAATTGAGGTAGTAATAACGTAATATCAGATCCCGGCGGTGGCTTTAAGACAAGGCTACCAATATTCACTAACAAAAGAAATTGTTTCCTACCGGTTAAACTGCACTGTATATTCAATATTATTATTAGTGTAACCTTAGTGATCCGTACATCATAATTATATTTACAATTTGTTTGTGATTTTGTAAATGAAAGTGATTTTGTATTAAAAAACCAGTCATGGGTAATACATTAATTTGTGTGATTTGTAACAAAAGTAGTGGCAAAATAATATTATTTTCTGACGAGACTTTTTAAAATTGCGATAAAAACATAAACTTAAATATAATAACATGATTCTTCCACGTGAATATACAGAGTTTATTTTTCAAATTTTTTCAAACTGACTAAGCACAACTTAACCTGATTTATTACTAGCACAGTAAAACCTGGATTACTGACATCATCAAGGCACAGTACAGACAGTAAGTTATCTTCGAACAAAGGTACATCGCGCCGTTTGTATGTACGCGTAGCGCTTGCCACGCCCCGGGTTCATGTACGTACGCACGCACACTACGCCGCTCGGCAAGTTTCTCGGTCAGAGTGGTAGTGCGGGCCGTGCCATTACTGTGAGCGGTCGCTGTTTGTTTAAAAAATTAGGTACGGTTACGCGCTGCACTGCAAAATGTCTTCGCGAGTCAATAGATATTATTGTGAAGTTTATGGTTGTTCAAACGTTTGTACTGTGTTAATCTTAAGGTAAATTTTAGATTAGTAAACTAGATGATTAAGTATATTGTAGTTATACATCAATTGCATTAGGTTATGTTTACCTGTAATGATGGCTCTGTATTTATGTAAATAAATAAATAAAAATAAAAAAAATAAAAAAATGTTGAGAAAATTCTCGAGGTTTTAGGTATTTTAACCGACTTCAAAAAAAGGAGGTTCTCATTTTAGTTAGCAGGAGTTAGGAGATAGGAGGAGCATAAATAATTAGCATTTAATTTTACAGTTTAGATTTTTTTTCATTTTTCTATGTCTGTTCTAGTACCAGTATGTATGCACACATTGTTTTTACTCCTTTTCCTTTCTGCTTTAAGTGTAAGAGATTGCAACCTTATATACTACGGATAGTTTTATTAATATAATATTGGTCTATTTAACAAAGAATTTAATTTCATAGTATTATTCTCTCCATAACCATTTCTAGTCATTGTATTTTGGTTGGTATAACTTACACATAACAATTATTGTCAATAAACAAACAAAATTGTATGAATTATTTGAAAAGATGGTGATCATGAGTTTCTCACCAGCTCTTCTCATGATGCAATACGAGCTGTAATTCGCTGTACGAGCCAATACTGCTCGTACAGCGAATTACACTGTAAACAAAAAACAGTCGTTTACGTTAGTCGCTACCAAATAAGTGGAACGCATAAACGTGTGTTTGGTGAACATATATTGTTTATAAACGTGACTCACAACTACTAAACGTAACAACAATTAACATTAGAAATTAACTATAACTTTACTATTTACAATAAACTATTTAACCTGAAGTGATTTTGGTGTTACTACAAGCTACCTTTTCACAACAATAACTTACATACAATCGAGATAGCGGGGTTACAGTCAACGACGAGATAGCCCCAACACCCATCGGAGCTGGTACTTGGATTGATTTTAATTCAAACCTCAAAGTTGAATTGAAATCAATCTAAGCTCCGGTGATTCAAATCATTTTGTTGCAATTAATATTATAATTTAATTAGCTTAAGTTTTATTTTAATTTCATTTATTTGAACGTTGATGTTTGTTTTGACGTGTTCAAGCACCTTTTAGGGCCCATGGAAATAAATGATTTGGCTTTGACTTGACATAAATAAATGCTTTGTTTTGTAAAAAAAACGTCTTTTTTATAATTAAAAAAAATGATTTCTGTACAGGTAATTTAAAATATCAATCTGACAAGTGACAACCCTACGCCTCGAGCAAGTTTAGGTATCGTGCGCTCCTAAACGCCGGGAGTTGGCGTACTTATTAATTTTACTATGATCAAGGGGCCTGTGAATTTGTCTCAGTTATGGAGGTAATCCACTTACCGAGTGTCTTAGATATCCGGTGCTAATGTGGCGGGATCTCACCATGAGTTCCAGATTTGGAGGTTTCTCATTTATCCAGGTCTCACTTAACCATGTTTCTCTGTATTTTAGTTTACATGACCAGTGGTCAAAATCTACCGTCTATTTAATTTTATTCACGTTTGAAGCCGGTAATTTTATTGGTTCAAGCGTTTGTTTTGGCTAAAGACTAGCTAATCTAACCACTCTGTCGAGTTGGCCTGCCCACCTAGCACGGCAAATACTTGACATTTGATACGGATATAACGTTCTTATTTAAATAGATAGTTAGACACGTCATAACTCATAAAAACAAACGAAAATGAGTAAATAAAAACAAACTTGTCAGAGCTGCCGCATTTCACAAACTGACAACAGTGATAACTATTCAGACACGGTGACAAGTTAAGTCACAAAAATATACATTGTAACGATCAATTGAGGATAGTAGACAATATCCGCGCTTCACGAAGACGACGCTGAGCTTCATCAGTCGGCTCATGACCACGAATGATGCAAGTCATTTCGAAACGTCGAGCATAGGTATTTATTCACCTTTATAATAATTACGCGATTTAGACCCGTTGCCTACATTTTAACATCAACAACAACATATATGGTGACAATGCTGTTGAATATTGGTCTTGCAACAATGCCAAGGGTTAGTTGATATTAAGATTATGATAAAAACTACATTTCCAGTTATAACTCGATATTTCTTGACAAATTATAACAATCAATCATTCAAAGCTATCACTTCTATCTTTCAAGGACGTGTTTCAAAAATGTGTATTATTTTTCTGTGGCAGCTCCAACAAGGTCTATGTTAAGAGCGATTGTCTTTGGTCGTGATGCTAAGGTCGTTTATTGGTAACAATGCAATGTTGGGGTGTGAATGGACTGCATTAGAGGTTGTCTTTGTGTTGTCGTGGCTAGCTAATTAATGTTAAAGGTGAATGCGCCGTGAAACTAATACGTTATATATTAAAAGATTGTAGGTACGTATTCTTTTAATAATCGATTTAAAAAATCCTTTACTCAAGGCAAGCTTACAATAAAATTAGGCAAGAGGTTCCTAATTTTGTCGTACCCTTCAAGGTCATGATTGAAATGGTTATATCTTATATCTTATAGCACAACAAAGCTTGAACACTGAAAGCTACTTTATCAATAAAGGTTATATTCGATCAAATTCCACGGGGGTACCGCATAAGCAGTGTCATGCATAGAAATCCATCTTACAAAACCTTACAACACCAGGCATGGTTAAGTAATTCGATACGGTACATTTTTCACTAATACGTGTATGTAAGGTTTAAATGTTGCCTAAGCGTAATACCAATGGATTTCCCTGGCGTTATTGCTCAAGCAACTCTAAATACATTGAAGATCGTCAATCGGTTCCAACGGTATTTTAGATAAGTATTCCACCTTCTGCACCAATTTGATTCGCATCTGCATAGTAGATGTTGTAATAAAATTCAATTGTAATTAGATCAGCAATGTTTTAAGTAATACATTTAAAAGAGTTATTAAGTACACCAATCAGTCGATCGTTGATTAATGCCATCGATCGATGGAAGAATAGATTATTAAAACTGACGTGAGTTTGTAATATTATTCAAATTATGAAATACGGGTGTTACTCATGTAATGTTGGTCTATTTAGTCGACCGCGGTTTCACCAATTCTTGAAAATGCCTAAAAGTGAGGTGAATCCGCGGTCAAATAAATATACCAACATTACGTGAGCAACACCCGTATTTCATAATTTGAAGAATAGATTATTCGACATTGATCAAGTTCTTCTTTCAAATCTATCTAACGACGTCAACTAGCGTCAATTCTTCGACCATTCTGTCCATAGCCATTTAATATTTACCAAAATATCTCTCAACGGCCTCCATAAAAGCCATAACTAACTTTTAGTTTCCTCCAATTTGCCCCATTAAAAGCAAATGGATTTTAGTTGATTGTTATCATAAATCCGAGTGCGATTCCGACCTTCTCTTAATTAGATATTAGCGAAGTGCGTTGCGTGCGAAGCTGATAGGTGATTTGTCCAAGTGAAATATTTTTGTTTTGACAGGTTTCATTATTGCTATGTCAGAGGCCAAAGTTGTTTCACATTTAGAAATTGCGTTTTGGCCTAAAGACTACTGCCTGATCTTGACTGCTTCTTTGAGTCTAGAGCCCGTGCCACAGAAATCTATGGGTTACTCTTAAAGCAGAGTTTATCCAGATAACTTTTAATAAGGATTAAGCAAAGCCTAGCAGTACCTTATGCTTCCACTAAATAATTCCGAACCTCGCAGAACGCCAAGCCAATTTGTGAAAAGACAGGCACGGAACCGAAGCTGTACATAGTATCCAAACCCCTTTCTTGCCCTCTTTTTTTTTCTAAAGCACTGAGACACCGTTAAACTCATTGCGTTAGGCTGTGGCTTTTTTCCATTCTGTGCTTCTCATCACAATGAAATCGTATTCAGTAAATTCGTTTTCTATCTATTATATTGTTTTATATTATTCAACTCTCTAAGTTTTTTTTTCATAAAGGGGCTTGTTAAACCCATCCTTTTGTGGCCTGCTAAAATTATATTCTCATATTACCTCGTGCACCTCGGGCTCGACTCGTTATTCTATATTTAGAGTTCACACATTGTTCCAAGGACTCGCATACTTTGGGACTACATTGTTACATCATTTAAATGTGTGAGATGATCTTCATCAGGGTCATATTATTTGCGTATTACTGTGTTAAGTACGCCGTGGAATTCAATTCGTGTTTTTATGAGACACGTGTGCCCTTACTGCCTATAAACATTAATAAAATACTGTTAATGTGAATACATCGAACTAATGAGAATTCTTGTGCCGCGTATTTTGAAATCTTACATTGGCGCACCCGCACAGTAGTAATTCTTTCTTGACACTTTACAAAATATGCAAAATCATAAATTTAGACATGATATAGAATTGTATTATCCTCTTAGGGTTTTGAATAGGAAATGATTTAAATAAAATACACAAATCTACGATCTTCTTCTTCGTCGTGTCGATGGCTAAGTCAAAATTGTTAGCCCAATAAGTGGCCACTGTTATGGCGCTCTTATCAGCGTTCATGAGCGCATTTTCTTGTGCAGCTGGTAGGTCATTCTGTCAGTAAGGTTGGCCATAGATCTACGATGACGTGTCTCAATAGGCTGAGTATCACTGTGGCTAGTATAGCACACTAGCACTCTTGAAAAGTCTTCAAAATGTTTCAACCTCGAAATAGCACATTACTTGTGTATGAATGACATGTCACTGTATCTTCAGCTCTGATGCCCATATATTAAAGCAAGTAAATAACGTAGAAACCGTTGTACATTCCAGGGTCGACAGACGTGCACATCCCATCATCATTGCTGCACTCCATGCAGAACCAGATGCAGAGCAAGGGAGGCTACGAGATGGCGTACGGCGTTAAGGTGAATATCATTTACCCTATTACTAATTTTTAAGGCTCCTGGCCTAAAGGGATTAATTACTAAGACTTCGCTGTCCGTCTGTCACTGGGTTGTATCTCATGCAGCGTGATAGCTAGGCAGTTAAGATTTTTATAGATAATTGATGCTGCTATAACAACAGATACTAAAAACTCAATATAAGGTATATTTAAGAGGGCTCCCATACAAAAAACGTGTATTTTGTTTGTTTTTGCTCTATATTGGTCACCGGGCTGTAACTCATGACCCGTAATAGTACTGTTGCCGCTATAACAACAAATTAAAATTAAATAAGATAAATAATTAGGGGAAGGGGCTCCTATACAACAAACGTGTTTTTTTGCTCGTTATTGCAGATTGATAACGGTAACAGGTCGAGGCTTGAAATATTTACAGAATATTTAGTTATGCATGTAAAATAAATTAATATTTAAGATGGGCTCCCATACAACATACATGATTATTTAACGTTTTTATAGATAAAGGTACGAAAACTTTCGTTCGCAAGTCCGAGTCACACTTGGCCGGTTTCCCTACCCACATTTATACTGGGTGGCGCAAAAGTAAAGACCCTATTTGGTTCAGCTATAACATTTTTTCTAAATTAGAAAACTAGATTTAGATTTTTTTAAATGTATATTTGTGCCATTAAATTTCGTACCATTAGGATTTAAAGATGATGTCTTTTAAATGGTGACCTCCAGAGTTGATACACATTTGAGCCCTATTTATGACATTTTGCATAACTTGCCGTAACACTTCCTGCGATATGTTCGTTATTTCTTGACGAATGTTTTCTTTTAGAGCTGCGAGAGTCTGTGGCTTGTTCACATACACCCGAGATTTCAAAAAACCCCAAAGAAAGAAGTCTGGACTGGTCAGATCGGGTGATCTTGCAGGCCAAGGCAAATCGCCAAAACGAGAGATAACTCGGTCTGGAAAAGCGTCCCTCACTAAGTCCATAGTGTCGCGCGCTGTGTGTGCCGTAGCGCCGTCTTGTTGAAACCAGATGTGCTCCAGCCCCAATTCGTCCAAACTGGGTATCAAAAACTCACGTAACATGGTTCTGTAGCGTTCTCCAGTGACAGTTATCGCATTGCCTCCAGCGTCTTCGAAAAAATAGGGTCCGATCACTCTGTCAACACAGATGCCACACCATACAGTAACTTTTAGTGGGTGTAGAGGTGTTTCTTGAATAATGCGCGGATTATCAGTGCCCCAGAACCGAGTATTCTGCTTATTGACATGCCCTGAGAGATGGAAATGCGCTTCGTCACTCATAACCAATTTTGAAGGAAAATCATCCTCTTCAAGGTTGAGGTTTATGACGCGCTGGCAGTAATCTAGACGAGCTCGGTGGTCAGCAGGCAGCAGCTGATGAGTCATTTGAGTTTTATACGGGAACATCTTTAAGTCTTTCACCAAAATACGCTGCAGGGTCCGTCTGGAAATGCCCAATTGCGTGGCACGTCGCCTCGTTGATGTTTCTGGACACTCTTCCACATCTTCGCGCACAGCATCGATATTTTCAGCTGAACGGCCTGTTCTTGGTCTCCCAGACTTAGGTCTATCCAATGTTGAGCCAGTTGCTTCAAGGCGTGTGGCAAAGCGTCGAATTGTGCGACCAATCGGTGCCGGACGGTGGGGAAATCGTCGACGAAATTCACGTTGTGTTCTTATCACTGATGAATTATTCCGTAAGAACATTGACACAATTATTCCACGTTCTTGGGGAGTAAAACGGTCCATGTTTATTTTCAGTGTATTTTACATTTGTTCACTACACAATTTTCAACAACAGAATGACAGAAAATGTCATATAAAAAAAAAAAAAGTATTTTCTTTAGTGCCAGTACTTTTGCGCCACCCAGTACAACTAAACAATAGTTCAGATCTACTTGTATAAGAAGATATTTCATGCATTGGTTGCCGAGAATTCGATATAATTTGACCTAGACATTATTGCTTTCTGGCCCATGAAAAAGAAAGATTTCGGTAGCCTATGAAGTATCTTTAGAGATATATAAGAAGAGTCTTAAGTGGAAAATGTTAAGTATTTTCATTCTTGATCTTGTTACTACACGGAGATTTTTTTTCTAAACATTACCTACGCTTCGCAGATATAGTTTTAATCAGTCTCAACAACAGTCTCTACAAAGAGCTATAATGTAAAAATTATGTATTATGGCTTAAAATTAATATATTATAAGCTATCAGAAGCGGTTTTATTTAAAAAAAATACACGTGGTGATTAATCTAACCTCAATTTAATTTTACTTAATTTTACACATGTAATCAAAATAACAACGATCAAAGATTTTACACAATAATAGATACCGAACGCAAACTGACAAGAGGTCCGCTCCGCACAAAGTTCCGAACAATAATGAATGATCGGTCCGCTTGCTCCGACTTATATACCCTCTCTTAAATTTTATTATTGAGTCTGCTAACACGGCCTCTCCTGACACCCTGGCGTCTCGACAGGCTTAGTCGTCGTCGTCTGATGATGTAGGAATCAACCGTGGTAATGATCGCAGCGGTGTCGCCGCCGCTTCGACGACGCCCTCGTTGGATTCCTCTCCCTCCGATGGGACCAGTTGCGGCAAAGACCCAGTCACCACATCAGGCACCGAGGAAGGACCAGCCCTTCCATCAGGCACCGGAGATGGACTAGCTTCATTGGAATCTATCACTTCTAGACTTGGATCCAATTGTTCATCGATTTCTAAATTAAAGAATTAAGTTATACAAGGATCCAATGTCACAGATAAACAAAATTAGTTTGTTAGTAATTGTTATCAGAAGCAAGTATTTAAAGGAAACAAACAAAACAAACAGGTTCCTCGGTATGGGCCCATACCGAGGAAATAACTTTGCACCAGGGGGAAAGGCGCATGTGCCCCCCAGTGACTCTCCGTATCATGGAAAGCTTTCACGTCGAGGGAAAAGGAGGTTGTACTCCCTCGACGACTCCTTGCAACGCAAGAAGCTTTCAAAAAGGAATTCATCAAGGTACCAGCATCTAACTATGCATTGGTAATAAAAGGGTGGTGAATACACACCTTCAAAAAACATAGCTCATGTTTCAGGGGTCCATTCACCTTTCCATGGAACCATATATTGGGCAGCCGCATAAGTGGACTTTCCATATGACCCGGCCAGTAACTTCAACTCGTACCAGTGGTTAGGAAGGGTCTTTACCACCCTATAGGGCCCTCGCATGCCAGGATCTAGTTTACCCTGAGATTGAGCAAACTTGATAACAAACACCATGTCATCATTCTGGAAAACACGAGGAGGCCTTCGGTGCTCATTGACCACAGTATCTTGATGTGTCTGATTCTTTCTCAACCGTTCGGTCGTCCTGTGCCTTAGCATTTCACGTCTCGCCTCTCGGTTTCCTTCAGTAGGGTTTGATGCAACATCTCACACCAACATTCGGATTGCAGGAGTGGCACTTTCGTGGCCAATCAGGAGGTTCAAGGCCGAAGTCTGCGTGGTTTTCTGTTTTGTAAGATTTAAAATTAATTGCAATTGCCACAACTCTTCAGACCACTCAGCCTTTCGATGGTTCACTGCAATGCGGAGCATATTCAGAACTGTACGGATGTAGCGTTCCACCTGCCCGTTTGCGTGGTGCATTTCAGGAGTTATGTAATGAAGCTGTATGCCAAGTATCTTCATCCAGGAAGTGAAGCCCGTTGATTGTTTTTAGGAAGGCTTACAGTCTAATAACAAAATGTGAATATTACAGTTCATAAATTAAGAAAAGATTGCTTTTGAAAAGCCTCCACAGATAAACAGACATTTGGTCTTGCCTACAAGAAAAAGAATTAAACAATGAACAATGAAGTATAAGAAAAATTAAATTAGCTAAGTGCTATATGCCCTACCTAAGCCACACTATAAGAGCCACATCATTCAAAAAACAATGAGTCGGCCAATAGCCGCCTTACAGCTGTCGCAGTGATTCAAACATACGTTCCCCATCTGATACAACTAATTTAGGAGTACCGAATAACGACATAACATGTTTAAATACCCGTTTCAGTTCATCTAAATCTTGGCGACATATGGGTGTTATCGAACAAAATTTTGTGAATGCATCGACCACGAGCATGACAAACTTGTAACCCTTAGACACGGGGAGAGACCCCAGGACATCCACGCGTAGGGTTCCAAAGGGGACCTCGGATTTGTCCCAAGATGTAATAGGCTGTAAGGGTGCTCGAGGTACACGCTTGTGGGCGATACATGTAAGACAATAAGAGATGTATTTTGTAACAAACTTTCTAAGACCTGGAAACCAAAAATGTCTCAAAATTAGGTCAAGTACCTTATCTGCACTTATATGACTATGCTCATCATGAAAAATACGGAGGAGACTTAAACGATGACCTTTAGGTATATAGCAAAGAAGTCTCGGCACTTCACCTGTCGGTGTATACCGATAATACAATATGTCATGGCGTGTTTCATACCTTGATGCGTCTAATTGACCTTGTTCAAGAGACTGGATCATGGTTTGAACCTCCTCGTCACCTGCTTGAGCAATTTGAGCCCAATTACGTGGACGTTCAATATTATTAACAATACATGGGTTTCTACTTAAATAATCCGCGTGCGGCATCATGGCACCTTTCCGATAAAGAATAGTGAAGTTAAAATCCTGTAAGTAAATCCACCATCTAACGAAATGTCCTCCAGCTGAACGATGAGAGACACATAAGTATTTATATGCGTTATTGACTTACCTTATTCGAATCCGCTCGTTGCTTTGCAAAGCAATCGCGTATGTGATGACCTGGCTTTTTGCAATACGCACATAGAATAGATCGATCGTTCTTAGTAACGACTGTCTTACTAGCTGGCTCCGTTCCGGCATCCGTGACAGCGGGTTTCTGCTTCTTGGGGCACTGCAACTGCTTGTGCCCTGGCTCGCCACATAAATAACATTTTGCACTATTACCAGAGCCCTGAGCTGGTCGTTTGATAATCGGCGCTTTATTGCTGCTATTTTGCGCAACCGGCCGGCGAGCATCTACATTTTCTGGTTTCGAAAAAGTAGCCAGATAACCTACCAGATCTTGTGGTGTTAAGTACGCATTTGTAGCTGCCGCCTTAACCTGAGGATCCGTTATTCCTCGCAGCACAATATCAGTGATCAGATCATCACTAAGGCCCTTAACAATTCGTAACCGAAGTAATGATTTACGTGCATATTCAGCATAAGTACGAAAACTGTTAGAACAAGTAGACATTACCTCAAACAGAATTTTTGCTCTGTCTACCTTCCTGGCGCACAAACATTTGAAATCTCTTTTAAAATTGGACCATGATCGGTCATTAGTAACCCACTCGTCCAACCATGACCTCGCGTCGCCTTTTAAACACTTACCCACGCGGGCGAGACACTCCCGTTCGTCCCACCGATTGGCAATCTTGGCCCTATCCACTTCCTCAAACCAGGCGTCAACGTCGTGTACATTAGGGTCAAAATTAGACACATAATAGCCATGCGTACTTACCGATTTTAATGATTGAATTGCTTCAACAATCTGTTCAGTCCCGTTCGCATAGGATGGATCACCAGAGGGTAGTTGGTCTGATAAATGTGGCGCAAATGCCTGCGACTCCAAAGCCTGAAGACGTGACATAATAGTGCGCCATGACCCATGACTATTAAACTCACGTTGGTCACGGTGTGAATGACGTACGTAATAATGACGTTCACTGCGATCACGACTGCGGCTACGGCTACGAGTGAGGTGTCGTTCTCTTATCGGAGGTGTAAACCCCCTAACCGGACTGCGAGAACGAGCACTTTCAGAGCGCTCGGCACGTGAACGGCGAGTTCTGGAGGTGCGGCGCTGTTCACGAGATCGTGATCGTCCCATTTCCTCACTATTTAAAGACTCACACAACAATAATACACACCACAATAACACAAAACAATCTTACCAGAAATATTGATCGTAACCTTGCACTTCACGGGCACTTGACACAGGATAGACAAAGCAATTTCTACTAAAATTTACGGTTAAAGTGAGCTGTGTTCAATCCCACTTCTGATATAAGCTATCAGAAGCGGTTTTATTTAAAAAAAATACACGTGGTGATTAATCTAACCTCAATTTAATTTTACTTAATTTTACACATGTAATCAAAATAACAACGATCAAAGATTTTACACAATAATAGATACCGAACGCAAACTGACAAGAGGTCCGCTCCGCACAAAGTTCCGAACAATAATGAATGATCGGTCCGCTTGCTCCGACTTATATACCCTCTCTTAAATTTTATTATTGAGTCTGCTAACAATATTTTTTTATATTTTTCAGGCTTATTGATCCACGCCGGGCGCATCCAAGGACGCTAGTGATAAAACTGTGAACGAATGAGTGAACATGATCTAAAACTATATTTATTAATTAATAATTAAGTGCTAAGGTTTTGTTGTGTAAATAATATCAAGAACCGAATTGAAAAGATTTGCGAGTTACCCAAAATTGCGTTAGTTTTATTATTTTCTATTTTGTGTATGAACAAATCGAACGAAACTATTGTTCCTCTACTTTTTCTTTTAGTTTAAGAACTTTTTTATAGTCAAGAGTGCGAAATGTATATATTATTTAATCTTCTGCTGAGTTATCAATATGTCAAAACACGATAAAGGATTTTTGCATATCAAGATTAGTCTTACCAAGTCTTTCCTTATTCAATCTTGAACTGAGTGTACTACATTTCACTAGATGATCACGCCTATATAACTCAGAAGGGCATGACGGAGGTGTAAGCATGAAATATCGCATTAAGTTATCCTATTAACTGTGTTAATGGGAAGGTTTGTTTGCATGAAGAAAACTCAAGCACTGAGTTAAGCTCGCCTTTTGTATACTATTACTGTCTATGTCTATTACTTTATAATCTTTTGTGTACAATAATGTATTAAATAAAAAAATAAATAAGGTTTTTTGCCGTGTTTTGACACATTGACACGAAACATGTATCAAAAAACTGCTTGACAAGCAAACATGTCAATCTTATTCGACGAATATCTTCTGATATTAATATTGTAGAACTAATATTTGTCTTTCTATATCAAAGTTAAGAAATTATCGTATGCAACAATTAATTATTTTATTGAATTTCATTAAAAAAATGATATATTCATAATTTCAATTGAAATATTGAATATTTTTGTAATAAAGTGTCTTGTGTATTGTGACTTATGCTAACATAATTTGATACGTAAAGAAGATTCTTAGTCAAATACTCTAATTGTATGTTGAGAGCGAATATAAAACTGTCTTTAAGTCTGATTGAAAATTAAAAAACTTACCTTTGCCCTTATATGACAAGAGAAAAGCTAAAATTAATTAGTTATAGTCGATCCGTTTGGTGCAGAACTGACTTCGTATTCGGACAGATCAAGCTTCGAATTTATAATCCTATTTAGTTATATTGTACCTACCCATCTATCTAAGTACTACGAGATACGAACCTAATGTTGACACTATACTTTTTCGCATTTTACTTCAAGGCTTAAATAGCGACTGTATCTTCTGCCTCGATGGTCTAGTGGTTAGTGTTTGCGCCTCTCACCGCAAAGTCGGTAACCTCGGGTTCGATGCCCGGGTCGGGCAAAGTGTTATACAAAAGCTGCACGGAGTTGTAATTGTGCCCGGTGGATGGCGATAGCTACGCTATCCCATGGGACCGAAAATATAACAGGTGAAATGTGGGTGTTGTACACCTATGATACACCCTTCTGGGTAATATAGGCATGATGTTATGTTATACAATGTAGTTGAAGCGAGAGATATTTTGTATATTCAAAAACAAACCGTGACCTGAGTTTCCTGACTTCCTAAGTAGTCAAGAAACTCAAGTCACGGTTTGTACAGACATAAAGGGTTTGATCACAGCCATGTGAGCCCATGAACGTCTCTAAATTGTTGACTACATTTATGGCACGCCATAAAAATAAGATGCGAAAAAGTTTGGTTTCTTTTTTACCATAATGTACACTTAATGCCTAAATCTATATACTTCCAGTTATTAGACAAAATAACTATATTTATATCAAAATATAAACTTTCTATCAAATTATACTGTTAGTTCAATATCGCCGAAATATTCCTAAGTCCACATATTCCGTCGAAACTGCCTTTAAACGAATTGTAGCAATTTTTGCATGTGTATTCTCATATTTATTATAAAATAAATGTTGTGCGGAAATTGTCTAGTTAATTATAATCAAATATACCTACTTTGTATGTTTCACTGTAGATGCACAACAAATATTACTTGAACTACAACCACAGAATAAGAATACAACTACAACATCGTCTCTATGGGAAAGATTGCAGAGGTCCAAATAATATTGGACCTCTGCATTCAGTTTACTAAGTGTTGCCATAGCAATGAGTGCTCTGTATGTACATAGAACTAATGACAATAGTCTTCCTTATTCCTAGTGTCGAACTAGCCTGATAACTCTGCGAATATTCTACCTCTTCACAATTTCGTCCCCATCGCATCTTATTCTGCTCTGTAAGGAAAAATGTTAAATTAATGGTTTAATAATATTATGACCTACGACGAAGTTAATTTTAGTATTACATTAAAGTTAAGTGCAAAAATTAGTCAATTTTCACTGGTTAACGTATTCAATTGTTGTGTGGTAAAATTTATTAGTAATACACGATTTAGATATTGGTGTGTGCACTATCCAAGTATCCGATTTAAAAGTTTATACGTGTATACAAATTAAGGGAAGTTTGATGTCAGTAATCCTACAAAATGCACAAGAAATATCTGCAATATTTGATATCTTTTCAATTTGTTATCTGTGAAAGTTTGACAGTCAAGATACTGTCAACAAACACCAGATACGTCACTTTTATACCAGAAAAAAATACTGATAAAGAGCTTTGTTAAATGAGAACTTGTGACCTTTTAATATGAATGTAACATGCATTTAAAAACATGCGTAGTATATGATAATATCTGTATCATGCTTTTACAATGTTGACATTTACTGTGACAAGTGACAGTGTATCTTTATCACGGACAACTGTCACAAGACTTACAAGAGATAATCATTTTCTCGCTCTCGCATTGTACGTTTCGTTCATTAATTTCAATAGATTTTTCATTATATATGCAGTTTTTGCAAAATACACCAAACCCAAAACAATTTTTAGTAAATAAGTAATATACTATATTCTATGTGTTGTTTGCGATGTCTCATAGTTTAAGTCTTATTAATTTATAGTACATTTTCTAATCATTAGGAGTTTAATCATTTATCTGTCGTCCCTTCTGTCAAAGTCTTCTTGCCCGAACGTATTTGGGCAAATGAATGACGCAAACAATGTTTTCTGGAGACTGAAACTGATATATATTTTTACAAATAATAATCTATTTGTATGTATATTTACATTAGAACCTTACAGTGTTGTATAAAGCCAAGAGGGGTGCCACAGCTAATATATTAAATATCTAGATGCATTTATTCCGATGTTAATCTATCAATCTATATTTTTTACCTAAACCAGGCACTAAAAACACCTAAAAACCAGGTGTTTTTAGTTCCTGGTTTGCCTATACCTAACTTATTTCTTCTCTTAAGTATTATCTCTTATGTTATCATAATGTTGGCTTAGGTTACAGACCTCCATTGACTGAAAAAACTTTTAAAGACATTAATTGAATGTTGTACATTCAACTGCAAAGTAAATACCCCCCTTTGAAGTGCAAAAAAGTACTTAAAGGGGTGATATTTCTCTGCAGCTGACTGTACCATATGACTTCTTTGGACGTAGTAATATTGATTCTTACGATTTGCTGGCCAAACATGTAACTTGCAACTAATGCCAAAGCTATGATAATGTATTCTAAACAGCAATCAGATATATTCACAGCGCGTTACCATTTGTCTTGCTAGGCGTGACATAGTTCTTCAAAACTTTGTCACACTCGTAAGACAGCAACTGCAATACTTATGGCCCGTGCTATCCTTACTTTTTGGCTGTGTCGCCCCCATGTATTAAAATAATAATTTTGTCATTTTTTAGCTAAAACGACAAAGTTCTATTATAAAACATGTATAGTTATACACCCCTAGTTATTTAATAATTTGTAATTTCCATTTAATAACTTGTTCTACATAAAAAGAATTACGAAAGTGTGTGATTGTTTTATTTGATTACGATTTCAAATCCAGCAATGCAGATTATCCAGCAATCTGCAGTGCAATTAGAAATATGTACAGGCCAGTACATAGCACTCCGGTGAGGGCAATGAATACAGCGAGCAATCCATTAACATGATTGTCTAATTTGAATCCAGTCCGACCATTCCAACGCTACTGGAATTGAGTAGACGGCCAGTCCAGTGGCCAATTCAAGTGCTTATTTTATTATAACAATTAGATATCTTCGTTCTCTAGTCGTGATCCGTTGTCTGAAATGTCTGTAATGTCCTTAGTTAACCACAAGTGGTTATTCAAGCCCCTGAATATGCTAAACAACAGCCAGGGATAATACAAAATCTTCTAAAATCACCTTTTCTAGCTTATAACACTGACACTTTTTTTTCCTTTTTAATTATACGACATAAATTTAGCGAATGGTCGTAGTACTTGATGATAAATGGTAACTATAGCCCATAGACATCAACAATACTCAAAAGCCGATTGAAGATGCGCCGCTTCATCTGCGGACTAAGGTGTACTATGCCAGTAATTTCAGCGCCTGATCTATACTAAACCGGAACACAGTAGTGTTAGCACGCAGGTTAAAGGTGAGACGGTGGTGCGGCCGCCCTCGAACTCATTCTACTACTACAAGAGCTCTATCACCATCAACTAAATTATTAAATGAAAATACAGTATTGCGGTAATTTTCTGCAGTGAAAAAATATTTTATTGCATGTTGATCTATAAACGTAAACGAATAATTATTTTTTAAACATAAACAAAGCTTACCTGCAAAATGCTCCTAATAAAATATAAAACGTGATGGCTAAAGATCATGAAAGCAATTAGTTATCTGTATTAGACAGTGTATTATTGATACTAATACAAAATAATTATACAGTCGCTAATATAATTAGTTACCTTACTAAAGCCATATCTTCTAAATAAAATGAGTTTTTGTTGCCATTTTATTCACAAGTGTGTTGAAAAACGTCGTATGATACACGTGTGAATTGATGATTATAGTCCGCGGCTCTCTTAAGACCCTCGCCATCACCAATGTTACACAATAGTACCATAATGTACTATAATGCACAAAACGCATTATAATCAAACATACAAACGTTAATGTAAAACCATCAAGATATTTAATTATGCAGGATGAACTTGATTGTTTTGTAATATAAATCTTACTTTTCGACGGTGAAATAGGCTGACGTTGATAATATATTATACAGTTGAATAAAATGTTTACTGGCTGATAACGCCTATGAGAAATGTAGTAGTTATTACTCCTTGAACGAACTCCGCTCAGCGGAATTTGCACATTTTAGGTGTGCACCAATGTGTACTTGCCAATATGTAACGTTTTTTTATTTTATGTACCGCTGTATTTTTATTTATTTATTTAATTAACAAGAGCTATACACATTTAGATACATATAATGATATAAAAAACACATTAAAACATTTTAGTCTATTTCCACAATTAAAGGAGACCACAGCTTACAAATATTAGATAAAAAGTTCAAGTATAATTTTTATTTTTACTTTTAAAGAACAACGCTAATTGGGGCCCTGCCTGCCACGGTCCCCGTGTAACTTGAAAATATACAGAGTTAAAAACATTAATGTACCTATACTCGAGGAATGTACTCTATTAACACGATATATGTACCGCAAAAGATATTGGATAAGGCGCCGTGTATAAAAGACGTCACAAAAATCACATTTATTTTAGTATCGTTTATTTTATTAAAGAGGTAATCAATTTATGCAATAGTTTTGTTTTTATCATTTTATTATCATATCCATAGACTAAATTTAGTCAATGATCATATCATCCATTATGTGTGTACGGGTCCATTGCTTTGGTGCACACCTGAAGTGCGAATCACGCGTGGCCGTGCTAAGCTAATGCATATAATATATATCGGTAGGTACGTTAGTCTCGCAAAAACACGAACACTTGTTTTGTTTGCCTCAATACAGTGATAATAACTAAGAAATAAACGTTTTATGTGTACCCTAGTAACTTAAATCTATTTTTGGACTCATGATTTGGAAGATTTGTATGGCTACGATCTGGCAACACTGCTGCAAACTGTCATTTATTTGTCATGTCAGTTTCTCACTCAGTCACGGAATGAAGTGTTTGTGTGATGTGAAATTAAACCTAAATTCCTTATTTACTAACGTTATAATCGTAGTCGAGACGTATATTGCCATACTTAGCAATTAAGTACTAGTCAAAATACGAAAATCCTCTATTTTAATACTTATAGCAGAATTCAGAAGTCTATACCTACATTGCTAAGATACAAAGTAAACAAACAAAATGATTGTGCCAATAATAACTGTGGTCGTAATTACAGTGATTACTATCAAGATGTACCAAAAATTAAGTCTCAAAATATTTGTGGCTAATGATAAAATGAAAAACAAAGTGGTAATCATAACAGGCGCCAATACAGGAATAGGTTATGCGACTGCGGAAGATTTGGCCAAACGTGAGGCCAAAGTAATTATTGCTTGTAGAGACGTACAGAAAGGTTTAGCGGCAAAAGAAAAACTAATAAAATCTACAGGCAATAAAAATATAATATTCCTTCCATTGGACTTGGCCTCCTTTAAATCAGTTGAACAATTTGTCAAGGACATATTGGAAAGTGAGTCGAGAATCGACGTTCTTATCAATAACGCGGGCACTGGCAAACTGGATAACTCTCTCACTCGAGATAATTTACCCATCGAAGCGCAAGTCAATCACTTCAGTCCATTTTTGTTGACTATGCTATTATTACCCTTGCTGAAATCGTCAGCGCCCAGTAGAATTATAAACGTGTCATCGATAATGCACTACTTTGGAACGACAGAAAAGTTGGATTTGCAGGCAAAGAATTTTTTGGTGCACCGACGAGTGTATTCCAATACAAAGTTAGCTAATATCCTTTTTACTCGAGAGCTGAGTAAAAGGCTAACAGATACGGGTGTCACAGTAAACTGTTTACACCCTGGAGCAGTGGCTACTGATATATTCAGGCACCAGTTCGCGATAGTCAGATTATTGTTAAAGATTCTGTTCCTGACGCCTTACCAAGGTGCACAGACGTCGATATTCTTGGCTGTGGCGCCAAGCATGAGTACCGTGAGCGGCAAATATTTCGCCAATTGCACCGAACAGGCTCCTGCCTTGAATGCTGAAGACGACGAAGCTGCTGAGAAGTTGTGGAAGCTGTCGGAAAGTGTTGCTTTTCGTGACAAGAAGGCAACTTAAAAATAAGAACAATGTTGTTGTACTTGATTTCTTTCAGCCATACGTATATGCATAAGTATCTAGATTCTAAAAAAAATAATCTACGCACACGAAACACTTAGTCTAGTCACTTCTACTAAATTAAATTATACCTCTTTCCAATTAACTCATTTGTTTACAATGTTGTTATTCTAATTGATAATGAAGAATGATTTATGTAAATAAATATTTTAAGTGTGGCAATATTTTGTTTAATTCAATAGGATAACCATAATATATATTATGTTTCCTGTCGAGAAAATAATGTTCGAGTTTAGTGATGGGCTAACTCGGGAGAAACCACGACTCAAGTTAACCCGAGTTAAAATATATGTTACTCGAGTTGAACTCGAGTTAACTTGAGTTAGCTTGACTTCAAAATGGAGGTTTTGGAAGGCGGATCAACTTGAGTAAGGGTCCACGGCAGGCGAAGCTGCATAGAATTGCAGCTTGGCGTACTAATCTCCATCCATAAGGCGTACTGCAAGCGTCCGTTTTGAACTTTTCATGACAATATTCTGATTTATTACTACATCCGAAGTCAAAAAAGATTTCATTGGGTGATATCATCCAAAAAAAAAGTTATTATGAAATTTTTAACTTTTATTACTATGTAAAATATCACACGTAGTCACGGATATTTTTCCATTATCTGAACAAAATATGTCCACGCCATGTTCCCACCATTTTTATATAAATAAAAATGTGGGTTCATGCACTGGCAACTCGATCCTGAACTTAACTCGAGTTGACTATCCCTAGTTAAGTTTGAATTCAATTTTAATTTAATCGGTCGATAATTTACAAAGTTATCGGTGTAAAAAAAAAAAAAAATATATGCGCCGAAATGCTACTTTTCCGTCAATAGTCAGTAAAAATAATGTTAAGATTATTTCGAGAGAGGCAGAGGCGAGCTCACGTGCAGAGAAAATTAGTACTGACTTTTCCAAAATAGCGCTAATCCCAATGATTGTAATATTTTTTTCACCAATAAGTTTTTTGGATTGCTGATTTTTAGTTTAGATTAATTCATAAGTTAAAACTGCCAATTATTATCAGTTAAACAACACGCCGGATTTTATAGACCGACAACGTATTTATATACGTCATTTGCCTATAGATGCAGCAATATCTAATTAGTCGTACCAAAGTCCCTCCAAGATAATCGCGGTTGTCATGCATATCTTACAACCGTATAATTACAAAACCAATTACATGCTTTATTATACTTAGTAAAATAGCCGAGTTTTCCTTATAGCATACCTGTGATATACTTACTTTATCCACACTTTATCTATGACATGACAATACTTGTTGGAAAAATTACACAGGTTATCGCAAGAGTTTTATTTTTTTAGAAATAGAAACGTTTATTTGCCAAAAACATGGTAACAAAAAGATGGTACCGTAGATCGCATCATCACTTACCATCAGGTGAGATCGTGGTCAAACGCGTGACACGCGTGAAAAAACCTAATATTAAAGTTATTACACTAACTTAATTGAAACAAAAAGAAATGTATATGTTAAAATATAAAGTACTAACAAATAGTTCCCCATTTTACATTATTCATTAAGTATTTCTGGAATTGTTTAACTGTCGTATATATTTATGAAAGGGCAATTCTCTTATATATTTTGGTATCTTGTTAGGAATTTGTACACATACAGATACTGTCTCTTTTATATACTTTTGGTTTTTTTACTGCTACCGGTAGTTTATTTTGTCAATTCAGTCCTTTGCAAGAATTTCAATTTTTTACTTTCACCCTAACTGCTTTTGCTAGCTTGGCTTTTACACGTACTGAAATGCACGTGTAAAAGCCAAGATAGCAAAACAGTAACTAGCAGCTCGACGATTGAGATGTTGATGAACTCGCTACTACAAATATATTCTATACCTACATAGTAAATATCTCGTGAAATATAAGAAGAGGAAGATGAAAATTACCATTTTCGTCTCAAAACATATACAAACTATATACTTATTGCCACTTTATAATACACTTCGTATCTTTAACTTGAACAACGCACTGTTTTTTGTAGTTTAGAACACTAGATAACTTATCACACAAATATCCAAAACCGTACGAGCTCGCATATGGTGACGAAATGATGTTTGCAAACAAAATGAAAAAGAAAAAAAATGAAAGAATATCGTGACAGAAGAGTACTGGACGATTGTTTGAAAAACCTGGCGGTGCGGTTGTGTCGGGGCCGGATATGTTTTCAAGTAAAATATATCTGATGCCGACACGGCCGCTGATGTCATGAGCGCAGGGTGGAGGTACATTTGCCAATTTTGCCCAAGATCCAACGGTGATTGTCCCAAACTGTGTGGAACAGGTAAAAAAAAGACATTTACCAGGATGTTGACACACTAGACACCATCAACATTCATCAGTAAAGTATGTTATTAAGATAGCATCAAAATCCTGTTGAATGTCCTTTTAAAATAAATCTTAAACTTAAATAAGGTCATAGATAAAATAAAAAAACGTATATATATGCTTAAGGCAAACTTGAGCATAAACTTGATACACAAGTGTGCCTTAAGATTAACCACAGTTCACGTAACATTTACATTAATGCTTTGATAGGTAGGTCAATTAAATAAAAACGCCTTGGCCTTAACCATAATTATCTTTAACTAGCTGACCCGGCGAACTTTGTACCGCCTTAGCGTAAATTTGATGCACTACTTTATTTTGTATAACTGACCTATCTTATGTATGCGTACCTATTCAATTTGAACTGGAATCTATAACATCCTCCATATAAAAATGAATACCTATTTCCCTGATGCAAAATTAAATGTATATTTTTCAATCTTTCTGAGAGATTTTCTTAATATTTTTTTCCGTAAGAACCGTGTACAGAGTATTAGAAAACTACAAAAAAAAATCATCCAAATCGGTCAAGCCGTTTTCATGCTATGTCGTGACAACGGAAAACGGGTTTCATTTTATATATATCATAATAGTGTTTATTCCGTAGGGTTCAATAATTTCACTTATATTTTTACAGAAAATTTATTAATATATACAGGGTGGATGCGACATAGCGACATTTATTGAAACCACAGCTTCTATACATGGCCAGTATGCAATTTGTTCGGAAGACGTGGATTTTTTTTTCCACCGGATAAAATATTCTCTGGCGAAAAAAAAAATCCACGTCTTCCGAACAAATTGCACGATCGCAATGTTCAAATTGTTCTGAGAACGTGATTTTTTTTTTTTCGCCAGAGAATTTTTATCCGATGGAAATTGATACTTACCATGTATAGAAGCTGTGGTTTCAATAAATGTCGCTATGTCGCATCCACCCCGTATATATTTTTTTTTTTCCGTCTTCTTCTTTTCGTGTCAGTGACTATTGTAATTCTGTTTAATATTTCCAGCTTATACAGCTTTAAGAACCTTGTACAGAGTATAAGAAAAGTACAAAAAAAAATCAGCCAAATCGGTCAAGCCGTTTTTATGCGATGTCGTGATAACGGAAAACGGGTTTCATTTTTATATATATAGATTTCTATCAGACACAGTATTAAATTAATCGTATCTTTAAAATCACTTAAATGATCACTTTCAATGGTTAAATACTGCCTTCTCTGACATTTTCCACAACTTTTCAGCAGCTTCTTCATCCCAGGCCTTCTTCAAGGGCACTACAATCCGACAGTTCGAAAAGTATGCGCCACTTACACCTTTTACATGAGGATTCACAGCCAGATATATAGATGTTTGAGAGCCTTGTTCTGGAGTCACAAATAGTAAATTTGTCACGAATTTGTACAAAGGATTCAAGTTCCGAACTAACTCAGTCTTAACAATCCCTGGATGTAGACAGTTCACAGTAACGCCGGTACCCTCTAACTCCTTACTTAATTTACAAGTAAACAACATGTTAGCTAGTTTCGTGTCGCTATATATTTTCTCTGTTATCTTTGCCAGCCACCAACACTTGGACTGCTTATCCAAGTTGTCAATAGATCCCATGAAGTAAATAATTGATGACACATTAATAATTCTGCTCGGAGCAGATGATTTCAGCAAGGGTAGCAGTAACATATAGTCAGTAAAAATGGACTGAATTGATTGACTTGAGCTTCTATCGGCAAATTGTCACGAGTTAATGCATTATCTAACTGCAATGTACTAGCGTTGTTTATTAAAACATCGAGTCTGGATTCGGTTTTCAAGATATCTTCAGCAAATTCACGCTCTGATTTGAACGATGACAAATCCAATGGTTTGAATACGATGCTCTTGTTTCCCGTAGATTCTATTAATTGATCCCTTGCCGCTAATCCTTTCTTCGGGTCACGACACGCGAGTATCACTTTCGCTCCACGCTTGGCCAAATCTTTGGCGGTCACAAAACCGATGCCGGTGTTAGACCCGGTTATAATCACAACTTTGCCACTCATTTTCACATCTGAATTGTAGGTTTTACGTGTTAAATGGTGATATTTTCTAAAAATAATCACAGATATTATAGAGATTAAAAATATTGCCAACATTTTCGATAGTGTAGAGAAGAACTTTGAACAGTTTAATCGATGTTTTTTGCTTTTGAAGTTATTGCAACAATCACGTAAATTCACTATAAGTACAAATAGCTACCCGTATCTGTTGGATTCTATATGAAACAATATTGTCGTCTGAACCTTTCGAAAGATTTTTGCAAACTGAATCCATAAAATTAAAACAAGTATATAATTCATCAAGATTCGGTATAATTTCAAAGGTATAGTTAATGTTTCAAGGTGTGTCAAATACCGCAATCAATTAATTCACACAGTGCATCTAATATTATAAAGCTGAAGAGTTTGTTTGATTGTTTGTTTTAGTAACGCAACTATAATGTAATTGTCGCTTTTAAAAAGTAAAAAAAAATCTGCAATATAATATTATGTCTATCTTTTAAGGTCACTTAAACCTTTTCAATGGCATATTTAACGCACTATTTCGGGTTTAAATTGAAAAATATTTATTGTGCGATTGCATATTTAATTGAGAGAATTTATAAGCTATATAGCTATATAAAGGTTTAAGCGGCCGTGGCGCAATGGATAAGGCATCGGTCTAACGATTGAGAGGTGGTGGCTTCGAATCCTGGCCATTACACCACGGACGTGAACTTCCTACTAACACAAGCGAGTTAAGCTTAACTGGAGGGGGTTAACAAGAATCCTAGTAATTTGTATTTTCAAATTACAAGTAAGCTTTTTTAAAAAAAATATGTAAATAACATTATGCTGCGATCAATAGGAGCGAAGAAATTTGTTGTGGAAATAAGGGAAGAAACGCCATGGGAGCGGAGGTAATAAGGGTTAAGGTAATATAACTCGAGTTAAACTATGGTTAATATAAAAAAAATCCATGCAGTCAAAGTCGCAGGTAACAGCTATTTAATTAGCAGATATTTATTAAGTGGATAAGTAATTGACCAGTTCTTCGGGCATTGTTCAATGACGAACAAAGTGACCTATAATAATTGCAAATTGATATCATTTTGTATACGTTTAACAGATGTTGCTTAGTGCATGTAATGTAAGTGTCTATGATTTTAGGTCACCGATATTTATTTGTATGAATTTCTAAGAGAAAAATCTTTGCTTAAAGCATAGCTAAGTATAGAATCAATACCATAGACTCCTAGTTATAAGTTAGGTTAGTTTATTTTTGTTTATTATTAGTTAAGTTTTTTTTAAACCCTGTACCCTGTATGATAAATAAATTCTAAGATGAAAATTATTATTATTAGTTTAGTAATTATTTATCTTTAGTTTTAATTATTCATCAATACCAAGTAATTTGTTGTTTTATAAAATTGAAAAACAGTAAATTATTTTAAGAATTATGCATTATAGCTAGCTAGCTAGCTATAATACATAATTCTATAGCATACTATTATAAAAAAAACCGGCCAAGTGTGAGTAGGACTCGCACACGCAGGGTTCCGTACCACTATACATCTAAATAAATGTTTTCTTTATTCTTTATTATATTGGAGTTGATTGAATGAAAGGTAAAATGCGGTTTACGATTTATTACGTATTAAGAAAAAAACAATTATTAGATCTCGTTCAAACCAATTTTAAGTGGAAGTTTGCATTGTAATGTACATCAAAAGTGTCAATAAAGATTTTTACCATAAGTGTCAATTTACAATTTGCAATTTAATTACATGAAAAACTTCGTTTACTTGGTGATATTATCGTAATAATTTAAACTAGCCTGTAAAGCATACGATAAGGAAAATTCCTATTTTCTTTTATCTACACCCATGCTATAAATCCTCTATAAACGTTCTTGAAACAGTTAGCTAATTGCCAACATTAAAACAGCCAGTGTCATAATAACCATTATAACACCCAAACGGGTGTTATAATGTTGTACTGAAATTCATTATGCAACTCCTTTTTTACTCATCGAACAGCCACATTCTCATGGCATCTTTATGAATTTCAAAAAAAGAACATGTCATGCACGCGCGTTTCAACACCACAGCGCCGTAATTTAAATAAAAACTTATTCGAATTTTTGAATTGACGTCGTATCCCGCCATTTTTGTTCAATAATAGTATTGAAAAAATACTTTTTAATAATTGTACGATCCAAAATGTAAATAATTATTACAATAAATAATTATATTATTACCTATACATAGTTTTTAGGGTTCCGTACCTCAAAAGGTAAAAACGGAACCCTTATAGGATCACTTTGTTGTCCGTCTGTCTGTCTGTCTGTCTGTCTGTCTGTCTGTCTGTCTGTCAAGACCTTTTTTCTCAGGAACGCGTGGAGGTATCAAGCTGAAATTCATATCAAATACTCAAGTCTATGGTCTCTTGGAGCTGTGAAAAAATCAAACTTCTAAGTCAACGCGATCAAAAGATACTCCCGTTTATGCCGCAAATTTTCGACACTCGCAAGGGAATCAAAACCTACAGGGTACTTCCCGTGAACTCAGAATCTTGAAATTTGGTACGAAGCAACGTCTTATAACACAGATAAAGGAAAAATTGCGAAAAGCATAAATTTTTAGTTACATCATATAATAAAAATATTTTTAATAATTTTAAACTTATTACCCCTTTACTCATGAACGCGTAGTGGTATTATATTGAAATTCTTAACAAATACTCAAGTCTATAATATCTTTAAGCTGTAACAAAATCAAACTTCTACGTCAACGCAATCAAAAGATACAGCAATTAAAGCCGCATATTTTGAAACTCGCAACTACTCGCAAGGGAATCAAAACCTAAAGGATACTTCCAGACGACCTGGAATCTTGAAATTTGGCATGAAGCAACGTTATAAAGTACACATATAGGAAAAATTCCGAAAATCTTAAATTTTTAGTTACATCACATAGTATATTTTTTTTAATAATCATAAACTTACTAGCTGACCCAGCAAACGTTGTTCAGCGATTAAAAAAAAAAAACAGATGTTGGCCGATTCTCAGACCTACCCGATATGCACACAAAATTTCATGCAAATCGGTTCAGCCGTTTCGGAGGAGTTTGGAAACAAACACCGCAACACGAGAATTTTATATATTAGACTTGCTGACCCAGCAAACGTTGTTATGCGATTAACAAAAAAAAATAAAAAAATAGATTTTGGCCGATTCTCAGACCTACCCGATATGCACACAAAATTTCATGCAAATTGGTTCAGCCATTTCGGAGGAGTTTGGAAACAAACACCGCGACACGAGAATTTTGATAATGTTTTCATATATGTATTGACAAGGTACCGTCAGCTTTCCACATTGTTATGTTATGGATTTCATTTAGCAATAAAAATACCATAACTTTTACTTATATACCTACAGGTTTGTACGGAACCCTCGGTACGCGAGTCTGACTCGCACTTGGCCGGTTTTTTTTTGTATTAGATACTCACTAATTAAACTTTCCATGAATTTACATAGAGTTCTTACAACACTGTACCCTATACCCTATGGTTTCAGAACATTTATAGAGGATTCATATCATGGGTGTAGATAAAGTCTTGTATGCAACTGTTATAATTAGGTATTAAAACACTCATGTGATACTATTATCACACTCGGCTTCGCCTCGTGTGATAAACCCACACTCGTGTTTTAATACCCCTCATTATAGAACAGTTGCATAAATAACTAATACAACTCTCGGGCCTCTTCTTATGATGGGAAGGGTTAGGCCTAGGGCATGCAATTCCAGAATTCCGGAATTCCGTAATTCCGGAATTCTGGACCATTTTACTGATTTTTCCAGTTCCGGAATTGAGAGGAAAAATTCCGGAATTCCGATATTTTTGTCTTTTGTATTTTGATGATTATTTTCTTCTAAACGCACACAATCTAACGTCTGTGGATTATGCCACAAACTGCAAGTCTAATGGGCAACACGCGCGCGCCACACCGGGCACGGCGCACTAATACTTACCACTCCGGTACTGTGCAAAGTCGTTCGCAACTGATATCGCTCAGTCTCGGTCTTCGATCCCCAACGAACTAGGTTATTCCTTTAGTTTGTCCGCACTTTGTTTGTCCATCCCCACTATCCACAGTGTCATCCCACACTCACCTTGACCAAAGAAAGGCAGATCGTTTGGTCGTTCTAATATTGCTGCCGTTGCTTGTTACTAAATTATGAGATGGTTTACTTTTATCCACAGTTTTTGGTTTCTTACTACTTTAACGCAAATAGATTATTGTAAATAATACTTATGTATGTTTACTGGTGCAATTAAAACACTTTGTTTAATGTTAAAAAAACTGGTTCTTAATATAAAAATAATAGAAAATAATTAAAAATAGCTTAAACATACAGATTATTAACAACAACCGCATGAGACGCTCATTGGATGTATGTACAGTATAATAATGAGTGAGTGGCAGTAGATAAAACAAAATATAGAAGGTAGTTCACGTCGTTTATCCGTAGGAGCGCTCTTTCGAACCTTGTTGATTTTACTACTGTGAGAAAGTTTAATTATAAGAGAAAATAATGGCCAAATAATTTGTAGCTCTAATGATTATTACATTATTATATATACATATTATTATATTACATTTTATTTAATTTGAAACATTGTTTTTTATTTTCCTAGATAGAGAAAGGACCCTGAAACAAATATAAACCAAAAGAGAGTCAGAAATAAAAAAAATAAATAAAAAATGACAATTCCGGAACCAGTTCCGGAATTCCGGAATTAGTCGGTAATATCGAATCTCAGTTCCGGAATTGAGATCCTTCCGATATTGCATGCCCTAGGCCATAGTCCACCACGCTGGCCAAGTGCGGATTGGTAGACTTCACACACCCTCGAGTACTTTTAGGCACTCTCAGGCATACAGGTTTCCTCACGATGTTTTCCTTCACCGTAAGCGAGCGATAATTTATATGATAAATACACACATATCTTCGAAAAGACAAATCTAAACAATTTATTGACAGAGGTGTGTGCCGTGGATTCGAACCCGAGACCTTCGACTCAGCAGTCCTACGGTCTCCCACTCGGCTATCGCTGCTGTTATTTTTATATATTTTCCTCTATTTGAATCTTCTAAAGTCATTATTTAGGTATAATTATAACTCTGTTTGTCTATCTGTTTTGTCTGTTACTTTTTCAAAGCTATGCTATCTAGCCGATCTTGGCTAAAATAATACTTTTTAACCTTTTTGATTTGATACGTGATATAAGCTAGTAAAAAATCAAACTGTCTAGAATGTGTCTAGGCATGCATTAGCTAATTAGAAAATGTATAACTAAATGATGATGCTTTGAGTGCACGGTTGGCGTAGCGGTCGAAGCGGTCGCCTCGCCACTTTCAACTGCTCTATTATTGTGGGTTCGAGCCCCCACACGGGATAAATCTTTGTGAGAACCGCAAAGATTTGTTCTGACTCTGGGTGTACTTTGTGTGTGAGAAATGTATGTTTATAAACACTTACGCGACTAATTGCGGGCGTCTTTTCAAATAGAAAAAACAGTGTCGTACATTTTTGCAAAATATATAGGTACCTATGTTGATTTTGTCAGTTTATATTTAGTTTAGATAATAATCCTTCCAGGACAATGCAGCATTCGTCGACAGAAGTACTTACACATTTAAATTTGTAAACAGCACGCGTGCCAATGTGACCTTATCCTTTTCCATGGTTTACCTGCCATACGCTCAACTGTTTATGTCCGGTGACATTGAAAAAGTAAATTTAGATGCCTTATAAAAATTCCACTGGTAGGTTTCAATTTAAAAACCGTAATTTGGTGTCAAAGTTAAAAAACAGTAAATTAAAACCCTCCTCCGTCAGTCGTAATCCTCATGTCTGAGGGTCGTGACCTCCTCCATCCATAAGGCTTGATTTAACGATGTTACGCCATTTCAATCTATCCTCAAAACCATGTCTCTAAAATTAAACACAACATAATATAACATCACGCTTATAGATACATAGAGATAGAAAATACTTTATTTGAACATAATTTCACATGGAAAAACTTAAGAGGTAACACAAAAGGAAAGTAACAGAAAAATTACCCAGAAAGGTGTGGCAGAGGTGTACAACACCCACATTTCACCTGTTTAGGTCCCATGGGATAGCTGAGCCTATCGCCATCCACCGGGCACAATTCCAACTCCGTGCTGCTATTGTGAATTTCCTAACGGAAAGTTACAAATAGCACTTAGCCCGACCCGGGAATTGAACCTGAGACCTAGGCTGCGAGGCGCATCGAGGAGCTAACCACTAAAGCATCGGGGCAGTTAAAAAATAAAATTTTGATTTTAGTACGTCGATAAAAATAATATAAATAAGCATATATGATGCTTAGGGTCTTCAACTAACTTCACACCAATTTTCATCATAATCGGTCCAGTAGATTAGGACTTTAGGAGCTAATTGGATACAAGCAAAAAACAAACATTTTTTTTCCTCATTGGTATCTAAATATATTAGATAGATAATAGATTTTATCTAAAATACTTTCGTTGAGATGATTATATTAAGAAGGTATAGTTAAATAAAATCAAAATGTCTTGCCTTACCATCTAACACAAAATAAATCATGACAATATGGCACACATCTATGATAGATATTTTGAAATTTCTCTCCCCGAGAGGTAAATTTGGGGTTGAGAGTGTTAAGGGGAAGTGCCTCAATTATCTAGAATATCTAATTCCACAAAGACGAGCAACAGCTAATGAAGTATTTGCCTTTGTTTTCTTTTTTATATAAGTATTTTCCTTATCGATTGCAGGCTAGTTTGAATTATTACGATTATATCACCAAGTAAACGTAGTTTTGCATGTAATTTAATAACAAATCGTAAATTGACACTTATGATAAAAATCTTTATTGACACTTTTCACTCTGAAACACCACTCTCTCCGACATCTTCCACAATTTTTCTGCAGCTTCATCATCTCGTGCATTCTTGAGGGGAACCACTCGTCTACAGTTTGAAAAATATTCTCCACTCACTGAAGTAAGATCTGGATCCACAGCCAGATATATGGATGTTTGAGCACCTTGCTGTGGACTTACAAACAGTAAATCTGTCCCATATTTGTACAACGCATTCTGGTTTCGAAGTATTTCTGTTCTCACAGCTCCTGGATGCAAACAATTAACCGATACGCCAGTATTCTTTAAGAGTTTGCTTAATTTTCGAGTAAACAACATGTTTGCTAACTTTGTATTACAATATATCTTTTCAATTAATCTCCCAAGCCATAAATACTTTGATTGCTTATCTAAGTTCTCAATATTCCCGAAGATATACAGTAGTGAGGATACATTTATAATTCTGCTTGGCGCTGATGATTTCAGCAAGGGCAATAGTAGCATGGTCAATAGAAATGGACTGAAGTGATTGACTTGCGCTTCTATGGGTAAATTGTCATGAGTTAGCGAATTTTCTAACTGCGCTGTGCCAGCGTTGTTTATCAAAACATCGAGTCTGGACTCAGTTCTCAAAATATCTTCAGCAAATTTACGCACTGATTTGAACGACGACAAATCCAACGGTTTGAATACAATGCTCTTGTTTCCCGTAGATTCCATCAATTGATCCCTTGCCGCTAATCCTTTCTTCGCGTCACGACACGCGAGTATCACTTTCGCTCCACGCTTGGCCAAATTTTCGGCGGTCACAAAACCGATGCCGGTGTTAGACCCGGTTATTATCACTACTTTGCCACTCATTTTGACTTCAGATTCGTACATCCTTCGAGTTAACTGATAAAATATTCTACAAACAATCACAGAAGCAACGATAACTAAAATTGTGCCCAACATTATGCACTGAAATCTAAATAATATTTTCTATTCCTAATTTGCTGCACGTACTGATATTAGATACCGAGTTAATTAAAATCTACTTAGCATGCCTTCTATTGTTGAAAGGAACAAGTAAGCAAAATACTGTTGACGTTTGTATGTTCAAGAAGGTACGTGCATACTGACGAATAAAATAGAAGCGTGAGGAAAATATCTCATGGCTAAAAGATATTTAGTTGCACTTAAGTGTCTAGGCATTTAAGTACAATTAAATTGCTTTAGGTAAATTTACAATGTCTCTAATAGTACCGTTACATTGTACCAATAAATATTGTTTTAATCGTTTTAAATAAATGTAGTAACAACGGTTATATATTTTATGTTGATTTGACTAACACTTCAATTTTACGGATTTTATCGCGATATTTCACACTATCGCGATAAAATCCGTAAAATTGAAGTGTTAGTCATGTGTAACATTCGCGTAAACCTTAGAAAATATTATGTTGATTTATTTTAAGATTTGATGAATGATTGACAAACACTTATTTACTAGCTTAGATTATGTGTACATGTATATATATATATGCCTACAAAATTCAAGGATTCCCTTCAATAGCCCTAAAGTTCCATTATTAGGTCCCGATTTTATTTTATGTATAAAGTACTTAATCATTGCCTAAAATTATTGTAAGAGCTTATGAAATTCGCAACCGTACTCTCCCAAACTAACTATTCTAAACGCATGTAATCCAACCATAGAAATCTTAATAACTAGTCAATATTAAGATTTCTATGAATCCAACGTATGGATAATAACATTCCACAAACCGCTAGTCAGGCCACACTCGCGAAAATGATGGCCATATATGTTTTATTTGTAACTGAAAATGATAACAAAGTAATTTATTATACATTTACATTGGTAAAAGTGGTTAAAGCGGTCGCCTCGCCGCTTTTAACTACGCTGGTGTTGTAGGTTCGATCCTCACATGGGACAAATCTTTGTGTGATTCGCAAAGATTTGTTCTGGCTCTGGGCGTGCTTTGTGTATGTAAAATGTATGTTTGTGGACACCCCCGCGACATTATTTCTAGTGCGGGCATTCCTAGTGCGGGCGTCGTTTTTAAAAAGAAAAAAAATAGATAGAAAGAGAACCAGTGCCGGAATTCCGAAATTAGCTGTTCAGTATGGGATGTCAGTTTCGTCCGAGATTGCAAGCCCTAGTGTTAATGTGCTGTAGTACCTATTGATAATTGAGCTAAATTGCGTACCTTTACTGGCACACTGGAAGGGGTATGTTATGTATATTATGACTTATTTTAGCTACAAAAATTAGTTTGGGAATATTAACTAGGTATTAGAGTTATGTTTGTTTTATTGAGTTGGTTTGTATCCTACTTAAGATAGGAACAAATGGATGAACGTGACGTCACAAAATGACGTATCATACAGTTGGGAAAATTTAGGGCACTGGTAAGAGGCGACAGTAGCTGGATGGCTTAAACGGCTGCCCGGTGTGCAGGCCGCAGGTTCAAATCCTGCCGGTCCCATATCTTTTTCAACAGTTTCATAGTTTAATTTGCTAAGCAAAGCTAAATGCTATAAAAATATTCAATTAGAAATTAACTATTAGCTTAAGATCTGCCGAAATAAAGCTTTGCTTTTTTCTATTTTTATTTATGCATTCTTTAAATTGTCTGTGTTAACACAGTAAGCCATTCAGATAAGGTATCTTGATATACATCTTGTAAGCAGCCGGAATTCCTATGAATCCCTTTCATCTGGTGTCTCCAAATCTCACGGTAAGTAAATAATAAACAAATATCACACAACATACACACAACGCCATCTAGTCCTAAACTAAGCATAACTTGTACTATGAGTACTAGAATAACTGATACTAATACATTATATACTTTTTCTTTTGTAAATACATACTTTTTCTTTTGTAAATACATACTTTTTATAAGTAGAAACACTCAGCCCAAAACAAAGCTTCATGATTATGCACAAAAAGATTTGTCTTAAGGAACCGGCGACCTCAGCCACCACCAACTGCGCCATCCAGTGTGTGATGGGATACCATATCGTTTAGAATAGTTTCGATATGTTTTAATCCCTGTGCCTTGCAGTTTGGATACCAGTTCATTGACGTCAGTTGATATTCGTCACCTCCACTGCAAACTTACGAATCTGCAAGAAATTAATTTCTTTTACTCACTCTTTACTGTATAAATTGGGTAAGTTGCCTATATGCGTGTAAGAATGCAGATTCCCTAAAACTGCAGAATTAGAAATACTACTACTACTACCAAAACTAGCAAGTTAGCTAGCGCCGAAGTATTTCTCTATTAGGTATAAATATTATATAAATAGTAGAGGATTTCAAAGTATTCGAATATTATTCGAATACTTCGAAATCCTCTACTCTAAAATCTTCGAATAATCAAATATTTAAAAACCCTGAGCGAGTGGCGCTTTCATATAATACTAGTTCATACGCGGAGCGTCGCCAGCGTGGTACGTCGTACGTTGATTTTTGGATACAAAAAAAAACAATCAAACAAAAAAATTGCTCTTTATATTTATTATCTAGGGTCTACTGGGACTTAACAATGCTAAAAAATTACTTTTAATAAAAACCTGTAATTGTTATTAACACGGTTTCACTTTATTCTCTAAACACAGCTCTTTCCGACATCTGCCACAACTTTTCCGCAGCCTTGTCATCGCGGGCCTTTTTGAGAGGAACTTTTCGTTTACAGTTAGAAAAATACTCTCCACTGACAGATGTCAAATCAGGATCTACGGCCAAATGTATAGATGTCTGTGCTCCTTGCTGAGGGGTCATAAACAGGAAATCCACTAAACACCTGATGATAATATTTGAATGTCTGAATATTTCTGTCCTCACAGGGCCTGGATGTAAACAATTCACAGTAACGCCGCTTTCCTTCAAATTTTTGCTCAATTTTCTTGTAAATAATATGTTTGCTAACTTCGTGTTACAATATACTTTATCATATAATTTAACCGACCACAAATACTTTGTTGGCTTATCTAAGTTCTCAATATTCCCGAAGATATACAGTAGTGAGGCTACATTTATAATCCTGCTTGGCGCTGATGATTTCAGCAAGGGCAATAGTAGCATGGTCAATAAAAATGGACTGAAGTGATTGACTTGCGCTTCTATGGGCAAATTGTCTCGAGTTAGCGAATTTTCTAACTGCGCTGTGCCAGCGTTGTTTATCAAAACATCTAGTCTAGACTCAGTTCTCAAAATATCAGCAGCAAATTCACGCACTGATGTGAACGACGACAAATCCAATGGTTTGAATACGATGCTCTTGTTTCCCGTAGATTCCATCAATTGATCCCTTGCCGCTAATCCTTTCTTCGCGTCACGACACGCGAGTATGACTTTCGCTCCACGCTTGGCCAAATCTTCGGCGGTCACAAAACCGATGCCGGTGTTAGACCCGGTTATAATTACAACTTTGCCATCCATTCTCACATTTGATATGAACATTTGTCGTATAAAATGATAATATAACTTTACAATTATCACAGAAACGCTAAATATTAATAAAATGGTGAACATTGTCTTTTAAAAAAACAGTTTTTGGACTTTATGAAATCATGCGTTAATCTAATTAAAGTTTATTGCAGACGCACACAATCTTTATCTTACACTTAGCGAGTGGTGACATAAACTAATCCAACAAAGTAAAATGATATAGTAGAAACTAGAGGTGTGCGCTGATATTAAAATTGTCGGCGGCGGCTACCGGCTAAATATCGGTGGAGGTGTGGCTGAATAGCAGCTCAGCTCGTTTTAAAATGGGTTGTCCATAAAAAGTGAAAAGCTATGCACCATAGCTTTTCACTTTTTATGGACAACCCCCTTTTTTACCAGATAAAAAAAATAAAATACTTTCTTCACATAATAGTTAGACAATCAAATAAGTGTAAATAACTATTAGTTATTTATTTATTTATTTATTTTACAACTTTTGCACATAAAAATAGTACAACGGCGGACTTAATGCCATAGGCATTTTCTACCAGTCAACCTTAAGGTGATGCAGAGCGAACAAAGGTAGGTGCATAAATAAATTAAAATAATGTGAAAAAAAAAAATGTTATATCAACAATTCAAATACATAAATATGGTAACAAATATACTAATATTTACACTTATTTGTTTTTCTAACTAATTTATTAATAACCACAAATGAAGCAATTGTGGTCGTTAAAATAGCTAAGAGTTATAATAGCACCGTAGACGCCGACTTTTCGTTAAATCTTCTTTTTAAAATTCAAAAGCCAGAGAGCGCCACAGGCCATTTTTTTTATATACCGCTTATAATCTAAGAGATTATGGATTATAGGATGTTTAGCAACCCTATTATTATTATTATATTTATTTGAACCCGCTACCGCCACGAAAAGCTTCAGTTGGGAACCCATTAAAAGACCAATTTGGTTTGGTTGGGTCCATTTAAAGACTGCTGTAAGTTTATATTCAGATGGTAGAACGAGTTATATCTACACAAATTATTGTTCAAACTAATGAATACCCGCGCCGATGTGGAGTTGATTTAACCAATCGGCGGCGGTGGCGGCGGCGGCGGAGCAAAATTGTTGTCGGCGACGGCCGCTGGCTGGCGCAGCGCACATATTTGTTTAAAGCAACTATAATTTTCTGAAATTCTATATAGATTGCCTAGATATGGAATAATTAGTTAGGAATGTAACTTTATTTATACAGCAATTATCTTGAACCGCTATTAGTTATTTTTTAATTTATTTATTCTCAACCAATACTTGATGAGTTCCTATGTGACATGCATTTTTATTGTACATTTTGGAGCTTAGATTTTACTATAGTAAATGTAATGATTAAATACCTAGGTACTTACTAGGTATAAGTACACATGTTGTTATAAAGTCCATAAGAAGGTCGACCGACCGGTCATATAAATCCATTTCCTTGATAACCTAACTAGGTCTGTAAGATACAACGTTTATAAATACATCTGTTTACTTGACTAGTTAAGGGGCACTTCCAATCGCCGTTATATTCATACATTCGTAGTCGGGTTGAAACTTTAATATTATAAAGTGCCTGACCCTAATTGTATTTAAAAGATACTTAAGATAATACTTTAACGGAGAGCCTACAATTAAATAGTGGAAAACGTAGCTTTTTAATGAAGTTTTATGTTCAAGAAACTCTATGTTCAAATTTAATCATTTATGCCAATGTTTCGCTTAAATTAAGCTTTATCATTACCAAATCACTTTTATTTATGTACTAAATGAATTGCGAAGCACTAAAAAAATGCGTATTTTCGTACAAATAACGATTAACATCCAAATTTAACCAAATAAAAAATTTGATTGACAATAATGGTGTGGTTGGCAAATAAAGTTAATTTTTGAACTTCACTCACGCAAATTGAAACAGAAAGGATAGTTTTATACAAGGGATGGATGCACTTCGCTCGGAAATAGTAAATAGTAGAATTCCAGAAGGGTAGGAGCGTCCGTGTAGATTTCTTGATACTGCCTGGCTCAGAGTACATAGAGGGAGTCTCGTGCAGTGAACATTGCAACAAAGACGTAGAAATTTGACAAGCTAGTGTGCGTGAAACCATTGCTTTACGATGACTTGACATTCATCTGAGAGTGACCACTAATTGAATTTACCCCAATGTAATGGGAGAAAAATTAATGGGGGTAAAAATACACAATACTGCAGTTATAAAATAAACTACTGGCGCTTTAATTTATAAAATTATTGTGTGTTTGCAAAAGCAAAATAATAAAAATATATTTTTACTTTGCAAAGTTAAAATATATTAGCAAGTTACTGTTGGAAAATTTAAGTTTTATACTGTAAATAAAATAAAAATCAATTAAATCCTTAAAAAACTTGTTTTTTTTTTAATAATCAAATGCCACAATAATAATCAAATAAAATAATAATCAATATAATATATATATTAATTTAATATTAATTATTTTTCTTTAATTTTGTCACACCCTGTATAGTAAGTAAATCTACGAATAGACTATTGAAACCAGCTGTTAATTTTAAATTATTAACTGAAGAATGAAAAAAACAGAAATACGGGTAAATATAGTATCTCAGACTGGCAACACCAAAAAATGGCGTGTGAGTTTTGAGATTAAATGTCAGAATTTGCTAGATTTGTTTTGAAAAATACGTTTTTTTTTTGGATTAATTACCGATGGTAGGAGATTGTGTTAGTAGCATTTGCACGTCTGCTATAATTCCGGCATATTTTTATGGCACAACACGACATTGTAACTCACAAAATGTTTTTTTGTAATTCACTCAAATGACCTAATTGTTTGAGGTGATAATTGACACTGACAGCGGTTTTTGTCGGATCAGGTAATTTACGGACAAAATTTTTGGACGATTTAGCGTTGATGAGGCAGTATCTCTATAGAATTATATTATAATCAAAGCTGCCTGGTATGGATTCCGTGACAAGTTCTTCGGCGTCTTCGGCGGCAGTTCTGACACCAAAATGATTGCGCAGTTTGTGGAGTATGGAAATCAAACGATGGTCGATGGCAATTACTATTTATTACTGGATTATTGTCCTTCACAACGCACTAACTGTATTCTTGATCACGTTCGCGTGGGGTTTTTTGTTGCTCGGTGTTTTGGTGTAGGCGTTAGATGTATAAATTTGGCTTGAAAATAAGGTATTCTGACACTGTACTATTGCTGGAGTAATTTTGTTTCAAAGTTAAGGTAATGTTGGTTATAGTTGAGCTCTAGATACAAATATTAATATGCGAAAAACAATGTAAAAGCACAAAGTACATTAATTTGAGGGTTAACCTCGATTTATCTAGAATCCCAACATCAAATCGTGACCACACCAAAAGTATGCTCTTTCAAACAAAAAAAGTTAATATCTGACATCAGTCCAGGCTACTCGGAGAACAAACATAACAAACATACAATCGAATTGAGAACCGCCTCCTATTTCGAAGTTGGTTAATACATTTTATTTAAAAAAACTTTTTCTTAGTATAAAACTGCACTATTGGTGAAATGTGGGCGTTGTCTGTCACGTCCACCTGAGTAATAAAGATGTGACGTTGTTAGTGATGCTTTGTCTATGGTTATAGTCGCTTTACTATGTCTATGGCAGCGAAACGGAAAGTATTTAACATCTGTATTACATACTTCCTTGTCTGACGTATGGATGCCAAACATGGTTACTGTCACAAACACATATTTCTACTTCTGAGTTCTAAACTCAGAACATGCCAAAGAGGAATGGAGCAAACGGAGCAAAGTATGAGCTACACATTAAAGGACAGAAAAAGAGGACAAGATATAAGATCAACGACTAGAGTAGAGGACTTAAAAAGGCACGTTAAAAATAATTATTAAAAAAACAAAAAACCCGACTGCTTAAAAAAAATAACTGAATAGATAAAAACAAGTATAGCATTATCTACATTAAATTCATTAACAACAAATGAAAAATGTCAAACTAAATTCTTTATGATGTTGCAGGCGGTGACAAACGAAGTTATATAGTAGTAACAAAGTATTGTTTGTTTCCGCCTGCAACATCATAAAGAATTTAGTTTGACATATTTCATTTGTTGTTAATGAATTTAATGTAGATATAATGCTATACTTGTTTTTATCTTATCAGTTCTTTTTTTTAAGCAGTCGGGTTTTTTGTTTTTTAATATTTATTTTTTATTTCACTCTTTTTAGTTCTTTTAACCGACATGTTTTTTTATATCTATTAATTTGTAGAAATCAAATCTCTTTGAGATCAATGAGACTTAATCGTGAGTTAAACTATCAAATGCAAAAACAATTATTCAAATTCGACCGGCAGTTTCCAAGATTAGCGTGAGCGAACATACGAACTAACTTCCACCCACTACGGGCGCGCGAGATTGCCGATATATAAATTGGTAAATTGTGTTTAATCAGTAATATAAATGTGATAAGAATTTTATATTTTTGAAATGGTCTTTTCATTGCCTTTTATTTGATACCCATCCATGAAAAGAAAATCCATACCTCCCCCCCCTTTTTTTTTCATTTGCCGGCGCTATTTTGAAAATTTATATAGCCTATGTCACTATCACTGTTTCGACGAATTCAACGACACCTCATTTGTCAAAATCCGTCTAGCCGTTTGGGCTGTAGGGCGTGCCAAAGAAATAGACATAAGTACTGTATGTAGGTATGTATGTATGTATGTATGTATGTATGTATGTATATACATACATACATACATACCTACATACATACGCTCGAAAAACATAACCCTCCTTCTGACGCAGTCGGGAAAAAAATTAGTCATAATTGCTAATGCAATTCACTACAATAGATCGGATTATTAAGTCTTCATTTTACTGCCATAGTTCTACACGAACCGGGGACTGTCCTTGGATGCATTTATGTAGTGTGAACAGGGATAGTCGTCGGTTTGTGTCCCATTTCAGATTTAGATTAAAATGTTTATCAGGCATCTGCGCTGGTGGCTTTGTTTGGCCCCCGTATGCTTCGAAAGTACCGGAACTCCATAGTCCCGTGTTATGGAAACAAAAACAAATAACAGGTCACTAAGAAGTTAATGATATAATAACTTTTATAATATAATAATCTAATGTTAGTTGTAATTAATTATGTTCATGTGAAATAATAACATTGTGTATTTCATTGTTATTGTCTCGAAGCCGCGTCGTAGTAACTTTTTTCGTTTTACATCACATCCGACTTGCTAGTATTTCTTTCCAGTGTCTACTTATCCTAGCTTAAAATTATAATAGCCATACATTGCAACAACATAAAGATATTATTATAAACTTTAAGTTTTTGTACTGTATAAACGTGTTTCAGCTTTGTATAATATCATGCCATGTATGTAATCTTGATCTTTGATCTAAACAATTATTTTGAATTGTCATTTATATTGTAATTTGAAATTGAATATAATAAAATCCTGATTTTTAAACTATGTTTAAATGTTCGCATGCCCACAGACTGGTAAAATAGATGAACTGTAATTATTTTTTTTAAGAACTATTGTTACTCTATTTCGTGTGAATAAAATGATCTTTATCTTTAACAAGTACCTACTCTACTGAAACCAATTTAGTTGCAAGCGTATATAATCTCATTCAAAACTTTATACCGTCCAAATGTCCACCACACGTTGAAATAAATTGCAACGTTTTGTGTGCAGTTATTTATAAAAAAACCGTAACAAGATACGTCGCAAATTTTAAAAAAATATCGATCGAAAGAAAATGCTTGCAACATTGGCAATAAGTATGGTTTCTGTAATATTTATGAAAATATATCATCACCAATCAAATCGAAAAATGTATTTGTCAGACGTTAAAATGAGTGACAAAGTTGTGATTATAACCGGCTCTAACACCGGCATCGGTTTTGCGAGCGCCGAAGATTTGGCCAAGCGTGGAGCGAAAGTGATACTCGCGTGTCGTGACGCGAAGAAAGGATTAGCGGCAAGGGATCAATTGATGGAATCTACAGGAAACAAGAGCATCGTATTCAAACCGTTGGATTTGTCGTCGTTCAAATCGGTGCGTGAATTTGCTGCAGATATTTTGAGAACCGAGTCCAGACTTGATGTTTTAATAAACAACGCTGGCACAGATCAGTTAGATAATTCACTAACTCGTGACAATTTACCCATAGAAGCTCAAGTCAATCACTTTAGTCCATTTCTACTAACAATGTTACTCCTACCCTTGCTGAAATCATCGGCGCCGAGCAGAATTGTAAATGTTGCCTCACTAATGTATATCATCGGGAATATTGAGAACTTAGATAAGCAATCAAAGTATTTGTGGTTAGCCAAATTATTCCATAAAACATATTGTAATACAAAGTTAGCAAACATATTATTTACAAGAAAATTGAGCAAAGATTTGAAGGATAGCGGCGTTACTGTTAATTGTTTACATCCAGGAGTTGTGATGACAGAATTTTTCAGACATTTCAATATAATCTTCAGGTATTTGGTGCGTTTAGTGTGTGTTACTCCACAGCAAGGAGCACAAACATCCATTTATCTGGCTGTAGATCCAGATCTAAGTTCAGTAAGCGGAGAATATTTTTCAAACTGTAAACGAGTAGTTGTCTTTAAAAATGCTCAAGATGACAAGGCAGCTGAAAAGTTATGGAAGATGTCGGAAAGTGTAGTTTCAAAAGACTAAGATAGATATTACCACAATGTTATTAATTAATATGCTTTGTGTAACTTACAACTTGTAATATAACATTTTATTATTATTTTTTGCGTCACAGGTATGTTCAACATCGATTTATAGCGGATTGAATACATCAGTAGATTTATATACCTTTAATGCTATCATTTAAAAAGTTATAATGTAAGCCAAAGGGACAAGGTAATAAACAAGAATAAATTAATAATTAACGAGGATTAATAGTTATTTGTGCAACGAGAGAGCAAAGTTCGTATTTCCTTTGGGTTCTAATTTTATTTTGAGTCCGAATACTAGATCATTTAGAAGCGAATATTAGAATCTAAAGCACAAAGCATGTAAATAACTTTGAGCTCGTATAGCAACTTTTCATCTCAGCAGCTCGAAAAGGCGAAAACAATGAGCAATACTCGATTTTTGCTTCGAGCGTAAGGAAAAATGACTCGATGCAAAATTGAATTTTGCTCACCGCTTTTACACATCTAAGAACGCCTTTCCGAGCTTCCGATATTGAAAATATTTCAATCCAAGTGGTTTTAGCCTAACGGCCAGCTGACTAACGTAATTTTATAAAAGCCGAAATTTTCTATGTTTGTGCCCCTAATAGAGGTTAAAACATGCATCGCACCATCGGCATCGCGTGATAACAACGCCAGACAAACATCCCTAGTATTTCAAACTTTAAGATTCTCAGTCATGAGTTCATGACTCATGACTATGAGAACATGAGGATGAAACCAAGTTATATGTCTCCCAATGGTGGGGGATGATTTCTACCATCAACAAGGTTAACATATCAAAAAAAATACGCTTTATACTATGTCGTATCTTTATTTAAAAAATGTATATCTCCCAAAGCCACCACGATCCAGATTCCATATTTGGTGATCGTTTTAATCTCTATTAGAGCCACAAACAGCAAAGCTTTCAGCTTTTATGAAATTACGTAAGTTGGCACTGGTTCTTAGGCTATTAGGCTCTGCATTGATGAATCAGTCAGTCTCGGCCTTCTTAATTCTTTATTGTACACAATAAAAATACATAAGAACATATAATACAATAAATTTACCATGAACAAAGGCGAGCTTAATTCAAATTGAATTTTCTTAATGCAAACCTTTAAAACAGAGAGAAAGAATATCCTTAATCAACTCTTAATCCTCGAACGGGTAAGACAAAGTGTACAAACACAGAATGTAGATGAAAAAATAACTGATTATTAGTAATTCTAATTAACCTAAATACTAATACTTTAAAGTATACTGTATGTATACAGTCATCAAACTAAATAAATACTGTATTCACAAATACAAAACTAACTTATAATTAAACTAACTCGATATACTCAGACATAAATATATATATACGTCTATACTAATCTAGTTGATGGAGAGAAAATGCTCCTTTGTTCTCCTCCTGAAAACGTCAAGAGTGGCTGTTGCGTATGTGGTGATGGAGAGATTTCCACAGCCGTACGACTTGGATAGTGAAAGAGTTGTCGTAACGACTGGAATAGTGAAGAGGAGTGCGAAATAAAAGATATGAAGAGGTACGACAAGGTGTGTCTCTCTAATTGTGTACTTGGCACCGACTTCAGAATTATAAAATAATTATTTAATAATTTCTATTTAACTAAATGAAAAAACGTATTATTTTGTGCGAAGTAAATTTATTTTTTTGCTTTTTAGTTTACTTACTTTTTGAAGTCGGTTTTTTTTTGTTAAAAATTATTTTTTTTATTCTAACTTGTATTTGTGTAAGACCTAAGTTCTTAAGAAAATATAAATATTTTTGTTAGAATATGATGAATATCTCTGTAATATTATCGATCACAATTAATTCTGTGTGCTACGAGGCGAAATAATCCCGTATTTTTTATAGCTAGTGCGATACGGGGATCCAAAGTCCCGTACATCCGACCTATTATCATAAAATAAGGTTGAACACAGGTCAAAGTGCAGCGGGAGCCACTGTTACTTACTACTAGTTACTACAACGAATTACACGCGTTAGTATTAAAAAAACTTGCTGTACTTAAGTGCTGTATTTCAGGTTACCTAAGAGTATTTTTTATTTAAGTGTCTGTTCGTTTGTCTCATTTTTCCAGGCATGTGAACATATTTTTGCACAGTTTATTAACATATTTTAGTCATAATTATGTTGATAATTAGATAGATACACAGAAAAATCTTTATTTTAAAAAATAATTACAAAAATAAAACATTAAGGCATGTATAATGGACGGACTTACAGGCTAATTACTGCCTTATTGATTGATATCCGGGTTGCAGTCGGACAAAAAGTAGTGTTGAGGGTCTTTGAACCCAGAGCACGGTACCTAGGAAAGCTGTTACCTACACTATAATAACCTTCGGTGATAACTACTGGTACTTTGATTGATTTTAATTCAAATTTCTAAGTTGAATTAAAACCAATCTAAGCCCTTCATTATAAACCTATAAAATTTCAAATCTGGATAACCTAGTATTGTCTAACAAAGTTGTCTTACTTTCTAGAAATAGCAACATTTGCCCTTTCTTGCCTACCGAAATACGCTAGTTCCAGTTATGACATTGCGGTACAAGGACTCGTCTGAGAATAGCCGCGGGCACAGTTATGCCGGGTGAGCTCTACACATGCGTAGGCACTGCGTTTTTAGATGTCACTGCACCGATAGGGCTTTATCGGAACCCACTCGCCTCATCTCTTGTTTTTAAACTACTTCAAAAAAAGGAGGCGGTTCTCAATCCGATTGTATTTTTTTTAATTGCCGATTACTTGAAGGCACCGATTTGAGAATTTATTTTTTTGTCCGAAAGTATACCTGTCATGTGGTTCCATTCTCATCAGGTTAGGATCTGATGATGGGATCCTAGAGAAACCGAGGGCAACCTAGAAATTTTAAAGGTTTTTTTATTGTTTTTCGTATATTACCTAAAGCTACTCGGATATTTGCATCTAGCCTGGCATTTCATGTTGCTGAGCTAATGCTGGAAGGTACAACTCCTCCATGGTTAGGAGTACGTAAATAATTCTTAAAATACCGGCACCGTAAGGCAGTTTACTGTATTCTTTCAAGTTATACACATAGATACACAGATGAGGCGAGACGTATTTACTTTACGTATTTTAGTGCATTTTTTTTTTAATGTAAAATTATATTAATTTTCAAGTTTTGTCTTTAAAGCAGAATTTAAAACTACTACTTTCCGTAAAAACTAAGTACTTTTTGAAAAATTGGCAATGTTTGAGCTGCATTTATTTTTAATCATATCTTATTTTGTAACTGTTAGGTAGAGTGCAACTTTAGGAAGATAATGTTTTAGGACAAAGAAATATCTTCTTCTGTGTATCACAGTGTGTTGTTTTCCAACCTGCGACATCAAAAATGACAGACTTACGAGTACAGTAATCTTCTAAGCGATACGCGACACGTTGATATATTGCAGCGGATGGCCAAAGACTGCACAACCGAGTTCTGCCAACTGATCTTGTTCACCGACAAGTATTGATGCTGCAATTAACAAATCAACATCTTGCTATTATTATGATAGTCCAGAGATCTTTATTTATTTAAACTAAGAATAACGGATAGATGCAGATGTGGCACTTATGGTCCTTCGAGCCGGATTGTTGGTTCGCTTGTTATGACATAGATTTAGTTATACTTGTCATATGGGCCACGTTCACCAGTCCGTCGTACCCTATTGTGAGCTGTTTTGTACACAGTAAAGTCTAATAAGTTCAGCTCTGTCAAGGTCAGCACCTAACTACCCGAAACCATAATATTAGGAACTGGGGCAATGGGGCCTTAGCAATGAGAGTGAGAAAATGTTAGGTATTCCCATTCCCAATTTATTTGTATATAGCATACTGAAATACATTGTAGAAACAGTCAAATTTTTTTTGGACTTGAAGTGAAGACTTCCGTCCTATCGCTCTCCTATCGTTGCTTGTGGCTGGGATAGCTCAGATGGTCGAGCGATAGGACGTACGAAAGTCGCAGATTCAAGTACCGCTTCAAGTCCAAAAAAAAAGTTCGACTGTTACTTAGTATTATCATTCCGTTCAAACATGAAAAGAAAACCACAATCACTTAACACTTGGTTATTAGTAAAACTACAGGGTGGCCCATAAGTCCTTTAAAATGTAAATTTCGAATAAAATGCATAAGACGCGCGGGAGGGGTGCGGGCGGGGCAAAAACAGAACGTTCGGTTTCTGGGAAGTCGGTCGCCATGTAGCTTTTCACCGGTTCGAACCGTGTTTTTTGTGTGCTCGAGTTTTATCGAAACAATTTTTTGGCAACCATTGCTCAGCGTAAATTTCGAGAACAACACAATCTACACAACTTTAATGACACTCCAACTGTTCAAACGATCAAGAACTGAGTTGCAAAGTTTAAAGAGACTGGTTCGTCGTTAGATAAAAAGCGGTCGGGTCGACCAAGGACAGAAGAAAACATCGACATAGTGTTCTTGAAAATCCTATCCAGTCTACTCGTAAGCGTTCCAGAATAATAAACGTATCCAGAACATCGTTACAGTCCAGAATTTTAAACGTATCCAGAACATTGTTACAGCGGATTACACATAACTTACATTAGACGTAAATCCTTCTTTAAAATCAGCTGTAACAATGTTCTGGATACGTTTAATATTCTGGAACGCTTACGAGTAGACTAGGTAGGATTTTCAAGAACAGACTGTAACACTATGTCGATGTTTTCTTCTATCCTTGGTCGACCCGACCGCTTTTTATCTAACGTCGAACCAGTCTCTTCCAACTGCTTTAAAACTTTGCAAGCCAGTTCTTGATCGTATGAACAGTTGAAGTGTCATTAAAGTTGTGTAGATTGTGATGTTCTCGAAATTAACGCCGAGCAATGGTAGCCGAAAAATTGTTTCGATAAAACTCGCGCACACAAAAAACACGGTTCGCACCGGTGAAAAGCTACATGGCAACCGACTTCCCAGAAACCGAACGTACTGTTTTTGCCCCGTCCGCGCCCCTCCCGCGCGTCTTATGCATTTTATTCGAAATTTACATTTTAAAGGACTTATGGGCCACCCTGTACAAGAATAATCTCTAATGATGCTATAGAAGGCGATATAGAATCATTGGATAAATTGAACTGTTTTGGGGTGGACTTTGCACATTTAACTAAATTAATATTGGTGTAGATAGAGAGATATTTTGAAGATTTTGTTTTAGACGGCAGCTACGTCTGTGCTGACTCACATCAGCCATAAATATATCTACAACGTTCTTACACTATACTTTTAACTGAAGATTAGTTTAATTTTCTGGAGAAGTTTGTTTTCTTAGGCCTCACTATGATTATCGAGAAATTGTAAAGAGAGGCAGATACGTCAAGATGCACACTTAATAAACCAGATAACTGGTATTATAAACAAGATAAGCTTTATTGAGTAATCCAGATTGTGATGGAAAGCAGACATAGCGTGGTGGCCGCCTGCGCTTCGAGCCGTGGTGGGCCGCGGTTGGCAAGCGCACCGGGCTGAATATCGCTGAAAGCTCGGGCGCGGGGAGAGCCTCGCTCGCTCGCCAGTACCCCTCCGACCAGCGATGCTGTGCTGTCTCCGGAAATAGAGTACGTCCGTCTTTACGTGCACCGCCGCGAACCGATCGCCGCTGCAGCCAACTATTTAGCCATTGAATCGCGGTTAATAATAGAGTTGTCGTTAAATAGTTTATGCATTTCGTGAAATATTTATATGGCTATGTGCTATTCTGCCGTGTAGGAACATAACCGCGATTCAATGGTTACGGTCTCAACTCGAATTGCATTCCTGAGGAGTGCGAAGCGCGTTGAGCCCTCGAATTATTGGAATAGCCGGTGCAGTGTAAATGTGTACGTCTGTAGGTCGACCAGGTGCGCGAGTGTGAGTGCAAATGACTGATAGCCCGGATTAGCGGGCTTAAGTTAAACAACATGTGGACCAAAGGATTGACGCTATGGAGGTTTACGTTGTGCATTTTGTTAGTGGTGTCGGCGTTCGCCGCGGCCGCGAGAGGTGAGTCCTGGGCTGGCGAGTGGGAGCACATCTCCGCTCGCACTGCGTCACTACATCGCAGCTATTTTCGGCGTAACTTGCGCTGAAATTATGTAAAAAGCTCACGTATGTGTGCTATTTTTGGCGATAACCTTAGAAGAAGTTTTGTATGACAAAAGTGATCTAGTGACCGAGATATTGAATAAATAGGTCTTGTCCATTCTGTGATGTGTTTATCAGAGTGTGTTGAGTGAAGAGAGCGCCAGCGGCCGCCTCGCTACATCGCAACGCTAGATACGTAAATAGAAATACAGGGATTTGTCGTTGTGCGTCGCCATCTTGTGAAAAACGATAGGATCGTGACGACATTATAAAAGTATGACATGGATCTAGGTCATGTCATATTAAAATTACTATCTTTACATAAAACAAACTGTTTTCACAAGCAAATTGTGCGTGTAAAGACAGTTATTCCTCATTTTTTTTATGAAAAATACAATATTTCAGCAGACGAGGAAGACAGAGAAAGTAAAAATATTACCACCAAACTTAAAATAATGAAAACTAAAAAATACAGCTTTCTTTATTTTACTACAATATTTCAAGGCGTCCATGATCAAAGAGACTGTGTAGGAGTATGACAACTATAACTCTTAAATATTTCCTGAAATCGCGATCATGAGTTCCTATATTACGTGTAAAAACGTGACATCTAACACCAAGAGGAGATATAAAAGAAAGTAATAATGTACGTATAAAAACGTTAAATTGGAACGGTATCATGTAAGTCAATGTCAACTAGCATGGCCTACGACATAAACCACGGGCTGCTAACACTCCTGTAGACGCGGGCACATCAAGGCCGGGCGGACGTTTTAACCGATTTCTCAAAATACCGTCAATGTGAATGTGAATAGCACAAGATTTAATTATTTTATATTCTGTGTAAATATTTTATATTATTTTATTGTAGGCAGACAGATGAGACAGTTTAATAGCTTTATAGAAAGAAACAAAACTTTTTAAATGCTTATATTTTAGAAGCTGCAGATATAAAATATAAACAACACTACTAATCAGTAGGTTATTGTTAGACAAAGCTTATGATACTTTAATTACTAGTATCTACTATCATCCTATAATATAAGCCTATACAAGAAAGCCCAGTTCCCATATGAAGAAGAAGAAGGATATAAGGCCTTAGCTAGAATTAAGAAAGCTAGAAGAAGGGTATACTTTCGAACTAAAATGGGTTTAACTTTAATATTATTTATCTAATATAAATAATAAACTATTTACTTGAATTATTTTTTTAGACAAATCAAATCTAAAACTCAAAAAAACATGTTTGTGGTGATTTCGCCAAAATTGTTTTAATCATTAATTGAGTTGACTGTTAACTGATTTTCTTTGATAATAATTTTGTAATAATGGGCGCCAACCGACATTTAAGCGTTTTAGATGTTATTTGTGTATATATAGAAGATACTTATTAATATTAAACTTTTGTATGGAAAACAGCCAAGCAATTGTTCCACCTTAGTCTCCGTCCATTAAACTATAAATCTCCTGCCGTAAAAACCTGCTGCCATACTATGACATATCTAAGGTGTCGAGTAAGAAATACATATAATATTTACCCTAATTTTTTAATAAAGAAGTGTGTAAAAGTCAATTTGGTTCAGTATTACATTAACGTACGTTTTATTTTCTTCTTTTTTAAAAAATGGTTACTAATAATTTGTAAATAGAAATTATTAGTATTATTGTTAACCTCCTTCAGCTAAGCTTAATTCGCTTGTGTCAGGAGAAAGTACACGACCAGGATTCGAACCCACGACCGGTGGGTTCTAAGACGTATTAGATGACAAAAGTACCAAAATGCCACATCAATCTATTGGAGATGAATAAAAATGACTCACCGATTTGATTTATGGGGTGATGACGAAATTCAATCACGTGAATTTACACTTAAGAATTTAGGGACAAACTATAATACTATTGACAGTCGATTGTAAAGCTATGCAGATACCTCATTAAAATGCTTGGCTCATTCATTGTTGACAGGTAGTTAAAAACGCAACTTTAAAAACCTGTGCTAACTGCGATACCCGAAAAAGCTTCGATTCAGTTTTTTAATTCTATTGTCCTGTTATCACTTTATCAGGTTCAAGGCATTTAAAAGTTTCGAGGTAATATTATTACGTTGTTTTTTTTTTTAATGTTTATTGTCCTGCCCCCGCTTTAGATTTCAGTATTAGAACTAGGACAGGGTTACGATAGATAGTAAACTCATCCATCAGAATTTGTGTCTCAGAACTTAACCAAAATTGGACTGTGTTTGTAGTGTTCCCCACAATGAAGTTAATAATTATGATATTCTTGTAACATTCCTCTATCATCTATTATTATTAAAATTTAATTGTTTGGCTACAGTTACTTGTATTGTTTTTGTCAGTATTTATTATGATACAATCTTTGTATATTTATTACCTTTATATTTTACGGAATAAAAACTGTTTTTTACATTAGTATTTTTTTCCAGCACAATTAATTTACGTAAAAACAAAGTTTAATGAGACTTTGAATAAATATTTTTCATGGTGAAAAACCTTTGATTTTTAAGTTAATAAAACACTTTAAATAAAAAGACTTGATCTATAAAACAGTATCTTAATAATAAACATAGTCATCGGCCTCATTCCTTGAACAAAACGTCGTCGTCAATATTTGGAGACACCTTCTTCGATAAATTGTTTTTCTAGGACTTTGATCCGTTAAATATTACCCAAATTAGTAAGATTGTGCGCGTGGCCAAAATAGTACCAGTTTTCCGTAACTTGAATTATACGATTACGATTTGAGAAAATATTTATTTGTGGAACATGAGAGCAAAGTACGTATTTTTTAGCTTCGAGTGCTTATTTTGAGTCCCGAATAAGCGAAAGATTCTACAGTAATAAATAATAATATAATATAAATATCTTATGTACATTTAATTTTGTAGATATGTTGATTAGAACGTAATTGATTACATTATAAAGAAAAAAGAAAATGTCATAAGTTTTTTCGTATTTTTAGTTTTTAAATTACCACGTAATGGCAAGGATGGCGTCATGATTTAAAAAAATACATAAACAATAATATCTCAAGAGCTATTCACATCCGCCTATGTGTGTCCATACATAAACTTCTTGCAAATGAGCTGTTCTATCACCTCTTGCAACGTTGTGCTCTCATTCGAAATCATTTTTAACCGACTTCTAAAAAAGGAGGAGGTTCTCAATTCGATTCGTATATATGTTACTTTTTTTTTTTTTATGTTTGTTCACGGATATCTCCGTCGTTTATGAACTGATTTTGATGATTCTTTTTTTGTTGGACAGGAGATGATTCCAAAGGGGTACCATAGTCAGCATGTCGTGATCTGATGATGGAATCTCAGAGAAATCGAGGGCAACCCTCGAATTTTATAGGCACATGTAATGTTTTTAGTGTGTTTTTCAAAGCTACACTAGTATTTACGTATTTTTATGTGGATGAGCTGATGATGGAAGGTCAACTCCTCAATGGTTAGGAGTTAAAGGATAATTCTTTCACTACTGTACACATATTCAGACTGCTAGTTATGATTTCAAGTGAGCTGTTGGAACGGAGATATTTCAAAGGTGGTCCCATTGTCAGCATGTCATGATCTGATGATGGGACCCCAGAGAAATCGGGGGCAACCCTCATATTTTATTAATCGAGGCCAAGATTTACGCTTGGTCGCAACAATTTTATGTGGTTGAGCTGATGATGGAAGGTCAACTCCTCAATAGTTAGGAGTTAAAGGATAATTCTTTCACTACTGTACGCATATTCCTGCTGCTAGTTATTGTGTAAAATGAGCTGATGATGGAAGGTCGTGACCCTCAATAGTCAGGAGAAAGGATTTAATTCTTGTTTATTATAAATAAGTTTTCCGTCTCAAGTAACCATCGTCTCCTCATTCGAGAAACATTCTCGCTCGGTGTACCCATCACTTAAAATCGTAAAATAAAATAATTTTTAACAAAAAAAAACCGACTTCAAAAAGTAGGTTAACTAAAAAGCAAAAAATAAATTTACTTCGCACAAAATAATACGTTTTTTCATATAATTAAATAGAAATTATTAAATAATTATTTTATAATTCTGAAGTCGGTGCCAAGTAAACAATTAATAACTCTGTATAGATAATATCAATCGTTCTAACAACATTTTTCTAACTGAATATTAGTTATATTTCTGTGGTAAGTACCAATACTGGGCGACCGCGCACTAGAACAACTACGCCTCCCTTTTTGTGTGAACTGTAATTTGATATTGTAGAAAGGTTGTTTTTACTTGGCACCGACTTCAGAATTATAAAATAATTATTTAATAATTTCTATTTAATTATATGAAAAAACGTATTATTTTGTGCGAAGTAAATTTATTTTTTGCTTTTTAGTTAACCTACTTTTTGAAGTCGGTTTTTTTTTTTTGTATAAACGAAGTGAAATAGTTATTTGTTATACAAGAGTGCAAAGTTGCTTTTTAACCAAGCGAGCGAAGCAAGCGAAGGATTCAAAATTAGAATCCTGAGCGTTAGCGAGGGAATCAAAAGAGCACGAGGTGAAAAATCTTTGCACTCGAGTGCAACACGTAACTTTTCATTCCACCTCAGCGAGGAAATGACTAAATGCAAAAAAAAACGTTTACAATCACAAGATAGGTACACTTTTATTTCAGTTTAGCTATTAATTACTACATTATGGCAGGTAAGTATTACAGAATAATCTTTAAATTATAACAAAATAATACTAAGGCCGCGTAAAAAATGCCGCGTAAAGAACCGCGTACAAAGCAAATTGAAAAAAGAACACCAAGAAGGTTCCGAGTCTGTTTTTAACAAATTAAAAAAAAGTTGTATGATATATTCGGCACCACAGAGGTAGCAGTAAATAGGTTTAATGTTTTTTTTTATTCACAAACTTAGTGCACACGATGTTCTAAATTCAATTTACTTTATCCTCTAGAGAATAAAAACGGCTTTTCCACTCAGATATTGAAGATTAAAAATACTCTTTCCGAGATGGTGGGATGAAAATATATATTGTAGTGTAACAGTACAACACTGCTCCAAAGTCTTGCATAACATAACATAACCTATGTTACCCAGAACACCCACATTTTTGCAGTTTTTGGGAAATATTGAAAAAAAAAAAACAAATTTACCCGCACAATTACCTCGCAGTTCTTAGGCAAAGTGTTTTATCTAATCGTTTGGAAGAAGTTGCAGAAAACGAATGGAACGAATGAATAACAATATTTTCTCCTATTTTTCTCCTTGTGCTTTTGTTAACGTCGATGGTCAGCGACGATTCCTTTTATGTATTATTGATTGGTATTTTAAGATATTTCAAAGCAAACATGTACAACTAGATTCTTTCCATCTGAAGTTTCTACTGAAGCGAGTGTGATACCGTATAATGATTTCAAAATCCTAACATTTTTATGAAACTGTTTTTTTTTTTTTTTTTTTTTTTAATTATAATTCACAAAACTGGTGTACAATCTGACTTATTAATTAACATGCTAAAATTAATGCACCTGACTGACACCTACTAGATGTGAATCCAACATGCAAGATCAAGGACACACTCGAATAGAAATTAAATTATACATTAAATTAAACTAAAATTAGTGCTATGGCATGGTGCAGTTTCATCTGTAGATTCATCTTTTAGTACACTGTTTTGTGATCACCTGTACTTTCAAATAATGATTGCATATTATTTGGAACTATCTGTCTTGTGCCAGTGTGGTGAAAGGATTGGTCATCTTGCATGCGTCACTCGGGGAGGCTCCTTTCATGGGGTGCATGAAAGGAGCCTCCCCGAGTGACGTACACAACTATTCCCTACGTCCGGCGCACCCTGGGCAATTCGCGAGTTCTCCCAAGCGAATTGGCTAATCCTTTCACCACGATGGCAAATCAAAATAAATTTTGTCTCAGCCATCGACACGACAAAGAAGATCTAAACTCTGTGCTACCGGATGTTAGGGAATCAAGGTTTGCGAATACATCCCTCTGGGAGACTCATTTAAAACTTCTGTAATAATGTTAGTACACTTCGTCCCATGTCGTTGCATGTTTTTGGCGCCGTAAAAGTTGGTAAACATGTTTTTACACAAAGCATTCTAAATAGTCTTAGATCCGACCCCCAAAATATTGCAGGTATAAGATTTTTTGACAAAACTAATTTTAAATATATCATTAGAATGTATTATATAGTACGAGGCTGCCCAAAAAAATTGGACCGTCACATGGTAACGCAGGTATAAACGGGTAAATTACATATTTATATTGACTTGAATATAACATATTATTAGTGTCTAAAAACTAATTATTATGTTTGAAACCATACATGTGTTGTCTACCACCAAACAAAATATCATATCTTAATGCAAAGGTGTAACAGAGAAGCCTGCAGTCATGATTTTAAACATCAGAACGACTGTTATTTTGTTTACTCGTTTTCCTATAACTTTACCTGAAGTTGATGGGATGATAGATATATATATTCCACACATCTTCATAAAATCTTTGTATACATAGAAGATACAAAGTAAAAAGCTTGAAACAAAGTATGCCGACCTGTAATTGGCAGCCCTTGGTAGTTAGATTGTTCTCACTATTACCCTTCAAATGATGTATAATTTCATAAATTTGCGATGGTCTTATGACGTACAAAATGTTTCAAAGCGATTTTCCGATTTGTAGAAATGACCGATGAAAATAGTAAATGTATAATTTTCTCGTTTTTCAGCTGACGACGACGTACCATCGGAGTCACAATGCCGGCCGTACATCGAAAAAGCTCTTAAAGAGCTCGAGTCAGGAGATGTGGAACCAGGTAAATATTTTAATAGCCTCTATTAATTGACTATCTGTCCAAATACCTAATAGATTACCCATTAAATTACAAGCATTTGGCACTTAAAACCAATTCAATTGATTCATATTTAAAAGAAATAGGTGAGGTTTAACCTCATTGAAGAAGACAAATGGTATGTATGGTTACCGACAACAATGTCAATGACAGAGCGATGTGGAAAGAGAAATAAGATACATTGGCTGACTTCCAGATGGGATTGATAATGGCCAGATAGAGCGAGTTTCAAAGTTAAGGAAGCCTAAAAGTTGCATCAGTCACAGAAAGGCTGAAAGGATTCCCTTACAGCCTTTCTGTGACTGGACCTTTACATCAAGATAAACGATGGTATAGGCATGTGATAAGAAGGAATTAAAGTCAAGTGACTAACAGAGTGATCAGTTTAAATGTTTTGGATGGACAGAAAGCAGCAGATCGAAGAAAAGATAGATGGTTTGCGTGAAAGAAGATATAAAAGAGAAAGTTGTAGTTGATATCGCAACGGCAAACGAAGAAGAATTGAGGAAAAAGATGTTTTGCGCCGAACTCAAATAAAATGGGTTAAGGGCAGGAAAATTAAGAAGACAGAGTGTCAAATAATTATTAAGTATTTTGTTTGTGGGAGGCTTTTTCTTCACGATTCGCGATCCGCTGCCATCTCAAAAGGTTACCAGATGATAACCACGTGGGTTTAACAAAACCAACACGAAATCATTAGCTCACCCAATACTGTTAAATCATGAACTCGCTGCGTGACCCAGGCAAGGCAAATGGGCACTCTTCCAAAGTACCCATGCCGTACGATAGATTACAAAATAACTATTAGATAATTCACTCTGTGGTAGGTAAACGTGTCCTCAGAATCGCGTAGTAATGAGATGGAAATTTTATCTCGATACTAGCTTCCACCCGAAGTAGTGCATGTAGTATGTCGATAACCTTGAGAAAATATTAAAAAAACCATCCCTGTCTATAAGTGATATTAGTATGATAAATCGTGCAGTAGTTTCTAAGTTTATCGCTTACCGACAGACAGCCACGGTTGAAGACTTTGGTTAAACAATCATAACAAAATATATTAATATTACTTTTACACACATTGCTAAACGCAGAACACTTATTTACTATTCATAAGATAAAGAAATCTTGTAAACTCGTAAAAACATTTATTCTTGTTTATAAAACCGTGTAACCGCATTTCTACAGTACGGTTTCCGGTGGCATATAATTATGGGTTACAAGGAAATCTATCTTTACTTCTCGAATACTATTAAATTAAATCTGGACTGGAGTCGTTCTATCTTTTTGTCCAACAAACGCAATTTAAAATTCAAACGTTTTGTATTGCGAATTTTTCGCACATTTTAGAATTCGTTGAAAACGTGTGCGAACTTTCAAGTCGTAGTCAGTGTTCATGTCCAACTGTAAAAAAATTAAAAAGATATATTTCGTCTTCAGATTTTTTTAAACATTGGAGAAATTGACCACGTCTAGAAACTCTGTTTTCATAAAAACTCCAACTCGCACCCACAACTTATGTTTTTATACACGTCGATTACACAGTCGTTATGGTACGAACATGGTACGACCTCAATAGAATCAAGAATAATCTCGCATTGACATCAGTTGACTGATGCTAAATAAAAACGTAAAATGCTGGATCTATTTTAATTACTACGGCCACTACGTCATCGATGTAACACTCCCTGAAATAATAGACGTCGCTGGATTGCCCAATATTTCATCCTATCCTACTAATGTTATGAATGGAAATTTTTGTGGTTGTTTGGTATTCTTACACGCAATTTTTTTATATGAAATTTGCCACCCATATGGTATATAGACTAGTTTCGACTAAAATATATATCTACTACTTTTTGACGAACAACGCGAGCGATTCCGCGTACGGAAGTTACTTTATCATAAAAAGTTTATATATTTACCTATACAGTAACATATAAAAATTAAGTATTTCAAACACAAACATCCTAGAAAGTCGTATGGTTCGTTCTCACTCGATCGAGTAAAACCGTTGAGATCGTTAGATTTCAGTGCCAAGTAATTTTCATTTTGTTTTCCATCGAACCTCTCGGTCCACACGTCCTAATCTGTAGTAAAACTATTGAGTAATACATACACACATATATCTCACAACTTACACACAACACCATCTAGTCCCAAACTAAGCAGAGCTTGTACTGTGGGTACAAGAATAACTGAGACTACATAGAATAACTGATACTAATACATATATACTTTTATATAATAGAAACACCCAGACTAAGACAAACCCCCATGTTCATGCACACAAAGATTTGTATTGAGCGGGAATTGAACCCGGCGTCGCAGGCAGGTACACTACCCACTCCGCCATCCGGTCGTCATACGGACGGCAATATGCCAGTACGGACCCCTAGATAGTGTAGGTACAGAACACTATACTCGATAGCTGACGATAGCTTATAATAACGGTCGTTCATTATTTCCAATTGAACGTAGCACAAAAATATTACGCATCTATAAATCTATACAAAGTTATAATTTTCTAGACGACCACATGAATTACATCAGCGTTTTATTGTCCTCTAAAACATCGAGGTTTAGTCATCCAAAATTAAACCTTTATTAATAGAAACGCGCGTTGATTTCTTGTGAGAGCGTCAAACGCGAGAAGTGACGGACTGGTAATAAAAAATATGACTTTGAAACGAAAGCACAAACCTACTTTAAGAAATTAAATACGTAAACCTTTCAGTGTCTAAACTTCAAAGAATTACAGAAGTGTCTCTCGAGCTTGCTTTGTAAGCGCCTTCTTTAGGGTCACAGCTGACATAAAGCGCAGCGAGACGGCATATTTTAACACGAAAAAAATGCGCGCGCATAAAAATGTCACGTCTACGCGCGCATCTTTTTTGTATGACGGGCGTTGACGCTGGCGCTTGCTTTCAACCGCAAGCTTTAACCACCACATCTTTTATATCATAAGGGCAATCATTACTTTTTATAATGTGCTATATTGGTCTTATCCTGGTCCTAATTTCATACTCACAATTAAACGTTTCTCACTCGTGAAAGCATTGAAATTTTAACTTTGACTTAACTTCTCAAGACCCGGTCCTTGTACACTTGGGTGTTATCTCTATCACACACTTTGGGGAAGACTAACTTAGGCAAAAGGATATTAAATTATTAATATTATAAAATTATCTTAAGGATATTATATATAGATATAGCATCATTTGAAATGAGAGTTGGCACAAGTTCGTTGACAAATTTGGACTAGGTACATAGAAACCACTTTTGGCTTACAGCCTGCTTTCTAGTTGTACAATACTAGTACAGGTGAATCGTATTGCGTGGGTGATCAACAGCTGATACATTCGTAACTGGATAAAATGGGATGTACGCCATTATTACGTCAACACAACGTGTGTATTTTTCTTCCGTTAAATGCGGTTTCCTATTCGTAGATGTATCTAAATATTATTTGTTTTCGTAAAGAATTTAAGATTTTATTTGTAATATCTTTATTGTACTTACTAACACAATTGTACTATGTCACAGAGTACAGCTTTTTTTTATTAAAATAATGATGAAAAGCCTAAATCCGAGCTAGATTGTATTTTCTAATATAAATCTTTATTTTCAGAATCCGCCGAAAAAAACGACAGTAGTGAAGCAAATGTTGACGACGGGGACGATACGAAAGAAGCTGTTTCGGCTGAAAGCGGGGGCGAAACAGCTGAAGCGGGCGAAAGTGCGGAAAGCGAAGAACCAACTGTTGAAATAGCAGATGAGCCGTACATTCCCCAAGGTTCCGTTGAAGAAGTCGAAGGCGGATCTGTTGACACTGATTCCAAGGAAGAGGCCGCGAGTGAAGTCGACGGGGACAGCACCGAACAACAAGCTGACGAACCCAAGGATGAAGGAGACAGCAACGAGGAGACTGCATCTGCTGATGATGAAACAGCTGAACAAGGTGAATATTGCAACTTAAACCTTTTGTCATTGTAATGTTGAACCCTTTGTTTCATAGGCGAAATGCGCTCTTCATGTATTAAAATAACCTACCTATCCTATGTTAATATAAATTTAATCATTAACAATAATTTATATTTCACATATACAGGGTTATTGGGTAAGTCCACCTAGATCCGTTAAGAGGTGGTAGTTCCCATCATTTCTGACTGATCTGACTATGAAACACCCCACCCTAAACCTAACCGTTTTCGAGATATTGGACTTAGAAGGTTTTTTTAAAAATTATCCCGATTTCTTAACTATAGCCTATTTTTTTTGTATCCTATGCCTTTTATTTTTTTTTAATTCTGATTTTTGTGTGCCAGATAAGTTTGTTTATAATTCTCAACCCAAAAAGTGCAAATATCTGAACCAATGGGATCGTAGTAGACGATTGATACCGTAAAAAAGTAATTAATTTGAAAAAAAAAATTGTTTCTTTTAGTAATATTTAAAAAAAAATCTATGGCGTTAGTTCTGCAGATGTTTTAAATAATATCTACGTTCCATTAGCTATCCAACAAGGTATCACAAGCTAGGGTCTTATCACAATTCATAGAAAAAAAATCGATAAAAGGCTCTCAGGTAGCAGTACAAATTTGGGTTCTTTGGTCCTATTGTTCTTCCACGGAGCTGTGGTGCGTGCGAGCGGGACAAACTGACCAGGTGCAAGCGAGATAAAATAATCCCGGCCAATTTGTTGTTATTGTTTCGTTTTAGTCTGCTTCCGTGATTCGTCCGTAGTAGATGCGATATTTAGTGCTCTTCATTTCTTACCCGACTTGGCTTGTATTTCTGGACTGTTTCCTACAAATTGTGACTGTGCTTGTTAACTGGACTTTGAATTGTGCTTCTGAATTGGAACTGTTGAAGATGGCAACCTTCACGAACGAGGAATACGCGGATATTCTACTTTGTTATGGGTACTGCAATGGTGTTTCTGCACGAGCTCGTGACGAATACATTGCACGTTATCCCGGCCGCCGAATACCGGATGTCACTGTCTTTGACGGCGCTTACCGGCGACTCAGAGAGACTGGCTCTGTTTTAAGGCGTCGAGCAGACCTAGGCCGACCACGGATCATTGTTGATGATGAAGATGAAGATAATCAAATAGTTCAACGGTTTAGAGCGGATCCAACTACTTCAACTAATGCTGTTGCCCGAGAACTTGGACTCTCGCAGTGGAAAGTGTGGTTTACGGTGAATACTGCAGGCCTCTACCCCTATCACTACACGCCAGTACATGTTATCGAAGAGGGAGATCCAGTGAGGAGGTTAGACTTTTGTAGATTTATGCTTCATGGAGATTTAGAAGACCCAGCATTTTTAAAACAAATCTTGTGGACAGATGAATCAAAATTTGATAAAGATGGAATTACAAATTACCACAACGCTCATTATTGGGCCCCAAAAGCGCAAAAAAATCCTAACCAGAAGAGGACAAAAGCCGCACAAAGAAGATTTAGTTTAAATGTCTGGATGGGAATCATAGCAAACAAATTAATTGGGCCCTTCTTTCTACCTGATAATTTAAACGGAGAATTTTACGAACATTTTCTAAGAGAAGAGTTACCAAATTTATTAGAGGATTTACCCCTAAATCTGATTAGAAACATGAAGTTCCAACACGACGGTTGCCCTGCACATTACAGAAGAGGGGTCAGGGAATGGCTAGACAACGAGTATCCTAATAGGTGGATCGGAAGAGGTGGACCCATACCGTGGCCAGCAAGAAGTCCTGACCTGACTCCCATGGATTTTTATGTGTGGGGACACATGAAGACATTAGTCTACAATGAGAATAATCCAATTGAAACTATTGACATATTAAGACAGAAGATTATTGAGGCTGCTGACGAAATTCGAAGAGACTTAACGACTGTAGTAGTTAAAAGCGGACTAAGACACCGAATGAGAGTGTGTGTGCGAAACAGAGGCGGCCATGTAGAACAAGATTTATAAATTTAAATAAATGTTGTTTAATAATTATTTGTATTGTTTTATTTCGTTTCCTGGCCCAAAAGAGAAGTTTAATCTTAAGTACCATTGTTTTTTTTTACTACCTGGGAGCCTTTTATCGATTTTTTTTCTATGAATTGTGATAAGACCCTAGCTTGTGATACCTTGTTGGATAGCTAATGGAACGTAGATATTATTTAAAATATCTGCAGAACTAACACCATAGATTTTTTTTTAAATATTACTAAAAGAAACAATTTTTTTTTTTCAAATTAATTACTTTTTTACGGTATCAATCGTCTACTACGATCCCATTGGTTCAGATACTTGCACTTTTTGGGTTGAGAATTATAAACAAACTTATCTGGCACACAAAAATCAGAATTAAAAAAAAATAAAAGGTATAGGATACAAAAAAAATAGGCTATAGTTAAGAAATCGGGATATTTTTTAAAAAAACCTTCTAAGTCCAATATCTCGAAAACGGTTAGGTTTAGGGTGGGGTGTTTCATAGTCAGATCAGTCAGAAATGATGGGAACTACCACCTCTTAACGGATCTAGGTCGACTTACCCAATAACCCTGTATAAATGTTGGTTGTGATTCTCTTAATTTAATACTTGGATCTTCGAAAATACCCATCTATAGGATCATTAGTACACAGTGAGGCTTTGAACTAATGATATTTTTTGATTGATGATAAAGATTTTTTTTTAATTCTTGTCGCATCACGCTAAAACTACTGCATGGAGTTGGGTGTGGTTTTAACAGTTGTCTAGCTGGAAGTCTTATACTTTATTCCAAAGGGGGTAAATTAGGGAGTGTAAATTAATAGGGGACGATCGTCAAATTTAAAGTAAAATGCATTAAATTCTGCACACAGTTTCCTTATATGACGGAAATGAACGATAGATTTTTGGAAATTCTACTTCCCTAGCGGATAATTGGGGGATGAAAGTGTAAGAGGTAAGTTGCTCAATTTTGTAGAAAATAGCATGGATATTTCGAATTTCACGCGGAAGAAGTCGCCGGTAACAGCTAGTTTAAAATAATTTGAATTCAAAGTACCATTTTAAATACAATATTAACTTATCAACTTGGCAGCAACTTTAAATAAACACATTTTACATTTCAGAGAGTGCAGAGGAAAAGCATGAGTCTAAAGAACAAACAGACGATGCTTCCAAAGAGGGATCTGAAGAAGTAAAGGGAGAAGACAGCAAAGAGGATGCTAGCCAAGAAGCTGAACAAGAGTCGACAGGCGATGACGAACAGTCAGCAGAAGCTGCCGCAGTATCCGAAGAGAGCAAAGACAGTGGTGAAGATAAGACAAAAGAAGACGATGGATCTCAAGAAAAGGCTGATGAATCTCAAGAAGAGACCGGTGATAACCAAGACGACTCTCAAGAAACTAAAGAAGGTGAATCTGCTGAGGCTGATGCTGAATCAGGAGCTGAATCTGAAGAGAAAGCCGCATCTGTAGAGGAAAAAGATGAATCAAGCGAAGAAAAAGACGAATCTAAGGAAGAAAAAGATGAGTTAGCAGAACAGAAAGATGAATCTGGAGAAGAAAAAGATGAAACAGCAGAAGATAAACAAGATTCAGTAGAAGAGAAGGACGCCTCAGCAGAAGAGAAAGACGAATCTGCAGAAAAAGAAGAAGCATCCGTCGAAGAAGTAGAAGGAGGGGTAGAATCAGACGACAAGTCACAAGAAGAAGTGAAAGATGATGACAAGTCTGAAGAGGCTGTCTCTGAGGGTACTGAAGAAGAAACAGAAGCTACAGAAGGTGAGAAAGCTTTAGAAGATAGTGAGGTTTCGGAAGAAACTGAGGCTGGTGCAGAAGAAGCTCCTGAAGAAGAAGAAGAAGGTGCACCTGAGGAAGATTTATTAATTGTAAGTTATAACAACAAGTGATTCCGTTAACTTCAAGATAAAATTATGTATCATGGAAACTGGAAGCTACCGGACTAATTAAAAATGCATTTTTTAATGAACATTTAAAACACAATTGCTTTAAAGGTTTTAATAATGTACATAAAGGCCCATTTAATTAATTTTGTAAACCGTTACAGGAAAAGGAAATTCCCGAAAACCTTAGATCTCGTGACCACATCACCAAGATTTTGAGATTAGACGAAGAAGCAAGTGAAGCAGAATTGACTGTTGACAAATCTGCAGAAATTATTCTCAGAGATCTGAAGAAGCTCTACGAGAACTCAATCAAACCTCTAGAAGGCCTCTACAAGTACAGAGACTTGAGTAATAGACATTTCGGCGACCCGGAAATTTTCTCCAAGCCTCTGGTACTGTTCATGGGACCATGGAGCGGTGGAAAGTCTAGCATTTTGAACTACTTAACAGGACTTGAATTCACTGAGTGGTCTCTCAGAACTGGTAACGTATTTATTATTTCTGCATTTTTTTTTTAATTATCATAAATATAATTTTTTAGTCAGACTAAAACTAAACTCCAGCGAAAGATGATTGTCTAGGGAAGCTGAAAATATGAATCTCAGTCATGTTCAAGGTAATACACTAAACTATTGCTGCAGATGCTTCAATTTGTTTGTGCTAATCTAATCTATACTGTAACATTTTTATCTAAGTCATGTTAATCTATTTCTTTGTGACAAATAAATTTATTATTATTATTATAAATATTGATAGATATTTTTGTAGACCTCAAATGTGTGTTGTTTTCGCTTAAATATTTTCCTTTTAGGAGCGGAACCATCACCAGCATATTTCAACATCCTCATGCACGGCAAAGAACCTCAGGTACTGGATGGCACTCAATTGGCAGCTGACTGGACATTCTCGGGACTCCAGAAGTTCGGGCAGGGATTGGAAGAGCGACTGAGGGGATTGAGATATCCCAGCAAGATTTTAGAAAAGGTATTTATTATGTTATGTTCTCTGCGACAAAATTTACCCACACTAATCGATCTTAAAAGAAAGAGCAAGACGAACTTTAGACTTTGTCAAAGAACATTTTGGTAAACTTTGACATCTTTTGTAAACTATATCAATCAATAAAAGTTTTGCTTTTAGTTCCCTATTGTAATATTACTTGACCTGGATCCAAAATAGTATGTCTACTACAATTTATGCAAAATTTCAGGTCAACATCGTAGAAATTCCCGGCATTTTGGAAGTGAGGAAGCAGGTTTCACGTGTATTCCCGTTCAATGACGCCTGCCAATGGTTCATCGACCGCGCCGACATCATCTTCTTAGTATACGATCCCTCCAAACTGGACGTCGGACCCGAGACTGAAGCCATACTCGACCAACTCAAAGGCAGAGAATCTCAGGTCAGAAAATTATACATTACAATATTGACAGCAAATATAGCATATTTAATATACTACACATCCATGTGGTGTGGCATGGCCCTGAGACAACCTGTATACCTGGGTCTATCACAATGGGAGCACAGTTTAATATCAATTGAACGATAGTGCACAGGTGTAATAATTATAAATGACGTGGTTAAAATAGATAAATGTTAATTGATCGTGCTGGTTACCAAGTGGATGACGTTCGTTTGTGAGAACCTGTGCCAATTTCTTAATGGCAGTTCATTAATTGATTTGTTTTTAGATTTTTGCGTGTAAAGAGAAATAATAGAAGAATTGACGTCACTCAACTATGAAACTTCTTTCGAGGCTAACCAAACCTTTTATTTCTAGACCCGCATCGTGCTGAACAAGGCAGACACCGTCAAACCAGAAGAATTAATGCGCGTTCAGAGCGCGTTAATCTGGAACATCTCCCCCTTGATGAGTTCAGCGCAGCCACCGGTGATGTATACGGTGTCGCTTTGGTCCATGCCATACGAGCCAAGCGCGCCCGTGAGGCTGTTGCAAGCCCAGGAGCGTGAGCTCCTGAGGGACTTGCGACATGCCATTGACAAGCGCATTGAGAACAAGATTGCCAGCGCTAGGAGATTCGCTGTAAGTATTCTTTGCGCTTGTTCACAGAAATCGGCAATCGATCGATCAACGGAAGGATGGATTAGTCGACGTCGATTGATAGTTTTTAGGTACTTCACAAAAACAATCGAACGATGTCAAGAAGGTTCGTGTAGACTCTTCTGCCATTGATCGATTGGTGTAATAAGACGTATATACCGAACAGGTATGTTATCCTGCTGATGGTAATCCATTGGAAATCAGCTACAGATTTTTGCCACCACTCTTAGACCAGACGCTAAAATTTGAGAGGTGGTCACTTACTAAATTCTTCTTTTACACTTAGAAGGCAAATCGCTTTTTGTATCTTTATGACATGATAAAGTAGCTCTGCTCATTAATTACCTTCTATAATTATACTAGTCATCAAAAATACCTGCACGTATCCTGGGTTTTTCGCTGGATTCACATGGCCAGACACCATGAAAATATTATTATCTTTTTCAGGTTCGTGTAAGAAACCATGCGAAGATGGTCGACTGCTACCTGACCACGTACTACAACCACAAGACGATCTTCGGCAACAAGAGGATGATCGCTGATGCTATCATTGAGAATCCTCAGAACTACCACATCTATGAGGGTCTTAGCACTCTTACAAATATATCCAGGTAAAAAAAACTGTACACCCTCGAAGAAGGGTCTGTCAGAAGTGTATTAACACTACACTTCACCAGTTGAGCTTAAATCATACTTACATGGTGCTTTTACCATGTCCCGGGTACCTACTGCTTCGGCATTTTGTTAACTGTTTTAGCAGACTCCGGAGTTGAAACCAATTCAATAGATGGGTCAATTTCAACAAGCGATTTTTTTTTGTCATTTCGGTGGACTTTTTTAATTTCAATGCTATCTATATATTTTAAGTGAAAAATGAAACTTTAGCTTATTTTATAACATTGTGTGTGAGTGTCCATCAAATATCATCAAAACTTACCTAGATATTTAAGGATGAATTTTTTAGAGTCCATTGAAATGAAAAGTGTCTACCGAAATGATAAAAAAATAACCACTGAAATGATAAACTGTGCACCGTTTCTTACTGTGTGATAAAAAAATTAAAAGAATATGAATACTACTCAAGCAAATCAGTACTTACGGCGAAATTAAATACACAATTTTGAAACAAATTAAAGAAATCTAGCTCGAGTTTTAACAGCCACCGAAATGATCCTACTTTTGTCCCCACATCACTGAAATGATAAACTAACTGGCGGGAAACCGCAAGACGTTGGGACTGGTGCGATCGCGCCTAGAGCTTGAGCTGGCCTGATCCAAAGTGAGGAAAGGTAAGAAAGGCGTAACAACGCAATGTTGACGTGGCTATTCTACTAAAACTTACTGTCCTCTGAAATGATAACTTTTTTCCGGACAAAAGTTGACTGCCTGTCAAATCCATGAGAAAGAAGATAAACAAACAAAAATGGTTTTATTTGATCGAATATATTATAATTTAATGATAAAACAACCGATTTAAATCCATATTATGAATATATTTGCAGGGGAAGGTATTTTATGAGCGGAATTGGGTTCGAGACAGGCCACCGTGATGATAAAATGACACTTTGTAATTTTTTTTTTGGTATATTATTGGGTAGAAATCAATGATTTTTTTTGCCAAGGTAGAGAAGTACGTACTTTTTTGAGAAATAATATATTTAATAAATAATCAGCACATTGCACTACCATTCTCACGTTTGCCGTGTATTTTGTATGCTTGTGCAATTCGCCCAGATACAACTAGGTTATGAGACCACTGCTCGTTAGACAAATGTTTACTCTTCATCTAGATTAATCATGGCATTTTAACGGAAAATATTCGATTTGCTTCTAGTTTCGTATGAAGGTTACTGAAACAACAACGTCACGAGTAGAAACAACAATTAATTAAGTAATTTCAGTTGCGTTGCGTTACAATAAATAATTACTACTCATTCCTACGAATGAATACGTAAGGCGTGGGATGTCTGACGTCACATGCTAGATTATTTCACTCCGATAATTTCTATGCGGCAGGAAGACGCTAAAAATATCAGCGAACTCGTCACAAAAGATGAGACATCGTAGACCAAATAATCTAATTGCATAATGTCTTCTGAATCATGAAAATTTAAAAGAATTAGATAACTGCTACGCGAATCAAATAAGAATAGATTTCTTCTCTGTTTTATATGTTCCATTCTACTCGTTGTGAACGAAATTTTTCTAAAGGAATGATCGAAAATTACGTTCTTACAGGGCGAGACACACACTAAGATCTATTTCTTATTTGATTCGCATAACTAGTATATAGATACTTAATTATATATTAACAATGTTTGCTACTAAAAAGAAAAAAAAGAACACCGTTTTTTGACATGAGGCTGTGGTCATCAATTCATCACAAAATATTAATATTTTAATTAAATCCTTTTTCATCAGGTACGACTTGCCAGATCCCGAGACGTACCGGGACTTCTTCCGGTTGAACTCCCTTTACGAGTTCTCGCAGCTGTCGGCGACGTGCACGTACTTCCGGGGCTGCCCCATCACGCGGCTCGACGTCGCTATCGCGTACGACCTGCCGGAGCTCGTGGGCAAGTACAAGAAGATGGTTGAAACCTCGACGCCCCAAGGCATGCCCAAGAGTTGATGGCTCCGCGAACGAACGAATCCTGCACCACACACACCCGCTTATTAATCTAGCCAATGGGATTGGACATTTTATTTTGGGCACATTTTGCATTTCTTTATCTAATCAGGCATCAAATCATTAGTTTTTTCGTTACATCGCATTTCTGTAATTTATTTTGCTTAAAATACTCGCTTGTTCCTGTTTTTGATATGAATGTACGTAACGTATGGTTAATTGTGATTTTTTCGTGCGTTTATTAGTGGTGATGATAGAAAAGTAAAACGCAAGACAACTTCCAATCCTACTTTTGTCTTTTTATACATATTGTCTCAAAAATGCAATAAATTACTAGTCATTATTGATGAAGTTTGTTAGTTTCTTTTGTATATCTTATCCAGTAAGGTATGTAAATGTGGGTATCCCACATCTAGGTCTAATTAAACGCCGCACTTGTGCGGTGTTTCCGTAATTATTCTTTGTTAGTTATTAATGAGACACAATGTGACTATGTATTTAAGTAAAAACTAAATAAAGTTATTCGTCTTTTATTTAAGTGCCACACACCTTTCCCTATCCTCTAAACGTAGCATTTATAAAAAAAGGTTATTAACACGTTTTTATACCCATCTGAAATATTCAGAAGCCAGTATGGGATGCCAAATCTCGCTGCACCAAAGCTGTACCTAAGTAAACTAAATATTAAGTAGTAAACCAGGAGAAGGCTTACTTTTGGTACAGAAACCGGCTCAGTATGAAGTTGCCAGGACTGCCCCCTTATTACGATTGATGTTGATTGTGATTAAATCAGATTCATGATTGTGTCTAAATTCTTACCAAAAAATGCAATGCCCAAGTTGTTATATACGCTAAGTTGTTGAATAAAAAAAAATGTCAATAGCAATCTAACCAGCATGCGTATTCCATAAATGGAATCATGTGACATCGACCGTATGTATACGGTTGTAAGGTTAACCAATCGTTTTCTTTACAACATCGCAGCACCGAATGATTACAGTCCATCTTTCTTTTTTTTTATACTACTCCTACGTGTAGTCCATCTGATGGTAAGCGGAGTACAGCCCATGGACATCAACAATCCACAAAAGCAGATTATAGATGCGTCGCTGCAGCTGAGGCATAACACCGTTATGCCTCATGTGCCAGTAATTTCAGGGCCTAATCTCACCACCAAACCGGAACATAGTAATCGAAGCACTACTATTTGGCGGCAGGTTGAAGGTGAGACGGTGGTGCTGCCGCCTTCGAGCTCATTCACAAGAGCTCTACCACCAGTCGAGAATCTAAGTGGATTTAGGATTAAACTTTAAATAGGTGTTCGCAAAAAAAGAGTTATACCACTTGCCCGGGGCGTCGCTACGAGAGTAGGACTTCTTTCGGGCAGCCGAAAGCCCTCCTCCACCCAAAGTGTTACCGGCCTACTGGCCATTAACACCCAAACGCGGGGACGTGTGCGGGTTTATCAATCTCCGTTGTCGATCTGTCCCCGCACACGGCTTCGCTCCCCACAATTGTATAAGGCTGCCCGGCGCGTCTGTACCCCATTCTGGGACGCGCGGTTGTCCGCGCGTTCTCCTCTTTCTGAGGTCGCGCTGGGCCCAGGTTCGTCTGAGCCCCATTCCTAATTAGGACGTACAATACTCCACGGTTGACTCCGCCCTCTCCCACCACCTTGCGGCCCCGCCGCTAAAGCGGCTCCTCACTGCTCTGTCGTTCTTCATACTCCAGCCTGCTCCTGATTTTGTGCCACTCTCGCGCGAAGGTTCTTAGCTGCCAGAAGTTTGCCTCAGTTGCAACGAGATCGGGGTAGTAGATTGGTCCTTCATCCACGCGCGTAATCCCGGCTACCATTTTCCGACGAGGCTCGTCGTACAGACTACACTCCCAAAGGGCGTGGTGCAGATCCTCCTCGACGGGCCCGCAATAACAAGTGCTCACAGGAGAGAGGCTCATATCATAGAGCCTCTTCTTGAAGCATCCGTGTCCGGTTAGGATCTGTGAAACTTCGTAAGTGGGCGCTACCCAAGTTGCCTTGAGCCGCACCTCCACGTCCGGAAAGAATCGGTAGAGTTCCCTGCCCTTCGTCTCGCTCTGCCACCTCTGTTGCCATAGAGCGACGACTTCCTCCGCGATTTTCGAGAGTAGGACTGAGTAGAGTCGGGTGCCCGGTCAGAGGTCGAACTGGGCACGGTCGCCGCGGCGAGCCCTGTGGATATAATATCGATCCGGGGCTCGCCGACCACCATCTTTCGGCGACGAGGGCACACCGCGGGGTTTTAGTGGGTATTCTGTGCCGTTTAACATCGTAGGCACGGGAGTCCCACATAGCCACTCTGCCCGTCCCCCCACGGGTGGGGTGGTATGCGTAAAAGCATTTCCCCGCGAAAAAAAAAAAAAAAAAAAAAAAAAAAAAAAGGTAAAACGCACCAACGTAGTCTGAGTGTAATAGGCGTATTGCCATACCAACCACCGATCGTAGTCTTTGCGATGCGACTACCAGATTTGTCACAGGAATCACAGGTAACGGAAAGCCCGAAGGCACTCAGTTGGCGGGCGTAAGTAATTGTAATGAGTTTCACCGACCGACTACCGGTTTCATACTTTTGATGTTTTGAACCAGGCTTATTTATTTATCAGTCAGTACTCGACTGTTAAATAAGCCAAGGCAACACGATCAATATGGTGCAAGAGTAATTTATATTTTTATTGGTTTTTGCTAAATGGCAGCACCATCTCGGTTAGTAAGTTTTAAGAGCGTGTATTCCTTTTCAAAATGTAACTGTCAATTTTTGTAGTGTTTTGGGCATATTTCGTAAAAACTGAATGAAAGTATGATTTTATTCAACTAACTTTTTAGAATGTGGGCTTTAAAAGGTAAATATGACAATTACATTTAATAACTAAAGCATACTTTTCTATTTTATCAGTTGAAAGAGTATTAACTGTTAAGTTGATAAATTACAAAATTATGCTGTATTTACGAATGAAATTGTTATATTTACCTTTCAAAACTTGCATTCTAAAAAGTTAGTTGAATAAAATCATACTTTCATTCAGTTTTTACGAAATATTCCCAACACACTACAAAAATTGACAGTTACATTTTGAAAAGGAATACACGCTCTTAAATAATAGAATAGCCCATATCTGTCGGCTTTCGCTGTTGCCCTGCCCTTTATCGTCGATCTGTCACTGTCATAAAATTGTCATTGTGCGTCTCCGTCTCTCTTCTCATTCTGACTGAGCTCCGTCTCGGTGCGCAGTAGTGCGCAGTGTCGTCAGTCGTGTTTCGAAACTTATTTTTTGCACTTGTCTTTTTCTTTGATTATACTTGTTTTGTTGTCGCCCTGGTATAAAATAAGGCATAAGTTATGCACACTGATTTATCAGCTCACTTACATACCGCTGAATGCAATGTACTGATACAAATGTTAAAAGATTGTCATAACGATGTAAGAAAAACAAAATTGCATAACATTTATTTTTGAGATAATAACATGTTCTTCAAGACAGAATTATTGAAGCCAAATATGAATAGTTGCATTCCTGTGCGGGATATTCACAACCCGAAGTCCTTTAGGTACAATAATATAACCTCAAAATGTTCTAATAAATAATTTTATTTTCTTTCAGCACCCATTCAGAAAGTTTTTGGGACATTGCAACGATGCTGACTTGGCTATGAGGAAGTGTTTGAAAGTTGAGCGAATAGCGCGTCAGTCTGCCAACCTACAAGATTCAAAAAGGCGCCACGCCGAAATCAGAGCAAGAATAACAGCATCCCAAACTCAAACTAATTAACACAGCCTTTAATAATATTTTAAACATGATGGACACCGATAAGTATAATATTCTGGATTCAATACCCGATTTAGACAACTTGAAATCATTTACAGAGAGGTACTTCAGTAAGCGGTATATCATAGACTTTGATAACATTAAGAACAATGACATCATGATAATGTTCCATTCCAACAGAATAGCTCTGTTGACCTTAGCCCCAAGTCACTTTTTCTTCAAAAAGAATGAATCATTCAAAGTAAACTTTTCCTCTGGAAAGATTGATAGACTGAAAAATACAGTTAAGGGCAAGGGTAAGAAAGGAGGTCAGTATTTAGTCCCTAACTCCGTTGTTTGCAGAGTAGAATACACTGACGGGTCAAGTTTTGACGTACCAAGTGGTATGAAGGGCACTCTGGTAGAAGTAAACGAAGAATTACTAAAACATCCAGAGCTACTGAAGCAAATGCCTGATGCTGATGGTTACATAGCTATTATTCTATCCAGTATCGCAATTTCTGAGGCTACAAAGAATGAACTGTTGACAGATGAAGAGTATTTAGAAGCATTAAAGAAGAATGAAGAGAAAGTAGATAAAATAGATGACTGTGATGAAGAAGAAGATATAAAGGATGAGAAAGTACAAGAAGCATTGAAGAAATGTGAAGATATTCTTGATAATGAAGACTAAATAATAAAATGTAGACCTCATTTTAAAATCATTGATTACTAATTCACTGATGAACTTACTATCTGTATAACATTAGTTTGTTGTAACCACTGTTTTAATTAATCAGTTATTATAAGAAAGAGGTTATTCATACAGAGAGCTGTTTTATTTAATTCTATGTTTAACTGAACACTGAAGATTGAATCTTGTTATCATAATATTATAATTACTAGTACTGACAATCATTACTATGATATCTTCACCTTCATTGCAAGCTTATAAATGTGCAAAATATGAACATCTTAGAAAAAAAAAAACATTTGAGACATCTTGCCGAATTGTGTAGTAGCAAAACTCCCAGAAATTGTGATAAATGCACCCAGCTTAAACAGTTTTAAAAAACCTACTTGACAAATTCTCCAAATCACAAAACATACACGCGTCCGCTTAATAGCTGCTAGTGTGAAATTAAATAAATAATAATAATCTTTTTCCAATATAAAATCATTCAATCAATTTATTTTATTTGCTCAAAATATGGTACATTAGATGTTTATATAGAATATTAGAAACACATATTTTGCCATATATGGCGTGCAAATATTTTTAAATCTATCACAATAATTTGTCCTTATGGCTAGTAATCATTTTGTTATAGTAAATTGTAAAATTGGTAAGTTTGCTACCTATATTAAAATATGAAATGCAGAGTTGGACAATCTCAATACTATAAACTTCAGAGGTTATGCAATGTATAGTTAGCAGTTAGCACATTATGTAGTTTTTCATCACAACATTGATTTCTCTAAAACTGCAGATTTGTAAGTTGACCATGGAGGTGATGATATCATAGATCATAGTTTGTATTAAATCCTACCCTATCCCTATTTTTCTAATGATAATCCAAAACCATTATTTAAAATATGTGAAAATAGGCCATTTAGAGAATTTTTTTTTTAATAACAACTTCACAAGGTGTATTACATCCACCTACCATTTGATAGGAGGTGAGCCAATCGCCATCCACCTGGGACAAATCCAACTCTGTGCTGCTATTGATTTCCTAACGGAAAAATCACAAATAACACTGCCCAATCGAGGAATCAAACCCGAGACCTAGTAGTGAGAAACATACACAAACCCCAAGACGTCTGTCTTGGGGTTTGTGTAGCTGCAGTAGCATTTTTAGGGTTTTTAATTACTAGAGCTTGACCAGGTAATAATTAACCATTATTATACAAATCAAAATGGTAATGAGGTGAGATTGTGATCAAATGTCTGCCTATGCTATCCACCTTGAAAAAATAACAGGAGACGTGGACGCGGCGCGTGTATACGCGTCATCTCCTGACTAAAGTGCCTCGCCTCTCTTGTTAGCACCACACGTAAAGATCACCATCTTATCGTTGTGCTATCTATATTATTAATAATATTTACAAACCCGACTACATTTTATTTAAATTAAACAATGAGTATCTCTTCCAAAAAGTAATTATAAAAACAGCACTTATCAGTAAGAATTATTTTCCATTGGGATGTGAGCAAATACTTCACTATTGACTGTTCGATGTAACACAATTAGCTTATCGGGACCGCACCGATCGACCACTGACCTCTCGTAACGAGACCCGATAACGTAGATATTGTTTCACTACTGTTGTAATCATTTATTTGAGAGATTTTGACCTGAGACAATGTCTTCTGTGATACTAAGCAAGAGTTGCCTCATTCCCAAAGTAATATCTAAACAAATAGTGCCTGCAATATCATCACGTTTACACAGCGATGATAGCAAATCAAGGAAGACACCATTATTCGATCTACATAATAAATATGGAGGCAAACTGGTGGACTTCGCTGGATTTCTCCTCCCAGTACAATATTCGGATCTGAGTTTGTCTGCATCACACTTGTTCACAAGAGAAAATGCATCCATTTTCGACGTCTCTCACATGCTGCAAACAAACGTACGTGGCAAGGATTGCATATCTTGGTTCGAATCGATATGCCCTGTCGATTTGAAAGGAATGCCAGAAGGAAGCGGCTCGCTTACTGTTTTCTTGACTGATAAAGGGGGAATTATAGATGACCTGATAGTGACAAAAGTGAATGAAGAAACTTTGTACGTAGTATCTAATGCAGGCAGAATGGCAGTTGATAAAGAACACATGAAAGAAACGTCTGAAATATTTCGGAAGCGAGGCAAAGATGTCCAAGTTGAGTTCTTGGATGCAAGTGAAAGAGCACTGATTGCTTTGCAGGGACCAAAAGGGGCAGCTGCCTTACAGAATCTTACAGATATAACAATGAAGGATTTGATGTTTATGACGTCAACAGTTGGCAAAGTAGCGGGTATCGAGTGTCGTGTAACACGTTGCGGGTACACCGGCGAAGATGGAGTGGAAATATCCATTCCGGCAGGCAGTGCTGACATTGTTACTGAAGCATTACTGCAATCCAAAGACGTTAAACTTGCAGGTCTTGGTGCCCGAGATTCTTTGCGTCTGGAAGCTGGTCTGTGTCTCTATGGGAATGATATTGACGAATCCGTAACTCCTGTAGAAGCGGCTTTGACTTGGCTGATAGCTAAGAGAAGGCGAGGCGAGAATAACTTCCCTGGATCTTCGATTATATTGAAACAAATAGCGGAAGGAGTGTCTAAAAGGAGGGTAGGTATTCGAATGGAGAGTGGTCCTCCTGCAAGAAAGGGTGCTGTACTGAAGGATCCGAAAACATCAGAAACAATTGGCGAAATAACAAGCGGTTGCCCTGCACCATCACTTGGAGGCAATGTAGCAATGGGTTACGTCGCCGAATCTCTCAAGAAAGCTGGCACTCAGCTCTTAGTAAACATAAGAGGCAAAGACGTTGCCTGCAACGTGGCGAAAATGCCATTCGTTCCTTCTAAATACTACATTAAGAAATAAAAGTGATTTATAATTCAAATTATACTTTTATTTACATATTATAACAGATGTAACTTTCATAAAACAATTTTCGCTGCTAAGGGTGGTTTCAGGCTAAATTATTTTCGACTCATTATACCGATTTTAAATCGGACACACAATAAACGCCGCTCATTAAGCCTCACTCTACATTAGACGTGCGTGACTGTAGGACGTGTGGGCGCGCTGCCTGCACACACGTCATACGGCAGCAACACGTGACGCCGTGTGACGTGTGTGCAGCCAGCGCGCCCACTAGCCATTGTAACTGTTGTAATGTGGAGGACGCCTTAGGCATGCTATAATGAACCAATGACGATAAATACGATAATCTGTAACCACCCTTACTCAATTCGAGATCTAACGAAAACAAATCCAATTGACATTATATAAACAATATAGAACATTAATTATTTATATAATACAAAAAGTCTTTTGACAAAAGGCCATATACGATGATACATACCTGTGTGATCCACAATCAATCTAAATGGATATGTCACTAGGAATGTGATGCGTTTGCACTTTGCTGTAATACTGATATTAACATTAAACTACATGTACTTAATTATCACAGGAACAATTCACTATTATAATGGAATGATGGGGTTATCTAACAAATTCGATTATATATAATTTAATTCTGAGACAATGGGTCTATACTATAAAAAAAAAATCACAACTTACACACAACGCCATCTAGTACCAAACTAAACACGTGTACTATGGGTACTAGAAATAACTGATACTAATACATATACTTTTATTTTGTAAATACATACTTATACATATAAACACACAGACTAAGACAAACCGTTCATGCACACAAAGATTTGTCTTAAGCGGAAATCGAACTCGCGACCTAGGCGTCGCAGGCAGGTACACCACCCACTCCGCCATCCGGTCGTCAATTCATCTATTATTAATTTATTGCACAGTACTAACATACGGGTTTACACAATAGTTTCATTGTAAGACGAGCTCTCGACCTCAAGGCTCGATGGAACACAAATGAAAAGTCCTTCAAACTGAATATGTTGATGATCTCAACAGTTTTACTTGATCAAGAAAACCGTATGTAAGTACGAAGTCTTATATTAGATGGGGCAAGAATTGAAGTATAGTTAGCAGTATATTGAGACCATATTTGAGCAAATTTGACCAATATGTTTGAGCAAATTTAAAAAGTTAAAGAATACAGATTAGTTTTTACAATGTTTTGTAGTGTAGACCCGCCGTCCAATTGATTATTAATTAGTAGCAAGTTTAATACAATACATATTTTATATCCAAAATACGAATATAAGAAATAATATATCTACTAGTTGGGGCTTGAGCGATTGTCATTGTTTTTAACACAGTCTTAAGGTTACTATCAGTTATTGTTCTCCTTGAGAAAAATGCCTTTATACCGTGGAACCCTCTCGGTACGCGATTGAGACAAGATTTTGCGAGATGCTACATCATTTCGAACGGAATGGCGAGAGGAAGCCAGACTTTTCAGTACATATTGCATATTTATGCTTAGAAACAGTAAAAAAAGTATATATCCTACTTAAGATAGGTGCAAATGGATGAACGTGACGTCACGTTATGACGTAACATACAGTTGAGAAATTTAGGGTCCTGGCAAGAGGTGACCGTAGCTGGATGGTTATAGCGACTGCCTAATACCTTATTGTGCATAAGTATCGGTTTCTGCGCTCGAGTCAAAAGTAAACATTATATATTTTGTCTTTCCCTGTGACTAATGTGGTAATAACAACAGTTAATGATTAAGTAGCTTAACAAATATTAAGTGTTGATTAAATTCAGATTTTGATAGCAGTGTGGTGAGTGGCTTGTAGTGGGTAAAAATTTGGATATAGCATTTTTATAGCTTTATTTGAATATTATTACTTTGTAGTTGTACTCTCAACTTTACTGTTGCCTAGTCTTCTCTTTTTTCTTTTCCTCTACGGCTCAAAGGTTTTCTGGTAGAAAATTCAATATTGAATTAAGCTCGCCTTTGTACCTAATATTTTAACTGTTTTATTATATTATGTTATTGTTATTTATGTGTTTACAATAAAGAATTTGCATATAAACTGAAATCTAACATCCCAAGAAACAAACATAATAACCGTTAGTATTCATACTAAGAAACAGTTGAAAAAGATATGGGACCGGCAGGATTTGAACCTGCGACCGGGCACACTGGGCAGTCACTATAACCAACCAGCTACGGTCGCCTCTTGCCAGGACCCTTAATTACTCAACTGTATGGTACGTCATTTCGTGACGTCACGTTCATCCATTTGTTCCTATCTTAAGTAGGATACAAACCAACATGGCGAAGTTCTGATCACCATAGCATGTCGCGCATTGTCATCTCGCTCGCGAACCTTATCTACCTTAATATTTAATACTTCTATAATACTCCAACGTATCACTTCTACATACATTAAGTACAAACAGCTTGTTCAACAATCGTTAAGTGTACATGGTTCGTACCATTTTTGCGTTTGCGTGTCACTTGAATTCAGGTCCATCTTTGAATGACGACTGCGCCAATCGAGTGAACTCCTCGCTCAGTTTGTTGATCCGTTCTGAATACTGGAAAATAACATAATAATATCTAATGAAGATTTATAGAGTAGAGAAGTAGGAGATCCGTCAAGCGGGGCTCCATCGATATACACTATATAATTACATTATTATGTTGATAAAAATTTTATAGTGTAAAAAATTGAACCATCCACGCTTTTTTTGAAATATTTTTTTTTTCTTATTTAAACACTATTCTTAATTCAAAATTATTAAAATTTATTATCTAATTTTTTAGTTTGGTTTTTTTATAAAAGCAATTTTTTTTATTTTTTTTGTTTTTCTTTTTAAATCAAATTAAAAAAATATATATCGAATTATAGCATTGTCATTAGTCTTATATAATGGACTTACGTCCGTTTCTTGCGAGGTTTGCGCTTGCGACTGTTTCCCTTTTCTCTCGTCCTGCAATCTACAATTCACGTAGTAGTTGATCTGATTCTGTAGTTTCACGAATATCTTCCTATACTCGTCCTGTATCCTGTTCATCTCATTCGTCACGTGAGCGTCTTTCTTCGTTACGTAGTCCTAAAGTAAATAATTTATTAAGTATTGGGGGCCGTTCAAATATTACGTAAGCAGATTTATTACAATTATTTACCCCCCCATCCCCCTTGTCAGCAAAAGTAAGCAAAGCTTTTACCCCCTCCCCCCATGCTTACGTAAACATTTTTCGGATTTCGAATCAACGGTAACACAAATGTTAAGTTGCTTTGCTATGCTTACAACACGTACGTCTACTCGCTACAGTATCCAAACAAAACAATACACTGACGAGAAGAAATTTAGACAAGTGAACAGCGCGCGGTAATTCCCCGAATCGGTTCTAAAGCGAGTGCCTAAACGTATGCGTGCGGTCATCCCCAAAAATGCGTTTCGTTTTCAAGCATAGACTGTGAGGGTTGCCATTCGTGTAAAAAAGTAAATAACTACCGATGACGTAATCATCATCTAGACTCCCCTACCCCCCCATGTCATCCAAAATAAGCAAAACAAAGACCCCCCCACCCCCCCATAGTGCTTACGTAATACTTGAACGGCCCCTTGTTACAAACTTTAAAGTGAGAAGAATCCACCATCTTGTAACAATCGTCATTTTAAAATAACTATAATGTTTCTTATTCATTAATTTTATAGCATTTAGCTATGCTTAGTAAATTAACACGTTACGTAACATTGTTTCAAAAAAAAATTATAAAAAAATATCAAAATACAGGCGTTGCGAATTAAAATTCTCTTGTTTTATTTAGTAGATTAAAACAATACCAAGTGTAAAAAGTATTACACAACTTTTTATGACTTTAGGGTAAAAAAATGATCACTTGGAGAGGGGGAGGGGTGGGGGTACAGATAAACTTTACGGTGCGTTACAAGGGGGGGAGGGGGCGGACTAACATCTTTAAAAAATTACGTAATACTTGAACGCTCCCTTAACCAATATATCCAATATTTATTAAAATAAGTCTGACCTTATAAGTAAAAATAGTTTTCTTAGCATTCTTGTACTTGTCCTGAACCACCTTCAATTCCGACTGTAGCTTCTCGTATTTCTGCTCCAACACCGTTAACTTCGCTTGCAGTTCCGAGGCCTTCGACTTCATGACCATACACTCTTTTGACGACGAACTACTTCTTTGCTTCCAGTCTTCTCGTTCATTCTTTAGTACATCTTCTAGAGACGAGTAGCGAGAAGCTCTTTCTTTATATTTTTCCGCTTTTAGTTTCAACTCTTGCATACTGTCTTTAGCTTTCTGGCATTCAGTTTGTAAGCTATTGTGTTCTTTTATTAATTCTGTTATCTCATTTTCTTTCGATTCTAAAATTTGAGTTACTTTTGTTCTTTCGGCTAAAATAAATTGTTTTAATGCCTCGACTTCTTTAGCTTTTCTTTCAAGTAGTTCCTTGAGTTTGGTGACTGTTTCTATGTGTTCATTCTCGATTTCTTTGATTCGACGCGCGCAGTTCAGTTCTACCGTTTTCATTTCTAGTGTGAATTTTTCGGCTATTTGGTCTCTGATTGCTTTTTCTTTCATCATTAGAGCAGTCTGAAATAAATGATAACATGAATTTAATAACTTTAGTTTAAAGTGTTATTTGTTAACTTTCCGTCAGGAAATTCACAGAGTTGGAATTGTACCCGGTGGATGGCGATAGGTACACCCCCTATCCCACGGGACCTAAACATGTGAAGTGAAGTGAATAAAGGTGACGTGTGGGTTATAGGCAATATAGGCGTGAAATTATGTTATGTAATGTTTTTTTTGTATAAAAAGAAGTAAAGATACCTTAGCAGCAATATCATCGTCACAGTTGTGCACCAAATCCTCAATACTTTGTTCAACAGTGGGCGTGGGAGTGGACATCCTTTCTTCAGTATTCGTACCTACGGAGCGTTGTTCCTTGAGTTTGTTGAACCTGTCTATTATGTACTGCTGGAAGAACTCGGCCTTGCCTTTCAGTTCCCTCATTAATGTTTCGTTGCTTTCTTGATTTGCTGTGAAATTAAATTAAATATTTGCAGATAGTTTTTTTTTTATGGTGGATAGGCGTTTGACCACGATTTCACCTGATGGTAAGTGATGACTCTTGCTTTGAAGAGATCCAAGTTGTACTAATTTATTTTAACCCAAGGTTCGAAAAAATAGGATAATTTATTACATAATTTTGAACCCTGCTATTTAGCTGACTGCCAATTTAATTCGGTCTTTGCCGCATAATAACTGAACCGATATTCATTGTTCGGCAATTTTTTTTTTCATACTTTCTTGCTTACATTTTTAATAGAAAAATGTTTTTAATCTATTGACGAATATTTTAAATGTAAAATAGTAATTGAAACATCTTAAGTTATTTTAACAGTATAGTAGTTAATTATAATTAACTATTATTTGTTTAGATTTAAGATTTATAAAACTGTGTTTATGTTATTTTTCCTAAATATTACTGTGTGTTGTGACTCCTACTGAGTTATCTAATTATGCAACGCCTGAAAAGGGCTACTAAGTTATCAAGCTCTGTATTCTAATATTTAAGACCTAACTGTATACACTTAGTAAGCAAATAAAGACTTTTGACTTTTACATATTTGTAAAAGAAATTCAGGTATAAATTTTATTAGCCTTCACACTACAATAACATTGTTAAACATAAAAATACTTTCTAGTTAACTATGTCGATGGTCTAATGGTTAGCCTTTACGTCTCTCATCGCGAGGTATCGGGTTCGATGCCCAAAGGACAAAGGGCAAAGTGTAATTTGTGAATAAACCGTCAGGCAATTCTCGATAGCAGCACGGAGTTGGAATAGTGTCCGGTGGATGAAAAATTCGCTGTATATCGAAACAGCTTTACTTTTTCATAGCTTTATGAAAAAACATGTTATAAAATAGATTGGTCTAAAATAAGTGAGTGATTTGATTTTTATTTTATTTATTAGAGATAAACAAACAGTTCCAACATTAAGAGTAAATTCAAAAATTTGACAAATTAAACAGTGATTAAATGTGCACTCACAACGTTATCCACAAAATATAAGTGAAAAATTGGTGACATTTTTGCAACTTAAAATTAAATAATAAGAAGAAAAGAAATGCAAACAATAGGCAAAGAATTTGAACACCTCCAGTTATTCCTTAATTTGCTTGATATTTTGTATTAATGTAGTTCTAAATACGTTAGATGATAGCATTCTTGGTCAACCGCAGTGAGCATAGCTTTCATAGACATTTTTTAATAACATAAGTACTTTTTATATAATATTAAAGTTGAAAATTAAGAATCCAGCAGGACTCGAACCTGCACCCCCTGGGTATACGCCCTCGAAATAAGGTTCGTCTAGCTAAGGCTGACACAAAAAGAGTTGAGAAATTTCGAGTCCGGCAGCATACGAATCCATAGCTAAAATTGGCAAAGCACTTGGGGCGTATACCCAGAGGGTGCAGGTTCGAGTCCTGCTGGATTCTTAATTTTTCAACTTTAATATTATATAAAATACAAAAAGGCATAGCAAAGCTAAAATTTGCTTTAAAAATATTACAAACATAAGTATTGCAAAAATAAATGTGTGTGCGTAGTGAAACTCACCTAATTTGATAGTACACTTGCTGATCTGATCATCCAAGTATCGTATATGTTTGACGTGCTTCTCACACTGCGTACACGGCTCTCGTTCCTTGCGCATCGCCGACTTTTCATCTGACGAGGAAAATATACTGAAGTTACTTTTCAAACGAAGCGCTACCTGTTTGCTTTAAGATTCGATCGAAACTGTCGAGTAAAAAAGGTATTTATAGCCTTTAAAAATATTTTCTCGATTAAGATCCGTGTCTACAATATTTATTTAGATAGATAGATAACTCCTTATTGTACGCAAATTAGAAAAACAGTTTCATAAAGCACATCATTTAGATAGTACAATGGGCGGCCTTATCGCTATAAAAGCAATTTCTTACAGGCAACCTTTGGATGGACAAGAGAGCTTAAGAAATTATAAATAGGTAGTTTTTTTTGGTGCACTAGAAATAATTTTATAACAGATTTAATGGGTATTATATATTAATACTTACATATAATACTTATATAGTGACATATAATATACTGTTCATACGATTAGCAGTATAATATATACATTATACACACTCACATATTTATTTATTATTATATAATTATGTGTACAAAACGCGAAAGTTTCAAATCATTAAGATCATTAGTGTCTTCTAGTGTATTCCCGGGTCGGGCAAAGTGTTAAATGTGAACTTTCCGTCAGGAAATTCACATTAGCAGCAAGGAGTTGGAATTGTGCCTGGTGGGTGGCAATAGGCATATCCCCTATCCCATGGGACCTAAACATAACTGGTGAAGTGTGGGTGTTATACACCTCTGCCACACCCTACTGGGTAATATAGGCGTGATGTTATGTCAGATGAATTAATATCACATATAATATTAAAGTTGAAAAATTTAGAATCCAGCAGGACTCGAACCTGCACCCCCTGGGTATACGCCCCAAGTACTTTGTACTGTATACCCAGGGGGTGCAGGTTCGAGTCCTGCTGGATTCTTAATTTTTCAACTTTAATATTATATAAATTTAAAAAGGCATAGCAAAGCTAAAATTTGGTTTAAAATATTACTAATATCACATACCTTGTAAATACTGATCAAGTTTTTCCGTAAACTCTTTCTGTCTATCGGTAAATTCCCGTTGCAGTTCCGATATTCTCTTGTTAGCTCTCTCCAACTCCTCTTTCGAGCTGTTCCAGTCTGACGTCAGCTTCTCAATCTGTTGTTTGTGACGTTCCAATCTCTCAACGTAGTCTGTTTCTTGCGATTTATATAGATCCTTCTCTTTTTGCGTCTTTGATTGGTGGTCTTTTAGCTCGCGGGACACTGTGTCTCGAGCGCTGCATGCCTGGAAAAAGTACTTTCTTTACAAATAAAAAATAAATAAATAAAAATGATTTATTTCTCACCACAATATTTCCTAAATACAATTTGCTTAGACTTAGAACATAACAATATTACAGATATATTGTGGGGAGACTGGTGCCCAAACTAGGTGTATACCTGTATTTCAGGTCACCAGGCCCCCACCCTTAATTTCAAATAACAACATTGTCAACTGACTTACTAATTATTAGATAAAACGGGTTAGTATTTTTTTATAATTTTATTTGCACATAAAAATAATACATAGGCGGACTTAATGCCTGATAGCATTCTCTTACAGCCAACCTAGGGTGGTGCAGAGATAAGCATAGGTAGGTGCAGTTCAGAAGGAGGAATAATTATTGATATGTTAATAGAAGAAGTACATACGTATTACATATTTATCATGCATATTTGTTAAAGCGAGTAATTTCGAATCTTTAGAGATGTTGCAATCTCTTTGTTGACGATAAAACTAAAACTTAAACACTATAGTCATTGCGGGTATGTGAAAACAGTTTTATTGGCAGACGAATCCGAAATCCGATCTACCCTCTTCTGCACTCTTTTACTACGCGACGGTGCACTATTAGTGTCAGCACTCGTACAAACTTGATCACGGTCTTCAAAATGTAAATTGTCACTATTTGCGGGTTATATATTAGGGCGTGCTGAAGACAATTTTTTTACGAGCGACAGAGAACGCAATTGTGCAAAAGGCACGTATAAGATGTAGAGAGACGGACGGATTTATATCCCCACTTGAAATTGGAGCAAAAAAACCGTGCTTCTTAAAAAAAATGTATTTTAATCTAGGTCTTCAAAACCCTCAAAAAAACTGTGCCTCTATAGAAACGTTTTAACTCAATGGTTGGAATAAATCAATGTCTGTCAACAAACTTTGACAGCCCCTACTCTGCAGTAGCGCCACCTTGTGAGACAAAAAACAATAGCCGACGACCCCATTTACTTGTATCTTATGACAGCTAACTGCGACAAGGTTCCATGGCGCTGTTTAAAGCATTCTTATCGACTTTTATAAGCGTAAAATCGTAAAAATATGAATTGTCACATGATTCTACCTCATTACTAATTGTATACTACTAGTTTGTACTAAGAAGATAAAGTTACCTGCAGGTACAAATTCTTGAGCTCTCCATTCTCCTTGAGCGTATCCTTGAGCTGTGCGCTGTAACGTTCCAACTCACGCAATAGATCCGCGTTCGCCTCTTGCACCATGGACGCGCGGCTACCTTTCTCAGACTTAAGTTTTTCGTAATCTAATTCTAGTTGAGTGTATTTGAGATCAATCTGCAATGATATAATTCAGGTTTGTTTATTTTGTTATTTTCTAATGGGCTAATTCAATCAGTCAGCACAACATAATATAAAAATGGTTAACTAAATGTGAACTTTTTTTTCATCAAACATCATTATTTAAACAACTATGTTATTATGTTGCCAGCAGTCATAAATTAGTTTCAGTTTCTCAACTATTTTGCCAAGCTTTAACTGGTGACAATGAGCCACAGTCTATAAAAATCAACAATCCACAAAAGCAGATTGTAGATGCGTCGCTTCATCTGAGGACTACGGCGTTATTAATAATAATAATATCACATTTAGATTAATGCGTTAATCGGGCCTCTGCGCTGTTGGCTTCGGCCCCACGCATGCCTTCCAAAGGTCCGGGCATCCATATTCCCGAGATACGGGAACGTTAACCACATAATAATAATAATTAAGATTATTTACATTAGATAGAACGCCAGAAGCAATTACACTATCCAATAGATTCATGTTCCCGTAAATTCAGGGCCTGATCTCACCACCAAACCGAAATCAAACACCATTAATTCCGACCCGGGTATAAAACCTGAGGACTCCGTACTGCCATACAGAGTTCTCAGGTCGCATACGCTAGGCAGACAACCAGCACAGTAAAAATTGTAGAGGTGTACGGGCCAGTAACAATGAAACGAAGTACTTAATACAACTGTCTATTGCGATTGAAATAAAATACAATAGTAATATTACGATAATTGTAACAGCTGATTAGCGCGCGACAAGTAAAGCGACGCGAGGGTGCTGGGCACGGTGGCGGGCAATCGACGCGTCGTGTGCGCATGACAGCGAGCGTCATTCGCGAACGTGCTCCCCGCGCCGCCACAAAACAATATAAATAAATGAACTACTCACACTTTTAAGTTCACTCCTAACTTCATCAATTTCATTTTGCAGTCTTTCATTCTGTTGTTTGTAGCTCTCCAGCAGTTCGCTATCAGAGTTACTCCCCAGCAGTTCCAGTTTGTTCTGCAGCACTGCCAAGCGAGAGTTGAGCTGCATCTCAATCCCTTTCTGCTCTTCAAGTTTAGCGCGGAGGTCCAGCTCTTGTTTGCGGTGCTGCTCGATTTTTTTGTCCCTGGAATTAAATAATTATGTATGTGTATGATAAATTATATTATTGAAAACGAAATTTGAAAAATAGCTACGATAGTTTATCATTTCTTATTTTTAAAACTACGCCAGCACGAACGTGTAGGATACCTGATGGTAAGTGAAGTACAGCCCATGGACATCAACGTGACGGCGACGAAACGCGATAAATTGCCCAGTTGATGAATCTACGTAATAGATTCGAAACTAGTCTGCATATCCCGGCTAAAATAACGTGAGTAACCCGTGTTCTCAATAATAATTATATAAGTCCCATTTAAAAAGGGGGCATAATTAAATGGGGGACATAACGAATTTGAAAGTATGTATAGCTAAATATACTTAACTAAATTTAGTTTACCTCTTAGTTACTTCATCTTGCAATGTAGATAATTTCTGCATCTGTTGCTTGTAGCGGCTCAACACTTCTTTCAGTGTTGCTAGCTTGCCGGGCGATGGTGGTTCACCTAAAATAACACAAATTATTTATTCAATTTTTGATAACAATAAGGGATAATATATATCCATTAAAACTTTTACTTTATTTATGTATTATGTCGCACCCCGGCAAAAAAAGTGTCATAATACATAAATACCTGTTTCGAGAAAATGTAACTTTTATAGATTTTAGTTCATTTATGCGTCAATAACTCAAAAACTATAATAGTCAGATTACTGATTTTTTATGTGTAAATAGGTTATATAAATGTTTATTAGAAGGTTTTAAATTCAACAGCAAAATCGTATTTTTTTTAAAGTAACTTTCAAGAAACTTTTAATAAGATTTATGTTATGACTCTTTTTTCGATTGAAATGTGTGTAATTTTTAAAATAATACACTTTTTTATGTGTGCATCATAATTACTTTAATTATTAAAGGTAATCAATATTCATTAAACATAAAGAGAACAACAAAATTATAAACTTCTTATTGTAAATTACTAGTTTTGGCCTAAATAACAATCACTTACTTCAGTCTTATTTCAGTCTTTGGCCGACAAAAATATAAAAAAATAATCTTAGAGCTAACATGAAATTATATACTTTAAAATACGTCTAAATATAATCATCATTATTATTTTTATTGGTGAACAGATAGGTGTAGTTTAGGTGAACAATTTAAAAAACGTATCTATGGTACAATCAAAAAAAGATAAGCAAAGTTAGTATCTTCTATCATCAGTCCAATCATGTTTTTAAAATAAAAAAGTTACAAAACATAGTTCTTTACTTTTCTTTTCTTCAAACCTTGCACTAAATCATCAACATCGTCGTTCATAGCATCCTGATTACAAATATTTTGTTTGTTACATCCTTCGTTAGCCAGTTGTACTATCAATGCAGCTCGACTATTTTTATTCATGTTGAACCTATAAAAAATATATACTGTTATTAAAGACTTATTACTTCATTTTACAAAAAAATCATATTAAGGTTACTCACAATAACATCTATTTAAAAAGCCAATCATAAAAAGTACAAAAGTACAATGGAGTGATAATACTGTTTTAGTTCAATTTTATACAGAAACAAAGACCGAACACAACATTATGACCCATAATTATTGAAACATTTAAGAACAAAAAGACATCACATGTATTAGGTCTTTATAATTTTCCTTAAAACACGAATATAAATCAGAAATATTCAAAAAAAGCGACCCTTTACAGGTTATGTCTGTTTTTTATATATCACGTGGAAAATTTTTACAATTCTTTTCGTCAATAATACAGTCATAACACAGATTGTGTCTACTTTTTTCGTAAAAAACTATTATTTTAACATAAAACTTACCAATAAAAAGTCACATCACACGATAAAACGCTTTTCTGGCGACACAATACACGTCTACTCCGTACTAACACAAATGTGACACTGTTCACGCCAATGATCGGAGCGAAACGGCTCCGTGAAAAAGAGTACTTAGCCCCATCTAGCGGTAACCATGCGCCGTATAAAATTGACGTTTTTGCAGCCGAACAAATGATGTGCGCGCTATTTAATGTTGTGATTATGTCATTTTGTACACAATATGTGATGTGACACTTTTCTTGCCGGGGTGCGATGTCTGTAAATTTAATAAAAATAAAATAAAATAGTATCATGACTCCATGATTAATTATTTGCGAGAAATCAAGTAAAAATCTAGAAATTTCAAATGAAACAAGTATAGTATCTTTGTGCATTATTTCAAAAATGAATAAAAATTATTAAAATTTATTTAGTTGGAAACAAACAATTTTTTGTAATATTTTGAAGCAAATGCTTCGCATACTTTTTGTAAGTTATACAGGTATAGTATAAATATTATTTTAACTTGTGAACTTACCAAGATATGTATTTTCCGGCAATGATTCCACAAGTATCTGATGAAGAGTACTTCTCCAATGTTCGTATTCCTTTTGGCTGGCGGCGAATTTGTTCCTGTACATTACCAATTCATGCGCCGTCAACTCCAGTTTTGACTGTAAAAAAGAAAAATCATTGTTTAATAGCAACATCAAAAAATTAGTTCTTCTTAGTTCAGCTAATAAAAAAATAAGAATAGTCTCAGCGTTTCCATAATATAAATTTGTGTTGTTTTTTGCCCTTTTAACACACTTCAAAATAAAAGGGGAAGTCCGCTTCTTTTCATTTAAATTATCGAAGACGTCTGAGCCAATTTTACAAATTCTTTCATTATGATTATTTTTGGACTTTACAGCCAGGCTGAACAGACAAATCTCTTTTAAAGATATTTCAAAACATGGCAAGTTCTAAATCTTACTTTAGGCGCTCAGGAAATCGTCTATATAATATAGACGATTTGGATAGATTTTATGACCTACAAAACCAAACTTATTGTTTGTCTTAGATCCTAGGCTACAAATATCATGAAAGAAATCAACTTACGCCTAATTCTTTGACTTGTTCCTTAGCAGAATTTCTCTCAGTAGTCATTTGGGAGAATTTCTCCTTGAGTCGCGAAGTCTCCCCGCTAACGAGGCGACTCTGCGCCGCTTCCAACTCCCCCGCCAGTCTGTTTATTGTTGCACCTTTTTCTATCAAGATATCTTCTTTCTCTCTATCTCTTTCCATACAACGACGCTCCAGTATTTTTATTTCGTTTTCCTGTTAAGAATAAATAGCGGTTTTAAATAAAATAAATAAATAAATATCTCACAACTTACACACAACGCCATCTAGTCCCAAACTAAGCAGAGCTTGTAATATGGGTACTAGAATAACTGATACTAATACATATATACTTTTCTTTTGTAAATACATACTTATGATACATAGAAACACCCAGACTAAGACAAAGCCCCATATTCATGCACCCAAAGATTTGTCTTAAGCGGGAATCGAACCCGCGACCTCGTCGTCGCAGGCAGGTACACTACCCACTCCGCCATCCGGTTGTCCAATTTTAATATTATTGTTACCCAAGTTGCATATTTATTGTTGTTTGAAAGTTTTTTCTAAGAACAGTGAAGACGCTCTCTTAAATTGAACCTAAAATGAATTCTCAACTTACTTTTTCGTCAAGTCTATTCTTAGCTTTAGACAGGTCATTTTGCAGTCTATCCATTTCGTCTCGATGCCTGCAATTTTAATAAGTTATTGTTATTGCAACTTTTTCCCTAACCAAAGAGAGTTACAGACAATAATAAATAATAATAGCAGCCCTGTATCTAATACATGTCCCACTGCTGGGCTCGGGCCTCTTCTCATGATGAGAAGGGTTAGGCCATAGTCTACCATGCTGGCCAAGTGCGGATTGGTAGACTTCACACACCCTGGAGCACTTTTTAGGCACTCTCAGGCATGCAGGTTTCACAATGTTTTCGTCTAGGTAAGCGAGTCATAATTTATATGAAAAATACAAATACGATTTATTGACAGAGTTGTGTACCATGGGTTCGAACCCAAGACCTTTGACTTAGCAGTCCTACGGCCTCGGCTATCGCTGCTGATAGAAGTCACAGACAATAATAATACAAATTATAGATACCTGTCTTGCTGCTCTCTGAATAAAGCATCTGTGTCATGCGTATGAGCAACCTGTAATGAGATAACCAAATGTAATAAACATTACCATAGAAAGTGCGTATATAGTTTGAAGAAGTATGTATAATAAGTATGTATTTACATAGAAGCTTCATTAGACATACTAACTCCTCGGACAAAAGTCTAGCTAACGTACGACTCGAGATGTGGAAGACTAAACTACCAGCACCCGTTGATTTTCCTGAGTTAGCACCTGCCACCTGAAAGTAGGCTACAGTGGCCGATCAGGAAGTCTCCCAACCGCCTTCGGATGCAAGTTGGTTGCTGCAGGAAGAACCTGGCCGAATGGGGAATCACAAACACCAATAACACCTCTTGCGATTGTGGTATCCCTGATCATCACTCATCATACTCATCTGCTTTCGTGCCCGTTGTCTCCATTTCCATCTTTGTGTGTCCGTGCCCACGCACAAGGGTAGGTGCAAATGTAAAATTTCAAAAGCATAGCAAAACATACCTGTAATGTATGCAACCTCTGTTGAACATCCTGCAGGCTAACATTAGCGGATCGCAGTTCTAGCTTGAGTTGTTCTTTCTCCTGGTCGCTCTCCATCATCTTTTCTCTGAGGCTTGTCACTTGTTGCTCCAGCTCGATCAGTTTGTGCTTGCTTGATGCTAAAATTAAGAAAATAATTCAACTATGATCTGTTCGGGTAACCTTGAATTGCTGTCTAACTTTGAACAAAGTTGTGAAAAAGAATTATATAAATAAATTATATTATACTATTATATTAAACTTACGGATGAAAAAAATATAAAAATAAGTCAATTTGAAAAATAAGAATATAATAATATTTAAATATCTTGGCTATGTTAAACGAATTTACCGATATGTTTTGTAGCCAATGAAAGTAAAAATAAATTGTTATTGTCATTATTATAACAAATTACTCGTATTTTCCAAGGTGATCTTGGCAGTGTTTGTTACTCTGATTTTGAATTGTAATTGAATATACGAAACTGTTGTTTGTTGTTTATCTTTAAAATGTTCAAATATTATCATTTTCAAATGTTTATCGGTAATAAAAGATAATTAGCAGTTGCTGGTGTCTCGTCCGTGCCCCGTCCTTTAACCGCGACGCTTTGTCCGTGCGTGGTCTGTGATGCTTCCTCATCCTAGGACCTTTGCGTTTGTCCCGCCCGTAAGAATGCTTGATGTTGCTAATGAATTCAATAGACCTGTACTAACCAAGCAAATGATGAGCTTCCTGTAGTGATAGTTCAGCTTTGTCCCTGTCATTGATCGCCGCCGCCAGCCGGGCTCGCAGACTGTCTATCTCTGTGTCCAGTTTCTGCATCTGACCAGCTAGCTGCTGACATTCTTTCACGCGAATCTAGGGGCAAAAAGGTAAGGTAGTCTCATTATTCTATATGAAATAAACAGTGACTATAAGACCCAAATTACATTATACTAAGAAACAGTTGAAAAAAACATGGGACCGGCAGGATTTCAACCTGCAATCTTCTGAAAACCAGCTATGGTCACCTCTTGCCAGGACAGTCACTTCTTAGTATAATTTGCTATGCATAGCTACATGCTTACATTGTTACTGTTAAGATGGAAGAAAAAAGAAGTGCAAAACTTAGGCAGCAGTGGATTTGTTTCAATTAATTAAATTCTGGTATGCTGGGTTTTCAATGAACATATTAATGGGTAAATGCAAGTAGGCAGTGCAACATTTTATTCAAAAATTAGTTATTAATGCTATCAGACTTAAAATTTCCCACTCTTTTTAAAAAGTTCACTCCCATAGCTCTACAATATATATTTTTATGTTTATAAGCAAGCATGCAAGCAAAAAAACTGCGTTTTCAAAGTATGGTTTTGGTGTAACCAAGAAAGTTTTAGCCCAATTTATTCTGAACAAATACTGCTGCTACTTTCTTTTAACCGACGATATAATAATGATAATTTTCACATTTAGAGAATATTTAATTGCGTTGAACCCCAGTCTTGCCCCTATTGCAATAATATAATTATAATAAATATTGTATTAAAAAGAAAAGGTTACTTACTTCATACATAACTTTTATTTGTTCATTACTCATGTACTCTTGTCTATCACAGCTGTTATTTATTCCATTCATGTGACCTGAAAAAAGATATCTCATTATTAAGTTACGAGGCACACTTGCATGTAGTACACTGGATGGTAATGGTAACTACTTCTCATGGATCCACAACCCACAAAAACAGATTATAGATGACAATATGTCAGTATTAAAAAAACGACGCCAGCCCTGTGTCGCGGGGGTGTTCACAAACATACATTTCACGCACCCAGAGTCAGAACACATCTTTGATTTTATTTGATCCGCACATGGGATAAATCGTTGTGTGGGTGCGCACACAACGATTTGCACATGGTGACACAGTTGCTAGCAGCAAGACGACCGCTTACTGTGCACACAAGAATAATAATTAAATGTCATGGGTCACACATTAGCGCAGAACCCATTGCTTTGGATGATGTAAGGCAGCACAGCTATCTGCAGCTAACTTGACACCTGTTTAGCAACTTAATGCAATCTTCACTGTGAAGATGTTTACTGTCAAATGTTTCCATAGACAAACTCCAGATATTCTGAGCTAGTGGCTGATTTTGACGTAAGTAGTTTAGGACCAATCAGCGCAGCCCAGTTTGGCTCATCATCTGAGCAACATCTGGTAGCTGAGTTTCCAGTAAACATCATTATTGTCACAGATGACAAGTTGTGTATAATATTAGGTAGGTATAAACTTAAGTTATGAATTAATTCCAATACACTGGTAATTCTTACCTCTATATTCCTGTTGAAAATAATGATTCTGTCCATCACCAGCCCCATATGGACTGAATGTCCCTTTGATACCTTCATCCTGGTGTCTTAAGTGGCCCATATGGTTCTTAGGAGTTTCACAGTACATCTTTGGTGACTCTGGACCATGTTGGTTCTCTTTTAAGTGGTTGAGAGACTCCACATAAGTTGGAGGCAAGCCTGTTCTTGTTTGTTGCACTGTTGATAAAAAAAAAACATGTTTTAAAGTGACCATCACAAGAAATAACATAACTAGTTTTCCTTCAAGCCTCATGGATCATAATAATTCATTGGTTGCAACAGATACACTTGAAAAAAGAACACAGTTGTCACTTCCATTTATTTTATGAGTGTTAGATGCTTTACATACCAATAAGGTTTATAATACCTGTGAAATTGGGGCCTAGTCTAATAAAAACATTAACTATTGTACTGCCTAGAATAAAAGGGTTAAACAACAGCAATGGTCCAGGTGACTATAAATAAAGCATTAAGTAGAATTATCTACCGCACTGGCCCATACAACATCTAAATCATAGCCAAAACATACCTCCACCATTGCTTTGTTGAGCATCCAATGTGTAATTTCCACTGCTGTTGACAGAACTGGCTTCATCATCATCCAATAAATCATCAAAAGCGTTTGCCAGCTTGTGGTGTAGCTACAAACATTGAAAACATGAATCAACTTTGTTTGTCAATACAACTTACAAAACTTGAAAACACAAATTTCATGAAAATGTTTTGTTTAGATATGAAAGTGTTAGTGTTTATTACCTCCTCATGTCTTCGCTTCTGGTCTTCAAGCTCTTCCTGTTCATCAAGTCTGTCCTGTGCACTATTGTTTATATGGATGCTCGCGGCTCCTTGAAACAAACTCATTCCCGGACCATCCATGTCAAATATTTAGATTCCCAAGAGTACGAGGCAATGTAAAAGTATACCTCAAATACATGAAGCGGCCGTATTGACACACAATGATAACAATAAATTCGTTTACAACGTGTATTACGTAGATTTCTGTCGTAAAATCTAACCAAACCAAAACAAGTTTTTGAAAATAGTTTATTGTTATTGCCAGTAAAAAAATAGTCAAGCTCAGAGTAAAGCCGCGTCTTTTCGCCAGCAATCAAAAATAACTAAACGTTGATTGAAATTTATAGTTATAAAGTTTTTGTAAATTATCTTTTTTTAGATTAGTATCTTTACGTATATTTAAGTACCATGAGTCTCGTTCATCGTTTAAGACGGCTTGTCCAACAGTGAGAAGGACGGGTTAGAAGGATTATTTTTTTACTTTTAACTTCGTAATAATGTGGATAATAATTAATAAGTAATATTCAACAACATAGCTCATCAGTGTGTAACTTTAAAGAATACAGGAAACTGTCATAAGGTGCTTATTTAAAGAATTATATTCCTACTCCTAACCGTCGAATTGTAGCCTCCAGCATCAGCTCAGCAACATGAAATAAATGCTGATCTCTGGATACAATATCTGATTTGCTTTAGGTAATTATACGAAAAACATAATAAAAGCCTATAAAATTCGAGGGTTACCCATGATTCCTCTAGAATCCCCCTATCAGATTGTGACCAAATGACCATGGGACCACATGACAACACTATCATTTATAAGTTTATATTCAAAAGATTGTGATAATAGTATTTTTTCTTAATTTCGAATTAAGATTTTTTGATTTATTAAAAGATGATAAAAAAAGATGTCAACCCTGTTATCAAAAAAAAATAAAAAATAATAATCTTTCGTCAAAATATTTTGCAAGAGGTTTGGTTATTATCGATCGTCTGAACACTACATCTTAGAAGTTTCATGTTGATTCGAACCCATCAAATGGTCGTAGCCACCTAGACTAGACTAGACCGGCAACACATCGAGTCGAAAGCTCAACTAGCCGCCAAAAAGCTGGGCATCCTGAACAAGGTGAGACAGTACTTTACACCGAGGCAGTTGCTCGACCTCTATCAAGCACAAGTCCGGTCGTGTGTGGAGTACTGTTCTCATCTGTGGGATGGTTCAGCAAAATACCAACTTGAGGCACTCGAGTCAGTCGAGAGGAGGGCCAAGAGAATTATCTGCGATAACGATCTGACGGAAGCTCGACTACAAAGTCTGGAGCACCGTCGCAAGGTTGCCAGCCTATCGGTCTTTTATAGGATACATTTCGGAGAGTGTGCCGAGGAACTACACGAACTTATCCCTCCGTCCCCGTTTCACCATCGGACTACCAGACAAACGGCACTCAGGCATCGCTTCACGGTAGATATTCCACCATTACGCACTAAGCGTTTTGCTTCTACATTTCTTATGCGAACTGCCAAAGAGTGGAACGCCTTGCCCGAGTCTGTGTTTCCGCATGAGTACAACTTGGATCTCTTCAAAGCAAGAGTCAATAGGTATCTCATAGGTAAGCGTGCTCCACCGTAGACCGCATCATCACTTACCATCAGGTGAGACCGTGGTCAAACGCGAGCCTATCCACCATAAAAAAAAAAAGAAAAAACACTGCCGCTCCGTTGTCAAAATTTTGATTGTCATTAATGTCATTCATGTCAGTTTCGAGGTTAGCTGCAAAAGGTATTTTTTTAAATTTCAGTTTCTATCAAGATCAAGTTATTTTCCACACTAACTGTGTCTTCACTTCAAGAAGAATTATTCAAAAATGGCTTTTAAACCGGTGACTCACGTTCTTTTTGATATGGATGGTTTACTACTGAGTAAGTTATTTATGTACCTACATAATAATATGGTCATAGATTCCATAGCTTTGATTTCACTTTTATTTTACATTAAATGTATTATTTAATTAAAAAGGTAGACAAGTCATATCATCATACTGCTTTACTATTGTAGATACAGAAGATTTATACACGGTGGTATATGAAAAAGTATTAGCACCATACAATAAAAAGTATCCTTGGGAGTACAAAGTTACATTAATGGGCCTCCAAGCTCGTGAGGCGGCTGAAAGTGTAATAGCTCATTATAAGCTACCCATTACGGCTGATGAATGGATTGCAGAAACTAAAAAACTGTTCGAAATTATATTTCTTGACTCTCAACTTATGCCAGGTAAAATATTTCAAAATAATACAATTATTTAAGTAAATCCAAAAGACAAGAATTTAAATTTCTCTTGTTTGAATATTTAGCAAAATATAAATTAGTATTAAATTTTAATATTGAAGAATATTTAAAGACCTCCAATTACTAGAAAAATATTCTTAAATTCTAGGTGCAAAAAGGTTGATAGAACACTTACACAAACATGATATTCCTATTGCGCTTGCAACAAGCTCTACCAAGGAGAGCTATGAACTTAAAACAAATAAGCATCATACAGAGCTGTTCTCCCTGTTTAATATCAAGACCTTTGGTTCATCTGACCCTGAAGTCAAGCGTGGGAAACCTCAACCAGACATATTTCTGATCACTGCAGATAGATTTCCTGATAAACCGAACCCAGAAAAGGTATTTCAATAAAGAGTTCAAATATATTCTTCTTCTTCTATGGCTTAAGTTTACCGTACCTGTTTCAGTAATCCCTGAATCTAGGTGTGACAAATGAATGCATACATATTTTTCTATATTTGAAATTATAAAAGAAAAATAACTTATCTCTCCTTCAGAGTCATTGTCCTAAAAAGATTGTGCATAGTTTCACATAGTTTAACAAAAAATCTAAAGTACAGATTTTTGAACATTATACAAATGTTTTAGTGCCTGGTATTTGAAGATGCCGTAAATGGAGTGAAGGCAGCTCATGCCGCCGGGATGCAAGTAGTAATGGTGCCGGACGCAAGACTTGACAGGAGCTTAGCTCCAGAAGCCACACTCATTCTTAACAGCTTGGAGGAGTTTGATCCTAAGCTGTTTGGGTTACCACCATTTGAGTTATAGAATCAAGGTTGTTGCAGTATTGAATGAAATGATTTGTCTACCTCGTTTTAGGTGCAAAATTGAGCAATTCATAACAGTTAACATAACATATTATAGAGATTGGCAGTTTGTCAATAGTGTGATCCTTAATAAAATGTATTAATTACTATGGATGTAAGATAAAATGTCTATAAAGATAAGGTTACAATATAATATTAAAGTATTAAATTGAACTATCTACGTTATTTGTTCTGATTTACTGATTGATACAATTGTACAAAGCCCCAGGATCAGATGGCATAAGTAACGAGTTCCTAATCCTAAACAAAAACCACCTAATGCCAATCCTCAAATATCTTTTCAATGAAGTCTTATAAAGCGAGATAATACCTTACCAATGGACAACATCATCTATAATACTTCTACATAAAAAAGGAGATAAAAATAACATAAATAATTATAGACCCATAAGTCTTTTGTCGAATATCTACAAAATCTTCGCTAAAGTAATACTCTACAGAATAACTAGGACGCTGGATGAACACCAACCGAGAGAACAGGCAGGTTTCCGGAGTGGGTATTCGACCTTAGACCACATCTATGTCATCAAACAATTGTTCGAAAAAGGCAAAGAATACAACTTAACTTTTTATTGCTGCTTCGTAGACTACAGTAAAGCTTTCGATACAATAGAACACGAAAAAATCTGGCAAGCACTCAAAAACCAAGGTATTGAAACTAAATATATTAGAATACTGTAAAACATCTACGATAACGGCAAGGCTAAAATAAAGCTAGAGAAGGAAGGTGAAGAGATCAAAATAGAAAGAGGCGTTCGCCAGGGTGACCCACTGTCACCAAAACTCTTCACAGCCGTCTTGGAAGAGATATTTCGGAAATTAGATTGGGAGAATTGTGGACTGTCCATTAACGGTGAAAATCTATCTCATCTAAGATTTGCGGATGATTTAATAATCTTCTCGCCATCGAGTGAGGGACTGCAGGTGATGGTGAACGACCTAGCTAGAGAGAGTTTTAACGTAGGATTGGCCATGAATACACTTAAGACCAAAGTTATGACCAATGGCACGCAAGAGCCTATTCTGATAAATAACAATCCTATCGACTATGTCGATGAATACATCTATTTAGGCCAGATAATCTCACCTGCGGACCTTACCTCAAAAGAAATTGATAGACGCATTGGAAATGCTTGGAAACAATTTTGGAGCTTAAAAGAGATAATGAAAAATAAAGAAACTAGCATTAAGATCAAACGGAAGCTCTTTGACACTAGCATACTACCTATACTCACCTATGGTTGCCAAACCTGGGCTCTCACTAAGACACACATCGAAAAACTAGAGACTTGCCAAAACTCTATGGAAAGGAGTATGTTAGGGATAAGACTATCAGACAAAATAAGCACTGTGACCATAAAGAAACATACAAAAACTAAAAATGTTACAAAAACAATAAAAACTTTAAAATGGAAATGGTCAGGACATACAATCAGAGGGAAGGAAAAATGGTCAAAATCCATAATGAACTGGTTCACAAGCCACAAGAAAAGGAAACGAGGCAGACCATTTAGGAGATGGGTTGACGATATAAAAGCCCTGGCAGGTGGCACATGGCAGACAAAAATGGAGAAAGTTGGAGGAGGCCTTTGCCCATTGTGGCATACAGACAGAGATGTCGATGTCGATGCAAAATAATTAAGTGTTAGAGTGTAAGAAAATAAATGTAATAATTAAGTACAAATTAGTAATTTTTAACTGCAACTGTAATACTGTCTGAATAAAAGGCTATTATTATTATTCCTCTTTATTTATTTTTAACCTTATTTTATATATTTTTAAATATGATTTATAAAAAATACAAAAAACATTTAAAAATATAAAAAACAGTGTCCCACCGACATCAGGTGCAGGGACCAAGCTGCCGATGGTTAGGGCTCCAGAGAGAGGAACCTCCTCACGATGCGTGCCGTGTCCAAAAGGACCGCCTTTTGCATCTGGCTCTTGGTCCAACCGCCTAACGCGAGCCTCTTAAGATGTTGGTCGAGGCTCTTTGCTATCAGTCCATTGACTGATATGACTATCGGTACAATGACGGCCGAATCCACATCCCACATGTCGACAATCTCGTGTGCCAGATCAAGATATTTAATTTGTTTATCTTTCTCGGCTTTCACGAGATTCCCGTCATGGGGGATGGTGATGTCGACAATCACTGCACGGCGCTCCAATCGATCTATCAACACTATATCAGGTCTATTGGCGATAATAGTCCTGTCAGTGATGATAGATCGATCCCAATACAACGTGGCACGGCCATTTTCGAGAACTGGGTCGGGCACATACCTATAGTACGGCACTTCTGCAGCCACAAGTTTGTATTTCAAAGCAATTTGCTGATGGACGATCCTGGCCACTAGGTTGTGTCTGTGCAAATACTCGCCATTGGCAAGACGAGAACAGCCGGAGACTATATGTCTAAGGGATTCCCCGGGACAGTGGCATGCCCGACACACGTCCACCGTACCGTCCTTCAGGATATACCTCCGGTAGTTATTCGTCATAACAACTTCATCCATAATTGCAAAAACAAAACCCTCGGTTTCCCCAAATAGGTCACCGAATCGTAGCCAGGATACCGATGCTAAGGTGTCTACATCGGGCCCGTGTAAAGCCCGATAAAAACGTCCATGCAGCTCCTTACTCTTCCATACATCCTTACGATCACTAGTACTTAGTACTACCGGTTTGCGCCAGTTCTCTTTACCTAGAGCTAGCGGGGTAAAGCCGCTGTCCACCGCCACCACATCACGATGCATACCCGAATCCACAGCGAGAAAATATTCTCTAAGGTTGCACACCTCGCGGTTATGTAGGTCCTTGGCGTTCAATAGGCCACGGCCCCCACACCTCCGCGGAATGTACAACCTCATTACTGATGAACGCGGATGATGCATCCGATGTGCCGTCAGCAAAGAACGCACTCTTCTATCCAGGGCATCAAGTTCAGTTTGGGTCCATCTGAGAATGCCAAAGGAGTACATCAAAACTGGCATGACCCAGCCGTTGCAGGCGCGGATCTTGTTACCACCTGATAAAAGACTATTAAGTACTTTTCCCAGGCGGCCAAAGAAACGCTCACGCAACGACTGTTTCATATCAGCCTCGGATATGCCCAGTGCCTGTGTCATTCCCAGATACTTGTAGGTATCAGTTGCAGAGAGAGATCTAAGTTGTGTAGAATCTGAAAGTTGTACTCCTTCAGATTCCACAATCCTGCCTCGCCTTACATGCATGACTGCACATTTGTCAATACCAAATTCCATCCCGATAGAATTACTAAAAGTTTCAGTAACCTTAAGTAACGCTAACAGTTGGGATTGAGTAGAGGCAAATAACTTCAGATCATCCATATAAAGGAGGTGAGATATGACTTGACCATCTCTTCGCAACCGATAACCAAGCTCCGAACCCTCCAGAATGGTACTTAGAGGGTTCAGTGCCAGGCAGAACCACAGAGGACTCAAACTATCACCCTGAAATATACCCCGCTCAATCCTTACAAGATCACCTTCATGGGGAACCTGCCGACACCCCGGATAGCGAAGAACCGTCTTCCATTGCCCCATATTTGCTTATTATTATTATTAGTATTATATTACAATTGTATTCTGTGATTAGAAAGTTTGTTATATGTCATTTACATAATGCTATATAATAAATAGGTACATATATTAATGTATCCATATTATAAGAAGTGAAGATAAGATAAATATACATCGACCTTGTCATAGTCTTGGTAATAATATAAAATCAGTTAACTGCTATTTTAGCAGTACTTATATTACTCTAAGTGGAATAAAAATGTATAAACCCGTTACTCACATATTGTTTGATATGGATGGCTTATTACTGAGTAAGTTTTACAATTCAATCAGCTGTATAAATATTTTGAATCTTCATTTATATGTTATATTCATAAATTATTCACAGATACGGAAGATTTATATTCAATTGGATTTGAACAAGTGGCGGCTAGATATGGCAAGAAGTTCACGTTTGAAATTAAAATTAAAATTATGGGTATGCACAGCCGAGAGTTTGCTGAGTGCATTATTAAAGAACTGGACCTTCCAATAACAGTTGATAAGTTCTTGGCTGACACTAGGGCTATCTTTGAAAAGTTATTTCCTAACAGCAAGCCTATGCCTGGTAAGTGTTATTGTTGTTATAGGTAAAATACTTATGGTAGAAGAGTCACTTAATAAAGTTCTATTAATATCTATGCTATCTCTAATGCAATAAAGACCATTCAGGTGTGCATAGATCTATGCCTTAAATATACCTACTACCCCTTTGGGGAGTCCGTGGCTACAACGTGAGCTGGTTGTGGTGAATGGCAGGCTTATATCTTCATCAAACCAATCCTCAAGACATTTGCACAGAAATAAGTCGAAATGTTTATAATTATATAATAATGTACATAAACTCCCTCTCTCTGTCGCGTAACTTCTAACCAACTAAAAGTTGAGAAATTAGGGGCCCAGGCAGTTCGGGACTGTAGCTTAGTTAGTAAAGCGGTGGCACAGTTTCGGAGGTCATGCCTGTCCCATATTTTTCAACTTTATTTTTTCTAGCCTACGGGTGTGTCCTGCTGCTGGGCAAAGGCCTCTCCCCATGACTTCTAATTCTTTCTGTTATTTGCTCTATCTGGCCAATCATTCTGAAATGCATCCAAATCATCCCGCATCCAACAATGACGGTTTCTTAGTATAACAAAAAGTAGTTTTATTTGTATATGATAGTTTTGTGTTTTCTTTCATTAGAGAATATGTATATTACCTTTGTACACACAATAATAATAATATGCGTATTATGTGTTCAAAGTAATAAAACACTTGTGTATCCTGTAATATAGGCATATAGGTACTTAATGAAGATTATGGCCCAAGTGTCACGATTATAATAGTCGTGACATTCGCGCCATTACTAATGCGACATAATTACGTCTGACGTACTTATTTCTGAATATTAAATTCGCATTAACTTTTATATGAATACTTAAAACAACAGCATAGATATGTATCGAAGTGCTGGATCACTTATTGAAAATTGTCTTATAGTTTTAACATATACATGAGGCCTATATTATCCAGACGGGTGTGGCAGAGGGGTACAACACCCACACTTCACCTGTTAAGGTTAAGTAGTGTTAGCCTATCACCATCCACCGGGTGCATTTCCAACTCCGTGCTGCTATTGAGAATTTCAAAACGAAAAAGTCCTAAATAACACTTGCACAACCGGGCATTGTACTCGAGACCTCGTGTGTCGCTGAGTACTAGACCATCGTGGCAATTTCTTACGGTTTTCTTACCTGGTCTGAACCTGAATGCATCACTACGGATTGCATTTTCCTTTTCTTTTAGATAAAATCAATCAGTTTTGTGTCTCATCCACCAACATCATATTTACATTACTTGTGTTTATTATGTTATATGATTTATTAATTGATACTTAAACACTATAAATATTATGTAATAAAGCTGTTTCACTTCAAAGTGAGCACCTCACTCTGATTCACTCCTCAAGTGGTGTTTGTTGGTCATACAGAATTATTATGTTTTGAGGTCTTGTGAACAAGCTTGAGGAAGGCATTACCATTTTATCTTGTAAATGTTTAATCAGTTTGTAATAAGAATAACATAACCACTTTCTAACTGATTCTTATCTGCCAGAGAGTGAATTAGGGCTTTAAAAGCTAAGTTTACACTTGAGATCGATAGATGGCGTTGTGTATGTTTTTTTAGCTAACACATGGCCGATTCTTGCTAGCACATGGCAACAGAGTAGTTACGTTTGACAGGGGGAAAACCGTGAGAAGCCGCCTGTTCTACATATAAAATACTAAAGCCAAACCTATGCATATATTTTTAATTTTTTTTTTATTACAGCTTACTAGTATTATGCAAATACAAATTACTAGTATTCTTGTTAACTCCCACCAGCTAAGCATATTTTTTTTTTTTAATTCCACTGAGGTGGCAAACAAGCATACGGCCCGCCTGATGGTAAGCAGTTACCGTAGCCTATGGACACTTGCAACGCCAGAGGCATCACTCGTGCGTTGCCGACCCTTTAAAAACCTATTTGCACTCTTTTTAAAGAACCCCATGCTGTATTCTATGGGAAAAACCTTGGCAGGGAGCTCATTCCACAACTTGATCGTGCGTGGGAGAAAATTCCTCGCGAACCGCTCTGTGCGCGACGATATTTGTTCAAGTGTGTGAGGATGAGCTCGCTGTCGATGGCGAGAGGTACGGTAAGGTATTCGCTTGTGTTAGGAGGAAGTTCACGACCGTGGTGTTATGGCCAGGCTTCAAACCCACGACCTCTCGATAGTAAGACTGATGCCTTATCCATTGCGCCACGGCCGCTTATAAATTTTATTTACTCAATTAACACAGGTTTTTATTATTTACAGGAGTCGAAAAGTTGCTTTACCATCTTTACGACCAGAAAGTCGGCATAGGTCTGGCCACAAGTAGTAGCATAGAGACCACACAGATGAAAACTGTCAATCACCAGGAACTGTTCAGTCTATTTGATCACAAAACGTTAGGGTCATCAGACCCTGAAGTAAAGAGGGGCAAACCTTTTCCAGATATATTTCTGGTTGCGGCCAACAAGTTTCCAGAAAAACCTTCTCCAGATAAGGTATGTGGTATAAAGTGGATTTATTTTGTTTATTAGCTGATCCAGTAAACATTTGCTTTATTAATTTAAAATGGCCAAATAGGTTTAAATAGTTGTCCGGAATCAGAGACAACAGGTAAAGATTATTGCGGTTCTTTTTTGTTTAGTTTTGTGTATTGTATATTTACATTGACTAGACACCGAAAACCACACCTGGCTACGGGCATGGTTTTGTCTGCTTATCTTTAAAATTTAACTATGGAAGATCTCCGCATCATACTACGACTCACGACACGCAATATGCTCAAGAACGGTTACTAAGTTTTCTCTTTACATATTCTTCATATATTTTTAATAACATAACATCACGCCTATATTACCCAGTAGGGAATGACAGAGGTGTACAACACCTACACTTCACCTGTTATGTTTAGGTCCCAAGGAATGAGCCTATCGCCATCCACCGGGCTCAATTCCAACTCTGTGCTGCTATTGTGAATTTCTTGACGGATAGTTCAAAAATAACACTTTTCCCGATCCGGGAATCTAACCCGAGACCTCGCGGTGAGAGGCGCATTCGCTAACCACTAAATTGAGTCGGTTTTCTTTTATATTTACTAAGTATATAACATATATATTTATATCAGACAAATAACAAATTTCAGTGTCTGGTGTTCGAGGATTCCATCAATGGTGTGAGGGCAGCCCGAGCAGCTGGAATGCAGGTTGTCATGGTGCCAGATCCTCGGTTAGACCGCAAACTGACCACAGAGGCCACGCTCGTACTCAATTCTATAGAGGAGTTCCAACCTGAACTCTTTGGATTGCCGCCTTATCTAAATTAACAAGTACTTATATTTTATGTTTGAAGACCGGATGGCGGAGTGGGTAGTGAACCTGCCTGCGAAGCCGAGGTCGCGGGTTTGATGCCCGCTTTGGACAGATCTTTATGTGCATGAACATGGGGGTTTGTCTTAGTCTGGGTGCTTCTATGTATAATAAGTATGTATTTACAAAAGAAAAGTATATAATGTATTAGTATCAGTTATTATAGTACCCGTAGTTCTAGACTAGATAGCGTTGTGTGTAAGTTGTGAGATATTTATTTGTTTATGTTTTTTTTTTTAAATATAATTTATTAATGAATGTCGTCTTAGTTCATATTTAAAAATATTCGATTATTTGTAGTTACCGTAGTTTAAAATGATCTTTAAATCGATATTATTATAAATTAATTTGTAGGTATATTTATTAATAAAGTTGTTTATTGTGCATGTATTTATGGATAGATAGATAGATTCCTTGCAAAAAATCCTATCAAATATGTTATTTTAATGAATTATAAATCTTAAGGAATGTCAGCTGCGTACTTAAATTACCAAATATTAGACTCAATGTTGGTAAAATCGAAGTCGCAAAACAAGCTCCATAACTAGATGGCGCTACTGGTGCGCGGGTAAAATAGTCCGCTACTTTTTTTGTACCATTTGAAACCGATAATCTTGGGCCTTGTCCTAACTAATCTAGAATAAAAATAATGTATCTCTTTTAAGAACTATTGGTTAGGAAATTTAGAGCGGCACAAGAAACGTGGCGGTTTATTTTGGCCACGCACCAGTACCGTCTAGTTATGGAGCTTTTTCCGCGTCTTCTATTCGGCTTTGATCGTACATCAATTTAATAAATGATTTTGATCTTTTACCGGCGTACACATTTGTTTTAAGATATGTGTATAATATTTCTTTTTCGGTTACGATTTGATTTAATTTGCTGTGCAGAATATGAATTAGTTAGATTCCATCGCAGTAGATACGGTTTTAATAATATATCATTGTGTTAGGACTGTATTGTACTTACCTAAAACAGGAGTTTGTCTTCTTTCTTCGAATGATGCATGTCAGATTGCAGGAAGTAACCAATTTTATGTAACTTTTCGTCGCTATACTATGCTATAGTATTTTTTTTTTAACTGCCTCTTTGGTCTACTGGATAGTGTATGCGCCTCATCGCGAGGTTTTGGGTTCGATTCCCGGGTTGGGCAAACGTTATTTGGGATTTTCCGTCAGGATGGTGGATGGCGATAGGCTCACCCCCTATCTATTTATATAAAACTTTATGCACAATTAGTACAGAGGCGGACTTAATGCCAAAGGCATTCTCTACCAGTCAACCTAGGGTGGTGCAGAGATTTAACATGGTAGGTGCACTTGTAACAATAGTAAAAAAAAAAAACTTATAAATAAAAATAAATAAATAAATAATATAAAATGATAATATATACTTTCTATAGTATAAATAAAATACTATATTACCATACTTAACTACATACAGCATATATACATATAAATACATATATAATAGAAATAGTGGTGATAAATATAAAATCATACACAGCGTGGTAACCTAATGATGAACCTATCACATGGGACATAAACATAACAGGAAATGTGAGTGTTATATACCTCTGAGAGGCCCTTCTGGGTAATATAGGCGTGATGTTATGTGTTATTTTATATTGTAGAAATGTTTATTTATTTATAAATGTATTTAATTTGTTTTTATAAATAAATAAAAAATGGTTGTAATTTAACATTTATTTCAACAACTTATGACTAGATGTTTTGTACCAAATCATTCAGGTACTATTATTGAGAATACTATAGAACAGTTAAAAATAAAATATTGACTTTGAAACTATTGTATGTATAATGTTAACTAAAAATATAATGTTGATAATTATCAACATTATATTTAATTTTGCCTATTATAGTAGGATCAAAGATAAGCTTCTTAATACTTATAATTAATATTTAACTTAAAAGTAATGGTAAGTACTGCAACAATAAATTTGACTTATAGTTCAGGCACGAAATAAATATCTATCTAACCAAAGATTCTTTATACCTGCCGTAAAGGAGAGGCAGGTTTCGGCTTCACATTTCGTGACCGCGGCGATTCGCGTGGTCAGTGTAGAGCCAGATTTATAAAGTTGTGTATAGAATATCAACTCGAAACTAGGAGTTTGCAATTTCACATAATGTCGTTGTGCGTTTGCAAGTTAGCCAGTCTAGTGTAGGTACTGTACAGCTTGTCCAAATCAGTAGAAAATAATGGGACCGCCATTGTGCTCTTCATATGGCAACCCAATTACAATTCAACCAATCAGCTTTACCCAATTAAATATCTACAAATTGGTGAACCAATTGTGTACTTCGTTTTCATGAAACGTCATTACTGTGACAATGTTGCCAGCAGACATAAGTTAGTTGCCGTTTCTAGACTATTTTTCCAAGCTGTGTCTACACATCTTATAAATAGCATATAATATTTTAAAATTTTGTGCGTAATCTTAATACTATTCTTCATTAAAAGCTGGAAGACCAAACAGTTCTGGTTTGAAGTCTTCCAAGGATTTCAGGACTAATGTAGCCGTTTTTAGGTGCTCAGGATCAATGCGTGGGTCTGGGACGGCCACCACCTGCATATTGGCTGCGTTAGCTGCTTTGATGCCGTTTACTGCGTCTTCAAATACCAGGCACTGAAAAAAACAAACATTCGTGCGAGATACGAGCGAAAAACAAAGAAACCAAGATGCTATTAGAAAAATCCATTTTAATACATCGAAAGATGAAACTAGTTCGACTGAGTTAGTGAGTTAGTGAGATTATTGACAAAAGCAAGTTTTAAATCTAATGGAAAAATTACAAAGCTCAGTCCAGATGTCGCTTTTTTATGCAATGGGCGGCTCTGATTGGTCAAGAAGACTATAAATGACAAACTCAAATCTTTAGTATGAACTCGACGCATCAAATTGCAACTTCTAGCTTTTGGTTGAGTTAAAACACTCTGTGAATTGATCAGTCTTCTTTATTCATATTTTTTACTTACATCTTCAGGTTTCGGTTTTTCAGGAAATCTCGAAGCACACACAAGAAATATAGCTGGGTCAGGTTTTCCTTTAATGACCTCTGGGTCAGTAGAACCCATGGTAAAATGATGGAACAGTGGTACAATATCCTGGTGGTTCTGCATCTTCCGATCAACACTGTCACTACTGGAACTCGTTGCAAGAGCTATTGGCACACCCTTCTTGTGTAAGTGTTCTACTAGCCTTTTGGCTCCTGTAAGAAGTTTTATGAATTAGGTATAGGCTTGCTTATTGCTTTACATAGGAAACCTTGTCGGATTTCTCAAAGTGAAGTTGTAGGAGTTGTGCACTAAATCATATTTGACAACCAATCATATTTAATATAATATTAAAATTGAAAATTAAGAATCCAGCAGGACTCAAACCTGCACCCTCTGGGTAAACACCTCAGGTGCTTTGCCACCTCAGCCATGGATTTGTATGCTGCTAGACTTGAAATTTCATGATTTTTAGGAGGTAAGTGTAGGTACCTAAACATTAGGTTTTCGACTATTGCAGACTTTTTTAGTTCCTAGGTTGGACAGATCAAGTAAAACCTACAATGATGAAATATGCATTAATTTGTTGAAATTTAATGTTGCGACTGTAATAAACAATATTGCGTAATTAAAATACTAGGTTTATCAAATGTGCATTATAATATACAGTATTTGAAATAAGTAAATAGATCTTGTGATTATTATGAATTATGTAAACTCAAATAGTAAAGTTAGTATTTCGCAGAATATCTTAATTCCTATAATAAATGGAAATGGTGAACATTGCAGTGTGTTTTGATATTGGCCTTAAATGTGTGAACAACTAATTAAGCACCATTTGCATGATCCTGATAGAAATAAACTGAGTTAATGTGTAACACTTGTCAAAATAATAAGTATTTAATCCTGGGTAGCAGTTCACTCCAGGTCATTTTTTTTAGTCTGGAACAAGCTAGTGCCGCTAAGGTGGTTAGCTTGCATGATATAAATATTGCGCAAAAACCATACCAATGTAGCAATTCATGCATTTCACATTTTTCAGTATTACATATAATTTTACCTGGCATTAGCTGCACTTTAGGGAACAGTACCTCATATAACTGACCACATTCGCTACTAAATTCATCTTTATTAATAGGTAAGTCCAGAGTATTAATTATTTTTTCAGCACACTCATGGCCTTGGAACCCGAGAAGACCGGATTTTAATTCCCATGTAAATTCTTTAATATACTTAGCACATACTTTGGTAAAAACTTCGGTATATAAATCTTCAGAATCTGAAATTAAAATATTGTAGGTACATAATATTAATGTTGCTAAACTTATTTTTATATTCATATTTTATTTAATACTATCTACTTACCAAGAATTAGCCCATCTAAATCAAATAGTACGTGGGTCACTTTACGGAACTGCATTTTAAAAGATTTCTAAAATATTATGTAATAGGAATATAAATTCAATATTTTTATTCAATGAGGTTTCTCTGTGACGGAAATAATTTCAATTCGTACACGATTGTTGACTTGACAGTTCATTGTTGTTGTCAACATTTTAGGTTAGAAACTATTGAACCTTTGATCAAAACATAACATTTTGGCAAGTTATATTTTAATACAGAAATGCGTGGTTTATCTGTCTACGGTGCAGTTAATAACAATAAATTAAATACATATTATTAGGTTAAAATATTTTGAGACCATTTTATTTTGACTTTTGACGTAATTGTGTTTCGTTTTACGTTGAATTGGCTAAATAACTTTACGAGAAATATCTGTCGTCTATTTTTCTTAGAAAATCACCCTAATACTTTATCTGACCTTTTTAATCTGAGCTTACCGTTAAAATTGATAACAAGTGTTGGCATGCGTTCGACGACCAATAATAAATACTTAATCAAACATTTAAGTAATAAAAGACAAATGGTGGACTGTTTATAATATTTAGTCTAAATGTAGATTAATAGATTTTAGTAGATATTGTTACTGTAAATACAGCTTTTTATCTATTGTAAAATTGGAAAAAATTAAGTGCAGTAAATTGGAACGAGCTTTTGCACATTCATGGTCTCAATATATTTTAGAGGGCAGCGCCAAAGTTGAAATATGGCGGTCGGAATGTTTACTAAGGGTCGGTTCACATCTATCGAAAAAGGCATCGCCTAGTAGCGGTTTCGTAACAGAACAGACAAATGTATTATATAACATTTCTATAATGCTTTAGTGCAAAATAGACTCGATCGAGATACGCTTGACGCATTTTCCCTCGGATGTAAATCGACCCTATCCCACTTCAGGAACTCAATACAGCACCCACATATAAATTCCTAAACCTATTCCAGTGTCTATATACATATATATATATTTGATTGCATTAGGGCATAGTTTGTGTTAATAAATGTAATCTTAAAGAACATTACTTTCTGCGTAGGTATTGTGCGCGAACACGGCGGCGCGCGGCGGTGTTCAGGCAGCTTATAACAGAAAATCCAAGTCCAAGACTCCAGTGCTTTGACTGAAAATCACACGACCCAGAATGAACGTTGAAACTGCAACATCAAATTGACTCGAGGACTTTTGGTACAATGTACTTGTATGTAGTTTTATCTCCTATCTTGGTGAATGCATTTTTAAAACTTTTTGACAACCTCTTTATGATCGCAAATTTAAAACATCATAACAAATTTCTAGCTAAAAATGGTTAAATGACATTATCACTGAGTCATACACTATTATTACCTACATAACACATGACTTAAGTTACTAGAGCGAATTAGACATAAATGAATATGACATTATATATGTATAAGTGTAACACCTAGGCTCGTGGATAAAAAAAAGTAGTTAGTTTTATTCTTTAACTGTACTGTTGGTACCGTCTTATTAATATGCACTTTGATATTTTATTGCCCAAGCGACCGAAAAGAGGGAAGAATGGAAGTCTTTTGGGGAGACCTTTGCCCAATAATTGGACAATATAGGTTAAAAAAAAAAGCGATCTACCGCGAACTTGAATTAAGTAGTAAATCCTGAAAATAATTCAGGATGGAATATTTTTGGTACCTGTGTAGCGACTCATACTAAAAGATTATTATTATTAAATAATATAATCTACGTATACCTACTTTACATCGGGCGCTGTTTGTGTCTGTCGTTAGACAGAACAGATTCGTCTGTTTGAAAATCTAGGCGGTTACATAATTGCCTTGATATAGATCAGATGTATTCCTAATCACATTTCTCGTTTAGCAATTTTTTTTAATAACTGTGTCGATCACCTCTTCAATATTTTCAGCTGGTCCTAATGACGAGGCGGTAAACTATTTTGAAAATTATAGCGCAAGTTTCATTTAATAAAAAGAAATGCCGTCTGCAAAGTGAAGTCTATAGAATTAATATTTCGCCTTCAGTACAGTTTGATGATTAAAGTATTTTCTATCAGAGATCTCGACACCAATCATAATTTTAATTATTGATTCAGAAAATATGGTCGTGAAGATTTCCTTGGTAGTAATCAAAATTTTGGTTGAGCGCATCAATTATGGATCTGGCAAGCGGGATTTAGGTCTCGCTATCGCCTTGTACACGCTTTGTTTTTGATATCGATATGCCCAGTCATAATAATAACATCGTCGATGCAACTGCGCATTATAAAATCTGCCTTTACCGATCATCAATTATGATGTATTGGTATTGAAAGATTACCATGGTATAGTTATTGGCACGTCCAAGAGATCGCACATTAACTCAGTTTAGCCTGTTTCTTTACGCATGTGGATTATTGTGGATGCATCTGTCCGCATCGAATGCGCCGAAAATATAGAGTAAAGAGTTGTTAAAATTCGTTGTTCGAAGACAACGCGTGAGGCCCAGTTTCTACCAAAGCCGAGCGGCAATGGATCAAGCGGTGAAAAGAGGAGCCGCGTAGCGGCGCGGGGCATGTGTGCAGCCGGCTATACACATTCCTGCAGTGTAGGATAATAATAATATATTAGTCAATGAGTGTAGGTATATAATATCAAACTAGGATAGGTCTGTACCAAAAATTCATCTACAAAAATCAACCAAATGAATGAGATCCTGCCGTTTTGCTGTGCTTAGCAAAATATTATCTACGAATATGAGATAACGGCATTTGGTCTTTTATCAAATGTTTTATTACGACAAAGAATATAAAGTTATTAATAATAAATTTCTACTACTAGAAAAGTACGTTAGGTTAGATTAAAACTGCGATTCAATAAAAACAATTTTGAAATGTAAAACTAGAACCTTTCTTCTCGCAAACCAGTCATATTACGCATAAGCACCATAGTAACTTGAGTACCATAGTATAAAAATATCAATAAAATTAAGGTCTTATTAAGTACCATTGTGTTACCATAATCAAAAACAATAGTCAGGCCTAATGGTTCTTGATAAGCTTTCGGAAAGTTTAGTGCTGGATAATTCTCTTAATTGCTATATAAACAAGACATTTAATTTTCATCTAATTTACTCTTTTGTATTGTATCAATAAATCATCTGTTAAATAGTTCCGAATTACCTATTAAGGACTTTTTCAGAACCGGTGAAATTGGGCCTTAGAGTTAAAAAAATCTTTTATAGGGTCCTTTATCGAAAAAGTTAATGGAAAAAGATCATTTTTGTAATGACATTATGAAAGAAAACGGGGGTTAGGTATGACAAATGACTGCTAGGAAGACAAAGTTTATGAAGAAAAAAAATATGAAGTACCATTTAAAAAAAGTATGAAGAAGATTTGTATGAATAGAAATATGGACCTGCTTAGTATAGGCTATGTTTGGATAAATCCTACTGATAATATTATAAATGCCAAAGTAACTAACTCTATGTTCCGCTTTCAATAATGAAAATTGGAGTAGAAATGGAGAACCTCAGAAAGTACATAGGTACTTAGTATATTTTTTGTAGACGAGCCACTTGGGAGAAGTTGCGAGTAGAAACTAGTATCTATAAGATAAATAATTAGGGATTGAAGTACAAGACAACAACACGTATCACCACGGTTTTGGACAGATAAGAAAATATCCCTACTTTTAATAGAGGACTCTTACAGCTTTATCAGGCGGTTAGGTAACCAGCTAACATACAACCAATATGGCTTATTGACTCGCTAATGAGAATTCAGTATTATTTTAATTGATATCGTTGCATAAATACCTAATGTTATACGTTACCTAAACCGCTTTTACTCAGTCAATAATATAAATAGGTCCTTACTACCTACTTATAAACAAAAGAGGTCGGGTTTGTCTTGGTGGGCTCAACCCGGGCGTCCTTCATCCTTTTGTCGGGAGCTGGGTACAAGGTGACCTTAGTAAGAATGTTTAGAAGCTCTAATTTCGTCTTGTTTCTTTTCCGCTTAGTTTTTAGAAAATTTCGGCTAACTTTATCCAAGGTTGTATTAATTTTGGAAGAATGTCGCTGTTCAAGCTAGCGATATTATTATTACGAATATAAAGTGTAATCTTTATATTTGGATAACATTACTAATAATGTGACCTTGTGGGGACCCTTGGGACGTTCACCCTTACCTACACAAATTTTATCAACATGGCAAATATTTTTATTGTGAGCTGCGTAGATATTATATTTAAGTGCTTGCTTAAGTTAAAGTTTAATTCATCATTTACTCACATTAAAACTAAAACAGGATACAGGCATATTAAAATAAAAAATTGCAGTCTTTATAATAGACCTATGTAATAAAGAATATATAGAGGCTTCAAAGATTACGGAGTAACCATAAAGTAATAAGTTTAAATACCCTTGAACTAATTTCTCCCTTTTTTCACAACCGTGCCCTTCCCGATAGATAAATTTATTGGGTCAATACAATTAATATAGTGAGTGCCGGTAAAAAGTCGGACAAAGTGATTCCTGACTAGTCACGTGTGTACAACTATATGTAATGAACACAGTTTGCTGTTTGCTGTTCGATATCCACAATCCATAATTATTAATTCGTGGATATAGAGCGTGAAATAAAGCATTCAGGCAAAACAAGAAGTAAGTAGGTATATAGGGGCGCAACGTGTTGGCGGATTCTCAGTCGTTAGTGACGAGGCTCGCGGGCTGCCCGGCGACTCCCGTGAGCGACCTCGCGTATGAGCTGCCGAGCTACCTATCGACACAGATAAAGGAATTCCTATGTGATGTTAGTAAACAAAAAGTGTATAAATAAAAAGCGCCGCGTGTTCCCTCTGTCAGTCTTCTTGTGAAGTTAAGCTGGATACGATGTCTCTTCCGGGAGTTTTTCTTTTTTCTCACTACGTAGAAAGCTTTTGGGTAAGTTTAGAAATTTTTATTTGACATTTTTTATCGTAAATTAAGTTAGGTCGTTATGACTCGGTATAGTCGGTAGCTATAGTTTAATCTATTTAATTTTAAATAAAGCGTACCAAGCCCGGCGAGCACGTAGGTAATTATTTTTTTGCCCTTAGGTAACTTGACTGCGTCTGAAATAAGTTACGCGAATACAATCCAGACTGGAGTGAAAACACAATATGAACTTAATTATCCTAACGAGTTTCCATGCAATACATAATAAATAATGGTATTTATTTTTTATTTAAGTGCCTATACGATATCCCGGACACTAAGATCGGGCAGAAGCATAAAGTGTAAGAAGTTACGGCTGCAAGTAGAAAATATACATTATTCAGACATTTTTCTTGCGAATTATGAAGCGCTACACCTAGCTTGCGTGTTTTGGAGAAGTTATGTTGCAAGTTATTTTTAATAGGATTTTTTTCTGTAAGACAATTGACGGTAAAACGTTTAAAAAGTTGTATGTAAAATTTGACCTATCCGCTGTAAAAATAATGAGTAAACCGAAATGCAATTAGTGCAGTTTTTATCTGGATTCATAATTTTGCATGTAAAGTCTGAACTAAGTATACACATTACTGTTCATTCTGAATTCTCGTATGAGTGGCATGTAGCAACTAAGTAAACTCGGTAATCCATCCATAACAGAGGTTACGGTTGAACTGCTTTTTTAAAGTTCACTACTTCCTTCGTGTGCTGGTAATTGGTTTATATTTTCTGACCTTTACAGGAACCATATCATTGAAATGTTAATAGCGACCTATATTTAGAATTAGCCCATATCTTTGTTCATTACAAAAGCTAATGAGATACGATTCTCACCTTACGTTCACCATTCATAAAAAGTAACTTTTTTGTTAAACATTTTGGCGTAAACATCCACTGAATAGTTTTCATTTGAGTTGATTGACGCTAAATAAATTTCAAGCTTATTAAAATATTAATTTAAAATAAGATTTATAGACCTAAAATTTATATTAACGTTTGTGTTTTAGTTTTGTTTCAATGTAGTCCAAAATTGGTATGACTTATTGACACTCATCATAATATTGCGTCAAGGCAGAAGACAGTTTTGATACTAAACCTGATATTTTCTTACAAAAAATAACTTTGAGAACTGTTTCTACATCCCTGTTACACACAAGTGGTTAATCTAAGGTCAATTATCAAGTATCCTCCTGTTATTCAATCAATACAGAGCTGTCAATTTTAAATCGTAATAGTGTTTAACAAATTCTTTAGTATAAAAATGTGCCTTTATATGTTGCTCCAGAAGATCTTATTTAGCCGACAAAATGCTCTTCCTCTCTCCTTTTACGGAGCTTAATCATTTTGCAGAGTAATAATGAATTTCTTCAAGGCATGATGCGTATGTCTTTAAATCTACTATACTTGTGGACTTATCAAGGATGTTTAAGTTAAGACTTCGGTGACTCGGATGGCAGAAACTACGTAACGAACTGGCACTCAAGGCAGCCAATCAAATCGTCCGAATTGAGTGAACTTGCTTTGGTATCAATCAATCACAGAAATCAGCTCCTTCTCTATTGAACTAAGCTAAGCTTACAAACAGATTTAATAAAAAATGGAGTCAGGCGAGACTCGAACTCTCAACCTTTTCTCCGTCTCCCTCCTGTTCAACCGTTCCTCTTGACTTCTTATTCTGTTCAGCTATTTCTAAGTATAATTTTTAGAGCAAATAAATACTATAAAAAAAATACAGTTCTTTCAATATTGCAGAAGTGACGGCTTGAAGCCGCATCTCCTGCAATCAAAAACAACTAACAGCGAACAAATCAAATTTTGACAACCAATCAAATAGCTTCTTTCCTGCTAACTTGCGTCAGAATTGACTGATATCGTTCAATTTGGTTAGTTAAGGCAGAAGGAAAGAGGCAAGGTGGAAGTGGTGGCTCAAGTAGAATTGTGTCATGCTGCAGCTGTGTCGCTTCCTTTTGGCAAAGATGCGGCGTTGCAGCAGTGCGTGAGACTGCTTGACCGCGACGTTGAATATTCAGCATTTGTTCACTCATCGTAATATATTAATATTCAATCGGTCGCTTACTCCTGCCTCCGATTCAAGGTTGATTTTTTACTCAGCACTAATTAAGAATAATTGCGAACGTTGTTTTAAGCGATATTAGTCCGTTGCACTAGATTGATTTAAAAAACAGCGATGGTACGTAATAATGGTTCTAATTATATACGACTGCGTAAATATCTTTAAACAAATTATATAATTTGTGTTTCTTGTAAACATGTTTGATAAATGAGTGGTATGTAGTATGTATCACGTGTGTTTGCGTGGTTTCAAAGCATATGTAAATGCTAGTGACCGGATGTTAATCAGCGTTATTGGATCGTCTCAAATGTCTAAATTTGAACATGAACTACTTGAGAAGGATACAATTAGTGAGTGATATAACCGGCTTATTACTATCCTACTGTAAATCGAATAGACTCATCAAGTTTATTAAGACGTCTACTAGAAGTATATTATTATTTAGTTCGAAGTGTATTTATCTCAATGGCCATCATCAATTGTTAGTAAATAAGCGTTTTGTGTCATTTTGCTTATCTTGGGTCTTACTGGGCCGTTAAATAAAACAATGTATGCTCGGGTAGTCCACCTACTTAGGTCCTTATAGGCAGTTCACCAGATTCTCAAATTACCGAACTATCAAGTTTCAAGATTCTCGTCTGACCAACCATCAACACAATTCCTGCCATGTGTAAAATAAAGCGGCATATTTCTGGATGTCACCAATTAAACGAAATCGCTAATTAAAAAGCTCGTGATAAATCCTCAGATCTTTCCGATTACCGATAAAGCCACCTTCATATGATCACACTTGGATATTTTGTTTTATTCTGTGATCACTTTTGTGGCATCGTCGGCCTTCTACAACTGGTTAGTTGGTTAAAACTACCCTATTAGTATGGTAATGGATTGCCGAGGTGGGTCGTAAACCATCGGCGATACAAAATTTTGTAGCCGCGATGACGCGTTTACCACCGACATCAACCCACCGTTTGCCTTGAACCTCGTACAAGGACACGTTTTTATTATACAATTAAATATATTGTATCGTTATCGTTTTCGTGTTGATCAGAGTAGAACTGGTCTTTGTTTGTTGTGAAATGTTGTTTCAATCGAAATAGGAAATCAATCATTTACTGCTGTAACCTACGCAGCAGTATTGCGTTGCCACAATGAAAACCTTTTTTTTCGTTTGGTATAACGTGTTTCTTTTTGATATTGTCAATTAAATTAATTTTTAAATCTAGTTAATCTCTCAGAAGCTTAAGCTTTGTTTTGTTTCTGTTTAGTCGGACGGAAGATTTTACTCCGGAGACATTGCAATTACTTTATTCTTTTTCGTTACTCTTATGAAGTTCTTCAATAAGTTTGAATATCTTATATATTATTATCTAAATACTAAAACGTTTTAAGCACCAAATAATTTAAGAATGAATCTGATTATTATTAGTAGTTAGTATTCTTATTTCATCAATAGAAAACTATGACATAAAAAATATTCTTATCCCTTTTACTATATATCTATACATATATGTAGGTACATTAAAAGCCCTTGCATTTAAAAAAATATGCACTGGATACATAAGACACCTTGAAAATTGTTTTGTTAAAATACCTTTTTTGAAATGTGGATGTCCAACTAACCTTAGGTGCACGTAACCCACGAAATTTGAAGAGCGAGTTCACAGAAGCTTTTTGTTTCAATATCAAGTCTCAGTCTGGAAGTCACACGAAGGGAGCCCGACGTATCTATAGTGTTATAGTGACACATATCCGATGCGGCGAGACGACCGGGACCGGTCGGCCTTCGGGGAGCAAAACGAATTGTGCGCCGCCCTCGGCCGCCAGTCTGCAGGGAAGCAGACTGTCTGCACTACCTACAATCTCCAATTATATCTCAACTGAAAAATTCTTAACCTCGCATGCCTTGGATATTCATTTAACTTATCAATGGACGAGCATTGATTGAATGAATTCTGTCCGTCATAATATTGAACAACAAACGCCATAAGCTTTACCGCGAGTGCGTTTTAACTTTGCCAGGTTGCCTAGCCTAGATAAGACAAAATATTAATAGAGCGTATTGAATATAGGTAAGAGGGTGAACAGCAGAATGTCTGAATCCTATAATAAATATAAAGAGGGTGACTACTTCGCAAAATTGCTAGACAGGTCAATTCATACTACAATGGCTGGATGAACGATAAGTTCAAGGTTGATGTACTTACGTTTTTTTTTTAAATGGATAGACAGTTAATAAATCTATTTAAAATCGTCAAATTTAAATGTGAATTAATCTCTATTTAGTCGTTTCACATGTTTAACTATTATACAATAAAGACATTACTTGTGCATATACGACCCCACCCGTCCCAGTGGATTTGAAAGTTTGAAGATTTTAGCTAGAAAACAAAACATGTTTCTCTGTATTTTTGTCTAGCTAGAAACTAGCCAAGCCAACGAAACACAACAAGCCAAGCCAAGGAAATATAGAAAGGCAAAGATTCATAATTGCCAACGGCTGCTAAAAAACAACTTTATCGTAAGTTTCGATGAACAAGAACACCGTAGAGTAGAAGAAACTTATGCCTCAATATTTGCAATCTCACTGCATTTTGAGGCACCCATATCTAGTGGTAAAACAATAAACTAAAGAAATATTATCTGCCTCAAATTTGTATTGAAGTAAGGAATCAAGAAAAGTTTCTGTAAAACATGAAATAATGAAGAGCTATTTTTGTATTAATATATTCGAAAAGACTGAAATTGAATTCACTTCCTTTGGTTGTTGGGCAACATGTAAATTAACTGCAAAGTATGCAGTAGTGACGCAATTGGAGTCTCGTTACTATTTCTGAATAACAGGATCATCTTGCACAGTGACACTGCAACTAAAGTTTAGTTGCAGTGTCACTGTGTCTAAGTATATGACGTTAGCAACAACTACCAGAAAATAAAACTTCAACCAATTTCATTATTGTCAAAATCGGAGGAAAACTGAAGTTCCTTACGATGTGTTAAGTTTTTTTAGTTCTTAAATGTACCTACCGACACCTGTTACTACGAGTTTGTTTTGAAAATTATACCTAATAAAATTTTATTTGGTACAAAGTGCTCATGAACTGGTTCCATTAAAACATTTTATCAGGATCGGATAATGGACTTCAAAAACATTATCATAACGAAGAAACTCTTAAAATTAGCTTAGATATATTATCTTGTTTCTCATCGAAGTAAAAACTGTCACCGAACCACTACACCGTAATGACTCCACCACAAAGTAACAAATCCAAATAAAACCAAAAACAAAGTTGATCGTAACCGAAACCTAACCAAACAAACGGAATGGTTTTATAAGAATTAAACCGCAAACGAAGCGACGTAGCCCCAAAGACCATTGCACTTTCGATAAGTGAATATCATTAGGATGCAACATTGCAACGTTAGAAGACAGTGACAAGGAGTGAAGAGTGATGGAGTGCAATCAAGTAGAGCGTCGATGAACCGCGTGAACCGACCTCAATAAACGCGGAAGAGTCTCGAGTCCAAGCAGTAGTTGAGCTGCTTCAGCTTGTTGTAGATATTAATGTATTTATAGTTAAACGTTGGAAGTTGAACCCTTGGGACAAACTATTGTGTTTTATTGATTGATATGTATCTTCGTCATCCAATCGCTCAAATTGAGGCAGCGAGTTTACATTGATAATGGATTTAAGATTTGAGTAGCTTTGTTTTAAAGAGTTTTCGACGGTCTGCCATCCGCGTAGTATAAAGTAGTATAATAATATGTGTTAGGCTATTTATGTACAATATTTTATTATTATAATCCACTCAGTAGTACTTGTTAAAGGTAAGATTATCCATACATATACGTCCTCACAAACTTTCGCATTTATAATATTAGTAGTTTGTTGTGTAATTATTAATTATACACTATCTGTAGTAGATAAGTGGCTTTCTAAGAAATGAAAAAATATTATCCTTAAATATAATAACAGCGGGTTCAACGAGACATTCATCATAAGTGTGATGAATAATGATCCCGAGTTTACGAGATTTTATTATTATTTACAGGCATAATATTATCATTCGTGAACACATAATACCAATCGTATTTCATTGACCTTATAATGTCTTCACTTCATTGACAAGAATTTTGCATGCGTAACATTCGGTTGTCATAACATTTACGATTATAAATATGTACATACGTTCCTAATCACAGCAAAAATATTATTAAGAGTCATTTGAGGTTTAGTACGGAGTTTTTTTGACTTACCTAAGGATGTACTTATTACTTTTAATTCAAATTTAAGTGAGATCAAGTGAATTTAAGCTGTGTAATAATAATAGCAGTTCTGGATCTAATACATGTCCCACTGCTGGGCTCGGGCTTTCTCTCATGATGAGAAGAGTTAGGCCATAGTCTACTACGCTGGCTAAGTACGGATTGGTAGCATTCACACACCCTCGAGCACTTTTTGGGCACTCAGGCATGCAGGTTTCATCACGATGTTTTCCTTGCCCATTTGTAAGCTATTTGGATATTTGCATCTAGCAGTCAGTCTCATGATTCTGAGCTGATGATGGAAAAACCCTTAACGGAGGAGTAAGGGACACTTCTTTAAATATATGCACGTTTAGAGCGTTACCTAAATTCTCTAATTCGTTAACTAAATTAATTTAATAAATAAAGTTAATTTTGATCTTAAGTTTTATTGAAGTCGTTTAAATGTAAAAAAGATGTTGCTGGCATTATGAGAGAGTGATCTTAAGATTTTCGTTTAACTGAAAGATAACCTTTGATTGTACGTGAACTCGTCCAAATTAATTACGTGCAAATTATCTACTTTTTAAGAAAAATATCATAGTAATACTTAATATTGCAACATGTATTTATTTATAAACATAATACTCAACGTGTTATTATTGTACTGGTATCAAATTGGTATAATCACGGACACTTTTTTAATTTTTAAGGACTGAACTCTGCCCTGTACCCTACGGTCATGTTCCTGTTGCCTCTTTTGACCCATTTCACGCTGGATTCCCTTTACTTTTTTCATTATTTTTCAGTACCAATCTTACTATGCGTGGCTGCGTAGTTATAATACTTAACAAATAATTAAACTTACATCCTCTTTACATCCTGTATTCACCTTCAAATCCATTTTTATCTCTTTCAAACAACACGACCTTTGGCAAGTTGTTTATATTCATTCCTTTCCTCTTATATTGTTTATATATATTATACATTTACCATCTCTTGCAATTCTCTCTTTGGCGACGACACAAGTATCGTTGAGTATTTTTAGTATCCACCTAATTATTTAAAATTAAAAACGCCTGCTGCCGTGCCGGATATACTTATTACTTGCATTTTATTATCAAGTTGAATGCGTCATTTTCACTGAATTAAGTCAATAATTAAATACCGAGGTAACGATACCTGTGCTGTGTTAAATTAAAATACTTTATTACGATCATAAAAATTAAGCAGTAGGTTATCCTGAAATACAGACTTAAAGTTTTTATAAGGCAATATTATGCTGCAATATTGTGGTAGTTTTAATGTAGACATTTAATTTTCTTCTCCTTATCTTCCCATGTTCTTCCTACCCCCACCTATGGGGCGCAGACTTGGTCACTAACAAGCCGACAGAAATTCGCACTCGGGGTCTGCCAAAGAAAGATGGAGCGCTGCATTTTGGGAGTCCGACTAATCGATCGAATAAGAAACTCGAAAATTCGATCCACTACCTAAATTGCTGACGTCGGTTACACGGCAGCGAAACTGAAGTGGAGTTAGGCTGGACACGTATGTCGTATGCCAGAAGATATTTGGGCCAAATCTACAACACAATGGGTCCCGAACAAAAAGAAACGGCAACGTGGCAGACCCAGAAGATGGCGTGATGAACTGGATTCCTACCAAAATCACTGGGCACTACAAGCCGTAGACAGAGACAAGTGGAACAAGGGTGGGGAGGCCTTTGCCCTGCAGTGGGACACCATAGGCTCGTAAAAAAAAAAAAATCTTCTCATGAGTACTTTGTAGCCAATATCATTATTTCGTCATCGAAGTAGGTACACGGCGAGGACATCAGTTAGAAATAAATTCTTATCCAATGTCAAGTATTTGTTTCTAAATATTTGTTTACGTTTCAATAATTATAAAATGCACACTATGGTGGAATTGTGACATCGTGGCATTACACAGTGATTAATTGTAGATATTGTAAATACAAATTGTAATCTACTATGTGTTTATTCTTTATGTTACCTAATTGTAAGAAGGATATACCTACCCTTGATTTTTGTTAACCTGAGTTTATGAATTTGATTTTTTGAGTAAAATGTAAGACGACACCTTAAGTCGCATCGCTTGACTAAAAACTGAAAGGGAATCGTTCATCGTATGTGATGAGAAGGGATGAAAGTCATGTAACTAAAAGAGTGATCAGTTTAAATGTCGATCGATGGATAAGAAAAAGAAAACCGAAAAAATGGATGTATTACTTGCGTAAAAGTATATGAAAGAGAAGGGAATTAGTGATAGCGAGACGGCTGTCAGCGGAGAATTGAGGAAAAAGACGTTTTGCGCCGAACCCAAATAAAATGGGATAAATACAGGCAGAAGATATAAAACTTTGTAGCATGGGGACTTTTGAAAGGGTTGGTCACGTTCACGTTATTAATATGTTAACAATGTATTACACAACATTTTTTTTTAAAAAATATTTTATCTTTAAACACATTTTTACCCACAGTCTTCAATTTCATTCTAAACTAAATTATTTTAAATGGTATGATTGATAATATTATTAAAATCGACGTGAGGTGAAGACATTATTATTGAGAATACGGGTTACTCACGTTACTTTAGCCGGGATATGCCGACTAGTTTCGAATCTAGTACGTAGATTCATCAACTGGGCTATTATTCGCGTGTCGTCGCCTCCGCGCGACGTCTAGCACAAAAAAAAGAAACTAGTCGGCTTATCCCGGCTAAAGTAACGTGAGTAACCCGTATTCTCAATGGTATGATTGATCATTTCTACTTAAGAATATTTGTTAAAATCAGTAAGAATTAGATAGAAATAGAAGTGTGTAGACACAAACTTGACATTGAAATAGTTTAAAAAGCCAGCAAGCACAGCGGCGAATTTTACGAGGTTTTTGACCCAGGTAACTTCTTTGTTGGAACAGAAACAACGATGATAAAAATGACCATAAATAAGACTCAGTATCATCTACGAGCTCTTTTCTGATAACCTCATATTTGGAAGTTATTTAGAAAAAAAATAATCTTAATACTGATAGAGCTTTGTTCTTTAGTTTTTTTTAAGAACAATATTACAAGTTCTTACAAAGCAAAATGTGGTTACGGGTGGGTGTACACGTTATCTTTTATGTTAATCTAATTTCCGGTACACCTATATGAATGAGCTAATTTTGCGAATAAAACTTTTTGTAATAAAGTGCTATTGCAAAATTTAGGGAAACTTTTATATTTTGTTAAATTACAGCGATGGTAATCTGATTACAAGAAAGGAATATGTATAAAGTCGTATATGTATACTATGTTTAAGTAAAACAAACCAAAAAAACAATACCAAAGAAATATTTGTGAAAAACGACTCAAACAATGCAAATCTAACCTAAGCTACTAACTTGAGTAGAGTAAAGCAGTAATTTTGGCAAAAGTTGCCAAAAGGGTAAGCTAGTAGCGCCACAACGTACAGAGGCCGCCTTCAACATTAATTCGGCTCAGACGAGGTCGGAGGAAGAAGCAATTATAAATTAGGAGACACAACCCTAGACAGTGACTGTTTTAATCACATTACCTAAAGAATTTTAATGGGTTTACTGGAGCATGAACTGAAGAACATTTGCATTGCAAATAAGTTATTTACGTGAAGTCTTATCAGTCTATTCAGGTGCAAAATTATGTGAACTCAACTAAATATAAGTTGAAGGACGACGATTCAGATTCAACAAAGAGGTACAATGTTTACGCATAGTAGGGAGACTGAGATAAGATAAACATAATCAAACAAACGTTGTGCCCTTCGTACATGTTTTCTAACATCTCAATTGCTCCACATTCGGAGTATAATATCTCAAGGACGGTATCATTTTCCTTATTCTAAATAAGATTGCAAACACTGTCCGGATATTTGACTGATACTAAAGTCTTTGCTGTAAGATAATCACGAAATATATCTAAAGTCTGCCAATGATTAATGAATCCTGCGAGCAACGAAGCGAGAAACAGGTGAATCGATAAAAATTTCAAAGTGTGCTTGTATGTGGGCCACGTTTGCAGGCCTAGTGTTTATATCGCACAAGGCAGAGGGTCCGCCATGAAAAACTGCCCCACAACGTCCAATTACAGAGACGATTACCAATTACCGAGACTCGTATCAATATAAGAAGACGTGTTGGACTTTCTAGTATGTTCATGTTGGGTAAAGACTTGCATTTTGTAAGGTAATTAAAGGTAACGTTCTTTACTTTTTCCACGCTAGGTGCGTATTAGGTACTCGTTTAAAAATCCACAGTAACTACACTTACATTATACACATTAGCTAGGAATTTATCACGTAGCTGAGCTCATAACCTATTCTAATATAATAAAGCTGGAAAATGTATTTCTTAGAACGAAGAAAAGCGATTTGGTTCATATTTGAGAGTTATCACGGTCATCACGCTACAGCTCACGAGCGAGTAGCAATAATGCTTAACGAGGGTAAAACTGGTAGAAAGTAGTATGCAAGATGAACTGGGCAACCCTGAAAAAAATAAACAAACGTACTTAAGTTGTATTGTTTCTATCTAGTCATGTAAATACTGCGTGCATTTTCAAGACCGACTGTCGTTAAAGGCATTGATTGAAGTTATTAATAAGTTGCGTTTTATTTACGATGTTCAATACATCACGTTGTGTTCGGCTGAATAAGTTCTTGGAGGAATTTAAAACGTCACACCGTGTCAGCTTGTTATTTAAAATTAAGGATACATAATAGTATGTCAATAATTTATGATCTAATAACTTGAAAATATGCACGCGAGGGGAGAAGGTCCGAAAATTAAACCACCGTCAAACGTTTGGACCAGTTATGCTTGTGAATGTTAGTTCCGTTAAAATCGCGATAAAAACTTGTACCAACAACTCAGTCGGCCAATACTTGGAGAGGCACATAATTTCTCACATATTAAGCTGTCACTAAGTGCAGTAGGTGGTCGGCCGTTGACGCCTGTTGCGTGTCCGGTGACTGCGGCTTTAGATTATCGTTACGTAACGAGAGACAGTTATGCAAAGGCAATGTCAAGCTCAAGAGCGGTGCGTCAGCGTTGTGCCATCGACAAGCCCACACGGGGTTGACGACCTCGATACAAACAAAATTCATAAAGCCAAAACTTGAATTTCAACAAACAATCTAGGCGGTTATTTTGGCGAGAACATTTCAAATTTAATCAGCTATTCGCGGTAACATGTCAAAATTTAATCAGCTGCCAAAATCATAACATCCTGGGGTCAAAAAACTTAGTTGTCATAATTGACGTTTAATTATTTTTTAACAACAACAGGTCACGAAGTTTGGGGGCCTAAGTTATTTATGGTTTAGTACTTCTCATCTTCTATTAAATGAGAATTTCTAAAACTAACTACTAAGATGTTCTATTTATCCTCGTTACAAATTATGATATCTATTCGTAGATTGTGATATCGTAACTTGTAACAATATTTATTTATTTATTAGGCGCACAAAATACATTACAATCTGGGTTACATTTAAAGTAATACGAAAGGTAATGTCAATAAATTGACCTATGATTATTGTTTGTTACAGGGCACGTCGCCTCCTCTGGTGGATTGGTCATGTGTCCCCACCCTGGTCCTCGCAGTAATCCTGGTGGTCGTGTTGGCCACAGCTTTAATGTCACGAACAGCTGACAGCAAGCATTCCACACGACTGCCGGGACCTCAACCATTACCGTTTCTTGGGACTAGATGGCTGTTTTGGAGTAGATATAAGATGAATAAGCTTCACGAAGCTTATGAAGGTAAGGTATTCTGAATTATTTATTTATTTATTTATTAGGCGCAATTTATTAAACATATTACAATCAAGCAGCGATAGCCGAGTGGGAGACCGTAGGACTGCGAAGTTAAAGGTCTCGGGTTCGAACCCACGGCACACACCTCTCGTCTTTTCGAAGAAATGTGTGTATTTATCATATCAATTATCGCTTGCTAACGGTAAAGGAAAACATCGTGAGGAAACCTACATGCCTGAGAGTGCCTAATAAGTGCTCGAGGGTGTGTGAAGTCTACCAATCCGCACTTGGCCAGCGTGGTGGACTATGGCCTATAACCCTTCTCATCATGAGAAGAGGCCCGAGCCCAGCAGTGAGACATGTATTAAAATACAGGGCTGCTATTATATTACAATCATGGTAACTTTAAAAATAGATAATGTACAGTTCAGATCTGAATCGTAACATAACACATATTATGTGCACACAACAAAATCAGTATTGAAAGATCAAAAAGCTCTCACAACTAAAAATAATAAGGAACGCGGTTACAATACTATCTATCACTATCTTTCATAAATTGTTTCTTTATAGTTACACTATTTTTAAACATGGCTATTACTGTATTAGACCACATACGCATGTTTATTTTATTTTATTTTTTATATTTTAATGTTAAAACTGTTACTATATTTGCATGTAATCAAAATGTACAAAAAACACAATCACTTATTTTTTCACAAAACAACGAATACAACACATGTTACACAAATTCAACCGCATACATTACATATACACATGTCTATACACATCTCTCAGTCCAACGTATAACCTTAAATGAACAAAAAGTACTACATAAAAACAAAATTATATTCCTATTAAATATAATCAACATAAGGCACAACATTTGTATGGTAACTTGGATAAGCCTCTTTTATATCATTACTTATGCCATGACAACACACACCTGGCATTTTCTTAAAGTGGAGCTTTTATATGTACTTACACAAATGACTTCAAAATGCATATTATAAACGCCGGTATTAAGGTATTAAGTCAATATTCGCAAATAAATGTTATACATACTTGTGCTAAAATATATAATATTGATGGGCCACAACAACATCGACAATATATCTCATTCATACTGCATTTATCTAATTTCTTCTGAAGTATATGTACTGGCTATGACTTGTCCCAAAATTCGATGCTACAAATAACTTAATGAATGACATTTATCAATTCACTGTTGCAATACCAATTAGATGTGAGCCAGAGGAATGCTCTTCATATATAAAACACCCAAACGACTACTTCAAAATCTTGCAACAGAATATACGCAGTCTGAACCGCAACTTCGACGAAATCCGCGTTCTTCTAAAAAGAGTAAAATTTTCATGTGATATTTTAGTACTGTCGGAATGTTGGCTATCGTTTGTTGTCGATTTACCGATACTGAATGGCTATAATACATACAAAACGAGTGATAATTATAATCAAAACGACGGAGTCGTCATCTATACTAAAGATGGCTTAAATTGCATAGTGGAAGAACCGTTTTTTACGGATGCAAACTGCCTGGTAATTAAAATAAACACTGATACGGTATTAGTTGCAATTTACAGGCCACCCAGTTTTAAATCTTGTGACAACTTCTTTAGCTCCCTTCATAATCTACTCGAAGAGCTATCATCTTTCAAAGATGTAATAATAGTGGGTGATATAAACATAAACTTATTAGTAACTAGTCAAGAAACAAATGAGTATTTAGATATTCTGGCTTTTCATGGCCTCCTACCTGCAACTACCACTGCTACGAGAGGTGAATCTTGCTTGGATCACGTCATCCTTAAAACGAAATTGACTGCTTTCGTATTTACCTTACAAACCACTATAACCGATCATGAAGCTGTGTTGTTTTGCTTAAAGATGGGCAAGTCCAGAGAAAAATATATGAGTCATAGAGTAGCTTACAAATTGAATATCGAAAAGTTAAAATCAAAATGTCTTACTTACAATTTTGATACCGTATATCAGGAAACAAATTTAAATGAGGCAATGAATAATTTCATCACATCGATTCAACACCTAATTCAAGACAGCTCAATAAAAAGATTGATTCCTAGGAATAAAATAACAATCAAACCCTGGATAACTATCGGTCTACTACGATGCATACGTAACAGAGATAGAATGCACAAAAAAGTTAAACTAAACCCTATTGATAACATATTAAAGGTTACATATATTAGATACAGAAACTTCTGCAACAATCTGCTTAAAAAACTCAAAAAACAATATGAAACTGATCAACTGGCTATGTGTAAAAACAACTCTAAAAAGCTGTGGACTACTATTAAAACAATAACAAATACAAATACTAAAAATCAACAACCTATAGAATTACTTACTAACAACAATCTTGAACCTAAAGAAGCATTAAATAACATAAATGAATACTTTTCGCGAATTGGTAAAGAGCTAGCCGAAGGAATTCCATCTAATCTCCCGAAGTTCAAAGTTTTAAAACATCCACCATTACAGTCGTTTGCGCTTCTTTTGACAGATAACGAAGAAGTTGAAAAAACAATATTATTGTTAAAGAGCGACTGCTCACCAGGCTGGGATGGAATTAGTGCTAAGGTGCTCAAGAACTTATCTTCTATTGTAACACCCATTCTCTCTAATCTAATAAACCGAAGCTTCGAGGAAGGTGTCTTTCCAGATATACTAAAAAAGGCAATCTTGCGTCCTGTACATAAAACGGGAGACAGAGACTGTGTCAACAATTATAGGCCAATTGCTATTTTAACATCTATATCAAAGGTATTCGAACGTATTATCAATAAAAGAATAGTTAATTATCTCGAATCAAATAACCTTATATCTAACGCTCAGTATGGTTTTAGATCTGGACGTTCGACAAATAGTGCAATACTAGATTACACTACATTTGTGGTAAATCAATTAGATAGTAAGAATAAATGTCTTACGATATTCTTAGATCTTGCAAAGGCTTTTGACACAGTCTCTGCACCCCGTCTGATACAAAAACTTGAGGACCTTGGCATTAGAGGTACACCACTTTCGCTGATTACTGACTATCTAAAAAATAGAACTCAATGCGTAAAAATTTGTGAATTTTCTAGTGACGATTATCCCATAGAGTACGGCGTGCCGCAAGGCAGTATAATTGGCCCGACATTATTCTTATGTTATATAAATGAATTGTGTGCGCTAAAAATCCCGAATTGCCGTATATCTGCGTATGCGGATGATACTACTTTGACTTTCTCAGCAAGTACGTGGAAGGATCTATTTAATTTGGCTCAAAAAGGTTTTAACACCGTATGTCACTGGCTTGCGTCGAACTTTCTTACTCTAAATGAAGACAAAACCAGCTATATAGCGTTTTCAATTAAAAGTCCTACTGAAATGGGTAATGCCAATGCGGACATCATCGCTCATAAGTGTAATTTTCCACCAAACCCAACATGTGGATGTCATAAAATAAGTGCAACAAAAACTATTAAATATCTTGGTATTATTATAGACTCAAAACTAACTTTTGAACACCACATTACTTCCGTATCCCAAAAAATACGAAAATTAACTTACATCTTCAAGCAACTGCGCGAGGTAGTTGATATCAAAACAATAAAAATGATATATTATGCATTGGCACAATCTGTAATGACCTATTGCATCAACTCATGGGGTGGTGCATGTAAGACTAGGCTAATAATGCTCGAAAGAGCACAAAGAATGATACTGAAAATTTGTTTAAGTAAACCTAGACTATATCCCACTAAGCAACTTTACGAACTGGCTGAGACCTTAACTGTACGTCAGCTTTACATACTATTCACAGTGCTTCACAAACACTCCCAGACATCTAGTACAAATATAAGATCTATAGCTCACTCTAGAAGAGACTACGCAGTATGGGCAAAACCTACAGTTAATACGACTTTTGCACAAAGATTCTTTGACTTTCGCAGCTGCTTACTGTATAATAGACTAAATAGAATACTTAACATATCAAACTGTTTAAAAAACGAATGTAAATCTAAATTGACCAAATATCTACAAAAAATGGACTACAGCGACACTGAGAGTATGTTTGGTATAATAGTATAGACATTGGCTACAAATCCTTCTTATTACAATTACACATACACACACTCACACACACACACACACACACACACACACACACACACACACACACACACACACACACACACACACACACACACACACACACACACACACACACACACACACAAACACGCTCACACACTCACACACATACACACACACGCACACGCATGCGTGCGCTATTATTATTCCACGAAATACCTACCTTATATAACGTATATTGTTACTAGTTTGGATAAAATTTATTACAATCTGATGTATGGGGGGCCTGGTGCTCTAAGATACAGGCTTCGGCTTAGTTTGGACACCAGATCGCCCACAAATTACATATAATAATGTCACACCAAACTTTATTGAAATAAGAAACTGTAAATCTTGTAATTTGTGGAGATGAATAAATAAATTATTATTATTATTATTATTATAATAGATGAATTAACAATTAAACATTATTATTATTTTGTTTGGATGCCTCAGATGCTTCTATTTATTTTATTTGTGGCTGATTTGGACTGATGATCAGCCAAAACTGATTTTAGCCAATTAGAATAATTTATTTAAAAACATACCGATAAGAAGTATCTAATCCACTGAGGCCGCATTTTTAGAGATGTGTATTTTTGGGTACAAGGACCTTGAAATTGTCATTAGGTGTACTTTAAACTTTGATTTGATTAATTATTATTTTGCTGCAATAACACTTATTAGAATAATTCCTTTTTACAGTAACATGAACAAAAAAAAAAAAAAAAAAAAGTAACATATATACGAATCGAATTGAGAACCTCCTCCTTTTTTAGAAGTCGGTTAAAAATGCAATTGAAGAAGTTTTATTTTAATGCATAGCTCACAGATCTATTAATCAGTATTGATCTTTACAAATAGCACGGCACCTGCCGAAGTCCATATTTTTTTTCTATGTTAAACAATGTACTTATAAATTAAGTGTGTACTACCAAGCGTTGCTGTTTTTGTGTCGATCCCTAGCCTCGAACTTTGCAAAAAACTATTTCGTGATTTCATACTTCTCTCCTATATATCATAACAGTCATGACTAATCCGTAATTCGATAATACGTTAGATGTATTTACACGTGTTAAAAGCTAGTTTATGGTCACAATGAGAGATTTGCACACAGATATGTTCAGGCGTTACGGGCCGGTATTCGTGGAGACGACACCGAGCGGCGCTGCAGTGGTCTCAATCGCAGAGAGGTCGGCGCTTGAGGCAGTTCTTCGAGCACCTGCTAAAAGACCTTACCGACCACCCACTGAGATTGTACAAGTCTACCGAAGAAGTAAACCCGACAGATACGCGTCTACTGGACTCGTAAATGAGTTAGTATCTTTACTATTATTTACTGATATTACAAATTCGAAGAATATAATTGAAACTACTTTATTTGTACATGATTTCTATAACATGAAAAACTTAAGAGTAATCAATAAAAAGAAAATAAAAGAAGATATGCACAAAGCGCGGCCTTATCGCTTATAGCGATTTCTTCCAGACAACCTTAGGATGGACATTTTGGAAGAAGTAACTACTGACGGCTACGGAGACCCCATGACAGAACAAGGATGTTTTTCGTACCTTTACAATGTCTGGTATAAATACATAGAAGTATATTCTAGCTAGAGGAAAGCTCTTGCTTATACATCGATCATTATAAATATATTAACGAGCAGGGTAATGTGACGACACTGGCCTTAATTGGATTTCTTATTCCATGTAATTTTCACAAGTACCATATTATGACCAAATGGCCTGTCTTAAGTCCTGCCTGTCGTAAGTACTTTGTACAACGAAACCTTTTATTATGAAAGATCTATAAATTAATACACTGAGGCGATTATAGATAATGCCAATCAATTTGTATTGAAGTCGAGAGGAATTGACATAGATACCCGGTTAGACTGGGTTATCTTTAAAGTAAGTATTCATGCTATTCATTTATCTCAACGGGTGGGTTAACCTCGAGGTCTATGGAATTGATGGAAGCCTATTGTGTCTATACTTCATGATATTTTGGCAAGCCTTTGTACTTGCAAGTCACGTATCTTCAAATATAAATACGCGCTTACAATGGCAACACTATTTTTTCTATAGAATTGCAATATTATTTCCTGTTTGGATTTTAAACGTATGTTAACGGTCACTTTTTTATTACGAAGATGATAGCTATAGGCGTCATCGTTGAAAAATATGCCGAAAATAAAATGTATCAATACATATATATTTTAATTCTAGTTACGTCTATGACATTGGTCGCACTTAGTAAGAATTAAAACATCAAGTTACTAGGTTAATGTATTCATCTTAATAGATAACAAGGTAAACCTTTGAGCGAGGACAGTGGGTTAATATAAAAGGAAATAGCTAGAATATTATTACCTTAACAGTAGGTATAAAATTTATAAAACGATCACGTTTATTTGGCAGGTTGAGCTTTCAAGGTCTATGTGAACAATAAAATTGCGATACATCATAGAATTTATTACGGGCAGTCTAGGCTTTTATAGATATAACTTTTAGCCATCTACGACGTTAAAAAAAGTTGTTCTGAATTTTTAGAAACACACATCACATTTATGTTACCAAAAAGGGTGTAGCAAAAGGTGTATTTTTATCCATACTTTACCAGTAATGTTTTGGCCATCTGAGCGTTACAAAAAGTTGTTCTGAACTTTTAGAAACACACGTCAAATTTATATTATCCAAAAGGGTGCATCTACACTTCACCAGTTATGTTTAAGTCTTAGTTGTTCTGAACTTTTAGAAACACACATCACATTGATATTACCAAAAAGGGTGTAGCAAAAGGTGTATTTTCATCCATACTTCACCAGTAATGTTTTGGCCATCTGAGCGTTACAAAAAGTTGTTCTGAACTTTTAGAAACACACGTCGCATTTATATTATCTAAAAGGGTGCATCTACACTTCACCAGTTATGTTCAGGTCATAGGGGGTGAGCCTATCGCAATCTATCACTATTTCAGACTTCGTGCTGCTATTGAGAAATTCATGACGAAAAAATCCTAACTATCCTATACTTTTATTTTGCCCAACCCGCGAATTAAGCGCAAGTACTTATTCGCATACGCAATAGACACTTAATTGAATTATCTTATCATTTTCAGACAAGGTGAAAAGTGGTACCACCTCCGCAAGAACTTAACTGGAGAACTAACGAGTCCTAGCACCATGCAAGGTTTTCTACCAGAACTTAACAGCATCTGTGATGACTTTGTAGAACTTTTGGACTCTTGCCGCAGAAACGATGGCATTGTTGTCGGCTTCGACCAACTCACTAATAGGATGGGACTTGAGTGTAAGTACAAACAACTTACTTGTTAACAGCAAACACTTTGAAGATAAACTAGTTAAGATTGAAGAATTGGTCCTGAGCTATGTTAAAGTTGATATTAAAGTTTAAAAATTAAAATTTGCTGACGATAATCCAATATTTGACTAGTATCCACTAACCAAATATTGGATTATCGTCAGCGATTAGGTTTCAAAAAAACGAAAACAAAATTCAAATCATTTATTTCCATTGCCCCAAGGGGCACTTCAACACGTCCAAACAAACATCAAAATACAAAAAAATATAAAATTAAAATAAAACTTAAATAATTTAATTATAATATTTATTGCAATAATATGATTTAACACCGCAGCTTAGATTGACTTTAATTTAACTTAGAAATAAGAATTTAAATCAATCCAAGTACCAGCTCCGATGGGTATTGCATCATGAGAAGAGCTGGTCAGAAACTCATGTGCACATGGAACCTAAAGAAAACAGGTGAAATGTGAGTGTAATACACCTTTGCCTTTATCCGATATCTTTTTTTAATTACCACTTAAGCCATGCTTAGCAATCTAATACTAAGAAACAGTCGGCATTTTTATTGGACCTGAAGCGGGGCTTGAACCCTGGATCTTAGGATTCCGTTCTATTAGTCTCCCATCTGACACATTCTGTCTCGCATTGCAACAAACTAGTTTCACCGTAAAATTAATCTAAGCTTAATCTATTTGATTTTGGTAACCAAATGTTTGTCTTCGTATATTTTAACTTGAAATTCTTTTAACACTTTAAATGTTCATTAAGTCCTACTGGTTGTATTCTTATTCTGTGCTACTGGTAAATGTTTGTTATAAAATAGATAAATGAAGTTTATGTAACAAAGCTCAAGGTGCCATTAAATTGATAACATACAGATTTATTTAATTGTTCTGTTGACGTTTGTCTTTATCATAATTCTAGGTCTAGAATTTATGCAACATTGAGTTCAAATGCTAATGTCAGTGGGTGTTAAATATATTCACAGTTGGCAGCTATAGTGACGAGAAAATGACGTTCATAGAGATAAGAATGTGGGTCATAATCTCATCGTGTAGTAGAAAATAGCGTTAGCTGGCAACGTACTCGAGTGCATGCATGAATTGCTAAGAATGCAATAATAAACGTGAATGCATTATGAAATTGTACTCGCTTGTTTTATGTTATCGGTTAATAGCCGGCAATTAAGACGGGATCATGTCACACTTATGTTTTATTTTAAGTAATTTTGGTTGGGCGTAGCCGGTAGTACGCAGCTTAGCAGATAAAAATTATGTTACATAATTAATCCAACGCAATACATAACAATGTTGAAAGTAAACAATAACCGAATGATTTAAAAAGTACCCACATAAGTTTTATCGCATCTATGATCTACGACTAAACCCTTCTTCCACAAACCACATTCAGATCATTACTATCTACAACGGTTTTTTACAGAAATTCAATACTTCGTTTACTATTACAGCGGTATGCGGTTTGATGCTAGGGACGAGGCTCGGATTTCTGGAGCGTTGGATGTCAGGACGAGCTGCTACTCTGGCTGCCGCAGTTAAGGCACATTTCAGGGCTCAGCGCGACTCCTATTACGGTGCACCGTTATGGAAGTTTGCACCTACTACTCTTTATAGAACGTTTGTGAAGAGCGAAGAAACTATACACACGTGAGTGTTTTTTATACGAATAAATATCTTTCATAAAAAAAAAAAATATATCTCACAACTTACACACAACGCCATCTAGTCCCAAACTAAGCAGTGCTTGTACTATGGGAACTAGAATATCTGATACTAATACATATATACTTTTCTTTTGTAAATACATACTTATTATACATAGAAACACCCAGACTAAGACAAACCCCCATGTTCATGCACACAAAGATTTGTCTTCAGTGGGAATCGAACCCGCGCACTTCGCAGGCGGGCACTCCGCCATCCGGTCGTCAACGGAATGTAGATAATGGGTGCGTAGTCCAAGATTGAATGGAGGGAGGTAGTTCAAAAATCAAGTCAAGAAAATAAAGATGTTGAGGATAAAGCGAAGTGTCGTTAGACTTGTCTGCACGTGTGGTCTAGTGGTTTAAGCGGTCGCCTCGCCGCTCTCCACTGCACTGGTGTTGTGGGTTCGATCCCCACATGGGACAAATCTTTGTGTGGTTCGCAAAGATTTGTTCTGAGACTGGTTGTGCTTTGTGTGTGTGGAATGTATGTTTGTGAACACCCCCGCGACACAGGAGTTATTCCTAGTGCGGGAGTCGTTTTTTAAAAACGAGTCGTGTTTTAAAAACGAACGAAAACACTAAAGACTGACCACATCACATCACGGGTAACATAGTCAGAAAGAAATAGAGATGTAGCGTTTGGGTGTGTAGTCCATATATTATCTGATAGTAAACTCTCTCGTTCTGGCTACTACAGTTTACAGATGCTTTGCTACACCTGAGTACTGCAGTATTGTGTCTTATGTGCAGTAATTTCAGAGCCTATTACAATAGAATTCAGAGACTATAACACTGTAGTGCAGTGCAAGCACGTCTATTTGGCATTTTGGCAGCGGATAAAAGGTGTGATGATGAACGTCCTCGCTTGAGCTTGCTAGCAAAGGTCTGCCACTATTGTTTATTATAGGTACTTAATATAATCTTTGAGTATAAAAAAGCAATGTCATATCAAGTAGTGAACGCGTTATTGACTCTTGATTAATGAGTTATTTGTCCATAAAGAGTGTAGTCGGCGTGGGCACGGTAATAAAAAATCACGTGATAATATAAACTTGTGATAGCCACATATAAATATTATGTCATGATGTGATTATGTAAGTAGAAAAATGTTGGAATAATTTATATATGATTCAAAAAATAAATCATTTTTTTAAAGTATAAAGCAAAAATAACATTTTCAGATATGGTCTAACGACTAAACTGCTGAACTGATCGTGATAAAAAAAAAGAAAATATGTAAAGAGCTTCTTTTTATCGACCGCCGGCCGTAGAGTGTATTTTGGTAGTTTCCTCTGAACACCGATTTATAAAACTAAATTATTGGCAGGATAGTATCGGAGCTGATGGACGAGGCGATGTCAAATATACAGGGGACGGCTGACGATGACACCATGCGGGAAATATTCCTGAGGATCTTAGAGAATCCTGCTGTCGACATGAGGGACAAAAAGGCTGCAGTCATCGACTTCATCACGGCGGGAATTGAGACGGTATGGCCATCGGTATTTAATCTTATAATGCTTTCGCGCACCAAGCCACAGCTAAGTTAAAAGTGGCCGCCACAAGTTGTAGATGACATATTTGTCTTAATAAATGAAATATGGCCATATTTAGTTAAAAATAAATTGCATTCATTTTATGTTGTAGAAATTTTTAAATACTGCATTGCATTTTAAAAATAAAACGAACTAAGTCATTGGGGTCTTTTTTAAAGTACTGTATTTTTTTGTTTATAATATATATATATAATTATTTATACACGTCATTTTAATACTTAACTCAACTATCTTTTTAACTTAAAATAATTTGAAGATTGCATCAAATATTAAACAAATAAAAGAATTTCGCGACCGAGTCGGCTTGACAAAACTTTGAACGCGATTGCCCAAAAAAACATGATTTTGGCATTATTGCAGCGATATTTTTATTATTTAATTCTTTGTAAATTAGGACAATGAATGTGAGAGTGGGTGATTCGAATTCAGTAGCACTCACTGCTTGTGGATGCTTTTAGTGGTAGCCAATTGTGGTTTGGTGTGCGTTGGCGCTTAACTAAGTATAGTTGAATTGTTTTACTCATGAGTAAAATGAATTTTAGGTACTTAATAGTGCTGCGGCATATGCGTCGGATTTTTTATCGATAATACGTGACAGGTATGTCGCATTGTTAGTCATACTGGGCCTATTGATTAGAAAATAATGGTGGTGATGGAATATCGAATAAGTCATTGTTTTTAATCGAGGCACTATCGATTAATTTATATTAGTTACAGACTAACATTTGAGCCGTGATCATTTCACGATGGCCTCGACAACACGATCAATCTGGGTCTTTAAGTACACTTTGATAATCGTCCTATGCAGACTGATCGTGTAACCGAGGTCAGGGTAATGCTGTATTACAAGCATTTGTTTAAAGTTGCCTTATGCCTAGAATTATATTCTATTGTTGACAGCTAGCAAACAGCTTGGTGTTCCTGTTGTACTTACTGAGCGGACGGCCCGACTGGCAGCGGACGATTCGCGACGAACTACCCTTATGCAGTACTTTGAGTGCCGAGGATCTTGCAGCAGCACCATCTGTACATGCAGCTATTTATGAAGCGTTCAGGCTTTTGCCTACAGCTCCGTTCTTGGCAAGGGTACTGGATACCCCTATGACTATAGCTGGACATAAGCTACCCGCTGGCGTAAGTTCATAGCAATGTTACGTCAATTCTACTAAAGGTATTAATGAGCAATTGAAAGTATGATTATCCAAGTGATTTATTACTTATAGTACAAAAATATGGAAAGCACTATTAATAAATCAATAACTGTCGTAAAAAAAATTACACAAAATGCACTAAAAAATAAAAAATACTTAAGTTATATTCAACGTCTCGCCTCATCTGTGTATAACTTGAAAGACTATAGTAAACGGCCGTAAGGTGCCTACATTTTAAGAATTATACCTATACGGTACGAGTAGGGTAAGGGCCGTTCCCTACCCGTTGAGGAGTTGAACCTTCCAGCATCAGCTCAGCAACATGAAATGCTAACTGCTATATGCAAATATCCGAGTAGCTTTAGGTAATATTCGAAAACAGTTACAGAAGCCTTAATAGGATCTCCTCGATTTCTCTAGGATCCATAAATCAGATCGTGACCTGATGAAAATGGGACCCCATGACAAGTTTACTCTTTCAGACAAATCGAAAAGAAAAAAGAAATACAATCGAATTAAGAACCTTCTCCTTTTTTTTAAGTCACTTAAAAAGCAAATCATCAGCAAATTTTGCAGAAATTTTAAGACTTGCATGCGTTAAAAAGACAATAAATAGCAGCCCTGTATTTAATACATGTCCCACTGCTGGGCTCGGGCCTCTTCTCATGATGAGAAGGGTTAGGCCATAGTCCACCACGCTGGCCAAGTGCGGATTGGTAGACTTCACACACCCTCAAGAACTTATTAGGCACTCTCAGGCATGTAGGTTTCCTCACGATGTTTTTCCTTCACCGTTAGCGAGCGATAATTTATATGATAAATACACACATATTTTCGAAAAGACAAGAGGTGGGTAAAAGACAATATGCATATCTTAAATTGACTTCTCCATTTCAGACATTCGTGTTAGCTCACACGGGGGCAGCATGTCGTCGCGAAGAGAACTTCTGGCGAGCGCAAGAGTACCTTCCAGAGAGATGGGTGCAGCCCACAGTGCCCCACGCGGCGTCGCTCGTGGCGCCGTTCGGACGGGGTAGGCGGATGTGTCCGGGGAAACGGTTCGTCGATATGGAACTACATCTGCTACTTGCTAAGGTAAATACTGCTATTAATGCTATTTATTGTTAACTAGCTGACCCGGCGAACTTCGTACCGCCTTAGCGTAAATTTGATGCACTACTTTATTTTGTATAGCTGACCTATCTTATGTATGCGTACCTATTCAATTTGAACTGGAATCTATAATATCCACAATATAAAAATGAATACCTATTTCCCTGGTCTCGTCATACCTGAGAAGGACTTTACTAATTTTATTAAATAAAAAACAAAATATATATTTTCGCAGCCCGCGGTTATGTCTGTGGTGTCATAGATCACCGCAGAGTTTTTTGTTTTAAATTGAATGACGTTGACATTCGTAACGCTCTTTTTTTAAAATATGCAAAATTAAATGTATATTTTTCAATCTTTCTGAGAGATTTTCTTAATATTTTTTTCCGTAAGAACCTTGTACAGAGTATTAGAAATACAAAAAAAAAAATCAGCCAAATCGGTCAAGCCATTTTCATGCTATGTCGTGACAACGAAAAACGGGTTTCATTTTATATATTTTTTTCCGCAAGAACCTTGTACAGAGTATTAGAAAACTACAAAAAAAAAATCAGCCAAATCGGTCAAGCCATTTTCATGCTATGTAGTGACAACGGAAAACGGGTTTCATTTTTATATATTTTTTTCCGTAAGAACCTTGTACAGAGTATTAGAAAACTACAAAAAAAAATCAGCCAAATCGGTCAAGCCGTTTTCATGCTATGTCGTGACAACGGAAAACGGGTTTCATTTTTATATATTTTTTTCCGTAAGAACCTTGTACAGAGTATTAGAAAACTACAAAAAAAAATCAGCCAAATCGGTCAAGCCGTTTTCATGCTATGTCGTGACAACGGAAAACGGGTTTCATTTTTATATATTTTTTTCCGTAAGAACCTGTACTACAGAGTATTAGAAAACTACAAAAAAAAAATCAGCCAAATCGGTCAAGCCGTTTTCATGCTATGTCGTGACAACGGAAAACGGGTTTCATTTTTATATAATATAGATAACTACTTGATAAATGCGATCATGCATTATTTACCTTTTAGGCTTGACGTTTCGGCAGACAAATTACACTGGCCGTGGTCGCAAGCAGATTGACGTTAGATTTTACTAAATCATGCAACGCGTAAGTTTAAAAGTTAATACTTGATAAATAGCTACAGTTGAAAACGGTCATAAATAGGTCCAAAGAATTTTACCATAAAAAAATGCTGGTTAGTAAAGTTAGATAGATATACCTTATCTATCTAATAAAAAAATAGAAAAGAAATAAAGAGAAGAAAAATAATTCTTATAATTTGGCAAAATAGTCTAGAAATGAAAAACAAATTAATCTCTGCTGGCAACCCAGTTGTCATAGTAATGATGTTTCATGAAAGAATTTATATTTTTTTATGTTTGGTTCACCATTTCGTGCCTTCATTTAAATTAAAAAACTGTGCTTATTGGTTGATTTGTATTTGGATGGGCATACATAGTTCACAGGCGGTACCATTCATTTTTACACCTGTCTGCGAAGCTATAACTACCACATTAAGATGAGTTAACACGATCAAACTGGGCCCACAATTCAGAACTTGTAAATGCAGTTGATACCATCAGAATCAAATTCAACCATTTGAACTTACTTTTCAGATAATGCAGAAATGGCGAGTAGAATTCGACGGCGAATTGGACATTCAGTTTGATTTCCTATTGGCACCGAAATCACCAGTATCTCTAAGACTAGTAGAGTGGTAGCCGTTTGTGCTAGCTTTACATTAAAAAAAATGTCAGACAAATAATCTATCTGCCTTTAATTGTTACGCAAGGACCTGAATGAATGCGTCTTGCGAATGAGTCTTATGAGCTTATACAATGTTGAATAAATACCGATCGAAAAAAGGTATTTGTACCTACAAAAACATCAACATTCCCCGCTTTCCAGTTGCTGTAATTTTTGATACAAACAAATGTCAAGATTTGAACGGACTTTTAATTCAAATTAACGAAATTTCAAGCAAGTGGAACGCGAGGATTATCTGCAGACCTCGATTTCTATTGGTAACTTAAATAATGCGACGTTTAAAAGCTAAGGTTAAATAATTGGCAATGGTTTGTTGCATCCAATAAATCATACTATTGACATATTGTATTTGAAGCTTTGAATTGACTGTATTCGAATGGCCGTTTCCTCACTATTCGGCTCGGGAGCGGTGCAATAAAATATTCTCATAGAAAATTTAGTTTCGGTTTATTGCATAATATGAAAATATTTTACCACACCGATCTCGCGCCGTGTAATCGGATAACGACTTATTAGTGTCTATGGGCCTGTTATTAAGCGTATAAAAACCTTTTTCGTTCCAAACTATAATTTTACTTAAAACCTACTTCCACAACAAGTTTTGTTAGAGACTTCGCCTGATAAATGGTTTCTGTACTATAATGCTAACATAAATATATTTGAATTAGTGCTTGTAAGTAGGTACCTACAATAATGGATCGAAAACGGTTTTTATAATCATAATTATTCCGAATTAGTAAAGATTTTTTATAAGTCCACCGACTTGTACACAGAACTTAGTTCCAGGTGTATCCCACTTCTGTATTTAGCCGACTACGGCGAAGCCAAAAGGAAGAGTAATGATTTTGGCAGTCTATGTATGTATGTTTGTTGTCTTAAAGCTTTATTATGACTAAAGATTGACAATTAAACTATGATAATTTTGACGGGAATTAACGCGAAACATGCATATTATTTACCTTTTGGCTATACGTTTCGGCAACGACGCAAGAAAACGGCCGGTGTAACCCGTTGCCGAAACGTATAGCCAAAAGGTAAATAATATGCATGTTTCGCGTTAATTCCCGTCAAAATTATAATAATAATCATGCAACGCGATAGTTTAAAAGTTAATGAAACTATGATTATGTTATTGTTTTAGTTTAGTGTTGACTGTAAAATGTCAGTTTTTATTTCGCGAATTATATTACGAACGATTTTAATGTCTTCCACTCGGCAGCTAGTAATAAGATTCATGACATTCGTTGTATTATATCTACGAAACTAATTATGCATTTATATGACTAGCTGGGCTAGCATACGAGCACGACATAGATTTTGTCGCGTTTTTATCGTCTATTTTAGTGCAATGGAGTATGGAAAATGACGGCCCGCCTTTATGCGTAGCGATCCTGTGTAATAATTCTCAGGTAGAAGACTCTGTAGTCGTAGTATCACTTCTTTAAAACAATAACACAGATGCCATGACAGCTCAATAGTAGTGTGTTATTGTACGCCAGTCATTAAAGCCAAAACCCGTAAGTAATTAGTTACTCGCTCAAATTTTGAGGTTTCGTTAAAGGAGGTAGAATAATTATTCAAATTATGAAATACGGGTACGGCGTAATGTTGGTCTATTTAGTCGACCGCAGTTTCGCCTATACGTCTAGGCATTATCAAGAGAGTGCGATACGTCGCGCCTGAATCGCAGCCAGTCTTGCACTCAATAAAAATATGAGGTAGAATAACTTACCGTGTGATTTTGCAGCGTTCTGGGTGTACGGAAAGGGTTGAAAAGGGGTGAAAACTGGTTTTTTGTTCATAACATTGTCAAAAAAAAAGTAACACGTTGCAAATTTAGAATTATGTTGTTCTTACCATTTTGAAACATGTATTAAATTTGCAGCGTTTTGCAACATACGGAACATTGTTTATTATTAAAAACAATGAAATTTGTTAAAAACAAGGGTAAAAAAAATTAATTACACGCTACAAATTTTGAATTCGGTGGTTCTTACCGTTTTGTAACGTGTATCAAATTTGAAGTGTTTTTGCAACATACGGAACATTGTTTATTATTAAAAAACAATGAAATTTGTTCTCCTCCCTCTGAATCTTCTTTAACGAAACCTCAAAATTTGAGCGAGTTACTAATTACTTACGGGTTTTAGCTTCAATGACTGGGTTACTGGGTGTTGGCAAAATTGTGCTCCAATGGCACACTTCTTTCTTTGAAGGAATTGTTCACAAATTATGGTTTAAGAGCTATGTATGTTTAATATTTTAGGGTCTAGTTTATAGCTATAACACAATATTAGAAAATATGGCTGTGTTAATATCAAAAACATATTTATATAAAATGTTATAACCGCAAATACCTCTTGTTATAAGACTGTGTACTGCCAGCACATGCATTTGTCAGGACTAAGGCCTTTCGCACGCGTGAGCGACTCTTGTTTGATAAATATCTTACGCGTTGCTCGTGAGTCGACAACGCGCATCAGCCGCTAGCACGGCTCGCCACTAGTTGTAACTTGACTATGACGTAGTTATCGACACAGAAACGTCAATTTGATTTTTCTTTTGACGTTTCTCTGTTAATAACAATAATAGCATACATAGAGTCGCCCATGTTTGCGAATAGCTTATCGCAATTTTTAATCCGTGAAATACATTTAAGTTAAAATATTAAGGCTGGTTGACATGTATTTAACTATAACTGCTTCGATGGTCTAGTGGTTAGCGTATGGGCCTCTCGCTGCTCGGGTTTGATTCCCGGGTCGGGCAAAGTGTTATTTGTAAACTTTCCGTCAGGGAATTCACAATAGCAGCACGGAGTTGGAATTGTGCCCGGTGGATGACGGTAGGCTCACCCCCTATCCCATGGGACGTAAATATAGCCGGTGATGTGGGTGTTGTACACCGTATATAGGCGTGATGTTATGTTATGTTAGTTATTAAGGCTAGTTTACATGTATTTATCGATCCAGCGATAGTATAATGGTATTGCATTGTGCAATTAATTATCCATCTCTCGCCTAACTTCAATTCAGACCATTATTTTGCAAGTCGCAGTCGATTTTTCGATTTGTGATGATTTTTCCAGTCATCGCATTATATTCCAGCGCTGGATTGTTTCGATCAGTGTAAGAAAGCCTTTACAATCATTCCACTATAAAATAAGTTAAGTGCAGCTTCAATATTTATATAAAATCGATTAGGAGTGGCCATTTCCTATGATTATTATAATAATTATGTAATTTTTTAATGTTGGAAACTAGTTGTTTAAGAAAAACTTAGATGAATAAGTCTTTGTTAGCTTTTGTATGAGTAGTTGAAAATTAATTATTTTGTTTATCATTGTATAGAACACATACACAACTATTGTTATGAAAATATATTATTAATATATTGAATTAATAAACTGAACCTAATATCATGATAAACCACAAGTAAAGAGAATATAAGAATAAGCTGTGTTTTATTTCTAGTCAAGCTCTCTAAAGCAGAATATACAATTTTTAAACGCACAGTCAGTAACAAAAGTTGCTAAAATCTTCAACATTTTTAAACTTCCATACAACTACGAAATAATTAAAATTTTGAGAAAGGTGTCCCTTTGAAAATTTGTTAATGAGTAGCTACTTCTCTTACTGACTGTATCACGAAAAACTATTATTTTTGGGTTATTATTTACAAGAAACCTGTTGTCTGATTACTCGGCGCTAGTGCAGTGCGGTATAATGGAAAAATAGGTGCTCGGTTTTTGTTTCGCTACCGAGCGCCTGATATTTTTGTGAGAATATTATACCGCACCGTTCCCGCGCCGAGTAACGGTCTTATATTAAACTGGAAACTAGACAAGAGCTTTTAGTATCAGTTTTAGGGGTACAGATGAACGCCTGCTAGCTCATGAAGTTACTTGATAAATATTAAATATTTCTAATTCCACGCTTAGCAATCTAACACTAAGAACAGTCGAAAAAATTTCAACAAACAGTCAAAATATTCCTGGATTTGCTGTGAGGCTTAGATGGCTGAGTGGAAAATCGAAAGGCTGGAATCCTATGATCGCGGGTTCAAATCCCGCTTCAAGTCCAAAAAAAAATTACTTGTTCTTAGTATAAAATATTAAATACTAAATACACTGGTGGTAGAGCTCTTGTGAATGAGCTCGAGGGCGGCAGCACCACCGTCTTACCTTTAACCTGCCGCCAAATAGTAGTGCTTCCATTACTGTGTTCCGGTTTGGTGGTGAGATCAGGCCCTGAAATTACTGGCACATGAGGCATAACACCGTAGTCCTCAGCTGCATCGACGTATCTATAATCTGCTTTTGTGGATTGTTGATGTCCATGCGCTGTACTCCACTTACCATCAGGTGGACTACACGTTCGTTCGCTGTGGGCGTAGTATAAAAAAAAAAAAAAAAAAAAAAAAAAAAAAAAAAAAAAAAAAAAACAACCGCTCGTACAACGACCAAAAACTGTGGTTCAATGGTAAGATCAAGTAATGAATATTTATAATGTCACCACTTATAGATAAAGACGAGAGATAACAAACCGAGATATACCCGCCTACTTGTGGTGAGATAGGTTATCGATATTTGTTATGCGTTATGCAAAAAATAGGGATGCAACAAATTAATATTAATATTTGTAATATTAGCAATATTGTATTTTTTAAGTCAAAAAGATTATTTGGTGCCCGAGATGCAAGCCTGCCTAGTTTCGGGTCAATAGAAACGGTAGACTTAAGTTAAACTTTAATTGATGGTAAATAAGGTTTTATTATTAATATCTTTTTTCAGTAAACCATAACTTAAAATATAACTATAATTTAAAATAGCTAAAAGAAATGATGATAGATTTTGCATTACTTATTAGATCTTTATTTATATCAAAACTCTTCCACACAAAATAGATAAGTAGGCCAACTCCCGGTGTTTAGGAGCGCACGATACCTAAACTTGCTCGAGGCGCAGGGTTGTCACTTGTCAGATTGATATTTTAAATTACCTGTACTGAAATTATTTTTTTAATTATAAAAAAACGTTTTTTTTACAAAACAAAGCATTTATTTATGTCAAGTCAAAGTCAAATCATTTATTTCCATGGGCCCCAAAGGGCGATGAACACGTCAAAACAAACATCAACGTTAAAATAAATAAAATTAAAATAAAACTTAGGCTAATTAAATTATAATATTAATTGCAACAAAATGATTTGAATCACCGGAGCTTAGATTGATTTCAATTCAACTTTGAGGTTTGAATTAAAATCAATCCAAGTACCAGCTCCGATGGGTATTGCATCATGAGAAGAGCTGGTGAGAAACTCAAGTTCACCAATTTTTCAAATAATTCATACAATTTTGTTTGTTTATTGACAATAATTGTTATGTGTAAGTTATAGCAACTAAAATAACGTTAAAACCTTAAAGAACGTTAATTCTGGGTTTGAAATAGTGTCGTTTGAACAACCATAAACTTCACAATAATATCTTTTGACTCGCGAAGACATTTTGCAGTGCAGCGCGTAACCGTACCTAATTTTTTAAACAAACACCGACCGCTCACAGTAATGACACGGCCCGCACTACCGGTGACCGAGTGAGTGACCGAGCGGCGTAGTGTGCGTGCGTACGTACATGAACCCGGGGCGTGGCAAGCGCTACGCGTACATACAAACGGCGCGATGTACCTTTGTTCGAAGATAACATACTTATCTATTATTACTATGACACAACTTTCTCTCAAAATTTGTGTGAAGACACATTTAATTCAAGGAGGTATGTAATTTTTCGTTAAATCTAAGTTACATTCTTAAATAGAAAAATAACGTTTAATTTTTCAAAATTTAAATATTTATGCAGCTTATTTACTCGTTTAAGTATTCGTATTCGGCGAATATCAAATTCTAGTATTCGTATTAGTAGTAAAAACAATATTCGTCGTGACACTAGCACTAATTTTTATTTTAATATAAATTTAGCAAAGCAACAACTAAACGCAGTGTTACGTCAACTATACCGGTTGTTTAACCTCTTAGTTTTTTTAAAGTTGTGTTTATTTCGTACCTACCATGAAGTTCTGTGCTAATCTAGCATTTATGTTCACTGAAGCTTCTTCAGTTTTAGAACGATATGCTTTGGCCAAAGATGCTGGGTTTAAAGCGGTGGAAACTGGTTTCCCTTTTGGCTGTTCTTTGGAACAAGTGAAAGAGGCGAAGGAGAGAGCTGGGATTGAACAAGTTCTAATTAATTTGAAGACTGGTATGTTTGTAAACAATCATTATTTTAATCTTTAGTAAGTTCTGATAAAATTTAAGATTTTTTTAATAAGCTACCAGTGTCATGATACATTACATAAACTATTTACTTGTTATCAAAAACAAACACTTTGTTACAGTGATATTTATTTAATTGCTTTCAAATGTTGAAGTACATAGATAAAGTTACTTTTTTTTTTAAAGCAGAAAACCAGTTATTTAATTGAATATTTATCTGAAAGCTACATATAAAAAAAAAAAAAACAAACCTTTGCACTTTGAATACCTACCAACTCTACCTCTGGAACAGACATTAAATTTAAATGAAGCATATTTTTTTAAAAACTTCTCCCAAGTTTAATTTTCACATAATTTTTTGAATCATTAATCAATTTTGCATATAATTTTTATTGAAATGCTTTGTTATGAAACTATCATATACTTAGAAAAACAAAAGGCAAATATTAATTATTACATTTGTTAACATTATATATATATAACATTTCAGGCGATGTCACAAAAGGAGAACTAGGCGTAACAGCCGTTCCAGGCAAGGAGGATGAATTCAAAGAGAACTTCACAACCACAGTGAACTACGCAAAGGCCCTCAACGCTCGGAAAATCCACATCATGGTGGGAAAACTCGAGAACCCCACAGCTCAGAACTGGGACACTTACGAAAAGAACTTGAAGTATGCCGCAGATGTCCTGAAGAGTGAAAATATACTTGGTGTTATTGAACCTATAAATCAATACTCGGTCCCTAACTACTTTTTAAGCGACTTCCACAAAGGTCAGTACCAGTTATAAGAAGAATATTTTAGTTGGCTTTCTCAAAATTAAGAGAGGCTGGCAGCATCTTTATAAACTCTTTTAAATAAACAAGTCACAAATTTGAGAATCTCCAAGCAGTTGCTAAAATGCAGATTATTTTATAGAATGGAACATGTAGAGACTGTTACTGGCGCTACTGCCTACTTAGTTTGTTTACGAATTTTCTACCACTTTTACTATACAATAAGATAATATTAAAAAAGTAAATATTATTCAGTAAATAACTAAAATATATATTATGCATACTATACATAACGCGGTTTTTCTATGTTTGGTTTTGGACAAATGTTGATGTTTTCATAGGTAACAGTATCTGTTTACAACAAGGGCTATCGTTTTTGGTCTCACCAGGGTGGCGCTATAGTAGAGCAAGGTCTTGTCAAAGTTTGTTATTACATTTAATTTACCCCAACCATTGAGTTTATATGTTTTTATAGATACACAGTTGTTTTGGACGTTTTGAAGACATACATTTTGTAACAATCCAAATTTATATGTGTCCTAAGCTCAAGAATGTTCTCTATCAGTCACAATAAAAAAAAAACTTCAGATTGCGCTAAGGAATATCATCTGTATTAATTCATATAACCTTAATGACCGCATAGCCAACCCGCAAACAGTAACATTTGACATTTCGGAGCCTTCACGCTACACAAGCACCCCTAGCGGCCACTTCACACGCAATAGCCCTCATTATACAGGGTTATTGGGTAAGTCGACCTAGATCCGTTAAGAGGTGGTAGTTCCCATCATTTCTGACTGATCTGACTATGAAACACCCCACCCTAAACCTAACCGTTTTCGAGATATTGGACTTAGAAGGTTTTTTTAAAAAATATCCCGATTTCTTAACTATAGCCTATTTTTTTTGTATCCTATGCCTTTTATTTTTTTTTAATTCTGATTTTTGTGTGCCAGATAAGTTTGTTTATAATTCTCAACCCAAAAAGTGCAAGTAGACGATTGATACCGTAAAAAGTAATTAATTTGAAAAAAAAAAATTGTTTCTTTTAGTAATATTTAAAAAAAAATCTATGGCGTTAGTTCTGCAGATATTTTAAATAATATCTACGTTCCATTAGCTATCCAACAAGGTATCACAAGCTAGGGTCTTATCACAATTCATAGAAAAAAAATCGATAAAAGGCTCCCAGGTAGTAAAAAAAAACAATGGTACTTAAGATTAAACTTCTCTTTTGGGCCAGGAAACGAAATAAAACAATACAAATAATTATTAAACAACATTTATTTAAATTTATAAATCTTGTTCTACATGGCCGCCTCTGTTTCGCACACACACTCTCATTCGGTGTCTTAGTCCGCTTTTAACTACTACAGTCGTTAAGTCTCTTCGAATTTCGTCAGCAGCCTCAATAATCTTCTGTCATAATATGTCAATAGTTTAAATTGGATTATTCTCATTGTAGACTAATGTCTTCATGTGTCCCCACACATAAAAATCCATGGGAGTCAGGTCAGGACTTCTTGCTGGCCACGGTATGGGTCCACCTCTTCCGATCCACCTATTAGGATACTCGTTGTCTAGCCATTCCCTGACCCCTCTTCTGTAATGTGCAGGGCAACCGTCGTGTTGGAACTTCATGTTTCTAATCAGATTTAGGGGTAAATCCTCTAATAAATTTGGTAACTCTTCTCTTAGAAAATGTTCGTAAAATTCTCCGTTTAAATTATCAGGTAGAAAGAAGGGCCCAATTAATTTGTTTGCTATGATTCCCATCCAGACATTTAAACTAAATCTTCTTTGTGCGGCTTTTGTCCTCTTCTGGTTGTGTACGTTACGCCAGCAAGAAAGTGTCACCTAGAGTGATATGAGTAGAACGTATAATTAGTGCGCAATCTGCTGTAAATGTGCGCCGCATAAAAAATTTGTGCGTCTTGTAGTTTTGAAAAAAAAACGTAAAAACGATTCCTGCTGGAGTAACGTTGTTCTAGCAAGAAAATTCTAGACGAATCATCGGAGATATAAAATACATACATGGGCAGAGAGCTTATATTTGTGCAAATTTGTGCGCCATAAATATAATTTGTGCGTCTTCAGGTTTTCGAGATATTCGTTTCCCGCTGGAGTAACGTTTTGCGAATTCGTGTATCTCAAAGACCATTATATGTGCGCCTGTAGAATGAACATACACGAATAGCTCTTAATTTGTGCATATTTGTGACATAATTAGATGCCAGATAATATTTATAATTTTCAAGTAATCGCGCTTTATTGAAAACTTAAAAAAATATTGTAGCGCCTAAATGAGAAGACGTATAAACTCGCTAAAAACTGTATTCGTTCCATCTTGACGTTTATAATTACCATAAAAAGTTTCAAAACAGAACCTACAAGCGCTAATGAATAATATTACTAAAAGTCAAAACGACGGCATCATAACTTTGACGCCATCAAACAAGAAACTGGCTCAACCTAAGATGTGTAAATGTAAACCAAAAATTAGTGCATTTATCAAATAATATATAGTGAAAATATCCAGCTTCAACTGTTTCGTATTAAGTAAATATTAAGACTAAACCAAAACAGTTATTCGGCGCAGGCTATACGACCAAATTCGAATGACTACAAAAAAGCGACGGATTCATACGTATCGATGACCACCTTTATTAAACGTATTACACCTAAACTGTGTTCGTACAGTCACGCTCAAATGTTCGTTGGGAATTATTATTACAATGACCTAATAAAAATATAATATATATTAAATGTACTTTCTGATCATAGGAAATCAAAGAGCTTGTTGGTTTAAAAAAATATTATTTTTATTATCATAATCATGATTCTTAAAGTAATTATGGCATCAAATCACAGATCAAATTTCCTGCCTATAAATATTAAAACAAACATTGTTCAATTAAACTATTTGTACCTTGTATAGTCATTTGGTATTATTTAAAATCACAGATCAGTTTTTCATTTACTTAAATACACAAACAATAAAATCACTTAAAGTGGCTCAGTACCATCATGGCGTGAAATTTAAATATTAAGTAGTTGTTGTTTTGGCCGAGATATAATTAAGTTTTGGGTATGATTGTATAGTACGCGAACGTAATAAATACCTATAGAGCGTTATATTTTGTTATGAGTTTATGTTTCTTAAAAAATAGCCGGATTTGAAAACTTCAACCCAAGTTTCACATATCGGGCTGCTTCACGGAATAGGAATACCAAAGGAAATGGTATAAGACACAATTAATATGGAAACTGCTGTCGCCAAACTCACACAAATAAACCAATAATCATACTTCGCACTACACACAAAGAATTCATTTGATTGGTCGTTTTTATTTTAGTAAAAATAAGCATAAAGCACATGCTATAAATTTGAAAATATACCTTCACTGCTATTGATAAGCTTTATTTTGATAAACTGCAAAAAGTACTTACGACGTTTTGTTATCTTAGTAATGTATTACATTTGACTGACGAGATAATTCCGCTACTTGAGTAGAGATGGCAGTATTTTAGATGGACGCAATTTTAACCCTAAACACGTACGACATAAGGATGAGATTTTGTTTCAGAGATAGATTTTTAGTGCTATTCACCCAGTGATGCGCAATATTGAATTTTATAATTACATTATCGATATCGATAGATACATGATTTCTTATTTGAGCTAACGAGTTTTAAATGTGAAAATGTTGCATTTAGTATATTATAGTTTCTTACTATTTTTTATTAATAGACTCGACACTCGCACAATGGTACCAGTAGCTACCGCTCGCGTTTTTTAACTGAATCTTTATGTAACAATACTTAACATGTTGTGTAGCTCATTTTAAATAATCTAGATAAAATAAGAATACTATATTTTTTAACCCCCGATAACCAAACCCAGCTAACTCTATGTCAGATCAGATCAGATTGAATGTAAAAAGGTAACACTGTTTGTTACCTTTTTACATTAAAAGACAGAATAACTATCGAATTTGTAATATTATATTGTGATAACTTTTCTTTTTTAAGTCTATCGATAAACTCAGTATTGTACGAACTCACACATCACTAAACGAGTAGCGTAGAATCATGGTACAAAAAACTCAGATATGCTCAAGACTGACATATGCCACCATATTTGTGCCAGGTTCTATGAAAATTTGACAACACTCATACATTCCTGGCACAACATACTGAACTGTCATCGTGGTGAGGAGACCTATCTTATTATAATCATGCGTAGAATATTCTGTAGAATGTTCTAGATGTTTTTAGTAAGTTAACGAAACATGATTTTTATAAGAAATCATACTTACCGATGGTATGAAACACCTCTATTCATAAGATTTTTTCTTCTACTATCATTTTTACACTCCAGAATAGCACAATACGGCATGGTTAAAGAAATATAAAATAAATACGCAAGATTAGCAACTTGACGCGCTGTCAGAACACGACTGGTCATAGACATGGATTGATTAAGCGTAGCTACGCTTAATTGTGGCACGCGAACCACGCCTACTTCACATTTCCTTTGGTATTCCTATTCCGTGGGCTGCTTAGGTTTGGGTTTTCAAATTAGGCTAATTTTTAAGAAACATAAGCTGATAATAATTTTAACCGGTCAATACTACGTTCGCGTATCATACTATCATATCCAAAACTAAATTATATCTCGGCCAACAAATAGGTAACTACTTTATACTTGAATTTCCCGTTATGATGGTACTGAACCTTTATCACAGAAAATCACAGTTTTTTCGTTTTTCTACTGATATAATAAATGCAAATGGCTAAATTTATTTATGTCTAATCAAAAAAAAAATCTGAATTTATTTTAATAACTATTTCTACTGCACTGTACTCGGGCACAATACGTTTCAACCAGTTAGCGAGTAAAGTTAAGAAGGTCATCGATACGTATGAATCCGTCGCTTTTTTGTAGTCATTCGAATTTGGTCGGATAACCTGCGCCGAATAACTGTTTTGGTTTAGTCTTAATATTTACTTAATACGAAACAGTTGAAGCTGGATATTTTTACTATATATTATTTGATAAATGCACTAATTTTTGGTTTACATTTACACATCTTAGGTTGAGCCAGTTTCTTGTTTGATGGCGTCAAAGTTATGATGCCGTCGTTTTGACTTTTAGTAATATTATTCATTAGCGCTTGTAGGTTCTGTTTTGAAACTTTTTATGGTAATTATAAACGTCAAGATGGAACGAATACAGTTTTTAGCGAGTTTATACGTCTTCTCATTTAGGCGCTACAATATTTTTTTAAGTTTTCAATAAAGCGCGATTACTTGAAAATTATAAATATTATCTGGCATCTAATTATGTCACAAATATGCACAAATTAAGAGCTATTCGTGTATGTTCATTCTACATGCGCACATATAATGGTCTTTGAGATACACGAATTCGCAAAACGTTACTCCAGCGGGAAACGCAATATCTCGAAAACCTGAAGACGCACAAATTATATTTATGGCGCACAAATTTGCACAAATATAAGCTCTCTGCCCATGTATGTATTTTATATCTCCGATGATTCGTCTAGAATTTTCTTGCTAGAACAACGTTACTCCAGCAGGAATCGTTTTTACGTTTTTTTTTCAAAACTACAAGACGCACAAATTTTTTATGCGGCGCACATTTACAGCAGATTGCGCACTAATTATACGTTCTACTCATATCACTCTAGGTGACACTTTCTTGCTGGCGTAACGTACACCTTCTGGTTAGGATTTTTTTGCGCTTTTGGGGCCCAATAATGAGCGTTGTGGTAATTTGTAATTCCATCTTTATCAAATTTTGATTCATCTGTCCACAAGATTTGTTTTAAAAATGCTGGGTCTTCTAAATCTCCATGAAGCATAAATCTACAAAAGTCTAACCTCCTCACTGGATCTCCCTCTTCGATAACATGTACTGGCGTGTAGTGATAGGGGTAGAGGCCTGCAGTATTCACCGTAAACCACACTTTCCACTGCGAGAGTCCAAGTTCTCGGGCAACAGCATTAGTTGAAGTAGTTGGATCCGCTCTAAACCGTTGAACTATTTGATTATCTTCATCTTCATCATCAACAATGATCCGTGGTCGGCCTAGGTCTGCTCGACGCCTTAAAACAGAGCCAGTCTCTCTGAGTCGCCGGTAAGCGCCGTCAAAGACAGTGACATCCGGTATTCGGCGGCCGGGATAACGTGCAATGTATTCGTCACGAGCTCGTGCAGAAACACCATTGCAGTACCCATAACAAAGTAGAATATCCGCGTATTCCTCGTTCGTGAAGGTTGCCATCTTCAACAGTTCCAATTCAGAAGCACAATTCAAAGTCCAGTTAACAAGCACAGTCACAATTTGTAGGAAACAGTCCAGAAATACAAGCCAAGTCGGGTAAGAAATGAAGAGCACTAAATATCGCATCTACTACGGACGAATCACGGAAGCAGACTAAAACGAAACAATAACAACAAATTGGCCGGGATTATTTTATCTCGCTTGCACCTGGTCAGTTTGTCCCGCTCGCACGCACCACAGCTCCGTGGAAGAACAATAGGACCAAAGAACCCAAATTTGTACTGCTACCTGAGAGCCTTTTATCGATTTTTTTTCTATGAATTGTGATAAGACCCTAGCTTGTGATACCTTGTTGGATAGCTAATGGAACGTAGATATTATTTAAAACATCTGCAGAACTAACGCCATAGATTTTTTTTTAAATATTACTAAAAGAAACAATTTTTTTTTCAAATTAATTACTTTTTTACGGTATCAATCGTCTACTACGATCCCATTGGTTCAGATACTTGCACTTTTTGGGTTGAGAATTATAAACAAACTTATCTGGCACACAAAAATCAGAATTAAAAAAAAATAAAAGGCATAGGATACAAAAAAAATAGGCTATAGTTAAGAAATCGGGATATTTTTTAAAAAAACCTTCTAAGTCCAATATCTCGAAAACGGTTAGGTTTAGGGTGGGGTGTTTCATAGTCAGATCAGTCAGAAATGATGGGAACTACCACCTCTTAACGGATCTAGGTCGACTTACCCAATAACCCTGTATAGGATGAATGCTTGTTTGTATGAAGAAATAAAAAAATACTGTTCTGTTTCAGCTGTGGAAATAATAAAAAGGATCAACAGTCCAAACTTGAAGTTAATGTTGGATGTGTTCCATTTACAACAAATCATGGGGGATATATCTCACTCCATCACCAAGTTCATGCCCTATGTTGGACATGTGCAGGTAATAAGAAATATAATAATAGTATTTGTACATAACTCATAACTTCAAGGCTGTAAATTACCCATAGGGGTGTGGCAGAGGTGTGTAACACCCAGAATTAACCTTTTTTGTAAAGGTCCTGTGGTAATGGATCAGCCTATTGTATCTACCAAGAACAAAATGTATTTTTCTACTCATTTCTACTACTAGGAATATCCCAAACAGAAAATCCTAAATAAAAGTTTTAAGTTAAGTTCTGACCCGGTCAATCAACTATCAATCAAACTAGAGACTTTACGATGAGCAGCCACTAATAAACGCTTAGACCATGAGGAAGTCCAACCAAACCGATCAATTGGAATTAACTTGTGTCCAATGCAAAGCAGTTATAATGCTAATATTTTTATCGCGATTAAAAAGAAAGAGACTGCAAGAGATCTGCCAATATTTGTTCTGACTCTGGGCACAGTATAAATATGTACAAACAGTACGGAAACTGCCTACAAACGTGCGAAACGGCACGCACACATAAACATGCACACCGACGAGACCCCTAAGCGATTGTCGCGGTGCTCTCAGTAGCGATTGCCGTTTCGCACGTTTGTAGGCAGTTTCCGTACTGTTTGTACATATTTATACTGTGATCTGGGTGTGCTTTGTGTGTGTGACACAGGAGTCTTAATGCGGGCGTAGTTTTAAAAAAAGAAATAAAATACAACATTGCATAGTGTAAATAGCCTCTATTAAGCTCTACTAAGTTTCGGACTAGATGGCGTTGTCTGATATTTATATTTACGTAGCCTACTGATGACGCATTTGAAATTAACCCATTTTTCTGTATACATAATCAATTATAATGTTATAAATGTTCACAGATAGCTCAAGTACCCAACCGCAACGAGCCAGACGCTTCAGGCGAGATAAACTACAAGTATGTGCTTGAACAACTGGCAACCAATGGCTACAACGATTGGATCGGCCTTGAGTACAAGCCATTGAAGGGATCCAAGGAAGGACTTGGCTGGGTTAAAAATTTTGGCTACAGTCTGTGATATGATTGAGGAATATAATTGTTAATAGACTTTTAAGAGGATATAAGGCTATTGTTTTCTGAAAGAGAACTCTCCATTACTTTAATCGCGTGACACTCATGCGGTTGCTCGCGTCCTCTCCTGTTCATATACTTTTACCGCGACGCGTTTGTGCCTAGTCTGTGATGCGTCTTATCCCTATGTAACTTGTTTTTCCCAAGGCTTACAGTTTTCCTAAGGCTGACCCACCTGAGGCTTGCGTGATCGTCGGGCATGTGGGCGCGCTGTCTGCACACACGTCACACGGTTTCGCGTGTTGCTGCCGTGTGAGGTGCGTACAGCCAGCGGGCCCACACGCCCGACGATCGCGCACGCCTTACAGTTTTAATAAGACCTTTGATTTCAATATTTCTAGGATACTCTCCATTAATTTGTCTTTGTCTAGAAATTCATGCAATATTGACAAATCATTACTCAAATCCATCACCAATCAGAACCATATCTTTTCCTGCAAATTTATCCTTATTTCTCAAAGTATATAATATTGTATTTGTTTTGTGGTGTTGACGCGATCAAATGTAAAGAATATAAATTAAATTTGGATAAGTTATTGAATAAAAAGAGTTATATTTTTGTAAAATAAAATGTTATTGTTGCAAATACACACTTTAATTTCTACAGTTAAAATTAAAATATTAATTAATTAAGTATACTAAACTAATACTAAGAACACATCTGATACATACATAAGCCAGAATAACAGTAAAAGTTTTTAAAGAAAGTGTTATTAAGAAAAATAGTATTATATTTATATGTACAAAATTAAATACAGTTATATTGAACTTAGGTATCAAATACATCCTTAAAGCAGTGTCTCCTGCAACCAAAAATAACCTTAAACCTAACAAACATTTATGACACCCAATCAAATCATTCAATTCAGACAAATTTCTGTCAGATTAATTAATATCAATCAAAGTTTTGTTAGATTTGGTGGTAACAGACGCGGCTTTATAATTAATACTACAACTGGACACTAACATATTAACTATACTATCCATTAATGCTATAGAACTGTTGCACCCAGTGGTGCTTCTTTACGGAATCCAGTGATAACCGGTCTTTGCTTGTGTGCCGCAGCAGCTGAAACCAAAAGATTATATCTATGAGTGTTTGTAGTTATTTTTTATATGAATGTGTAATGTTGAAAGACCCTTGAGCTACATACAAATAGATTAACTGAAGAAATACACCTAAAATCAAGCTTTTATTATAGGACCTAGTAACATAAAATTGCTGCTATATGAGAGAGTATAGTAGAGGTACTAATAATTAACCAGGGTTCTAAATTATCAAGATAATTATAGGATAGTCCGTTATGATTCCCTACTTGGTCTCCTTATTTTCCTACATTTAAGTCATAAACCACTGTTTTTTGTGTTTTCGTGCATAAAAATTCGGGCCAAATACATTATATTTTTCCATTATTTTATTAACTTACTCAGCACAATGTCGACAAACACAAACAGAAATCGAAATTTGACTATTAATGCATTTGGATGAGTCCCAAATAAGCAAATTGCATTGGGATTACTAGGGTTATACATGTGGAGTGTCAATAAGGGACAATGACGGCATTAGACATATTAATTTAGAATTTTATAATTATCATGATAATTATCAAGATAAATGATAATTATAACTAGGAACCTGAATCACCAGATATGTTAAGGTCTCATTTGATGAGTGTGTGCCTATTGCCAGGGCTCAGACTAGGAGCTGCTATTGTAATTTTTTTATCAACACGAGAAAGATTGAAAGATTTATGTTACCTTAGAGATCAGATCTCTGGCTCCTTCGGGAACATAGTTTGGGTACACCATATCTAATGTCAGGATCCTGGCATATGTCTTGTCTTGTCCCTCACTCTCAAACGGAGGCTTGCCAACCAGGAACTCATATAACAGCACTCCAATACACCAGTGGTCGACTGAAGCGTCATATACTTCACGTTTTATCATCTCTGGAGGCAGGTAGTCTAGTGTGCCGCACATTGTTTTGCGTCTGAAAAGAAAGATTGTGATAGTGAGATTGAGATTTTGATTTGTGTATAATAATGGCATCTAATGGTCAGTCAACTAGTCTTACTAAAAAGAGTATTGTATCATTCTGTACAAAGTTGTGGAGGTCTGATGGCTCTTCAAATAAAATACTGATATTCAACCAAATCCCATTATGATTATGGCTAGACTGCTCAACCACTCTTGATGAAAATTATGTATTGATGCTTGGAGAAAGGACATAGCTACATCTCATCGCCATACATACTAGGCAGGTTAAGGTGCTATCAGAACCAATAATAATTTGCCCAAAAATAAAACCACTTTAATTACAATTACCGTTTTCTCATGAGTGCCATTGTCAGAACTGGACCAAGTTGAAATGGGACAACATGGGAAGGACCATCTTTCAAATAAAAAAGAGAATCATTAAAATAGCTTTGCACAGTCGAAAGTTATGAGGTAAGAAACATAAATAAATGAATAAAAAAAAAGACAAATTGAGAATCTCCTTCTTTTTTGAGATAGGTTAAAAAAAGTTAAATAAAATGTTCTTACCTTTCTGAAGGTGCATGCACGGACCAACCAAAATCTGCAAGCTTGAGATCCCCACTGAATGTCACCAATATGTTCTCAGGCTTTATATCTCTGTGTATTACATGATGTTGGTGGCAGTACTCTACAGCATCAGCAACCTAAAATATAAATTTTTTTGTTTGATTAATGTTAGCAGTGCAAAGAGTAATGGGACTTGTCCGCAATATGTAAATCTGGCCCTTTATACCATATTTTGTTTGTACATTCATTTAATTCAATATTAAAACCATATTGTCTGCAACACACAACCTGTCATTAGACAAAACAAGTAAATTAACTTCCGTCAGAAATGAATATTTTTAATTCTTAATTATTTTGGTTAATGGCTTAGCTTAACACAGAATTAGCAAAAGGTGATTTGCTATGCAGCCAAGGTATAAATATCCATTAGTATTTACTTAAAAACTGTCACAATAAGTTGATTAGGTTTCCAATAGCTGTGTTGGACAAAGTAGTAATTTGGGATTTTCCATCAGGAAATTCTCAAAAGCAGCAAAGAGTTGGTATAATTGCTATCACTGTGCCTATTTATAAGACCATTTTAACATTGTGGAGTGCAATAAAGACTTGAATTGTACCTGGTTGATCACTATTATAGGCTCACCCGCTATGGGACCCAAACAATACAGGTGAAGTGTGTGTTGTACACCTCTGCCACACCTTTCTAAGTAATATAGGTGTGATGTGACATTAAGTAATAACTTGTTGCCTACCTGGTAAATGTATTTAGCTGCTTTGGCTTCAGGGAATCGTCCTTTTGGTGAGTTTGTAAGATGCTTGTACAATTCACCTCCTGCTGCAAACTCTACTACCAAATAAATTCGCCTCTCGTCATGGAACCATGCTAGCAACCGCAATATGTTTGGATGTCTACAAGTTAATAGAAAAAGTTATTAAGAACATTGAAATTACAAATATACAACTGAGTAATCGCAAATATAGTGTTTACTTACTTCAAATGTGACTGGATTTCTATCTCTCGCATCACTTGTCTCTCACATTTGGATCTCAGAATCTGTGACTTGAACAATGTTTTGATGGCCACCAAATATCCAGTTTTCTTCTCTCTGGCCACGTGTACGTGTCCAAATTTGCCCTGTCCGAGTGCAGAACCCAGTTCAAAGTCTCGACAAGACCATCTATAACTGAAATTATTGTTTGGTTACGAGTTATTGTGGCACAAGACATGTTGGACAAAAAATCTTATATATTTAAATTTACATTCCACATACTTAGGTCCAGAGGTATAGGCATCATGGCTAATTATTTTATTTTCCAATTCCAACACTTCATTCTTCATTGTCATAGTAAAATGAAAACTTTCAACACAATACAACACCAAACAAATTTCAATGTCCGTTAAAACCGCTAACTTTTGAAATGCTTGACAAAAGTTGACAGAACTAAATATCAAATTAAAACTGACAGATTTGAAATTAGTTAGCAATGCTGCCAGTAGTTATTTTTACAATAACCACCAAATTCTGCATTTTATTTTGTCAAGAATTAAAACTTTGACATTTCTTATAAATTTTATTTTATTAAATAAAATTTAGGATACTCTATATCTCAATATGTAGTCTATGATCTCAATATACCATTGTTGTAGAAACTGAAACGGCGTTAAATGTTACACAGAAATTATTTGAAATATAGATAGATAATATCATGAGCATTGCATTCTTAATAGTTTGTAAATTTCCTCAGCTACCTAAGAACAATTAAGTTTAAATAAAGTTTTCTTAGCTACCTATTTGGTATTTTCGGTGTTTTAGGCAAGTGCAGCAGATCCTAGTTAAATGTTTTTTCCCTTGAAATTGGGCAAAAGTCAGTTAGGTTGACAACATTGATTTAATTGTGACATATTTAATTTTCTCTTTAATCTTTATAGAATTTGGATACAAGTCATTATGGTTGTCGTCATGTCGAGCTGATCACCGCTTATCAAAGACCACTTACACAATATAGAGAAAATATAATATAATATAACACTCTAACAAGATGAAAAGCCTTAGCTCGGCAAAATTGTCTGCTGGCAACATAATGACAAACTGGTAATCAGAAAGATTCTTTGGCGGGAATTTAAAAAGAGCGCGCGTAAATTTCCCTCATTTTAAAAATTTAATGTAAATATTAATTATTTGATAATTTTATGGACTAAAGTTGTGTAAATATTGACAATTAGTAATTGATGGAGGTGGCCGAGGGCGAGGGGGATGGTCCCCCGGACCCGAAAACGCGAAAGCGAAAGGACCTAAATATTACCGGCGGCGGTGAGGTATCAGACTATAAACCTTATTTTAAACCAAATTATATAAGACTTTATCCAGAAACTTCAACAAATGTTGAGTTTAAGGTTTTCGTTGAGGCAATGGAGAATGAAAAATTGGGCAACAAAAGCCCAATATATCTCAATCATATATTCACAACGGAAGTAAAAGGTGTGGTAGCTATACGGCGAGCTAACGCCAACAAAATAGTTGTCCTATTTAAGCAGTACAATACTGCCAATAATTTCATTAACAATAAGGCCTTCCTGACAAAATATAATTTTAAAGCGTATATCCCAGCGGCGCAAATAGAACGCACTGGCATTATTCGATTCGTGCCCCAAAATATCTCGAATAAAGAGCTGTATACAAAACTTACTTCAGCATATGAAATAGTAGCAGTAAGAAGATTCACCAAGAAAGTAGGACAGACACGTACTCCCTTACAGACCATCAGCATCACTTTTTTGTCCAACACCCTACCAGATAAAGTTCAATATGATTTATTCTCTTACCGTGTGTTTGAATATATTCCTCCTCTGCAGCAATGTTATCGTTGTTTTAAATTTAATCACTCAGCTAAGATTTGTAATGGTAAACAGCGTTGTAGTTATTGTTCTGGAGATCACTCATATAAAGATTGCGACAAACCAAGTGAACTTTGTTGCATTAACTGTAGTGGACCACATCTTGCCATATCTAGAACTTGTCCAGTTAAAATGAAGAAAATTTTAGAAAAGAAAACAAAAATTTCTTATGCAAGTGCAACAGAAACGAAATTTGAAAAGAATTTTCCTATGCTTCCTGTTAAGATTGTAAATAAAAAACCTGTAGAAAATATGCAACCTGTTAAAATGAATGTAAATAATGTAAGTACAAGTAGTAAAATACAAGAAAATACTTTGTCTATTAAAAGTCAAATATTACAAAATAAGGAAATTCTAATGGCCCTTGTACGTACTCTAATAGAATTGGGAAATAAAAATGATGATGTGCCTATAAACACATCAAACATCAAAGATATGTTAATTAAAAATTTAACTTAATATAATGGATTTAAATACAAACAATATAATTTCACGGTTACGTATTGCCCAGTATAATATCCAAAGTGCCAATAGCAAAAAAGCATTACTTATAAATTTTTTACATAATGAAAATATTGATATCTGTTTATTGAATGAAACTTGGTTTAAAGAAAACCAAAGGTTTAGCATCCCTGGCTATAACATTTACTACAAAAATTCTGCTAATCCATGCAATGGTGTAGCAATATTGATAAAGCCATACTTAAAATACAGTGCTCTAGACACTATCTTCTATGAAGATATTCAAACTGTTGCAATATCACTATCTAGTGAAATAGGTAACATAACAATATTGTGTGTATATTGCCCTCCCAGGAGGGGTCGTGTAAGAGTAAATAAACTTCAAAATATTATTAGAAATCTACCAAAACCTATATTTGTAAGTGGAGATTTTAATGCACATCACATCGCATTTGGATGTACCACAACAAAGTCCCGAGGTACTGATCTATACAATCTCATTGATGACAATGATTTATGTATACTAAATGATGGCTCTGTTACCACTATTAACTATCCAACACGTAATCCTTCTGCAATAGATGTGACTTTTGTAAGCCCCAATCTTGCACCATTATGTCAGTGGTATGTTCATGATGATACCATGGGAAGTTACCATTACCCAACTATTACCGATATTACACTTAACATAGTCAAGTATCAAGTAAATCCTCCAGCTGATAAGTACTTATATCACAAAACAGATTGGGAAAAATTTGAACAATATTCTAGTACTGTTTTCAGTGACTTCATGGTAAATGATGAAGATCCCATGTCAACATATTTTAAGTTTTGCGCATGTCTTGATACCCTTAAACAAATGATTATACCAAAATTTTCGAGTACAGCTACCTTTAAAAGTAGGATTCCGGCTCCCTGGTGGAATAATATTTGTGAGGAAAGTGTGAAAGCATCATACAATGCATTAAAATTATATAGACAAGAACCAACAATAGCTAATTACATAAACTATAAACGGTTAGATGCATTAAAGAAAAGGACTATTTGTGAACAAAAAAGATCAGGTTGGAATGAATTGTGTGATACTTTTAATAGAACTACTCCTATCAGTCGGATCTGGAATCTTATTAGAAGGTTTAAGGGCATTAGGACCGGCAATAAATCTTGTAAGGATGAATTTGTCAAGCCATTTTTAAGTAAACTAACAGAAAAAAGTAATCTAATAGATCCTGAGACATTTAATCACTGTTTTAGTTGTAATAATGAAAATGTCAAGACAAAGTTTTTGTTAGAACCCTTTACATGGACTGAATTTAAAATGAGTTTACAATCAAGAAAAAATACGACTCCAGGTTTAGATGATTTCCCATATCTTTTAATTAAAAACTTACATAAATCTGTACAAAATTTATTTCTCAAGATCATAAATAATTTATGGTTGCAAAATATTATTCCGGACTCATGGAAAACACAATGTGTTATCCCTATACTTAAGCCTAATAAACCACCAGAACTTGCAAACTCTTATCGTCCAATTTCTTTATCATCATGTCTTGGAAAGATATTTGAAAACATGTTAAAGAGTCGCCTTGACTGGTTTGCCGAATCCAATGATGTTATTCCACAAGTTCAATTTGGTTTTCGTAGAGGGCGTAGCTGTGCAGACAGCTTTGTTTCTCTGATTTCTGATCTGCAAAGAGCAAACAATGAAAAATTACATACAGTTTGTGTTTTCCTAGATGTTCAAGGTGCTTTTGACAGTGTGGACCCTGGTATATTGGCTAAGATTTTAACAGAAAGCATAGGACTACCCGGACAAGTTGCTAAATGGATTTATAATTTTTTGAATAATAGAACTTTATATGTAAGACATAATAATATATTATATGGACCCAATATAGCATCTAAGGGCACCATGCAAGGTGCTACCCTTTCTCCTCTACTTTACAACTTATATACTAGTGAAATTTGTAAATATGTAAATACTGAAAATGTAAATATACTTCAATTTGCTGATGATTTAGTTATGTACAGTAGTAATAAACACTTAACTATAGCTCTAACAAATATTAATGCTGCTTTGACACAGCTCAATCATTATTATGACAACAGATTGCATTTAAAAATTAATACATCTAAAAGCAGCTATATGATTTTTGGTGATGGATATTCTTCTGACAATGTTTTATACAATGGAGATATAATAACAAGAGAACATCAACATACATTCTTAGGAATTGTTATAGACCAGAAATTAAAATTTGAAGAGCATATAAAACAAATTTCCAACAAGGCTTTAAAAGGTCTTAACATATTAAGATGCCTAGCTGGGGTATCCTGGGGAGGGGATCCAAAAGTATTATCAATGTTGTATAAAGCAATTGTTAGAAGTCATTTTGATTACAGTTGTTTAGCTTACATAAATAGCCCTTATGTACATAGATTAAATATAATACAGAACAAGGCTCTGAGAATTATTTCAGGGGCAATGTGTTCAACTCCCATTAGGGCCATGGAAGTTGAAACAAAAATTATGCCTCTCATCCTCAGAAGAATTTATCTTTCTGAAAGATATTGTCTGAAGCTCATGGCATCAGACAATAAAGAAGTAATTAAAAGAGTAGTTCCTCACTTGATATATGTTTCTGAGTCTCTGGTTTCAGAAGATGATTTGTTAAATGGTAGATCTCCACAGTTGATCCAAATTTTACTGAAAATGCAAAACAATTATAAAAACATAAGAATGCAAAGTCAGTGGCCTTGCTACACACATTCCTTTAATAGTATAATACATCCAATTACAACTGTAAGACATAAAATTACTGACAATAATGATATGCAAGTTTTTTTAGATGAAAATAAAAAAAAATACTATGTTTTATATACTGATGGTAGTAAATGTGATACCCATGTGAGATCAGCCTTATATGATCCACAAACAAAGTATGCTCGAAGCTACGAGCTTGATAACCATTGTACAATATTTACGGCAGAGGCATATGCAGTTTTTGAAGCTTTGAAAGCCATGAGTTATATAAACAGCAAATATAATAATATTCTAATTTTGACAGACTCACTCAGCTTGATAGAAAGCTTAGAACATTTAAAGATTGCATACAGAACTAACTATATTCTATATTTGATTAAAGATTTTATATTTCAACTACACCAAAAAGGTATAAACGTAGCTCTCATGTGGATACCATCACATAAAGGGATATCTGGCAATGAAATAGCCGATAAGACTGCATATGAAGGCATTAATTTATTTGATGTAAGATGCGTGATGGACATTCCATTAACTGACTATCATAGTTCTATAACAAAAGAAATACTAACATATTGGAAAGAAATGTGGAAAAAAGACCAAGAAGAAAAAGGCAAATGGTATGGCAGTATTCAAGAAGACATACCGTCAAAACCCTGGTATAACAAACTGAAGTCAGCCAGCAGAGATTATATTACTACTATAAACAGACTTCGATTTGGACATTGCTCCACACCTGCACACTTAGCGAGATTGAAAATCATAAACAGTGATGCCTGCAAAGAATGTAATATGCCTCAGGCGGATATTGAACATCTGATTTTTAAATGTCAAACGTATAACCTCCAAAGACTTATCCTAGCCAGTGAAATAAGTGAGTTTAGTGAAATAGTGACAAATTATAATCCCTCCCGCCGCCGATTAAGTGACTTATTAAAAAACGTGAAACTATTTTTACCAATATATCAATATGTGAAAAATACAATTGGAAGAATTTAAAGGACTTACAGAACTCATTGACTACATTATGTACTCTATGACAGAACTTTATAAAATGAAGACTTGGCTTAAAGGTCTTGTAACCAAGCCATATGAACTCAAAAAAAAAAAAAAAAAAAAAAAAGTAATCAGAGTAAATCTGTAATGACGTTTATGGGAAAGCAAAGTTTTCTACTGAACATCATTTCGCGCCCTTATCTAGGTTTTTAAATTGGGTTGTGTTGTTCGTGCTGAATAAATTGATTTGTAATTGGGTGGGCAAATAAAGAGCACAGTCAGCCACAGATGCGATCTACTTTTTTTAGGAAGCTATATTATTATCAGTTTCATAAGGTACCTTAAAAAACTGATAACGTTTAACTAAACTAAACTTTAACATTATAGTTTATGGGAGGGCAATGCAATTCTGATTTACAATTGTAATTAGAAAAAGGGACCAAAGATGATGATTCACAATTTTATTTAAAAGGTAATATATATATCATGCATAAATTAATAATATAAAAATAAATAATAAACCTTTCTCGTTGGTCTAGCTCAGTGGTGAGCGTCTGCGGCCCCTAACCGCCAGATCTCGGGTTCGATCACATGGTTAGTTATTTAGGATTTTTCCTTTAGGATTTTCGGTCACGTTTTCCGTTTTATACGTCTAAGGCGCAACAATTTTTTTTCATGCAATTTTATGCCAAGCTTTAAAAATATGAAACTTCAGCGTTGTGATTATGCTGTTGAAGTGAAGTTAAAGCATGTAGTAGGTACTTAATGCGAGGAGTACGAGGAAGGCAAGTTGGTACGTAGTTATGAAAACACTCATTATCGTTGCAGGGTGCAGTGGCGCAGCTCTCGCGGTGTTCACCCCTAAGTCCCTAATCCACCCCAATGGCAACGAGGTCAACCCTCGTTATGCAAAACAAAGCTATAACTATATAGATATACTATCTATGGTATTAGTTCACTGAAAAGGTAATTAGTAAGAAGCTGGCTCTTAAGATCTTTTTCAGAAATTTATTCAGGATACTTAGGGAATAAACATAAAAAAGTCCTGGAGCATAGGAGGTGAGGCGGAGTGGAGGTTAAAAGGTCCCAATTTTGTGTTTTTTACAAATATTTCAAAAAACGGTTCGTTGTAATAAAATGCCGAGAGTTATCCCCGTGACTAAACGAGCAATATAACACGTTAACACTAGCAGTGCAATTTTTTACGAAGGAGAAAATGGGGGAACCTCCGCGTTGTAATTATGCTGCTGAAGTGAAGTAAAGGACATACTCAGTACAAGAGAGTTAGTACGGGGTGGTAATGAAAACACTCACTTTTTGTACCGACACGGTGTTCGCACCCTAACCCACCCCAATAATAACGAGCTCAACCCCTATTATGCAATTTATTATGGCTATAGATAGCAATAGAAACCATTTATGTTTTTAACATGATTCAATATTAACCTGTAAGTGTATAAATAATAAATTAACTTTTAAACTATCGCGTTGCATGATTATTATTATAATTTTGACGGGAATTAACGCGAAACATGCATATTATTTACCTTTTGGCTATACGTTTCGGCAACGGGTTACACCGGCCGTTTTCTATAGCGTACTGAATCAGCAACTCTCCGCCAGGGTGGATGAACATTCATCGACATCACTGACGGAGGCGGAGAGTTGCTGATTCAGTACGCTATAGAAAACGGCCGGTGTAACCCGTTGCCGAAACGTATAGCCAAAAGGTAAATAATATGCATGTTTCGCGTTAATTCCCGTCAAAATTAAAATAATAAATTATCAATTTATTTATTTATTTACTTAAACATATGTACCTACAACATTACAGTTCTAGACCAAGACGTTATACCTACATAGAAATAAATATATAATAAAACATAAAATAATATTTGACAATAATTTGATAGAAGAAAGTACAAACAAAAACAATACTACACAAGACACAAATAATACAATTAATAACAAAAATGGCTAAACTTTATCCAAGGATTCACAAAAAGACAAAATTTCACGACGTACATGTTTCAATGAACATTGATCAGCTATTAAGCCCCAATTTAATCAGTGTTCTGCAGTTTCTTCAATGCTGAACGATTTCAATCTCTCTTTCGTTCATACATTGAATGAGCGAGAGCGAGATATTGATTCCAGGTTTAGCGTTAACCGCGGTTCAAAAAGTTCTGTTTTTTTTGGGAAAACTCGTTTTCACACCAAGTCCACCCGCTTGATGCCCGAGACAGACTTATGAATAAAACACAGTGAAGCACAAAGGTTAACCCAAAACCGGTAGACTGAAATAGGCTTGCTACCTAAATATTAATGTAACCCTTGAAGAAATTCAAGCTTGATGACGGACGTAGCTGGCTCTACTAATGGGTTTCTTGGGTTTAAGCTTAGCACTAGGACCTCTGCACGTGCTGAAAAACAAATAATCAGCCAAATAGGGCATCTCAAGTTTACAGTTACGCCCCTGTGTTACGAGATATTATTATATGTAAGGAACTACTGGATAAGCAAGCATTATCTTTTATTTACTGATCGTTATCTCCCTTAAAGTAAGAGTAATCGTTTCATTACATTTCAGCTGCACATGCTATCAGAAAAACGTGGTCTGTAGTTATAGGCATTGCATAATAATCCGCCAACTACCAGCCGATGGAACAGCACATCTAAATGTAACAAAACAGGTGATGTTATACGTTAATATAAAACAAACAATGTGCGCAGTAGATCGCGTTGAGTATTCAACCACCCCCGCCGGCCGGTGGCGGGAAAACGCGCGCATAGGGTGGCGCTTTCCGCTCACTCCGTGTTGGAGCGTCGGTCAATCGATACACAGCATTTGTAACATTAAATCAACAATTTTCCTCACAAAATATACCTAATAACAACCATTTCCCCATGACTTTGTATAGTAGAACCCTCAGTGCCAGTGATGTTTGTAACGAAAGATGTTTGACGGAGTATAAACAAGCACGACGCAAATAGGAATAGGTGAGTGTGATATTTATTGGCACGTCGTGATGACCTAGTTATCGCCTCTGTAAAGATAGGTCCTATATACTATTTTCATGCATTCGTAGTAAAATAGTAGTATTATTTGGGAATTCCTTGGCAAGCATAGGTACCTTTGAGAAACGTAAAGAATTGATTAATATTTTTCATGCGTTGGAATTCTATGGAATACTAATGTATTCCTTGTTAGTTTCAAGATTATTTTTATTAGTAATAATATCTATTGATTATCAGATATATACCTTATGTTCAATATACATTTTAATGGTTTGTTTTGATTGCGTGGTACGTAGTTTCCCGTCTCGAAAGTAATGTCTTCCATCTCATCAGCAGCCTAATGACTGCTATTACATTCACATTAAACAACCAATTTACTGACATATTTATAAACAATTACATTATTACGTAGAGGATTTCCTTTTCTATGTCAACAACTTTATTACCAACATAATTAGGTAGCAGAAATACATAAGCATAAGAGGCTCTTAATCATCGTTATATGTGATTTTTTTGAATAGATTGTGAAATTGCTAGTTGAGCTAAATGATAAACAATGTTTTTAAAAGGAACTTAGACATTTTCTTTCCTAAATTAAACAACTTAATTAATGACAGCAAATCATTTACCTACCTAAGAATAATACACAAGAACTCATTGCGACATTCTGGTAGAAAATCAGAGAGATTTTCCAACAGAGAGTTGAAAATTTTACGAGATATGCCTAATTCACCGTCGCACAATTTTCAACTTGAATTTAGTCGGTAATAAAGTTGTTTCTTTACGAAGGGAAAACCTCTTTTGCTCATTATATTATTATTGCAGTATGAAAATCCCTCGAAGTATATTCTGAAAACACGAGCTATATTTTCATGTCGTGCTGATTTAGTTGAATATGAAATTACAAATACATATTCTTAAATCATTAATAGCACGTTAGTAGCCTATGTAGTACGAAAATTTACGTAGTCACAGATCACGAAAAGTACACACAGTAGAAACTATTGTCAATAAATCATTAAAATTCATCTTTTCGAAGATATGTGTAATATATCGTATAAATTATCGCTCGCTAACGGTGAAGGAAAACATCGTGAGGAAACCTACATGCTTAAACCAATCCGCACTTAGGTGTGGTGGACTATGGCCTAACCTTTCTCATCATGAGAGGCCGAGCTCAGCAGTGGGACATTTATTAGATACAAAGTTGCTATTATTATTGAAGGACCCGCCTTTGCCGCAAATTAGCGTCATATGCGGCCCTTCGAAGTAGGTTCTGAAGAGGCATTTTTAAAAATGCCTTGATTCAACTTTACATTTCTGAAGTCGAGTTATAATCAAGTTGAGAATATTGCGGCATTAAAGTGGTCATTTTGCCGCAAATCAGCATGGTGCGGCGGCCCCTCGATGTAGGTTCTGAAATCGCGAGTGTCATTGACCGTGAGTGTGTATGGCACCGTGCCACTACCACCCCGGCGCTGCTGTCTAGTCGCGTGCCAAATCTGTCACCTGCAACAATGCATGGAAAGATGCAGAAGGTTCAGGTACAAATCCTGGTTTTGGTAAAAGAAATTTTCTATATTTTTTTGGGTAACCTTAAAATTTCAATATCCTAAAGCCCGGTATACACTTTGTTTAGTGCGAGTGCGAGTGATTAGTGCAGGTGTTTAGTGACAAGGTGTGGACAGCGACTGATTAGTGCGAGTGCTTAGTTGGCTGTGTAGTAAAGTGAATAGAAGCGTGTTCTATTTTTTTGCGAGTGGACTGCGTAGTAGCCACGTCCCGCGCGCCCTCCCTTCCCCCTCACTCGCAGCGTGCCTGCACTAAGCACGTTTGGACAGGAGTGTTTAGTGTTTAGTGTTTAGCGTTTAGTGCGTAGCGTCGGGCGCTTGTTGTACAAAATGTCAAAGTGGACCGAAGACGTAACTTATAAATTTGTGCAGGAGTATTTGAAACATAAATAAATAATATAAATATTTCACAACTCACACACAACGCCATCTAGTCCCAAGCTAAGCAGAGCTTGTACTATGGGTACTAGAATAACTGATACTAAGTCATATAGAAAACAAATAAAAAAAAATGTAAATAAAAAAAAAAAAAAAAATGTAATCTTTTGTAAATACATACATATTATACATAGAAACACCCAGACTTAGACAAACCCCCATGTTTATGTACACAAAGATTTGTCTTAAGTGGGAATCGAACCCACGACCCACTCCGCCATCCGGTCGTCCTTTACAACTGTTAAGCCCCTAAGTATAAAATTGCCCGAGATGCGGCCCTTGTAAATATAAGTGAAGCCATGAACATACCAGGGTTTGGCAGTAAAGAAGTTTATTCTAAAATAAGAAACTTGAAGTCTACATATGCGCAAGAGTCTAAGAAAATTAAACAGAGTACAAAATCTGGAGCTGGAACAGATGACGTATATATTCCACATAGAAGTGGTTCAAACTATCAGATGACGGCATACTGAATTTAAACAGAGCCACTTGGACAATACTCGCACTACACACCTGCACTCGCACTAATCAAAATTGGACACTACTCGCACTACACACCTGCACTCGCACTAATCACCTGCACTCGCAATGAATTGGACACTACTCGCACTACACACCTGCACTCGCACTAATCACTTGCACTCGCAATGAATTGGACACTACTCGCACTACACACCTGCACTCGCACTAAACACTTGCACTCGCACTAAACAAAGTGTAAACCGGGCTTAATGATAAACAAACAAACTATTATAACTGAGCGCATAAAACTGGGCAAAAGTATTGCCGTAGACCAAATCCATTCAGTCTGTTTTCTGAATGGATTCTACTATAACAATGGCTCTGACAAAACGCTGTCATAATGGGCTACGATCACGTATTGGCAAGGTCAGATAAACAAAATAGGAGGCTGATTGTCCTGTGTTCAATTTTAGCGTGGACCCATCTAATGGTAAGCGGCAAACAGAACAGCTGAAAATCTACAACCAAATAATGCAGATACGTCGCTACATAAGTATAGTATAATGCTTCATAATTAATGAAAAGCCTAATCTCAACCCCTTAACAGCAATTATACTGTCGTGCTTGCTCTCTCAAGCTCGTTCAAAAATATTTACCTAGGGTCGGACTGGCCTTGAATAGCCTGAGACTCAGCGCTGGCGCTGTCGAGGGTATAATGAGTTGTTTCAACAAGCAATTTTGGTGAAAGAAAAAAAAAAGCCACGGCTGAGGGGGAACCGCAAAACCCAGATAGCGATCGCCACGCTTAATATATAGCCTGGCCAGTTTAACCCTAGAGACCTAACCCTACCTACATAGTCATACCCGGGTAAGGAGTACTATTTTATTCTGTGACACGGGTGACTTTTAGTGATACTTCGCGAGTGGATCTTCTGCTTACTCTGTTATACTTGTTTGTCTTTAATGCCTCCAGTCCAAAGGGGAGCGTTGCCAATACGCTTGCAGTCTCCAACTCCACTTTACGGATTTACAAATTTGGCAGTAAAAGCTTCGACTTCATCTTGTTAACATTTTAATTTCGTTTCGCTTTGCTTTGCAAGTCATTATTGAATATCGTGGCAATGTAAGTTATAGTATTTTTTTAAAATGCATATTTTTAGGTTACGCCAATCCAGAAGAGTATGGTAGAAAAGTAAATAGCCATCTTCATTTCACCAGTTATGATTAGTTCTAGTGATAGGTAGATTACCAAATACCGGGCGCAATCTGTGCTGCTTACTGAGAATTGCCTGATGGAAAATTGCATAATTATAAAACTTACCAGACCCGGTGATCGAACTTACCATTACTAGTCTATCAAGTTCAAGTCAACATCTTGTTGTATATTTTAATATTCCCTTTGTCAAAAATAACAATATAATTGACAAATAAATAAAAGCAATCAAAAGCTTGATATACTAACAAAAACACCGAGATTTTAATTGGGTTGTCTGTTGTTTGCCCGAAGAATATAATGCCATAATATTCATATGCCCGAATTTCATTTACCCGAATTTCATTTGCCCGAATGTTTTGTTTGCCATAAAAGACATGTGACATACTGTTATTTGCCCGAACATTAGATTTCATAATGATTCGAATGCCATACGTATTGTTTTCCATACTTCCAATTGCAATAATATTATTTGCCCAAACATTTGATAACATAATGATTCGAATGCCATACGTATTGTTATCCATACTTTAAATTGCAATAATATTATGCAACAGAATTTTCAAACCTTTGATAGATTGGAAATTAATTTAGTATGGCGTTTAGTATTTGCTCATGAAATTCTAACAGGCGCTCTAAAATTATTTACAAACTTAAGTATTAAGTAATTACAAATTAGTGGGTAGGAAAAATATTTGTAGGCGATATTTATTGACAAGAGTATAACTGGATATAAATAAAGTATGATTATAGTTGTAATATTTTAAAGCAAATTTTAGCTTTGCTATGCATTTATTTTATGTAATATTAAAGTTGAAAAATTAAGAATCCAGCAGGACTCGAACCTGCACCTCTTGGGTATACGCCCCAAGTGCTTTGCCAATTCAGCTATGGATTCGTATGCTGCCGGACTCGAAATTTCTCAACTCTTTTTGTGCCAGCTTTTAGCTAGACGAACCTTATTTGGTTTTAGCGCCATCTATGTGATGTAATAAGTACTATTCACATACTGTAAGTTTGAATTAAGATCAATACTGTTACAGTCAAGAGATGACGCATTTTTTATCAAATACTTGTAATATTTTAAAGCAAATTTTAGCTTTGCTATGCATTTATTTTATGTAATATTAAAGTTGAAAAATTAAGAATCCAGCAGGACTCGAACCTGCACCTCTTGGGTATACGCCCCAAGTGCTTTGCCAATTCAGCTATGGATTCGTATGCTGCCGGACTCGAAATTTCTCAACTCTTTTTGTGCCAAAATATTACAAGTATTTGATAAAAAATGCGTCATCTCTTGACTGTAACAGTATTGATCTTAATTCAAACTTACAGTATGTGAATAGTACTTATTACATCACATAGATGGCGCTAAAACCAAATAAGGTTCGTCTAGCTAAAAGCTGGCACAAAAAGAGTTGAGAAATTTCGAGTCCGGCAGCATACGAATCCATAGCTGAATTGGCAAAGCACTTGGGGCGTATACCCAAGAGGTGCAGGTTCGAGTCCTGCTGGATTCTTAATTTTTCAACTTTAATATTACATAAAATAAATGCATAGCAAAGCTAAAATTTGCTTTAAAATATTACAAGTATTTGATAAAAAATGCGTCATCTCTTGACTGTAACAGTATTGATCTTAATTCAAACTTACAGTATGTGAATAGTACTTATTACATCACATAGATGGCGCTAAAACCAAATAAGGTTCGTCTAGCTAAAAGCTGGCACAAAAAGAGTTGAGAAATTTCGAGTCCGGCAGCATACGAATCCATAGCTGAATTGGCAAAGCACTTGGGGCGTATACCCAAGAGGTGCAGGTTCGAGTCCTGCTGGATTCTTAATTTTTCAACTTTAATATTACATATGATTATAGTATTAAAATTGATTTATTTTTAATACCTACTTATCAGTATAATCAGTCTAAGTCGCTTCCGTACAAATTTAACCTAACACCTTTGTACTAAAAAGCGATTGTCTTTCATGTTTCTAACGTAACCTACCTATTATTTTTTATAATTATTTTAACCTTTTTTACGAGCAATTTTAGTGGAAAATTATGTTATGGCATATGATAATTACGGCTTACAATGATTATACTGGCACTTCGCCGGCCGCTATCGCGGCACGCTCGCTTCGCTCGCTCGGCTCGTGCGTTGTCTTTCATGTTTCTAACCTAACCTAGCTATTATTTTTATAATTATTTTAACCTATTTTACTAGCAATTTTGGTGAGAAATGATGTTATGGCATATCATAATTACGGCTTACAATGATTATACTGGTACTTCGCCGGCCGCTGCCACGGCACGCTCGCTTCGCTCGCTCGGCTCGTGCGTTGTCTTTCATGTTTCTAACCTAACCTACCTATTATTTTTTATAATTATTTTAACCTATTTTACAAGCAATTTTGGTGGAAAATGATGTTATGGTATATGATAATTACGGCTTACAATGATTATAACAAATGATGTTATGGAAATTGATTTTATGGGAAACAATGATTATAACAAATGATGTTATGGCAATTAACTTTATGGGAAACAAAGTTTCTAGCACGTGACTAATATAGTAAACAATGAATATGACAAATAAAATTATGAGAAACAATAATATGTCAGGTGAGTATTATAGCAAATAAAATTCGGGCAAATGAAATTCTGGCAAACGGCGGTACACCTTTTAATTGGTGTCTTTTTGCTTTCACTCTTTATAAACTGTTCATTTATTTCACTAACTTGTCTTGTTTGTATACTTTGTACGGTTGAAAGCCAGCGGCCCTTTGCGTGGAAAGCTGTTTACCAACACGCGACCAGTCGATGTCGGAGCCAGTGACGTCCGAGGAAAGCTTGTGTAGAGTGACCATACATACCAGCCTGTGTTCTGTGGAACGTTGGATACTCCTAGTGATTTATGCGAGCCTGGTACCAACGGATGATAAGGCGTAGGTTTATTATGGTTGTGGAACTCCAGTGAACTGCAAGGCGAGAAGTATTACCATTTTACGTATTAAGTGCTGAGTTCTAACTACTATGTTCCAATTAGGCCTTGAAATCACTGGCACATGAGGCATTAGAGACCTCAAATGTAGCACTGAATTTTCCTCTTGGAAGAAAGAATGGAAGGATCACTTCCATTATAATTACTCATTATAAAGGTTGATAGCTTTTGTGAAAAGAGCTTGCGGCAAGAAGTACAACGGTTTTTACCTTTAACCTGCCGTCAAATATTATATGCGCTTGTACTACTGTTTTGCGGTTTGATAGTACGATAAGCGCCTAAAATTGTTAGAACACGATAATATCATTATTATCGTAGTACTTAGATGTATAACCGCATTGGCAGTCATATGGATTCTGGGTGTCCGTTTGCTGCAGTTGCCATATTTATCTGGTGAATTACTTCGCCTTAACTCACCACGACGTATAAGAATGAGTGCCTAGTTGTTTTATTTACTACTTAATATCCTACACAAGTAAAAAACAGACCATTTTATTCCGTAAAGGGATAGACCGACACTCGCAGATCGTAAAAAATTGCCGGGATTTCTCAGTTTTATCTTTTGACAATGTTAGTTTTGATTTATTGTTCTTCTTAAAGTAATAAAAATGTACCCGTCTAGAATTTATAATAGGTCTGATAGTTGATGCAAAAAGATGAAAAAGCATTCAAAATGTTATAATTCTAATAAGCCAGCATATCAAACAGCAGCGATAGCTGAGTGGGAGACCGTAGGACTGCGAAGTCAAAGGTCTCGGGTTCGAACCCACGGCACACACCTCTGTCAATATATCGTTAAGATTCGTCTTTTCATGGATATGTGTGTATTTATCATAATTATAAATTATAGCTCGCTAACGGTGAAGGAAAACATCGAGGAAACCTGCATGCCTGAGAGTGCCTAAACAGTACTCGACGTCGTGTGAAGTCCACCAATTAGCCCTTGGACAGAGTGGTGGACTATGGTCTTATCCTTATCATCATGAGAAGCAGTGGGACATGTATTAAATACAGGGCAGCTATTATTATTTATTGTAAATGAGCCAAAAATTTACTTGTTTCTATCGGCTCCATACGACCACAACTATTAAGTACTTCTGGTCAGTTTCTTTGCTTGAGTACCTACGCTAGACTCCGTAATTGATAGGGACTGCATATCCGTGACGTTTATTGAACTAGCTTATTAGTTATTACTCGAACATTAATTGTATAGGAAGTCAAGGGTAATAGGGTTAGTTATGATATGACAGTTATGAGATTAATATATAACAATTCGATACTAGTACGGTAGTAATTAGTAATAGGAGCGAAAAATCCTTCACAGAATGTAAAAAAAAACTATTTTTTTAAATGCTAATTATTTTTTAAATATAGAACTGATAACACTTACCTGATTTCGACCTGTATAATTCGTCATTTCATAGAATTAAAATGACAATAAGTCCTACTTTTGGGTACTTGTGCATGCTTTGCGGTTAAGCGATAGAGTTTCTGCATCAGAAGGTTGGAGGCAACATTGTCCTGAATATCTTTCGTAACACAATGTTTGTTACACTTACTTACTAGGTTTCCACAGAGGATAGCCGTGGAATGCTGAGTTTGCTATTTCTGGGCGAATATAAATTAAACCTGTATCAATAGATTAAATGAGAATCTGTCTAATTCAAATCTCTTTTAACTAACTTATAAAAAAGGAGGCCGTTCTCAAAACGATTGTATTTTTTTATGTTAAAGACGCCTGGACCGATTTTTTTTTGTTAAAATAAAAATTATTCTTATATCTACCTACAACACGCTTTCGTAGAGCTATACGTCAGGTTAAATATAATAGGCATAGTCCTTTACCTACTATATATTTAAACCTCAAGCTTGAAACAGTATTAGTAATGTGTTATCACGTTTTTAGAAAACTTTTTATATCACTGGTAAATCTGGCCAAGCAAAAATCTCTTAGTGTACTAGAACTGTTAGAATCTTGTAGGTAAATCACAGCTAAACTTAATGAAGCTCGTTTACTAGACAGATAAGTGGGACGTGTCCCTACAATACACAAAAGAGTGGTATCCGTACTTAAGAGGTACTCGGCGGAGATACCGTAACTGTTCGGAAGGGACACTTTCACTGCAGCCGCGGTGCCTCGATCATCTGATAACTGTCAGTTCTGACACAAATATAAGCTGTACTTACGTCGTGAGTAATTGGCATTGCTTATCGATCGGGCGCGTTAATCCGTGATGAAATGTACACAAGTCAGTAAGGAGTTTGTTGGTTGCTATGCTCTTTTGTATTATGTACAATAATAATAATAATAAATATAAATAAATAATAATAAATAAATCATTTATTTCAGGCTGCATAGGCCCATACCTTAACCTAAAAATACATAATTATAAATTTACTTCCTTTGCACTAAGTCTTGGTGCGTTCCGGGGTATAGTTCAGCGGAAGCGTCGGAAAACAACACCCTGCGGCCAAAAACTTTCTTCAAGCATAATAATAACATTCATAACTCCATAAATACTAATTTTACACTATCGTAAATGAGAATTAAAAATAAAATAACGAATGTTACACCTCATTCATTAAAATCCGTTCTGTAGTTTAGGTACTACTGTGGAACATACAAACATACATACATAAACTGCTAAAATCCCTTCCATTTGGCTTCGCCGTCGTCGGTTAAAAATAAGGTTACTGTTAAAAGTTCACTCTCAGTAAGGAATGCCTTAAAATGTTACCAAGTAATTACAACGTTATGGATAAATATTGACAGTAAATACAATAATTTATGTTAAAATATGAGTGCATTCTGTAATGGCCACGCGTAATAAAATCTTAATGACTTTAATCAATTGGTTTTAAGAAGAAAGCTGTTTTGTGAGTTACACCTTACCAACTTTCAAAGGGGTGTTCATTAAAATATTATAAACTAGCTTCCATTAGCGGCTCCGCCTGCGTGGTAGGTCGATAAAGCCTATATTATTTCTGGGGCCTTGTTCTATCCCCACACCAATTTTCATTTCAAAAGAGTAGTTTCCTGTCCGTCAAAGAATTTTGTGGAATCCGATCCCTAGATCTATATATATTGGATTCATTTAAAAATTAGATATTTGAGATGGCTGAACACTGCTTCTTAAGATACAGGTTTTTTACCTAGTTTAATCCAATTGTTAGAGTAAATGTACTTTAATTTGTACTATTTAAAACTCAAGTTATTAATTTTGTATTAACACCTACAAACGTTCGATAAATTTTACGTCTTTAAAATATTAATAGATTGACGAAGAACTGATATAATACCAATTCCATGAAAATATATTTTGATATGCGTAGTCTTGAATGGTGTGTAGTGTAGTGTTTAATTCAAAAACGTGGGGTATCTCCCTGCTCCCTTCTATTCCAATAGGGGTGCATTTATTGCTGTCGTATGCCCCTCTATTTGTTAGGGGAAGATTCCATTTCCGGACAATATTCAATTTTAGCCACGATTTTCTCGAGATGGTTGTTGGAATTTAAGACAAAAACTATTGTGCCAATATTTCCGTTTATTTAAAGACTTCTGTTACAAATATACTAAGAAACAGATGAACACATATATGGTACCGGCAGGATTTGAACCTGCGTTCTAAACTAAATTCTATAGAAATCTGATGAAGTATCAACTTTCATGCTTGAATTACCCAGAAGTGCAAAGTGTCGACACTTCACCAGTTATGTTTTGGACTTAATGTGATGAGAAGATACCAGTCCAATGGGTAACGTCCAATAAAAATATGAATATTGTATTTTGTGGTCTAAGTTTTATGGCTTTTTAATAAAGAATATATGCCCACGAAGTAGCGATAGTTAACGATAAAGTAAGCGACAGTTATTCATAAATCGGATTTAGTAACTTGTTTTTCCGCGTGGGATCAAGTGGGATGTATAGCTTATAAAATGCATTATATAATATTTTTATACCCGGCCCACTAGAAATACCTTTCTCACCATAGAGGCACACTGGAATTCACCGTTGACCTGCCACTAAGCCCCGGTTTTCAACAAAACGAAGAGGAGAGGAGGTGTGTTTATCCAATAAGTTTTGTTACCAAAGCTAAGCAAAGATAGAACTTAACGAAATCTGATTGGTCATTCAGTCGAACACATCTCCTCTCAGACATCGCGCGACAGCGACGAAACGCGATTAATCGCCTAGTTGATGAATCTATGTAATATATTCGAAACTAGTCGGCATATCCCGGCTAAAATAACGTGAGTAACCCGTATTCTCAATAATAACATCTCCTCTCGTGGAAAGTGGGCCTAATTAGCAGTGCTTAGCACAACTGTGTTACAGATTAGTGGTGATAATAGGCCCTGAGAGTATGGGCATATGAGGCATCGTATTTCTTAGAAGTTCTATCTATCTATCTATTGCGGTTATGAATATCCATGGGTTGTAACTGGTGGATTATAGCTTCATAAAAGATCGAACACAATAAAATTAACTACAAGCTTGTATCATTCATTCATAGAATCGTTAGAGGAGCTAGCAAATATTACCCAAAAAGCCAATCCCCTCTTACAAATAGCTTTAGGACTATGTTAATAAGTACACACGTCTACACATTGGACTATACATTTCCAGTATAAACTGATCCAATTGTTAAAGCTACCTGTGCAATGCCAGACCATTTTATACTGCAAATGTATAGCTTGTTGTGTAGCCATGTGTACAGCAGCGGTTTCTAATGTATTGTGATTGTGAATAGTGATACAGACCTTGATGACAGTGGAAATTGAGCAAAACGTGTTGTCCGCCACGCGCCATTGTGAATTATTGAGTGGTCCACTATCTGTGGCATGCTGTGGTCTCGTTCATGGACCATGTTGTCACCGGAGTTTATTAGGTACGAATGAATGTTTTTTTTTCCGTAGTTTAAGGATCGCTGGTGCCTAAAGTAGGTATTAAAATAATCCGTACAATATACAAATTAGTAGCAAAATGTACACAATAATAACTATTTAGTTATAGTCTTTAGCTCTTTAAGTGATTCATAAAATAGAAAATTTACTGTAAAACATAAAAGAAGGAGGCAGATTGATTAGGTCTATGTATGTAGGTATGTGTGTGTTTGTGTGTAAAGTGTGTGTATGTGTGTGTTGTAAGTGAAGTGTATTTGTGTTGTGGTGGTATTGTGTGTGCGATGGTGTGGAGGTGTATCACACCTAGGTGTAACGCATATGGCGGTATGGCAAGGTCACCAAATTTGAGTGCTATCAGACAAATAGACTCATAATCCACCTAAATAGTAATTTTGCGGAGTCATTACAAAACATCAAAGTCTTAATAAGCTTAACGGCTTATTTAAAATTTCATTCAAATATCGAATGCGACGATTTCAAACCTCAGAGCAATAAGCCAACTGGAGTTGTCATTGTCAGGCGTCCCCCACTGCCAAATGTAGTAGAGCGCCGCTCTTGCTCGCCATACATCACAACTAGTTTTCAAATCCTATGATTAGACGCTTGTACGCGCTTACAAGCGTCTAATCATACAGCGCGGTACAATTCACCCTCTCCGTTTCCCCGCGAGTGTTAGCAGCGTTATTTGCGTTCATTGCGTGGCCATATTGGTCTATAACCTGAGTATCAAACGGAACGTTTGACTAATGGGTCATAAAACTAATGGTATTAGGTAGACCAGATTATGTTTCATACATGATATCTATACCAATCTATACCAACCTGTCGTAGTGATATAAGTGGAAGTAATGCTCTGAAGAGGAATGCTAACAAAATAATGTCATGAGTTTTCTATCAACAAACCACTAACTAATCCTACCCAAAAGTTTGTTTTTTATTTTATTTCTCTGAAAATCAACAACACTTAACAATACTACACGAATAGCTTACAGTAATTAGTGTCAGGGAGCCAATTATAGATCTTCACAAATATAAATCCAAATACAAAAATCTTTGTGAACATAAGAACAAAAGTAAGTACTTAATTACACTAAAAACTGAAAAAAACACTGTAAAGATCGCTATAGTTTTTGAGAAAAGAGGTCCAGACTGAGTTTCCGTCTAGCCGGTCCATTTGTATTAAATATAAAAAAAAATCTCTGATAAAAAATCCATCACGATTTAAATGCATCTATATAATATATCCTTCATTTCTGAATAAGAACAGGCTATATTGTATAGAGTTGTATAGTCCTCTAGTTCTAGTTTTTGAGTTTCTTCGTTATAAACATACACATTAAGACTGACTCGAAGGTCTAGTGGTTAGCGTATACGCCTCTCACTGCTAGGTCTCGGGTTCGATTCGTTAGTATCGTAAATGTTAACAACTTAATCGTATTGCATTTAAGATATCAAAAGCTATTTCAATTAAAAAAACCCTAGGGAGTTGTAACTGCCAAATCTCAGCCAGTATAAATCGCATTCCATTCTCTAGGGAGCTTTCCCTAACATTGCACGACGTGTCCTACATAAAGACCATTTAGATGATATAATTAACTAGCTTATACCCGTAAATTCGTCCGCGTTGAATTTATTATTTCCATGCTGTCCTACGAAATTCAGGAACTTTCCTCATACACTTTAAACTCTAAATTTACCCACTTATGAAGAGGAACTTCCAGAAAAATTATCTTGCAGTTTATTTACGTCAAATAAACCTATAGCGGAATTTCATGTATTTACAAATTTGCACCTTCTAATTTACTCCCTAAGGGATAAAAATATATATACCAGTTTCTAGTTTGACCTACAGCTACGCAGCTGTGAAAACCGTTTTTTATTCCATACAGTAGTTTTTGCGTGATGCGCGTACGACCATACAGAAAAAGTTCAAAAAAATATGTACTAAAGAAATGTACTGAAGAATAAAGACCCCTCGTATAATATTTTTTTAAATGTCTCCAATGTATGTACAGACATAGCAAATTTTCAACTTTATTATATGTTAGTAAATATTATTAGCTAAACAAAATTGTAAGGTACAAATTATTATTTCTTAACTGATTCTTATTTATGGATTAAAAAATATGCAATTCATTAAAATAGGTATTAAAATAATCTTAAGGAATTAATAAAATATATATATACTGCAAATTATTGCATCATCAATAAATAAATCTATATCTATACTAATATTATAAAGAGGTAAAGTTTGTGTGTTTGTTAAATTGTCAGGGGTAATCTCGGAATCTACTGCACCGATTTTAAAAATTCTTTCACTAATAGAAAGCCACATTATCGCTGAGTGTCATAGGCTATATAAAAAACCGAAAAATTAAAAGGTTTTTACGTGGTAGTCCGTTTTGTAAAGAGAATCGGAGAAAAACTCATCGTTATACGTGAAGGCCACAGCAGCGCGGCAGCGGCGCGCGTTGGTTTCGGCTTATTTCGGTTCGCGTTCGTGCTCACTTCGGAAGAAGGAGGCGTGACCTTCCTTTTACATCTGAGAGGTAGGTACCCGCGCGGCTCATTCGCGCGGTCGGCTCTTTACGCAGCGGACGTCCCCAAAATTGAATTTTTCGTAACACACTTTCGACATTCATTAATTTTATTTTCGGTACATTAAAAAAAAAATCTTTTATGTTTATATAGTTTTCATTTAATTTAGGTTATAGATAGGCATTAAGTTTGTTTCATGTACCTAGATATTAAATTAGGTTATAGGTATTAAGTTAGTTTCATGTAGATATTAATTTAGGTTATAGGTAGGTATTAAGTTTGTTTTGTGTAGATATTAACAAGGTTCCGCACAAAACAAAACAGTTTCCTGTATGCAGTTCTATGCACACAGACTTATGATCATAGAGAATCGTTTCAATACTTTACATTACTACCGAGATTTGTTCAGTCAATACCTACTGCGTCGACATGATGGCAAAAATTCCTCATGGAATTCGTTAATCGGAAACTCCGAATTCGTTAATCGGAATCTCGGGAATCTTCTTTCACGAATAGAAAGACACATTATTGCTGAGTGTCATAGGTTATACATATAAAAAACCGAAAAATAAAAAGGCTTTTACATGGTAGTCCGTTTTGCAAAGTGAATCGGCGAAAAAACATTCGAATGAAAACGTTTCTTACGAACGCTGCCTTAACTATGAAAGATATATATTTTTGAACATTATGCCCAACGAAGTGGGCACGGGTCAGCTAGTAATAAGATAAATTAGTATAAGGTGCAAATTGGTTTTTAAAGGGTCGGCAACGCACGAGTGATGCCTCTGGCGTTGCAAGTGTCCATAGGCTACGGTAACTGCTTACCATCAGGCGGGGCGTATGCTTGTTTGCCACCTCAGTGGAATAAAAATAATATGGGCCTTGCCTTGCAGGCAGCAATAAAAATTATTTTGATTTTAATTTTAATGAACAACTACCTACATGGAAATTACGTTATGAAAACTGAAGTATCTTTTAATTAAACAAACCTGCATAATAGTACTAGTTATAAACATATTTAGAGATAAAATTTAAAGCTCAAAGCTTAATTAATTAAAGCGAAGACCGAGATACGGAAGTATGCTAATAAATATCTCAAAGCTTTCTAGGAACGCATAAAACTTAGCTCGTGTTGATTTCTTACTCAAACTAAGTGCATTTAACGTTGACCTATTACCTTACATAGCTGCGATCTTATTTAGACGCCGTTTTACCTTTGAAATGACGAAGATTTTTTGCAATGTATCAAATATTTAAAACTATACACAAATCAATCAATTCGTTGCATTTGTGGATTACGATGATATATTTATACATTGTGCCAAAAAATAAAATAAAAATATATTTGGTTATCTGACGTATAAAACTGTTGAAGATTATTTTGAAATTATGCTTAAGGCTCGACATCTATTTAAAAAAATGAAATACTAAAGTAACTTTTAACGAAGTGAAACGCAGTTGAAGACGAAATATTTTATAACATAACATAACATCACGGCTATATTACCCAGAAGGGTGTGGCAGAGGTGTACAACACCCACATTTCACCTGTGATGTCTATCGTTTAGACGTCTAGACGTCACACCATGTGAGGGTGAGCCTATCGCCATTCACCGGACACAAATCCAAATCCGTGCAGCTATTGAGAATTTCCTGACGGAAAGTTCACAAATAACACTGTGTCCGAAACGGGAATCAAACCCGAGACCTCGGGTAGAATGGCACATACGCTAACCACTAGAACATCGAGGCAGATGAATATTTAAATCTTTAATTAATTAAAGTAGTTAATTAATTAGAACAGATGAACGGATGCCGTATGCTAATCTCAAAGCTAAGTTTATACGTTTCTAGGAACGTATAAACTTAGCTCGTGTTTATTTCTTACTTAAACTAAGTGCAATTAACGTTGACCTAAATACTTACGGGGTGACCTAGAATAGAATAGAATAGAAAAGAATAATTATTTATTTCATTGGTTAAAAAGATGTTACATGTCACTTAAAAAATAGAAAACGGCATTTTACAAGTGCCTTCGGTGTGTTTCATTTGGTGCAGCTTGTCCAGGGTAGGGGATCTTTTGCTACCTGTTATGTAATTCTTTTAACACAGTTGAACTATAATGTATATAAGACAAGTGTGAGAAGTTTTGGATTTAGGATCCCATCATTGTAACTATGAGAGCATATGTTGTCGGGAGAGGCCCGTTCGTTTGTGAAGCGGTTTGCATCTCTCGGATTTGTTAACATATTCTATGTCGCCTATTAGGGGTGACCTAACGTTTCTTATTTCTACGATATATTTTTTGCTTGTTTTTTTACTGAAAGAAAGAAAGAAATATTTTTTTTTTTGGCACAAAACATAAAATAAACAATACAGCAAATACGATCAAATACAGTTATACAGTCTGTACCAAAAGGCCAGCAGCTCAGCATAATGCTAAGTGACTGCTATGAACTACAGTCACCTAACGCTGATTTTCAGCTGCAGCCCACGAGTGCCGTACGCTCAAAACTACTAAAATAAATTTAACTATAATTAATATCCGTTGAATTTAAAAAGGAAAAAGAAAGGATACACCATATATAAATAAATAAAAGCTGTTTACAAATGTTAAAAAATACAAAATTAATATAAAAATATAATATAAATAATAATATATGTTTAAATCAAATAAGTAAGTAATAATGAATTAGTTTTTGATTAAACTATAACTGCCTCTATGGTCTAGTGGTTATCGTATGGGCCTCTAACCACGAGGTCTCGGGTTCGATTCACGGGTCGATCAAAGTGTTATTTGTGAATTTTCCGTCGGGAACATCACAATAGTAGCACGGAGTTGGAATTGTGCCCGGTGGATGGCGATAGGTTTACCAACTATCCAATGGGACCTAACAATAAAAATTTCAGAAATAAATAAATAAATCAATATTTAAATATAAATACATAAATATTTCACAACTTACACACAACGCCATCTAGTCCCAAACTGAGCAGAGCTTGTATTATTGGTACTAGAATAACTGATACTAATACAAATACACTTTTCTTTTGTAAATATATACTTATTATACAAAGAAACACCCAGACTAAGACAAACCCCCATGTAGGTACATGCACACAAAGGGGAATTGAACCCGCGACCTCGGCGTCGGCAGGTACACTACCCACTCCGCCATCCGGTCGTCAACAATACAATAACAGGTGAAATGTGAGTGCTGTACAGCTCTGCCACACCCTACGCACTAGGTATATATCCTGTGTCGCGGGGGTGCTAACAAACATACATTTCACACACACAAAGCACTCCCAGAATCAGAACAAATCTTTGCGGATCACACAAAGATTTGTCCCGTGTATGGATCGAACCCATAACACCATGTAAAACGGTACTTCCTTTCACAAGAGCTCTACCATCGTTTCCCTATCTAACTTCTAACATTCATAAACCTCAGTTACCACTGGATTTAGAAGGCTAAGTAAATATCATTAAAATACTGTTACTCCACCGCAAATATCTTTCCAAGATAAATATTTTTGCGGTTGTAACGATACAAGTACTCTGTGGAATTTTGATGGATCTGGAGATAACAGTGGATTAAGTTTTTGGATAGTGATGCTACGACAACTACTTTTATGAATACAAATAAAGAGAATACGAGTAGAATTTTGACGAATACGAACACTATGGCAAAATATTTTATGTCATAATATTTATTTGGCTTTTTTTCAATCTTAACTAATGTTTTTATGTACCCAAAATTTATAAAACAAAGGTATCAAGATCACTCTCTTGGGCATAGGTACATTTAGCAATAAAAAAATATGTTTCAATAATATTGCGGAAAATATGGCAAACTTACCATTGCCTATTGAAAATCTTTACTGCTACTGCACTGAAAGATTTTATACGAATATCATCAGGTATGCTTAGCCGTAAATATGGTTGTTTGGCGAATATCATCTTATGAATGTACTAGTTGCAACACTACTTTCAGATATTGCTTTACAAAGTTACAAGGCTGGTTCGGAAACGGTAATTTTGACCTATAAAATAGTTAATGATTATTGCTAGTGACTTACAATGCCTTATGGCTCTTTATTTTTTTAAACAGGAATAAACTACACTGCAGTCTATACTTGGGTTTTTCGCTAGATGGCGTATGAATGGGGTGAATCGCACTACTCGTATTTTGTGGTGCGAAACGCCCTTGACTCTTTTTGAATGGGTCGATTCGCACCACAAGGTTCCATAACAACCCAATGGTTGTTATGGATCTATCACATTCAACCTAAACATAACAGGTGAAATGTGAGTGCTATACATCTCTGCCACACTCTTCTGGATAATTTTATTTTTTATATTCTGTCCAATTATGACGGTAAATTTTATGTGAACGAGCACAAGGGAGGAAACACCACGATCTTACAATTTATCCACCAACTCCACTCCACATCGACAACTTGTTGGCGGATAAATTGTAAGATCGTGGTGCTGGCGTCGTTGTGGACCACTAGCTTGCTTCTGTTTGCTGGTGACATGAGGCTTGGAAATTACCGACACAAAAAGTATTAATACTTATTGTAGTCCACTGATTTAGCGATTCTTTTGTAATGTTCATGGGCTTGTTGGCACCAATCATCAGAGGGTCCGACAACTACGTCGTATAAAATTCCGTTCTAATAATACGAGCCGGTACTTACCAATAGAAACATTACAGACAGAGCTCACCCATGTTGACAATGATTAAGCTAATTCACACTATTATCATTATTAAATTGAGAGAAAAGTAATCATCAATTTTATTCAATTTAGTTGTTAGTCCGTAATTCTAAAGAGTACAGTTGACACCAAAAGTTATACACTTCTAAAATAAAATGTAACAATATTATATTCAATTCAATTCAATCAGGCTTTCGTCCAGGCCACAGTACAGCTTCAGCCTTAGTTAAAGTTACCGACGACATTAGACTTGGTATGGAGGGTGGAAATCTTACAGTTCTTTCCTTATTAGATTTCAGCAATGCCTTTATCACTGTAGATTTTCACATACTCCTTGGCATATTGCGCTCTATTAACATATCTCCAACAGTGATTGATTGGTTTCAAAGTTACCTGTTTGGTCGCCGGCAACGTATACGCATTGAAGAATCCATTTCTTCTTGGTGTGATATTACAGCCGGTGTACCGCAGGGGGGCGTGCTTTCTCCTCTACTTTTCGCAATTTTTATTAATTCTATTTCCAAGGGTCTACATTCATCCTATCACCTTTATGCAGATGATCTTCAAATATACACTCAGGCTCCGTTGAGTAATCTGCCCAATGCCATTGAAATCCTTAATAGAGATTTGATAGGAATATCTGAGTGGAGTGATCAGCATGGACTTCGTGTAAATCCCTCGAAAACTCAAGTAGTTGTGATTGGCAGCTCCAGAACCTTATCTAGAGTTGATTGGCAGCAGCTACCTCTGGTACAGTTTAACGGTACTACAATTCCTTTGAGTAAAACTGTTAAAAACTTGGGATTACTCATTGATGAAACGCTGTCATGGGGTCCCCAATTACTTGAAACCAGCCGTAAACTCTTTGCGTCAGCGGGGTCTTTGCGTAGGTTAAAGAATTTTCTTCCAACTTCCACTAAAATTGCGCTTGTTCAAACTCTTCTCTTTCCTATCCTCGACTACGCCGATGTCAGCTATCTTGATCTCACAGAGGAGCAGCTTGATAAGCTTGAGCGACTTCAAAATTTCTGTATAAGATTTATATTTGGGTTACGCAAATATGATCATGTATCCGAGTACCGCAATAAGCTCAAGTGGCTTCCTATTCGCCTTCGACGGAATACTCACATTCTTTCTCTACTCTACCAGGTCTTATTCAACCCTTCTGCCCCCTCTTACTTAAAAGAACGTTTTCAGTTCGTCAGTGACACGCATTCTAGAGCCTTAAGATCGTCGGAAAATCTAAAACTGGATATGCCAATGCATTCTACCACCTTCTACGACAAATCCTTTGTGGTTCAAGCAACACGTCTGTGGAATGCATTACCCGTGTCTATTCGACGCGCCAAAACTATTTACTCTTTTAAAAAAATTGTCAAAGATCATTATTTATCCTCTATATAAATCTTAACATTATTTATTCACATTGCCAGTCCTTTCAGATGCATGTGTAAAACTTGTGTATACATTTCTTATTTTCCTCTGTTTTCATTATATGTATGTATAATATTTATTTATAATAATATGTATGTATTTAATATATAAATAGTGATATGTACATATTTATTTTAAGTATACCTATATATATGTTTATATAATATGTATTTAATTTGTAGGTAAATGTACCTATTAAATGTGTAAATTTATGTAAATATTAGTTATAGTAAACCTTCTATCTCATCTCTTACACCTTAAACTGCCCCATATCAGTCTAACTATCTATTTGTCCATCCAAAGGTTGCCTGTAAGATATTGCTTTTTAGCGATAAGGCCGCCCATTGTACATGTCTTAATGTTAAATTGTGTTCTTTAATGTGTCTTATTTTTTGGTGTGCAATAAAGTTTATTCTATCTATCTATCTATCTATTCGCAATACAACGCGGTAATGCTGCCAGCATGTTGGGTACGAGGCCTTTTGACAGTGACTTATTAAGTTTAGATTAAGTTATAAGACTATTTTAATTTAAGATCCAGTATAAACCAATTTGTCTTTAAATTCAGAATCTGTAATAAAAATTAAAATGTAATATCACCTTTTGCCACAAATACTATTAAAAGCTGAGTCATAATAATATTTTATTTTATGTTTGTTTATGTTATTGACACAAATATGCTCGTTTTTGACGACCAGATAGCGGAGTCGGTAGTATAACTGCCTGCTACGCAGAGGTAGCGGGTTCAATTCCCGCTCAAGACAAATCTTTGTGTGCATGAACATGGAGATTTGTCTTGGTCTGGGTGTTTCTAAATATGTATAATAAGTAAAATATTCTCAAAGCCTATCATTTAGTTTTCCAATTATAACACTTTATGTTATTTTATTACTACACTAGCCAATAATAAGGCCTACCCTGAAACAGGGCCGTCTTTACCAGGGGGTGCAAGGGGTGCGGTGAACCCGGGCGCCGAGCGACCGGGGGCGCTTTGAGCACTGAATTTTTAGCTATTTAATTGAATTTAACGCCATTGCAGTTTTATATTATAGTTACTTACGACAGATATGTATGCACTTGCAAAAAACACCGGCCAAGTGCGAGTCGGACTCGCGCACGTAGGGTTCCGTACCACTATAGGTACATCTAAATAAATGCTTTTCTTTATTCTTTATTATATTGGAGTTGATTGAATGAAAGGTAAAATGCGGTTTACGATTTATTACGTATTAAAAAAACGAATTATTAGATCTCGTTCAAACCAATTTTAAGTGGCAGTTTGCATGGTAATTACATCATATATTATTTTTACATTTATCATTCCCTTATTTTAGAAAATGTGGGACATACACACACACAGACATTTTTCCACTTTGGAAGCGTTCCTCGCGCAAACTATTCAGTTTAGAAAAAATAATGATATAGGAAACCTCAATGTAATTTTTGAAGACTTATCCATAGATACACCATACCATATAGGGTTTGATGAAAAAAAAATGAGTCTCAGTTCTAAGTATGGGGAACCCCAAAAATGTATTGTTTTTTTTCTATCTACCAAGTTATACCAATACATCTACTTACCAAGTTTCCATAGTATAGATCTTATAGTTACGGAAAAAAGTGGGTGTGACATACGGACGGACAGACAGACAGACATGACGACTCATTAAGGATTCCGTTTTTTGCCATTCGGCTACGGAACCCTAAAAAATAGTCATCAACAATAATATTTTTTTTTCTTTTATTACGCTTTCGGCGCTTGTCATACCGCATTAATACACTAAAAGTAAAAAAAAACGAGGGCGCAGGCTGAGTCCCGCACCCCGGCGCAGAATAGACTTAAGACGGCCCTGCCCTGAAATGTGGGTTAAGTGACGCAGTTTCATGCAATGGACTTAGATCATTTTGCTTTGTTATGTACTTTATGATAATGGAGCAATTTCAGTTTAAAGGCTTTATTCAAGTTTCATAACACAAAGTTCATAAGGGCTTAAATACATATATAAGCTAGTTTTTAAGCAGAGGAAAGCACATTATCATTCATACTCAAAGAATTGGAGCTTTGCTTACTTTTGAAAAGGTTGTATGTGGGGTTGCTTTTTTGTTGCGTAATATTGATTGTTGATAAGATTGAAACGACAGGTCACTAAACTAATGTTTTAATTAACTGGTACCAGAGTATGTGTCCCTACATTGTAAATCCCCTGCTCTGTAACCTAATATAACCTTACTTTTAGTATTCCTACGATTTTTTCAAGAATTTTATGCTAATGTGAACCCCTACTTTTTAACATTATATCATAATCTAGGGCTTAGTTATCATAATACATTTCCTCTGTCTTATACACTGACCGAGGTGAACCTAAATTAAAACTGGTATTTTAGCCTTAGGGCCTGTTGCACCATTGACAATCAAATAAGGTTAACCGTAGGATTATATTACAACACAAACTAATTGAAGTGACAGCTATGTTGTGATTTTCTTTTTGAATTACGTCACTTATATATTCGGTAAAGTTATATAAATAACTTTTACTTGACGATGGCGAAAAATAGGCCGTTAATATTGTTGGGACTGTAAGGTACAAACTTGACAGTAATATTAGGTACCGTCAGCTGCAGAGTAAACTCCCCCCTTTGAAGGGCAAAAAAGTACTTAATTTTTTTATTTAGATTTTTTACATTAGATAGAACGCCAGAAGTGCAATGACACTATGCAATGGTCTCAATGACAAGGCCAAATACATACATTCACTTACACAAGCACATCCAGTCTCTGAACAAATCTTTGCAAAACACACAAAGATTTGTTTTTGTCTAATGTGGGAATCGAACCCACAACACCAGCGTAGTGGAGATCGGCGAGGTGACCGCTTAAACCACTACTACGTGTACTTAAGGGAGGGGGAGTTTCTCCGCAGATGGCTGTTCACCGACACCTATAATTTCACTTTCATCTCATTTCATCAATCACGACCTTATCAATCTAATTGGCTCTTTCTCTTTACAGAATTACCCACAAAATTGCTAGGCGATACCAACAGCTGTTGGTGGGCAGACACGAATGCAAGTGAAATTATATCTGATGAGAGGGTAGTTGGAGTTTTTGGAGAATCTAAGATGGCGGCTACTGCACCGGCGGCGTCGTGCATGAGTACAGAACATGGCTGCGTCATGTTTGACTGTCTTGCGCATCTTTGGGAATGGTAAGTGATATTTTGATTGATAAAATAAGTTTAGTTTACACCCGCGATTCGGTCTCAATGATAAATTAGCCTTTGAGTCGCTCGACGACTCGGTCATTAGACCAGTGCAGAATTACATTAAAATCCGTTATTTATTTTTCCGTGACAGAGACAAACATCTAAATGTCCATCCTCACATTCTTTTGCATTTAGTACCAGCTTCTGTCTGCTAGCTATAGGAACCTACATGTATAAAAAATAGCCTATGTATTATCTACAAAGCAGATTCACGATCCATCCTAATAATATTTTTATATAGACATTTCAAAAAACGTAAGGCTAAATGCGCTTGCTCTATCAACAAATGTTAACCTTATCAACTTTGACAATTTTCTAACGAAATATTTGTCAAATGGGTCATGAATTAACTTTGCTGATAGTACATATCCTGTATATGTACTATCAGCAAAGTTAATTCATCATTGGGTCCGACATAGCGACATTTATTAAAACCAAAGCTTCGATAAATGGACAGTATTCATTGCCACCGGTTTAATTATTTTGTCAAGCAAAATTTGTACGTTTCCCATACAAATTGAACAATGCGATCATCCAATTTGTTTGGAAAATATGTTTTTTCTTTGTCGTGAAAAACATTTGTACCGGTCGAAATTAATACTGACCATGTATGGAAGCTGTGGTTTTAATAATGTCGCACCCTGTATTATTACTATCAGTTATTTGTTTACGAAACTTAATCAAAATCCGAACAAACATTCATCCTCACGAGAGCGTCTGCAAGAGGGTAGTCGGTAGCGGAAAATTTTATATAGCGTCTAGGACACAAGCTACATCATGCTTAAGCACCAAGCATAATAATATATCTTTGGTAATGGCGAGGCTTCGAACCCACGGCACACACCTCTGTCAATAAATCGTTAAGATTCGTCTTTTCGAAAATATGTGTGTATTTATCATATAAATAATCGCTCGCTAACGGTGAAGGGAAACATCGCGAGGAAACCTCCATGCCTGAGAGTGTCTTAAAAGTAATCGAGGATGTGTGAAGTCTACCAATCCGCACTTGGCCAGCGTGGTGGACTATGGCCTAACCCTTCTCATCATGGGAAGAGGCCCGAGCCCGGCAGTGGGACATATACTAGATACAGGGCTGCTGCTGATAATGGCGAGGCTTTGACCGTTTAGTTTATAATTAAATTTCCAGCTTTAATATTCCTCCATGTTAAAAGCCTTTGACCGCGTAATTAAATTTTTCAGAGATGAAAACTCACTGAATATGTAATGTTGCCTAAATGGCCGAAGTAAGTAGGGTGGATATGGATATGAAAATTTTAATGTTATCTTATCTAACTTCCGCTTGCGATTCCGTATTAGTTTTTAAAAGTTTTTAATTTTGGTTTGAAACTTTATGAATACTAATTTTTTCATTAAATGTCTGAATATTATATTGCTAAAATACATGAGGTATCAAGTTCCATCTCCGGGTGGGACAAGTGTTATTTGGAATAGATGACGTTAGGCTCACATAGGACTTTAACATGACAGATTATAATGTGGATGTTAAACATTTCTGCCAAATCCTTCTCGGTAATACGGGTGTTATGTTATGTTATGTAGTTATATATTCCTTCATTTGAAGCCTTTGAATGTGTAATCATAGTAAAATAGATTTTACTATGGTGTAATGAAATCTTTCAGCGACGGAAAATCATTGAATATGAAATGTTACCTAAATACGAACATTTTTTGGCAACTGGAAATGATTAAACCGGATATGGGATAATGAATTTTGATTTAACAGAGTTACAGAATATTTGATGTTTGCTTAACCGTAGGAGTGGGCCCTTTCATAAAATAAATGAATGAATCTTTATTTGCAGAAATATGATATAAAAGTTGTTCATAATATTGCATCAGTATCACATAAAAAAAAATATATAAGTGTCTAATTGCTTTCAGGCATATTTTATACACCCATTATATATAATATGTCATAATTATAATAGTTAAGCTGCTTAAGTATCCAATAATCATATAACGAACTGAACACTTGACAAGAAGAACAATCAAATAATTTATTACTTCATTTTTAAAATTGCTTTAAAAGCTAAGTTAAAACAGAATACCTATCTCTTATTGCTATAATTGCCAAGTTCAGGTACTCAATTTAGTAGTCCGTATTTAATTGATTTTTAATTGCGGATATTATTAATTGGCAGTAACAATAGAAATTGTCTGTAGTAAATTATAAATTAACAGTGGCGGCAATAGCGAAGGTATTGCTGTTATTTTACTTCGTAAATTATAGAAACAGTTATCCGTAGTTCCAATCTAACAACTGTTATTTGATTGTTTCTACGTTTTGTTGGACATTTTACCACGTTCTCGGGTTCTAACTCACGGCACACACCTCTGTCAATAAATCGTCAAGATTCGTCTTCCCGAAGATATGTGTGTATTTATCATATAAATTGTCGCTTGCTAACGGTGGAGGCAAACATCGTTAGGAAATCTGCATGCCTGAGAGTGCCTACAAAGTGCTCGAGGGAGTGTGAAACTACCAATCCTCACTTGGCCAGCGTAGTGGACTATGGCCTAACCCTTCTTATCATGAGAAGAGGCCCGAGCCCAGCAGTGGGACATGTATTAGATACAGGGCTGTTACAATTATCATTTTGTATATGACTCTGTACAAATAAGCATGATCATAAATCTTATCGAATTTAAAGGAATTATTTAGTTCGTTTTTTAATGTACTATCAGAACAATACCCAACAACAAACCAAAAACAAAGGATTGTGAAAATGTTCACATTAAATTAGGTAGCAATTAGTTTGTTTAAAGTTGACATATTTCACTTTGTAAATGGAAGTCATATGAATTTAAACATAATTTGATGTTATGAATTGATCTCATACATACCCTAACGCCTATTTTACCCAGAAGGGTGTGGTAGATGTGTTATGTTTAGGTCCCATGAGATAGTGGGTGAGCCTATCGGCATCTACCGGGCACAATTCCAACTCCATGCTGCTATTAAGAATTTCCGGGTGAAATAACACTTTGCTCGACTCGGGAATCAAACCCGAGACCTCGCGGTAAGAGCTAACCAACAAGGAAGATCACAGATCATCGAAGAAGTAATGTTTTGAAATGTTTTTGCATAATTAGTATTAAAAAGGATTATGAACCTTTTAATCTATAAGTAGTTACCAAATCGATCGATAGAATCAAATTAGAGCAGAAAACAATGTCAGGCCTATAAATACCAAACCCTAGTTATTTAGCCTCGCCGCAAATACATTAGCGAACTACCCCAGATACATTAGCAAAATGTACCTCGGTTTCTAAACACCCTTCCTCTAATGTACACTAAAATACACTGTAATGTAGCAAATACCTTTACTAAGTAGTAGTATTATTTTTATGATTTATTTTATATCATTTTTTGTAATGTTTTGACGTGTTCAAGCGCCTCCTGGGGCCTATGAAAATAAATGATTTGAATTTGAATTTGAATTTAAGACCTTACCTTCCGTTACTGGTGGTAGAGCTCTTGTGAATGAGCTCGAGGGCGGCAGCACCACAGTCTCACCTTTAACATGCCGCCAAATAGTAGTGCTTCCATTACTGTGTTCCGGTTTGGTGGTGAGATTAGGCCCTGAAATTACTGGCACATGAGGTATAACACCGTAGTCCGCAGCTGCAGCGATGCATCTATAATCTGCTTTTGTGGATTGTTGATGTCCATGGACTGTACATGGAGTGGACTACACGTTCGTTCTCTATGGGCGTAGTATAAAAAAACCCTTCCTGTAATGTACACTGAAATCTACCGTAATGTAGCAAATACTTTACTAGGAATGCGTTTGTTTTGTTATTACAGAACATTGCAGTGTTAATGCGCAACTACCAGCTTTTGAGAAATCTTGGCAACAACACTGCACTAGCGAAATTCATGATTTAATATAATCTTTTTCTCATATCCATGAGAAAAAGTTGCAGCTGCAATCAAGTGTTTTATTCTCTACCAGGAAGTACTTTAGGGTGTTTTAAGTGCACGGTTGACGTGGTGGTTAAAGCGGTCGCCTCGCCGCTTTCAACTGCGCTGGTGTTGTGGGTTCGATCCTCACACGGGACAAATCTTTGTGCGATTTGCAAAGAATTGTTCTGACTCTGGGTGTGCTCTGTGTATGTGAAATGTATGTTTGTGAACACTCCCGCGACACAGGAGTTATTCCAAGTGCGGGCGTCGTTATTAAAAAAAAAGAAAATCTCCAACCTGCCGCCACATAGTAATGCTAAACTTCAGTGTTTCTATTCGGTGGTGATAGTAGACACTGAAATTGTTGGCACGTGAGACTTAGAAATATAACTAAATATAACTATAACTATATAATATATAACTAATTACACGGAAATAGATCGATTGGTATAAGATTAGTTGAAACTTTTTCTTCTAAGAACAGTCGAATAACGTCAACTCTTCGGACATTGGACCCTTAAATGTCATTAATGAAAAGCAGAATAGTTATTTATTTCTATAGTATACCTAGCTTCAGCTTTCAAATTGATATGCCTGCCTGCTACGCAGAGGTCGCGGGTTCGATTCCCGCTCAAGAAACATCTTTGTGTGCATGAACATGGAGGTTGGTCTTGGTCTGAGCGTTCCTATGTATAATAAGTATGTATTTACAAAAGAAAAAAGTATGTATGTATTAGTATCAGTTATTCTAGTACCCATAGTACAAGCTCTGCTTAGTTTGGGACTAGATAATGTTGTGTGATATTTATAATCAAAATATTTTCACAAACAAAATTGATATTCTATTCTATCAACAACGAATTCTATATTTATATTCTCCAACACAAACACAAGTTTAGCAGAAATAATATTACACGGAAGCATCAACCCAACAATACCAAAAGGTGTGTTGAGGAGTTATCTCGACACGCACAACCAGTAACAAAAGATCCACAAAGTCCTTCAGAGTTTCTTTGGAAATCCTCAGACGTAAATATCGATCGCGGTCTCAGTATATTTTCCGGACAACGGTAGACGATATGGTGACCGTTCGCTGTGTCGCAGTTTCCCTTTGAAATATTAAAGTTGTACCGAGGCTGAAATGCTGGTCTCCCGTCTCCTGCACTTTATGTTTCCTCTCTTTCTATCCTGGTTATATTTCTTGGCTGTCTCGCTTGCACTGAAGGTCTGTGGTATATTTACCGCAGTAGGTTTAGTGATATACGTGGGCTGTTTTCTCTGTGGCAGCCCGTGACAGCTGTCCGATGTTGTGTTCATTGTTTACACTTTGTCCACTAGTTTTGTAGTTTCGTGTAACAAAACTTTTGCCTGTTGACTGCCAGTTGAGCTTTTCAGTCTAACAGTCACAGATCTGGGGCCGTACTATCACCGCTCAAAAACGCATTTAGAAATTCAAAGGTTATGTATGGCGAACTGTAAAAACAGAATATTTTGTTTTAGTGGCAATAAGACGTCATGATGATTCAGCCACTGTGGATGTCAGCCACTTATATGGAATATTTGAATCAGGCATAAGCTTGAACTGTATACTCAAAGTTCAAATTTTCGCTGTCAATAATTAATTTCTACTTCATTTGGCACGTGTTATCCTGATGTGAAATTAGGCATTACTGTTTAACTATTTAGCATAAATCTGGTTGTATTAGGATTATGAAACGAGTTTCATACGTTCTCAGATTTAGTAGAGCTTTTATGAAAAAGTAAGCTCCGCCTCACGGATTTGTAACAATTAAGTTTACAGGCAATTTGCAATTTTCAGACTCAGAATACTGAGAATTTCCTAAATTCGCTTATAACGCTTTTACCCAACCCGGGCATTGAAACCGTGACCTAACGGTGAGCAGTCATAAACACTAACCACTAGAGTCGAGTGTTTTATGATCTAATAGATTACCATAGGTCTACTGACTAGAACAATGGTAATCTTCTTCGTCGTGTCGATGGCTGAGTCAAATTTTATTTTGACTTGCCATCGTGGTGAAAGGATTAGCCAATTCACTTTGGAGAACTCGAGAATGGCCAGGGTGCGCCGGACGTAGGGAATCGTTGTGTACGTCACTCGGGGCTCCTTTCATGCAACCAATGGTAATAACTACTCATTATTGGCCACGAAAAGAGATCATATTTGTGAAAGCTTCCAAAATTAAGCCGTCGGCTTCCGGTGTTTAATATTTCAGCATTTCCGCTGTGCGATACCGCTCCCGTTATTTCCGGTGTTATGTCTAACTTTAGCTGATGTCTACCACAGACAGATAAAGAACTGTCTAGACGTATTGTTAGGCAGAAATAGCGCGTGCCTATGCTGAGATGTGTTTTACTAGTGATGGTACGAATACCAGGTTTACGAAAATGAATACGGGTAGGAATACTATTTCTAGTATTCGGCGTTAATATAAATACTACTACCGGTATAAATATTTTTGTAAACTAAGATGGCATCTACATTATTTTTGAATTGTAGGTAATATATGTTTTTAAACTTTCGCGATATGAGAATATTTTTTAAAAAAATTGACAACGTGTCTTAATCTAAACGTCGAGCATATATATATTTACCTTTATTTTAATAACGCGATGTCAGACCCGTTGTCAAATTTTTGAAAAATGTTTTAATTCTATAAAGTAAAACACGCACTGCAGCTGTCGGTCAGCATTAATCAGATTGCAAGTTTGTTTCCGTAAAAAAATGCCTGGATGGTCTTGTGGTGAGAGTATGAGCCTCTCACTGCGTGGTCTCGGGATCGATTACAGGGTCCAGCTAAGTGTTATTTCTGTACTTTCTGTCAGAAAATTCACAATTGTAACACAGAGTTGTGCCCGGTGGATGGCGATAGGCTCACCCCCTATCCCATGAAACCTAAACATAACAGGTGAAATTTGAGTGTTGTACACCTCTGCCACTCCCTTCTGGGTTTATATAGGCGTGATGTTCTGTTATGTTAAATATCTCCTCTATTTTCAAAGGCTCTGAAAATTAATCCGTCAGTTTCCTGCGTTTAATATTTTAGCGTTTCCGTTTTGCATTTCCGCTTCTATTATCACCGGTGCCGGTGTTATGTCTAAATTTAGCTGACTTCTACCACAGGCAGATAATGAAAAGTCTAGACGTATTGTAAAGCACACGTGCATGTACTGTGTCGTTACTAGTGATGTGAGGACGAATAAGAATAATAAGGAATAAAGAGGTAAAGATAAAACATTAAAATCATAATCATAATTCCTCTTTCTGAACTGCACCTACCTATGCTTATCTCTGCACCACCCTAGGTTGACTGTAAGAGAATGCCATCAGGCATTAAGTCCGCCTTAGTACAATTTTTTTTTGTGCAAAAAGTTAAATAAATAAATAAAATATGTATTACGATGAATTCCCAAAACTAAAACATTATTTCACTAATAAACTCACTCACAAAAAAAATTAGGAATTAATTAGCCATATTATCTCACTATTTACGGGAAAATCAACGTATTAACTTTATGATGCTGAAAAATTTCAACACCACATAAAAATATTTATAATCCACAATTATTTTTAATATTTTTATAAAACATTCTACGTTATTGAATATGTACGTATTGGGATAGTTATAAACGAATAACGTTATGATATCTGGCGAGCACAAATACACGTATTCATCACATCTCTAGCTTTTACTACGACTGACTAGGCGACTAGCCGAATGAGCGTGTGTAGGAGACAGAACTTTGGTAAACAAAGGCACGTGGTTTATACACACATATATATGTTACATCGATAGCCAGGGCCGGACTGGGCTTGAGGGGGCCCCCTGATGGCATTTTACAAAGGGCCCGGGACTCAGAGTTGATTTGGGTAAGTAGCATACCACAAAATGCCTTGACGGAGTTGAATGGTTAAGTTTTTTATTCCACCGGCAAACCTCGCAAGTCCACCCAAGGGGACCCGCTAAGACCCGCACAAGGGAGCTGGGGCTATCCATCGCCAACCTCAATGCATGGCCAGTCGACCCTCTTTTTCTCATAGTATGGGTAAAGGACTAATGACTAAACAACTTCACTCTACCCGTGACTCCACTTGGTTGTAGTGGGAAAAGAACTCCACTCATCTCAGTAGCTCACAGCCCCACCAAGACCACCCTTACTCTGTTTATTTATTTATTTATTTATTTATTGGTACATCAACAATATACATATGAAAATTTTACTGTACATGCATTATGAAATCAAGTTCTTATATATATATCTATTACAGACGTACACATCGTTGTCTATATTTGAAGGACGGATAATTACTGACTTAAAACTAACACAATATACTTATAATGTAGTATATACAATATAATTACTAAGTTGAGCCAAAATTATAATACTACAATAATACAATTTTACAATAAAAGATTATTTAAATTTACTTAAATCTAATGTAAGCTTAACTATACTATGAAATAAATGTTTATATTAATTTATTAATTTACATACTTATTTAAACATATATTATTAGGGTGTGGAAGGAGCTTTCGTTTAAACTGTAAGTAGGAATCGTGGAAGATGTCCACATTATCGGAACCTTTATGTAGAGTGTTGTACTGGGAGCAAATGCGCACTAAGGGTGACTGTTTGCCTGTGTTGGTTCTGCAAAACGGTACGTTAAAAGTTTTGGTTTTCGGGTGACGTGGAATTCTGTTTGGTACTGAAATATTGATATTTTTTATGAGTTCAGAGCAGTCAATGCCACCGTTTAAGAGTCTGTGCAAGAAAACCAGATCGTGATTTTTGCGCCTAAGATGCAAGGTGTCCGTTTTAAAGAAGTCAAGCCGTAGGTTATAAGGGGCTCTGTGTGATATTCCGGGAGATATGTATGCCAAATGTCGAGTAAAAGCTCTTTGGATGCTTTCAATTCTCTGTGACTGGATTGCATAACAAGGATTCCAAACAACAGAAGCGTATTCTAAATGACTTCGCACCAAGGCGTTGTAAAGTATTTTTTTGGTTTGAATTCGCCGAAAATCCTTTGTGTTTCTTTTGACGAAGCCAAACATTTGAGCAGCTTTTTTAGTAATAGCTTCAATATGTGAGTTAAAAGTTAATTTTTGATCAAGAATAACTCCTAAGTCTGTGATCTCTTTAACTTCTTGTAGTACGTTACCGTTAATATTATAAGTCGAGGTGATAGGAGTTTTCTTTTTGGTGTATTTGATGTGGTAACACTTTGCTGGGTTCAAAGCCATGCCATTTTGTTGACACCAATCTCGTATTCGGTCAAGATCACGTTGAATGAGATCCACGTCGGATTGAGAATTAATGACCTGGTAGATTTTAAGATCATCAGCGAAGAGTGAGAATTTAGAATGTTTGATCTGGTTGCTTATATCGTTGATGAAAATGGAAAATAATATAGGTCCAAGATGGGATCCCTGTGGTACACCTGATTCAGCCATATAAACTTCTGAATCATATCCTTTGACTGAAACTATTTGAGGTCTTTTAGAGAGATAAGACTGGAACCAACCTAAAAGGCTGCCATGAATTCCGCTAGCTTCTAGTTTTCTGACTAAAATAAAATGATCAACCTTATCAAAAGCACTAGAGAAATCCGTGTATATAGCATCGATTTGCTTACCCTTATCCATATCCGTAGACAGCTCTGATACATAGGATACTAGATTAGTCTGCACCGATCGACCAGATTTAAAACCGTGCTGAGCATTAGTAATGATGTTATTCGTGTGATGTGTAATGATTGGACATATAAGCGATTCACATAATTTTGAGAAGGTGGATAGTATTGAAATTGGCCAATAATTTTTAACGTTGTTTTGTTCGCCTTTTTTATATATGGGCACAATACGCGCCTTTTTCCATTCGTCAGGGAATATCCCATCTCTGAAGGAACGGTTAATAATTAAAGATAATGGTAAAGCAATAGCAGGGGCGCAACGTTTGATAAATATAGGGGGCAACATATCTGGACCAGCACTCTTAAGAGTGTCTAGACGTTTTATTTTATTAAGGACCTCTTTCTCTGTGAAATTAATGCGGGACAATGAATTATTATTACTGAATTCTGGAAGGGAACATATTGAATTGTTATTGGTGACCGGACTGTAGACAGAAGAAAAATGACTTGCAAATAGGTTGGCAATACCGGAACCAGTATCCTCGCACAAACTCTCACAATGCATTATGCCAGGTAGCGTTAGATCACCCTTCCGTTTGTTCTTAATGAAATTCCATATAGACTTGGGATTTTTTACTATATTGGTCTCCACTCTGGATATGTAATTATTATAACATACTGTTGCATGTTTATGACAGCGGTCTCTAAAAATTTCAAATTCAAGTTTATCGCGCGGGTTTTTATACTTCTTGTATTTGTGCCTTGATTTGTTTTTTTGCGATAGAAGACGTTTCAACCCCGCATCAAACCATGGTGGAGACTCCGATGATCGTAGCTGTCGTTTTGGTACATACTGTGCAATCACATCATTTAACAATTTGTAAAAGATTTTTACCATATCATTCACTGTTGCAGCTTGCGATAGTACATCAATCCAGTTGGTTTTTTTAATTTCTGACAAAATACTATCATAATCTGCTTTAAAATAGTTGAAGTCGGTTCTTGGATGTGATTCGAGGTAATGTTGAGAGACGTCAATGTCTAGATTTAGTAAAAGAGGTGGATGTTTTTGATCTACTTTAGTAACCAAACTAGGAGGAGCAGAAATTTTACAGTCTGTTAAATTTGTCAAAATTAAATCCAAGAATTTATCGTCGACATTGCTTATGTTATTGACTTGTTTCAAATTGCTAATAGATATGAAATCAACCAAAGAAAAACCCAACGCACAGTTATAGTTTGACGGAGTTAAATAATGACAAGAAGCGTCATATGTCCATTTGACAAAATTTAAATTGAAGTCACCCAGAATCACTACATCACTAAAATGGTTTAAAACATTACTTGTATGATCCAAAAATTTTTGTAGTGTTACCAAATTGATGGGTGGTGGTAGGTATATGACACATAAAGCAATTTTTTTAATGACCTTGTTGAAATTCACTTGTATTGTTACCCATATATCTTCACTATCACTTTCCCACAACTCAACACGAGCCGATGGAATATTTCGTGATACTGCTATTAAAACTCCACCACCATCCTTTTTGGAACCACTTGACAAACATCTGTCTCTCCGGTATATAATATATCTGGAATCTATTATTTCGCGGTTATATACACTTTCGTTCAGCCATGTTTCAGTGAGAGCTATTACAGAATAATTATTCAAAGATACATTGTTATAAATATCGTTAGTCTTTGTCCGAATACCGCGGACATTCTGATAGTAAATATCAAGCATTTAAACAAAAATGTACTGTTTTTAAAACACATACCAAATTGAGAGTTAAACTATTAGTTTCAGACTATCTAAGCTTCGAATTAAGATGGCTTGGCTTGGTTCGTCTTTACGAACAAAGATCCTTCCATTCCGTACCCAGATAAATTTATAGGACAGTTCTTTGGTTTTTTTACGTGCAGCTGCGTGTAGTGATTTGTTTGCTGGTGTCAGATGCTCAGCGACAAACACCGGGACTTTGGGGCCTCCCAGTCCCAAGTGTTGTGAACTTAACTTATCCTTGGCGTTTTTTCTATTGAAGTTGGATACAGCAGCAAGTAAGATATCTCTTTTACGTGGACTACGAAGTTTAATAACAATTGAGCGTGGTTTGTCATTCTGTTTGTTTATTTTGGCTATCCTAGTCACGTGCAAAATATCGTCGTCAACAATAGAGCTGTTCACGGTTTTGGCTAGTTGCAACACCGTGTTGGTTAGGTTTTCGTTTCTAAATTCTGGCACTCCCACTATTTCCACGTTACTTTCTCTCATACCTTGCTCTACAGATTGGAGTCTAGCGGATAAATCCTTCACAGATACCTTTAGTTCATCGTTTTCCTTTTGGAGCTCGCTGATAGTAGCAGACTTGTCATCCACTTTATTTTTGAGATCTTCATAGAGGTTATTGAAAAAAGACATAGTATCCTGAAAGGCCGAGATTTGATCGTTAATGTTCCTTAAATGCTCCGATACAACTCCTTCAATTGTCGACTTAATGATGATCGTAATTTCCTGCTTTAAGATAGAGCGTAGTTTATTTTCAGTTATGTATGTGTCATCAACATTAGCGGTTGCCGGAGACGAGTTACTAGTCTTGCCACGTTGAGTAACATTACAAGTATCTGATGGGCTCAAAGACAAAGTGGCAACATTAACGGCAGGTCTTATAGGTGTGTTAGTATTGTCGGACTTCGGTTGTTTGCAGCGGCATTCGGGGCATGTCCATGCATTCTTCTGATTCGAATCCATTAAGTTGAACCTTTTGAGAGTGATATTGGCACAATCGAGATCATATTTACGATTACATGTAATGCATTTGAGCCACTCTTTTGCTTTGATTGTCTTGTTGCACCCAGCGCAGGCAATAATTGCTGGTGCCATTTTATTTTCCACTATTTCAATAAGTATTAATAGACCTTTGATGTACAAAATAAAGCAATAGATGTGCTGTAGCAAAAACAAAAACAAAAAAGATGTGGTGTATGCTGGATTCGATCCGGCCGACCTTTAGTCTCAACCCGATGACCACAACACGGTGCTATCGCTACGACATATTTAGCGTCGAAATTGACTTTAGCATTCGTCAGAGGTATACACTATGCGCAGGGGTCGGCGGGCGGTAGTAGGAGTAGTGCGGGGAGTATCGAGCGCTCCGCGAGTTGCGCAGGTCAGGGACACGAAATGATTTAGCAGTTTTTTGAATTGTTCAACCGAATTATTTACTGTTTTTGGCGATTATTCCAGTTTGAACACACGTATCACAGTTTATATTACACATATAGTTAAGTCACTGTATTAAGTATATGTCTTTCACAAAGTATTTCACAAACGATAACTTAAAACACCACTTATGATTTAAAATCTGAGAGAGCACAAAATAACGTTCCGCCTTCGACTACTGATTTGTGTTTTTGATCAGATCGGATCTCAGCTGCATCCCGCAACAATAACTTCAGGAATAAACCATGTTTTGGCCCAGATTGCACTGTCCATTCAACTGCCGTTATCTTCACAAGAAGTCAAAGGACATCAAGGACAAAGGCTGGTTTCTGGCGCGCCCCAGCCAGTCCGACCCTGTCAATAGCGCATGGATTATACACACATATAAATGTTATATGGATAGTTTGATGGTTGTGGTTGAGCTCAAAGCGGACTGTGTCATAAATATTGGATTACTGTGAATTGCATGTAGATAGAAAGGCAAATAGGCGGTAGTGGACTGTAAAGTGGGTAAGTTAGAATTGGAATGAGAGGCACTATTACTAGGGAAAAAGTGTTGTTCATTTTATTGGCTGCGACCATGATGGTTTTTTTTTTATATATTTAATAATTTATCAAAAGTTATTACAATATACATAATAAGAAATTAAATAATCATTGGAATACATATAGGTATAACTACTTGCATAACTTATTAGTTGTACATACCGCATGCATAAAATACAAAACAATTTAAAATATAAATTAAAAATTTTATATTATAAATAAAAAATAAATTAATTGGCTTATTATTATTATAATTCGAAACTACACGTTGAATAATAGAAATGATATTTTTAACTTTTCTCAATTTTATAATTTACTTTTTAAAACTATTTTATAAGAAGAACCTGCTTATTGACATTGATATCTCGTTACAATCTGAAGTCACGTATATTTTTATTGTACCTGTAGATAGATTTTTTATTAAGAGATACAATTATTTTATGTTCATTGGCTTCAGCAACTGTTGAGGTGATTTAAGCTTTCAAATTGCCTATAAAGTTGTTAAAAAAAACCTATGATTAAAACCTCTTTTGACGGCAACACCAAATTTAATACGATTTAACAACAGGTTATTAAAAAAGTCGTTATCGCATCAGAAAAGCTATTCAGCCGTTTCGTTTATTTCCAACGTTAATGGTGCAAAACAGGTCTATTTCTAAGCTATGACGTCTTATAATAACTCAGTGTTGTACAATCTACGTCGTTAATCTTATCTTAGATCAAACGTTGTTTTTTGGTGGAGAAAGTACATTTTGGTTTGACATAAACTCGCAACTAAGTGCCGGTTTCACCAAACTTCTAAAATTCACGGTTAACGCCGAGCTACGGTTGTTGGTGGATCCCTCTGCCCTTTTCGTATATTAAATGAGAGAAAGAGAAAGAGATAACGAATCGGTCGATCTAATAAAACGTCTGCGTTGGTGAAATTGGGACGCGTCATTTTGCTAGTTACGTTTTACTGCCCTGATTTAGGCCTGTATTTATAGGGAATGGTATAGGCAATTCTACTTCACATTATGAAAGGTTAGGCCTAGGGTTGCCATATCTGCTAGCGTCAATTCCAGGACAAAGGGCGTGACGCGTAGGCCGCCCGGCCGCTGCGTCGTGTGCGTTACATTTGTCGATAGTAAGTGTTTATATTTGTGGCGGTATCCGCACATAATAAATGACGGATGACATTGACAACGTCAAGTAGTGACACACACGTCGCATAAGTCAAAGAGCGCTGAATCGCGATCGCGAGAGTGTACATATATACCACTTCCAATACGCTACCGTTGGACAGCTGGCCGCCACCCCTTTGTGGTGGAAGAATATTACACCCTGTTCCTCTACACATTTGTTACTAGCTTTTTCTTGCAACTTCGTCCGCGTGAAATTTGTTGTATAAAGTAATAGCTACTGGCGCGCTTTGACCCGCGTTCTGCCTAACTGCTCCGCTCCCGTGGTGTTTAGCGTAACGTTTAAATATTTTAAGAGCTTTATTGAAAGTTAGACTATTAAACACAAAAAAATTGTTAAGATTTGACTTATAGTTCTGGAGATTAGCGCTATCAAACAAACTATCGAACTTTTTCCTGTAGTTTCGTCGGCATGGTAGGTACAGTCGAAAGCAGTTCCGCATGCCCACCTTTAAGACGGTAATCGCATAGCACCGCTCACGGCGTGTATACTCGATGCTCACGTTCTGACCAATGGGGAGCGAGAACGATATTCGAGTTGTATGCGTATAAATATCTATATGTATAATTGTTACACTCACACTAAGCGAGTGTGCGCTCGGTTAATTGTAGATGATTTTTAAATAAATGTAAATCCCATTCGCGTGAGCTCCTTGTTATGAATAGTGTTATTGCCAACGAGAAACAATTTTGAACTTATTACTATCTTATGTTTAGCTAAAAAAAAATATATTGGTATTGCCAAATATATTCAAATGATTATTTGAACTTTCTGAAACAAATTTTATTTTTGATAAGAATTAATTTATTCAACAATTTATTTTAGTTTTATCTTTCTTTATTTATTAAAAATTTCTTAGTGACTAGATTATGTTAAAAGAAATAAATTGATAACTATCCTTGGGTTATTTTTGGGCTTCAATTGAAATAATATATTTTAACAGAGGCTGCTCAAGTCTTCGAACAAGTGTTAAGTTAATCTGTGAAGAAATCTTAAATGGAATGTATAAATAAATCTCTGATAAAACTGATTCCAACGGCGCGGGCGCATTGAATATCGTAATATCATCATTGTGTTAAAAGATGAATGGATTGATATGCAAGTATTTGTAAATAGGATTTTTATATTGATGCGTTTAATGGGGGTGAAATAACTGTCTTGATTGCTTATTATTTGTTAAATAAATTAAATGTGTTAAATTATATACTAGTAAATTCATTTTAAGTTAGGTAAAAGTAGATTTTATCACTGGATATTGTCGGCGATTTTGCCAATATTAAAAACCGAGTTAACTATTGTTTTAAATCGTAAGAAGTTCAATAAAACATGCCGACAAGCATTGTTAAGGTGCAATATTGTTTAACATTTTTTAACCATCATTTATCGGCTTCTAACACAAAAAAAAATAGCTATTGTTTAAGTTCTGAGAAATTTGACTAAACAATGCACTTACAAAACGTTGCACATTTCGGCTATTGTTTATATTTTGCCCACTGCACTCACACAAATACAATTGTCTCAAAGGGGGTGGGGCAAGGAAGTGTGGCTATTGAGCTTGCACTCACACAAATAGAAAAATGCCTCTGATTCGTTGGTTCAATGTGTGCGTTACTACCTGCGCTGTCGCAGGAATATTTTCTAAAGTGGGCATGCTTATCTGCAGCCGATAGTACATCGATAAAAAGTAGCCTATGTTACGCGCCTTGTAGTCGGTTACCTGGATCTAAAATTCTATTAAGTCCAGCCGTTTAGAAGATTAGCCGATAATTTAAAAACTATATTTTAGGCATAAGTATCGTGCAAATAACAACCTAAACTGCCTGGAAAACATTGTTATTTTGACATAAAAAACAGACACTACAATTTTATTTATTTGTATTGATAAGCTAGTTTCGCGAATTCCGGGACAAGACGCAAAATTCCGGGTCAATCCGAATCATATAACAGATGAGGGTACATATTTCTATTATTGTAGCTTCTTCTATTATGAAAGTATTCCTATGGTCTCTCAGTTATTGGTTTACTGTATTTATCGCTTATTTACGACTCATTACAGGATCAACTCGGTCGCAATGCGATTACAAATAGCCAACTGCCCTGCATTATTATTATTGCACAAAATCACGCCTATATTCCTCGAAGGGTGTGGCAGAGGTGTTTAACACCCACACTTCACCTGTTAAGCTTTAGTTAGACCAATGGCAAACATCGAACGTGATTGTTGGTGTTTGTCTATTTTTGTTTGTGTTCGCGGTCGATGTCGGACTGTCGGTACTGTCAGTTATCTTCACAAATCAAAGCATGATGGCAAACAGTTTCAATGTCTCTGTGGCGGTATCCGCACATAATAAATGACACGTGACATAATTATGTCGACGAGTGCTGAATCGCGATAACCAAATATTCATAGCAAGTGACTATATATACCACTTTCAATACGCTACCGTTGCAGCGTTGGACAGCTGTCCGCCAGGCAATACCACCGAACCTGGTCGGAGCATCGTCCCTTTGTGGTGGAGGAACATCACACCCTGTTCCATACATCTCCATACGCTTGGGTTTGGTGTTAGCTGTTCGCTGTTTAAAACAGCCTGCGTCTGGAGCCAACATTATGTTTATGACCCGTTTAATAGCGAGTCAACCTTCTTTTAGCTATCTACCGGACAAAATTCCAACTCCATGCTGTATTGAGAACTTCCATTACACTTTTGCAGGACCTGGAAATCGAACCCGACATAAATACATTGTTGTTGTTTACACCGTCCATAGTTGATGTTTACACGTGAAATCGTTGACGAAATTAATGTACATTAGGTGTTAGTCAATTGAATTCTTCTCCATTGATTTTAAAGGCAAAAGTATGTGTAATAAAATAGTAAAATCTAATTTAACATTTAAGATCGGGTTTCGCAAAATTGAGTTTTCATATTCAATTTAAATTTCTATCTTGTACGTTTTATACTATTATATCTTTGAGAGTAAAATTCTTAGATTCAATTTATTTGGAACGTCTCTCGAAACTCAAACTTTGAGCTTTAAATGTAGCTTCCACTTTAGAATCATCGTGATTCTAAACATTTACGGCTGCAGTCATATTCTAATGGTGTTGACTTGCCATCGTGGTGAAAGGATTCGCCAATCTGCTTGGTGAAAGCAGACTGCCCAGGGTGCGCCGGACGTAAGGGTTGATTGTGTAGATACGTCGCTCGGGGAGGCTCCTTTCATGCACCTAGAGTTTTATAATAGAGTTTTGTATACATACTTTACTAGATACTTCTTGATATCTAGTAAAGTATGTATACAAAACTTGGAATTTAAATCTTATTTCCGGATTCCCCTGCATACAAAAATAAGTCTATTGCAGTACTTCCAGTCACTGCTGCGTCGTACATCTCTTTCATCAATCAACTTCATTAATTCTTTTACATGCAATTGATTCCCCTAAACTCTAAATACACTAGAATATAATAATATTACTATTGTCTATCAGTGTAACAGGGATCTACCTATTCAATTTAATACCTTAACAGATAAATAAGATTAATTAACAACCAGTATGTTTGGTAAGTAAGTAAGCGGGTAGGTAAATATCAAAATGTCTCAACAACTAATCCTATCTCTATAGTCAATATAAATTTGTGAAGCTGCCCTAATTTATTGATTGTAGTGGTTTCCAAAAGGGACCCGTATTTCGCATCAATGTGTCATCTGTATTGATTTATTTAACTGTGTAGTTTACTTAAATACGTACAACAATGCTTTGAATTTACTCTTTGTGAACTATTAGTTAGTTTGTCGCTCCCAATTTAACTAAAATCAGTAGCCGAAGGGTAATACCCTTGTTTTTCTCTGCACCACCCTAGTTAAGTCCGCCTGTGTACTTTTATATGTGCAAAAATTAAGTAAAATAAAAAATAAAATAATAAAACATGAAATATGATTCCAAACATAAAACCTAAAATATTCTCTAGAAACAAAAAAAAAATTGGTATTGTTAATGTATATCTCTTTTATATAATATTAAAGGTGAAAAATTAAGAATCCATACAATAGCATAGCAAAGCTAAAATTTGTTTTAAAATATTACAAGTATTAACTAAAATTAACTCTTTAATGCAAGACATACTAAAGTGTATTAAATAACGTAAAAAATACACCTTTAAATATATTATGTGTAAGATGAAGACTAAAACTGTTTTTCAATTAAAAACTGTGGAAATAATGTAAAAAGGAAAATTAATATTAAGATTTCTTAAGCCCTACTAAAAAACATCTTTGTGAAATGAATACTTTTATCAAACTCATTATGAATTGGTTATTTAAGTAAAATTCCTTTTAAGAAAAGGAAAATTTTATTTCTACCTTGTAAAAAAGGTATAAAACAAAAGTAACATGAAATAGAAATGAAGGAAAGCCTCGTTTGATTGTGATCTACATATAATTACGGTGCTTCAATAGTTAATGATGGTTCGATATTTTGGGTCACATTGAAATTACGGTGTTGGTCGACAAAATATTAATGTATTTCTGATGTCAACCATTGTTCTGGTACTTCGGTTCGGGTTTTCAATACAAGAACAAGAATGTATTGACAATGAGGTATATAGGACACCCAAGGTATTACTTGCTGTCATCAATATTAACTTGGGCACATCAATGACGAATCAGTCGGCACGCCGTAACCCACTAAAAGTCGGTTTGATGCATATATAATCGATGTGTTGGCTGAGGTGTACCACGAACAATCCAAGTAGGGTCATTACTATTCATTCTGTAAAGAGGCCAGTACGATTTCCACTACATATACTCTTATGCCATGCCGATCACGTGGTGACATCTGGCAAAAATTGGTGCCTTGCCGAACTTGGTACTTAAATGTTCTTCGTATAGAAGATTCACTTCGTGCAGAAGTTTTAATAAAAAGCAATTCTTTCTGAAATGCAATAAAGTGCAATTTAACTTGCACGACGTTAATGTTTTAGCACATCTTTATGAACCTAAAAAAGTCCTTGTAGTTTTAAACCTAAACTACCGAGTGCGACAGGTCTGCTGTCGGCACGAACAGAACGATCTTTAAGTTATTTGGATTCATCTCAGAAACTTTATACTTGCAAAGCGAGCGAAAAGATTTATATCCAGCAGAAGTTTTAAACTACATTTTAACTATATTCCTGCCTGGTTATGAATGTTAATCCACTTCAATATCTTAAAAAGTTTTAAAGATTTTTTGCTGCAAATATTCAAGTTTTTTTTGCTTTGTAGCCAAAACTCACAAATCCTTTCTTGATTGCTATTGGCATCTTGCACTTCAGCAACATCTGGTACATATTAGCCCCTTCTACGGTCCCTTGCTGAAACCAATATCTTGCTATTATCTTTGTTTATATAATTATTATCAGCAACTAAACTTTTCTTAATTCGTTTACAACACCTACATGTATTAATCTAATTTCATAAAGTCATCTAAAATTTTTTTTTTTTTTTTTTGGTAATTTTTGAAATATTTATTAACATATTCATTTACATATTGCTTATTGAATATTTACAATACTAATCTAACTATAATTTAATATTTTAAACTAATGAAATAAATACCTAACTATATACACCTAAGAATAATAAAAAATATTAAATAAAACAAAACTCGTAAAAAAATAAAAATAAAATCAGGTGTCAAAAAATACGTCCGCATCGATGTCGACCGCAGGTAACGTGCCCAGAAGGCTGGCAGCATTGCCACGTTGTATGGCAATGCTGATCCTTTGTCCAAAATAGAAGCCAGCCTTATGGTCACGTGAAGAGTCGACTAATCTTTTGGTTATCTCTTTGAAAAGAGAACGAGCGCGAGGACCCCACGGTCCCAGCGTCTCGACCCCAAACGGCTCAAATACATAATTCCCAATTAGATTATTGTATTTGCGCCGCTTAAGAGTCTCCGCTGAAGCAGCAGCAGCGCCAGCACAAGCTGATGTGCTTGGAAGGTGTGATGGCGCGAGGGTGTCGACGCATGTTGCGTCCCACACCAAAGGCCTACCCATCTTCCATGGCAGTAACGACATACCATCTGGTCTCTTGCCATCGTCGCGCGCCAAACCATTGGGTTCAAGTACGGCTGGCACTCCGGCGGTAACAAGAGCACGACGGATTATGTCATTGATGTGGGCGTGTCGCGATAAACGGCCGGCACTTCTACTGCATGAGAGACCGTGGTGTCCTAGGCTTTCAACGGCTTCACCGCAGTGACAGCGATGCGGAGAAACACAGGAAACACCTAAACGCAGACAGGTGGCAAAGCGAAATGTAGCATCGTCCAGCATAGTACCAATGTTGGACGATGGTAATGCGTGAAGCCATAGTCCCATATATAAACTTTAAATTACTAGACTCACTATTAATAGTAAGCTTGTAATCAGAATCTCATGCACGTCCTAAAATTACAAAAATAATTCTTTTCTACTCACTTAATTTGGCTATCAGAAATGGTAGACAAATATACGAAAGTATTTACTTTCTCTTCTCTCAATTTGAATGTTTTACATCAACAACTTACAAAGTACATGACTTAACTATAAGTAATTTACGTTTCGTTGGAGAAAATACATTGGCCTTGACTAGTATATTTATCTTAGTAAATTAGATACTCTCAGTTACATTTCCATTGCACCAAATAAATAAAGAAATATCTCACTATTTACACACAACGCCATCTAGTCCTAAACTAAGCAGAGCTTGTACTACGGGTACTAGAATAACTGATACTAATACATATATACATTTCTTTTGTAAATACATACTTATTATACATAGAAACACCCAGACTAAAACAAATCTTAGTGTGCATGAACATGGGGGTTTATGCACACAAAGATTTGTCTAAAGCGGGAATTGAACCCGCGACCTCGGCGATCCACTCCGCCATCCGGTCGTCAACAACACTAGTTTGTAATACTCTCCTGTGTTAGTAGGTGGCCAATTACGATTTAATGATAATAATTACTTGGGAGAGACCATAACTTACGAAACAATGAAAGCTCGCGAATGATAAGCACCTATTGACACACTTTCTAGTCTTAGGTATGCATTTCCAATAGATTTTGGTTGCTTGCCAGATTCTTGTTATCATGGTCACATTCTAGAAAGATCTTATTTTACAAATGGATGTCTGCGAATTACTAAAAAAGTATAAATTTAAGGCAAAATGCATATAATTGGTTCAGTAAAATGCACCAAGGCAGCCAAAAAGAAAAAAAACTAAAACTAAATTTGCTGGAGGGTACTAAGGACGAGGCAATTTGGAAGTAGAAGGTCATTGCTCAAATGGGCACAAAAGTTACCTAAATAAACAGTCTTACACTGTTTCTACAATAAAAATGCTCTTCAAGTTGCCAACCATAAGCCACGACTTACGGAAACTAGTGTTTAAAATTTATTTGGATTTTGGATTTTTTTTTACATTAAATAGAAGACATATACGTGTCATGCTGTGATTTTAACGGCCCAAGGATGTGAAAAGACAAAGCTGAGGGCCGTTTTCAACAGCTTTTTTTTACCGACACGAGTGTAACTAATTCATTTAAGACGAACACTGTGTGTAACGACAGAAAAACGCCTGCCCACGAATAAGTTTTTGCATAAATATTATTTCTCACTCCATTTATTTTTTGCGATTGTTCTTCGGAACTGGTGCGTCTAAAGAATGATAATAGACAATTTAAACGTTATACAATGGAAATTCACCGCAGGTGTATCGAAAGTGTGTCGATATCGAGTAGCTTTTCACTTGTTTTGGGAAACAAAGCCACGACTGTCGATCGCTCATGCGCCACGAAGCTAATTGGTAAAAGTGAAGATTTTCTTTGTCCGGTAAGAAAGGCAAATAGAAGAGTAGACGTATTCTACGTGAATCATGCCTTTGCATAACCCATGGCTTGTTCTAAGGGTTTACACAACCAATTCGTATTTGTTAAAGCGCTCTGCGATTATTGAATTAACGGGCTCAGTACTTATTTGGTTCGTTCTATTTATGCTAATTACATTTAGAAAGCGTTCACAGTTCATTATAATCGTGAGATGAGAAAATTTAAAATTCAACTGCAAAATGAAATGAATCGATGATAAACTGGAACCGGTTTATTATTATCAATAGTAGACGGTAACAGATATCTCGTTTCTCCGATGTGACTCGCTGTGACCGTTAACGAACCCAGTATTCAAATTTAATTTATTAACATTTCCTTTCCGAACTGTAACCCTTCGCAACTTCACTTATAGAGCCTCCGTCAAAATCTCTGTCTTTTTCACTCTGCAGGAATTCAAATTACCTTATCGGCACGGCACGCAGTCGGACACAGGTAAAACCGGTATTATACGGTAAAAATGCAGACCGCCGACTTTCTGAGTTATTTAATTTGTTTGGAGGACAGTTTTCATTAGTTGCTTTATAGATGTACCAGCGATGACGGCTGTAGTGTTCTCATTCTCGCTTGCGCGTTGTCCGTAGTACTGTCTCACGTTTCTCCTCCCACACAATGTTGGTGTTAGCCGCGAGGCTCGTACGTTACTTCTCCAACAGTCGACGGCGGACGGACGCTTGCGTTCTCCGATATAAATAATATCGTAATTATTTTCATTCTGATAGCGGCAACACAAAACAACAAAAGTGAAATTTATAAATGAAAAATATTCGACCCAATTGAAATTGTTACGCCAAAATTGACAACAAATGTGTGAACTGCAGTAGACGAAAAATCAATTAGTTTTAAAAGTTTTGTGTTAAGTGTAAAGTGTCCGTTGTGTTCGATAACTTAAGTGTAACTTAAAAAAGATTATCGTCAATGAAGCAACATATTCTACGAGCCAGAAGAGTGTTTGATGCCGCCAACGAATAAGGTACGGCAAACCGGATATTGTACTTCTAGTTACTAGACCGGCCGTTCGACTAGTTTAGTATATTTATACTGGGTATATATTATAAGGCTTTCAGAAAGGATTTTGAACTTTTTGTCTCTGCTAAGCCGGTGAAGAATTTCCCCGGGGCGTTTCGAATGCATCTTAAGTTAAGGTTCACTCACGCGAGGTTTAAATATTTGTAGTTGAGATAAACATTGGTTAGTAAGTTGGAGCACGCCACCCTAATGTGTGCTTGCGCCAGGTGTCGTGTCAACAGGTGTAGTCGTAACCTCTGCGTTTGTTATTTTAATTACTTTTTCAGTAAAGTTATATGAAAGATCAACAACAGATGCAGACGGCATGGCACACTTAGAGTTTATTACATTACTCACTCACTATTGAATATCTTCATCATAAAAATGAAACGCAATATTATTTTAATGAAAACATGTAAACCGTTAACCGCAATGACAAAGATTAACATTGAATAACTGTTATCAAAATATTTTAACAAACTACTACAGAGCCTAATAAAAATAAAACATGTCTATTAAACTTTACACTTTTCGTCAATACAAGAACCAAGTGACTAAACGATGAGGTCATAAAATGAATACTACAACAAAAACTTCAAAGACAGTTTTTGCTTCACTTGAATATATTTACCAATCCAACCTTTTTGTAACATAACAATACCTAATTTTTAGGTTTGTTACCTGCATCCCATAAAGATTAGTAAATTTGACTTATTTATGTCGTGAGTCACGAATCAGCTGTTATAACAAAACATTAGGCAATTTGCAAATATTTTTGGTCACAGCAATTTGAATATGACGGAAGCGATGTCACATCTAAGTGCTTTAGAATTTCTAACTTGAAGTCCCAACCTGCATTTAAAATTCTGGGCAATACGCGAAATCAAAACCTACTAAAACAATTGAATCAATTACTTATAAATTATCCAGGAAACACCAAAAAATCCTAAAAAGAACATTTTCTAAGAAAGCATGTCGATTGGCAATCCTAATTTACCGTGCACTTTACATCTAATATTCGATCTCAGAGATCTTGTGTTGATTTGCCTTTGAAGCAGGTAGTTGAACGGGCCTTTTGCAAGCGAAGGTTTTTTGCCTCCAGACCTTTGTCCGCTCAGGGATCTTGAAAGGCGACGAGACGCTCATAAGATTTGTTTGTGAAGCACTTGTTACCCACACTCAGGTCCTTTTTATTATTCTTTATTCCAATATTGGCATTATGACACCGGCTTGAGAAAAGGTTGAAACAATGACATAGATGGTTTTGAGTAATTTATTTACAAAATGTAGCAATTTTCGTAACTATTCGCTGATCGGCTTTTTCAAAAGTGAAACCTAAGATTTCTGTTACACAATTTTAATTAGTCGGCTCAAGATTTATTGATGAAGTAGGTAATTAACCATGAAACGATAAAAAATCATAGTGAATTTTGCTGATTTCGGCACTAATTTTCAATTTTGATGGACCTAATCGGGTCATTCTTCAATCTGTTGAAACCGAAACAAATGAATTACAAACAAAAACATAAATCATAACGAACTAGGACAATAAAGGCTGAAATCTGTGCCAAGAAAAATAAATAAGTGGTAAAAGAGCTGACGAAAACACACAAGTCCAGTGGAGCCAAATGCTAACGGTGTTGCACCCTTGGGATAAATAAAGGAAACAAGAAACAAGTCAAGATCTAGTGCACCTAATCTAAGTGTGAAGTTCAGAAGATAAATCGCCTAGATTTGTAGAAGTAGCTATCAGAAGATATAATCCTTTGATAAAATAACTAGCTTTTGCACGCGACTTCGTCCACGTGGAATTTGATATTTCTATGCTGTATCATTCAAAAATAAAGATTTTCTCATATACTGGCACCCTCTTGGGGAGTGGATTTAATGTTTTTTCATTTATGGAACCTATGTGAAGAATTTGTGAATTTAACTTCAAAAACTTTAACTTGACAAACATACCATTTAAACTCGCAACCCCTAATTCATCCCCTTGGGGAGTAATATTTTCAAAACATCCATCTTATAGTTCATTTAAGTCATGTAAGGAATCTATGTGTATAATTAAATGTTATTGCCTGCAAAATTGACAAACTGTCTATATAAACTAACACCTCCTAATTTACCCTCTCTCGAGTAAAAGACAAAGATGAAACACATACCAGTTTTTAAGACAGACCACCAGCTACACAATTGTGAAACCCGCATTCAATTTAATGTAGTAAAATTTACGTGATGCGCGTACGAACATACAGACAGAAAGACAAACAGACAAAAGTTCTAAAAAAATATGTTTTGCTTTCTACTGCTGTTATAAAGACGCCTCGTATTAATTTTCTTAAATATCTTAAAGTACGGACATAGCAAATTTACAATTTCATTATATGTTTTGATGGCTGCGATGATTCAGACGATCTCACATTACGAGAGAGGTCGGCTAGTCACCTAACACTATAATAAAGCTAACGAACCTCATTGATATAAAGAGAAGATATTTGAGAATGATTACGTAGGCAAAAGATTACAAACTTTGTTTCAAAAGATCTTGATCAATAACTTTATCTAAGAGGGCTATAGTAGGCACTTCCGTAGTTCACAGCTGAGGTTATAGTATGGTTTGTGATAGCATCCTCCCCCACTCCGCACTCCACCCCGCAGGGTGAGTGCCCGGCGCGAGCGCCCGCACACCGTCATCCACAGCGATCAACGCGCTACAAAAAACCTTCTTCCTTTTCCAGTTTTGTAGCATTTGATTGCTGCACTCTGATAATTCTAACATCATCATTTACTTTTAATTTTGGATTATTTCTATAATCCTCTTTTTGCTTTTGGTTTGTCTTCTAAATATACTCACACTGGAGAAGACACTTGCACCCGCAACACGGTCAATACTATCGCGGTAGTCAGCGCTTGTATATATTTGTAAAATACCCTATTTTGTACCAATAAAGATTTATTATTTATTATTATACTCAATTAAAAATTTACTACGTTTGTTCAAAACTAATATTATGTCGTTTGAAATTTTCAAAAGTTATCTTGTTTGCCGATGCAGTCTCTACGGATATTGAAAAAAGCTTATCCTATAGCTGCAAAGCTCTGAATGCTGGCTAGTTATTATATCGCCAACAGTATGAATGCTGTTATTAAGTTTTCTGAGTAACTTTTGTTTGCAGTGCCAGCAAATATTTCCTTTTATTGTCTCTGGTCGCCCTGAAAGCAATCTGTTCTTCGACATTTAACCGATGGCACATTGCGCAGATTATTGCGAAGCGTGAAGGGAACTTTGGAATGCAATGGACGTCGTCGTGTTCTTGCAAACCTTTGTATCTGTAAATTAAATCTCTGATATTTTACGTTCCAAGTATTGATTGAGACTTCAAGTTTCGTATTTCGTAATTGTGTTTTGAAATTTCTTTTAAAGAGTCTTTATAAGTAGTCACCATACAAAGATCTTTAGACGACTGGATACCGGAGTCGGTAGTCCAACTGACTGCTACGCAGAGGTCGCGGGTTCGATTCCCGCTCAGGACAAATCTTCGTGTGCATGAACATGGTGGTTTGACTTGGTCTGAGTGTTTCTATGTATAATAAGTATGTATTTACAAAAAAAAAATAAGTTTATATGCATTGGTAGGTATCAGTAATTCTAATACTCATAGTACAAGCTCTGCTTAGTTTGGGACTAGGTGACGATTTGTGAAAGTTGTGGGATGGGTAGTCAGAGGAACAAAATAAATAATTTCTACTCGTACCCAATAGTAGGATTCTGATAGTTGCTCTGCAAATAAAATTGATTTTTATTACAGATTATTTATTTTAATTGCAAAAAGGCTCGGATTTATCTCTTAAGTAAAAATGTTTTTGCTTTCTGATATAAACATTGACACACGGTCCCACTTCCCAGCACTTACAGTCCATTCAATAGCTGTTACGCAAATACTATAAAGTGTAAGAGGTGTACGCACTACGCGCCTAAGGAAATGAACACATGGGCATTCAGCATTAGCTCGATAAATCAACACTATTTTCTCATTTCCTAGTAAAAGCAAACGGAACCATTAGAGGTCAACTAGTATCGAATGTTTCCTCTCAGCCGTGTCGATGTAGAAAATAAATTTCCTGCTTCATATGTAGTTAATCTGGATTTCTTAGAATGAAATTCAATCTATACCCTTTATGCATTGGTGCGTATTCTCAGTCGTATGGACGTGTTTATGTATAATGTTACTGTGATTATAGCTTACATGATAGCTTTACGAGCAGTTGTATGCAATAAGGTTTATCTTTTGAAATTAAACTGACTTCGCAACGATTGACATTAAAACCGCCATAACGTTTACGTTGAAACATAGATTAACAAGGCTTTTAAGTTTAATAGCCGCGATCGCCGAGTGGGAGACCGTAGGGCTGTGAAGTCAAAGGACTCGGGTTCGAACCCACGGCACACATCTCTGTCAATAAATCGCTAGATATGTGTGTATTTATCATATTAATAATCGCTCGCTAACGGTGCAGGAAAACATCGTGAGGAAACCTGCATGCCTGAGAGGGCCTAAAAAGTGCTCAAGGGTGTGTGAAGTCTACCAATCCGCACTTGGCCAGCGTGGTGGACTATGGCCTAACCATTCTCATCATGAGAAGAGGCCTGAGCCTAGAAGTGGGACATGTATTAGATACAGTGCTGCTATTATTATTTTAATTTATATAATTTTAACTAAGATTTCTCAGAAATTTATGTTATCTTCTATTAGAGATAATCTCACTGCATGTTTTACTTTTCTTAATTTTTTTTCGTCTTATTAGAGCGAAATTCTTGTCTTAACAGCTTAAAACAGATAGCGAGTAAACAATTCCTCCAGCGTCTGAATTAACAGCTGCACAATTTAAAAATAAATCGAAAACGTTCTCTACTGAATTATTCCGCGTCATGAAAAATGTATAAGGCTTGCCAGGACTCCGTAGTGCATAATAGTACCTACATAGTTGCAGTGACCGGTCGATAGAGGCAGGCTGTGGCGCATTACGCAACACCTGCAGGGCCAGCATGCACCTGTGGCAAGATATATTCGAATTAGACTACCTTATTACCTGCTAGATCTCTACTAAATTTCTTTTCCCTTAAAGTTATGATTATATATTTTAGCCCTGATGCTAACGATGATATAAATATATCTAAAACATCGTTATGAATTAATGTTGATAAGCAGCGATAGCCTAGTGGTAGACCGTAAGACTGCGAAGTCAAAGGTCTCGAGTTCGAACCCACGACACACCTCTGTCAATAAATCGTTAAGATTCGTCTTTTCCAAGGTATGTGTGTATGAATCATATAAATTATCGCTCGCTAACGGTTAAGGAAAACATCGTGAGGTAACCTGCAAGCCTGAGAGTTACAAAAATACTCGAGGGATACCAATTCGCACTTGGCCAGCGTGCTGGACTAAGCCATGAGAAGAGGCACGAGCCCAGCAGTGGGACATCTGTAAGATACAGGGCTGCTATTATTATTATAATGTTGATATTATCTTGTCATACATGCGTGCTAGCAAGCCCTACTCTCCGAGGCAAATTCGTTTATCATAAGACTACAGTTACTTCGTTTGCTTCAACACCACAAGGTTGTTTACATTATAAACTAGGTCCCTTATATAGAACCTGTGAACACACATAAAGGATGTTGCGAGATAAGACTAACAAAGAACAGTTTAGAAAATCCATTATATAATTCAGAGGTAATTCAAACGGAATAATCGCGTTTCGTAAAAAGGTTTTTAGCTTTGACTTTGTTTTGGGAAAATTTAAATATTAAATTCGTTTCAATATCAAAAGAATAATTTTTACGTGAAAATAAAATTAGAGTTTTTTTCAGTATTCATAAAATGTTTAGGAGTGGAATGAAAGCTATGCTATTTGAAAAGTAATATTGTATAGATTGGGACAAAAAGCAATGACAATATATACTGCTTTAATGGATAAATTCAAATCATTTATTTTCATAGGCCATAGGGAGCGCTTGAACACGTCAAAACATTACAAACAATAATATAAAAAATAAATTATAAGTAAATCTAAACGATATATAAGATAGTCGATACAAAATACTTCTAGATCTTTAAACAAGTCAGAACTTGTCATATTTTGACTACTAATAGTTTATTAATTAGGCTGGTGCGGCGGCAGAATCTGCAGAATGCCTCAAGAGGCGCAAATATATTATGATCTACTTGATAGTGGATATATGTTTGTGGCTTTTGGGGTAGAGACATTAGGGCCGTGGGGGTCGGAGGCGCTCAATCTGTACAAACAGATTTCAGCTCGCCTGTTCGAGGCCACACGTTCTCAGAGTGCTGGTATTTATTTTGGCCAGAAGTTGAGCATTGCCATACAACGTGGCAATGCTGCCAGCATTTTGGGAACGTTGCCCACTGGTAGCGGTCTTTTAGACTAAGTTTGTACATTAATGATTTTAAACTATCACGATTTGTACACATAATTATATATTATAGACACGGGTCTTAATCGCGTAAATATTTTTAAGGTATAAATACCTCCTTGCTCGACTGTTTCGATCGAGTCACACCGATCGTGGTCACGAGCTAACTGGTGAAGGCTCAGCGTCGTCTCCGTGAAGCGAGGGTTTTGTTCACTACCCTCACTTGGTCGTCACAATTTTTATTTTTGTCCACATTGTCGGTATTTCTGCACACAACACTGACGACGTCTTTAGACTGATGCGTATCATTACGGCAACGATTGCATTTGGCGATGACAGGGTTCCAGGCTGTGGAGAGTCGGTATCCATCTTCGCGGTTGAAATTTTTGTATTTTTTGATTTCAACCGCTTCACGTACTATTCTGGAGTAATAGTGACGCTCAGTAGATAGAACCTGTGGTTTATGTAGTTCGATCCAGTGGTTGGTCCCTGACTCCAACAAATGTTCCGCAATAGCCGACTTGTGGATCTGACGGTTTTTAACAGCCGTGATATGCTCCTTGACCCGTTCTGCGATTGTTCTTTTGGTCTGTCCGATATAGGAGCTACCACAACTGCAATCCACTTTATACACACCGGGTGTCTGTAGAGGAATGACATCTTTCGGGGTTCGCAGGTGATTCGCTACTTTGGAGAGCGGACTATATACAGTCTTGATGGAGTACCTGTTAAGAACTGTTCCAATTTTGTCCGTCACTCCTTTTAGGTATGGCATGAAAGCTGGCGCTCTGTTTACCCCGGGCTGACGTTCTTTTCTCTTTGGACGTTTTACGACGCTCCTGAATCCGTTGCGCTCGAGTACCTCCTGAACATGTGTGAGCTCACATTCCAAATGTTCAGGGTCACAAAGGTCATAGGCTCTGTTAGTTAGTGACGCAACAACGGATTGTAGCTGACGCGGGTGGTGGTGCGACTGGGCGTTTAGATACCTGTCTGTGAACTAACAGAGCCTATGACCTTTGTGACCCTGAACATTTGGAATGTGAGCTCACACATGTTCAGGAGGTACTCGAGCGCAACGGATTCAGGAGCGTCGTAAAACGTCCAAAGAGAAAAGAACGTCAGCCCGGGGTAAACAGAGCGCCAGCTTTCATGCCATACCTAAAAGGAGTGACGGACAAAATTGGAACAGTTCTTAACAGGTACTCCATCAAGACTGTATATAGTCCGCTCTCCAAAGTAGCGAATCACCTGCGAACCCCGAAAGATGTCATTCCTCTACAGACACCCGGTGTGTATAAAGTGGATTGCAGTTGTGGTAGCTCCTATATCGGACAGACCAAAAGAACAATCGCAGAACGGGTCAAGGAGCATATCACGGCTGTTAAAAACCGTCAGATCCACAAGTCGGCTATTGCGGAACATTTGTTGGAGTCAGGGACCAACCACTGGATCGAACTACATAAACCACAGGTTCTATCTACTGAGCGTCACTATTACTCCAGAATAGTACGTGAAGCGGTTGAAATCAAAAAATACAAAAATTTCAACCGCGAAGATGGATACCGACTCTCCACAGCCTGGAACCCTGTCATCGCCAAATGCAATCGTTGCCGTAATGATACGCATCAGTCTAAAGACGTCGTCAGTGTTGTGTGCAGAAATACCGACAATGTGGACAAAAATAAAAATTGTGACGACCAAGTGAGGGTAGTGAACAAAACCCTCGCTTCACGGAGACGACGCTGAGCCTTCACCAGTTAGCTCGTGACCACGATCGGTGTGACTCGATCGAAATAGTCGAGCAAGGAGGTATTTATACCTTAAAAATATTTACGCGATTAAGACCCGTGTCTATAATATATAATTAAGTTTGTACATAGTTTTAGATGTAGTCATTTGTTTTTAGGTTAATAGGAATTTTGTTTTCTTTTCTTTTTATTTCCTTAACGTATATAAATTATTGTTTATGACTGGTTGCGTGAATGCTTCGTCGTTAAACAAACAAATAAGTATATATATTTGTAATGTACTCGCCAAGACCTTTCATTTGATACCAAACACGTCATGATTATATAACTTTTTATTTTTTGATGGTAGAATATGACGTTTAAATTCCGTTACATAAAATTGAAATAATATTTATATAGCCTATGTCATCCGGCCTATTCTTTAGAATCTAATGACAGCTTATTCATTAAAATCCGTTTAGTAGTTTATGCGCTATGGCGGAATATACAAACAAACATACATATGCTGCATCGTCCAAAATTGCAATAAGTATTATAATTTAATTAGTTAAATTTTACGTTAATTTTATATATTTTGTATTTTGATGTTTGTTTTGACGTGTTCAAGCGCCCCTGGGGGCCCATGGAAATAAATGATTTGATTTGATTTGTAGTTGAGTAAAAAATTAAATGTTCCTTTGGTTGTATTATTTCTGCTCCTAAATAAAATAAATATGAGGATATGAAATGCGGCACTCGCGAGCAAAAACATCAAAGTAAGCTTCAGCTTAACACTTCCGTAGGCTTTGAAACCCTTTAATCCTTTCAGCCTGGCTCTACCGGCTTAATGGCAAAGTTCGAACCCAGCCTTTGTAGCTCGCTAATCTTCAAATGTCTAACTATTAGCTAACGTGGGAAAGGTTATTGGATGTTAACATTTTGACGAAATAGGTTAAGTTCTGACCTGTAATGCTCGTACAAAAGCCACTTACGAATTTTGTGGTGTAGTGTTTCGGGAAGGGACGTGCCACTCAAAAGGGGATTTTGGATAGGAATAATAGTTAGATTATCTTAGGATCTTACTAGATAATCACATCAATATTATACAAAATGGTACCTAATATAGTTTTTAGTATAAATATTACATATTATTATTATAATATATATCCAAAGTACACTTAATCAATATGTATATCTATGCAAATAAATATGCCAAAACTCACGGGGAAGTGGGAGGGTAAATAGTGCTGCGCGCAAAATTAATTTCAATTTCATTTCGATGTGCTTTTGCGGTCGGAAGTAAAAATACACGTCTGGTTTTTTAAAGCAAAAGTTTCGTTCGAAAACTCAACGATAACAAGGTATGGCTGTTAGTATAATTAATTTACATTGTGAAATGAAAGAAAAATTCCGCATGTTTGTTGGACGAGTTTTCAAACAGGGCACGTATTACTATTTAGCTTCGGTTATGTTTATAATGTTTTAAAGATAAAGCACAATAATATAATTAGCGTGTGCCTCTCACCGAGGAGAGGGTTCGTTTCCCAGGGCGAGCAAAAGTCTTATTTAGGACTTTTCCGACTCAGTAGCATGGACGTAGTTTATGCCCGGTGAATGGCGATAGGCTCACCTACCAAATGAAACCTTAACACAGCAGTGGAAATGTAGGTGTTATACTTGTCTACCAAACCCTTCTGGGTGATACAGGCGTGGTGTTATGTTATGTTTTAATAGCTTATTTATCTACAAAGTCGCCAGTAAAGGCGTTTAGTACGTGTGGATCGATAGTATAATTTGTTCGCTTTTCGTGTTCAAGTACTAAAATATTCACGCGATTGATTCCTAGAAAACCTGTACAGTACTGATTTCATCACTAAAACCATTATTGTACGTGCTAGAAAGCAGAAATCTTATTTTATAACTTTTGTATTTTTTTATGACAAATTAGTGGACAATAAAGTATTCTTTGTTTCACGAAATTAAGGTCCAGTTTCTCCAGATCCTAATTAAATTTCTGATGAGACTATTATTATGTAACTAATTACTCCACTGGAAGTTAACCATCTGAAATAAGATCTGAAACTGATAAAACTGGCTATAAGCATATTAAATGTGATTTAATATCATATAGAGTGGATACGACCTTTATAAAACCACGGAGTCTAAACGTGGTTAGAGCTCATTTCTATAAGCAAATGACGTTTTCCGAACATCGACATCATTCAATTTATTCACATAAAACATTTAACTATTTTTTGAAGTAAAAATAAATGTGTGCGAAGGGCTGTAAATCTTCCCTCTAATGTGTTAAGTCCACTTGACGACGTCAGCCTGAATATGAATGACCACTTAGTGGCACTTTGCGTTTCCGTACGTTGAAGGTACAAAAACATTACTTTATATTATGCTGTCTTTCTTTTATTGCCATCTAGCAGTCGTTAGAAGCTTAGATAGATAGATAGATAGAAAATACTTTATTTGTATATAATTTCACATGAAAATCTTAAGAGGTAACAAAAAAGGAATGTAACAGAAAAAATGTACAAAGGGTGGCCTTATCGCTTAAAGCGATTTCTTCCAGGCAACCTTAGGATGGACATTTCGGAAAGAGAAAATAAAGCGGTAGTTTATGCTAAGATAATTAGAAATTATTTGCAGTTTATATTTAACAAGCATTGTTATATAATATATTATATCAATAAATTACATATTATAAAATATATACAAGATATATAAATATGTCATAATATAATATACCTACTTACAAATATACAATACATAATACTATAAGGAAAGAAAGTGCTCATTCACCATTTTTTTTTAAATTTGAATGGAACCGGCTTGTCTGATAGCCAAAGGCAACGCATTCCATAGGCTTCGACAGTAAAGGATTTACTATAGAAATCGGTGGTGTGCGCTGGCATCTCCAGCCTCAAGTTTTCAGATGATCTCAAGTGCTTTGTGTGCAATAAGTAATGTTGAATAAGTAATCTTCTTCTTTCATATCGATGGCTGTAGTCATATTCTCATGGTGTTGACTTGCCATCGTGGTGAAAGGATTCGCCAGTCTGCTTGGTGGAAATTTGCAGACTGCCCAGGGTGCGCCGGACGTAGGGGTTGATTGCGTACGTCGCTTGGGGAGGCTCCTATCATGCACTCATTAATAATAACTAATAATAACTCATCCAAATGATCTAAGCGGGTTAAATGACTTTGACAAAAGGTTGGTTAGACCAGTTTATCCACTTATATTAGAACTAGATAATATTGTTTATTAGATATTAGAAGCAGGTAAAATTAATTGTTACTGAGGAATCATTTCTGGATCCATCAATGCGATTAAAACTAATTCTTAGTTATAAAAATGAATGATGAAAAAAATATATATATATATATATAAATTATGATAGCGGAGTGGGTAGTGTACCTGCCTGCGATGCCGAGGTTGTGGGTTCGATTCCCACTTAAGACAAATCTTTGTGTGCATGAACATGGAGGTTTGTCTTCGTCTGAGTGTTTCTATATATAATAAGTATGTATTTACCAAACAAAAGTATTTATGTATAGTATCAGTTATTCTAGATCAAAGTAGAAGTTTTATATCCAGGCTGCGATGTAGGGGGTGCCATGAAAGGAGCCTCCCCGAGTGACGAACAAAACGATTCCCTACGTCCGGCGCACCCTGGGCAATTCGTGAGTTCTACAAAGCGAATTGGCTAATCCTTTCACCACGATGGCAAAAGTCTAAATAAAATTTGACTCAGCCATCGACACGACGAAGAAGAAGAATAAGTTATTCTAGTACCCATAGTACAAGCTCTGTTTAGTTTGGGACTAGATGGCGTTGTGTGTGAGTTGTGAAATATTGATTAAATATTTATTATTTATTTTATTTAGTTATAAAAAGCTAAAATTATACACTCATAAAATACCTCTTTTTTATTTTACCGATGAAAAAAGTAACACAACGTAGGGGATAGCACAATTCTGTCTAACTACACTTCACGGCAAAATTCTTTCTTTTTCATTTCTATTCAAAATAAGCCCAAAAAGCAGTTTTGCACTCTGCCTAATGGTAAGCTTCTCTTACTATAAAAGAATACTTAAATAAAGATATTCTTTGCGGTTGAAGCTGGAGGGTACAGTAAGTATAGTAGATAAAAAAAAGTATATTACTATTACTTGAAGTACCCTGTGTGACAATGACTTTCATCTCTCACGATTCTGTGTCACTTCGCTCCGCTGACGTGATGATGTTATCTACGAGGCACGTAGGCTACCGGCTATAAAATTATAAAATTAATCTAATATTGAACGTAGGTTTCTCTGTACAAATTACAGAAGTTTTATATCCAGGCTGCGACATAATTAACAATTATTGAAGAAACAGATTCTGGACGTGATTATTACCACCAATAAAAAAAACCTACATACAATAACCATCACGTTTTTTTTTAAAAGAACCCTAGATTTAAAAAAAATCAATATGAAAAACTCGCTGCATTAAAATGGCTGCGTGAAGAACAGCTGTAAGTTTGATGAAGTGGAAGAATCAAGAAGAATCAAGTATCAAGAACTTTATTCGCATAAAACACGGTTACAATAATAATATGTTGTTATAATTATATCGGGTAGGTACAGCATGTTTCGCCCTGTAATTGAGAGCTTGCAAATATTTAATACATTAAATTACATTTACAAACATTATTTTTATATCCCTAAAACAATAAAAATAAGAAGGAAGAGATTGAATTGTTTGCTTGGTTTCTGAGATATTTAGGTTAGGTTATTTCATAAGGTTTTTATTGAGGTCTAGATCTACTAATTCAACATTAACAGAGAAATTTCTGATTTAATGAATTCTTTTAATATTTAAATTGTATTTGGCTAAGTTACATTATGTCTATCATAATGAACTAAAGATGCATAACGGGTACATAAATACATATATTTAAAATCATGAGATTACACTTTGCAAAGGTATGAATTTTTCAATTAGTCCACGATCTACCAACTGAAATTTTCAACTTACGTAAGAATATTGATTCTCTTAATTCACGGGTAAAACTCAGGCTTTTAAAATGGAAACTCAATTATATTTTCAGGTCAGTAAAAGTTAATTTAGTAGACTTACGTATTTTAACTTTTACACAGTTTGTCAAATATTAAGAAACTTTCGATGATATAATGTTCCTGTTCGTAATTATTCTTACAACACATAATGAACGCAGCCGGTCTCTTTACTCAGTCATAGTGATGGCATGAATACGAATATTCGCAGTCGATGAATATCAACAATTTTACAAGTATTCATTGACACTAGCCTAAACAACATTACATACTGATATTTTAATGCATCCTTACACGCACTGTCCCCTACATAAAAACGGGCGGTTATTGCTGGACAACATTTTCAATTTAACTTGATTCCATAAATAAAATACGTATGCCGAAAGCTTGTCTAAAAACCTAGTGAAGTTGAGATTACTGTCAACTTTACTAGGTTTTCAAATAATTAATAGCCTAAGTTGCATAAAAATCGCAGTTCATCGTAACGTTTTTATGGCAAGTTTTGTTTTGAATAGTCAAGATGTTTTCATTCACGATATTATGGAAAAATAAATTTTAATTATTCCGCATGTTGTATGAATTTATGGCTCGGCAATTGTATTAAGAGTACAACCACATGTTAACGTTGAAATAGAAAACGCTTTTCAGTCAAATTTAAGTACGTGTTTGACTATACGTACGCAGGTATTTGCAAATCTACTAAGTATTTATATTCGTAAAAGTGGTATTCGTTACAACACTACTCAAAACTTTCTTCTCTCACGACTTTGTCTCAATTTGCAGACGTGACAGTTGAAATTAAATGTGATTTATGAGTACACATTTGAATAAAATAGGTGTCGTAATAGTCGCGTTGTTTGATCAAATCTATTTAACAAAGGTTTGTCCAAAGGCAGTTCTTATCTGCCATCTGTAGGGCGAATGACATTGTTGTATGATTGTATGCTATTAAAGTTTTATTATTATGATAAACTTCTCTAACATCATAATTATAACAAAAAGGTGTGGCAGAGGTGTTAAACACGAACAGTGGGCCAAAGAGTTAGGTATGCAGATCGAAAACTTCTAAGTCATAATAAAGACTTACTACACCAGTTATGGATAAGAGAGTTACGTATCTAAATAGTGGGTATATTACACACATGAATATTTATTGCAGTCAGTTTTCTCTATGGCGTAGAACTGTAGAAGTTTTTGCGCAGCATACCTAATTGCTACTGTACAATGTATCTGTTATATTTAGCTCCAACATAATAGGAGGTTAGCCTATCGATATCCTATCGGGCACGATTCCAACAACATGGTGCTATTTACCTGACTGAAAAACCCCAAACTACACTTCTGACCCACTCTGGCATCTAACCCGATACCTTGCAGTGAGAGTTTGCATACGCCAATCACTAGTCCAAAGAAACAGTCAAGCCAAGTCGAGAACTTGTAGAATTGGTTTTAAAGGTCTCGAACGGAATAAGGTATGGTCGTGCATTGCGGTTTCATACCATCTGGCTTCAAATAATTTGCAAGGTAATTAAATTACCGGTGTGTCAGTCGTTATATATTTTTATGGATGCACCTGTTCTCGTTCTAGTCAAAATTCAAAATTCAAATTTATTTTCATAGGCTCCAAGAGGTGCTTGAACATGTCAAAATATTACAAACAAATGATATAAAAATAAATTATAAGTAAAACTAAAAAGTCGTCTTTCCATAAGGCGTCCATTGTCCATCGACGACCATTGACGACCGGATGGTGGAGTGGATAATGTACCTGCCTGCGACGCCGAGGTTGTGGGTTCGATTCCCACTTAAGACAAATCTTTGTGTGCATAAACATGGGGGTTTGTCTTAGTCTGGGTGTTTCTATGTATAATACAAAACAAAAGTATCTATGTATTATTATCAGTTATTCTAGTACTCATAGTACACGCTCTGCTTAGTTTGGGACTAGATGGCGTTGTGTGTGAGTTGTGAAATATTTATTTTTATTTATTGTCATCAGATGGACTTGCAAGCGTGTTCCATGCTGTTAATAAAAAAATTACAAGTTTTATATCAACTTTTTTTATGTCAAACATGTGCGCCATAGTCTCGCATCGCAAGCCTCTGTAATGTTCCTAATGCGATATTAGGTAGAACGTTAGTTGCACGTACTTGTACGGGAGCTTTTCCACCAGAAACGTGCTATACAGCTTGTCTGATAAGGTACATACGAAACTATAAAGCCTTTTCCAGTGATGCTGAACTACGGATCTGGACGAGAAAGATGTCCTATGAAGATGCGTTTCTGTGAGCTACCTTTTTTCCCGTTCGGAATGACGAACATAGCAAGCTTCCACAGCACGCATCTATATAGTAAGGTGGGTGGACCATGGAAGGCCACGCTCCTTTGAAGGCCAACTATCAAAAAGTCGTAGTTATTGACATGTAAACACATATTCCTTCGGCTATACACTAAGATCCATCAAACTCAAGGCCACAGATGCGGCGGCGAGTCGCTCGCGCCGCTATTGTGGCAATGCGATCTCACGCTTCCTAGACTTCGATCGTCGACGTTACAATTGTTATTCGCGCGCACAGCAAAACGTAAGTTTTTAGTTAGATAACCTACTATTATTTCATATTTTTTTACTGTGAATTGTCGTATAAGGATATGTTTATGGTACTAAAGAAAAAAAAAATAGTTTTGCCTCGATTTAAGTTAAAATATTGGTAGTGTTCCCAGGAAAGCCGATGGTTCCTTATAAGGCCAATCAAAAATTTGACAGTTGGCCTTGCTAGGGTACATGGGCCTTACAAAGAACATGTACAAACCATGAACATAATTATATGAACAGTTACTTTTTAGTTATAAATACGTACCGTTACAGTTAAAACAATGTTTTATATTTATAATATTTTTATTTATAAGGGTTATTAAACTTTTTAACTCATATTGAATAGACATTTTTTTTTTAATTATTTTATTATCAGTATATATTTAAATTTCTTTTATGGAAAGGTTATGTCTGAAAATAAACTAAACTAATTTACATGAAAAGCAACGAATATAAAACATATTTACATGTTAAAAACGGTAAAGTATGTGATAAAGTAAGTATGTGATAAGTTATATATAAGATAGTCTGATTTGAAACATATTTTAAGCAAAAAAAACTAGACTAGCTAGACATTATTGCACATCCAGATCCAGATCCATAATATAAGAAAGTCATTGATAATTTTTAGTTTGGCCTTCTTAGGAACATTTTGGCCTTACAAAGAACGGACCCATAAGAAGGCCATTTGAGGTAAAAAAAAAAGTTTTTAATTTCATTATAATACGCGTTGGCAAGTTATTTGATGGCAATATAATACTCATTACTACTGTTTTTAAATAATTTCCATTAATATATTCTTAGTTATACGATGGTGTTCAAGTAATGTTCGTTGAGTTTTTTATAAATGATAAAAATATATTGAGCATTTAATGTTTTGCTTAAATGAAAGAGCTTATTATGTAGTTTTAGTAAAAGAGAATATATTAATTGTTACAACTCTATTTTTAAGTTGAACGACTGATGTATAATATTGGCCTTGTTTGGAGCCGTGTTCCTTGCAAGGCCATTTGGAAGAGCTTAACAAAACTTAAGTTTAAGGAATACTGATTAAAGCTAGGTTAAAAAAAAGTGATTTATATGGTACACAATAAAACAAACTATTATTTGATAATTTGTTTTTTTCATTTATCCAGTTAATAAACGAATAAATAGCGTTTACTCGTTAGAGTGGCCTTCCATGGTCTACCCACCTTAGGTACTACATCAATAGCACACTACATACAATAATAATAAAAAAATCTCTTTCACAAATTAGAATAAAAAATACATTGGTATGTTGTACAAACAGAGACTGTTGTCTGATTTAGGAGAACCTGTGGTTCAGATCACCAGGACTATTACTATCAGATTTGTCTTAATGCTAGTTTTACAGCAATTACTGAAGGACCAAAAGTTATATTTGACAAAAAAGGTTTCTTAAACAAATAAGACAATGTAATATAAAGTGAGAGATAGCTATTTAAACAATATAGATGATAAGCATTGCTTATCACATAAAATAAATTTATTATCAACGAACCAATATGATTGGTGGATTTTGAGTTGAAAACGCATCCATTGCAACGTAAGCCTTATACTAAAAATGGGTAGTTGAGATAATCTTCACTGCGCGTGTTGTTAATACTGTCATAAGCACATACAAGATTAAAAAGATTTATAGAAGCACATAATAGCAACGTTAATCTCCACCAATTATTATTTTTGTGCACGGTAGCAATGGCCGTAAAGCATTTGTTAACGAGTTCAACGATGGAAACACCATATTTTTTTTTGTTGCTGATATTAAGCTCTAAAATCACTGACAGTTTGCACATCGTTAGATGAGGTCACGGGTAGAAAGATAGGGGTTTGATCCTATACCCGCATCATGACCTAGCGAGATGTGGGAGTCTTTGTTGTGCAAGGATCGCTTTTATGGGTTGATCTGTGCCCCATACCTCGACCCCATGGCATCGGACACCCTGAAGTGGGCCCCTAACGGTGGGGCATACGGTCGAGTATTATCACCGCCAAACAACAAATATATTATATCGTCGTCCTTAGATAAATGTCCTATGCATCTGCAGTGGATGTTCATAGACTGCAGACTCTAGTCGTTACTTACCATCAGATGGACTAAACGCCCGTTCACGTCATACGTAGTACAAAAAGCAACGTAGGTTCTTATATTGAGTTATTTATTACAAACAGTTACTCAGAAATGCCAGATTAGGATACGGAGAACTATTTTTATCTGAACTGCCCTACGTGATTATATCTTGCGCCTTTATTAACATTGCAAGATTGAAATGTGTAGATACCTAACTACATTCTATACTGGCGGATGAACAGTAATTGTATATTGCTAGAACTATTTAGACCTACCTATATGAAGTATGGTATATTTTTATAATGCGCAATAACAATAATATGCCTGTGTTCGAGTTGGCTATCACGACTTTTCGTGTCTGTTTTGCTTATTATGTTCTTATAATACCTGAATAGCATATTTATGTATTATATTTATATATGCATATGTATTATATTTATTAACCGCCAAGATGGTCTAGTGTTTCGCGTATGCGTAGTTTACCGCGAAGTCTTATGTTCGATGCCCGGGAAGTATTATTTGCAAACTTGCAGTCAAGAAATTCACATTAGCAGCACGGAGTTGGAATTGTGTTTGGTGGATGGCGATAGGTTCACCCCTTATCCCATGAGCACGAAACAATGCACGTGAAATGTGGTTGTTGTAGACTTCTGACTCACCCTTCTGGGTAATATAGGCGTGATGTTATGTTTATGTTATTTTTTTTTTATTGTTTTTAGGAAGGCTTAGTCTAATAACAAAATGTGAATATTACAATACATAAATTTAAGAAAAGATTGCTTTTGAAAAACCTCCACAGATAAACAGACATTTGGTCTTGCCTACAAGAAAAAGAATTAAACAATGAACAATGAAGGGGCAGAAAAAAATAAATAAATTAGCCAAGCGCCATATGCCCTACCCTACTTATACATATTATAATAACCACCTCATTGCAATATCTTACCTGAGTATAATCAAAAGAAGTCAGTTTTTCTATAAACCTGTTTATGAATACCGTGACGAATACGTGCGGAACAGAAGGCTACACAAGATACATACAAGATACATTTCTAGTATATGAGGGCTCGAATTGTATAGAAATTCCGTGTAATGCGAGACCAGTTTATACTGGAGTTGTGTAGCTTGATATGCAGTCGTGTGTACACAGTAATAAGTAATTTGTGAAGTGTCCTTCAAACGTTTGTTTACAAAGAAGTCTTACAACCGACATTTTCTTTTATTATACTGATTCTTGTGGCGGTATCCGCACATAATCACGTGACATATGTCAACGAGTGCTGAATCGCGACAACGAAAGTTCACAGCAAGTGAATATATATACCACTTCCAATACGCTACCGTTGGACAGCTGTCCGCCAGGCAATACCACCGAGCCTGAGGATCCTCCCTTTGTGGTGGAGTAACATCATATCCTGTGCCTCTACAATTCTCATATTATACAAGTTTCCGACAATTTTTAAATAGGATGTATGAGTTAAAAATATCATGGCCTAAACTCTTTCGGAATTGGACAGAAACTCGAAATATGATTCGTTTTAGCAGGCGCTTAGCCAACTGGGTCACAAATGTTGAAGAAAATAGCCAGATACATGATAACTGTATAATATTTCGAGCGGACTCCAAGAAATACGCGAGAAAATTTTATTTCCTCTGGTATTTAGAGATGAAAAACGGATTTCCTTACCCGCATTCGGATGAGTACCTCTTAGGATTGAGCCGTCTCTCTATGCCGGTCATCGAAGGTACGCCGAAAGCTTGGAAATTTATCCGCGTTCCCTTAAGGTTAATTCCTACTAAGGTTGTTTTTAATATCATGCGGATTTTCATCCTCCGCAAATATCCTTTTCGACAGTAAATACTTCTATAAAAAGAACATGGCAGGGCAATCCTACATTCCTCTACGATTTTAAAAACACACTTCATTGGACCGTCCGTGGTCTTGGTCTGTCCAAATCCATTTTATTAAATTAATTTATTAGAAAACTATCATTAGTGTTATTTATTGTAGTGCCACTGTGGATAGAGAAAATAGATTCGTTTAAGTGGTCACATGCCCTTACTTGTATTACGGAAGCTTAGAGGTAGTTAGTAGCTCATCAAGTTAGACTGGAATTTCTGTACTACAGTTACCTCCAAGAAAAGTTACGTCATTATTTACTGACATGCCTTTATGACTGTCAACAGTGACAAGACAGTCTAATCATTATATTGCATCTCTACAGTAAATATTAGACATGCCGTGACTTCCTCTTTGATCTTTTTCTAAGAAATATTTTAGGTTTATATTAACATTTCGTTAATAAACGAACCTATACTCTGTCCACTTCTTTATTTTCTTTTTGACAGATTACATTTAGGGATGCCTTCACACGTTACTGATTCGATTTGAAATCATAATTGATGTTGTCTACGAAGAACTTTCAATCGATTAATTACATCGAAATGGTTTTAGTTCATAATTAATTATTCGTTTATTAGTAGTTTTTATTAGATGAAATAAATATACAAAATAATAATATACTAATAATGTCACATACTTAGTCTATGACGACTTCCTAGTTACCTTTGTTTACATTTTCATTTTTAATTCCAAGATTTCGACTTGATTTCTTGCAAATAATTATTCATGGAATCATGATACTATTATTATATTCTTTTTTATAAAAATACAGACAAAACACAAATAAAAGTCAAATTATTCTTTTTCATAATGATCGATTTATTTCATTTCACGATTTGATTTATAGTCTGTGGTTGTTTGTTACAAACAGTGAACTTCCCTAAAAAGTGCCGCTTGTCAATAAAGTACATTATTATTGTAGTACATTAATCTGACAAAAAAAAACGGTAATTCATAGGCGTAATCTGTCAAAAAGAAAATAAAGGAATGGACAAAGTATAATTAGCTGCTTAACTTGGGATTGGTCGATTAGCTAGTTTGATGCAATTAAATCACCTGCAATATTATATAATAAACAACTCAGCTCTTTAACAAATTGATATTTCGATACTCAGTTTGCTTCTTCATCCTTTTATTGAGTTTTTATTTAACACACGAGATGAAAACCGGACCCTAAATAAAGTAACAACAGAAAATTACTATTGATTTTATGAGTACCCGTCAATATATTGTTGCTTATATATATGCTATAAAATGTTGTTGTATGTTGAATGCACGGTTCGCATATTGGTTAAAGCGGTCGTCTCGCCTCTTTGAACTACGCTGGTGTTGTGGGTTCGATCCCCACACGGTACAAATCTTTGTGTGATCCGCAAAGATTTGTTCTGACTCTGGGTGTATTTTGTGGGTGTGAAATATATGTTTGTGAACAGTCCTGCGATACAGGAGTTATTCCTAATAATTCCTAGCTATTAAAAAAAAAGGTATAATACTCGGTGCCTGCACCATAGAAGTTAATTACCGATTGATCAAGTAGTGTCAAGTACCATAAAACCGTAATATTTCAGCGTTGTTAATCAAATGATAGCAACTGGAATGCAAGGTCATATACAATTTGTCTATGCTTATTACATAATGCATTAGAAAATGATTAGACACGTGCTTTTAAATGATTGATTAGAACACGCACTTGAACGCGATATTGCCAAAGAATAGTCGCAATCTATTGTGTCATTGGCATTAGTGAAATAGTCATAACATTACTCGTATATTACTTAGAGGAAGAACGGTATAATTATATGCCTGCGCAGTTGAAAGCGGCGAGGCGATCAATTTAACCACTACACCAACCGAGCACTCAAACTCACCTAATGGATACGGCCTTAAGCATATTTTTTCATCCAGTAGCTTTTGTTCACTAATACCTCATTTGATTAGATGGATTGTTTTTTTTTTACTTAACTAGTACCATTGTCGAGCTAATGGCACTACAATTTTTTATGGATCTATAACTATTCCTTAAATTACCTTTATCATTATTTTACCAGACATTAAGAAATATCTATGGTAATGTATGGTAAAATTTTCAAATATACCTACGATAATTGATTTTCCAGACTAATTACCTTGTCCTTGCACTGTTTTTGGCATAACGTGTATGTGTTGGAGTTACTTGCGAAAATGCGCTTTCTCAGTCACTCGTTTAGCGTTTACTATTTACGTAAGTCTCCATCTCGCTCTAACGGACTAACTCCGAGCCGCCTAGAAATTTAACGCCAGCTGTAGATATAGCCGTACGCTAATCGTGGCTCGTTCATTGCCAGTCCAGCTGATCCTGACTGAACGTAATATTTGTTCCGTTGTATAAATAGCTCCGTCGCTAACAATTATCTATATTTAAACGTTCATTGTGTGTTTACGTCCGCTAATGCGTTTGCATAAATTTACATCTCAATATGTAATTTGTGAACATTGTGTACAATACTTTTTACATAGTATATTAGCAATGTAATATATTGGCGATAGTTTTTGTTTTTGTTCGGTACATTTCATTTTCACATTGAGAATTTAGATATTTGTAGAAGAAGACGTAGTTGTTAAATATGATTGGTAGTATCTTTGAACTATTTCCATAACAGTTTTTATTAAAATCGGTGGACTGGTTTAGCTATGACAGACAGACATTAACAATATTACATAAGTACTATTAAGGGTGTCTAGTCTAAGTATTGCAAGAATTTCCTGACGGAAGACTCCCAAATGACACTTAACCCAACCCGGTAATCGAATCCGAGACTTCGCGATGCATACGCTAACTCCTACACCAACAACGAAGTATTGTGAGGAAAATAAAATAAGTAGGGACCTACTGGTATAATACACAAGCACTATGTTTTATAAATATGATAGATATAATGTTTATATTCCACAGAATTAATATCTATACACCAATGATAGTTTAATCGAACAAATATCTAACAGGTGTGTTCTATGACGCAATGTTCATGCTATTTATTAAATATGCATGTGACAGACAGACAGATTAAGTTATTACTTCGCTATTCACTAGATATTATAATCTACAAGGTGTTAAGATTTTTTTACTAGAAGCACGTAGTTGGAATTGTGTCCGGTGGATGGCGATAGGCTAACCCCCAATTCCAAGGGAATCAAACATTACAGGTGAAAATTAGGTGTTGTACACTTCTGCCTACCCTTCAGGGTAATATAGGCGTGATGTTATGTTATGTTATATAGTTTAGTGGGATCGGTGTGCAATCAACGCTACTTATTTTGGTATACTACCAAGTCCCAAAATATCCGTATCTAATTTAGCAACACCCTTATTTTGCCAATAAATTATTAACATTTCAATCTCTAGTTGCCACAACTTTACAACAATTTAATTAAACTCGCGTTATTAATATCAGTCTATGACTTTCAAACTAATACCACATTGATAATATGAAAATTAGAAAGTTCATCAAATCTATGCTGAATAATAAATCTGAAGAGTTTGTATGTTTAAACAAGCTAATCTCTGAAACTACTAAAATAATTCAAATTACTATTTTTGTATTTCATAGTCTAACTATAAAGAAAGGCTCTTTGCTAATTAACATCACGCTTTAAGTTAAGGGAGGCGATCAGTAACGTTTAACATGGGCAAGGAGCTAGCCAGTATGAGCATTGACTTTGACGAAGCCACGATTGCTGATTTGGTCGGTATGTGACACTGCATTGTTAGCAGACAAACATAATTTTTCAAATATAAGACCTATTCACATATCATATTAACAAGTCAATTATATGAGCATTTATATTCAGACATTCCTTTGCTATCCGTTATTTTTTATTCAACCTTGATTTAAAGATCAAATTTTGAATGACATCCTTATTGGGGACAGTTGTTTGCTTGGTTGGTCTGCCTTATTTGGTATTTTACCGTCAGGCAATTCTTAATAGCGGGATGGAGTCTAGTATTGTTCCCGGTGAATGGCGATAGGGACCTAAACATTACAGGAATGGTGGGGGTGTTATATACCTCTGCTATACCCCTCTGGGTATATAGACGTGATGTTATTTTATGTGTATCATTGCTTAGTTCTATCAAACGCGTTGAAAACTTTCATTTCTATAAAAATCTCATTATATTATTATGTTTTAACTAAAAATAACTATTTACTAAAAAATTGCATTATAATATTAAAGTAGGTTACCTCTTATCGTATGCATAAACATTTTCAGCGTATATTTTTATGGAGAAATAGTAGCGTGTAAAATTAATTTGGAACGCAAAGGTGTACAAAGAATTTTACATTTTATTTTTAAAAATGTTAGCTCTTGTGTACAAGCTCGGGGATGGAAGCACCACAGTCTTACTTTTAATAATAATAGCAGCCCTGTATCTAATACATGTCCCACTGCTGGGCTCGGGCCTCTTCTCATGATGAGAAGGCTTAGGCAATAGTCCACCACGCTGGCCAAGTGCGGATTGTTAGACTTCACACACCCTCGAGTACTTTTTAGGCACTCTCTGGCATGCAGGTTTCCTCAAGATGTTTTCCTTCACCGTAGGCGAGCGATAATTTATATGATAAATACACACACATGTTCGAAAGGACAAATCTTAACGATTTATTGACAGAGGTGTGTGCCGTAGGTTAGAACCCGAGACCTTTGACTTCGCAGTCACACCTTCTCCCACTCGGCTATCGCTGCTATTCTTACCTTTAACCTGCCGTCTAATAGTAGTGCAATACTATTTTCAGTTTGTTGGTGAGATCAGGCCCTGAAATCACTAGCACACGCGGCATAACACCGTGGCACAGTATAAATATGTACAAACAGTACGGAAACTGCCTACAAACGTGCGAAACGGCACGCAATCATAAACATGCACACCGACGAGACACCTAAGCGATTGTCACGGTGCTCTCAGTAGCGAGTGCCGCTTAGGGGTCTCGTCGGTGTGCATGTTTATGATTGCGTGCCGTTTCGCACGTTTGTAGGCAGTTTCCGTACTGTTTGTACATATTTATACTGTGACCGTGGTCCTCAGATGAAACAACGCATCTATAATCTGCTTTTGTGGATTGTTGATGTTCATGGGCTGTAGTACCACTTACCATCAATTGTAATACACACCTGTTAGCTAAGTTCGTCGTATAAAAAAAGTATAACTTTGATAAAATATCTATGCCCCGACTGCCTCGATGGTCTAGTGGTTAGCGTATGCGACTCTCACTGGTTTGATTCCCAGGTCGGGAAAAGTGTTATTTGTGATTTTTCGTCAAGAAGTTCTCAATAGCAGCACGGAGTTGGAATTGTTAATTCAAATTCAAATCATTTATTTTCATAGGCCCCAGGAGGCGCTTGAACACGTCAAAATATTACAAACAAATGATATAAAAATAAATTATAAGTAAAACTAAATTATACTAATTACAATGATTTGAATAACCGGGGCTTAGATTAATTTTAATCCAACGGTTTAGAATCAGATTAAAATCAAACTAAGTACCAGCTCCGATGGGTATTGCATTATGAGAAGAGCTGGTGAGAAACTCATGTGCACCATCTTTTCAAATGAAATGAATAAAATATAATCATCATATCATACATATTGAAAGTCACATAAAAAGAGCAGTTCATTTCCAAATACTATTATCATTTATGTAGTCTAAAATACAGTAATAAGCTTTTTGAGATAATCTGATTTTAATATATTTCTTAAATTTACCTATCGATAATTCTATTGCGTCTAATGGAAGTTTATTGTAGAAGCGTATACATTGACCTGGAAACGAGTTAGAGATTATACATTGACCTGGAAACGAGTTAGAGAGTGCCTGGTGGATGGCGATAGGGTCCAATAGGTGAAATGTGGGTGTTTTGCACTTCTACCACACCCTTCTACGTAATATAGGCGAGATGTTATGTTATGTAAACTCCTGTGCCCGGCTCTATTTAGATGGCACAGGAGTAATTTATTTTTCTTTTCAGAATCATTCTAAATAAAGTAAGTTTTTTTTGTACCGCGTTATTTGAAACCTTTGTTGCCTGATGTTATTCATGAGTTTTCACTTTATTTGCTTTTATAATGTAGCCTTTTTTGTCCTGAATTTCACCGAATAATTTACTTTTTGTAAAGCTAGTCAGCCTGTATTACGATTTATGTTGATTTTGATTGAATCAGATTCAAATGACAATTTGATTTGAATGGTTTTTTTCTTAAAACTTATATAAATAAGAAGTATAAAAAAGAAAGCATTCAACGATATTCAACAGAATATACCTAAATATATACTACATGACTCTGGCAGTATTGGCCACCGCAAGGAGGGTTAGTTGCCATGACCAAAAAAAAAAGAGGAAGAAACAACATCAATTGTAATAAATAATAAAATAAAAAATAAAAATTGGAACAGTGTTTTCCAAAAATGCAAGTCTCCTCGATTTCTCTAGGATCCCATCATCAAATCGTGACCTGATGGAAATGGGTCCACATGACAAGTATACTCTTTCAGACAAAATTTTTTTTTCCGAATCGGTCCAGGCGTCTTCGAGATATCGGGGAACAATCATAAAAAAAATTAAAAAAGTGCAATAGAATTAAGAACCTCCTCCTACAATTATACCTATTGCTTTATATTACTATGCTCACATTATTAATATATTCAGTTAAAAACGCATTGCAGAATGAATTATGCGGTTTTGATATAATATATGAGTTTAAAAGTGTAGCCACTTTGGTATGTTTATGGTTATTGACAAAACCCACATAAAATATTGTGTCGGTTGCGTCTTCACCACATCCGTATTGAAACGATGTAAGTTCATAAAAATGTTTAGATGCATTTCTAATGATGTAAAACCTTGAGATGTCTAGTTGAATTATATGAATATTGCTTAAATTTACGAGACAGTATAAGTTATCGAGTTTGTAGACGACTTCGTGCTATTTTTCCCAACGTGTTATGCTTAATTTTGACGCTAATCTACAGTATTTGATCTTTTCGAAAAAAATAAGTGAACAAATTTAAATATGGGTTTAAAAAGTCATGGTTAAAGATTGTTGCCAAAAATTGGGGTTTAATGGTAAATGATACTGATAAATAATGTCTATTACCTACCAAAGACAGCGATTTTAATTTTTGGCAAGCAATTTCAGCATCTTATTTTACCGAAAAAAATCGTGTTCGTGATCTTTTAGGCTCTTTTTTCTCAAGTTTATTTTGCCTTTAGCATTTATACATCTACAACAAATCTAAAGAATACATACATACTATTGTATTCACCCGCATTTTTCTGCTCGCTAAAGTATCCCTTGAAGTAAAGAGATACGAATTCCCTCAGGACCTTTCTTCCAAACCATTATATTTTATCATTCAAGACAGATCCGCACAATGTTTCATACACCAGCCGATCGTATATTTTTTTCTTTCGTCTTCGTATCAGTAGGTATGGAAATTATTGAGTTTTTCTTTGTATATTTTTATACGCAAATATTCCATTTCTGCAGCAAAGAATTGTTTATTAATTAAATCAAGGCTAAAATTATGAAGAGGTAAAATTTGTTTTTTTGTAGGATGTAAGATCTGGGTCTAAAGAATCGATTCTAAAACAAAACCATTGTTAGGAAACTCTTTTCGAGTGGCATATGGTACTTTATACCATCATACCACGAGGGTGAAGAGTAGTTATATATAATTTCAAACTCCACGGACACATAATTACAAAATTATAGACAATGGCTTTCAATTATGTAACTATTTTATATCTTTATTGTTTGAGTCACACGAATTGTAACACAACATCACGCCTATATTATCCAGAAGGGTGTGGCAGAGGTGTACAACAACCACACTTTACCTGTTATGTTTAGGCTCCACGGGTTGAGCCTATCGCCATCCACCAGGCACAATTCCAACTCCGTGCTGCTATTGTGATTTTCCTGACAGAAAGTTCACATATAACACTTTGCCCGACCCGGGAATCAAACCCGAGACCTCGCGGTGAGAGGCGCATACGCTAACCACTAGTCCATCGAGGCAGTCAAAGTGTAATGTGACCTACATTCATTTATACTACCCGTTTGCTTCAAGATGGCCAAATTTTCCAGCCCCGCTTCCACATACCTCTTTTGTAAGCTCAAAAATGACATAACCAAAACACTCAATATATATATTTAAAACTATATATTTAATTATAGTTATAAGGCGCTGTCCTAGCTAATCTATAAAAATACACAGGTCACGACGCGATGCAAGGATACATTTTCTAAAACATTTCGAACAAATTCGTATTTTGTTTTAAATGTTTATCAAAAGTTTTGCAACTTAGTAAGCGACATTAATATTAAGCTCAAGGTAGACTCGAACCTAATTAAATACATTCATTGACTTGATTAATAGCCAGGAATGGGCACTAGATATAATATTAGTCTAGAAACTTGTGCAGCCATCTAGGACAGTTAGGAATGCCATATTTTACTGCCAAACTGGATTAGAACTAAGCAAATCTCTATGAAGATTATATATACTGTTTAAGTAGATATTATTCGTATATATAACCTAACCACTATACCATAGAGGCAGTCCACACAAACAAACCCTTCAGCTTTAAAATCATTACTAAGATACCGTTAATCGCATTATGATCCATCAAACTCCGATACCGAAAAGGGAAAACATGCATTGTCACAAAAGTAAATATTCTTCAATTGTTTAACTTTGAACAAAAATGTACCGTTGGTTTCTGGGTTGTCCCATTGTTTTTGGTTTACTGAACTCAGACGGACAAGACATTACTTTTTTGTGTTAAGTTCCGACCTGTAACGCAGTAATACTACACCGGCTGGCGGCAAGCCCGGTACAATCGTTACATCAAGCTATACATCCAGTATAACTTGGCCTCGCATTGTATAGGCTCCTTGTGTAAAGCGAGACCATCTAATATTGGCTATGTATAACTTCACGTGTAGTCGTGTGTACAAGAAAATACAGCTTATTGTAGGTAAACTCTTTGTTGTGTTTTCATGGTCTGCCGATCATTACAATGTTCACAAATGTAGTTATGTTTAACTAGCAACACCGTTTAGTACAGATGGGTAAATTACAACTTAATTATTGTGCCGACTTGTAAAACTTGTCTGAATTTACTGACGCTTGTGTCTTGTTAAAATACCGTGAACTAAACAGTAAGTTAGTGTCTAGAATAAGAATTGGGCCTTATATATAATTATATATTTTTTTTATGGTGGATAGGCAAGTGTTGGACCACGATCTCACCTGATGGTAAGTGATGATGCGGTCTATGGTGGAGCACGCTTACCTATGAGATACTTATTAACTCTTATATTGAGTTGAAAGTTATTTTTGGTCTTCTTACTAGCTTCTACCCGTGGCTCCAACCGTGTTGTATGTCAAAAAATTGGTCTCTGTCCTTTCTCAGGCCTTCTCAACTATCCCTTTACCAAATTGCATCAAGATTAGTACAGTGGTTTAGCCATGAAGGTGAAACAGATGTGGCGGTGTCCGCACATAATAAATGACGGTTGACATTGACAACGTCAAGAAATGACTCACTCGTCACAACTGTCAAAGAGCGCTGAATCGCGGTAACGAAATGTTCACAGCACGTGTACATAAATACAACTTGCAATATGCTACCGTTGGACAGCTGTCCGCCAGGCAATACCACCGAGCCTGGTCGGAGGATCCTCCCTTTGTGGTGGAGGAACATCAAACCCTGTTCCTCTACAACATACTTAGTTACTTCTTCTTACGAGTATAATGTTCATGTTTTACTCAAACGTAATTATGTTCAACTACACCAAAGCACCGCTTCGGGATGTAAATTACCACTTAATTATAGCCAGCCGACTAATGAAACTGGAGTGACTTGAAGCTCCTGCGCGATAAACGTCTCGCACTTGACGGTTACGTGAGGCAGACAGAACACACTTTCCTGAAATAGTTGACACATAATGAACCGGGGCGCGGGGTCGGGCATTTGACTTTAATTCGTTTTTAGGGTTCCTTAGCATCTATGTACAAGGAACTCTTATTTATGTAACAAATGGGCGCTTAGTCGAAATAATCACCAAATGGACTTGTGGTAAAAGGCAGTTTAAATTAAGTTGTGCTCGCACTATTATACTCTTGGAATCAGGATGGCTACTACACGATTCAAATTCAAGACAAAAGTTCGTGAGCGTTGTTGAGCGAATTGGCAGAATGTACTCAACATTAACTTATGCTTGGTATAGAATGTACTGTTTTAGTATTATGCATTTATTAAACATATTTATTATAGTAATATATGTATTTGTTTTCTTGATTATAAATAATATTTATTGATTGCACCTACTACTTTTAATCTCTGCATCACCCTAGGTTGACTGTCAGATAACGCCTCAGGTGTGCTGAAGTTAAATAAATAAAAAAATATTATTAAAGGTCAAATGGTGGTGTTTTCTAAACAAAAATTCAACCATAATTACCATTCATTGTAACATAAGAAAATGTATACTATCACAGACAAGCCGACTTGTAGAACTAAGTTCGCAAAATGTTGCCATTAATTCCACAACACTGCGAATAAGACCGGTTTCACAATGAGTTTCCACTTTAGAATATTCAAGGAATGCCAAACTTGTATCCAAAATGTCTTCGAGAAAGTCATCAGAGTACCGCAAACATTAACATAAATTTGTAAATATTTTATTTACTGATTTGGTAATTTCAGGGCCCTGCTTTTTTTTATTTATTTGCAAGGTACAAACAAGGGCCTTTTAAGGGTATTCTGAGTGTTTTTACTTCAACTGTATGCATCTCAGAATATCTGAACGTAACATAATGTAAACTGATCTCATACAATAGTTTAGTCCTACTTAGACATGAATGAAAGCTACAACCTCTATTATGGTACTGAAAATGCGGGCCAAAAATTTGTCAAGTTTCTGTGAAATTCCAACTGCATTGTGCTCCTTACATGTGGGAAATGTAACACACATTTATAGAATATATTAATTACATCAAAGACACTCGGCCCATAGTCACGGTACTCAGGTTACAACTCGCTACCGACATGTGAATTATCTAACCAAGCTGAAGCCAGGATCTGTAGGGTTGTGAAATGTTTTTATTCGTAACTTACTGTTCACATTCATTGCTTTTATTACGACGTTGTGTTCGTTAAAAGGATTACCTTGACTGTAACCCACATTGTAAACAGTCGACACAGTCATGTTAAATAAGCATTTTTTTATTTGTTTTGAGATACTTTGCGAATGTTTTTAAACGTTGTAGGTAACAAGACTATGGCCATACTTATATGTATACCCGTTTATGTCTAAATGTTCCTCAATTGGGAAGAGCATTTCTGAAGTTGCGGAAGACGAAGAAGGAAACGAAGAAGAATGGTTCATGGTTGTTTAAAAAGAGGATCTCGCAAGTTTCGGCGCCTCAGAATTGCCGCCTTGGCTTGTAAATATACCTGTCTTACAACTGCTCCCACATCAGAAGTAATAACCGTTATTGGTCATCTAAGACCGGATAGGGCTCCAGATCCAGTTGTGACGGAAATGTTGCAAGTGTGGCAGCCCTCGTATGAGTTGATGGAGGCTGTGTAGAAAGGAGCACGCGGTTCCAAGGACGACTACGTGCATGCGGTTGTTAACCTCGCGGCAAGAATGCGCGGGAACGTCGAAGGAACCGATCGCTTGCGGTGCCGGACCGGCCCGCCTGCCAATCGACACTGCCTTTGCATTCCACTGCGGTGAATCGTATACCTTAACTTATGCCCCGTAGACACGACCGGCGCAACGTGTAATGTCACCACTAGATGACGGTTACCTCAGTATAAACGGTTATGACTAAGAATAGTTAACAAAAAATATTAACAAAGAACAAAGTAATAGCGGTCACCGCAGTTGGATTTGGGGCCACACCGACTCTTTTTTTTCCACTTAAACGTAACTCAATACTGGACCGTTCTTTTTTGTTATTGAAGCATCTAAACTGACATAGGTACCACATGGCTCCCTTACGTCATAAGGATAAAGTGCTTAGAGGTCATAAGGATGTGCAAGTGCTAACAATATTCATAATGATGGTTCGTTCAGAATCCATTAAGAATTCAAGTTTTTTACAGCCGTGTTTTTTTGTAAATGTTTTTATCTGTATCTTTTTGTGTGGATTCAAAGGCAAACAAGTCCTAAGGAAACGAGTTCTGTGCGCCTTTGTATACGCGTACATACCTATCTATAGACATCTGATGAATCAACACGAAGAGGTCGACACAAGAGCATAATGCCGATCAGACAATCACCCACATAATGAAATAGCGTATTTTTTTTATTTTTTTTAAACTTACTATTTTTTAAGAAAACACAAATTACTAGTATTCTTGTTAACCCCCGTCAGCTAAGCTTAATTAGCTTGTGTTAGGAGAAAGTTCACATCCGTGGTGTAATGACCAGGATTCAAAACCACGACCTCTCGATTGGAGGACCAATGCCTTATCCATTGCGAAAGTTACACATTACACAGTGAATTAGTCTTACAATAACCTGCTTCAGTTATCAATACAACTACAGTGATTATGTTCAGTGTGGCATCTGTCATTGCGTACGAATGCGCACGCGCTACTGCGGCGACAGCTTTGATCTTTCTTTCACCAGTTAGCCTCTCGTTAATCTTTTTGCTTCAATAGCAGCTCATTTGTTTCAGTCTCTATTCATCGGATGAAGCCATTCATAACAGTTTGACTTGATTTGTTTTACTAGTTTTTTGAAATTACACGTGGCTACGCTTGAGGTGGTTAACGAAGTTATTTACATACTAATGGCTACTATTATGTACCGTCGAGTTCTGAAAATGTTCACCACATTTTATTTAGTCGTCACAAAATTGATGATAGATATAATGTCATAGGGCGTAGATTTTTCTATTCATATGTCTTTCAGAATTCACTCACTTGGACTGTGAATTCAGATTTCAAATCATATCTATCGATTTCCGCCAAAATTGCTATCGATTTGGCGAAATTGGAGGCTTAATTTAGATGCAATTTTTTATGAAATGAGTTTCACCAACAAAAAATCAACACAAATCTTTTCAAAATTGCCAACTATAACTATTGGTAAACATTTTTAGCACGTGACTGTATACTTTTGCATGCAGTGATATCACAACGTGTAATTTATTAAAACAAGTGTTACGTCTATGTTTAAAGCAAGATCTTGCGATAAGATTGAAGATGCATGTATAATAAATACACGGAAGTAATTTCAAATTAGTAATACCTATCAGTTTTCTATGGATGCTTGCTAATACAACAATCTCTATTATGTAAACGACAGGAAACGGATACTAGTTTTAGCAAAGAGGTTGTAAATAAGTATTTTACAGCTAGAGAGGCATAAATATCAAGAAAGCGTAGTAAAAATTTGGCATCTTTGAATGTCAAAATTCGCTTTAATGTCAAATATGCACCTATGATAGACAACCAAACCGTTCTACCTACTTCTACTTTTCTTCTGAGTTTTAGGATGTGTACAAGTCGTACAATGAGTTAGGTATGCAGGGCCAAATCTTTTAAGTCATAGTAAAGACTTACGACACCAGTTATGGATAAGTGAGTTATATATCTAAATAGTGGGTATATTACACTTATTAAATATGAAATACAAACTTGCATATCTATTGCAGTCAGTTTTTACTATGGCATAGAAGTTTTTGACCTACCTAATTGCTTGGCCTACTGTACTATCTGATCCCTGCAATTTTACCTGCATCGAAGGTAACTAAACCCCCCTGAGGTTTATTGCGTCATGTTCATATGTTATTTATTAGTTTATAGCTTTCTCAATAAGTGGTCTATACAACGCAAAATATGATGACATCAGCAGGCAACAAAACAAACAAACAAATGGCGTCCCGCAAGGAAGTATATTGGGACCATTACTATTTTTAATATATATTAATGATATTCCTAAATCTATAGAACAACCAATGATACTGTTTGCTGATGACAGTACTGCCATATTCACTAACACTAATGAACTGACATATGAATATGAAATTAATAGAGCCTTAACATCAATAATAGACTGGTTAAACTTAAATAATCTAAAAATAAATCTAGGAAAAACTCACATCATGACATTTGCTAATAAAAATAAACAAATTAAAGAAATTAACATTAAATACAATACCACACACATAACTGAAACTAACACTACAAAATTTTTAGGTGTACACATTGATTCTGATCTCTCCTGGAAAACGCAGATTGAACAGATATGCACCAAATTGAATAAATTTTCTTACGCACTTTACATGCTCAGTAAAACAGCAAACTTACCGGCTCTTTTGTGTGCATATCACGCTTATGTAGGATCAACACTTAATTACGGCATCCTTTTCTGGGGTAACTCAACGAATAAAGATGATGCGTTTATAGCTCAGAAAAAATGCATTAGAGCAATGTGTAAACTTCGACACACCGAGTCATGTAAGCCATATTTTATAAAACTTAAGATACTAACATTACCATGCCTTTATATCTATCACAGTGCAATACTAGCTAGGAATAATCTTGATAATTATGCTAAAATGAGATCCAAACGTAATAACGGTAGACTTGTAGAAATAACTAGAAATACTACATTATACAGCAAAAGTATATTCTGCATGGCTCCGAAGATTTACAACGCCATTCCGCAATGTATCAAAAGTATTGAACAATTTAATTTATTTAGGCATAAATTAAAGGCGTTATTGAGAAAGCTTATTATAATGTTCAAGATTTTTTACGTGATAAGTCTTTTTGAACAATAACTAACTATTATTTTTAGTTTAAATATTTAATATTATTAATGTGTATAGAGTTAGTATAATGTTATGTTTTATAAGCCTGTTTTAGAGTGTTAGTTTGTATTATTATTATTATAAGTTTTAGTTTTAACCAAGTTTTTGTACATTTGACGTTTAAAAAATGACACGAAAACTTTGCATACCTTTAATAGGCAAGATATGGATATGGATACCTTGTAATATTTACCTGTATACCACCTTTGTTACCCATATTTAGCAAATAAAGAATTTTGATTTTGAAAAAAAAAAAAAAAAAAAAAAAAGTCCTTAACTTTATAATATAACTTTTTAGATATACCCTAAACATAACATTATCACGCCTATATTACCCAGAATGGTTTGGCATAAGGGGTATAACGTCCACACTTCACCTGTTATGTTTAGGTCCCATATGATAAAGAATGCGCCTATCGTCATCCACCGGGCATAAATCCAAATCCGTGCTGCTATTGAGAATTTTCTGAGGGAAAATTCACAACTAACACTAACACCCGGGAATCGAACCGGAGACCTCTCGGCGAGAGGACGCTAACCACTTGACCAACGAGGCAGATATATACCTAGAATTAGATATAAATATATATTATACAAGTACATAGTCATAATAAAATGCAGTGCTGCAAATAACTGGTATCGTATCACGTCGAGACGAGATCAATTTCAATCTGATTCAGCAATGTTGATTTCATGCTATGCGATCTAAAATGATTAGGTTTATACCTAGAATATTATTATTTATAATAAATAATAATAGCAGCCCTGTATCTAATACATGTCCCACTGCTGGGCACGGGCCACTTCTCATGATGAGAAGAGTTAGGCCATAGTCCACCACGCTGGCCAATTGGTAGACTTCACACACCCTCGAGTACTTTTAGGCACTCTCAGGCATGCAGGTTTCCTTACGATGTTTTCCTTAACCGTTAGCTAGCGATAATTTATACGATAAATACACACAGATCTTCGAAAAGATAAATCTTAACGATTTATTGACAAAGGTGTGTGCCGTGGGATCGAACCCGAGACCTTTGACATAGCAGTCCTACGGTCTTCCACTCGGCTATCGCTGCTGCTATAAGTTACAAAGAATTTACAGTAAAATAATATAACTAAAAATAACTAATGACTAATAATAATACTATAAAATAAAATAATTAAATTATTTTCGACATGTTAGGAGCTTACAAAGAAATAAGGAATATTTGGCTTTCCTGATGCAAACGGGTAGTACATTGGGCACGTTCTTTATATTTGCATTCTGTATTAAAACATCAAGCTACTTATTTAAATAAATGACACCTGTATCGGGACAAATAAGTTTGCTTCCCCGAGTGACGTACAAAACGATTCACTACGTCCGGCGCACCCTGGGCAATTCGCGAGTTCTCCAAAGCGAATTGGCTAATCCTTTCACCACGATGGCAAGTCTAAATAAAATTTGACTTAGCCATCGACACGACGAAGAAGAAGAAGAAATTTGCTTCAGTTAGGGCCTATAAAATATAACTTGACCGCATTTAAAATTGACTCAAGTAACACTTGAAAATTACCACCACTGTCTCTTTCACTAGTGTGTGTTTCATGCTTATCCTACCAATAAGGTTTAGATATCTAACACCTGTAAAATAGGGGCATAGTCTTGTTTCTAAACATCCTTGTCTGACTGTAAAACGAGAGATGAGTAATCCAATATCCGGCATCAGACAAATGCAGACATTTAAATCAACATTATTAATGTCGGATGTGTCATTTGCTTTTGCTTAAAAGGCTTAAAACATAAACAACGAAATGACAGTGTAAAGTCATGCTAGTTTTGGCAATTTTATTGTTACGCGGTGATTTTCAACAATAAAAAGTTGAGGTTGACAAAAATCAATTTTTCGCTTTATATAACTTCTTAATTAACTTCAAAAAAAGAAGGAGGTTATCAATTCGAATGTATTTTTTTTAAATGTTTGTTTCCCGATTACTCGAAGACGCCTGGCTCGATTTAAGAAATTCGTTTTTAGTTTGAAAGAGTATTGTCATAATAATATGATCCCGTCGGTCCTGATTATAGGATCCTAGAGAAACCAAGGCCAACCCTCAAATTTTACTTCGAAATTTGCATCTAGCAGTCAGCATTTGATATTGCTGAGCTGATACAACTCCTCATTGGTAAGGAGTACGCGGATAATTATTTGGCTGTTTTCTGTATTCTTTCAAGTTATACACAGGTGAGGCGAGACGTTGAACATGACTTAAGTATTTCTGACTTTTAGTGCATGTTTTGTAATTGACGGCGTTTTTTTTTGGGAAATTATATTTATTGAAAACTAGTTAAACTAAACTTACCTCATGTACACCCTTTCTCTATGTAATTTTTGACGCAAAGGTCACTCAAAACTGCTTATTTCACAGTGTTTCCGTGTTTCGAAAAACACTAGAAACATGATACGACTGATACTATTTATAGTACTGATACTATTTACTATAATAAATAAGGGTATGTCACTGCTTGTAAATTTTAGGAGTATTGATCGAAACCAAACCTCCACGCATGTTATTTCTCGATAGAAATTAATTAACAAGTACCGATGAACTATATTTATTTGTATGAGTATACTAGTTTTCCGCGGTAATACCGTTACTGCTATCGTTGATTGTAGCATTAAATTAAATAGTATGAAACCTTTCCTAATAAATAAAGTAACAAAAAAAAATGTGATAATCCAAATCAGCCTCGTAGTTCCTGAGATTACAATGTTTAAATATACAAACAACTTTTTTCTTGTTTTTTTAACGACGCCCGCACTAGTAATAACTCCTGTGTCGCGGGGGTATTCACAAACATACCTTTCACATATAAAAAGCATACCTAGAGTCTGAACAAATTTTTGTGGATCACACATAGATTTGTCCCGTGCGAGGATCGAACCTCCAACCGAGGCGACCACTTTAACTACTACGCCACTTTATTACATTAGCATAGATTGGCTTCGTTAAACTTTCAAATAATAAAATACAAAAAAATATTTACGTATAACGTTATTTACATAATTATACCTAATATGTCTTAGTGGCTCGAAAACCAGCATCCCAGCAATAAAATTATCACCGTGGGATGCAATTCGTAACCGCGGTCCTCCAGGATGCGGTTAATTTTATCCTCCAGTTAACTATTTTGCATTGAAAACATCACATTATCTCTCTGTACTTTGCTAAGTTAATTATTGGCTAGATAAATAACTGTTTCCTTTCGAGAACTGTAACTAGTGCCTAGAATAATGTCGTGGTAAAGATAGCTTAAGAGTTTGTTTGGTTTAACGCGCCGTAATCTCAAGAACTACTCGTCTGAATTGAATAATTATCTTGTTGGATAGCCCATTTATTGGATACTAGGATACTGTCAATAGCAGCTTAAGTTTGAATTGTGCACGGTGAATGACGATAGTAGCCTATCGTAATTCGACGGGCACAATTATAACCATATAGGACCTACTCGTAACAGGTGATATGGTGATACTAATGTTATATAATAATATATTTATCGTGGCAGGGCACAAAAAAACTCTAATCAACTTCACATGATAAGAAATAGGATAGGTAGATGACGAAATACAAATGATATTTTATTCGTAGAGGCTTAGTGATGACTACTTTATAAATACGGCTTCGACGTGATGTCATTCAATACTGTTTTAGATTCAGAAGGATCTTGCTTTGTCAACAAGTTTAAGTAGGTCATTTAAAGTACTTTAAGTTTATCTTTTATACATATCCCACTTTTGCGCACGGGTCATTGAGCTGTGCTGAGTTTCCCGCAATGAGAAGAGATAAGATCTGAGATGAGCTTCTCATAAATAAAATCACCGGCCCATAGGTTGGTAGACCTAACACGCTCTCGAGCAAAGTGGCTATACACTTTATATTCATTATGATTTTCTTCATCATAAGCGACCAATTAAGTAGCAGCCCTGTATCTTATTCTTGTCAAACTGCTGCACTCGGGCCTCTTCTCATGATGAGAAGGGTTATGCCTTAGTCTACCACGCTGGCCAAGTGCGGATTGGTAAACTTCACACGACCTCGAGTACTTTTTTTGGCACTCTCAGGCATGCAGGTTGTCTTACGATGTTATCCTTCACCGTTAACGAGAGTTATAAATACACACATTTCTTCGAAAAGATGTTTTTTTTTTCGATTTATTGACAGAAGTGAGTGCCTTGGCTTCCAACACAATATAGCAGTCCTATCTACTTAAGTTTCTTCTTCGACCAAACCTGTACTTTCCATCGAGCTATTTTATATTCCTAAGGCATAATGCTCCTAAAAAGGTGTTTAAGATCCGGCAGTGCGAAGGTAGATGAATGATTCAGTCAGATTTCTAAACTTTCAATGGGAAATGCGTTGTGAATGAAAATGGCGTCGGTGTTTAACATTATGTGTGTTATTTGAGAGTCGTGTGCTGAATGTGTTATTTGCATTGCGGTATTTTGTGTACATACGGTTACATATTAACCTGTGCATTTCCAGTACAAGACGGTGTCGCATTACATGGGAAGCCTATACATCTCAGACCATCTTGTACTGGATATGTGTAAGTTGCTTGTAAGCCGTGTGTACTCTCTGTATTTGTTCTTTTGTTAACTTTGTGATCACTGTAGTGGTACAAATCGTACATATAACATTGCTAGTAGTGTTAAGATCTTACACGTGCTAATGACTAATTAGTTAATAACATATTTTTGTATGTGTTAATAATCTTGTAAAATCTTAATTTAAAAACTTCTGATGCGATAATTTCGGCATTTCAGAGCGGAATGACGTCTTCATGCCACTTAATTTCTATTCAAAATAAAATTCATTGTCGGACTTGTATTTTCTTAACAAAAAACAATGCAGTTTTTTGCTTTAAACCTAAATCACATACATAAAACGGCATGACATACAAACATATAAGAGAACGGTCTATAACACGTCATTGCTAAATATCCAATTAACGGACACATGGAAATTGCTATTTGTCATCTAATAAAATAGGACTATTAAAAGGCTCTCTCTTGTGCTATTTCAATGTTTGCATTAAAATTTGTTACCGTCAAATCTTCTAACCACCTTTGGTCTGGTACTTTTATTTCTAAATCATGTTATAATATGCATGGTGACTGGTCCATAGATAGTAAAATATAGGATACCATACCTAAATATGGGCAAACATAAACCAAATGTAAGGATTTTTAGTTACAAACTATAAATCTAACTCATTTTATGATCATTCAAAGTTTCATCGGCGATTTCTTTTTTAAAAGTACGAAATTAGAAGATAATAATTTTATTACTATATTAACCACACAATTTAAGCAACATTTGTACTGAAACCATTTTTATAAACGCAATATTTCGTATAGCTATCGAACAATATTCATAACCTCACATACAAAATACATAAGCGTGACGTCGAGATTATTAGCTATTTGTTTGGAGTGTTTGGGCGAGTCTATTTATTAATGTGAATTTAAAATTGTGTTATCTCAGGAAGTTTATGTATATACAGTAATTCTTATATTGAAATATGATTAAATAACAAATTAAAATTAGTCATCATGCCTATTATAGTTTTCTGAAGATAATATAATTTATGGTATAGTGTTAGCGTTCCCTACAGTTAATCAGTAAATTAAAGAAATCAAAAGAAGTAAACTATCTAATTTTATAATAATCTCACTAATAATATCGATTTAAAATAATTTACCAAGTGGTTGATTTGAAAGATTCAGTAGGCAACACTGCGCTGGCGGCCATTGAGAAATGAAATGTCAGATCGAAAGGCGGCAGTTAATTTTCATTATTTGTATATCAAGCAATTTAATTAAAGTACTTCAGAAAAAGGATATCTGTGTATAATTTGACCTGACTTCGCTCACAGTCAGAAGTGGTAAGAACTATAAGTGTTGGAGAATAACTTCAGGTATGTTTCTTATTTTGTTAAAAACAACAAGGTGACGGGTAACGACTTATCGCAATTGCGTAGTTGTTTGCGTGTTTTAATTGTAATGCTGTAGCATAGGTGCGTTTGAAATTGGAATGTAACATGTTAAGTTCCAGCAAACAAACGACTTGATCACACTGTTAATAGGATCTCAGTTTATGGAATATGACTAGGAGAACGCCTTGTTATCCGCGTGGGTAATTTTATACAAAATAAAAAGTAGGTCACAGGCACGATGATCTGTTTACGTCCAATATCCGTAGCGTTGGTAAGCCTACATAATAATATAATCAAAAACAAAGTATCACAACAATGTTGTGAGTATGGTTATATTTGTCAGTTTAAAAGTCTATAAGTTTTAATAAAGTAATTAAGTATACTTTAATTGCGTAGTAGTACCGGGACATCATAACATAAATATGCGAATATGCATTATCGTGCAGGTATGCTAATAGATTGTCTGTTTATAGTTATTTTCTGAGTTTCGAGAACATAGTACCCAACCACCGACCTACTGTGTATTTGAAGACAAATAAGTACTATGTTTCATCATAAAATTAAGTAATGTATGTGTCCTGTCTACACGATCTGATTACCCACCAACAGTGCATACGGGTAATGTACAAAAGTATTAATACTGTTTATTTTTATGTTTCTCTTTCATCCCTTACTAATACCTTCCATATTCTACTAACTTTCATCATGTATCCATAACACTTGTTGCAATTAAAGTCTCCACCTTGAAACAAAGTTCTGCATAATGTCGTCACGTGATAGGTCGAATTATACACCCCCTCTAGAGCCTCATACGTTTAACAGATTATCACGAAATCGTGAACGAACTTGGGCACTTAGACGTGACAAGCGATCTAAAACAAGACCATATAAACGACAAGAAAGGCGTGATACCTACCGTGCTCGTAGCAGGTCTCCTCGCAGCACAGTATCGTCTTCTTCATCTGCGTCCTCATTTCGGCGTCGTAGAAGTAGCGATACAAGTTTAGAGAGTCTTTATTCAGGTTTAAGATCTAGAAGAAATAGACACAAAGCTACTTCTGCTGGAGGCCATAAGCCTCATGATCGAAATCGTGGATATTCATCACGCGACTACGGGAACAACAACAGGTACACTGGTTCTAAACGCCGACAGCGATATAAGCGAAAGCGGTATTCATCGTATTCGTCTGATAATTCACTCATATCACGGCGACGGTCACGCTCAAGAATTCGTTCACACCAGAAACGAAGACGGTCCGATAGCTACCAAGAAGATAACTTTCTAAAAAGATTCTCTAGAATATTAAAAGGCAATAGTTTCGAAGGATCGCATAATGTGATTCCAGAATTCGATCCGGACACACATTCACAGACTGCAGTGGACTGGATTCGTAAGGTGAACGAAACAGCTAGAATATATGGGTGGACGGAGAGACAGATCATATACCATGCTATACCGAAACTTTCAGGCCATGCAAAGAAGTGGTACCAGGGTAGGAGTACAATTGATTTAAGCTGGAAGAAGTGGCAAAGAAAGATTATAAAAACATTTCCCGACGATCGCAACTACGCGGATCGTCTAACAGAAATGCTGAGTAGGAGGAGTAGGAGAGAGGAATCCTTGGAGGAATATTTCCATGAGAAGGCTAGATTAGTGAAAATGTGCAGCATTAGAGGAAGAAACGCCGTAGATTGCATAATAAGTGGTATTTTCGACAATGGCATACGGCTTAATGCTCAAGGGGCTAGTTTTGAAAATACATCACTATTATTAAAATACTTACGTCGTATATCAAATAGAGGAAATCCTACATCGAGATCTACAAAAGATGCCATACCGTCAAAAAATGAATCACAAAATGCTAAAGGTTCTGATGGTACCCGCAACAATACCACAAATAAATCTACACCGTTCAGAGGAAGGACTCGATTCAATTTCCAATGCTATAATTGCGGTGAAAACGGACATACGGCCCGTAACTGTTCTAAACCATTAAAGAGGTGCGATAAATGTTCACGGTTGGGACATATGACACAAAATTGTGAGTTAATAGGTTCTCGACCAAAGACTGAGTCACAGCAAGATACTACTAAAAATAACAACTCTACACAAAACGTTTTACAAATCACAACCAACGAACAATTAAACAGTAAGTATTTTAAAACTATTTCTGTGGATGGCATACCAGTCTCAGCGTATATAGACTTTGGGAGTCAATGTACATTAATCCGAGAATCTGTTGTTAAAAATCTTAGTGTCGTTCCGGTCAAAACAGGACTTCCTATTGTTAAAGGTTTCGCTTTTGGTACTATAGTACCGACTTCCAGAATATTTGTAACCGTCGTTGTAGATGCTGTCCAGGCTGAAATAGAAGCATTTGTTGTGCCGGATCATTTACTAAAAACAGACGTCCTTATTGGGCAGTCTTTGACAGAGCTACCCACTGTTACCGTTCATAAGACGAGCACTGATCTGCTCCTTTACTGTGACGATTCCCACTTAGAGAGAATTAATGTCTACAACACTAATGACACCTCAGTCACAGGGTTTCAGGACCTTGAAGTACATACGGAAAATGATTTTTCAGGCCTTTTATTTATCCCAGGTAGCGTATGTATGAAACCTGATAATGAATATATGTTATTACAAGGTGTTTACCAATGTCATAATGGAAGGAGTCGATGTATAGTTTTTAATCTGTCTCCAAAACCTTTCTCACTACCAAATTTAAAATTGTTATCGCGAGCAGTAAAACTTAATAATCAAGAACTGTTTATAACACAATTTAGACCTATGGATGTGAATTCTATTAACCTTAGCGACCAGTTTTATAATACAATATGTGATAGAACTAATTCGATAAAGGAACCCATTACTGTAGATATGTTAAATATTGGCCCTAAAGTAACTGATGCGAAAAAACATCGTCTGTTAGACCTCCTGAACAAATACAGGGACTGCTTTGCATTCAGTATGCAAGAACTTGGATTGACTCACCTAACGGAGATGACACTGCGTCTTAGCGATGAGACACCTGTTACTTATAGGCCGTATAGACTTCCATTTAGTGAGCGCGCAAAGGTTCGAGAGATTGTAGGTGAACTACTTGCTAACAATATTATAAGGGAATCACAGTCACCTTACGCTAGCCCAATAGTTCTAGTTCGAAAAAAGAACAATGAATACAGGCTTTGCGTTGATTATCGGGCATTAAATAAAAAGACGGTAAAAGACAGCTATCCGATGCCTATCATAGATGACCAGCTCGACCGTCTTAGTGGTAAATCATACTTCACGAGTTTAGATCTAGCATCTGGCTATTACCAAATTCCTGTGGCTGAGAAATCACGACACGTTACAGCCTTCGTGACCCCTGATGGCCACTACGAGTACACTAGAATGCCATTCGGTCTGGTAAACGCCCCGGCAGTATTCCAAAGTATGATTAATAAGGCTCTTGGGGCTCAAAGATTTCAACTGGCTATTCCATATTTAGATGATTTATTATCAACGGGCAGCTCTTTTGAGGAGGCATTTAACAAGCTGGATGCTATTTTGGATCTTCTACGTAAAGCTAATCTAACCCTAAATCTCAAAAAGTGTTTCTTTTTTCAATCGGAAATCGACTATCTTGGCTACGAAATTTCCGAAGCTGGTCTAAAACCTGGCAGCAAGAAAATAAATGCTGTGTTTGACTTCCCAAAGCCTACAAATGTACATCAAGTTCGTCAATTTGTTGGTTTGGCCAGTTATTTTAGACGTTTTGTCTTCAATTTTGCGTCAATTGTAAAACCGTTAACCCAACTGACCAAAGCCGAAGCTCCTTGGCATTGGGGTGACAAACAAGACAATGCATTTGAGGAAATAAAATCTAAGTTGGTGGTAAGACCTGTACTGGCTTTGTACAATCCTGATTTCACTACCGAGGTCCATTGTGATGCCAGTAAGCTGGGAATTGGCGGCATCTTACTTCAAAAACCTAATGAAGAATCTCCGTTTAGACCAGTCGCTTATTTCAGTCGCCAAACAACGCGTGAGGAAGCGTTTTGGCACTCTTATGAGCTTGAAACCATGGCGGTGGTACTTACCTTAAAGAAATTTAGGGTTTATTTGATTGGTCTAGAATTTAAAGTTATAACGGACTGTAACGCATTGCGCACCACCTTAGTAAAGAGAGATTTAATACCTAAAATCGCAAGGTGGTGGCTGATGCTGCAGGAATATAACTTTAGCATCGAATATCGCCCAGGCCATAACATGCAACATGTGGATGCTTTAAGCAGAAATCCTGTCTCACCACCAAATATCTCAGAAGAAGTAGATATTTTGAACATCACAACTCATGATTGGCTCCATACAGTACAAATGACGGATCCACGCATAAAACATATTCAAACTGTTTTAAAGACTAGTGAAGAGGATATAAAAGACATATCCAATAACTATGTATTACGTGATGGTAAAATATATAGGCGTGTAGGATCAAAATTAAAATGGGTGGTACCCAACTCAGCTCGATGGAGGATATGCCAGCTTAATCATGACGAAGCGGGTCATTTTTCAACCGAGAAAACGGTTGCGAAGATTGGAGCCGATTATTGGTTTCCAAAAATGAACCGCTTTGTCAAGAAGTATGTAAATGCATGTATTAACTGTGCATATAACAAAGAAATTTCTGGGAAGAGATCGGGTTACTTAAACCCTATCCCTAAAGTTAATGCTATATTTCATACCATCCACATGGATCATCTAGGTCCATTTGTAAAAAGTAAACGAGGGAATGCATACATCCTCGGAGTGATCGACGGGTTTAGTAAATTCATATTTGTCAGAGCTGTTAGGAATACTAGATCTAAGACTACAGTAAAAGCACTTGAAGATATTTTTGCAACATTTGGATGCCCGAAAATAATCATATCAGACCAGGGTACTAGTTTTACGTCTAGTGAGTTTAAGAACTTCGTAACTTCAATTGGTGTCAAGCACGTTCTTAATGCAGTGGCCACGCCTCGAGCAAACGGGCAAATTGAACGCTATAATCGGACGATTTTGAACTCACTAGCCGCTATGAATCATGGATTAGATGAAAGGGATTGGGATACGAATGTTCAAAAATTACAATGGAGCCTTAATAACACGATAAATAAAAGTACTGGTAAAACACCAGCTGAAGTAGTCTTTGGCCAAAGAACCACGTGTCAGGCAGAAGGAATTCTGAAAGGAGCCTTAGAGACAGACGATCAGATTCCAGACACCGATAGAGAGGAGATGAGAAAATTAATAGAAGAAAGAATTACAGAAGGACAGAGAAAGATGAAAGAACATTTTGACAAAACCAGGGCTCCAACTAAGATATTTCAAGAAGGTGATCTTGTTATGATTGCCAATAACAATCCAGACAGGGGTAAAAGCAAAAAGTTAGCTGCAAAGTTCAAAGGCCCATTTAAAGTAACATCAGTGTTAGAGAAGGATAGATATGAAGTCTCTAGCATCACGGGAATCTCCAAAAGACAGTATAAGAACATTTTTGCAGCTGATCAGTTGAAACCCTGGATTAGTTTAAGTTTATCGCCAGTAGTTAGTAACAACAGTAGCGATTCGGATTCGCAAGATGAATAGTGCACAACCTTATTATTATACTAAAGTTAGTCTCGTATATCTTACAGTATTATATAAGTATACGTTGTATCTATCACAGCTAGATTCTTAATTGTGACATATGGAATAATTATGGAAATGGCCGGTAGCTCATATCCAATTCCCATATCATTTACAGCTTAGATTTGTGTCGACACCGGAGAGTCGGCAATGTCGGGACATTCTGAGAGGCAGCATTGGAGAGGACAAGCTGCTGTTGGACCGTGGCTCTCGGGTGGCTAAACGGCATAATTATATGAAAAGAAATGGTTCTCGGGTGACCTACTATAAAGTGAACAGTGTTATGAATTATGATTCAGGAGACAAACAGACCGTGGCTTTCGGATGGCTAAACGGGAGTATTGTCTAAGTTGTGAAAATACAATATTTTGAAGTGTTAACTGGTTTTCGGTGGTTAAATGTTGAATATGAAAATGTGTATTATAAAATCTTTTGTATCAAGAATGTACTAAATTAATCAAAGATATTTTTCAAAGGAAGAAACAGATTAAAATATTTTTTATTTTCTGAATTATTAATTTCATATATTGTAATAATTTAACAATAGTAATTTAAATTTGTTTTTTTTATTTATTTTTTTTCTCTGCTGACCATTGGTATGAGGTCATACCCTGTACAATAGAATGGCCGAGCTAAATTTAGGAATGGGGACATTCCTATTGCAGAATGGCCGTCTGTTAGCGTTCCCTACAGTTAATCAGTAAATTAAAGAAATCAAAAGAAGTAAACTATCTAATTTTATAATAATCTCACTAATAATATCGATTTAAAATAATTTACCAAGTGGTTGATTTGAAAGATTCAGTAGGCAACACTGCGCTGGCGGCCATTGAGAAATGAAATGTCAGATCGAAAGGCGGCAGTTAATTTTCATTATTTGTATATCAAGCAATTTAATTAAAGTACTTCAGAAAAAGGATATCTGTGTATAATTTGACCTGACTTCGCTCACAATAGGTAACTGAAGAGATAATAATTACTTTAATTACCTTAAGCATTTTACGATTCCAGTATGATTCGTCCATTTATAGTAGGCCGAAAATAATAACCTTAATTACTATTATGGGTAATTAAAATTTGATATTGCATAATGGTATTACGTCAGTGTGAAAGTAATTCAAGGTATCATTCAGTAGAGGCTAAAGAGGCTGGAGGCATCTCGGTGATTGATATGACGTCATCTGTCAGCTGTCAAAATTCTCAGGGAGACTCTCATTGGTTCTCTTCAAAGCAAGTGTGTGAATGATAGGCTCTCTACACACTTTGATAGACGTTATTATAAATTTAAATGTTGATTGTACAATGGTGCCACTCATAATGTTAAAGCATTATCAAAAGTACATCTAAAAATTTACACAACTATTAATTGTTTGAAACCTATCGAAGCTTATATAAATAAGCTGAAGTATTTGTTTGTTTGAATGGTCTAATCTCTGCAATTACTGGTCAGATTTGCATAATTCTTTTCTAATTTGATAGTCTCATTTTAAGAAAAGGCTTAAAATTATTTAATATGCCGCTACAGCTCACGAGCAAGATCAAACCCGTAGAGAATAGCTAATTCACTTATAAATCTGCAATTATAAATATCAATCAGATCAAAAAACTGATTTAGTCTCAAGGGGAAGCTTTGATCTTCGAATTAGAACATGTTCTAGCTAAAGTAGGTCGTTCTAAGGTAAGATTGACATTGAAAGAAAATTAATCGCGCGTCGTCTTGCGGTGCAAGCGGTGCTCGCCACACTGTTGGAAGGCTGCCAAGTAGACCAGATCCCGGCTCTCACAACACACTAATAGCCATAGATATAATATTTATGACCCAAACTACACAAACAAACGAACAGATGATTACAGACATTGCTATAGTTACTATAGCTACTACGACAAATTCTCAGACGTATCCGTCAAAATGAAAATTAGCTATGTCTGAATCTGAACTCTGGGCTATTTAAAGCTGCGTGTGAATTTTGAGCTTTTGCCAATCTTATAAATATTGTTGAGGTATTTAGTTCATTAGTGAGTTTGTTTTGCAATAACGGGCTGGAGAATGCGAAATGGAGGAAGTTGCTGACGCACATTCATCGGATCTAGATTCTAGTAAAGAACTTATCTATGTATTTCTTAACCGTCTAAGAATGTTGTTAAAAACATACCAGAAATGTTCTTCTATTTCGTGTAATATAAGGTAATAAAAACGCTTAAGAATTTCTTATTAGCTTTATGAACTTGATTCTGGTGAAACACATTCTTTCGTGTCCGATTACCAGATGGTAAATTGTCACCGGATATCATAATGGAGTGTCAGTATTGAGTTTAATTAGTTGAACATAATAAATTACTTCTGCTATAGCCTAGGACAGAGGTATGTTGACACCCACACTTCACTTGTTATGTTGATAGAGGGTTAGCCAATCGCCATCTATCGGTCATAGTTCCAAATTTTGTGATGGTTCTCACTTTCCTGACGAAAAATCAGTAACACTTTAGTCCGAACTGGGAATTGAATTCGAAACTTCCCAAGGCAGTCTACTGAGACAGTCAAGTCCAGGCACCGGATATATGGAGTTTATTTACGTCCACAACTAATTAGTTGAAGCTTTCAAAAATACCAAACAGAGCGACTGCATAGAATACGATAACAATCTAATACATAATGTATGTTTGTAGAATGTGAGGCTAACGATTGACGTGACTCATTATCGTTCTGTAAAGGAAGTCGTCTACGTAGATGAATAATACAGGGAGTTAGATGTTCGCGCATCTTCCGGTCATTAGGCACGACTCGGATGCTCTTGATGACGGATACGGCATATGAGGAGAATGATAATCGAACGTTATTGATGTTCGGATACAGATGAAAGTGATGATTGGATGCCTGTAGCCGATTATGTAATCAAACTGGCTAGTGTAGCTGTGGGCAAGGTTTTAATAAATAATATCTTAAAAGTCTGCACGTGTGGTGTAGTTGTTTAAGCGGTCGCCTCGTCGCTTTCCACTGCACTAGTGTTGTGAGACAGAGATGAGACAAGTCTTTGTGTGATTCGCAAAGATTTGTTCTGAGACTGGGTGTGCTTTTGTGAGTAAATGTGTGGATCTGGCCTTGTCACTGGGACCATTGGATAGTGTAATTGCTTCTGGCGTTCTGTCTAATGCAATTTAATAATAATCTTACACACAACGCCATCTAGTCCCAACCTAAGCAGAGCTTGTACTATGGGTACTAGAAAAACTGATACTAATACATATTATACTTCTCTTTTGTATACATACTTATTGTACATAGTAACACCCAGACTAAGACCTCGGCGTCGTAGTTTTTATTATATAGTACTATGAACTTCTGTTTGAAGCATAAAATATTTGTTTAATATTCCTAATTTAACAACAGACACAGTATAACTGCTATGTAGCTTATCTATTAGATTGTAAATAGAACAAACATATCTAAAGGCGGTGACATCAATAAAAAAAGCAATGATACTACAAATAAATCCAATGTAATTAACAGGTTTCACTTATCGTACCGTTATTTATATCAGTTGCATAATCAACAACAACGATAATTTAATTAGGTTAGTGACACTACAATTATTTGTTTACTTACACCCAATTTACGCAATTTAATGCAAAGAAATCATTTTGCTGATAAGGAATAAGAATGGCCAACAAATAAAGTTCGTATTTTAGGGTGCACGGTTGGCGTAAGGGTCGCCTCGCTGTTTTCAACTATGCTGGTGTTGTAGGTTCAATCCCCACACGGGACAAATCTGTTTGTGAACCCGCAAAGATTTGTTCTAAATATGCGGCATATATAACGTGCCTATTTATAAAAAATAATCGTAAGAAATTAATTAATCATCAACTTAATGATATTTTGAATGGGTATATGAATAACTTACAGAATGCAGGATGTCTATTTAAATCTTCAGTGACCTGTCACTTTATAGTAAATACACATTGACTAGCAGGTAACTGGTTGATTATTTCAAAAAGTAATTCGTGTATAATATTTTGCATAGCTTTGCCCGCGACTTCATTCGCGTAAATTTCCCCGCTTTGATAGACACACAGATAGACAGACCAACAGACATGGATAGATAGATAGATAGAGTAATCTTTATTGTACACCAATATTAACAAAGTTTATTTTGTAAACAAAAAAATTATGTTGCACAATGGGCGGTTATCGCTATAAGCAATTTCTTACAGGCAACCTTAGGATGGACAAGCAAGTATAGGGCAAAGTTAGACTAGACATACAGACAAAAAGTAAAAAAAATGTATTTTTGGCAAAGGTATCTTGCAAACAACTATACCAGCTTCAAAAAACATTGTTATTTCGAAATTAACAACAGACACTTACTTTAGTTTTATTTATTTGTATTGATAACAAAACTATTATTTTTAAAACGCGCATTAATTGTCACTAATTCTGTCAGAGGTTTTAAGTTAGGATACATTAAGTCTGGCCGGGCAAGCATGCGAGCGCAAGATAGATTTTATCGCATTTTTGGCATGTTTCCCCATATAAAATATAAACATAACAAAAACGTGACTAAATATATTTCGCGCTCGTATAATTGTCCCTCGTACCCTTAGTGTCAGTTTATTATGCATTCAACAATTTATTTGTTGAAGACCTTTATTTAATCGCTTTGAATAAAATCAAGGATTGGTCGATTCATTTTTTAAGAACTAGCGTTCCAGTTCATATACTCATTACCACAAGAAAAATATACGGCTAACTTAACAAACGATATTAGATTTTATCTATAACTTTGTAAGTGTATTACGTCTGCAATATTAATTTATACGTCTCTAAGTCCTCTTACACCATACCGACTGTACATACAGCGAATCTACTGTAAAGTTTTTCAGTAAGTCCAGCAAACATTAGACATGCATCTCTTTTACTTATGGGTTATTTATTTATTTTAATAACAGTAAGATTATTATGTTACTGATGAAACTAGAAAAATAAAAGGATAATATATACATGAAAAGATATAGGCAAATATTTTTATTACCACGTTGTTTGACAATGCTTATTCTTTGAGCGAAGTCTGGTCATGGGAAGTGTCGATTAATCGTTTAGAATTCTCGACTTTAAAGGGCTCAAATATATAATCCAGGGGATTCTATATTTGAGCCCTTTAGGGCAGTAAATATTACTATATTTGCGCCAAATATATTTATAAAATGTAAACGCCAAGTCAGCCAGATATAAATTTTTATTCAGCAGCAGATAATGCACTCAAAGTGCTTCTAGAAGTTAAATTTAATTGTTTTCGTTTATATGCTATAGAGCACGCGAACATTGTATGCGTATAAAATTGTATTCGTACAAATTCAACACGGATTTTTTATTGGACACAAACTTAATATACTTTTATTTGTTTCAGGCTTGATCCACCCGCTGTACAGACCCAATACCAAATGGAGAACAAAAAGGTAGCACCAGCCACGCAACAGCCTCTCACCCAACAACACCTCATGGCACATCATGTCCATCCTGATCAGATCTACGCACAGCAACATACACAACTTACCCACCTCAGTTCTTCACAAACAGGACAAATCCAACCAAATGGCGTCATGCACCAATTACTGCAGAGCCAGTACCAGTCAAACATGAATGCACGATCTCCGCTCCTTGAAAACAGACAAGATCTATACGGAACTGGACATAATCACGATTACGCCAGGCATTATGGAGCTAACGACAACTATAACTACGCTCAATCTCCACCGAGGCATGAAAGGACAGAGGTGCACACTGATCACAACGTCAACCACGAACTACTACAGAATATCCCAAAAGGATATAATGCAGAAGTATATAAAGATTATTTAAAACGAAACCCACCGAAAGATACCAACCAAATATACCAAAATCATCAACCTACGTATAGACCTAATGTTAATCCTAATCAGTATGGATCAAAGCCATATCTTCCATATTCAAGTAGAATAGGACCTCAGAGTAATACAGAGCTACTACGGCGACAGTACAATGAAATACAACAAATGAAATTGCAGCAACAGCTTCACTACCAAAATCAGGCACAGATGCACCAACAACAGAAGTTTGCTGAACGACAACTGTTGCTGCAACAAATTCATGGTGTTCAACCGCCACCTAATTTACAAAATAGTATATACTCTGATGGTTCTTATAGAGATTTAGATCGATACAGTAGTAAAAACGACTTTAAAGAGTATAGTAGCCCTGATATACAAAAAGATTTAGACGCTTTTGCTAAGAATAATGAGTACCAAGAATACGAGAAGCAAAGACAGTACCAGGAGGCGCAATGGCAAAATCAACAAGCTGAATATAGAGAGCAAGAACAACAGTACAGAAGGCCACAAGAATTGGATAAAGGCAAAAGTCAATCGCCGCCGTCTGACTATAATAACCAAAGTCAGACTGTCAGTATTGTATCTCCCATGAAGTCAAGTGAATCTAGTACTCCTAGCGTTAAGTCACCGTCTTCTGAAAGTAGAAGGAGTAGCGGTGGTAATCAAGCGCTACGTTCACCTATAGCACAACGAATACCTTCAGCCCCAGTAACTATGGCTGGTATCCTGTATAAGCAAGGGTCTGATGGGCTAAAAGTTTGGAGGAAACGGTGGTTCGTCTTGTCGGAGTATTGTTTATTCTATTACAAAAGTGAGTATAGTTTTTGTTCAATTATGATACGTATACAAAAAACCGTGCATACAATGTAATAATGCTGTATTGTTATGCCGTCTTCCATAAACCTAATGAATAAACAAAGTGTTGAGGTTCTTTGAATTGTAATATAATCAGCCTTTTTTGTTATCCTAGGTCAAGATGAAGAAAAGCTTCTCGGCTCTGTGCTCCTTCCTTCATACAGAGTGTCAAGTTGCAGTGCCGAAGACAAAGTGCTGCGCAAGTTTGCGTTTAAGCTGGAACATGCAAATATGAGGACCTACATTTTAGCTGCTCCTGATTATGAAGCTATGATGAAGTGGGTTAAAGCACTAACCATGGCCGCACTTATGCAAAGTCCCAAGTAAGTTATGATCTCAATGCAATTTTGGTTGTATTTTTGACTAATTAATTTAATTACATATCAGACAAATGAGACAAATAAATGAAATATAAAAATATGAGGTCTCGAGTTCAATGCCCAGGAGGAGAAAAAGAGTTATTGGGATAATAAGGCAGGTAGATGGCTGTAGATTTACCCTTGCATATTATATGGGATCTAAACAATATTGTTTATATGTAATGAAAGCGCAATTTAATGTTATGTTACTATTTTTTTTTAAATATATAAAAGATTTTATTTTTAGCAATATTTAAAATAAATATTTTTATTTCAGTGACCAGCAACAAAAACAAACCGACCGTGTAGCTGCAAAACCAGAGGTGGGTATTATTGTGAGCACGTATATTGTACCGGTGCAGGTGATCAGCAATTAGTTTGTCAGAGCGGAACCAAGGACAGCCATTATGTCGTTATAACTGAAGATAATAGTGCAGATGAAGCCGCAAATTGATTGTTAAATGAACAACCATTTCAGAATGCACTGGACTTCATAATTATTGGTTTGATTTCAGTTAATAGATAGATAGTGTAACAACAAATTATCTTTCCACAGGATGGCGATGAAATACCCACGTACGCGAATGCCCCACCCAAGCCTAGACGTTCTAATGAAGGCTATAATTCACCTAGCCCTGATATGTAAGGATTTTTTACTTATTTTACTGTCCTAATTAATACTAAGAATCTGTTAAAAGGCGAGATTTAAATAACGTGCTGCAACTTTACCACCTGAGTTACCAGTCCTTGCCTATATTTATAATATTCAACTGTACCCTTAAATGATTTGCTAAGCGTTTCTTTATCCATTTTATAAGCCCAAACTAATTTCATACCTAGACGACCGATGGATGGCGGAGTGGGTAGTGTACCTGCCTGCGACGCCGAGGTCGTGGGTTCGATTCCCACTTAAGACAAATCTTTGTGTGCATGAACATGGGGTTTTGTCTTAGAGAGTGTTTCTATGTATAATGAGTATGTATTTACAAAAGAAAAGTATATATATGTTTTAGTATCAGTTATTCTAGTACCCATATTACAAGCTCTGCTTAGTTTGGGACTAGATGGCGTTGTGTGTAAGTTGTGAAATATTTATATTTATTTATTACTTAGCAAATTTTACAGACATAAAATATCAATTTTCAAACATTACAGGTACGATCCAAACTACGACTTACTCAAAAAGCCCGCATCACACTACAGTCAAGGCACTAGTCACCCACGATATCAAGAACATTTAAACTACCCAGCTAGTCCAAACCAAGAACCCACTTACACTCGCAGTCCGCAGTCTCCACAGCAACAGCATCAGTCACAGTATCAAACAAAACGACCCTACGATACGCAACATCTCTCTCTGCCATTAACTAACACAGTTACCGATAAACTTGAGAACAGTCAACCTAGTACATCAAATGTCTATCAATCTAATCCACAATCGCCTTACTTTGATAGGAATCGAAGTCAGCAACATCTTGCACCAGAAAACATTGATCAAATATACGAGAGGCAGCCACAGCGAAATCCTTTCCTGCAAGATAATACACCACAAACAGAAATGGTACCCAAAAATCCCGAAATGAATAATAGGAGTTCTCGAACTAATCTGCAGGAAGAAAAGATCCAAACGGTACATAATGAGAGTGGTAGCGATAATAGAAGTAATTCTAAATCAAATATTGATTTGAATGCTTATAGCAGAGATGTTTATGGAGAACTAAATTCAAGACCTAGTAGAGCTGGTAGTGCACTCAATGAAAGATTGTTAGCAGAAAGGAGAACACCAGATGCGTATGGTAGATCAGCTTCTATGGCTGCATACAATAAAGAAAAAATTGGAGACTACGAAGACGTATATGGTCAATATGCTACTGAAAATGAATATGGAAAAACATACGCCAAATCACCAAATCCTTCGCAAGATCGTGATGGTATTAGTATTTCAAGTCACCAACAACAACAAAAGCAGCCTGGTAATTATGTAAGTAGATTTTATATTCTAGAACCGTTTGGCGTTGATGCACTTTTTTTTAATTTTACGAGTTATCTAATTTTTTTTTTAATATTTAGCAGTTGGTTCCTTAACTAAGCATTTTTTTTTTTACTATAGCCTCAAGAGAAAACTTTTAGCGGGCCGTCAGTTTTAAGAAGGAAAAAGATGCAGTCAAGTGGTATTCAACCTCCAATGCCAAGACCCCACAGCGCAGATTTTCTAGAGTACGAGTCGAAGTCGGAAATGTTAAATAAATCAATGCCAGCTCGTGGAGCCTATGACACATATAACAAAGAACCACAACGTCCGAAATCTAGTCTCGATATCAATTCGTATTATGACCCTAGTTCAGACAGGTATTACTCAGAAGAAAGCTATGCGGAAAAAATGCGTCAGTCCGCTCAATATTTGCAACAAGGTCTAGTACAGACTCCTAAAAATATGGAAATTCCTCTTGCAAAATACGCCAGCGGTTTGGCAAAAAAGCAGTTGAGTACTGCATATTCCCAAATGACTAACAATAACTTTGACACCGAGTTCAGTTCAAATAAGGATAACGTTAGTTTTCATTCAAAATACAGTGATATGGAAGGGTTGAATTCCAATTGGACTTTAAAGGAGAAGGAGAATCAAAAAGAATATTTAAATCGAAGTGGAAGCGTGATGAGCGACGGATCTAATGTAAGTGGACACGTTAAAGACGTTGCAAGGTACGATATGACAACTGAAGGTTTTATGCGATCAGCTAGTGCGCGGTTACCTTCTAATGCCCCTGAAAAGGAGGGCGAAAAGAAAGTACAACAGGTAAATTTTAATCTCTCTCTCAATTAATTATTGTCCCTGTCAAAGAAATAACACAACAGTTTATTTACTTTTTCAGCGAGAAGAGTCAATGAAAAGGTTACTAGAATGGAAGCAAAGAATGTTACAATCGCCATTGACGAGGAAAAGTACACCAGCTGCAATATCTTTAGCAAGATCTTTGAATCAAAGTCGTCAATCTCTAAGATCAGACCAATATAAGGGCAAAACCTATACCAATGCTTCATACAACAGTTACTCTTCGGACGACGAAGGTATGTCACTAGATTTATAAAATAATTATAATTATAATATTATGTATAATATGACGTGTTTGTAGGTTTGTAGTTATTGGAAGCATGAGTTCAAATATTTAAAATTTTTGGTGACAAAAATTCATTAAAAAAGCATGAATCGTTTATTTTTTGTAAATAATTATAATATTTTATAATGCATGTTATTTTTTCAAACAGATTGATATATAAAGTAATGCATATTTTTAAAATCGTTATAATTTTTAGAATTAACATCCAAAAAGAATCTTTATATAAAAATACCTTACTTTTAAAATTTTAATGAGCTGTTAAATGAATATTTAAAATCTGGGCACGAGTTATTTTGTATAAATTCCTACATCTTATACATATTATTTATAAAACAGTGAAAATGCCATATAATCAGAATTAAATTCATCATTTATATTATGTGTAACCTTATATCATATACATGGAACCTGCAGTAGCATTATGATGACTTCGCTTTGCGGAGAGGAACCTTCCTGCCTGCGGGGACATTGTGCCACTAACATCATTTTACTGGTCTATTCGGTGGTGGGTTAAATACTAGCTATTTTTGGTTTATTTTGAGTAGTTTGCATCACTCTAACATTCGAAGCGAATCTACTAACAATGTGGTGACCATAAGGAAAAGTATATAATTATTATGTATTAAATAATTACTATTGATATAGTAATTATCGGTTTCACTTTTGCACCTCAGAGGAAACATCGGGCACTGATCTGCAAAAACCCAGAGAAATGCAGGCAGGAAGGTCTCATAAAGTGAACCTTATAAGTCCTATCATTATGCGACCTATAACCCCGCACGTTACTTCTATTGCACAAGTAGAGTCAGAAGATTCCAATAAACAGCAAGATATAACTGATAAATCGGAAAATACCTATCAAAATGTCCTTTGTACAAATCCTATCCCGCAAAATGATTTAGAGACTGAAAAAAATGATTGTCAGCATAGTACAGATGGATCAAAACAGATCCAAAATTTCGGTGATGTTCAAGAAGATGAATATGACACTAATGACAGTGAAGCTGAATCTGAAACACAAATTGAATATACTGATAATGATTTAGATGAAGTCCTTCTACAGTCAGATGAAGAAATTCAAAATAATTTGCCCAATAGCAGTATAGAAGAAGTCACTGAAAAAGATAACTTAGGTACTACACTGGACAATGCAGATAAATCAGAAAAACCGGCAACTCTTTCTGTTGTTTCTGCAGCATCTGGCGAGAACCATTATTTACCTATGAGTCCTCGAAAGGTTTCTGCTATTGAAGCACCCCATATCGCTATATTTGAAAGCTTAAGTGTGTTTGATCAATCTATGCCTCAAGCTTACGAAGACAATCCATATGTAGAAATGGGTATGAGCAATGAAGAAGAAGATACGCAAACATATGAAATAGTTTGTGTTAATAATGGTAAAATTGAGCCTGTTTATATGGAACTTAATAATTTGACATCTTCTGACAGTAAATTTAAAGATGAGCCAGTATCTTCAAAATTGTTAGATACCGCATCGAATTTTGCAGATACCAAAAACCAAACACTTAAACGAGTTTCAAAAACTGATAAAAACACAAAAGAAAAGGCAGAATGTAATAGTGATGACGAAACAAGCAAAGAAGTTTCATTAGACAGTCCCTTTAGTAGATTTAGTATTTCTGATACATTTAGACCTGCTTCCTATTATCTCAACAGTAGTATTAATGCGCTCGATCAACACGATAGTCCAGACCGTTCACCACCACCTATTCCGAGTACATCTCCTCCTTGTGATGATTTATCAGATGACGCGTTATCTAAATACATATTGGATAAATTAGATAAATCAGATATGTCACAAGATAATTCTATTTTAAAAATGTTGACTAGCGAAAATCAGCAGATGAATACTGTCAAGAGAAAAACCACATCACTTATGATTTACGGCAGTCGGACATCAATACATGACACACTTTCTAGAGGAGAAAAAATCCGTAATAGCAGAGCTAGTCTCACTAATGATAGGAATAAAATGAACGAAAGTACTAGTAATTTGTTGAGTAGTACTTTACTAGATTATAATCATTCAAGTAGTATAGAAACAGATTCTCTAAGAAGTTACAGTGCAGATAGAGGTTCTTCTCGATTATCACTGGAATCAGACGTCAGTAGTAAATTTGATATTGCGCCATCAAACATGTCGTCGGAAGTGACCAGCTTAAATGACTGGGACCTTACTGTTGACTTAAGAAACCCAACAAGATATCGGGACTTAGAAACATTGATAAAGAGGAGACCGCTTTCCGATGATTCATTGTTTGAATTGGTCAAGGCTGAAATACCTATGCAAAATAACGATGTACCAACTTTCGTGGATTTGGATAGATATTTAGACAATTTACAGCCGAGTACAAGTGAAGCACATCACCATCATTTGAATACGTCGGTACCTGAATCTCCTAATTTTAAAGATAATGTAATTCAAGCAGCTTTACAGACTAGAACACACAGCCGCTGTTCAAGTACGCCAGTTAGTCACAATAGTAGATTAAACAGCTTTGGGAGCAGAAACTCTGTTGGGCCTTCATTCAGACACATTAGTGAACAAACGAGTCACTACACAGGTTCACAAAGCTCTTGTAGCTCTTCTGGAATACCAAAATCTCCAATGTCGTATTATTGTAAAAATTATGACGAAGAAAAGTTATTAAGTAAGAATTTGAATAATGATGTCTTTTGTGATAAAATGAAGGAATTTGAAATTGAAAAAATACCTCTTAGAACTGGGAACGATACCAATGCTTCTTCAACTTCTACGGGTTTTCATAGTAGAGAAAGTTCTACTGAACACAGTGCGCCATACTATTATTCTGATCTATCTTCCCAGGAACAAATCAATGTATTGCCTACTTCTCATTACTTGAAAAATACTAACCTACATCGGAAACTCAATAACCAAAGACGAAGAGGCCCATTGCATAAAAAAAATGAAATTTCTCATATTCATAATCCTATTCGAAACAATCAAATACTAATACCTGAACCTTCTTTTGAACTGGTCGCATCGGCTAGAAGCGTATCGGTAGAGTTTTTGAGTGCAGCTGATAAGAATCCTGAAATCGATATGAAAAACATATATGAGTCTTCTGGAGGTAGAAATTCTAAAATACCTGAGTCTATGAACTTATCAGGTCTTGGTTGTAAAAGAAATTCCAGCAATAATAGTCACCATGAACATTCTTCTCTAGAGTCCAACGCAATTAATGCTAGCTCTTTGATTAAACTATCAAGTACTAGTATGTCATCGCATTGTAGCGGCAATTCGTCGAATACAGTCTACTACGACGCTGAAGCAGACGCTGGTGCATATGAGAATGTTATTTGTCAAGGAGATAAACATTGGGATGAAGATTCCTTATGGCGAGATAATTTGAGAAGAGTATCACACAGACATGCTAGATCAATGGATGATTTGGACTCAATGCCTGCGGGGACGTCGTTATCTGCAAAGCTAAGTTTACAAGCCAGTGGTATGAATAGCATAAAGCGAGTCAAAAAGGAAACTGTAAATAAAATAAGTAGGAATGTTACATACGTCAATTGTGATATACAAGGAAGAGTTTTAAGAGGTAGGGAAAGCAACGGTAGCTTTCATTGTCACTTGCTTGAAGAAGAACAGAAGTTAGATGAGAATGATGTATACGTTAGTCTTGCGGAAAGCACTGAGATGTCTTTAGAGCCTACCGACGAAGGTGTTTATGAACAACTGGCACTAAGTCCTGCAAAAAATCCCGTTATTGCTACAAACAAAAAAAGTATAAGTGAAGAAAAAAGATGTAAGAAACAATTTGAAATAGACAGAGAGAAGCTAAGACAGTGGGATTTAATGTCGAGTGGTTTAATGAAGGCTAGGGCGGGTCGCGTGCGGGGTGCGGGTGCTGGTGTGGGCATAGGCGATGCTGCGTGTAGCACGGACACTGGAACTGACAGTGCAAGCAATGAAGGTATCCTCTAACATTCTATGGTCCTGTAAGGTACACTATGTAAGTTATATTTCTGTTACAATATTAAGCAAAGCAAAGTCATTATTTCTACTTGGAACTGTAAATAATTCTGGCATTTCTACGTTTTCTTTTTAAATTAAAAGATTAAATCTTGGCTTAAAGGAAGAGGGCTTAAACACGATAAGGTGTAAAGCAAAACAAGCATGCCACTTTAACATGGATTGTGAGTTTGTAAATAGTCATAAACTAACGCGTACAGAAACACACTTTATCATGTTTTGGCATTTTATGAAAAAAGAAATAAAACATTCTGCGATATCTATAGAAATATTAACCTTGTTTGTATTTATATCGTGATTAAACTTTTTAGCTTCTATGACAATGTCAGGCGCGCATACGGATTCTGGAACAAATAATAACTCAACACATCAGCAAGCATTGTCCAAGAAAGCTTTTCTCGGAAGTAATACGTCTATTGGAAGGAATAATCGGGATGCCAATATACCAGTGCGGGCTGTAAGCCCGAGGGTCAGATGGGTAGAAGAGAAACCTTCTAATGATTATTATGGATCACAACAGGAGATGTCTACATCTCAACAAAACGTAAGCTTAATATCCATACCTAGCTCGTCCTTGAATGATTGATTTATAATTAGACTGGCTTGTTGGTCCATTCGTGACATGCGACTGCTCACCGTGAGATCTTGGGTTCAATCAATCCTCAGCTCGCCTCGGGCAAAAGTGAAGTTTAGATTGCATCTGAGAATTGCCTGCCGAAAATTCTTTGTAGCAATGTGAAATCTGGATGATCTCTATTCACATGGGATCTAAACACGTGAAATGTGACTGCTTTAGATCCCTGTCACTAATAGAACTAAAACCCCTCTTTGGAACTAAGTCGACATGTTATGTAATAAGTTCTATTTTTTTAATTATCATGTTTCAGTTACACGCATTAACAACTGAGGATTCTTGGGCTTCAGTCAGATCCCCATCAAGGGCTTCACAACAGCCTATAAAAGCTGTCAGTCCAAGAGTTCGAAGAAACACTGAAACTGATGAAATGGTATGATTCTTTCAGCCTCATTGGAATGTTCCACAATTTATGATTTCATATCAATTCAAGGGCTTTGTTCCATGTTTTTACCGATGATTAGAAATAGTTGCAATACTAAGGGTATATGGCACCATCGCAATTATTATTTGATCTAATAAATTATAATTAAACTTGTTTGTTACTCCTCGATGGTGAAATACGCCCTTATTATTCTGTTTGTTTATTTCTGTGATGTGTGGTATTATTTTAGTACACCTTTTATGTTTGACTCCACGTTATGAATCATCATTTTTTTTTAAATTATGTTGCTTTTTCATTTGTGTTGCGTTTTGTATCACCACAATAGCAAAGAGGGATTCAACAGCTCAGTCTGACTGAACAGTTAGGCGAGATCCCGACAGCGGGCGAGCTCCTGGGCCGAACTCATGAAGAGCTGGTACTTCTTTTGATACAACTACGCAGACGACACGCAGCCACTCATCGCGCCATCGAGCAGTGCTGCACACAAATCAGTAGCATTGAGGTGTTTTATTAAGCTTTTTTTTGTTTGGTTGCAGTAATGTAGTGTTGAAGTCATTTTATGTTTTGCACCTGTAATTTAAGTTTGAATTAATATAACTTTTATTAACTTGTGGTACAACTCTTGTGGCTCAAGAGTGGCAGCACCACCGTCTCATCTTTAACCTGCCGCAAAATAGTAGCGCTTGCATTACGGTGTTCCGGTTTGGTGGTGAGATCAGGCTCTGAAATGACTAGCATATTAGGCATAACACCGTAGTCCTCAGCTGCAGCGACGCATCTACAATCTGCTGTTGTAGACTGATGATGTACATGAGCTGTACTCAACTTTCCATCAGGTGGACTACACGTTAATTCGCTGCAAGCGTAGTATAAATTTTATTTATATTTTTTTTAAATGGTGTAGTTAGCAAGTAAGTTCTTGGTCAGTGGCAACTAATGCCGATGAATGAACATCCACCAAAGATTTCAGACTCGCGAGGACTATGATATAGTTATTTTTGATCTGACGGTTACAGAAGCCCAAGCACTTTTGTTTGGAAGCATATTCATGATGTTTCCTCCTTCAAGCTCGTTTATAAAAGCTCTACCATTATGAATATTCATTACACCTCCACTCATATCAAACATACGTTTAGTTCAAACAATTTTATAATTTAATTTTCTAGGACTGCCTCAGTTCTTTAAAAGCAATGGAACGCGAAGAAAGTCTTCAACGCTTAGAGCAGCTCAAAATGCAACTGATGGATTTAGAACACCAGTACGAAAAAAGCAAGCCTCTTGTCCAGCTGGTTGACAATATGGTGAAATTAGGCTCTCTCTACAATAGACCTGGCTCGACTATCGAACGCCTCGAGAGGAATCAGAGGTTGAGGCAAAAGGTCTTGGCTGAACATGCTCTTGAACAACAGAGGTTAGTAAAACTCTTTAATATAAAAAAAAAAGATTTAATTATTATCATCTTCCGATTGCTAATAATTTTATTGGGGTCAGCTTCTCGTATAACTCTGAGCAATTGCTATTAGACATCTCATACCCACTACCGAGTGACATGATAATTATGATATCATTGGTTAGACTAGACTAGCACACGTAACTACTACTGACTCCTGACTTTGGGTACACGTAACGACTATCACAGATCTAGGAATGACAACCTACCTATAAAGACACGTTATGTTAATGACGCGGACGGTTATCCATCCACACCCGACCATAGTAAGCATTGCTCCCATATATGGATAGATAGCTAAATACGAAATCCAAAAATTATTAAGGTTATGTATTTAACTAAAACTAAGTCGAAATTATGTTTCAGGTGGTTAGAGAGTGTCGCCGCTGGAAAACCATTAGAAACAGAAGCGGCGCGAGCTAGAGTAGCTGAACTATGGGCATTGGAACAAGAGCTTGCTGATGAAGCTGCTATTTTACATGGCATGAAAACTGATAAAGATGCTATTGAGAACTTACTGTCTGGTAAGCATCCTATATTTAAATGAAAGATAGTGAAGTTCGTTGTGTGGGGCACTGACGAGGTTATATCGGTTTCTCCAGCTAAGCCGGCCTACCGACTAAAACCACCACGATGTATTTCTCCCGTATAATGGCAGGAACGTGGGAAGTCTTGCGCATAGCCTAAACCAAGAGAGGTCATCGCTGATCCATCCTGGTTTAGGCTCACTGAGACATACAATGAGCCGTGACCAACGTGAGGACACGAAATACACCGCAACCTGTGGGCCGCTCCCATATAGGCTTTCCTCAAAAGCAAGAGGAGCACTCACTTGGGTGCCACTTAGCTTCGCCGTGGAGACCCTATCCACGGCTACTAATCCCCACTGCGACGACAACGCGGGACGCCCAGTAGATGGTGCAACAAATCCTAATGCCTAGACGAAAATCAAACTTAACCGTGTAAGGTTTTTAGTAAAGTTTGGAGAAATTTTGACTTAAACTTTGTTTATTACTTTCAGGTGTTCGAAGTAAAATTAGTAGAGTCCGAAAAGGCAATCTTGGAGTCGAAGTTAATACTGCTGCTATGAATCAACTCCACAAGAGAGCTCCACCAAACAACAATAGTTCTGGAGGTGGTCTTGAAGCCGAGTTAGCTCGAGTGCAAGAGATGTTGGCGCACAATTCTAAGGTTTATAAGGTTTTCGTCTATATCATGCACTTTTATTTTTATTTATACGTTCCTATATTATTTAATATATTTTGTTTTTGATGCACGCCGTTTTGAAATGAAAGCTAAATATTTTGTAAATCCATACTTTACAATTTAATGTTGTTATGTATTTTCGTTGTTTGCTCTTAAAATAGTATTTTCGTTTTCTACGTTGTTTAAAGCATGAATTTACTTTGGATTATAAGGGCGATGCATGCTAAGTAGTATTGAAATAATATTTTAGAAGATGTCTCGTACACCAGTGGACCAGCTACAAAACGCGTTCCCAAAGAATACATTTTTATAGTATTTCTTCCTAATTTCTTTCATCGTTTGACATTTGCAAGCTATTGAAGTAAGATAATATCTGATAGCTGGTGTGCGGACTTTATTTAAATAACCAATCCTGATTTAGCTACTTTGTGAAACAGAAACTGGAGCAGACAGTGGCTGACAATGCTCGGTTGGAGCGAGAGTTGCAGCAGTTGAGGAGAGCATTGCAGGCGCGGCGGGCGGCGGCACCGCATCAACATCACACGCAACTCTCCAATCCTACTGCTATGCTTGAAGACGGTTCGTAAATTATTTTAACAGCAGGCTTATAACTATTGAACGCGTTTCCAATTAATTACGCATCACATAGCCTTTTTAATTTATTGTTTTATGTTACTTGCTTAAGTCTTTTTATATCTTTTGTTCTGTTTTTTTGTTGTTTATTTTTCTTTTATTTCTGCCCACTATTCTATGTATCTGCTGTATATTATTGATATCCGTGTTGTCACTTAGGCCTGATTGAAAATCAGCGTCAGGCCTGAGTCTGACAATATGCTGAATCAGGACCTATTTAGTGCAACCATGGGGCATATTTCTAATTAAATGTTGTGTATTTTAATATTGTTAACTTTCTGTGTCCCATTTGTTTGTTTGCACTAAAAAAAAATATTTTTAAATTTCATTCATGTGTCAATTCAGTAGGTTCAAATTCACACATCTATTTTTGTCTGTCCGAGACAGAGCGTTACTTAATTTATTATTATTTTGCAGAAGTGTCCCGTGTCCAGCAACTTGTGTCGGCACTTCAACGTCAGCGACAAGAGCTGAGTCGCGCCGTTAGACATCTAACTCAGCAATCACAAGCGTTGCAGACTACTCACAATTCGATGCCTGGTAAGTGACATAACTTCTCGCTCATAAACCCTCCGTAAAATAACTGGTCAGAATCAGTCAGCATCATGTTACTTTGTGCATTAAGATTTATACATTGTTAGTTTTTTTCCATATTATAATATGGTGAACGTTTTGATGTTTAAATAATATCTCTTTTCTATATGTTAATCATTACAGACAAACGCCTACCCTTATCTTCATGGCAAGAGACAAACCTCGACACAGGCCATACGATCGACCACGGCCATACGATTGACCACGGCCACACGATCAACCACAGCCACACGATCAACCACGGCCAATCAGACTATGACTACGACATCGGTACTTTACTCCCACCAGGACATTACGAACCGAGCAATATGGAAACTCCTTTGTATGTGGATACTAGAGGACCAGGGAATGATATTACGTCTCCGTTGAACAGTGAGGATCTGCAGCATGTTGGATTTGGTAAGATGATTTTAAGAAAACTTAGATCTTTTCTTATTATACATACAAACTTGTTGTCACACGCAGCTTCATGCTGCAGAAAGTACGACATTTTCAAGTAGTACTACAGAAAATAAACTGTTTTATCTTATATTTTTCAGTTTTAGAATTGTTTGTCTTAAATGAGCAAGTCAATTATTTGGCTATGCAATAGCCATATAGTATTTTCATTATTAATGTCGTTATTTTATCTTTTCAAGGCAACCTCACCAACGTCGAAAAGCAAGAAATCAAAACGGTTCGCATAGTCAAGCGGGAAAGTGAAAGACGCCAAAGAGACAGGGAGCGTTCTCTTCAGCCAATGGCCGATTGGCCCTCAAACAACATCACAGCGAACCTGGATCAGTTCTTAGAAGAAGAACTCATTCAATCCGTCAACAACTATTCCCGATCGTCTTCGCTACCAAGAGGCGACAAATACGAACATTACTACCCACAGCAAGAACAACAAACCTATTTACAACCAAACATGGATCTTAGTCCCAAATACGTCTCAAGTCCATCGCTTTCAAACTATGATTACTCCCAAAACATGTCTTCCCTCAATAGCAGTTACCATAAGAGCTACGATAGGTCTAGTTATGACAAGACGATGTCTTTATCGACTCAGTACTTAAACAGTCCTACTGATAGTTCCAGGACTTTGACCAATGATCCTTTGTCGAAGACTAGTAGTGTTGTAAGCTTGACGAGGTCGCATATGGAATTGTCTCCGATCTTCAAGAGCGAGGCTGCTAAGCAGATTATTACGGAGATGTCGAGTGATGTCCCGAAGAATGGTTCATTGCATAGAAGGCAGGTTCCAAAAGAGAAGAGGCGACACTATACGGCACCACATCATCTTAGTGCGAAAACCTTGAATGAAATGCCTAATGACACGTACAGTCAAGAAGTAAGTATTTGACACCTATTTGATCGTTACATTAAATGATATTGAACTAAAGTAGGCAATACATACCGGATTTTACTGCGACTGTTTTCGTGATTTGTTTACTTATATATCGTCTGAAATTTCGGATCCTTCAGCATCATTGGTTTAATCATGTTTATTCACTTTTCGTTAATCCAAGCCCCGGTTATTCAAATCATTGAAATTAGTATAATTTAGTATTATTTATTTTTATATAATTTTTTGTAATGTTTTGACGTGTTCAAGCGCCTCCTGGGGCCTATAAAAATAAATGATTAAATTTGAATTTGAATTTCACGACCCCAGAATCAGATGCTTTAAAGGGTCCAAAATGTCGAGAGGTGTTGGCAAAACGTAAAGTTAAATGTTGTGTCACTCATGTAAGCATAAAATAATAATAAACTTTTACTTCTTCTCTTCAGAAGGATCGTCGAGCAGTGGACGACGCGGACATGGAGCGTGTGTTACGCGGCGCTGCACCTGATGTGGTGCGCTCTGCACTACCGCCGCAAGCGCTGCGCCTGGCTAACAACACCATTGAATCACTGCTCGCCGCGCCGCAGAAGATACTCATTCCAGAACGATACATCCCTGAGAAGGTATGAGTTTTGTTCATTTTCTATCCCAGAAGACGAATCGAGTTGTAAACGCCGCTTGTGGCGCGGCCAAGCTATTGCGCAACATCGAGTAAATTTCGTTAGAAATTTAAAAATTATTTATTGCGTCTTCTCATAAAATTCGTATAAGAGCAACCAGCTACCAACATATAATTTAGTAATCCTAAAAAATACATGATTTTTCATGAATGTCACTGTTTGACTATGAGTAAGCACTGTGTTAATAAACTAGATCTTTTTTTTTTTCTAACCCATGTCCCACTGCTGAGCAAAGGTCTCCCCCATACACGACCACAATTCTCTGTTTTGGGCTCTGTCTGTCCAATCCCTCCGAAACGAGTCCAAATCATCCCTCCAGCGCTTTCTGGGCCTACCTAGATCTTAGAACAGAAAATTTAAAATAAACTCAATTAGCATTCAAACAACTACAAATTTAATTCGTCATATCCAAATTGTGTATTTTCAACAGCCACCAGAACTGTCTCCAGAAGAACAACAAAAGAGGCAAGAGAAAGTGGAATCCATCAAGAAAATGCTAACAAGCACATCAAATACTGATTCTAACAAGGTAACTCTTTTTATATAAATCTCCATTCACTTCTGAATACTTCCGAACGTAGATTAATTACGATGCGTAACTTCCTGACAGATAATGACCATAAGGAATGCATTCACCGAATGAATTATAACTATTTCCGATAACTACTAGCACTGGTTTAGCATTAATGAGTTCAACTGATTCATAATCAGTATACAGGGCTATTTTAATAATAGAAATAGAATCTATACGGGCAGCTTCTGTACAGAATTTTGAACAACACAACTATAAATAATTGGCTCTTGGGGGTTTGACAGATATGCCAAATAAAATTGATCTAACTAATACTTTAAAAGAGATTGTTATGGTGAATAAACAGCAGACAGAGATGGTACAGCATAGAGTTAAAAAATATAATTAAGACCAACATTTTTAAAATGGAGCAGAACAATAAAGTTATTTGTTATGATTTGGAGAAGCATACCCCGAAAGAATATTAATATTATTAAAATTACTCTGTATTTGTTTGGTGTATTACTTTGACATTGTTTTAAAATTTCTTCAAACTTTTTGCGCGTAGCTTCTTCATAGTACCTCCTCATAACTTTCGGAAATCCATTGTCAACCATACTTTTAAAATTTGATTCATTTAGGTCTCTTTGTTCCAATTAATTTGCGAAAAATGTTAACATAACCTGAACCTAGTTTTATTTACATGTTTTGTGTTAAACAAAAATTAAAACATCATATTCATGAAAAGTTAAGTTTATAAAAAATTGTAAATATTTTGTGACTGTTCAAACAAAATAAGTAAAGGTTGTCATATTTTGCTAAATCGATTGGAACGAACTATAATTGATGTTTCATCGATTATTTCAACTATTTATATCATTCACTATACAAACAGTGCACCCTTTATTCGCTCGCTCTGCTTTCGTTGTTATTCGGAATGATCTTTTTATTCTTTTTGCATGATCATTCTTGACTCTTTACCAAATAAGACAATTTGAATATATTGTAATCTTAAATAGTTCGATGTTTGCAGATAGAATTTATCTTAATCTACTTACAAATGTTATCAAATATATTCAGTAATGAGATTCATACATAAACTATTTGTCCACTAGTAGTAAAACTTACAAAAGTTAGCTTTGCTTAATTCGACTTGAAGTAATTTCATACGTCCGTATCCGGTCTAGTCATGATGTGTTGATATTTAGATTTTTTTTTTAACACTTAAAATAATTTTATTTCTTTGTTCAGCCATGTGCAAGGATTCGGTAATCTATCCTCATTGGATCGACAGGAAACGTCCGGGAATTTTTTTCACCACAAATATTATTAATTTAACTTATACACATCATACACGTATTTATTTTTTAAATAATAGATTTATGACTAAATTACCCACTATAATACAATAATATACACACCTACAATAACTTATAATATGATATTTACAAAACTTTATAGAGCATCAAAGAACTCCTCCGCATCGATGTCAAAGGGCGACATCGTGCCCAGAAGGCTGGCAGCATTGCCACGTTGTATGGTAATGCTTATTCTTTGAGCCAAATAAAAACCAGCCTTCTGGTCACGAGTCGCATCGATAAGTCTTTTTGATAAAAGCAGCCGGGCGCCTGTTAATATTGATTTAGTTTACTTCTATTTATTTTATCGCTATATCAACAATGAGATAGATTTGAGAGCTTTTCAAACAATCATTTGAAAAATAATAGACCAAAATAACATGAACCCAGTATCTGGACAAAACTATCAATACACGGGTCAACGCCTGGTGGGATAACTAGTTTTAAATAACACGCATTCCATCTGCAAACATTAGCTCGTATAGCTGCTTAGAATGTTGGCTGTAAATATGTAACCGGCAGTCCTACATGTGTGTGCTTGTATGATAACCGTTAGAGTCCGGACGCTGGCGAAAAGCGGCAACGGGAGCACTTGCTACAAATGAACCAGATACTCGCCAAGCAGGTCACTGAGATGAGCAAAATCATCGCCGGTAAGTATAACGCTGTTTGAGTTTTGCCTTTGAATTTTGTCAATTTTTCTTCAATTTTGATACTCAAAGAGCACCCTACTAGTGGCTGCGACTGAAGACATCTATACGTTGTTGGAAGATGATTTTTAAACAATTTGTATGGTTACGTTATGTTTAGTAACCGCCGCAAGTGGCCTACAGAGTGATCACTCTAAGTTTTACGAATTTTGTTTCATAATGCCCTAAGCATACTTTGAGTCATTTCATGTGTTTATGCTTCATCGATGCCATTAATTTGTATTCCTTGTACTTATCGAATAGTAGTACCATTTTAGATTTATGGAACATTAAATCGTCATAAAGTAGTTAGTTCTTACTTTTCGATTGTAAACAGAATATTTTATTACGATACATTTTTTGAAGTTTTTATAAAGCTTCTGATATTTAATGTACCTACTTTTAATAAAAACTTCTTACTTTTTACAGAAGTGTAATTTTGTATAGCCTAACCAGGGATCTAAAACACCTACATTTGTCAGCTTTTCCAAAACAAGAGTCACTTTTAAAAAACATAAATTTTCTTCATACTTAGTGTTGAAGTACCTCATCATCTTACTTTAATTATCATTGTCTTCCTCTACGTATTTACCGTCACGAAACATAGTGACTAATTATAAAATGTCAAACGAAACCGATTCTGTTTCGTTGTTGATATTTCAAGCAGCCAATTACGTTTTGTTTATTATGTATTGTGGTATTATACACTGAAGACAAAGACGATTGAAGCTAGATAGTGGAAGAGGTACTGGTTAAGCTACAACTTCTAAGATCGAAATATCACTTCTGTTCGTGTGACCTGTGACTAACTACCACGTGTGTTCACGCCAGTAACAGTTTGCTTGATGTCGTTTGTCCCGTTTTGTGCAGGAACCAACACAGAGCAAGGACCGTCTGCATCCAACCACTGATTAGCCATTACACTTACATTTACACAAACACTCACTTCTACTTTCCCCATTCACACTCCATGCCAATACATTGCAATAATTTAACTAACTTCTAACTATAGATGGGTAAGTGGGTAAAAATCCATTCAACCTATTTGAAACCTAACATCTGATCATGTCGAAAAAAAATGAAACAAACTACAATAACATAGATGAAATTAAATTGGATTTCGACACGTGTGATTACCCATCTATACCTACTTCCTACACTGTGTGTGAAACTTCTCATAATTTACACATCTCGCTTGGAGTCCTTCAAAATTATCACGTGTGAGTAAATTGGCTATTCAGACGGTCCTTAGAGGATGCCTGCTACCCAGTGTGTTGCGGCATGGTTTCGTTTTGTGCATTTTGTTGTGAGTAGTTCACTTATATAAGCTTTTAGTTTAATAACTTTAGTTGCATTGTTATTTTGCATTTTGATGTTCATCAGATGTTTTTTAACAGAATTTGCTGTATATTATGTGAACCTAATGTTAATATTCTCATCAACAGTTAAAGCGTTAGAAGAACTGCCCCAAAATGGTGGTGATGACTTTGATGATCGATCGCCGGATGTAGAGCTCCCTATCTACCAACAAAGAGACAACTTCTTTACTTAAGAAAATCATGTAACATGTATTGGCAATGACTTAAAATGCTTAGGACCAAATCATGAAGAATATGAATTTGCTGTGAGAAATTTTACTTTCAGTACACTTGTTCCTCAAGAGTACTTTATTAATAAACTAAGAGTTAAGGCTATTAAACACAATATTTGCGATGGGCGTGACAAGTATGCATGAAATAATAATGATTTACATCTTCTAATTTGGTCAATATTCATGAATTATTAAATTAAAAACCTACGTAACCTGGTGTTTGGCTTTTCGCGTTGCCAATGCAATGTATAATTGGCGAATAGAAAAAAAAATGACTCACTTATACAGAATATTATTTAGTGTAATCATAATAACCAAGCAGGGCTTTAAATAAAGTATGTAAGCGGTCAATGTAGATGGTTCAATTAATAGAAATCTAAGTGAACATTTTTTTAATACGTTTGTAGACGATTTAAAATCAATATATAAAATTCTAGAAATAGTGAAATATATTTGAAACTACTTTTTATAATTAACACTAATAGTTATTTCAATAACTTTATTCTAGATCATTTTTTATGACTGAAAGGAAGGACTGTTTGACTGCAATTTCAAATGTACTCAAATTGAAAATGACTCTTTTAATCTACCCTCATCGCGGCATTATGATATTTACATCACAACTAACAACTGTTCACTGTTAGTTCACTGTTATTGGAAATTTTTGACTGATCAAACGTCAAATTTTAATTTATTTGGACTGCATAACGCTTTTCACATATCTATAAAATATCATATCTATAGCTGCATAGAAATATGTATTGGTATCCTTTTTGTAGCGTTTGCTCAATTTTGTGGACATTCCTTAGCGTTTATATTTTTGGAAATATAAATACTTTAGGCGTACTTAAAGTTATATTTTTGGCCAGATAAGATTTCAATATGATTGTGTTAAAGTATTTTTTAGATTTCATGACCGCGTTTTACCAAATGCTGATACATTTCTAGACATCTTTTAAATGCACTGCTCTGTTGTCATTAATATAAAAGCTTTTAAAAGATGTTTTGTTTTGTATAAATTACAAGTCTTCTATGTAAAGGGCCTTCAATTGTTATCGTAGAATTAAGATAAATAGCGAAATGTACCTAGATGATATTTGTATACAGTTGCCATGTTATAAATTAGAAATTGCACATTTACTATTAATTATTATTAATAACGAGAAACAATGCGTTTTAGTATTATTTCGTTTTTTTCTATATTTAAATGTAAATAATGATTATTTAGTTTTTTGTACTTACATAATATGTTGCATAGATCGCCAATTACTTTTGTACCTAACTGATTTTTTGTGAAATTTGTGTAAAAACATGGTTTCTGAGTTGCTTCAAACTTTTTAGCAGCTGAAGCATCGAAATAGTTTGTGATACAAATAAACTTCTATTTATACAGTTAAATTTGATTGAACGCTTTTTGGAATAGTTGTATCAAGGTCTAATTGATACACTTAATCATAATAAACTGATCATTTAATTATTATTGAGAATACATTACATACTCACGTTATTTTAGCTGGGATATTCATCAACTGGGCGATTCACCGATGTTGATGAATCTACGTACTACATTCGAAACTAGTCGGCATATCCCGGCTAAAATAACGTAAGTAACCCGTATTATCAATAATAATGTCTTCACCTCACGTCGGTTTTTATAATATTGATCATTTAATTTCCATTTAGGACATTTATCCATTGTCGTATGATTAGATTCACGTTTTATGATACTAAACGGTTAGTTGCGATCAGGCCACGATTTAAACTAGATGTTAGAATTAGAGCACAATTATTTATAGACTATGGATATTTACGAAACACTGACTACATTTTGCAGATTTGATATTGGGTATCATTATCATCGGGTTGGTTTTGATTGTAATATGAAAGCAGAACCTATCCGTAAATCAAGGTGTGGGCAATTGTCTTATCATCAGTTGTAAAATGTAAAGCAAAAAGGAAATTACATATAAGGTAAGGATACTGCAATACAAAGTCACTGTGTAAATTATCCTAGATAGTAATTGTATCGATGTTCATAATGTCTATCAAGCTTTAAATATTCCTGCCTATGACTGTTTTAAAATGTAGTTCAATTATTATTTTTCGAAAAATACCTATGTAGCTTACTTTTCAAGATTTTCAGTAAATATTAAGTACCTACTTCTTGATTAAATAAAAAAAAATTGATGGATAAGCGGCTTTTAAGGGCCATGTTGATGGAAATATCTTATAAAAATACAGTGCCATGGTATGCATTACAATATTTACTTTGTCCTATTTGTAAATGTAACAAAATATTAATAAGATTATGGACGTTACATAAATTATTTCAATGCGCTCAAACCGGTTTTTAAAACCAAGCATCATTGCCCCTGTTTGACAAGTAAATACAAACTTTACAACAGCTCTGAAGACTGAGTTTATTCAACCTTTACAATAATATTTATTTCGACTGTCAATTATATAGAAATTTCCTAGATTTATATATTATATCCTATACGTACTTAACTTGTAAATTAATCTGCAAAAATATATTCCAGTCAAATTATATACCATGAGCTTTCCGAATTATTTATTTTTTAAATTACTGGTTTCCCGAATTATTGTATTGTAGAAATTTTGTTACCTAATATCAAAACTATATTCTAAGGGTTATTTCACCAGTTCCTGATAAAGTTTTAGAAAGGTTGCCAGTTGATTTTGTAAAAGTTTGATATTTATTCATCTGTCAAATAAATTTCAAATAGACTACCAGGGACTTATTCGGAACTAGTGAAACATACAAAGGGCTCGTAAGCCGCATTTTTTCAGGAGTGTCTAGATAAGAAATTGGATCTGGCTCAGGACAAGGATGAAGTTGTTGATTTCTCAGGATAGGAATAGTTTTGCGATTGTGCCCGATAGATGGTGATTAATTTGGCACTATTGTATGGACCACAATAAAGTTTGGGTTGATTTGAAAATACCTTCGGTGCAAAACGTTGATCCTTGCGAAGGCTGTTTTTCAAAAGCATAGTTTTTCCTCTGTTGCACTCTACTAGATCTGTATCTGATAGCGTTAAGGACCTCAGCTATCAAGAAAATCTAAACATTGTTAAAAGGATAAACTATCGCCTATTAAACCTATAGAAAATATTTTCCTCAATAACAATATTTATCGCCTTAATAATAGATTGTATGTATTCGAACCCAATTTTGGGATATTAAATATGTATATAGCGTTAGATAAGTAGCTACATGTATCCAACGAATAATTCTGTGTAAAATGTAGCTAATTGTTTAAGATTATTTCTCAGCTGAAGATGTCAAATCATACAATCGGTCGAAACAAGTACACGGTGATGAAAAATGCTACTAATAATATAAGTCATCTGTGACATCTTATAGCCATTTAAACGCTGTGTTAAACACTCCACACACGGCAACTATAATGTAAAGAAGCACGATACATTTTGTTGCATCTTTACCTTAAAATTGCCTGGATGTTAAAGTATAACTAAATAGCTGTCATGTGTAGTCCCCTAACAATTTCTATGGGAAGATGTAATGAGATGTATCGCGCTGAAATAAACTTCTTTTACATAATTGCCGCCGTGCGTGAAATGCTTTATTACACTACAAAATTCAATGTCCAGTAGAATTGATCTCAGTATGCTTGCTTTGACTGTATATTTGCAGTACCAACAACAAAATCATCCATATAGAAAATGTAATATGTTGACTGCCTTAGAATGAGATGTTGTGTAAATACCTACAGGGAATTGTGCATATTGTTTTTTTATCAATGACTCTATTCAATTATATATCAATCCTTGTAATTATAGCCCGTACGTTGTTCACATCTGAAAATTAAATAATATGCTATACTATTCTGTAGTTTTATTGGTATTCCTTGGACTTTACACAAGCATTTGGTATAGTTACCAAATTACCAATACAAATAAAATTCATCAATATAGTACAAATTAACGTTGACGAAACTGGCGAAGACCGTAAATTTTTCAACTGCATGTAACGTTATTTTGTGATGACACGTTCATCAATTTGTAGTTCGCTTAAGTAGGCTACGTTGCAGAAGAAGGTCGCAGGTTCAAATCCTGCTGGTCCCATAATTCTTTCAACTGTTCCTTAGTATAATTTGCTGAGCATAGCTAAATGCTATTAAAAAAATAATTGGAAGTTGAAAGATTATCTGTTGGTTTGTTTGTAACTAATAGGTGCCGAAACCACTGACCCAATCTTAATAGGAAATTATGAAAATTGTTAAAAGGCTAGAAAGTGATATGAGCAATTATTAATTGACTACTAGTGTATTTATTATAATAATGTTGCATAAAATAACTGCGAGTAAACGATCAAGATGACATGAGAATTTACCACAAACAGGCAAGAGCAGAGTTTTCTTAAAGCCAGCATTACAATTTTAGATCCTTTTCGACAGAGCACACGAGGCCTGTAGCCCTGTACCTGTAAATTATTCATAGCAACAGAACACCTTAAGAAACAGGTTGAGGCAGGGAATTCCACTTTTTCCACTTGGCAGCGAAATGGCATATTCAAACAAGTAGTGGTATAAGCACAATTCACTTAGCCAAACACATAGATATTTATAGATAGACGACGTACGCAAAAGATACTAAACAGTACCCAAAAATGTGATTATTAGGGTAAAGAAAAGCAGACAAAAGCGTCCGTCGTTACATCTGAGGCCTATGGTGCTATGCCAGGAATGGGGCCTAATCTCAACAACATAGCGGAATACAGTAATGTAAGTATTGGCGGCAAGTAAAAGGTGAGACTGTGGTGCTTCCACCCTCGACCTTGTTCACAAAATAGTTACCCCGACCTTAGGTCAATTGGTAGTAAACGTTTTTCAGCTTTGTTATTGCACCTCTTTGTGAGGAACTTTGATTGTGTCTATTCTAAGCTGCCTTGATTTAATTCTGTAATTAAGGAGACAGTAATTTTTCCTCTGAATGATATAGAATGCATGTGTAGGTTAAACTTGGTTGCACAGCGTTAAGACTCATGCTCATGATCTATATGTCAGAGTTAGGTTTCTGCTATGCTCTAAAAATCGGTCGTGGGCGACAGCTTAAATTCTTAGGTTATTTTGAGAAATAAACATTTAAAAAATCAACGTAATATTTCATTCCCAATTGATTAATTACTGCCTTGCTAGCTACCAAAACTCTAAATGGGGATAATCTCAAGAAAAATGATAAAAATGTAGCGCTGCGTTTTCTCGTGCAATCAATCACAGCATTCAATAAGCGATGTGATCGCTTAACGATCATTAGCAGTAATACGTAAAGCCCCCATCTTCTGCTGATACATGTTTGAGATAGCGTAATGATGTGTTACACTTGCTCATGTATTTGATGTGTACCTATGTGTTCAACTATGTCGTATGAACTTGTTGATATAGCGTATAGCCTTGTGGTCTAGCTGAATATTTTACAACTATTTAGCTTATCGTTAAGGCTTCGATTTGATGAACCCCGGGTCGGGAATAAGGAGTCTTAACGGAGTTTAAAATAATTGAGCCCAGCAGAGTTTCGGACTACTAGACAAACGGCAATCAGGCACCGCTTCACGGTAGATATTCCACTAATACGCACTAAGCGTTTCGCCTCTACATTTCTTATGCGAACTGCCAAAGAATGGAACGCCTTGCCCGAGTCTGTGTTTCCGCATGAGTACAATCTGGATCTCTTCAAAGCAAGAGTTAATAGGTATCTCATAGGTAAGCGTGCTCCACCGTAGACCGCATCATCACTTAGGTACCATCAGGAGAGATCGTGGTCAAACGCGTGACTATCCACCATAAAAAAAAAAGTTTGTATGCTCAAACGTCTGCGTGGAACACAAGAGCACTCTCTATACCCTCACTAGTCACTCTCATAGCCCGATGGGGAGGATCGAGCGACACGACTGGAGGTCAGGTGATGGACCAACGATTTAAAGTTGTGTGATTTATTAACCACGGGCGTAAACACCGCTTATTACTTGTCTGTGGGCAAATTTTAAGCTTTCAATACAAATAACACCAACATCTCTTTTTGCCGGACCCAGGCATTACACCCAAGGCTTCTACGTGGCAGTTGCACACGATAGCCATAAGACCAAAGAGCCAGACATAGGTTAAATGTAATAATGTGATGTTTTTTTTTTCGCAACCCATGCCATAAGCATGGCCATTGTATGTCTAACTAATTCATTCTCATTCATTCCAGTTCTATCATCTATGCCTCTCGTACTTTTACTCCGCATACTTTGTCTTTCTTTTATTCATCATTCTTCCTTTCTCTTACAACTAAGACACACAGGGTAAATAAATTTTTAATGCACTTTTTCTATCATATCTACTTAGATTCTATTTATTTTAATACGGTTTACACACAATTATCTTATTTTTAGGGTCTTAACTCTATTTATTTACTATGTCTATACAGAGAATAATGTGATGTTAGCAGAAAAGTGCATAGTAAACAACTTTAGCTTCATCAGATGCCACGAAATATTGTTGATTATAAAACAATGTGGCTAAGGTCGAGATAGTTGACAAATGAAGTATTGTGTTAAACGAATTGGGAACCTTGTCGGAGTTAATTGTAGGCATATGTGCCTTTGTGATGCTTTTAAGACGTTTCAATGCATTGATTAAGTCCATGAGGAAAGGTCAATATCTAATTATCTCTTCGCTGGTTAGTATTTAGAATATATAGCACCACTCATCGCCGTTATTAGAGCAAACTATGTGTCTTTTATAAAAACGAAACGGACTCGACAGGTTCGAAATAAATCACCGTTTTACGCACTTCCTACTAAATATTTCATTTTTTTCTACTCTATGATAGAATAAGCAATATATTTTCATATTCTTGCATAACGATTGTATAACAAAGTGCCGGGTCTTCCGTTTTCACCCTTTCCCCTATTTCCAACAATTTAGTTGCGCACGCGCAGTTGCATAGATTTTTTCGTGTTGCGCGAAAGTGTTTACAGTGACTGTTTAGTTCGTTTTGTTATTGCATTGTTTTCACGTAAAATATAACTGGTAGATCTACATTTGAAGATAATTTAAGTATTTAACATACTCTTCCATTTCACTTGCTTTAAATGCTTAGTCACTTATCTTAATTAGATCTATGAAACAATGGGATTATAAAAGAAAGAACTAATAAAAAAAATTGTAACCAAAAAGCTTCGTTCAATTTAGTTAAATATACAAAAATCCACAGGAGAAACATATTGGCGTTTTCTCATTGGCTGGTTATTTCCTCAAGAACAAGGTATGTATACCAATTATGTAGTAGCTATGTTTTGATGTCCGCGGTGGGATCAAGCACTCTTTGTCTTATTTAATGTGATTCACTGCGCGTGCGTCTCCGATACGTGTATGCAGTTCAATGCCGATTGCTTCCTTCCGTTAGGTGTAGTTGTACGAATGTATGAGACGAACATACGTGTAATCGCTCATCTCAAATGTCACTAGAGCAATAGCATTAATTAGAATATTTTGTCGGCTCGCCGCTCGCCGTACGGTACTACAAGTATTGTTTGTGATTAATCTGAGTTTTGAATGTTTTGGTTTGTACAAGTTGTGTCACTTTCTTTTAAAAGCTATGCAATTTTAACAAATATAAATTTGTGGAGAGACTGGTGCCTAACCTAGGTAAAAATGTATTTAAGATCACTAGGCTTCTGCCCTTAAGTTTGGTCTGATGCTAATGTATTCAGAAACTATAAGAAATCAATGATAAAAAGGATATGTTAATTATTTATTGCACTGCAAATAAAATGGTCTTAAAAAATAAAAACATTTTAATGCGAATATTTTTATGAGGGATATATATAATAAGTGGATTAAATAGTAAAAAAAAAATATTGATTGTTATTTATTTCACTCATTAATTTGCATTTAAATATATAATATGAATAAATCTTAAATAAGTATTAGACTGATATAAAACTATTTTTAATAAATCAAAGGCTCACTAATGTGTTTTAATCGACTTTCGTGTTATTAAAAAATAAAAACACATTAGCATTCATGATATTGGCTCAATATTTTATTATTAAGTAGGTTAATTAACCTGTTATTTGATACTAGCATACCTATGATAATTATGATAAATATTACCTTAATAATATTCTAAGGTACGCACTATGCGGTTCGCCGCATACGGTCAGCCGCTGACCGCATTGAGAGCAACCGCATAGTGCATACGTAACCTTAACGTTTGCGGAAACTGCAAATGCTGCATGTGTTCTAAGCTAAGATTATTTTTATTGTGCCGAGTTCTAGGACAGTCTTGTTGGTCTTCACCCTACAGGCAAGCTTATATTGAGGAGGATACTAATTAGGAAATCTTGGGTTAAATGCCTGGGTTGTGCAACCATATGCTGTATTTGGTTAGTTCTTTCAGGAAATTCTTAGTTACAGCACGGAGTTTGGAGTTCTAACTGAATGATGGCGATACTAGCCCGTGACGTTATAAAAACCAACTCATAACCCAGTCTTCCTACGTCACTATTTACCTATGGGCTTTTCCTTGACGTTTTGGCTAGCTCCCAATTGTGGTATCCAAACTGTCAAGCAAAAGCCATACGTAAGTTGACGCGGTTACTTTCCTCATTTGCTATTATTAGAATTTCCTGATTGGAAACCCCCAACAGATGTTTGCTAGAACTTGGGAATATTATGCGGTATTTTGCGAGAACGACAAATCATTGTGATGACCATAAATCTTCTTGTGATAAAATTTAGCTACGGTCCTTTAATTAAATTCTCATATTTCAACTAATAAGATAAATGTCATCGGTTCCATTATGGTCGAAAATATTGCATGAGATATTAGTTGTTTTATAAATCTATTATAACGGGTGTAAAGACAGGAAGAACTACAGCTAAAAAATACAAACATTTTCGCACTGGATTGTACTCCAGGAGGACAGGTAATAAATGTTTGACATAAAATGCCGATATTCACCGCAATTGTACAGGTCAACTAGAAATACCCTATCTAAAAGGTATTCCGTTTTAATCCCGACGCAAAGCAAAAAGCTAGAGACATTGCCATTCTCAAATTCTAAATACAACAAGTAAGTTGTATTTGAACATAAACCGACCAGCTAAATACTAATTAGAATGACAAACAAAAGGGCAACAGTCGTTACAATGAATTTACCATTTTAAGTGGTCCTAGTTGGCTACTAAGTTCAGTCTCCTAAACAGGGTTTCATTAAGTCGAAATTAGGATAAGCCTGCAAAAGTAATTACGAGTACAATAATTCATATTCTAATTTTACGGTCGGCTGGAGATATAACGATCTGAAAGGTGGTAAAAACGTTATAAATGGGACGCAAGACTATCTCTTACCACTAGGTCATTATGAGACTTGTTTTTCGTTTAAATATTTTCACTTTGGAACCACTTCGTAGTAGGCTGCTGTCTAGTGATATTAAGCTAAAAGGGAAAGCTTATTTGATGTTTTAGTACATAAGCGTAGTATTATAGTAGATGGTAGACATAGAGATAGTGGTTGCTCTTCGAAAGGTAGGTACTATAAGAGCATTTCAGAAGGCGCTTCAAGTAAAGATATATAACACAATCGAGCGTGCTCGGCTTAGAATTGAGGTAACTAAAAATACTCGCAATATTTTAGCGTCACAAATATTAATTTCAATTGTAGAGCTTTTATGAACGGGGAAGGAAGTGTTACCATCTACCTACCTTGAATCTGGAGATTAGGCAAATATCTTCAGGATGCATTAATAATAGCAGTCTTGTATCTAATACTTGTCTTACTGCTGGCTTCGGGTCTCTTTTCTTGATGAGAAGGGTTATGCCATAGTCACCGTTAGCGAGCGATAATGAATATGATAAATACACATAATTATATCTTCGAAAAGACGAAACTTAACGATTTATTGACAGAGGTGTGTGCCATGAGTTAGAAGCCAAGACCTTTGACTTCGCATTCCTACAGTCTCAGGATGCATTACTTCGTTAGAAATTAGGTTTCTTATTTTTAATCGAGGTCAAAGTTACCGTTCTCCTTCTGTTTAGCTAAAAGCTTTAGTTTTCTTTAAAAATAAGCTTGCCCGCTTGTCGATTAACATTGTAGGCATTATTATGTCAGTAAAAATAAGAGTACTGTTTTGTAAACAGCATAAGTGTGTATTTTAGTCAGCCGCATCACTTCAGAGGCTGTTTATCTAGTCGCCTGAAGGCAGACTGCCGAGCGCCGTGTTTTCATACTAACGTTTTATGGGTTTAACTTTAACACTACTAAGTTTTTATCTATTTTTAATTAAGATTTATCTATTTTAATCTAACATGTGTGTTCGGGGCTATTTTGTCAATTTTTTTTTTATTATTAATTATAATAATATCTTTATTTAATAAATTATAGGAATTTATAGCAAAATAATCTAACTAAAAATAAAAAATTACTAATAATAAAACTAAATATCAATAAATTAATAAAATGAAATAAAATTATAAATTACATTATTAGATATTAATTGAGTTACATACAAAGTGAAAAATGAAAATGATAATTTGAAAACATGGGCGCCAAATTACATGCATTTTAGTGTTTTAGACATGATTTGTCTAATAGATACAAACTTAATATTATTAAAGTTAAACCCAAATTACTTTTGCATGGAAAACAGCCAAGCAATTGTTTCCCTTTAAAAAAAATTGTATTTCTGCCACTTTTATTTTTCTACTTATTGCTCTATCGGATGTTTGTGTTGTTCGTAGCCTTTTCAATGTTTGTGTTTGTGTGAGAGTGTGAGATCCTCTCGATATCCTGTAAATATTATTGGCTCAAACGAGTTTTTCTGAAGATAAAGTTGTACGTAACTTATTGTATTTCTGTTATAGCTACATGTATGACTATAAGATATTAAAGCCTGTTTATTGTAACATTAAGCTAATAGTTTGAAGGCCAGTTTTATATTATCTGATATTTTTTTTCTGCCACTTAAATAATCGCCAACACTTAAATTATTTTGAATATAAAAGTGACACAAGTTACACTTGAAAATAGAACATAGCTGTCATTCTTTTGTTTGTGCTATACCAACGTTTATCCACCAATAAGGTTTGTCTTACACATCTTACACAATCAGTTCAAGTTAACGATTAGAAAAGATTTTATTGTTCCAAAAAGAAGAAAGCATATCGTATTTTAAAAACTTAAATAAAAAACGCAGATTAAAAAGCAAATTTTATGGTCCCCTAAAAGTATTTTACAGAGAAATGTCTCACTAAAAAGCAGTTAACAAGCTACATATTACCAAAGGATTGAAAAACAGCAAATAAACATTATATAACAACAAAACAATAATTAAAGTACTGTTACAAGTTCACGTGCAGAATCCATTGGTATTTAGAGGGTATTTCCGTCACCGCGTTTCATACAAACGTAGTTTTTTTACATTACCATGAACAGTATTCAATCACCACTTGATTTTTTTTACATGTTAACCTACGAGTAATTTCATTCTCGAAGCTTCTGCCCAAATTTTCAGTTTGGAGTTTAGTCTATCGGATTCTATATTAATATTTTAAGTACAACTACTGACATCCTCCACAATCATATAAATAACAAATATTTTTGGCGTCCTATTTGGTCAAAATTGTTATAAAAATTAAATCTGTTTAATATGGATTTAAATCAGGACAAGAAAAAAATAAACTTTCTATTGAAAAAAAATATATCTATTGCATATTTTTTCTTTTGAACGTTTGCCGCACTATGAATTACTCCTGCGTCGCGGGGGTTGGTAACATACTTACATTTCACATAAAAAAAGCAAACCCAGACATAAAACCATTAAAAACACGCCATAAATATTATTTTAGTTTTATTTTCGTCGTTTTCATAAGTATGTATTTTGTTTAAAATTTTGGTCAATTAATATTAAGTATGCAAATAAACTACGTTTGTATGAACCGCGATAACAGGAATGCCCTCTTAATTTTACTTCATTATCGGGTAAGGGCGATTAAATTCGGGAGTTGGTACTTTGAAACGGGACATTTTTATCATTGGCATAAATTAAATGTAATAATGTATTTAGTACCTTCCTCCAGTACTGGTTTTCGTACCGTTGGTCGACCTCAGCAATGAGCACTCACCATTGATCTCATTGCTTGACATTGTGCACTTTTGATTTGTATTGTATGTGATACAGCATCATTTGACGACCGGATGGCGGAGTGGGTAGTGTACCTGCCTGCGACGCCGTGGTCGTGGGTTCGATTCCCACTTAAGACAAATCTTTGTGTGCATGAACATGGGATTTGTCTTAGTCTGGGTGTTTCTATGTATAGTATGTATGTATTTACAAAAAGAAAAGTATAATTATGTATTAGTATCAGTTATTCTAGTACCCATAGTACAAGCTCTGCTTAGTTTGGGACTAGATGGCGTTGTGTGTAAGTTGTGAAATATTTATTTATTTATTATTATTTATTTATTATTTTTTCAATTTAGTTATTTTTTTATTATTTTAAAAACACTAAAGAAATATAAAGTTACATTAAATAAATTGAAAATATATACATAGGTAAAAATAAAAAGGCAAATATTTACATTATTATATTTACATTGATTCTTATGTAGGACTATCGGTTAATATTTATAGCCTACTGACATCTCCTGAATGTAGGGATATTCAGAAGCATAATAATAATGAAAATAGCAGCCCTGTATCTAATACATGTCCCACTGCGAGGCTTGGACTTCTTATGATGAGAAGGGTTAGGCCATAGTCTACCACGCTGGCCGAATGCAGATTGGTAAGACTTCGCACACCCTTGTGCACTTTTTAGGCGCTCTCAGGTATGCAGGTTTCCTTCACCGTTAGCAAGCGACAATTCACATGACAAATACACAGATATTATCTTCGAAAAGATGAAACTTAACGATTTATTGACAGAGGTGTGTGCCGTGGGTTAGAACCCGAGACCTTTGACATCGCAGTCCTACAGTCTCCCACTCGGCTATCGCTGAAGAAGCATTCAGCAAGATTCAGCAAGCATTCTAAAGCATTATTGTTATTTATTATAGTACCTTTAACTGCAGAACTGTTGTGTACCGGTTTGGTTGTGAGATAAGGCCCAGAAATTACTGGAGTGAGGCAAAATGAGGCAATTCTTTTGAGATAGTAGATACTCATGGGCTGCAGTTGCCACGACGTTATGTCAATAATGTATTTTAAGGTAGGCCCTGTTTGCGAGAGCTAAAGAAGACTTTGCTGTAGTAGGTAGTAGGTTTAATTAAGTTAGGTTAGGTTTGATTCGCAGGGAGTATTTTTATAGGAATTTGAGTAGAAGCTTTTCTTAGATATTGAACTACCGGTAACACGTGGCGATGGAATAATGTATCACAAATTAAATGTACATAAGTATACTATTTAATACCTCGAAGAGTGGTACTGGTTTCCGTACCGTTGGTCGACCTGAGCACCCGCCCTTGATCTTATTGTTTGATATATTTCACTAGTTAGTTGTAGTTCAAAGCATCTTCTACATCGAGTCATAATGAAGGTTATATTGTTGAAGGAATAACGGACTATGAATGTAAAAATATTGCTGACAGCTTACTGTAATTACTGCTATTAAGGTTCTTCATGCAAAGCCGTCATATTCAGGGTCGAACAGGGCTTGAAGGGCTGTGTGATGTCTCACAAAGAGCCCGGGACCCTGTTGCTAGCAGGGTAGGGGATTTTTTTATCCGCAAACCCTGCAACCTTGGTCCGAACAGGGAACACCCGGGTGGCGATCATCATTCAATGTAGGCCATACATTCCGACCCTCATCATGTTTCAGAGCTGTGTAGCGGACACTTACTCGTACGTAGTTTAATCTTGCTTAGCACTACAGCTGCACTTCCAGGGACATTCACCTTGCATCATTTATTAGTAGATAGTAATCTTCACGATTAAAATTCTATCAAAGCTTTTTCCACATAAATAGAATCTATTCGCCATAATATTCAACTTATTGAAACACAATTTTTGTCACTGTCACCAAATTAAATGCATACATAAAGTATTTAATACTTCAGTACTGGTTTCCGTACCGTTGGTCGACCTGAGCACCCACCAACCCACCATTGATCTCATTGTTTGATACATTGCACTTTTGGGGAACGTCGCATGCTGCTTCATCCATCAATGTCTATACAGAGTGTTGTTTTTTAATTTAATACTTAAATCCTAGTTGAAGAAGTTCGTTATTCAAAATTATTTGGGTGATTGGCACGTGCTTGACTAAGATGTCACCTGATTGTAAGAGATGTCGGGTCAATATTCACATAATAAAACATTTTTGTTTGTATAATAAGTCAATGTATTTGTAGATTGTCGGTCGAAGGTGTAGAAGTATTTTTTAGTGTCAAGTTTACTATAACATTTCTTCCTGAATACATAACAACAATAGAATACTCATTATTAATTGATTTTCGGACATTATCTTCATGTCTGTATAATAAACGGTCTCTTTAAGATCTACGATCAAACACGCCTTTAATAATAGGTACCTAGTGCTTGTACGGCTTGTACTCAGTAATTCAACAATCAGTCCTGTAAATATTATTAAAGATTTCTCATAATACACCTTCAGGTTCGTATTTCAAAGATTCGATTGATTATTAAATAAAACAGGCACTATATTTTTTAAACACATACTCAGGTATAAAACATTTTTTTACGAACATCCACCCAATGTTTGACAATCGTCTTTGTGAATCCTGTTCGCTGTAAATTAAATATTATTATGAGAACAAAGGACACTGCTGTCATTCCTCTCACGCTAGTAAATCTCTCTCTCATTGATTACCTTCAAAAGTAATTCCATCATCAATTTATTTATGTCCATATTTCATACGCCTTTTAAAGTTATCGAACATACATAAGTATATTTATGATGAATACACAAAAAATTACCAACTAAAACATACGATTTATCTACGTTTGAAATAGTGAATAAAAATTACGATGCAGTTTCGATAAATATAGGTAACTACAGAGTAAAAAAAAACTAGAATAGTGCACGCAGGTTGGAAGCGATGTCAATTTTCGGTATTTTATCAATTCGCAAAGAAAATACGTCTTTGTTAAAAAATAAGCAGGAAAAATTGTCGTGTGACACACACCCTGTGGACGCGTGGAAGATGCGCGGGCGCATATAACTGCGGTGCAGCGACTGTCGCGACACAATCGTACGCCGGCCGTCGCTGCCTCACCGCAACTGTGAGTACCTTACATTTTAGAAATAAACAAATAATAAATATAAAATATAAAAAAAAAAACTAATTTTGCTGTCTTGTGAGTGAGTAAATTTAAAAGTGTGAAAAACAAATTCCTAAAATTAAAGTATTTTTTGTGATCTTAATTAAAATCTTGCATTTTGATTTTATTAAAATATAAAATGGTCTTAAAATGATAAATATAAATGAAAATAAAAAAATAATGAAGGTTTCAAATCTTATGTATGTCAATAATTTCTTACAAATTGATCTAATTAAAGCCCGTATCGCAAAAAAAAACAAAGACAAAGAATTAAACTTTTTTTCTATTGTTCAATAATCATTCTATAATTCGATAAACGTCAGCAATAAAAACAATCGCACTTCGTAAAGCAAACGTAATTAAAAAAACATGTTTAACTGTCAGTGTCACGAACGTCAGTTCACACGCAATTTATGTCAACCGGCGCCGGCGCATAACCGGATCACATAAAAAGTTCGATTTATTTATTAAATTATGTCTAAGTGTTTAATAGTGTTTATTTATCACCATCTTATGTATTTTTGCTAAACTTGAACCGTTTAGAGAAAGTGCTAAAACAAATTATGATAATTTTATTGACTTTCGATAGCTAATGTGTCCTTAAAACCTACTTCTAGATTTTTTTTTTTATTATTTTGTATTGTTATAAGATGTCAAGAAGCATTCAAAGTATTGACCATAGTGCATTTTTTAATTTTATTATAATTGTACATGCACTATTAATTACGATATTTGTTTGTAACTTACTAACTACCTAGTCTTTATTGCACTCCACAATGTTAAAATGGTCTTATAAATAGAAACAGTGTCAATTATGAACCCTGACGGGTACGGCAAAAGTAGGAGAGAGGAAGAAAGAGCTCTTTGTGTTTAATAACAAAAAAAGTTTACTTTTTAAAATAGTATCTTATTATTATTTTTTTTGTTAGCGTAGCGCCTCTCACCGCGAGGTCTCGGGTTCGATTCCTGGGTCGAGCAAAGTGTTTTTGTGAATTTGCCGTTAGGCAATTCACATTAGCAGCACGGAGTTGGAATTGTGTTCGGTGGATGGCGACAGGCTCAGACTATCCCATGGGACCTAAACATAACAGGTGAAATGTGGATGATGTATATTTCTGTCACACCCTTTTGGGTAATATATGCGTGATGTTATGTTATAAGATTATGTATTAGTTTAGAACTTCCAATTTTCAATTCGACTGGTTTTCTCAAAATAATACGTTTTTCTCAACGATCTAGTTTTTACTAGATAACCTACCTCTTTTCTCCTTAATTGGTTAACTTATTCGCTACTTTCAGCCTTTATCTTTTTTCGTGTTAATTATTGGTCAGATACGGAAATAAACTTAAAAAAACCGCGCTTATCTGCATTTTAGGAATGATCATAAAATCATAACACATACATAATAATATAATCTGTGATTGATGCAACTGTTGTTTAGGTACTATCAGCTAAGTAGATTGTTGATAGATAATAATCATTTTTTTCGAAAACATTTCACAGTGTTAATTCACTAGTTCTAACAACAAATGTTTTCAAGAAATATTTGTCGAATGAATCAATTTGAAAGGTAGAATCCGTATTTAATTATAGTTATTCAAACACATATCTCCTTTCTGGAAACCGAGTCTTAGTCTTTACGTTGTGTACGTATACTTAGATACTATAAGGTATATGGCACCACTAATTTTTAATAGTTTGCCCAAAGATATAACTGAACTGCCACAAACGAAATTCTGTCATGCTTTGCAGGACTGGTTGATAAAGGAAAGTTTTTATTCTATTAAAGACTTTTTTAAGAAAAGCGCCTGTCGTATTTGCCATTATGAAAAAAATCTTGTAAATTGAAAAATCCTTTATGTAACTTTAGTTTTCTTTGTTATAATAGTAATAGTATAAATGTAATATATAATGTAACAATCGACCGGATGGCGGATCGGGTAGTGCACCTGCCTGCGATGCCGAGGTCGTGGGTTCGATTCCCACTTAAGACAAATCTTTGTGTGCATGAACATGGGGGTTCGTCTTAGTCTGGGTGTTTCTATGTATAATAAGTATGTATTTACAAAAAAAAAGTATGTATGTATTAGTATCAGTTATTCTAGTACCTATATTATAAGCTCTGCTTAGTTTGGGACTAGATGGCGTTGTGTGTTAGTTGTGAGATATTTAAATAAATTTAATTAATATAATAGTAAAAGTATACATGAAATAAGACATAATTTGTTAGCATATAATATAATATAAACTAAGATAAGAAACATTTGCATACCTGTACTATAGGTGAAATATGTCTTGAACTATATAAAGCATTGTAAGAACTATAGTTGTACCATATTTCATTCAAATAAATGATGATTGATTGATTGATATATAAATGTATATGGAATAAAAAAGTTTTAATATTCAGAGACTGCATAAAATTTAATTAAAAGCATGAGGCCTTCGTGAAATCGTCCGCTACCAATATTCGTATTTAGATGTTATGTGTACTGCCCGTTAGTTTTTATTGAGAATACAGCGGAAATGCCTGCTACTCTCTTATTATGCAAGATACCTTCTTTTATATTTCTTCCGTATTGTTATTGAACAATTTCCTTTGAATCAAATGTTATAATTGGACCGGGCAGCGTTTTCTTTTGCGTCAAATGTAGCATGGAATTTTATCTATAGTTCGTAGGATGATTTCTTGCGTATATTCATTAGAGATTGCAAATGCATAACTGCATTGATAGAGAAAGGTTGTGAGAAACTTACCATCTTCTGGGCTGTAAGTTCTTACCTTGTATAAAAAATGGTACTCTAAAGTATTTTATACAAGCTAAAAATATACCAATATATTCTTAGATTTTTACAAAGTAAGATAATCTCGTGAGACGGTCGCGTGCCTTAGAGAAATCCAATTTGTTTCGTTTGTATGCCTTGATTTATTACAATTATCCAACAAGAACGTCGCTCTAAATTATATCTTTCGGATTTTTCATCTCGAAAAATGTAAAGTTAGCTTAAAATGTTAATAGAATGAGAAAATTAATAAGATAATAGTGAGGAGACAATTTAATATTTTAATTTTAAAATGATGTTGTTATGTTAGTCACAAAAGAGTCATGTTTATCGTAAATAACATAACATAACATAACATCACGCCTATATTACCCAGAAGGGTGTCGCAGTGGTGTACAAAACCCACACTTCACCTTTGTTTTACTTTTTTTACTGGTGGTAGAGCTCTTGTGAATGAACTCGAGGGCGGCAGCACCACCGTCTCACCTTTAACCTAATAGTAGTGCTTCCATTACTGTGTTCCGGTTTGGTGAGATCAGGCCCTGAAATTACTGACACATGAGGCATAACACCGTAGTCCTCAGCTGCAGCGACGCATCTTTAATCTGCTTTTGTGGATTGTTGATGTCCACGGGCTGTACTCCACTTACCATCAGGTGGACTACACGTTCGTTTGCTCGGGCGTAGTATAAAAAATAAAAAAACCTGTTATGTTCAGACCCAATGGGATAGGGGGTGAGCCTATCGCCCTCCACCGGGCACAAATCCAACTCCGTGCTGCTAATGAGAATCTTTTTACGGAAAAAGCCCAAAAAACAGTTTTGCCCGACCAGGAAAACGAACCTGAGACAGGTGGTGATAGCTGCATACGCTAACCACTAGACCAACGAGACCGTTTATCATACATACATAAAGATAATGTCCGAAAATCAATTTATAATCAGAATTCTATTGTTGTTATGTATTCAGGAAGTAATGTTATAGTAAACTTGACACTAAAAATACTTCCACACCTTCGACCGACATTCTATAAACACATCGACTTATATACAAACAAAAATGTTTTATTATGTAAATATTGACCCGACATATTTGCCTGACCAAATAAATGTAAATTTACTGCAAACTTGTTTGAATAACAATGCTTTGAGATTATGAGTAGTGGTTCTCACCTAGACACGGGTTCGATCTCTGGGTCAGGCACAAATATTATTAGCAGCCCTGTATCTATACATGTCCCACTGCTGGGCTCGGGCCTCTTCTCATGATGAGAAGGGTTAGGCCATAGTCCACCACGCTGGCCAAGTGCGGATTGGTAGACTTCACACACCCTGAAGCACTTATGGCACTCTCAGGCATGCAGGTTTCCGCACGATGTTTCCTTTACCGTTAGCGAGTGATAATTTATATGATAAATACACACATATCTTCGAAAAGACGCGAGGTGTATGCCGTGGGTTCGAACCCGAGACCTTTAACTTCGCAGTCCTACGGTCTCCCACTCGGCTATCGCTGCTTTTTATTGTAATTTTCCGTCAGGACATTCTAAGAAGCAGCCGCTTGGTAGATACATCACATAGAAGCACCTAAACATAGCAAATAAAATATGGGTGTTATTCACCTCTACCATACCTTTCTTGATAACAAAGGCGCTATGTTATGTTATACGAGATGCTCAATACAATATTTAAATACTGAACGAACTAATTTATTTACAAGATTTTTATTAATTATACTTTTGAATATGCAGAAATCATTAAACGTAATTATCTTAATTAAAATGTTTGACGATAAAAAGGCCTTTTAGATTACTTTATGAAATATAACAGGTACGCCTCGTTGTAATACCGAACATTAAAGAAAAAAAGTTTTCAAGAAATATTGCTATGATTTTAAGTTTTACGTAAAATATAGTTATAGCTGATAATTTTACAAAAAAAATTGAACAATGAGTTAAAAACTGGCGGTGGTCCACTTCTATTAAATTGGCATTTACATAGTTTTAGGTCTTCAAATCTAAGCTTCACCATCTCACTTTTGACAAGATCCCAAATAGTTAGTGTTTGTACTTCTTCTTTTTCTTCTTTGTCGTGTCGATGGCTGCGTCAAATTGTATTGGCCCAATAAATGGCCACTGTTATGGCGCTCTTATCGGCGTTCATGAGCGCCTTGTGCAGGTGGAAGTGCATTTTGGAGAGTCAGTAAGGTAGTCAAGGTTTTGACTTGGCATCGTGGTGAAAGGATCAGCCAATTCGCTTTGGAGAACTCGCGAATTGCCCAGGGTGCGCCGGACGTAGGGAGTTGTTGTGTACGTAACTCGGGGAGGCTCCTTTCATTCACCCCTGCAAAGCATTACGATATGGTAGTAAGATCAGTTCCTAAAATTACAAGCACATGAGACACAACACCGTAGTCCTTAGATGAAGCAACGTATCTCTGCTTTTGCGGATTGTTGATGTCCAAGGGCTGTAGTCCACTTACTACCAGGTAGACTACACGTCTGTCCGCTCCATACGTCGTCGTATAATTAAACTGATAAAATGGTGGGTAATACAGGCGTCATTTTATGTTCTTACTAGCTGACCCGACAACACGTATTCAGTCACTGTTATGTCAAACCCCATAAGGTTTACATTTTTTTTATAAGAACCATTTCCTGACAATAACAATCACAACAAAAGAATCAGCGATATATAGACGTTCACGCGTGTTGGAAGGATGAGAGATAGGTATTCATTTATTTTCTAAGCACGATATCTCAAGAATCGCACTTAGTATTCACATGTAATATTATGAAACTTATCATAATGTATCGTATGTAAGTACCTTTAGTGTCAATGTGATGGAGGACTATGTAGAACAAAGACTTTTCACTTTCGGCCGGTGACCTTAGGCAGGATGACGATTCCTGGTCATCTCATCAATAGAGATGTGCGGGTACTTGAATATCTCAAGAAGTCCTCATATTTTAAATGTCAAATATTGGTACTTTGTATTCGAATACAGAATTGTTGTTCTCTTGTATGAATATAGAGAAATTACTTCGTAAATCTACAGATCAAGTGGAACTATCAATTGTTAAATACTGAATACTGTTCTGATACAATTCTAAATAATATACTCAAATATGTAACCGTCCAAATAATCATCTAAGTACTCGGCATTCATAAAACAAACATAATAAATACTGGACATAGGAGTACAATACCCAATTTAAGTATTTATTTTGGCCAGAAGTTGAGCATTGCCATACAACGTGGCAATGCTGCCAGCATTTTGGGAACGTTGCCCAGCAGTGGTCTTTTAGATTAGGTTCGTACATAGTTATTTACTTTAGCTTTAAGTCATTTATTATTAGGTTAGTAGACATTTTGTTTTTTTATGTTTAATTACTTAAATAATTCAATATTTAAGTAAGTAATTAAGAGTTTTGGTCTCCTCCTTTTTTGCTCTACGAAACGATACAAAATGAATACCTAAAATAACCTCCTTGGAACATCTCTAAAATCATCAACTTATTAACATGCAGGAGGTTCACCAGACGATATAGATGCGTACGCGCATACATGCGAGGCTCAGCGCATGCGGAATTGCGTACGATATTATTTCGAACCAGTCGGTTGACGAGTTGACCGATAAGTACACAATGACCGGGAAAAAGGGCTTTAAAATGCTATCACGTCAGAAAATACGTGTTTTAAATAAACATGGATCAGAATTGCGATCCTATCAAAACATTGGAATTGTTTTTCGAAGTATTGTCAACAGAAAAAGGTTTGTCGTAAATATCTTTACAGACTTAAAATCAACAATACTATAAAATGAGGTAAATATTTCTGAAATCGAATGTTAGCTTCTGCTCCTATAGGTCGGTTTATTATTGAAATAAAATAAAAAACAAATATAAAAAAAAAAAATGTTACTAAGTAATTGTTTGTATTGAGTAATCACGTGCACTAGGCTTCATCAGAGTTCAAAATGTTCAAAACTTTTTACCAAAATCAGAGAGACAAAAATCGAGCTCCAAAATGTAATTTAAAAATAATTATTTGTGCATTTGATAAAAAGTTATTACTTTAAACACACGGTAAAATACGAATGCATTGTTTAAATATCTTCTATTATAACAAACTGACATTTTCATCCCAATCATTTGATATAATAAGTCGTCAAGACTAAAACAAATATCATTTTGTACGAAAACATGAATTGTTATGCGCCTATTAAAGCACGACTTAGGGCTATATTTGTTTAAATACTTACAAATTCCGTTACATTGTTTCCAATAGTGTTATTTAAAGGGCGGTGGGATATTCCTGACATTTAGTAGTGCCTTCGGCACTTTATAACTCGGTAATTGAAGACGACTGTATTGAATGAAAGTTAACATAATTATAGCTCCCGCTAATTGGGTTTGAAACCTTGTCACAAATATAAGCCGGGTACCAACAGGCGAGCCGTAACCGTTGCGGCTACAGTAACCACATCAGCATAGTGACGAGTATGTGGAGAGCCGCGCGCGAACTGCTCGCAAACCACGTACAGACTATGTTTTTTTTTAAACGTAATTCACAAATAATCATTTATGCATTTGACATTTTGGATCTTGATTTTTGTATCTCTGATTGTGGTACAGAGTATAGTTATTACTTAAAACAGATGGTTAATCATCAATGCATGTTTTTTTTGTTACATTAGATGCAACTTGACAATGTACCTACTGCAATGAGGTTCCGTCTCCTGGTTTCATGCGCTCTTATTAGCTCTTTGAACGTCAAAAAAGTGTTTGTTACAAAGTTCTATTTCATTACTAATTTGCGGGGATTAAACCGATATAAGCAGCCATAGCCGAGTGGAAGACCGTAGGACTGCGAAGTCAAAAGTCTCAGGAATGAACCCACGGCACACACCTCTGTCAATAAAACGTTAAAATTCGTCTTTCCGAAGATAAGTGTGTATTTATCATTTAAATTATCGCTCGCTAACGGTGAAGGAAAAACATCGTGTGGAAACCTGCATGCCTGAGAGTGCCTAAAAAGTACTTGAGGTCGTGTGAAGTCTACCAATCCACTCTTGGCCAGCGTGGTGGACTACCATAGTCCACCACGCTGGCCAAGAGCGGATCGCAGTCCTACGGTCTAATAATGAGAAGGATTAGGCTATCCTAATCGGCCCGAGCTCAGCAGTGGGACATGTATTAGATACAGGGCTGCTACTATTTAATTATAAACCGATATTGGAAGTCGCGTGTACCCTCCTTTATGGCACATTTTATTGTAATTAGGAGCGTTGACCTTTGATAGCATCTTAATTGTGATAGGTTATTGTTTAATAGGTATGACCTACAATGCCTTAATCATTAAGCCTACTTAACATTACGAAGCTAGTGACGTAAATTTGCGCATCCATTGTATAAGTTAATGTTTACCCGTGAAATTGTTAATGAAATTATTATTATCACGGCATCCGGCGCCGGATGGCGAAGTGGGTAGTGCACCTGCCTGCGACGCCGAGGTCACGGGTTCGACTCCTGCTCAAGACAAATTTTTGTGTGCTTTAACATGGAGGTTTATCTTGGTCTGGCTGTTTATATGCATAATAAGTATTTATTTACAAAAGAAAAGTATATATGTATCAGTTATTCTAGTACCCATAGTACAAGCTCTGTTTGTAGTGTGATATTTATTTATGATTATTTTGTTTATCAATTTTATAAACAACTTCGCTGTGTAAACATCTGCTTTTACAATGCATGCACTTACTTTAAGCAACTTGTTTCGTAATGACAATTAGGCTTTAGACTACAGGCTAAAATAAGAGTGCTGTGGGTTCGATTTTCACCTATAAACTTATGCAGACAAAGATTGTGATCCGCAAAGATTTGTTCTGACTCTGGATGTGCTTTGTGTGTGTAAAATATACGTTTGTGAACACCCCCGCGACACATGAGATTTTCCTAGTACGGGCGTCGTATTTTAAAAAAGAAAGAAGAAAGATAAATGTTGAGAACCTACATCTTTAAGATTGTTTTGGCAATCTGTCTATTAGATGCTTGTTGCTACCAATATACTAACTTGATAGATCCTTGACGATTATTTATTATTTATAGTATGTTTTACAATGATAATAATATTATCTTGGCTCAAGTGGTTGAAAAATGCATTATTGTATAATGTATAAAGCTGTTGGGGTAACAAACTTAGCTATTTGTTAATACGTCACTCTATACTTGCTTCTTCGAATCGGTTTTTAAATCATTTTTATTTATTTATTAAAAGGTTTTGACTGCCACTTATTTTTGGAAGTTTATTAGTTATTTTGATAGCAAAATAGATACGCATTAATTTTGCAGACAAAATATAAACATGATTCAAAAAGAAAAATAGATACACATTAATGTTGCAGACGAAACATAAATATGAGACAAATGGTAGGCTGTGATTAGCAAATTTTATAGCAGCCCATTTTCATTTTATATCGATTAATAATAAAGATTCGAATCGCAAAAATCGTCCTATTTAATATTAAGGTCGTAAACATAGCAATGAAACAGTAAATAAACAGAATGTAATTATATTCAACTCTGACTGGTTTTCGAGGGGTTGTCTGAAAAGAATTCGCCTGTCTCAATTTGATATGGGCTGACTGGTTAAGCTTCGCTGGAAAATCTCAGATAGCCATTTCGTTAGGACTATAATATGAGTATTTACTTCATTTAAACTTGTATTCAAAAGGCCTTTTAAATTAACATTTAGAAAAATGTGTTTCTCGATTTTAATTCGAACGTGAGCGATATTTAGGATTATTTTAAAATTACTTTGTTAATTAACACAAACAACTAATTAAACTAATGTTAACAATTAACCTTCACAGATACTAAAAATAATAAAAGTAAATATCGGCAAAAGTACGCGTTAGGTGGTGTTAATATTGTTTAGGATATTTTTTTTCTACTGCGTTGCAGAGTGGCCTGTTACAATGTTAAATTGATATTTATTCGGCTTAAATTTTACTTTATTCGTATGGCTGAGTATCCACTATCACCAAAACTTATAGAACTTAGGTTTGCTAAGTCGATTTCAACTAGCAGTATCAAATGGAATTACCTATAAAATGAATTTATTTGCTATGAGCCTAAGCTATACAAATAACTTGCGTAGAGCTTATTTCTGCAAGTTGCTAGTGAACACTTGGCTATTTTCCAAGGAAAAGGATATATATAACTTTTCTGTTCGACTCTATCCATAACTTAATGGCTAGCTAGTTGTTGCCCGCGATTTTGTCCGTGTGGAATTCTAATTAAGGTATTACTTGCGTTATACGCTACTGTTTCATTCCTGTTGTGTTTAGCGTGGTGTTAAAGCTAACAAAACAATTTTGCATCATATTCGGATCGGATTCGTACTGCCAGAGATTAGAGCGTTCAATCAAACGAACTCATCAACAGTATAACAGTTGTAGATACAACCAACAATAATTTTAATAAAGCCCACGCAAATTGAATTTGCATCAACTTCTTTTGTCACCGGCTGTACTTGCCATTGTAATTTCCGAATAAATTATAGAAAACAATTTCGTTTCACCCTCGCGGTACAATCGATGACAAACTTTTGCTGCAAAAGATTAATTTAGTGAGTCAGGCCCGATTTGCATTGCTGATGGCGCTCGTGTTTGAGTTCAACAGATGTTCGACCAGTTATTTATTTGTTGGCAACAATCGACAACAAAATGTATACCTAAATATACGGGCAAGAACATCATAGTGAAATGTCATTCACTGGTTAATCACGGAGCGAAGTTTTATTAACTTTTTCGGAGAGTCAACTTTATGCGTTGATGGATTGCTGCTATTGTCTATTTGTCTATATATAAACTGGTGGTAGAGATCTTGTGAACGAGCTCGAGGGCGGCAGCACCACCGTCTCACTTTTAACCTGCCGCCAAATAGTAGTGCTTGCATTACTGTGTTCCAGTTTAGTGGTGAGGTCAAGCCCTGAAGTTATTGGTATTTAAGGCATAACACCGAAGTCCTTAACTACAGCGACGCATCCACAATTTGTGTTTGTGGATTGTTGATCTCGTTATTATAATCGTTGTCTGTAGATGTAAATCATCTGAATATATTGTGGATTGTGGATGTTTATTAGCTCTAGTATCGGTACATAAGTTGCTACGCCCAAAGCCATTGCTGAAAATATTATTGATTCATACATATATTTGGTATATACGGTAATCGAACTATGTACAGGAAGCAACAATGTAGTGGATTGAAAATTTGCTTCGCGTACACACGGCTACACGTCATCCTACACACTTCCATTATAAGGTGGTCTCGAATTGCCTTTAAAATGGAAGACCAGGTATACTAAAAATGTATACCTTGACGAGTAACCGTTGATTTTTCAACGTTTAATCATGAGGAAAGAACTTGGCATAAAATTACCTCTTAATTCCTTGTTCTTTGTTAATTTATTCTGTCCAGAACAGACTCGTTAGTTTGTGTCAGTTTTTATTACTAAAAGAAGAGCTTTAGAGGATAAACTCGAGAGATTCTACAGCCCTATATCTTATCATACTAAGATTATATATACCAAACTTTGTGAGAGTATGTGGATGATTGTGGTGCTTTCGGCTCACAAAATAGCACCAGTGCCCGGATTTATCAACCGGAAAAAAAAACCCGACCAAATTAAGCGTGACACAATTTATACTTACTTGCAAAGAGCACACAGCTATCACTTTCATTTGTGTGTGCTATATATTTATCATATATAAGATTTATCTGATACTTCTGAAGCTTGGCTTAATATTTTTATAAGTCCAAGGGCCGAATTCAGAGATGCCGGATAGCTCTGCCATGGTTCATAAAATATAACCTGATCGAATAAAGCACACAGCTGTCATTACATTTATGTGAGGCTTATCCTGGCAATAAGGTTTATCTAACGCCTGTGAAATTGGGGCTAAGTATCTAACCTACACGTTTATCCTTGAAATTCCTTCGGCGCTCATGTGAAAGACAAATGATGTAATGAGATAAACGAGGTGCTCTTATTCAGTTCAGTGACGCTGCTCTTGGGAAGGACTAATTACCTATGAGATATATAAAGCTGGGGCACATTACATGTCGTGGGTGAAAACAATTAGGGTTTTAGCTATTAGAAATAATTAATATTCCTAATCCTAACTAGTGTTATAAATTCAAAAAGTACCTTTGTCTGTTTGTTTATCTGGCTGTTAAGCTTAACGCTTAAACAAAAGAACTAATTTGATGAAACTTGGTATGGGGGTTAGTTGAAAACTTGGAGAAGAACACTTTTCTAGATAGATAAATTTATAGATTGTAATATTTTTCACTTCTAGAAAGCACCTACCATTATCGTACCATTACCTTTTGGTTGTCTGGTAGAGAATGCCTTAGGCATTAAGTCCGCCATTGTACTCGTGATGTGCATAAAGTTATAGAATAAAAAAAAATTATACCACGCGAACAAGCCGTGGTCGGATGCGATTGTTGATAACTATTACTCTATTTAAATAAAAAGAGTATGAGTTCAAACAGATAATCTCTGCTATTTTCTTTTTGTTATATTAGTTACCTTTGAATCGTTATTAAAACTATTATTTTTAAACAAAACTACTTCAGTCCAACCTTATTTTCTCAAATATATTTTTAACTGTCTTAATGCACTAGTAGTTAGGGTATGCGCCTCTTACCACAAGCTCTCGGGTTCAATGCCCGGGTCGGCCAAAGTGTTATTTGTGAACTTTCCGTTAGGAAATTCACAATAGCAGCACGGAGTTGGAATTATGCCCGTTGTCGATAGACTCACGTCCTAACGTAACAGGTGAAATGTGGGTGTTGTACATATACCCTTCTGGGTATTATACTTCTGGGTGCCTAGAACGACAGCGAGGAATACCAATCCTATCCATCTCCCCTTGGTGACCACTAATTATCGTCAGAATGCATTTTTGTGGCGAGCGAGCAGTAGTACTAACAAATTATGCAAATATTTAGATATTGATATATTTAATACAAAAATTGGACCGGCTAGGCGGATACTCAGTCAGGACTTCTTTTCCAAATATTTATAGCTATCTTTTATGTGTTTTTTTTTTGTTTTAGTGTAATAATTACTGCTTACTTTTTGTACTTTTGATTTGATGTTCACAAAATTTGTATTTAATATTCAAAAGTTTATTCGTGAAGATCTATTATTGGCTCTCTGTCACTTATTTACGTTAAGCTATTCAAATTGTTACATGCTGTTGATCTTCCTATAAATAAATAAATAAATAAATATAAGCGTGATGTTATATACGTTACATAATATTAAAAAAATGGATATCGCACAACATTACTGACAGACAGATGGGCTGGAATACAAATAGTTTCAACTAGAAAGTGTACAACGATTTGAGTCCTGAAAACAGAATTATGACTTTAACAAAACTAACAAACAAATCGCAGGCACAAATTTAAAGTTACGCAATGTATTCACAAATAATCCTATCACCGTGTTTATTGCTATTAGTTCTAAACGTAAAGTTCATGTACACACACACACATGCAGCTATACATATCCAGTACAAGATGGTATTGCATTGTAGACTTCCCGTGCAATACGAGACCAGCTTCTACTGGTAATGTACAGCTTGAAGTGGCGTTTTGTATGTAGGGTGAGGATAGTGAAGGAGTCTCAAATATAATAATATCAAGGCTGGGCCAAGCCCTTTTGTTTATTGCAACACTTTACTAACCTAACACTAACGATACCACGAAAATGGTATAACTGTATACTACCATGCTACAGATATTTGTAACAATAGTATTGTCAATTTTAAGCAAGGGTGGTCAACTGGTGACCTGAAATACAAGCCTCGACTTAGCTTGGGCACCAGTCGTTCACAATAACGAATTTTACTGTACTGTATCTATTAAACTTTTGAAGAAGTCTTTGAGCTGTGAATTGTGCTCGGTGGATGGCGATAAGCTCACCCTCTATCCCAAGGTACCTAAACATAAGGTAAAGTGTGGGTGTTGTATACAGCTATACATTTCCAGTACAAGATGATCTCATATTGTTAAGGCTTTCCGTTTAATGCGTGCAGCTTATACGACAATGTACAGCTAGATGTGGCATTTGGTATGTAGGGTGAGGATCGTGAAGGAGTCTCAAATATAATAATATCAAGGCTGGGCCAAGCCCTTTCATTTATTGCAACACTTTACTTTTGAACTAGTAAATGTTATTCGTGATTAAAATATCATCATCTATTTTTAACCGACTTCCCAAAAAGGAGGAGGTTCTCAATTTGGCCGGTATGTTTTTTTTCTATGTATGTACATCGATTACGTCGCGGTTAATGGACCGATTCGCGTGATTCTTTTTTTGTTAGACGCGAAATAGCTGTCAGGTGATCCCATAAAAATTTCTTTCAGTTTGGTTTAGTAGTTTTTATTTTATAAGCATTATTAGTAATTGAAGTCGGTTTTTTTATTGGCAAATTATCTAGTTTAATTTTATTGGAGATGATTTCAGTTTTAAATTAGATGAATATCTGTATAGTTTAGTATGCAAAGGCGTATGCAACTCTCACCGCGGGGTCTCGGGTTTATTTACCGGGTAGGGCAAACATAAAAGGTGAAATGTGGGTGTTGTACACCTATATTTCACCTGTTTCGTTCCCATGGGATAGGGGTAAGTCTATCGTCATCCACCGGGCACAATATCAACTCCACGCTGCTATTGTGAATTGTCTGACAGAAAGTTCACAAATTTCACAAATTAAGCAAACAAACTGACACACTTTGCCCGACCCGGGAATCAAACCCGAGACCTCGCGGTGAGGCAGACCATCGAGGCAGTTTATAGCATGCTTTGTTAATAAAAAAATAAATAGAAGAAAGTCATTTCATCTGACCTCAGCGAAAAATAAGAAAACCTAAATCTTTTATTTGTAAGTTGACAAACACCGATATCAATCTATCAGCAGTTTATCGGCGCTCCACTTAAAACTTTTACTTTATCCGAACAAAAAACAAGAAACTTTCAGTTCTCTCGATTCTATTGTCATTGTAGACTCGGTAAGTCTAGTTATTGACAATGAGAGTCGGTAGGTCAGTGGGCGAGTATTCTGAGACGTTCGACACATGTAGAGCGATTGTACCGTTATATTATTGTGATGTACGCACTACGCGGCGCGCCTGCTGACGGTTAAGCAACCGGCTAAGATGCTGATTATTTCTCTCAAAGTAGATGTATAAATATCGTAATGCATTATTATTAATATACAGGACATAGGACCCAATTAACAAAAGTTAAAAAAAAAATGAAACGGAAAAAATGAAATAATGGGTAATATTTACATTATAATAATAGTAATTAATAAAATGGTAGCCCTATTGCAGGACAATTGCGTCCCTTTGCACTGGCCTCTTTCCATTGTAAGAAGTTTTAGGCCTAAACGCTAGTCTTTAAGATTGTAATAAAAGACAAACTTTATTCCATATTTGCCCAGGTTGTTTTATGAACCAATGTAAAAATTGCATTTGCTCCCAGTACAACACTCTACATAAAGGTTCCGATAATGTGGACATCTTCCACGATTCCTACTTACAGTTTAAACGAAAGCTCCTTCCACACCCTAATAATATATGTTTAAATAAGTATGTAAATTAATAAATTAATATATACATTTATTTCATAGTATAGTTAAGCTTACATTAGATTTAAGTAAATTTAAATAATCTTTTATTGTAAAATTGTATTATTGTAGTATTATAATTTTGGCTAAACTTAGTAATTATATTGTATATACTACATTATAAGTATATTATGTTAGTTTTAAGTCAGTAATTATCCGTCCTTCAAATATAGACAACGATGTGTACGTCTGTAATAGATATATATATAAGAACTTGATTTCATAATGCATGTACAGTAAAATTTTCATATGTATATTGTTGATGTACCAATAAATAAATAAATAAAATAAATAAATAAAAATAAATAAAATTGGTATGTAACTAAACTACAAAGTGCTAAATTATAAACAAGGTTTATTAGATTATGTTAATCGATACGGTATGCTAATAAGTTGAAAATTATGGGTCCGGCAGGATTTGAACCTGCGACCTCTGCATGCCAGGTCCCCAAATTTTTCATCTGTATGTGACGTCACGTTCATCCATTTGTACTTATCTTAAGTAGAATACAATAATTCCAATTTTTTTCAACTGCTTCTTAAATGCTATAAATAATCAATAAGAGATCTGTTAAGTCTATATTTTCTACCCAACCGACAGGCGTTCCATCGACACAGTGCGTAAAAGGCACCGTTACATCCAACTCGTTCACAACTTGTTCGACGATGTTTACTTGTTGGTACCCGATGATTACTGACAGTACGAAACATCTCGTGTTTATGCCCGAGTCCTGTTTCTATGGCTTACTTACATAAGTAATGATATTGTTAGCTGTCAAAGATTTGGCACACGGTGTTCAATAAGTAGAACAGATATGTTGTTATCTTTCAAGACAAATCTTTGTGTGCATGAACATGGAGGTTTGTGTTGGTCTGGGTGTTTCTATGGATAATAGAAGGTGGTAGAGCTCTTGTGAATGAGCTCGAGGGCGGCAGCACCACCGTCTCACCTTTAACCTGCCGCCAAATAGTAGTGCTTCCATTACTGTGTTCCGGTTTGGTGGTGAGATCAGGCTCTGAAATTACTGGCACATGAGGCATAACATCGTAGTCCTCAGCTGCAGCGACGCATCTATAATCTGCTTTTGTGGCTTGTTGATGTCCATGGGCTGTACTTCACTTACCATCAGGTGGACTACACGTTAGTTCGCTGTGGGCGTTGTAAAAAATAATAATAATAATGTATTCACACAAGAAAAGTATATACGTATTAGTATCAGTTATTCTCGGCTTAGTTTTGGGACTAAATGACGTTGTGTGATATTTATTTATTTATTTGCTGTTCTACTGGTATACATGCGCATTGTATTTAGTGGAGTTAGATTTATTATACTGAACATATATTAAGAACTGGATAGGTAAAATTTTAGTAGTTACGTTGAGTAAACTTCACATAATTTTACAAAAATATTGAAAAAACAAGAAGATCTTGTTAAAAATTAGCCACCGGTTTCAAATAATAAATGATATTTACGTTATTAAAGGAAATTGCAAAGGTATTTTAACGAGTTTGTGCTTTCTTTAATTACACTGAATGTGGATGGGAAATGCCAAAATATAAGAAGCATGTGATTAAAAAAAACTACGACAAAATATATTTTTTTGATGATTGCGTTTCATCTAGGTACACAAAAATCTTAAAAATTGATAAATTCATGTAAAAATATTATTATGATGAAAAAAAAAATGATGTTTAAAGTTGACAACTTCCATAGCAATAAAATAAATTAGTTCTAAGCAAAAAAAAAAACAATAAACGATTTACGAATCGAGTTAGAAGTTAGAGTACCTATATAAAGTAGAAGACACTTTCTTAAAAACAGTTTTTTTTTAATAAGGTGAAGTACTTATGAATATACCTTCTTCATTGCTTAGCTACAAGTACCCAAGTATCCATGGAATGTTGTCGCCATCGGTAGCCAGTAGCCGTTACCCGTTCATTCTCACGGGACACCCAAGTATCATGGGAAATACATAACTGTGCATACCTTCCTAAGCTCCTTGCAAAGATATTTATCATTATAGTATAAGAGCCGATGACTCGAATCGAGAATTTAGTATATTGGATAAGTTATAGTGGTCAAAGCATATTGTTAATTTGTATGGAATATATAGTGATTTAGGGTTAGATTGAAAATCAAGTTAAACACTAAAATTACGCCTTTTTCATGTGCATATATATATTTATTTAATTTTCTAATATTTTACCATAATTACATGCTATTTCGTTCATTTTGTACTTGCTTGCTTGCCCTTCCTACGCCAGTTATCACTGCCCTGTTTAATAAAGATGACAATTATTTTTGAGAATACGGGTTACTCACATTATTTTAGCCGGGATATGCCGACTTATTTCGAATCTATCAAAAAATAACTTCACCACAACCAATTTTAAACTCATCATTTAAATTTCTGGTAAATCAAAATATCCAGTGTTATAATATTATTACAACCGACGCGGACGTGAGGTGTAGACATTAATATTGAGAATACTTTGGTGCGAGACGTCGTGTGACGGCGACGAAACGCGATTAATCGCTCAGTTGATGAATCTACGTAATAGATTCGAAACAAGTCGTAATCCCGGCTAAAATAACGTGAGTAACCCGTATTCTAAATAATAATGTCTTCACCTCACGTCGGTTTTTAATAATTTGACAATTTTGTCACATATTGATTACTTATTATTGTCACTTTTGGCCGTTAATCAGTCGGAAATTCGTTTAACTAATTCAAAATTTATATTTTTTTTCGAATTGACTTATTTAATAAAGAGGCTCTGATCGTGTAGGTATTAATTGCGAAGGAAGGGGCGGGGGGGGGGGGGGATTACATGGTAAATGCATAACATGCATAACTGTGCCTAGCTTCTCTTCGCAAAGATATTTATCACTGTATATAATATACGAGCCGATGGCTATGCTGTAATCGAGGATTTAGTTAGAGGTCAAAGGATATTGTTTATCATCCATGCAATATACAAATTTATTATGCATGGTATGGGTTTTGGAACTAACGTAGTAGATATCAGATAATCAGGGTGATTTTGTATTAGATTAAAGTGTTATGAAGTTGCAACAATTGCCTCGATGGTCCAGTGGTTAGCGTATGCGTTTACCGAGAGGTCTCGGGTTTGATGCCCGGATGGGGCAAAGTGTTATACATATGTGAATTCACAGTAGCAGCACGGAGTTGAAATTGTGCCCGGTGGATGGCGATAGGCTCACCCCCTATCCCATGTCTGCCACAGCCTTTTGGGTAATATAGGCGTGATGCTATGAAGTTGCAACACAACTTTACTCAATTTTAACCAAAAAATAGTTCTTTTACGATGTTTAACCCAACTGGCTGTTTCAAATTGATAACTTTGTTTATATTTATTTTCGTTGAAGAAGAGACGGTTGACCAAAGTTACCTATTTATAAATAATAATTGTAGGAATATAAATTTTTATTAACATCAGAAAAATAACGAGTTTTATATTTCCGACTCAACAAGTTTTGATGTCATAGTTTCAAACTATTGGTGATGTGCACCACGGAACTTGATACAACATATTCTGATAATATAGAAAATATAAGTAAAGCAATTGCAAGCTTTTTTTTTCGTCTTTAAAGCAAGGTGAACTTTTTCTTGTCGTGTCAATGACTATAATAAAAATGTTTTTCTTCTATCTATATTATTATGGTTTTAGACCAATAGGATGCGACTGTGACGCCATTTTGGTTGGCCTGCATAAGGTCTTTTATGGTACAAAGGGTGGGAAGTAGTGGGCAGGACACCAAATGGCCCATATTTTGGGTGGGCGATCCACATTCGCAACAAGTATTGGATGTGTTTGTGAATCCCCATTTGGTGAACTTAATATATATTCTATGTATTTACTTGCCTATAAACAACTGTGTTTGGCGAGAAAAACCATTAAACTGTGTAAATGTAATTTACCTTTACATAAATAAATAAATAAATAAATATTTCACAACTCACACACAACGCCATCTAGTCCCAAACTAAGCAGAACTTGTACTATGGGTACTAGAATAACTGATACTAATACATACATACTTTTCTTTTTTAAATACATACATATTATACATAGAAACACCCAGACTAAGACAAACCCCCATGTTCATGCACACAAAGATTTGGCTTAAGTGGGAATCGAACCCACGACCTCGGCGTCGCAGGCAGGTACACTACCCACTCCGCCATCCGGTCGTCAACATATATAAATTAATAAAAATAAACTATTGTATATTTAACCATCTAACAATGTCTTTTTTTTGTTGCAGGTTCAAAATGCGAGCTATACTAGCGTTGGCCGTCCTTGCGGTCTTTACGACTGCTATTCAAGGTTAGTCATTTCATTTTCAGCTTAGTCATTTCTTTGTTTTATTAAAATAGTCGGTATTTTCGATGTAATGAATCATTACGTGAATCAAAGGAGTTTTTTAAGCTTTACTTTTTTTATTTGCCTAGATACCAAAATAAATAGGTCTAAAAAAATAGGTCGTAAAAGAATCAAGTAAAAGCCAGTAAAATTATAATCTCAGAAAATCCTGACCTCACCTTGGCTGTCTTATATTTATATTTTTTATAATGGCAATTTTGTTTGTTTCCATTATTCTAATTGTTTGTTAAATAAGAGGTTTTAGGCAAAGTTAAATTTTAAAAGTATATAATGTATAAGTATCAGCTATTCTAGTACCCATAATTCAAGATCTGCTTAGTTTTAGATTAGATGGTGTTGTGTGTAAGTTGTGAGATATTTCGAAAAAAAAATAAAAAAAAATCTAGCTACATGTGTGCAAAATTTCATCAAGTTTCAATCTAATTATAAAAAAAAAGTCTCACCAGCCATCATCGTTCAAATTATTTTTTGGAAATGGAACGCAACACATTTTCTTTTAAAAGTATTTTTTTTATGTTCACAAAAGGTTCAAATAAATTTGAGGTTTGACATCGATTTGGTCGAACAACGTTAATAGTTTAATCACTGTCAACATCCCTATTTGTTGACGAGTCCACTCTAACAGATTACTGTTCCAATACAAAGGGCTCTCGCTATAAATCAATGGTATTTAGCTCGTAACTAAGTTGGGCTTAACTCTGCTTAGCCAACACTGAGTAGGTATTACAACTTGTATTAGTCGGTCATTATTTATTACTATTAATGGATTTGTACATTACCTTACTAACACTAATCTTCAGATAGGTACTAGGGGATAGTTAGTGATTAGACCTTTGTTAGTTTTATCATTATACATTTATTGAAGCCTTTATGAAAGTTACACACATACTATGCATAACTAAGAAACAGTTAAAAAAATATGTTTCCAGCGGTACTTGAACCAGCGATAACATTGAAAACTGTTCCGTCGCAGAAACAAACTAAACTGCGGTCTCTATTTGCCAGGATGGTATTCCAAGGTCGCAGGTTCAAGTCCTGTCAGTCGCATATTATATCAACCAGTTATTTGAAGGTATAATTTGCTAAGCATAGCTCATTTCTATAAAAAAACCGGCCAAGTGCGAGTCAGACTCGCGCACCGAGGGTTCCGTACAAACCTGTAGGTATATAAGTAAAAGTTATGGTATTTTTATTGCTAAATGAAATCCATAATTTAAGATTTTCGGAATTTTTTCCAAATTTCAAGATTCCAGGTCGTCTGGAAGTATCCTTTAGGTTTTGATTCCCTTGCGAGTAGTTGCGAGTTTCAAAATATGCGGCTTTAATTGCTGTATCTTTTGATTGCGTTGACGTAGAAGTTTGATTTTGTTACAGCTTAAAGATATTATAGACTTGAGTATTTGTTAAGAATTTCAATATAATACCACTACGCGTTCATGAGTAAAGGGGTAATAAGTTTAAAATTATTAAAAATATTTTTATTATATGATGTAACTAAAAATTTATGCTTTTCGCAATTTTTCCTTTATCTGTGTTATAAGACGTTGCTTCGTACCAAATTTCAAGATTCTGAGTTCACGGGAAGTACCCTGTAGGTTTTGATTCCCTTGCGAGTGTCGAAAATTTGCGGCATAAACGGGAGTATCTTTTGATCGCGTTGACTTAGAAGTTTGATTTTTTCACAGCTCCAAGAGACCATAGACTTGAGTATTTGATATGAATTTCAGCTTGATACCTCCACGCGTTCCTGAGAAAAAAGGTCTTGACAGACAGACAGACAGACGGACAACAAAGTGATCCTATAAGGGTTCCGTTTTTACCTTTTGAGGTACGGAACCCTAAAAACAGTCAGAAGTTACACACAATTTGAATTATACCAAAAATTTAATCTCAACCAGCTGAAAAATAGTGTAATCTTCCTAGTTCGATGCAAAGATGAAAGGGGCCTGGCTAAATGTTCTTTTTGACGTATGCGACCTTTCACCGCGAGAATTGGGGTTTGGTGCCCGTGTGGGGCAAAAGTATTATTCTTAATAGCGGCACTACCCACACCCTTTTGGGAAATATAGGTGTGATATTATGTTATGGTTATATTTGTTTTCAGCGGACAGCAAAGCGCGCGTAGTATGCTACTTCAGCAACTGGGCGGTATACCGGCCGGGAGTGGGCCGCTACGGCATCGAAGACATCCCGGTGGATCTCTGCACGCACCTCATCTACTCGTTTATCGGAGTCACTGAGAAGAGCAATGAAGTCCTCATTATTGATCCTGAGGTAAGCAAAGCAACCGTAAAACCTGCTACTTCAGAAATTGGACCTGTACGCCATTTTTCAAACCCCCCAGAAGGAGTAGCCCCGACTTGCGGGACTCCGGCACGTAAAGTGGAACATAATGCAAAAACTGATCATCCTTCATGTCATGTCATGTCTAGTAGTTGTATTCTTATTCTGTGCTAGTAGTAAATATGATTGAGTAATAAACAGTTAGACATGGCTGTACGGAAGAGATGGCCAGTCGAAATATTTTCCAGTAATATTTTGTAGATCGTGTTGTGTTGCAATTCGTTTCCTTTGCGCAGCGCTCGGGAACCGCAGACGTAAATTTGACCCTATATAGTTATTTTTTTGTCATCTATAAGTAGCGTAAATAAACAATAATATTGAGCTGTCTAATCTAACCATAAACCATTTTCATTACCAGTTGGACGTTGAAAAGAGCGGTTTCAGCAACTTCACGGCTCTCCGCAAATCGCATCCCAATGTGAAGTTCATGGTGGCCGTGGGTGGCTGGGCTGAAGGTGGCTCCAAGTATTCGCACATGGTGGCCCAGAAACAGTCAAGGTTGACCTTCGTCAGGAGCGTTGTTGGTGAGTACTGAGGGTTTTATTTCGTGGTTGTGAACTACTTGAAGACGAAAAAAATATGTTTGGTTTTTTACTTGTAGATACTACTATTGTGTGTGCTAAATAATAATAATAATAATAATAATAATAAACATTTATTTCAGGCATAACTACCCATATTAAAATTACAAACTATCAACTTAAAATCTAACAACTTAATTCTAAAATTTCACAGATTGCATATGAGATCATTATATAGGTGGTCTTAATAAATACACTGAATGGAACACGGTAGCCACTACACTGTTACCGCTCTTGCTAATTCTTTCATAGAAAGAAGCCCTGAGTTTCCTCATAAGTCCATGGAAATCTGTAACTCTGTTCTCAGCAAACATCCCAGACGCACTACACCGCCAGGGCAAGTTGAGCATAGCCCGGAATGCGTTGTTATACTGTACACGAAGAGTGTTATAAGCACTCTTAGTGTACTTGTACCATAATTGAGCGGTGTAGAACGACTGACAGTAAGCCTGGAACAGAGTTATTTTTACTTGCTTAGTGCAGTGATGGAATCTCCTTGCCAGCATATTGCTTCTACAGGCTATACTGCGCCTCTGTCTTTCTAAATCTTCATTGTCAGACATATTCTCTGTAAGTATGTGTCCTAGGTATTTAAATTTGCTAACAACTTTTAGCTGTGTCCCACATAACATAATTGGCAGTAAATTATCCGGACCCTTTCCGTGTCGGAACACCATGACTTCAGTTTTGTTAACATTGTAATGTAATTCATTTTGGACTGCATATTTTTCTCAAACTCTAACAAGTTTTCTTAGCCCCATGGCTGATGGACTAAGCAGTACCATATCATCAGCATAGCTTAGATTGTTTAGGCATTCTCCCCCAATATGGCATCCAACTCTGGTGCTGCTTAGTTCCTCAATCAGGTCATTGACATAGAGATTGAACAGCACCGGTGACGTCAATCCACCCTGTCTCACACCACTGGATAATGTATAGATCACCGATAATTCGTTATTCCATTTCACTTGGTTAGTTTGATTAGCATACCAGAATTCCAATATATCTATGATTTTTGGCGGCACTTTAGTTTGTCTTAATTTATTTCACAGAAAATTATAATTTATTGTATCAAAAGCACGACTTAAATCCAAAAAACATGCGTAAACGGATGTGTCTCTTTCTATGTATTTATGAACAGTATTTTTCAAGGAAAATATGGCTAAGTCTGTGGATAGCCCCCGTCGGAAACCAAACTGTGCATGATTTAGTGGGATATTCTCTTCATTAAGATGTTTCATAATTAAACATTCAAAAACTTTTGAAAGTACAGTGGCCAGTGAAATAGGACGATAATTTGACAGGCTGGATACATCACCAGTTCTGTTCTTCACAATAGGTACGACAATAGTTCTCATGAAGTCTTTCGGTATGTAACTATGTAAAATACATTTATTAAATAACTCCGCTATTTTGTGAAACAATAAACCAGGTGCATGTATCAGGTGTTCGACGCTGAGCCCATCGTGACCCGGAGACTTACCGCGCTTCATGTGTTTGACGCAGATGAATACGTCCTCTGGTTTAATGTCTAACATACTCAAGTTATTTGGCGATTCAGATTGCATGAGCGATGATGTCTTCGAGTCACTATGGGCACAGTGGTGCGGCATAGGCGGTTGTGGCGGCACTGCCGGCAGAGGTGGATTAAATTTATTTACAAACATATTGGCAATATTTTCAGGATTTTGTTCTCCATTTACAGATGTAGGCAAACTAGCTTTATAGTTTAATTTATTTGTCTCTTTCCAAAAGTTACCAAAATCTTTATTATGTCTGTATGTAGCTATAATATCCATTTTAATCTTTTCTTCATTTAACTGACACCATTTTATTTTATTTTTAAAAACTTTTTTACTAGAAACCATATTATCATCAAATATTTTACCCTGTGTTGGTCGATTATAGTAATTCCATAGAGAGTAATTCTGTCTCACAATACTATGACACTCTTTTATGTGATAATTCCAACCGACTACTGGCTTTCTTTTATTAAAAGTTTTACCCCGATAAGAGAGTTTCGAAGCTCGGGCAACACTTGAGACGATTTGTGAATAATACTTATCAATTAAAATGTGATGATCTTTATTATTGCAAGAAATATTTTGACAAGAAAAAAATATATTATCGTTTGACTCTAAAAACTTGTTACATAAATTTGAGTAATCATCGATTTGTTCTTTATTTCTCGTGCCCCAAATTACTTTATTAACTTCACTACAACATATTTCTATTTTTGGCATAATAATATCTATATTACATTCAATGACTAGGGGAAAGTGATCTGAGTAGTACACATCGTTAAGAATATAAATATCGTTAATTAAACTAAATCCAGCAGTAGTAACTAAACAATGGTCAAGCCAACTTGTAGAACCGTGAGCGTCACTTAAATACGTAAACGAATTAGAGTTACCGCCGAGTCTCTCAAGGTCCGCACAAAGCCAACTCTGATCACTACAGTATTCTAACAGCTTACTTCCAAATAGACTATTAGTCCGCGAAACATTCGCATTGAAATCACCGAGCACAAATACACTTTCCACATTACACGTTTCAATAATAGCGCTTATCACTCCTAGGCATTCCGTAAACAGGGGCAAGTTGTCCGCGTCCTCTGTAGGCATGTACACGGACATCACCAAGAAACGCCGCCCGCAGGTGTTCTGTATACACACGGCCACTACGCGCGTCGAGCCGGTGTCGATGGGTGTTACATTCGTGAATAAAGCTTTTCTCCATAATATAGCTACGCCTCCGTATGGTCTCCCCTTCAGAACTCCCGATGAAGTATCTATCGCTGATACACCATGATAAGAGAAATCTGGATGAATTTTATCAAGGTATGCTAAGTTGTCCGGTAAGAGCCAATGTTCCTGAGGTGCTATCACATCGTGATCATTACACAAGTCGGTGACATGATTGCAGGCTCGTTTAATAGATCTGCAATTAAACGAAACAAGTCTCGTTTTCATTTTGTGGAACTGGGTGACATAATAATGTGGTATCACGTTGTAAACGGGAAGGCTATGAGCTAGTGTCAGAAAACACTACATATTTAATCAGGCAGCTGGGCATATAGAACAAGCTCACGGTAATAATGAAATTGGACAAAAATAACAATAAATTTACCGAAATGTTAAAGCACAATTCCTCGGGATGCAAAAGGCATTAAATTACGGTTAAAACCGAAATATGTTTACAAATAATCTGTTTATTAATATTATGTATAGTCTAAATGTGGAATACAATGGCAATACTAAATCACATATAAGTAAGACGGTGTGAGACAACAACAAACCGCCAAGCAATAAATTATTGTCTCAGTGGGAACGTATTCCTTATTATGACATTCCTACATAGTTGGAGGGAAGGCATCGTAGGCACAAAGGAAACTGTTGTGTATATAAAGAAAAATAAAGCCTTATTGTTAACATTGCTTCAACAGAATGACGGAGTATCGACTCCAGAAATGTTACTAAAGAATTCTTGATCGAGCCCATGTTTCAGCTTTCTGTAAACATAAGACGAATAGTTTGTTTGGTATTAATAAGTTGAGATGAGTGCACGGTTGGCGGTGTGGTTAAAGCGGTCGCTTCGCCACTTTTAACGGAGTTGGTGTTGTGGGTTCGAGCCCGCCACACGGGACAAATCTATGTGTGATCCGTCAAGATTTGTTCTGACTCTGGGTGTGCTTTGGATGTGTGAAATGTATGTTTGTAACACCCCCGTGACACAGGAGTGATTCCTAGTGCGCTCGTAATTTTTCTTTAAAAAATAATGTGTAGTTTTATTAAAGACATAAGCTAGCTAGTATTATTTTCGCTGACAGAAGTTCACGATATCTATATTTTATTGAAGTGAAAAGTTATGTATAATCACAGTGTGAGTGATAACTGTTCACTCTTGGGATTTAATTATGTGATGTGTCTTTGTACAGTTATAGTATTATTCGATGATAATGTTAACGTTGCTATACGTGAAGATTTAGAGTTTGAACTTTTCATTCCATAAAAAACTGCACAGCAGACCAAATCAGATTTCAGTGACACTCATCAGTGCAAAAGTCACTGATATGAGCTAGAATTTGGGCATCATGCAGTTACTTCAAAAAAAGAAAATAAATAACTCCTAGTAATTACTTAGCTTCATTTTAGCTCGTGTCGAGTCCCAAAGCGAGTTTTTTGAAGATGTACGAGGGTTTGTTTTTTTTAGGGGGTAACACAAGGTGGGTACAGCGAAATTTTTTGAAATTAGTTTTTAGTCGTGGTTAGTGTTCATTTCCACCATTATTTTATTCAAACTAATTGAACTCTGAGATCATTCAATATTGGTTTCAATAAATATCGCTATTTTGCATCAAACTCGTATATTAAATTGTTTCTACATCAAACAAAAGACAACTTTAGTAAAATTCTTATTGAGACGTAACTTTATTACGAAATATATAGTTGTTACCGCCAAACTATCACATTTTTTCGTAAGAAATATTAGAATGAATTCTGTTACTGATATTAAACAAACCCTTTAAGTTTTCAAAAACACTACGATTTCACCGACTGAATAAAATAATTCATAACGAAGGTTTATGTTAAATAAAAATAAAAATCCTTTTATTTCACCATTAAGATCATAAATAAAAAACATACATTGCATTTTTCTAAAATAATAATCATTTAACAATTAAATAATACAATAATTAAAGAGTTCATTTTCATGCAGTAATAATGAAAAATATAAAATATCGGAATAAAAAAACTAACAAATTATGATAATTGAAAATGATTTAACGAAATAATAATATTACATATAAATTGGTTTTATATATAAAACATGCTTATTATAGTCCTAAATAGTACCCGGAGTGAAGCCAGGGCGGGTCGGTAGTCCAAAAAAATGTTGCATGTCGTTCACACAATGTTTACCGAGATTGTCTTATTAACTAGCGAGAAACAAATTGTGTCAAGGGAGTTGATATTCAATCTATTTTTCAATTTTCGCGTCACATCTCCCAAAAGAAGGTAAACAAATAAATATCTATATTCTCGGCGGCACACGAGTAAATAATATTTGTCATAACATCGATATCTTCTCACTTGAGGGTACCGAAATTATTTGATAAATCGTATTTTGGGTGTCGTATCAAATTTTGGATTTTATGTTTAGAAAATGTTTGAAGAACTCTTGGTTAAGGGCCGAGCTCTACGCTGGTCGAACGTTTTTAACACGCTTATATTAGCTTCACCTATAAGTATGTAACGGACTCCTTTGGACTCGATTTTGACCCACTTTAAACGGACAGATTTCATTAAAATTTTGCACACCTGTCAAAGATCGATGACAATGCAATAAATCGATGAAAAAAAATAAAAAAAATAAAAAAAATCTTTCTTATAAATAAAACAAACTAAAAAGTAGAAAATAAATAATAGTTAAAAAAAAACGCTTTTAAAGTACTTCTAACTAAAAAAAGAAAAATAATTCCTAATATAAGCTGAAAATGGTAATGGTTGCTCGGTAGACGAAAAATATGGCAGAGAGCGCCCCACGCTTTTTCACATTAATACTAGTATTTTTTGTTAATTTACCATTTTCAGCTTATATTAGAAATTATTTTTCACTTTTTAGTTAGAAGTACTTTAAAAGCGTGTTTTTTAGTTTTTTAAACTATTATTTATTGATATCTCTGTCCCATTTAAAAATCGAATGAGAGAGATAAAGAGAGAGAGAGAGAGATAGAGAGAGAGAGAGAGAGAGTGGTAGAGAGATACAACTCCCTGAGTTAGGTGTGGTTTATGAAGTTTGGTGAAGTTGGGTTAAAGTTTCACCGCTTGATCGATATTTAGGTTAAGCAATGCTTATCGCAGTCGGCTGAAGAAATGTGTGACCATCATTACGAGTTTTCCTTCATGCCTAGCGAACACCGATTCCAATATATTTGGGCAAAGGCTCGAGAGAGCATGATGTTTAGAAAGTTTGTTCAGCCTTCTGTGGCGAAGAATGAGTTTCCAATTAAATTTATACGGACGAAATTAATTAATCAAATGAAAAATAGCTCGGCTTTTATAAATGATGTGGAAATGTGTCTCATATACATATACAGGGTGGCCCGTTTATAGTAGTCCAAAGAATTTTCACAGATGTAGGGCCGGCCAATGATTGATTTAAACGCAACATATGTTCCGCGAAAATCAATAGTTTAAAAGTTATGATTTTTTAAAGTTTTTTCGTAAAATCGCCACTTTGAGTCATGTAAACCTCTCTAAAGCGAAAATGATTGGATAAAATCGAATCAAATTTGGTGTGTATATAGCTAAAACATGTAGCTAGCAGGAAATAAGCTATTTTTAAGATTATTCTAAAATGGTAATATAGTTTTATACCTTTTTAAAAGCAGTTTGTAATTTTCATATGTTAAAGTATGATTTTCAAAAAAATCTAGTAAATTAAAAATGTTTTACACAAAATTTTCTAATCGTGGTAAAAACTACCTTAAGATGTGAGGATAGCGTTAATAAAAAAAAAAGTATCATGACTATCGAAAGTTCTTCAGAATTGAACATTGTATGGAATAAGTAGTTAAAAAACTATGGGTGTGTATTTTTACCTTATACGTCATTTGAACAAATTAAAGTTTAAAACGAAAAGAAAAACACTAGAGTAGGTTAAAAATAAAGAATTTAATTTAAAAAAAACAAAAAAAATTCAACATGTCGCGAAAAAGTTTGTTGGTCCTTTTGAACTACCAGCTCGCCTGAATGCTGGAGTTTACTTAAATTTTCTTCAAATTGAGTTGCCCGGCCTTCTAGGCGAAATTTTCCCCCATGTACGAGAGGGGATATGGCTGCAACACGACGGCGCAACTTGTCACTTTGCGGTAAGAGTTAGGGAGCACCTAAACGAAGCATATCCGGAAAGATGGATTGGTCGTGGTGATACAATTGTTTGGCCCCACAATCATCCGACTTAAACCCCATAGACTTCTTCATATGGGGATATTTTAAGGAGATCGTTTATAGTCGGGAAAGTAGGTCTGAGCCAGAGTTACGACTAAATAGAAGTTGCAGTAAGAAAAATAAATGCAAGTGCACAGCCTTTCAATAGGCTTAAATGGACTTTTTTGAGAAGGTGTTTATGCATTGAAAGAGAGGGCAGACAATTTGAAAATTTTTTGTAATGTTTTTTTTTTATTTTTTTATGTTTTTTTATTAAATTCTCTTTCTTTATCCTACTTTAGTGTTTTCTTTTGATTATTAAGTTTAATTTGTTTAAATTACGTATAAGGCAAAAATACACACCTTTAGTTTTTTAACTACTTAGTGCATACAATATTCAATTCTGAAGAACTTTCGATAGTCATGATACTTTTTTTTTTATTAACGCTATCCTCACATCTTAAGGTAGTTTTTACCACGATTAGAAAATTTTGTGTAGAACATTTTTAATTTACTAGATTTTTTTGAAAATCATACTTTAACATATGAAAATTACAAACTGCTTTTAAAAAGGTATAAAACTATATTACCATTTTAGAATAATCTTAAAAATAGCTTATTTCCTGCTAGCTACATGTTTTAGCTATATACACACCAAATTTGATTCGATTTTATTCAATCATTTTCGCTTTAGAGAGGTTTACATGACTCAAAGTGGCGATTTTACGAAAAAACTTTAAAAAATCATAACTTTTAAACTATTAATTTTCGCGGAACATATGTTGCGTTTAAATCAATCATTGGCCGGCCCTACATCTGTGAAAATTCTTTGGACTACTATAAACGGGCCACCCTGTATAATAGCGTAGGCAAATGTATATTTTGTGGAATATTATTTCTTTTTGGATAAAAATATTTCTGGCAAAGCCACGGGCGGAAGCGGGTGCAGAATATTCCTCTTCTACTATTTTCAGCTCAATTGGGCGCTTGGTAGTTAGAGACTTGACACCATTAACAAACACCATATACATCAACACCTAATTTAATATGAACTTTAACTCATAGTTTTAAACTTATTTGAAAAAAAAAAGAATTTCTCAAATCGGTCCAGGCGTCTTCGAGTAATCGGCGAACAAACATAAAAAAAAATACAACCGAATTGAGAACCTCCTCCTTTTTTTGAAGTCGGTTCTAAATAGACTTATTGTAAACCCAAAATCGAGCATAGGAAGCAGTGACGTATATATTTGACTAGAGTAATACAAGCCCAACAATGTTGGTGTCAAGGTTAAAAGGCAAGACAAGTATAGCAGAAATTTCAATTTGAGATTTTCTTTATAGATTTCCTTTACAAATACAACTTCGATGGCTTGGACCTTGACTGGGAATACCCTGGCGCTGCCGACCGCGGTGGTTCTTTCTCCGACAAGGATCGGTTCCTGTTCCTCGTCCAAGAACTCAAACGAGCCTTCTTCAGAGCCGGCAAGGGATGGGAACTGACTGCAGCTGTACCTCTCGCTAACTTCAGACTAATGGAGGGATATCATGTGCCTGATCTATGCCAGTGAGTATGGAATTTGTGATTTAGTAATGTGGAGATTTTTACATAACGCTTCCTGGTGTAATTAAATCCAAAAAATAATATAAAAAATAAAGTAAACGTATGTTGCCTTCATTATAAAGCAGGGTTTGGCAAAAATACTAAACAGTTTTTTTATGTATAGATGAGATGAGATGAGAATCTTTTAGTAAAAGAAAAACATACCATCAGGTAAAAAAACGAGATAAAATGATTCTTCTTCTTCTTCTTTCGTGTGGATGGCTGCAGTCATAAAGTGATTTATTGTAATTTTTAACATATTAATGAATTACGCTACACAACACATTATCAAAGAATTAAGTGTAATAAAGTATAATTCCTCTCAAATTAGATTTTGTAACAGAATCCCTATTCTTAACATTTTTGTAATTCTAAAAGCTTAAACGCTTTCTCATTGTAAAGTTCCTGGAAACTATTTAAATTATGGCCCAAGAGAGGGTTAAAACGAAATAAAATACGGCTTGGAAGTACTTCAAAGTTTTCCAGTGCAAGAACTAATGCAGAGCAGCTTTTGCCGTTTATGTGATCGTAAGACTGCTAGACTAAAAAGTCGAGATTCAAACAATTGAGAGACGTGATTTTTGAAGTTATGTGCGTGTAAAATGAAAGTTTCAAACTATATTATTATTTATAAAATATTAAAGTTGAAAAATTAAGAATCCAGCAGGACTCGAACCTGCACCCCCTGGGTATACGCCCCAAGTGCTTTGCCAATTCAGCCATGGATTCGTATGCTGCCGGACTCAACATTTCTCAACTCTTTTTGTGCCAGCTTTTAGCTAGACGAACCGTATTTGGTTTTATAAATTACAAAAAGACATAGCAAAGCTAAAATTTGCTTTAAAAATATTACAAGTATATTATTATTTTCTAAAATTGTTATTTAAACTTGTATTGGCGCGTGGTACTATGTGTAAGTGTGCTTGTAAATAGTATTGATTTGTGTGGCAGTGATTGGCCGTCTCTTGCTTATCCGCCAATCCGTATACGCATCACGAACACAAAGTGTCGCGCGCCAAGGCACGTTGAAATAACTCTCACTCTCTTGATAATGCCTAGAAGTATAGGTGAAACCGTGGTCGACTAAATAGACCAACATTACGTGAGTAACACCCGAATTTCATTGAATAATGTTACAAACTCACGTCAGTTTTAATAAAAACCTTGAAATAAGTTTACCATAGTTATTTATCACTTATGGCAAAATGTGTCGTATAGGACCTATGGCATCTTCGAAATTGAGTTGTGCAGACTAGTAGTTAGTAGGAGAGTCAAATCTAGAACAGCCTGATTTAATAAAACATTATTTTTCAGGGAGTTGGACGCTATTCACGTGATGTCATACGATCTCCGCGGCAACTGGGCCGGCTTTGCTGATGTGCACTCTCCTTTGTACAAGCGTCCTCATGACCAGTGGGCTTACGAAAAACTCAATGTGGTAAGATTTATAAGAAGTTTCTAACAATCGAAAGCAATAACTTTCTTTGATTGATTGCCTGATTGATTTGATGAATGTAAAACCTCTTCTTGAATTGTAAGCCGAAATTAAAAGTAACTCATTGTATCTTAGCAGCCACTTTTTTTTAGCAATTAAACATGATTTTATTACCAAGCAACATAAATTGTAAATTATAATGGTTACTAAACTATTCAGGCGTCCGTTGGTGGTTACTAAAATACTAAAATCTAGACTAATAAAGTAAGGGTATTTTATATTATAATACCTATTTAAGTTGAAAATTAGGAATCCAGCAGGACTCAAACCTGCACCCCCTGGGTATACGTCATCTCTTGACAGTATTGTGTTGATCTAAATTCAAACGTACTATATGTGACTAAGTGATTTATCACTCATCGCATAGGTGGCGCTAAAACCAAGTAAGGTGTATAAGCTAAGGTATATATGTATATATATATAACTATGACGCTGGCACAAAAAGAGTTGAGAAATTTCGAGTCCAGCGGCATACGAGTCCATAGCTGAATTGGCAAAGCACTTGGGGCGTATACCCAGGGGGTGCAAGTTCGAGTCCTGCTGGATTCTTAATTTTTCAACTTTTATATTATATAAAATACAAAAAGGCATAGTAAAGCTCTAATTTGCTGTAAAATATTAAAAGTAAGGGTAGCTGGTTCTTTGCTTTAAGGCCTATTTTTTTGCATTTGTACAGGTCTTTATTATTAAAAAAATGCTATTTAAAATGCACCATAAGCCATTAAAATAGAGAAGGTAGGACAAGAATAACCGCAGGCAGCCACAAATATATTCTATTCAAATAATTATAGCATGAATAAAACCACGAGCTGACTGCATAATATTTTAATAAATTAATTGGGTTATTAGAGTTATGAGTCAGATCACAGTTCATTTGATTCGGTTATTAGTAACTGGGTAAATTACTTTTTAAATAATAGGTTAACGACTCAATTTTGTCTTTAAATACGTTACTAAGTTAATGTGCTGAATAGCAAATGATGTACCGTATAAGCAATAAAACAAATTACCACGCCATTACCTTGGTGAGTGTGGCAGAGGTTGTATACCACCTGCATTTTACTTGTACAAGTCTAGACTTTGTGCTAGAACCGAAAACTATCCCATGCAAAAATCATGAGAAACACTTCAGCCCAACACAAGAATTATATCCAAGACAGAGAGCCGAGAGATAGAGCATCCTCTATCATTAAATATCGAAGGTGAAATGAAGATTATAAACACCTACTATTAAAAATATATATTAAATTAATCTTCTTCTTTCAGAACGACGGTCTAGCACTCTGGGAAGAAAAGGGCTGTCCCTCAAACAAGCTGGTGGTCGGCATTCCGTTCTACGGTCGTTCCTTCACGCTGTCTGCTGGCAACAACAACTTTGGGCTCGGCACCTTCATCAACAAGGAGGCTGGAGGCGGGGACCCTGCTCCTTACACCAATGCTACTGGATTCTGGGCTTATTATGAGGTAAAAACTTATTTTGGCAACTTCATAGCTATCTGTCTGATCTGCCAGTTAACATTGTACAATATTTGACATTATGCCGTAGTTACAGATGTGTTAGAGAAACCTTATTGGTGAGAAAAGTCAATAACACACACATAAATAAAAGTGACAGCTGTGTTCTTTTCGGTTCTGTTCGGTCAGGTTATATTTAATAGGTTAGATAAGATCTATTCGGAACCTTAGAAACTGGCCCTCAATCTAACAAATAAGTTAATCCTATCATATTTTTTTACAATTTTTAGATATTACTGCATAGTTTTTGAGCATAGAATTTTTATTTTTTAATTTATACTTACTTTTTTTTTATTCAAAAAAATCTTTATTGTGATTTATTATTAAATATGTTCTATGGTATTCTTTATTTTAATGTATGTTCAATTGGAAATACATTTATTAGTGATATTAATGATTAACGTAAACAGTTCTTCTTCTTTGCGTGTCAACGGAAAACACATGGATAATAATATGCATGCATTATATTTAAATTTAAATTTAAAGAAAATTTATTACTGCATAATATTTAAATTTTGTTTGGCCAAAAATTTGCCACAAGAACGGCATTATCGGTGGCGCCCCACAGGTCGTCTATGGTACAGGTGGTAGGACATAAAGGGCATGTAATAAGGTGAGCCATCGTTTGGGGACTGGCACCGCAAAAAACAGTTAAATATGTTATATGCGATTTAGATATTTGCCTTATTTAAGTATGTTTGTGAACCGCGACACAGGCGTTATTCCTAGGACAAGCGTCGCCGCGTCGTTTAAAACAAAAAATGCTTTTTCCTTATAAGTCAAAATAACGATAAAAGATTGTGGGACAGTAAGTTTCAGGGAAATTGCATCAGCATAACGAATGGCATCGAAAAGGACGATACAATTAGGGATAACGATATTAACTGACGAATACGCAATAAATATAATTTATTTGTTTATCCACAAACTGCCTGTATTATCCTTTACTTTACGAGAATTGGGGTCAATTTATATGTAACTAAACCACGAGAAGTTTTGCGATTATATTTATTATATGGCAAACATTTGATACTGTGAGTGATACTTTCCTGTTGCAAAAAAAAATGTTTTATAGTTACATCATTAATTTGGAAAATTCAATAAATATACATGCATTATTTATGAATATTTACATTACTGACCTAACTAAAATTTAATATTTAAAACTAATTAAATAAATACCTAACTATATATACATCAAATAAAAGAATAATATAAAATTATTAAATATACCAAAACTCGTAAAAAAATCAGGTGTCATAAATACGTCCGCATCGATGTCGACCGCGGGTAACTTGCCCAGAAGGCTGGCGGCAATGCCACGTTGTATGGCAATGCTATATTGTAATGTTGTATTATATCATTGTATTTTTTCTATCGTCTTCAGCTAATACAGGGTGGTGGATAGAAGATAGAATAATCTTTATTGCAAACCAAAATAAATACATAAAGAACATTATTGAGCATAAAAACATGTACAGAAGGCCAAGCAATTAAGTATTCAGGGCAGAAACTTCTAAGTCCTGGTGAAAACTGACTGCAATAGATATGCATGTGTGAATTACATATTTAATAAGTGTTATATACCCACTATTTAGATATATAACTAGCTTATATATAACTGGTGTAGTCAGTCTTCACTAGGACTTAGAAGTTTTTGCCCTGCATATCTAACTCGTTGGCCCACTGTACAATAGGCGACTTTATCGTTAAATAGCAAATGTCTTCCAGGCAATTTTTGGAATAGAAAAATATATTGTTAGACTGATTTGGGCAGTATAAGGTGTAAGAAATATATAGTACATACATAACACACCACAGTTTTTAGACACGTTCAGTATTCACAGACAGGAGAAATAATGGCATCTTTGCCGAACTTTGCATGATCTCAATGTTTTATTTGTTAGGGAAAAGTTTTTTTTCATTATAATATTTTTAGCTGGTGGAAATGAATGAAATTATGACAGCCTCGATGGTCTAGCTAGTGGTTAGAGTATGCGCCTCTTGCCGTCTCGGGTTCGATTCCCGGGTTGTTAAGTAAAGTGTTATTTATGGACTTTTCATCAGGAAATTCTCAGTAGCAGCACGGAGTTGGAATTGTGCCTGGTGGATGGCGATAGGCTCATCCCCTATAGCTATAAGTGTCACTATGTCGCATTCATCCTGAATAGAACTGACACCTAATAATAATATTATGCCAGTATTTTAACTTGTACAGTGTAATGTAATTTTTTTATCTCATACAAAATGGCTTTTTTCTATTTTCATCAGATCTGTACCGAAGTCGATAAAGACGGTTCCGACTGGACCAAGAAATGGGACGACGCTGGTAAATGCCCCTACGCGTACAAGGGCACCCAATGGGTCGGCTACGAAGACCCCCGCAGCGTGGAAATCAAGATGAACTGGATTAAAGAGAAGGGCTACCTAGGAGCTATGACCTGGGCTATCGACATGGATGACTTCAAGGGTCTCTGTGGAGATGAGAACCCATTGATCAAGCTCTTGCATAAGCATATGCATACGTATACTGTACCTCCTCCTAGGACTGGCAATACTACTCCAACGGTAAGAAAATTTTATGATACTCTGTCTTTGTATCGTCTTGGTAGCACGTACCGAGCTCAGCTCAAAAATACTCGGCTCAGACGGTGCGCTGGGCCGGGTGCCTAGCGCACCGTCTGAGCTGAGTATTCGGTTAGTTCGATAAAATCAAGAATTATTTTTGCTTCTCCATGTTGACTTCTTGAGACCTTTTAATTGAATTTGAGAAAGCTTCACATTATTTAAATGTCTCACTTAATACTTACGTATATTTGTTTTTGGTCAATTGATTAAATATTCTGCTTTTTTATACTTACTTCATCACAACAATCTCAAAAATTCATTTATCAAATTTGACAGCGAAATAAATTCAACTTTCCGAATATACAACACAAAACCAGTCCATCATTTCTCACCCATTTCCCAAAGTTATAAACTGACAAACTTTCTGACAAAACGAATAGACGCGCGATAAATCGAGAAAACAAATGTACAGTCCATTATTCATATTGATATAAATCTGCAGCCTGAATGGGCTCGGCCCCCGTCGACGCCCAGCGACCCTTCGGAGGGAGCACCGGTCCCTACTACTACTACCGTAAAGCCGACCGCTACAGCCAAGCCAACGACCAGACCGCCTCCAGCCAAGCCAACGACCAGACCGCCTCCAGCCAAGCCAACGACTAGGCCTCCAGTCAAGCCCGATGTTGATGATGACAATGATATTGAAGTAAGACCGCAACCTCCAATGGCTCCTGAAGCGCCCGCGGCTCCAGAAGTGCCTGCACATCCAGCTGTAAGTTTTTATTGCGATTTTCATTTTAAGAGCGAACAGACATTGACTTAAGTAGTAATATGTTAGTATTCCATTGAGCGTGCGATGTTTCCACCTTATTTTTAGTAACTACACTTATCCACAAAATATTTTAAATTCTTTTTTCCTTCTAAAGACTACGGCAGTGATTTCAAAGCCTAATCCTACCACCATAATTGTCTGCATCAGGGCCATCTTAAGTCTATTTTGCGCCGGGGTGCGAGACACAGCCTGCGCCCTCGTTTTTATTTACTTTTTGTGTAGTAATGCGGTATGACAAGCGGCGAAAGCGTAATAAAAGAAAAACAATATTATTACATATTTGTCGTAACTAACAAGTACATAAAACTGTGCAAAGGCGTTAAGTTCAATGAAATAGCCAAAAATTCAGTGACCAAAAGGCGCCCTCTTGCACCCCCTGGTAAAGACGGCCCTGGTCTGCATGTGTGATGTAGTGGCGCCTCGCTGCTCTCCATTGCACTGGTGCTGTGGGTTCGATCCCCACATGGGACAAATCTTTGTGTGTTTCGCAAAGATTTGTTCTGGGACTGGGTGTGCTTGCGCGAGTGAATGTGTGTATTTGGCCTTGTCATTGAGACCATTGGATAGTGTAATTACTTTAGGCGTTCTATCTTATATAAAAAAAAATAAAATATATTCATAGTAGCGCAAGCATTATTATAGTAAAAGGTGAGACGGTAGTGTTCCCTCTTAAGCTCAGCTCAGCTGACAAGTATTGCATGTACTGTTGTCTCAAAGGAAAGGTTGTTAATTCTGTGTTTTTTTACAGGAGAATGAGATCGAAAATTCCGACATTTGCAACTCTGAGGAGGATTACGTGGCGGACAAGCAAAAGTGCGATAAGGTATCTTGAAGTCAAAGCTTAATTAAACTTGGTACTAGAGTTTGTAGTTGTGTAAAGAACAACCTTCTTGGCATGGCATCAGTGTTGACATTTCGGTACAAAAATTACGTTCCATTTTCTTGTCCTAATGTCAAGACTAATGAGGCAGATTTTTTTTATAAATATCATCATAAAGTTTATTGCTTTAGCTGTACGAATAAGTAGTTTTCCTAATAATTAGACCGTTGACGTCAAGTTAAGATTAGTTCAACTTCGTTTTTATTTCATATTTTAGAAAGCTTCGTTATTGTGCTTTTAACTGATGTGAAAAAAAAAATAGCTAAAATATCTGTTATAAATATTAATTTTAAAGTCATCGTTAACTACGAATCGAACAAAAAAATCTTGATATTTCAAAGGAGTTACGGTTTTAAAGTGCCGTAATGACCATTACTATAGAGAAAAATCTCAAATGGAGCTCTGATAATAATATTTAATACTAATAATTACATTGCTTTTATTTTTTTTCAGTACTGGAGATGCGTCAATGGCGAAGGCGTACAGTTCGCCTGTCAACCAGGCACGGTATTCAACACCAAGCTGAATGTTTGCGACTGGCCCGACAACGCCGATCGAGACGACTGCAAGCAAGGCTAATCGCATAGTGAATAGCCAGCTTTAGGACATAGAGATACCATCTGATTCGCATTCGATTGCAAGACAGCTGATGAATTGTGTTTTTTCCATTAACCATTTACCCATAGACGCCTTATGTTAGGGTTGCTATACACATGTTTGGGACAGTTTTTGATTCGTCATTTTCATTGCTTCATCTGCCTGCATCAACTGTAATTTGACTCAAATGTATACTGCAATGGAACGTTTAATTGCTTAAAAAATTATACCGAGCAATTTAAGTGTGATTATCGCTAAAAGTTAACATTGCGTCGATAGAATAGCAAGCTGTATAGTTTCTGGGAATGTACCGGATTGACAGAATTAGATCTTCCAGGATTTATCAGACAAAATATGGGTAGTATATACAGACTTGTCAGTATCCAGAGTTTGTATCTTAATAATTTATCAGCATAATATTCCATTTTGATTTAATTTCTATAGTTAGCGTTAGAATTAGAACAAATGAAGTTTTCTTCTAAATAATATTGTCGCATTTTGTTTCGATAAAACATAATGCGCTAATGTTTTCTTATATTAAGTTATAAGTCTTTTGTGATTTTAAGTTTAATTGAAAAGTATGTAAAATATGCTTGTTACAAGATTTAGTTTACTGAGAATCTCATACGTGTTGATTTTTTTCTAAATATAATACTCATAAAAAGACTATTCTCAGTTAAATGAATCTGTTAAAATATATTGAGATTAAAAACAGCACTGCCTGTGAAACATGTCGTGTAGTGTACAAGACTGCATTGATTAGAAATAATTACTTTTAAGTTTAACGCTTACTCAATATCTTTTGTTTCAAAGATTTTGATTAAGCGTCGCTGAAGCATGATCAATTTTATTTGCTCATTCTAGTTTGTAAAGAAGTGAACTTTCCGTCGATTTCTGAACTGTTATAAAGTTACGCCACCGAAATTGTATTTATTTTACGAATTTTCGACTCGGAAGTTAATTAGACTGCCTCGGCTTTGGGATTTAAATGAATTTTCCCCCCACTTGTCCCGAGTGGCCGCTTGCTTCAACATTCTTAGCTTAATTTATTTATTTTAATAATTTTAAGACATTAAATTATGCAAAACACCTGGTGGCTTTTAATTTTTACCTCTCACTGTCTGGAGGGACCGTTTTTTTGGCAATTTAGGTTTCCGCCTTGTTCGTTTATTATTTTTGAGACCAAGGACACTTGTTGCATTCCGCTTAAAACAATGAGGGCTGTAGCGTATGAATTGGCCGCAAGAGGTGCTTGTGTGGCGTGATGTGACCGAAATGTAAAATTATACTTTTTGCGGGTCGGCTATTAAGTTGTTAAGTGTCCATATAGGCACAGTTCTTTAGGGCGTTAAGAAGAGAATAGAATAGTATAAAAAACATTTTATTGCATTATAGACTATTGACCTAGGCGTCATTAATAGAATACATGAATGGCTACCAATTTGAGCGTGCAATAAAAATACGTATTTATTTAATAAACGAATTGTGTTTTTCTAAATGGTAGGTTCTTAGTGAAATTTTGTTTGTGAAGAAATCTTAAGACTCCAGTTTATGAATTGCCAATAAAAGCGATCAAAATAGTATTATAATATCAAACTTTTAACTAGCTTATTTACTTAGAATGACATTGTATCTATCAAGACACATTGCTCCAATGTCAGTCTAGCACAGACATTAACAAATGATACTTAAAACTAAATATATCTTATTTTTGAGACATTTAGTTTTTGCAAATAAATCAATCACCAAGGTTTAAAAGTTTTTCAAGGATTAAGACTTGAACGATTAAATATAGATAAATGCATCAAGAAAATAAGATTCTTAATGAAAATACTAAACTTAATCTTCTTCTTCTTCGTCGTGTCGATGGCTGAGTCAAATTTTATTTTGACTTGCCATCGTGGTGAAAGGATTAGCCAATTCGCTTTGGAGGATTTGCGAATTGCCCAGGGTGCGCCGGACGTAGGGAATCGTTGTGTACGTCACTCGGGGAGGCTCCTTTCATGCACTCCCTACTAAACTAAATGAAACGTATCCATACTTTATAAATTCCTCCTCCTTATATTATAAATTCAAAAGTAACTCTGTCTGCCTATTCTGTTACGACTTAACGGCTAAATCACTGAACCCAACTTTATGAAAATTGGTTTGAAGATTGTTCAACACCCTAGTCGGGCTTGCATGCGAGAGTGAGATAGATTTAGTCACATTTTGTCATGTTTCCCCATAAGAAAATAAATATTTATATCTCACGCTCTCACAATTTTTTTTTACTTTTTTTTAGTCAATGTTCAGTCATGTCAGAAGTAAAGTGTTTTAGGAAGGATAGAAATTTATACTACTTTCAATGGATGCACTTCGCGGCTCATAATTATTTTTTTTTGTAGATAATTATCTACAAAGCAAAAGGTTCATAGATGGTGCAGATTGTATTGCACATTTATTATTGATTTGTACGAAGATCTGATATGATAATGAAATTACTATACTAAATTACTATAGCCCTGAAGAGAATAGAGGAAGGAAAAATATTATTCTTATAACAATGTGAACAATATTCGTATATTATACATCTTAGTAATAATAATAAAAAAATCTGCTGTACCTTAAGCAAGGAATGTCGATATTCAAATACATAAAATATACAAAACATAATGACATTTGCGTAGTTTCTAAAATCTTAAAAGTTTATTGGCAATGAATAAATAAAAACTGATTAACGGATGGCGGAGTGGGTAGTGTACCTGCCTGCGACGCAGAGGTCGCTGGTTCGATGCCCGAAAAAACAAGACAAATCTTTGTGTGCATGAACATGGGGGTTAGGACTGGGTGTTTCTATGTATATTAAGTATGTATTTACGAAAGAAAAGTATATATGTATATGTATTAGTATCAGTTATTCTAGTACCCATAATACAAGCGCTGCTTAGTTTGGTATTAGAAGGCATTGTGTGTATGTTGTGTGATATTTAATATGTGAAGTTACTTATTTATTATTTAGTAAAAACGTATTAGGGAACTTATGTTTATTCGTCGTTCGCCTACATTATAGTTTTAATTGATTGTTTTTATAGCACTTAGCTCTGCTTAGCAAATTATACTAAGAAACAGTTGAAAAAGATATTGGACCGGCAGGATTTGAGCCTGCGACCTTACTGCACACCGGGCAGCCGCTTCAGCCATCCAGCTACGGTCGTCTTTTACCAGAACCCTAAATTTCTCAACTGAATGATACGTCATTTCACGTCGTTCTGGTAAGAGGCGACCGTAGCTGGATGGCGGCTGCCCGGTGTGCAGTAAGGTCGCAGGTTCAAATCCTGCCCGTCCCATATATCTTTTTCAACTGTTTCTTAGATTAATTTGTTTTACATACGTAACATCACACCTAATTAACCAGAAGGGTGTATGACAAAGATGTATGACAACCACACTTCACCTTTTATGTTTAGATTTCATGTGATTGGGAGTGAGCCTATACTAAGAATATCCAGGCCAGGAAAGAAAGAAAGAAAGAAAGAAAGAAAAAACATTTATTTCACAGACACACTCTGGACAACACAGTTGAAAACAAAAACAAACAAACAATCAAAGAAAAAAAAAACAAAATAAAAAATAAAAAAGAACAACAAAAAATAGTAGTAACTAAACCTTACTTAACAAAATCAAATTATCGAAGACAAAAAAAAAACAAAAATTAGAAAATAAAAAGAATAAGCAGATTTTTTTATTTAGCGATTGCCTGTCACATCAGTCAGCTGTGGAAACACTTTTGGCCTGCCCGGGCATACTCTAACCACCAAGGCAGTTATATTCTTATTAAAACTTTTTTTGTTGACCGTACCAATTTTGTGTTGCATCAGATTGCTATGTTAAAAGAATCAGGCGTTTTTAGTGAATTCGAGCGGGGAATACAGATTTATTTTGGGTAGTTGTCACGATAACATGTTATTTCTCTCTCTATTTGTTTATGCTGTGCGTTTGTTGTGATTTTTTTATTTTGCGTATTCTTTTAGGCTTATTTTCTAAACTTTCTAGCTATTATTTACTATAAAGGCTTAAGATTGCATTATTAATTAAAATATAACGTAAAAATAACTTATTTTTTAAGTATTACGTAGTAATCAAATCAAATCAAATCAAATCATTTATTTCCATGGGCCCCAAGGGGCGCTTGAACACGTCAAAACAAACATCAAAACACAAAAAATATAAAATTAAAATAAAACTTAGCTAACTAAATTATAATACTTATTGTAATAAAATGATTTGACACCGGAGCTTAGATTGACTTTAATTCAACTTAGAGAATTGAATTAAAATCAATCCAAGTACCAGCTCCGATGGGTATTGCATCATGAGAAGAGCTGGTGAGAAACTCATGTGCACCATCTTTTCAAATAATTCATACAATATTTGTTTGTTTTTTGACAATAATTCTATGTGTAAGTTATAGCAACCAAAACAACATTATAGCTAAATATGGTTATAAAGAGAAATAAACTTAATTAGAGAAATGCAATTTAATTATTATAAATAAATCCATAGTATATAAGGTTGCAATATCTTACACTTCAAGCAGAAAATAAAGGAGTAAAAACAATGTGTGTATACTACTGTATATATAAGGGTTTTAGAACAGGCCTACACATAAAAAACATTTATATACTAATAACAAAAACTATTTACACTACAAAATATAAAAATTAAAAAAAAATGTAAACACAGATTGCCTTTACTTAACAATATTTGAAATAACATGAAATGTAGTGAGTTAATAAAGAAACTATATAATTATGTATTAATTTTCATTAATCATCATATTAAATAATAAAAATAATGTATCAATTGATATTCATTATAATGTCAAAAGTTGAAATGTAGTAGTGTTATGATTATGACCTTTCATAAATATTATAATTACGAATTAATTAATGTTTTCTCATCAGAAATTTTCTTCGAATTATTTCAAAGTGACTTCAAGCGATAAAATTCTTATTTTGCTTTAACTATTTATTAGTTTTACAAAGTAGAGCCTTCATAAACACTCTAAAGAGTACTTCAAATACTTAAAATTATATTATGACTTGAAAATTTTAATCAATCATTTCTTTGATAGCTAAAATGAACGACGTAAAAATAGCTAAGGATAAAACTGAATGGATATCGGAATTATCTCGGTCACTGATTCCATTTTATAATAAAAATGAAAAGGTCTTGTAATTAAGGCAAGAGTTTCAGATCTGTGTAAATTTACGGTGCTATGTTAAAAAAAGTAGGCGCTGGTTGCGTGTAAAAGTGAATTACCCATTATCTATGACGGCTTATTTAAAATCAGGGCCATCCTACGTGATCCTTTTAATAACCATCTAAAATTGAAAATAAATAACATTGTATGATGACAAAAACAAACAAACACTCTTCTCAATGATGCAATACTTATCGGAGCTGGTACTTGAATTTGTTTTGGTATGGACCTAAACAGTTCGATTAAAATTGATTTAAGCTTCGGTAATTCAAATCATATTATTTTGATTAGTAAAGTAGATAGTAATCGTTAGATTATTTTTTTGCTCTGTAACTATAACGTTTGTTGACGTGTTCAAGCGCCTTTTGGGGTTTATGAAATTAAAAAAAATGACTTTGACAGTGAAAGCTTATTTTGTTTAGTAAAGTTAATAAAGTCTACTATCACAAATTCACGTACTCCCTGCCTTATTTGGTGTACTGACATTGTTGTATTCAAATCACATTTTAAACATAACGTATAATTTGAGCCAGATGGACAGATGATCTGGTGAAGATCGCGGGGAGCCGTTGGCTTCAGGCAGCCCAAAACCGCGCGTTGTGGCGGAAATTAGGTAAGGCCTTTGTCCAACAGTGGACGTCGTTGGGCTGAAATGATGATAATTTTAGAATAAAATGCTTAAAAAATATGGTTTCGGATACCCTAACGTTAATCTGAAAATTCAGTAATGTGATCTTTATCCCATGTAACTGACACAGTCTACGGACTTGTGAAAACCCTTCAGACCTTGACCTTAATTATTTACGTTACATAGTTAAATATATACCTACTTGCCCCTTTGGGCCTCGTGCATGTATTTTTATTCGACCTTTATCAAGTATTTAAAAGGAAATGGTGAGTTAGTATTTTAAGCCGTTTTACACAGACCTTTGTTAATTTTGCAGGTCTTCTTTGTCTTTTATTTAATATATAAAATATAGATAGATAGATAGAAAATTCTTTATTGTTCATAAAAAGAAGTACATAATTGTGAAACAGAGTCTTATTGAAACATGCACAATGGGCGGCCTTATCACTTTAAAGTGATATCTTCCAGGCAACCTTATAATATAACTACTGATGAATTGGTAAGTAATTTTATTATGCTTTTCTCTGTAGCCTACTTGGACAATTTTATTATTGTTTGATGTACACGATACATAGGTAGGATAAATATTATATTGTAATATGAGGAGCCTGAGGAGCTAATAAGTAATTAAATTAGAACTTACACTGCTATTACTAGAAATTGAACTTGTTTCCTAATTGGACTGACACAATTATATTAACGCAATTGTGGGTAAAATCTTGTAAAATACACTTTAGTCTCAAAGGAAATACTCTCTCTGAGAGTCTAACATAGATTTACGTAACTTTTTTATGTGCAAGCTTTCCTTATCTTACTTTTCATAGAAATATTCTTTAAAATATAAATAAAAATACACCAGAGAAAGCTACGTGGTATCGCTTCACGTTTCTAGTTTACTTCTCCTCTGTAGCTAATCGTATATAAGTTCTTTGTGTAGCTTAATTTACTATTTACAGGTTTACGAGCGTGTTAACATATCTGTAATGAAAGTGTATCAGAAGCCTGAATTTAAAATGACAGAGGAACCGTAAAAGAAAAATGATGAAGAAAAGTAATTCCCCGGTCAGATAAAAGATTATTTAGAATTTTTCAATCCATTCATTTACAATGTCAGGAAGTTCACAGTGTGCCCGGTGGATGGCGATAGGCTCACCCCCTATCCTATGGGACCTAATTATGACAGGTGAAGTGTGGGTGTTGTACACCTCTGCCACACCCTGCTAGGTAATATAGTCGTGACGTAATGTTATGTTATGTTTGCCATCAGAAAACTCTCAGTATAAAAAAGGAATTTGAAATTGTAGCCGGTAGATGATGGTTGGTGACTTGAACTGAAATTTGGTTGTTATACATCTCTGCAATACCCTTATAAGTAATACAAGCGTTAAGCTAATAAGATATTTTCTGGTTTATAATAAGGAAGAAGGTGAAAAGGTAAATAAAGGTAGATAATAAACGAGACCAATTTAAAACACGACCACTTTCAAATATAAAATTTAATTAAATATTTCAATGGTGCCGTGTCCGCAGTGTTGACGTGTATTTACCGCAAAAGTAGGGTACATTAGTCATCAAAGAGCAAAACATCCATGCTCTTAAAATAAATATCCCACTGTAGTTTTGTCGCCGTAGCCGAAATCGGCTAGGAATCCTATATAATATATAAATATATTTTATGGATTCAGATACGCTCGTCGTAAGGTACAGGTGTATTTCGCGAGTAGAATGACTATAAGCGTGAGTATAAAATGGGTATAAAGTGAGCTCCTCTTTCACGGAGTTTTCCAACAACTTTAGCACTTCGTTAAGCATTAATTAATTCGTTACAAAGCCTTTGGATTTTGTTCTACGGCAATACTTCTGCTCTCGGCTTACGAGAACTTTCAAATTAGTTGCTTGTTTTCATGAGTTTTGTTTTGTAATTAACATTAAAAATCTAACGACTAGTTTTATTCCGTTTATCTCTATTACCTCGCAGATCTACACCTGATCTAGGTTGTGGTCTGACAAGTGTGAGTGGTGAGGTACTGTGGTGTGTTGTGGTGAGTGAAGTATACATACTTCAAATTAGTTGGGAGTCATTATTTTTATGAGTTTTGTTTTGTAATTAGCATTAAAAACCAACGGATACTCGTGTTCGGTTCCTCTCTTTTACCAGTAGTTAAGAAAGACCTAGTTAGAGATTAATTACGATTGTTTAACCTAACTAGCTTCTACCTGTAGCTTCACCCACGTAGCCATGTTGAAAGAGTTGAATTTAAAAAGCGGGTTCCGCGTTAAACTCCAGTCAATAAAATTAGCCCAAAATGGCCCTCCCGAAATATTGTGTGTTTGGACTTGCACTAGTATAAGAGTCAGTTTCTGAGATTCCGAATATACATCTTATTCGACCCATAAAATGTTACCTGACCGAATTTAAAAGTGACACAAGCGACCCTTGAAAAAAAACGCAGCTGTCACTTTAATTGATGTGTGTTATATGATTATTCTGCAAGTAAGGTTTATTCTAATACCTGGTGCTTAATATATAATTATAGTACCTTTTCGTTTGTTAGTAGTTAGACACAACGTACGTTATATTTTTATTGATTTGGGACATGAATGTAATCACATAATTTTATATCATTATGGGCATCTTTATTGTCTGAATTGTTATATGCGTAATGACTAATGTTGGATTGGTTTGAGTTATATTTTAATTTTTATCGGATTCAATGTTATTATTTGCCTAATGTTTCCTGGTTTTGTAAGCGATAGAGTGAATTAAATTTATTATACACACGCTCATATTAATAGAAATATCAACAGTATTCATTTTTATTATTTAAAAAGTTATTCTGATTCAAAATTTAACGACATGATGAAGTATTTATGTTTTATTTTAATCCATGAATTTTAAAGTAACCTCTCTCAAACTAAATTAAAAGCTTTAATTTAATGAAAATACTATTTTTTTTTGTATTATTCGCAAAAGATACAAGTTGTTGTCATATAATATTTTGATCGTACAAACCAAAAAGATTTGGGCTCGTCCGGGATTTGAACCCGGGACCTCTCGCACCCTAAGCGAAAATCATACCCCTAGACCAACGAGCCGGTGCGAGACGAATTGAAATTAAAAATAACTACTCACGACGTGTTTTAAAAGAGAGAGGTTCGCCCACACGCTGTGACGTCATTATCCGGTACCAAGCCACGTGCGTAGATTGTGAACGCCTACGCCAGCAACTACGTAATAATACGTTAGAACTGTATCTAACTAACGTTCTTATTTCTCAATGAGTTAGAAAGAGACAGAATGATGAAAGGGTTATTATTTCCTTGTTTTCGAAGGAACTTGCTGTGGGATGAATTGCCTGTGGCTGTTTAATAAGTCAGCTAAATATAACTACGGGGGCCAACTTTACCAGTCCTTGATAAAGTTTTACAATATTAAATGTCAGTTAGTTTTACAAATTTCTATTCCGATTTGATATTTCCATCTGTAAAAAGATGGTAAAAGGCTTAAAGCCAGATCTTAAGCTGAAGATTAGTCAACATGGAGCATATTACTTATTTTTTAATATAGAAATATTATGCATTTTTAGGTAAATTTATGAATACAGCAAATGTATTGAACTAGGACAATATCTAAGTACACATAGGAAGGTATGGCAGAGGTGTACAAAACCCATATTTCACCTGTTATGTTTAGGTTCCATATGGTTCTTCTTCTTCTTCGTCGTGTCGATGGCTAAGTCAAATTTTATTTTGACTTGCCATCGTGGTGAAAGGATTAGCCAATTCGCTTTGGAGAACTCGCGAATTGCCCAGGGTGCGCCGTACGTAGGGAATTGTTGTGTACGTCACTCATAGTTATTAAGTTTAAGTGACGAGATAAAGCGCCATATTGTTAAATGTAACCTTTTACTTCTGGCACTATATTAGCTCTTAGGTATCAGAAGTATTCATTTTAAAGATTTATTTTGCATTTTGTTACTTTATCATTAAATTTTGTTCCTATTTTTAACCGACTTTTAACGACGAAAAAAAAGGAAATTCTTTCGCCGATTACTCGAAGTCGCCTAGACTTAATGGGTTATATATAGACGACCGGATGGCGGAGTGGGTAATGCACCTGCCTGCGACGCCGAGGTCATGGGTTCGATTCCCAGTTAAGACAAATCTTTGTGTGCATGAACATGGGGGTTTGTCTTAGTCTGGGTGTTTCTATGTATAATAAGTATGTATTTACAAAAGAAAAGTATATATTTATTAGTATCAGTTATTCTAGTACCCATAGTACAAGCTCTGCTTAGTTTGGGACTAGATGGCGTTGTGTGAGAGTTGTGCAATATTTATTTATTTATTTATTTATTTATATGTGTTATGGTATGTGTTAGGTCACGTGTTTTCGCAGGAAACTGCCGCTCCTATTTCCATTCTTAGAAGTTAAGCTGGATGGATTATAATAATGCAGGTCTAGTTCCGCGAAACAACGCAAATTGCAAACTTATCACAGACAAGCAGACGCGTCAAGAGACTTTGTTTTGTAATATTATTTGACGACCGGATGGCGGAGTGGGTAGTGTACCTGCCTGCGACGCCGAGGTCGTGGGTTCGATTCTCACTTAAGACAAATCTTTGTGTGCATGAACATGGGGGTTTGTCTTAGTCTGGGTGTTTCTATGTATAATATGTATGTATTTACAAAAGAAAAGTATGAATGTATTAGTATCAGTTATTCAAGTACCACCCATATTACAAGCTCTGCTTAGTTTGGGACTAGATGGCGTTATGTGTGAGTTGTGAAATATTTATTTATTATGTAAGGAAGGAATAGCTGTTGCCCGCGACTTCGACCGCGTAGATTTCGTTGATCACCGCGAGTTCACCCGCGTCAGACACTGTTCTCTCCCGTGAGTTGTAACGCCATCTATTGATTTTTTAGTCTACTACTAGCTTAAACCTCTAAATTCTCCGTCCTATTGTGTTTTTTTTAAAATAACCAGTTAAGAAATTAATACATTTTTCATTTTAAATCAACTATACGAAATTTCATGCTTCTTACTTCTTAAACAACGAACTTGAATACAACCGTTCTACCCTAAATTGTAAACCCCTAAAAACCGCTTTTGAGTGAAATTGCCAAAAATCTCTTCTTTGTGAGCCCATACTCTATCTAAGAAACCTATGTGCAAAATTTCTAGTTTCTAGCATCGGCGGTTCAGGCTCTGCGTTGATTAAGATCCCTCTCGAGATCAGGATGTCCATCACCCGGGATGCCTTCAAAGACCGGGTTCGTCAGCTCTTACTTACTGAATTTTCTGCAGTCATTACAATATTGACCTGTCATGTTTTATTTTTATTTATATAATAGTATTTATATATTTATATAATATATTTATACATATTTATTAAATTTTATGATTTGATATTATATTATGTATATGTATAGTGTATTTATTATAATATGTATTGTAGGGTTAGACTTTTCTCTTTTATTTGGATCATTTTTATTGCACCTACCTTTGTTATCTCTGCACCACCTTACGGCAGAGAATGCCTATGGCATTAAGTCCGCCATTGTACACTTATTATGTGCAAGAAGCTAAAAAAAAAAAAAAAAAAAAAATAATTAATCAGTCAATCAGTCGGGCGAACCATTTAATTTGTATAGTTCGATGTACCTATTACAGTTTCTTTGCAAAACATTTAATGCGAAAAGGTTCCAAAGGGTACATACGATTTGTTAGCTCTATACAGGAATCCTATACCCCTAGCATTAAACGTTTACACTCCACTTGACTGAACTATTGGTTTAAGGGATATGTTTAATGGTTCGATTCAATTCAACTATTTGGGTGGGCAATGATGACGTCATATAGGTAAGTATTTACTATGGAGGTATTAATGTTTTAGTGAGTAAAAAGAGACGGTTACCGGGCCGCTATCAAATTCCAGCTTGTCAAAAAAAATGCTGAATTTTTTTCTATACAAATACTATAAAGAGAAAATAATTTTTAGTTGTTTTTTGGTGACACAAAAGGTGACGAAAATACTGGCCCAATTTTGATGAAAATCGGTGTGAAGAATTCGAGGGTAAGCCAAAATAAAAACGAGCTATAAAGAAAAGAAATCTGCAGGACAAAAATTTGCAGAAATTTTATGTATTTAATTTTAAGTGGCTTGAAATGATACATATATTTTCATTATGTATTTATTAATTGTATTGGTTATTATTACCTTACATTTTAAATCAAAACGCTATATTCTATAACTTCACCTGCCTTGTTAATATCTGCATCACCCAAAGGTAGACTGGCAGAGAATGCCTATTGCATTAAGTCCGCTTATTGTACAAATTTTGTATATGAAGTTTTTTAAATAAATAATGTCACTCAATAATAAAATCATGTATTGCCACGGTATAGTAATATTATCATGCAGGTATAGAAGTATATCAATATCAATACAAAAACTATAACACTGACATTGGGGTTTGATTTAAAGTCTTATGAGTCTAAAAATAGAGTCGATTGTCATTCAAACCGAGTAGCTGATAAGAAATATATATCAATAAATTATAATCTTATTGGTTTTAAGATAAGTATCAGTGGTAGTGAGCGGAGTATTTTTAGTTATCGAATATTTCGAATATGTTTCTATTGATAAAATATATTATAGGATTATAACTCTTTTATGTACAGAGAGCAAAACAATAAGGCAAAAACTTCTACGTTGCAGTAAAGACTGACTACACTAGTAATAAATGTGTAAGTTACATATTAAAGAGGTGTAATATACCCACTAGTTAGGTATCTAACTCCCATAACTGATGTAGTTAATAAAATCAAAATAAAATAACTTTTATTTCAGACCAAGTAAAGATCCATAGTGGGTTAGTAAACAATAATCTTAAATATATGTTAGTAACAAATGTGGGTATTTATTTCGTAATAAGTTTATTCTTGAAGATACATCTCCTTATAATGCAATGCACTATCGGTCAATCATATCTCCCAGCTATCACCTTCAGGATAGAGTTGCAGCTCGATCTATGGAGCAATTTGGCAGATTTTTGTCTCACGATGGCTTGGAAGCCATCAACGTGACCTTGCGCAAACATGCCAGAGGCACTGCAGAAACGCGGCAAGCCCAACAACATCCTGTAGCCGTTATAAGTATGCAGTCTTCACTATGACGTAAAAGTTTTTGTTCTGCATAAGTACCTAATTGTTTTGTCCTCTGTACCTAAGTCTAGCAGTTTTCTACTACTTCCCCTGCAAAGAATTTAATATTTTAACCATGGTTTGACTCGCGATATGTCTTACTGCTCTGTTCCCGATTTTTCAACGGATCGTGGATTAGAATCCTGGCCATTAGACCACGGACGTGAACTTCTTCCTATCACAAGCGAAATAGGCTTAACTGGAGGGGGTTAACAAGAATATTAGAATTTTGTATTTGCAAAATGAATAGTAAGCTTTAAAAAAAAAAGATTTAGAACGAATCTAGGCGGACGAAGTCATGGGCTACAGCTAGTTTGAGTGCACGGTTGGCATAGTGATTAAAGCGGTCGCCTTGCCGCTTTCAACTGCGCTGCTGGTGTTGTGGGTTCGATCCCCATACGGGATTCCCAAAGATTTGTTTTGAGTCTGGGTGTGCTTTGTGTGTGTGAAATGTATGTTTGTGAACACCCCCGCAATCCAGGAGTTATTCTTAGTGCGGGCGTCGTATAACACATGGAGCATAAAACAATGCTTGTAAACAAAAGGCAGGCTCTATTTAAAAACATTAATGGTATTATATTGTTAAAAATAAAAGCAACACTTTATCATACTAATTATGAAACGTTCACTGCCCAAAAGTATAAAAGGTAAGTTGAGATAATTTATTTAAAGGCGGAAATGGAATGGTTTTTTACATGAAAATGTACGATTATGGAGCATAACATGAATCAAATAACATGCAAAGTGAGGGTAGATGGGAAATTTAGGTGGTTTTAAATAAAATGGTATGAGTACTCATTCATTTTTGGATATTATTATTTTTCTGTAGCTGGCAATTAAGAATACACTAGGGTGGAAAGAAAAAGAGTAAACATAATAGTGAAAATAGCCCGCGCATCGAATTTTAAATTTCGAATTTTATGTAAGATGTCAGATCCATTCTTGGTATTCCAGTTGAAACCGTTGCCTAATTACTAATGTTACATTTTTTACTTATTTGTGTATATGTGTAATCTTTATAAACTACTAGTTATAAACTATTTTCATAATATTTTGATAAATATAGTAGATCAAAACCGCAGCGTTTCGTAGCTGAGTTATTTTTAATAAAAAATACTATTCTCTGCATGAAGTTTATTAATTTCTATTGTTACATTTTGCCGTGTTATTTTATTCTTTTGACGTATAATTTATATATTTTTTTTTATGAAAGACGCTTAAATAAATTTTATACTCAAGCGTTTTTCATAAAAAAAATAACTTTGTGTTAATTGTTGTTCTTTTGAAAAATCAAAACTTTGGTTTCGATGCGCGGGCTGAAGATACAATATAAATAAACTTTTTATTGCTTAATATCACATCACTTAGTCAAAGGCAATATAATATCACTACAAGAAAGTCATTAGGATTTTTTTTTTATCCATACAAAGATGACCCACTTAAGTACACACTTCTTGCAATGTCTTAAAAGTAATATAGGTTTTCCGTGCAACGTTCGCTATTGGACATAAGTAACACCTAATTTTTGCCAACCGTATCATCCGTCCATCAGGCTAGGTGAGACCCACGCTGCTCTTGCCGGTTCGTGGCCGCCACTCGAGAACCTTGCTGTCCCAACAGCCAACTGTTCTGCGAGCTCTGTGTTCTACTAATTATGACAGCAGCTTTGTAATTCAGAGTGCGATGTGGGTAATTTTGAGATTGGTGGTGAGACTATCGGCATCTACCGGGTAGGTACAAACCCAAACTCAATGTTGCAACCAAGCTGTGCTGCAACTGAGAAATACTTCACTTTGTGTACATTTCAAATTAATCTTTAGTAAATCAAGAAGCGGTAATTTAATAAAGGATTGAGAAACTCTGGTTTAAGCAAACTTCTCGGGAGTCGACCAAGAGCTAAGCTAAATTAGTTTAGCTTTGTTATAGCTACACTAACTTAGCTTAGTTTCATCTTGGATGTAGTTAATTACATCATTATCAAACAAGGGATCTAAAGAGAACATAATATCCTACTATAATATTCTGGCGGTATCCGCATATAATAAATGACTAAATACATTGACAACGTCAAGAAGTTACACACATGTTACAAATGTCAAAGAGTGCTGAATCGCGAAAACGAAATGTTTACAGCGAGTATCTATAAACACTACTTCCAAAACGCTACCGTTGGACAGATGTCCGCCAGGCAATACTACCAAGCCTGGTCGGAGGATACTCCCTTTGTGGTGGAGGAACATCACACCCGAAGGGGGTGTGATGCTCCTCCACCTCTACAGTGTGCCTCCCCGAGTGACGAACACAACGATTCCCTACGTCCGGCGCACCCTGGGCAATTCGCGAGTTCTCCAAAGCGAATTGGCTAATCCTTTCACCACGATGGCAAGTCAAAATAAAATTTGACTCAGCCATCGACACGACGAAGAAGAAGAACCTCTACAGTATTATAAAATCTCTCTACAGTATTATAAAAATTAATGCGGAAGTTTATGAAGATGTGTGTCGGTAGATTTTGATGAAATTTTGCGCGTGTGGCTTATAGTCTACATTTACATATAGACTAACTTTTTACGTTAGTATAGTTATAAAAATATAATAAAAGCATCCTTGTACTGATTAAATAATATATGTCGACTGTATAATAAATAATAAACGTATTTGATCACTGAATGGTTAGTAATTTTCATCATTTTAGATTCTATCCCATTTTAATATGGTATTAACTTGCTGTATACCGAGCACAGTAATGGTGAGTTGGTCCATTTCATGATTAATGGGTGCGGGAGCGGTGCAGTAAAAAATCTCAATGAATTTATGAGATCGGTTATTGTTTCGGTTCCGATCGCCTGACATCTGTTTTGGTTTCTGCCAGACCCTTCTGGGTGAGGCGTGATGTTACGTGATGACGCCACAATTAGTCACAAGTGGGTACGCTTATTTTGATAGTGTGTTACGGAATGCATGTGGTTAGCTGCCCTAGTGCGGCGGTCAGTCACCACTAACCACTGTAGGCTAGTGTTGTAGGGTTTAATTCTGAAGGTGTTTTTATCGCCCACCATAGACGAAGTATGTGTAATAATAGCACATAACATCTATGTACGAGCAAACCCGTACAACGCAATAGTTTTAGTTTTATGCTGACATCAACACGCAGCGAAGTCAACAAAATACATACATTCGACACAATAATCAGTAGATGCAATCAATCAATTCGGGCAACAGCAAACGTTCCTTTCGCCGCGTGTCAGTCAATTAGCATTAGTTTTAAGTTTTTTCTATCTGACTTAAAATACATTTCTTTAACTTTTATCTTATGACTTATCATTTTGATGTACCTTCCCCGTACAATCTATAATATACACAAAAGGGTGTGTGAGAGGTGTACAACACAGCGGGTGAGCCTATCGCCATCCACCGGGCACAATTACAAAGTAGATTTATGCTCAGCGTGTCCTCTAATGATTTCAAGAAAATTAATCCCTATTATTATTATATGAAGAAAAAGAAGTCTAACAAAAAGGTCAACATGGAATAGGGACATTTTGAGTAAAAAGCCTTCTGATAATGGACTTTATGACTTGGACGACTTGCTCTTAGAAAGTTTTTCACTGTGGTCAAATGAGTTTAAAAGACATTAAGACTTGTCTAAATATGTCTAAATCAAAGGATATTTTGCTCTGAAAACCTACGCTGATCCTAAATGAAGCCGCCTGTATTCGGCGGGAAAAAAAAACAATAATGTATTATAATACATAATACTAGTAAGTCAAACTTGTGATTGGCCATAACACAGCATAAAAATAAGAAAAAAAATATTGCAATAAATTTCAAAATTACTGTAGAAAACAATCTAGAAGTGTCATGAAAGTGCAAAATTTCAGTGAATCCGCGCATCGTACCGCGCACAAGCGTAGCGGGCTGGCACCACTCGAGGCGCTAGTACCTCTATGGAAAGCGAGCGCGTCAACCTCCCGCCGCCTCTCGCTGCCATTGCCGAGCTTTCCCGCGAAAAACTTATCAAAGACAATAAAAAATAACGCGAGTTTGAAAAAATAACGTGTTCTTTTTTCTTAAAAACGTGTGAAGGTTCATTGACGAAAAAGTTTGCAACTATGGGTTAAGTATAGTGCAATGTTGAACGCAGAAATGCAAATATAAGTAATTGTTTTAAAGTGATGTTGCACCTGTTATTGTTTGTAAAAGTTTGTGTGAAAGAAACCAGTGTATGGGACAACTTGTTGGAGATTGGAGAGTAACATAAAAAGTCATAAGGTAAGTTTTAGGTGCTAATTACAAAACAATTAAATAAGGAAGCAAAGTACCAACATTATTTTTGAAAAATATGTTTTGCGTAGTTAATTATTTTAAGTTTGCTATTAAAATGTAGAAAATAGTGATTTAATCTATATTTAAGACAACTAAATGTGTGTATGTTTCATTTAAACATAAAGAAAAGTAGCTATAGTAAATTGCGCTGAATTAAAAACCTTATATAATCTTATAATATTTTTACTGTCAATAACTTAACTGCGTATCTTTTAAAGCTCATACATCTTTGTTCATAATAATCTGTACCTAAAAATCCTCTACTTCTAATAATTTTGAAATGAAAAATATTTATTGCATGCGTCAACCATTATTTGTGCCGTAGTATTTTTTTCAAGTCGTGCAAAATAATTATACACTGTGTTTAATAATCGTACAATGTTTGTAATTTATAATGATGGATTAATAATTAATTTTCAATGTTAAATATTGCACTGCCACGTGTAAAAGCAAAATGAAAAAAAAACCTAAAATTGAAAATGTAAAAAAATGGCGCCTTTATTTTTTCTGATAGTTATTCTTTTTAGTTACTTTTAAAACGGAATGAAAACAAATTGATAAAAAACGCAGGTTTATATCATGCAACATGCGAATAAACAAAATCGGACAGGATAAAAATCATCAATTATAAATTATATAATAATTGAAATCGAGCTTCACTTCAGACGAGGGTTTCTGATCTGTTTAAATGTATGACGAAAATAAAGAGAAGATAAAACCAAATTGTTTCTCCATTCTGCCATGTAACGCTTATCAATTATTAAAATACAGCCACTACTTTCATTCTGTAAATAAAGCTTTACTCATGTTAAAAGCAATCGTTAGCATTGCATCTCTGTTGTACAGGAAATTATGCTGCATATTGCATATACTATTATTAAGAATCCAAGTCTTGATTGCGTTCCGGTTTTACTGTAGATGGATTTTCTATTTTTAATATTAACTTTTTGATCATTTAATCAACTACATAGATTTTATAGCAATTTTACTTTACGCAGATTTTTTTCTCATAAACATTTTTTCAATCAGTAACGTGAAACTTTCATTGAATACAGCGAATTTAAAATAAAAAATTTGATTAAGTAAATTAAAAGAAGAATAACATTTAATTTTTCTATGGATACACAGTATGTATTTATAAAAGAAAAGTATAAATGTATAAGTATCAGTTATTCTATTTCCCATAGTACAAGCTCTGCTTAGTTTAGGACTAGATGACGTTGCGTCTATGATAGGTTATATTTATTTATTTTATTTATCAAAAAAAGCATTCATTTTTAATTGGCAGATACCAAAATTTTTCCTCCAAGCGGCATCCAAAAATTCCGTCCTATGCCAGTCAAATTCAAAATTAATTAAACGCATACCCAGTTCTAATTACCTCAAGTTGTTGAAATGAAAACTGGAACATCGAGAGCACTTGAATTATGGCGTTCTAATGGTTAAAGTTGAGTAGTTAGAGCGAGTTAAGTGGGCTATTGTATTGCAGTTAGCTAACAATAATGTAGACCCGTCCGTCCCGTCTCCACTTAAATTATTTCAAAGTACGATTGCTTGAGATATTACTCTTGCTAGACACCCGATTGCACCTTCAAGTTTTTGTACTCAAATTGACAATGAATTCGCTAATCAACGCTCTAATTTTCCTGTTTTAAAGTTAAAAAATATAATAATAATAGTAGCCCTGTATCTAATACATGTCCCACTGGTGGGCTCGGGCCTCTTCTCATGGCCCTAGTCTACCAAGCTGGCTAAGTTTGGATTGGTAGACTTCACATACCCTCGAGCACTTTTTAGGCACTCTCAGGCATGCAGGTTTCCTCACGATGTTTCCTTCACCGTTAGCAAGCAATAATTTATATGATAAATACACATATATCTCCGAAAAGACAAATCTTAACGATTAATTGATAGAAGTGGGCTGTGGGTTCGAAACCGAGACCTTCGACTTAGCAGACCAACGGTCTCCTACTCGGCTATCGCTGTTTTAAAGTATTTTTTTTTTAAATAACGCCGCCACCACCTGTTTCGGGGGGGTGTTCAACAACATACATTTCACGCGCACAAAGCACACCCAGAGTCAGAACATTTTTTTGCTGATCATACAAAGATTTGTCCCGTGTGGGGATCGAACCCACAACACCAGCTTATAAAATTATAAAAGCCAGTTATAAAATTCTGTGTATTGTAAGTTTTTTTTTCGTGACGTTTGTGAACTTCAGGGCCCAGGGATCATGGTAATAGGGACTACCAGTAACACACCCACAGGAAATCTTCACTTTATTTTATTGCCGAACTATAGATACGATCTGTTTTGATTATTTTTGTAGCATTTAGCTATGCTTAGCAAATTATACTAAGAAACAGTTGAAAAAGATATGGGACCGGCAGGATTTGAACCTGCGACCACAGGGTGCCGGTAAGAGGCGACCGTAGCTGGATGGCTAAGAGCGGCTGCCCGGTGTGCAGTAAGGTCGCAGGTTCAAATCCTGCTGGTCCCATATCTTTTTCAACTGTTTCTTAGTATACGATCTGTTCCCGTGGCTGCGAATAATACAAGTCTAATCTGTAGTCATGTCTATTCATAGTACTTTCTGTTTATATTTAAAGTGTAAGGTGTTTTTATAGTATACATGAGTTTTTTCAATATAAATTATCAATTATTTTAATGATAAAATTGTATAGATTGTTGTTGTTCATGGAATTATTTTTATTACAAATCATGACGTCGACGCCCCCACCGAATACTATGGCAAAGTCACTTTACTGTAAAAAAATGTTATTGCATATTTGAATACTACAGACTTAGTTACATCTGATAGATTTTTTTCATAATATTTTCGTTTTCGCCGAATCAAAAATTTTTTATTCGGCGAAAGGCACACACAATTTATGTACACGAATAAACATATTATACCTCATTACCAATTACCGACTACCTCTATTATCCGGTAATATGCGATAACAATAATATTCGAGCAAATATACTACGTAATGAATTCGGCAACAACTTTTTACCATTTTGTTCGTGGGTAATTTTAATTTGATATATTTTGTAAAACGGCACACAATATTTAAATTTCAGTTCTTAATATCGTAAGTATTCTTTAGAAGAATGTTATCAGAAACATATACATTATAAAGAAAGGGTACGTGAAATAAAAAATACAAAAAAATAAAATTTCCATATTAGTATTATTTTTACTGTTGCTATATTTGTCATTTTTTTTTATGGTGAATAGGCACTTGTTTGACCACGATCTCACCTGATGGTAAGTGATGATGAGGAGCACGCTAACCAATGAGATACCTATTAACTCTTGGTTTAAAGAGATCCAAGTTGTCAGTCATCCACAGACTCGGGCAAGGCATTCCATTCTTTGGCAGTTCGCATAAGAAATGTAAAGGTGAAAGGCTTTGTGCGTATTAGTGGAATATCTAATGCCGTTTATCTTGTAGTCCGATGGTGAAACGAGGATGGAGGGATAAGGTTGTGTAGTTTCTTGGCACACTCTCCGAAATGTATCCTACAAAAAACCGATAGGCTGGCAACCTAGCGACGGTGCTCCAGACTTTGTAGTCGAGTATCCGCCAGATCGATATCGCAAATGATTTTCTTGACTGACTCGAGCGCCTCAAGCTGGTATTTGGCTGAACCGTCTCACAGATGAGAACTGTACTCCACACACGACCTACGCTTGATAGAGGTCAAGCAACTTGAGGATGCCCAGCTTTTTGGCGGCTAGTTGAGCTTTCGACTCAATGTGGGAGCTGAAATTAAGTTTCAAAGTTAGCAAGATACCGAGGAGCTCATGACGATTGGTTATTGGAAGGGATACATTTCAGAAAGTAGGAGTCAGGATGAATGGAACGCCTGAGTCTTACTAGCATTGAACGTTACTAAGTTAGCTTTACCCCAATTAAAGACTCTCTTAGATACACGTTCATACGTTCGACCATTGACTCTCTGAGCAACTGTATTTGTACACCACTAGCTCGTGAGTTGGGTATATAGCTTTTAAAAACCGTTGTGTCAAACGTACCTGGCATCAGTAGGTAGTTTATGTGAAGCAGGACAAGCGTTGCTGAGAGCACGGACCCCTGAGGGACGCCGGCATTGATTGCCATTTGATCGGACGAGCTGCCATTAACGACAAACCGAATCGATCGGTCCCTCAAGAAGTCTGATACCCAATCACAAAGACTAGTGGGTAGACCAAAGGACAGTAGCTTGCTAAGAAGGGCTTGTCTGACGTATGCATATGTCCGACATAGAAGTCACGCAAACTAGTGGACTAGCCAGTAATATCTAGCCGCGAAGATTCTGCGAATATAGAAGCGAATAAGTTTGCTTTCTCCTCAGAAGTGTGGGCAAGTTACCCATCAAGATTTAGCAGTAGAGGTAGTGAGGTGCGGCAGAAGTTCCATTTGACTGATTTTGCTAGGGACCAAAACGCTTTACTCCCTGTTGGGTGTGTAGCGAGTTTGTACCCAATGCGGCGAATATGGTCAAATCGAGGCTTTTGTAGAGCGTTTTTGCTGGATTTGGTGCCCTGTTATGTCGCTAGCTTTACGGTTTCGAGCATCAGGAAAGCCTCGTGTTTCCGTGCTTCAGCAATGCCACGCTCAGCTCCAAACCAAGGCTGTGCTTTGCTAGATGTGCTTGCATCGGAAAAAGAACTAAAATATTCCATACCTTGGCGCAGCACATCTGTTATAGCGTCCGCGCATGCTGAAGGATCACCTGAAGAAAAGCAAATGGGCAACCACGCATAGGATGCAAAGAATAAGCGCATCCCATCCCAGTCTGCTGACTTATATCGCCATAACCGCCTTGTGCTTTTCGGGCTAAGGTTGGGTGGAGAATATACCGCCACAGACTTCACTAGACAGTGGTCAGAGCTGCCTAATGGTGCCGACGCTGACACTGCATAGTAATCCTGGTCGGTAGTTAGCAGAAAGTCCAGGCAATTGGCTATATGGCCGTCGACATCTAGAACCCTTAGACCAGCTGAGTGAGATTTAAAGCCAAAGCGAGTTTGCGAATCTCTCTCCCAGCATGGTTAGTGTGCTAGTACGGGAACAGTTACTCCTGGTGGTGGGCATTAAAGTTCCCCAGTAACACTAATTGACGACTAAAATGTGTTTTTATTGTATAATATTATCTTATTATATATTATAATATATTTATTATAAATAAAACCCTACCTCCCTCAACATTAAACGTTAATTATAGTTACTCTTAATCAACTCATAATTACTATCAATATATATTTACGTCCATACGATAACATTTTAATGTAACAGTTTATATTTCTTACTTTCTTAAATGTGAATAATACCATTAAGAGATTATACATTTGATATGTGACATTAAAATATGTGAAAGGTTACACGAACAATATGGTATCATGATGGTGCGATTACTATCCGTTAGTAAAAGTATCAACGAATATTAGTGTATACTTATATTGCAATATCATAGATAAGAAAAATAATCACACGAATAAAATGGTAAAAGCGTTTTATGGTAAACTGCACGCAGGGACACTATCGGCAATGTACATTTTTGTAAATAACTCTTTAAAGTTTAATATATTTAAATTTATAAATAACTGGCTAGAGAATATAAAAATATACCTTTCATTTGATATATAACACAATACCATTGCTTTTTTAATACGCGAAGTATTGAGAAAATAACGTTTTTTATTTTTCCTGTAAAGTTAGCGATTTTCGGTTACCATTATATTCGGTGGGGGCGTCGACGTGATATTATGAATTATCGACATTGTAGTATATTTGTTTGAATAAATGAATATCTGAATCACAGTTATTTATAAGGATCAATGTCAATCACTGATACTCAAAAAAGGATACTATAATATAATAAAATGCATGACATTTTTGCATGTCACAATTATGGCAAAACCTTGCTTCTTCTTCTTTGTCGTGTCGATGGCTGAGTCAAATTTTATTTTGACTTGCCATCGTGGTGAAAGGATTAGCCAATTCGATTTGGAGAACTCGCGAATTGCCCGGGGTGCGCGCCGGACGTAGGGAATCGTTGTGTACGTCACTCGGGGAGGTAAAACTTTGCTGAAAATGTATTTAATGTTAAGACCTTATTGTACCATTGTTTTTAGCAAAATAAAATATCTTTATCTAAAATCTAACTGACCAGCCAAAACTAGCTGACACTGACTGGCAAACCAGTCAGTTTTAGTCTAGATCAAAATTCATGACACAAAATTATGTAGTAACTAACTATTGAAGGAGAATTAAAAGAACTAAATTTAAATCACACAGACCAGCTTGTTTTTAAGACAAAACATAACATAACATCACGCCTATATTACCCAGAAGGGTGTGGCAGAGGTGTACAATACCCACACTTCACCTGTTATGTTCAGGTCCCATGGGATAATCCCTTTCCTGACGGACAGATCACAAATAACACTTTGCCCCCCCCGGGCATCAAACCTGTGCCTCATCAACCTGGCGGTGAGAGGTGCATACGCTAACCTCTAGGCCATCGAAGCAGTTTTTTAAGAGTTGGATATATTTTTTGTATTTCGTTATATCGTACGATTGCCTGAGAAATTTACTCTTGTTAGACACCCGATAGCACTTTCAAGTTTTTGAACAATTGACAATGAATTCGTTAATCAGCGCTGTTTCTTTGGCAGTTCAAAAAGGTTTTGATTTGTTTGTTTTTGATCAGTAATTTGGTTTATATAACTTTGTAAAGGCAAAATAAAGAGTTATTTTAATTTTTTTTTATCGAGTATTCGAAAATAGCTACACTTCCACACGTAGTAAACAAATATCAAATTTCAACCAGCAGTTTTAACGTTTAGTAACTGGCTTCTAAATATTAAATTGTTTGTTATTTATTTGGCTTCTGTCAATTTAAGTCAAGATTTTAGTTGCCTTGACTAAACTGATGTTGATTGTAACTCTTTGAATTATTTTAAACATCTAACTTTTATAATTGGAATTAAATTTCGTAATGTATTCCGATTAAAATAAATTTAAAAACAAACTCAGAAACTAAAGTTGTCTCTTTCGTGCAAATTGTTTTTTAACCAAATCAAGACTTCAAAATTCAAATAAAATTCTTAATAAATTTATTAAAATCACAAAAACTAAAGTGGAGTCATTTTAATAGGTAACATTTGACAGTTTATTTATGCAAAGAAAAATATACCTTACGCTAAAGGAATAAAATTCAAGAAAACAACATCAGATTTTTTAATACAATTATTTATTTAGAAAATTAGACTACTATTGATGTACATAAGTAGCACTTTGCTTTGCATAAATGAACTGTCAAATGTTACCTATTAAAATGACTCCACTATAGTAACAGCTGTTTAGGAATTGGTTGTTATTTTTAGGGTTCCGTTGCCGAATGGCAAAAAACTGAACCCTTAATGAGTCGTCATGTCTATCCGTCTGTCCGTCCGTATGTCACAGGCGCTTTTTTCCGTAACTATATATTTTTTTCATCAAACCCATACGTATGAATCTATGGATAGGTCTTCAAAAATGATATTGAGGTTTCTAATATATTTTTTTTCTAAACTAAATAGTTTGCGCGAGGGACGCTTCCAAAGTGGAAAAATTTGTGTCCCCCCCTCCGGTAACTTCTAAAATAAGGGAATGATACATGTAAAAATAATATAATGATGTACATTACCATGCAAACTTTCACTTAAAAGTGATTTGAACGATCTAATAATTCGTTTTTTTTAATACGTGATAAATCGTAAGCCGCATTTTACCTTTCACTCAATCAACTCCAATATAATAAATAATTAAGAAAATTATTTATTTAGATGTATAGTGGTACGGAACCTTACGTGCGCGAGTCCGACTCGCACTTAGCCGGTTTTTTTAATTACGCAACACACATTGTTCTTCATTTAAATTGTCAGAGGCTCAATTCAAATTCTCAATTTTATTTTAAAATGGCGTCGGGTGTCGGTTTGAGCCTCAAAGTATTAAGTGGCCAGTGTTTTTCGCCCGACCTCAGCTGTCGGTATTAGATTTTCCCTTTGTTTTTGTAAAGAGCCACAATAAAAAGTTTTCACTCTGAAAATGTTTTCGATTTTTGTTAGTGAATATTTGAATTTGGAAGTTTTTGTGGAAGTTAATGTAGCCGCAAGCGGCAATAGTTAACATGAGATAGTATATTAATGACAAGGTGTAGTTTTATTTTTAAAAAAATATGTAATAGTATAACTGCCCCAACGGACTAGTGGTTAGCGTATACACCTCTCACCGCGAGGTCTCGGGTTCATCTCCTGGGTCGGACAAAGTGTTCTTTGTGAACTTTCAGTCAGACAATTCACAATAGCAGCACGGAGTTCGAATTGTGCCCGGTGGAAGGTGATAGGCTCACCCCATGGGACCTAAACATAACAGGTGAAGTATGGGTGTTGTACACCTCTGCCACACCTTTCTGGGTAATATAGGCGTGATGTTATAGTGTACGTGTATTGTGTTGAGACTACTTTAGTTTTTTTTTTCGTATAATCGAATTCGAGTCCTCGCAGTAGCGGCTACAGGCTGTAACCACTATACCAACGTGGCAGTTAAATCATATTATTTCTGATATTTTCTCGACCGACTCAGAAATAAATTTAAAAATGGCGACGTTGAGGATCTATTTGAGTTGGTCACGTAGCACTAGAGATAATAAGTCCGACCGCAAATCGAATTCGACGATGCATTGAATTGAATAGAAAAGTGCTTTATTCTTGGATGCCGTTTCATACGTACTATTACGGACTATTCAAGAGTATTATGAGTGTATGAGAAAGGATTTTTTTATGAGTTATTTGTGTAAAAGTGGATATTGCATTATATGTCAGAGTTTAGAATATTTTAGGTATCTCTATGTCTCATTTTTGTCAATAAAGTTTAGTTATAATTAGATTTTTTTATTTTATCAGTCTTAATTGTCTCGTTGGTCTAGTGGTATGCGTCATCTCTCATCGCGAGGTCTCAGATTTGATGCCCTGGTCAGCAAAAAGATATTTTCCTCAGGAAATTTTCTATAGCAGCATGGAGTTGGAATTGGGACTAAAACAACAGGTGAAATGTGTGTTGTGCATTTCTGCCACACTTCTCTGGATAATAAAGGCGTGGCGTGATATTTTAAATAAATAAATAATAATAAATAAATATTTCACAACTCACACACAACGCCATCTAGTTCCAAACTAAGCAGAGCTTGTACTATGGCTACTAGAATAGCTGATACTAATACATATATACTTTTATTTTGTAAATACATACTTATTATACATAGAACCAACCAGACTAAGACAAACCCCCATGTTCATGCACACAAAGATTTGTCTTAAGTGGGAATCGAACCCACGACCTCGGCGAGGCAGGTACACTACCCACTCCGCCATCCGGTCGTCATTACTTTTTTATATTATCTTATTATTACAAAACAGCTACTGACTAATGACCTACATAAAAACATGTAAACATTTGTATGAAAATAGATCGAACCAAAATGCATACAAGGACACATCGCACAGAAGGACTCATTTAAGTGATATGTTATCTGTACCATAGATAATATAGTAGCAAGGCCGTCAGAGATTTACCGCCCTTGATATACGCAGACATGCGTGGTTTGGACCCAAGCCAAATTATTTTTTGCCAAATCTGCGAATCGTACTAACAAATAAATTTGAAGGCTGTTCTCCCTTCCATGAAATTATAATACCGTAATTTATAACTGCTTGAAAGCCTCTTAGAAACTTTTGTTTTTAATCCGGGATCGCAGCGACATTATATGCCATGTATTAAAGAGATCGCGAAAATGAGTCTTTACTCAATTTGTAAAACCTTTTTACAAAAATGTTATCATTTTTTTATTGGATATACTTGAACAAGGTTAGTTTTATTAACAAAATATCGCAATAAGCGTTAAAAATTATATGTATTAGTACCAGTTATTCTAGTACCCATAGTACAAGCTCTGCTTAGTTTGGGACTGGATGGCGTTGTGTGTAAGTTGTGAAATATTTATTTATCTAGTTTCAGAAATGTAGTTTTCAGTTTCTCTTTATCCACAAAAATACATTTAATTTACATATTCATACGCCGTAGCACCACTAATGCTTTTCAACAGAACTGAAATACCCAAAACAGAATTTTTCTGCTTGATTTGGTTGCAGTTTATCCATATTCTCATATTTAACGAAGTAAAGGAATATATAAACAGTTTGCAAACATGAAAGTTTCGCTTTCATTGTTCAGTTCAGAATTGTTTTCTACAAAGAGTTGGTCACAAATATTTTGCTCAATTGCATTAGTTTCCCTTGAAACTTTATTGTGTTCGGAAGTTTCTTGATTTTATTACGTTTTGCAGCCATTCTTTAAAGATTGCGCTGAAAAACTGCTTAATTACAACACCATACATATTTACACTTAGAATGTTACTTTAATATAAAATTCATATACAAGTAAAATGTATTAAGTAAATAAACGATGAATGCACTAACATTAAAGACATTATAACCTTACTAGCTTCTGCCCGCAGCTCCGTCTGCGTCGTTTGTCGAGAAAACCTCCTTTTTGAGGCTTTGAAGCATCACAATACCAATTTTTATCTAGATCGAATCTATGGTGTAGCCGTGAATGTGTTACAGAGACACAGAGTTATATTTATAGTTAATACCAATTAAATTATGTACCTACACACACTCCCTTATTTTCCAAATGCAATTAATAAGACGAATTAATTCACCCGCAATGTTCAGGATGTCTCTGATTGTAGACAAACGTTCTATCGAACACTAATGGGTGAATTCAAAGTGGATGCATGTTTGGAGGATCCCAACGTGCACTTACAGTTATCGAAATTTGTTTTTTTTCTGGGATAGTTGAATGGAAAGTAAAGATCTATTATTGTGTGACTCTGTAGCTTGATACCTATTTCACATACCTAAGCAAGATCTTGAAAATATATATAATATATAATTCTATTTTTCTTTTCTTTTCTATCAGGAATTATTTAATTATTGTAAAATAATGCCAGTGCATGAAAAGTTAAAATATTCTTTACTAATAGAATTTTTTTATAATAGCGACTTACAAATAACTATCACTCACTCTAATTTGACACGCTATGTAACACACCAAAAACTAGTAATACCTAACTTCCAAAACCTATATAAAAAACGCCGCCTGTGTTTTATATAATTCCCTACCTCATAAATAGATTGCCAGAAATTCTCATAAAAGAAATAAAACCAAATAATTTGAAACATAAATTAAAATCTCACTTTATTAAATAAGTACTTTAAGTATTAAACTTAGTTTTATTACTAATCTAAGGAAAAAAAAAATAATTTTAACTTATAATTGTATTTAACTAAAAATAAATCAACACTACTTACCTAAAAATTACAAACACAACAAATCATAATATCATCCCAATTAATGAACATCTACATAGCAGTAGATGACGACGCGCCACAGAGAACGTAAACAACATTCACACTATTCCACACCAATAATAGATCGATGATACGGCAATTTTTCAATATACCCACTTATGCACACTATATTTCATTTTACTCAAGTTTTTGCTATTTTCAAGCATGCATTAATGAGTGTCTGATCGTAATGTTCCAGCTATGTTGTTAAAGAGTAGGTATTGTGAAAAAATGTTTGTGTATGTACGCTTACCGTCTTTCGATGATTCGGATGTGCGGAAAATCCCTCGGATTTATGTTGCATTCGCTGTAGTTTTTTAATGTGTATTTGTAATGTTTTTATAATTGAATAAATAAAATTTATATAAAAAATCTACATTTTGGGCTCACAAAACTATTCACATATACCTATTCTATCTTGGTCAAAGGATCACCATACAAGTGGCAATGCCGCCAGCCGGAGCCTTGTGGCGAGCTACTCACGGCTGACATAGATGCGGAGGTATTTTTTGACGCCTAAATTATAATAATTGTTTTCTACATTTTTCTTTTCTTTTTGTACATAGTTAGGTATTTCTCTTATTTAGTTTAAGAAATGTTATTATAATTTATTTAATTTATTGTAAAAAGATCAATAAATATACTAATTTTCACATATAAAATTATTTATTGTATTCTCTAGCTAAATTGACCGTTCTAAGGAAATCTGACAGCAATGTACGACATAGCTTACTCCACAATGCTACCAATCAGATGTACATCAATTCACCCGCAATATTCAGGATGGATTGCACACAAACGTCATATTGAATACAAATGGGTAAGATCAAAGTGGATGCATGTTTGGAGTGTACCGAGACGTGCACTTCAGCTATCGAGATTTGCATAGATGGGTCGGATGGATAAATCGAAAATATAGTAGTAATATTCTTGTCCTATCTTTTTACCTTTTTTCTAGTCTCATACTAAGAAAGGTTAGATATCAGTCGGCTCGTGACCACGAATGATGCAAGTCATTTCGAAACGTCGAGCATAGGTATATATTTACTTTTATAATAATTACGCGATTTAGATCCGTTGTCTAATTTTTGAAAAATGTTCTCATATCGCGAAAGTTTAAAAACATATAAGCTTGTACTATGGGTACTAGAATAACTGATACTGATACATAATAATTATATACTTTTCTTTTATAAATACATACTTATTATACAAAGAAACATCCAGACCAAGACAAACCTCCATGTTCATGCACACAATGATTTGTCTTGAGCGGGAATCAAGCCCGCGACCTATGCGTAGCAGGCACTTGCACTACCGTTTTCGTTCCGTACCGTTCGTTTAAGCATATCGTCATTCACCGGGCACAATTCCAACTTTGTGAGATTTTACAGAAGAACACTTTTGCCTGACACGGGACAAAATATCGAGATCTCGCGATTAAAGGTCACATACGCTAACCACTAGACCAACGAAAATAAAACTATAAAAGGTATAAAAACATCAATTGGTAGCTCGATTCTCGCTCAACCCGAATCGGTTGTTGAAATTCAGAAATCTGGAACAATGTTTCCCTCTACTTTCCATCCCCCAGTGCCAAAACGCGATCAATCATTTGGCAACATGTTTCAAATTCAATACAGAAACGTTCTTTCGAATACAAATAGGAGAACCCAAAGTGAATGTATGCTTGGAGTGTAGCCGGTGTAACCTTTACATTTCCAGTAAGAGCTGATAAGATAAAGATAAAGATCATTTTATTCACACAAAATAGAGTTATAATGGTTCTTAAAATATATAAATTAATACAGTTCATCTATTTTGCCAGTCTGTGGGCAAGCGAACATTTAAACTTGCATTTAATAAGAAGTTAAATAAATTACAATTTTATAAGATTTTTTTTTTTTAATTTACTCCATACACTTTCAAGTTATATCTAACAATAAATTAGGATATTACTATGTTAAATTTTAAATAACAATATTAATAGCATTTCATAATAATTATAAAATTAATAATTCTTTTTAAAAATAAAAATAATAATAATGTAAACAATCATCATCATGCATCATACTTTAGTCATTGCCAGTTATAAAATCCTTAATTGAGTATATGAGTTTTTCTAGTTCTAGCTGGTCTCGCATTGCTTGAGAACTCCATATAACCCGAGACTCCGAGACCATGTCATATTGGAATGTATCGATTAATATGCAGCCATCTGTACACTTGCAGTTATCGAGATTGACATGTTTTAAAACCATTTACATGATGAAACTTTCGCAAGAAAATTCTATTGCTTCCTTTGTTTATCGCAATTTAAATGACAGAGATGGCAAAAGAATTGCCTTGTTGGCATAGTTTAGATGGAACTTTATGAAGCCTCTATGTTATTACTTTCATATATTATTATTTAACTATGACAACTAGGTTTTTTAGTAATTACAACTCATAATAAAAGATACAAAACTAATAAAGAAACAATTTTTAATTACTCACTCTTGTTGTATTGGTACAGAAAACAGCCTATGATGGCATATCTGCTCACATTTCCAATTTGAAGTAGGTATATCGATAGCAAGCAACATGTTTCAGCTCACAAACATTCAATTGTGTCCAAGTGGGCGAGCCCAAAGAGGATAGTATGCTCGCAGTGTAACCGACGTGCACTTGCAGCTACCGAGATATGCATGTTTGTTTCATAGAGCCTCAGGTGATTGAGATGAATGGACGATGAATGTCCAATGTTTGACCAAAGCTTATACAACAAATTGGATCTTTGATCTACCAACGATCTTACTGTTAGGTGAACCAATGGCATCGTGGACATGTGTAGTATATACTAGTTATATATTTTAAGAATTTTCGGACAATATAATGCTGATGTAGTAGCAGGCATGTTTTAAAAAATGTATGTTTAAAAAACCAGTACCTACACAAAATCTGAACTGAGCCACGGCTATCTATCTCTCTGTACCGTTCAAACATTGAAAAAGAGAGAGGGATTGATTGGCAGGTTTAGCGTTGAGCATGGTTTGTTGAATTTAAAATTGGAACTTTATAAAAGAAAGTGTCACGGTAATCCTAAGGTTGTAGGTTCAAGTCTCGCTTTTTGCAATGGATACTTAGTTTTTTCTTATAAATTGATCAAAGTAAATCTCCTACGGTTTGCTACCATTCGTTATGATATAATCTCATGCTATAGAACTGGTAGTTAGTGAAACTAGGAGCACATTTAATTAAAATTCGAATAAGTAAGTTTTGTTCACAAGAGTAGCAAATCAAGCGCACAGCGCTCTGAATGACAACGTCCAATTTCAGAAAATTGCTTTTTATTTTCAGTAAATTTACATTTCATTGCTGCGCTCATCAATACTGTACGTGACAGATTATTGCTATTTTATGGACTTTTTTTATTTTTTTATTTCTTGTATTATACAACAATATCGCTATGCTTAATACTAAAATTAACATACCTTCACCTATCTTGGCTTTCTCTGAATCCCCCTAAAGTAGACTGGGAGAAAATGCCTTCAACATTAAGTCCGCCTGTATACAATCATGAATATGAAGTCTGGAATAAATCTAATGTAAATAAAAATAATGTTAAAGTCTAATATAAAAGGAAATGAGCCTATTGCCATCCACCGGGCACTGTAAATTTTTCATTATTCTGTTAATTCCTATAATTAATTAATGTTTAGGAGATTTTAATCCGAGTGTAATGTATTTCCACAGACAAACCGATCATTCGATTTTGTGGAGCTTGTTTTAAAATGTATGTACTTATTTATGAATATAGCATTTTATCTATCTATCTATCTATTCGTTTCGAGATAAAATGTCTCCGATACATGGACATAGCTGTTTCCTATTACAGGCGACCTAATGAGGTTTTAGTCCATTTGCAGGGTAAAGCTTTTCTGTATCACGGTCAGTCACAAAGAGAACGAATACAAGCTAGATGTTCGATTTAAATTATTGATTCGAAAGGCGAGCTTCATTTTCAATTTGATAGAATCGGATAATAATAGTGGTAGAGCTTTTGTGAACCCGCACAGTTATTAATAATTCACTTCAGTGATTTGCAGAGCAAACATTTTAACTACAATTTAAAAGTAGGTATAAGTTATTAATACAATTAAAATTTAATGGCAGAGGTGTATAACATCTACACTTCACATAAGCCTATCGCCATCTACCGGCCACAGATCCGTGCTGCTATTGTGAATTTCCTTACGGAAAAATCCCAAATAACATTTTTGCCCGACTCGGAAATCCAACCCGCGACCGTGGTGGTTAGTGTATGAGCCTCTCACCGCATGGCACCAAATAATAAAATAAAGAAACGTATATAACGTATATAAAGGTTGCCTGTAAGATATTGCTTTTTAGCGATAAGGCCGCCCATTGTACATGTCTTAATGTTAAATTATGTTCTATTATGTGTCTTATTTTTTGGTGTGCAATAAAGTTTATTCTATCTATCTATCTATCTATCTATAACAAAATACATTATACAGTCATATAATGTACATACATAGGCGGACCAGCAACTGAATCACATCGGTCCAATTTCATGAAATTACTTTTTATTTACCTACACTGCAATTTAAAATACAAATACCGGCCATTGACAACGATCATCAAATCATGAATTGTTTCGCGGTAATCAGATTCGATTCAAATAATTCAATAATTTATAAAACTGTACTACCTCGTTTAGTGGTTAGCTTATGCACTTCTCACTGCGAGGTCTTTGGTTCGATTCTCGGGTCGACCAAAGTGTTATTTGTAAACTTTTCGTACGGCAATTCACGATAGCAGCAAGAAGTTAGGGAGTTGCCCGGTGGATGGTGTTAGGCTCACGTCCTATCCCATGGGACCTAAACATAACAGGTGAAGTGTGGGTGTTGTACACCTCTGCCACACCCTTCCGGGCAATATAGGCGTGATGTTATGTTATGTTATCTGTCATTTGTATATGTATTAGAAAAACCACATAATTATGTTCAGTGTCAGCATTTTGTTCTTGTGGTTTACTTCCCAAAAAAATTATTCCGTCACAAAATTTTCAATAGCAGCACGGGACCTAAGCATAACAGGTGAAATATGGGTGTTATACACCTCAGGTACACCCTTCTGGATAATATAGGCGTGATGATATGTTATCAATCTGACACATTAATTTATACGAATATTTTTAATCAGAATAATCTAAGAAGAATGGCTAATTTGCAATACCGTGATGCCGGATTAACAATTATAAACATAGACCTAGGATCTCGCGCGCTACCCTATATTTATGATTATAAATTAACAATTGAAGTTTTAGTACGTGTGACAGTGTTTTACCTGTGACAGACAATATTAATATCTAAACAAAAGAGTTCAACCAAGGATCAAATCATCAATAAGTCAAAACCTTTTTCTCCAACCTCCTTATATTAAAAACAATATTCCTTCTAAATTCAAAAAGTGACTTCTAGTCAAGCTGACAGTACACAACGTCGGATAAACGTCCTTGTGCAAATATTGTAAAGATCAGAGGAAAGGCCCCGGGGTCGTGGAGTGTGTGCCTACATTTGCGAGAGCCGCGCCGAGCCCTTACAAACACTTTTACTCACTATTTACGTAGGCATGTGTGCGGAAGTACTTACTGTTTAAGATTTGTTCCTTTTTGTAAAGGAGGATTACATGAAGTGAATTAAAAATGATGAATCTTTATTGTAGATTCTTTTATCCCTAATTGGATACCTTTTTGCTTGATGAGCTAGGTTCAAATTACAAAAAACTTTGTTTGAGGCACTTCTTCTTCTTCGTCGTGTCGATGGCTGAGTCAAATTTTATTGGCCCAATAAGTGGCCACTGTTATGGCGCTCTCATCGGCGTTTATAAGCGACTCTTGTGCAGGTGGTAGGGCATTTTGGACAATCAGTAAGGTGGTCAAGGTTTTGTCTTGCCATCGTGGTGAAAGGATTCGCCAATTCGCTTTTAATTGCACAGAGTGCGCCGGACGTAGGGAATCGTTATGTACGTCACTCGGGGAGGCTCCTTTCATGCACCCACTGAAATAATTTATTTGTTATATTTATTTATGTATTTATTAGGTGCACAAACACATTAAAATCATGGTAACATAAGATAATGTACAGTTTAGATTTTTAATGTTACAATACAATAATTAGCAGTTTAAAAGATTTATTATAAGTAGAAATTTCCTTGTTGGTCTAATGGTTAACTTATGCGGCCTCTCACCGTGAGGTTTCGGGTTTTGGTTGCCGGCTCGGGAAAAGTGTTATCAACCAACCAACTAATTAAGTCAAAGTAATTTAATCACACAAAGAAAATAATGAACTATACAGATCACTCAAATAGAACAGTGAACGTAGAAAGTACTATCAAATTTGCCCGAAAGTTTCACACAACAATAGCTCGAAACAAGCATAAATGCTAATAGCATAATGCTTTTATTATTCAGTGAAAATCTGCAAGGGAAATGAGTTCACACTACACTGGAATTCAGATTATAAAGGATAGTATTTAACACTTAGTTGATAGAGATATGGGAATAGTTTGGCTTGGCCCCAACGACGAGGCGAGTCATTTGAGCGTGGAGTAACTAGCAATAATATTGATTCTCTTGTATATTTAGTAGCTGAGCCCTGTAACATATGGTTATGTAACAAAACTCAAGGAAGCAAGTTGATTTGAGTTCAAGTGTTTTTTTTCTACCATTACATTTCAATCATACTTATAGCGAAACATGTTTGGAAGTATAATTTGATGACATGTAATAATTAAAAGAATACAACATAATGTTACCATCAATGCAAATAAATAAAATTGAACTGTCTGTTTTTAATGTCAAAATTACAATGTGTTTTCAATTTGGCATAATTAGTTGTTTGGACGACACCATGGCCTTAAATACAATTTCTTTTTTGTCTGTCTGTCTTTCGGTCTGTCTGTCTGTTTGTATCGGCTAATCTTCTAAGTGGCTGGACCGATTTTAATAAAACTTTAGGTGCAGGTAAATGACTACAAGCCGCATACCATTGGCGACTTTTTATTAATTCACCAACAACGCAGACGAAACCGCGGTAGCAAAATAGTTTATTTGTTTAATAGCGCTAATCTCGAGAGCTACTCGTCGAATCTTGATAATTATTTTTGAGTTGAAAGACCAACTCCCAATTAAGGTCTTGAGGTATCAAACATTACGTTTAACAACACGGTAGGGGAGCAGTAAGGTTGAACGTGGGAACAAATATTACATAAATCAACGAATTCCACGCGAATGAAGTCGTAGGCAAAATCTAGTCCGAAATTAAATTGCATTATAGATATTAGTCATAGATTTAATTTTACGTCACTATCATCTTTTTATGTTACTGTAACAGTTTTCTGTTTTTGCCGTCAACCGTGGTGGTTGCTAAATCAGCGCTGTGGAAGTTTTGCAGAAATGCAAGACTCCACAGCATTAAAGCTGAGCAACCGCCACTGTTTCTTACATATTTATTACATTTTGTATAATACTTACCTGTTTTTGCATGTGTTATAATAAAAATAATTTTCTTTCTCTTCTTTTCTGTTAGTGGTTTTTGACCGAGGCAAATTATGTCAAAAATAGTTTTAAGTACTTAGGTTATAATAAATAAATAAAAATAAAATATTTAGTAGAAATCTGCAAGTGTAATATATACAGCACTGTAACTCAGATTACGAAAAGATAATATTTAACACTTAAATGATAGAGATATGGGAATATTTTGGCTTGGCCCCAACGCCAAGGCGAGTCATTTGACCTTGAGGTAACTTGCAATAATATCGATTCTCTTGTCTGTTTAGAAGCAGAGTCATGTAACATTATGGTTATGTAACATGCCTCAAGGAAGCGAGTTGGTTTTAGTGAAGGTCATCGCGAGGGTAAGCATACTCCGTACTTACACTCAGTATAACCACAACATAAACATGCACACCGACGAGACCCCTAAGTGGCACTCGATACTGAGAACACCGCGACAACCGCTTAGGCGTCTCGTCGGTGTGCATGTTTATGTGTGCGTGCCGTTTCGCACGTTTGTAGGCAGTTTCCGTACTGTTTGTACATATTTATACTGTGGTATAACAGTATAGTTTGACTCCGTAACGAGTTAAAATTAACTTGTTGACTGTGATCCTTAAATTTCGGAGACTGGGGTTTTTTTTCGTTTTTTTAATGATGTTTCTAAACAATTATATATTTCATAAATACTACAATTTAGTCTAGATATAAAACTAGAGACTAATGAGTAATTGAATTTTGACCTAAGCTACTAAAATAATTTATGCTATAAGAATGTGTCCATTAACACCTATCTTATTGTTTGCACTGCATCGGGGCTTAATATTAAAATATTATTATCTAAATTTCTTCTAACTGAATGTGTGGACGAAAAATCATACCGTGATTCTAAAACGTGTTTTCTCGATCGAGTAAAACTGTACGTGAGTACTAAGCTCAACCAATTTACGTATTTTAAATATCTACATAAAATATATACAATGAGAGCATGCAATATTACCGTATATATATATATACCTACGTATGTTCTTACGTGGTTCTTACCACAGATATTGATCTACATCTATATCTGTGGTTCTTACCAACTGTAGCTATGGATTTATTTTGCGTAGTGAGAATTGTTTATTTAATAATCTTTTAAATTCGTTATTAAGTAGAGAATGTAGTCGATAGCGTACAGCTCTCGTAAAGGTCTTGGGTTTGTTTTCTGTTTAATACATTTCACTTCCAAGTTTGAAACAGTCATGAATCTCTGATCAAATCTTTAATTTATTTTAAATTAGTAGTAAATCATTTTATCTACTTTTATATCCTTTAAAATTATTCACTAAGGCCATTAAGTATCACTTACTAACTACACCAATGCAAATAAGGTAAATTTACCAAAATGTGGTCATTAGTGGATTCAAAGAAACTCCTCAAAAAGAAAGGTCAAACCAAATGAAATGTTTATTAGATGCCGAGAAAAATCAACTTGTAAGGGTACCGTTGAGGAGTTGCCACATTCAAATTTCCTTCCTCTCATTTTATATATAAATTGCATTTGATACTTCGTTTCGTACATCTAAAGAGATCTCATTCAATAAAACATTTTTTTTATAAAATGCGCTTTACCTGTAAAACATAAGCTTTTTATGAAAAAACGTAGTTTACATTACACATACTAAACTTTCTCTTATTTGGTAATTTTTAACTCAATCTGGAATAGTACCTACATTAATTAAGTTTCCTTATATTCATTTTAATAAATCGGGATCAAAGAACCTGCCATTGCTTCCCCACGAAAAGCCTTAGGTATTTTAAATTTTCAATTCACAAAGCTTCACAAAGACACTTCGCGTTCTTTTAATCTATTTTGACATGAAAATCGTTCTTCTTTTATCAGGGTATTTATTATTGGTATAACCTCGGCTATGTACTTCTTTTTGCAAATGTCGCGAAATGTGTAATAAACAGTAACTAAATTGAATTATTAAAAAATATTACTATATAGTAATATTTTCGACTATATACCTAGTCCGAAAACTGCCTCTTTGGTCTAGAAAAAATTCAAAATTTCAAAATTCAAATCATTTATTTTCATAGGCCCCAGGAGGCGCTTGAACACGTCAAAATGATATAAAAATAAAATAAGTAAAACTAAATTATACTAGTAGTTTGCAGTTTGTTTGTTGGGCAAGTGGTATTTGGAATTTTGCGTCAAAAAATTCTCAATAACCGCACGGAGTTGGAAATGTGCCCGATGGATGGCGTTAGGCTCACATCACATTAGTCCTAAACCTAACTAGAGAATTGTGGGTGTAATAAATACCTATATCTCTGCCTCACCCTTTTAGGTAATATAGGTGTTATGTTCAGAATCATTTTTGTGCATTCACTAAAACTTTAAGCATTTTACGTAATTTTAGAATGGCACCCGTGCGAAGCTGAAATGGCTCTTGTAGGAAATAAAAATGCACACGTCGAGAAAATGTAATAAAAGGTTATAATAGCTGGGGAGACTGCATGTTGGATTAAAAAAGTACGTACAAGATGTGTGTTGCATATGATGCTTGTGGTTCGCGATCGCAAGAATTTTTGTGACTATATATGTAGATACATGTATTTTTACGGATTTCGGTACATCTGTTATATACAAATTTGTAAAAAAAAACTCTTCAAGATCCGTCGACAAAAAGCAGCTAAGTGTTCATAATTATATAGACTTTACGCTATGGAATATGTGTACAAAATTTTATCAAACTACGTTAAGTAGTTTTTGCGTGAAAAAGTAAGAAACAAACTTTCACATTTATAATGACGATCGCATGGCGGAGTAGGTAGTATACCTGCCTGCGACGTTGCGGGTTCGAGTCCCGTTTAAGACAAATCTTTGTGTGCATGAACATGGGGGTTTGTCTTAGTCTGGCTGTCTCTATAAATAAATAAATAAATATTTCACAACTTACCCACAACGCCATCTAGTCCCAAACTAAGCAGAGCTTGTACTATGGGTACTAGAATAACTGATACTAATAATTATATACTTTTCTTTTGTAAATACATACTTATTATACATAGAAACACCCAGAATAAGTATGTTTTTACAAGTAGTACCTATATAGTTATTAGTACCAGTTATTCTAGTACCCATAGTACAAGCTCAGCTTAGTTTGGGACTAGATGACGTTGTGTGTAAGTTGTGAGATATTCATAATTTATTTAAATTTTAGCACGGTATACCATTATTTACAGAAATAAGCTTACACTAAAGATTTAAACAATATTTTTTTTAATTCAACATAACTTCAGACATTTTGATGTAATTTTAGAATAACACTCTGATTGGCACCCGTGCGAAGCTGGAATGGCTCTAGTAGGAAATAAAACTGCACACGTCGAGCAAATGCAATAAAAGGTTATAAACGAGGAATGAATGTATGTGGGAATTAAAAATAAACAAGTACGAGATGTGTGTTGCATAATGTTAATATAATGCTTGTGGTTTTACGCCGAATATCTTGAATAACGAGAATATTAGTTTGTGTGCTGATTTATATGCCGTTTTTTTTTCTTTCTTTCTTAAAAGAAACGACCGCCCGCACTAGTAATAACTCCTGTGTCGCGGTTTATAAACATACATTTCACACACACAAAGCTCTCAGAGCACTCAGAGTCAGAACAAATCTTTGCGAATCACACAAAGATTTGTTCCATGTGGGGATCGAACCCACAACACCAGCGCAGTTGAAAGCGGCGAGGCGACCACTTTAACCACTACGCCAACCATGCACTCTAAATATTTTAAATAGTGCGGCAGTCGCCTATAAATCGCCAATTTACCGTTATTTTGGCTTTCACATGCTTAGGTTATATATGATAGGGGTTGAATCTATCGCCATGCATCAGGCACTATTCCAATTCTATGTTGCTATTAAGAATTTATTGACGGAGGAATCCCAAACAACACTTTTTCTCAACCCAGGACCTAGAGAAGGCCGCATACGCTAACTACAACACCAACGAGGCAATTTAAATATTATTTGAACTAAAATATGTCATTTGCATTTTAGATTACTAATATTAATGCTAAAATTTCTAAGAAAACATATTATGGATTAATTTATTTAATAAATAAAAGGGATAACCAATAAAGTGAGTTTATTAGCCGTACAAACTTCAGTGGCTTTGAGAATTAAGAAATCTAGACTGCAATATAAGTCTTGACATTTGACGTCGGTCAAAATGTCAAAATATATTGACCGGCGGCCATTGACATTGAACGGTACAAATGGCACTTGAGGGTGATTTATGATGTTATTCCTTAAATTAAAATTTTGGAGATACTTTTAGACCAAAGGGCTTAATAGAGCTACAGGGCTTAAAGCTTGTTAAGGTCGTGTAGGCGTTTAACCTTTTTTGTTACCCAAAAGCTGTTCAAAATTGGTAATAAGTTCAATCATGAGTTATGTAACGTGGTCTTCTAATGACCAGTTGGGTAGGCAGAATAAAGAGAAACAATAGATACATTAACAAAGGTATTATTATTGAAGATTAAATTTACGTGGTAGACTCAAGGCGTAGGTAGGTAAGTAGGTAGGTGGTACGTTGGTTTGGTGAAGTCTTGGCGAAGCGAAGATTGAGGAGACACTTAACTCGGCGCTGGAGGACGCGTCGCGCGCGCAGCTCCTTTATATACCCCACAGGGGTCTGCAGTGGGGGGCGCTTCTTGAGGTAGTGGTGGGCGCGCGGTTGACGTTACAGTTATTTGTGAAAATACTAAATCAATCTGCCGGGCCTTTTTTCAATTACATGGCGGTCGGCTTCCAGTCTCACAGATTTAGCTGAGTATTAGTATTTTACATAGAACGACTCCCATCTGACCTTGACCCAGTACGGGGTAATACTTTCCGAGGTACGGAGAAAACTCGTTAAGTTAACGATGGTCACCCATCTTAGGCCGAACGCGGTAAGCATTGCTTAACCAGCAAGATCGATCAGTCCACGCGGCTTCGACTTAGCCACGAGTGAAAATAATAGTCATATAAAAATGAATATAAAATGTTGTTTTTTTATTAACAATTACCCAATTAAAAAAATTTAATGATAAAAAAAAATGTTTTTTATTACATTAGATAGAACTCACACAAGCACACTCAGTCTCATAACAAATCTTTGTGAATCACACAAAGATTTGTCCCATGCGGGGATCGAACCCACAACACCAGTGCAGTGGAGAAAGGCGAGGCGACCGCTTTCACCACTACACCAGACGTGCAGACAAATTAAATTTTATACTTAAATTCATTACAGTAACATAAGTTTTTGATCTATCTTATTTACAATAATATCTACTGCAAAGGAGTTTAAAACCATCCAATTCTAAACTTTCAAGAAATACCAGTGCAAAATGCATATAATTTATCACTAAACGAAAAGTGAAAAAGTATAACTCAACAAGATTAAGCGCGTCGCTGGCAATGATAAAATCAATAAGAGTCGCGGCGCCTGCAAGACTAATAGCGATTACTATAAACATTTCTGCCAGTTTCTGAGGTGCCGGATAGTTCTTATCCGTCCCATAAAATATAACCTGACCAAATATAAAAGTGACACAAGAATACAGCTGTCATATTCATTTATGTGTGTTATTTGCGTATCCTGTCAATCAAATTTATCTAACACCTATGAAATTAATGTTTATAAATAATAAAGAATACAAGCCTATGGTAATTGTGGCCGATAGCAAAAGTAACAAAAGGAAGGAATGTTCCTCAGATTTGCCATTAATAAATATTAAGCGGGTCGCTGGCAATGATAAAATGGACAGGAGTCGCAGCGCCTACAAGACTAATAGCAATTCCGAGAAACATTCAAATAAAAAAATACAGAAAAATATAAAACATGCACCTAGTACAACATAGTACCTAAAGCAAAGCAAGGGCAGGTCACTAGTATGCTAACAAAGTATAACTCAACAAGATTACTGTTGCTGGCAATCATAAATAATTACAGGGGCATGAAATACAAATAAATATTTGAATATAATAAACCTAATTTATTCGATAAAAACTCCAGATGTTAATTTACTAGAAACATCAACGCAATTTATACATAACTACTGCCTCAAAAAAGGCACATTTTATCTCGTCACTATAGGTAAAAACTACTCAATAAGATTTAGCGCGTCGCTGGCAATGATAAAATCGATAGAAATCGCGGCGCCTGCAAGACTAATAGCGATTCCGAGAAACATTACCCTTTCAGCTTTTTTTATCGAATAAGTATAAAACTTATTCGGTAAAAAAAGCTGAAATATTAATTTCATCATTTTTATCACCATTTAGCCTCTCGTAGTCCACTGCTGGACATAGGCCTCTCTCATTGCGCCACAACACCCGATCCTGCGCCTTTCGCATTCAGTCCCCATTTGCATTTGCAAAACACTACAACGCAGTTTTTACAAAATTCCTGGCCTAGGAGTGACAATTTATTGATCACTTATAAAAAGAAAATGAATAACTCATTAATATTATGCGCGCTGGAAATGATAAAATCGATAGAAGTCGCGGCGCCTGCAAGACTAATAGCGCTTCCGAGAAACATTCTCCTTTGCTACTTTTGCTATCGGCCCACAGATTAATAATAATGTCTACTATATCGGCCGCAGGCTTTATCACTCACGTTATTTTGTGGCATTCCCATTTATTAAAATTTTTAGAGTGCTGCTACCACTACCGCTTCATTCAAACACAGTTTATTTGCATACAACATAATTTATTGCATTATTATTCAGACTTAATACTTATTTTAAAAATAACCATAATATTTCAGAGGATAAACGAAATTATTAATGGAAATTACCATTAAGTACCTATAAAAGAATGACTATAATATAAGATATATGACTATAATATAAATAAGATAATTGTACATAACAATTTTCATGTTTCAGACTAATAAGTGTTTTTTTCTAATTACAATCATAGTTTCTATGGGCCAGGCAGAGACAATAGAGATGCAATATGTTGGTGAATCTATCTTATCTATGTATCTTGTATGTTTTTTTCTCTTATTATTACACCGGCGTGGTACCTTAATAAAAATTTCCTAAGAACCCACGAAATGTACACAAAAATTTCATTGAAATCGGTTAAGCTTCGGAGGAGTTTGGTAACCTAAACTGTGCCAAATTTGATTTATTCACAGATAATATAACATAAAATCACGCCTATATTACCCAGAAGGGTGAGGCAGAGGTGTACAGCACTCACATTTCACCTGTTATGTTTTAGGTCACGTGGGATAGGGGTTGAGCCTGTCGCCATCTACCAAGCACAATTCCAACTACGTGCTATTGTGCATTTCCTGTCGAAAAGTTCAGAAATAACACTTTGCCGACCCGGGAATCAAACCCATGACCTGGCGGTGACAGGCGCATACACTAACCACTAGCAGTTAGCCATGTTTAGCAATCTAATACTGAGAACAGTTTATTTTTTTATTTTTTGGAATGTAGCTTGGACAGCTCAGATGGGAGAGCGATAGGACGGCATCCTAAGATACAAGCCTCGATTTAAAATCTTAAAAAAATGTCGACTGTTTCGTAGTATTCAGTTGAATAATTTTATAATAATAAACATAAAGCAACCATACTAAGTTTGTACAAACCGCGGCAACAGGAATGCTCTTTAACAAGATCAAACTTTACACCAAACAAAATATTTCGTTTGAAAACACAAAACAACTTTCACTTCTACTCTCATATTTTATTTTTCTGTTTTCGATATTTCTGCTACTGAAAGGTTAAATTTATTGATAAGGAGTCAGCTATTTGTTTAAATTAATAAAGCGATTAAGGTTACAAGATACGGGTACCTCGGGGCACAAAATATGGAAGAAAACTTTCGGGCGAAATTCGCCAATCTTCTTAATTTACGGTTTTATTAATCCTGTAAAAAGCAGCGATAGGCGAGTGGGAGACCACGTGACTACGAAGTCAAAAGTCTAAGGTACAAACCCATGGCACACACCTCTCGTCTTTTCGAAGATATGTGTGTATTTATCATATACAATTATCGCTCGCTAATGGTGAAGGAAAACATCGTGAGGAAACCTGCATGCCTACAAGTGTCTAAAAAGTGTTACGGATTGTCGACGCCAGAAAGTCTTACAACTTTTCTAACAAAAAGTATCGTATAGCTTCGTATTAGGTAGCTTAGGTCAGATTGCAATCGTTTTTCGTAAAATACAAATATACAGAAGGATTTGTTAAACTATAATCCAAAGACTAAATACGAAAAGACTTGGTGAATGATGATAGAACAGTTGTAGATGAATACGGAATTCTATAAAATACTAACATGCCGCGAAAAGGATGGAATTTCCAATAAGAGGTATTACAGGGTTAACTTGTTATTCAAGAACATCTGTGGGCGTTGAATATGAATTACGGAAAGTGGAATAGAATAGGAATTGCGGCATCTTTGACATCCTACTACGATGACGGCATTGTTAAAGGACATTTTGATAAAACAATTTTTCCCTTGACTATATTTTCTTGACGGTTTCTTGGACGAATGACGTTGTAACGTACATAACAAAATATAACATAACGCCTATATTACTCAGAAGTGTGTGGAAGAGGTATATAACATCCTCTTTTTACCCGTTATCCATCCACGGGGCACAATTTCAACTCCCTAAACGAAACGGAAATATCCCAAGTAAAAACTTTTGCCCAACCAAGGAATTGAACCCTAGACCTCATGGTGAGAGACCTCATACATAGGCCCCTAGACTATAGGTCGATTGGTTCAAAGTAGAACTTGAAAGTTATAATCTATAGAAAAAAATATCTTCCCTGTGTTCGACTATGGTGATGTGTGCTATTATGACCTGAATGCAGAACATCTCAATAAATACGACCGTCTTCTCAATAACTGCATTCGATTTATTTTCAATCTTCGTAAGTATGATCACGTGTCTACTTATCGTTCACAATTAGGTACATTAGTTATCTATTCGTCAACGCCGTAGCTTGCCTGCTCTCACAACCGTGTTTTCTATCCTGATGTCTCCTACTCCTGCTAGTTACCTAAGGCCTTATTTCCAATATCTGTGTGATAACCACGATATACACCTTCGCTCCTCCAATAATCTTCTATTACTATGTCCCTCTCATAATACTGGTTTCGTGAATTCTTCCTTCCCTGTCCAAACTATTCTTCTTTGGAATGCCCTCCCTCTCGAAATTAGGACCGCCACCAGTCGATACGCCTTTAAAATCAAGGTTCGGAATCTTCTCCTCAGCAAAAATGAATCGCCACCATAATATTTATTATTAGTTCATATATTTATATATATTTTATTTATTAAATATTTACTTTATATAGGTATTATGCATATATATATACGCACATATTTTTATTATGTATTGTTTTTTATTACCTTTCATTTCAAATCAAAACGCTATATTTCATACCTTCACCTGCCTTGTTAATCTCTGCATCACCCAAAGGTAGACTGGCAGAGAATGCCTATGGTATTAAGTCTGCCTTGTATACAAATTCTGTATATGAAGTTTAAAAAAATAAAAAAAAAATATACGGAAAGATTGAAATGACTATGCTATTACCTCTGTAATTTATATGTAAAATATACAAAATACACAAAGAAAAGAATATCGTGTGTTGTCAGTCGCCAGTCACGTCCACCGTTCACAGATTTGATAAGAAGCACAAGAGAGGCAGTCGTGTGTGCTTTTCATCTATCATATTATTTTCCAAATTTAAATTCAAGTCAAATCGAAAAGAAGAAAAATGTTTTATTTATATTTGTAACTAGCTTTTACCCGTGACTTCAGCTGAAAGCCTCGACGGTCTCTTGGGGTGCAAGTACACCCACATTTCACGTGTTACGTTTAGGTCCCATGGGATAGGAGGTGAGACTATCGCCATCCACCGGGCACAAATCCAACTACGTGCTGCTATGTAGAAATTTCTGACGATAAAATCTCAAATTACACTTTTGCTCGACCCGGGAATCAAACCAGTAACCTTGCGGTGAGAGTTGAATACGCTAACCACTAGACCATTAAAGCAGTTCTAGTATTACAAATACCAAATTTTAATATAAGCCACCTCTACTTACATAAATAAATTCGTTCACAATGTAATAAAGGAATTGAAAAAAAAAGTATAAGCGTCTATACACAATTAGTAAAAGGCTTTACTTAACATAGTCACGATATAATTTCAGAATAAATAAGATCTAATGCAATTCAATTAGTAATTATTATTATTATTCTTATATGAATAATTGCATTTGGTCTTATTTATTATTAAATAGCGACCCGCCCCGGCTTCGCACGAAAATATTCATTTAAATCACATGCTGTAAAGGGCAATTTTGATCTACATGAAATGCACAACGTATCTTATGTATTTAATTGGATAAGGAATGATACTGTATCGTTTAAAATAGCTTGGTAAATAACCCATATTTTTTTGTAATTGTCAAAGATAAAAATGGTTACTGTGGGTTATCCTTAGGAGATATTTTTTTTATTCATCTTTTTAAGATATACAATTCCGTAGTACATAAATTTGATCTATCTCGTAAGGTTTAGCCAGCGTTTGCAATGTAAGCATACATAGGGACATAGGGACAGAGAAAGCGACTTTGTTTTATACTTCTTCTTCTTCTTCATTCGAGTCGACGGCAAAGTCAAATTTTATTAGCCCAGTATGTGGCTACCTGAACAGCGCTTTCATCTGCGTTCATTAGCGCGTCCTTCGTGCAGGTGGTGGGGCACGCAGGACAAGTTAGAATATGGGCCATGGTTTGTGTGGCCCCACATTCACAATTTGTATCGGTTTCATCTGCAAAACCCCACCGTATCATGTTGTCTTTGCTTCGGCCGACTTGAGCTCGAAGCCTGTTGAGGGACTTCCAAATCGGCCTAGGCAGTTTATGGCCTGGTGGAAGGTTCTCCGCGATTGGGACAAAGGGGGTACGCAGATTAGCCTTTTGTTGCCAAAGTAGGCATCGTGCTTGAGCAGCATCACCAGATGTTTTATACTATGTAGTGATTATAATGGTGATAAGTGAATTAGTTAATATTACCTATATAAGAATTATTTTTAAATAAAGATGCCTGTATGTACCTTTAAAAGTAATAGTATATGGAAGTACTGGTTATATATATAGATTTGTTTTGAAATAGCCATTTTTTGGGAAATGCTGGGGATTAAACATTGTGTTACGTTACAAACCAACCATAAGCGGCAGCGTAATGGATAAGGCATTGGTCTTACGATCGAGAGGTCGTAGGTTCAAATCCTGGCCATTACACCACGGACATAAACTTCCTCCTAACAATTTTTTTATTTGCAAATTAATAGTAAAGTTTTCTTAAAAAAACGCAACTAGCCCTTAAATACAAACAATTTGTATAACTAAGAAACAGTTGAAAAAAATATGAGACCGGCAGGATTTGGGTCTGCGACCTCGGCATACCACTTTAACCACTAAGCTACGGTCGCCTCTTGCCAGGACCCGAAATTTCTCAACTGTATGTTACGTCATTGCGTGACGTCACTTTCATGACGTATAATTTGCTAAGCATAGCTAAATGCTAAAAATGATTAATAAAAATTGGATATCATCATAAAGTTAACATTAGTTTAGTTACCGTTTACGTATAGCCGATATACACCGAAAAGTGTGATATTCTACAAAGTGACGTAAGAAGTGTAAAAGAGCAACAAAGTGTTCTTCCGATATCAGATTTTTATAGCATCTGTCTCGCAAACGAGGTTGTTTGCGCCTGATGGCATGAAATATACCGACTCTAAAATCTGAAATATGACACTTGCATTTCTGAACTGAATATTGTTTGACATATTTTTGTCACACCTCCCATCCGAAGTATAAAAATAATACATTATTAAAATTATGAAATACGGGTGTTACTCACGTAATGTTGGTCTATTTAGTCGACCGCGGTTTCGCCTATACGTCTAGGCATTATCAAGAGAGTGCGATACGTCGCGCCTGCGTCGCAGCCAGTCTTGCACTAACACTTGCATAATTTTAATAATGTTACAAACTCACGTCAGGTTTAATAAAAATATGGTATAATACATGTTCATGATTTTGTTTTCTATGTAATTAAACTTTAACTTGTAATATTTTAAAGCAAACTATGGCTTTGATATACATTTTGAATTTGTTGAAAGAGATTGACACGACATAGTCTGCACGTGTGGTGTAGTGGTTTAAGCGGTCGCCTCGCCGCTCTCCACTACACTGGTGTTGTGGGTTCGATCCCCACATGGGACAAATCTTTGTTTGATTCGCAAAGATTTGTTCGAGACAGGGTGTGCTTGTGTGAGTAAATGTGTGTCTTAGGTTTTGTCATTGAGACCATTGGACAGTTTAATTGCTTCTGGCGTCTTATCTTATGTAAAAATCCAAAATTTATTTTATTTATTTTATAGGTCCTTTGACATTTTAAAATAAAACAATTTAAACATTCATATAGGTTACTATTCACTTCCACTTGTTAAAACCAATAACTGACAAAATTTTGAATCTGAGTCGTCTCCAGCCGGTATATAACAAAGAAAAATACCATTACACCGAAGAAATACTTTGTTTTAATTTATGAGAAATATAAGAAACATATTTAACTTGAAATTGGATTTCTCCTCTTTCGTGAAAAAGGTCGTAAATATGAAACACAGTTGAAAAGTAATTTAAAATCGCATTACATGAGATATTATGCATGCATTCAGTACGTGACGTTTTCGTATCGTCGACAAGTTGCTGGCAAGGCACACGGCATGGCAATACGCCTGCCAACACTGGCGCTTGTGAAAGCTTCTAATGGACGTATTGTAAACGAGATGGACGTATTGTAGACTAACTTCCTTAATAATGTTACAAATCCGTAAGTAACTCTGTATGTCTCTCTGTCTATATGTTACGCTTTTACGCCTAAAAGACTGGAACAATTTTGATAAAAAAATAATGGAGATAGTTCTCGAAATTATCCGCCAAAGCCACCACGCAGAGGAGCTGCGCGTAGAAGCTAGTAATATTACAAATCCATAAGTACGTGGTCTGCCTATACCTATGTAACAATTTCACGCCTAAACAGCTGGACCGATTTTGATGAAATTTAGTATGGATCTAGATGAGACCCAAGTACATGATATAGGCAACTTTTTTCCACGGGGGACAGCGCGAGGTGTAGTTAGAATTTCAATAATTTGATTTACGTCATTGATCTTGTGGCAGAACGTTTTCTGGCAATGTGCGTGGTAGATGGCGATGGATGTGTGATGGTCCCGTGGGAGGGGGTGAAAATACACTTCAACCTCGCTATAGATATGTAAAATATCGCAAACATTCCTAGTATTATCACTACTGTATTTTGATAACGTACATAAGATTTTCCTTTAAAATTACTGAAAAAGCTGCTCAATGCTGTATTTATTCAGTATAGCAACACATATTTAATTCACGCCAGAAAAAGTAGCATAACAATCGTGATAAAATTTTTGTGGCTGTTTTGTTATACTTTTGAATAGAAAAACATGTCAAAAACACGACAAATTCTATCTTGTGCTCGTCATGCTAGCCCAAAATAAAGCTGACCTGGAAATAATTCCTGTAATCCTACCTCTACATTACGTAACACTAAATCTGACTCAAGGTACCGGCCATATTTCCTCCCTTATTTACCAATTGAGAGTATTATAAACATTAGGACGCACTGGCGAGAGTTATAGCCGTAATAAATAACACTCTAGTCTGCCAGTGCGAACTCGCCTTTTAATTTTGAAAAATATAGACAGTGCGGACACTGCGGTTAGTAACTGGACCACTCTTTGTTCGTCTTTTTTAACCGACTTCAAAAAAAAAAGAGGTTCTGTATTCGATCCGTATGTATGTATGTATGTATGTATGTATGTCACCTTTTTATGTTCGCGATTTTCTCGGAAACTACTGATCCGATTTGAATGCAGTTTTCGGTATTTTAATCTTTGTGTTTCAAGGAAGGTTTTTAGTATATAATTTATCAGAATTTGATGAAGATCTTTGGAGACAGGCAACGGAACTCTTCAAAAACGAATAGCTAATGAACCACGTTTTGTGCAATCGTGTATCTATGTATTGTTTTCACCACTACATAACATAACATCATGCCTATGTATGCTTTGATTGCTTTGAAGGGTAAGCAGAGACAGCCTACTTACCTACCCTTAAAGTACCGAAAGCTCTGCTTAGGTTTGGACGGGGCTTACGTTTCAGCATATTTGTTATTATCGTAGTGATAAAACTTATGATCATGAAGATCTCAGAAAGAATTTTTTGATAATATATAAGGATTTGATAATAAAAAAATAAAATAAAAAAACTAATAAAAAAAAACTAATTAAAAAATAAGAATATTCTTAAAAAATAAAATAAAAAAACTAATAAAAAAAAACTAATTAAAAAATAAGAATATTCTTAACTCGAGCGTATTCTAAATTTTATAATAATATGTACCTACTAATTTTTTTCAAAGAAAAAGGAACCGCCTTCAAAAACTCAAAAGTAAAAAAACTAAGACACAAAAAAACTTGAAATAAAAAATAAAATAAAAAAAACTAATTAAAAAAAAGAATATTCTTAACTCGAGCGTATTCTAAATATTATAATATGTACTAATTTTTTTCAAAGAAAAAGGAACCGCCTTCAAAAACAAAAGTAAAAAATAAAATATTCGCTAAACTTTGCTTACCTTTATATTAATTTGTTTAAAACAATAAACCCAAATAATTATGTAATACCAATTAATTATATTTTTTTTAAGTCGGCGCCAAATCATATAATTGCTGATAAGTTTACGAATGCATTCGATAGATGGCGTTGTACATCTTTTCTGAATCGCGATATGATTTGGCGCCGACTTCAAAAAAATATAATTAATCGGTATTACATAATTATTTGGGTTTATTGTTTTAAACAAATTAATATAAAGGTAAGAAAAGTTTAGCGAATATTTTATTTTTTACCATTGAGTTTTTGAAGGCGGTTCCTTTTTCTTTGAAAAAAATTAGTACAGAATATTCTTTTTTTTAATTAGTTTTTTTTTTATTTTATTTTTTATTTCAAGTTTTTTTGTGTCTTAGTTTTTTTACTTTTGAGTTTTTAACCTATGGACTTTCTTTATTTTATGCTGTATTCAATCTATACTAATGTTACAAAGCCGAAATGTTAGTTTGTTTGAATCAATGTATCTTCTGGTTTTAATTTGATGGCTTAGTTCTTAAGAAAACTTATGACAATTTGCATTATTCAAATTATGAAATACGGATGTTACTCACGTAATGTTAATATATTCAGTCGAACGCGTTTTCACCTATACTTTTAGGCATTTTCAAGAGAGTGTGGCACGACGCGCCGGAGCCGCAGCCGGTCTGGCACTGGGGACAGTATTTTTTTATTTTTCATATTTCATTATTTAAATAATGTCTCAAACTCACGTCAGTTTTAATAAAATACAATTTATTATCATTATTGATATAATGGCAATTCATCACCATGGCCACAGATACTCGGGGTGAAACTGCGAGAAGTCACTAATTACATAATAAATAATATAAGACGATAGGTTAAATATGAGGCGATGGCGTTTCTTACCTTAATCAAAGTCGTTCACGAAAGCTCCACAACTGTTATACATTTATTTTGTTTGTAGCATTTAATTTATATAATATTCAAGGAAATTTTTGAACTTTAGGTCAGTCTTTAGCAATGCATTATTTTTGCCATCTTCTTTGCCCAATAAAGACATTCCATAAAAATACCTGACCTGCATAGAATTTTTATTACTCCCTTTCTAAAACTGATTTCTATCAAGAGATATTATTATACGGTGGGTCACCCTGAGTCCTTTCCCCGGTTCAACATATCCAATCATGTTGAAAGATATGCAAAGGTCTTACGTAGGTATGCGACGCCTACCATTTTTCTATTTTGGGTTGACCAGAATTGATTGAAAGGATTGCCCGGGTTACAGATATATGAATCTATAGATTTATCTTTTAAAAGCCACAGTTTTTAATAGTTTAAAATGTGTTTCAAAAGGAGGTCAGGTTCTAAAGAGTTTGTGTTAATATGTTAAGAAAATATTTTTTTTTATGATAAAGTTCTTTTGAATAATGATTTATCATACGATTATTTTGTAATAAAACTGGATAAATGTATCTACAATTACATCAATTACGCTTTAATTTTAAATTACAAATTACTTTATACGAATGAGAATTATATTATGTGTAGTTATTTATAGTTTAATGATAAAATAATAAAATATTTTAAACTTACATGCGTTACAACTTAAAGTTTTGTGTTGAATGATTATTTTTACACACCTACTGGATCCCGTTCAGTAAACATGTCAATTTCGGATCTAATTCTTTTTCCAAACAAGAATATTCTTTTGCACGATGTAATCAGCAATCAAAAATGCAGTTGCCGAAGCTAAACCAATTTCAGCACGAAGTCACGAGCCAAACCTAGTTAATATTTAAGAGAAAAGTGAATGAGTAGCAAATTGCTCACCGGCATGAGAGCTAATCCTTGAGAGACTAATAATACGCTCATTACTGTCGATCGATCCACGCTGCGACGCGTGAAAACTAAACCCACGTAAATGCGATTATGCGAACAATTACTCGAATTACGAAATTTATTTCAAGTTACAAGATTGACATTTCAAATAAGGGTGTTATATAATTATGCTTGTATCTTTTCTAAGCTTGCCTGCTAAAATGAGACGTCTCTCTTAAGATGAACTTCAACTTTGGAAACCGATTATTTTTATTGACATTATTAATTTACTGTCTTTGAACACAATTATGTTAGAAGTTTATAAAACCTATTTAAGCACAAAGTCACAAGCCAAACCTAGTTAATATTTAAGAGAAAAGTGAATGAGTAGCAAATTGCTCACCGGCATGAGAGCTAATCCTTGAGAGACTAATAATACGCTCATTACTGTCGATCGATCCACGCTGCGACGCGTGAAAACTAAACCCACGTAAATGCGATTATGCGAACCATTACTCGAATTAATGAGCGCTTCTTTAGTTACGTGATACTTATTAGACTTCGAAATGAAGGGTTTGATTGCAATAAAAATAAACTCAAGCCTTTTCCCAATTGTATAGAAGTCTGCTTTTAGTTTCGAGGATTCAGCCAAATATCTACTGCCATCAGACCTACACAATTCAGTACAAGGCAATGTAATGCTCTTTGATATACTAGTTGACGCTTTTGACTACCCGTAACTTCCTTAAATAATCAAATAGCAGGCGGGAAGCACACAAAAACTCGTTATGTGAAGATGATCCAAGCGTGGAAAGCATTGTTTAACGTATAGATCGATTGATTCATGTATCGACTTAACCGCGAACTACTAAATATTCTCATGATCTAAATTGAAAAATGTATTAGATGAATAGACCAAAAGTGAAGGACAGGCCTAAGCACGCGATAATAGTAATAATACTTTCTGGTAGCACAATGGTGCCACACAAACCGCGTAGTGATTTTGTCTGTAGTTGACTGGCACCATTAGCGGTCGAACACATTAAAATACCTCATGGTGTGGTGATAGGTTGCAGAAACTACCAAAAGAGACATAATAAATAACACTAAGATATTTCATATCACCGCTTAGTCACAAATCTGGTTTTTAAAGGTGAAGAATTCGTAAGTCAATTTGTTCGCATGGGCCTATCTTTATGTTTAAATGAATGATAAGATGACGCAACACAATATATCATATTTACTCAACTTCTTAACAAGTACCGTGTTCATATGTAATTTTGGTTAGCAGCGCGTGGCACTAGATAAAAGTCATAAAGCAGACGAAGAATGTTGACCAACACCTCTATTCACCCTCCAGACGTAAGTGCCTTCGCAAAATTAAATTTAAAAAGTCATAAAGGGAATATGTGACGTATCTTAATAAAGCACGTAATGTGGCATTCTATTTAAGACATCTGTTTCTATGTTTAAATGGTGGACGCACAATTTTAGTCTGTATATATCTGTTGAAAAAGAAAATACAAGATCGATTTTATTAATCGATGTTTAGAGCTTACTGCCAAACCTATGGGTTTACAATACTCGTCCATTGCCTAACGCCTGCGCGTCCAATGTTTTCGGATTCAATTGTTCAATTGTTTCCGGATTATGTTGGGACTGCCCCGTTATTTTAGCGCATCTGGTATGTTCGCTAAGGCTAATGTTGATTGCTTCCAACCGATATTGAGAAAGCGAGTTGCTACCTTGATACGTCGCGTGCGGGATAGTCCCAAGAGCCTACTAAACTCCATACTGGAGACGGTAGACTCCAATTGTGCGTCACTGGAACAGCAAGTAGACGCCAAAATAATATTTATTATAAGATATTAATAAAAATAATGGAAATATTACATGTATTGATACAATAATTACTAAAATAGATCACATTTCTTACATTGTTTTACTTGTCTTGAAATAAAACCGTATGTAAGTACTGAACTTATAAGTCTAAGAAATGCCGCCGCCAAAACGAGGGGCGTCAGCTAGAGAAAATGCAAGATATCCTTACTGAGTCAAATATTTCACATTTTATGAATAACGAAATAAGTACAAATTATGATAATGAGTATAATAATTTAGTTAGATTAAACGAGGGCTCTCAAAGAACTTATTAATTACCTCTGGAAGTGTAGCCTTTTGTTGCCGCGCGCCTCGAGCGGTAACTATTTTCTCTTTAAAAGTATACCACTTTATTTTAAATTGGATTAAGATTATTATCTCAGCTCGCTCGGAGTAAAGATTTGTTTTCCGTAAGTTTATTTTGTTTGTTATAAATAGGTTTAAAACCACAGATATAGATCTACATAGATAACGCAAGTATCACGATTTGTATTGAAACCAAGCGTGCCGACTTTTTAATACCTATTGTGACGTCACAGCCGAAATTTAGTGACGGGAAATCCAAACCGATTCAAAGACACCGATGCCGCCGATGCCCATCCGCCCAGTACGATTCAAACGGCCGTCCACTATGATTTTCTCTAACAAAAGACGCGCGTGGACTGAAGTTAGCGGCGACCAACCTTGACGCTTGGTCGGGGTTCGGACACGCGAAGTACATGCATTTGCGTTATCTATGTAGATCTATATCTGTGTTTAAAACTATTGAATCGAGTTGAAAATTTATTTTACCTGCGACAATAACGGGATAACATTTTTTATGCAAAGGACGACTGTATCTTAATATATTAATTATTATTTCTATCCTTACTTTCTGAATAGTCTTCACTTAGTAATAGTCTTTACTAGTCTAGTCTTGATAAAAAGTTGTATGGTGACGCTTCAGGGCTCCAAGAAGGACATTGGTTTTTTATCGACGTACAGTCAACAACAAAAGTACCTGAACACAAGTAATACTCGAACAAAGAACACAGCTGTTAATTAGTGTGTGTTATTGGTTGAAACTGGGTCTAAAAGACTTTGCTTCAGCTCGTAGACAGGTGCTCGTGAGCCGTCCATAGCAGTTTGTAGTTCGCATTCATTCTTGTTTAAATGCCAGGCAATTTCAAATTGCCTGAATTCCTTCATAATGCTGGCCTTCACCTGTTGCTATTTATTTAATTAAGGAGTAGTAACATATTCTATTGTTTATGATTGCTATCAAATAAATTATATGAAAGAGACGCTAATCTCAAAAGTCCGTAAAAAAACGTATATCACCCTATAAACGACTACAGTGGAACAGTAATGTTAGCATTTTCTCTCTTAATAAAAATTGTTGAAGTATGTATATATTATAATATGTAAGTATTGTATGTATGCATGTATTTTATATGTAGGTGTATTGATGTATATAAATAATATATTATGTAGTATATTATATTGCAAGTAGTATATACCTATTTAAATTATTATAGTATGTAAGCATTCTTTTAGCATTATTTTAATATTATTACTTTGTAGTTGTACACTCAACTTTACTCTTGCCTAGTCTTCTATTTCTTCTTTTCCTCTACGGCTCAAAGGTTTGCTGGTAGAAAATTCAATATTGAATTAAGCTCGCCTTTGTACCTAATATTTTAACTGTTTCTTTTCTATTATGTTATTGTAAATTCTGTGTGTGTACAATAAAGTATTTGAAGTAATGTTAAAGCGGGTAACACTACGGAGATCACCTAGTCATACAATATTCCCATAAAAATATTAATATAGCGTAACATAAACTCACGCCTATATTACCCAGAAGGGTGTGGCAGAGGTGTTCAACACCACATTTCACCTGCAATGTTTAGGTCCCATGGGATAGGGTGTAAGCCTATCGCCATACACCGGGCACAATTCCAACTCCGTGCTGCTATTAAAAAAAAATGACGGCAAGTTCACAAATAACACTTTCCCGAGGTCGCAAGGTCTGGGGTTTGATTCCCGGAATCAAACCCGACACCTTGCGGTGAGAGGCGTATACACTAACTACTGGACTAATGAGGCAGTATTAAATATTACTACTGGATAAAAAAACATCTTTCTTTCTTATCACGTAATAACAAGATCTTACCTCGCCGAAGAGAGCATAGCAATTTGCTTGACTCGTAGACAGGTGCTCGTAAGACGTCCGTAGCAATTCGTAGTTGGAATTTATTCTCGTTTAAATTGCAGGCAATTAGGAATAGCCTGGATTCCTTCATAATACTGCTATTCACCAGTGCTATTTAATATTTTTTCATGGATTGTGGAGTAATTTATTCAGCATTTTTTTATTTTAATATTAAAGTAGAAAGTATTTGTTTATCTATTTATGTCTTCAAAGCTATGTCTATGTGTGATCGATTTTCGTAATGTACTGAACGGATTTTTTTACGGTTTTTACTTAAAGATAGTGCAATTTTTGAGGTAGGTTAAATTATTAGTACATACCGACATAGCATGCGCAGAAGCTGGTATTAATATTATTATTACAAAATACGTATTTAAATCGGTATTCTATAAAATTCCTAGGAATTGTATGGAATATCGAATATTTAAATTGTAACAAAGTATTGAAAAAGACAGAAAAAAAATATTTGACGGAATAAAGAAGAGATTGAGCAGGTATTACACATTATCTAGCTCATTGTAGATCCATTCATTTGCAGAAGCAGTGTAGAATTAAAAAGCTGCAAAATAAACGTTAAATAACTCAAATTTTCTTACAAGTACTAACATCACACGTCGTAATTTCTATCACGACGTCACGTAGTAGAACATTCACGCCTCATGAGTTGTTACATTGAAGTCGTCTGCAAAGTTTCAACTGTAGCTCATTCCAGACGCGGGCTTTGCTCTGTATCTCTACTATGAGTCTGAAATCTACTGTCGACTATCTTTAGTTATGAGTGGTAGTTTGTGAGTTGAGTGTTCCGTCATGAGTATGAATAAAATGGTAGTAGAAATTCGTTCTATGTGACAAATGGTTTACATCTATATTTAGGTCTAAAAAGCCGTTCAAGAATTATGTAAAAGCATTTGTTGTGCAATTTTAAGAAAAAAAGAATAGAAAAAAATATAAGCACAAAACAAAAAAGAAACAAATTTAACATGCATTAGGAAATACTATGAAATAAAGTAAATACAGTCTGGACCAATAGCTCAGCATAATGTTAAGTGACTGCGATTAAACCACCTTACGCTAATTTTCAGCTGCAGCCCACGCGTGCCGTACTCACAAAACTACTAAAAAGAATACTTGTAATATTTTAAAGCAAATTTTAGCTTTTGATATGCCTTTTTGTATTTTATATCTCGAACCTGCACCCCCTGGGTATACGCTCCAAGTGCTTTGCCAATTCAGCTATGGATTCGTATGCTGCTAGACTCGAAATTTCTCAAATAATAAAATACAAAAAGGCATAGCAAAAGCTAAAATTTGCTTTAAAATATTACAAGTATTTGATAAAAATGCGTGATCTCTCGACAGTATTGTGTTGATCTTAATTCAAACCTACTGTATGTGACTAAGTGACTTATCACTCATCGCATAGGTGGCGCTAAAACCAAGTAAGGTTCGTCTAGCTAGGGTATATAATATATATACCTACCTATGACGCTGGCACAAAGGAGTTGCGAATATTTCGAGTCTAGCAGCATACGAATCCATAGCTGAATTGGCAAAGCACTTGGGGCGTATACCCAGGGGGTGCAGGTTCGAGTCCTGCTGGATTCTTAATTTTTCAACTTTAATATTATATAAAATACTAAAAAGAAGTTTAATTATAAGAAATGACCGATAAATCTTAAAAAGAAAAGGTACACACACCATATATAAATAAATGAAAATGTTTACACATTTTATAAACAAAATTAGTTAAAAAATTAAATAAAATTAAATAAATAAGTAGTAAGTACTTATAAGTAGTAAGACTCCATGTCAGCAAATTAATGTATTAATTTGCATCCCCTCCTCTATTTCTTCAAAAGTAAGCAAAGTAAAGACCTCTCATCTTCTTCCAATAATTACGTCATATTGGAACAGTCTCGAACAGATATGGAACTGACCAGGTCGAAAATTCAGAAGTAGGTTCGTAGTAAAGATCTAACAGTATCTTGAAATGTCGACTCATCTCGTAGTCGAGCTACAGTAGCTACTATTTGATTTGAAAACGAAACGCGAGTCTCAAACATTCCCTCACGTGTCCTCTTGAGTTTTCAAACTGGTTACCTCAACGTTGCTTTGACGAAGTTACCGCAATTGCGGTGCTCTACTACTACGGTACTGTGATTTGTGAGAAAAATGAAAAGTTTACACTTCGAAAATATTCATATTGGCTGCCTTGTCAGTGTAGTTGTTATTATATATAACTGCTTGACCGCTGCTTTTTAACTTGCGACGGAAAAAGTGTTGTTTAGGATTTTCCGAAAAGAAATTCAAAATAAATATAATTTTCCAATAAAAAACCGACTTCAATTACTAATAATGCTTATAAAATAAAAACTACTAAACCAAACTGAAATTAAATTTTTATGGGACCACCTGGCAGCTATTTCGCGTCTTAAAAAAAAAAACCTTCGGTTTCCTAGCATAGCGGTGTGGAATAATGCGGTCGTAAAGATAACTGTACAATGACGTCACTAAAAGTTGCCTATGTAAAACAAATGTAGTGGTTTCCTAGAGAGCGGTGATCGACCTAACGTATTACATATTAATCGTGTCACGGTAAAAATATTACGGCCGCATTATTCCACGTCGCTTTCCTAGGAAACTGAAGCTTTAGACAAGGTATAAGCATGCTGATTCGCATTAAAAACTCCTTATCGAGATTTTCGGCAGCTTGGTACAAAACAAATAGTAAAATCTACTACCTTTTTAATTTGTGAACAAACCGCGACTGTCAAACATTTCTTCACGTGTCGTGTTGAGTTACCTCAGTGTTGCATTAACAAAGTTACCACGATTGCATGAAAACTTTAAACGAATATAATGATTGCACATACAGCTAACTGTAAGATAACGTAATACGGAGTTTAAGATATTACAATAGTATTATTAAAACCGACGTGAGGTGAAGACATTATTATTGAAAATACGGGTTACTCATGTTACTTTAGCCGGGATATGCCGACTAGTTTCGAATCTAATACGTAGATTCATCAACTGGGCTGTTATTCGCGTGTCGTCACCTCCGCGCGACGTCTAGCACTGCGCGCCTCTGCGCGCGTCGCACGGCTTGATGTCGCAGGGGGGTGGAGGCAGTGGGGGGTGGAAGATGCTCTGTTGTTAATGTTGTACAGTGCGGCTTATCGCCCAGTTGATGAATCTACGTATTAGATTCGAAACTAGTCGGCATATCCCGGCTAAAGTAACGTGAGTAACCCGTATTTTCAATAATAATGTTACAATAGGTTCACACTTCGCTCTCTACCACATGAGATATGTATGTATAAGTCTCAAATACACTTTTTTGATTCTGAGTAAAATGCGCGTTTTGTTATATTATAGACAACGCTTCGTCGCGAGTTCGATGCCCGCTCAAAACAAATCTTTGTTTGCATGAACTTGGAGATTTGTCTTGGTCTGGATGTTTATATGTATGATAAGTGTTGGTATTTACAAAAGAAAATTATAAATGTATTAGTATCAGTTATTCTAGTACCCATGGTACATACAAGCTTTGCTTAGTTAGGGACTAGATAGCGTGGTGTGATATTTATTGTAAACCATTATTAAAAAGGTACATCACATCAAAACTATAATTATTTAATTTTAACGCTGTCAAATGTTACAAAACCGTGACGCTATAGATTTGTGTACGAAATGTGATTCCTAAACATTACCTCACGTGTCGTTACCTTCTAGCGTTGCCTTTACAAAGTTACCGCGATTGCGGTGCTTTTGAGTCCGTAACATGTAAATCCGTAGTAAATGTTTTTAAACTTTCGCGATTTGAGAACATTAATAATTAGACAACGGGTTGAATTTATAACATCACGCCTATATTACCCAGAAGGGTGTGGCAGAGGTGTACAACACCCACACTTCACCTGTTATGTTTAGGTCCCATGGGATAGAGGGTGAGTCTATCGCCATCCACCGGGCACAATTCGTGGTGCTATTGTAAATTTCCTGACGAAATGTTCACAAATGACTCTTTGCCTGACCCAGGAATTTCTCGTAAGTAAATAAATAATTATATAAAGATTATTCAAAAACGTCCCCATCCGCGTCTATAGAATTAAGGTCAATGTACCTATTACATACATTCACAAACACAGAGCCAAGCCTGAAATAGTGAAACGTAATTTTTATGTGGTTCAAAAAACATAAATTAATTAAACCCTACATAGAATAAGTAAGTCAAATTATTTATATCCTGGCTAACTGTGCATACCATACTCCAAAATCTCATAATCCCATGGCAAAAAAAACTACACAACATGATTCAATATGTTCCTCGCAATAAGTAGAATTGGACATGAAATATTATTTGACTGAAAGACGCCCACGGGAAAAGTTGGAAGCTCGAAAACTATATGACAACATGGAAAAGTTATGAAAAGCCCGCGCTTATTCGGTACGAAACTAGCCACTGGATAATATGAGAAATTCATAAATAGAAAGGATTACAGTTTATTAAAAGTGTTGTAGAATTGTATTTTTTAACCGACTTTCTAAAAAGGAGGAGGTTCTCAATTCAGCCGGTATGTTTTTTTTCTATGTATGTACATCGATTACGTCGCGGTTAATGGACCGATTCACGTGATTCTTTTTTTGTTCGACGCGAAATAGCTGCCAGGTGGTCCCATAAAAGTTTTTTTCAGTTTGGTTTAATAGTTTTATTTTATAAGCATTATTAGTAATTGAAGTCGGTTTTTTTATTGGAAAATTATTATATAATATTAATGTTGAAAAATTAAGAATCCAGCAGCATTCGAACCGCCACCCCCTGGGTAAACACCCCAAGCCGTCGTCGTATGCTGCTAGACTCGAAATTTCTTAACTCTTTTTTTAACACGCTCATATTAGCTTGTTAAAAAAAGTTGTTATGTATGTATGTATGTAACCGACTCCTTTGGACTCGATTTTGACCCACTTTAAACGGACAGATTTCATTAAAATTTTGCACACCTGTCAGAGATTGATGACAATGCAATAATTCGATAAAAAAAAAAAAAAAAAAAAAACGCTCATATTATAAATAAACCAAACTAAAAAATTGAAAATAAATAATAGTTTAACTTCTTGTTCATTACCATTTTCAGCTTATATTAGGAATTATTTTTCACTTTTTAGTTAGAAGTACTTTAAAAGCGTGTTTTTTAGTTTTTTCAAACTACTATTGTTTTGAGTCTAGCAACATACGAATCCATGGCTGAATTGGCAAAGCACTTGGGGCGGTTACCCAGGGGGTGCAGGTTTGGAGCCTGCTGCATTCTTAACTTTTAACTTTAATATTATATAAAATACAAAAAGACATAGCAAAGCTATAATTTGCTTTAAAATATTACAAGTGTTTTAGTTATGTTGAAACCTGAGTCGTTTTCAGTTTTCGATGCAGCAATGCACACAATCCCAGCTGTCTTTACCAGGTCGTCGACGTACGACGACCTGGTCAAGATAGCTGGGATTAAATGGATGCTTGTGGTCCAAGACTGTCACGTGTGGAAAAGTTTGGAAGAGACCTTTGCTCAACATTGGTTTATTTATTTGTCTTTGAAGGTTGCGAATAAAAAATAAAAATGCACACAAAAGTTTTATTTGATAGAGGTATATTTTATTTTCTAACGTATGCAAACATGCATTTAAAAAAAGAATTTAACTACTTTTTTATGTTTTCCAATGAACAGACTCAAAAAAACTATTGATAACTATATATATCAGTGAACAATGTAAGCTATATTTAATAGAATTCATTTACAATCTCACTACGTAAAAGGCCATCAATAATGATGGGCTTTTGCCGACTGATAGTCGACTAAAAAAATGGCCTGAGTGTACTTTAAGATAAGAGATTTTGAGCAGTGTATTTTCTATACTGATTGATTTACATAATGTTCGCGGTGAAGTGCTTGTCTGTATGAGATTGGTTTGCGTTAGGGATGATACAAATACCTTCTAAACAAATATGAATATGAAAAATGTATTCTTCTATTAAACGGTAATTTTATTTCAAAATATAATATGTCATAACATCACGCCTATATTACCCAGAAGGGTGTGACAGAGGTGTACAACACTTCATCACTATGTTTAGATCCCATGGGATAGGGTGCGAGTCTATCACCATCCACGGGGCACTAATCCAACTCTGTGCTACTATTGTGAATTTCCTGAAGGAAAGTTCACAAATAAAACTTTGCCCGATGGGCAAATTCGAAACTGAGGCCTTGTGGTGAGAGCCGCATACGCTAAGCACTAGACTTACGAGACAGTCAAAATGTTAGCATAAAAATACTTTCAATTTTATTCAATGAAATTTTGGATAAAAGTCTAGATTATTTTACACAAAGGCTGCATCTTCACATAGTGATTGACAAAAAGTTAGTGAAACAATGTTTTGGGTCTGCTGACATCAATTTATCTATTTTGAATTGCAGTCTGTTCTTCAAATACCATTTTGTCATTAGGTAAATACCTGTCAATATTCTTTTTGCTAATATTTGTTGAATACGAATATTCTAATCGGTATTTGTACTCGTAGCATCACTAGTTTGCCTGATAAGTGCCGTTTCGTGTAATAACGGGATCTTCACCATTTTTGCGTTATGTAGCACTTGATCGACTCTACGTAAAACACCTGAGTGCTGTGTATTGGAATATTATTCATAATGGTGTTAAAAAGAGGGTGAATGGGAAATAGAAATTACAATACAGAAATCGCATTATTTGTACGTAATTCTCGTTACATAAACACAATCAGGAAAATTACCGCCGAATAGAAATGTCGAAAAGATATTATCATATAATTATCATCAATAGGAATGTGTTAAAACGCTCTAAAGCAATTTGAAAAAGGAAAAATATTGAAAAACTTCAACGAACGGTTACTACCTACATTATGAACGTGGGCGATACTAAAAAACCCGATTTATTTAGCGATAAAAGTCATTAACAACAGTTTTATCACAACCTTTCCACTTGACATCTATTGTACACGTGTTTATCATGGAACGTGTACACGGATATACATCAATCTATGCATTTCCAGTATAAAATGATCTCGCAATGTAAAGGCTGCCCATGCAATGCGAGGCCAGCTTAAACTGAAAGCTTAAACTGAAAAGTATAGCTTTTTTTTTTTTTTTTTTTTTTTTTTTTTTTTTTTCAAATTCAAATCATTTATTTTCATAGGCCCCAGGAGGCGCTTGATTTGCAGTTATGAGTATTTATTTAGTTTTAATAGTTTTACTTATACCTATTTTGTTTATAATGTACTCTGAATTTAAACGTGCAGATAATAATAACACTAAGTTTCTTTTGCTCTTGCCAGTATTCATAGAAACTTGTGGTCAGGTCAAGTCAAAGACGCGCCTCAGAGAGCACGTGAATCAGTTGATCTCAGTTATCTTTTGAAGATCAATGACAATCTTTGAAAAGTCAAGTTCAAAAAGTCTGACTGCTAGTTCACATAGAACATCAACATCCACGGCACGTTTACTTGTTGAAATCAAATACCAACTTTGCTCAGATGGAAGATAGTAGGCAAAAGATATTCAAAACGATGCGAGCAAAACATTTTGAGGGATTATATTCAATTTTGGCTTTTACCTAAAAGCTGATATCACTTATTTATACCTATGAAAAAAGTCTTAACTTATTTTCATCATATTACAATGTCTATTCGTCGCTGAATAAAGCCAAAAAAAGGCGACAAACATGAAAAATACCCACACTAGTAGGCTTATCCTTACTAATATTATAAAGGCGAAAGTTTGTATGTATGGATGTATGGATGGATGTTTGTTACTCTTTCACGCCAAAACTACCGGGTCGATTTCGATGAAATTTTGCACACATGTAGCTTATAGTCTGGATTAACATATAGGCTACTTTTAATTGACATACCACGCGGGCGGAGCCGCGGGCGGAAGCTTGTAAATAATAATTCTATGAAATGCTAGACGAAAATAACGAACCATCATATTAAAAGTATTCTTATTAGGGTATTTCGTATGGTTTGAAATATTTTCTCAAAAATATAGTTGGAAAATATAATAAAGTAAGCGTGTAGGAGATTTGCCGCCTCGCCGCCATATGCTGTCAGGATGGAGCAATAGATTATTGAATTTCTGACGTTGATATGAATGTGATGTGAATACTATTTTATACAATACTATCGAAGGACAAAAAGGCTTGTGGTGAAGATATCCAAATATGAAGAGGCAAAATCAAGACGGTCGAGGCACGTTGATAAAAGTAGTTTATTTATTTCTGGAGTCTTGCTCTTTCTCCACACCACATTCATCAAAATTGGTTCAGTAGATCAGGTGGACTGTACATCCGTTCACAACATAGGGCGTATAAAAAAACCAAGAGCTTTGAGATATTCTATAGGCATTACTAGAAGTAATATTCAGGCAATTTTACAGAATAAGATTGATCTCTAATACTTTCGCCTCAAAAAATCCATACATCGTTGTCAGTAAACATTGATCACATACACAGCTGAATTAGCTATGACTATTTGCCGCTAGTAATTCCGACACGGTTCTAAATGCGCAGATACAACTATTCAACTACTCTCGAATAGCAATCATGTCCATTCATTAGTACTGTCAATTTTTTTTTTTTTTTTTTTATGGAGGATAGGCACGCGTTTGACCACGACCTCACCTGATGGTAAGTGATGATGCGGTCTACGGTGGAGCACGCTTACCTATGAGATACCTATTAACTCTTGCTTTGAAGAGATCCAGATTGTACTCATGCGGAAACACAGACTCGGGTAAGGCGTTCCATTCTTTGGCAGTTCGCATAAGAAATGTAGAGGCGAAACGCTTAGTGCGTATTTGTGGAATGTCTACCGTGAAGCGGTGCCTCAGTGCCGTTTGTCTGGTAGTCCGATGGTGAAACGGGGACGGAAGGATAAGGTTGTGTAGTTCCTCGGCACACTCTCCGAAATGTATCCTATAAAAGACCGATAGGCTGGCAACCTTGCGACGGTGCTCTAGACTTTGTAGTCGAGCCTCCGTCAGATCGTTGTCGCAGATGGTTCTCTTGGCTCTCCTCTCGACTGACTCGAGTGCCTCAAGCTGGTACTTGGCTGAACCATCCCACAGATGAGAACAGTACTCCACACACGACCGGACTTGCGCTTTATATAGGTCGAGCAACTGCCTTGGTGTAAAATATTGCCTCACCTTGTTGAGGATGCCCAGCTTTTTGGCGGCTAGCTGAGCTTTCGACTCAATGTGTGAGCCGAAATTGAGCTTCGAAGTCAGCGAGATACCGAGGAGCTCAAGACGATCAGTTATTGGAAGGGATACATTTCGGAAAGTAGGAGTCAGGTTGAATTGACTCCGTTTTGCGGAGATAAGACACGCCTGAGTCTTACTAGCATTGAACGTGACTAAGTTGGCGTCACCCCAATCGGAGACTGCCTTCAGAGACACGTTCATGCGTTCGACCATTGCCTTCCTGAGCGACCGGATTTGTACACCACTAGCTCGTGAGTTGGGTATGTAGCTTTCAACAACCGTTGTGTCATCTGCGTAACCAAACGTACCTGGTATTAGTAGGTCGTTGATGTGAAGCAGGAAAAGCGTTGCTGAGAGCACGGACCCTTGAGGGACTCCGGCATTGATCGCCATTTGATCGGACGAGCTGCCATTAATGACAACCCGAATTGATCGGTCCCTCAGGAAGTCTGATACCCAATCACAGAGACTAGTGGGTAGACCGAAGGACGGTAGCTTGCTAATAAGGGCCTCGTGCCAGACCCTGTCAAAAGCCTTCGAGATATCGAGAGAGACTGCCAAGGCCTCACCATTCTTCTCGACGGCTTCACTCCAGATGTGCGTGGCATACGCTAGAAGGTCACCAGTAGAACGGCCTCGGCGGAACCCATACTGCCGGTCACTGAGGAGGACGGTCACTTCCATACTCTTACAGAGTATGGAAGTGACCGAAATCGGTCTATAGTTGGCAGGGTCGGCACGGCTACCCTTTTTCGGCACTGGTTGCACATTAGCAAGCTTCCAGGATTTCGGCACTTGTCCAGAAGCCATGGAGAGGCGAAAGAGGCGCGTCAATATGGGAGACAGTTCAGGTGCACAGGTTTTCAGAACTATGGCTGGAATACCGTCGGGACCACTTGCTTTGTTCACGTCTAGATTCCGCAACACCCTACGAACCTCTGTCTGACGTATGCGTATGTCCGACATAGAAGTCTCGCAAACTAGTAGACGAGGGGGTATAGCGCCAGTAGCGTCTAGGCGCGAAGATTCTGCGAAGATGGAAGCGAATAAATTCGCTTTCTCCTCAGCAGTGTGGGCAAGTGACCCATCTGGTTTCAGCAGTGGCGGTAGTGAGGGGCGGCAGAAGTTCGATTCGACCGATTTCGCTAGGGACCAAAACGCTTTACTCCCTGTTGGGTGTGTCGCAAGTTTGTTCCCAATGTTGCGAATACGGTCAAACCGAGCCTTCCGTAGAGCGTTTTTGCTGGACTTGGTTGCCCTGTTATAGGCTCTCTTCTTATCCGGTACGTCGCTAGCTTTGCGGTTTCGAGCATCAGCCCAGGCAAGGAAAGCCTCGTGTTTCCGTGCTTCAGCACGTCTGCACTCAGCTCCAAACCAAGGCTGTGCTTTGCTAGATGTGCTTGCATCGGCATAAGGAATAAAATATTCCATACCTTGGTGCAGCACATCTGTTATAGCATCCGCGCATGCTGAGGGATCACCCGAAGAGAAGCAGATGGGCAACCACGGATAGGATGCAAAGAATGAGCGCATCCCATCCCAGTCTGCTGACTTATATCGCCATATCCGCCTAGTGCCTTTCGGACTAGGGTCGGGTGGAGAATATACCGACACAGACTTCACTAGACAGTGGTCAGAGCTGCCTAAAGGTGCTGTCACTGACACTGCATAGAGATCCGGGTCGGTAGTCAGCAGAAGGTCCAGGCAATTGGCTGTTTGGCCGTCAACATCTGGAACCCTTGTTGCCCCTTGGACCAGCTGAGTGAGGTTTAAAGCCAAAGCAAGTTTGCGCATCTCTCTCCCAGCATGGTCAGTGTGCTGGTACGGGAACAGCCACTCCTGGTGGTGGGCATTAAAGTCCCCCAGCAACACTAGTACAATCTATAATAGTATAATAGTGTAGTGTAGTAATAATAGTGTCAATCAATGAATAAGGTTGTAGTTACATTTATGGACAGCTCGCTCGATTCTGCTTTTGACTGAATTTACTTCGTCAAATTTAGGTGAAATAAATGTGACTGAGAATATCTAAATATAACGACATGCAACATAATATTACATCATGCCATTAATACACAGGAATTTTTGTGTGATCCGTAAAGATTTGTTCTGACTCTGGGTGTGCTCTGTGTGTATAAATCTGAACGTTTAAAGTGGGTCAAAATAGGGTCCAAAGGAGTCGGTTACATACAAACAAACAAACATAGAAGTGAAGCTAATATAAACCGTGTAAAAACGGATCTATCCGCGATTCGAAATGAGCTCCAATCAAACAACACCCGCGACACAGAACTTATATTAGTGAGGGTGTCGTTAAAAAAAATAACAACCTTCTGAGAATTTACGTCGTTAATTGTCGCTCAGAATAATATAACACAATCTATCTCGCAAATCTCCACAAACACTTAGAATAAAAGAGGGTAAAAACAGCAGATCGAGACAAAAATTTGCAAAAGATTTGCAGCTGTACAAATAAATTTGATGTAATGCAAAAACCTTTCTGTCTTGTTAAAAATGTTTTTATTAGGAAAGTATTTTCTCTAGTTGATTGTGTAAATTAACGTTTTGCTATGCAATGTTTTTGATTTGTTGAACCCAGGATGTACAGTGGGCTAATAAGTTAGTTATGCAGGGCAAAAACTTCTAAGTTATAATAAAGACTTACTACACCAGTTATGGATAAGTGAGTTACATATCTAAATAGTGTATATATTTCACTTATTAAATATGTAATTCACACATGCATATCTATTGCATTCAGTTTTCACTATAACATTGAAGTTTTTGCCCTGCATACTTAATTGCTTTGCCCACTGTACATGTTATGTAATTTTATTTTAAGATTAATTCCATTGGGCTGTCTCGTTGGTCTAGCGAGTGGCCTTACCACGAGATCTCAGGTTCAATTCTCAAGTCGGCAAAATTGTTTTGGGTTTTTCCGTTAGAAAATTAACGAACGGTATTGATCGGAATGCTGGGCCCTGAAGAAGATGGATGAAAGGTAAAATTCGAATGTTAAGATATATGTGAATAAAGAGATAAAATTAGGAATGAGTAGGTTAGAGGAAGCCTAGTAGTTGCACCAGAAAAGCTGAAAGGGAATCGTTTATCTTGGTAATGAGAAGGGATGAAAGGCATGTGACTTAAAAAGAGGTCAGTTTTTATGTCGATGATATGACAGGGAGAGACAGGCCAAAAAAATATGGATGGATTGCGTTAAAAGAAGAAATTGAAAGAGAAGGGAGTGAATGAAAGCAAGACAGACAAAAGAAAATGGAGGAAAAAGACATGAAAGAGAATGGTAGAAAGAAGAAGGCAAAGAAGACCTCGCGAGTAAAGCCACGTGCGTATGCTAGTAATTGATAAAAGCTGGTTTGTGACAAAAAACAAACGGGTTGTCATAATTATCAGACACCATAAAATATATCCCCATAAAAAAATATTTATACGCAATAAAAGCTCGCAAATATAGTTTATAAGGACGTGGAGTTAGTTTATTGGATGTCAAAGTGTTTATTATCCCTGATATTATTGCTTTTTGATGGTGATGTTGAGCATTACCGAATTTGATGAAATACGGATAGCCATATAAAAGATTTTTAATGACACTGACGATTTTACTGAAGAGAAAATCTTTGGCGGTTAATTGTTAAACAATGAGTCATTATTATGAATTAGGTATAGGTAATAATAATAAATAAATAAATAAATATTCCACAACTCACACACAACGCCATCTAGTCCCAAACTAAGCAAAGCTTTTACTATGGGTACTAAAATAACTGATACTAATACATATATACTTTTCTTTTGTAAATACATACTTATTGTACATAGAAACACCCAGACTAACACAAACCCCCATGTTCATGCACACAGCGATTTGTCTTAAGTGGGAATCGAACCCACGACCTCGGCGTCGCAGGCAGGTACACTACCCACTCCGCCATTCGGTCGTCGAAGTGTGTGCAAAGTTTTATAAATAAAGTCTCTTTCAATTAGTTGACGATTTTTAAGCGATTTATGAAGTTCACATAAACAGCGGCGTGAACCTACGGCTACCGATCAACCTATACATTTCTAGTATAAGATGGTCTCGAGTTGTAAAGGCTTTCCGTGCAATGAAAAAGACCTGCTAATGGACTGAGAAAGTATTAGTTGATCGGTTGCCGTCTGTACAGACCACGACCAAATTTCATCACCAAATCGGAATCATATTATAACCCCAGTAGTAGTGCTAGGACTACTAATAGACCTGTCGTTAAAAGGTGAGACTACAGAATATCTGGTCGGGCCATCTGGTTGATCATTCCACCATCAGTTCCGCAGCTGACTTTTACACAATAATTAAATATTACAATTTGTTATGAAATTCTTTTAATTATTTCACATAGTATCTCTTGGAAGGATATTATTTTACTTTACCTAAAATAAATACCAGCGGGCCGGGCCACAAGTAGCTTACTTATTTTTATTTTTTTTTATTTTGAACGAAGCCCGCACTAGGAATAACTCCTGTGTCGCTTAGTGACTACTGATGGTAATTATAACGTACATCCAATAAAGATAATACAAGAGAAGAGGTCTAAAATGTTTTGCTCAACCAAAATTTCACTTTGCTTGATCTTACATGATCAAAATAAGATATTAATTTATTCACTACTTTGTTATTATTGCTAAATATAACTCAATTCCAGACAAAGTTACGGGTTAAATAAAATTAGGTATATGAAGGGCCAACTTGTACAATTTATTATGATGACAAAAGTCTTTGAACAAGATAAGATTAGATACTTCCAACTTACTAACACTTTTAATATTACTCAAGTAACTACGGTTGTTTATTAGATTTGTCTACTGTTATGTAATCGGCTTTTATAGCAATGAAATTGGTGATGAATGGTAATCTTAATGGTTCAGTGCTCTTCATAAATCAAAAATAAAAAAATATAATTGTTTTTTGAGTATTTGAATCTGGCCTTTTTTTAGTTTTCTGGTTAATACACTATGACTGTTGATCCCGATGTATTCATTCGACAAAAATGTTATTTGGCACTTTATCGTCTGAAGCAACAATGAGTGTCCCTTAGATGGCGATACGCTCATCCCGTAGATGTAAGCTCACATTTTTAAGTGTGGGTGATAAATACACGTCTGCGTCGTCTGCCGACATTAAAGGTGCCATGATAATTATACTAATAATTTATATAACTAGTGGAAACTAAACATCGCTTTATTATTTTCCTAGTGAAATTATATTTATTTCTTATAAGTCTATCTAATATCTAGATCCAAAAATAGACCACTGGGTTGTCATCTTGTGGTGCGAACCGTCCTATTCAAAAAGAGTCTTGGGTTGTTCGCACCACTCGACGACAGTGGTGCGAACCGACCCATTCAAAAAAAGGGGGCGATCCATACCGCGGTGCGAACGCCTTGTGGTATGAACAGCCCCAGTACCCAATTATGGGTTACTACTGCCCACCCGACAGGCCAGTTTAAAATCGATTATATCAGTGTTATTTTCTATTGATTAGCAGCTGTCACAACCGGGCTAACGGGTTCCATGTAGTAATTAAAATTTCAATCTACATGCCGACCGCAGTAATGTAGGAAACTTTTCCGTTAGTGAGATTGATCGATGTGGTTTCACATGAAAAACATTCGAGGAATTCCAAGAACATTATAATTAAGTTTTCAACTACAGTTTTAGTTTAGAAAAAAAAAAGAAAGAACAATTTTTTTTTCTTGCAACACAATATTAGAAAAAAAAACGCACAACAGTATTATAATAATAGGAAAAATAAGTAAGGCGGTTGCTCACCTTTTTGTTGTGGAGTCTTACATTTCTGCAAGATTTCCACAGTGCTGATTTTCAGTAACCACCACGCTTGAGGACACAAATAGGAAACGGACAAAGTAACATAAAATTTTAATAATAAAATATACAGAGAGCAATAAAACAAATAAACAGGTACAATACAACAAAAAATAATATTAATATTAAAAATTAACAATAAAACATAAAATACGTGTGTATTTTTTTTTTTTTTTTCGCCCACAGCGAACGAACGTGTAGTCCACCTGATGGTAAGTGGAGTACAGCCCATGGACATCAACAATCCACAAAAGCAGATTATAGATGCGTCGCTGCAGCTGAGGACTACGGTGGTATGCCTCATGTGCCAGTAATTACGTGTACGTTTCGTGTATTTGTGTACGTGTATGTTTATTTTTGCTTTTATAACGTTAGTACATAAGGTTAGCAAAGACATTTTACACATACTCAGCATAGTTTCAGTCTTCCAGCTTGTTCAGAACTCTTAAGCTCTAAAGCCTCACTGAAATATGCAACTCGAATAAAGAATTTCACGACGGTGAAATCAGACACTGGTACTTGTCAAGAAGTAGCATTGACTTGCGTGATAAGGTACTAAAAATATTACTATAACATTATCCTCGAGTAAAAATGTTAACCTAAAAAAAGTGCGATACAAATTAAGTGTAAATATTGTATAGCAATTCAACTGTGTTGTGATCTAGTCCAATGATTAAACGTTAGTTGTTGATTGTAAAATAAACCGCTAATACCAAAACCTTTGGTTTACTTCTCCTTTCTTAGTCTCCGGCCAAAATATTGTCATTTGCTAAGCAAAATAAGTAGAATGTTTTATGAATTGTTGCCAATTTACCAACACTTAGCACTACATACACATTTGGACTCCCAGGGCCAGATCCGTATATCACAGTCAATGAAACGGTCATAAAGTCACAATTCTATGATTTATATCCCGTTTTAACGGGTCCACGAACACGGAGATTACTTCCTCAGAAAAATAAACTTGGAAAGGATTTATTTACTTATATATCACGTTTATGACTCCCCCAGACTCTAGTTGTGAACTTTAAAGTTAGTCTACAAATCTTAAACAAAATTAATACAAGAACTTTTACCGCGGTTTCACAACCGCTACTTATTTAGGAATCTGTCTTCTATAAAAAAAATCTAATGCTATTATCACTTGTGTAACAAAGCAGAGAATTGCCCTCATAACATCCAAGAGGAATTTAATTTAACGTCGTGCAGAAAAACAAATGTGGGAGTGGTCTAAATGACGTGAAGAGGATTCTGTCTCGTTCTATTTCCTGTCGTGTATTTTGGTAGTTTCGAAGAGGAAAACTCGAGTTCGAATTTTAGGGAATGCAGCACGATACCCCATTACTGAGTAACGACAGTTTCGCCCGGTCTTACCACTTTTTGTCACGTCCGTATTTATTACGACTTTGCCCTTTCTTTTCTGAGTCATTTGTTTGACCAAGGTTAAGCTTCGCAGCAAATTTGTAGCGACAAGAACGCTTACTTTTTCGTGAGATATCGATTTGCTGCCTTCAAGAAGTTGAACTATTTTTGGCACGGTTTTAGTTTTTGTGAGAAGAACAAGCTTTTTGCTGGCCAAATTTTGATTTATTATACACTATAGAATCAGACTTTTTACTAATCTCACTAAGTTTGACAACAGTTTTTTTAAACGCAAGATTATTTCAAAAATAAGCTTGAAAGGCAGCTAACCAACATTTTATCAAACAAAATTAGTTCTACTTCTTTTTAAACTCAGGATTCAATTCATAGCCCGCGTCAGTACTCCATTTATAACCCAATTACCTGTAAGACGGTCGACGTCGGTTGATTGCTAAAGGAACTAAGCAATCTTCAGCGCGTCTCTGAATCTGGCTATGACCTCTAAGTGGCAATCAAACTGTACATCTCCGTGTTAAAGAACAGTTCCGATTATAGACTGACAGCTGTTGAACGATTGCTTGAATGAAACCTCATTTAAGATACCACGATAGTTAGTGGCTCTTTGAGAATTAGGATCGTTATACACATAAGCAGGCCGGCACGTTTGTTTTATTGCAGTTTTAACTGTCACTTGACTGATATAGACGCCGCAATGGAATGTAAAATGTGCCGACCCGCCTATGTGAGTAGCAACTCTTACCAATACCTATTGTATACTCTAGATAGATAGATAGATAGAAAATACTTTATTTGTACATAATTTCACATGAAAAACTTAAGAGATAAGAAAAAGAAATATAACAGAAAAAAAAAGCACAAAGGGCGGCCTTGCCGCTTAAAGCGATTTCTTCCAGGCCTTAGGATGGACATTTTGGAAAGAGAAAATAAAGCGGTAGTTTTTGCTTAGATTATTAGAGATAAATACGGCTTCGACAGTAAAAGATTTACTATAAAAATCGGTGGTGTGCGCTGGCATCTCCAGCCTAAAGTTTTCAGATGATCTCTAGCTTGAGTTAATCTTTCTATTTCCGTTGAGGGTCTTTTGATTATTACTTTTTTTAAGATGCTGCTTATTTATAGTAGCTTCTTATACCTAGTGAGAATTAACTGTACTTCAGGACTTTGACCCCGTGAAATTTCAGAAAATCATCTTGTAATTCATCAAAAGTTAATACTATAATTTAGTTTAACTGTAATAGAGTTTTCTTAACTTAAAAAGACCATAAACATGTACTTACCATTATTCATAGTCATACTAACTCTTGTACAAGTGTATGAGTATAAGTCATTTCATAGTACGAATAACTTTCCTCTTTATAGGCAGCGTTTGTCATTAAGTAACCACTTAGTTAATTGTATTGGATATATTACAAAGTAATGTGGAGATAAATTCAACACTAAGAGCCCTTGAGTTAGCGGAAATAAAGATTTAGTGTCTAAGGAGCTAATAAATTGCTCTGCAGCAATTGGGTGTTGGTCTTATCCCTAAAGTTTCCTAAGCTGGTTTGAGTAATCAACGGCTGCTATATTTTGGGAAGGTTCACGAAACACATTGCTCACAAAATTAGAGGCAGTGCCATAACCTCTATGGTCATTCAAATATAATTATAAATTTGAACGTTTTGTTAGTTTTTCGTACGGCAAAATGACAAAAATGGATAGCAATTGAATCGCGATAAAACGTCATCATGATGACCGTACCAACGATGACAAAAGTATATAGATGCGCAGTTTCTTATGGTGCGCTTTATAGACCAACTTACACATACCGCAACTTCACTAAAGTGAAATTAAAAAGTAAATAAAATTAAGCACTTACAAGAGCAAGAGAGTCGGACGCATACCGCGTTCCACTATCGTAAAATTAAGAAATATTATTTTTTTAAGAGCACAATTGAACGCACGCATCCCTATTCCATAAATAAGTACGAAAGCAAGAGGGAAGGACAAAAAAAATGAAAATGAAAATGAAAATGAAAAAGTGTTTATTCAGTTTTTGCTACATAGTTTACACATACAATATCTTCTGCCAAACTGCAGCACAGTTTGTGGGCAGAATTTGCTCCCATTTTATTACAGTAGGCATATCGGTTTTACAATAGTTTTATGTTGTACTTTTTCATTTTAGAACATGCAAAAACAAAAAATATTATTAAAGATTGGCACAACAGAAAATTTGTTGAAACAAAATAATAAGTTGGCTAATTACAAATTTGTGATTACTATAGTTACATAATTTTTCATTTTATTACAGTAGGTATAGCGGTTTTACAATAAAACTTATGTTGTACTTTTTCACTTTAGAACATGCAAAAAATAAAAATACTATTAAAGATTGGCACATAAGAAAACTTGTTGAAACAAAATAATAGGTTGGCAAATTGCAAATTTGTGATTGCTATAGTTAGATAATTTTTCACTTTATAAAATATATATTATACAAAAAACTACTACTGGGACCACACTAAAACCGGAACAACATTCTCTTTGCCACGATAAGGGTTAAGGGCTACACTTTTAGGTACAATCTATGTTCAATGCATTGACCTCTTATTTCCAGTTGACATTCAAAATAAGATTATTTGTTTTTTGTTGTATGGCAAAGTGTGTAAACTAGGTAGTTGTTTTTTGGTAATTTAACTGGAAGCTTAAGTTTGTACCGCAAATCGTTGCCAGTGAGATATCAGATTACCGAGAAAGATTTAAAGATTCTAACATAAAGAGCTAAAAGACAATACCTTTTATGTTTTTTTTTTAACTTAGTAGTAGCAAAGAGCCAGTAATTTGTCTTGTTGAGTTTAGTTCACCGCTAATAGGTCTCCATTGAGCTTTTCATCTTGTCTTCATGTTCAAGGAGGAGCTTCATACTAACACTATTACAAACTTAGTTAGGATGTATCCCTTATAACAACCTCAATCTAAAACATGAAACTCATTTTTTATCATGATCTGCGTTTAATTTAACTGTTCCTTTTCCATAGACTAGCTAGGCTCCATAGCATTGTATTATGTAGTCCATAGCCTATCTCATCCAACACTAATGGTTGTTTTCAAATCGTAACAGTAGTTCCTGATATTAGTTCGCATAGTGAAAACTAATTATTTAGCTTTATAATATTAATAGTGTTCATAAAGATATTACACCTCTGTACCTACATATAACATCACGTCTATATTACCAAAAAATGTATGGCAGAGATGTATTATACCCACAATGACATGTCACCTGTTATTTTTAGACCCCATGTGATAGCGGGTGAGTTTATCGCCATTCACCGAGCATAATAAGTTTAAGCTACATTGTTCCTAGAACTGTTATAAGGCGACAAGTGCGCACACGTCCATTGTTTGCTGTACCACCCTCGAGCACCCTTGCGACGCTTGTGTCAAAATTATAACGATAATTTTACAGATTTAGATATATTTGCCATGCGCGCTAACGTATTTAGAACTACATTAATACAAAATATCAAGCAAATTAAGGAATAACTGGAGGTGTTCGCATTCTTTGCCTATTGTTTGCATTTCTTTTCTTCTTATTATTTAATTTTAAGTTGCAAAAATGTCACCAATTTTTCACTTATATTTTGAGGATAACGTAGTGAGTGCACATTTAATCACTGTGTAATTTGTCAAATTTTTGAATTTACTCTTAATGTTGTAACTGTTTGTTTATCCCTAATAAATAAAATAAAAAAAAAAAATCCAACTCCGTGCTGCTATTAAAAAAAATCTGATGAAACAATCCCATTTTTTGCCCGGGTATGGTTAAATGTTATTTGGGACCCAAATAATACTTTTGCTAAGCCTTTGCACTGAGAGGCGCATACGCTAACCACTAGACTTATTATTATTATTCCTCTTTATTTATTTTTAAACTTATTTTATATATTTTTAAATATGATTTATAAAAAATACAAAAAAAACATTTAAAAATATAAAAAACAGTGTCCCACCGACATCAGGTGCAGGGACCAAGCTGCCGATGGTTAGGGCCCCAGAGAGAGGAACCTCCTCACGATGCGTGCCGTGTCCAAAACGACCGCCTTTTGCATCTGGCTCTTGGTCCAACCGCCTAACGCGAGCCTCTTAAGATGTTGGTCGAGGCTCTTTGCTATCAGTCCATTGACTGATATGACTATCGGTACAATGATGGCCGAATCCACATCCCACATGTCGACAATCTCGTGTGCCATTATTATTATTATAGACTAAACTACTATCAAAATATTAGTTGTCATTCCGTCTTTTAGAACTACTGGTAACTTATTCAACTTCTCATAAGCCCACAGGTATTAACGGGCACAACTCGCTGCTTTAAAGCTGCTAGCCTAAAACTTACTTCAAACCAAACTTTAAGTAGTTGGTAGCTCTGAGATTTGCTACTTTTGTTTGCTTGTCGCATCTGTGAAGCTGCGATGAAAGTATTTACTTTGAATTATACTTGAGTTAAATTGGAAGGGTAATATTTTTTTTAGTAAGGATTCCAATGGTTGTGAAATTTTAGCAATATTAAAGCAAATTTTAGCTTTGCGAAGCATTTATTATACAATATTTACGGTTGAAAAAACATCATTTTTCAGGCCGTCGGTGCCAAGTAAACAATAACTCTGTATAGATAATATCAATCTTTCTAACAACTATTTTCTGACTGAATATTAGTTCTTAGTTATCCGATTTACTTGCCACCGACTTCAGAATTATAAAATAATTTTTTAATAATTTCTATTTAACCAAATGAAAAAACGTATTATTTTTTTCTTTTTAGTTTACCTACCTACTATTTTTTTGGATCTGATAAAAATCTTCAAAAACAAGCAATGGAATACTTCAAATACGAACAGCTAATAAACAGTATTTTCAATAATTCTTGGCTGATTGTTTTTATCATTTCTTACCATAACATCACGCCTGCGTTTACCTTTAAGGTTAAGCAGATGAATCACGTACACCTATATAGTGCCACGAAGCCTTCTCTGATTTGGATAGCACAATCGATATTTTCTATCAGCAAATCTAATCGATAAGTTCAATCCTATTTCTAATAGCCAATCACTAAAAAGACAAAAATAAAAATATATTTTTTAGAATTGAACCGACTTCCAATGCCATCCGACTTTTTATATAGCCGGGTTTTTAAAAATGGAACTTGGATTTTAAAAAAAAATTGATAACTTTCATGGCTTACCCGATTTCGGCTTGAAGTTCTAAAATGGAACACCCTGAATAAGTATTGCAAATAGCCTATATAATGCGGGCTTTATTGAAAGAATAAATAATATGTAGCGTGCATACAAAAAACATTTTCTTCATGAATTCTATAATAGGCTCTTCAAATGTTACTAGAATACTAAAATTATTTGAATAGGTTCTCCATTAAATCACAACATTTAACTCAGATATTATAGCTTGTAAACATTTTTATTACTATCGTGCCAAGCCGCAATACTAGATATTAAAGCTGCGTATCCATCGAAATGAAGCGGAGTGTTGCAGAGCAGTGCTTTTATATTAACTATCTTCTACGCGCGGCTCCAACCACGTAGTTTGTACTATTAGCCTAAACTTTTCAAGAATTGCACTATAAACCTCAGTAAATGCCGTACAAAAATCCGTTCAGTAGATTTTGAGAAAATCGATTGCATACAGACAGTTTTTTTTTTGTAAACGACGCCCGCACTAGGTAGGTATAACTCCTGTGTCGCGGGGGTGTTCACAAACATACATATCACATACACAGAGCACACCCAGAGTCAGAACAAATCTTTGCGTATCACACAAAGATTTGTCCCATGTGGGGATCGAACCCACAGCACCTGCGCAGTTGAAAGCGGCGAGGCGACCGCTTTAACCTCTCAACTTTGGTTATAATATATTATGTAAAAATAATTATACTATAGGCTGACCGTTTAACTGAGTCCTCGCCAGCGCGGTACAAGGGCCCGGGGGTATGACGACAAAGGGGACTGAAACAGGGGCGGGCGGTGGGGGCACTAAACTTAATGAAATATACACGAGATGAAATGCACCAAGATATTTCCTAAGATATGTGACATCATAGGAAAAAAGAAATAGTGATTTATCAAATGAAAAATAGTTAAGAAGATACAAAATTTTAATGAACTTATGTGCGTAAATAAAATAATTGAGAATAAACCATTAAACTATTTGTTATCTAAACATATAATTAAATCGTAAGAAAGTCGAAACTTTTTTTGGGTCCAGTTTCTTTTTTCTAAAATATAAGTATACGTTAAAAGCCATTTGCTTGCACTGACTGTTTATTTTATGTCCGTAGATTTTTCGATGCATCTTGAGATTGTTATTACATGTGTACCTCTCACAAGGTGTCTGCAACAGTCAACACAAGATGTATAATAATAATACGATCCCCAATCAGATGGAGCGATCAAGTGCGAGGCCCATCAGCTGCTAAGTTTAGCTCGGTCGTCAGAGACGCGACAAACAGACGCCGGTGGAGGCAGATTATTAAGGCCAGATGCAGGCCATCCACATCCGCTGATGACCACGATCCTCAGCCATGAGGGACCGACCACAGAAAGAGGTAATAATAATAATAATCTATCCTTACAATTATCGATCCAAAATTTCCTTCCACCCTTTCGTTCTTATAATAAACATGCTCGGGTTTGGTTATTTTAAAATTAACTTTAAATTATTCAGAACCTTGTCTACCCACGTAATGTTTTACGAATAACGTTTAATTTAATTTGCCAGATAATGCCATGACCTTTGCTTATAATTACCAAGACTTTAATTTACTTGTGGCTTTTGAGATTGTCTGAATTGATTAAATCAATAAATTTAAAGTAAAATAATTCAATGTTGGATCATCTAGTAAATAAATTGTCTAATTATAACATTTTACTAAGCTACACAAACAAAAGCATCTACCATTATTGTCTCTGCACCTCCTCATGGTTGACTGGTAAGAAGCCTTAGGCATTAAGTCCACCATTGTATTTGGGATGTGCATAAAGTTATAAAAAAAAAGCCTAAGGAAGTACCGTGGCGTTTAATCACCAATTTTATTAATTGCTACCTAGTTTAGATAGTTTACCCTAAAAAAATTAAAAGTAGTCTAGCCTAGTCATTTATTCTTTTGCCTAAGATAAAATCTCTATTTTGGACTAGATTGCTTTGTGTGAATTCTATGGACACGTTTATTTCATTTACTTTATCTGGCAGAAACTTTAAAATTTAAAAACCTGTGATTTTTATTATGTTTACTTAACTAAACTGGTACTTTCTAAGTTATGATAATTCTGCCTTTTTAAGACTTATAGCGTGATTTAATTATTTTTATATTAAGTATGTCGCATTAGGTTAAGAAACCTGTTATGATATGTGTTTTGTGTGTGTATAAATTAATAAAAGACTTAAAAAAAATCTGCCTTTGAATTTTCTGCTTTTTGATAATTCTACTTATTTTTATGAAATTTATGCAAATAAAATATTTGGCCTTACAAAACTGCCCGCTTAACAATTTTCTACTAAAAGAAGTTTATGCTTTCTGTTGCTAAACAAAACAGAATTATGACAAAAAAAGTTCGGCCATAAAAGGAAGATCCCATATAATTTAATTATGTATGGCCCCCGTAAATGACAGTGTACTTTTTTTACAGAACGATTGTTAAAAAAAATATTTAGTTATTGTGTTACAAGATAGCAAAAAATACAATCTACTTTTTACCCGAGTGCCAAGAAGAGTTATCGCAACATTAAAACACATTCAGCGAAGTTTGCTGCCGACCATACCCCGGGTTTCTCAGTAAAATATGTATCATACACTAATCCGTACTGGGGCGACATCTTAAGGTTAAACTCGAATGTGGACAAATCCTTAGAGTATTTGTCACAAGCTAAACTGCCATTATACTCGTACCCTTATTATTTTATTGAGTCATTCGTTACAACGGTAAGAGGGAATGTTAAATTTTATTATGTCTATTCTGATATTATATAATGTAACAGACACATATATTCTCTTAGGCTGCGTTTCCATTGAAACGGAGCGAATTGTATTGGCCAATCACAGTGCTCGACTCAACTCAAACTAAGGAGCTCGTAGCTAAGTTGAAGCCGCGCGAACCGACCGATCTTTTAGATGGCAATGCTAACAGCGGCGGCAGGAGGGGTGACCATCTTATGGTCACAAGTTTTCCTACGTGCCTCGGAGTGTACGTTAAGCCGTCGCTCCCAGTTAGGCAGTCGTTACGAGTAGTCAGACAGAGGCAAAGAGTCTGACACTGGTCTGACAAAGAGTATCGTTAGACTCGAAGCCGACCTCAATGTAATTAGGAATAAAAAGGTCCGTGGATGATGACGTTTATTAGTCTTTCACGTAAAAGCTACCTATTTGGTAAATTTTGATGAGATTTTGTACACGTATATTTACTTTATATTGTAATTATAACTTTATCACTAGCTTATAATTTCTAAAAGGTATTGCAGATTGTCGTTATTTAGTCATTTTGTTATTTTATTTAGTTTGTAATTAAAAAAAAAGTATTTAATTGGTCGCGCGCCATTAAGCTAGCCAATGAGATCACAGTAGTAAAATCGTGGTAAACTGAGTTAGGAAGGTATAGTGCGGTGGCGAGGGTCATTCGCTGTCCGCATGTCAAAAAGTAAGGACGTTTAAAAGTGATAACTGTGTTTAATATAATATAAGTACTGCAAGAAATAGCACGTGTTAAAGTGATAAGTGTAATTTATGGAATAAAAGGTGATTTTCATAATGTTTCGTATTGTTATCCCTGACTTCTGAGGTAACGGCAATGTATCGCCACATTTATAATAGCCTGAATTAATATCTCCATACAAAACTTGGTCCAAAATGCGAGAATAATATGAAATTTTGTCGCGACTTTTATGCGCATTTATCAAAACGAAATTTATGCAAAATGTGGATATAATTTCATATTATAAATGACAATAAGTGGAGAGTTGCCTCGCATAAAAATGAATTGTTTGGGACGCCTCCGGCGTGATTTAGGTGTGAATACGTTTTCTAAACAATTCGCTGCCACGGCAGTAAAAAGCGTCTGTATTTTATTCAGGAAAGCCCAATTTTTTTTTCTATTACGGATGTGGAAACTGGATTTTCGGTCAAGTTAATAGGATGGTAATTGCAGGACATAAAGACAGTGCATTTCAGATCAACACACAATATAAAAATTATATTATCACATTTTCTTTACATTGTTTCCTTAGGTATAATATTGGTAATGCCATCCAAATCCACAATTAATTTTTTTATATGATATTATATATACTTTGTGCATGAGTTTGATATAGAATGAAGATGCAAATTTTTCATTTCATTTTTATTTTATTCATTAACAAATACACTTGTGTTTGAATATAATGTTCCTAAAAAGAACTAGTCCATCAATTTTAAGGTCACACATTTTAACTTACCTTAGTCACCGGTTGACCGGTCTATCAACATAGGACGGACCGCGGTCAGACCGACGACCCTTTATGAAGAAAGCTGACTCGACTAGATTTTACTACAATGTCGAATGACGTGGAATATTGATCGGTAGTGTTCAGCAAAAAACTATTATTGCGGATTCCTGTGAAGTTTACTTTTGTACGGTGAATACGCACGCGTTTGACTAAGAACTCACCTGATGGCAAGTGAAGATGCGGTCTTTGGTGGATCACGGTTACCCATGAAGTACCTATTTACTCTTGCTTTGCAGAGACCCAGATTAGAGTAAGTAAGCAATTGCTTCTGCTTATTTCTGTATTCTTTATATTTTATAATTTCAACTGTCATTATCATGACTTTTCATTTTATACTTTTTTTTTTCTTTAATTAACGCACCAACAACTGCCCGTAACTTTGCTAATTTACTTACTTGTCCATCCTAAGGTTGCCTGTAAGAAATTGCTTATAGTGATAAGGTCGCCCATTGTGCAACATAATTTTTAAGTGCAATTGTTTACAACATATTTTCTTTGTTAATATTGGTGTACAATATAGATTACTCTATCTATCTATCTATATATGTGAATTTAATTGGTGCTTATGCCTCCAGCACACTAAGTACTACACCTATATTTCAGGGGTTATGTGTAGGTCCCATATATTTATATATAATTATGACTAAGTGTTACGGTATGGCCATTCACTAGGCATGATTCCAGGCAGTGACGAGCAAATAAATTTTCAACAGGCTAGACAAAGAAAACAATAAAGTTTATTGGTATGGTATATATCCTGTTAGCCAATTAAAACATTCATATTCTTTAATATTTAACTTGCGAGCTCCCTTGCCGTTTTGCATGTAATTTTACTAAAATGTAATGCAATCATTATTATTTAGATCCGGCAAACAGCAGCCAATAGCAAACACCTGGTTTTTTATCGAAGTTTATGTTAAGTTTTAATTAAATTTACCAAAAAATAACCTGACGGCAAATCCAAATTTGTCTTATAATAGTTCTTATGGAAATGATTTTATTTTGGTAAACAATTCCATAAGTTTACAAAGCTTTAGAAGAAAAAAATACTTTGTTTTTCATCAGTTCCTTTTTCAAGTTCAAACTTTTGTAAAAACAAAATACTATAGTAGTAAAACTTTTAAAAACCAACATTCAAAACGTGCGTCCAAAAGCAGAAAATGCGCAACATCCTTTGCAAACTATGTTATCTTGTCTCATAATAATCAAAATTGTTGGCGCGTGCCGCCACCAATTTAATTTCAAATGGGGTCAAAATACTTATACGCGGCTTTGGTAAACGTAGTATCCTAGATTTTGTTAGGTAATTAGCTAAGCTTATTCGAGAGTAGAATTCAAAGCTTTACGTCCAAGTATTAAGTACTAGCTGTTACCCGCGACTTCGTCCGCGTGGATGTCGTTTTATGAATAAAAAATGCTAAAGGTAACAATGTCAATATAACAATAGCAGGTAACACAATAACTCATGCACTTAAGGTGGGGTTATGCAGACTCCGCCGATTGTGAATGCGGTGTCAGTCCCCAAACGATGGGTCACCTTCTTACATGCCCCTTAAGCCCTACCACCTGTACCATAGACGACCTGTGGAGCGCCACCGATAATGCCGTTTTTGTAGCAAAGTTTTGGTCAAACAAAATTTAAATATTGTGCATTTCCATGTGTTTTCCATTGACACGCAAAGAAGAAGAAGAACCTATCTATTACCAAACCGACCAAAACAAATATACGACAAAAACTCAAGGAAAATAATATTCAAACAAATCAAACAGACAAATAGGAACAACTCATGTAGGTACCTACTTCGAAACTACTTCAAATTTCGGTATAATAGAAATTGCGACACGTGCGTCCGAGACAGCCCGTAGAGTTTAGCGTAATGTTAAATATCAAAATTCACCCAGTTGTTTTTAAACTTAGCGCTTTCATACAAACAAACTATCTCCCGCGATTTCATCTGTGTGGTAGGTACATCAATAAAAAAACTCAATAACAAAAAATAAAATTCCTACCTACCTAAATAAACCTATTTCTGATAATAACTAATCTAAACTCAATAAATAAGCAAAATCCCTATAAACTAATATCTATACGAATGTCTTATCCTACCTAACAGTATTATAAAATAACCTACGGTGACTACGTACAATATCAAATATACTACCTATACCAATACTTTAAAATTAAAATCTATACAGTACGACTTATATAAAAATAAACCTTTCGGTTTATCTTTATAAGCCGAACCGCAAATATAAGTTTGTCATAGGTCATTTATAACCTACGACAAACTTAAATTTGCGGTTCGGGAGCAAACCGCAAAGTTAAGTTTGTATTTTAAAAAATAAACCTTTCGGTTTATCTTTATAAGTCGAACCGCAAATATAAGTTTGTCATAGGTCATTTATAGCCTACGACAAACTTAACTTTGCGGTTCGGGAGCAAACCGCAAAGTTAAGTTTGTATTTTATTGTATATTATTACCTACTACGACCTATTAGATTAAAAATACCCTATTAGGGAAAAAAGGAAATAAAAGCAAATCGGATTTTTTTTAAAGTAAAGGAAACTATCTAACCTACTTATAACTATAAACTAAAAGAAATATCAAGTATGAACAAAATGAACAAAATTAATTTACAGGACCTAATATTAATAAAAACACTTAAAAAGAATTTAATTCTCTATAGCGCAAATTTGTCTAATCGCATGCGTCCGACAACAATGCCTGCCGCAGATGCCGCCACACTTCGGCGAATGTACGCGACTACGACCGACGGCAGCGGTGGCGATGCAGAGCATTCGTCAAAAGGAATTTAAACTTCAAAAGCGAATGATTTCTTATCAAGTACTTAAATATAAAGTTTCATGTGGTTTTATCTTTTAAAATTAAGAAATCCCATACAAACTTTCAACCTCTATTTCAACCCCTTCATCCCTTTTTTTTTTAAAAAAAAGTAGCCTATGTTCTGTCTCAGGGTCTAAAGATTGTCTGTACCAAATTTCATCAAAATCGGTCGCGAGGTTTAAGCGGGAAAGCGTAACAGACAGACAGACAGACAGACAGACAGACAGAGTTACTTTCGCATTTATAATATTAGTTAGGAAGGATTAGGCTTTTTGGCAAACACAGCCTCCTTTGTCGTCATCAATATAATAATATATTACAGTGTAAATATAGCTTAATTTACTAAGGTTTTATTTAATATTTTTCATTTCAATTCATTTATAAAAACGACGCGCAAACTAGGAATAATTCCTGAGTCGCGGTTCACTTATATACATTTCACACACACAGTCAAAAAAATCTTTGCGGATTACACAAAGATTTGTCCCATGTGGGGGTCGAACCCACAACACTAGCACAGTTGAAAGCGTTTACTCAAAATTGATGAAATTCATGTCGCGACATTATCAATAATTTCATTGTGTAAACATCATACATGCATTAATTTTATGGCACTAGTTTCGCAATGTAAATAAGGCTTTAATTAACCTTGGCACGCAGAAGCTCTCGTAAAATCCTTGAAGCATAAATAGGAATCGATGCAATAAAGAACGTTAGCATGAAAAGCCTTTGTCGTGCGAGTTGTGTAAGCGATTGAGTTCAGTTCTTGTTTCTAGGTACTTACAAATCCTTCAGACATTTTAACCTTTTGACGACCGGATGGCAAAGTTAGGTAGTGCACCTGTCTGCGACGCCGAGGTCGCGGGTTCGATGCCCGCTTACACAAATCTTTGTGTGCATGAACATGGAGGTTTGTCGTGCTTCTATATATAATTAGTATTGATTTACAAATAACAGCATGTGTGTATTAGTATCAGTCATTTTAGTAAATAAGCTCTGCTTAGTTTGGGATTAGATAGCGTTGTGTGTATGTAGTGTGATATTTATTATTTATTTACTATTACTACAAAATGGCTTTGTCAGGCAATGAACGTTACAAAAATAGATGTAGTAGCATTGCTATATCTAAAGACAGGGTTAATATTAATATGACTCATAATCATCCGCCTGCCCTCATCAATTACTTGGGGTCAGCGCAATATATTTTATCCTTCCATACTATTCTATCAGACATCATCTCAGTACTCACACCCTTTTCAGCCATGACATCTTTCACACAGTCGATCCACCTGTTTTGTAAACGGAAAAGAGGGAACTTACAGGTTTCAGGATTTGCAGGACTCGATGCACAGCACTTGGTTATAGTCACAGCCACTAAAAGTTTAGATTATTCACAAGTCGCGCTGTATGCGTGCGCGTTCCGATCGGGTGGTACGAGGAAGAGACAGGGGTGAGGTATATGAGAGGGGCGGGAACAGGAAATGGATGCGTTCAAAAACGTTCAATCCCAAAGAGCCGATTCTGTCACCGCGTTCATTATTATCAAATTTTGGCGCTAGCAACACCTTTTTTTGGTCTTACTCTGCCCCTATAGCCAATAACATTAATTTTTTGGAGAAACTCGCGTCAATTCCCTTCAAAATTACAATAAGAATCTTGTATTTATTAAGAAGTGTGGTTAAGAAAAAGAGAAGACTGTTTAAGCGGCCGAGTTCAGTACGTGTTTCTTAGCAAAGTCCTTCAGGCACTCTTTTAGTCCTTTCATAGCAGTTTTACAACTAAATATAAAACGACCAAGTAATGAGGACTTAGTATAAACGAAGTTCAAAACTTGCGCCTTCGCAAACATCTCCAAACAATTCTGACGAAACTTTCAAAGAAAATATTTTTGTTTGTTAAAGAAGTGGTTATAAAAAGCAAAGGCTTCAAAAATTATAATAAGGTAAGTTTTCTAAAGAATATTAGATAAAAACCACAAATACACGAATCAGGGTCATTTTAAAAATACTATCTATTCTCCATTATGAAAAACTTTTACTGTACGATTTTCCATATCATTTCCTTTTTAAATATAGCTGTAGGTATATATTTTACGCACTTAGGTAACAATCGGAATAGTGTTTTAAGTACTTCCGTGATAGGATTGCATCTTTAATATTAATAAGTCTTAATCTGGTTTTTTAGTCGTATCAATTATTGAAAACATTAAAATGCATGTTTGTTTGTCTATAAAAATAGATAAACACTTACATAAGGTTCCAACCCGTTAGATAGCACTGAAAATACGATATTTATTGTATACCCTTAATTTCAATATTGTTTTTGATTCTATACTTATATAATTGTTCGCCCTACTAACTGAATGATTCATCAATGCAGAGCTTAAACCGGCACTTGAAATTTTGCATGAAGGTTTCCTATATGGTGTAGGGATGCATTAAAAAGGGATTTTAGGTACTTCCACTCCAAAGGGGGTAAAATAAGGGATGGACGGTTTTATGAAGTCCGTCATTTTTAAAGTTAAAATATCATATTAAATAAATTTTTGTAACTGGTTTTTCCTAAATTTTATTACGGGTGAATTTAGGGGATTTCAGTTAAAAATTAGTTTACGCAAAAATTCAATAGATGGCCTTATAAATATTTTTACATTGCGGGCACCGGCCAGAATTACGTTAAACGCGGTTTAAACCGTGTGGGCCATTTAGCTAAAGTATATGTATTAAAAACTTTTGATAGATTCTCTTCGATTTAGTTGTCTTGAGTGGAGATCAAATCTGGGATAGGTAGATGCTCCACCAACTCTGCTATCCTGTTAATTAATAATAATAAAGTTAATGTTTATACTACTGAGGTTCCTCTCTCTAGAGCCCTAACCACCGGTAGCTTGGTTCCTGCATCCGATACCGGTGGGGTACTATTTTTTATATTTTTAAATATTTTTTGTACTTTATATTTTAAAATGTAGAATTTTATAGTTTTATATTTTTAAATGTACTTAAATTTTATAATTTATATTTGAATATGTAAAAAATAAGAAAGAAGTGAATAATATGAGTGAATAATAATGTTATTATACCAATTTCTCTTTCAGCTGTACAAAGTTAGGTATGATTTTGTTTTGTATTATTTAATATTTAAGATTGTAAATACTTTATAACTTATTAATATTATGTTGATGATAAATAAGTTATTAATACACAAATTAGTAGAATACATAATACATGTAACAAAACTGTATAAAATCATGACCAACGGAACATAAATTTTTCATGTAGGTATAAACAAAAAAGTTAAAACGTTTTATAAATCTAAAAAAGAGACTAGATCAAAACGACCGCATTAAACCAACATTCTTATCGGATTCTTTGAAGATAAACGTTCAAGGAAAACTTCAAGGCCGAATGATATCGACCTTACGGGCTCACTTTATAATTGGTTCTGCTCGCATTCCATTAAAATAAATTGTCAAGAGTGAAATTATAACTTAAATTACCTTCTAAGACATCAACATCACGCCATTAACTTAAAGGTTTGTGGCAGAGAATTTTTTGGGTGTAATAAGACAAGCAATTATTTTTCAAAAAGTTGTTTGTTGAGGTATTAAACATACTGAAAGCTTTGGCGACTAGGAGATGAGCCTCAGTAGGGAGAGGCGGGGAAAGAGCCCACTAATAAGTTTTTGACTAAAATCATTAAAATAAGACGTCGCAAAGAAAAAAAAAATATGGAATGAAAGCTCATACAATTTTTTACAACTTTTGTCTATACCTTTGTTTTTATTTTCTACCCGTTTTTGAACTACACGTTCTGGGAAGTGAACATATTATTTTTAGATCCCATGTGATTGGGGGTAGGCATATCGTAATTCACCGAGCAAAATACTTCCTTCCTTTTTCGTTCAATCTGTAATTTTGTGGAATGCGCTCCCTCTCGAAATCAGGATGTCCACTAACCGTTTCACATTCAAAATAAAAGTTCGGAATCTCCTCCGTGATAAGTTGTCGGAATCGTCACATCATTAGGTTACCACGCTATGTAAGATTTTATATTTATCATCCAATATTTCTATTATATATGTATATATGTTATATGTATTTATATATGTATATATGCTATATGTATTTATATATGTATATGTATATAATAGTTAGGTATGTTAATATAGTATTTGATTTATACCTTAGAAAGTATTTTATCATTTTATATTATTTATTTTTACTTGTAAGTTTTGTTTGTTTTGTTTTTTTACTTTATTTACAATTGCACCTACCATATTAAAGCTCTGCACCACCCTAGGTTGACTGGTAGAGAATGTCTTTGGCATTAAGTCCGCCTCTGTACAAATTGTGCATAAAGTTTTAAATAAATAAAATAATAACTTCGTTCTTCTATTCGGCATTTCCCGACGGATAACTCTTAAAAAACCCTTTTGCCTGACCAAGAAATCGAACCCAAGACCTTGCGGTGAGAGGCCGCTTATGACCTGACCAACGCGACCGAGGCAATCTCCAGGGAGTTTAAAAGAATCTTTATCTTAAAGAAGCTATACACAATTGCGCTCAAGACATTTTATTTTTGTTCCTATTTACTGGCACAATGAACTGCGGAGTTACCAGAGGCTTTATCTAAAGGCTTCAGGAAATGAATAAATACTCATTTCAAACTTGAAAACGAAAATTAAAAAAGTTGTTTTGATTGTTCTGCTACTTTGATTTTTAATTGCGAAAACGGTTCAGAATTACGAGAATCTCAGCCGGTTAGAACTTCAGTTCATTTTTTCAGTTTATGACCAAAATTTCGCATACAAAATCATAAAATATTCGGTTTTTACGATAATAATAGCATAAAATACAGACCTATTCCTACATAAAACCTTTCCCTTACCTTAAAATAGTCCATGATCGGTTGAGACAGAAACTTGTTTTACGATATCGTCGACTATACATAACATAAGAGGTGTACAACACCCACATTTCGACTGTCATGTTTAGGTTCCATGAGATAGGGGGTGAGCCTATAGCCATCCACCGGGCACAATTCCAACTCCGTACTCCTATTGTGCATTTCCTGGTGGAAAGTTCACAAAATGTGTGTTGTTTGTTTGATTTATTTTATTATTAAGAGCATATTGATATCCATGTTATCACTTAGCCTGACTGAAAATCAGTGTCAGACCTGAGTCTGACAATATGCTGAATCAGGACCTATTTGGTGCAACCATGGGGCATAATTGAAAATCTTGTGTTTTTTTATAATCTGTATATTGTTAACTTTCTGTGTCCCATTTGTTGGAACTAAAAAAAATTATTTTCTTCTTCTTTCTTTCTTAAAATCTACTTTACCTGAGACCTGCATCGAACCCGAGACCATCGAGGTAGGCGATTGACTATACATTTGATGATATCTCGATATTCCCACTATACACTTTACGATAATTCTCGCATCGTTTCCAAATAACCCATTTAGCTGTCGCTTTCAGACCCTGATCCTTTACCCGAGTATTTGTGAGTACCTACCATTGAAAATCGAGACGACTACATTCATCCGACTCAAGCAGCCTACTTCTGTTATAAAGGTATTTCGCTTGATAGATGACGATGAGCTATAGGTAAATGAATAAATATGTTTTTTTTTTTATACCACGCCCATAGCGAACGAACAGGTAGTCCACCTGATAGTAAGTGGAGTACAGCCCATGGACAACAACAATCCACAAAAGCAGATTATAGATGCGTCGCTGCAGCTGAGGACTACGGTGTTATGCCTCATGTGCCAGTAATTTCAGGGCCTGATCTCACCACCAAACCGGAACACAGTAATGCAAGCACTACTATTTGGCGGCAGGTTAAAGGTGAGACGGTGGTGCTGCCGCCCTCGAGCTCTTTCACACTATGGCAAATGTGTATACTATATCATACTTTACTTGTTATGTTATGGTCCCATGAGGTAAGCCTATCGCCATCCACCGGGCACAATTCCAACTATGTGCTGTTTGTGCAAAACTCGAAGCAAAATCTAATTTTGCTCATTGAAATGAATTAAAGCAAAATTGAGTTTAAACCACTGTTTTCATATAACTAAGAGCTACTTTTCGAGCTTCTGAGCTGAAGAAAGTTTCTTCGGAATTGTTTGATGATGTTCTTGAAGGTGCAAGTTTTTTTTAAGTCCTCATTATGTCGCCTTTTTTTCCCAAAAAATTGCTTTAAAAAGGTTTAAAATTAAAGGAAAAGCGCCTGAAGCATGTGTACCAAAAAAACACGAATTGAACTTGGTCGCCTACGCCCTACACAACTCCTACGTAAAACTTTCATAATTAGTATTTATAAGAAATGCAAAATTCTACAGTAAATTACTGCTTTGTCATAAAAGCCGAACCAATTTGTATCGAATACCTAACCATAGAGCTTAAAGTCACTCCACTTACAATGGTACTGTGTGTTGGATGCTGAATTTACTGGCACATAAGACAATCGAAGTCCTCATGACTGTAGAGTGACGCATATTGCTTATACTCATATGATGTGTTTTATTTTGCATTGAGGATTCAGGTTCTGACGAGATTTTGTCCTATAGTAGACGTTTGTCAGTAAGTACTAAAAGGTCAATAGCTAGAAGTAAAAAGTAGTAAAAAGGGAAGGAATAATTAGGATCTGTTAGAACAAACACAAATTGAACTCGGTCGCCCACACAACTCCCACGTCAGAGGCTTTTTATGCTAATGTTTTTTATTGCATCGACTTCTATTTATGCCTCAAGCATTTTATGAGAGCTTCTGCGTACCAAGGTTTATTATTGGACTTAGTAGAATATTGTTAACGACAAAGCAGGTGGTAGAGCTCTTGCGAATGAGCTCGAGGGCGGCTGCTGCTGCCACCTAATAGTAGTGCTTCCATTACTGTGTTCGAGTTTGGTGGTGAGATCAGGCCCTGAAATTACTGGCACATGAGGCATAAAACCGTAGTCCTCAGCTGCAGCGATGCATCTATAATCTGCTTTTGTGGACTGCTGATGTCCACTTACCATCAAGTGGACTACACTTCGCTTGCTGTGGGCATAGTATAAAAAAAAGCAGGCCGTGTTTGCTAACGGCCGTGGCGCAATGGATAAGGCATCGGTCTTACGACGAAAATTAAGCCCTCGGCAATATCTTCACAATGCATTGTAAACGAGAAGTAAAATAGAACGAGAGGAAAATTTTCTCCAGCGCATAATACATTATTTTTACATGTTACTGCGTTTAATAGGTATCTACTGTCGTAGTTTGGTTAATGATTAATATTACTCGGTCCTTTTTGTATTAAACAATCTCAACATAAATGATTGTTTTCTGTTTTAAACTGCTTAGTTGCGTTTTTTTTTTGTTTATATATAATGTTTTTTGTGAATTATATTTTTTTGTAAAGCTTTTATTCAGGTTGCAGTGTGGGTATGTATGTTGTTTGTATGTATGTGGGCTACAAATCTTGCAAAGCATTTTTTGACCACTTCTAGTTGCCCGATCGAGCTTAAAATTGGCATACTTGTGCAATTCCGGTAATAGTGTAATATGACAGGAATAGTCTGATGAAGCAGTCAAGATAGTATTATCATGAGTTTCCTCATGACAATACACTCTTGACTCTTTAACGTTTAAGAGCATAGATGATAAGACACCAAAAATAAAGAAATGGTCTGATGATGTAGCCAGGCGTTTCTATCATGAGGGAAACCGCACATAGATAAAGTGAAAGCCAAATTATCCAAATTTTCATATGCCTTACGAGAAATCAAAAAAACAACAGACCTGAAAACAGTAATGGCCACATATTACGCGTACGCTTATGCGTGGCTTAAATATGGAATAATATTATGGGGTAATAGCACCGACGCACCAACATTACTTATTCTACAAAAGAAATTAATAAGAGTATTAACAAATATAAAGCAAGAAGATAGCTGTAAGCCCTACTTCCAGGAGCTAAAAATTATGACATTTCCTAGTATATATATATTTGAAATGTGTAAATTTGTACGCGAACATCTTGAACTATACACAAAGAGGGAAGAAATTCAAACAAAAATAACATTAAGGCATAAAAATAGACTTAACCTGCCAACTTACAACCTAGACCAGTACTTTGGTCATGTCAATAAAAATTTACAACAAATTACCAGAGACTATTAAAAATGAAAAAAAAGCAAATATATTCTATAATAAACTAAAACAATTATTAATAAGCAAATCCTATTACAATATTAACGAATATTTCAATGATAAATCAATATAATTTATAATAATATAATATTTAACTCAAAATTACATTTAATTATTATTACTATCTTCTATCCTTTAATTTATAGTTTCTAGAGACATTATGTATACAAATAAATATTATAATTAATTATCACAACAAATCACACCTACACAACTATATCTATATGTTTTGTAAGTATAGAAATGCAAGTTACTATCCATGCTAGTTTAAACAAATATATTTCAATCTATTAGTTTTTTTAAATAAATTAAGCGCTCTTCATCCTCTCTCCTACACTTTTGCTGTGCCCGACAGGGTCCATAATTGATTCTAATGTAATTTTACCACCTAACAAAACATTGTGGAATGCAATAAATAATTGAGTATTGAGTATTGAGTATATCCAAAATTAAAGCGTGTTTCACACTCTTCATATCTCTTGCTGACAAGTAATAAGGTTTTATTTTGGTTATGAATTGAATTATTGGTGAAGGCTTATTTTCACATTTTAAGTACAATCAGAATAAGCTTGTTTTTTAAAAAGTTTTTTTCTTTTCAGGTAAAAATGTGTTCCTGGCGTATGAGGATTATGGTTCCGTCCGGTGACTATGTAATAACAATAACAACCTTATCTTCATCTATTATAATAATATTTAATAGTTTTGTTTTGCTTGGTTTATTCCATATAATATACAAGCTGCCGTCCGCGGCTCCGCCCGAGTTGTACTTCTAAAATAGTAGTCTGTGTTATTTCAAAGGTTTTCGACTATTTCTCCATCATTTTTCACCATTATCGGTACGGCAGATTTAGAGGTACAAATTACCAAACAACAAATATTTTCTCCTTACAACCCTTTTATATCTGTATCTTAGCTTAAGCATTTTTTTAATTTTTTTAAGCAATCTGAAGATATTATATAACATAACATCATATATATATATCATATATATATTTTCTTTATCCTTTTCATTAATGACTTGATTACATTTATAAAAAACCGTATACCTGATACCAAAGTCATTATTTTCGCAGACGATACAAACGCGATAATATCAGCAAATAACATAGTTGATTTAGAAACAAACGTCAACAAAGCATTAAAAGCTTTCGAAGAATGGTTTGGTACTAATAATTTAAAACTAAACGTTAACAAAACAAAATGTCTATTATTTAAATCTACTGTTAGGAACAATAGCAATCTTAAAGTAGTGTCTTCTGGGAATATTGTTGAGGTAGTAGATTGTGTTAAGTTTTTGGGCGTTAAAATAGATGCTATGTTAAACTGGAAGCAAGAGACTCAAGCCATTGTCAAGTTTATTAGTTCTGCATGCTACGTGTTAAGAAATCTGAGAGATGAACTCACAGTAAGACAGCTTCGGATGGTATACTTTGCTTTGGTTGAAAGTAAGCTTAGATACAGCATAATTTTCTGGGGAAATAGCTACAAATATAATATAAGTACGACATTTATCATACAAAAAAGGGCTCTCAGAACACTTCTTCGTCTGAAGCAAACAGATTCGTGTAAAGAACATTTTATAAAACTTAGAATCCTAACAGTCCCATGTCTTTATATATTAATGTTATTGACAAACTTTATTAAAAATCTCCACAAAATTGAATCTGACGAAGAAAGAAAAATTAGAGATACCACCCGCAGGAAAGATATACCATCAAAATTACAACCAAAACTCAATGTTGTGAAACACAGTGCAAGGGTACAATCAGTTTGGTTATACAATAAGCTACCCACAGAGCTTAAAAGTATTTATAGTGTCAACTTATTTAAAAATAAACTGAAAACATATTTGTTGGGGAAAGGTTACTACAGTATTGACGAGTTTATTAATGACAAACACTAGATTTTAATCATGTTTTAATTGCTTTGAATATATATATTTTTTTTTTTTTATTATTTTTATGAAATTGTAATATTGTAAATTTTAATATTGTTTATTTCTAATGTTTTGTTTTAATTTATTATATAATGTTGTGTAGTTATTATTAATTTTATGTAGTTTTAAGAAATTTTCAACACAATGTTATGTTGTTATGAAATAAATACTTACTTACTTACTTACTTACTTACTATATAACCCAGAAGCGTGTGGCAGAGGTGTACAACACTCAAATTTCATGTCTAGGTCTAGGTCATGGGATAGGGGGAGAGCCTATCGCCATCCACCGAGCACAATGCCAACTCCGTGCTACTATTGTGAATTTCCTGACGTAAAGTTCACAATTACTCGAGACCTCGCGGTAAGAAGCACATACGCGCAGCACTGGAGTATCGAGGCAGAAGATATTATTATTATATTTTTTATTTTAACCGTCTTTAATTAATACAAATGGAATGTGAGCAAATTCAATTATAAAGTAATTCTTATATCCATTTGGCCTTGAAGTTTTCGTTGAAGATTTTATCATGAAAGGAATTAAAGAGGCACGTTGGCTTTAAACGGTCCTTTGATCGACTCAACCTCATGGATTTACAAAAAGGTTTTTTTAAACAAATATTTTCTTGTGCTTATCCGCTTAAGGGGAAACAATTGTTTGCCTGTTTTCCATACAAAAGTAATATAGGTTTACCTTAATATTATTAAGTTTCTATCTTTTATTATAGACATATCCTATCAACAACACTAAAATGCATGTTTGTTGGCGCCCACTTTTACATTTTTTTTTATTTAGTTTTTATGAAGGTACAGTGGGCCAACGAGTTAGATATGCAGGGCAAAAAGTTCCAAGTCATAGTAACCAATTATGGATAAGTGAGTTACATATCTAAATAGTGTATCTACTACACTTATATAATATTTAATTCACACATGCATATCTATTTGCAGTCAGTATTCACTACGGCGTTGAAGTTTTTACCCTGCATACCTAATTGCTTGGCCCACTGTACCTACCTACCTTAGTAATGATTAAAACTATTTTAACAAAATGGCCACGATCAACATGCATTTTAGTGTTTAAGATATGATTTCTCTATAAGAATAGATATTATCTTTTTATATTAAAGTACCCATATTTCGTAAGTATGAAAAATTGGCGATCGAGAGACTACCCTTAAAATAGTGTTTCGTTGTTATTATTTATTTGAGCTTTGATGAATTTTACTTCTGAATGGCTACCGACCGTTTATCAACCATACATTCATTCGTGTATTTATTAGTTTTTAGCCGCGGCTTTGTTAAAAAGAAAGTTAACATGAAAATAAATTTATTTCTTACTGTTGGTACCGCTGCTGATCCTGGCGACACAGGAGTCACAGTGTGGGCGTGTGGGGGGGATTATATCCCAATCATAAGGACCCGGTGATTACTCCCTACACCTACAAGCAAACAAACAAACAAACAAACATTTTTACTTTTTTTAGTACTGCCAAAGTGCCACATGGGATCGAAACATAACTGATGAAGTGTTGGTTAATACTTTCTCATCTGTTTTCCAAACCCTCGTGGGCAATACAGATTTGATGTTATATTTATGCCTATAAATTGAATAATTAAAATACTTGAATAACTTCATTAATGAATATTACATAATATTATACAGGCAAGTCTATTGAGTGTCGTGTACACGACAATCAATAGCCTAGCTTGCAAGCCATTAGTTAGTAAGTGAACATCAGCCTTGTTATTGTTGTATGAGAGCCGCACATAAACTATGCGAGTGCATTCATTTACAAAGAGTTTGAAACTTATGACGTCATAACTTAGCCAGGGTTGCCTCTCAAACGATTGTAAAAAATAACGTCCATTTTTTATAAGGAAATTATTATTATAATCATCATTTAGCCTCTCGTAGTCCACTGCTGGACATAGGCCTTCCTCAATTTGCGCCACAACACCCGGTCCTGCGCCTTCCGCATCCAGTTCCCTACAGCGACCTTCTTCAGGTCGTCAGTCCACCTGGCAGGGGGCGTCCTACCCGGTTGCCGAGTCGCGGTCTCCATTCCAGGACTCGTTTGCTTCAACGGCTGTCGGATTATATAATAATGTATTTCATTATGTAAATTATGTTTCAATGTTTACGTCAGAAAGCTAACGAAAGGGTTTTTGGAAAGGAAAAAGGGACCCAGATTTCTAACGTGTTACCTTTGTTGTTTTTTTTATATAATTAAAAAAGGAACTCGCAAATCCTTTTTACCACTCAACAAGTTATTACGATCATGAGTGGTTAAAACCATTTTCCAGTTTTTACCAGTCATGAAATTACCCCTGTTTCTAATCCGACAAACTAAAAACCGATCAAAGATTTACAGTAATGGTATTTTTTTATGATATATGTATCATCTTTTTCTAAGCTATGTTTAGAAAATTATACTAAGAAACAGTAGATTTGAACCTGCGACCTTCTGCACACCGGGCAGTCGTTTCAACCAACAAGCTACAGTCGCGTCTAGCCAGGAACCTAAATTTCTCAACTTTATGTTACGTAATTTCGTGACGTCACGTTCATACATCTGGTCCTATCTTAAGTAGGATACAAAATGCAATCCTATAATATGACTGTTTTAACATAACATAACATCACGCCTATTTGTTTAGCTCCCATGGAATAGGGAGTGAGCCTATCGCTATCCACCGATCACAATTCCAACTCCGAGCTGCTAATATTAATTTCCTGATGGATAATTCACAAATAGTACATTTCCCGACCCAGCAATCAAACCCGAGAGCAATTAGTGAGAGGAGCATACACTAACTAAATACGCTAACCACCAAACTATCGAGGCAGTCACTGTTATCTTAACCTAAATATTCTTTAATCATCAGTATGTTCTAGAATTTGCAGCTTAACGTTGTTATTACAAATTCTAGAACCACCCCGCTATATACATAATGTAAACACTACATACATTATACAGCATGTAAGCACCCAGTAATTTAATTAGTGCCCAGGTGTACCGAAGCCATAGACTTGTAGTACAAACTATGTATGGCAAGGTTGTGTGTTACTTAAGGCAAGTATTAGACATAATTATTATTATTGTTGGGACGAGGCTTTAGGTGTTCACCATAGAAATCTTAATAATAAGGCAATAGAAATGTCAAAGACGCGTGACCTTGTCGCCGCGCATGTGTCTAGTCAAACACAAGTGCGAGTTGAGGAATTGTCGTCTTAATGTCATCGCAAAAAGAATAATTTTGTTTGCAGGAATACAAGCGCATGTGTCTAGTCGAACACAAGTGCGAGTTGAGGAATTGTCGTCTTAATGTCATCGCAAAAAGAATAATTTTGTTTGCAGGAATACAAAATGTACGTGTAAGTGGTATTTGAAAAACGGCGACATGCGTCCCAGTGTTAAAAGATAGTCGATAGCATTTCTACTGACTAGTTATTAAGATTTCTATGGTGTTCACGTTGACCTCCGTGGATCTTTTGTGATTGTAGCCTCATTATAGACTCCAGAGCCTGATTAGGCTCTGTCGGGATGATATAAATCAAGCAGAGGGCGTATCAAAATAGGATATAATGCCACTAATTATTAGGAAACTAAAATAAAACCTAACAAAACAAAACAGAGAAAAACACTAAAAAATAAAATAAGAAATAAAAAATTAAAACATAATATTACTAGTAATCGGAACGCAACCATGACGCTCGGGCCATAGCGCGTAACGAATGGCCAATGGTGGCGTCCGTATAGCAAAATAAAAGTGCAATCGCCAATCATTTGGACCAATGCGCAAAAGATAGAGAGCGCTACGATTGGCGGGCACGTCGTTGGCATAAACACATTACATAATTTACATATACAGATTAATAGACAAGCAAAACAAAAATAAAAGAGAAATACGCTAAATTATCATAAAAAATGCTGAATTATTGAAATAGGTGCTCAATTAAGTGCATCATAGCTTACACCAGATACAAAAAACTGCGCACGGGCTGAACTTTATCAACAATTTACACAGAAACACAGAAACAAAACAATTTGAAGTCTTCAAAACAAGACAGTTAAGGTAAGATAAAGTTGAAGTTATTACAATTGACCGTAAGAAAGAAATGCCCGTGTCTTCTCGCGGTGGTAAGGCGAGACTGATGCGTGTGCCGGTGCGCGCGCGGCCGTAGGTTCGATGCCCCGCAACCCGCGCCTTCCCCTATGTGGTCAATGGCCATAGTGATGCGCCGACAAATCCCATACGGGATAAGTGCCTATTTAGCTTGCAGTGTCCTTTGAGGGATCTAACGGCAAGAGACACCTTCGAGAAGCCCTTGATGAGGCTTTTACTGTGATTCATGCCCTGACCCTGTTGCCAGATCCTTGATAAATCCTCGAATAGCTTTCCCTTAAGTGAGTGAATTGAAGCCTGGTTTTTTGAGATTCCACAGAAAGTGTTAGACATAACATAACATCACACTAATATTACCCAGAAGGGTGTGGCAGAGGTGTACAACATCCACATTTCACCTGTTATATTTAGGTCCTATAGGATAGGGAGTGAGCCTATCGTCATCCACCGGGCACAATTCCAACTCCGTGCTGCTATTGTGCCTGACGGAAAATTCACAAATAACACTTTGCTCGACCCGGGGATCGAACCCAAGACCAAGTGAGAGGCGTATAAGGTAACCACTAAAGGTAGACCAGGTAGACTACTCGTCCAGTTGCTACATAATAAGTCAGTAGAAATTAAAAAAAATATATTTTTGAAATTTCCGTCAGGAAATTTACAATGGCAGCACGGATTTGTAATTATGCCCGAAAGATGGCGATAGGCTCACCCTCTATCCCATGGGATCTTAACATAACAGGTGAAATGTGGGTGTTGTACAGCTCTGCCACACCCTTCTGGCTTAAATACGCGTGATGTTTTGTTATATTACTTTGCAATATTGTAACTATTATTTTTTTAATACTCTTAAAACGCGAACCAACAAGCGATAAACTCTATTCCCTGCTGTATAATATTGATAGACTTGTGTTCGTGTAACGAGGGCTCGCTTGTATTCATCCGGGGCAGCTTTTCGCATTTAATATGAAATTGCCGAATCGAGTTCTATATTGGACTGGAGGCTATGATACAGTGATATTGGGTTTACTATCCACTCAGGACTACGTATAAAGTTAATTATTTTTCATAGTAAATTCTGTTCTGGTTCTTTCTTGTAGTATGATGAAGTAGAGCTCTTGTGAGCGATCAGGGTGTTAGCACCACTGCTACGTTTAACCCGCCGCCAAATAGTAGTCATTGCATTACCGTTTTCTGGTGGAGAAATCAGGCTCCGTATAATGTACTTTTGTGAATTGTTGGTGTCCATGGGCTGTAGTTACCACTTAGCAACAGGTAGACTATTCGTCCAGTTGCTACATAATAAGTCAGTAGAAATTTTAAAAAATAAATTTGTGAAATTTCCGTCAGGAAATTTACAATGGCAGCACGGAGTTGGAATTATGCCCGGAGGATGGCGAAAGACTCACCCTCTATCCCATGGGATCTTAACAGGTGAAATGTGGGTGTTGTACAGCTCTGCCACACCCTTCTGGCTTAAATAGGCGTGATGTTTTGTTATATTACTTTGCAATATTGTAACTATTAATCTTTTAATACTCTTAAAACGCGAACCAACAAGCGATAAACTCTATTCCCTGCTGTATAATATTGATAGACTTGTGTTCGTGTAACGAGGGCTCGCTTGTATTCATCAGGGGCAGCTTTTCGCATTCAATATGAAATTGCCGAATCGAGTTCTATATTGGACTGGAGGCTATGATACAGTGATATTGGGTTTACTATCCACTCAGGACTACGTATAAAGTTAATTATTTTTTATAGTTAATTCTGTTCTGGTGCGTCTTTGTAGTAGTATTTTTAATGGTAGAGCTCTTGTAAATGATCAGGGCGTTAGCACCACTGCTACGTTTAACCGTTTTCTGGTGGTGAAATCAGGCTCTGTATAATCTACTTTTGTGAATTGTTGGTGTCCATGGGCTGTAGTTACCACTTAGCAACAGGTAGACTATTCGTCCAGTTGCTACATAATAAGCCAGTAGAAATTAAAAAAAAAATGTTTGTGAAATTTCCGTCAGGAAATTTACAATGGCAGCATGGAGTTGGAATTATGCCCGGAGCATGGCGATAGACTCACCCTCTATCCCATGGGATCTAAACATAACAGGTGAAATGTGAGTGTTGTACACCTCTGCCACACCCTTCTGGCTTAAATAGGCGTGTTGTTTTGTTATGTTACTTTGCAATATTGTAACTATTATTTTTTTAATACTCTTAAAACGCGAACCAACAAGCGATAAACTCTATTCCCTGCTGTATAATATTGATAGACTTGTGTTCGTGTAACGAGGGCTCGCTTGTATTCATCCGGGGCAGCTTTTCGCATTCAATATGAAATTGCCGAATCGAGTTCTATATTGGACTGGAGGCTATGATACAGTGATATTGGGTTTACTATCCACTCAGGACTACGTATAAAGTTAATTATTTTTATAGTAAATTCTGTTCTGGTACTTTTTGTAGTAGTATGATGAAGTAGAGCTCTTGTGAACGATCAGGGTGTTAGTACCACTGCTACGTTTAACCCACCGCCAAATGCCAAATAGTAGTGCATAACCGTTTTCTGGTGGTGAAATCAGGCTCTATATAATCTACTTTTGTGAATTGTTGGTGTCCATGGGCTGTAGTTACCACTTAGCAACAGGTAGACTATTCGCCCAGTTGCTACATAATAAGCCAGTAGAAATTAAAAAAAATATTTGTGAAATTTCCGTCAGGAAATTTACAATGGCAGCACGGATTTGTAATTATGCCCGGAAGATGGCGATAGGCTCACCCTCTATCCCATGGGCTCTTAACAGGTGAAATGTGGGTGTTGTAGGTACACCTCTGCCACACCCTTCTGGCTGAAATAGGCGTGATGTTTTGTTATATTACTTTGCAATATTGTAACTATTAATCTTTTAATACTCTTAAAACGCGAACCAACAAGCAATAAACTCTATTCCCTGCTGTATAATATTGATAGACTTGTGTTCGTGTAACGAGGGCTCGCTTGTATTCATCAGGGGCAGCTTTTCGCATTCAATATGAAATTGCCGAATCGAGTTCTATATTGGACTGAAGGTTATGATACAGTGATATTGGGTTTACTATCCACTCAGGACTACGTATAAAGTTAATTATTTTTCATAGTAAATTCTGTTCTGGTACTTTTTGTAGTAGTATGATGAAGTAGAGCTCTTGTGAACGATCAGGATGATAGCACCACTGCTTTACGTTTAATATTGCCTATATTTTGTGTTTTCTTTTTTTTTTGGCTGTATTGATTTTAATATTACCAGTAGACTGCAGTTTTTATAATTTTAGATTTTTATTTATTTCCTGCCTAATATTATAATTATATTTAATTTTATGTGTTTTGTGTGATATTGTACTGTATATGGGTTTTACCTAAAATTAATGATTGTTTAATTAATTTAATTTAATTTATTGCACTCGCCGCCTAATAGTGGTCATTACATAACTATTTTTGGTGGTGAAATCAAGCTCTGTACAATCTGCTTTTATGAATTGTTTGCTGTAGTTACATAACTAACCACCAAGTATGTTTTTACTTGTTTGTTACATATTAATAAGTCAATAGAAAAAAAATTAAAAAAGTAACTGCTATAATAAATCATAGATACCTTTACCGAATCTTATTAATTATGCGATTCTGAGTATAAGGACATTATCTGCATTTAAATTGTTTGTAAGTCCATGTGACAATAAAACCTTAAAGAATCTTTTTGGTATGTATTACGAATTTATTGCACACAATACTTTGATGCGATAAAACGCGCGATTCTGATGCCGCGACCGAACTGTTACGATGGAGACAATCAGTTGTTTCGACGAACGGGTGACGATTTAAATCGCGAGGGTAGCGAGGGATTTAAGTTCACCCAAGACTAAGACAGCTTTATCACCGAGGAAAATACTATACTTTTTGTACCATTTGCGAAAAATTAACACAATAATAATATGACGGCAAATTCCTACACTAATATTTTTTTGTCGGCAAAGCAAAGGCATCAAGCTCATACGGCCTCGTCGGTTTTCGTAATTTAATTTCATTATCTGCTTAATAAATGCGTACTCAATGGTGTAAACACAGATGTAGTTCAGTATAAATTTCGCTTAGTATTCCAAATTTAAATCACAATCTCCTATAGAGGATGAATAAAATTCAGTACAATTTTCTTACCCTGTTTTTAACAGATTAAAAATGACTATTGTTATGTTCGCTTTTGGTCGCATAGAATGTCACTTTTTTGAGCAAGTGGTACGAAAAAATATTTATGTTCTCACCACAATAATAGTTTAAATACAACAGTCCTTAATTCAAATAAACATATATATCATTGTTCAAAATATCACTTTGTAAGACTTGTGCCTAAGCTAGGCAGAAGCCTGTATTTCAGGTCACCAGTTCACCCGCCCGGTCTACAATTGATACAATTCGATACATATACAGCGTAATGTTGCTTAATAAAAACGTCTTTATAGTGCAGAAGTGTGAAATCGCCGATCACCGCTGCTAAAAGTAGCGTGTGTGCTATGGCCCTAAGTCACTGTCAAGAGAACGAATACTTAAGTATTTCGGTATTACCTTCCCAAAGCGTAATAAAACTTTCAGGTACCTTATAATCCTTTAAATTCTGTTCAGAGTAACTTCTCACATTCTCATAATTAAAATTGTTATATCGTAATAAGTCGAGCGAAGTTGTACGGAACTTTTTAATTCGATGTGTTGAATCTCAACGAGCTTTGTAGAGTTGTTATATAAAGTAAATGCGAGAAATTCGGGTAAAAAGTACGACTGTTCTAAATATTATGTGCGAATTAACGATTTTAGTGTTCTAGCGGTATAATCTTTTTTTCCCAAGAGGGTGAATTTAAGGGTTCAAGTAAGAAGAAAGTTTACGAAAAAATTCGATACATGTTTATATTTTCATTTGATTGCAGTTTGCAATTTTGTCGCGGGAAACACCGTGCGGGTTATCAAGTGTTTTCATACATGTAATTATGTTAAAGCAAATTTTAGCTTTGCTATGCCTTTTTGTATTTTATATTAATACTAGCTGACCCGGCGAACTTGTACGCCTTAGCGTAAATTTGATGCACTACTTTATTTTGTACAGCTGACCTATCTTATGTATGCGTACCTATTCAATTTGAACTGGAATCTATAATATCCCCCATATAAAAATGAATACTTTTTTTTCTTTTTTTTTTGCCGTAACAACCTTGTACAGAGTATTAGAAAACTACAAAAAAAATATCAGCCAAATCGGTCAAGCCGTTTTCATGCCAAGTCGTGACAACGGAAAACGGGTTTCATTTTTATATATATCTAGATTATATAAAATACAAAAAGGCATAGCAAAGCTAAAAGTTGAAAAATTAGGAATCCAGCAGGACGAACCTGCACCCCCTGGGTATACGCCCCAAGTGCCTTGCCAATTCAGCTATGGATTCGTATGCTGCTAGACTCGAAATTTCTCAACTGTTTGTGCCAGCGTGATAGGTATATATATATATATACCTTAGCTAGACGAACCTTACTTGGTTTTAGCGCCACCTATGCGATGAGTGATTAGTCAGAGATGAGTGTTTTCATACATATACTGGAATCTTTTTAATCATTAAAATTCGGGAATAACTTTCTCTATAATAATAAGTCTCTCTGATAAGGTAAGGCTAAATCACAGCGACACACGTACTGGTCTTGATGAAAATAGACTTCAAGAAGGACCTGGGCACGTTTTGAGCGGTCTATAACCAAAGGGTAAGGGCTTGTACACAAAACTACGATGCGACGTCGCATCGTAAAAATCTGCGATCTGGCGCGACGCATCGCAAGATTTTGCGAATTGATTCGCATAAATTCGCATCGTCAATTCCCTACATTCAGTTCGGTCACTCTTGCCGCATGAAATTGCAGTAATTTGCGGCTTAGTTTTTTTCATTGCGAATTCGCATCGCACCGATTCGCAGATATGCAAGCCCTAAAAACGACAAATATTTAAAAAAAATGGTCTCACCTTTGTTTAAAAGAAAGATTTAATTTTTTAAATCAGTTCTAGCCTTATTGTATTCGTTTTTTCTAGAACCCGTGCGCCCTTTACCAATAATAGAATATAGTGGGTAGAACAAACCGAGTGGGTGGCGGATTGTGGGTAGAAAAGAAACCAGTAAAAGAAAAACCTTGTATTCTATAACAGATATAAACAGAACTTATTTAATGTCATGTTTATTATTTATGTTAAACCAACCACTACCTTTGCCCCAGATTAATTATTGATTCTACAGACTGCCTGCTTTCATTTCGCAGTTCATTTAAAATTATGTCAAAAATGGTTTTCGATGTTCGTGCTAATAGATTGCAAATTGAAGAAAATGCACTAGCACCGACATCGAAGCAATTTTTGGCGATATTTTAATGCTTTTGAGTTTTGGAAGTCGGATAATTTTATTTTTAAAATATTTTTTTTTCTTTTTAGTGGTTAGCTATACCGAATGCTACAACTACAGACTACAATATACTAATCCAGACAAACAATTGCACAAGCCACGGTTCATTAGCTGTTCGTTTTTGAAGTGTTCCACTGCCTGTTGCGGAAGATCTACATCAGATCCTGATAAATTATTTATTGAAACCTTTTATGAAACAAGAATTCACAAACCGAAAACCGCGTAAAAATTGGATTAGTAGTTTCCGAGAAAATCGTAAACATAAAAAAAGTTACATACATACATACATTTTGAAGTCGGTTAATTAAAGCGTTTGCATGTTAACCCAAAGCATTTTGGTATATTACCTTTATGACATATTAGGACTGTCTAATAAAAACTTTGAAAAAAATAACTACAGTATGCAATAATTTTAGTACTTAGATTTAACAATTTTAGATAAACCCAGGACAGGTGTTTAAAATCCTCTAATTAACATCAAACCTAGTTTACTTAGAAGGGTGTCACAGACATATTACATACGCAGTCGAGCCTATCACCATTTACTGGTCGCGATACCAGATTTCATGCTGCTACTGCTAAATTTAAACGCCTTTGATGAGCCGATAATCAAACCGACACCTCACCACCGCCTATGCCTGCTACTCAGTATACATACTACCATAATAACGAAGCAATAATCTACGCAGATCAGTCTGTACAGATTTATCGTTACGATATATTATAGTTTTAATCTAAACAAAATAGTTGGGAATTTATCAGTCGAATGAGCGCTACTAAATACATACTTATAATATAATAATAGTTATTTATGCAACTGTTCTATAATGAGGGGTATTAAAACACGAGTGTGGGTTTATCACCATGTGGGTGATAATAGTATCACATGAGTGTTTTAATACCTAATTATAACAGTTGCATACAAGACTTTATCTACACCCATGATATGAATCCTCTATAAATGTTCTGAAACCATAGGGTATTAGGGTACAGTGTTGTAAGAACTCTATGTAAATTCATGGAAAGTTTAATTCGTGAGTATCTAATACAAAAAAACTATGTTTAGGTAATAATATAATTATTTATTGTAATAATTATTTACATTTTGGATCGTACAATTATTAAAAAGTATTTTTTCAATACTATTATTGAACAAAAATGGCGGGATACGACGTCAATTCAAAAATTCGAATAAGTTTTTATTTAAATTACGGCGCTATGGTAGTGAAACGCGCGTGCATGACATGTTCTTTTTTTGAAATTCATAAAGATGCCATGAGAATGTGGCTGTTCGATGAGTAATAAAAAAGGAGTTGCATAATGAATTTCAGTACAACATTATAACACCCGTTTGGGTGTTATAATGGTTATTATGACACTGGCTGTTTTAATGTTGGCAATTAGCTAACTGTTTCAAGAACGTTTATAGAGGATTTATAGCATGGGTGTAGATAAATAAACTTACTCTTTGGTGGCGGTTATCTTGATAAGATTACAAAACGATATTTATATTCTCATGTAAGTGGCTTTTGTGTCTTTTATGAGAATAAATGATTTAAACCGAATGTGTGTAGCGGGCTTTAGCAATCGCTTTAACGCGTGAATATCGTGGCAATTTAATATTAGTCTATACAAAATAGTCCCTAAGTACCAATTATATGAATATCACACAAAATGTTATCAAAAGCAATAAAATTGCGAGTCCCAAAAGTATCTCTATCGCCCATTGAAAGTAACAAATACGATTATATAGTTATTGCGGCAATATTATATTAAGGCTAGAGTTTCCAAAACTATATTTTTATCCGCATCTACAATAAAACACGTTTAAATGTTAACGAAACATTATGATGGTCCTCACTTCATTAGCCAGGGAATAGAGAAAAAGAAATAGAAGAAGATCCCCCTCTCTACAGATCCTCAATTTAAATGTCAAATGTATGTACAGTCGGCCAATGAGTTGGGTATGCAGGGCAAAAACTTCAAAGTTATAGTAAAGACTTACGACACCAGTTATGGATAAGTGAGTTATATATCTAAATAGTGGGTATATTACACTTATTAAATATGAAATACAAACTTGCATATCTATTGCAGTCAGTTTTTACTATGACGTAGAAGTTTTTGCCCTGCATACCCAACTCATTGGCCGACTGTACATCTTTGTCGCTCTGGACTGTTTAGTCGTAGTAACAGCTGCAATATAAGGCATAAGATGAAAAGGCCCTTTGATGATTAGCTAAGGAATAACGTGTGGTTATAATGTCACTGACTAAAATAAACTCTCAAATGTACCCAGGTTTAACTTCAAAAGTATTTTATTTGAGTTATATTTGGTTATCATTCATGAAAATGTTTTAAAATAACATTTATTAGCAATGACAAGAAAAATGCCATGACTATTGTGTTCAAACAATTGGGTGTTAAAATTTACAATTACTACTTATGTTGAGTTGTAATACTTACCTCCTCAGCTCGACCAGCAATGCCTACGTTTTAACCCTTTCTACACACATTAATTATTTTCGGCAACCGTCACCTTAATTCTAAATACTTCTAATATAATTCTATTACCTCCATATAAAAGTTGTGAATGTATTCCGTGTTATCTCACAAACGGAAATTGTTGGCATTTCAGAAATGTACGCAATGGTTACTGGTTATTAGAACAGGGTACGGCAACATAAAATTATCATTTTGATTGCGATAGAGAAATTGCTTTGCTTCAGATCATGTCGGATCTGCCGATTATTTTGAGCCTTTCTTATACATAGGAAAACAAAGGAAAATAAGGTTTGGTACAAGTCTATACTAAAGACTGTATACTAATACAATCCCACCAAATCAGCTTTCTAGGATTTCACGAAGTACCCAAACCTAAGGAGGTACTGGTATTTTAGGTACTTCATGAATTTTGATGACCATTAGTGAGTCAGTGACGAAATCGGTGGTTTATGGATATTAACAAAATGTTAACTATTCGAGTTATTTAAACAAAACGTTATATATATGTCTGCGTGTGCAATATACACCAATGGCAATACCATCTACAAAAACACCTTAAAATTTTGAAGTACACTTTTACAAAAACATTTTAATACACTTGCAACATTGTAATTCTGGCAACACTACAGCTGTAAAGTGGCGGAAGTGCAACTGTCAGTTAGTCTTTAAAATAGCGCGTACGCCGTCGTGTCAGCTTAGTTGAATTCAATTATTCGTGCCATACACTGTGACTTTTTTCGTAGAACGCCATCACGTCAGTCGTTATTTTAATTTCGTGCGATACAGTGACGGTAATAGAGTTGTCTACGAGTAAATACTGGTGATGTATTCAAACATTTTTTAATTCAACTGTGTGTTGTGAAATTAGTTAAGTGAGTGTGTGCGTGATTTGATGTCTAAATCTGAATAAGTACAATAAACCCATTATCTTCACACACATGGCAGTGGGCGGGTAACACCGTGGCCATAAACCATTTTAATGAGAGTTTTATTTAATCCTCTTGAGAACCGTCCTGATATTCTTGCCTGTTTGTTTGAATATTCTATAGCTACCTCCTCATAATATGTTTAATAAGTCCGCTATTAAATCACATCCAGAGAGTTTCATTTATATGGTATTATCCAAATCCAAATTATGCGTGTCCAAAAAAATCAACGAAACATTTCGAGAAAAGATAGGTAGTACCTTGCGCTTTGTTTGCACGTCTCGAAGGACCACTTCCGTGGTCCCAGATAAAACTGAAAAGTTTGACTGTTTTAACCTGCTGGTCTTAGAAAATTCTAATTAGAGTAAACAATTTACTGAGAGCCAGTTTATGAAGTGCCGGATACATCATATCCGACCTATAAAATATAACCTGAGTAACCTGACTGTATTTAAAAGTGACACAAGTTACACTTGAAAATAAAACAGAGCTGTCACTTTAATTTATGTGTATCTACTATATGCTTATGCTGCCAATAAGGTTTACCTAACACCTGTAAAAATGGGGCTAATTGTCGTATAAAGTTATAAGCTTTTTGATATAGCGTCACAAATACGAAAACGGATCAGTAGCATTAATCGCGGACAAAACCGCGTTAAGAAGCTAGTGGAGAGTAATGTAATAATGCGTACGCACTACTAATTCATCCGCAAGTACAGCCTTAGGGTCTACCCACATTTATCGACGTGGAATCGGCTAACGCCGGTCTAAAAAGTCTTTATGCCGACGGAATAAGGGTGTCACTAATACCTTTCACATCGGCTCGGCCCGGCCGACGCGACGCGCGCGATACCGGCCGACGGCGAAACGAGCCGTTTGTCGATTAGCTGAGCGCATCCGTACGGCGCTGTCGAGTAGTGTGGTGATACGCACTCGGTTTAAGCCGATTCCGCGTCGATAAATGCGGGTAGAGCCTTATTTGTATTAAACCACGGAAGATTAATTGCTGCATATTAAGCTTAGAATGTAACGACATTTGTTTACGACAGCGTTCGTTGATATATGAGCGTTACTTTTTCATGACTGTTTTGTTTCTGTTAGATAATTATGTCATAGTGCAACTACATAAAGTTTCGTCGTGTTATGCTCATAATAAGTTCTAATAGTGGCAAAAGTGTGGAAAACTAAATGTCTCACATTAAGAGTAGACTACCGAGCGCCGTGTTTTCATACTAACGTAATATGGTTTATTTAGTTTATTACTTTGTTTTTGGCCATTTTGTTAAAATTGTTTTATTTATAAATTGAGTAACATACAAACAACAAAATTAAAATAATAATTTTGCAATAATAAGCGGCCAAAAAAAAAATACATTTTAGTGTTTTAGATATGATTTGTCTATAAAAATAGATAAAACTTAATAATATTTAAGTTAATCCCATATTTCTTTTGTATGGAAAACAACAAAAAAATGTTTCCCCTTAAACCAGCCGTCAAAAAGTAGAAAAAGTTTAATCCTTAGTTATAACGACGAATTTATATCTTCGAGTATCTAAAAAAAATAGTTGAAAAGCACAATCTTTTTTTGAAATATATTTATAGGCAAAATAATTTCAAGTATGTTTTTTCCAGTTGCCGAACAAATTGAACAAATAAGATCTCAATTTTGTTCGAAAGATTTTAATTTAAATGGTGACAATGAACACTAACCACTTCTAGAATCAGTTTTCTTTTTTTTTGCATCCAGCATACCTTAGGATTGCCAAATTACGAAGGATATCGACAGCCTATAATATAATGTATTTAATGCGCAAGACGTGTACAGGATGTATTGTGTAATATAGAAATAAATTGATGAGACGCGGCAGGCTCGACGAGGGCATACATTATGTTGAAAACGCCAACTCATCTAGACGTCATTAAATTTCCTCTATGACACTCCTCCTTTCGCTAGACTAGCTCACGTTTAAGGCGAGTCTTTCCAAAACGTACTTTGTACGGAGTGACGAACGAACGAAACTTAAACGTTTATTGGAACCTCAGTTTCTAGACATGGTCAATGTAAAACTCCACTTGTTCAATTAAATCAATTATATAAAAAAAAAATACGTTCATAAAAAAATAAAAAATAAAAATCTTTAAAAATATTTAGCTGGTGGAAATGAACACTCACCACGTCTTAATAATGTGTTTTCAATAAATGTTGCTGTGTCGCAAAAATAAATAATAAAAAATAAAGCTTATAATATAGGCGATAATAATACGTCATGTCAATATTTTGCTGCATAATAACAGCGCTTGAGAATAAACCAAAACTGAAAAGGTAAGTAAAGTTATACATTATTTTAAGATTATGAAAAATGGAAAATCTCATTTTTAAGTCAGGATGGTATGCAAATAAATGTGCTAATTTTTCATCTTTTTGCAAAACAACGCCTTCCTTTTTTATCTTTCCGCCACGCACCAAAAATAGTTGGCAACCATCGCCGTAACACGCACCGCTTGTAAAGAAAACTTGTGACGTATAAACTTTATACTCACGAAACAGGCTGGATGTTACATTAATGCACGCATTCTGTAAAGGTTTTTAAGAAAATTGCGTGGAATACTTAATTTTATACGGTTATTTGCTAAAATTTTGCTATCATATGTTTTAACAGAGAAGAAGAAAAGTTACATAATACGGTCCCTACGTACATAAAGACATGTCAAAAATGGCATATTTTTTATTGCTCAATTGGCTTTAGATTTTCCATAATAATATACATAGTCCTGGATATAAATATTTTTTTAATATTACCTATATAGGTATAACGTCTTTTACAAATCGTATAAGAGAACAAGTAATATATTTACAGCGAATAAGTGTCGTAGATGCGGATATCTATACATATATCGTTTTATACGTTGTTTTTTAAATGCGCGACACTCGCTGCGAAGATGGTCATGTCTGACATAACGTCATTCACGGGGCGGTAGGGCGCTTGAGTGCCCCAATAAGTCGTGTCGATACTTGACCGCGTCGTGAAATATTTTTGTTTTGATACAATATTGCAGAATTAGTAGTCTGTTTTTTTGTTATAATTATGCATAATATTACGTTAACTGCAACGTTTAAAAAAAAAACCAAATTCCACGTGTTCATAAAACATTTTATTTATATTCTTTTTTATAAACCGTTTATAAGAAATAAACGTCCTGCGTATAAAAAGCTATCATTGACATGTCTGACATGTTTTTTTTAATATCGGCGTAGAAACAGTCATCTATCAGTTTTCCAAGAAAATATAAAAAAAAGAAAATATGTATTGATATGGCTATAAAGTTTCTAAACTAAAAAATCATTTTAGAAAAAAAAAACATATACATTGTACATAAAAATTATTTCTAGAGCAGTTTGAACATAAAAAACGCTCTCCTCTAAACCTCGTTTTTAACATGTCTTTATGTACGTAGGGACCGTCGAATATCACTGTGTTTAATTTTAAGGCCGTGTCACCTGCGACTTAAAATACCTTCAACTTTTTTTTACTCTCAATCAAATTTTATGATTGAGTTCCGATAGAATTGAAAGATATCGTTAAAATTTTGTTCGTTTTGTAAGCGGCCGTGGCAAAATGGATAAGGGCCGTGGCGCAATGGATAAGGGTTGCGGCGCAATGGATAAGGCTCTTGCGATCGAGAGGTCGTGGGTTCGAATCCTGACTATTACAACTCAGACGTGAACTTCCTCCGGAAGCAAATTAAGCTTAGCTGGAGGGAGTTAACAAGAATACTAGTAATTAATATTTGCAAACTTCTAGTAAGCTTTATTTAAAAAAAAACCGCAGGAGACACGATTTTACATACACAGGACATCTATTTGCAACTCAGAATCTATGTTTGTGACATGATCCACTATGCCACTCGCACTATGCCACTAAAATACTTGTTTATAGCAGCAAATGAGTGCCAATAAGTCATGCTTTAGCCACAAATAGTGTAGGCTCAAAATTTCAAGTTTTCGCAAATATAACTAATATTATATCGCCACAAAACTGGTTCCGTATTTCTTCGCGTAAATATCGATATTTAGTAAACTGAACTAAAGTGAACGAAACTATAAAACAATCCTTAACGAACGCAAAATTGATAAAAAATCACTACCGAAATGTACAAAGCTAGCCGCCCTTTTTTGCCGATACATGTGACGGACGCGGACGGTCAGATTGCTCACATTCCACTTATCAGATTTCACTTGTAGCCCCAGAGCGTGTGTTTTTCATTGGTTGAACCGCGATGAATTCCCAATAACCGAGCAGGCAGATCGTTCTAACGATTTTGATTTTCGCAGTTTTTCATATGACTCGAGGATCCATATGAAGAAAATTGCATTGTGTAGCGTCTGACATGTTTAATAAAAGATAAAAAATTGCCTTAAATCCGATATTAACATTGCCGGTTTATATAGATAAAAGCCAAATACACACACATTGCTTTCAAGTCTGTTAGTAAGCAAGTAGTTACATTAACTTATTTTTTATTAAAACCTCTCTCGCTCTAATAATAACCGTGTCCGCGGGGCTGTTCACAAACATACATTTTACACACACAAAGCACATCTAATATCTACGAAAAAAAGTCTATTCGTACTACCATAATACAATTATTATCTGGTAACATTTTAAAGCAAATTATAGCTTTGCTATGCCTTTCTGTATTTTATATAATATTAAAGTCGAAAAATTAAGAATCCAGCAGCTATGACACAAACAGAGTTGAGAAAATTCGACTCTAGCTGCATATAAATCCATGGCTGAATTGGCAAAGCACCTGGGGCGTTTACCCAGGGGGTGCAGGTTTGAATCCTGCTGGCTTCTTAATTTTTCAACTTTAATATTAAATAAAATTATTACATTATAGACGGATTACAATAATCAGGATGACCTCCCGTCGTGACATCGACCCAAAATTTGAACCAAACATTATTGCCTATATAACAGTTATGATAGTCATATCCCACTATTATGCAGGGTTAATCTACTATATCAATTATGGTTAACTTGGTTTTGTTATGAAGGTTGTGGTTTAAATGGAGTGTTATTGTAGCTAGTTTGGTTTACGGGATAATTGAACTGAATTGGATGAGTTTGTTTAATGCTTGGTGCCTGGTAGGTAGTTTTATTGGCTTATTAATGCTTCGTTTCAAAATCAATTCACATTTAATTTGATATTTAAATTGCTTGATATTTGGATCACACAGTCAATATTTGCGTATAATATCCATAAATATTACATTTAGTTTATTGATATTGTGATACTAGTGGTTGGTAGGTATAGTGCAGGTGGAAGAGCCACTGTGAATGAGCTCAAGGGTGGAAGCACTACCGTCTCACGTTGAACCTGCTACAAAATCATCGTCTGAATTACTGTGTTCCGGTTTGGCGGTGAGATCATGTCCTGAAATAACTGGCACATAAGGCATAGCCCCATAATCCTGATGAAGCGACGCATCAACAATCTGAAATTATGAATTGTTAATGTCCATGGCCTGTAGTACAGATATTATTAAACTATGAATACACTTACTATCATCCTGATATCTAAATTATGAATTGATTCGAAATTTTGAATTATTGATGTCCATGGGCTCTAATACAGATATTATACATGCAAACGGACGTGTAGTCCACCTGATAATATTAGGTGTACTACTCGTCCGTTTGCTACATACGTGGTTAAAAGAAAAAAAACTGTCCAAAGGCATTCTAAGATCGTGCATTTTCGATTTAAATACATCAAAAACATCGTTTAAAATACTTAGCCGTAGAATAATAAAAATGTAACTGAAAGTAGGTATGTAATAGCAACTGTCACTACACTCACACATACCTTTCACTATACACGCTATTAGCCATTAGCAATCTCATGATTCTATACCTATATGAAATTCTCAAGTAAAAAACTAATTAACATTTTTACAAGTTCAAATACCTTATGTTTTGAGAATTTTCATTTACTTATTAATTTGCCGTTTAATTTTCAACAGATAAACAAGGGTTCCCGAATAACAAAGTTATATTAGTAATTATAATTTTCACCAAAAGCGTATTTCTATTGTTTCAAATTATTTAAATGAGATATTTATTGTCCATTTTGTAGGAATAAAACTTTGTTGGTGGAAAGGCATTTCTTCATTTCTATTAATCTTTGTATTTTATCTACTTTGTTCGGCAATTGTGCTGCGTAAAAAATAACTTGTCTTTCCTATAAAAGACAACTATAAATCACTATCAACGTGTCTAATAGAATGTCACCGCTTTTACGGCGCGTTACTCAACTCAATTTAAAAGTTAAGGAAAAAGGTTTTGTTTTTGTCGAGGTTACATATGATTTTATCTAATGTTGTAAATATTAGAGATGAAGCAGTTATCCGCCACTATCTGGTATAGTTGAACTTTATCCTTTCATATCTAGTAGCTATACCTTTGAATTATACATATATTGTAATTATATTCCTTAACTATTTACAGCATTGGTCTAAGACGTAAATCCTCCTCCTCGCGTCGTAATTCTCATTGTTGAGGGTCGTGATTCCCCCGATGGTGCATCACTTTGCTTCTGATGACACTCCTCCAACCGCTCCTATTCTTGGCATCGTGCAGTGCCTCGTGTAAATTTAGATTGAAGACGTAAATAAAAACTGTAAATAAAAAGAAAATTCAATATATTGATATGATTTCAACAGGAATTATTATATAATTATATAATATACAATAAATATGCAGCGCGAAAGTTTAAAAATACATTATGTATGTACAAATAAATACTGAATAAAAATGTAATATTATTTTGATGTGCGTTTTCAAAGCAAAATAAATCAGTTATGTCTTCAATAGATTTAATATCAAAGAAAAAAAAATCTCGTCTCTAAAACCAATCTTCCGGTTTTTCCATTACTAACTTTGATTTTTACGATCCCGATATAATTAGGTTCTTACGATACTTTGAACCGTTTCAAAGTCGAAAAATCTCCGTTAGAACCAGATATTTATCACAATTATGTGGAATAATATTATTTTATTCAGAAAGTTTCATCAAAGAGTTTCGGTTTAGTTGATTTTCCCTTTGTTTCATTTCACGTTCGTAAATTCTAAATTTTCGGTGTCGGTTCTACCCATTTATGTAATCTTATAAGAATGAGAATAAATGATGCGATTGTGTTCATTATTCTTGTATCTCGAGTTGTGGTTCTTCAGATATTATTTCAATATTTATTGTTATCTTTACTGTCAGGTACGGGTTCTAATGTAGATATCTCTTCAAATCGGCTGGATTCCGCTAGGAAAGATTGCATCGCTATTAGACTAGTCTAATAGCGATGCAATCTTGCATCGAAAGAAAAAAATCTATGTTAAAACTAGTGAGCTCAGATTTTTTTCTGGAGTGCTAGAAGTATGAATCTGTTTGTTTAAATAATAATAATAATTAAGTTAATTGTTTGCTATCAATGTTACAGCCTATTGGCTCTATTGGCAGCAGTCGTCGATATTTTGTTAAGCTATTTTTGTTTGGTTGTGGTGAAACTGGCGACGCTCTCTTGAGGGACTTGATGGCTGAGGTCACTCTTATGATATCGGGTCGAATTAACGAGGACATCGTGGAGATACTTTACGGGACTAAAAGGACGGTTGCATAAGACTAATTGCTGTTGTTAGGTATACTACCGTCTCGCGGCCAAAATCAGCTGTAAAAAAATAGCTCCGGAAACTTTGTCCCATTACAGCTCTGTTTTACGCGAGGTGGTTGTACGCGTCAGAACAAATGTTGATAATAAGTGTGGATGTCATCGCTCGCTGATATGAGCGCTCTCGGCCATCACGGTCGATCCTGCCTAAGAAGTGCAGGTAGGTATATTACTATGCGAGCATTAACGACGTCATCCGCCGGGCTCTTACCACCGCCAACTGCGCAGTTATACTAAAACCATGGGGCCTAAGCAGTAACGATGGTAAGATACCTGACTGAATAATTCTTGTTCCCTGGAAGCTGGGACGGCCTCTAGTCTAGCATGCTACTTGTTAGACACTGGCGCCGTTACATCTTCCCGGGACTCAAGAAAAGGCAGAATCTGCAGAATGCGCAAATATAGTCCACTTAACAGTGAATATACTGTTTGTGCTATTTGGGGTAAAGACGTTGGGACCGTGGGGACCAAGTGCGATAAACTTTTACTAGCAAATTGCGTCTCGACTGTTTGAGACCACAGGTTCTCACAGTGTTCGTATATATTTCGGTCAGAAGTTCAGATTGCTATACAACGTGGCAATGCTGCCAGCACTTGGTTTTAAGAACATTTCCCACTGGCAGCGGTCTATTAGATAAAGTTTGTACATAGTTAGTAACTTTAGATTTCTTTTTTAGGTTAGGTATTTTTTTATTGATTTCATTTTTTTTACAAGTTGTATTCGCGTTCATTTAAAAAGTTCCTTCACACGGTTTGGGCCTGAGAGCGTATTATTGTCAGCGTATGACCAAGTAAAACTTTGTCAACTATCCCTTTCTATCGTTTGTATTCTAACCGTTTTTTCCCTCATTTTAAACAAAGTACACGCGCGTAAATATACATATTACCTGGTGACACGTAAACACTCGCCTAGTCTTTCTGATAGAGTACAATCTTTATGAATTCAGAGCTGGAAAAGTAAGCAAAATATCCTTTAACAAGTTCAGTTACAAAATGCTAAAATCAAATCCAACAAGTACCCAGACGTTACAAATGAGTTCGTCGTTAGTGTAAAAATTAAATAAAGCGACCCTTATGAATGTTATTACTAGCCTCTTAATTAGTGAGTTAAATTTGCTTTCCTTCTCGAAGTACCGAAACTACTTCTCATATATAAAGAGATAAAATGAGCCGTAATTTTTTTTTGGACTGTGTTTATAAAGGGAATGTGTAATTAATTAATTATATTAAAATACCTCTTTTCGCGGTAACTTAAACTTTAAAGGAGAGTACGCAGATTTGACCCGTGTTCTACATTAATTACAGATGAATTAATATTAAGTATTTTTTTTTATGTTTCAGCGTTTGTATGAGGATAGAAACCGAAAGGGCCTAAATATTAGGGTAGATATTTTCTAATAGGTACTAACAATAGCAGTCGCTGCGGTTTTACCGGGATTTCACGTTATTGCCCCGTAGGTTCTAGTGTCTAACGTAAATATAAGCAATAAGCGTGGTTGACTAACAAACTTTTTATTTAATTAAAAAAAACGACGGCCGCACAAGGAATAACGCCTGTGACGCGAGGGTGTTTACAGACATAAATTTAACACACAAAAAGCACACCCAGAGTCAGAACAAATCTTTGTGTACCACACAAATATTTGTCCAGTGTGGGGATCAAACCAACAACGCCAGCGCAGTTGAAAGTGGCGAGGCGACAGCTTTAACCACTTCGCCAACCGTGCACTTTTGATACTTTAATGTTTTTTACAGATATTAATGTTTTATCATGTACTGTGTAGGTACTTATTTTTTATACGAACAAAAAAAACTATTTAAAACATTGTTATTATAGTCTTTTGTTTTATTTGGTATTAAAATGCTTATTTACATAACATTCGTGTGAAAGCGTGAGTTCTTTTGTTTGTTCGTATTCATTCGCGTCTCATATCTCAATGGATCCTCTTTTTTATAAAAGCCACAATAAAACCTTTTTAAAAAACACAAATAAAAACATGAAAATCATTCTTATGACAACAACTGACGACATTTTCTCCTCGACAAGCCTATAGATCTTAACTTTCTGAAATAAAGGTGCGATCACAATAATGATTCTAACCCACACAATTTGTAACAACTTTAGTCATAAAATCATTTTCATAAACGCAATACAGCTATCAAACAAATTTCATAAATTCGCATACAACGTACAAATGGATGAAGTCACGCCTTTGTAGCCGTTTGGGCGAGTTCATTATTAATATGAATCTAAAATTGTATTATCTCAGGAAGTCTATGTGATAATAGGTTGAGGGCACGGATGGTGTTGTGGTTTAAGCAGTCGCCTCGCCGCTCTCCACGGTTGTAGGTTCGTTTCCCATACGGGACAAATCTTTGTGTGAACTGCAATCCATCTGGCACATTGCCAACTACGTGCTGCTATTAAAAATTTCCTGATGAAAAAATCCTAAATAATACTTTTGCTGGATTCGAAAATCGAACCGCAGACCTAACTATTGATTAGGCAGTATAAAAAGAACATAACATCACGCCTATATTACCCATAAGGGTGTCGCAGAGGTGTACAACACCAACCAAGTATAAAAAGAAAACCAGCTTAAATATAACCTCAGCCTTATTTCGGCATTATCCATTGTTCGTATTCCAGCAGTCTAATTGAAATCTTCGTCCACTATTGTCGTATACTTTTTCCAACTTGTTTTTGTTTGGTTTCAATAGAATACCCTCTTGGTGGAATTGAAAAGTTACGCGATACTGGTATTCGGATACAATGGGAAATCGCCGTTGAAATTGATAAATTGAAGGTTCGTTATAACAAATGATTAAAAAAGTCTCTTTTCTATCAATTGTTACATTAATCCGATTATTCAGATGAACAAAGCCGGAGGTTTCATTGTTATAAGTTAAGGAAATAATATAATAATAACTTTATTTCCAAAAAGTACAGATTAAAGTACATTTACACAAAAAAAATGATACCCTGTTTCTTAAACTAGGTAAAAAACCTGTATCTTAAGAGACAGTGTTTAGCCATAATAGGTAATATACTATGACAGTCGTGTCAAAGCTAGGGGGGCTACTATTTATAAAGTTATTACAAAGAAAATAAAAAGGGCTTTGTGTGTGTGTGTATGTGTGTGTGTGATTCTGATTGATTGATTCTGTGGTCGTGTAATCCTGAGTTTGAAGCCACTTCGAGACTCTTGAGAAATGATGAAAAAATCTAAATATAGTTGCCAAATAATTTTATATAGGAAAACTTTGTTTGACCTTTTCTTGAATGGTTTTCTAATTTTGTTAGGCCCACTTTCCACGGCAGCGTACGCCACGCGTGGTGTATTCAACATTATATACTTGGTGTACGCCTGCGAGCAGCTTTCATACAAAACTATAAAACTTTGTCCACGGAGCGTCAGCGTCGCGTACGCATAGCTGCATGAAGCCTGCCGTACTGCACGTTATAATATAATAAAGCAGGTTCTTATTTATATAAAATGGTGTGAATAGCTGCAATTTTTTTTAGATAAAAAAAATATTCTAGGTAAAGTGTAATATTTTTTTTTAAGTATTAAAAATTAAATAAAAGAAAAATCGAACTTTAATTTCTTTAAATGAAATCACTCAAAAAAAATCGTCGTCTTCGTTGATTTCGGATGTTATAATATATCAAAATATCATCTTCATCGTCTTTTATATAATATTAAAGTTGAAAAAATTAAGAATCGAGCAGGACTCGAACCTGCACCCCCTAGGTATACGCCCAAGTGCTTTGCCAATTCAGCTATGGATTCGTATGCTGCCGGACTCGAAATTTCTCAACTCTTTTTGTGCCAGCCGAAGCTAGACGAACCATTACTTGGTCTTATTCGACTGTCACGAAAGACTCAATAGTTCAAAACGCACGCTTGCAGTACGCTGGGCTGCAAATGACGTCAGGCGTATAATAACGTGTCTGTGTAGCTACGCCTGCCGTGCACAGTGACCCTTAGGCAGGGCGCCCACGGCGACTTTTACAAAACGCGCTACTAAATACTAAACTATATCGCTGCTATTTCGTTATCATATTTACAAAAAAGCTTACACAGTTACATAGACACAGTGTCTATGCGCATCTTCGACAGCATCACTCATTTTATAATCTACTATTGTAATTCTTGTTAGGCTACAGGTACTTTTCATAATATACTTTATTTACCAATGGTACTATAATTTTATTAAGTTTAATGTAATAACAAAATAAATTGCCAAGCAAAACCTTCAGAATTTATCTTCTAGCGTCTAAATAAAGTTTAACTTTTTTATTATATTTATTACACAATGTTGCTAGCCTCAACTATGCAAAAGATATAAAGGAAGCTCGTTAGACGTTGCGAGGCACTTCGGACTTCCGATTTAAGGACTGTTTACATGCTGCTAGTCATAAACTTTCGCTTTTCTGAACATTAAACCAAGGAAAAAGCTGTGAAGGCTCGAAACATCTCACTTCTATTGTTCTGGATCGTTTCGGTGGACATTAAACACAATTTACGACAGGACAATTTTAGACAGGATTTTAGTTCTGACTTAAGAGGCCATTATTGATGCTGCGCTATATAAACGTAGTTTAATAATACTTCAGTCAACATTATTCAAATTATTCAATACGGCTGCTACTCTATTTACAGGCATTGTTTTGCTTAAAAAAGGCTCCAATCACAAACTATTGTTGTAAACTTGTTAAAGAAAATAAACCATTTGAATTTGAATTTGGTCGACCGCGGTTTCACTTATACCTACTTTTAAGCATTTTCAATAGAGGCTCGCGGAGCTCTTAAAAAACTAGTGGAGTGGTTATGATCTATAGTTAAGTAAAAAAAGATTGTATATACTTTTTTGCAGCTATTTAAAAATACCAAAGTGTAACAATACATCGATTGACAATTTATGTTACATTAATCTTTCCGTATTTCTTACAGTTGAAATAAAATTGTCATTGAGCTATCGAAATGTATAGAATAGCAGGAAATTGAGCTCTGGGTCTCTCACTGTAGTGAGCCAGATGTGACCGTCGCCAGCCTTGAATATGGAAGCTTTAGGATTTATTTATTGCAATGCAAGATAGAAGGCGTTGGCAGGATGACCTAAATGCCTAAAACCAAAATTGGTGAGAAACTGCAGGAGATAGAGAGGACTGGAAACGTTTGGGTAAGGCCTTTGCCCAGCAGTGGGATAATGAAAGCCAAAAAAAAAAGCAAGATACAATCTGATTGGGAGCAGCGATAGCCGAGTGGGAGACCGTAGGTCTGCGAAGTCAAGGGTCTCGGGTTCGAACCCACGGCACACACTGTTAATAAATCGTTAAGCTTCGTCATTTCGAAGATATGTGTGTATTTATCGTATAAATACAAATTGCCTCTTGCTAAAGGTAAAGGCCGACATCGTGAGGAAAGCTGCCAGTGAGTCTACCAATCCGCACTTTGCTAGCGTGGTGAACTATGGCCAGATCCTTTTCATAATAAGAAGAGGCCCGTGCCCAGTAGAGAGACATGTATTAGATACAGGGCTGCTATTATAATGCAAGAGATTCAATTTCGGTAACTTAACCCTTATTAAAATATTGGGAAATTATTTCTCACTTGACACTACTGTAATATTTTTTTATTATTTATTTATTGGCAACTCTAAGCAGTACCAATCTCTATAAAAAAACTCCCATTTCCCCCCTTTTTATAAACATCAAATCTAACATAGACTTATTCGGAACAAGTTCTTTGGCCTCAATGAAAGGGCAACTAAAACAGTTAAAATAACTAATCTCTCATAATTTCATAGCGTTTTTGTAATATTTAAATTTTCTTTTTTATTTTTAGTTTTATTTTCTTGCTTTTTTGTTTTTAATTCACTGTTATTTTTAGTTTTTTAATATTTATTTTTTAAGTCACTACAACATTACCACTACAACATTACCACGCATGCTGTGTTTGCAACTAGTAGGATACTTCTTAGATTTATATACAACTAAATATATATCATAAATTAGTATAGCCAAGAATGTATCCAGTTTTGCGAACCAATAAAAAAAGAAAAAAAAAACAAAATAAGGAGTTTTTTTTCGAAATCTATAAACTACTGTAATATTTTTTAATATTTCTTTATTGGCAACTCTAAGCCATCTCCATCTCCAGCCAATCTCTATAAAAAACCCCATTTCCCCCCTTTTTATAAAAATAAGGAGTTTTTTTTCGAAATCTATAAAACCCTCTTACCTAAAAATCATGACAAAATTTCAATTTTATCAAATTGATATATTAATTTCATTAAGGGTTAATCAAGAGAGGAAAAGATAAACCACCGTATATTAAAAACTGAATTGAATTTGAATTTTAAAAAAAGAATATTGGATCAGAATTAAATATCAGGAAAGGTGTTATTTGTGAACTCTCCGTCTGTAAATTCACAATAGCGGCACGGAGTTGCAATTTAGCTCGGTGAATAAGCTCACTCTTTATCCCATGGGACCTAAACATAACCGGTGAAATGTGAGTGTTGTATACCTCTGCCACACCCTTCTGGGTATATGAGTGATGTTATGCTATGTTAAATATAAGGTTATTTTCTTACAAATATTATATCACGCTTTGTGTACAATTCTATCATTTACACATTTTTTTTCGTAAAACGAATATTTTTCTTTGGAAATGAATACTGGCTGTATTTAAAACCAGTGGTTTATATACTATGTCCAATAAATGTCGCTATATCGCATCTACCCTGTGTAATCTCTGTTTTAGTTCGGTTCAAACACAACAGTTTATCTTCCTATTACGAGAACTTTGGTATCTCCCCTTGCCTAGTAGGTAGTAATATAAACAAAGTACCTCATTACAGTGAACGAAAAACTTTTGTTTGTTTGTTTGTTTGTCTAACAAAGGCTAAACTGATTAGTAAAACAGGTGATATGATTTTATATAACTTAGAATATTATGACCTTTTAGAATTAATTTTATTTTCATTGCGGCAGCTCGAAAAGTAGTTCTTTGTTGTATGAAATTACTGAGCAGTACTCAAAATTTTGCTTAGTGTCATTTCAGTGAGCCAAAAAGTGAGGTTTTGCTCTCCCTTGAAGCAAAGTTGAGTTTTGCTCACTGCTCGCCTTTTTAATGTCACACAACTCACACAACTTTCACATCATGTCATCTTGTCTCAAACTAAGCAGAACTTGTTATATGCGTAACTACTATTTTGAGCTCCTGAGGTAAAAATTTGTTGTACTCACTACGTTCAAGATTTTAACCTAGAATCACTCGCTACGCTCGTGATTCTACAATAGAATCTTTCGCTTATTCAAGACTCATGATTAGCACTCGAAACACATACGTACTTTGCTTTCTTGTTGCACACATAACAATTTTTATAATTTTATCAACTATGAAATGCATATTGACATCATCTTCTTGAATCATTATGTCAATCGACGAAAACAGGATAGCAGGACAGGATTACTGACACATGAGACATAACACGTAGTGATTTTTCTACTATCTGCTTTTGTGGATTGTTGATGTTCATGGGCTATAGTTAACCCTTACAATCAGGTAGACAATACGTTCGTTCGCTAAGTATGTCAATAAAAAACTGCCAAAATTTTCCCATTAACTTATCCAGCTACAATAACAATTAATTTTACCAACTAAACCATAATTGAAACAGTAGTTTACCCTCCATAATAGCGGGATACGACATCCATAACGGCAATGTTCGCAATAATGTTTGGTTCAAATTCCGGGTTGATGACGCTGATGGGAGGCCATACCGGTTATGGCAGCCTATGTCATCATAACCGTAAGATTTTATTTCGCTATTCTAAGATGTCAGAGTTCTTTTTTTGTCTTGTAAGACGGTATTTTTTGTTATCTACGTTTACAAGAACATTTTTCTATATTAAATGGGACCGGCGGGATTTGAACCTGCGTCCTTCTGCACAACCGACAGTCGCTTTACCAACCAGCTACGGTCGCCTCTTGCCAGGATCCTAAATTTTCAACTGTATGCTACGTCATTTCGTGACGTCACGTTCATCCATCTTAATTAGGATACAATTTTTCAGTCAAACAAGAACACAAACTCTTATTAAATAAACTTTTTGATACCCTCAAATTGGTAAAAAAAGAACAGAACATTTTATTTGTATTGTGAATAGCGGCATTAAAATTTAAAGGTAACTTTTATTTACTTACAATAGCAAAATCATTTAAGATGTAAAAACTAAGAGTAGTATTGATAGTTCGGCATTCTGTCGATTATAACCTTATTGGCAAATTCAATGGCAATTTCATTCCATTTACAATGGCAAAAAGTGGTCGTGGCGAAATGTATAAGCCATCGGTCTTACGATCGATAGGTCGTGGGTTCGAATCGTGGCCACTACACCACGGACGTGAACTTTCTCTTCACACAAGCAAATTAAGGCTGGAGGGGGTAACAAGATTAAGCTCTTCAAAAAAAAAAAAATAGTTTAAAAAAACTAAAAAACACGCTTTTAAAGTACTTTTAACTAAAAAGTAAAAAATAATGCCTAATATAAGCTGAAAATGGTAATGAACAAAATCTGTCCGTTTAAAGTGGGTCAAAATCGAGTCCAAAGGAGTCGGTTACATACATACATACATACAGGTGAAGCTAATATAATCTTTCTCATACTACTGGTTTTGTAAATTCTTCCTTCCCTGTCCAATCTATTATTCTTTGGAATGCCCTCCCTCTCGAAATTAGGACCGCTACCAGTCGATACGCCTTTAAGATCAAGGTTCGGAATCTTCTCCTCAACAAAAACGAATCGCCACCATAATATTTATTATTAGTTCATATATTAATAAATATTTTATTTATTGTATATTTACTTATATTTAAGTATTTTTTATGTAGATATTATGCATATATATATATAAGCACATATTTTTATTATGTATTCATTAATTGTATTGATTTTTATGACCTTTTATTTCAAATCAAACGCTATATTTTATAACTTCACCTGCCTTGTTAATCTCTGCATCACCCAAAGGTAGACTGGTAGAGAATGCCTATGGCATTAAGTCCGCCTTGTATACAAAATTTTGTATATTATTATGAAGTTTTTAAATTAATAAATAAATAAATAAATATATATTTTATTTATTGTATATTTACTTATATTTAAGTATTTTTTTATGTAGATATTATGCATATATATATAAGCACATATTTTTATTATGTATTCATTAATTGTATTGATTTTTATGACCTTTTTAGGTACTAACCTACAAGGAACCCTTATAGTTTCGCCATGTCCGTCTGTCCGTCCGTCTGTCCGAGGCATAGCGACGAAACCGTTGGTGCTAGAAAACTGAAATTTTGCATAAACATGTATGTTAACTATACAAAGAAAGTCGTAGAATAAAATTTGGAAAAATATTTTTTTTTCGGGTAGCTCCCCTACATGTAAAGTAGGGATGTTTTTTTTTTTGTCGCCTACCCCATAGTGTGGGGTATTGTTAGATAGGAGTTTTAAAAACGTTTAGGGGTTGATAAGACAGTTTTTTTATTTAGAGATCTGTTTGCGAGATAATTAACTTTAAAGAGCAAATTTTTGTTCAAGTAGAGCGTCCCCCCCTCTCTAAAAGCTAAACTACTAGATCCCAAAATCTGAAAAAAATTGTGTCGGTAGTACATGTTATGAACTTTAAAGGAAAACTATAGCGGATAAGTTCACTTCATTAGTTCAAGAGGAATAGGAGTCCGAAATGTCAGATGCAGTTACTCAGAATATTTCGTTCAAAATTCTTGAAACATAAATAAACAAATTACAAAAACCTTTGAAAGTAATGACTTGTATGAAGATGTTACTTGTTTAATACAGATAGTAAATCCCTTTTAAGTCGAAATATGTTGTTACGACTAGCTACGGAACCCTACTGCGCGTGGCCCGACACGCAATTGGCCGGTTTTATTTCAAATCAAACGCTATATTTTATAACTTCACCTGCCTTGTAAATCTCTGCATCACCCAAAGGTAGACTGGTAGAGAATGCCTATGGCATTAAGTCCGCCTTGTATACAAAATTTTGTATATATGAAGTTTTTAAATAAATAAATAAATAAATATGAGCGTGTTAATAGACAACATTGCGCGTTGAAAAACGCAGTCTCAGTGGCTTCAAGTGAAATCTGATAAGTGGAATGTGAGCAATCAGACCGTCCGTCCGTCAGACGAATATGAATCGACTAAAAGGGCGGTCAGATTCGTACATTTTGATAGAGAGTTTTGTCAATTTTGCGTTTGTTGATTTACTTTTGAGCAATGATAAATGTAACATCAAAAGTTATTTTTCATTTCTTACAGAAACTGGCAATTCTGATGCTGTTTCATATTTACAGAAGCTTGAAAAACTCATAATTTAGATGATTAAAATTTGATTCTGACGTATTAATTATGTTGGTCAAAATGTTAATTAAAATCCTGCGTTAATCAGTTGCGTTTGCGCCACCGTCGACAGCGTTCGGGTGCGATCGTTCGCTCTCGTCGCCGGCCGATCATACCTACCGGCTAAAAAATTGCCTTTAAAAATGACAAACCTATGCAAATTGGGTCTATACATACATATCTGATTAGTTAGACCTATGTTTGTAATAAATACGTATCTATTTTAGGGTGACATGTAGTCAGAGCTAGGTAACTGCCTCGTTGGTTGGTTAGCGTCTCCAGAATCATGTATTAAAGCACTGGTAGGCGGCTTCGTCACGATGTAATTTATACCCGGTATAAGAAGTATCTTATGGAAGTGAAGCATTTTATAACACAGGTGCAACCGCATGGAGCAATTAGTAATTGTATTTTAAGAAATAAGTGTTCATCTCTTTTTTAAACTTAACATTTGTGTTTTTACTTCCTATTGCTATTCCAAGTCTTCCTCAATCAATAAATAACAAAATAATAACGATTGGAAACTGATAAAATATACTTGGGAAAGTTTTATTAAAATCGGAACACGTTTTTTATCTCGTTAGCAGCAATCATGAAGGAAAATTGACTTTGTTAAAAAGTTTGCTTTTAGTATTTGATTGTCTCTTGGAAGACCAAATATTTTCTTTGAGCCATCTGACAGTACTCCGAAATTATTTTATATTGAAATTTCAATGTTTGAACTTAATTTGCGATGAAGTGAATTAGTAATGGCTCTTCTCATGAACAGTCAAGTAAAATGTTATCATAAGTCATAAGTATACTCAACAAAAAATATTCAAACTTCTATTAACGACCGGATGGCGGAGTGGGTAGTGTATCTGCCTGCGACGCCGTGGTCGCGGGTTCGATTCCCGCTTAAGACAAATCTTTGTGTGCATGAACATGAGGGTTTGTCTTAGTTTGGGTGTTTCTATGTATAATAAGTATGTATTTACAAAAGAAAAGTATATATGTATTAGTATCAGTTATCCTAGTACCCATAGTACAAGCTCTGCTTAGTTTGGGACTAGATGACGTTGTGTGTAAGTTGTGAGATATTTATTATTTATTTATTTATTCCACATTGTTGTAACACAGAGTTGAAGTTTAAATATTGTAATAACCTTGCCTGTTGTCCTAGGTGAGCAAAGAACGCGACGCGATGCGAAGCAATTTATACAAAATATGCGACGAAAGCTGTTAAAACGGAGGTATTTGTATGAGTCGCGTAGCTTTTGTCGCTCACCTAGGACAACGCCTTATATAAGGCATTTTAAACTTCTGATTGTTTTTTTTATTTCCTGAATAATTTATTATTTTATGGTTTAGTATTTAGACTAACTGATCAAGTTCCGTCAGAGAAGGTTTTCAGAACGAAACTTGTTTATTTTAGTCTTAACTTAAGCTGTCTTTCCAAAGAAAACGCTGAATGTGAATTAATAAAGATTAGTGCAGTAATTCAATGGTGCATGTTAAGAGGATAGTTCTCGGGAGCGCTCTCCATACAAATGGAGTTTGGTTGTAATTTTCATATTAATAATAGAACTGTTATAGCTAATAGACCTGATATTGTGGTTGTGGACCGATCTGAACGTCTTGCAATAATTGTCGATATCACCATCCCGCATGACGAGAATCTCATGAAGGCCGAAAAGAACAAACAAGTAGAATATTTGGACTTGGCTCATGAGATTGTCGACATGTGGGAGGTGGACTCGGCTATTATTGTACTGATAGTCGTATCTGTAAACGGACTGATAGCAAAGAGTCTCGACAAACATCTAAAGAGACTCGCGTTTGGTGACTGGATCAAGGGTCTGATGCAGAAGGCGGTGCTAATCGACACGGCACGCATTGTGAGGAGGTTCCTCTCACTCCCTAACCATCGGTAGCTTGGTCCCTGTATCCGATGCCGATGGGGTACTCTTTTTTATATTTTTAAATATTTTTTGTTACTTTATATTTAAAAATGTAGAATTTTATAGTTTTATATTTAAACATGTAAAAAATGAGAAAAAGGAATAAATGAGTGTATTTAATAATAGCAGCTCTGTATCTAATACATGTCCCACAGCTGGGCTCGGGCCTCTTCTCATGATGAGAAGGTTAAGGCCATAGTCCACCACGCCGGCCAAGTGCGGATTGGTAGACTTCACACGACCTTGAGCACTTGTAGACACTCTCAGGCATGCAGGTTTTCTCACAATGTTTTCTTACACCGTTAGCGAGCGATAATTTATATGATAAATACACACATATCTGCGAAAAGACAAATCTTAACGATTTATTGACAGAGGTGTGTGCCGTGGGTTTAAACCCGAGACATTTGAATCTCATATTATTTGGTCTTAATTCGAGACGGATCGACTATGGGTGATCGAATTGCCTACTAGTCACCGCTTACACCGACAACAAAAGTGGCCAAGTAGTCGGCATGTCCGACGAGCCGACGAGGGTAGTAAAAAAGTGAGGGATATCGATCGTCGCTACACTTTTGTGAATTTAAATTATTGTAATAGCATACTAGGATAAAATGACATCGTAACGAAGCCAAATAAACGTGGTTCTGAGACCCTAGGCCCTGGGTGCTAAAATAATTCATCATGTAAATGACGGAGAAGGAATCTCCTGTGTTTTTAAAAAAGTGTGTTGTGTGTTGTCTTCATGATTGCTCACTCTGGGTCTTCAAAGGAAAACTTTACAATTACTTTTATAAGCTTCGTTTATTCAACGGGCAGCGTAATGACGTCACAGAGAAGTCCGTACTCGAGAGCGACTGAGACGATCGACAACAGTGCGCGTTTTTAAAGGACTCGGCGCACGTGTCTCAAACCACAATATAAACCTTAACCACAATATAAATATGTACAAACAGTACGGAAACTGCCTACAAACGTGCGAAACGGCACGCACACATAAACATGCACACCGACGAGACCCCTAAGCGGCACTCGCTACTGAGAGCACCGCGACAATCGCGTAGGGGTCTCGTCGGTGTGCATGTTTATGTGTGCGTGCCGTTTCGCACGTTTGTAGGCAGTTTCCGTACTGTTTGTACATATTTATACTGTGGTTAAGGTTTGTAGGTTATTGAAATTACAATCTTAACATTAATTTTACATCTAATTTTATTAACTAATTTTAGGAAAATCAAAGTATTAATCCTTATTATTATAAACGAACAGTTGTGATTGCGCCGATATATGTATTTTTACCGTATGATACACAAAAAAAAACATTTTTAAGTGAACTAAAGTAAATTTTTAAACCGTAATGAAAAGAAAACGTAAATGTGTGCTATCACAATTTCACCGTCAATCTTTTACACCTTAACTTAATCGGAACAATATGTTCATTTGCGAGGGTAGAGCCTGACAACTCCCTACGTGAGCTTGCAAAAACAGAAATAGAATTAAGGCTTTATATTTCTACCGCGTTGTCGACATGCCATGCTGAAGGTTTGGCTCTAATCGTTTGTACAACATCGTCGTTTTGTAAAGGCTTTTACACAGAAGTCGAACAGTTTTTGTGTTGAACGATAGTATTTCCTGGTTTATAATAACATTTGAGGGTTTCCCTCAATTGCCTTAGGATGCCATTATCAGACCCAAACAGCCTTGCCATAGAACTACCCTCAAGGTATATACCCTCTATCAAAAAAGAGAAAAAATAAAAATAGAATTATCAAAATCGGACCACTCAGTAAAAAGTTATGCGTGGTCTAAAATAAAAAAAATAAAAACCACGTTGACTTGAGTACCAACTTCGTTTTTTTGTCAGTTAAAGATAGTCTTAAACTTAGTTACAAATTGCCCTGCTGTCCGAATTTTTATAACGATTCTTATAAGACTTTTCAAATGTGGTTAATGCTAATTAAGTACCACTTAAAACGGCAGAAATCTTATTCCATAATACAGCTGTGCTAAATATATTTTTGGTACTAAAAGGTATATGAGTTCGTTGTAAAATAGGCAGACGTGTTTTTGTTCTTCAAAGATGGTTATTTTTATTATATATTAAAGTTGAAAATTCAGAATCCAGCAGGATTCGAATTTGCACCCCCTGGGTAAACGCCCCAGAAACTTGCCAATTCAGCCATGGATTCGTATCCTGCTAGACTCGACGCTACGCTGGCACAAAGTAAGTTGAGAAATTTCGATTTTTTCACAAGATAGTTATTATTGAACTACCACGTGGGCAGAGCCGTGGACAGAAACTAGCTATAAACACAACTTTAATCCATTTCAAACTACCAAGACGAGAGAAATTGTGGTGATCTATTTCATCACTAAAATAATTGAGTCGACTACTGACTAGACCATCGTTTAAATAGAAGTATAGTTTCTGTCCACGGCTCTGTAAAAGATTCGAAATTTCTCAACTCTTTTTGTGACAGCGTAGCGTCGAGTCTAGCAGCATACGAATCCATGGCTTAATTGGCAAACTTCTGGCATACGCTAACCACTAGACTATCGTGGTTAGCGTATGCCTCTCACCACGAGGTCTCGAGTTCGATTCCCGGGTCGGAAAATGTGTAATTTGTATACAGAGTTGGAATTGTGCCCGGTGGATGGTAATAGCCTCACCCCCTGTCCCATGGGACCTAAACATAAGCCTTCTGGGTAATATAGGCGTGATATTATAACTTCAACAATTAAATCAGGTACCCATATCAGTGTTAATATCAAATTTGCTTTGTTACAGTTGCTCTTTAAACTCAGTTTATTCCAACTAACGTCACGTCGTATAAAAGCACGTCAAACTTTTGTTTCTATCTGAGTACGCCTTTTAAGGGTAGACTCCCGAGCGCCGTGTTTTCATACTAACGTAATATGGGTTTAAATTTAATATTATTAAGCTTTCATCAATTTTTATAGACAAATCATATCTTAAGCACTAAAGCGCATGTTTGTTCGTGGCCGTTTTGTCAATTTGTTTTAATTATTAATTGAGTTACATACAAACTAAACAAAAAAAAAGTTTTTTTTATACTACGCCCACGGCGAACGGACGTGTAGTCCACCTGATGGCAAGTGGAGTACAGCCCACGGACATCAACCATCCACAAAAGCAGATTATAGATGCGTCGCTGCAGCTGAGGACTACGGTGTTATGCCTCATGTGCCAGTAATTTCAGGGCCTGATTGTTTTAGATATGATTTGTTTATAATAAATAATAGATAAAAATGTCATAATATTAAATTAAAACCTATATAACTTCTGTATGAAAAACAGCCAAGCAATTGTTCTCCCTTAATCATTTAGCAAAACTTCTATTGCGCAGTGCATAAATTTTAACCCGTGCATAAAATGTTCGTCAAAGTTGTAAAGCACTGCATCGCTTCAGCTACTCATTAGCAGAATTCTCTGTTAATTTCCGTTTTAATTTTGAATTGACTTCAAAAAAGAAAGAGGTTTTAAATTCGAGGCGAATATTTTTCTTTTTATGGTTGGCCAGCGATTTCTCCGTCATAATGTGAACCGATTTAAATATTTTTTTTAAGAGAACGTACTTCCGAAATTGTCCTATCAATTTATGATCTGATGATGAGATGTAATGCAAGATTGCTTGTCTTAAACAAGAATGATTCATAATAAAGAAACTTCCCTAAAAAGAGATAAATAAAATCTATTTTTGAAAAAAAAAACTTTCTTCAAAAAACATAAATAAATAATGAAATATCGCAAAAAATTGGTTCAATAGTTCTTGAAACCCGTGCTCATAAATTGCAAATGGAAGAAAATTATCAGCACAGACTTCAAGAAATATTTTATCGATTTTTTGCGTTATTTAAAGCATTTTTTTAAATTTCAAAAAAAAGTTTTTAATTGATACACTGTGATACAAAAATCAGCTGTTGAAATGGCACAAGAATACTGCCAAGGAATAGGTTCGCTTGCATTTCAATTCACTCGCTGAAAACAGTTTAAGTGTAGTTGCGGATCTGTTCTTTATTCTCGTGATTTCAATGTGGGTAACCTCACTGTTCAGTTTATTCTATAGAGGTAGGATCTACTTAAATTGCTATGCTATGTCTAGTGCTGCCTTGTACTCGTAGTGTATGCAACCGTGACCGAGTATTGTTGGAGCTTTTTTCATCAGGAAACTCTTAGTAGCTACACGATGTCTGAAATGGTGGCCAGTGCTATGCTGTACTTTATTACTATATCAAATATTTATAAGAGCAGCCTTTGCCGCATTTCATACAAACGTTATAAAAGTAAGTAACGACCGCATGACGGAGTGGGTAGTGCAGCTGCCTACGACGCCGAGGTCGCGGGTTCGATGCCCGCTTAAGACAAATCTTTGTGTGCATGAACATGGGGTTGTCTTAGTCTGGGTGTTTCTATGTATAATAAGTATGTATTTACAAAAGAAAAGTATATATGTAGTAGTATCAGTTATTCTAGTACCCATAGTACAAGCTCTGCTTAGTTTGGGACTAGATGGCGTTGTGTGTAAGTTGTGAGATATTTAAGTTGGCTCGGAAATTACTAGCACATGAGCCGTATGGTGGTATCCACCATAATCTATAATCAAGTGGAGCGACGCATCTACAATCTGCTTTTGTGGATGTTCATTGGCTATACTTACCACTTACCATCAGGTGGACTATACGGCCGTTCACTTCATACCCCGTATACAAAATTTAAAAAGTAATTACTTTAGCATCTTTAACGTCAATAAGGGTATTTCTCCAAATAATAAACAATGAAACTGTACAAAGATATAAATAAATTGTTGGACAACAATATTGTCTGACAAACAAAAATGTTTGGCTACTACTTTTAGAATTTCTTCAATCCTTTTCTTCGACATAATATAACAATAGTAGATACCTAAAATACCTTTAGCTTTGTTGATCAAATGATCGGATCAATCTATGAATCGTAAAACGACTCGCGAAATCCCGATTTCATCCAATTTTAACCGCAATTTCCCATTGTGTCCGAATACCAGTATTGCGCAACTTTTCAATTCCACCAAGAGGGTATTCTTTTGATACCAAACAAAAACAAGTTGGAAAAAGTATACGACAATAGTGGATGAAGATTTCAATTAGACTGCTGGAATACGAACAATGGATAATGCCGAAATAAGGCTGAGGTTATATTTGTTCTGGTTTTTTTATTTATTAATTAAACACATTGCTGTAAATTGACAGCTACAAAAGCTTGTCAATACTTTTTAATCCTGAAGAACGGTAGTATGCTACTTAATTTTTGTATTTAATTTATTAAATACAAATAAAATACACTGATGTAGCAGCATACTGAAAATCAAAATATTTTACATTTGTCATCTTGAACTTTTATTATAAAGTAGATTTAAGTTTCTGAAATCCTGGCCATCCCACCACAGACGTGAACTTCCTCTTAACACAAGCAAATCAAGCTAAGCTGGAGGGAGTTAACAAGAATACTGATTGATTTGATTTTTTGAGATTATATTTGGCATAAGATACTACAGTAATAAATACAAACGATCTTAGTCTGAATGTAGTTATATCCTGTTGTTGATGTTTTTAGAGGCTATGTGCTTTTACAAACAGTTTAACGTTATAAAAAAAATGTTTAACATACCTGAATTTATATAATCTTATGCAGAGACTAAAGCTATATTGCACTGATAACGAGTACACAAAATTTACACTTTATTTACATGAAGAGATAATATTTCTAAATATCATTATCAAAGAAAATGTAATTGTATTATACATTATATTCACAAATGATACATTACATTAACATCATTCTAATTTATTTTTTAAATTGCGGGTAGTTCCACACAGTTTTATTACTACGGCCGGGCGAACGGCACCGTGAAGTAAGCGAGCTAACGTCAGGATTCTCGTAAGAAATAGTGATGAGGGAGTCGATATCGATTAGACGATCGCGAGAAAGTTAACAAGAATACAATCAATTTGTATCTACAAATTATTATTTAGTTTGAAAAAAAAATCGATTGTAAATCTATAAAATTAAAAATAAACTTTTATGTTTAATGAGAGATTTGGATCCGCTTCTTGCGCCAATAATGACCATGTATTGCTCACTTGAACTTATCAATGGAAACTTTTCCCCCATTTTGTATAAAATTCCATTGTAATCGCACCCTTATTTAAAAAGATCTATAGGCTTTTAGAGCAGAAAATGTTAAACTAAGAAAATATCGTCAGTTGCTTTCATGAAAATTCATTTCATGTTTTTATTCGTGATATTTAAAAATGTTTTGTATGAAAAGAGGATCGGCGTTTGAATACGAACAAACAAAAAAGGTCCACGAATTTCATGAGACGGTTACTAATAAACACTTTAGTACATAATAAAGACTTTTATATATTTTGTAACGAACGATAAGTGAAAATATCAGTTTAGTCAGAATAGAAGCATACAGCTAGTCGTACTCATGCAAACAATTTTAAATCGAAAAAATATAAAATATCACAAATCAAAAAACAATATTTAATCTATTTAAGATCATTTAATTAAGAAATTTTACACGTGTAACTTACCCTTAAACTTTTTGTTCGTTATAAAATAACGAACAAAAAGTCTGTCTTCAACCTACATTTATAAATCCCAAAATGTGTTCACCCTATATAAAATAATTATTGTTAATTATTCACTAGAATTTGAAATTAATTTAGGTGTCTGTATACACGTGTCAAATCTGGCCACTCTATTTTAAACTTTACATTCCTAAACTAATTAATTATTCACGAATCACGCAAAGAGGTAATTTAATTTAATTAATTAATTACACATTCCCTTTATAAAAAGGTTTCCCAACTACATTTTACGGCCCGTTTTATCTTTTTAAATTATGAAGAGTAGTTTCAGTACTTTGATACGGAAAGCAGATTTAATTCACTAATTAAGAGGCGAGTGATTAAATTCTTAAGGGCCGCTTTATTTTTTATTTTTTTACTAACGAAGTACGTTTTGTAACATCTGGGTACTTGTTGGACTTGATATTAGGATTATGTTACCAGAATTGTGGGGGTTAATAATACATTTTAGTTAATAAATATAAAAATTTAAAAAAAAGATTTTACTATTATAGTCATGGTGAATGGTGACTGATTCAACAAAGTAAAACAAAATATAGGTAAACTAACACTGATTATTTTAGTAACGTAAAATAAATCTAACAAATTTTATGACCATTCAAATAGGTATTTAACTGGTTTTACATAATGTATAGCAACTTGTGTAATGAAACTAGTTTCATAAACGCAATATTTTGTATAGCTATCAAATAAAATTCATAACTTCAAATACAAAAAACGTATACGTGAGGTCACGCGATTGTAGTTGTTAGCTTAGCGCGTTTGGGCGAGTCTATTATTAATGTGAACTTAAAATAGAAATATCTCAGAAAGCTTATAATGATATTAAAGTAATTATTTTTATCATGATTCTAATATCGAGAACTGTTTCAATTACGTACGAACATAAAAATTAGTCGGCATGCCTATGACAACTATTTTAGGATTTCCGTGACTACATTGAATAAAACCTTTGTTTTAATTTTAAATTGGGAAAAAAGTAGAGTGAAGGTTTATAGGCAAATTTGAGAAATACAAACCCACTACTACTCTTTCACATTGAAAAAAAATCGGCAAAACTCTTCTAAGATAAATCCACAATACTTACCATGTGAATATGAAGTCTAAGTATATTTAACATGCATTTTACCTAGCTCATTTTAAAAAGGAAGCAGCAACGCTAGCAATAAAATTGTGAATATAGGCCGAAAAATACCATACCTCAACTTGAGTTACATAAATAATGAACACAATCGTCTCATTTATTCTCATTCATATAAGATTACATAAATGGGTAGAACCGACAGACAATGTAGACTTTAAGAACGTGAAATGAGACAAAGGGAAAATAAACGAAACCGAAACTCTTTGATGAAACTTTTTGAATAAAATATTATTCCACATAATTGTAATTATTTATTACAATTTAGGGTTTTTAGGGTTACGTAGTAGCTACAAAGAACCTTATAGTTTCGCAATATCCGTTTGTCTGTCTGTCCATCTGTCCGAGGCGTAGCGTGGAAACCGTTATCGCTATTGTTAAAATAAATATGTATTAAGCATTAAAATACCAAAGAGAATAAAAATAGATATTAGAACTTATCTGTTTGACGTCTTGTATGTTGATAAAAAAAATAAAAAAAAAGTTGTCTGTGGTTTGACTCCTCGTGTTTTATTTGGTTATGGGCCAGGTACCAATTTTATAAAGTACGTGTTTATACCGACTGTTTTTTTTTTCAAAGCTTAATTTTGCATGGATATGTTAAGAAAGTGCTAGAATAAAAAAAAGATAATTATTCTATAATATTAAAGTTGAAAAATTAAGAATCCAGCAGGACTCGAACCTGCACCCCCTGGGTATACGCCCCAAGTGCTTTGCCAATTCAGCTATGGATTCGTATGCTGCTGGACTCGAAATTTATACTGTATGTGACTAAGTGACTTATCACTCATCGCATAGGTGGCGCTTAAACCAAGTAATGGTTCGTCTAGCTAAGGTATATACCTACGACGCTGGCACAAAGAGTTGAGAAATTTCGAGTCCAGCAGCATACGAATCCATAGCTGAATTGGCAAAGCACTTGGGGCGTATACCCAGGGGGTGCAGGTTCGAGTCCTGCGGGATTCTTAATTTTTCAACTTTAATATTATAAAATAAATGCATAGCAAAGCTAAAATTTGCTTTAAATATTACAAGTATAATTATTCTTTTAGTATTGCCACTAGATGTAACGTGATATTTTTGTTCTGTCACCTACTCCACAGTGTGGGATATCGTTAGAGAGGGTTTTAAAAAACATTTATTATATTTGATTTTGAGATCCGTTTGCAAGATTTTTAACGTTAAAGAAAAAAATCGAGTAGGCCGTCCCACTTCTCTAAAATTTAAATTCTGATTCAAAACATCTGAAAAAATCGTCTGCTCTATTTTTTTAATGAACCTAAACATTAAATAAATTACCATACATACATACATACCTACAACGCAAACAAAAACAAGATAAAACTGTGGTCAACCCTAAGAAAAACAAGGGTATATATTTTCCGCAACTTTTAAATTGAGTTGAGTAACGCGCCGTAAAAGCGGTGACATTCTATTAGACACGTTGATAGTGATTTATAGTTGTCTTTTATAGGAAAGACATGTTATTTTTTACGCAGCACAATTGCCGAACAAAGTAGATAACATCTTGTAATATTTAAAGCAAATTTTAGCTTTGCTATGCCTATTTGTATTTATATAATATTAAAGTTAAAAAATTAAGAATCCAGCAGGACTCGAACCTGCACCCCCTGGGTATACGCCCCAAGTGCTTTGCCAATTCAGCTATGGATTCGTATGCTGCCGGACTTGAAATTTCTCAACTCTTTTTGTGCCAGCCGAAGCTAGACGAACAGGACTCGAAATTTCTCAACTCTTTTTGGGCCAGCCGAAGCTAGACGAACCATTACTTGGTTCGTCTAGCTTCGGCTGGCACAAAAAGAGTTGAGAAATTTCGAGTCCGGCAGCATACGAATCCATAGCTGAATTGGCAAAGCACTTGGGGCGTATACCCAGGGGGTGCAGGTTCGAGTACTGCTGGATTCTTAATTTTTCAACTTTAATATTATATAGATAACATCTTCCAATCTCTAAGTCACACATGCACTCGAAGAAGATGCACAGGTCATGTTAATCAAAATATATTATAATCATCTTGATGCGTATGCGTCTGACATACTAATTACATGCGCCGTGGCGCAGCGTTAGCAATACGTGCGGTGGACGTCGCGCCATACAATCATGGATTGGTGCATTTTCGATTCTAACATCGAGCGTTAGTCACCTATCTTAGGATGTAGGCATTAAGTTTTTTTGTAATTTCCATATTAAATTTTATATTAAGTTAATTTGGTTTCCTTTCGCGGCGGCCAACTTGATTATCTTCCGGAAGAAATAAAATCACAAGAAATGGCATCTGCATTTAAAATTAAATTAAAAGATTTTTTAGTTGAAAAAATGCTACTACTCTATTAACGAATATTTCAATGATTAAATGATTAAGTCGTCACAGGTTATCATAATAATGTTATATCGCTATTGCAATTTTACAATAATAAGATTATCATTCTCACTTCTATTTTTGCTATGCCCGACAGGGTCCATAATGACTCATATTAATGTTAAACCTTACCACCTAAGAATACTTTGTGTACTGCAATAAAGAATTGAATTGAATTAAAAATACAAAGATTAATAGAAATGCCTTTTAAAATCAACAAAGTTTATTTCATACAAAATGGATGTTAAGTATCTCTTTGAAATATAATAGAAATACGATTTTCGAAATTAATAATTACTAATTTAACTTTGTTGTTTGGGTGCCGAAACCTTTGTTTATTTGTTGAAAATTAAACGCCAGCTATTATAAATCAAAATATTGTGTATTTGAAACTTACCAAAATGTTAATTAATTTCGCACATTCTCGATAATTTTATAATAATCATAGAACTTGAAATATTGTGTGTGCTCTTCTTTTCTTTTTACCCGACTGCGTCAGAAGGAGGGTTATGTTTTTCGAGCGTATATATGTATGTATGTATGTATGTATGTATGTATGTATGTATGTATGTATGTCTATTTCTTTGGCACGCCCTACAGCCCCAACGGCTAGACGGATTTTGACAAATGAGGTGTCGTTGAATTCGTCGAAACAGTGATAGTGACATAGGCTATATAAATTTTCAAAATGGCGCCGGCAAATGAAAAAAAAAGGGGGGAAGGTATGGATTTTCTTTTCATAATAGTAATATGGGTATCAAATAAAAGGCCATGAAAAGACCATTTCAAAAATATATACTTCTTATCACATTTATATTACTGATTAAACACAATTTACCAATTTATATATCGGCACGCTCGCGCGCCCGAAGTGGGTGGAAGTTAGTTTGTATGTTCGCTCACGCTAATCTTGGAAACTGCCGGTCAAATTTGAATAATTGTTTTTGCATTTGATAGTTTAACTCACGATTAAGGCTCATTGATTTCAAAGAGATGTCGATGAAAAAAAACATGTCGGTTAAAAGAACTAAAAAGAGTGAAATAAAAAATAATTATTAAAAAAACAAAAAACCCGACTGCTTAAAAAAAAGAACTGAAAAGATAAAAACAAGTATAGCATTATCTACATTAAATTCATTAACAACAAATGAAATATGTCAAACTAAATTCTTTATGATGTTGCAGGCGGGGACAAACAATACTTTGTTACTACTATTGTCACCGCCTGCAACATCAAAAAGAATTTAGTTTGACATATATTTCATTTGTTGTTAATGAATTTAATGTAGATAATGCTATACTTGTTTTTATCTTTTCAGTTCTTTTTTTTAAGCAGTCGGGTTTTTTGTTTTTTTAATAATTATTTTTTTTAATTTTAATTATTTTTTTTACGCAATATAAATATAAAAAGTATTTCATAATTTTTTAAACAAAGGTAAATTAATTCAATATCCAGACTGCAATGTCATGGAACGTAAATTAAAAGTGAAAACATAGGTATTTAAATTAAATTTAAATGTGAATACAAGGTAAAAATACTGCCCAACGATAAATGATTTAAATGCATTTTACAATGCTCTAGGATTCCATCATCAGGTCTTGACCTAATGAAAACGGTGCCACATTACAAGTATACTCTTTCAGAATACAAAATAATAATGACAATTAAATAGAGAAGCGTAACAGTTACACTTGTCTGTAGTTACTGTTATATTTAACCAACAATGGCAGATTATTATTTCATATACATATCTTTTATTTTTAGGGTTCCGTACCTCAAAAGGTAAAAACGGAACCCTTATAGGATCACTTTGTTTTCCGTCTGTCTGTCTGTCTGTCTGTCTGTCTGTCTGTCTGTCTGTCAAGACCTTTTTCTCAGGAACGCGTGGAGGTATCAAGCTGAAATTCATATCAAATACTCAAGTCTATGGTCTCTTGGAGCTGTGAAAAAATCAAACTTCTAAGTCAACGCGATCAAAAGATACTCCCGTTTATACCGCAAATTTTCGACACTCGCAAGGGAATCAAAACCTACAGGGTACTTCCCGTGAACTCAGAATCTTGAAATTTGGTACGAAGCAACGTCTTATAACACAGATAAAGGAAAAATTGCGAAAAGCATAAATTTTTAGTTACATCATATAATAAAAATATTTTTAATAATTTTAAACTTATTACCCCTTTACTCATGAACGCGTAGTGGTATTATATTGAAATTCTTAACAAATACTCAAGTCTATAATATCTTTAAGCTGTAACAAAATCAAACTTCTACGTCAACGCAATCAAAAGATACAGCAATTAAAGCCGCATATTTTGAAACTCGCAACTACTCGCAAGGGAATCAAAACCTAAAGGATACTTCCAGACGACCTGGAATCTTGAAATTTGGCATGAAGCAACGTTATAAAGTACACATATAGGAAAAATTCCGAAAATCTTAAATTTTTAGTTACATCACATAGTATATTTTTTTTAATAATCATAAACTTACTAGCTGACCCAGCAAACGTTGTTCAGCGATTAAAAAAAAAAAACTGATTTTGGCCGATTCTCAGACCTACCCGATATGCACACAAAATTTCATGCAAATCGGTTCAGCCGTTTCGGAGGAGTTTGGAAACAAACACCGCAACACGAGAATTTTATATATTAGACTTGCTGACCCAGATAAAAATACCATAACTTTTACTTATATACCTACAGGTTTGTACGGAACCCTCGGTGCGCGAGTCTGACTCGCACTTGGCCGGTTTTTTTTCTTAATTAAGTTAGAGTTATAACTTTAATAGGTATAATGTTAGTACATAAATTAATATAACATTATATATTTTGCATACCGATTATCCGGTGAAACATGTAGTGTCCTCATATTGAATTACCATCTTTTTGTTACCATGTTTTTGGCATATAAACGTTTCTATTTCTAAATATTTTTTAAAATAAAAAACAAAAAAAACATATAATCGAATTTTTTTTTAAGGTCTGTTAAAAAACAATAACGTATTTTTTTGCCGTAGTAAAAAACATCAATAATTTTGAATAAATTTCAAATATCTTTAAGTATTTTGTATTAAAAGAGACAATCAAATACTAAAAGCAAACTTTTTAACAAAGTCAATTTTCCTTCATGATTGCTCCTAACGAGATAAAAAACGTGTTCCGAGATTTCGATAAAACTTTGTAAAGTATATTTTTTTTATCAGTCATAATCGTAATTTTTGTTGTTTGTTACGGAAGATTTTTATTCAAGATTAAAACTAAAGAAATGGGGTTTGTTTCGTAAAGAAATGGGGTTTGTTTGTAGTAAAGAAATGAGGTTTGTTTGTATTTATGACTAGTGATAACAGGTTGATTATTTGAAAATTCCTAGTTATGAACATTATTTCCATGTTCAATGTCATAAGCTTAATATTTTTACGTTTAATTATTTTTGATCTTGTTTTTTTTTTGTTACTCTTTCAATTGGTACCAGTTTCATGTAGATACGTTCATTGGTTCATGATATACAAGAAAAACAAAATTCATACTTTAAACGCGTTTTTCTCGAAACTGCCAAAACAGTCGTTTCGTCCGTTTGCTGTGTCTTCAGCATTCAGAGAGAATCCTAGCTTCTTTGCTAGATGTGAAATAAATTTTAGTAATAGATAAAAAAAAGTAAAAAAAAAATAAAAATGAATTTATTTCTCACCATCAACCATAATATACATAAAATTGTAATCTGCATAGCTATGTTACAGCAGCGTAGGTTGAGGATCGCTGGTGCCTGAAGTAGGTATAAAATAACCTGTGATACAGGTTACCAGTTTTCCACTCGGAACCAATGTACAAATTAGTAGCAAAATGTACACAATAATAACTATCTAGTTGTAGTCTTTAGCTCTTTAGGTGATTCATAAAATAGAAAATTACTGTAAAACCTAAAAGAAAGAGGCAGATTGTGTATGTGATTGAGTAGGTGTATGTATGTGGGTAAGTGTGTGTTTGTGTGTAAAGTGTGTGTGTTACGTGTGTTGTAAGTGATGTGTGAGTGAAGGTGAGTGTTTCTTATATACCGCTAGCTGCTGCTAGACCAACGAGTTCTTTGCAAGCTTGTTGGTTTAGTAGTTAGCGAATGCGACCTCTAACCACGAGTTCTCGGGTTCGATTCCCAGCTCGGCCAAAGTATTATTCGGGATTTTTCCGTTAGAAAATTCTCATTAGCAGCATAGTTGGAACTGTTCTCTATAGATGGCGATAGGCTCACCTTATATAACATGGGTCCTAAACATAACGGGTGAAATTTTATGTTATGTTAGAGCTGCCAGTGATTAAAAAAAAATGGATAAACATCTGGTATTGTGAATAATAGTACCAAAATACACTAAACAGGTTTAAACATTATACAATTAAAACCCACTCTGCAATTAGTTTACGTTTAGTCGGAGATCTAGACAGGTAACATGTACAACGAACCCGTTTATTTATAATGAGCTTTTGTTCAAAATAGAATTATGATATTAAAATTAAATTATGCATTTTGTTTTATGTTCCGGTAATTAGAAAGCAAGATAAAGCAATATATATATGCATAATATATATATTCTTATTGAATATTATGATTTGATATTATATTCAATAAGAATATAATATCTAATCCAAATAGGTTTAGGTATACCTCGGAAATTTTAATTGTGATTTTAATTTTATGTGTGTGTCACAATAATGACTTGATTGTATGCTAATATTCTGAAATAGATTTAAAACCATAAATTGACTACAGCGCTAAATGGGGACAGCACAGACTGTTTGGACTTTTAATAAAATTTAAAGTTTGCAAATATCCAAACTGCCTTGTTAGACAAGTGGTTAGCGTATGCACCTCTCACCACGAGGACTCGGGTTCGATTCTCTGTTCGGGCAAAGTGGTAATGGAAATTCACAATAGCGGCACGGAATTGGAATTTTACCCGATAATTGTCGATAGACTCGCCCCCTATCCCATGGGACCTAAACATAACAGGTGAAGTGTGGGTGTTGCCTTTGGAACACCCAGTGATATAGGCGTGATGTTATATTAACGGTACAGCACCGACAGGCCCGAACGTGCTACTACGTACTGCCATCCCAACGACGCAGTTGTATGTCACAAGATTAATGTATTCCACAAAGGCTGAAGATATTGTGGAATACATTTGGGTGAAAACCAACTTAACGTTGAGAGTTGTTAAGCTGGAATCGCGTCACAACGTTAATTTTACTTCATTTGTGGTGCGAATCCCGACAGAACGGCTAGAAACATACACAAAAGTGGACTTCTGGCCGAGAGGTGTCGTGTTCCGGCGTTTCCGAGGAACGTTACATGACACCGCGCCGCGTGTCGCCTAATCAACGTGCAAAACATTAAAATAATAATATGTTTTGATTTGATTTGATTTGATTAAAGTTTTCAAACAAAATTTTACATCTTCATCGATTAAGATAACTTTGATACAGTCTTCTCTATAAAAAAACGACGCTTTGCCATTGTCATCAGTGGCTACAAACAACGATATTTTGTATAAAACAACCGTAAAATTAATTCAAATTGACTCGACCATATTTGTTATAAAATTGGAACTTTTACAAAAGCCTGTATTTGCCCGCTTATAACAATTTTCTCTCTATAGAATAACTACACAGCGAGGTTACCCACGTTGAAATCACGAGAACAAAGTACACATCCGGAACTACACCCACAATGGTTTCTGCGAGTGAATTGAAATGCAAGCTAACTATTGCTCTGCCAGTATTTATGTGCCATTTCAACAGCCTATTTTCTCATTACAGTGCAGCAATGAAAATTAAAACGGATATTAAGGGTTGACTCCCGAGTGCCGTGTTTTTATACTAACGTAACTTGAAGTTTATTAAGTTTTTAAAAGCATAAATATATAAAACGCATGTCGTGGCCTTTTTGTGAAAATTATTTTAATCATTAATTGAGTTACACAAACTGAAAGTTTTGAATAATAATTTTGAAAAAATTGTCTCGAACAAACATGCGCTTTAGTGTTTGAGATATCAAATCAAATCAAATCAAATCATTTATTTCCATGGGCCCCAAAGGGCGCTTGAACACGTCAAAACAAACATCAAAACAAAAAAATATAAAATTAAAATAAAACTTAGCTAACTAAATTATAATACTTATTGTAATAAAATGATTTGACACCGGAGCTTAGATTGACTTTAATTCAACTTAGAGAATTGAATTAAAATCAATCCAAGTACCAGCTCCGATGGGTATTGCATCATGAGAAGAGCTGGTGAGAAACTCATGTGCACCATCTTTTCAAATAATTCATACAATATTTGTTTGTTTTTTGACAATAATTTCTATGTGTAAGTTATAGCAACCAAAACAACATTATAGCTAAATATGGTTAGGTATAAAGAGAAAATGCAATTAAATTATTGTAAATAAATCCATAGTATTTAGGGTTGCAATATCTTACACTTCAAGCAGAAAATAAAGGAGTAAAAACAATGTGTGTATACTACTGTATATGGGTTTCAGAACAAACAAAAAAAAATATTTATAATACTAATAACAAAAACTATTTATACTACAAAAATATAAAAATTAAAAAAATGTACACACAGATTGCCTTTACTTAACAATATTTGAAATAACATGAAATGAGGTTATACAAATCAAATTTAGTGAGTGTGAATTTTCATTAATCATCATATTAAATAATAAAAATAATGTATCAATTGATATTCATTATAATGTCAAAAGTTGAAACTTAAGTCAATAATATGATAATAATAATATGATGTCAAAAATAAATTATGTCAATCTCAATATAGAATATAATATGTCAAAATAATCATATTCAATCATAATTATAAATAGGATAAAACAATGTCTAACTTGGCAATTCATTTGAAATATAATAACCATAATAATTGTAAATAATAAATACATTACTGTAATAAATACATTAGATAAATAAATATTATTTCCAAGGCGTAGTGTCGGTTAAGAAATCGTTTATTTTATAATAGCCCCTTTCCATGAGACGATTCTTAACGATACTCTTAAACTTTAGTAGGGGCAAGTTCAAGATTTCGACAGGAATTTTGTTATAAAAACGCACTCCAAGTCCCTCAAATGAGTTGTGGACTTTGTTTAAGCGATAATATTGGCCTACCAATTTATGCTTATTCCTCGTGTTCAATGAATGAACATCGCTTTTCTTGGTATATGTTCCTATGTTTTTTCGTATAAACATAATATTAGTAAATATATATTGCGATGCTACTGTTAAAATACCTATTTCCTTAAATCGTTCTTTCAGAGAATCTCGAGCTTTGAGTTTGTAAATCGCACGAATTGCCCGTTTTTGAATTACAAAAATGTTTTGAATATCAGCTGCCTTGCCCCATAGCAGAATACCGTAGGACATGACACTGTGAAAATAACTAAAATAAACTAGTCGCGCAGTTTCAATATCAGTTAACTGACGAACTTTCCAAACAGCGAATGCCGCGGAGCTGAGTTTCCCTGCTAGACACGATATATGGGCGCCCCACTGAAGCTTATGATCCAAGGTTATTCCTAAAAACATATTTGATTCTACAAGACTAATGATTTCGTTATTTAGTATTATACTCATGTTCTGTTTCTTGACATTAGGCAAAGTGAACTTTATACATTTAGTTTTATTCGAGTTCAATAATAAATTGTTGCTAGTAAACCAGTCTTGGACTAGTGCAAGTGACCTGTTAATATCATCAATACTATCCTGATTACGATTAACTTTAAAAATAAGCGAAGTATCATCTGCAAAAAGTACTATATCACAAAAATTTTGCACATAGAATGGTAAATCGTTAATGTACACTAAAAAGAGAAACGGACCGAGAATTGAGCCCTGTGGCACGCCCATTGAGACAGGTAATCCGGAGGACCTAATTCCATTTATATCAACTCGTTGAACTCTGTCACCAAGGTAAGAGGCAACCAGATCAAGTGCAATATCCCTGACTCCATAGTGCCTGAGTTTTCGCAAAAGCGTTTGATGTTCAACGCAGTCGAATGCTTTGGATAAGTCACAGAAAACGCCAATTGCATCTTGCGCGTTTTCCCAGGCATTAAATATATGTTTTATAAGTGTAGAACCTGCATCTATGGTTGAGCGACCCTTTGTGAAACCATACTGCTCTTTGTGAAATAAATTATTAATATTAAAATGGCTTTCTAACTGCTGCAAAATAAGCTTTTCAAAGACTTTACTAACTGCTGGCAAGATTGAGATGGGTCTAAAATTGCTAGGGTCACTCTTAGACCCACTCTTGAATAATGGTATTAACTTACTATGTTTCATCAAATTAGCAATAATTAAAATATACCTTTATCTACACATTGATTAAATATTACAGCTAATTGTGGTGCTATTTCAATAATTATATTTTGCAATATCTTGACAGAAATGCCCCACAAGTCGGTTGTTTTCTTTGAATTGAGCGACTTGAAGGTTTTCACCACCTCACTTGGGCTTATAAATTGGAATTTGAAAATGACATCACACTCTTTCACGCTGCCCCTAGCCAAGGATTCAGCTGTGACTGAGCATGAATCCAAGAAACTGGTAGTCTCAACTGGTATTTTTGCAAAGTAATTATTAAATGTTTCAGCCAAACCCAGATTATCTTTAATAATATTGTTATTAACCACTAATTCAAAACTATCATCTCGCGGTTTGGACCGTCCTGTTTCAGTATTTATTACAGTCCAAGTTGCTTTTATTTTATTATCAGACTGTTTAATTTTGTTACTTAAATAAATTGATTTAGCTACCAAGCAAACTTGTTTGAATATTTTAGAATAATTTCTAACATGTTGTAAAAAAATAGGATCAAAATTATACTGTTTCATTCCATATAGATCATACATCTTAGCTCTACTTTTGTAAATTCCAGGAGTTGCCCAGTCACAGAATCTACTATTCACATTCTTAGTAAAAGTTTTCTCTTTAAAAATAAAATCGTATTCTAATTTAATTAAGTTAAATAAATTCCCGTATAGGACATCCGGATTATCCTCATTGATATCTAAGTTGGTAACCTTGGCTGCAATATTCTCGTTAAAGCATTTGAGACGATTAGAAGTCATCGGCCTACAAGTGATTTTCTTTGCTTTAACCAGCTCATCCATGGGATAAACGACCATTTGCCCACAGTGGTCAGATCTTAAGTGACTGAATATTGCTTTACTCAGATATCTACAGTTGCTAAATACATTATCCAGACATGTTGCAGAATGTGATGTAATTCTGGTTGGCTCAAAGAATATGTGCTCTAAGTTAAATGACCTAAATAAACTAAAAAGCCTAGTGGAACTAGATGACTGCTGAAGTAGATCCACATTAAAATCGCCGCATACAACAAAATTCCTATTACCAGTACTCAAACGCCTTAAAACATCTTCCATAACTGTCTCAAATAGGTTAATATCACTCTGTGGAGGTCTATATACACATACTATAATATATTGCTTTAACTCAATACAAGACAGTTCAGCAGTGCGTTCAATAGATAAATTCACTATGTCTTTTCGTTCCTTACATTTCAATGTTTTATTTACAACTATCAGTGATCCACCATGTATGGCCTTTTTTCTTATGAATGCACTCATAACTGAAAAGTTGTCATTTAGTCATAGGTATGATTAGTCTTTACAAATAGGTAAAAACTAAATAATATTAAAGATAAACCTATATTACTGTTGTATGGAAAACAGACAACCAATTTTCACCCCCTTAACAGAGAATTCTGCTAATGAGTAAGCGATGCAGTGCTTTACAACTTTCCCGAAAATTTAATTCACGGGTTAAAATGAATGCACTGCGCAATAAAAGTTGTGTAAATGTTGAAAGGCGTAGTCAGGCAGAAATAAAAGTTTGACGTGTTTTGAAGCTGAGGGAGTTGTCAGGATTCGCGTTTAAAGAGCAGCTGTAAGAAACAGTTTTGAAACTTGTGTTTTTTTTATTTAATTCTAGCTTTTGCCCGTGACTTGGTTCGCTTGGATTTTTTTGCAAATAACTAATAGCTGCTCCCGCGCTTAGGCCCGCCTTAAACCTAAGTGCTCGGCCCTCGTGGTGTTTAGCATAATATTTAATATCTAAAGGCCTTAATTGAAAGTAAGACTATCAAACACAAAAATATGCAAATAAACTGCTATCAAACAAACTGCATCTGCGTGGTGGGTACAGTGGGCCAACAAGTTAGCTATGCAGGGCAAAAACTTCTATGTCAATGTAAAGACTTACTACACATATTATGGATAACTTATTAAATATGAATTTCACACATGCATATCTATTACAGTCAGTTTTCACTATGGCGTTGAAGTTTTTGCCCTGCATACCTAATTGCTTGGCTCACTGTACATCGATAAAAAGTAGGCTATGTTACGCGCCCTGTAGATAGTTGCCTGTATCTAAAAATTTATAAAAGCAGTTCATCCGTTTATAAGATTAGCCGATACAAACAGATAGACAGAAAGACAGACAAAAAATAATAACATAGTTTTTTAGTCGCTCTGGTATCGTGACAAACAAATATATCAACTTAAAAAAATATATTATGCTGACAATAATAAAAAACAGACACATCAATTTTATTTATACTATGTATTGAAGTTATGAAATAAAAATACCTTATGTTTGAGATTTTTTTAAAGTCTTTTCCTTGTTCTCTTTTCTTGTTGTGAGATGTTATCCTCATGTCTGAGGGTCGTGACCTCCTTCATCCATGATTCTCGTCCTTACTATGTTTCGCCATCTTGATCTTTCTCCAGCCATTGGAAAACATTGAACATCGTAGACAATAAAGTTTAATGTGGTTCGTATTTGGAAAGTGTTCAACTAGTATTTTTACAAATACTAATTAATACATGATAATTAATTTGTCATTTAAATTACCAGGCTATATATAAACTTTCTCAGAATACATAACATAACATAAAATCTATTATGTTTAATGCCCATGGTATACAGAGTGAGCCTATCGCCATCCACTGGGCACAATGCCAACTCATTGATGCTATTGTGAATTTCTGACAAAAAGTTCAAAAATAACCCTTTGCCTGACCCGGGAATCGAGCCCGAGATCTCACGGTCAGAGGCTACGCTAACCACTAGACCATTAAAGCCCTTTCTCTGAACTTTATCAAAAACAATTTCTTTGAAATTGCCGAATTCGCTCAACCAAAATCTCGAATAAGATCTAATCCAACAAATCTTATATAACAAAGCCCTTCCCCCAAATCTCTATATCCTAAACAAAGACAAACAAAGCAAATTAAAGCTTATTTCATTAATCTACTAATCACTACTTAGACAAAAGTACAGACGGAGACACATCAACCCATTTCCAGTATAACGTGGTCCCGCGTTGTATATCCCGTGCAATAGGAGACCAGCTTTTACTAAATACGTACAGCTTGATATGTAGTCGTGTGTACTCTCAATGATGAGATGGGAGATCAAACGATTCAGTTTAAGAACCATCTAGATAGCTAAGATCCTTGGATTTTGTAGGCAAGACCAAATGTCTGTTTATCTGTGGAGGCTTTTCAAAAGCAATCTTTTCTTAAATTTATGTATTGTAATATTCACATTTTGTTAGTAAACTGTAAGCCTAAAGTCCTAAAAACAATAAAAAAAAAAAAAATTTAGTTGTTTTTTTTTAAGAAATCGTTGATTAAGGATGTTGAACCGACTCGTTTGTGTATACACTGCGAAGTCTCGGATTCGATGCCCAAGAGTCAATAAGGAAAAATGACAATTCTTTAAAAGAAGCATCAATTACCTCGGTTACACGATCGACAAAGATGGCTTACATAAGAACATTACTAAGATAAAGGCCATTTCAAACGCAAAACACCGAGAAAGTGTTATTTGAGATTTTGCCATCTGGATATTCTCCGTAGTAGCACAGAGTTGGAATTATGACTGATAGATAGCGATAGGCTCAATTCCTATCACATGGGGCCTAAGTATAAGTGTGTCCCATACACCTCTGCCACATTCTCTTGGGTAATTTAGGCGTGATCTTCTTCTTACGTGTCAATAGCATTATGGTTTCTCATTTTTTATTTAAATTGTTTTTGCCCAGTAGGTAGCAACTTCTACTCCCTTGCTTGTGACTTGCATTAGATCTTCACGGGTACAAGTGGAGGTCGACAATGGGCACGAAAGCAGATGAGCCATGTTTTGAAAGGGGAATTCACAATCGAACGAGGTATTACTGGTGTTTGTGATTCCATATTTGGCCAGATTCTCCCTGCGACCAACTTGTGCCCGAAGGCGGTTGAGAGACTGCCAGATCAGCCACTGTAGCCTACTTCCAGGTGGAAGGTGCTCAGCTAGCTCAAGAAAATCAACGCGAGCTGGTAGCTTAGTCTTCCACATCTAGAGTCGTACGTTAGCTGGACTTTGGTCTGAGGAGTTCGTATTTCTCATTAAGCATCTGCGACTTTTCAAGCGAGGTGGTGGGAGATGGTGGTCATAAAGAGGATGTCGTCTGTCACTTATTTGTTTTAGCTTCTCAGTATGACACGAAGCTTTACGGCGTGCAGAAGGTGGAGCAATGCCGCCAACGGATAAATTATCATATTGATAGGAGTGATGATTATATGTTAAAGTATTAAAAATACTCACCGTTTTGCCAAATGTACTCGTAATTTAAGTAGCGATTAGTCAGTAATGGGCGTGACAGCACTTAAAGCCAGTCTACTTAAGCTACGAATAGCTACGAGTGCTACGACGTTATGCATTAGCGTAGGCCTAAATTTGACGCTTACCATTAATACCATACATACAAAACTACAGCCTGCAGTGTTAGCGTAGCCATTGTTTTTTTTCTTTTATACGGGACGTATGTAGCTATTGGAAGTGCAGTTCTCTTGGTGATAAGTGGTAACTACAGTCCATGGATAAAAACAATCCACAAAACAAATTGTAGATGTTTGATTAATATTCCCCGATATGAACAAGCACATTGACAGAATTGGTAAGCGTTTGTTAATTAACATATCAGTCGATTCTCACTCTTCTTACTGGGAAATAAGGTCGTAAATCATGACAAATTAGGCCTAAATAGGAAGCTTAGCCACAGTTAGCTAAAACTATGCATTTTGTGAAATAATACTGTTTAAATTGCTATGCTTCGTGCACATCATATGGACATAGCATTGCTTATTTTACTGGCTAAATCATTTATTACAGTGTTAGCATTACATATATATATATATTTTTTAAATTTATTTACACATAACATGTTGCTATTGTGAATTTCCTGACAGAAAGTTTTCAACTAACACTTTGCCTGACTCGGGAAGCAAACCCGAGACCTAGCGATGAGAGACGCATACGCTAACCACTAGTCCAACGAGGCAGTAATGAAAAATTATATAATAAAGGTTGTATACTTACAATTTAAAACATCTTTATTGTTTTATTATCAATATTATAGTTGAAAAATTAAGAATCCAGCAGGACTCGAACCTGCTCCCCCTGGGTATACGCCCCAAATGCTTTGCTAGACTCGAAATTTCTCAACTCTTTTGTGCCAGCGTCATAGGTGTATACGTCAGCGTATATAGATACCTTAGCTAGGCGAACCTTACTTAGTTTTAGCGCCACCTATGCGCCACCTATGCGATAAGTGATAAGTCACTTAGTCACATACAGTAAGTTTGAATTAAGATCAACACAATACTGTCGAGAGATGACGCATTTTTATCTATATTATTGTTATTCTCACTTTTGAAATAGGTCACAAACAATTATTTACTTTACAAATCAGGAATTGTAATGCCTCATCATAGAATCGTTTAAAAAACAAACGTTTAAATTGAACGTGTTACGTTTGACGTTCCCAAGCATCAAATCCCTATGGCCTTTTTGCATTCAGGCGTAAATGCGTATTTGAATAGTCCCGTTTGCATGAAAGGAAGGAAATCCATAGATGGGCAAACATCTGCTCCGTTTAGCGACCCAATGGAATAAGGGACGAGCCCATTGTCGTTTATGCTCGATTAGACTCTGAACGTTAACAAATACAATGTTTATTGAATGATGGAATAGATTTCAGAGAATGCGATCTCAATTGTAATGATTGTTATATCAGAAGGATGTTCATTTTGATTACGGTGTAAGTACGTACGGTGTGTACGGTAATGTAAGTAAGGATTGCTAATCATTTGGATTCCTTTTTTTTTAACGGCGCCCGCAATTATTACTCTTGTGTCGCGGGGGTGTTCACAAACATACATATCACACACACCAAGACGCAGAACAAATCTTTCTGGAAATTGAAATCCATTTCTGGGAATTCATTTAAGTGATGGTATACGATCCAATAATCCAATGGACTGACGACCTGAAAAAGGTCGCTGGAGGGGACTGGATGCGGAAGGCGCAGGACCGGTTTTTGTGGCGCAAATTGAGAGAGGCCCATATCCAGCAGTGGACTACGAAAGGCTAAATGATGATGATGATGATACGATCCAATCAGTATACTCCAGTTCATGCAAATTTTTCATATTCGTTTTTGATTTTTAAAAATCCGTCCGCATTAGAAATAACTGCTGTGTTTACAAACATACATTTTGTGAGCACATCCAGAGTCGGTACAAATCTTTGCAGATCACACAAAGATTTATCCCGTGTGGGGATTGAAACCACAACATCAACGCAGTTGAAAGTGGCGAGGCGACCGATTCAACCACTACGCCAACCGTGCACTCATAATAAAACACATATTCCACTGCTGGGCACGGACCTCATCTTATGATGAGAAGGGTCTTGTCTTATGAGAAGAAAGTTATTACCGTTATTTAATAACTCACTAGTATTCTAGGAGGTTTGTGGCAACGCGAGGTGGTTGATTAGATGTCTGAATATTTTTGTTACTCCAAAACTACAGGATGATTAGCATGCATGTGGCTTGTAACCTTGATTTACAGATAAGCAGGAAAAAACAAAAAAAAAGTACAAATAATGCAAAACGTACGTTATTTATACGTAAGAACGTACGTTGAACGTACGTTACTAGTAATATTTAAATATGCTGATGCCGCAAATCAAATACAAATAAAACTCTGGTTTTAAAATTGCATTACATTTCAGCCAGATAAAACTGTTCCAATAAAATCTACAAATAAATAAAAAACGCACAAAAAACGTTTTTTTACTATTATGTCCTATCCGGAATGCAATCTCTGGCAAATTCCAAGGTAGTAAATGATATTTCCAAGGGGAAGCGATTCGCTATTGGCAATGAAATCAACCTAAGGCGATCGAATCTACTTTGTGTTTAAAAGAATCTACTTACTATACAGAGTGATAGATCAAAAGAAGGATTTTTGACTCTCTTAATTTTTGACGTAATGAATTTGATGTTTGTGAGTAGGTTTAAAATAGGCAATTATAGTGTACGGCATTTATAATTTTTTGCTGAAAATGTAATTTAAACAAATGGAAATTTACCGTTTTTCTGTGTAGTAACTCGTATAAATAAAATAAAACCTAGCATCAGATATAATAATATTTCAATATGCAGATGCCTTAAATAAAATATAAATAATAATAATACATTCCAGCCAGTACACCTTGTTCCGATAAAATAAATAAAATAATAATGTTTTACTGTTTTATCCTATCTGGAATGCAATCTCTGGAATATTTCAAGGTAAACGATATTTCCATGCTGAAGCCAAATCAGTACAGTTACAAATAAAATTAATATATAACTATACACAATGATAGATTAAGCAAGAAACGTTTTCAAGAAGGCTATTCAGTATTCAGTTATTATTTTTATTTATTGCCACCAGGCAATGAATTGCAGTGGCCGATCTGGAAGTCCCTAAACCGTCTTTGGACCCAAGTTGGTCGCTGCAAAGACAACCTGGCCAAGTGGGGTTTCACAAACACATCCAACACTAGTTGCGAATGTGGATCGCCCACCCAAAGTATGGCCCATCTGTTGTCCTGCCCATTACTTCCTACCCCTTGTACCCTAAAAGACCTTATGCAGGCCAACCAAAAAGGCGTCCTAGTCGCATCCTATTGGTCTAAGGCTGTATAAGCTGGAAAATATTAAACAATTACACGACAAGAAGAAGACGTATTCAGTTGTCATCTTAATAATATTAAATTGTGTCATTTGAATGGTAAGATATATGTTTGCCTAGTTCTGTTCTGTAATTGTTCTAGCCTGGCTAATTTATTTTCTTCGATAGATTAATTTAGTGCTAGAATATTCATATGTTGGATTGTTGAAATAAATATTTGATGAATATTCTCGTAATCATGATTTTTTCACGCAACAACGAACTAACGTTGGTTTCAAAACGTTCCGTGACTTAAACAGCCTGTATACTTAGCCGAAGAGCCGGTAGCGACGGAGTGAAATGAAATTTTAAGAGTCGTAAATAAACCCCGACCGTATAGCTTAGATCGATTCAATAATATTTTTAGATAACGCCGAAGTTGGCTTAAAATTTAATTTGTTCGTGGCTTTTGGTAATGAGGTGGAGAAACAATATCGGCGCAGTCGTGTCATCAACTTCAAGTAGCGTTTAAGCTATAATCAATTTATCTTGTTAAATATAATAATAGCAACAAGGCACATTTTTTTTTTATGCTACACCCACAGCGAACGAACGTGTAGTCCACCTGATGGTAAGTGGAGTACAGCCCATAAACATCAACAATCCACAAAAGCAGATTAAAGATGCGTCGCTGCAGCTGAGGACTACGGTGTTATGCCTTATGTGCCAGTAATTTCAGGTCCTAATCTCACCACCAAACCGGAACACAGTAATGGAAGCACTACTATTCTGCGGCAGGTTAAAGGTGAGACGGTGGTGCTGCCGCCCTCGAGCTCATTCACAAGAGCTCTACCACCAGTAAATATGTTATTTTTTTATTTCTGTTGTCACACTGCTCCTTACTCACTCACTGGGCACATCAAAATCATCAGCGCTGCGGTGCTTTTCGCGCTGCAGTATTGTGCTGAGATGAGTACCATTTCCGGCATTTTGAATAATATTTTAAAATTATTTAGTTTTAGACGCTTTGCAATGTATTTCATTATGTCAAAACAAATTATATTTTCAGCCTTGCATCTAATAAATCTGCTGGGCTCGGGCCTCTTCTCATGATGAGAAGGGTTAGGCCATCCATAGTCACAGTCTAACGGATTTAGTTGAATATCAGTTTTTCACGTGGAGCAACAGCAATCAGACCTCTACTCATACACTCTACTACAGATACTATATAAATAGCTGTAGTGACATAACAGACATTTATAATGATAGCCTTAAGCAATTTCACCGAAATATTGTTAATTGCCATAATTAAGTATGTACAAACACAATGGAAAAAAAATGCATAATTTTAAAATTTTCAAACAAATCAATTTATTTCCATTTTAGATTTAATTTAATTTAATATTGGAAGTGTGTGTAACTTCCATATTTAAGATAATTATTATTCATAATTTTTACTGAATATTATTTTATACTATTTTATTCCCTTCCCTTTATCTTTATCTTTAATTCACCAAAAAACAAACCATGCTTTTATTCAACAATTTGGTTTCGCAACCATAACAATTATTTTTTAAGCACGACCCAGTTACAAAGAAACATTAAAACGAGTTTTTGTGAAATCATTTAGCTGTTTTTGCTAAATTTTCGTGATTTATTTGAGTTTAAATTAATAGCCGCGGCCCTTTCGCGTATCTGTGTCCGTGTTTTGTTCCATCCTTTTTTGTCACGGAAATCGTGACGTATTTCAAAAAACGTTTTAAATGGTGACGCTGGCACGAGGGGACATTAATTTGGATAATTGGTTTTGTTAAAAGAATTGTGTTTTTGGAGCTGGGTGGTAAATTAGAAGAGTAAGGATGTTATAACACTAACGGATCGACGTCATCGATGGGCGGTCTGCCGATCGGGAACATTAATTGGTGCTATAACACCTTTGTACAAAGCACGACATTATGAATCGCAATTAAGTGCTATTATCACTCAATTATCATTCTTTGTGCTTTCATCACTTAATTAACACACGAAAAAATTGGTCACCATCGATTGACAACTGGTCGAAGACGTCGATCCGTTAGTGTAATAACATCCTTAATAATATAATTTATTAATAGTACTTTAAACATTAGATGCACTTTTTACTAACATTTTTTTAAATATAAATTCTAGTTATTAAATTAGCAAATGGTTTTGTTTACTATGCAAAATAAACTAATGTTTGGTTTGTTTTTTACAGGTAATTAAAAAATCGAAATGAGAAGTCTAACTTGTACTAATTCACAAAGGTAAATTTTTGTAGAACTATATACTAAGCGTAAAAAAGTCGTAACTACAGAAATTGTAAAACATAAACATCCTGCTTAAAAAATCATATTTCGAACCAAATACAAACAGTAGGTAATTCTCGAAGCAGCCATTTCCCGAATACATTTCCCTTGAACCGTCATATTTCTCCGTAATATTGTTATCAAACCAATTTATTTGTTACCGCCGCGATCAAAGCGACAAAACTAGTTACGCATAGACTTTGCAACTGTAATCGTTTTAGAGACTGCGACGCGACTGCGACGTGACTGCAACACGTCGGCGACGGTGCACTTTGTGTGGCAATAAGTTGAAAGATGTTTTTTACGACTCGTTAATGCTGACGACCAGATGGCGGAGTGGGTAGTGTGCCTGCCTGCGACGCCGAGGTCGCGGGTTCGATTCCCGCTTAAGACAAATCTTTGTGTGCATGAACATGGGGGTTTGTCTTAGCCTGGGTGTTTTATGCATAATAAGTATGTATTTACAAAAGAAAAGTATATATCTATTAGTATCAGTTATTCTAGTACCCATAGTACAAGCTGGCGTTGTGTGTGAGTTGTGAAATATTTATTTATTATTTATATTTATTTGTAACTGCCTCGATAGTCTAGTTGTTAGCCTATGCGCCACCGCGAGATCTCGGTTTGTTTTCGGGGCCGGGCAAACTGTTATTTGTGAAGTTTCCGTCAGAAAATTTACCATAGCAGCACAGAGTTAGAATTGTGCCAGGTGGATTGCGATAGGCATTACTCCTATCCCGTGGGGCCTATACATAACAGGTGAAATGTGGGTGTTGTACACCTCTGCCACACCCTTCTGGTTAAGATGTTATGTTGCATACCAAAGTGATGATAAGTTTATTAAGAAATAAGGAAGGCATTATGTTAGTTATGCAGAATCTTACATTACATTATAGCTATCTATACAATAGAACTAGTTACGCATAGAAAGTTTTCAGCTATAAGCCACACGCGCACTTTTAAGTTTTTTTTCTGCGATGAATGCTGCAAGCAACTAAACAACGTTTGTATTACATAAAACGCTGTAACGGGGATGCCCTTTTAATATAGTTATTCATGTTTACAAACATGAGTTAATGGGGGCACAATTGCTTGGCTCTTTCCATGCAAAAGTAATATGGGTTTATCTTTAATATTAATAAGTTTTTATCTATTATTATAGACAAATCATATCTAAAACTCTAAAACATGTCTATTGGCATCCTATTTTTTATATTATTATTTTATTTTTAGTTTGTCGTAACTGAATAATGACTAAACAATTTTGAAGAATTGGCCACGAACAAACATGAATAAAGCAGCGATAGCCGAGTGGGAGACCGTAGGACTGCGAAGTCAAAGGTCTCGGGTTCTAACCCACGGCACACATCTCTGTCAATAAATCGTTAAGATTCGTCTTTTCGAAGATATGTGTGTATATATAATATCGCTTGCTAACGGTGAAGGAAAACATCGTGAGGAAACCTACATGCCTAAGAGTGTCTAAAAAGTGCTCGAGGGTGTATGAAGTCTACCAATCTGCACTTGGCCAGCGTGGTGGACTATGGCCTAACCCTGATCAACATGAGAAGAGGCCCGAGCCAAGCAGTGGGACATAATGTATTAGATACAGGGCTGCTATTGAAACATGAATATTAGTGTTTTTGCTATGATTTGAACACAATAATATTGAAAATTAACCCATACTACGTTAGTATGAAAACTCATTGCTCGGGAGTCTATCCTTAAGATTCAAATCTCGTCTGCGATTGCACATAAAAGATACCAGTTTATGACGCGATGTATGACTTGACGAGACGTTTTTATTCTTTTCATGAATAATTAAGTTGTCACAGCTCACTCAACTTAATAAAAGAAATGGAACTTGTTTATGGCGATGTTAAATTTTGAAATTTATGAGTGGTATTCTTTGCAATTGCATGAAGTGCAGTCAGCAATGAAAGCGCATGGGAATGTGTTTGCATAATATTTTGTGCTCAGATGTATATGAGAATATTTTGAATATAAAGTTATTAGATAAATGTAGAAAGATGATTGAATTTCGATGGATTCAGACTAGCATACTAACAACTGGAATGAATCAATAAGATTTTAATAAATAGGTCATTGCTGTAGTATTATTTTCAAAAAGTTTAAACGTATTTTCAGATCGTTGTAATAAAATATTTCCAACATGTTAATTATTCACCGAAAATACAAAATTCAAATTCAAAAATTAGCTCACAGATAATGTAAATATTTGGGAATATTATCAGTAATTTCGCATATGAGAAAAGCAAAATGTTTTCAAAACTATGTATTCCTGCAATAAATAAACAGGCACCCAAAAGTATTTTTTTTTCAAAAGTGCCTCGTTGGTCTAGTGGTTAGCGTATGCGCCTCTAACCACGAGATGTCAGATTTGATTCCCGGGTCGGGAAAATGTGTTATTGAGACTTACCGTCAAAAAATTCTAAATGAATAGCAGCACGGAGTTGGAATTGTACCCGGTGGATGACGCTGGGCACACCCATATGTGGCGATACCTTGCCGTTACCTCAGAAGTCAGGGATAACAATACGTAACAATGTAACTTTATGAAAATCACCTTTTATGCCATAAATTACACTTAATTCTCTTATCAATTTAACACGTGTTAACTGTTAACGCGTGTTACTTCTAGCAGTACTTATATTATACTAAACACACTTATCACTTTTAAACGTCCTCACTTTTTGACATCCAGGCAGCGAATGACCCTCGCCACCGCACTATACCTTCCTAACTCACTTTATCGCGATTTTACTACTGTGATCTCATTGGCTTGCTTAATGGCGCGCGACCAATGAGAAGACAGAAGTCGAATTAAATATTTTTTAACACGCTTATATTAGCTTCACCTGCACTGATTTTGCACACCTGTCAAAGATCGATGACAATGACAATTCGATGAAAAAAAAAAAAAAAAATAACATAACGCTCTTATAAATAAACCAAACTAAAAAGTAGAAAATTAATAATAGTTTAAAAAAAACTAAAAAAAACACGCTTTTAAAGTACTTCTAACTAAAAAGTGAAAAATAATTCCTAATATAAGCTGTAAGTAAATATTTTTCGTCTATCGAGCAACCCACGCTTTTTTTAGCTTATATTAGGAATTATTAAATTATAAACTAATTAAAATAACAAAATGACTAAATAACGACAATTTGCAATACTTTTTTGAAATTATAAGCTAGTGATAAAGTATGAATTACAACACATATATTCCATGGGACCTAAACATATATTAACATACCTGATAAATCTTTCATTTAGCGAAGGTCAGTTTCCTAGCCTTCTAAAAAAGTCAATCGTAAAACCACTATACAAAAAAGGTGACAAATCTATTCTAGGTAACTACAGACCTATAACACTAATTCCCATTATTTCAAAAGTCTTTGAAGTAGCTATGCATAAGCGTATTTATGAATTTGTTACAAAACATGAAATATTGAGAAATGAACAATACGGGTTTCAAAAGGGCAAATCAACAACTCTAGCTTGCTTCAACCTAATTACTAGAATATCTGAATCTCTCGATAGTAATAAGCAAACGACTTGTATATTCTTTGATATGAAAAGTGCATTTGATTTAGTTGCCCACAATTTACTTTTGAATAAAATAGAAAGTATGGCATTCGAGGACCTGCCCACAAATGGTTGGAATCGTACTTGAAAAACAGAGAACAATGCGTAGAAATCATGAATATGAATGCAGAAAGAGAAATAAAGGCATACAGGTCTTCATATAGGGTAAATCATTCTGGGGTGCCTCAAGTTAGCATTCTTGGGCCCCTTTTATTCTTGATTTATATCAACGATCTGCCAAGTGTAACCAACCACCCTTGTATTTTATTCGCTGATGACATTTCTCTTACTGTAATTTCTAATTATTCTGACATTAATTATACAAATGACATCAATAATTCAATTAGTTCAATAATGAAATGGCTCAATAATAATAACTTGCAAGTAAATTTGACTAAAACGCAATATATACAATTTGGTAATTATGGTCGCAAGCTTCAAAATCTGGACATTAAATATTTGAATGATAATTTAACAGAAGTAAACACAACACAATTTTTGGGCATAGTTATCGACAAAAACTTAAACTGGAAGGCACATGTGGAAAAGGTATGCAATAAACTTAATAAATTTGTATATGTCTTGGCAAAATTAAAGAAGACATCATCCACTGAAACAGTCATGATGGCATATCACGGGTACGTCGCATCTGTATTAAACTACGGCTTAATACTATGGGGTAACACTACAGATGCGTATAAAGCTTTTATTGCTCAAAAAAAAACTGTCAGAGCTATGTGTGGTGCAGCACCATGGCATTCGTGTAAACCCCTCTTTAAGAAACTGAACATGTTAACGCTTCCTTGCATGTATATATATGAGGTTGCAAAATTTGTAAAACAGCATCCAGATTTTTTCACGAAAGCTAAGGAGAGATATCCGAGAAACACTCGAAATCCGGATAGAAACGTCTTACCGCGAGTTCCAAAAACAACTCTTTACCAGAAGAACTGTTTTGTGATGTGTGGTCGTATTTTTAATGCTATTCCACATGACCTGAAGCAACTCCCAATTTCTATGTTTCTCAGAAAGCTGAAGGTTTGGTTGATAGACAAATGCTTTTATACTGTTGAGGATTTTTACAAATTTAATAATGATAAATAGTATTAAATAAAATGAATAATTTAATTAATTCACCGATTACCTGCGTTAATGATAACACAATATAGTATAATAATTATATTGTTTAAGTAAAATTAAAATTTCTTATGAATAATACATGAAAACCTTAATGTATAGTTTGTGACCGATGTATAATAATTATATTGTATAAGTAAAATTAAAATTTATGATGAATAATAAATGAAAACCTTAATGTAGGTATAGTTTGTGACCGATGCTATAATCGACTTAGTTTTAAGAATTATTCTATTACTATTTGCATGTCAATATTATAAGACAAAGATGTGTTGATCGCTAATCGTATTTGTAATATCTTATGTACCTACCACATTTTACTGCAAATAAAGACTATTCTATTCTATTCTATTCTATTCTATTCTATTCATAACAGGTCAAAGGTGTTGTATACCTCTGCCAAACTCTTCTGGGTAATATAGGCGTGAGGTTATGTTGTGCTATTTATTATTTCCAATCCAAGCTTTCCAAATATGTGTCCCAGATCTAGTTTAGTATAAATAAAACTAGCTACTAAGTTTATATTTACTGTTATGTTCGATCGGTATGCATACAAGATTGCAATATTTAAATGAGGGCAACATGGAGCTTGTTCCATTTCATTTATATTATTTCTTTAGTCTGCAGAGAACATAAACTGTATGCACGAATAGCAATTACTATTTCAAACTTATTTGTAACAAAAGCTTTTTCTCGTGCATGTATCGGAATGAGTCGAAGAAAAGATACGGGTTTGTTTTGTAGCAACTGGTTAGTTATGTGGTTAAAATTCAACTAAATATATGAAAATTTGAGTCGAATTTAGCTTACGGTATATCAATGCACCATGCCATTATATTTGTTTTGTTATAACTGGTAGTTATATGGTTAAAATTCAACCAAATATATAAAAAAATATGTCGAATTGACCTTACGGTATATCAATGTACCATATTGATACATTTGTTTTGTATCAGCTGGTAGTTATGTGATTAAAATACAACTAAATATATAAAAAATATGTCGAATTGACCTTACGGTATATCAATGCACCATGCCGATACCGTACTTTAATTAATTTTGTTCGACGTAATAGCGTGTTGCGTCTAACTGAATTAACATTGCAGTCGTCAAATTTCGTAATAGTCTGTTAAGACGCTTTAGATCATTTTAAGCATTGAATTCAGTTCGCTGAACTGAATTTAATTTTAAAAATTCTTTTTCAACTCAGTCAAATGTGGTTTGGTAAATCGTCCCAGTTGACATTTATAACCATCAAAGTAAAAGTTGACGAAATTTTCCTTAAAGTTTGACATACAAGCCTTTACAAATCCTACCTCCGGCACACGCCCTAGTAATTCTCCAAACTACGCCATTATCCTGAGTTGTTTACGGCGCAGTTCATAAGGAGCCATATTTCTATGCCAAGACCAGTCACTGCACTAGTTCACAAGGGAATACAAATCTACGTAACTTATTTCAAAATATTTTAATATAGGTTTTGCTTTTTTGAGCTCCCTCTTCTCGCACACTACGCCACTAGTGTCGCAATCTTAGGGGCATGACTAACAGAAAAGACTCAAAACGTGTCGGACACGCGACGTCTTTTCAATTAATTTGAATACAAAATGTATTTAGAATCTTCGCGCCCCAAATATACAAGAAAAGATGGGGCACGGACAAGACGCAAAACTTCAATGACTGGCCTATTCGAAAATATACAGTAGAGGCAATGCGTAAACTAGACGCATTAGAAACGTGACACTCACGGGCCCGTGTAGTTGTTCGCATTCTGTCCGCCCCCTTTTTTTTTCTTTTTGTCCTGCTCTTAAACGTATACCTAGTTGTAAAAGACATTTTTCATGCAATTCGTATTGTATTGGCACACAATAAGCCTTTCAGCGGCCGCACAGAGCCTGAGACTGCGGACCGAGAGACCTCTACAACTATTGACGCGTTGTTTATAAGCTCTCTAAACATTAATGATCAATTCAAGTACGCCCGCTAGGTCAATCGAATCAAATTGACATTTTGATACCTAGATGACGTATTTATCAACATAAGACAAAATAAACTAATATTCTTTGTTAAAATGTCAAAACAAGCGAGCCGTACTAGGAGAGTTTGTGTGAAACGCTTTTATTCTTTGAAGCAGGGGATTTCGTCGACAACATTTTCGCATATGTAAAGCACTTATCTTAAAATAAGCCCGCACTGGTTTTCTATACACCTGAATATGTTATTGCTACAGAGAATTCTTTTATATTACTTCTGGTTCAAGTTGAGAACAAGCGATGCACGAACTTTTGTGCAGTAAGAATTTTAGCAGCGACGCGTTCTTAGTCATAAAATTAATTATTATCAAAAGAAGTATATAATTAATGTCATTTTTACAATGTGAAAATACAAGATTTGATGGTGTGACGTTCTACCACCTCAAAGGGAGAATCCGCCGACCGGGCTCGGGACAGCTGTCCGCTGTAGTATTTATATAAACTACACTGCATTTCAACATTTCGTTATCGCGATTCAGCGCTCTTTGACATTGGTGACTAATGTGTCACTTCTTGATGTTGTCAATGTCATTTATTTTGTGCGGATACCGCCATAGATTTAAGAAATTGAAATCAAAATGAACTACAACTTAGTAAAAATGCCATACACATACAGTCACAGTATTTAAAATTCTAAACTACAAAGTGAATACCCTAGAAAAACACAAAGTACCTACCCACATGCCGTGGACCATTAATGGGTCAATTTCAACAAGCGATTTTTTTTTTGTCATTTCGGTGGACTTTTTTAATTTCAATGCTGTCTATATATTTTAAGTGAGAAATTAAACTTTAGCCTATTTTATAACATTGTGTGTGAGTGCCCATCAAATATCATCAAAACTTACATAAATATTTAAGGATGAATTTTTTAGAGTCCACTGAAATGAAAAGTGTCTACCGAAATGATAAAAAATTACCACCAAAGTGATAAACTGTGCACCGTTTCTTACTGTGTGAGAATTTTTTTAAAACAATATGAACACTACTCAAGCAAATCAGTACTTACGGCGAAATTAAATACACAATTTTGAAACAAATTAAACGAATCTAGCTCGAGTTATAACAGCCACCGAAATGATCCTACTTTTGTCCCAATATCACTGAAATGATAAACTTACTTTTGTGGCGGGAAATCGCAAGACGTTGGGACTGGTGCGATCGCGCCTAGAGCTTGAGCCGGCCTGATCCGAAGTGAGGAAAGGTGAGAAGGGCATAACAACGCAATGTTGACGTGGCTATTCTACTAAAACTTACTGTCCTCTGAAATGATAACTTTTTTCCGGACAAAAGTTGACTGCCTGTCAAATCCATGAGAAAGAAGATAAACAAACAAAAATGGTTTTATTTGATCGAATATATTATAATTAAACGATAAAACAACCGATTTAAATCCATATTATGTATATATTTTCAGGGAAAGGTATTTTGTGAGCGGAATTGGGTGCGGGACAGGCCACCGTGATGATAAAATGACACTTTGTAATTTTTTATTTGGTATATTATTGGGTAGAAATCAATGATTTTTTTGCCAAGGTAGAAAAGTACTTACTTTTTTGAGAAAAAATATATTAAATAAAAAATCAGTACATTGCACTGCCATTCTCACGTTTGCCGTGTATTTTTTATGCTTGTGCAATTCACCCTAATGTACAAAGCCGTACTAGGAGAGTTTGTGTAAAACGCAATTCTTTGAAACAGGGGATTTCGTCGACAAAATTTTCGCGTATGTAAAGCACTTATGTTAAAATAAGCCCGCACCGGTTTTCTACACCTGAATATGTTATTGCTACAGAGAATTCTTTTATATTACTTCTGATTCAAGTTGAGAACAAGCGATGCACGAACTTCAGTGCAGTAATACACATACAGTCACAGTATTTAAAATTCTACACACAGAGTACCTACCGTGGACCATTAATGCACAACACAAAGAATAAAATTGGATAATTTATAAGGAAGCACCACCAGTACAAAGTACACACGACTACATATCAAGCTATAAATTGCAAGTTTACAATATAATAATAATAAATAATAAATATCTCACAACTCACACACAACGCCATCTAGTCCCAAACTAAGCAGAGCTTGTAATATGGGAACTAGAATAACTGATACTAAAACATATATATTTTTCTTTTGTAAATACATACATATTATACATAGAAACACCCAGACTAAAACAAACCCTTATGTTCATGCACACAAAGATTTGTCTGTGGGAATCGAACCCACGACCTCGGCGTCGCAGGCAGGCACACTACCCACTCCGCCATCCGGTCGTCTATAATATGTCTATAAGTATATAATGTTCTCACATTGCACGTGAATCCTCTACAATCTCCGCGTGCAATGCGACACCAGCTTATGCTGAAAGTGTATAGCTTGATGAAAAGTCACGTGCACACAGTAAAGTGTAATAGTATTAACTACATTTATATACGGGGTAGCAACATTGCAATTTTATTTTTTAAACTCATTTTCTTTTAGTTGCAACTCAAGTTTATTTACTCATAACTTTGGCTTGCCTTGTTCCATACAGTTAAAAAGGGATTTAAAACTGTGACTATAGTATAATTACCTTTTTAACAATTAAATGCGATTCAAAATTGGAACGTTTGTTTGACCTGTATGAATTTCGAAATTGATTTTCGTAAAATTACTTATACTAAAAAAAAAGTTAAGAGAACTCATGTACTGTAACGGTTAAATATAAACAAGTGACAGAAATTTTTACTTGTTAGATCAGACATCAAATACTCAATACATAAGAGCTAATAAATGTGTCAGTACACAAAACATACCGCATATTCGGAGTGTATCTGAGTAAATTTTAAACATAAAACTTCTCAACACGCCGAGAAAAACTTTAAAATATTATACACACGTACTTACGTGAGCATTAATGTATGTACATTCGGCTCCAATTCAAGTTACATTTCCAGTATAGGCTTTCTGTGCAATGTAAGACCAGTTTATACTGGAAATGTATGGCTTGATGAGTAGCCGTATGTACCTTTAAATCGCTGTCTAGGGAAGTACATGCGTACCGTTTTGTACTTGACCGCAAACTTCAGCCTCAAAATTAGGTATTCTAACCCTTAAAATATTCAGGCCCTTCTTTTAAAAGTTAGCACTAGGTATCCTGATAGTAATGGCCTATTGTTGGCATCAATTTGGAAGGGTTAACGACAGGGCATGAATTTGGGGGTACTTATTTTCAATAGGGGTAGTACATCGAATATGTATGAAACTTGTTACTTAAAAAGGTTTAAGTACTGAATATTTAATACTTAAATCTGGTATTTTAAATAAAATATTTTGCTTGTAGTTGCAATGAATAGCGAAAATGCGCTATCACAGTCGCACTCATTTATATTCTGCGAGCGAGCGACTGAGACTGCGTATTTTCGCTGTTCATTTTATTCACCAGGAAAAAATATTTTTAATCAAAATAACATGCATTGTGGAACCCGATTACTTTGCCGACCTGTCCCGAACATTGCATCAGGCCAATATTACACAGAAGGGTGTGCACCTATTATGATTAGGTCCCATGTGTTAGGGAATGGGCCACGGCACTATGCCAGCTCATGCATACGCTAACCGAGTCTTAGAGTTTCTAGAGACCGATGAAGCAGTTAAAATGTATATTTAAAATGACAAATAAGAGAAGAGAGAGTCTTGGAGAAGAATACATGAAACAAACACATCGAAAATGAAAAATGAAAATTAATAATTTTGTGCATCAACAACAAATCGATTTTTTTTGGACTTGGACGGAATTTGAACCCGTGACTACAGGATACCAGCCTATCGCTTTACCACTCGGTAATCCATCATGCATCGTCTCTAAAGAATTTATTGGAAAGTTCCCTTTTGCACTTGCCTACTTGAATTGGTTGGATTTTATAATAATTTTCGTTGTTGGCAGCTTTCCAGTAATGTTAATATGTTTTTTCATGAAGTTTTAATTTGTGTTAATTATTAAAATAAGTGTATTTGGTGCATAACCAATAAGTTCTTGTAATAAACGCATTACATTATTCTTGTCATTGAATTATTAAAAGATTTATGCAATTAATTATTCGATTTGTCTATGTAATTATCCTTACTAATATGATAAATTCGAAAGTAACTAACTATTTGATACGTTTTCACGGCTAAACCACTGTACCAATTTTTCTATTAATTGGTTTGGTGATATGGAGAGGACATTAGCAAATATCTATGTAAATAATTCAGTAAAAAATCGCGAGAAGAGAGATTATTCCGCGCATTTATGATCTATCAACTATTTTTATACAAAGTGAAAAAAAAAAAAATTTTGACCGGCGGTCTTTCAAATTTCGAAGCGCCTAACAATGACCAATCCTTTTGGTTTAATTGTCTGAACAAATGCCACTTTTTATCACCGTATCACGCAGAGAGAAGCTAATTTAACCATAAGTATAGTAATTAATTTCGCTGTTTTTCCACCATGACCCATAAATTGCATGAATAAGATGTTGGTCGTATATATATACCAATAAATCAAGAGACGTCTACGGTTCAGTAGGCACCATTATTCTTTTGAAGAAAATATGTGGATGTCCTGTCAGATAAATTAGATAGTTGACAATCGTGAGGTAGGCTTTATATCTTTCTCTAATTCGGATATTAGACGACTAGCAAACAAATCTAGTTACTTGTAACATTTTTTTTCAAATTTTAATTTTACATTATGGAAAATAGACTATTGTAAAATACAATCGTATTGTATAAATCACGAAAAACGGCTGTTACTTAAAATATACGTATATAAACTGGATGTTAAATATTCAATTAACAGACCCATTCAGTTGCTCAATCAGGCGATAAACATCTATTAGCCCATTAGAAAACAATTTGTAGGCATAGCCTTTTGTGTTCACGGTCATCTTTTAACTTTATCTTTATTGGATCTAGGCTTACGCATTTTGTAAGTATAAAATAGCTATAAATAAAAACCTGTTTTACTATAGATTCTTATATCTTCCTATCTGCCTGGCAGAAATTGCGTCAAGCGATAAGGCCCCCCTTTGCATATTGTTATTATCTTTTAATAGTTATCTTTAGTTTGTAATGGAATGGTATGCAAATAAAGTTTTTTTTTTCTTTTTTTATCTATCTATCTTGTTATGTAGCTTCTTTTCACTGCAGCCAGATACTTAAATTAAGTCGTTGTCAATATTACTTAATTCATCAAAATAATTGACATGAGATTCGAGCAAAATCCGATCAAAGTTCGGCCGTTTCGGATAGAATCAGAATTGGATGTAAGGGCCGTTAATACAACAGAATGACTGCCGAATATATTGAATACGTAATGCTTGTTATTAACAATACGGGTTACTCACGTTATTTTAGCCGGAGATATGCCGACTAGTTTCGAATCCATTCCGTAGTTTCATCAATTAGGAGCGACGCGATACTAGTCTTAAATAAGACTGTATAACATCATCTAATTGATTATTTTTATAGCATTTAGCTATGCTTAGGAAATTATACTAAGAAACAGTTGAAAAAGATATGGGACCGGCAGGATTTAAACCTGCGACTGTACTGCGCACTGGGCAGCCGCTTTAGCCATCCAGCTACGGTCGCCTCTTACCAGAACCCTAAATTTCTCAACTATATGATACGTCATTTCGTGACGTCACGTTCATCCATCTTAAGTGTATAACATCATGCGGCAGGAGTGGAGCAAAACAGTTGAACGGAGTAAAACCACGGGGATCAGCTAATATTTGAATAAATCTCAAAAGTAGTGTAGCCCTGCAAGAGTCTTTCAAGTCTTGCAAGCCACGAACTCACGAACTTCGATTTTCGAATTTCAGAGTACAGGTGTTCCATCGAAAGAATAAAATAAGTTTCGGAATACTTAGAATGGAAACGGATACATTATACTGATTACGTAAATGTTTATTAAGAAACAGTTACTCCAGTGGGAAACGACATATAGCTCAGTTGATAACCATGTGGCAGTTTATTTTTCGAATTTGTCATTAAATCTTTAGACATATTAATCTAGTTGGTCTTTACTATGGCTATGTTTATTCAAGCTCAAAATGTTCCTAAGATCTAAAGTAAACTTTAATAAAAAGCAATAGCCTTATAGCTAATTGCAAGACTTGCAAGACTCTTGTTGGGCAACACTACTTGAAAGATGACAACTGCAACTTCTCAATAGCTATTTAGTATTACTGGAACCACTTCGTACTTCTGAACTACTTACAATTGGATCAATGCTTGCATAATGTCGCCGTGCACAAAGCCACTAAACGTGACCACAAGTTGTAGATGTTCTGCTTAAAGCCTGACAAGAAACTAAAAAAAAACTTCAACAAATTATACTGAGAAACAATTGAAAAAATTATGGGACCGAAATCCGGTCGTCTCTTGGGGTCTTAAATTTCTCAACTGTATGTAATGTCATTACGTGATGTCATTACGTGATGTCATTACGTGATGTCACGTTCATCCATTCGTTTCTATCTTAAATAGGATACAAACCAACATGGTGAAGTTACATTCAGTACAAATGTTGTATAGAATGAACGAGTACCTTATTTCAACTTCTAATTGATTATTTTTATAGCATTTAGCTATGCTTAGCAAATTATACTAAGAAACAATTGAAAATGCGTGACCAGAAGGATTTCAACCTGCGACCGCTGCATACCGGGCAGCCGCTTTGACCACTCAGTTACTTAGATACTAAGTATACAAAATTTTGATTAACTTTTGATCTCTCTATCCCGTGAAATCATTAAATGAGCGAGACACAGAGAGATAAAGAGGGAGAGAGATGTAATGACGGGTTTTAACCAAGATGGTGAAATAGGGGCTTATTAGCTACTGCAGTTATCAATATTGAATGAACAATCTTTATAAATATCTTACAAGGCTTGCTGCAGAATGTTCAATTATGAATGAAATCGTGGGTAGAAGACATTAGGCAAAGAAGCGGTAGGTATGTTCATTGATTTTATGGTTGTATTTTTAATATTAACTGCATAATTTATCGAGAATCTGTATTTTACTTCTTTGAAGACTAATTTGGTAGCTTTATTATAAATTTCTTAAAAATTATATTGCATCTATGCCTTTATACCCAGAGCGGTGTGGCAGAGGTGTACAACACACACAATTTTACTATTATGTTTAGGTTCCATGGGATAGGGGGTGAGCTTATCGCCATCCACCGGGCACGAATCCAACTCCAACTCCAACTCCGTGCTGCATATTAGTAACACTTTTCCCTACCCAGAAATCGAACCCGAGACCTCACGGTGAGAGGCGTACACGCTAACCATTAGACCATCAATTATACACAAGATTCTAAATATCATAAAAATGTTTTTTTCCACTTTCTCCTAAATATCTCGTTTTAATTAAAGCTTAAAACTAAAAACCTTGATTTCGATAGCTATCAAATTAAAAACAAATCAAAATAAGTAATAATAATCCCCAAACTCAGACAGTCAAAACCTTTTTCGTCGAGATTAAAATAATAAAACTGTTTTGTTAGCTATTGTATATTAAAAATACCGGTACAAAAAGTGTACAAGGTAAATAATTGTACATTTTTGGCACAGAATTGTACAAAAAAGTGCAAAACGATTAGCGGTGACATTACTGGAATGCAATAGCATAAATTCTAGACAGCAGTTTCTTTGTTTTTTTTTATACAATTTGGACTGTTGGCTTAAATTCTTCTGCTTCAATGTATTTTTAACTTTCAGCTTATGTAGATAAAGTTTGTTTTGTGTTAAGGTATGCATGCTTAAAATATGTAACCTATCGATACAAATAAATAAAATTGAAATGTCTGCTTTTAATGTCAGTATAACAATGTTTTTTCAAGCTGGTATTTTTTTGCACGATACCTTTGCCAAAAATACAGATTTAATTTATTTTTGTTTGTCGGTCTGTTTGTATCGGCTAATCTTTTAAACGGCTTGACCAATTTTAATAAATTATTATTATTAACTCATTTATTCTTTTTTTCTCATTTTTTACATATTTAAATATAAATTAATTCTTTATTTAAAGAAATATCACAGCGATTGGTTGATACAACACTTTGCCGAAATGCTGGTTTTTATTTTGGACAGCGAATTAGCATTGCCATCCAGCGTGGCAATGCTACCAGCATTTTAGGAACGTTGCCCACTGGCTGCGATTTGTTAGATTAGGTTAGGTAGTCTTTTAATGCTAGTTTTTAAGTAGTTTATTTTTGGTTAGTTTAGATAGTTTTTTTGTGTTTTAATTTCATTGGTTGTAAATAAATTATTTTAATAAAATTTAAGATGCTGGTAATTGACTAAAAGGCGCGTTAAATAAGCTAATTTTTATCGATATACTTACCACGTAGACGAAACAGCTTGTGAAAGTTAGTGTGTTTGTTTGATAGCGCTAATCTCAATAAATCTAATTGAACCTTGCGGTCGTGGGTTCGATTCCCACTTAAGACAAATCTTTGTGTGCATGAACATGGGGGTTTGTCTTAGTCTGGGTGTTTCTATGTATAATAAGTATGTATTTACAAAAGAAAAGTATATATGTATTAGTATCAGTTATTCTAGTACCCATAGTGCAAGCTCTGCTTAGTTTGGGACTAGGTAGCGTTGTGTGTGAGTTGTAAAATATTTATAAATATTTATTTATTTAAAGCGATACGCTAACCACTAGACCAACGATGCAGCTATAGCTAGAATATTGCTTAAGAAATATAAAGTGAACGACGAATAAAGTGTACGAGGTAAAGAATAGTACAGTATTTGGCAAAGAATTGTAGAAAAAGTTACATTACTAGAATGCAATAACATAAATTCTAGAACTGTTCCTTTGTATTTTGCTATATAATATAATCAGCTGGCTTAAATTCTGTTGTTTTAATGTGTTATATGCTTTCTGGTTCTGTAAATAGAGTTTGTTTTAAGTTGAAGTATGCATTGTAGGTTATATTATGATTTCGTGTTTGGTGACACATAATTATTTATAGTGACATTGTGTTATTTAGTGCCGTGTGTTGAAGTATATTACGTTAGCGCAGGAAATATCTTGTTAACCTAGATGCATAGCTAAGTATTAAACTAGTATTTACTACCTACTAATTAACATATTTGGCTAAAGCCTTATTGCACCTGATTTGTGATCCATTTGACAAATATTTCCTTTGAAATTTTTAAATTCCATAAGGTTGACATTCTTTGATAGAACAAGCGTATTTACACTTTAGTGTTTTGTTTTATAAAAAAAAAATGTGAATCATAAATCTACTTAATGTTCAATATATCGTGGATCATAAATAAATGTTTAATGGCTATTCTAATTTAACTATAATAAGATCATCTTTTTAAACTTTTGCGATTTGAGAACATCTAAATCGCGTAATTATTATAAAGGTAAATAAATACCACGCGAAAAATATTACGCGATTTAGACCCGTTGTCTAATTTTTGAAAAATAAGATTATCATCCTCTCTCCTTTTTTGCTATGCCTGACAGCGTCCACAATGACTCATATACAGGGTGGATGCGACATAGCGACATTTATTGAAACCACAGCTTCTATACATGGCCAGTATGCATTTCCACCGGATAAAAAATTCTCTGGCGAAAAAAAAAATCCACGTCTTCCGAACAAATTGCACGATCGCAATGTTCAAATTGTTCGGAGAACGTGATTTGTTTTTTTTCGCCAGAGAATTTTTATCCGGTGGAAATTGATACTTACCATGTATAAAAGCTGTGGTTTTAATAAATGTCGCTATGTCGCATCCACCCCGTATGATGCATTAAAGAATTGAATTGAATTAAATTGAATACCTTGTTCTTTTGTATCTGTTGACGACTGTACTATACAATCATTTATGTATTATTAATGTAACGTATGTATAAGTCATATAAATTATCGCTCGCTAACGGTTAAGGAACATCGTGAGGAAACCTACATGCCTGAGAGTGCCTAAAATGTGCTCGAGGGTAGTGTGAAGTCTACCAATCCGCACATGGCCAGCGTGGTGGACTATGGCCTAACCCTTCTCATCATGAGAAAAAGCCCGGGCCCAGCAGTGGGACATGTATTAGATACAGGGCTGTTATTATTATGTATAAGTATGAACTTGCTTCGTAATAAATAAATACACCTCTCCTGTAAATGCGCAAGCATTCCATTTTATTATTGCGTATTATTCTCAGGTCATTTATATCAGTCACAAGACAATCAAAGTTATTAAGTCGCTTACTAATTAAATACTTTCAAGGTCGTTTTAATAATTAACAAAGCCTTTATTCTAGCGAAAACTAACAAATTATAAAGAGAAACGTTAGTCATTCAGACAAGTTCCAACATTCATGTTGGAATTGCATGCACCTGTCATTTCAGACGTACACGTTTTGATTTCAGGGCTGGCTAAGCGTGAACGGAGTAACATAAAAATACTGGTGTATTTTACAGTGCCAATCTCAAATTGTAAATACAAAGGGCTTTTGGAATGAACCTTTTATTTATTGAGCGCTAAATCCTTCTTCATTTCTGTCTAAAACTACCTTTCTGGAAGAAATCGCGTTAAGCGATAAGACCGCCCTTTGTGCATATAATTATTGTTCTTGTAATATTTTAAAGCAAATGTTTAGCTTTGCTATGCCTTTTTGTATACTATATAATATTAAAGTTGAAAAATTAAGAATCCAGCAGGACTCGAACCTGCACCCCCTTTTTTTTTTAACGGGTAATATTGATAGAAATGGGTTTTTTAAGTATAAGTTTTGTAATAATGATTTACAATTTAGAGCTAGATTGGTGGCTAAAGGTTTCCAACAAAATAGATGTATTCATTAGAATGCCAGAAGGGGTTTATTCTGGGGAAAATAACATTGTAAAGTAAAAAAATCATTATTATGCTTTTTTTAAAAGTTAACTAAAATGTTGGAATACAAAATTTAGTTTTGTAATAGCTAGAGAAGGTTTTATAAGATCTAAATGTGATTCATGTTTGTATATAAGTTGTAATGGTAAAGATAGAATGTATATGTTGTTAATGTCGATGATATTTTGATTATTGGTACAAATGAAAAGCATATTCCTCAATTAAAGGTTAGTTTAAATAAAGAATTTAACATGAAAGACATGGGACTAATATCAAAATATCTAGGCATAAATGTGAAAGAAGATTTGGAAAGTGGTACTACTGAACTAGATCAAACAAAGTATTTAGAAAATGTTCTAAAGAAATTTGAAATGGAAAATTGTAAGGAAATGTCCACTCCAATGGATCCAAATTTTAATGCCAATATACTTGCACATGGTAGTGCTTCTATCGATAAAGGTATTGAAAAGTTATGTAGGCAAATTATAGGATGCTTAATGTATGCGGCATCAGGTACTAGACCTGATTTATGTTATCCTGTTTCTATGTTGAGCAGATACCAAACTAGTGCAAATAGTGAATTGTTAAGTGCATTAAAAAGGGTGTTGAGGTATGTAAAGTATAGTTTAAATTATAAATTAGTTTATAAATGTAAGGAGGATATTCTGAAAGGTTATTGTGATGCTAATTGGGGCGGGGATCTTAAGAAGAGGAAGTCTACCTCAGGTTATTTGTTTAAATTATCTAATTGTCTGGTTTTGTGGAGTTCTAAGAAGCAAGCTTCTGTAAGTCGGTCTTCTACAGAATCTGAATATGTATCTTTACGTATGGCTGCCAGTGATGCGTCATGGCTTATAAATGTATTAAATGCTTTTGGTTATGATGAAAATGTTCGTCCGGTTGTGATATTTTGTGACAATCAATCTGCTATAATAAATGCAAAAACAGACAATATAAAGCGATTGAAACATGTGGATATTCGTTATCATTATGTTAAAGATTTGGTTGGAGAAAATAGCAAAGGTTATAGAATATATTTTTCAGAGAAAAATTGTGTTTATATAAAGAGAGATGTAATGTTCTTGTGTGAAGAGAGAAATGAAGAAAATGAATTGATGGAAATGTGTTCGAAAAGACATCAAACTTCAGTAACTTTTTCACCGGAACAGAATGGCAAGGCCGAACGAGAAAACAAAACTTTGGTTGAAGCGGCAAGGACAATGCTACATTCTAAAAATCTACCTAAGAAACTGTGGGCAGAAGCAGTGAATACTGCTGCATTCGTTCTGAACAGAACAGGTAAAGATAAAGAAGGGAAATCACCTTATGAAATATGGACAAAGAAAACCTATGATATACATCAACTGCAGGTTTTTGGTACTCCAGTATATGTACATATACCAAAAGAAAAGAGAAGGAAATGTGATAAGAAAGGAGAAAAAGGATGGATGGCTGGATATCGTGGAAGGACGAACCGTAAAAAAAAAACTTTGCCCGACCGGCCGCATACGCTATTATTTTTATTTTATTTTATTTTATTTATTAGGGATAAACAAACACTTACAACATTAAGAGTAAATTAAAAAATTTGACAAATTAAACAGTGATTAAATGTGCACTCACAACGTTATCCACAAAATATAAGTGAAAAAATTATAACTTAAAATTAAATAATAAGAAGAAAATAAATGCAAACAATAGGCAAAGAATGCGAACACCTCCAGTTATTCCTTAATTTGCTTGATATTTTTGTATTAATGTAGTTCTAAATACGTTAGCGCGCATGGCAAATATTATCTAAATCTGTAAAATTATCGTTATAATTTTGACACAAGCGTCGCAAGGGTGCTCGAACTCCGGCATTAGTTCTGCAGGGTGGTATAGCAAACAATGGACGTGTGCGCACTTGTCGCCTTATAACAGTTCTAGGAACAATGTAGCTTAAACTGTTTGTGTGTGTATTAAATAGACTGACAAGGCGGTACATAAACTATTGTGTAATTTAAGACTTGCCAAACGAATTTTTGGAGGAAGATGCAAAAAACACAGAAGTGCTGTGTATAGGATAACACACATAGAATTATTAAATCTAGAAACCGAGTACACGCATGAAAAGTGAAGTTACTTGATCGTACCGATTCAGCTCAATACTACTTATACGTAGACATCAGACTTTTGTTTTTTGTGTCAAGCAGCGTGCCGTAATTTTCACACATCAATCTTATTTAGACTTAGTGTTTGTATGAATACTATCAATCTAGGCATTATTGATCTATGGCAACACGATACTACTAGTTTAGTAATAAATTGAACAGGAATAATGAATGAAAGCGGGTAATTGGCTAACAGAGATTGTTTGTAGAACAATACGTGTCCAATTATAATTAATGGCTCATCGGTATTTAAGCTGATTATCCAATATTGTTTGAGGAGTGTTAATTGAAATGGGTCTATTTTAGTTATTGGAGCGCCATAGTAAAAAAAAAGAATTGTCAAGTGCGTGTCGGGCATTTTAGGGATCCGTTATTAGTCGTTACAGCATACGAAGTTCAAAGGGATCTACTACCAGTATTAAATAAGTAACAACATGATACAAGTCATTATTTTCAAGGGTATTTGTACGAAATATTTCAAGTAACTGCGTTTTACATTTTTGGCCCAAAGTTAACTAAATTTAATTTAATAATTTTGGCCATTTTGAAAAAAAATCTGTCTCAGGAATGTTTTTAAAAGTCAAAGGGGATAGACGAGAGAAAAGAATTTCATGGCCACTTTACATGTAAGGGTACCCAAAAAATTTTTTTTTAACATGTTAATTTATTGGCATAGTTCCTTTTTTTTTTTAAAGCGTAAAAATATTTTCAATAATACAAATCACTAGTATTTTATGCTAAGGTACTAAAGATAAATTATATTATTTTATTTGTATTTAAGTAACATGTTTACATTTTTTATGTACAAAAAAGAAAAGAAAATGTAAAAAAAAATAATTACAATTTAGGCGTCAAAAAATACCTCCGCATTATGTCAGCCGCCTAACGTGTATAAAAGGACTAGTAGTATTCTTGTTAATACATCCTTGGTGTAATGCCAGGATTCGAACACAACCTGTCGATCGTAAGACAGATGCCTTATTTTGTGCCACTGCCGCTTATAAAATTAACTTACATGTCATATTCATGCTGAATTGCAGCTTTCTAGCATTAGCGGTGCCAACGCTATGCCTTGGACAGACATGGCGAAACTATATGAGATCTTTGGTATTACGGAACCCTAAAAATTCAGATAGACGTAAAGCCAGACAAGAACGTATATACTACTTTTTATAATCAATCAATCAATCAATCAATCATTTATTTGCTAAAATATGGTACATAAATTGGTGTTATAATGTGGTTTGTCCTCATATTCTGCCAAATAATGGCGTGCAAATGTTTACATAATTTCAAATTATAAGTAATAAATAGTACAAGTTAAACATTAACGAAATTAAATTACAGCAATTATTATATAGTTAATATATTCTATAAAAATAAAATAAACTGTGTCTGCCTGTTTCTTGATCTGTCTTTCCGTCATGTTTTTATAGTTAAAATTAGTATGTAGGTAGACACTCACACGAGAAAGGACATGGACGGCTTTTAATCGGCACACAACATGCACGGCAGACACGTGAATCTGCGGCTGGCAACTAAATAGTTGAAATTAAAAAAAACTACCACCCATTTTTTCAACTTGACTAATCCTAGTCACTATATTATAAAATAATTATGTTAAGAAGAGTTTTTTTTTTAAACTTTTACAAGAACGTAAACCAAAGAACGTAACAACATAATGGTTCTTAAAATTCTACCTCTAAAACCGTTTTACAATCATGGCGCTGAGATTGCACATATGACGCTAAGCAATTAACGGTGTCCTCATATCATGACTAAATACAATATATCAACGCTACCTCACATGAAGACACGCAATAGCTTCATAATATTTATAATAAAATATGTATGTGTATACGTATAAGAATGCGACCGTGACTCCACCTAGATCATTAGAAATAATAACAGCTAATAAAAGTCTTTTAAAAATAAAATATGAATTTTTGATACTGATTAAAGCCGAAAGTTATGCATTGTTATCTTGGCACCATTTATTTTTTTCTGCGTTTCGTCCATAATAAGCAATAGACTCAAGAGTCTTTAGACAGATGGACTGGAGCATGGAACTTAGTACCAAAATGCCATTAAACGACTCTAACCTAAATATTGTTGCATTATTTGTTATTTATCTATAACTATAAACCCCTACGATTTAAAGCTTGATTACGTATAACTAACAACTATTATGCTGATCCATTTAGCTGGACATACATATTAATAGTCCATTAATTTGCACGATCAACTCGAGACAGCATTCAATGACCCGTATCGTATATGTCTACTAACCTGTGTCTTGATTATTATTATAGCATTTAGCCAAAATTCTATAATAAAAACAAAATTCTTTGATAAAACTAAACTTTATGGAAAATATCTGTTTCAATACACTATGGGACTGAGGCCATTCTTGATTACTTAGCGCGGGAGCGGTGTTGTGTAATGTTTTTATATTAATATAGGCGTTTGGTTTTTGTTTCGGTACCAAGCGCCGTTATAAAAGAAACTCGTTTCGACGCGTTCATCTTGGATAAGTGTGTGTTGACTTTTAAAAGTCTAGATCAAAGGTTTATTTGTTTTTGGTTTAAAGTTCATTTATTTAGTTATCTCAAAAATTTAAGGTCAACTTTAAAAGTTATTTTACTCTCATTATTGAAGTTATAATGCAAATGAGAACGAATTTGATAACAATAAAGTTATTATTTATTCTGCAAAACTAAAACCAACTAACAGAGTGTCTTGTCACGTCTGACGTTCATATTATCTTAATGAAAATAACGCTTAACTTGTAAAATTAGCATTATTATTTGTGGATACCAATAAAAAATGGGTGTGGCTGAGGTGTACATCACCCACCTTTCACCTGTTATGTTTAGGTCCCATGAGTAAGGGGGTCAGCCTCTCCCCAAGTAGCATTACAAGCTGTATAAAAGCTGTACTAGCGCGTAATTTTATACTTAAAGCTGTATATTAGCTGTATAAAGGCTGCATAAGCGCTTATACAGCCCTTATAAGTGTAAAATGGGCACAAATTATACAGCGTTTGGTGTTATAAGAGCTGTATAGTAGCTGTATAAAGGCTGTATAAGATCTGTTATTTGGTGTAAAAAGAAACTTCAACTCTCCAGATGGTATCCTAAAAGTAGCTTGTAAGAATTAAAGTTCTACAATAGTGTTATAAAAGAATTACAAAAGTATAGATATTTTAATGTACATCATATTTTTTATCTAGGGTAAAGGCGGGATACATGCCCCAGTGGGATTGATGCCTCACTTTCAAAAAACCTTACTTCCCAAAGTCGCCACTAAAAAAAAATATTATAACTAAGAGCCGCAGTCACCCCGCACCTCGGGTAGCCATTGGCCGTCGTGGTGTGAATACGTGTTTAGCTTGTGTGTGCATTTATCTCCGCGGCGAAGTTTACAAAGACGTCAAAGTTTTAAAGGTAAGTTTTAGCCGTTGTGTAACTTTTAAAGGAGTCATTATTTCCGTTATATTTTGAATTACGTCGGTGTACTGATTCATCAATTATGCATCTTGATGCAAATAATTCGTCATTTGTTTTTAATTAGTTTAAAAAATACTTGGGGCATCTATCCCTATCAAAAAGGATAGTTGCCCTGATTTTTCGAGGTATAGATGCCCCTAGGGGCATCTATCCCTCCATACAAAATGATTTAAATTTCAGGTGCTTTTTGTTGCTTTTGGAAGTTTTTGGTACAATTCATTGTTTTTTAGTATTTGGAAATTTGTAGTTTTTGATAATTGTTGGTTGGTCCATTGGTTGATTTTGGTAGACTTTGTTAGGTTTTGGTGTTTTTCGTAGCATTCGGTAGTTTTTATTGTTTTTATTAGTTTTTGGTGGCTCTTGATACAGTTTTGTTGTTTTTGTTAGAATATTTTTTGTCTTTGGTATATTTTGGTAGTAGTTTTTGTTGGTTAAGATGGATTTTGTTTTATATGGTAGTTCTTGGTAGTTTTTTTCTATGTAGATGTACTATGAAGCACTTTTTATAACTCGGGTGAATGTTCTATTTCATATCAGGTGTATTAAAAGCTCTCAGCTATGATCCGGGCTTCAAAATAGACCCGCTATGAAATCGACTACTTTCACCTTTCGGTGTATTATATAGTGTACCTTCAATGATGTGTTTACGTGTATTTAGGTATATTAGGACTTTTTCTGATTGTAGCATAACTATGCCACGAAAATATAAAAGAAAAGAAGGAGTGCGAACTTGAGCATGTTCCTGGACTATAGAACAATTGCAGTCAGCTTTCGACGAAATAGACAGAAATACCATGGGGATAAATGAAATATCCCGACAGTTTGGGATTCCATTAAGAACATTGCGAAGATTTTATGCTGCTAAGAAGGTATATTAGGACTTTTTCTGATTGTAGCATAACTATGCCACGAAAATATAAAAGAAAAGAAGGAGTGCGAGCTCGAGCATGTTCCTGGACTATAGAACAATTGCAGTCAGCTTTCGACGAAATAGACAGAAATACCATGGGGATAAATGAAATATCCCGACAGTTTGGGATTCCATTAAGAACATTGTGAAGATTTTATGCTGCTAAGAAGGTATATTAGGACTTTTTCTGATTGTAGCATAACTATGCCACGATAATATAAAAGAAAAGAAGGAGTGCGAGCTCGAGCATGTTCCTGGACTATAGAACAATTGCAGTCAGCTTTCGACGAAATAGACAGAAATACCATGGGGATAAATGAAATATCCCGACAGTTTGGGATTCCATTAAGAACATTGCGAAGATTTTATGCTGCTAAGAAGGTATATTAGGACTTTTTCTGATTGTAGCATAACTATGCCACGAAAATATAAAAGAAAAGAAGGAGTGCGAGCTCGAGCATGTTCCTGGACTATAGAACAATCGCAGTCAGCTTTCGACGAAATAGACAGAAATACCTTGGGGATAAACGAAATATCCCGACAGTTTGGGATTCCATTAAGAACATTGCGAAGACTTTATGCTGCTAAGAATACATTTTATTGTTTTAATTCGACTGTTTTTTTATGATTATGCATGTTGAAACTTAATAATTAATATTTTATTATAAGAATTTAATATTCCTATTCATGTTGAAGCTGTTATTAGAACTTTATTATGGCAATTTTATTTGATCTCATAATAGAATTATATTCTAAGACAATTAAAAGACTTTAAAACTACAAAATACCTTTCATTATTAGGGCCATGTTTCTTGAAAACAATTTCTGTTTTAGGAGTAGCCTTCTACTTCTAAAACACTAATTGTCCTCTTAACTTTATAAAAGTTTGGTTGAATTTTTCGTTAATACATTATAAAGGGCATCTATCCCGCACCATAGGCATCTATCCCTCTTAGTATTTTCGTGGTGGGGCATCTATCCATACGGGTAGGCGTCTATCCCCAAAAAAAGAGCTCCACAAAAAGCTAAAATCTGCAAAATCTGTAATTTATAGGTCTAAAAAACCAAGTCACAGTTAAACATAAAGGACTAAACTAACTGAATTCGTACTCATTATTTATATACAATGAATATTTTCAAAATTAGGAGGCAATTTCAAAAAGTGGGGCATCTATCCCGCCTTTACCCTACATTATGCATATTATTATAATGGCAAATTACTTGCTAAGAAAAACATATTAATGATCTTGAACTTATTGGTTTGGTGAAAATAACGTGCAAACCAATATTTATTGTAAACCTGTATATGGTTTTCGGTAAAATATTCGCGCGCCAGCATAAAAATCAAGAAAAACAAAAGAAATACTGAATATCGGTAAGTAAGTTTTTGTTTTTTAAGGTTAGAATAACAACATTATAATTTCAAGTAATAAGGAAAAGGCCAAGTTAACGTTATATAAGCTAGTAAACATGATACGGCTAAAGATAATGCAAAATAATGTCAATTCTTTTTGTTTTTAGAATCATCTAATATGTTTTTGTTTATTAGAAAATGGCGTCAATTTTAAACAGCCCTAACACTATTTGAAGAGCAATATAGCGCCAGTAGCTGTACTATGGAATAAATGAAGTGTATTGTACAGCTTTTAACTTCTAATTAGAGTAATTATAGAATATTTTTATTCAATAGGCTGTATTATGCTCTTCATTTAGATAATAACTAATAACCTCTTTAGAGATACGTATAAAGAATTAAAATCTCTAAAACCAGAGCATAATGATTAGTACACAAAGCTACAAGTGTACAAGTTTACTTTATTTTACTTTATTTTACTAATACATTAAATTATCAAACTTAACTATGTTATGTAGTGTTAATTTTAAATATTATTCTAATTTTACTAAATTAATTTTACTTATCAATTTATACAATTTTAATAAAATTATGTTCTATGTTATACAAATTATAATTTAATCCCATTTTTTTTATCTTAATTATCCAATAGACTTATTTAAATTGTTAATATTTTATATTGTAATGAATTCAATTTGTAAATAATGTTATCATAAATTTATGTACGTGTAATTTTAATTTATGTTAATTTTTATGCATGTGTTTTATTGGTATTAATATTAATATTAGATAGCGTTTATTAATATGATATTAACTTCACTTTGTCTTTGAAATATTACTTTGTTTTAGAAAGTTGCAATTTGTTCAAATATTAATGTTTTATGTATTTTTTTAATCATGTACCTTTTCAAATGTAATACATTTTATTATGATTAACTTTCATTAAATTCAATTGCATGTTATTTAGTTATTTAGTTAAAACAGATATTATAATTATAATGTTATCGCAAAATAAACTGTAAGTGCTGTGCACACCTTTAAGTGACAAGTTCACCTAGCATATGAATGCATAAGATTATCTGCCTAAAATGTCATGTGAATTGTCGTTGGAGTGCCATAAATAAATAAATAAAATAAATAAATAAAACCATTTTGACGATTATTTATTAAGGTATTTTCTTTATTTTTCAGAATAATATGTCGTTCAAGATAATAGAAACTGAAGAAAAATGTCAAAAAAACTTTGCATAGTGCCAAGTTCCTGGGAATCAAAAGGGGTGTTATGATGGCGAAGGAAGCAATTAATAATGTTATTTTTATCTCCTTTTTTTTTTCTCTTTTTTTTTTTCGTACGGAACCCTCATTGGAGCTATGGATTGTCGGTGTGGTTGAATGGTTTTTTCTTTCAGTCAATATTGGTTCACTATCATTACTGTTATTTAAGTTGTAATTCCTTATATTCAAATATTCCTTCTCAATCCATCTCCTGACTGCGACATTGATTTGACGTCTCCGTCAATAATACAGACTATAGCTGTACTATAGCTGCCATTTATCTTTTTAGTTCTATAATACTCTCTTAGAAGTAACTATTACAGCTTTAATACTTATAAGAGTGTTAAATTACACCATAAAAACTAGTTTTATAATGGAGTTAGCATATGCCTTTGTACAGCAACAAGTGTCAAGTAATACTATAATACAACTTAAAGCTGTAAGAAGCGAGTGAATAGTACTATAATACAGCCTTTATACAGCTTTAGCCGTAGAAATAAGCTTGGAGTGTTACACAATTATTAAAGCTGTATAGTAGAGTTGTAATATTCCGATATAACACCTTAAGTGTACGCAGATACCATAATAAAGCCTATATACAGCTGAGCTGTATAATAACGGATTGTAACACTCTTATAACGCTTATAACCTTTCCTGACTCTCTTATACGTCACTTATAACACTTTAAGTTCTATATTGGCTGTATTATTGATGCTGACGACACTTACGTGCTACTTGGGTCGCCATCCACCGGGCATAATTACAACTATGTGCTGCTTTTAAAAAAATCCTGACGGAAAGTTCACAAAAACACGTTCCCCGACCCAGGAATTGAACCCGAGCATACGCTAACCACTAGACCATCGTAGCAGTAGATTATTTTGTATATATTTTCTGAAATTAACTTCGCTGTCTCATTGCTGGGTGAAGGCTTCTATGGATTGTCACAACTCTTTTAAATTGAGATCATTCAATTTGTTTAGAAAAAGTTAAAATTCATTTCGTAATTTTATTTTTCATCCACGGAAATGTTCACTGACCATGTTTAGAGACTGTCTTCAATAAATGCCTCTATATTGAATCCAACCAGTATACTTAAAAATAACTATGCACCCATTAAGCACAATTTAGCATGACAAACCTAAACACTACACAACACAAGCCTCAACAAACCAGCAAAAACCTCACCTACATGTAAAACAGAATTGATCCATTTCACCTGTCTGTAAGACACAAAGGCTTTCCTAAACAAACAGCGATAAACCAGTGCGGAAACATTACTTACACGCGTCTGTCGAACGGACGTTCGCATATATTTGTGTCAAAACTATTTAGACACATGTATTTTGTGTATTTGAAGGTGAAAAATAAGGTGTTATAAGTTATTTTAAACTTTTGTGAGTTATTAGAATAGTTTTAGTGCAAATACCCTATTTTTTCAAAGATATATTCAATAATTAGACCTTTAAATACCTGAATAATGTTGCTACATTTTTACAATGATATGATATTAAAATAGGATGTTGATATTAAAATAGACTGTTTAACCTGAATGTCTAAAAGACACCTTAATATCCTTATTTGGAATCATGAGTTTTGTGAATTTAGAGGCGATAGAAATTTTCAAGCGGGTAGGTTTTTACAAAACCAGTCATTTTGAGCTAGCTATTTATGGTTTTATTGAGTTAATAGAATGTGTATAGTACAAAAAACCCTTATCAAATAATATATATATTCATTGTAATGCGTCAAACAACATTAAATGGGTTGCTACATTGCAATAATAAAGTAATATTTCAATAAAACACAGCCGTATTAACCTGCCTGTCTATAAACACAAAGGATTTCCTAAACAAACAACGATAACCCAGTGAAGCTTTCACTGCGGGAATATTACTTACACGTGTCTGTCTAACAGAAGTTTGCATATATTTGTGTCAAAGCTATTCGGACACATGTATTTAGGTGCTGTATCCAAATATAGGAATTTTCATTTCTTTTTCATGGAGCTACGCGTTTCTCCGCATGTTTACTTTTACTCGTCTTGGACTAAAACTATCAAGATAAACTGAATGTGAGTTAAGACTATGAGACCACTAAAGCTCACCTAAACAAACAGCGATAACTCAGTGAATCCTTCACTGCAGTAATATTACTTACACGTGTCTATCAAACGGAAGTCATTTATTTTTATTTATTTATTTAACTTATTGCACATAAAAATAGTACATAGGCGGACTTAATACCTTATGGCATGTGTGTGGTGCAGAGATAAGCATAGGTAGGTGCAGATAAGATAGAGGAATAATTATTGATATGTAAATAGGAGAAGTACATATTATATAAAAAGTCATAAAAAAGTCATATAAGTCATGTCTTTTACAAAGAAAATAACACCTATTATTTCAAACTAAACATTTGGCCTGATACGTGTTCCATGTTCTCTCAGTTTAATATCAATCACGTGATCAAAGTTAGAGATTAGGCTGACCGTTTAACTGAGACCTCGCCTGCGCGGTACAGAGGCGCGGGGGTATGACGACAAAGGGGACTGAAACAGCTGCGGGTGGTGGAGGCACTTAATGAAACATACAGGAGATGAAATGCACCAAGATATTCCCTAAGATATGTGACATCATAGGAAAAAAGAAATAGTGATTTATCAAATGAAAAATAGTTAAGAAGATACAAAATTTTAATGAACTTATGTGCGTAAATAAAATAATTGAGAATAAACTATTATACAATTTTTTATCTAAACATATAATTAAATCGTAAGAAAGTCAAAACTTTTTTTGTGTCCAGTTTCTTTTTTCTAAAATTTATGTAGGTATACGTTAAAAGCCATTTGCTTGCACTGACTGTTTACTTTATGTCTGAAGATTTTTCGATTCATCTTGAGATTGTTATTACATGTGTACCTCTCACAAGGTGTCTGCAACAGTTAACACATGCGATCGCTACCCATGTAGCGAACGGAACGAACAATCACAAAAATTTGCCCACCGCCCGCAGCTGTTTCAGTCCCCTTTGTCGTCATACCCCCCGCGACTCTGTACCGCGCAGGCGAGGACTCAGTTAAACGGTAAGCCTATAGATTTGCTTTAGAGATGTTATTTTTGAACAAACTTTTGCCTGGCAATAATAAATGCAACAAATAAATAATTATACAATTTTGTGCAATAGTTTTGAAATTAAAATTAAACGCGCACTATTTAAGTTATAGACGTAAAATGGGTTTGTTTACCTTTCCGTTTTTAAGGCAAATATATACAAAGATATTTAAATTGATTATTTGATGAATTGGTAATATAAAATATTTTCGGTCAATGTAAAAGAATAAGTCATTAATTTATCGTTGGGGTCTTAAAACCGACCTCCGTCTTACGGATTGAGTTGAATAACAGTATTTTTATTACAATTAATAACCCTGAATGTACCATATTTGCTAGTTAACTTAGATTCCGACGAGAGCCAATGATAATAGAACACGTATTGTTCTACAAACAATCGCTGTTAGCCAATTACCAGCTTTCATTCATTATTCATGTTCAACCGGCTATTAGCTTATTATGTACTGTAATACAGGCCGCAAATATCACTTTATAAATACATATTTGCACATAATGTAATGTTTTAATTTTCTTGGAGTCTGAGAATTAAGGCTCCTTCACAAATTTTTTTTCTTTTCTTTTTTTTACTAAGTTACATGGGCATCCAAAATAGGCCAAATTGCTCCGAGAAAATTATGATAGCCAGGTTGCTCGTCTTGGTTGTGCCTCTGGCAATGAGTTCTAGTTCGCTTCACATTTTTTTTTGTTTTTACTTAGTTACAGCGGGGAGTCCAAAATGGACCGAATGGCTCCAAGAAAAGTATGATAGCCTGTTTGCTTGTCTTGGTGGTGACCCTGGCACTGAGGCATTATTTGTAACTGATGGTAAAGACTCTCGAACACCAAACGCGCCCACAAGGAACATTTATTTTTTGTCATTTAGCAGACGAATTAGAAGTAAACAACAACTTATTTAAAATATACTTTTACATTCGCACGGGACCCTGCAAAGCGAACAAATAACACAATTCAAATGCAAATACACGTAAAATAAACCGAATATTCATATTAGCGAATAATCGATATTGCTTTGTCGGAGCGTTCTTTGTGCTCGGCATGATTTGACAGCTGCTGTCGACCTACCAACATTTTCCATAAGCGGAATCATTATTGAGATGTAGGAAAAAGCGAGAATAAAGTGTGTTTTTTGTACAAAATATAGAATAGAATAGAATAGAAACATTTATTCGTATACAATGTAGGTAACAAAGATGGTAAGTAGTAAGTTGTGTCCACAACACATTTTGCTGTTTTTCAGCATGCAAAAAAAAATACAAATAATAATATACAATCTTAGAATAAATTATTATCAGTGAATTACAATTATAAAATGGTGAATTAATTATTAATAGGAGATACAATTACAATATTATAACATATAATTAGACACAATAAATTAAGATCTATTTAACTAAGTTATATTCATATAATTATCTACGTATCAAATGGTAGTGTAGTCAACCTATAGTAGATTACCACTGTGGAATGCAGAATATTCGCAATTCTTACATTATTTTTGTAGATGCATCGCTCCATCTCGTCACTTCATTTGATAACTACAATGTTATGCCAGTATTTTTTACTTAGTCTAATAAGTAACGTCAGTCTTTCTGCTTGCAATAACCTCGAAAACTGAACGTCTCATGCTTTTCTTCAATCGATAGAGTCATTCATGTGCAATGCTTATAATTATCAAGGTTGAAGTCGAGGACAGAAGCTGTGTATGGTAATACTTGAGTAGAATAAAACGAAAACGACAATATATTTCTTTTAATTATTGAAGTTTTCATAATGACAATGACAAACTACGATACAAAGTACAAGATCACTGTATTTAAAAGATTTATGAATAATACTTCCTACTTATATTTTTACTTTCTTTCTGTAAAATAAAAAAAAGATCGTTAGCAAAAACTGCCTCGATGGCCTAGTGGTTAGCGTATGTGCCTCACAGCTTCGATTCCTGGGTCGGGCAAAGTGTTATTTGTGAACTTTCCGTCAGGAAATTTACAATAGCAGCACGGAGTTACAACTGTGCCCGGTGGATGGCGATATACTCACTCCCTTTCCCATGGAATTAAACATTACAGGTGAAATGTGAGTGTTGGGGACCCCTTTGGGCATATAGGCGTGATGTTATGTTAATAAAAAAATAGCTGTATTTGAGACAAACTTATTACAGTGTTAACAATTGTTACGAACCATGAAACGGAATTCGTAATATGCAAGCTGAGTCCTCTTGACCGGTTTTCACTACTGTAATGAAATTCTTTCAATCGCCGAAAGTTAGGAAATGACAAATACTAGCAAAAGAATTTTATTTATTTGCGCCTGACAGTAAATTAATTTGTATTGTTTTGTCGTTTATTGTTACGCTTTTATGCCTAAAAAATCTAGGCACAGAAATACCAGTCTGTGTGTCATAACTGAATCGTTTTAGAAATGCCTAATTTGGCATCGAACAGAATAAATGTCCGTGCATTTCCGTTTCCGCCATACCTATTATAGCAATCAAATTTAGGCACCATAGTTTTGTCACTGTCCGTAGTGTCTATACTCTTTCCATATAGACACTTTGTCTATATTTGGCATTACTCAGTCTCCCGCTTTGCTTTGGAGGGAAGTAAAGATACATAATACTTTCCAACTCCAACTATATACTTCTGATTAAATTCGTTGCGGGTTCCAAGACAATTTTAACTCTCCCTGGGATTGCCCGTGTGTCATGCACGGTGCCTTTAAGTTGGTTACCGCTGTAGATCCTGGCGTCACAGGAGTCACAATGGTGGGCGTGTGGGTGGGATTATATCCCTGTAATGCCTAATTTGGCACAACGATACTTGAAATAGCAATAACTAGAGTGGCAATAAGATCTCATGGTCTCATAGTACTAAGGAGCTCGTGGCTAAGTCAAAGTCGGACAGATCGATCTTGCAGGTTAAGCAATATTAACTGCGGTCGGCGTGGATGGGTGACCATCTATGACATAACGAGTTTTCTCCCGTACCTCGGCAAGCAGGTTAAGAGGCCTATTCCGTTTCGACTGTGATTTTTGTGTTTAGTGGTCAACTTTGACGTTCCTATTCTAAGAAACTGTAAGACCTCAATAACTTTGAATTATGAAGTGGTAAAAAATAGTTATTAAAATAGTTTATAGCGGCTTCGGTTTTTGCAATTTTTTCTTATCTATTGATATAACGGCAAAATTCAGCAAGATTTTCAAAAAAATTCACGACTTCACTTTTTCAAGCTCGTGGATTGTACTACTATACATAAGCAAATTAAATGAAAAATATATATAATAATAGCGCTTAAATAGTGGTTTAGTTCATAGCGGCCTCAGAATTTTAAAACATTTATGGAATATCTATAAAAAAAGTCCCATTCTATACCAAAAAATTACTAAAAAGCGCTCAGAATGAACTGTGAAATTCTCCTTACTACGTTAATATTGGTACGTAAAATTTATCGTCCCGGTCCCGGTTGTCATTTTGAACATTTAAGCATTCGTTACGGGTAGTCAGACATTCTGACAACTAGTCTAACAGAGAGTATCGTATTGCTTTGTACTGGGTTGTACAAGTCTAATAGCAGTCGCTCCACATAAAATTGTTATTGTTTTTCTTGACTTTTAAATTAATTTCGCTCTATATGTCTATATTTTTGCAAAAAATACTTTTATACTTATTTTTATTTCATTTAACAATGTTTTGTTTGTATTTATTTCCTAATTCCTAATTTTATTTGTGTTTATTTGAAATATGTGTTCATTGTTATATAATAATATTTATGTTAGTTATTACAATAAATGATTAATTGACTTATTTACTTTATTAAAATACTAATATTCTGCTAAACCCATTAGACTAGAAACCGACCTCAATGTAGTTGGGAATAGGTTCGGCAGATTGATTGGTCTCAGTCTCATAGTACTTATCTTTTTAGAATCATCTTATTAGTCGCAAATCATTTAAAAATGTAAATTGGACTCTAAATTACAATATCAATATAATAGTCAAGCTGACTTTTTTTTTCAACAATAATGTTTGTATTGTATGTAACTGACAGATTTCATTAAAATTTTGCACAACTGTCAAAGATCGATGACAATGCTATAATTCGATAAAAAAAATTAAAAATATATTAAAAAAAAACCAATCTAAAAAGTAGAAAATAAATAATAGTTTAATTTCTAATTATTTTTTTTAAATTATATATTTTTATAAAAAGGGGGGAAATGGGGTTTTTTTATAGAGATTGGTACTGATTAGAGCTGCCATAAAGAAATAATAAAAAAATATTACAGTAGTGTGAAGTAGGAAATAATTGCCCAATATTTAAATAAGGGTTAATTGATTATTTCAATTTATTACTTTTTATTCTATGGTATATTTTGTATCGACAATTGTAACACGGCTCCTTGATTGGGTATTGTCAGCTGTTGTACGCGAAGCGTTAATCATGTCCATTGCACCCACGGCACACCCTTTGCCCTTGTCTCGCCCACTTGCGGCAACATAATAAAAATATAACAATCCGTGCCCTTTGAAAATGTCAAGTCTTTAGCAGTACTTAGTTACCAAATTAGATGACAGTAATATTGTAAAAATAAAGGATAATTGTTTGTATTTGTGCCTCCGTGCCTTGAAGACCACGTTAAGCCTTCGGTCCTGGTTGTCATTTGCATATCTATGGCAGTCTTTACAGGTAGTCAGAGGCTTGGAAGTCTGACAACTAGTATAATAACAAAGAGTATCGAATTATAATAATAATAATAATTTATTGAACTTATAAGTACAATGATCACATCGTTTACATCTTACAACAGTTAATACAATTTGTACATAATTGTTTAATTACAAAAGCAACTGACACCTAAACTAAGCATTGCTTGTGTTATAGGAGTCAGATAGGTACTTCTTCGTGGTAAATTACATTTGTATTGACAGTATATTGTGTGGAAATACAGGATGATTTGTACTTAATTAAAATCTAATAAATGAAGTTAAAAAAGAATGAAAATTAAAAACTATATTTATACTATTTTGGAAATTTAAAATTAATATAATATAATAATTATTTAAGGATTTATACATCGGATAATATAAGATTTTCTGTTACATCATAATTTAAAGAAAGTAACCAATTAGTTAATTTAATTTTTACTTCGTGTCCACTTAGTCTAATAAAATAAATAAACAAATCTTAATCTATAACAGATTAAGATTTGTTTATTTATTTTATTATACAATTTTGAACTCATATCGCCAAATTGTCGACTAGCAAAAGCAGTTCGGCATCCCACTCTAGGGCATACCGGAGCTCCAGTTCGCCTTAACCTTTGGTTGACAACGATTGGTAAATTCCTTTGTTTACGTAGTATTATTCGTAGAACATACATCTGTCTTACGGTTAAAACTTTGCTTTCTGCATATAATTGTATTGTAGGGTAGTATTACCTCGTAATGGGTTGTGGAGGTCTGATTGCAGTCGTTTTATGTAAAATACTGATATTCTGCTACATCCGTTAGACTAGAAGCCAACGCCAATGTAATTTGGAACAGGTCGATAGAAGGAAAATCACAATAACGCTAAGCAAGGCTTTTACTTCTAACATCAATATTTTCTGTGTCGTGCATAGTTATTGTAAGTAATTTTTAACATTACATAATATAACTTAACATCACGGCTATATTACCCAAAAGGGTGTGGCATGGGTGTACACCCACATTTCATGTTTAGGTCCCATGGGCTAGGGGGTGAGCCTATCGCCATCCACCGGACACAATTCCAACTCCGTGCAGCTCTGCCACACTCTTCTGCGTAATATAGGCGTGATGTTATGATGTTATGTATGTATTCATTTAACCAATATGTGTATTACTAGCTCTTTAGCGTAAAAGGTAATGCCCTAAAACTCACCACTAACCATGTGTCACGAATATAGGATAGTAAATAAATTCCAATTTTGTGTATGGCGATTATCTAGTTATAAGGGATATAACTTAAGCGGAATTTAATGCACAAATGTTATTTTCTATTTAAACATGAAGGGACGACCAGGGCGCTGAATTTTTTCATAAAATAATCACGTGTTTTTACATTAGTTCACTAACTTTTTTTATGAAATCCGGCTTACTAATAAAATACCCGGCTTACTAGAGGTCTTTACATAATTAAGCAGTTTTTCTCTTAGCATAGCCACACAATAAATAGCACAGCAGCGATAAACAATCCCATAGTAAATTGGTCATACTCCTTTGTCCAAATTAAACATTACTATTAAGCTACTGAGGTATGATGTCAAAGTTATTTATATTTTTTTGCAATATTTATTAGTTTTTATTATTATATATTTTTTATTTAGTATTTTTTAGAAGATTCTCAGCTGTTAATATACACTTATCAGTTAAATATTTAAAAAAAAAAACATTTTTGGAAACATAACAAAAATACGTTTATTCAATAAGATGAACAAATAAGTTAGATAATAGAACGTGTTTTTAAAAAGGTTGGCCTCTCGTAGTAGAATAGAAATAACCTATTGAATTCTATCAGAGTTTTTGCAAGCTCTCATTCGAGTATTGAGTTTATAGTAAGCTTTGGACGATAACCGGTTTATTGTCCACTTCTAAAAGTGGAACAACCTCTGGTATTTCTATAGGTCAAGATAATATTATTATTACTAGATACAGGGTATCTCGCGGACATGCCACATGGAAGGGTAGTATCTTAAGTATTGTAGATAGAAGCTTGCCATTTCATAATTTTTTTAGTACAATATCTTTATTTACAGAAAAATGTACATGTTGGACCTTAAATTAAACTGGTCCAATAACTTTATCAAAACTAAAAAAATAGGTCTCTGTCAGAAGGCCTCGTTCCCAAAATGATTGCAGCAGTAACGCGATGTTTTGCGATACTAAATCGCTGGCCAAAATATATGCCAGCATACAAAGAAGACTTTATCTTATTAAAAAAAAACTAAAAAGTGAAAAATAATTCTTATTATAACCTGAAAATAATAATAAACGAAAAATACTAGTACTATTGTGAAAAAAAGCGTGGGTCGCTCGATAGACGAAAAATATGGCACAGAGCGCCCCACGCTTTTTTTCACAATAGTACTAGTATTTTTCGTTTATTATTATTTTCAGGTTATAATAAGAATTATTTTTCACTTTTTAGTTTGATGTGCTTTAAAAGCGTGTTTTTTTAGTTTTTTTAAACTATATTTATTTTTCACTTTTTAGTTTTTAGTTTTTTTTTAATCCTGGCGATCCTAATCAGGATAATGAGATAAATTTATGAAATTATTATATTGTCGCTGATTCTTTACAAGTGTAGAAAGTTTGAATTAAATCTGTCCGTTTAAAGTGGGTCAAAATCGAGTCCAAAGGAGTCGGTTACATACAAACAAACAAACAAACAAACAAACAAACATACAGGTGAAGCTAATATAAGCGTGTTAAAAAACAGTTTAAACTGCGGTCAACGTTTTTTGGAAATCTGCCGGAGAATGTAACCTGCTCAAATCTCAAAAAATATCATACTGTATTTTTATGGTACCAATCGAGAGCGACATTGATAAGAATTAAATCATTCTAATAAACATGATAATTTAAATGTAAGTGACCATGAAAATTTATTTGTTTAAAATTGTATGAGTTCCTACCAACCTACCAATTACTCAAATTTATCATTTAAAGTCATTATTTCAAAAAAATTTCAATAGTAAGCTGTGATGTGTGTCTGCACGTGTGGTGTAGTGGTTTAAGCGGTCGCCTCGCCGCTCTCCACTGCACTGGTGTTGTGGGTTCGATCCCCACATGGGACAAATCTTTGTGTAATTCGCAAATATTTGTTGCGTGACTTTGTGTGCTTGAGTGAGTGAATGTGTGTATTTGGCCTTGTCATTGGGACCATTGGATAGTGTAATTGCTTCTGGCGTTCTATGTAAAGTAAAAAATCCAAATTTATCTTTATTTATTTATCTTTGTGATTAATTTTAGCTTATGTTTCAACAAATTGTCTTATTAAATAAAATGTTGACTGGTTATTTATTCATAAATTATTGAGCCGCGGATAGCTAGTCAATCATAAAATCATACTAAATATTTAGTACCCAATTTGCGTCAAGTCAGCTTTTGTAAAACTAGGTTTAAGAAATTTCCATCCCAAATTTGATGTGTTGTCTTTTACAGGCTCTTTTAGTAAAGATTTAGTTTGCAAACAACATAAAATTTGACAGAATTTAATGCTATTTGAAGAGTAAAAGGTGTGAATGGCCTGCGTCAAGTTCCGTCGTCAAACTGTTTATACGATATACAAGGCACTCGAGTACGTCGTTTACGTACCAAGTTATTTTAGAACTCATAAATATCCTCCACAAGAGTAATGTCAAGGAGTAACCACCATATATTGGACAACTATTGATGATTAAGCAGGTTCTTAGTTTCGCTTAAAAATCGTTAGAGGTGTAGAGGAACGGGGTGTGATGTTCCTCCACCACAACGGGAGGATCCTCCGACCTGGCTCGATGGTATTGCCTGGTGGACAGCTGTCCATCGGTAGCGTATTGGAAGTGGTATATAGTACACTCTCTGTGAACACTTCGTTATCGCGATTCAGCACTCTTTGACATATGTCACGTGTGTGTCACTACTTAACGTTGTATGTCATCCGTCATTAATTATGTGCAAATACCGTATAAGTGTATAACATATACATTTCACCGTTTATGCTTCGGGTCTATGTGATAGACCGTAAGCCTATCACCATCCCCCACGCAATATTTCAACTCCGTGCTGCTATTGAGATCCTGACAGCAAAATCCCAAATAACAATTTTAAAAATCGAACCCAAGACTTCGTATTAAGAGGCCTGTTACACTAACCACTACACAAACGAGGCAGTTAATTCTGTGTGTAGTTTTAAATCATACAGAAGAAACTTATATATTACGATTTCATTGACAAGACGTTTGTTCTAAAGAACTAACTTTGTCAAGCGACGTTTTCTTAACAACTAAAACATACGCGTTGAACTTGTTTGCATAGCCTCGTAGAAACTTCGTAGTGCGCTCGTAGCAACTTCGTAGCATACACGTAGCAGTAATGTCTACGAGATTATACACAACATGAACGTGAAATTGTAATTTGGACGATATGTAAAAAAAATCCATGTCATTCCATATACTATGCCGAAAAAATAGGCATAACAAAAGCTGTACTGTAATCTGCTGTTTCATTTCGCTTGTTTGTCAAATCGGCTATCAATTTCTTTTGTGATGCAAATTGAGTGTATTTTAATAAAATGCTAATGTTTTGTATTGCTATCACGACTCACGATTCGTTGGTTTTCTGTGCCGACGTGATGTTTATAAAAGATTTTAAATTTTCGTGATTTTTTATTATAAAAGGTCTGCTGTTTAAAGAAAGAAATACAAATTAGACAAAAAAGCAGACAATACAGGAATATAAAACAACAACGTACAAATATGGTATAGGTAGGGTAATATGTAGCATGCTGCCTCTATGCTCTCATAGAGAAGAGTTTAGTACAGGTATATTACATTCACCTGTTATCTCTAGGTCCCATGCGATAGGGAGTAAGCCTATCGCCATCCACAGGGCACAAATCCAACTTCGTGCTGCTTTCAGAGTTTCGTAACTAAAAAAATCCAAATATCACTTTTACTGACCTCAGCATCAAACCCGAGATTTTGTGGTAAGAACTGCATACGCTAACAACAAGACTGCATTTATAATAAAATTGAAAATTCGCTATGTCTGTATATTGAAGATGTATACATATTTAAGCGGCCGTGGCACAATGGATAAGGCATCGGTCTTACGATCGAGAGGTCCTGGGTTCGAATCCTGGCCATTAAACCACGGACGTGAACTTCCTCCTAACACAAGCGAATTTAGCTTAGCTGGAGGGGGTTAACAAGAATACTAGTATTGTGTATATTATGCAAATTGCTAATAAGCTTTTTTAAAAAAAAAATAGAAAAAAAAAATACATTTCCCAAGAAGGTAAATTTGTAGGAAATAGCATAAAAACATCGAATTCTACGGAGACAAAGTCGCAAGCAACAGCTAGTATCGACATTAGATCTTGAACAACAAAATAGGTTATTATAGCTATTAGGATTATCGATTTCAATATCAATTTGTAGATGTTTGTTTTTGACAACATCTGCTTGAAGATAGATTGGGCCTTTCAAAGTCAATATCAATATTTGAGGGCCATAAACTTATCTGAACGCGTATCTAAAAATAATTTTATGAGAGAAATTGTTTGATCAATATGGATAATACTATTGACTGCCTCTTTAATCTAGTGGTTTGCGTATGCCATATGCGGCCTTAACTGCTAGTTTTCATTCCCGGATCCCGATCCAGGAAAAGTATTGTTTGGGATTTTTTCGTCAGGAAATTCTCAAAAGCTTATCGCGGTGGATGGTGGAACTAAACATAACAGGTGAAATATGGGTGTCTTACGTATATACCACACTCTTCTGGGTATTATAGGTGTATAAAAATATTACCAAAGCATTACGTATGTAAATGCTGCTTGGCAGGCAAATAACAATTAGAATGTGTAGAAGTTGCGAACAAATACAATTATATGTTTTTAAACTTTCGCGATTTGAGAACATTTTTCAAAAATTAGATAACGGGTCTGAATCGCGTAATTATTATAAAGGTAAATAAATACCGAACTAAATAAAAATAAAAATTGTGACGACCAAGTGAGGGTAGTGGACAATATCCGCGCTTCACGGAGACGACGCTGAGCTTCACCAGTCGGCTCGTGACCAAGAATGATGCAAGTCATTCGAAACGTCGAGCATAGGTATTTATTTACCTTCATAATAATTACGCGATTCAGACCCGTTGTCTAATTTTTGAAAAATAAAATTATTTTAGGCATTCATTATACGTCTTCCTCTTGTTCCTCACTTTTATTTAAATTAAATACAATTCGCTGTGGACAGCGATGGGGCGGAATTTTATGACGCATAATGTAATTTGTTATTTTATTTCATATTATTTATTTATTAATTGTATGTGTGTGTTATATAGTTTTATTATTAGTCATTAGTTATTTTTAGTAATATTATTTTTCTGTAAATTCTTGGTAATGTTAATACAATTCTAATACACTAATTCAAAAAGCAAATTTTTAAAATTACACAAATATTTTACGTACCTTGGATTTATCTAAAAGCGCGTTAAAAAAAAAGTCAACAAGGTATAGTGAACAAACATGTTCCCAATCAAATTGTTATTCCAACTTTAAAGCACCCATCGCGGATTTTGACGAGTGAGCGCATCCACGTCACCTCACAAAACGCCAATAAAATTGTTTATCGACGGAAAAAAAACCTACCGAATGAAAAGAAAAGGAAAATTCCAACATCATTCGGCATTTCTACCTTTTCTTGTGAAAAAGACAGTCATAAAATAAATTTATCACTGGTTGTAAATAAAGCGTAACACATTGCGCCTTCGAGTTGTAAAAGATATCGCAGTTGTAATACCCGCCGTTAAATGTTGTCAATGTGATCGTTGGTGGTGTTTTAATGCGAACTGTTCTGCTCAATGAAACATGCCTTTTTATGTCTCGGAGAGGCAAATGAGATGTTAATGACCACCAAATATGGGCAAAATGGCTCGTAGTAGTAATGTTTGCCAAGGTCACTAATAAATTTTTTTAACTATTAAGATTGCCTCGATGATCTAGTGGTTAGCATATGCGCCACTCACTGCGAGGTCTCGGGTTCGATTCCCGGGTCAGGCAAACAATTATTTGTGAACTTTAGCAGCACGGACAGGGTGCATGAAAGGAGCCTCCCCGAGTGACGTACACAACGATTCGATACGTCCAGCGCACCCTGGGAAATTCGCGAATCCTTCAAAGCGAATTGGCTAATCCTTTCACAACGATGGCAAGTCAAAATAAAATTAGACTCAGCCATCGACACGGCGAAAAAGAAATCAGCACGGAGTTGGAATGTATACCTAAGCCAATCTTGTGATTGTTTTACAGGTTAGGTATACATTTACAAATACAAACTTTAAAACATTGAAAATTTTAAATGAAGTGGCAAACAACAATATTTTAAAGGAATGCCCTGCTAACCAATAGCAGCGGTGTTTCTCCACAAGAGGGTTTTTATGTAGATGTCCTCAGTTTAAATTGTGGACGGTCTCTAAAGAGAATAGCAAATCAGAGACCGTAAGCGGATTACGTGTAACCTCTCACGGAAAATACGAGCGTCCGAGCTTGTATTACGTAAAGTGGAGCCTTATTCTGTAACGCTTTATTCTTAAAAAAATAAAACCTATTTTGATTTGAATATGCCATGTGAACATAATTATCAAGCCTATATTTAATGATATGAAATGAAAATATATTAATTCCTTAGACTTCGCAAAGAATTTAAAATCGTCATACAAAAATAATTCTACTCTAAATTCGCGGCGCTTAAACTCATTATATCAATCATTACAATCAAAAATCACAAAAAAGAGCCTCCCCGAGTGACGGACACAACAATTCCTACGTCCGGTGCACCCTGGGCAATTCGCGAGTTCTCCAAAGCGAATTGGCTAATCCTTTCACCACAATGGCAAGTCAAAATAAATTTTGACTCAGCCATCGACACGACGAAGAAGAAGAATAAGAATAATCATCACAATATCTTGAATGTGAATGTGAATTTAAGTGCCACTTTCGTAGATAGGGCTCTTCTTGAGAACTCTTTTAGCCAGAAGAGTGTGGCAGAGGTATAATAATACTCAAATTTAGAATATGTTTATTTAGAGTTTATTTAGAGATTTACAAATTATATACAAGCTGTATATAATTTGTAAATCTCTTGAGAAGTTTTTGACGGCAATCTAAGGATTTCCGGTAGGAAATTCTTGATAGATTCACATATTCTAAATTTGAGTATTATTATACCTCTGCCACACTCACTTGTCTATTTTTTTATGAATAACGATGGTTATTTACAATCAAACTTTGAAAATTAAAAATTACAACGCGGTAATGTTGCTAGCATTTTAAGAACGAGGTCTTCTGACATTGAATTATTACAGTTATTTAGACTATTTAATTTAAGATCCAATATGTATATTTTTCTGTAAATAAAGATCAAACTTATTTGATTACAAAATATTCTCATCAACTCATCACTCAATTAATATGCTAAATACTAATTTATATTAATCTCTCTACATATCTTTTAAATCTATGTGAAGAAAGACAAGCTTTTTCGAACTGAAAATAATAAAATAACTTAACAATAACTTTATATTATCCAATTCAATTTGTTCAATATTATACTACCACTAGAAATGTTCATAGCTTATCTAAACCACGTATATACAGACGTGTGCATTGAAATTGGCTGGATTATCGCCCACCAGTCCTCGCGCGTCTCTTGAACACGGAATTTCACTTGAAAACACTTTAGAATATCTACGGAAGATTCAGGTGCCTTATATTCGTATATAATGTGGGCGAAATTTAGTTTTGTTCGGTATAAAATCGGCTTAAGTGCGCCTCAATAGTGGAAAGGTAAGTCTTTTTTGAAGATTTTATCGGAATCCTCTAATATTATAAATTTGAAAGTAGTTTTGTTTGTCTGTTATGTCTTCTCGGTTAAACCACTGACGCGATGTTAATTCTGAAGTCATCGTCATAAAAATTAATGAAATTTGTTTGTGGCGGGTATCATGACGAAACCATCACACCGATTGTAACATAATTGGTAAGGTAACAGTTCAAATAGATATAAATTTTACGAAATACATGACTTACTTGCAGCGCTGGCCGAGTGGGAGACCGTAGGACTGTGAAGTCAAAGTTCTCGGGTTCGAACCTACGGCACACACCTTTGTCAATAAATCGTTGACATTCGTCTTTTCGAAGATATGTGTGCATTTATTATATAAATTATCGCTCGCTAACGGTGAAGGAAAACATCGTGAGGAAACCTGCGTGGTGTGATGTCTACCAATCCGCACTTGGCCAGCGTGGTAGACTAAGGCCTAACCCTTCTCATCGTGAGAAGAGGCCCGAGCACAACAGTGGGACATGTATTAGATACAGGGCTGATATTATACACAACTTATTTCCTTTAACCAGCGTACCTCGAAGCAACCAATGGATATAATGTGTACAATATTGTTTATTTACAAATATTATAAGCTTGGTTTCAAACAAAATATCGTTTCAGCATAATCATGATTAATTTACTCGGGAAGCCTGTATCTGACAGATGAGGGGTTCATGTGATGGATCGAAAATATAAAAACAAGTCTCTCTGTAATATTGCGGATGGAACTAAACTGTCTAGGTCTTATCCGTAAAATGTTAGTCTATATTTAGATAGATAGATAGATAGAGTAATCTTTATTGTACGCCAATATTAACAAAGAAGTTTATGTAAACAAATGCACTTAAAAATTATGTTGCACAATGGGCGGCCTTATCGCTATAAGCAATTTCTTACAGACAAATTTAGTTCAGCCTTAGCAAATTAATGATAGCTTCAGCTTTAATGACTAGCTTCTACGCTTCGCTTGCGTGGTACGTCGATAAAAAGTAGCCTATATTTTTTTTTCGTCGGTGGAAATACCTGACCGTATACCACACTGTTAAGGGGTACGATGTGGTTATGTGGGGGCCGACCCACTAAAAACACCGCCACGTGCCACCGAGCCACTCATTGGTGGCCGCAGGAACACATCTGGGTATTATATGCTACGTTGACATAGGCGTAAATCCCGGTCTCTACCATAGCGGAGATGTACGAAGCGGTGACGAGAAGAGGATTTTTTGCAGTTAGAGTGTTTCCACTAAAGTTAAAATGTAGCTGCTGTTGTTAGATGTTTGCTGGCTAGGGTGGATATATAATAAATTAATAAATATCACACAGCTTTTACCTAACGGCATCTTGTTCAAACCTAGGCAGAGCTTGTACTACGGGTACTGTAATAACTTATACTAATACATATATACTTTTTTTGCCGCCTAGAAACATTTCATAACTTTGCTTTCAACGCGCCATACAATTGTTTAAATAATTCAGTGTTATCCACTGAAGCTGAGTGGAAACAAGATCTGTAAATGTTGGCGACTGACTCGTAAATAGGTCTTATTATTATTTGTTATATAAAACCTTGTTTGATAATAGTTTAGTTTATTTGTTTTTTTATTCTTTAGTTTCAAAAACTGACATTATAATTTTCTCTTGACATTTAATGCTTTGTGACTACGGTTCGTTTTTATGTTTATTCCTGTATTTATTTAATTGTAAATATAAAAATACTATACAAAACTACCATTGCCTCATTTCATAATTCGCCCGTCATACAGTCCACCCGCTCGCTATCACTTTTTGCCTCATTTTCATAATTCGCCCGTCATACAGTCCACCCGCTCGCTATCAGTAAATAACGAAATTCGATTGGTTCTTTAAATACATCTCCGCTCCAGCCGTCTTGTCTCGCTTTGGTGGCATCTGGGCCTAATGTTTTGCTACGTAGATAATGTTATTTTGTGATTGTTTTCCTTTTTTTAAATGTTTTGAATTCCCAAGTGTTTGTTTTGCTTTTAAATGTCCCATGTCAACGGATAAAAGGTATTATTTTACGTGCGCAGGCTGCCTTGGAATATTTCTAGTCTTTAGGGATTTAAACATGGTTTCATAGACGTAATTTATTTGTCATATTGTTAATATCATTCATTTTATGTGAATAAAAAGGCACAGAGCAAAAAAATTGAATGACAGAAGGTTTCAAGACGTGGGTATTGAAGACATTTTGTAAAAGAAAGAATCTTCCAAAGAAAGAAGTTTTCCTATAAACATGAAAATCGGTACATCCCTAAAGAAGTTATAAGCGAATACACACTCACAAACTTTGACTGCTGATAAAATAAAATAGAATTACAAAACAAGAAATCACGCCTTTATTACCGTGACAGACGCTTGGCAGAGGTGTACAAGACCCACACAAGGCATTTTCAGTTCAAGCTGTCAGATTGTGGAATGCGCTGCCGGCTAATGTAAGAGGTGCAAAATCACTGCCAGTTTTCAAGAAAATGGTACATGAACACTACCTGTCTACTATTAAATGATATCCGTACAGTTTATTGCTTTATTTATTTATGTGTTGTTTCACTAATTATGCTACACATTTATATTTATTTTTGAAATATTATATCTATTACCATTATTTATATCATATTGTTATGTATTTATATAAGTACTATTTATTTATATATGTATTAGTACATTATTACTATATTTTATTAATTATGTGTAATTTGATCAACTATGTATTATTAAAAATACTACTAAACAGTTTAATTTTTAATTTTTAAGTTATTCCCATCTTTATACACCGCGCGCTCCCTTAAATTCACACTTTTTAAATTCTTTCCATCCAATGGTTGCCTGGAAGAAATTGCCACAAGGCGATAAGGCCGCCACTTGTATAACCATTCTGTGTAAATATCTTATGTTATTATTTTCTATTGTTTTGTGTTTGGTGTACAATAAAGAGTTTTATTATTATTATGTAGTTTATGTTTCCATAACACGGGACTATGGAGTCCCGGTACTTTGGAAGGCATGCGTGGGGCCGAAGCCAACAGCGCAGAGGCCTAATAAACATTTTAATCTAAAGTGAAATGGGACACAAACCGACGACTATCCCTGTTCACACTATATAAATGCACCCAAGGACAGTCCCCGGTTTGTGCAGAACTATTGCAGAATAATGGAGACTAAATAATTGGTATGAATGGTAGTGAATTGCTAATTTAATTAAAACTGGTTCTATGGATTTCCTATGTCGCCTGCCCTAATAGCACATGTAAAACACGGAAAAATAAGCAGGCGGTGACTCGCCAACTCACTATCATGGGCCCCCCAATCGTTCGCCCAAGGCAAAGCCATTCAGGCGACAGGGCGCAACATTGTCGTGAGCGGCTTGGGGTGTCGAGCGGTGCGGCGCCGATTTCACCATCGCGAGCCTAGGTTCTAGCCCAATAACCCGGAGCGGGTTTCCTCGTAGTTATGCCCTTGAAAATGACACTTCCACCCCCGAGCATCTCTGCTCTGGCGACCCCTCTCTGACCGGCCGGTTAAGGCAAGAACAGAGCTGAGAGTCCTGCGGGCGCTCTTGGATTTCCTCTCCGACCGGCCAATGAAGGCAAGCCGGAGACGAGTCCCTGACCGACTCTCTGGGGAATCAGGACCGCAGTGTCGCCACTCACATTCAGCTCGCCACAAGCTGCCCTGCGGTTTGTGTGCTCTTTATCGATCTTTAGATATATTTTTTGTTTATATCAAAAGGATATTAATAAGCAGATACCTAATATGCCTCCGGGTGATGCGTTATCGTCATGGTGAGGTAACGACTATCCCAGAGGAGCTTTAAAATTTTAAAATTTATTATTCCACCTGCTATGTTTAGGTTTAGGGATTATGTGACAGGGAGTGAGACTATCACCCTGCACTGGGTATAATCAATTCAATTTAATTCAATTTATTGCAAATTATGTGCAAATAAAATTACATTTAAATAGCAAGACAAACAATGACTTAATATCTAAGATAGTATACACTAGGAAAACCTCTGTTGTAGGTCACCCAACATTTTATTCGACAAGGTGGCTGTGGACTTGTACATTCCAAAGAAAACAACAATCATGCTCCATGCTTAAACAAGTAATAGGTATCTATAATATTTAATATTTGAATGCAAGGATTTAAAAAAATAATTTAAAATTACATGTATAGTACTAACCAACTCTGTGCTTCTATTGAGAAATATCTGTCGAAAGGATCCCAGTAATAGTTAGTAATGGAATACCTCATACCATTAGTGCATGAGTACAGCATTCGTACGTTTGTCAATAGCTAACAGTTCACGGTTCGATTGAACAAATATACGTAAATGCATTGCGATGAAACAGCCAAATCGTGATACTCGTTTATTGATAGTCGATAAAGCGTTACTGGAATTTAGTTGTTAATAGCTTTGCTTGCGTAACATAATTTAACATGACATCAAGCCTAATATTACTCAGAAGGTCGTGGCAGAGGTGTACTATACCTACACTTCACCTGTTATGTTTTGCTCGCGTGCTTAGGCCAAAATAAATAAATAAATATCTCCCAACTTACACACAACGCCATCTAGTCCCAAACTGAGCAGAGCTTGTACTATGGGTACTAGAATAACTGATACTAATAAATATATACTTTTCTTTTGTAAATACATACTTATTATACATAGAAACACCCAGACTAAGACAAACCCCCATGTTCATGCACACAAAGATTTGTCTTAAGCGGGAATCGAACCCGCGACCTGTACTCGACGTAGCAGGCAGGTACACTACCAAACTCCGCCATCCGGTCGTCAAAATTTAGACTATAATTTAAATCAAGTTTTAATTGTATATTTAGTCAACTTTTAAACATAATAATATGCTCTCATCATCTTCTTAGTCTTTTCCAATCTAAGGTATTTTGCTAAATATTTATTAATTCCTCCACAGATCAGTACGAGGAGATGCGATACTCGTTAGACTATAGTCGGAATTTTAATTCGATTCCAGATTTGACATTAGCTACTGTCATTTTGTGAAATAATGATACCACATATAATAGTGTAGTGATGAACACAAAAATCGATAAACAATCAGTGTGTGTGCCATCATCCTTCATGATCACATTTTTTTATTTATTTCACACACAATTATAAAAGAAAAGTCTCAGATCGTTAATTAATCGTCAAAACTAAATTATCGGTTCAGAAATATTTAATTTCCTGATATACTTAGTTTACGAGAGTAAAATTATAAACGAGAAGAATCGATCTGGAAATATTCCATTTCCATATCGAATAATTTCGCAACGTCACTATTTAGTATTTGTCATAACGTTGCAACACTGAAATTGTCAAATCTGGAATCGAATTAAAATTCCGACTATAGTTGTTAGACTATCTAACATCTAAATACCCGTTACGTATTTAAATCTATCTTCAAGTAGCATCTAGGACCAAACGCTTAACGTGCTGTGTTATATTATGATCTAAAATGGTCACGATATGCTCTCATCATATGGGGTAATTCTGTGGCAGCAGATAAAGCATTCCTTGTGCAAAAAAAGTGCCTACGAGCATTAATTGGAATACAACAAACAGATAGCTGTAAGGAATATTTTAAAAAATATAATATCCTACCATTACCTAGTCTATACATTTATGAAATTTGCATTTTTCTTCGTAAAAATCTACATCTTTTCTGTAAACATAATGATGCTGTGAGCAGGCCAGGTAGACACACTCACAAACTATTAATACCTAAGCAGAGGGTTAATGTCTTCAGCAAAAATGTATACTGCATGGCGATACATGTTTATAATAAGTTACCTAATATTTTTAAGGAAATTGAAAGTATCTTTATTTTTAAGCAAAAGTTATTTAGTTTATTATTAGAAAAATGTTACTATAGTATTAAGGATTTTTTAGAAGATAAGAAACTATGACAGCATGTACATAACCATTAAATTAAAAATTAAAAATTTGTACGCCAATTAATGGCAGAATATGGCTCGCACGCATAATGTAAACATGATCTCTGTATACCCATATTCGGACAAATAAACGTATTTCATTTCATTTCATTTCATTTCACCCATCTAATAGTCGGACGCAGTTAACTTGCTCGCTACATAATTTAACATAACATCACGCCTATATTACTGGTGGCAGAGGTGTACAACACCCACATTTCACCTGTGCCTGCCAAAAATATAGACTATCATTTGATCAAGTTTTAAATGCATATCTAGTCTTCTTCTTCGTCGTGATGATGGCTGAGTCAAATTTATTTTGACTTGTCATCGTGGTGAAAGGATTAGCCAATTCGCTTTGGACAACTCGCAAATTGCCCAGGGTGCGCTGGACGTAGGGAATCGATGTGTAAGTCACTCAGGGAGGCTCCTTTCATGCAATATCTAGTCAACTTTTGAGTATAATTATGCTTTCATTATCTTTTAAGCATTTTCCCAATTACACTGAGTTATATTTCTTATTTAAGTTATTAAGTTGAATATTTATTAATTTCGCCACAGATCAGTACGAGGAGATACGATCGTTAGACTAGTTGTCAGACTTTCTAACGTCTGAATACCCGTTACGTATTTAAATCTATCTTCAAATAACATTAAGGACCGAATTATATAGCTGTAATATTATTATTCATAATTTTTACTGTACCTATATTTTATTATTTTGTGCATGCGGTACCTTTAAGTAACTGTTACGCATAAATAAATAAATATTTCACAACTCTCACACACAACGCCATCTAGTCCCAAACTAAGCAGAGCTTGTACTATGGGTACTAGAATAACTGATACTAATACATATATACTTTTTTTTTTTGTAAATACATACATTTATACATAGAAACACCCAGACTAAGACAAACCCCCATGTTCATGCACACAAAGATTTGTCTTAAGTGGGAATCGAACCCACGACCTCGGCGTCGCAGGCAGGTACACTACCCACTCCGCCATCCGGTCGTATTTTAAGTTTGTTAATATTGTAATCGCACAGTGTAAACAGTTGTTGTTAAATCATAAATAAATAGCTAAATAAATATTTTTAACTTTAGTAGGTACCTAAATAATATAATAATGCCTATAATAAAGTATTGTAATCTTTAAACACAAATCTTGCAAAACAAAAACAGTTTTATAAAACTGAGTTACATATTTCTTCAAGCAAATTGTTATCTCCTACGATTCGGGAAAATGTCATTGACTTGCTTCGCTTTTTATTACGGTGATATTCATGTCTGAACGTTTTTACTTAGAAAAATGTATTCATTCGTTTGTTTTTATTATTCCCATTCTTTATTTTTTTTCGATTTTGATGCGTAATCAATTCTAGATACATTTATTGTGATTTGTTTTTATGTTGGTAAATTATTGTTCCAAATTTTTGGGTGTAAAGAAAAATATACATCTCTATTTTTTTTTAATAACATCTCTATTTGCTGACGTCAACTATAAGTAACTTTTGTGTTAGTTCTTTATGTGTATATTTGTCATTTAGATTATCGATCGAAACCTGCATGCCTGAGAATGCCTAAAAGTGCTTGAGGGTGTGTGAAGTCTACCAATCCGCTATTGGCCAGTGTGGTGGACTATGGCTTAACCCGTCTCATCATGAGTAGAGGCCTGAGCCCAGCACTGGGACATGTATTAGATACAGGGCTGCTATTATTATTATGTTAGTCCAGGCTTCAAACGACACATATGCCATATTTTATCAAAATCCATTGCGTAAAAGAGTATCTAACTACACATATCTACACATTCATACAAACTTTAGATTAAGATTAATAGGATGTATGATAAGATGCTAGGATTTAAGCTTCTTTAAAAAAAAACAAAATATGCAGTACTGCGACGGTGGTCTAGTGGTTAGCGTATGCGCCTCTAACCGCGCGGTCTCGGGATCGATTCCCGGGTCGAGCAAAGTGTTATTTGTAAACTTTCCGTGAAGAGTATATATTAATTTTTGATGACTGTATACATACAGTAAGTATACTTTAAAGTATTTAGGTTAATTAGAATTAGGTATAATCAGTAATTTTTTCATGTACTTTCTGTGTTTGTACACTTTTGTCTTACCCGTTAAGGATGTTCTTTCTCTCTATTTTAAAGGTTTGCTGGTAGAAAATTCATTTTGAATTAAGCTCGCCTTTGTACATGATTTATTATATTATAAGTTCTACTGTAATTTTATTGTGTACAATAAATAATTAAGAATTAAGAAATTCACAATAACAACATGGAATTGGAATTGTGCCCGGTGGATGTATTAAACATAGGTGAAGTGTGGGTGTTGTACACCTCTGCAACACTGTACTAGATTATATAGGCGTGATATTATGTAATGTGCAGTAAAACTACCAAAAATAGCTCTATAGCAATATACAACTTATGCCTGTATTTAGTACTTGCTTCAGCACGTGGTTCCGCCCCCGTGGTATATCAATAAAAAGTAGCTTAAATATGTCATTGTCCTACCAATTTTTATCAAGATCAGTTTCATAGTTTAGCTGTGAAAACATAACAGACCAATAGACACAGCTACTTTATTATTTATTATGTAAATAAGGTATAAGTAATGACAATAATATAATAATTTCAAATAATAAAATGTAAGCGCGCCATTTTGTCAGAGGCATTACGGTCGGCATCGGTTTTCAGTCGTAGGAATGTTAATTAAAATATCAATTTTAACTATGTGTTGATAACGATGAGATTGTTTGAAATTATGTTCCATATGAGTTTGTTATTTAAAGTATTTAAATTGCTTTTAACACATTCTACATATTGTAACGTCGGGAAAGTAATATTAGCTTTTCTGCAATAATATTTAACATAAAAGCTGTACAAAACTGCACTAAAAAGAAATAAATACATAAATAATATTCAAGGTGTCACCTCATTTGTGAACTTGAAAGAATAGAGTAAACGGCTTTAAGCTGCTTATATTTAAAAAAATATTCCTGCTCTTAAGAGTTGTACCTTTCACGCTGAACTTAAAATACTGAATGCTAGATGCAAATATCCGAGTTGCTTTACTTGGACTCTAGGACCCCATCATCAGATCGTAACCTGATGACAATGGGGCTACATGACAAGTAAATTAATGCAGACTAAAAAAAATATTTATATATTCTAAATCGGTTAAGACGTGTTCGTAATCGGCAAACAAACATAAAAAAAAAACAATCGAATTGGAAACCTGCTTTTGTTTCAGTCGTTTTCTTTGCAGACTAAGCAATTTAGTTGCGGCAACTATATAAAGCGTCAAAGCCCCGATTTCAATCAACTTCTTTATCGACTGTTGTATTAAACCCGTATTTGTACCTGTCTCATTTAATACAGAGACAGAGAGATCGATATCTGAAGCTTAGCATTGAATTTGAACTTAACATAACATAACATCACGCCTATATTACCCAGAAGGGTGTGGCAGAGGTGTACAACACGTGGGGGATAGAGGATGAGCCTGTCGCCATCCACCGGGCACAACTCCAACTCCGTGCTGTGTGTATTTCCTAACGGAAAGTTCACAAATAACACTTTACCCGAACCAGCAATCGAGACATCGCTGTGAAAGGCGCATACGCTAAACACTGGATCATCGATACAAAATATTTTCCACAAGCCGTAGCCTAAACATTAAACTTGATAAATGAGATTTTTATCGTTTTTTCGCGGTACTTATCACATTAATATTCCGGCTGTTTTTCTAGACCAAGAATATAAGGCAAATACTGTTATCTTCGTAAGCCATTAGTTTCACATTAGTACCGTGTCAATACATAACGTTACTATGCTCCTTCGTTTTATAAAAACCAAACGCTTTAGATCTTTAAGTAATTTGATAGTACAGATATTCGCATAATTATGTAAAGTTTCATTATCGTCGTTGCTATTTTAAAACCTTCTATGTGTAAAATTCAGTTTTTGGAGAAAAACGATAAAAACTGCATGCTGAAAAAAAATCTTAGAAAACATTTTTAATCCTTTATATATAATAAAATATAAAGGAATTATAATGTATTGGCATAGAATTTGTATTATCTCAATGTGTCAATTAGAAAATATATATAAATTTAATTATTTTTCTGCACATAGGAGATTTTCATTGCAATTTGACACATAAGAGGTTTTAAATGTTATAAGCAAAAATAAAAATATAGTATTTTTCTTTCATATTCATTCAAAAATGTACAATAAGACATTTTCATTTGTTATTATTCAATTATTAATATTATTATTAAAATATTGGAAACTGAAACAAACAAATAAGTAAAATATTAAATATTTTAAGTGCCAGGATTAAATGTGATGTAATCATAAAATGGATGATAATCTTTATCAATTACGCTTTTCAACTCTTGCAAATGTATATATTTGTTTTCTGTGATTTTAAGCGGTGTTTGATACAGTGGTCTTGGTTGTAAACGTTCACGACTAGTTCTTCGCTGAGGTAATATAGACCATTTGTCATTATGACGCAATCTTTATGACACAGATCCATTTGGCAAATATTTAAGCCCTCGTATGTCAACTACAACTGGATCCCCTTTTTTTTACCAGGTCTTACGGACTTAAAGTTTGACTCAAGTTAAGAAAGAAGTCGTTGTGTATAGACTTGACATTTCTTGACTTGACTTGGATTTCTAGGCCGAGCTTGCTGCATACTTGCAACTTAGTCACTACGTGCATAAATTAGAGGCTTAATGTATTGTTCAATTGTTGAGTGGACACTGTCCACTTCCATCATGGTATGGTCTTTTTCTAAGTACAACTGCTCGATATGAAGAGACTTGCTTCATCAGAAATTATGATTACTCGTTTGGTATCCGCCGCCATGTTTGATAAGTAATCGATTAAGCAAGAGTTTAATTCATTAGCAGATACGCTACCATCAACTTCATGCCAAAAATAAATGGTTACTTTCTTCGTCCTGCAGTCAAAAACTGTAAAATTGTGACACTGTAACTTAAGTTTATAATATAAAGAACTGGTCAAAAGCTTAGGTGCAAGTAATACGCCCTGAACATTAACTGTAATCCCTACAACCTTCTCGGTTGCCGATTCTATGGCATCTTTTTTAGCTTGACGAGCTTCATTCTTCTTAAGTATTTGATCATAATTTTATTCTTTTTGTGTAATATTACCAGCTTGATAACTGCAACCAGTATCCAGATAAAACCTGATCATTATGGTGACGTCTTTGAATACCACTATGAACAGCAGCAGCTTTTACAAACGCTTTCTTTTCAGCCCACGTATTAAGACTCCATAAATAACGATGGATGGCTTCACGATCTTCTTCGGTAATGCATGCACACAAGAAAGAGTTTTTATGTTTTGAGTCTGGGTTTACTTTTGAATGAGAGCAACGTGATTTTATTTCCCTTTTAGGCTTATGAACAGAAGGCTTATCTTTGCCATCATCGATTCTCTTAAATCCCAGACAAGACTTGCCAAAAATTCTAGCCTATTTATTTAATTGGACAACATTTCCTTTCGGATACAGCTAAAAGTAATAGATGTTCAATATCCTCATTTGTAGGTAGCATATTTTCCAAAGAGCTGGGCTCATTAGTCTGTAATGACAGCAAGGGAACATCATCTTCACTGTCAGATGGCAACTGCGGTCTTTTTTTAGTGGGTGGAGTCCAGGGTGGGTCTTGCACAAATATCATCAGCTTTCATGTCTCAGAATTGCATCTAAGTCTGAACACGGTAGTCTTGCAGGTTTTTATTGTGATGCGACATGGCTCAAATCATGGTGGCCTGCGCTATTGGTTACTTCACTAGCTTCCAAATTGCAATGTATGATAGCCTGAGTAGATATCACTGACGGCGGCGGCGACTCTTCATCGTCACTATCGAACAAGACTGGCTCAATATTTGCAGGGATTGACGGTAGGCGCAACGAAAAAGGTGACTTCAATATCCTGGTTTTAAGTTCCGCATTGAATCCTAAATCTTCTGGCATAATTAATGAATTGACAGTATCTGCAGGTTCCATCGAAACGGCGACAGAGGCACGAGTAATATCGGTGGAATTTCCATCCATTTTCGTCAATAATCGCCGATTGGAGTACTAAACTTATTATACGATGACCCCGAGTATTGTTTTATTATTTTTAGACATAATTATTACTAACACAAGCCCAAATAACAAGAATTAACTGTATCTAATTGACTACTGTTTACGCGTGCTTACGCGCGACAAGTTGCATCCTGCACTAAAACACTGATCTAGACCTAGTCACTAGCCACGCAATATAATTATATTTCACTCCAATGCATTTTGTTCCGTAATATTGCGGTCACTTTCTAGAAAAAATTAGGCGCGAAACTATCCGCCGTACACAATTAGTGACACAGGATATTTTAATTTTCAAATATTTTGTAATGCAATGAATACTAAAATCTCTTATGTGACATACCGGGCACATAGGAGATTTTGATGGGCAATAAAATGTACAGAGTCACTTAGGATTTTTTAAATTTTGTGACTATCACAACGGAATATTATGATTTGCACCTAGGAGATTTTGCAATGTATAGGTATCGAAAATCGCTTTTAAAATATATGCATAACTCATTTTTGACAAAATTGTCACATAGGAGATTTAAAATTTGCAACGACGATACATAACGTTACTATGCTCCTTCGTTTTATAAAAACCAAACGCTTTAGATCTTTAAGTAATTTGATAGTACAGATATTCGCATAATTATGTAAAGTTGCATTATATTGTCGATCTCTTTGAAGATCTACTGGAGTCGTAACTGTTAGTTAGATGCCAGAAAAAGAAGAAAGGATTAAAAAATGTGAAGTTCGGTTTTTTGACATTACTAGCAATTACAATATCAACAGTATTAAGATGAATGATCCTGACTTAAATCCAATTTTTAATTTTTAATCCAACATAAAGAAATAGCACATGGAAATCAGACTTACTTCAACAACGCATTGGAGAGCAAGATTTATTTTATTATTAATTAAGTGTTAACTAGAATTTATACTAGTTTTTAGTCGGAAGAAAATAACAGTCTTTTTTAACCGACTTCTAAAAAAGGAGGAGGTTCTCAATTCGATTCGTATATATGTTGCTTTTTTTTTTATGTTTGTTCACGGATATCTCCGTCGTTTATGAACTGATTTTGATGATTCTTTTTTTGTTGGACAGGAGATGATTCCAAAAGGGTCCCATTGTCAGCATGTCGTGATCTGATGATGGGATCTCAGAGAAATCGAGGGCAACCCTCGTATTTTATAGGCACATGTAATGTTTTTAGTGTGTTTTTCAAAGCTACACCAGTATTTACGTATTTTTATGTAGATGAGCTGATGATGGAAGGTCAACTCCTCAATGGTTAGGAGTTAAAGGATAATTCTTTCACTACTGTACACATATTCAGACTGCTAGTTATGATGTCAAGTAAGCTGTTGGAACGAAGATATTTCAAAGGTGGTCCCATTGTCAGCATGTCATGATCTGATGATGGGATCCCAGAGAAATCGGGGGCAACCCTCATATTTTATTAATCGAGGCCAGGATTTACGCTTGGTCGCAATAATTTTATGTGGTTGAGCTGATGTTGGAAGGTCAACTCCTCAATAATTAGGAGTTAAAGGATAATTCTTTCACTACTGTACGCATATTCTTACTGCTAGTTATTGTGTCAAATGAGCTGATGATGGAAGGTCGTGACCCTCAATAGTCAGAAAAAAGGATTTAATTCTCGTTTATTATTAATAAGTTTTCCGTCTCAAGTAACCGTCGTCTCCTCATTCGAGAAACATTCTTGCTCGGTCTACCCATCACTTAAAATCGTAAAATAAAATATTTTTTAACAAAAAAAAAAACCGACTTCAAAAAGTAGGTAAACTAAAAAGCAAAAAATAAATTTACTTCGCACAAAATAATACGTTTTTTTAATTTAGTTAAATAGAAATTATTAAATAATTATTTTATAATTCTGAAGTCGGTGCCAATTAAACAATTAATAACTCTGTATAGATAATATCAATCGTTCTAACAACTTTTTTCTGAATGAATATTAGTTATATTTCTGTGGTAAGTACCAATACTGGGCGACCGCGCACTAGCACAACTACGCCTCCCTTTTTGTGTGAACTGTAATTTGATATTGTAGAAAGGTTGTTTTTACTTGGCACCGACTTCAGAATTATAAAATAATTATTTAATAATTTCTATTTAACTAAATCAAAAAACGTATTATTTTGTGCGAAGTAAATTTATTTTTTGCTTTTTAGTTTACCTAATTTTTGAAGTCGGTTTTTCACTCATTGGTTTTTGTCAAGATACAAGTTTAACTAGTTTTTAGTCAAGTGAAAATTATTGTTTTTTTTTCTTACGTGTTTGACGACCTAGGAGAGCAGTTGACTTGCACTAACATTTATTTTGCAACTCCTTTAATTATTCCATCAAGTATTGCTTGAGAGAAAATAATTGATTAAAAATAATCAGGTGTACGGTTTATAGCAGAACGTTAACAATTTCGCTGTATAAACATCAAATTTACAATATATGCAACTCATTTTGTCATGTAAGTTGGGCTTTTAACCACTGCGCCCACAAGCAGTCTCGCCTTACAGGTATGTTGACTCTTGATGCAGTCGTATTGAGTAAAAAAAATATTAAGATACAGCTGAACTTAATAATATAAAAGCCCGTAATTGGGTAAAATACTCAGGGAATGAATGATAGAAAAATATTCATCATAAAATCTGAGGCTTGAAGGTTCGCGATTGCAATTGCAAAGTTAATTTGCACACAAATTGGTTGAAAGCCCTCGCAGTTTTTATGGCTCGGCTTGATATTTGTTTTTATTTTAGAATATGAAATCTTATTGTAAGGATGCCTCCCGTTGCAAGGTAAATTAAAACGTTTTCTGCAAACGAAAGGCAGGGTAAAGTACCTTCTGCGAGAACACCATATAATCTTCTCAATTTCAATTTGGAGTAACTTTATGCACTCTAGCGTTTTGATTGTATCCATCTACACTAAAACAAACCTTTTGTTTTATAATACGCATTTTAACTAATTTTATTTATGTTTCATTTACTAATAATAATAATAATAAAGCCATTTATTCCGAAAATAGGTACACATTTCATCATAACTTAATTTCGACTTAAAAAAAAAACTATATTTACATTATATCCCTAAGCTCGGTGTGCCTTACGGCATAGGCCTCCTCCAACGCTTTCCACTGTCCCCTGTCAGTCGCCACTCTGGTCCAGAGAGGGCCCACGGTTAGCCTGAGTTCATCCTCCCATCTTCTGACCTTACGACCTCGGCTCCTGTGTCCATCCCTTGGGTACCAGACTGTGTGACCATGTTTCATTTACTACGCATTATTTAATAAATTGACAGTTGACATTCTGAAAGCTGCTCCGAAATCGATAGTAGTGTAAGTACTTTTAGCGTGCTCACGATTACGGACCGGCTATTTTCAATCGTGAGCGGCTCAATGAAATAAGCGATTGGGACCGCGTGGACGGTAACAATAGACCCGCGGCCGAACCTCCGAGCCTCCCCGGTACAAATTTTCATATTACTGTCCATTTCATTTTGATGTGTGCTCTATAAATACATTGTGGTTACTTTTATGTATTAACCAGCACAAGCAGGATTAGCTCACGTGATTTGTCCCATAAAAAGAAGCCGATGCCCAAATAAAAAAAATGTGAAGATCGATAAAACATAACCGATAAAAACAGAACTGAAGTACTTATGAATCAGTTCAGTTTAATACTTTATTGTACACATAAATTACATTAATAAAATAACAAAAATGTGGTGAGGTCAAAAGGTGAACTTAACTCAAATTTTTGCCAGCAAACCTTTGAGGACCAGAGGAAATAATATGTGAGAGTGAAAAGTGACAAACAAAGAGAGTGATGAAAAAATAAATAAGATACTTAGATAATAGAACTTGGTTATGTATATATCTACATAATAATTTACTTGCATTTAGTCTGACAGCCAAAATACAAGGTGTATTGATAACAAAACTTGCTATGATCGCATAAATTCGCCCCGGAAAACCACATACAAGTGTGATCTATAAGAAAAAACAAGATATCAATAGATCCGCGGCTGAGCCTCCGGTTAACTCCGGTACAAATTGACATATCTCTGTCCGTTTCCTTTCAATATGTGGTCTACACATACATTCTTGGTACTCCTATTTAAGTTTTAATTATTTTTATTTTTATACAGTATTTCAGTAAAATACATTGGCTACTTTTTATTAATAAATCACACAACCAAATCCTCATTTTGCTGGTTAAGATATAAAATATTTTCCGATCATAAATCTATTCAAAAGTTCGTCAATATCGGTAAAACCATAATCTAATAAGAGTATTCTGCTCGTTACGATGTCAGTCGAGTATTGTATGTCGGGAGTGTGTAAGTGTGACGTCACATTTTCATTGAACGCGACACAAATATGGCGCCATGTGTCAGATTTAAATATATCTATAGTATTCTTCATTCCTAAGATTATGAAGATAATTTTGAATCAGTAATATTTTACTAATTATATTACTTTTATTTTATAAGTCCAGAGAGTGACCAACTGGGTACCACGTGACGGTCAACGGCGACGAGGAAGGCCCAAACGGAGATGGAAGGCCGACTTGGACACATTTCAGAATACTTGTAATATTTTAAAGCAAATATTAGCTTTGCTATGCCTTTTTGTATTTTATATAATATTAAAGTTGAAAAATTAAGCTAACTAAGCTAAATCTAGCAGCATACGAATCCATAGCTAAATTGGCAAAGCACTTGGGGCGTATACCCAGGGGGTGCAGGTTCGAGTCCTGCTGGATTCTTAATTTTTCAACTTTAATATTATATAAAATACATTTCAGAATGATTGGTCAGACATAGCAAATTACAGAAAGACTTGGAAGTCATGGGGAGAGGGCCTTTGCCAGTGGGACACACCCGTAGGCTAGTAAAAAAAAACAAAAAGTGCGACGGCCAATATATGAATGTAAAATATAGCATATCATACGCAACTTAACATGAGACAAACTAAGTAAAATAAAACCGTAATTTACTTAACAACTGGCAATAATTTCATAACCCAAAAAAAACATATCCAACTGGGGGCAATATTAAATCATCTCTGTTACCCATTTATGTAACAAATATTGTCACTCGAAAATAAACATAAAGCAAACACCAAATAAACAACCACACGATGTTTAACTAACCGTTTCGAACCGATAAGAAAAACCGGTGTATTCGGTATACCGAAAAGCGATATTGCCCCGGGGCATATTGGAAGCTAACGAATTCATTTATATGATCGACTAACAATAATTAAGAAGTTGTGTTTTGAAAGTTGTTACTCCAAGAAACACGTGGGTATGCCGAGGAAATAATACTTGCAAGTAGGTAAACATTCATGTGCACTCAATAGTTACTAATTGAGATGATTAAAATTGATTTAAGCTTCGGTAATTAAAATCATATTATTTATTTATTGACGACCGGATGGCAGAGTGGCTAGTGTACCTGCCTGCGACGCCGAGGTCGTAGGTTCGATTCCCACTTAAGACAAATCTTTGTGTGCATGAACATGGGGGTTTGTCTTAGTCTGGGTGTTTCTATGTATAATAAGTATGTATTTACAAAAGAAAAGTATATATATGTATTAGTATCAGTTATTCTAGTACCCATATTACAAGCTCTGCTTAGTTTGGGACTAGATGGCGTTGTGTGTGAGTTGTGAAATATTTATTATTTATTTATTTAATTCTTTACATTATTTTTATTTTCTCTGTAATTATGATGTTTGTTGACGTATTCAAGCGCCCCCTGGGGTGATAAAAGATTTTACTTTGACTTTGACTTTGATGTCATAATATAACTTTAAAATTTAACCATAATAATTATGATAACAATAACATAGTCAACTACTTACCTTTGTAAAAAAAACATGTCCGCAGAGCAATATTACATTTTGTGCCTGTTTTTATGTATAACAAAATATTGTCAGAAAGCAAACTCCAAATAAATAGCACAGGATGTTTAACTAACCGTTTCGATAAGAAATACCGGTATACTCAGTAATTCCGGCAAACGATATTGCCCCAGGGTATATTGGAAGCTAACGAATCCATATGTACGATCGACTGACAATTAGGAAGTTTTGCTGTGGGAACAAATATATCATGACGTGATCTTGTTCGTAAAATATCGTAATAAGACTAGCTGACCGCTGATTTGCCCGTTATCAATTTTACTTTTCCGCTCAAGTTGCATATAGCTTAATATTATTATAGACTTTTTCATGTAAAAGGCTATTTATTACAAATACATTTTTTTCTATTTGGACAAGTATTTCCTGAATTTAGCTTTTCTCAACTATTCACATTCTTGAGCATTTTTTTAAATTAAATTAATTAAATGTAACCGGTGGGGACAACTTAATCCGTAATTGTATTTTATTCCCTATGGGGTAACATTGGGCAGTTCCTCCATCTTGTATAAATAAGTAATTGTACATAGTAAGTCGCGGGCAAATCCAAGTTTTCAGTTTTTCTTTCTTTAGCCTGTGTTCGAGCTTAGTTCTACAATATTAAACTAGCATACATCGATAACAATTAAAGAAAAAAAAGTGGTAATACTGAACTTAAAAGTATTGAGGTCTATTTTTTTACTAAAACATTGTCATCACTCTCAATCATTACAGGTGAACTGTAAGCAAAGTGTTATACATTTCTGTCATACACTTTTGTGTAAAATAGGTGTGGTATTCCCAGGGCATATTGGAAGCAATATAATATGTGCGATCAACTGACAATTAAGAAGTTTCGATGTGGGATCAAATATGACATTATGTAATCTTGTTCGCGATGTATCGTTTGTTTCAAAGTTATTTGTTCAGGGAGCACGTACTCCTTTCGTAAGCGTTGGTATGTCAAGAATAGTTATTTGTGCAACAAAAAAGCAAAATTCGTATTTTCTTCGAGTACTTATTTTGAGTCTCGAATAAGCGATTTTTTCTTTTTTTTGCCAATATTTATTTTCGTACATGAGTTAACTTACATACTATTTCACAGATTATTGTAGGGAAACTCGTGAATCTAAAGTTATTCATATTAAGTACTATTATGGATTCTATAGATTCTGGTTAAGAATCTTGAGCGTACCTAGTAGACTCAAAAGCATGAGATGTAAAAAACTTTGATCACGACTCGCACATACAACTTTTTAACTCAGCAGCGTGAAAAGGCGAAAACAGAGAGCAAAGCTCAATTTAGTTTCGAGCGTCAGGAAAAATTACAGGTTTATTAGGTTTTGCTCATTATTTACACCCAACAAAGATTGCTTTGAGCAACTGAGGTGAAAATAATATCATATTGTTCGATATTTGAAGGTGCAGCACCGTTATTATAAATGGCATTTCAGTACAAAAATAAGACAACATGTTGGTATTAATATTCATTCAAAAGCCTATCAACAGAAACCTACAAAATGCTCTAGATTTCAGAAAATTGTAGCCAACATTCTGTGTAAATGGCAATATTTTTTCTCGACTCATCACAAAGTACCAAATTTTTTTCTGAGCCAGCAACACTTCATTACAAGCCCCACCTCTGAATCAATAAAACGTTTGATGCACGAAAATAAGTTGAAAAACTCTAATACTCTTGTTACGATATAAAGACTGTTAAGGCTTCAAATAGGATTTTGTTAGGTCTTATTTTTTCTTTTGCTGGTAAATAACCAGTAAGTAATTTAATTTATTTTCAGAAAAAAATATGTTGCTGAAATAAATTATGCCTGAGCCTGAGGTTTTGATACACCACACATTGCAGCAGCTATATTTAGGCTCAATGTGATAGGGGGTGAGCTTATCGCCATCCACTGGGCACAATTACAACTCAGTGCTGCTATTGAGAATTTCATCACAGAAAAGTCCAAAAAAACAAGAGGTTGCCCAAAGAGTGAGATATCGCATCTTTACAGAGTAAAGTGAATCTAAAAAATCGTAACGATTAATCGACAATGATTTATCATACATACGATCGATGAATCTGCGGACATTAGTCTGTTTATATTTATCGCTACGATATAAAAATAGTCAAGTGTGTAGCGAACATAAAGATGCTTGGTCATTCTGTCCACGTGTGGTCAACAAAGTTACCAACGAATCGATTGGGTAAAACCATTGCATATCTATTTTCATTTAACGTATGATGACGTCACAACTTGCCACTGGTTATCGATCAGTTGCGATTCATAGAAACAGAGGTTGAAATTATTTACTTAGAATTTCAATCATAACCTATCATTTCAGGATTTATTATTAGTTTAAAGTGGAAGCAGCTTTAATGTTAACAATGGGGAGGTTTGTAGAAAGGGGGTTTCAAGTTTAATTGAAATATCGAAGAAATACAAGCATCACACACCACCCTGGCACAAAAGGGTCAAGAAACGGAAACTTGTTTATGTCTGCTGGCAACATTGTCAAAGTAATGACGTTTCATAGAAACAAAGCTTATGATTAGTTCATTGGTTGTTTTTTTTGTTAATGGGTTGCCAAATGAAAAGCACAGTGACACCCTATTATTTTCTTTTTTTTTGTCTGTAGGTCGAGTAGGTATTGATCTCAATAAACTCTGGCATTCTAGACTCATTCTTGTCGGTTGTTTGTGTCATAACCCTAAAAATGATTACGTATATACTTTGTCCTATATATCGTCTTGTTTCTACGAGCAACACGTCTATGTAATTGACCTAATGTTCTTATCTTTACATGGTTATTTATAGTAGCAAAATAGATATAGCTATATATATTCAGTTCTGTGCCAAAAGAGTTGGCAGTCCGTCAATTGAATAATTTGGAATCCGAGTAAGCAATCTCGAGCATATATCTCTGTCATCAAACTTTATTCTGCTAATAACTTTGGAACATTTTTATATGTTAAACTTACTATAGGTAAAATAAAATATACAGGTTGTTTGGTTCATTGTTTGCCAAATTGAATAAGCTAAATAAAATGTTTATTAGCTAATAATTAAAAAAAAGGATATAAAAGAGCTTTTTTTAATCCCTTTGGTGTAGAATGACATAATTATTCATTTCAGAATTTTATTTGGTATAATTTGCGTATCTTGGGTTCGATCCCCAAGTTGGGCAAATGATTTTACGGTTATAAATTTTTCCGGTTTTGTGTCCGGTAGTTGGCAAGAGGATCATATCAGCCAGTCACAAGTGGTGAGTGGAGCAATGAAGAGTGGAGGGTTGAAATGATCAAGTAAATATGGTGGGTAAGAGCTCATGATATTGCTTCGGTCGGATCTACATCGTCGGCACTCATCTAAGTCCTTGTGTGTAGTTATTACTCGATTAAGTTCTCGATTTATATTAGGTATTACTTGCTTCCGTTTGCGGCTCCACCCGCTTGTTACGTCGATAAAAAGTAGCTATGGAATCTTCTAAGCGAGATGTTATGCTGTATGATTATTTAATAGCGGTTAGTTTCAAAATCATTAGAACGATACTTATCTGACATTTCGTAAAAATACTGACATAAAAGTAGCATGTTAAAATATATCAGTTTTTTTATTTATTTATAGTTTTTTTCCTATTTAATATAATTTTGTAAAAACTAGTTTTAATATGCTGCCTTGGTGGTCTAGTAGTTAACGTAAGCGCCTCTCTCCGCAAGGTCTGAAGTTCGATTCCTGGTTCGGGCAAAGTGTTGTTTGTGAAATTTCCGTCAGTATATTTACAATAGCAGCTCAGAGTTGGAATTGTACCTGGTGGATACCAATAGGATACCTATCCCATGGCATCGAAACATAGCAGGTGAAGTGTGGGTGTTGTATACCTCTGCCACACCCTTCTGGGTAATATAGGCGTGATGTTAAGTAGTTTTAATATTCCGCTGTTTCCAGCAGTTATTAAAAAAATTATGACAGCGGAAAAATAAAATATTGTGAAACGCTTTTTATAGATATCATTAAAATTCTGCGAATAATATTTAGTATGATGCTTTTATGAAATTTAATAGGATTCTAATGAACTTTACCATTACGATTTATTACTGGTAAATGAAGTATTTAATAACTAAACTAAAATAATTGTGATATATTTGTGTTCCTTGTAGCATTATGATAAGTAACACTGAACTGTAACAATGTCGATATGGAAACAGTACGACGGTTTACTAATAGCAGTTGAAAATTGAAAACTTTGAAACGTAAAAATCGTTATGCAATTCATCTTGGCAGACAAAGAATTTGTTTACTATGAGTAAAATAAATATATTTATGACTTTTTTTCGCAAAAATTCTTATCATTAATGCAAATATCCGACTAGCTTTTGATAATATACGAAAAACTATATAGAAGCCTTTAAAATTTGAGGATTGCCCTCGATTTTTTAGAATTCCATCATTAGATCGTGACCTGTTGAAAATGGGTCCTCATGAAAAGTATACTCTTTTAGACAAAAAAAGTTTATTCAAACCGAAGTCCGAATTCGGGATATTCTAATAATCGGCGTACCAGTTTTGCAGAGGGAAGTAAACCATGATCGACTCTTAAACTTTGTGGTGTTTTAATTGTTTAACATATATAGATTCTATTTAAATAATAAAACAATTATACCCAGGCTAAGTAGGTTCCTTTGGTTCACAACAATATAAGAAACTAATGGAGAATGTACCACAATATAGTTATATAGTTATTGTACCTTGGTTTCACATGCTGTTTCAACAAAATCGATACAAAGCCTCTCTTTAGTTGGCTCCAACCAGAATGACTTTAAAAGCCTTCTTCGACAAAATGGCTAATAATCTCATCGTGGAGGGTTGCCACCAATACCGCATGGAGACCAATCTGCGATCGACCACGACGCGGGACTCTGTACCCGTTATTAAAGTATCCCACGAACTGTGGTTATAAGAACGAAATTGTCAAAACCACATACCAAACAATGATTATTGTACAAGGCTTTTAATACGCAGTAAGAAAATCCTGAACCTCCACCTTTTTTTGAAGTCGGTTAAAAATTCAATAACTGTATTTTTTTATGTTTTCATTTAGGTTTGTATTTGTTTTTAAAATTTCTTTATTTAATATAAGTAATAATAGTAGTTACATACCAGTGTACATCCTAGTAATAACAATCATACAATTCCAACTAGTTTTACAGACACATTATCTTCTTAAACTTTACAGCGGGACACTTCGTAAATTGAAAAGTAAAATTTCTGTGACACTTTTGGTAGTGAAAAGGTAAACAACAATAAACTAGGCTTTCTTAGAATAGTTCGCCTATTGATAGCATTGTTTTACGAGTAAAACTATTAAAATAAATAAGTACATTACGCGTACTTTTATATTAATTACTAAATCAGGTAGGTATTATTAAATTATTATGATGTAAAACAGGGTAATCATAGAAAACGCGATGCGCTTGCGCCGGTCGACAACAAGCGAACGGAGTGAGTTACCGGTTTGCTTGACGTCATGCGTCGGGCGGTTCGTCCAACACGTAGTGGTGGGGTAATCGATACGATCGATAATTATCGATGTACGGCAAGTCGCACCGTCTACTTTTACCTATTGATGAAATTTGAATATTTTTTGACTATAATTAGCATCAATATAAAAACGCTTTGTAATTTTGATAATAAAATCTTTTATAAAAGGAAGTTCAATTTGAATGTGTAATCTTTTTAAATTAGTGTAAAATTTTGTATTAAACGCAATTTTAAGACTTTTGTTTTGGACAACCTGGAGTTTAGAATAATTCGTATTACATGTGCTACTCCATACTGGACAAGCATACGTAAGAACAGGACTTATAAAAGTTAGGAAAACATATAATTTTGTATGGCAGCTTAAACTTGACCTGCGGTTAAAAATTGGTCTAAGGGCGTTTAAAGCCTTCATGCTTTTGTAGCAAGTGGATGACACATGGCTGGACCAATTAAGTTTTTTATCTAGTAGGATACCCAGATACCTACCTGACCTATTTCGTCCAAGGAATGAAGTGGTCATTTATTTTGAGACGCTTAGATGGTAATTTGCGCTTCCGTGTAAAGATGATAGCTTCCGTTTTGGTTTCATTTAGTTTTAGTTTCCAACATTTAAAATAGCTCTGAAGTTTATCAATAGCAAGTTGAAGCCTACCAATTATTAAATCTATGTCAGACGCAGATGTAAAGCAAGCAGTATCATCGGCAAAACATGCAAGTTGAGTTCTTGGTTGAACGGGGATGTCGTTAACGTACAATAGGAATAGGTACGGCCCCAAAATGGAACCTTGAGGTACTCCAGCAGGGATATAGTGAGGACTTGACACTGTGTGATCAATATGTACTCTAAACGATCGCTCGGAAAGATACGAATCAATTAGTTTGATTAGGGGCATTGGTACAAGGCTACTGATTTTATGAATCAGTCCGTCGTGCCAGACAGTGTCGAAGGCTTTTTCTAGATCGAGTAGAAACATACCAGTTGAGTTGTTGAGGTTTAAGTTATGAGAAATGGACTCAGCAACCCTAGCCAATTGCTGTACCGTAGAGTGGCTATTGCGGAAACCAAACTGCTCATCAATAATATGGTGGCCGCTAGATTGAATAAGTTGTTTATAAATAACTTTTTCTAAAACCTTCCCTAAGGTAGGTAATAGGCTTATTGGACGAAAGTTAGATGCAATTGATGGATCTTTACCTGTTTTTTTAACAGCAACCACTTTAGCAATTTTCCAACATTTTGGAAAATATGCAAGTCTTAAGCATGCATTAAAGATTCTAGTTAATTCTACAACCGCTTTATGAGGAAGGTTTTTTATTAAAATGTTATTAATTTCGTCATTACCCGGCGCTTTACGAACTTTGAGCCCTACAATCAACTTCCCGACTTCCGACGGTCTTGTTAAACGATAAGATTTCATTTAGGTAGTTTCGTTATAAATACGGTTTTACGCATCGGAAGTAATCTATCACTTTGCCAAGCACTTGTTTCGTTTCTATGGACCGCGTGAAATCGCAGACATCCATCAAAGTCCGACCGCGCATCACTCGTGACGTGGCCCGTAAACGGTGTCTGACAATGTCAAAGAAAAGAACTAAATTCTCACTGGTGCATGTGACAATGAACTTGAAAGATATCTTTAATTATATCTGACTTTTAATGTTTGTTAAGATATTTGTCTTAAATTTAGTTTCAGAATTTATAAAAAAAAAACTCCCAACTTATACACAACGCCATCTAGTCCCAAACTAAGCAGAGCTTGTAATATGGGTACTAGAATAACTAATACTAATACATATATACTTTTCTTTTGTAAATACATACTTATTATACATAGAAACACCCAGACTAAGACAAACCCCCATGTTCATGCACACCAAGATTTGACTTAAGCGGGAATCGAACCCGCGACCTCGGCGTCGCAGTCAGGTACACTACCCACTCCGCCATCCGGTCGTCTATAACATCACGCCTATATTACCCAGAAGGGTGTGCCAAAGGTGTACAACACCAACACTTCACCTGTTGTGTAGGTCCCATAGGATGGTGATGAGTTTATCGCCATCCACCGGGCACAATTCCAACTCCTTGCTGCTGCTGAAACATTGCGGGTTACACTCGAGAAAAGAAAAAGTAAGCAAATGCCCTGAAAAAAGACAAATTACTATTTCTATTTAATTACTATTTAAAATAAACTACTATTTCTTTTCCTTAAATAACCAGTAATAAAGGAGTTTAAAACGATTTTACAAAGTTTTCTTTTGACCAGGCGTGCTTTTATTTCAAAAAACATTACTCTGGATTGTTTATCGAACTACTGCGTACTGGACGGAAACGTAAAAAAAATGTATTGATAAAGAATTTTCAAAACAACTCTGTTAGCGATTTCGCAAATCAAACATTTTTTTATGCCAATTGTGTATCAAACTATTAAATATTTTTATATCTACTATCTCTGTTTCTTTATCTGCAATCATAAAAATATTAATGAAAGTTAACTAACTTACTAACTTATCAGTGTTATCCTAGTACCCATAGTACAAGCTCTGCTTAGTTTGGGACTAGATGGCGTTGTGTGTAAGTTGTGAAATATTTATTTTATTTATTTTATTTTACTAAACATAAAATATCAGATCATCTATTGAACATGAATAAGCCGAATAATTCTAGTCCTTAATTAATACAGCATCTAGAATGTGTAATAATTCCAGACAATAGTAAATATTAATCCAAAAATCATTGGGATAATTATTCTTTTGATTAATTAATTGCGAATCATGTTCATATTGTGTATTAATGATTATCAGAACAAGCAAATCAAATATACTTCGATTACATTCTAAACGAGCTCTTAATTACGATAGGCATCGGTTGTAGATAGTACGGATTTATTAATCTAATATATTTACTAATAAAATGTTGAAGGAGGAACAATTGCTTGGCTGTTTTCGATACAAAAGTAGTTTGGGTTTAACTTAACTTAACTTTAATATTATTAAGTAGTAGTAGTAAGGCTTCTCGAACAAATTTGCTACTGAGCTGCTGGCACTTAGTAAGAACAAGGTGTCCCTTGCCGTTAGATCCCTCACATGACACTGCAAGCTAAATAGGCACTTATCCCGTATGGGCTATGCGGACGATGACTACCTACTGCAGATTCTGTAAAGAGGAACCGGAAACACCGCTGCACCTGTTTTGCGACTGCGAGCCACTGATCCATAGACGAAGCATCATCATGGGACGCCATATTTTGGATCCGGATGATGTCAAGTCACTCCCGATCGGCCGACTGCTCCAGTTTATGGAGGCTATTGGCCTAAAGGAGAGTCTATAATGAGGCTATAATCACAATAGACCCACGGAGGTCGACGTGAACACCCAAAGCCTCTTCCCAATAATAATAAATAATATTAAGTAGTTATCTACTTTGCTACGTTACTATCGTTACTAAAATGCATGTTTTCTTGGTGCCCATTTTTTAAAATTTTCAATAAATTTATCATTCTGTATGTTAGTCAATTAATGATTAAAACAAATTTGACAAAATGGCTACTAAAAGCATGCATATTAGTGTTTTAGATATGATTTGTCTATAAAAATAGATAAACACTTAATAATATTTTAGTGAAACCCATATTACGTAAGTATAAAAACACGACACTACCCTCAAATAGGGACAAATATAATTACTTAAGTAAGTTTGCTGTTTAGTGAATATTTTAAAAAGCAAATCGAATATATTTCGATTACATTTTTACGAGCTCTTAATTCCGATAGGCATTAGTAGAAGTTGGTATGAATTTATTTATCTACTTTTTACTCACTGTTTAAGCCATATTTTTACAAGCTTCCACCCGTAGCTCTCTTTTTGCGTGATAGGTCGATAATTAGTAGCTTTTATGTTACTCCAAGCCATAAGCTATACTTATATAATATGCAAAATTATATTTTGCCTGATTGATAAATATTTTATCCATTTAGATCACACAAACATACATCACAAAAATTTGCATTTATAATAATAGTAAGTAGGGTATATGACTAATATTTTGTAAACCGATCAATACGGGTTTTATACACTACGCATTTCCATGAATAAAATTGAAGCATCATCGATATTGAAGGTAAAGAATCAAAATTTGTTAACTTTAGTTTAACTAACACAAATTGTACACAACTTAACAGAATAACATATATAAACATAATATACAATAAAGGCGTGCTTCACTTCCAAATCCCTAATAACACTTTGCCAGACCTCGTGATGAGCATACGTCAACCAACAGACCAACGAGGCAGTTTTATCAGGCGTGGTAATAAAATCAAAGAAACCAAAATAGTAGACATTCAAAAAATTCCTACTGTAGAAAAAGCTCTTGTGAATGAGCTCGAGGGCAGCAGCACCACCGTCTCACCTTTAACCTGTCGCCAAATAGTAGTGCTTGCGTTACTGTGTTCCGGTTTGGTGGTGAGATCAGGCCCTGAAATTACTGGCACATGAGGCATAACACCGTAGTCCTCAGCTGCAGCGACGCATCTGTAATCTGCTTTTGTGGATTGTTGATGTCCATGGGCTTTACTCCACTTACCATCAGGTGGACAACACGTTCGTTCCCTGTGGGTGTAGTATATAAAAAAATACCCTACCACAGTAAAATAAAATGCAAAATTTGTCATAATTATGCGAGATTATTATCCAAAACTTAAGATCCATACCTCTAGTAATAAAGTCTTTTCAATAAGATATTCATCGTCAACTTCTAACAACGGGTTGTCCACAAAACTGTGAAAGTTGTAAACTCCCCAAAGGATGGCACGCAACAGTTGGGCGACCCAGTTTATGCTACAACTAGTTATCAACAATATTTATTTATTTAACTTTTGCACAAATAAATAGTACATAGGCGGACTTAATGCCTTATGGCATTCTCTTACAGTCAACCTAGGGTGGTGCAGAGATAAGCATAGGTAGGTGCAGATAAGACAAATGAATAATTATTGATATGTAAATAGACGAAGTACATATTATATAAAATACGTAATAAATATACATAGTACTGAAAAAAAATAAAATAAAAAATATATAATAATTTATACATTTATAAATAAAATAATAATAATATATACATAATTATACAGGTTAGCCTTACAGGAGAAGTTGATAATTATATAAGATAAATAAGAAATATTATGATGATTCTGCCAATTGCTCAGTCAAGAGTTTACGCACATTAACCTTAAAACTGTAACGAGTTGTTGCCATCCTGATTTCCAGAGGTAGCGCATTCCACAGAAGAACGGATTGAACGAAGAACAATATCACCGTATCTTCTTGTTGCCTATCTGTTCTTCAAGTTGCCCCTTGTACACTTAAGCCTCTTATGCTTATCTTTTTGTTAGCAGTTTTATGTTAAACATTGTGGCGATGACTTGCTTGCAAATGTGTGTAGCTGTTTGTCCGTCGTTACGTTTTATGTGTAAAATGCCCTTTTAATGACTCTAGCACATCAGAGATATTTCATGGACTATATATATTTATATACTGAAGTTACCTGTAACCATCAAATATACTATAAGCAAGTTTACGTCGGCGTATTTTAAAAATCAATTTCTCACAACACAAATAAGAGAGAATGCCGATTTTACCAGTTCACGTTTAAGTGCATACGTGAACTGGTAACAACGGGTTATCCACAGATCTGAAGAGTTGTCAACTCCCCGAAGGATGGCACGCAACAGTTGGGTGACCCAGTTTGTGCTACAACTCGTTATCAACAATATCGCTGTAGCTTCTAGTTGCCGATCTTTAATTAAAGTTGCCTCTTGTACTCTTAAGCTTTTAAACTTTAGTTAGCAGTTTTATGTTTAACATTGATTTACAAATTGAAGCGAAGTAAAAGCTAGAACATATTATGTCCTTTAATATGATTACCTGTTCAGATTATTAGGCTGAAGCTACTTCATTTATGAAACAATAAGACGATACAGTTTTCAAAACAGAAGCAAGTCACACTATGCGTAGAACTGATAGCATCGCAAGAAAGAAGCTGACAACACTTTTCTTTATTGATTCGCGTTGATAAAGCACAATTACAAAATTTAAAATTCACAATACTTCAGTAAACATTTCTAATAAAATTCGCAAAAAACACACATCGGCATTATAATTATTTCGGGTTTTAGTTTTTTAATTGTATAAATAAACCTTCTTATCCACTTTTAAGAGCAGTACACTCCAAGAGTAAATTCTTTATTCATATTCCTGAAAATACTAGCGGTATAATTTTTGTAAATGGTACCTAAAAACACAATACCTGAAACAGGTATTCTGCCAAATTGGTTTAGTTGGAAGTTTCTTTCAGTGTCAAGACAAAAATATTTACCAGATAAATGTTTTGTTTTACGATGTTTAACTTTATGTTTTGTTCATTGTCACTGTCTTAACATATAGGGAATATCTTATCTATCCCATTCGTAGAATCCCTGACAGCCAAGAAAAGCTGATGGTAATTGGCCAGGTCGACGGAAGAAAATAACGCGGTCGCTCACCTACCCGCTGGTCAGACCTAGTTAAATCGCTCACTTGCCTATCAATAACCAAGGCAATAAAGACAAGACTATATATCAGGACAGGAATACATGGAGAAGCATAGCGCATCGAGTGACCAACACTTCTAGCTAGACACGACCTTTAGCAATGAAGAAAATGACTGAGAAGAAGCTTTTTTAGAAATACAAGCAGATACTAAACAACCAATTGCATTATGCGCATCAAAGTCTCGCAAGAGATTTATTTATTTATTTATAGGTTCGCCTACAATTGTTACACATTTCATACAAGTAATACAAGCATGATCAACAAGGTATGGGTGCACAATATCAATCGGCTAACACAGCATTCACCATAAACATATATATGGATTAGTAAAAACAAAAATAACATAGGTTAGAAGTTAGGTAGATATTAACGTTGCAAAATTTTCGTGAAGCATGCATTGGTAAATAAACTTATAGATAACATATTAATTTAATTTAAATGACACAGTTTAATTATAATAATAATAATAATAATAATAATAATAAGCCCCCTATAACAACCATACGTCCGAGTCGACCATCAGATTCACGTGGGGGGCGGACACGCGATACATTAAGGGTAGTTTAGGATATACTGGCAAGCTTTTTGGAGGCTTCTATGCGACGGGCTGGCCAGCGTTTGTTGTAAACTGACGTTGTCTGGTTTGTTGAGTAGGAGTTTACCGTGGAAGGTTGTTTGGTGTTTTTTGAATTACCCTTTATAATACTGGCGCGGCCAACATGGCACTGGAAACCCATTTATGGAGAAGATGTTATTAAGAAGTAAACGTTTAGGGCCGCTGTCCGGGGGCGATCGCCGGAGCACACCTGGAGCTGACGCTGGGTGTTACAGCATACGATCCGTCAGTGGAGAGGAATTGAATAGGCGGGTTCCCTCCGGGTCTCTCGAAAATACTACAGCCAACCATAATGACAGACAGACTGACCTTGACAATATTAGTTTGAGTTCCACACAATCTATTACAATAGTTGAACCATACAGCCCATCAACAGTATCTTACGTACCAACACCAGTATCATCTATAGAAGAAAACTCACGTGGGACACCCACACCAACCTTGACTGTTGCGCAGGGGGTTAATACCTTTTTACCTGCGTCCACCAAGGCTGGCAAACCGAGAGTACGCATGAGATGGAGTGAAGAAGTCAACATGTTTATCATGCGTACCTTCTTATACATTACGAAATTAGAAACAGACATGACTACATACAGACAACAACTACACGAACTTTTCTCTCGACAATATCCTGAAATAAATGTGAGTGAGCAGCGAATCTCAGATCAAAGAAGAACAATCGTGAGAAATAAACTACTGTCACAAGAACTACTGAACCGAATAAAAGAAGAAGTTAGTAAGCAATTAGAAGAAGAAGCGGACAACAGCAATCAGGATGATCATGTTAATCTCTCGAATAGGATTTTAGGGCAGAACCAACTCTCATCACAATCTAACAACCCACCACTCACTCTTCATCAATTAGGAACACAAACACAAGAACAATTATATACACAAATATCACAATCATCTACACAAACAGAAACTGAAATATTAACTATAGAGAACGATATTGAAAATCTGACAAATCAAAACCTAGTATCAGATTTATATGTACAAGAAATGCAAGACAAATTTAGAACAGCAATAACACAGTATTCGGGAATGAACCCAGCTTCTCGCCCAAAATTACCTAAATTGAAGTATAGCAGAAAACTCTTACAGCTAACGCAGTTGTTTAATCAAAATATACTGAGCCAGTTTCTTACCAATGATACACCATTAATAGACTTACACACGCTCATATATTGCACAGCATTAGTTATATCAGAAGAACTTGGTTTCAAAATAACTGAACACATACATGCGGCCAGGTCCAGAACCGAGAAGCCTCCATGGCAAATACGACTAGAAAAGGACATTGAGAAAATTAGAGCAGACTGTGGCAGACTTACTCAATATATTAATAACAATAGATCTGCGAAAGTAGTAAAAAGAGTGGAAGCTATATTTAAAACTAGGAACGTACATACAAGACATGAAAATGACAATAGGAAACCTGAAGAATTTCTAGATACTCTGAAACAAAAGTTAGCATTAAAGGTACATAGACTTAAAAGATATAAGAAATCACAAAAACGGAAGGATGATAATATATTATTTAAATCTAATGAGAAAATGTTTTATAGAACTCTACTAACACCTCAGTCTAATACACACATACTACAAAACATAGAAATACCCACCAAAACACAACTTGAAACATTTTGGGCAGGAATATGGGAGGAACAAATAGAACATAACGACAAAGCAGAATGGATCACTGTAGAAGAGGAAAAATGGAATACAATAGATGAAATGGAATTTGATGAGATAACAGAAACAGATATTACTAACATTACAACTAGACTACATAACTGGAAATCACCAGGCATTGACAAAATTCATAATTTCTGGTATAAAAAACTAACCTCATCACACAAAGCCTTAGCTAAAAGCTTAACTGACATCATTCTTGGCAAACACACTATACCAGAGTTTTTAGCAACGGGCATAACGTACATGTTACCAAAAATAGCACATTCACCACAACCGTCACAATACAGACCTATTACCTGTTTACCCACCATATACAAAATCCTTACATCGGCACTAACTAGGAAAATTACCAAACACATTGAACACAATAATATACTAGCAGAGGAACAAAAAGGTTGTAGAAGGGGCCACATGGGGTGCAAAGAACAACTTGTCATAGATTCTACAATACACAAACAAGCAACAACAAAAAATAGAAACCTGCACTGCACTTACATAGATTATAGAAAAGCATTTGACAGTATTCCTCATTCCTGGTTGTTGAAAACTTTGCAGATATATAAAATAAACCCGAAAATAAGAGATTTTATGCACAATATTATGTCTTACTGGAAAACATCTCTACAATTAAATAGCAACAACAATACAGTCACAACCCGTCAAATAGCGATTAGGAAAGGTATTTACCAGGGTGACTCTTTAAGTCCCCTATGGTTTTGTCTCGCTCTCAATCCATTATCACACATGCTGCATCGCTGCCGAGTCGGATATAGCCTTAAGAACAATTCAGAAGAATCTCTTATTTCTCACTTAATATATATGGATGATATTAAATTGTATGCAAAAGCAGATAAAGATATGAAAAAATTAGTAGACACCACATCTAAATTTAGTACAGATATAAATATGCAATTTGGTTTGGATAAATGTAAGACTTTGCACATAGTAAGAGGCAAGATTCGACCCGGCAACTATGCAGTCGATGAGAATAACGCAATTACAGCCATGGAATCTTCAGATCTTTACAAATATTTAGGTTACAAACAGTTAAAAGGTTTAGACCACACAGAAATTAAAAACACATTAACAACTGAATATAAAAGAAGAGTAAACGCCATATGCAAATCTCAACTCTCAGGTAAATCACTAATAAAAGCTATTAACACATTTGCCATTCCGATATTGACGTACTCTTTTGGCGTAATAAAATGGTCTAAAACTGATATTGAGCAATTAGAGAGAACTACACGCACTACACTCACAAAACATAACCATCTACACCCCAAATCTGCTACAGAAAGACTAACCATCAAAAGACCAAATGGAGGTAGAGGTCTTATTGACATACATCATCTCTGGCAAAAACAAATACACAACATTAAAACATTTTTTCACTCAAAATCACAAACAAGCAACATACACAAAGCCATTTGTCAGAACGATTCCAACTTCACTCCACTTAATCTCAACCAACACCAAAATACACAAAATCCAAATAGTACTGATCCACAAACACAAAAAATAGAAACATGGAAAAAGAAAACACTACACGGCAGACACCCTCATGATTTAGAACACGCACATATTGATAAAACAGCATCCAATCAATGGCTCAAAAGTGGAAACCTATTCCCAGAAACAGAAGGATTCATGATTGCCATACAAGACCAAATTATAAATACTAAGAACTATAGGAAATACATAATAAAAGACTCCTCAGTCACAAACGACAAGTGCCGAAAATGTAACACACAACCCGAAACCATCCAACACATAACAGGAGCATGTATTACTCTAACACAAACAGACTATACACACAGACACAATCAAATAGCCAACATTATACATCAAAAATTAGCACACAAATACAACCTTATACACAACACAAACACCCCTTACTATAAATACACTCCACAAACTATCCTAGAAAACGCTTCACATAAACTTTATTTTGATCGTGCCATTCTCACAGATAGAACTATACATTATAATAGACCTGACATAACACTAGTAGACAAATTAAACAAAACTACATACCTAATAGATATTGCTGTCCCGAACACTCATAATTTACAGAAAACCATTGTAGAAAAAATAAGTAAATACGCAGAATTAAAAGAAGAAGTCACTAGGATATGGAGACAAGATAAAGTTTATGTTGTACCTATCGTCCTTTCTACCACAGGAGTTATTCCCAAGCATCTACACCATAGTTTAAAGATGTTAGATTTAAAAGAACACATCTACATCATGCTACAAAAAGCTGCAATTTTAAATACCTGTAGGATAGTGAGAAAGTTCTTACAAATTGACGAAAACGAAGTTACAACACAACACATTGTAGGCCCATAACCCCACACAAACACAACATGCTGCATTTACTTGGTTTCGGCCCGTAAATGTGGTAAATACCAGCAAACTGCTGAGAAAAAAGATTCCCAAAATAATAATAAACTTTATTGCACACCAAGGAAAAATAATACAGAAGAATATGTAGATAACAAAAGTACAAATGGCGGTCTTATCGCTGCAAAGGCAATCTCTTACAGACAACCATTGGATGGAAAAGTATGAAAGAGACACGAAAGGGAAGTAAAAGGTGTACTAGCATGAAGTTTAAATGAAGAAAAGAATGAATAAATACATTAAATAACTACTTCTAACAAATAAATAGTTGTGTACCTAAGCATAGGTACTATAAAATATATACAAATACATGCAAGGGCTACATATAAATACATAAATACAATAAAAGGGCATACATATATAAAAAATATATATACATATATAAATATACATAAATACCTACAATATTATGTTTAAGGACAGAAAATGGTATATTAATAATGATTGATTTAGGAATGAGATGAGAGCAGCAGAACAGGTATGAAATATTAGAAAGTAAGATAGTGTTCCTTCACCAAAGACTTAAAAGTTGTTAGCGTTTTGGCACTTCTTATTGACACCGGTAACTCATTCCAGAGTCTTACAGCTTGCACCGTAAATGATTTGTCTGTAAACCTAGTGGTATGTTCCGGCATTTTTAATCTCAAATTCCCTGAAGAGCGCAGGAATCTCGTGTGCGTGTCATTTAGAAAAAGGAAGCGTTGTTTTAGATATGAAGGAGTCGAAGGATTAAAAAGAATGTTGTAAAGTAGCGATAGAATATGTGCATTCCGGCGAAGCCGAATGGGTAACCACTTGAGTTTAGTGCGAAATATAGAAACATGGTCATATTTGCGTAGACCAAATATAAACCTTATACAGACATTTTGGAGGCGCTCAAGTTTGTCGAGTTGGTCTTCATTGAGATCGAGATAGCTGGCATCGGCATAATCAAGGATGGGGAGAAGGAGTGATTGAGATAACGCAGTTTTCGTAGAAATAGGCAAGAGGTTACGCAGTCTACGCAAAGACCCGACAGCGGCAAATAGTTTTCGACTCAGCTCCTTGAGCTGGGGGCCCCAGGTGAGAGTTTTGTCAATGAAGATCCCTAGATCTTTCACTGTTTCGCTATACGGGATGTCGACACCATTACATGACACGAGCGGGATTTGTTGCCAATTCACTTTTGGTATCATCCTGGGACTACCCACAGCAATGACTTGGGTTTTCGTTGGATTTATTTGTAATCCATGGGCCTTACTCCAATCACAAATAGTGCTCAGATCAGTGTTTACTTTAGAGACAGCTTCCGTGAAGTGATCGAGTGTTGCCTGGGAATAGATCTGAAGGTCATCAGCATACAGGTGGTAGGAAGAAAGAAGTTGATCCGAGATTGAATTAATAAAAATGCTGAAAAGTAATGGAGATAGAACGCCGCCCTGCGGTACGCCTGCCGTTGTATTACACCACAAAGAAAAGTTTTCTTCAATGCAGATACGTTGGCGGCGTCCAGACAGGTAACTATGAAACCAGTCAATTGCCGTTGGAGATATGTTAAGAGAACGCAAAGTAGCCAGTAAGATGTCAAAGTCGACAGTGTTGAAGGCATTACTGAAGTCAAGCAGTGCTAGAACTGTCAGCTTGCCCTCCTCCATGCCAGTCCTAATATCATCCGTAATATGGATCAGGGTTGTGGTAGTGCTATGACCAGGACGGAAACCAGATTGGAAAGGATTTAAGAGTTGGTTTTGGGAAAGGAATCGGCTAAGTTGGGTATGGATAAGGCGTTCCAGCACTTTGGAGAGGAAAGGTAGGATTGAGATGGGACGGTATTCGGCAAAAGATGAGGGATTACATTTTTTAGGAATAGGGGTTATTTGGGCTTCTTTCCAAGCAGTTGGAAAGCAGCCACTTAGGATAGAATGATTGAGAATATGGGAAATGATGGGAAGGATTTCATCAAGGATAGGGATGATCATACTACGGTTGACACAGTCACTGCCTGGCGCGTTAGACGTAATAGATAATATGCTTCTCTTGACATCACAATCAGAAAATTGACTAAAAACAAATTGAGGACAGTCAGGAGCTTTAAGGGATGAAAGATATTTTAACGTGTTGTCTTTAGTTGTCTTATCAAAATTTGATGAAGACGAAAAGTGCAGATTAAGAGAGTTTAGGTCAAGGTTTTTGGGTATTGAGTTTTGTCGAGATTTCCCAACTCCTAATGATCGTAGAAATTTCCAGACCTGAGCTGGATCACCATTTTCAACTGAATTGAGAATGTTTCGGCGTTGAGCGTTCCTACACACCCGGCTGCAATGACTTCTGATGCCGAGATATTTGCCACGGTTTAGATCGTTTGGTCGACATTTGTATTTTGACTTGGCAGTCGCTTTTTTCTCAAGTAAGGCTTTAATTTCATCCGTGAGCCATGGTGAAGGAAGATGTTTTATTTTTATTCTGCGTATTGGTGCATGCACATCAAAGATTTCAGTAAGCCTTTGTTGAAAAATGCGTACTTTTTCATCTAAATTGTTTGAGTTAATAAGCGACTGCCAATCAATTTTGCCAACATCCTTGCGGAGATCGTCAGAGTTGATACTACGAAAACTGCGCTGCAAAATAAACTTGGGTTTAGGTTTAGGAATGCGAATTTTATAGGAGAGATAAAGTAGATCGTGATAGGAAAAGGCGTCGGCTGAGCACTGACCGTGCTTAGCCACGCGATTAGGTGACGAGACAAACATTAGGTCAAGCAGAGAGGGAGAGCAGTTTGGAAAGTGATGAGTGGAGCTAAGAGGAAGTATGGAAAGGTTATTAGATTGGACGATGGTTTGGAGAGAAGAGGAACGGGCGTCATTATTAAGGAGACAGGTATTGAAATCACCCATGATTATACATTGACTGTAAGCTGTGACAGAATTTTCAAGGAGTAAGTCTAAAGAAGAGAAAAAATTAATGCGAGAAGAAGGACAGTAATAGACACCTAGAAGAATTTTAGAGTGATTTAATTCCACCTCTAAAAATAAATGTTCGCCAGCATTTTGAGGGGGTGGTTGGGGTGACACATCCACAACATTATAGGGTACGTTTGACCTTAGAAAAATCGCGGTGCCACCACCATGACCTGCAATGCGATCATTTCTTATGAGGTGGAAACCTGGTAATGAATAAGATATGGAAGGAAGGCATGGCTTAAGCCACGATTCAGAAATAAGAATAGCATGTAAGTTAGAACAGTCAAAGCTGGCCAGCATATCAGGGAAATGAGCCGGAATACTTTGAGCATTTATATGAACGACATTGAAATTCCTGGGAACGTCAGAGAAAAGAGATGAAAGAGTGTCCTTAAGTGAAGAAACACTTTCAAAGCTATCATCACTGCTAGCGGTAAAAAAATCATCATCATCAGATTCAGAAATAGACATATAAAAATAATATTATATAAAATGTGTATAGGAGGTAATGTGAATAAATAATTATAATAGTACTATAAATGTGGACTTAGATAAAGATAAAAATAAAAATATAAATATATGTATATACAAAAAAAAAAAAATTTAAAACAAGCTTTACGACGTTGACAATTTAAAACCATCCGCCGGTTGTGTGCAAAGAACAGTACTACAACTCTAACAGAAAAATATTGAACAATAGAAAACACTTAAAATGTATTACACTTAAACACCTGGCCCAGGTTCAAATAATTGAGTCAATAAACAATAGACATAAAATAAAATAAAAAGAATTGTGCAATCAAGATTGAGCGTATAATACGCACTGCAAATATATGGAAAAAGTTAACAGCGTATGGAACGCATCTATAAAAATGACATTTACAGACAGCGGCGTTTAGTTGTCAAATATGTAATAAAGTTAAAAAATTGTGGGTGCACTTTAAATTATAGTTGTAAACAAACATTTTACCTGGGCTAGGATAGGGAAAAACACTAAATTTCACTTCTTGGTGGCCGCAGCTCGCTTCACCTTGGATGCAGCAGTAGTTTTAGGCACGGCAGCTTGCTTCGGAGCGGTGTCCTCACAGCAGTTGTTTAGCTCAACGGCCGAGGTTATTCGGCGCCGGCTGCCCGATGCCAGCACGTAGACACTGCCTTCCCTGGTCCAAGTTTTGTGAACGCCGAGTTTCTCGCGTGCCAACATGAACAAGTCGTGGCGACTTTTAATTAGAAACTCGGAAACAGTTATACCGGAGCCCTTTAACTTGGTTTTATCAAACCACAGTCTATCCCTGATGACCGCACGTTGAAGCTTGACTAGGATGGGCCTTGGCTTCTTTGAGGACGATGGTTTACCCATCCGGTGGCAGCGCTGTATGTCATTGGTGGTGAAATCAGTCAATTCAAGTCGCTGTTTGACTATGTCCACAATAACACTCTCTGTGACTTCGTCCTTGTCTTCAGGGATACCATGTAGCAGGAGCATCTTGCGGCGTCTCTGGACCTCGATGGTGTCGACTGACTGCGATAGAGCCTCAATTTGCTTCTGTACTAAGCCTAGAGTTTGTATAATGAAGGCTTTAAATGTAGCAAACTCAGCAGCTAGATTGGCAGTGTTTCCAGTGCTAGTCGACTTTTCAAGATCAGCTTCAAAATGAGCCATCTTCCTGTAGAATTTCTCCTGAAGTTCCACAAGGGTAGCGTTCAATTTGGATTCCATAGTTTGATGTGAAGTGTAGTGAAGTGGTAGAATGAGGTAGAGAATTAAGAGATATAGTGTGAAAGGAGATATAGAATGGATTGAGAACACAACAACTGGCAGGTAACTACCTTAGTTATTAAATTGAGTCATGAAACTAAATAAATACTGAGTTTAATAATTAAATTAATAAATTTAAACATAGAGCAGTAAAAACGCAACTAGTCCTTTCAACTACCCTCAGCCGAAAAAAACAAATTATAAAAGTTGTTAAAATAAATTAGTTCTGTTGTGAACCTGACTCTTAAATCTAACAAGGAAGAGATCCTTGCAAGAGCAAAAGAGACCGCTTGGGAGTCTACACTTAATCCGCCGATGATATACTGATGTCTTATATTGCATTAATTAGTTGAATGAGATATAGAAATTAGCTAGAGTATTTTTATTTTTTTTTTTATTTTAATAAGAGATAGTATACTACTACTACTACTAATACTACGTACTTTTTAAGCGGACACCTCATCGCTCTCCACTGTGCTGGTGTTGTTGTGGGTTCGATTCCCACACGGGACGAAAACGTGCAATCCTGCAATGGTTAATTAGGACTCGGGGTGTTCCGTTCGTGTAAAATGTATGTTTGTGATTATTCCCACGATATTACTAGTGAGGGCGTCGTAAAAAAAAGGTAAAAAAAAAGCAAAGGCTGCCAGTGTTCAATGAATAACAAATTTTCGTATTTGTGACAGAACGGAGATCTCAAGTGCAAAACCGGCAATAAAAAAGCCTTAAAAAGTTCTTAAACCGATTGTAACTGCGACACTGAAAAAACATTATTTATTTATCTGTCCTTTGTTTTATACGGATTTGATGACGTCATAAAGTTGGGTTATAAACAAGATGATTAAAATGTAGTCTCTTTTTTACTGCTGGTAAAGTAATTATTTATATCTGCGGCAAATGAAGAAGGTATATCTGATCATTGAGTGCAAGGTAAAATGATGCTTATCGGAACAGCATAGGGTATAAAATATACTGCTACATTAAGAAACGGCTAAATAATTTATGCTGTGTCTATCAATACAAAACATTAGCTAGAGTGGACGTCAGTTTTTCTGCCGTGTCAGACCTATCTACGTTATCTTAAGATACATGAGTTACGTTTAATAGATGTAATTTGTATTTTTTTAACGTCCTTTATATACAGAGCTCACAATTTTTTAAATATATTGTTCCAATTATTAGTACGACACTAACACATAACTCACGTAACTGCGATTTTCGCCTTAATAGTAATGGTCAGTTGCTGTAAATTAAGATACAGCAAAATGCTTGACAAATAACAAACACTTATGTGAAATCATAACTCCGTTATCTAATAATTACATGACATCGCCGTGACAGGTTCGTACAGGTCCTTTCGTGGTGCATGCAAGTATCTTCCCGGTCATTTGCCCGCGCCGTATTTATATCGGATTGTTTATTTGAATTCTATTTGCGGTCGCGGTCATTACGCGCTCCGTAAAATAAATTATAACAGTGCATCATCATTAAAAATACTAAATATTGTGAATTATTGTTATTTGAATTGATTAGTTTTCTACAAAATGAGTGTAAACAGACGTTCATTAATGGTAAATATGGCAAAAAAACAACAAATCTTAGAAAATAGAGGAAATGTTATCAATTTTCAAGACCAAAATTTCAAGACACAAGTTGATTTGTCACCTAGATCAGGATTTGAGAGGTCAGTAATGAGCCCACTATCAGACAACATCCAAATGAATTGCGAACAGTCAATACCATTATCACCTAAGCAATACACAGAACTTCAGCAAGTCGTACCAAAACCCAATATTTTACCAGAGCTAAACAAAGACGATTTAGCTGAATTGAATGAAGATGTGCCATTCTCTGATCTGAGCATCAGCCCACACACTATCAATTTGCCTAGTTTTGATACTAATATTTCAATGCCTTCTGAAATTAGTTTTGTTAATACACCAGTACAAACCTTTCGCCAAGAACCTTTTATTTTGAGAAATGCATCCACACCATTACAAACTTGTAATAATAACTCTGACCAACCATGCCATAGTCAAGACCATTCAAACGTTGCACAAAATCCAAATCTATCACCACAGATAAATCAAACAACAAATAGTGAAGATGACACAAACAATTATTTTGAAAAAAGCACCGAAGAACTAATACAGCAACTTAGTAATGAAAACTTGTCGAAATCGCATGATGACCTACCCAGCAATAAAAAAATTGCAGCTAAAAAAAGAGAAAGGGATCCGGCTAAAAGACTTGAAGTAGAGAGAAAAATTTATACTTTAAAACCACCATGCAGGAAAGAATGTCGTAAAAGATGTTACGAAAAATTCAGTGAACAAGAAAGAGAGGCAATTTGGTCAAATTTTAGAGGGCTTGACAAGCAAGAACAAAGAAATTTTATATCTAGACATGTAAAAAGATCAAAGAAGTCAATAATAACCAAAGAAATTTCAAGACGAAATAACACTTTAACATGGACACTTCGGAATACTATAGTATGCAAAACATTTTATTTAGATACGCTTGGGTTTAAAAATGATCAAACTGTAGTAACTGTATTAAAAGCCAATTTTAAGCACAGAATTAAAAATGTTAATGAAGTACCAGCAGCACCTGAACAGCGTGGTCGAGCTAGACCATGGAACTCTTTTCCTGACCAATATAAGCAGGACGTTAAAGAGTATATAGAGAAAATTCGTCCAACAGTTTCACACTATAATTTGGCTCATGCTCCAAACAGGCGTTATTTGCCATGTGGAGTGTCTTTCATGGATTTATATAGATCATACATAGCTTTCTGCGATGAAACTCAAATTAGAAAATGCTCCTGGGCATATTTTCATGGCATCATCAAACAAATGAATTTGTCTACATCACTTCCTAAACAAGACATTTGCACATTATGTCAAAATCATAAAGAGAAACACAGTGAAGAAGAGTACCAATGTGAGCATTGTGATTGCCAGTTTTGTAATATTTACCCTACGCATTTAAAAAATCGTAATCTATCAAGACAATGTTTAGAAGCAGACATTAACGACACCGATATTACAAAAAAAGTATTTACAGCAGATATGCAAAAAGCTATATGTATGCCAAAATTGGAAACTAAGGACTATTATTTTTCACGTAAGTTGGTATTATTTAATGAAACTTTTGTATCTCCAGGAAAAAATGAGCCAACTTTTTGTATGGTATGGCATGAGGGAGAAAGCGGCCGTAAAGCCTACAATATCGCCTCGTCTTACGTTCACTTCATCGTTAACTATGCTAAGGACATTCAGGAAATTATAATTTATTGTGATAACTGCACAGCCCAAAACAAAAATCGTATTTTATTTACTGCAATGATTCGGCTGATAAATTCCAAAGAATTGATTACCGCTAAGAAAATAAGATTAGTTTATCTGGAGCCTGGTCATACTTATATGGCAGCTGATGCAGTGCATGCGTGTATTACCAACAAGTTTACAAAGCAAAAAAATATGTATGATCTGAAGGACTATGTTAACACTATGAGAGCTTCACGTAAAAATATGGTCGAAGAAATTATTAATCATGATGATAAAGAATGCGTTTCCAAAAAATTACAATATTCAATCTCTAAAGGTGGTGGAATTTCGAAGAGATTCTACTCGCATGTTTGTGAAGAATGCATATGATGAGGATGAGTTTAAGGAATTGGATGTGTTTCGCAAAAATATATTGAATATGGACCAGTCCGAATTCTTAAATGAAGTACCACGTGAAGCAAAAAGGAGGGGTGTAAGCAAGGTAAAGAAAGAGGATTTGTTAAAATTATGCGATTCCTTGCCCATTGCCTTCCGCAAGTGTTTTGAAGATTTAGAAGAAGAAGATGTGTTGGATTTAGACGGAGACTTGGACATTTGAGAAAATAAAAGAATCCCTATTTTACTTAGTTGCTACTTTTAAAGTTCCTTTGATTTTAAATAATCTAATTTTGTTAGTAATAAATAATGAAGACTGATTATAAATTTATAATACGAGTATATTATATTTTGATTAGAGCTTTAAATTTAACCTTAAAGTTTCTTTGATTTAATAAGAGTTTTATTTTGTTAGAAAATATGAAGACTGATTACGTATATTTGATTTTTTTTTTAAATTTGCAAAGTGTTTTACTGTTCACCACATGCTTGTAATCAGACCAATTTCAGTTAACTTATAAATAACTGAGTTTGGCATAATTCACCTTAAAGGACTTGTCACAGCTAACTGCTGTATCATAACTTACGGGGCGTCGCGTAACAGGTAATGTATGGACAGCTTGCCGTGCCTATCTCTGTTATTGAGTTTATTATAATAAGTATGCGTATTAATTAAAAAAATACTACATCCCGGTATTCAGCACTATTAAATATGTTATATTATTCAAAGATATCACAGTTAATTGCATTAACTTTCTAGAAAAACGCAAATATCTGAAAAAAACTTCAGAATGCGATATCTCAAAACTATGATTTTTAAGTTAACGTAGATAGGTCTGACACGGCAGTTTTCCTGATTACTTTTACAAGCCTAAGAGCTTAATATATAAAATAATCTACATATCATACATATCAATAATACGGAACTACCTATAGTATACCACATTGTTTATGTGTTATTTGTGAACTTTCAGTCAGAAAATTCACAATAGCAGCACGGAATTGAAATTGTGGCCGGTGGATGGCGATAGGCTCACCCCCTATTCCATGGGACCTAAACATAAAAGATGAAATGTGGGTGTTGTACGCCTCTGGCACTGCTGGGTAATATAGTCGTAATGTTATGTGGTACCATAATCTTATTGATTTGTATAATATAGCATTTCGGCATGTAATATTTTAAAGCAAATTTTAGCTTTGCTATGCTTTTTTTGTATTTTATATAATATTAAAGTTGAAAAATTAAGAATCCAGCAGGACTCGAACCTGCACCCCCTGGGTATACTCCCCAAGTGCTTTGCCAATTCAGCTATGGATTCGTATGCTGCTAGACTAGAAATTTCTCAACCCTTTTGAGGCAGCGTCATAGGTATAATATAAGTATAATATCATTTAGACATGCTTGACAATCTAATACTAAGAAGATAGGAAAGTGATAGGACGGAAACCTAAGACTTAAGACCCGCTTTAGGTCTAAAAAAATTCGACAGTTTCTTAGTATTAGTATACCATAATTTATAACTCTATCCATTTATATTTTAAATCTCAAAAGTATACATCCCACAACAGTATTTTCTTTTCCATTCAAAATATTTGAACTCAATACAGATTTTAGGTAGTGTCAATACCTTTGATTGAGTTCACCAAACTAAAAGTCATCAATGTTCCAACAGATATGGATAAGAGAACGCAATCAATCACTCCAGACGTGGAAATGGTGTTTTATTAGTAAATGCAGGTTCAAGAGTCATTTAACTTTTGGTTAATATGAAAAAGTTAGTACGTTGGCTTTGCATATTGAAAAAAAGCGTAAAGTCGGTACCAAATTACAAGAGATTCAATTTATAACGTCGAAAACCATAGTTAAAACACCGTCTATCTTGAAAACTGTAACTATTATGTGAATAAACAAATATAGTGTTTAAAATTTGTGTATCAAAATAGGGTTATTTCAACGAGTGAAATGCATTTTTGTTTTATTTCCCCATATTCAGGAGAGTCTGAGAGAACATTACAAGATATCATAGTTGTGATAATAAAACTCAGATAAAGTGCGATGCTATAAAACACAGCTGTTGAATGGGACATATTTCATGCTTTGTGTTGCAATACTCAGCTATAAAGATGTCTCATTTTAAAACGATCTTCAAATGATGTACACGGCCTCACATCTAGCTATCTAATTTTCCAGTATGAGATGGTTTTCAATGTGTAAGTTTTCCTTGCAATGCTAGACCATTTTTTAACGGGATATAATCCCACCCACACGCCCACCACTGTGACTCCTGTGATGCCAGGATCTACAGCGGTAACCAACTGAAAGGCACCGTGCATGACACACGGGCAATCCCAGGGAGAGTTAAAATTGTCTTGGAACCCGCAACGAATTTAATCAGAAGTATATAGTTGGAGTTGGAAAGTAGAAACTGGTAATGTATAGCTAGATATGTAACCGTATGTACTCGTATCCAAGCAGAACATAAATACATTAAGAAAGCACTAAAAATGATAAATAGTATGACAACTACATTATTGTCAAGTAAAGTATCTAAACGCTTATAAAAGAAAACCACTTCAGCACAAACGAGGGAAGAGTTAAGGTTGCAATGTGTTATAAATAAGTATTTTATACATTTAGTAATTTTAATCATTCAGCCTTTCGTAGTCTACAGTTGGACATGGCCCTCATCCAATTTACAAAACAACATGGTCCGCCACCTCCCGCATCTAGTCCTCTCTAGCGTCCTTCTTCAGGTCTTGTCAGGACGTCCTTACGGTTGCCGAGTCGTGGTCTCCATTCTATAACTAATTTGCTTTAACGGCTGCCGATCCTTCGGCAGAAGTGACTAGCTTATTGCCACTTCAGCAAGCTTATTTTGCGAGCTATGACTGTCACTATGGTTTTTTGTCGGATAACCTCATTACGGATTCCATCATTCAAAGAAACTCTGAGCAACGATCACTCTATGGCTATAAAGTGATCTATGCTCAGAGTTTACGTCGGGTAGGTCCGCAAATTAACAGCCGCGGCTGTTAATTTGTAGACTAGGCCGACTGTTAATGTCTACGTTTAGGTACCTTATGTCATAACAGGTAGCACACAGTGGTTCAAAACTTTAGTAATTCGTAATTTTAGCAGAATCACCATTGTGTCAAGCCGCGTGATGGCGGCGAGGATCGATTGTACATTTTATATGCGGTCAACGCATGAGAGAATAAGAGCTTTTCTTCATCAACTGCAAGAGTACGAGGAAAGGAGAAGCTCTTATGAGATCATAAAACAGACAATTAACACTAAAGTGTAATTTACATTAAGAAGTTAGTGGCATAAAATTATTGCATGCCTTGGTTACAGGTCATTTATTTATGCAATTAGTTTCGTAATGAAAATTATGGCTTCTCTCTATGATGCGCAAAGCTAGAAAAATCTTCCTTAAAATGATCTACTGCAGTTTTCTCCCGTTCTTTCTACTACTTACAATTCTGTCTACATCATTCGAAATTACTTCAGTTTATTTCATGCTACCTATCCACCTAATTAAAAACCATTAAAAGCTCACAGTTATAACACCCGGCAACTTTGAAACCTAGATAACAATATTTTCAAATAAGATTTATATTTAGTCATACTCGTAATTAAGGGTTCGAATTGACAGGACTGACAGAGCTAATCAGTTTAAGCAAGTTACCTAAACTTAATCAGTACACAGAATTAAAAAGTTTCTAATTTTACAAAACAATCCTGTAGTAAATTTATGCATGTTTGTACAAAGAACTCTGTATTTCATTAACACGCCTAATTCGTATTGCGGTGTAATTCCGACAAAATTTACATATTAATTGCTCCTATCTCCAGAATACTTTTTATTTCAAGGGAACGTCATTGCCCGCAAAATTTCTGCGTTTTCGTTCCCAAAAATGTTTTAACTTCTGAGATAATTTTAAATGTTTGAGTTGAGTTAATTAATATGCAATTAACTTTGTAAATGATGACTGGAGAAAACAAATATTATGGTAGCTTGGGAAATTAATTGGTAGATTATGAACTCGATTAGAACAAACGTTATAATGATTACTATTTAAAAGTAAGCTTCGATTCTGTTTGTCTTGAGACAAAGTAAGTTTTATGAATATTTTTCTATACTAGTTTTAATATTGATATCGATGGTCTAGTGCTTAGCGCTGCGTATGTGCCTCTTATCGCGAGGTCTCGGTTTTGTTCCCCGTCAGGAGATTTATAATAGCAGCATGGAGTTGTAATTGCTACAACAGGTAAGGTACAATTTTACTCATAATTTTGAATTGAAGATTTAATATGTAAAAGTAACATGAAAGAGAAATAAATATATGACAAAGAATGAATAAATCTGAAAATAAAGTTAAATTGCGTATTTTAATCATTTTGATATTTTGTGCCAAATATTTCCGTATATATATATATATATATTTTTTTTATTATTTAAAATTTATTTACAATCAACGAAAACAAAACACAAAAAAAAACTAAATAAACTAACCTAAAATAAACTACTTAAAAACTAGCGATAAAAGACTACCTAACCTAATCTAACAAATTGCAGCCAGTGGGCAACGTTCCTAAAATGCTGGCAGCATTGTCACGCTGGATGGCAATGCTAATTCGCTGTCCAAAATAAAAACCAGCATTTCGGCGACGTGTCGTAATTGTATTTGTTGTTGTAATTGTGTCCGGTGAATGGCGATAGGCTCATCCCCTATTTCATAGGACCTAAACATAACAGGTAAATTATGGGTGTTGTACACTCTCCCATACCCTTCTGGGTAATAGGTAATATAGGCTTTATTTTCTCTTTCCAAAATGTCCATCCTAAGAAATCGCTTCCTGGAAGAAATCGCTTTAAGAGATAAGGCCGCCCTTTGTACATTTTTTTTCTGTTATTTTCTTTTTGTTGTTACCTCTTAAGTTCTTTTTCATGTGAAATTATGTAAAAAATAAAGTATTTTCTATTTATCTATCTATATATAGGCGTGATGTTATATTATGTTGCTACTATGTCATGTAATAAAATGGTTTAAACTAGTTAGTTTATTTAAAAAATATAAACTTTTTAATTCAAATTGTGAATTAAAAAGTGCTTGGACATCTGTTAAAAAAAATCTAATGAAAGTGTCAGAACAGTTTAAAACTTAGATTAATTATGATTTATAATAAATAATGTTGTGAAAATATTATAATGTACAGATATTAATGAGATATTTTACATTTAAACATCAACATTGTCAATTAAAAGTGGTAATTTATTCTCGTGCGATGCTTTTGACACTTTACTGACAGTGTTCGTGGAAAAAAACTTGTTGGAACTCGTTTAAGTTATGGGTTTATCGAACGACGTCGAAGGCTGTGCCGCTGAGGACCGAGATGAGTATTTGATTTGAAAATTAAATGATAGATGAAGACGCCGCGAATATTCTGAGGTCGGTTTTTCCACAATGCGTTTTTTTTACTTTTATCATTTTATCATAGACAACTTTTGAATGGAGAAGCGTCGTTTAATATAAAAACTATACCTGAGAGTCACATAAAGTTTGATGCAACTATGTTATTTTTATGTATAAATTAATTTATTATAGATACATAGAATGTAAGATTAATAACGATAAAATCATAGTTAATATATAATACATATTTATAATACATGCACATAATTACATTTTACGTAAACAACATAATAAGATATTCTTGTACTTAATTTCGTAAGCTTTTATTTTTGATAATATGTAACATACATTGTTTCGACATCTTTATAAAGCAGCTTTATATTATTATTATTGTCAAATAAAATCTTTTTTTTTCAATTACTACATTAACTGCTACAAAGTCTACAATTAGTTATATATCATGTACTGCAATTAGTTATATGTTACACAAAATTAAGAAACATAAAACGATATATCCTACTGTTGGTCTTTCGATACTAAAATAAATAAAATAAAACCCTTTTTCTTACGTTATGGAAGCAATTCATCTTCTGAAATCATAGACAAGCAAAATATATAAGAAAGTTAGTTCTCCATGACCTCTGACATTCGTTTGAACTATGACAAAAACTACAACGCGGTCATTTTTGAAATGTGTGATCATAAATCACTAAAGTTTGAGTCAGAGATGGATCGAGATTGTTTGCATTGCGATAAAAAGTTCTAATGTTAAATTATATTTATTTATTTACTAACTAGCTGACCCGGCGAACTTTGTACCGCCTTCGCGTAAATTTGATGCACTACTTTATTTTGTATAGCTGACCTATCTTATGTATGCGTACCTATTCAATTTGAACTGGAATCTATAATATCCTCCATATAAAAATGAATATCTATTTCCCTGGTCTCGTCATACCTGAGAAGGACTTTACTAATTTTAATAAATAAAAAACAAAATATATATTTTCTTAATAGTGTTTATTCCGTAGGGCTCAATAATTTCACATATAGTTTTACAGAAAATTTATTAATATATATTTTTTTTTTATTATTTTTTTTTCGTACAGAGTATTAAAAAACTAAAAAAAAATCAGCCAAATCCGTCAAGCCGTTTACATGCTATGTCGTGACAACGGAAAATGGGTTTCATTTTTATATATATAAAGATAGAGAATAACAAAACTAGAATCGCCACACAACGCACTCGTATCTTACGATTAATCTATCTATACTTATATAATTGTTAATCCGACTGACTGATTCATCAACGCAGGGCCTAAACCACTAGGACTAGGAACTTGAAATTTTCTATGAATGTTCCTTACATGGCATGGCGTAGGGGCGCCCTAAGAAGGGATTTTTTGCAATTCCATTTTGAAGGGGGTAAAATGAGAGATGAACGGTTGTATGAAAGTACGTCATTTTTAAAGTTACAAGCATGAAATTTCGTAAAGTTAAACTTGAATAAAAATAAATTAATTTCTGTACTGGAGTTTTGCTAAATTTTATTTCCAAGAGGGGGAACAGTAAGAAGTGAGTTGATACAAATATTCAATAGATGGACTTGCTGGCACCGGCCAGAATAACGTTTGATGCGGGTGAAACCGCGCGGGGCATCTAGTATAATATATTTAAGTAAAAACAAACGCTGAGATGCTTTGAAGTAATACAGAAAAATTTAAAAGACTTATAAAAACGACAGCAATAGAAATAATGCCTAAAAATCTTTGCTGATCACACGTAGATTTGTTCCGTGTGGATATAGAACCCACAATACCAGCACATTTAAGCGACCGCTTTACGTTAATGTCACTTGTACACCCAAATTATTATTCAATATTAAACTGTTTTTATTCAGACGACCGGATGGCGAAGTGGGTAGTGTACCTGCCTGTGACACCGACTCCGTGGGTTTGATTCCCACTTAGACAAATCTTTGTGTGCATAAACATGAGGGTTTGTCTTAGTCTGGGTGTTTCTATGTATAACAAGTATGCATTTACAAAAGAAAAGTATATATGTATGAGTATCAGTTATTCTAGTAGCCATATGTACAAGCTAGACTAGATGGCGTTGTGTGTGAGTTGTGAAATATTTATTTATTATTTATTGTGTTGAAAATAAAGTCAAGAAAAGCCGAAACAAAACCACTCAATTTCATTTCTTAAACACTCATTATTGAGGTCAAATCAGGGTATCGAAGGGGATCGTGTTGCTGGACGAGGCGGGAAAGCTGCTCGAAAGAGTCATTGCTACCCGTATCGTCCGGCATCTTGATGAGGTTGGTCCGGGTCTGTCGGATGCCCAGTACGGTTTCCGTGCTGGACGTTCGACGATCGGGGCCATCCTGCGCCTGAAGGCTGCTACGGAGGCGGCCGTCGCCGGCGGAGGGGTGTTGTTGGCGGTATCGTTAGATATCGCCAACGCCTTCGGGACTCTGCCATTCAGCTGCATCAGCGAGGCACTCCGGTACCATGGAGTGCCGGTTTACCTGATGCGGCTGGTGGCCGACTATCTCGAAGGCAGGGGGGTTCTGTACGAGGACCGAGACGGAGCAATGCTCCGCAGGCCCATGTCGTGCGGTGTCCCACAGGGATCGGTCCTAGGGCCGCTCCTGTGGAACATCGGTTACGACTGGGTGCTGCGTGGGGCTTTCCCCCCGGGCCTAGACGTCATCTGCTATGCGGATGACACGCTCGTCACGGCCCGGGGTCGGAACTCCGAGGAGGCGGCACGCCTGGCCACAGTGGGTGTGTCCCAAGTGGTCGGGCGCATCGAGGCGCTGGGACTTAGGGTGGCCCCTGCCAAGACTGAGGCCGTGATGTTTCACGGGCCTCGTCGCGGGCCACCTGCTGGTGCCTCGATTACCGTCGGCTCGGTCCTCGTACGGATCGAGGCCCAGTTTAAATATCTGGGCCTAGTGATAGACAGGCGGTGGAGCTTCGACGAGCACTTCCGCATTTTGGTGCCCAAGCTGGAAGGCGTGGCTGCCGCTCTCGGTCGGCTTTTGCCGAACGTGGGTGGCGCCAGCGTCGCCAGCCGACGGCTTTACGCGGGGGTGGTACGGTCAATGGCACTGTACGGCGCACCCGTGTGGGCGGAGGCCTTGTCCGCCGGGAACAGGGCGCGGTTGTGGAGACCGCAGCGCGTCCTGGCGGTCAAGGCCATTCGTGGATACCGCACGGTGTCGACCGACGCAGCGTGTGCGTTGGCCGGAACACCCCCGTGGGATTTGGATGCGGAAGTGCTCGCCGAAGTGTACAGGCGCAGGGCGGCTGCTCGGGCTGAGGGTTCTGTCCCCATGCCCGAGCAGCTGCGTGCGTGGCGGGAGGAGGCCCACCGGACGCTGATGGTCCGGTGGGGGAATCGGCTGGAGGCTCCACGTGCTGGTTTTCGCACCGTGGAGGCGCTCCGGCCGATTCTCGAGGAGTGGGCAGGGCGGCAGCATGGGACTCTCTCCTTCAGGCTGGTGCAGGTGCTGACCGGGCATGGTTGCTTCGGGAAGTACCTGCACAGGCTGAAGAGGGAGGCGAGCCCCATGTGCCACCACTGCGACTGCGGTGAGGACTCGGCGCAGCACACTCTCGAGCAGTGTCCTGCTTGGGAGGTGCAGCGCCGGGATCTCACCGCGGTCATTGGGAACGACCTCTCGCTGCCGGCTGTGGTCGCGGCAATGAGCAGCGCGAGGTCGTGGGATGCGGTCGCATCCTTCTGTGAGGACGTCATCTCGCAGAAGGAGGCGGCGGAGCGGATCAGGGAGGACTCACTCCTGGCTGATCCGCTCCGCCGCCGGCGAGCTGGGCGGCGAAGGCGCGCGTACGCCGCGAGCCTAATGCCGCCCTAAGCGAGGCCGCGGGCGGTGGAGGGGGTTTTCCGCCGCCCGCTGATGCCTTCCGCGACGGAGTGACGCCCTGGGTGTGCCCGGGGCGTCGCTACGGGAGTAGGAGGACTTAGAGTCGGGTGCCCGGTCAGAGGTCGGACTGGGCACGGTCGCCGCGGCGAGCCCTGTGGATATAATATCGATCCGGGGCTCGCCGACCCACCATCTTTCGGCGACGAGGGCACACCGCGGGGTTTTAGTGGGTATTCTGTGCCGTTTAACATCGTAGGCACGGGAGTCCCACATGCCACTCTGCCCGTCCCCCCCACGGGTGGGGTTGGTATGCGTAAATGCATTTCCCCGCGAAAAAAAAAAAAAAAAAAAAAAAAAAAAGGGTATCGAAGGGGAAGAGAATTGACTTTCCGTCTACAAACAAGTCTATTACGCTGCTCCAGAGCTTTGGCGTGAGGCGACACGGTGGAACACGTGCTAAATGGGATTTGCTACTTTGCATAATGTTTGCTACACTCTCGTAGGGAGCAAAGGTTTATTGCCAGTTTATTTCATTTATTCCCACATTTATTGCGGTTTTACATTATGAGCCTTTGTTTCTAACGTCAGATTGAAAAAAAAACAATTTTACCTTACGTAATGCAAATCCATATTATCTAATGCAAGGCCATTTTTATGTATTATTATACATACATACTTACTTATTAGTATGTATTTAAAAAAGAAAAGTATATATGTATTAGTATCAGTTATTCTAGTACCCATAGTACAAGCTCTCTGCTTAGTTTGGGACTAGATGGCGTTGTGTGAGTTGATAGATATTATTATTTATTTATTTTGTTGGTATATGATTTTGATTAAAAATTTGATTTTATATACAGGGTGAATTTTTCAAGTTGGCCTTCAGGGCCAAATCCGAATCTATAAGGAATATCGAAAAATGCTCAAAGGAGTCGCGGGACCGATTTTACGAAAACAAAAACTGCATCATTAGATTTTTGAAAATTCAACAATCCTAGGCAGGAATCGAACCCAATGATTTTGAAAAATAAAACACCGCCCTGTATTATTAAACCATCCGATAGTGTTGTTAATAAGGATTGATTTCTGGGAAGTAATGATATACGGCAAACTTATGGAAAATGTTAAATTTAAATAAAATGTTTCTTATCCGCCTTGATTGAAGCGATAATCAAAGCGATTATCATATTTTATTAAATACACACCCCCAGTGCCTGTAGAACGGTGTATCTTCATTGCATTATGTTCTAATTTCAAATTTCGATTATCTCTTTGTGGTTATGGCTGTATTCTTATACTGTGGTTATGGGCCACAGTAAAAAAATAAACTTTTACATTTATTTTTGTATAATATTACAATTGAAAAATTAAGGATCCAGGAGGACTCGAACCTGCACCTCCTGGGTATACGCCCCAAGAGCTTTGCCAATTCAGCTATGGATTCTTATGCTGCTAGACTCGAAAAAGGCATAGCAAAGCTAAAATTTGCTTTAAAATATTACAAGTATTAAAAATTGGATTTGAATGACTTCCTTTTAATAAAACGTTTTCTTTTGTGCTCACTATTCTGAAACTGTAATATGCTTTTCAATTCATGTTTTACGTCCATTTTACTAAAGAGGAACTGCTACAAAATACATCAACACTTAAACTTTGGTACTCATATTATTATAAGATGGACTTCGATATAACGTCAAAACTGCTAATAAATACTTTATCGAGACTAGGAAACAGAATTTTATTTTTTTACTAAAAATATTAGATATCAAAACCCGAGACCTTTTTTTTTAGTCTTTTTATTTAGTTTTTATTTTTATTGAATCATAACAAACAAAGGAGGTTCTTAGAAGGTTGATATTTTCATGAATAATGGCGTTCATTAATTAAACCGAGCTCACGGTCTACAATTAACGCCGACATTTTGATCTTTCATTATTTCTTTCACTTACACCAACATGCTATTAAGTCGTGACATGGAGAATTATTTAAAAAAATGTTTTTTTCGATGTCAGTTTTGATTTTATTACAATTTGGGATATTTTTACAAATTAGGATTACGCATTTTTCTATTAAGCTTTAAAAATGTTTAGTTCATAAAATTGTTTTTTTTTTTCCTAAAGGACCGTGAGAATAATCTCGTAATTTAAAAGTTACAAATTGGAGTATAACACCAGTGTGGGAGGAGAACCGAGCATAATATATATTGATGAATATTTTTGATTTTTGGCTGTATTCAAAAATCCTCTCAATATTAGAAACATCAATAAAATAATAACTTTGTTAACAAGTAAACTTCCTGAGATAATACATTTTAAAGTTCACATTAATAATAGACTCGTCTAAACTCTTCGAACAAACGGCTACATAAGCGTGACCGTATTTTGCATGTGAAGTTATAAATTTTGTTTAATAGCTATACGAAATATTGCTTTAACAAAAATGGTTTAATTACAAAAGTTGCTATAGTGTGGGTAATTTAATGATAAAATTATTTTTCAATAATTTCGTACTATAAAAATGGACTCGCCCATGAAACTTTGAATGATCATAAAATGACTTAGACTTATAGTAAAAACTCTTGTATTTGGTTTATGTTTACCTATATTTTTATAAGGGATCCTATATTTTACTATCTATGGATCAGTCACCATGCCTTTTCAAAATTTAAAATGTAATTCGAAACAATGTTACTGTGGTGGTATCCGCACATAAGAAATTGACGGATGACACACACGTGACATAATATGTCGACGAGTGCTGAATCGCGATAACGAAATTTTCACAGCAAGTGACTATATATACCACTTCCAATACGCTACCGTTGGACAGCTGTCCGCCAGGTAATACCACCGAGCCTGGTCGGAGGATCCTCCCTTTGTGGTGGAGGAACATCACACCCTGTTCCTCTACATTACATTACATGCTCCTCAGTCTGGGAGCACCTTAAGTCATACTTCAACTATATCTCAACATACTTTATCATGAAGATATTTAAAACAAATAATAATTTCTTATTTTTATTTTAATCTAGGCCAAAACGGCTAATAAGTAGTTCTCTTTTAACCTAAATTAATCTATACTAATATTATAAAGAGGAAAACTTTGTTTGTTTGGTTTTAGTAAATATAAATCTTAGAGGCGTCCAATAACACCTTGCTTAGTTTTTGTTAAGGCAAAGATATTATGTTCATGTTCTCTTTTAAACTATACTTAATGCATTGTGTTAGTTTGTAACTTTTTACTTAATCACTAACACTAACTTACTCATATGGTTTTGTTTGTTTTAGTATTTTCACTATGAATTTAGAAATTATAAATCTTTAAGTGTTGGCACAATGCTAAGTGTGTGCTAATTTTAGGGGGTGTTTTTTATAGTATCCTATTATATCCTTTATCGTAACTTTTTGTATTATTTTGTTATTTATATTTCCGAAGGCGCGATTCTGATCGCATATTTAGAAGTCGTTTTTACCTATGCGAGAGGTACACATAGGGAGATTTTTATCTTTTATTAAATGACGTATGGGTTCTCAAGTACTTGTCAAATATATAACGAAGACTGTTTCTTCAAATAAACGACTTTTAAGGCAGCCTGAATGTTAAATTCCCATTAAAATATTCACGCAGTAATTGCTTATCGTGTACGTATGAGAATCTCTGACTTTATACTAATTTAATTATGCAAAGTTTCCACCAAAATTAGTTTACAGCATGAGAGTTGATAACTTACGTGTACGGAGAATTTGTTCTATAGGCGAAGTTATACCTGATGACTTATTTTTGAAGCGTTAAATGACATTAACATAGCAATCAACATCACGCCTATATTACTCAAAAGGATGTGGCAGAAGTGTATAAAACCCACACTTCACCGGATATATTTAGGTATCATGTGATAGGTAACGCATTTTAAACTTTGTGCTTCTTTTGAGAATATCCTTCAAACTTCAAACTTTAATATATTTATTGCAAATATGGGTATACACTGATGTTACAAAGTACATATCGTTCTTAAGTCTATAAGTATTATAGGTACTTAATACACTTTTAAGATACATTTGTTTAGAAAATATTTATTACCAATTTACACAAGAATATATCTAGACAAGCCAACGAACCTGATTGATTAAATTAACTAAAAATAGCTGAATAAAATATAGGAAAAAAACTATCATAATTGATTTTAAGCGTAAAATAATTGAGTTAACTGTAATTATACTGTTTATGAACTAGGGTACATTTGAAAAGCGTAGTATGAAATTCAAAAGTATGACGAGATATGTAAGGAGCGTAGCACAATGGCGATCCGCCGTCTCTGCCTAGCACCGGGGTTAAAGGCGTGATTTTATGTAGGTATGTATGCATGCAATTAAAAAAGAAAATTAGATTCAAGGCACTTACGTACTACAATATCTAAACTACCTTACTTGTGTTCTTACTTCTTCTTCTAGTATTTTCTCTACTTGAGTTTTGTTTACCTGAAATTAAAAAAAAACATGTTAAGTGAACTAAGAAAGCATAATACAATATAACGTTACATATTTTTATATTGTATTGTGTGTGGGGATTCTAAAATACATCCAACATTAGTTGCGAATGTGGATCGCCCACCCAAAATATGGCCCATTTGTTGTCCTGCCCACATCTTCCCACCCTTTGTACTATAAAAGACCTTATGCAGGCCAACCAAAAAGCGTCACAGTCGCATCCTATTGGTCTAAAACCATAATATAGATAGAAGAAACACATTTTTATTATAGTCATTGAAACGACAAGAAGAAGAAGAAGATATTATATTTATTTGGACACAACTTGGATGGTGACACACACATAGAATTATTACTCGTACAGGCGTGGAAAGAGGAGTCGCTCTAACTGAGCAGATAAAACTCAGCACGCACACAACAGATTTTTGTTTGTGCGTGTCGACGAAGCGCGTGCGTCGTAATTTTCACACACACTTCAATCTATGATCTGCCTCTATGGTCTAGTGGTTAGCGTAGCGTTAGCGTTCTTGGGTCGGGCAAAGTGTTATTTGTGAACTTTCCGTTAGAAAATTCACAATAGCAGCACGGAGTTGGATGGCGATAGGCTCATCCCCTATCCCATGGGGCTTAAACTTAACAGGTGAAATGCGGGTGTTGTACACCTCTGCCTCACCATTTTGCGTAATATAGGCATCATATGTAATGTTATGTTACTTCAATTTTTTTTGTCTCCACTCTCAGCGAAGTTTTTATTCGAAAACGATCTAAGCGTTATTAATCTATGTCATTCATAATTATATAGAAATTGCAATCTTAAACCTAGTAAGTCTATGTTAAACTGGCACGTACCTTGGATGAAGGATAGTACTGGATAAGGGAATGGCGTGGTCAACAGCGAGACAGAGAATTTCGGCACAGTGTGGCGACAGTGCAAATTAAATTACCCTAGTTTTTGGATAAATTTTCCAAAATATTAAGATATATTATTTACTAATTCCAAAATGAAAAATTTATTTATTTTATGAAAATAAAACAGATATAAAGAACAATTGTTCGGTTTATTGAACATATTGCGTGATGTACTGTTATGTTAATACTGCATAGGTAATGACTGAATTTAAGTCGATCAACCAATGTTGGAAGTTTCACATCTGGCGTTTCAGCTGCGTGTTTTTGAACAGTCACTGCTGGCATCATAGTATTGAGTTTAGTAGACACATACTCTTGGCTACTCGTTGACGGCATTACTATGCTAGCTCATCCACTGCTTCTTTTGCCTGAAACTGTAAAATTTTTAATAGTTACTTTACGCAAAAGTTTAAATGGATGGCGTTTAACATACTTTCTAACTCACGCACGGGGACGGGCAGTTACGGCTGCCACAGGTAAAAACGTGAGGATCAACGAATCCCACAGAGCAAAAGTCACGGACCATAGCTAGTTTTATTAAAACGAAATCAAATATTCAAGTCTATATTGCACGTAAAATCCTTAGGACCGTAAAAAACGTAGATTTCCTTTCAGTGTTGCGCATCAATTCAAAGTATCTCAACTTGACTATACCCAAATATTGTAATATATATAAATAAATAGCCCCCTATAATACTCAACTGAAAATACTCAAATAATAATTAATATTATATATACACGCTGTATATAATGTATCCTACAGGTTAAATATTAATTTACCTGTGTGGCACAGCATTCATTAACAAAAGAGTTACTCTCTTTTTTTAATAATTCATGTCGTCCAAAATGTCTGCTACAAACTTAAGAGAATTTACTCGGAGCCCAATTTGTTCGTCCTGTAGCTTCAATCCACTTCGGATTTAAATCAATATTTTCCGGGAAACTGTTATGCAATTAAGATATTGAAACTGACTAAAATACTACATGATATATTTATCATAAGAAATGCAACATAAAATTTTACCCACAATTTTGGGGAAAAAAATATGGAAGTCTTGACAACATCTAACAATATTTTATAGTAGGTTATGAATACTAAAATTTAATATTTTAGATGATTTTGTCGATCAAATTTTAAACAAACATAGTTCACACAAGATAAAATCATTGAAAATACAACCTGGCATATGATTCAAAGGCCAAAATGTGTTATACTTACGAGTGGAACGATAATTCAGGCAGCTTTCTTCTACTATCACTTTTACATCCTAAAACACTACACCGCACCATATTTCCTACAATAATGCTTAATAAAGACACTATTGTTAAAAAATTGCTAATATTTATCAGGTTTCACGTAACTTTTATAGCTTTAAACTAACTAAAATATAAAAATACCAAATTATTTTGCCAGCGTTGTCAAATATGTCAAGTTTGATTGATAAAGATTTGAGCAAACCTCAAGGTTTGCTCAAAAACCCGACACGCATGGCGAAACAAAAAATCTTATCACCTGTCTTGTTTTTTTACACAAAATTGGCGTAAGTTTATCTTTGTCTTGTGTGAGGGAGATCGAAGCTATCAGTCGTCTATACTATTCTCTGTCTACGGCACGTACAGACGATCGATCTTAGTCGTTGTCACCTGAGTTGTCACCAGACAGACCTCTCATTACAAGTCAAGCCTATAAATTGCTAAAATAACTTTGACACTGAAGTTATCGTTCAAAAATGACATCGTAAGATTGCTCAAAGGAGGCTCTAATTTTATTTAGTTACTGAGATTATTATTAAATTGATTGGAGTAAAAAAGTGTCTGGGTATTTTATTAAACTACAAAGGCTTAAGATCGCTTGAATTTTTAAGGTTGTCAAATAAAAAGTTTTTTACTATTTTTTTAGGAATAGTCTTATTTTGAAAATGAGATGGGTCCTAAATAAAATTATCCAAATTAGAATGTTGCTGCGTTTTTTATTTGTTTGTCTGTTCAATGTTAAAAAAATATTATTCAAAGTTGAAGGGTTAATGCCACGAGAGCAGACGCAAGACACCGTGGTTGATACAACGGATTTCACAAAAAGTCGCAGGCAACACCTAGTTTCTAATAAAAGAAAGGATCGAACAATAAGTAGGTCGTTTACTTACAATCACTTTCTTATAATGGCCAGACAATTTAATATTAACAAATACCACTCAAGTGTTATTGGTACTCATTTCTAGATTGTTTATTACAATTACTACTATTGTACCAAAGTGTTATTGGACGCCTCTAAGATTTATTTTACTAATTAATTTAGGTTAAAAGAGAATTACTTATTAGTCGTTATGGGCTAGATAGTAATAAAAATAAGATATTTGTTTTATATATCTTCAATGTTAAAAAAAATATTATTGAAAGTTTAAAGTTTAATGCCACGAGAGCAGACGCAAGACACCGTGGTTGATACAACGGATTTCACAAAAAGTCGTAGGCAACACGTAGTTCCTAATAAAAGAATAAATAAAAATAAATATTTCACAACTCACACACAACGCCATCTAGCCCCAAACTAAGCAGAGCTTGTAATATGGGTACTAGAATAACTGATACTAATACATATATACTTTTCTTTTGTAAATACATACATATTATTCATAGAAACACCCAGTCTAAGACAAACCCCCATGTTCATGCACACAAAGATTTGTCTTAAGTGGGAATCGAACTCACGACCTCGGCGTTACAGGCAGGTACACTACCCACTCCGCCATCCGGTCGTCAAAAGAAAGGATCGAACAATAAGTAGGTCGTTTACTTACAGACACTAACTTACATTGGCCAGACAATTTAATATTAACAAATACCTCTCAAGTGTTATTGGTACTCATTTTTAGACTGCTTATTACAATTACTACTATTGTACCACTATTTCAGAGTTATAGAACAATAGATTCCATTAACATCAGTTATTAAACGTGATTAACCTCTCTTAATAATAGAGGGGTGCCTATTATGATGCTTTTACACGTTAAAGCTATGATGTTTATGAAACACTTTATGTTATTAAAGGTTGGTATTCTCAAAGATTTAAATTTAGATAGTAAATGTTTAACAGTTAATACTATTGATTATTTCATGTATATAATTAACTTCTCAGGTTCTTGAAAACCCGTAACAGCCTTTGTAGTGCAAGAAAGAATCTTCCGTACTTTTAAAACAATTAAAAATCTTTTTTATGTTAATATAGAACACGGACGTAAATAGAATGGTGATCCAATTATACCGGAATCAGTTTCAAATGCCGCCCATCGGCTTAAATATCAAATTAAATCGATTGACCTTACAGTTATCAGGGTTAAAATGTCAAGATTCTTGGTTAATTTTAGCTGTTTATAATAAGATTTAATTTAATTTAAATGTCATGCAGTAAGTTGTGCGGCAGTTATCATACAAATGATTAAACTTATATTAAATATTACATATTATTATACACAAAGATATATTCAAGTTATCAAACAAATTATCGCTCGCTAACGGTGAAGGAAAACATCGAAATGCAACCTGCATGCTGAGAGTGCCTAAAAATTACTCGAGGGTGTGTGAAGTCTACCGATCCATACTTGGCTAGCGTGGTAGGCTACGGCCTAACTCTTCTCATCGTGAGAAGAGGCCCGAGCCCAGCTGTGGGACATGTATTAGATACAGGGCTGCTATTTTTAGAAGTTGTGCGGATTAATTTAACTTATGTACCTGATTAGACTTTTATGGCACTAGTATTTTCAGAGACTCCGGACCGAATTTAAAAGTGACACTCGTATCGTAAGAATATATCGTCAAACGACAATTCTGTCGCTCATTTTATTATAGGTATGAATATAACCTATACTAACTGTAACAATTTCGCTAAATGCTTGATCAAAACATTGATAAAATAATAATGACAGATGATCGGTGATTTAATATGGGTCGATGATAAATAGGTATTAAAGTTGAAATTCTTGTGTCTAAAGTGTTTTTTCTTTATTTTTTATTAGCAGTAGGTACAATTCAATCTTTATATTTTATTAGGTAGGTAGGTAGATACTAAAAAATGATACTGTCTATCCTTTTTCAGTATCTTAAAATCTGTAACTTCTAAAAGATTGAAGAGTCTTAGAATTATTATTTTTGTTTGTGTAGGCACCCGTTTTTCTTTGCAAAAATATTTAGCCGACTTTTGTGGTTATCCGGAAGAATTTAGAAAATAAGTATTTGTTTCTCCTTTTCTTGTGGAATTCGCGAAATCTTTTACAAAAAGATTAACTTTTTTGCGGCGAAATAAAAGGAAGGTCAAGAAACTTTTTGTAAGAGTTGATGACAGTGTCTTAAGGGACTTGAAAGATACAGATGATGTTTTACATCTCTTTTTAATATGAAATATTATTTTGATACTGGAATGTGTGGAATGTATCACATAACATGAAAAAATTGAAAATAGGTTATTAGTGTTTCAAGTACACGTTTTGTAATACAAATGTGATTGGAGTTTCATTGTAGATAGGTTATACTTGTATTAGGAAACATTGTTCTTTCATAGCATTTCGCATTCCGCTCATACGTTCCTTGTCACTGTTTAATAACCTTATGACATCAAAATCGGAGTGTGATCTATTTGCTTCGTCTTGGATAGATGTACGTAGTGAAATATTGTCATTTTGTGAAAACTTGGATAAAGTTTAACCATTGTTGTTATTGATTGTATAGTTTGTGTCGTGTGTAATTGTTTTTATTGTTTGTATTTTCTTCTTTTTGATTATTGACAAATATTATTTTATGTGTTTTTTTTTCTCTTCTATGTATAACCTCTTGGTCTAAAACTGTAATGTTGAACATATGTTTAAGTAAATAAAAAAAAATAGCAACCAGTGTTATGAAGGCAAACAAAGCATTTCCTCATCATTTCACGTGACGGCTATATTATCAATAAGTCTAATAGCAATATGTAATGTTTAGTTTGTCTGCACGTGTGGTGTAGTGGTTTAAGCGGTCGCCTCGCCGCTCTCCACAGCACTGGTGTTGTGGATTCGATCCCCACATTTTTTTTTTTATACTACGCCCACAGCGAACGAACGTGTAGTCCACCTGATGGTAAATGGAGTACAGCCCATGGACATCAACAATCCACAAAAGCAGATTATAGTTATGTCGCTGCAGCTGAGGACTACGGTGTTTTGCCTCATGTGCCAGTAATTTCAGGGCCTGATCTCACCACCAAACCGGAACACAGTAATGAAAGCACTACTATTTGGCAGCAGGTTAAAGGTGAGACGCTGGTGCTGCCGCCCTCGAGCTCATTCACAAGAGCTCTACCACCAGTAAAATTTTGTCCCACACTGGACAAATCTTTGTGTGATTCGCAAATATTTGTTCTGAGACTGGGTGTGCTTGAGTGAGTGAATGTGTGTATGTGGCCTTGTCATTGGGACCATTGGATAGTGTAATTGCTTCTGGCGTTCTGTCTAATGTAAAAAAATCCAAATTTATCTTTATCTTATCTTTATCTTAGGTATCTTATAATAGGGGATAGGCCTATCGCCAACTACGTGCTGCTATTGACAATCCCTAGTGGAAAATAACAACGTACTACGCACGTAAAACCTAATATAATGATAACTTTGAGATATTTTGTTTTTTTTAATTTTAATATCTACCTTTTGGTTCTTCCTAGAATATAATTTGAAGAAAAAAATACGTCCCAAAATATTTTATCAGAATATCACCATTGGCAGCAAAATGATTCGGTTGGCATAATTAGGGTAACGGTGGCACATTTCTGAGAAATGGGTTACCACTCACAGGTGGGGCATTTGAAAACATCATCAATCACTATATTCAAAGTTATTCTTAGGCTGGAGCCGTATTTAACTGAGAGAATGCTGCTAATTGTTTGCTGATTGAGTTAGTGACTAACAAAAAAAATAAGGTTATTTACAATTTGTCTGAAAGTTTCATAACCGATTTATTGGTATTTTTGTGGTAGCTTAGATGTCTGAATCAGATTAAGACACAATTTCACCAGCTTCTGATAATATTTAGAATAATTAAGTGCTGGTTAATTTTATAAATTTTCTAAGTCAAAAAAGTGCCAAGTAGCTATCCAAAAGTTATTCAGAACTGATGAAAATGCTCCTAAGTATGAAATAGTTAGAAATCAATCATGTGAGACGACGTCAGTTACATTAATTTCAATATCAACTACTACTAATGAAATCAATGATTAAAAGAACGATTTAATATTAATAGACATGGTTTATGAACACATATGACATTGGGGTGCATGAAAAGAGCCTCCCCGAGGGACGTACACAACAATTCCCTACGTCCGGCGCACCCTGGGCAATTCGCGAGTTCTTAAAAGCGAATTGGCTAATCCTTTCACCACGATGGCAAGTCAAAACCGTGACCACCTTACTGACTGTCCAAAATGCCCTACCACCTGCACAAGAGAGGCGCTCATGAACGCCGACGAGAGCGCCATAATAGTGACCACTTATTGGACCAATAAAATTTGACTCAGCCATCGACACGACGAAGAAGAATAGACATGGTTTACAAATATAAAAAAAAAATATTTATTAGCCATAAAAATGAACACTACAAGGGAAAGCAAAAAAATTGACGCAAAAAATTTGCTATACGTGTCTTCATCCTTTTAATAATCACCTTTTGTGTAGAAAATAGATTGTTCCGGACACAACTGTTGTTATTTGACTATAATATCATATTACTTATTCTATAGAGGGGATTTATATTCTGAACAAAGTTTCTTTAATAACATACCACAACTGTTGAATACAAACCTTGGAACTTTCCCCAAATTTTGTTATTGTGCAATATTTTGTTTGGCAAAACATGTAATTTAATAGGGAAATCGTGATAATACTTATTGTTTTAATGGTAGATAGTAACAAGTACGAACAATACTAGTGTTTGTCTAGATTATTTAGCATGAGGTCTACGAATATTGGTAGAGGGTCTACGCTAACTCTACAATTATGCTACGAAACATTAATCGCCATGTTTCGTAGCATAATTGAAAACTTGCTTGCGTTTTAATCAATAATTGAGTTACATATAATAAAAAAATAATTTGGAAAATTGGGCGCCAACAAACATACATTTTAGTGTTTTAGATATGATTTGTCTAAAATAATAGATAAAACCTAAAAAATGTTAAAGTTAAACCCATATAACTTTTGTATGGAAAACAGCCAAATAATTGTTTCTCCTTAAGTAACTTCACTTTGCTCTATTTAAGCGCTCACTTGCTGAATAAAAAGCGGTCGGAAAAATGTTAAAAGTGGAAGGCAAGAGGCTATTCAACGTGCAATTAGGTAGTTATCTAAAACACCAGCATTTATAGCGTTCTAATTCTTAGCCTTTTAGTACCGTTTATTCTCTTACTTATTTCACTCCTAACATACTTAGTTCCTACCTAATTCATACACTTAGTTCAGTTTAGGTGTACTAAGGGCATTTTGATTGCGTTGGTTTGCAGAAAATCTAACAACGTTTTATTTTGAATATGATGAATAATCATCAATTGATTTCCGCGAAGATAAGGCCACAAGTTACTCTTGATCAAGTGCATCAAGATACATAATACAACAACACGAAATCTAATCTTATCCCTAGGAAATATCCATTCATTTGATGCAGGAATCGAACAATGGCCATGAATCTTTGTGATAAGGGAACAGCGGCTGATAGATCAACATGTTGCCCGATAAGATCCATGTAATGGATGGTCATCAATCGGGGAGCTTAACCCGTTGGTCAATCGATCCGCGCTATTGTAACTTAGAGCGCCCGCACACAAGCTAAATGGGTAAGTGCACCGGTACACTAGGGTAATGCTAATATAATATAGTTTTAATTTCATTTATTAAATGAAAACTATATTACATTCGCACAATTACAATTTAAACAAGATTAAAATTATAATTCAAATTGTTTGAGACGCTTGGGCCGTGGGGACCAGGGTCCCATTCTTTATTTAAAGAAATATCAAAGCGATTGGTTGATACAACACGTTGCCAAAATGCTGGTTTTTATTTTGGACAGCGAATTAGCATTTCCATCCAGCGTGGCAATGCTGCCCGCATTTCGGGAACGTTGCCCACTGGCTGCGATTTGTTAGATTAGGTTAGGGAGTCTTTTAACACTAGTTTTTAAGTAGTTTATTTTAGGTTAGTTTTTTTTTTGTGTTTTAATTTCATTGGTTGTTAAATATTAGCTTGTCTGATAAAATAAAATATAAAATATTCAAATTTAATTAAAAATAAAATTGAAGAATAAAATTATGATTTACATTAATCATTTTAATCTTTAATCTTTTTTCAGTTGCCACAGTGTCATAGAACAAATCAATATAATGTCCAGTTCTTTGTAGATGTTATACATTCTAGATAGTGAGCAGTGTTGCCTTAAATTGGTGTGACTAGATGGTTTTAGTGCCCTAGCATGCCAAAGCACTTAGCCACAAGTTTCAAATAGTTCCTGAGCCATATCATCGATATAATCAACTACTTCTCATTGGGAGACTTATGCTGCCAATCGTCCAGAATGGCGAAGAAGGAAGAAGGCGTGACCTTCAAATATAACATTTCATTATTACGTGTTCTCGTGTATTTACCGAAAAATTGGGTAAATAAGTCATCTAAGAGCTGAACATCACATAACTTAATCAACATAGCTTAGTCACCGTAGCCAAAATCGACTAGCAATCTTATATAATTAAGTACTATATTGCATGCTAAGACAGTGCTTATCAGCTGGTCATTCTACAGAGCTAACACAATGGGGCATACTATCATTATCAATAGCGCAATCTGTTTTATGTAATCATACTGCAAGGTTGGTGAGAATGCCTTTGTTATAAGCCCCGACAAAGGAACAAAGAACGTACCATGATCTTCTTATTGTAAACCAAATTCTTGAATAAATAAAAAATATTAAACCACTAATTCTAATTTAGTGGTAGTACATTAACTTCAATTTTCAGTTAAACACATTATCTAACAAAACATTGTAACATAAAAATGCACATCCATTCCGAGAATAGCTAATGTAATAACTCATTTTCCACATTATGGTTTTTTTTTATTTTTAATTATTTAACCAATTGAATCTATACATATATATTGAATGAAATAAAAATATTTATATACAAGTCAATAAAAAACAAAATAAAAAAAATATACCAATTTACAAATTTACAGACAAAACAGTTTATTTAGGACATAGAATTCCTCCGCATCGACCTTTTTTCACTTTTTCTCTTAAATCAAAACACAACAACACTGAATATTATTTTGCCAACAATAATTGTGACTATTTATTGTTCATCGGCTTTCACACGAATTCTTTCATTAAGTCGCCGACAGTTACAAATCTATCAATTAGGGAGGAGACTGCCATCATTATACAGTGAAACATAACACTAACAAGCGTACTACATCAAATGATGTCACGATAAATATGTAGATTGTTGTTTGTGTCAAAATTATTTTTTTTTTTAATTTAAGATTGGTATAATAAAACATAATGTCTGTTGTAATATAAGAAAGAAAAAAGAAAGAAAGAAAATTATTTTTATTTTCTTACATTACTATCATAATATACATGCAAAAACAGGTAAGTAATAAACAAAATGTAAGAAAACAGTGGCGGTTGCTCAGCTTTAATGCTGTGCAGCGCTGATTTTCAGCAACCACCACGGTTGACGGCACGAACAGAAAACAGGTACAGTAACATATAAAGAGACAGTGACGTAAAATTAAATAAAGCTAAGTTCGAGGAAAAACACAAAAATATACACAAAAAATAATATGTACATTACACGAGAGAATAAATATTAAAACATAAATTAGGTTATAAACACAAATGCATAAAAAATTATAATTTTATATATGGTTACAAAGTAGTTACAAAGACGGCAAGAAAAAAAGAAAACAAAACAAATAAAAATAGCAAACTTAAAACAATTATTATGTAGATATTATTATCTGATCTAACTAAACTAAAAATTTAATAAACATAATTAATATCCGGATGGCGCTAGTATCGCTTTGCGCTGGCGACGCGACGATAGTTGGTACACTGTTTATGGCTTGCCCAATAACAGTGAATGTCAGTTCAACTGTAGTTATAAAAAGTATTTAAAAATGTACACTCCACTCCTGTCCAATGTAACAGGAGGCTGGTATTTTGGAACGTTTTTAGCTCAGCTCGTGATGCAAATGAGAATTGCCTGACGAAAAATCCCCGATGCGCTTTTGCTTGACCCGGGTATCGAACCTGAGAGTGCACGGTTGACGTTGTAGTAAAAGCGGTCGCCACTGTGCTTTCAACTGCGCTAGTGTTGTGTGTTCGATGTTCAGGACAAATCTTAGTGTGATCCGCAAACATTCGTTATAACTCTGGATGTGCATCCCCCACGACATTAATTCCTAGAGCGGGCGTCGTATAAATAAAAAAAAAACTTGGAAGCCTCACCGTGAGCCGTCGCATACACTACATTCACACCAATAAACCAGAGTCTTATCACAAAAATAAAAGTTCTCATTTTTCTTTTAAATCAAAATAGTGAATACTCGTTTGTCAAGAATGATTGTAACAATCTCTTTGGTTTCATCCTCAGAAGAACGAATCATATGGAACTGCCATAAGCATGTACTTTGCCTGCCATACCTACGTTCACAAACATGGCGGATTAGGGATGTTCACTCGCTTGTCTATCTAATCGATAAAATTAAATTGATGGATGCCTGGAGTTAAGATTGTTCAACTAACCTTAAGAACTTTGATTTTTATACTACTGTCGGTGAAACTGGATAATTTCAAGATTTCCATCTACTTTTATTGTACCTAGATAGATAGATAAAAACTTTATTTGTACATCATTTATAGGACATTTTTAATTAACCCGCGACGCAAAAAGAGGGGTGTTATAAGTTTGACGTCGATGTCTGTCTGTGTGGGTGTCTGTGGCATCGTAGCTCTCTAACTAATGGACCGATTTCGATGCAGTTTTTTTCTTACGAGAGCCAGTATCCATGCAATGGTTTTTAGCTATGTTTGGTATAAATCGGTTCAGCCATTTACAATAAATGGAGGGTAAAGGTGGGGATGAAGAATCGATTATTTTCAAATATGCATACTCAAGTGGGGTATCAAATGAATGGTAAAAATGTGTACATTACAAAAATATATATTTTTCATAAATATTGATTCTGCCATTTATTTACATGTAATTAGGGTTTGATGTGGAGATGAACCATCAAATATTTTAAGATATACCTTAGCCCAACTAAGGTATAAAATGAACGGGCAAAACGTGTTGATTATAAAAGAAATATGTTTCATGAAAATCGGTTCAGGCGCTTACAAAAAAAAACAACAAAAACAAACAATTCTATGTGTAAGTTAAATGTTATGCTTAAAAGTATTAGTATATGTAGATAGTATAGATTAGAAACCAACATTATTTTATGTAGGTACTTTATTCAAGAACTGCCCTTACCAATTCAAGATCTTTTGCATTTTGTGGATGTGAATAACCCGAACATGATGGTTGGTCAATAGTGTTTGCTCTGTCAATAAATGCCAATTGGGATGGGTGGTTTACCTGAAAGGGCATAAGTAGTATAATATGGATATGGTCACAAGTAATAGTAGGAAGTTACAGAAACATAGACTCTGTTTGGTAAATTGTAAAAAATAATTAAAATAAATTTTGAGTTAAATGGTTTTATTAAAACTACCAGTCCACTCCGGCTTCCATGGCACAAACATAGTCTATGTCACTCGAAGATAGTGAAGCTTTCCAAAGAAAAAAATCTTTAAATTGATGCCGTAGTTTCGGTGCTTATTTGGTGCAAACAAACAATAACATTTTTCTCTTAAGATATTATAGATAAAGATCTTAATTACCTACATAGATAAAATATTATTCTTAAAGCTAAAAAAAAATTGATTAAGGTTTAGGGACCAATTATCACATCACTTATCACTCTGGGGCATTGATCCGTCAAAAATAATAACGTAGAGTGTATGGTAATCGGATCAACCTATCAACAGGAACAACACACAACATTACCACTACTACTATTACTACTTTCTATTGCTCTACTACATTAGACCCAAAAACAACAGTTTGATAAATTGCTTGCCTTTGTAAATACTGTTGGGATAGCATCATCTCTCGATCTAACTATGTTTAGAGTTTTATTGAATGCACTCTCTTCAAAGTGCAATGAGCACACATGAATTAAAGACTCCTGGCCGGATATTTTCTAAGCCAATCTTTTCTAACCATTTCCTTTTCCGGGATTCGTTTCTTGGTAAACTATAACGACAAATAATACTTTGAATAACTTAGTACTTAATTTATCGATAAGGTTCTATGTTCGATGATGGCACAACACTAGCATCCGTTATTGTTTTTGAAATGAATGAATTATTAAGAATATTGCGGGTTTCTGCAGCTCACAACCAAGATGATTCGAAGTTATATCACAGTTTTGCACAATAATTAAGTCGAAAACACTAGAAAAATATAAAAACCTCACAATGACATCTTCTCACTTGTCAACAAAACCGTCAAACACCGTTTAGTAAAATGGCGTCCTTGGCAGCAGAAGTACATTAGCCAATGAGGAGAGTGCTGATAAAAAGAGTGTTAGTCATTATTCCTAACGTTAAACTGGTGTTGTGAGAAAGAGATAGGTATTACATTATTATTGCTGTGTCAAATAGAGCAATTACGGCAATTCCATATGATTCGTTGTTCTGAGGTTTCATCGGATTTCATCCGAGCCCTTTCATTTAGTCGCCGACAGTTACAAATCTGTCAGATTGGGAGGAGGCCGCCATCGTTTATATACACTGTAACAAAAAACATGTCATGAATTTTAGATTGTTGTTATTATGTGCTTTATCAAGCTTTTGTAGATTTTTAACATGAAATTAAGTAATTTTTAGGGCTAATAGGTATTATGACTGAGCTCGGCAAGTAATAAAATGAATATTAAATTATATTTATTAAAATATAGGTAAACAGAAACCAAAAGCAACAGTTACATACTTTAAGTCAAACTCATCTTATGAGCATTCAAAGTTTGGCAAGTCCATTTTTAAAGTACAAAAAAATATGTTCATTGAATAACCCACACAATTTTTAGCAACTTTCGTAATTAAATCATTTTCATAAATGCAAAATTATATGTTATATAGCTATCAAAAGAAATGCATAAATTTGCAATAATATGGCAGAGTCGTCACGCCTTCGTCGCCGTTTGTTTGACGCGTTCATTATTAATGTGAATTTAAAATTGTATCATCTCTAGAAAGTTTATTTGAAACAAAATTATTTCTTTTAATGATGTTTCTAATATCGAGAGTGGTTTCAATTACATACAATAATAAAATTAGTCATCATGCCTATTTCCTCTTACGCTTACGGTCGGTCACCGACGTTATGGTGTGCGTCCGAAGATGCACTAGTTATATAAAGCTCCTCAATCAATTTGTACGCACGCCATTCTCGGCAACCAACCATCAGCGTAAGAAGAACTCAGCCTTTAGAATACTTACTCTAAGACTGTATAACGTTATTTTTGAGAAAGCTTTCTTTTATTTAATATCAGACTCCAACCCACGGGATCGGAGCAGTTACGTTTACTCTAGGAGCAGCTTTTATTAAACTGTCATTCAATAATGTTTTGTTTTATAAAATGTAAGTGATAAATGCCCAGAAAAATCACCAAAGTAGCAATGTTAGCATTAAAACAACAAATCTGAATTACGCCATTTTAAAAACCAACTAACCTTAACTAAATTAAGCGACTAAAAGAGTACTAAAAGTCTATGAATTAGTACAAAACGCTATAAATGCTGGCGGGCTAAATAACTATCTTATTACACTACGTTGAGAAGCCACTTGGCCTTTACTTTTTTCATTTTCCGACCGCTTTTCATCCAGAAAGTGAGCGCTTAAAAAGAGAAAAATAAGTAACTTAACTTGTGCAGTTTAACGTATAAAAGTAAGTAAAGAACTTTAAACTAACTTAGCTACCTAAGTCTAAGTAAAGCAGGGGAAAGAAAATTGCAGTATTCATTGAGCGAGCATTTTTGTGTTAAGCTGTGCCTAAGTTATTGTGAGATAATAATATTCTACTAACTAACAGCCTCGATATTATAGTGGCTCGATAGTAGATTTTTACATTAGTAGGACGGAGTCGGAATTGAACCTGGTGGATGGCAATAGGCTTACTACTCCTACCCCATGGGACCTAAACATAACAGGTGAAATGTGAGTGTTGTACACCTCTGTCACACCCTTTAGGATAATATAGGGATGCTGAAGTTAAGTTCAATAATATTATACGATCCATCCAGGGTGGATTCAATATAGTCAGTGTTTATTGCCGCCACATAAAATAAATGGGGAATTGAAAAATTCTAGTGTATTTACAATAAATGCCCCTATCTCTCATCCATTCTGATGATTCCTGATTTGTATGCATGAAATGTATTTATTTATTCCCGCAGAGAAGCAGGTGAAATCACAAAAAAAATATATAACAACTAAATAGAAATAATAAACGGTGTAATCAACGATCATATTCTAAGGAGAATGGTTTGCTAAAAGAAGAATACAAACATTACGTCTAATTATTACCTAAAAGGGCGTAACAGAGGTGTATGTGGCGGTATCCGCACATAATCACGTGACATATGTCGACGAGTGCTGAATCGCGATAACGAAGTGTTCACAGAGATATACATATATACCACTTCCAATATGCTACCGTTGGACTGGACTCGGTGTCCGAACACAATGCCACTTCAGGCTTTCGCGTGGAGGAGTCAGACCCCGCTTGAAAGTGGCCTCGCCACGAACAGCAGCCGAGATCTTCCCTACCAAGCGGGGGGAAGAGATTGACGACAGAGCAGGTACCGTTGGACAGCTGTCCGCCAGGCAATACCTTACCTTTGTGATGGAGGCACATCACACCCTGTTCCTCTACAGTGTATACTACCCACATTTCACCGTCAACCAACTGGCTCAACTTCATGCTGCTCTTGAGAATTGCCTGATGGAGAAATCCCAAATAACACTATTCCCCGACTCAGGAATCGAACCCAAAACACCCGCATACATTAACTACTTAGGCAACAAGGCGGTAATATAAAATATTCTTAAGGAAATATCCCAAATATCCATCCAAACCAAGAAATAATAAAACTGCTTCTTTAGTCAGCACTCTATCCGATAACCTGATGTAACAGGCATGAATTAATTACACCGTGTATCTATCCAACTGAATTAGGATATCCGACTTCCACTTTCTTTTTGTTCGAAGTAGATCGTAACATATTAATCACAAATACCTCTACTACGGTAACGTTACTCGATATTGCTACTCGAATGTTATATATATTTGATGATTGTAATAAGGTTCACGTTTGCTTGGCAGTGTTCGGAGTAAAATTAAATACGTGTTGACTGATTGCAAGTTTATTAGCGACTAGTTTTGCTTATGACAATATCTCAACGTTTGAACCGGCATATGATATGTATAATTAGGTAGCTCTCTACTTGTATGAGCCGAGTGCATTTCTAACTCCAACAATATTTTTAAAAAATATGGATAGGTTAAAAGTCGGACATCAATATACTACTGATAATATCACAAAAAAACAAACATATTTTTAAGGAAAGTGAACTATATTCTTAGAGAATAGTTATTTTTATTGATGTATTTTTCAAATTTTGAATTTATGCTATAATTTACAAAAAATATATAATACTACAATATGAAGCAAAACATGACCTTCAGTCTAAATACTTGTTATATTTTAAAGCAAATTATAGCTTTGATATGCCTTTAGGAATCCAGCTGGTTTACACCTGAAACCCCCAGGTAAATGCCGCAGGTGCATATAATATACAATCCATGGCTCATTCTTATCCCCAAACCAATCCATGGCTTAATTGTCATAGCATCTAGGGCGTTTACCCGAGGGGTGCTGGTTCAAATCCTGCTGGATTCTTTACTTTTCTATCATAATACTATAAAGTCTAAATGCTTCTAAAAAATAACAGTAGATAACAAATATTTTGGCTAAGGTAGTACGTGAGTAAGATTCAGATTTTTGGAAGGTATAATTATTATTATTGGTGGTTACATAATTGATTGGGTAAGTAGTAGTAATAATTTAGGACATATCAGGAAACATGACTGTCCTAATTTACTAGAAAAGAAAGATAAAACATAAAGCAATACTAGATACTAAATGCTTTATGAAAAAGCCTTCCAAAAAAATAGGCGCAGCCAATATTTTTGCTAAAGAATTGTACGTGAGAAAGTTTTGGCGTTTTATTAGATTCGGAGAAATAATCATAATTATTTATGTAACTCTCATATTTCCTGTTTCTGTCCTAATTTACTAGAAAAATAGAGATAAAAAATAAAGCAATAACTAGCGTTTAATATAAATGCTTAATGAAAAAGACACAAAAAATAACAGCAACAAATATTTTCGCAATACCTAGATCCGACGGAATAATTATAATAAAATTATCATCTATGTACCTAACCCACATTTTTTTCCTTTTCTGTCTATTTTACGAGAAATACATAGATAAAAAATAAATCAGAAAAGGTTATTGGCACCAATACGTTTCTCAGTATGTAGTACGACATCGATTTATGGGTGTTCTAACAAATAAGAGAAAAAATAGGCCTTTTGATTTGTCGTTCGATGGCAGCAAAGATTCGAGAGATTAATAGTAGTACGTAAGCTTGTGATATAGGACACGCAGTGTGGTACGATAACACTATGTGGACTGTTCCATTTTGGGCCTTTTATTTCGTGATACCGTTTTAAGCTTTACTTTGTAGATAAAGAGATGGATTTCTTATATTTTGTTTATTTCTTGCAACTCACGAAGGCAGTGTACTTGTGTTTATTATAGTTTCATCCCCGAGTACACAGACTCCGTGCCACTATTGAATTTCTTGATTAAAAAAATCCACAGAATGCGACCTGGGAATCGAACATGAGAGCATACGCTAACCACTAGGCAGTCTAAAAGTTAAAATAATATAAAATAATATTATTTGAATAAAATACTGTTAAGGGTTTAGGTACAACAATTGAAACTTTCAATGATATGGTATCAGTAAATATATATGACACGTAATTTTTTTTTTATAAAATTGAAAAATTATGTTTATGATTATAGTATACTACTTTCCCGCGACTTCATCCACGTGGAATTCGATATTTCTATCCATTTGCCGACAAAATTGAGGCACTTTTCTTTTATAATTTCAGCCCTAAATTAACCTAGTCGTGTAGGTAACCTGTCTGTAGAGTTTAGTGCAATTTCCTTTATAATTGAATAAATAACCTCTCATACAATATAACACATTCCAAAACATCTATCTTACAGTACATTAACGTCTTGTAAGATAAAGATAAGATAAATTTGGATTTTTTACATTAGATAGAACGCCAGAAGCAATTACACTATCAAATGGTCCCAATGACAAGGCCAAATACACACATTCACTCACTCAAGAACACCCAGTCTCGCAACAAATATTTGCGAATTACACAAAGATTTGTCCCATGTGGGGATCGAACCCACAACACCAGTGCAGTGGAGAGCGGCGAGGCGACCGCTTAAACCACTATGATAAGAAAGGATTTAATTATTTAAGGATCTCCTGTATGCAGAATTTCATGCATTTTAATTTAAAATTGACGAACCCCCATATAAACTTACACCCCCTCATTTGACCTCTTCATGATAAAATACAAAGATAAAATTTACTTTTTATTTTGACTTTTTATTTAAAAAAAAAATATACACCAGTTTTTAAGTAGCACCTCCAGATAAACAACTGTGATGACCGCATCCAATTCCATGAACATACAGACAGACAGACAAACAATAATTCTTAAAGAATATGACTTTTACAAAAATCCGACGCATTATTTTTTTAACATCTTTAATATACAGACATGGTAAATTATCAATTTTATTATATGTCTATAGAATAGATATAATATGTATAATATATTGAATATAGAAGAATTTGCGCTCAGATATTTTGTTTAATAGAATTTTTTTTTTTATTTTAGCTCCAAAATATTATCAGAATTCGAGTCAATTTTTAGAGCAGGCTCACAGAAATTCATGTTTTTATCCGGAATTGCATACAAATTAGCCATTCTCTTCATAAATAGTTTTTTTAGATTTTGATTTTACAGATCGATCCTAAAAACAATCCGCCAGAACGCGCGTGTTCATATACATTTCTTATGGTGAACACACATACACCGAAACTCTGATTATACATATTAAAAATCTGAATTTTTCGCTGTGTGAGCCCGCTCTTAATTCTGAAAAACAAAAGAACGGAATATTTTTTCGAGACACCCACTTGATTCCAAACCACTTAAATCCTCCTTGTTACCTCTTCAGGGGACAAACGAGAACGTGCAATAGAAATTGATTGAAAGAAATCCCACTGTAGCACAAATTCCCAAATCACATTAACTGTCCTGAACGAAATAAGAAACGAATCAACAGTCCATGAGGGTATGCCGAGATTGATGTTTAGTTCGCGTGCTGCCTTAAATTGCACACGAAATATATGAACACAGATGGGTCACTCGCTACAAAGTCGGTGAGGATTCAGGAAGGCTCTGGATCAACTGACCTTTACACATAACCATCAAATTGTATGTCATAAATGTAAGTGCGTAGAATAATTTGTGTTAAATATACACGAAATAATAGACTTTAAACAGATTCCAATGTAATTCAGACAAGGTTCGGTGAATAATAACTTAGTTTTTTAAGGTACATAAAAAACTAGGTTATTACTCACCAAACCTTTTCCGAAGTACATTAGGCTTTAATTTAAGTTTAACTGAATTAGTTGAATATTTGGATTTTACGTATGCTATCAGATCTGAACAACTCTGCACGGGATACAATACTCTATTTGTTGATTAGTTGCCAGACTTTCTAGAATCTGACTGTCAGAGATGTTCAAATGGCAAACGGGACCGACATGGTGATGTGATTTATAAATAAAATGCAAAGATTTTATGATCAAACTGTATATCTTTATTGAGCAGTTCCACAACAACGTTTACACCTTGGCAGCTAACACAAAAAGAAGACCGGATACACTACTATTTCCGGCACATAGATTTATACCATAGATTATAATAAACTCAAACACCGCCTACATGCTAAATCTGGTTCTCAGGATATAATGTTTACATTGATACTTCAACACCCTCCCTCAATGTAACATATTAACCATTACAAAAAAAATAACAAATGTAAAACTAAAAACCTAACTAAGCTAACTTCTTGTTAACATACAATTTACTAAGTCAACCCGCACATTATTACAAACTTATTTAACAAGAATTTATTTAATGGCTTAGTGAACATGTCTGCCAATTGTTCTTCAGTTTTTACATACAATATTTTAAGTTTATCATTTCTTATCAGTTGTTTAACAAAGTGAAATCTTATGTCTACATGTTTTAATCTTTTTACATTCTCAGTATTTGCCACTGCTATAGCAGACTGATTATCACAGAAAATTGGCACTGGGCACACATTTTCAATATAAAAATCTTTTAACAAATTAATTAACCAACAAGCTTCACTACCAGTCATGCTAAGTGCAACATACTCCGATTCAGTAGAAGACAAACTAACAGAACATTGTTTCTTTGAACACCAAGAAATTAAACAATTAGAAAATTTAAAACAAAATCCTGTTGTAGACTTCCTGTCTGATAAGTCTCCTGCCCAATCAGAATCACAATAACCACTTAACAATTCACTATTGCAATTAAAAACTAACTTATAATCTAATGTACACTTTATGTATCTTAATACTCTTTTTAATACAGTTAATAAAACCTGATTGCCTTGGCTTTGATATCTACTTAAGATAGACACAGCAATACAAAGATCTGGCCTAGTTCCTGATACTGCATACATAATACTTCCAATTATTTGTCTACACAGTATCTTAATATTTTCATCAAATTTATCATCAGAAATAAATATATTAGAATTAAAATTTTGATCCATAGGCGTTAACATTGGCTTACAACTGTCCATATTGAATCTTTTAAGCACATTCTTTAAATAATTTGTTTGTGTCAGTTCAGTTGTACCTTTATTCAAATCTTGAGTTACTTTTATGCCTAAAAATTCAGAAATTATACCAAGATCTTTCATTACAAATTCCTTACATAATATAAGTTTAAATTTAGTTATTTCAGCCTCACATGAACTGAAAAACAAAACATCATCGACATATATCAAAACAAACATCTTATAATTCTCAACACATTTTCTATACAAGCATGGATCAGATTCAGATCTAATAAAACCTTCCCTAGTCAACACATCATTAAATTTATTGTTCCATATTTTTGGAGAAACTTTAAGTCCATATAATGCTTTATTCAGTTTCACAATATTATTGTTTCCTGAATAAACTCCTTCTGGTAACTTCACATAAACATTCTCTTTCATGTCACCATACAAGAAAGCTCCTGTAACATCCATTTGATAAATTTGCAAACCGAGTTTGGTCGCTACCGCTACAAATAATCTAAAGGTTGTCAACTTGGCAACAGGTGCATAAATATCTTTTAAATTAACTGACCCTTGCTGCTCAAAGCCTCTAGCAACCAATCTGGCTTTGTACATTTTAACATTATTATTAAATTTATATTTAAAAACCCATTTACTAGATATTGGTTTTTGATCCACTGGTAAATTATCACAACAGTCCCATGTATTATTGTCTTTTAAAGTTTGTAACTCACTTTTAATTGCTTCTTTCCACTCACTAGAATCATTTCTTTTCATGGCTTCTCTATAGGTTTCTGGCTCACTCTCAGTCTCATTGGAACACACATTATTGCACTTGTAGAATGATGTTTGCTTCCTCATCCGCCTGGTCCTATCTTCTCTGGATGGACTGTCACCTTCCAACAAATCTTCTTCATCACTACATGGTAAGTACTCACTATCGCTGTTGCTCGCTGGTCTGTCTTCATCAACGGAGGTAAGTGTCACATCTGTCATTTGTTCTTCTAACCCAGTAGGTACCTCACTCTCATCTATCCCCTGGTTGCTGTTTAGCACAGTCTCCTCTTCCAAATTGACTGACACCACTGAAGACTCCTGTTTCCCATCGTCTTTGATTTGAGTTTCCCTCTTACCATCCTTGAAGAAAACAACATCTCGCTTTATCTCCACTGAATTCTTTAGTGCAAAATAAATTCTATATCCTTTCACATCTTCTCCGTAGCCGACCATTATACCTTTATCGCCTTTCCTGTCCCATTTTCTCCTTCTCTCCTTTGGAATGTGAACATACACCTCATCTCCAAATGTTTTCAACTGATTAATGTCATACTTTTCATTTTTCCATACTTCTAATGGAGATCTTCCATCTATTCTACTCTTCCCAGTTCTGTTCAATACAAACACTGCAGTATTTATTGCCTCAGCCCACAGTTTTCTAGGTAAGTTGCTCTCGTGCAGAATAGTTCTTGCTGCCTCCACTAATGTGCGATTCTCTCTCTCAGCCCTCCCATTTTGTTCAGGACTGTAGGTAACTGTTGTTTGGTGTGTAATCCCTCGTCTTGAAATCATTTCTTTAACCTCTTTGTTTATGAACTCTGATCCGTTGTCACTTCTAAAAATCTTTACTTTGTTACCTGTCATATTCTCAGCTCTATTCATAAAGTTTTCTAAACAATGTTTGATTTCGTATTTTGATTTCACGAAATAAACACACCTGTAGTTCGAATAGTCATCCTTCAGCACAACAAAGTATCGTGCACCACCTATTGATGCCTCCTCCATTGGTCCACATGTATCCCCATGGATTATTTCACAAGTTTTGGTAGTTACCTGAGTACTCTTAGCAAACGGCAATCGATGTATTTTCCCTACTAAACAACTTTCACACTGCGGTATGGAAGTTTGATGTACGACAACATTGTTCTTTCGTAAAATGTCTTTCACATACGTAAAGTTCTGATGAGCAAGTCGTTTGTGCCACTGATACAATCCGTCCTGCACCAACACCGCGTTACTTGCTATTTCGCACTCACGATTATAACGTAGTTCTAAGTAATACGATTTATCAATACGATTTGCGACCGCGCACAACATATTTGACTTGTAGAATTTGCACGAACTGTCATCTGTCACAATGACATATCCATTGTCTGTAGCACGATTTACCGCGAACAAGTTTGTCTTTAGCTCAGGAACGTAAAGCACATTGTCAATCACTGTATCAATCCATTCACTTCCGTTCGATACTTGTACTGCCATCTGTCCGCAACCGAGAACACTTATTGTCGCGCCATTGCCGACAATCACCGATTTTAGCGGCAATGTATTAAAATTTGTGTATGATGTAAACAACGCACGATCGTTGCACATATGCTCACTCGCGCCAGAGTCTATCAACCACTTTGTATGAGTCAAATGCACTTTTGAACCCACTACAAATGCATTACTTTTCACTGTTTTATCGTTCTTTGTATTAGTAGCCGCTTTTTGTTTTTGTTTACGAAAATGACACTGCGCTGCGTAATGTCCAAACTTGCCACAGTAAAAGCAGTTATTTTTCTTATTATTAACGTTTTCATCATTACCACTTTTGTTGTTATTATATCTACAGTCACTTTGGAAATGTCCACTTTTACCACACTTAAAACATTTTACTGTTCTTTTATTTTTAGCCACAAACGCAGATGATGAACTTTCAGTACAATTTTCTTTATCTTTTAGCCTTTCTTCCTCAATCAATAACCTGGCCACCAGATTGTCAATTGTCTGTTTGTCGTCCGGCGCCGACTCCCAAGCCGACACAAAGTGCTTGAATTCATCGGGTAACGACATGAGTATCTTTGTGATGGTGAATTTGTCAGAGATGTCTTCACCCATTTGTTTCAGCTGGTTCTTCATCTCTTGAATCTTCGACAAAAATACTGACATAGCAATACCCTTCTCAAATTTGTACTGGAAAAAGCGCTGTTGAACGATATGAACGCTTGTTTCAGTCTTCTGCTCATAGACGCTTTGAAGTTTTCGCCACATTTCTGCCGAACTTGTACACGTGATAATATGCAACATGGCTTCCTCCGTCATCCGTGTAACAAGCAGCGTCTGTGCCTTTGCATCTTTGGTTTCCCATGCCGATCTCTGATCTACGGCTTCGGGTTTCACGCACCGCCCCTCGACGATGTCTAGCCAACCGTTTCCTCGTATCAGCACGGTTGTTTGAAATTTCCAGATATTCCAATTTCTGGGACCATCCAGCTTGATCACGTTCACGTTATTGTTATTTTCCATTTTCAGTCCTCGTTCACCCTTCTGAACAAGTAATCTTCCTCTACTCGACGATATTTTTGACGAAAATCACGCCACCGACGCTACGTGCACCCGCCGTTTTTGGACCGGTAGGTACAAACCGCCGCGCCGCTCACTCGCCGATGAAACAATCACGTTCTTTGCAAATTATTAATATCCACACAGGATTAAGTGCCTGGGCCCATAACCTGATGAGATTTATAAATAAAATGCAAAGATTTTATGATCAAACTGTATATCTTTATTGAGCAGTTCCACAACAACGTTTACACCTTGGCAGCTAACACAAAAAGAAGACCGGATACACTACTATTTCCGGCACATAGATTTATACCATAGATTATAATAAACTCAAACACCGCCTACATGCTAAATCTGGTTCTCAGGATATAATGTTTACATTGATACTTCAACACATGGCTTAAGGTAACGAAGATTAACAATGTGTCAATCTTTGCAGTTACTAACATACCGCAAAGTTTCGTTAAAGCTTTAATAAGGAAGCAAAATAAATATAAAGAAGAAAGCATACAGCAATTCCAATACCTAAATATATACTCCATACTTACTCTGGCAGTATTAGCTAGCACAAGGAGGCTCAGTTGCCATAAACAAGAAAGAAGAAGAAGAAGTGTCGAAGATGGTCACTACTCATTAAACGACTGACCGCGGTTATCATTTCTTAACCTTCAAAATTTATTGGTCAATAAAAAAATCACAATATTTTTAGATAAATTCAAGTTCTTTACACCTTTCCTGCTAGCTGTAAGTTTTCTGTAATTCAAAATAAAATAAAATAAAATAATAAAAGTTTTTTCTTTTCTTAAAAACTCGTTTTGCTTGCATTTAGAACTTTGATTATTCATGCACATCTTCAATGAGTGCAGTATTACAAGTGCATAATCTAGACTCTTCTGCGTCTATAATGGTTTAAGAATTGGCCTTCTAAACTGTCGTCTCGTCCTTCCGCAAGTTTCGCTCCACTTGGTGCATTGGACAGCTTTGTATGTTGAATTAATGGTCCGCGAGCGCTTCCGAGCTGCTCCAAGTGAATTTTGATAGCCAAAGACTTGTGTTGAAACATGTAGAAGCTTTTTAGCTTTTTAGTATACTGCAGTCGTTTATCTTTATGTTACTTTGTAGGTAAATATTGACAGATTTTGGGATCTTTTTTTATGACAATATTTTGAAATCGGGAAATGTATTTTTGCTATATATAACCCTTAATGATGCAAGCTAATTACATGATGTTGATATATTTAATGCAAACCTGGATTCGATGAGATGTGATTTCTTTTTTCAATATCAAGGTGTTTATTATTATTTAAGCAATTGATTTGTATAAAGCTCTGTAATGATTTGTTGTAGTACAGTGGGCCAACGAGTTAGGTATGTAGGGCAAAAACTTCTAAGTCATAGTAAAGACTTACTACACCAGTTATGGATAAATGAGTTACATATCTTAATATACCCATATTACACTTATTAAATATGTAATTCACTAATGCATACCTATTATAGTTAGTTTTTACTATGGCGTAGAAGTTTTTGCCCTGCATACTTAACTCATTGGCCCACTGTACATTCGCAGTTCTTAATTTTATAATATATTGTTATTTATTTGTGAGGACCTGTAATTGACTGAATGTTGCATAATATTTTTATTATTATTAATTGTTACTGCTGTTGGTCTTTCAATAAATAAATAAATAACATAACATAACATTACGCCTATATAACCCAGAAGGGTGTGACAGAGGTGTATTTACCCACACTTCATCTGTTATGTTTAGGTCCTATGGGATAGGGAATGCGCCTATTGCCATCCACCGGGCACAATTTCAACTCCGTCCAGCTATTGTGAATTTCCTGATGGAAATTTCACAAATAAATCTTTGCCCGACCCGGTGATCGAACCCAAGACCTCGTAGCGAGAGGCGTTTACGCTAACCACTAGACCATAGAGGAAGTTATTTTTGCTATTCTGCCTATACAAATTTAAAAGAATATTTATAAGCTGGCAACAAATAAAATTAAATTGTATACCTTATATACGTAAAGATATTGCAGGTTTTTTTTTTTTAACTCACAACCTACACACAACGTCATCTAGTTCCAAATTAAGCAGAGCTTGTACTATGGGTACTAGAATAACTGATACTAATGCATTATACTTTTCTTTTGTAAATACATACATATTATACATAGAAACACCCAGACTAAGACAACCTCATTTTCATGCACACAAAGATTTGTCTTAAGCGGGCATCGAACCCACGGCCTCGGCGTCGTAGGCAGTTACACTACCCACTCCGCCATCCAGATTATATTATATAATCGGACTCTAAATAGGAGGGGGAATTCTAAAGATAATTCAACAAAATAACAATAAACTATAAAATCTAACACAGCTCATGAGGTGAGCTTGGATTGGAATTGATATTCGATAGAGTGCACTTTTATACACATAAACATAACATACAACACAACACGGCTATAATTACCACAACAGCCATATTTCACCTGTTAGGTTAATCCTGTTTAGCTCCCATGAGCTAGAGAGTGAGTCTATCGCCATCCACAGGGCACAATTTCAACCCCGTGCTTCTTTTTCTTCGTCGTGTCGATGGCTGAGTCAAATTTTATTTTGACTTGCCATCGTGTATTGAAAGGATTAGCCAATTCGCTTTGGAGAACTCGCGAATTGCCCAGGGTGCGCCGGACGTAGGGAATCGTTGTGTACGTCACTCGGGGATGCTCTTCTCCGTGCTGATATTAATACATTTCTGATGCCAAGTTCACAAATAGCACTTTGCTTGACCCGGGAATCGAAATCGTGGTGAGAGGCGCATATGCCAACCTCTAGACCATCAGTGCACTTTACTTTTATATTTAGCTAAAATTATAATTAACTCAATAAACAACGTTTTCTTGACTATAATAAAACTGCTCTAGAACTTTTCTTCATTAAATGAAACCTTCTAAAGCGGGCAATAAACCAACGTCAGCGTTGTCCAAGATATTGAGTTTTGGATCTAATATTATTTTGAGAAAGCTTTCTAACTCCCAAATTAACAATTAGAAGTTTAGATGATATTGGCGTTTTTACGAAAACTTTTATAAAATCGAACAACTTATATTAGAAATATTCTTATTCGATTTATTGTGAGATTCGCATCCAAATTTGAGATGTTATTATAATAAAATAGCCAATAAAATATATATTTTTGTGTATGACTTGTTCAGCAGAATTGCCAAATTCTAAGTATTGGTGAAATATTAAAAGTATAACAGCAGCAATGAAATATGTTTTGAAAACAAAGAAAAAAATATTTTTGAGAGATGTTGTTGCGTGTTGTACAAAAATAGTTAAAGTAGGCAAAAACAATTATGTATTACGAAATTGAGTTATTTCAAGAATTAAAAAAAAAGATTATGACAGCATAAGTCTTTCTTCTGAGGTTGGCCGACTATAAGATGTCAAATTGCAATTCTGTGGCCACAACCCACTCCGCCATCCGGTCGTCAAATAAAAAAAGTATTATTATGTTATTACTATCTCCCTAAATAATTTATGAATACTAGTAAACTCAATGATATTATATAAAAACAAAAGCAGATATGTTATAAGCGCTCGCGCTGTGAATACTCAAATACGTCCCAATTGGGACGTCTTGTGTTTAGTTTGCGTGTGGCCTGCGTCGAGCGCAGTCACGTGCGTACCACTGAAGTGCAATCATTAAAACTATAGCTATCTCTTTCATTTGCGTGCTATTTCGTATCTTTTGTTTTACTTATCAGTTACATTTGTCAATGTGTGCAATTTGGAATAGCTCGGAACGGATTTAAATCGTAATTTCTATGAACGTAACATATCTATAGTTCTATAATATCATTGAGTAAACTTATTAAACTAGTTAAAACTAACTATGAGCAAGTAGCAATTAAAACTGTTTGGGGTTTATTACATACACACCAACTTAATTACTAACTTTCTAATAAGATGTCTAAAATATTATGAATAACATAACATCATGCCTATATTACCCAAAAGGGTGTTGCAGAGGTGTATAACACCCACACTTCATCTATTATGTTAAGGGCCCATGGGACAGGGGGTGCTGCTATTGTAAATTACTGGACGGAAAGTTCAAGATACATACGCTGACCACTAGATCATCGAGACATATAAATATAAAGAATAAATATTATGATTATTTATTATTTATATTTATATTTAAACAATAAATGGGATATTAATTGAGATAACTACATACGGGTGGATGCCACAAAGCGATATTTCTCATTGATTATTTTATAGCTTTTAGCTATGCTTAGCACTTAGGAAACAGTTGAAAAAGATATAGGACCGGCAGGATTTGAACCTGCGACCTTCTGCACACCGGGCAGACGCTTTACCAACCAGTTACGGTCGCCTCTTGCTGGGACCCTAAATTTAAATTCAAATCCTGCCGGTCCCATATCTTTTTTAACTGTTTCTTAGTATAGCGCTATTTATTGAAACTATTACCACGTAGTCAGGATCAATTTACACCGGTATTATTTATGTAAAAAAAAAACACGAATTGTTCGATTTTTTTTATCCTATTAAGTAAAATAAGTTTCTCTGGAAATTAAAACTGACCATAGAACTGGTTTGAATTTGACCAGACCAGACCAAATCTAACCAGTTATTCCAGAGATTGTCGTGTTCCAATTAATCCACTCTTTAGCTATTTTAGTATACCTAATCGTAGATTGACTTTATCGTTAGATTGACAATTTTACCACGCATATGTGGTCTCTGAAATTAAAACTGACCATAGAACTGGTTTGAATTTGACCAGACCAGACCAAATCTAACCAGTTATTCCAGAGATTGTCGTGTTCCAATTAATCCACTCTTTAGCTATTTTAGTATACCTAATCGTAGATTGACTTTATCGTTAGATTGACAATTTTACCACGCATATGTGGTCTCTGTGAATGTCAGTCAAAATTCTATTGCCACGGGCCACAGGTGGTACTACATATTCAAACCTACCGGTGTTCGTTTGGCTTACAAACAGGGGATAAATAAAAAAAATATGCTGCAATACTGACTTCGAGCACAAATTCGCAGTTTCCCAACAGGAATATAGGTACCAACTTATCTGTTGGGGCTATCTCGTCGTTGACTGTAACCCCGCTATCCCGATTGTATGTTACTTGTTGTTGTGAGAAGGTAGCTTGTAGTAACACCAAAATCACTTCAGGTTAAATAGTATATTGTATATGGTAGAGTTATAGTTAAGTTCTACTGTTAATTGTTGTTACGTTTAGTAGTCTGAGTCACGTTTAAACAGGGTGGATGCGACATAGCGACATTTATTGAAACCACAGCTTCTATACATGGCCAGTATGCATTTCCACCGGATAAAAATTCTCTGGCGAAAAAAAAAATCCACGTCTTCCGAACAAATTGCACGATCGCAATGTTCAAATTGTTCGGCGAACGTGATTTTTTTTTTTTCGCCAGAGAATTTTTAACCGGTGGAAATTGATACTTACCATGTATAGAAGCTGTGGTTTCAATAAATGTCGCTATGTCGCATCCACCCCGTATACAATATCTGTTCACCAAACACACGTTTATGTGTTCCGATTCTTTGGTAGCGACTATCGTAAACGACTGTTTATTGTTTACAATATAATTCGCTGTACAAGCAGTATTGGCTCGTACATTATCTTTTTTTTTCGCTGTTAGTTCACTGGGATTGAATAAAAAGCGGGCTCGCTTTCAAGAGTGTTCGTAGCTTAATTACGTAACTGAACCTCATCTGTTTATTTACATTGCTCGTAGGATGACTCAAGCTGCGAGTTCACGTAAAGTTTGGAAGGGGGTTGAAGAGAGAGGGGAGAGGTAGGGCTCGGTTCAGGCGCCCTCATGCGGACGGACCGCTCACGGCCCACGGAACACAATTCGTTTGATCTCGCCGGCTGCTCTGAGCTCTATTTATGGCCCGCAAGGCCACGTGTCTATGATGATGCTGTCACAGATTCACCCTTCTGACAATGACACACCTATAAAACCTTTAAACTTTTGATATTACAAAACTTTGAGAAAGGTCAACTGAGCGGCCCGAAGTAAAATTACTTTTAATTAATTTTATCTCACGGTACTTTAGACTGATTTTTTTTTCCAAAGGCCCCATTTATTATACCTGAAGAAACTTAACTATAAAAACATAATTACGGAAGTACATTATTACCTAAACCAGCTGCTGGCCTAAAATTATTTGCATATTCTAAAGTTTTCTTTAGCTCCGTTACTTACATAATGCCTTGATAAATAAATCTTTCTTAAAAAAAATATTAAAGAAATACAACATTTACCGAGTTATGGAATATGGTCCCTATTATGTAAGATCTTACCAATTATTCTTTAATAGAAACGTACTTACGTATCCGTTTTTTGTTACAGGCCGGGCTGACCTTATCTGCAGTCAACAAAAATATGCCAACAAAACATGTGCCAGAAATTGGAATACTGGAATACAATGCCTGCCAAGAACGTAATCTCGAAATGGCTGCGGGCGAAACAAGGAAAACATAAACATACACCATGGCGCTAGTGAGCAAATAACTATCGGAAAAATATGAACGCGACGGATCCGGGTGTACTAGTGGCAAGAGGCCAACTGGACATACTGTACCGGGGGCCAGAGTACATGCTGGAATCTACCCGCGTCGCGTACAACAGTGCCATCGAGTTCAATGTCACGTTTGACAACGCCAGCAGTTATAACGTGACCGAAGATCTCGAGGAACAGTGGCATAAGTACATAAAACTGCTTCAAGACAGAGCAGTTCTTGTATCGTTCCTCCTACTGTTCTCGCTGACGACAGTCTTCGGCAATATGCTTGTCATCCTGGCTGTGGTCCGGGAGCGCTATCTCCATACATCAACCAACTACTTCGTGACGTCACTAGCGGTTGCAGACTGCCTGGTCGGTCTCGTAGTGATGCCGTTCTCTGCGCTTTATGAAGTGTTAGAACACACGTGGTTTTTCGGTGTCGACTGGTGTGATGTGTGGCGGTCTTTAGATGTGTTGTTTAGTACGGCCTCGATATTAAATTTGTGCGTGATATCTTTGGACCGGTATTGGGCCATAACGGACCCTATTACGTATCCTATGCGTATGAGCGGACGGAAAGCTGCGTTTCTGATCGCTGCTGTGTGGGTCTGTTCAGGTGCGATATCGTTCCCCGCGATCGCGTGGTGGCGTGCAGTGCGCGTAGAAGAAGTGCCAGACTACAAGTGTCCATTCACGGATAACTTGGAGTATTTAATATTCTCATCGACAATATCGTTTTATTTACCTCTATTTGTGATGGTGTTCACTTATTATCGTATATATCGCGCGGCGACAATACAAACGCGGTCGTTGAAAATTGGTACTAAACAAGTGATGAGACCGAGTGGGGAGTTGGAATTGACTTTGAGGATTCATAGAGGTGGGACAGTGCGTCAGCGCAGTGATGTGTGTCACGGTGTGTGTACGCCTGAAGAGGCCGATCAGGAGCCTTTGACGGCTTTACAAAACAATGGTTTATCGCGTTCCTCAACGCGGTTGACAAACGTGACTCACGGTAAAAACTTGCCAAAAAACTTTTCGCTGTCTCGTAAATTAGCGAAGTTCGCTAAAGAGAAAAAAGCGGCAAAAACGTTAGGTATAGTGATGGGTGTGTTTATTGTGTGTTGGTTGCCATTCTTCGTGGTCAACCTGTTGTCGGGCATCTGCTCGGCGTGCATCATGCACGAGGAGATCGTGAACGTGGTGGTCACGTGGCTGGGCTGGGTCAACTCTTCCATGAACCCAGTCATCTATGCCTGCTGGAGTAGAGATTTTAGAAGGTACGTATGTTATATTCATAAATTGTATGATGATCGTAAATTCGTATTAGGTAACTTTAATTCTTGATTGAAACCATTAATCTTATATCATTTCTTAATCCATATCTCTGATGATATAACTTAAAGTAGATACAAAAATATTCCTCATTAGTCAATATTAAAATTGTAAAACCGGTATTTATCATAACATAACATTAAGTCTATATTACCCAGAAGGGTGTTGCAGAGGTGAACAACACCCACATTTTACCTGTTCTGTTTAAGTCCCACGGGATAGGGCGTGAACCTATCGCCATCCACCGGGCACAGTTCCAACTCCGTGCTGCTATTGTGAATTTATTGACAAAAAGTTCACAAGTAACACTTTACTCGACCCGGGAATCAAACCCAAGATCTTGTGTTAAGAGGCGCATACGTATATATCATTAGTATTTATATTTTCTATAGAATATCAGTTATCACAGTCGCGAACTTCAAATTAAAAATTTTATGAATTAAAATCATAAATAATTTATATATGTTATACATAACTGATCATAATTTAATAACGTACATTTATAATGGTGATGATATTTTATATTAAACTGATTCAGCTGTCGAGGTAAGCGCTAGATTAAATTTAAATAATGGTCCACGTAGTCCGCTAATTTTATACCCCGGCTTTGTCAGGATTCGTGAAATGTGCATATTAATAGTATTTAATTAATTTATTACCGAGAGATTAAATTATCAGCCGGATAAATTTGTTTGTGAGGCAGTTATTTCTATTCCTAAGTAAAAAATATTATTTTAATATTTTACTATATTAACCATCTTTTAAAGAGCAAAGGAATGGTGCAGGTTCTGAACTAAAGAAAACCCAATGCTGCCATTATAATAGCGGCACTGTATCTAATACATGTCTCATGATAAGAAAGGTTAGGTCATAGCCCACCACGCTGGCCCAGTGCGGATTGGTAGACTTTACACACCCTCGAGTACTTTTTAGGCACTCTCAGGCATGCAGGTTTTCCTCACGATGTTTTTCTTTTACCGTTAGCGAGTGGTAATTTATATGATAAATACACACATATCTTCGAAAAGACGATTAACGATATATTCTATTGTCAGAGGTGTGTGCCGTGGGTTCGAACCTGAGACCTTTGACTTCGCAGTCCTACGGTCTCCCACTCGGCTATCGCTGCTGTTGTAGTGATGCTTCCATTATCAGAATTAAATAAAGTATTGTCCGTAAAGAGCTTACTCTAGACTACTTTATGGTTCGGATTAGAAATTACGATTGATAGTTTGACATTTGTCAAGCCACACTAGCGCAAATTTTATTGAAATCGAATTGGGGGATTGTTATGGATCTAATCGTAGTTCAATTCAAATCATTCTCTTTTTGACACTCTTGACCCAAACCCCATTCGTTATGTCAAAATGGAACTTTGTCATAACGAATCGCGTATGGGATCGAGATTTCGAGTAAAAATCCACCATAACAAAAAGGTAACTTTTGTAAGATCGAGTTTATTACTGTGGTAGTTTTTAGGGTAAATATTTTAAATAATGGTACTTTGAAATTGCCTTAAAATTTCACCGAATCTGATGGTCCGCCTCGCCGACTAGTTAGCTATTCTATTCTAATCGATTAGTCGCCCAAATCGATAACTTAACCCATTTCTAATGTATTTACTACAAAATTCGTTATCCAAACTTACCATGTCTATATCGTTTCAACTTTAAACTGAAATTCAAAAGAATTCAGCCATCATTCCTTTTTTGAAAAGACACAAATAAAATGGTAAAAACACAAACTCCGCACGGATTGCAGGTTACATTCTCACTTGACCGGTTTAATTTAAGCTGTAGCAACACTGGCAACATTTCAGTGGGGCGACAAAGGTTGTTAGTTGTACAGTCGCAACCAAAAGTCCATAAGCAATCTCAAAAGGCAATAGTTTGAAGTGTAGTTTGACTTACGACCTTCTATTTCCAAGAAATAGACACATGTTGTTAACAAATATTTGTATTTCATAATTTCATCCTCAATGTAAGTGACAAGATGGCCGAGCGGTTAAGGCATGCAGTTAAAATAGATGCGATTATCAATTCACCGCAGGTTCAAATCTCACTTGGTTACTTTTATACTTTTTGAAGTTTTTACTCGATTAGAAGGAATGGGATATAGTATTCTTTATCTTGTTCACTTTGTTCACACATTTGTAAATATATAGAAAATGTATGGGGTTTGATGGTGCAAAGGTGGGAGTCACGGGATGATAGGTGTATACAACAGTTAAAAACCCATTGCATGGAAGTGTGGGAAAACTTAAGAGGAACCAGTATATGTGCTAATATTTTAGGGTCCATGCGCAAACGTCTACTTGACTGCATTGAAAATAATGGGGGTTATACGAAATATGAATAATGTTATAATTATTTAAGATTAATTTAAGATGTTGTGGTTTTACTAATAAGACGCTGTAACTGAATATTAGCACTTCTGTAAATATTTAATGATCTTCAATGGAGGTTTAGTTTCCTTCTTCTTTTCGTCAAGACAAGCTGTAACTTCAATACATTTATTGTGACGTTACATTAAAAAAAACATCGTCATAAAGTGTAAATCATAATATTAGTCTTCAATAAACGCTGCTGTATACCAATACCTTAAGTGGGTATCAACAATTATATTTTTGTTATTAGAACATCCTGTCCTTGTTGTCATTGTGAATCAATTTAGTAATATTTGTAGGTATTATCAATGTTATGAATTGACTAAGTGGGTTATAATAAAAAATCTTATAAACGGTTACAAGGGAACTTTTTTATTTAGTTAGGAATGAGACGTCACAATTCTCTTTAAAATGTATTAATTGTATAAATAAATAAAACGAATAAACATTTTTACCATCATTCAACATAACTTTTTTATTTCTACCTTACAACAATGACAATAAAAAAAACGTAAGTAGTTTAATAATAATAACATATTTAATTTATTAGTTATTATATTATTCAAAAATCTTATAAACGGTTACAAGGGCACTTTTTTTAATTTAGGTAGGAATGTGACGTCACAATGCTCTTAAAAGTTTATTAATTGTATAAATAAATAAAACGAATAAACATTGTTATCATCATTCAGCGTGACTTTTTTATTTCTACCTTACAAAAATGAAAATAAAAATAAAAAATTACGTAAATAGTTAAATAATAATAACATATTTAACTTATTAGTTATTATATCAATATGTAATTATTTATGTATTGTATACATGTATTGTATCGCAATTTAAGCATGAATACCTAACAAGTTTGTGCTTAAAATATTACAAATATTATTATGATTTCGTAAAAACAAAATACAACCACAAATCAACTAAGCTTCAAACTCAGATTTAGTTGATAGTGATCCCAATGTTTACCCGATATAGCTACCTGCTCATGATAGATAGATGCGAATTCAAAGAACCGGTCGCCACTGTGACGCGTTTAGTACGAATGCGACAACATTTCATTAGTGTGTGTTATCTTATAAACTGCTAAACACGCAAGCGACTTCGTTAGTGTGTGTACTGGCTGTATCGGGCTCGTACCGTTCATAGCAATGTAATCCTTAGCGTGCCTATGGACTTCTGAGCGTTTACTGTACTGTGCGTGTTAGTTGTACATGGCAACACTGCCGTTTGCGAGCTCTTGTGTGCTTGATTAAACTTTTTTGGAAAGTTCTAAATTGCAAATAAAATTCTTGAAATTGTTTTCTGGATAATCGTTTAGATTTTGGTGGATGAAAAGTTAGTATCCAAAGTCAAAATGTATTATTGAAATTTAAATTCTTATATTATTACTTATTATGTTTTATATTTGTTATCAATTGATTGAATCTGTTTTTATAACTTTAGTTTCTTTTGCAAGCTTATGAAAACCCTGGACCTATTTAGCAAAAAAAAATGTAACAAAAAATCTTAAATGTTTGGAGCTACGAGGATAGCATGTCGTACGAAGAGATACAACTAACTTGTTGCTGAAATGCAAAATGGTTGAAACCTTTAAACATTTCTCTTGTATTCAGTGACAAGCGACAAGGAACTTTGGCTCTTTTAACGTCAAAAGTGAATATTGTGACAAGATTTCATCTTATTACCAGTTTGGGGCATCTCCAAGATACCAGGCTATATAGGGTTAGAAAAGGGATATGGAACCTTCAGTCCATAAAATTAAATAAAAAAAGCTAAATAATGTTATCCCGATGTTTTCTTTTTCTATTATTTATCCCGTCTTCTCTTATGTCATGAGCTCTAATGATAAAAAGATATGAGTTGCGGTTTGCAGTATTTTGGTAGAAAAAGGTCATGTTAATTTTAAAAACATATTTTAATCGCAGATAGAAACAGGTTTTTGCATGAGGTAGAACAACCAAACTCCTTTTATGAATTTTATAAGGCAGTGTTTCTGATGCAAAAAAAAGTGATTTCCAACTTAATGTCCAAAACAAACCGCACTGGCTTATTTCTTTACAATTGTATGAAGAACTCACAGGATTATACCATAAATGAAATCACACTTTTTTTTCAGACATTAACATATTTACCAATTATATGGCGGCAAAGTTGAACAAATATTTCGACAACGACCGTTTCCTTCACAGAATCGCACTATGGTGTATGATACATTATAATAATTTTGACGAAACGGGACGCTTAATATAGACTCCACTTAATAAAACCGGTTGTGATTAAACAAGGCGACTAAAACGCAATAACGAGGTTGCCCTCTGAAATCAAGAACGCAATCCACAGCAGATCTGTAGCCACTAACACACGGTGTCGATTATAGGAGATTTCAAGTCCCACGTCCCATGTGTCCGATCGTGTGCCGAATAATAATGTCTCGATAAATCAAACACAATTATTTTATGTACTCACGGCTACACATTAAGCTATACAACCAGTATAAGCTGATCTCGTATTTCACATAAGCCTATACAATGCGGAACGGGTGCGCCAAATTTCACCTAAAGTTTCAACTCCGATAATAGGAAATCCGAAAATGATCTTCCTAACATTTTTCATCCTAACAATTGCAATACCTAACTACTCTGTTACTAATGTTTGTAACTGTTTATACTGGTAGTAGAGCTCTTGTGAATGAGCTCGAGGGCGGCAGCACCACCGTCTCACCTTTAACCTGCCGCCAAATAGTAGTGCTTCCATTACTGTGTTCCGGTTTGGTGGTAAGATCAGGCCCTGAAATTACTGGCACATGAGGCATAACACCGTAGTCCTCAGCTGCAGCGATGCATCTATAATCTGCTTTTGTGGATGTTGATGTCCATGGGCTGTACTCCACTTACCATCAGGTGGACTACACGTTCGTTCGCTGTGGGCGTAGTATAAAAAAAAACCTAACTACTCTGTTATTAATGATTATAATCCGAAGCATTCAACTTCATAATGTCGGTAGCAATAAATATCTATTATACTTTTATTAGTTAATTTATGGTATTGTGGTATATGATTACATTAATGACAATTTTCGGAAACATGAGTGTTATGAACAACGCCGGTAGCACTACAAATAGTATGAATGAAAACTTTAGGATGAAAAATTTTAGGAAGAGCATTTGGATTACAAATCGTTAAGAAGAACAATTTTGGGCAAAAAACTTTAGGTGAGCCAATATGGACCCATGCGGAACCATCCTTTACTGGTTATGTATAGCTTGATATTTTAGCCGTGTTAACGATTCACCGCTAAATTATTTTCATGGACGTTTTGAAGCGAATAAAAGCGATAGGTATTAGCAAAATGAATTGTTTTATCCTCGGATTGTTGGACAGGAAAATGATGAATATGTTGTTATTTTTGGCCGCGAAGGGCGAGTGTGAATGATACAGTTAATGGGAAATAAATGCCTATCTTTTAGATGTTGTTCATATGGCTGTAGGAGCTTTTGCATACATGTTTCTTTTAGAATCGGTGATTGGCGATTTAATGATTATTTCCATCGAAACAGTTCGATCGCGACAAAAATGCGACATCAGTAATGCGACAAAAAGATTGTACTTAGTTCTAACTTTCAAACACTTCTAGAGAAAACTCTATTCTTATACATTCACATTGAAAAAGAAGTCGGTTAAAAATGTGAAATTCCTCCTATTTTTGTAGTCGGTTAAAAAATCGATACCTTTGGGTTACTAAGAAAATTACATCTTAAGCTTTTCATGTAACCATTATTGGGTCTATTCTCAGATAACCTAGTAACTAAAATTATTGAGAAGTTTCAAATTCCAAACTTTTCAACAAACTTACACGTTGAAATTAATACGTTATTAACATAATTAATACAAACTCGCCTTTAATCTTAGTTTCGTGATTCTAATAGTTTAATATGTGTGTGAAGCTTGGCTTAACTTAATCATAACTAAGCCACTGCTCCTAACATTATTCAATCGAAGTTTTCGTTAATATAAAAATATTAGCTTGTTGTAAAAGATAAATAAAAGTTAGTTACTTATTTATTTTTCTTTTAAGTTATTACAATCGTCGCAAATTGGTAATCGCGTAGGACGCGTAGAACACTGTCAAAATTAACGTTCCAGGGTGTCCTGTTGAATTTCTGAGGTACAATTTTGAATTAAATTGAAATTCCGAATTATATTAATTATTTATATTTTGAATTTAATTGAATTAACGTTGATTTTTTTTACATGTCTTACACTAATGACAAAGTTATATAAACTATTCTAAGACAGGTATATTGATTTATGAACCATTTCTTTTTTATACTACGCCTGCAGCGAACAAACGTGTAATTAATCTGTTGGTAAATGGAGCAGCAATGGATACAGCTCATGGTCATCAACAATCCACAAAATAAGATTGTAGATGCGTGGCTGCACCTGAGGACTACGGTATTATGCCTCATATGTAATATCAAGGCTTGATCTTACCACCAAACTGAAACACAGTACTGCAAGCACTAATATTTTGTGGCAGGTTTAAGGTAAGATCATACTGTAGAGCAACAACAGCGATAGAGGAAGACAACCTATACTGTTTTCTCTCTTATAGCGCATGCAACCTTGTTGCAGTTAGCTGTCAATGCTGACAAACAATACAAGTGAATTAGGACAAGGTTTAATTCCATTAGACCCGAGACGCAGTCAATGTGAGCCTGCGTAAGACACAGATATAGAACAATATAGAGAGTAAAGCACCAGAAGGGGGCAGCATAGCCTGTGTCGACTCTACCAATTTGCGGGGACTGCAAGTCACGCTCGTTTGAAAGCAAAACGATAACGAATATTATTATGACAGATTAGCGGTATAGTTCTACTTACATAATTGCATTTTACTGTTCTAGTGACCTAGTTAAAATCACCAGTCATAAGTAGTAGTACGAGAGCCCACGACCAAAATTTTTGTCTCATAGCAATACGGCCAAAACCGCATCAAATCGATAGATACGATTATCCTGAACTCGAAAATACCAATATCAGACATTTTCCTCGTAGCGTTTGATCTGACCGAATTTTCAAAATTGTCAAAGAATTTTACCGAACTGCATCATAGCAATATGTCTGATTTGCAGACTGTAGTTGAATGATAGTTCTGAGATACCGGAAACATATTTTTCAGACGTTAGTGGTGTAGCGCAAACCCGTAAAATCACTTAAAAAAATTAAAAATGAGACAAAAAAAATGTCTCATAGCAATACGTCTGAAAATCTTTTTTATTAGTAAATTTTGGTTATTTGATGCGAACAAAACAATTTTCAGACGGAAATGTGAACGCATTAAATTTTGAGACCGTTTTGAAAATGTTAACAAATTTTACCGATCGGTATCATAGCAATATGTCTGAAAATTGTTGGACATGATAAATTAAGTTGTCCACATGTGCAAAAAATTTATATCAGACAAATTAAGTGTAGCACCTTCTCTATCAGACAACTTTTCGATACTCAGATATCATTTAAAATCATCATCGTTGTTTCTTTACAAAACACACAACTCAGGTCCGACATTTTACACCACCACAACCGCACAACGTATGACAACTAAGTGAGCGTCGTTCCAAGGTTTGGAGCAGCTGGCGAGTGAGCTGTGTAAAAGAAAGGGGCAGGAGCGTAACAAGCGCTGAGGCTGTTGAAATTAAATACTGATTGATTTGATAGTTTTGGTTTTATTTAAAGCACACTTGAGTAACTTTTACAAAAGAAATAAGTAATGACATCTGTCATCTGTTAAAGTACATATAATAGACAAGGGAGATTCTTGAATATCTATGAAGGCTGTAAATTTAAAATAACATTTAACAGAGGCGTCGGCCAGGCGACTCCGAAACGTTATTTTCGTTTTTGGGAGTATATGCTACACTTAAAGTGTCTGAAAACAGGTTTTTGGTAATCATGGCAGCAATACGAAAGGTTGAAAAAAAAAATTATCCGTATTGCTATGATACAGGTCGACTAAATTTGTTGACATTTTCAAAAATGCGTTCAGGCTATATGCTACGCGCAAAATGTCTGAAAACAAACTTTTTCGTAATACAATTATAAAAATCTATGTACATTTTCACTATTAGACGTATTGCTATAATACCGACTGTCTTTTTTTTTTGACACAGCAGAAATGGCCTCCCTCGCAGTTGCTACACTTTCGACCGTTACTACACACCTAGTCGGGTACAGAATCATACAATCTAACGATTTTATAGGGTTTTTGCCGTATTGCTATGAGACATGGTTTTGGTCGTGGGCTCTCGTACTATAGATAGTGTAGTGACACTAGGTTTTAATGTACTCTAATTTTAGTTTATTAAAAAAATATTTATCATTTTATAGAGGGTCTGATTCATCGGGCAAAACTGATATTTGCGTTTGCAATTACATAAATAGAAATAGAAACGTTTATTTTCCAAAAACATGATAACAAAACGATGGTACAATTCAACAAGACACGACATGTTTCACCGGATAATCGTTATGGAAAATATATAATGTTATATCGATGTACTAACATTAAATTAAAGTTATAACTACATTAATTGAAAAAGAAATTTTTAAAAATGTAAAATCAAATCAAAATCAAATCAAATCATTTTTTATTGCAGGCATCAAAGGCCCATACACATAAATACCTTAGTCTCTAACATACACAATAATTATTATTTTATTGTTTTGCACGTTGATTCGGCGATGACTTGTAAAATACTTCTTCTTCTTCGTCGTGTCGTTTATTTTGACTATTTTTTTGATCGTGGTGAAAGGATTAGCCAATTCGCTTTGGAGAACTCGTGAATTGCCCAGGGTGCGTCGGACGTAGGGAATCGTTGTGTACGTCACTCGGGGAGGCTCCTTTCATGCAATTACTAATCTGCCATTTTTGGTTATTTATTTAAAGTAACTGTAGACAAGTATAACGTTTGGCTTAGCTGGTAAAAATAGTCGAGGCTGCATACAAAATCAACTGTAAGCTAAAATGAGTAAACTACGCATAATGCATTTCTAAATTAATGTTTTTTTTTATTTTATTTAAAAATAATTCCTCAAAGCTTGCCCGACACTAGCCAGTATTACCGTATTACAAAACAGAGCAGTGAAAATGTCGATTATAACAGCCCCTACATTAAAAAAGTTTGTTTTGCGTCGTCGTATTGAGTCCGTTTAGAAGCTCTGTGCCTGTTTGATGTAATTTCCATAAAGTTTTCTCTTGTTGAGTTTTTTGTTGGACTTGTTTGTCAATGAAATTGAAGGATGTATTGAAAAGTATGTTTATGTACTCGGATGACACTCTGGTACTTTGTTTGGTCCGAAAATTTAATATATATATTTGGGTTTGCGTATAAGCCTTTTATAGTTAAAAATAACATCACGCCTATATTACTCAGAAGGTAATAGCAGATATAACACCACCATTAACCAAGTAAGGTTTGTCTAACAGGTATATTTACCTTATAAGTGAGCCCTAAAAGGGTTGAGAAATTTCTAATCTAGCAACATACGAATCCATGGCTTTATTGGTATAGCGCCTGGGGTGTTTAGTATATATAGTAATAGGTATGTATTTTAGTTAGTATATGGATAGATTATTAATATATTGATAGATTCTAGCTGTTGTATAAAAATTTTGACTTACCAGTATTCTGCTTAAACCAATATTGGAACTATTTTATTAAAATAACACAAACCAAGAAATATAATAAAAAAATAATAGATAAAATGATTCATGGTAATTATGTATAAAATATGCATATTAACTACATAGTACCCAGAGCGAAGCCAGGGCGGTTCTAACGCATATTATTATGTAATCATATCTTTATGTATTATCTTAAAACCAAGCAAATACACTATATATACAAATAAGCAACCGTTACATTACAGAAACAGAAACCTTTTCATAAAGTAGTTGTTTATTCAACAAACATTGGCATAATGCCAAATATCGCTGATTCTAACACTGGCATAAAATATTCGACGGTCAGTGAGTGGCCAATGAATCGCAAAGCATTACATCTCCGCTTGGACATTAAACGACTACGATGAATATAAACGATGTCGTCCTTGTCCATTTTGTAAATAAGAAGATTTAAGATAATGTGATATTTCGTGATTCGTCATTTAATAAATTAACGTATAGTCTATTCATATAGACTTGGCAAAAAAGATAAACAATAATGGCTGACGAAAAAAAATAGTGATGTGAATCATTTAATGAACTGTTATGAACTACTCAAAATGGCGCTTCAACATTCATTCAGTGAATGATATTAATTAATTAAAAGTCGCAAAAGTCGGTTAAAAATGGACTTAAATTTAGTTATGTGTCGTTCGCGATTGAACGAATCTAAAGAACCGAGTCGCGCGAACCGCACAATCGAATGGGTCACTTTAGTTGTAGAAATGGCTTAATTCGTTACGATTTGTTATTCACGATAAATAAATTAAATAAAATTTAATTTAATATAAGTGCAGCTTTCAATAAATTTAAGAATGTTTTGAACAATTTTAATTCATCATCACTGACAAAAACGTAAATCAATCCCAAACGTTCTTTCGTTCACTTGTTCCCGTCCCTAAATCAAATGTCAACCTTCCATGTCGTTGTTTTAATCTGTGGTTTGAAGTCTCCTTGGAATAACGAAATTTGCAAAAATAATACATTTGCACAGTGAATTTACAATGAATATATGTGAATATTAGTGTGTTGGTGTGTGAACTAGTTTATACAACTCAATGTGGTAACGTACAGTGTGTTATTCTTTCGCAATATCGTAATTTGTAATTGGGGGGGGGGGGGGGGGGGTTTACTGTTTTTGCCAAGTCTAAATGAATCGACTATAAGTGATACGTGGGTGAATTTCAACAAGCGATTTTTTTGTGTCATTTCGGTGGGATTTTTTCATTGCAATGCTATCTATATATTTTAAGTGACAAATGAAACTTTAGCCTATTTTATAACATTGTGAGTGAGTGGACATCAAATATCATCAAAACTTACATAAATATTTAAGGATCAATTTTTCAGAGAAATGATAAAAAAATACCACTGAAATGATAGACTGTGCACCGTTTCTTACTGTGTGATGAATATTTTAAAACAATATGAACACTACTCAAGCAAATCAGTACTTACGGCGAAATTTAAAACACAATTTTGAAACAAATTAAACGAATCTAGCACGAGTTATAACAGCCACCGAAATGATCCTATTTTTGTGCCCATAATAATATTACTAAAATGATAAACTTACTTTTTTGGCGGGAAACCGCAAGACGTTGGGACTGGTGCGTTCGCGCCTAGAGCTTGAGCCGGCCTGATCCGAAGTAAGGAAAGGTGAGAAGGGCATAACAACGCAATGTGGACGTGGCTATTCTACTAAAACATACTGTCCTCTGAAATGAGAGCTTTTTTCCAGACAAAAGTTGACTGCCTGTCAAATACATGAGAAAGAAGATAAACAAACAAAAATGGTTTTATTTGATCGAATATAAATAATTTAATGATAAAACAACCAATTTAAATCCATATTACGAATATATTTGCAGGGGAAGGTATTTTATGAGCGGAATTGGGTTCAGGACAGGCCACCGTGATGATAAAATGACACTTTGAATTTTTTTTTGGTATATGATAGGGTAGAAATCAATGATTTTTTTGTCAAGGTAGAGAAGTACTTACTTTTTCGAGAAAAATATATAAAATAAAAAATCAGCACATACCAGGTACGGACTTGGAAAATATCCAAACTTATTAAAATTGAAGCAACTTGCACACTTAATGAAAGTTTTCTATTTATTGATTAATTTATCCATTTAATTTCCTCTCTAAACCATTACAAGCTATATATAGATGACTAATGGACTGTCTCAATGGTCCAGTGGTTAGCGTATGCGCCTCTCACTGCAAGGTCTCGGGTTAAATTCCCGGGTCGGGCAAAGTGTTATTTGTGAACTTTCCGCCAGGAAATTCACACTAGCAGCGCAGAGTTAGAATTGCGCCTGGTAGCTCACTCACTATTCCATGGGACCTAAACATAGCAGACAACACTCCCATCCATAAATATTTATGATATCTGCATATTTGTATTTAAAAACCTAGATTATTTCACAAAAGTAAAAGAGACCCATAATATTAACACTAGACATAAAGATAATTTGTATTTGCCATTATCTAGAATTAAAATGCTGAACCAAAGCCCCTATTATATGGCAGTGAAAATATTCAACAAACTGCCAAAAAAGATAAACAATAGCCCGAAATTGTATGCTTTCAATAGAAAATTAAAGACATTTTTAATAGAAAAATGTTTTTATTCTATTGACGAATATTTTAAATGTATAATCGAAACATCTTTAGTTATTTTAACAGTATTAAAATTAACTATTATTTGTTTAGATTTAAGATTTAAAAAACTGTGTTTAATGTTATTTTTACTAAATATTACTGTGTGTTGTGACTCCCACTGAGTTATCTAATGATGCAACGCCTGAAAAGGGCTACTTAGTTATCAAGATCTGTATCTAATATTTAGGACCTAACTATACACTTAGTAAGCAAATAAAGACTTTTGACTTTTGACTTTTGACAGATGAAATGTGGGTGCCACCCCTCAGCCACACACTTCTGGGTAATATAGCCATGATGTTATGTTATGTAATGGACAACATGAACTTTCCGTAAAGCAAGTCAAGTTACATTGTACAATAAGTAGTCCGATAGCACAAAGTTACAACGATAACTTTGAAAGTTATAGCAATTACAGTCAAAGTTCAGTGCACCAGGAGACAGGACAGCACAATGTGACAGTTAACGGAAGTGTTTATTTAAACTATAGCGTCTAACTGAGGCAACACGTTCTCGAAATGCTGGCTTATATTTCGGCCATGGACTTAGTATCGCAATACAACGCGGTAATGCTGCCAGCATTTTGGGAACGAGGCCTTCTGACAGTGACTTATTAAGTTTAGATTAGGTTATAAGACTTATTAAATTTAAGATCCTATATGTATATTTTTCTGTAAATAAAGATCTTAACTATAGTGTGCTATGGTCCAGTCAACTTATCCTCACGTTTTTATTACCCAGCAAGTTGAGGTAGATGTGTATTTACCCTTTTATGTTAAATTCTCATGTGATAGGGCGTGAGCCTATCGCCATCTACCGGGCTTAAGAATATGTCATGATAACCAAATGACTTTTTTGTCTGACCCAAGAATCTTACCCGAATCTTCACAGTCGCAAACGCTAGTACCTAGAAGAGCATAAAAATAATTTTCTAATGCGGATCAATAGGTCTCAAACTAAGCAGAAGTAATATATAGAAATATATTAATAAATATATAAATATATTTATGCGCAAATATAGCACGCTTTATTTCTTGTTGTACAAATAATAAAACATAACATCACGCCTATATAACCCAGAAGGGTGTGGCAAAGGTGTACAGCACCCACACTTCACCTATTATGTTTAGATCCTATGGGATAGGAGGTGAGCTTATAGTCATCCACCAGGCACAATCCTCCTTGCTGCTATTGTGATATTCCTGACGGAAAAATCACAAATAACACTTTGGCTCACCTAGGAAACGAACCAGAGACCTCGCGGTGAGAAGCGTACACGCTAACCACTAGACCATCGAGGCAGTTAGTTGCACAAATATCTATTGTAAATTAAGCAGCCACAAAATATTTAACCCCAGAGCATTATCAGCTTTCTTCTCCAAGCGTAAATCGGCCAAAATCGCTTCAATTCCAATCGTGGGGCTTGGTCTACAATTTTAAGTGGATTATCAGTTTATCAGAGCGTTGAAAAGCGCCCGCGGCCTTGCCGACGCGACTGTGATTAATATTATTCGTCTGTTGAATTACTCAAGAAAACAGTGTCGTCTCTACCACTGAAGGCTGTTAACCATTCGAGATATACAATGAAATTGAATATGATTAATTGGGTGATTTTTCTTGAAGTTTATTTATCAAGCTCGTTTATTTTGTATTCAATGCGAGTAACTGTAATATCACATTTATACTAAAACTGAATAAATACCTACCGTTTACAAAATTGTTTCGCATAATAACATTTCACATATTTTTTTTAGTTTTCATCTAATAAAGATTAAGTAGATAATTAAGCAAATTGAAATGTGTATCATAGTGTAAAAATAGGTTAGGATGCGGCGGGGGTGGCCGCAGGGCCACCCCTTAGCCACTACTTGTTTATTTTACATACGAAAAGTATATTGTTGAATTAGGATATTATTAAAATAATATGCCAAATGACTACTATGCCTCACAATGTTTATGCGTAAAGTATTAATGCTAAAAGTTATTATTATTTATTTATATTATGCTAAATTAATACTAAGCGTAACTGTCATTATGTCAAATAAAGGTATGCAAAGTTAAATTAAGCCAAATTAAATATGCGGATCAATACAGAACCTTTTTATTGCCCCGTTTAGTTACTGACGATAAATGTTTGAGTAATACTTTTTGCTAGTTTTACATACCCACAACACACGGGTGAAGGCAATCAGCATACAGACAAGGTAGTATATTATTTAATTATTAAATAAAATAAAACAATTATTATCTAACATTGCCAGATTTCGAACTCAATTAATTTATCACTAGAAAGGTTGTATTTACAAGTTTTAATGAACATTTAGCAAACCCGTGTACCACGGATAGGAAACAATATAAGTTGTCGGTTAAATGTTTTGTTCGGCATCCATTAGCAGTCTCGAATACCTACATCATCTGTCTATTTTACCTGAAGTATCAAATAACAAAGTGCTGAAGGTATACACGAACGAATGATTCCCAACCTGGGGTCCTCGGTCCCCTGGACGTCCACAGACAATCTCCAGAGTAGCGATTAGGGATAAAATACATAAAATCACGACTTCATGCCATTAAGGTAGGCAGGGAAAATGGAACGCCATGTGCTCTGACTCTTATATACCCTTTTGTTTCCTCAGCATTCATTCAACGTTATGCATCTCTGTTTGTTTCGTGTTGGTACTATTTTCCCTGTGAAAAATGTCACTTATCTTGTCCGTGTATTTCTCGCAGCAGCAAAATTAGCCAATTGCAAAACGTAATGACGCATTACAGTAGTTAAGTATTTTGAAATCTATCCGAGTTAATATAGGTTAGTTGGTAATGGGGCCAATTTATCGACAACTATAATAATTTTATTGTATTTCCCTAAATTGACACTAGATGATAACCGCTGTCTCGCTCACCATAGCAAAACTGGACACTAGGGTTCCACACTAGGAGAAAGGTTGGGAAACACTGGTATACAAGAACATAATATCCGAATAACTGACGTAGGTTGTTTCATAACAAAAGACAAAATAAAGATTTCATAGAATCTCAACTATTATGTTTTTTTAATAGATCTTGTAGGAGTAAAGGTCAAATCGGCAATATTAATTTACAATAAAATAAACATAATACCTCACTACCAGAAGCGAATATTTCATTAATTAATAACTAAGAAGTTGACGCCGAGATCGCAGGTTCGATTCCCGCTTAAGACAAATCTTTGTGTGCATGATCATAGAGGTTTGTCTTGGTCTGGGCGTTTCTTTGTATATTAAGTATTTATTTACAAAAGAAAAGTATATATTCATTAGTATCAGTTATTTTAGTACTGTGATGACAACTAGATGGCGTTGTTTGTATGTAGTGTGAAATATAAATATGTTGTCATAAAACACTCATAGCATTAGAGAACTCAAAATAGTTATCTATCTCACTTTTTCATTACTTAATCATCTATCTGCATTGATTCACTCCAAACCAAAATTGTAAACATGTCTATCACGTAAACAGACCACCATTTTGAATGCCGCTCAGGCCACTTGCACATTTTGCGATGCAAATCTAATTTACGTGGCAGAAACAGTGCGGAATACGTGCTAATCCATTGTATTGATCTATTAGGGGACAATTAACTATGAAAAGAGTCATGGCAAAATTAATTTTGATACATTTCTTCTCTGTCACATCTAGGTCAATCTACTTATACTAGATTACGTCCATGGTTCGTTATCCTATCGTTTTTAGGAATATAAAAATAGCCTACAGCCTTTTAGTAGGCCGGCCAAATAAACGCGAAAAATTAAAGTAATATTTGACGGTAACTAACGCAAACCATGCTTATTATTTATCTTTTGGCTATACATTTCGGCAAACGTGTTACACTGGCAGTTTTTTGAAGCAAACTATAGAATTCCCGAAATTCCCCCCTTCTTCTTCGTCGTGTCGATGGCTGAGTCAAATTTTATTGGTCACATAGTAAGTGGCCACTGTTATTCCCCCCCTAAAATATTATTTACCTTCTGGCTATACATTTCGGCAAACGTACGAAAGCATACTTTAGAATTCCCGTTAAAAAAATACTATACTAATCATGCAACGCGATAGTTCAACAGTTAAAAACACGAAAAACAAAAATCGGTCAAGTTGTTTTGGAGGAGTGGCACCGTGATGCAAGGTTTTTATTTTTTATTATATTATTAATTAATTAATAAGTACCTCATTATTTCACATGTTAAGCTTGACTGCGCGGTTTAAAGCCATCATCATTAGGTATTACAGCTCATTGACATAATTAAACTACTTTTAATTTACATATTACTAGTATAAAGTCTATAAAGGAGGCAATTTACTCAAACAATCAAAAATCGTGCTAAAACTAGCAGTTTTCTCCATACATCACCCTATCAATAAATTATTACGAACTAATATTTTGTATGGAAATAAACCATAAACAAACCGTCAGTGTCTTAGTTTCAATGAACTCGTACTAAGCCCCTTCGGCTATTTCTATCCCTTTCTAAGTTATTAGTGCAATAATTTCAAAGTCAATTACGTTTAATCTACTCAAATATAACTTTTAACATAGTAAATTCATGCGGCAATATTTCTCCAAGTCCCTTCAGTAATTTACACGACCGTGTATAATTGTAATTTCCTGGTATCTCGTAGATAAGGACCATTTTCCGTGCCATTAAGTGAGTAATGGCAACCCGCGGCTTCTCAACGAGGCATTACTTCAAAGTGACAGATATACTTGTCATTCAAATACTTCATTATAGTAATGAAGCATTATAATGTTCTTAATTAATCCTGCCAAGTTTTTAACTCAAATAAATTGTTGAATTTAAAATGTTTTTGCATAGAATTATGCTTATTCTTTTTAAAAATTAGCTACGGAAATGTTTTTGTTTTGAAAGCAGAATTGTTGTTTATTTTTATTTAATTACGACGGTTTCTGTGAAATTGGGCGTTGTTGTTTGGTCTAGTGGTAATTTGGTGTATTACATGCATCTCTAATTATAAGGTTCGAATTTTAAATCTGAAAAATAAAATTTGGGTTTTGACCGTCACTTAAATTCTTCTTCTTCTTCGTCGTATCGATGGCTAAGTCAAATTTTATTTTGACTTGCCATCGTGGTGAAAAGATTAGCCAATTCGCTTTGGAGGATTCGCGAATTGCCCAGGGTGCGCCGGACGTAGGTATTCGTTGTGTAAGTCACTCGGGGAGGCTCCTTTCATGCACCCCGACAATTAAATTAAAATGGAAGGTAACATGTATAAGTAGCTATAGATTCACCCTAAATCGTTATGAATAACAAATGAAGTGTGGGTGTAATAGACATCTGCTATTAATCAATGCCGAAAGGCTAACCTTTAGTTGTTTATCAGCAGAGGTCTGTTGTTTATTAGTATTATTAAAGGTTACATCTTCAAACTTCCAAGAAAACTTGTGGGTATAAACCAGTTTGATTAACCAGTAATTACCCAGGCATTGCAATGTTCGCAGTCAGTAATATTATATAGGTTGCAGGCAAAGTTAAACTTACTACAATATTAGCGAAAGAGCTATAATTATCAGAATATAACATTAAATATCCATAATTAACTTCAATCGGAATAAGATTTATTAGTTTGTTACGTTCTATTTTTCATGCAATTAGATGTTCTGTTTGCCTCATAATTTTTCTCTACTTTTTACTCCAAGAACACTCCCAAGAGTGACAATACAACTTTAACTTCGGTCCGTCCGATTTACTTACAATATTAAATACTAGCTGACCCGGCGAACTTCGTACCGCCTTAGCGTAAATTTGATGCAATACCTTATTAATATAACATTTTTTTTTTTTTTTTTTTTTTGTCGTAACAACCTTGTACAGAGTATTAGAAAACTACAAAAAAAAATATCAGCCAAATCGGTCAAGCCGTTTTCATGCCAAGTCGTGACAACGGAAAACGGGTTTCATTTTTATATATAAAGACCAGATTGTATTAGTGAACTTACCGTCAGGAAATTCACAATATCAGCACGGAGTTGGATTTGTGTCCGGTAGATGACGATAAGGTCACCCCCTATCCCATAGAACCTAAACATAACAGGTGAAGTGTGGGTGTTGTACACCTCTGCCACACCCTTCCGGGTAATATAGGCGTGATGTTATATATAGGGAATTTATTTCATCCGTATCGAAAAGACAACAATATCCATAAAGCTTTTCAGGAACCATCTTTCATACGTTTTACAGTATCGCATGCACTTGAAATAATATTGAAATTAAAATCATTTATTTATAATCGTGAATCGGCTATTGGTCTGTGAATATATTGTGTTATCGTCTGAACGATGATTGCAACTATCAGATCTGTTTTTACATTGTCAGCGTAATATTATTAAATTATAATACTTTTTTAAATGTGTTAATTTATTAAAAGATTAAAAAAAGATTTAAAGATTATTTATTTTGTTCCAACATGTGTAGGTTTTTGGTGTTACATTGTGGTTTATAAATGTCTCAACATGCTCTGTCCTTTGTAAAGGACATACAAAATTATAAATTCATAAAAAAATATTATAATATTTTATCATGCATTGTTTATAATATTTATTAGGATCCAAAATAATAATCATTATATATAATAAATTCAATGCAAGAAAGGTGTATTGAATTTATTATATTGTCAAGGTGTGGTACAACCACACCTTGACATTTCATATTAATTATACTTTTTACTTGTTGATTTATTAAAGCTAATGAAGTAAAATGTATCTTGTAAAAAAATTGAGGTAACATATCATCACGCCTATATTACCCAGGAGGATTGATATAGGTGTACTACACCCACATTATACCTGTTATGTATTAAGCCCCATGGAATAGGGGGTGAGCTACGTGCTGCTATTGTGAATTTCCTGGCGGAAAGTTCACAAATAACACTTTGCTCGATCGAACCCGAGACCTCGCAGACAGAGGTGCATACGCTAACCACAAGACCGACGGGGCAGTTAAAGAGGCAATGAATAATATGGCATTTAAATTCATACATAATATATACATATATACTAAATTCACATTTATCGTCAAGTTTTTTCTAAAAATATGCTTTCTGTTTTCCTTTCAATAAGACGGTTTGTACTATCCCAGCAAAAAAAAAATCACATCTCTTTATTAAGCTTCTATTACGAAACCTGCCTAGTTATTTAAAAACATCTCCTCTCGTCTCCATTTTGGTAGAAATCTGACTTTAATGGGCCATTCATTCATTTGACTTGAAACATGTATGAGATAACCCTATAATTATACCTCACAAAGGCTAAAATAACCGATAATTATAATCTAGGATGGCTAGTTAGTTAATTATTAGAACCTACGTCTTGTTATTTGATCCAACACTCCAATTATACATCGTATGAATTAGTTCAAGGTATTCACACAGTTGAATAGACGTCAAACCCATTATTAGGTATACAAACTTGGACGACTATTTATGAATATGGATTAGATTAGAAACAACTAATATATATTTGTTACTAGCTTTGCTAGCTAGCTGCACCCGAGAGGTAGGTAAGTCGATAAATACAAACCTTATCCAGACTATAAGCTCGAAATGTTTAGGGTGAGTTGTGCCTACATGGCACCGTTAATTTATAATGCATTACCAGAAAACATAGTTAAGCTGCCATATAACAAATTTTGTGTAACCTTGAAAATAGGTTAATAGAAAATAGTTTCTACACTGTTAATGATTTTGTAAAGCAATCAGCCACTCAGTCTTACCATTTTAGTAATGCATTGGTATAGGTTTATATTCTGTAATTCTATTTTGTTTTGTTTTATTGTTTTGTCTCCATGCAACTTTAATGTGTTTGTTGCCTTGCCTACCTTGTGTTAATTATTTTGATATACATTTTATGATACGGCTTTAAATTAAATGTTTTCAGTACAATTTGCATGCTAGCTATTTTTAATACAATTCATATTTGCATGCTATTATCATATGGCAGAATGTGTCTTGTGCTTATTATTGTATACCATCTGTTATGTATTTACCACATTTTTTATGTATTTACCACATTTTTTTGCAAATAAATATATCTTATCTTATCTTATCTTATCTAACTTTATCACAATCGACCTGGCAGTTTCTGCGTGAAAGAATGAGGCCGTGTCTGTGTTTGGTTAAACGCGCGAAACTTAGGCATTAGTAGTGAGAATAAAAAAAAATACTTTTATGCTGGGTAGCCCATTTTTAGAGGATGGATTGGGGTGCATGAAAGGAGCTTCCTCGAGTGACGTACACAACGATTCCCTACGTCCGACGCACCCTGGGTAATTCGCGAGTTCTCCAAAGCGAATTGGCTAATCCTTTCACCACGATGGCAAGTCAAAATAAAATTTGAATCAGCCATCGACACGACGAAGAAGAGAAGAGAGGATAGTTAAACGCTAAAAGTAAAGTTGAGCAGCCATGAAATATGTTGCAAACTTTATACTTCTTGCATTTGTAACATTACGCTAAACGTGACAGAAGCGGAGCAGTAACGTATTGCACGGGAAAGCCGTGGTTAATATAAGAAAGCAACGCGGACGAAGTCGCAGGTAACAGCTAGTATAATAGAAGTAGTTGTAGTTGGTAATAAACTTCTCCTATAAGGAGCAAGTTTATTTGCTACAAGATACTTGAGATAAAGCAAAATGTGCTCGTAAAATGTTTCTGCTTATTTCTTGCAGAGAATTACAAGTTTACTTTTTTTCTGTACATATTACTTTGTCTGTTTATAGGGACATAATGAAACTGCTCTGTATTTTAGACATATCTTGTGTTTAGTTTGGGAAACGAATATCTGAGTTTTCAATTTGCCTATTTCTAAGGGTTTAAAGTTAGCCAGTAAAACGGTTTGAACTATTAGACAGAATAACAATTTATCTTATAAAATAGCTTAGTCTAAACCTGATTTTAAAGATGAATGTTGAAACGTATTTCAAACAACACTTGGCGTTCCTTCGTTTCTGCCTGCCCCCATGTGATAAAGATCACGCCTTTATCCTTTGGGCAGGCATGTATGTATGTATTGTTGGCTAGTAATTTAGAGTTGTCGTTTTAGGTTAGAAAATAAAGAAAACTTATTAAATAAGAACAGCATTTAATCATATTATTTACAAAGTACAACAATTACATTCCTTGTTTAACCAATTCATCATTTATCATTCCTTTCCCAATCAATAAGGTACAATGATAAATTCTTGTATAAAATAATAACGTATTTACACTTTAATGCAAAATAATCCCACTTGGTCACTACACGGTCCTTGGACACAAGTTGACACTTCAACGTCTCGTAACAGAATGGCGTATTGAATGCAGGTGCGAATCCATGACAGTTGGAAGTCAAGTGAACAACTGTTTAAATAAACGATTGTTTATTTATGTATTTATTTATAAAGTACAGACGCATCACATATTATATCAAACATCACCATACAAATTATACTTAAAACACAAAATCCGACGTACATAACAATTCCGGCGTACATAACATTTATAATTATGATTGTCAGAAACAACGGCTATTGATCCTCAATTCTCACCGTCTTAAGGGAAAAAAAAGGTAGAAAAACTTGAGAAAATTTGTAATTTGAAATTGTAGCGCCATCTAGTTCTTTGTATGATAAATATTTAACAGTTTATTCAATTAAGTGATTGTTTAAATGAAAACTTAAGTGACATGTGAAATTATGATAGATTTTTAAATAAAAGCTTACAATTTGTGTATTGACTAAAAGACCTTGACATAAAATTGAATAACAATAATCCAACGTTGAAAAGCTGTTATGAATTCATCATAATAATATTACGCTGACAATGTGAGAACAGATCCGATCGTTCCAATCATCGTTCGGTCGACAACACAATATATTCACAGAACAACGGCCGCTTTTCGATTACAAATTGTTTTAATTTAAATATTATTTCAAGAGCATCCGATATCGTAAATCGTATGAAAGATTGTTGTCGAAAAGCTTTGTGAATATTGTTGACTTTCATTTCGTTACGGGTGAAATAAAATGCGTTTTAATATTGAAAGTAAATCGGGCGGAACGAAGTTTAACTTGTACTGCCACTCTTGGAATATTTTTGTTGGCAATACGTCAAAATAAGTAGAGGAAAATTATGAGGAAGAAAGTAATGAAAGAAAAAGAAAGTAACCATAGAAGATTGACTGAATTTATAATCTTTAATGAAACTGGGTAGTAAATATTGATTACTATAATTTTTAAAAGGTAGCTTTTTTTTTTTTTTTTTTCAAGTTTTACATTAACGTCTGCCTCGATGGTCTAGTGGTAAGCATTGCGCCAAAAAATAAAGATATTGTCAAGATTCCAGGTGGTTTGAGTGAGCTGTGTAAATGCGCTGTCTCGGTTGCCCGCGTAACATAAAGTGTGAGAGTGACTAAGATAGAGCATTTCTCAGCTCACTTTAGAACCGCGTAGAAACTTAAATTTATCTCTATCTAGATAAAGTTTTCTCTGACGCAGGGTTATATTACTTGCTAGTGAATTACAGGATAATCAAAGGAGCGTACATCCTCGAGTTTCCTCACTAACTTGGAATAATATTAAACGCTGTTGCTCCTAATTAGTTTAGGACTCCCTTGCAGTTAAGCGAAGTTTGCAGAAACCATCAATTTGAAAATACATAATACTAAAAAAACAAATAACTATGATCTAGAACAGAAACTTCTTAAACACTGCATCATTTGAAACAAAAACATTTAAATTTAGATAAAAATATATTGGTTTTAAACACGGGAGGATAAATGAAACACATTATGTAGATAATGATTTTAAACATCTGCGGTTTCTACACGTAATTACATGTTATTGATCGAATCACACCGATTGTGGTCACGAGCCGACTAATCGATAGAAACTGTGGACCAAAAAATGTGTTTATTCCTTTAAAAATATTTACGCGATTAAGACCCGTCTCTACAGTATATAATCACATTATGTAACTTCAGTTTACTCTAATGAAGTATTTGAATGACACGTGTATCTTTCACTTTGCGGTAATGTCTCGTTGAGAAGGCGCGGGTTGCCATTACTCACTTAATGGCACGGAAAATGGTCTTTTTCCACGAGATACCAGGAAATTACAATTATACGCGGTCGTGTAAATTACTGAAAGGACTTGGAGAAATATTGCCGCATGAATTTACTATGTGAAAAGTTATTTTTTACATAGTTAAGAGTCTCTGAACAACGTCATCAACCGCACGGCGTTGGTCTATATGTATAAGGAGCGCACTTGGACGGTACGATTCATTTACTCTCTGGCTAGGTTATCAAGGTCACGTAAGCCTTTTTGTTGCTAATTTCGATAAATTCATATGATTGTTGAAGTTCGCAGTATTTGTTTATTTAAGATTTTACGTAAGACTTATTGTTGATTTTATTTTGATTATAATTAAATGGGTTGTTTTCTTGTTAATTTGTTTTTTTAATTGATTTCCCCTTCTGAATCTAAAAGTACATTATAATGTTTCATTACTTCTAATGAAGTATTTGAATGACAAGTGTATCTGTCACTTTAAGGTAATGTCTCGTTCACAAGCTGCGGGTTGCCATTACTCGCTTAATGGCACGGAAAACGGTCCTCATCCACGAGATACCGGGAAATTACAATTATACGTGGTCGTGTAAATAACGGGTCTGGATAAGTTACTGAGTTAATTAATTTTGTAATGGTATTTTACGTAATATCGAAGGAATGTGTTATGTTTAAACTGGTCACGGGTACGATAAAGTTTACTGTATCATACTATGCAATACACAGCATACCATTCCGCACTTAGGCAGCGTGGTAGACTATGGCCTAACCTCATCATGAGAAGAGGACTGAGCCCAGCAGTGGGACATTTATTAAATACAAGGCTGTTATTATTATATCGCTTGCTTATTGCAAGACCGACATAACGAAAAAAACATAATTTTACAGGACGGTAGTTTTAAACTTTGAATCTTTAGTATCTCAATAAAAAAGCACTGTTTTTATTCAGAAGTATTTTAATCAGTCTTGTACATTAATTAACTTTCATATTAAGTAGTCACAATGTGTTATCTTAAACACACTGTTTTCAAAAACCAAATAAAAAAAACCAGTTCCTCACTTATGTCATTGTTGTAGCAAAAAGTTACATAGCAAAGTATTACTCGTAATTATGTCATCCTTACAATAAAGTAAACATAATTTAAATTACTTTATGTTTAATTACAATAATGACATAACACAAAATAATCCTACATTGTAACAATATTTATTTAAAGAAAGGTACTTAACATTTGCTGCAATATAGTATTATTCCAAAATATGACGTCCTTCACGCACAAGATGCGTGCGTTGGCCTTGAAAACTTTGGTTTAACTGAGATGGAACGATATTGAAATTACAAACAATGCGCGTCGACAGCGCGCAATTTAGACATTTATCGCCATCTGGCGAATTGGAATTGAAGCATGCTGTTGTCTTTATTGCACCAAAAAATAGATCGATAAAGCTTTGTTTTTACATACTTATCTCAAAATATCAAGATTTTGAAATATGTCGTTGTTGCAATAAGCAAGCGATATACGTTTTAAACTAACCTTTTTCACTCAGGAAGAGGTAAGTTTCAGCAAAATGATTTTTGAAATCCAATGTGATGTTTTTTTTTTTTTGTTTTTTTGCAGAATCTGTTTCTGTTGAAATTATATGAAGTAACAATAATTAATGATGCTCATATTTATCAAATATATTAATTATGAAAACCTAGTTAAGTTGAATAAGCAAATAAAAAATGTCTTTCTTGGCTAAATGTATTCTTGCAATGTTGCTTTCCCAAAATTACTTAACAAATAGCTTATAACATTTTTAATTGTTGTACATGTTTTCCGCGAATTCCAGAAAAGTAATTCAAACCGATAAACCGCGGCGGTTTGCTGGCAATGTTTTATTGCCACATGTACGACCGACGACCGCAATGAATAATGGCACTGTTTAAATAATCTGCAATAATAAATATTACAATATTACGTGACAGAATGTTAGGTTTGAAATGTGAATGCTAAATTAATAGACATTTAGTAAATATTAAATCCCTTCAACAACCGGCATTAAGATACAGGAGAGTCTACCCCCAGGCCCCAACCAGCAGTGGCCCATATTGAAATCCCTGAATAGACTGAAACCCCAGGTCAGCCGCTGCAAACAAAATCTGGCAAAATGGAATATTATTGGACCAGAACAGACACAGTGCGATTGCGGTGAACCTCAGCAAACAACAACTCACTTACTTGAGTGCCCCAATTGCCCTGATAACTGCTCGTTGGGTGACCTAGACAAGGCCACAGAAAACGCTATTACCGAGGCTACGTTCTGGGCTTGGGGGTTGTATAAAACTTTGACCATTGACACGAAAAGAAGAAGTAAATATTATAATGTAGGTAAAATAGTCTTAAATAATTTTATTAGTTCCGCGTAGGTTCATTTTTAGTAGTATGTAGGTAGTGTGTAGTATCTCGTCGAGATCGCGGCGGTCGGCCCAAATCCGAGCGCTGTGGCAATCGATTGGTGAGGCCTATGTCCTGCAGTGGACCGAGTGGACGTCTCTAGGCTGATGACGATGAGGTATATTTTTGTAATTTTACGACAAAAATAAATATATGCGAAACCGTACCAGTATCCACTTAATAGCTATTTATATGAAATGAACAGTAATTGTGTTATTTTTAAGAAATAATATAATTATAAATGAAACCTTTCGATATTTTTCAATTTGTGAATAATATGTGAGCTACCATAGAAATCTTAATAACTAGTCAATAGAAATGCTATCGACTATCTTTTAACACTGGGACGCATGTCGCCGTTTTTCAAATACCACTTTTTGTATTCCTGCAAACAAAATTATTCTTTTTGGCGATGACATTAAGACGACAATTCCTCAACTCGCACTTGTGTTCGATTAGACTGATGCGCGGCGACAAGGTCACGCCAAAATTATTCTTTTTGCGATGACATTAAGACGACAATTCCTCAACTCGCACTTGTGTTCGACTAGACACATGCGCGGCGACAAGGTCACGCGTCTTTGACATTTCTATTGCCTTGTTATTAAGATTTCTATGATAATGTCACATACACCCTGTATAGGCTGCTTTTTTGTACCACGCGGGCAAGGAAGCGCTAGGATGCTATTTAATTATAACTAATTCCAAATCGAGGTGAAAAATACCATGAGTTGGCCTATCTGAATAATATAGTAAGGGAAGGACCGTTACAATAATAAGCGAAGATTATTTCCATACAGCCCAACGTCTATTTACTTAAGTACACTATAAATATAAATAAATATCACACAACTTACACACAAAGCCATCTAGTCCCAAACTAAGCAGAGCTTGTACTATGGGTACTAGAATAAATGATACTAATACAAATATACTTTTCTTTTGTAAATACATACTTATTATACATAGAAACACCCAGACTACGACAAATCCCCATGTTCATGTACACAAAGATTTGTCTTAAGCGGTAGTGTGTAGTATCTCGTCGAGATCGCGGCGGTCGGCCCAAATCCGAGCGCTGTGGCAATCGATTGGTGAGGCCTATGTCCTGCAGTGGACCGAGTGGACGTCTCTAGGCTGATGACGATGAGGTATATTTTTGTAATTTTACGACAAAAATAAATATATGCGAAACCGTACCAGTATCCACTTAATAGCTATTTATATGAAATGAACAGTAATTGTGTTATTTTTAAGAAATAATATAATTATAAATGAAACCTTTCGATATTTTTCAATTTGTGAATAATATGTGAGCTACCATAGAAATCTTAATAACTAGTCAATAGAAATGCTATCGACTATCTTTTAACACTGGGACGCATGTCGCCGTTTTTCAAATACCACTTTTTGTATTCCTGCAAACAAAATTATTCTTTTTGGCGATGACATTAAGACGACAATTCCTCAACTCGCACTTGTGTTCGATTAGACTCATGCGCTTGTATTCCTGCAAACAAAATTATTCTTTTTGTGATGACATTAAGACGACAATTCCTCAACTCGCACTTGTGTTTGACTAGACAGATGCGCGGCGACAAGGTCACGCGTCTTTGACATTTCTATTGCCTTATTATTAAGATTTCTATGTGAGCTACCAATACTTTTAAGAAGTAATTTTAAATTTAATGCTGTTTTCCAACGCGCTGGCTCTATTCAAAAGAATAAAGAAAACTTACGAACACATTAATGTTCTTTCAGTAGTATTCAATGCTTTTAAGTATTTTTAGTCAGTACTAGATTTGAGATAACACTGGATTTTCTAATTTATAAGTGTGGTTCATCAAAAATAGTTTCTTATTAATGATTATTTTTATATTTAAGTCACATAGATTTTTATCGTATCCAAATATTTTCAACACTTCACTTCTACGGGTTATATCTATTTATAGGTTTGGAGAAAGCAATTGGATAACAATCCTTAATAAAATGAATGATTTGTAAAACTTTTAATTATTTTATCGGTCATCCGTTTGAAAATATTTTTTTTGTACAAAAAAAGACCGCGTAAAAGGTAGCGTAAATGAAATGCGAGTGTTGTACACCTATGCCACACCCTTTTGGGTAATATAGACGTGAAGTTATGTTATGTTATGATTAATTTAAAATGTTATTATGTGTGTTTTTAGATGTTAATTTACTTTATTAACACTTAAAAATTCTTGATTGATAGCATTACTATCTATCGCAATAATAACAATTATCTCAAAACAATAATATTATCAAATCAAACCTACGACATATTTTTCGAAAATAATGATGTATATCTGACTGATTTTCGTTCACGGCAGCCACTAGCCAATCCCAACGGAAATAAGCCCCTCAGTATCAGCCGAGTGATATAAAAACAAGATAGTTATAAGCCCTCGAACAACAAAGATGAGCCAATAGTGTTCCTAAGTAAATAGACATAAGGCTATATGAAAACAATCTTCACTTATTATTGTAACGGTCCTCCGTATGATATTATACAGATAGGCCAACTTATGGTATTTTTTTACCTCTATTTGGATTTTGTGATAATTAACTAGCATCCAGGCGCCTTTGCCAGCAAAGCAGCCTATATTAGGTAGATGCTATAAAAACAAGAAAGTTATAAGCCCTCGAACAACAAAGATGAGCCAATAGTCACGACCGGATGGTGGAGTGGGTCGATTCCCGCTTAAGACAAATCTTTGTGTACATGAACATGGGGATTTGTCGTAGTCTGGGTGTTTCTATGTATAATAAGTATGTATTTACAAAAGAAAAGTATATTTGTATTAGTATCATTTATTCTAGTACCCATAGTACAAGCTCTGCTTAGTTTGGGACTAGATGGCTTTGTGTGTAAGTTGTGTGATATTTATTTATATTTATAGTGTACTTAAGTAAATAGACGTTGGGCTGTATGGAAATAATCTTCGCTTATTATTGTAACGGTCCTTCCCTTACTATATTATTCAGATAGGCCAACTCATGGTATTTTTCACCTCGATTTGGAATTAGTTATAATTAAATAGCATCCTAGCGCTTCCTTGCCCGCGTGGTACAAAAAAGCAGCCTATACAGGGTGTATGTGACATTATCATAGAAATCTTAATAACAAGGCAATAGAAATGTCAAAGACGCGTGACCTTGTCGCCGCGCATGTGTCTAGTCGAACACAAGTGCGAGTTGAGGAATTGTCGTCTTAATGTCATCGCAAAAAGAATAATTTTGGCGTGACCTTGTCGCCGCGCATCAGTCTAATCGAACACAAGTGCGAGTTGAGGAATTGTCATCTTAATGTCATCGCAAAAAGAATAATTTTGTTTGCAGGAATACAAAATGTATGTGTAAGTGGTATTTGAAAAACGGCGACATGCGTCCCAGTGTTAAAAGATAGTCGATAGCATTTCTATTGACTAGTTATTAAGATTTCTATGGACATTATACTAAAACCACAGCTTTAATAAATCGTTGGTATTCGTTTTCACCTAATCTATTTTTGATACGAAAAAAAGGAATACGTTCGGCAAACGTCAATTTTTGTTCTTATATATGTATATGTATAATAGTATACTAATCTAGGCTGTATGTCGACACCCTTGCGCCATCACACCTTCCAAGCTCAACTGCCTGCGCCGGTACTGCTGCTGCATCCGCAGAGAAACTCAAGCGGCGCAAGTATAGTAATCTTTCAGCTTACATATTTGCACCGTTTGGGGTCGAGACGTTAGGTTCATGGGGACCAAGTGCCCGCTTATTATTTAAAGATATTTCTAAGCGGTTAATCGACGCCTCACGTGATCTGAAGGCTGGCTTTTACTTGGCTCAAAGAATCAGCATTGCCATTCAACGTGGCAATGCTGTCAGCCTTCTGAACACGTTCCCTGCAGTCGAGATCGATGCGGAGGAATTCTGTAATAAATAAATATTCCACAACTCACACACAACGCCATCTAGTCCCAAACTAAGCAGAGCTTGTACTATAGGTACTAGAATAACTGATACTAATACATATATACTTTGCTTTTTTAAATACATATTTTGATTTGTCTTAAGTGGGAATCGAACTCACGACCTCGGCGTCGCAGGCAGGTACACTACCCACTCCGCCATTCGGTCGTCAACACTATGACACCTTACCTACCTGTAAATTTGTAAATAGTTATTTGTTATTTTGTATTTTTATTAACTTAGATATAATTAATTAATTTAATATTAATTAGAAAATTTATTTTACTGTAAGTAATTGTAAAATTGTACTTAAATACCACCATGATTTCATCTAGGCTATAGATAAGTTACTCCTTACTAAAAGTCCACCGGTATTTTTTGTATGAAAGTCTATAAAACATCCACATACCCTGCCTCGATGCTCTAGTGGTTAGCGTATGCGCCTCTCACCACGAGGTCTTGGATTCAATTTCCGGGTCGGGCAAAGTGTTAATTGTAAACTATCCGCCAGGAAATTCACAATAGCAGTACGGAGTTAGAATTGTGCCCGGTGTATGGCGATTGGCTTACCCCCTATCCCAAGGGACCTATACATAACAGGTGAAGTGTGGGTGTTGTACACCTCTGCAACACCCTTCTGGGTAATGTAGGCGTGATGTTATATAATGTTATATTTACAAACATTCACATATGTTTATAAAAAAATAGATTTTTCTCACCTACAAACACCACTGGAACATAAGCAAAGTACAGCACTTACTTAAGCTGCCACTGCCGTGAGAAAAGTCGCCTTTTGTTTTCCAAGATGGCTACAGTTTTACAAGAACACTACACCATTGTCTGGCACCGTATGCTCTTGCTTTGAAATTTTCAAGCTCAGGAAAGATTTAGAACCATCAGTACCTTGTCAGCTTCAAGTTTTATATGTGACAAATTTTCTGATTTCATCCAAAATACTGCTGGCAATTTGCCTCAATTTTGTTCCACAAAAGAAGCGGCAATATTGTAGTTCCACCATTTCCTAACAACGTCATAATATAAAACAACAAGGATATCGTTTTCTTAGAGACAGAATCACTTTACATTTACTATCGTCGTAAGCTTACAAATAAAAAATGTAACAATTTTTTTGTGTCGTTCGGATGACTGTGTCCGGACAAAATAATGATGGCTCGGAGGCCAAACGGCGGTTTATTTGTCACCCTAGATTTCATAAATGGAATAGAACTAAATTCATAAATTTTGGGTCGGATTGTAAAGGTAATACTAAAATATACCGAAGAGGTCTTATATAAAAAAACGGTACATGCACATACTTGTTTTTAAAAAATAGACACTTTTGAAATAGAACGGGTTTGTTCAAATCCTATTCTACAGAAGCAATTCCAACCATTTCCTAAACGTCATAACGTAACAGGGATATCGTGTTCTCGGAGACAGAATCACTTTACATTTACTGTGGTCGTAATCTTACCAATAAAAAGTGTAACGATCTTTTTGTGTCATACGGATGACGGTGTCCGAACAAATGACGGTTCGGAGGCCAAATAGCGGTTTTTTATCACCCAAGAATGTCACAAATTGGGTAGAACTAAAGTCAAACAACTTGGGTTGGATGGTAAAGATAAATAAAACTTAAATATACGGCACGATCTTAAATAAAAGAAGGTAGGTACGAACAGCACATGTTTTGCAGAAAAACGGACACATTGAAACTACAAAGCTTTTGTTCAAATCTTTTTCTAGAGCAGAAATTTCATGAAAAAATAATGTCATAACATAATAGAGATATCGTATTCTCGGACGGAATCACTTTACATATACTGTAGTCGTAATCTTCCGAATAAAAAACGTAATGATATCTTTGGGCCGTGGCCTGACGGATGTTGACCCAAAAATGACTTAGAGGTCAAATTGAGAGAATTTCCAATTTAACAAATGTTTCATACATTAACGAGATACACCGTATATAGAAATAAAAATATGAAAACGATTTATTGTTTTCAAAGACATTTTATAGAATAAAATAAAAATTCTAAAGAGAACTTCTAACATTTCTATTGTCCTAAGTCAATTTAATCAATGAGTAAAATAAAGTTGGTCATCATATTATTATGAGTATAATAAACAAATATATTGAAGTAATCTTGATTTCTAATCATAAATACTGTCACTCTGAAATTTAAAACTTTTATAGTAAGGTTGTTAAATTCATAGTTGAAAACATTATAATATTATTATGTTAAAATATTTTTCATTACAATTAAAATATGCAACACGGCTGGTAACGAAAGTAATAAAAATTAAATCAAGTGTTGTTTATAAATAGTCCATAACATAAAAAAATTAATTACTACGGATGTAAAATTTACACGGCTACTCGTACATATTTAATTTAGATTGAAATTTATTACACGAGCAAGTAATAACTTAATTGTTCTTTCCATGCTTGAAATAAGCCTTTTTATAATCTACATAAAGGGCAGGAGATACTAAAAACGCGAGAGTAAGACGTCGCAGACCAGCCACAGACGCGAGTCAAATAACCTGGCGTCCTGCGTGGACGAACCAATATAATCGCGATATGGCAAGTCCATAGAAAACTAGCGACAAACCAAAGATTTTGTATGGACTGCATGGCACTGCACCCGTTCGCTCACATAGTACACTGTCTATATTATTTGAAAAGGACAGGGCGCAGACGTGACACCAACAACTGCACAGATGCATTGCGGCGTTTCGCCTACGGCCGGTCTTTTCTCTTTGCCCGAATAGGGTGCATTCATCAAAACGTACATTTTGTATGAAAAAATATTAAAAAAATCGGCCAAGTGCGAGTCAGACTCGCGCACGTAGGGTTTCGTACCACTATACATCTAAATAAATGTTTTTCTTTATTCTTTATTATATTGGAGTTGATTGAATGAAAGGTAGAATGCGGTTTACGATTTATAACGTATTAAAAAAAACTAATTGTTAGATCTCGTTCAAACTAATTTTCGGTGAAAGTTGGCATGGTAATGTACATCATATATTATTTTTACGTTTGTCATTCCCTTATTTTAGAAGTTACGAGGGGGGGGACTTTTTTCCACTTTAGAAGCGTCTATCGCGCAAACTATTAAGTTAATAAAAAAAAAATATAGAAACCTCAATATCATTTTTGAAAACCTACCTATCCATAGATCCCACACTTATGGGTTTGATAAAAAAAAATTGAGTTTCAGCTCTAAGTATGGGGAACCCCAAAAAATGATTGTTTTTTTTTCTATTTTTGTATGAAAATTTTGATGCGGTTCACCGAATACATCTACTTAACAAGTTTCCACAGTATAGCTCTTATAGTTACGGAAAAAGTGGCTATGACATACGGACAGACAGACGGACGGACAGACATGACGAATCTATAAGGGTTCCGTTTTTTGCCATTGGGCTACGAAACCCTAAAAATACTCTGACTCGTCCTCGTCCCATGACTTTTGTGTTTGACCCACACGTAAAGGTGTGGAACCTTTTCAAATACGTGTTACATAATTTAAACTCCACGGTTTTACCTGAATCTAAAAGGGTAGTATTTAAACGCAAATCATAAAATATCCTTTTTCTATGCAATTAAATACCGAATTCCCATCAAAATTACTGATTGCACAACAAAATATTCAACTCAAAATATCACTAAACACACTACAATTTATTTTCACAGCGCAAAGCAATTTTTCCTGAAGCAAAAGCTTTTTTATTAATGCACAACTAATAATCTTAATGCACATTATACATGTTAACTCTTTTTCTTTTAAATATAGCTTCTATTTTTATAATATTTACAGCAATTTTTCTAAATCAAACAACATTTTATTAGTCACAGTCATCTTATTATTTATTAATTATCACATAATGAGATCAGCAAAAAAAATATAAAATTAGATACAAAATTGTAATTTATTGAATTATTAAAGCGGGTCTAGCTTTCGCGGGGCATCCACGCTTCCTTTTTTGCCCAATAGGCACATTTTTAGCTTCTGCAGGTGGCGCCACGTACTGTCGTCTGTTACGATCTATGATAATAAGAAATTGGTAGGTAGTATAATATTATTTTATTTAGTAGGTGGATTCAAAAAGGGTCAGAGTATCACACAGATTGATTCTAGCACTCGCCGACCGCTGCCGCGGCACGCTCGCTTCGCTCGCTCGGCTCGCGCTATGTTATGGTCGCAGTTCTAACCTAACCTAACCTACTACTTTACCCATAATTGACCTATGCCATAACTATAGCTTTTATTTTTATATTTTTTACTCCAGTGACGAAAAAACGCGCGAAGTTTTTCAGTTAAGTTGTTCTGCTTTTAGAAATAATGCAATGTAAAAGGATTTATTTGTTATAATTATCATTAAATTTGCCGAGCATGGCTTCTTGAAAATTAAGACAAATATGATGAACAGATTTTGTTGTACTTACTGGTTAATATGCGACTGGGATAGTTATTTTGCTATGAAATATGGTAAATTTGATGTGCAGTCAGTATTTATGCTATGCATGTAGTATTTTTGTACAAAAATAAATTTAACTGTATTGCATTATGAGGAAAAAAGGAATGTCATATTGATGTGTAATTTCGAATTATCTGCAGTTTGAGTTTTGTTAAACATTTAGTTTATTTGTAGTGAAGTAAGTTATTTGATGTAAAAAAGGATATAAATGATGAGTATGTATTGATAGGCAATTATTTATTTGATATGCAATATAAAATATCCCAATCTAAAACAGGATCTAATTTTACATCCGCAGTCGCAGCCAAATGTGAATTGTGAATGTTGGAATCGCTCGCATTATTCCAGTGGCTTGGAACATTTTATACCTAAAGATCTAATTGGAAATACCAAGCGTTGTTGTCGTACTGAATGCGACTATTAGAAATAGCTGCTGGGGTGCCGGATCTTATGTTTTGTGAAATAAAAATCTCAAGGTTACTGTTTCATTTATTCATCAATTGTTTATAAATACAAAATATGTCTGTCTGTCGGGCTCGTGATAAAAAACATAGTTTTTCGATCTACCAAATCAATTAAAATAATCCCTTGTTTTTGCCACGCCTTGAACTTGATTTGATGAAGTTGATTCATCAAATACCTACATAAAGAAGTTTGTGCAACTAGTTTTTAGTGTTTGTTTTATTTGTACCATTCTTTTGTTTTTTGGTGTACAATAAAGAGTATTTATTAAAACTCACTAACTAACGTGTTACGAGTGCAGAAAGCCTCGTAAGCGTTAATACGGTTCCCATGAGAAACGCAGGACTGAAGGAGACGTGTGTTACTACGCAGAAAGCCACGTAAGCTTAAATGCGGTTCTCACGAGAAAGACGGGACTGAGGAAGACGTGACACCTCGTTCGTCATACAAATATTAATTTAGTTTTATTAGTCTTAAGCCTAACTTCGGCGGGATCACTACTTTTATAATTTAGAATATTCGTTCACCGTTCAACCTTAGAACGTGACATTGAACTTTTATTGTGCTATTGAACTTTTATGTGTAATTTAACGTGTAACCAAATTTTGTGGAACTTAGAATAAACTTTTATTGACTATATTTCCTAGTTTATTTTGCTTCCCGATAGCGCCCCAACGTATTTGGCGCAGTCGTGGTTAGTTCGGGACTTAAAGTGTAATTACAAGTGACCTCATATCGGACCACTGAATTATACCCTGAGCTAAGAACCTACCGGAGGCGTATCGAGGAGCAGCCGCTGACCTACTATCGGTTAGAGCAGAGTTCGTGACATCCAGAAATCGATGAGACGAATTTCTCCGGCAATGATATTCATGTAAGTGCATTAATTCCTTTTTATTAGTTGCTATAATTATTTTTTATAAGCAGTGATACTATAACTTTCAACATTTTTTACCCAAAGGGGTCTAGGGATTCGTCCCCTTCAAGGGATTTAAGACGATCGCAAATACGAGCAGCCTTAAACGACTCTCGACGTAGTTTAGATTTGGACATGGACGGAAGCACAGCAAGCGCATCTGCCTCCACTGTGGGCACAAGTCAAATGAATAAAATCGATCAAATTTGTAGATCATTAAAATTAGTTCCGCAATTCGATGGCAACCCACATGTCCTTACAAGATTTTTAAAATTGTGCGATGAACTAGTTGCCACATTTGTTAGCCCCCTAGCAGGCAATGAACTTATTAATCTTTCTCTAATTAATGGAATATTAAACAAAATCACGGGTAATGCGGCACGCACATTGGCCACTAACGGCATACCCAGTGATTGGAATGGCATAAGGTCTACTTTAGTGAACAGCTTTTCGGATCACAGAGACGAAACTGCATTATATACTGATTTATCATTGTTAAGTCAAGGAACTGACACAATACAGATATTTTACGAAAAAGTCCAAAATCTACTTTGTACCATAATGACGTATGTAGAATTGCACGAAACTATAATCACTACTGTAGAGGCTAAAAGAACATTGTACAAAAAAACTCGCTCTACAGACATATTTAAAAGGATTGTCAGACCCACTGGGTTCTAGAATAAGGTGTATGAGACCTGAAACCCTCGAAAAAGCCCTTGAGTACGCTCAAGACGAAGCAAATGTAATATATCTTCAAAATAAAAATCGATATCTACCTGTTAAAAAGAATGTTCAAAACTTCAATGATCATACACCTCATTCTTCTCGTGTATACCCAAACTCTAATACCTACGTATCACCGAACACTGTACAAACCTTACAAACATATTCGAAACCACAGATTCAGCCACCTCACCACACATCTCAGTACAGACCACCTTACATAAAGAATTCAAGGACACAACAAATGTTTAAGGAGCCCCCCACTAACGTGTCAGTCGGGTTTAAAATGCCACCTCAGCAAAGAGCTCAGAATAATTACCCGAGACCTATGAGTGGTATTAGCCACCCGGTGGCTCGTACTTTACCACCCACTCATCTAAATGGAAGACGCGAAAATTATTTAGCGAACAAGAACTTGCCTAAAGAATTGAATATTAACGAATATTTTAATGAGAATTACTGCGATGACCACGGTCAAATGCCGGTAACTATTTCTGACGTTACGTATGGTGATGATTCGGTTGATAACAACATGGAGCCTAATTTTGGCCATGAAAATTTGGTAGCTTTGGCAGATCAAAATTTTTGCCCGACTTTGGACAAAACTGCCCCCGAATAGAATTAAATTTACAGAGTAAGCGTCATTTACCCTATATTCAAATTAATAACCCACCCTTAAAACTTCTGATAGATACGGGCGCAAATGAGTCATTCCTAAGCCCAGAAGCTTACGAAAAATTTTACCCACATATCCCACTTGAGTATAATCCATTTTACGTAACCAATACGCATGTTACTACTCAGAATTACTATTCCATTACCGTACCTTGTTTTGAGGAACTAAATGACAGTACCCCAATAAAATTATACATTTACAAATTTCATAATTTTTTCAACGGTCTAATAGGCTGGAATCTGTTAAAATTGTGGCATGCAAAAATTGACCTTGCTTCTCACATATTAGAGACTAAATTGGCTAAAATACCTATTACGTTATATCAATCCGAAAGTTCGAAGTGCGATAAAATAACAATCTCCGCTCATACAGCTCAATTTATTACCGTTCCGATTAATATAAGTCATGGCGACATTTATGTAGAAGAACAACCGATTTTCGATTGTTTTATAAGTGAATGTCTGTCCACAGCCAAAAATTATCATGCTATTGTTCAAATTTCAAACCCTACGGATAATGATGTCATTATTCCCATACTCAGGCCGATACAAGCGCAGGTGTACAACGAGCAAACAATTCCAGTGAAACATAATACTGTTAGTACAGACGACGACAGGATTGATAAGGTCTTATCCAACTTGCGCACAGATCATTTAAATGCAGAGGAGTCACTCAATTTATATAATCTTTGCAAGGAATATCACGACGTATTTTATCTTGAGGGAGAACCATTAACTTTTACAAGCGAGGTTAAGCATCATATTAGGACAAGTGACGATATACCTGTATATAGTAGAAGTTATCGGTATCCGTATATACATAGGTCAGAGGTGCAAAATCAAATAAAATCTATGCTTGATCAAGGAATTATTCGCCCCTCTTCGTCTCCATGGAACGCTCCAGTATGGATCGTACCTAAAAAATGTGACGCATCTGGTAAGACGAAGTGGCGATTAGTCATTGACTTTCGTCAACTGAATGCGAAAACAATTGACGATAAGTACCCTATCCCAAACATTAGCGACATTTTAGATAAACTGGGTAGATGCTTATATTTTACGACATTAGATTTAAAAGCCGGATTTTACCAAGTCCCGGTTTTTCCGGAAGATATTTCTAAAACAGCCTTTAGTGTAGAAAAAGGGCATTATGAATTTCTTAGAATGCCCATGGGTTTAAAAAATGCTCCATCCACATTTCAACGCGTGATGGACAATGTTCTTCGTGGATTACCTAACTGTATTACATATGTTGATGATATCGTGTGTTTTTCGACCAGCCTCCAAGAGCATATAGTTAATTTGCGATCCATTTTTGACCGGCTCAGAAATTCCAACCTAAAAATTCAAATGGACAAGTCGGAATTTTTCAAAAAAGAGACACCGTATTTAGGTCATATAATCACCCCGCAAGGCATTAAGCCCAACCCGGATAAAATTTCAGCAATTTTAAATTATCCTCTTCCAAAAACTCCTAAACAGATTAAATCATTTTTAGGACTTCTAGGTTACTACCGTCGTTTTATACCAGATTTTGCACATGTTACCAAACCGTTTACTTCTTGTCTCAAAAAAGGTGCTAAAATTAATTTAACTGCCGAATACCTAAATTGTTTCAACCATTGTAAAAATTTACTTACAAACGATCCGATTTTGATATACCCAGATTTTAGTAAGGAATTTATCATAACTACGGACGCATCTAATGTAGCAGTAGGTGCCATACTATCCCAAGGTCCTATAGGTGCTGATAAACCCATAGCTTATGCATCGAGAACCCTAAATGACAGCGAGATTAATTATAGTACACATGAAAAAGAGCTTCTCGCAATAGTGTGGGCTACCAAATATTTCAGGCCGTACATATTCGGTAGAAAAATCAAAATAATTACAGACCATAAACCCTTAATGTGGCTTATGAACCTCAAAGAGCCCGGGTCGCGTCTAACAAGATGGAAGCTTAAATTAACAGAATACGACTATACTATTATACATAAAAAAGGTAAATCTAATACCAACGCAGACGCTCTGTCACGCATAGAACTAAATTACAATGAGAACATGTCGTTATTTGTCAATCAGTCCGATCAGTCCGATTCAACTGAATCAACTGTTACTGCTCTAGGTAGTCCAATACATTCTTCATCATCCACTCTTACCGCTCATTCAAATTCCAATATTGAACCCCAAAACACGCAAGAAAACACATTTTCTGCACCTACAGAAACCATTCACAGTAGCCTTGAAAACCCGGTTTTAGAAATACCTATAACAGAAGAGCCGTTAAATAAGTTTAAAAAACAGTTAATTTTAAACATAAAAAATAGTAGTATACGCAACATACCGCTCATAACGGAACCCTTTATGTCCTACCAAAGAATTTCCGTGGATATACATGAAGATAACCTCGAATTAGATCTTATTAACTCTTTAAAAACTCATATTAAAGATTTCAAAACTTTAACTGCAATTTTGGTTAAACCATCAGAAAAAATGTTATGTATTATTCCGATTCTACAAAGAACTTTAGTTCACGGCTCTATGAATCTAACTTTAGTTAAAAAAATTGTTAACGATATTAGCGATCAACCTACTCAGTGTCAAATAATTAAAAACTATCACGACGGCAAAACGAACCACCGCGGGATTAATGAAACCTTTTTATCGCTATCGCAGCGTTATTTTTGGCCCAAAATGAAAGCAGATATTACAAAATTTATAAATGAGTGCCATATAATGTAGTCAAGCAAAGTACGATCGCAATCCCGTGCGCCCACAATTTAGAGTCGTGTCTCCGCCTAATAAACCATTCGAATTAGCACACGCAGACGTTTTAACTATCGAGCATGACAAGTTTCTAACAATAGTAGATTCTTTCTCAAAATACGCGCAAGCTTATTTCCTTCCAGATTGCACTGCTCCTAATATAGTAAAAGCTCTATTGAACTATAGTACACATCACGGTTTTCCTTTAAATTTGACAACAGACCAGGGTACTGAGTTTAGTAATCAAGTTGTAACAGAATTTCTACGATTACATAATATACAGCACCATATGACCAGTGCTAATGCACCGAATGAAAACGGCATAGTGGAACGTTTCCATAACACTTTATTAGAACATTTACGGATATTAAAATTACAGCATAAGCAGGACCCAGTACGCAGTCTAATACAATATGCATTAATAGGATATAATAGCTCTATTCACAGTCTCACCAAATGTAGACCATTCGATTTGATATCCGGTCATTTTGACCCTCGCGAACCCATAGACTTGAATATAACGGACCGATACCTTCAAAGCTATGTTCAAGAGCATCGTAATAGAATGGACACAGTTTATAAAATTATTCATAACTCAGCATCTTTCGAACGTGAAGCGATAATGGCACGTCGTAACGCTACTAGGGAAGAAGTTTTAGATTGCGAGCCAAATCAGGAAATATTTGTGAGAAACCCTGCGGCAGATAGACAAAAATTAGCACCCCGTTTTATTCGTGATCAAGTCGTTACTAATTTACCAATACACGTATACACCGCAAAGCGCCGCGGACCGGTAGCAAAATCTCGATTAAAAAGACCTACCAAAAATTAAAAGGGGAATGTATTGTTACAGGTACATTTTAATACTCCCCGGCCTTCTGATCAATGCTAAAGACATACAACTTGACAGCCTAGACAATGGACCTGGCATATTACCATTTAATCTTGGACCTACGAAAATGATTTCCCATTTTCATGCGTTTCTACAAGAAATTGACCTCGACAAAATTGAGTCACATGTGAACACTATCAAAAACACACTCTCTGACACTACCTTTAAATTATCGAAAATGGAACACACTTTATTCAATCATCAAACTCATCATCTTTTTAATAAATTAAATAAAATTTTACTGCAGCTAGACACATTTAGACCAACCAGAATTAAGAGAGGATTGCTGAATCCATTGGGTACAATCGTCAAAAGTATCACAGGAAATCTAGATAACGAGGACGCCCTGAAATTCGAAAATGCTTTGCAAATTTTGAATAAAAATGATCGCAGTTTATCGGAGACTTTTAATAAACATATAACTTTGTACAAAGAAATGACCATTCAGCAGAACCAAGTACTCAGTAATTTGTCCATTAATCAGAGAAGATTAGAGAAGGCTCTTTCTTTTGTCATGAATATGACAAACAATGAAAACGAGCGTACCATTCATTTTGCCCAACTTCTGCAAATTTTCGCTATCATTAGCGAAAATGCACAAGACCTTCTTAACGAAATTTGCAGACTTGAAAACATATTAGCTTTTAGTCGCAACAGATCAATTCACCACTCTATACTTTCTATCAAAGATTTAAATACCTTATTGACTAAATTGAAAGAAACTTATCAGTTAGATCAGATTATAGCTTTAGATATTAGAAGTTACTATGACATTATTAGCCTAGGTTCATATATCACAGAGTCAAAAGTCGTTGTAGTTATCAAATTTCCAATAACATCTAGTACTTCTTATCAGTTATATAAACTCTGCCCGGTCCCCAATAAATATAATAAAGTTATAGTACCACCTGCTCAATTTATAGCAACCAATTCTCAGGAATTCGTGTATCTAGAGACTGAATGCTCAAGAATTGAGTTCTGGCATTTGTGCGAGCAGAAGATTATTCACCAAGTCAAAGCCGAACCGGACTGTATTCAACGACTTATACAACATCAGGAGATAGATGGAACGTGCAAAAACACGCCTATCTCTCTGACTAAGGAGGCTCTAACCGAACTGGATAGTCACCGATATATTATTACATTTCCCGTGAAGACCAAGGTTCAATTGTCTTGTGGACACGACAAACATAAGATATTACAAGGAAGTTTTCTACTAAGTATTCCTCTTGGATGCAAGTTAAGATCTCACGAAATAACTATCGTCAATTTGGATAATAAAATAGCTGGAGAGCCATTAGAGATTATACCATTGTCGCAGGACTATAATAATTTGAACAACACACGAAATTTCAAACTGCAATCTACAGATTTGAACATCTTACATAAGATACAAGGCCAAATCATGATGGAAAATGAAATCGAGACATCGGATCTGTCAACAGTTTACCATACGACAATTCCGCTTTATATCATAGTTCTGCTAAGTGCAGGTGCACTGGTTATCATATTATACGTCAAGTACAATCATCGCAAAGCCAAGTTAGTTATCTCGAAAGGAGATACTGCGGTGAATGTGAACGTTTCGGAAACAGAAAGAAGAGCCGCAGCTTTTGGCGTCAATATCACCAAATAGCTGCTCATTTTAGAGGGGAGGTGTTACGAGTGCAGAAAGCCTCGTAAGCGTTAATACGGTTCCCATGAGAAACGCAGGACTGAAGGAGACGTGTGTTACTACGCAGAAAGCCACGTAAGCTTAAATGCGGTTCTCACGAGAAAGACGGGACTGAGGAAGACGTGACACCTCATTCGTCATACAAATATTAATTTAGTTTTATTAGTCTTAAGCCTAACTTCGGCGGGATCACTACTTTTATAATTTAGAATATTCGTTCACCGTTCAACCTTAGAACGTGACATTGAACTTTTATTGTGCTATTGAACTTTTATGTGTAATTTAACGTGTAACCAAATTTTGTGGAACTTAGAATAAACTTTTATTGACTATATTTCCTAGTTTATTTTGCTTCCCGATAGCGCCCCAACGTATTTAACGTATCAATATTACATCTGAAAACTTTCTAAAGCCTAATGACTGGATATTTATAACAAGTCGAGCTACGGATCTCGCTTTCAGTACTTCACAACCTTTACATAACTTTACTGAATGCCTTAAGTGAAACTCTATACATCAAGAAGGGAATAAGCTTACACTCCTTACGTACCTATAATAAAGAAACGCTCTGAAAATGTGGCACAACTTAATAAAATTATTACTTGCTACTTAAATAATTTATAACGTATCTAAACGCGGCGTTTTGACATGACTACGTTTACTTAAAAACTGTTTTACGCCATTTTCAACTATTTTAAATTAATATATTTTATTATCATAAAAAGAAACCTTATAGTTTCGCCATGTCTACCTGTCTGTCTATCCAAGTTACTGCGTTATAAACACTTAGAGGTTGCAAAGAAGTATTTTTGGTAAAGAGCGGGTCTCTTGCCAGAAATTTAACTTTGAAGAGCAAAATAATATTTTCACGAGTAGAGTCGTAAAATCAGAAAAAATCATCGTGGTACTTTATAAATTTATTAAAAGTAATAAACTTTTAAGGAAAACTATAGCGACTTAGATACCTTCGTAAGAACAATAGGACAACGTAAGGACAAATTGTAAAATGCAGCAGTTACTTGGAGTATTATAGATAGTAAACCTCTTTTAGAAAAAAAATAAAATATAAAAAAAATTAAAAAAAATGAAATCTTTTAAAATATGTTGTAAAGACTAACTATGGAACCCTATTGCGCGTGGCATGACACGCACTTAGCCGGATTTTGTTTTAGACCTTCCGTATATTTAAGTTTAATCTACTTTTACAATTGAATCGAGGTTGTATTAGTTTAGTTCTACTCAATTTGTGACATTCTTGGGTGACAAAAACCGTCGTTTTATTTGGCAGCCGTCATTTGCTGGGACACTGTCATCCGTACGACACAAAAAGATCGTTACACTTTTTATTCGCAAGATTACGACCACAGTAAATGTAAAGTGATTCTGTGTCTGATAACACGATATCCTTGTATTGTTATGACGTTGTTAGGAAATGGTTTATACAATATTACGTATTGTAGAATATTTTTTTAACAAAAAATATTATGTTATATAAAATTTCTATCAAGTTGTATAAAATTTGTATGTTTCTATAGTGTTTTAAGAATAATTCAGACAACGTGAAATAGCTCCAACTTATTGAGTAACCGAAATACCCATGTAACACTTATATATTATGCTTAATTATGAACTTAGTAATAACATGATCATAAACTCAATTTTTTTTTATTCTGATGTTAGCTCATTGGAATCATATAACAAACTAAAACAGTCAGATAAGAACGCAAAAAATAAAAAAAGCCCACAACAATCTCAAGAGTTTCACGCAAAATTGCCCAAGCTGAAATGAAAAGCAAGCGACAAGGTACCGTGTTTAAATGTTTCCTCAGATTGAAAATGTCAAAGCAAGAGTGTCTTTGTTGTCAGACTATAGTGTAATGTTTCTTGTAAACTGCAGCCAACACTTGTCAGACCAAAGACAACTCTGTCGTCTTACTTATGGTAGTGGCTTAAAGCTGTGCGTTTTTTTACATAGACATTTTCTTACAGTATAGTTCATTGCCTCAAGGTACATACCTATTTATATATTAGTTCGTCTTTTCGAAGAAAATATGTGTGTATTTATCATATGGATTGTCGCTTGCTAACGGTGAAGAAAAGCATCGTGAGGAAACCTGCATGCTTGAGAGGGTCAAGAAAGTGCTCGAGGGTGTGGAAAGTCTACCAATCCGCACTTGGCCAGCGTGGTGGTGGTGGACTATGACCTAACCCTTCTCACATGTGTATTAGATAAAGGGCTGCTATTATTAATTCTGCATTATGGAGTAAAAGTTACAATGTAGTAAACTGTAACTTAATTAAATATAAAATTGATGCAATTAAATTATAAATATCGGGCAGCTTTCTTTTTTATTTATTTTTGATTATAAAAATCCTATGAATAACTTTACTTACTCACGTTTCAACCAAATTAATTATTACCATAATTATCATTATTCTGATTCATAAAATGTTTTTCTGTATTTTTGTTGAAGTTATGTAATGTTACTATTAGTATAGTTAGATTTAATCGGACTGACATGTACATAAATGTATAAAAGTCCTTAAAAATAAAGATTAAAAAAAAAATAGTTTCTTTTTGTAAAGCATTTAAGTTATACTCTCCACTTTTAGGAAAAAACGAGTGTCTAGGAAGCGTTTTTTAAATGTTTCCTAATATTGAAAATCTTAAAGTAAGAGCGTCTGCGTTGTCAGACAATAGTGTATTGTTCTTGTAATTTGCGGTCAACACTTGTCAGACAAAAGACAACTCTGTCTTCTTACTTGCGGCAGCGGCTTAAAGCTGTGTACCATTTTACATTATATATTTATTTTGGTTATGTTTTCAAATATTCTTTTATCTTGTTGACTGACTGAATATATTCTAATGTTTAAAAAAATATATCAGATAAACTTATAACAAAATTTGAACTGCCAAAAAGGTAATTCTTTTTGAATGTTCTCGTAAAAACTAGTGAAATTCGCTTACCTGATTCTGAACTACGTATTTTCTCAGTTTAATTACGTTTGTATAAAAAATAAAATAAAATGAACCTTTATTGCTGAATTGAAAACCATGTACAAAATTATTTTCATTAAAAAACTTAACATTATATTACTTTTTTTAGTTATCTCAATCGACAACCGGTTTTAGCACTCACATTGCCAACAAAGGTCTCCTCCAAGAATTTCCACTTTTCTCTATCCTTTGTTATTCGGGTTCATTTTCTTCCACCTACTTTCCTAATGTAGTCTTCCCAACGTTTCGTTTGTCTGCCTTTACTTCTCTTTCACAATTTTATATTCAAAATTACCACGACCCTCAAAGCTGGTATACTTCTCTTCAACTAAGGTGTACTGACTACTTCTAGAGCTGAGCACTTCAACCACTTGCGGGTCGTATTTTTCACGATTTATTATCATCATCATCATCATTTAGCCTCTCGTAGTCCACTGCTGGACATAGGCCTCTCTCAATGTGCGCCACAACACCCGGTCCTGTGCCTTCCACATCCAGTCCCCTCCAGCGACCTTCTTCAGGTCGTCAGTCCACCTGGCAGGGGGCGTCCCACCTTACGGTTGCCGAGTCGCGGTCTCCATTCCAGGACTCGTTTGCTCCAACGGCTGTCGGTCCTTCGGCAAACATGACCAGCCCACTGCCACGATTTATTAAGTTCTGGCAAATTCCCAAGGCTGAATTTTGAAAAACTTGGGTAAATGCTTGGTTCAGGATTAACTTGAGTATTTTTCATAAAATGCTGGTTAACAGCCGACATTTATTCAGTTTATGGCTGCCTCAAAGTGATAAGCATATTCGTCTCTCACAGCGAGGTTTCAGGTTTGATTCCCGGGTCGGAGAAAGTGTTATTTGTGAACTTTCCGTCAGTAAATTCACAATAGCAGCACGGAGTTGGAATTGTGCCCGGTGGATGGCGATAGGCGCACCCCCTATCCCGTGGGACGTAAACATAACAGTTGAAATGTGGGTGTAGAACTTCTCTGTCACAGCCTTCTGGGTAATATAGGCGTGATGTTATGTTATGATTATTCAGTTTTTTCTGACATAGTTTTTATCTTATTTATCCATTCTTAAATTATTTATGAAAATACAGTTTTTTTTCAAGGTTCACGAGACCTCCAAATTATTTTTCAAATCAAAAAATCTAACTTCAAATCATTTATTTCCATGCCCCAAAGGGATGCTTGAACACGTCAAAACAAACATCAAAATACAAAAAAAAACAATAAATTAACTATTTGTCATTCTCGTATTATTATGATACTAAGCAAGCTAAGAAGGGTAGGCAGTAGTGCTATAACTTGTTATCTACAGAAGGCTTCACAAAGACAATTAATCAACTGCCTCCGTTTGATTAGGTAGTGACACTTTCTTTGTTTGAGTTAGACGTAATGACGCTCGCGCCGGCGTCATTACACTTTGCTTTAGAACTACACCCCGCGCTATTGTTCTGAACAGTTTAATCGGGAATGCTTGCAATAGATATATTTTAGCCTATAGTTATGCTAAAACTTGTTTGATATGGAATACAGTAACAGCATGATATATTGGTTCTTCGTAAGCAGTCAAATTCTGTTGGATAATAATAATAGCAGCCCTGTATTAAATACATGTCCCACTGCTGGGCTCGGGCCTCTTCTCATGATGGGAAGGGTTAGGCCATAGTCCACCACGCTGGCCAAGTGCGGATTGGTAGACTTCAGACACCCTGAAGCACTTATTAGGCACTCTCAGGCATGTAGGTTTCCTCACGATGTTTCCTTCACCGTTAACGAGCGATAATTTATATGATAAATACACACATATCTTCGAAAAGACGAGAGGTGTGTCGGCTATCGCTGCATTTTTTCTGTTCTAGTCGAAAAAATTTTACTGATTGTATAATTATAAAAACTGCCTCGATGGTCTAGTGGTTAGCATATGCGCTACTCACCACGAGGTGTCGGGTTCGATTCCCGGGTCGGGCAGAGTGTTATTTGTGAACTTTCCGTCAGAAAATTCACAATAGCAGCACGGAGTTGGAATTGTGCCCGGTGGATAGCGATAGGCTAGGATAGGATAAACATAATAGGTGAAGTGTGGGTGTGCCACACCCTTCTGGGTAATATAGGCGTGATGTTATGTTATGTGTTATGTTATCATAGTTTTTTCTTCATACGACGTACCTATATAACGAACAGACGAATAGTCCACCTAATGGTAAGTGGTAAAGACAACCCAAGGACATTAACAATCTATAAAAGCAGATTGTAGATGTGTCGCTTCATCTGATGTCAACGGTGTTATACCTTATGTGTCAGTAATTTCAAGGCCGATCTTACCACCAAACCGCAATGCAGGATATGCAAGCACTACTATTCGGTGGCAGGCTAAAGGTGAGACGGTGGTGCTGCCGCCTTCAAGCTTGTTGACCAAAGCTTCAATACCAATAAAATCCGTCCGTCTATGCAATTTTAGTACGAAAATCTATATTTAATACACAACATCGCTGCAAAAGGTATCATTTTTTACCTCTTGAATGTAGGCGAAATATTAGTGACATTTGTTACTTATCCAAAAATTTTAACAATTCTATCGACTGTCCCGAACTTGTATCTAAATTTAATATACGCACTAATCAAATCAGTTTTCGTCAAAGACCACTGCTACAGGTTCCTTTTGCCGTTACTAACTACAGGCGCAATGCATAATATATTGCATTCGAGCTGCGTTAGGCTTCAATAAACTGCCAATAAACCTAAACTTTGATTTGTTCTGCACTAGTGCTGACACAGTGAGGAAACGTTTAGTTAATGAGTACTTCTTAGATACATCCGAACAATAGCGGCACTCAAACTGTTTGTTTTTCTTTTTGTTTTTTTTAATACTATTATCTAATATAGTTCTACTTATGTTTTTTTTTTAAGCTACTTAATTGTGGAGGCTCGTAATTAGCAATATGTTCATCTAAGTTATATGTACTATATTTATCTTTGTGTAATTAGTCTGAAGCCTTCTCTAAAAAAATAAAATAAAATAAAATAAATAAAATAAAACATCGTGCCCTTATCACACCGCCTATAAAAGGAATTGAGTTATAACTTGCCCTACGTTGTCAAAAAGTTTTACAACGCCGATTAATCAATCTCTTCCGTTAGATTAGAAAGTACTATTCGTGTCATTCTCTTTGTTTGAGACGTTTGAACGCCGTCATTAAGGTTACTGTAGGCTGGGCCATTGTTTTCAAACAGTTTACACATTAATATTTTCATTTTGGGCGTATGGTGGAGTCGGTAGTTCAACTACCTGCTACGCAAAGGGTCGCGGGTTCGATTTCCACTCAAAACAAATCTTTGTGTGCATGAAAATGGAGATTTGACTTGGTCTGGGTGTTTCTTTATATCGCTCCTTGAATACAAAAGGGACACAAATCGAAATCTATAAATTTTACAGGACAGCCAAAACAAATTTTTGAAACTGTTTTTTTTTAATATTTCATATATTTATTAATTAAATATAAGAATAAGAATAAGAATAAGAATACGTTTATTTGTCTTTAAAATACATCATGATTTTTAGTTGTACATAACGATCCTTTATACAATAGGGTAATCTAACTTAAATGGGATAGTTGTAGTACAGGATGTATAAGATGTTAATATATCATTAGATGCGTATTTTTTAGCTCTATCTGTGTATAATATAAACTTTGTAGTATCTGTTACCTATTAAGAAAAAAAAAATATAAAAGTCCCTTTTGCATTCAAAATTTGAACCAATATTATAAAAAATATGTCAAAACTTTAACACCATTTTACAAATAAAACTGGTTTATTGTACCTTTTTAGTAAAAAAACGTATCAATAAAATGTAATCTTATTACTAGATAAAAACATATTGAATGAACACCAGGAAAACATTGTATTAAAAAATCTAAACGAAATAATCTTAACTTATTATTAAGTAATATAATTGAGATCAACTTTTTACGTAACTATTATTCAGTAAAATTAAACATCTCTCTAAAACAATTATATTGGTAGGATAAAATGAAAAAACAACAGATAAAACTGAAATAATCATTATCAAAATATTCATAAAATAAATAAATTCTCTAAAAAAACTCAAAGATAATCAACTGACGACACTAATTTTGTCTCTCTTTAACATTAATAAATTAAACAAAACAAAATACGAGATCAGTTCTAAAGGCACAGAATTCAGTAACAAAATATTATAGCTTTTATAATAATACCTACTATTGCACAATAACAATCTAAGTACAAAATCACAGTTATAAACAATTTAAGGCACTTTTTACGTTAGAACACTAAGTTGAAATTTATAATCGTTATTTATTATTGTTATGTAAATGTTTGTATGAAATTAAAAGTCTTTATTATTAAAAGTAACTTTTGAATTAACTATTCTAAATATTATCACAATTAGGTATCTACATATTATCAAAATAACAAATTTTCGTAAAAGCTTTGGTATTACTTAGGAATGATATTTTTTTCAATAAGTTTAAGAATACGCTGTTTTCTAGTTTCACTTATTTTAAGTTTTTGTTTGTACTATAGGATTAGCAGACCTTCTCTTTGTCAGCGTAGCAACCGAGGTAAAGAATTCCTACGAAACTGTCTTCAGTTTCGTAAGAATTCTTTACCTCGGTTGCTACGCAATTCTTGAAGACGCTAGCAGTCACTACCCATGCTGGGTGACTGAATATTCACGCTAGGTGACTGATTATGACTGATGGATGGCTGTGTATGTATATTAGGCGACTGAGTATCCAAATTGATTGGTAGGTTATCATTGATGAGTAAGTAAGGTTCAAAATGGTTTGGCAATTACTTTTGACTGTTTATCTTCATGCCTAGGTAGAAAGTTGGGATCTTCAACACTGTCATCTGAAAATAAATCTGCATTTGATGAACTACTGGATGTTGTTGATCGCCTGCAATTGGTATCTGAGTCATTATCAGAGTTGCTTGAACTGCTACTTGAGTCACTCTGTTCAACAACTATTTTAGGCCTATTTGTGTTTTTGGTATTCGTTACACAGCTTACTTCACTGTCTTCATCCTCTAATATTGATCGTTTTTCGTCGATTTCGTCGATTTTTTGTGCTCTATTCATTATGTTACTGTAACAAAACATATTTAAAGTTTAAAAAAAACATAAAATACACACAATTATATACATATAATAATATATTATACAGTCCTTAATACATACACACAATACATACATACAATAAACATACACACAATCTAATACATACCAATCCTTAGCATGGCATTTTCAATACTAATTTACCAGTAATAACACCTTAGTTATATTTAACAAATTTAAACTACTGCCGCCATATTTAACATTCAAATTCACAGAAAATATGAGGTAATGCATCTTAATCTCATATTTTTCAACATTTACGAATATCTACCCATATTATAATAGGTACCTACAAACACTTATTTAAAAACCTTTAAATTAGTGACTAAAGCTACAGTGACAGGGCTTCAATTTAGTATAATATTAATAATTTACAAACAAATAAATACATTTGTATGGTTATTAAGTAAAAAATCACTGAAGTAATAAGAATAGAACAAAATTAACATCATGCAAAACGGCCAAATTATTTATTCCACTATAATCTAATGCAAAAGGGACGCATTTCAAAATATGCTACTGTTGTATTACAATATAAAACTACAAATAATACCTAATGTTAGAATGCAAAACGGACGTTTTCCAAAATATGGCACTTTTGTATTATATATTAAGATTACAAATACTAATGTTAGAATGCTAAACGGACGTTTTTCAAAATGTGGCACTTTTGCATTATATATTTAGATTACAAATACTAATGTTAGAATGCTAAACGGACGTTTTCAAAAATATGGCACTTTAGTATTATATCGCTTGCTTATTGCAAGACCGACATAACGAAAAAAACATAATTTTACAGGACGGTAGTTTTAAACTTTGAATCTTTAGTATCTCAATAAAAAAGCACTGTTTTTATTCAGAAGTATTTTAATCAGTCTTGTACATTAATTAACTTTCATATTAAGTAGTCACAATGTGTTATCTTAAACACACTGTTTTCAAAAACCAAATTAAAAAAACCAGTTCCTCACTTATGTCATTGTTGTAGCAAAAAGTTACATAGAAAAAGTATTACTCGTAATTATGTCATCCTTACAATAAAGAAAACATAATTTAAATTACTTTATGTTTAATTACAATAATGACATAACACAAAATAATCCTACATTGTAACAATATTTATTTAAAGAAAGGTACTTAACATTTGCTGCAATATAGTATTATTCCAAAATATGACGTCCTTCACGCACAAGATGCGTGCGTTGGCCTTGAAAACTTTGGTTTAACTGAGATGGAACGATATTGAAATTACAAACAATGCGCGTCGACAGCGCGCAATTTAGACATTTATCGCCATCTGGCGAATTGGAATTGAAGCATGCTGTTGTCTTTATTGCACCAAAAAATAGATCGATAAAGCTTTGTTTTTACATACTTATCTCAAAATATCAAGATTTTGAAATATGTCGTTGTTGCAATAAGCAAGCGATATATTTAGATTATAAATACTAATGTTAGAATGCTAAACAGACGTTTTTCAAAATATGGCACTTTTTAACCGACTTCAAAAAAAAAAAGAGGTTCTGTATTCGATCCGTATGTATGTATGTATGTATGTATGTATGTATGTATGTATGTATGTATGTATGTATGTATGTATGTATGTATGTCACCTTTTTATGTTCGCGATTTTCTCGGAAACTACTGATCCGATTTGAATGCAGTTTTCGGTATTTTAATCCTTGTGTTTCAAGGAAGGTTTAAGTATATAATTTATCAGAATCTGATGAAGATCTTTGGAGACAGGCAACGGAACTCTTCAAAAACGAATCATTCATTTTTTTAACGACTTCATTTTCTATGAAAATATGCTGCGACGCTACGCTTGGGTTCGCTGACGCTGCCTTCGGAAGGCCACCTTTAGAGGTAAACGGGCATTACAAATTACAAATGAAACACAAATTAATCTGTCTCATATACCCGTAATCTGTCCATTTCGGCCAAAGGTTTTCGGTCATGGGGATGGTTAAGTAGTTTGTTAGTGCTCAAGTCTGCAAGTGGGTTTGTGCCTCAATTAAATTACGAACTAGCTCGCATTGAGTAATCAAACGTTGTTCACGTTCTTCAGAATTTTTACGGGTATGAACTGTACGGGCATTTTCTCTTAAGTATTGGAGGCGCCGTCGTATTCTTTGGGCTATATTTTGATTGTTTCTATTGTGTTTCATGCGTAATGATGCCTTAGTATTTCTTCCTAACCCCATCGTTAAATCTTAAAAACTAAGACACTAAAAAGCTTGAAAAAAAAAAAAAAAAAAAACTAATTAAAAAAAAAATATATTAAAAAAAAGAATATTCTTAACTCGAGCGTATTCTAAATATTATAATATGTGCTAATTTTTTTCAAAGAAAAAGGAACCGCCTTCAAAAACTCAAAAGTAAAAAATAAAATATTCGTTAAACTTTGCTTACCTTTATATTAATTTGTTTAAAACAATAAACCCAAATAATTATGTAATACCAATTAATTATATTTTTTTGAAGTCGGCGCCAAATTACAAAATCAAATACCAATTAAAACCGTATTTACCGAAATAATTGTTGAAAAAATCACAAAATCAAATACCAATTAAAACCGTATTTACCGAAATAATTGTTGAAAAATCATAAAATCAAATAACAATTAAAACCGTATTTACCGAAATAATTGTTGAAAAAATCACAAAATCATATACCATTTAAAATTATAAATGCTGGAAGTAATTTATCAAAGCCTTATTTAACTAGTGATTGAAAACTCACAAAACAAATACTAATTAAAACTAAAAAATATGCTGACAATAAGGTAATTTATCAGACGTTTGTAATGCTCTAGAGGGCGCTGCATATTACGTTAAAAGTGGAAGCAAGAGCACGGTATTTATATTTAAGCTCGTAACGAAACCATATCGCGTTTCAGAAAAGATGTACAACGCCATCTATCGAATGCATTCGTAAACTTATCAGCATTATGTGATTTGGCGCCGACTTCAAAAAAATATAATTAATTGGTATTACATAATTATTTGGGTTTATTGTTTTAAACAAATTAATATAAAGGTAAGCAAAGTTTAACGAATATTTTATTTTTTACTTTTGAGTTTTTGAAGGCGGTTCCTTTTTCTTTGAAAAAAATTATGTATTATATATTTAGATTACAAATACTAATGTTAGAATTCTAAACGGACGTTTTCCAAAATATGGCACTTTTGTATTATATATTTAGATTATAAATACTAATGTTAGATTGCTAAACGGACGTTTTCCAAAATATGGCACTTGTGTATTGTAAAATATAATCACACTTACCTGAAATGTTGAATCCAACTCAGACGTATTTTGGATTGTGGCACTTTTTCACGCAACCGACGTGCGTTTGCGTTGAATCTCGGGGCGCAACAAACAAAATGGCTGTTTTGCACTGACTTTACCTGTCAAAGTGCTCTAATGCAAAAATGGCGGTAGGTCAGTGTGTCCATAATATAAGCAAAAATGATGGGAGTTTTTTTTAAATTTAAAATATAGTCGGTTTAGGTGTCATTTTTGCAATAAAACGATTTTTTAAATTTTTTTATTTGTGGCCCTTTTGTATTCAAGGAGCGATATAATAACATTAATAACAAAAGAAAATTATTATACGTATAAGTATCAGTAATGGGTATTATAATGCCTTAACTTATGTTATAGGGGGAGCTTATCGCCATCCACCGAATACAATACCAACTATGTGCTGCTTTTGAGAATGTTATCCGTCGAAAAACCCTATCATCAATTTTGCCCGGGAATCGAAACTAAGTGAGAGGCTGCATACACTAACCACTACACCAACGAGGCAGATTTAATTAAAAAACAACTTATGTTTATAACGGGGATATATTTTATTTCAATTAAAATTACTCCGGTTTTGAAACTGACTTTAATATAAAAAAGTCCTATTATTTAATCAAGCCATTATTCTGAATTTCTAAAACTTACACTAACCGCTCACTTAACATCCGGTACGTAAGTACGTGGTACATTTGTGTAGCGACCAGCTTCCGGTTCCGGGCAAACTAGAGTGTTGGCGGAACTGACAAGTTTGCTAGCAGTGTTACCAACGTTAGCTGTTAGCCACCATTGTCATTTAAGTTAAGTAAATGTTTTGCCGTCTATAGGTTTGAAATATAAATTATATTACAGGTTGGTAGGTTACCTACATAATATATAATAGTTTAAAAAAACTAAAAAACACGCTTAATACTAGTATTTTTTGTTCATTACCATTTTCAGCTTATATTAGGAATTATTTTTCACTTTTTAGTTAGAAGTACTTTAAAAGCGTGTTTTTTTAACTATTATTTATTTTCTACTTTTTAGTTTGGTTTATTTATAAGAGCGTTTTTTTTTTTTTTTTATCGAATTATTTCATTGTCATCGATCTTTGACAGGTGGGTCAAAATCGAGTCCAAAGGAGTCGGTTACATACATACTTACAAACAGGTGAAGCTAATATAAGCGTGTTAATAAAATAATAGCAGCCCTGTATCTAATACATGTCTCATTGCTGGGCTCGGGCCTCTTCTCATGACGATAAGGGTTAGACTACAATCCACCACGCTGGCCAAGTGCGGATTGGTAGACTTCACACACATTTTAGTCAATTTTAGGCATGTAGGTTTTCTCACGACGTTTTCCTTCACCGTTAGCGAGCTATAATTTATATGATAAAAAGCCATAGCCGAGTGGGAGACCGAAGGACTGCGAAGTCAATGGTCTCGGGTTCGAACCCACAGCACACATCTCTGTCAATCGTTAAGATTCGTCTTTTCGAAGATATGTCGTTACAAGTAGTCTGAAGCCAGAGAGTATGGCACCTATTCATTTGCTAAACATGTATGCCGTGACAGTTTGCAATAAACAAACATACGCGCTAAACATTATATTAAAGAGTAAAGTGGGTGCTATTATTCAGCTCTGACACACCCTTTTGGGTAATATAGGCATGCTGTTATATTTATGGCTGTGCACGGTTGGCGTGGTGGTTAAAGCGGTTGCTTCGCCGCTTTCAACTGCGCTGGTGTTGTGGGTTCGATCCCCACATGGGACAAATCTTTGTGTGATTCGCAAAGATTTGTTCTGACTCTGGGTGTACTCTGTGCGTGTGAAATGTATACATACATTTCACACGCACAGAGTACACCCAGACCCCCGCGACATAGGAGTTATTATAGTGCGGACGACGTTTTTGAAAAAAAAAAAAAAAATCCTCAAAAAAAACAAATGCTTACAACATGTTGATTAATCCATTAGTCTTCCGGTTCTTTGTTCGTTGCACAAGTAATATGTACCCGTCTGTCCGTCACGGGAACCCTCGTCCGTCCGCAGGACCGTGGCAAAAAGTGGCACGGTACGATTAAATAATCGTTTTTCATGACTACCTTTCTTTGGTTTTATGATTTGAGTTGCTTAGGGTTGTTTTTACGTACAATATACAGGGTGGATGCGACATAGCGACATTTATTGAAACCACAGCTTCTATACATGGCCAGTATGCATTTCCACCGGATAAAAAATTCTCTGGCGAAAAAAAAAATCCACGTCTTCCGAACAAATTGCACGATCGCAATGTTCAAATTGTTCGGAGAACGTGATTTTTTTTTTTCGCCAGAGAATTTTTATCCGGTGGAAATTGATACTTACCATGTATAGAAGCTGTGGTTTCAATAAATGTCGCTATGTCGCATCCACCCCGTATCTATCTAAATATAAATATCGTTAAATGTCTTGGTAAGAGCTAAAGTTGTGGACAGGTAGGCCAATTCGGATAAATATTTTTTTTTAATTTCAACAAGGCTTTCTTGGAAAAAAAGGAGATTAAAATTTAAACCTTTTAAAAAGGCCGACAATTAGCAAAACATAAACCTTCAAGGGGAACCATTTAAATTAGGTTTAAATTGAATATAGTAATAATTTAACACTATCAATGTTTTTAAATATTATATTATTTAGTTCGCTCGCAAGTAAATATGTTCTTCATATCACACAGGTAACTCAAACAGTTTATTAGCGTATTTGCTTAGTTTTGCACGGGAGCAAACTTCATAAATGAGAAATACGGCACGCTGGAGTTATGTCTGAGATTTTGTTTAACTTGTTATGTCGCGTTTAGGTGCAATATGTATTAATCGTGTTGGTTTATAAGCTTAATATAAAAATAAAATATTAAAAATAAATATAGTTTATTTACTTTTTTTATACTAGTTTCACATTAAATTTATGAGGTTTCCTTTTAAGTAAATTATACTCGTGTTAGGAGACCCCGCTCTTGTCAAATTACAAAAATATGATTAACTACAAGGTAATTTTTGTAATATAAGTTAAAATTATATATGTATATTAAAGAAATATACAGAAAACATACATTGCAGTTTATTAAGGTGTTTAAGTGTTTATATACATATACATCCACAAATCCATATTCATATATACCTACTTACATATTATTTTATATACATATTAAAAATAGCATTATAATAAATATTTCATTATAACTCCTTAGCTGGTCTGGACTATACATAGAGCTGGATTATATTTTTGGCTTGGGTATAAGCATAATTTGTCATTTTAGGGAGAAATTACCAGTGGCAGCATGGAGTCTGGATTGCGCCCAGTAGATGGCAAAAGCACTGATTTCAACAAAGCAATAAGCGGCCGTGGCGCAATGGATAAGGCATCGGTCTTACGATCGATAGGTCGTGGGTTCGAATCCTGGCCATTACACCACGGACGTGAACTTCCTCCTAACACAAGCGAATTAAGCTTAGCTGGAGGGGGTTAACAAGAATACTAGTAATTTGTATTTGCAAATTGCTAGTAAGCTTTTTTTTTTAAAGTAAAAGAAAAATAACCTTACTTTTATATAATACTTGATACGATAATTTTGTTAGTATGAAAAATCTGCCTGATTTAATTTATATTTCGCAAAACGAGATAGTAATATAAACATTTTTTTTTAATTTGATTCACAACAAAATGTCCTTCCTGCGTTTTATCCTTCTATAGTAAGGCCAATCAGACGAGATAAAAAATGTAAACAAATGTTCAGGGGTTCAAATCATTTTTATTTGAATAAATTATTATTGTTGTGGATTGGGTTGAGGTAAAGAAACCAGGCGAAAAGGAAATAAATTATATTAAGAATATAGGAAATAAACTAACGAAACACTAGATAACTAAAAGAACTTATATTGTCAAAAACATAAAAAATATAACATAAATATATTAAAACTAAGTAATAACAGCAAAAATCAAAAATAAAACTAACAGAAACGGAATAATAACAACAAAAAACCAAGCAAATATGGAGACAAAAAAATATGTATCACTTCCAACGCAATCCAAACAGGAATGAACTTGATCACAAAATGGCGGACCAAATGTTGACAACTGCGGTACTGACTGCATTCCTGTACCACGAAACACACAACGACAGCTGTTGTCGACCAATTGACGTCAACTGCGCGTACGAATGATAAGGACAGAGATAATAATCCCTCGCTATCGCAATGTAACTCAGTAACGGTCCGCTTGTTTACATTCTTTATCTCGTCTCGTTGGCCATACTATAGTATTGTTATCCTACTTTTGTTTCTACTCAATATAAGGTATCATACCTATGGAGAACTACAATGATTCTATGAATTCTAAAAACGCAACATATGATATAGGTCAGAACTACGAAGTGTAATGTATTAAGTTGACACAAATATGGCGTGTGGAGTGCAAGTCATGCAAACTTGAGTGGCTTGGGTGACTTGGAAACCATTTTGATTTACATATGTAAATCAAGGAATATTCCTTTGACATTTACTTGTATTAGATTTCACATGTTCCTTAAGAGCTTTTATGATATTAACTTCCTTACATATCCTTAAGGAGCTCCATTACCGCGAGCAATCGTCTCTAATGTAACGTTAGAAATTCGAACATCCAACATCCGTTACATCAGTGAATAAGAAGAACCGAACAGTCCCTTCGTCAACAGTCTTTGGTACCCTACCAAAGATAACACGAATGCCCAATAAGGAATGAAATGTTTTTATTCACCTCAGCAGCTCGAAAAGTCGGTTTTTGTTGTCTGATAGCAGTGAGCAAAAAATCAATTTTGCTTCGAGTCATTGTTCAGTGAGCAAAACCAAATTTTGCTTCGATTTTTGTTCTCGTTCGAAGCAAAGTTGAGTTTTACTCCCTGCTCGCCTTTTTAATCCTGCAACGTTATCTATCTAGTCTCAAACTAAGCATAACTTGTACTATGGATACTATTTCGAGCTGCTGTACTGTCGAGTTGAAAAATGTATGTGCGACACGTTTTCGGGAGTGTAATTTTTTATAGTAGTATCAATTAAAAAAAACTCGGGCTATATTTCATAAAGCATAACCCTCCCATGGCCTGTAGTTACCACTTACCATAAGATGTACTACAAACTTTTATATAATTATCTAGTACACATTAATTTGCTTAGTTTGGTACGAGATGGCGTTGTGTGAAAGATCGAATATTGAGTGTGGTTCAAGGATCAATCTATACGCCATTAATTAAATCTTGCATGTAATTGATGTCGGCCCGTACTACTGAATATTGTGATTAATTACCTGGTTGATGTGTTTGTGTACATGTAAATTTGCAGCTGTGGTTCAGCTATTGGCAACAAGATTATGGCTCTAGCAGAATATATCTGTCGTCAAGTATGAACGTTATTATCCTACGTGGGTTTCCGCGTTTTTATTGGGGTTAGTTTCTAGTTCGGCTTCAGCTGAATGTCAGTATTTTACAGAAAATTACTGCCAGCAAACCTGCTCAGTCCGTCAGGACGCAAAACACTTACTGCGCGCACAGTCTTAATCTATAATTGCTTTGTGTGTGTGAAATGTATGTTTGTGTACAACCCTGCGACTTCTTCTTCTTCTTGTCGTATGAATGACTATTGAAATATTATAATTATCGAGTGCACGGTTGGCGTAGCTGTCAAAGCGGTCGCCTCGCCGCTTTCAACTACGCTGGTGTTGTGTGTTCGATCCCCACATGGGACAAATCTTTGTGCGATTCGCAAAGATTTGTTCTGACTCTGGATGTGATCTGTGTGTGTAAAATCTATGTTTGTGAACACCCCCGCGACACAGGAGTTATTCGTAGTGCGGGCGTCGTTTTAAAAAAAAAAAAAAAAAAAAGGGGTGCATGATAGGCACGCCCTGGACAATCAGCACACGGTAACGCAGTGTCTGGCTGACTAATCCTATTACCACAATAACTATAAACAGTTCTCCCCAGAGCTCACTAGCCCCGCGACACAGGAGTCTTTTGTCGTCGGGCATCGTTTTTAAAAACTAACAAAAATAATACCGATTATTAAGAGGATATGAAATCTATTTTTCGTTTGTTTCTTTGCACCTAACAAGCTCCAAATCTAGTGGGCTGGTCTTAATAAAAATTAATATGGAGATAGTTACCCCAGAAAGAAGATGTTTTATCGACATACCACGCGAGCAAAGTCGCGGACAGAAGCTAGTATAAAGCTAAATTTTAAAGTAAATATTTTGTGTAAATTACCGTTCCTCAATTAAACCTATTTCGTTAGCCAATTACGTCCAACATCAAACATTTCCATTGCTCAGTTCTAATCAAACAGCAGTGAAAATTATCAAAAGCATCGTCAATTAAACACATTGACTCTTTTTCCTGTTCACTTTGATTACCTGAAGCTATTAATTAATTGATTTACCATTTGTTCGGGTTTCTTTTTGGTGTACCGGCAATTACTCTGTGGGTTTTTTTCTTTTTTTTTCTTTTAGGAAATGCCCAAAAATATTATTTATTTTAATTATTTTTTAAATTAACACACAAATATTTTCGAAATTTGCTGTTTATTCGACGTGCCTAAAAATATTTTTATTAATAACTAAATACTACAATCTGCTTTTATTGATTGTTGATGTCCACGGGCTGAACTCCACTTACCATCATCCGCTGCAGGAGTAATATTATAAAAAAGAAAAACAGACTTGTGTAAATCCAAAAATATTTCTAAGTTTATTGTTAACCAGGGAACGTACCAAAGAGTACACTAATATGACCGTACCAAGGCGGCTTATTGCTACTAAGATGTTACCCAGTTTGACAGTTTTGCGGCGTCCGTGCAACATTTTATAATATGACAACAAAAATGTTCCAATTTTAAATCGCATTTGAGTTGCAAAAAGGTTATAGTAGGAACCTAGCTCGAAGTCAAAGAGTTTCTCCATTATTATCGAACAGAAATAACAAAATTAACAAAGGCATCGGCAATTAAACCCATCTCTTTTCTATTTACAACCTGCCTTTTATTAGCTGACGCTATTAATTACCGCTCTCATTTATTCATTCTGTTTCTTTTGAATGTATCGTAATTGCCCTGTAGGCGGTCAGGTAAAAAATTGCTTTTCGTTCGAGGTCTTCACACTTGGGGGTAGACTCCGGACCGCAGTGATTTTATACTAACGTAATATGGGTTTGACATTAATATTATTAATTTTTTATCTATTTTTATCGACAAATCATATTTAAAACCCGAAAATGCTTGTTAGTTCGTGGCCATTTTGTTAAAATTGTTTTAGTCATTAATCGACTTACATACAAACTGAAAAATTAAATGATAATTTTGAAGAAATGGGTGCCAACAAACATGCATTTAATAGTTTTAGAGAGTTCAGCAACACCACAGCTAAGCAATTGCTCCCCCATAATGCCCTCACCCACGACAACTTTTTGTAGAGATGCAGTAGCGATGCTGTCGCGCGTCCGCATTAATCTAATCGCGAATCGGTCGTTATCTGTAAGTCGCGATGCAAACGCTACCCTGATGCTCGGTTCTTCACTCACGCGCCTCCCGCCGTCCGTTCTCTCCCCTATGACGTCCTACACGGTCGCTTATTTGCATCGATTGCAGTCGCGATGCAGTAGCGCGTTGACAAAGCATCGCTACAAAAAGTCGCCGTGGACGAGAGCCGTGTTAAACTCAAGTCTATGTTTTAAAAGAAATCACGATGAAATTTCCTTAGCACATAAAGTACAGAAAGCGACACAATAAAAATAATTCATTTGCATAAATTTGACTATCTTATTCGCTATCAGTATTTTTTCTAACGCAGTAAAAATAAAGAGCCTAACAAATAAAAAGTTATGTGCCAATAGAACACAGGTGAAGGCTGTAACACTAACACTAAGATAAAATGTTTGGAAGGTCACCACTCCTAGAAAATAACATGAGAGAAGCTATTACATTATACCAGTGCATATTTATAGCCATTTTAGGGTACTGTAGTACCGACAAGGAACTCTTATAGTTGCGCCATGAATAAAATCATAAAAAAGATAAAATGAAGAAAGAAAAGAAAGAAATTAGGCTAGTAAAAATTTAGTTTTTTATTTTTAATTAATTTAAGGCTACAATAATGACATTTAATAAAAAAAAATAGTAAAGTGGGTATAATTGTTTTCTCTATCCTCTACTCCATTGTGGGGTTGCTAATCGTTACCGCCTTGCAAACTTACGAATCTGCAGTTCTAGAGAAATCGAGGTTGTGATGAAAAACTGTACATAATGTGAAAACTATACATTGTGGCAAATTTACCTATTTCTAATTCTAGAGTTTATAGTACTAAGGCTCTCCGAATCTGCATTTTATATTCTTACACGCACAGAAAGCTTACCAAATTTGTATCGGCACTGCCAGATAAGAGATAATGTTTTTGCAGATTCGTAACTTAGCCTTGGTGACGAATAACTGTTTGATTTAGAGATTCGTTTGCGATGTATTTAACTTTAAAGAGCAAGTTTTTATTCGAGTAAGGTCCCTCTACTCCCTCCCTCTCAAAGAAATCGAGAAGGTATAAAAGATAATGGTAGAATATTACGTACACACCAAAACATTTGAAAATAATGACTTGTATAGTCGTTTCTTGTTAAATGCAGGTAGTATACCCCTTATAATGTGCTATAATGTTGCTTTGTAACTATAATGTTTGTTGACGTGTTCACGCGCCTCTTGGGGTTTCTGAAAATAAATGATTTGACTTTGACTTATGTCAACATGTTTTACTGTTGGCTACAGAACCTTTCATTGTGCGTGCCCCAACACGCACTTGGCCGGTTTTATTTGAGATAGGGCCTATATTTCGCCCAGGATTATTCTTTATCACAGTAATATCACAAAGAGGGCTGTTACGCCTTATCATAATATGATGTGAAAGCTTAATAAAGCTTATGTGGCTAAATTGTTACGTGTTTGCTACATTTACTTCTTTTTGAGTGAAGTGTGTAGCAAATGATGAGGATCACAATTACCTTAGAGTATGTAGCAAGTAGACTAAATGAAGATTGTCGCAACATTTTAGGATTATTTAATATCACGGGATATTTATCATGTATTTTGTTGAAGTGAATTTTCCGATAGCCAACCGCTTGTTTACGATTAAACAGTTCAGTCAATCAGTTTTATCGTGAATAAGCGGCTTGAAATAGCTGCGAAATAAATGAAAAATCGCTACAATATAATACATGGTAAATATCCCTAAGAAAATGACCATGTTTAGTATATATACAATATACAATATAATACATGGTAAATATCCCTAAGAAAATGACCATGTTTAGTATAAAATCTTATGTTTAAGACCAGGATATTACGCCTCGTATATGAGAATATGACATGAATACTAATATTGCGAATAAAAATACTATAAAACAAGTACTGGTTTCACCAACGTGTTAAAATCACGTTTAACGTTAAACTGCAGCTTTCGGTCTCTTTGTCCCGTACAAACATTGAATGTGAGAGGGAGAGATGTATATGTTTAATAAAGCCTAACACCCACACTTCACCGGTTATATTTGAGTCCCAAATGATAGTAAGCTTATAGCAATACACTAAACCACAAATCCTGACGGCAAATTCGAATGGGAACGGCACTCAGGCATCGCTTCACGGTAGATATTCCACCATTACGCACTAAGCGTTTTGCTTCTACATTTCTTATGCGAACTGCCAAAGAGTGGAACGCCTTGCTCGAGTCTGTGTTTCCGCATGAGTACAACTTGGATCTCTTCAAAGCAAGAGTCAATAGGTATCTCATAGGTAAGCGTGCTCCACCGTTGACCGCATCATCACTTACCATCAGGTGAGATCGTGGTCAAACGCGAGCTAATCCAACAAAAAAAGAAAAACAAGAATAGCTTTAACTTTTGCCCAGCCAGCGTGAGGACGAAAACGTTAACAAGCCATTTCTATGAAAATGATGCGTGATTATACAATTTGAAAATACATGGCAGCACATCAATTACCCAGGCTACTCGGAATCAAAGGTCACGCATAGGTAGTAATTATCCACATACAGCAACTTTCTCAAATATTTTATGTATACACCCTTGAACTATGCTGCACTTTCTAATTTATACCCTATTACTTTTGTATAAAACTTATATTCAACTGTTTTTGCCTGGCTAGAGGGACATCACACGCACACACGGTTATCCATCAACATATACATTTCCAGTATAAACTGGTCTCACAATGCATTGGCAGTCTATACACCGCAAGACCATCTGATACTGAAAATGTATAGGTTAATGGGTCGTCGGTACTATAAGCTTATGTCCAATCATGTCCATAATGAATAAACACAATCACGATCACTTCATTATAGATTTAGTGATTATGGAAACTGATAGGCAATTATATGTTATGACATGCTTATTAGACAATTAACTGCAAGGTTTGATTGATTAATTGTGACATGATCTTAGGATGGATATTATCAATCAATTTAAGATCAATCATAGTCATTAATCACATTCAACACTTATTTGTCACCTTTGTTTTTTTTATACATCTATGCTTTACACTTATTTTTACAGTCCATAAACATTAACAAAATTTGTCGCAAATAAAAATAGGAAAGAAGGAAAGGAGTTTGAATTTCGCCCTTTGGATGGCCTAAACATAACAGATGAAATGTGGGTGTTATACACCTTAGCCACACCCTTTTGGATAAAATAGGCGTGATGTTATGTTATGAAAAAAAGGAATTCAATATTACTTAGATGTCATTCTTCCTAATTTTATTACCGACATAAAACTGACGTGAGTTTGTAACATTATTCCAATTATGAAATACGGGTGTTACTCACGTAATGTTGATCTATTTAGTCGACCGCGGTTTCGCCTATACGTCTAGGCATTATCAAGAGAGTACAATACGTCGCGCCTGAGTCGCAGCCAGTCTTGCACGTATAGACGTATAGGCGATACCGCGGTCGACTAAATAGACCAACATTACGTGAGTAACAGCCGTATTTCATAATTTGAATTATATTGACAAAAATGGAAAATTCGAATTTGTGGCTTAGTATACGTAATAACGTATTTACATTTTTTTATTGATTTTAGTAAGTAATCCACTCATCTAATAAACATAATATATTACTTTGCAATCATTGAACATCGCCTTGACATACCCATATCCCTAATATACGTAATATGTCACTTCCAAATGAAACCTGATTCCAATATACTCCCGAAATCATATTTCACCATGGCACAAAATCAGATATGGAGATATGGAATTCATTTATATTAATTCACTCATTGATACGAGCTCACTTCTGGTTTCCTTGCGTGTCGTACATTTGCAAATGAGCTTCATAAGACTGACATTTCGATATGTAACCTTATAAATAATTTTGTACGCTTGCCAAAGTTAGCGTCAAGGCATAGCTGCTAAGTACTTTATGAATACTGGATGGAATCAGTCGAAATTGACAAAATTACGCTTTCATATTTTTCGCTTGCTTGCTATTTCGGTATCACGTGTTGAGATAATTTGAGATATCAAAATGAAGAAAATTAAATGTATTGTATGGACTTCAAATGATTACACCTAGAAATTGACTTCATTCGGCTCGTACGTGTACATCAGAATTTTGTTTTTTTGTCACATTTATCTGTTTTTGGCTTCATTTAAGACGAAGCTGCTGTATGAAGAGTAGATATAGATCTAGGCGTTAAAAGCTATGTGTTTGGATGACTCTATAAGTCCATAACATTACATAACTCTTTTTTATTGTTTTTTTTAAAAAAACGACGCTCGCATTAATAACTACAGTACAACAATAATACATAACAACAATAATAACTCCTGTGTCGCGGCAAATATACATATCACACACACACAAAGCGCAGCCAGGGTCAGAACAAATCTTTGCGGATCACACAAAGATTTGTCCCATGTGGGGATCGAACCCCCAACACCAGCGCAGTTGAAAGCGGCGAGACGATTGTTTTAACCACTACGCCAACCGTGCACTCTTACGTTACTTTTACTAAACTGTGATATCAGCAGAATATCAATACATAATAATTCCAGAACCTAGTACAACTATCTATAACAGCAGCAACAATATCGTGTTATATTAAGAGGAGCAAACGTGTACCGACAGCCGTCGTGAAACAACACGGCACTACAGCGCCCGCTCTTTAATCAAGCCGGTTCTCATGTAAATATCTACCCAGTACTACCTCGTACCTTCTGATAGCTGCTATAGTAACTGTATAAATGGTGTTATACCATATATACGTGTTATGGGCGTTGGTCTTAAGACCATTACACCACGGACGTAAACTTCCTCCTTTTTTTTTTTTTTTTTTTTTTTTTTTCGTGGGGAAATGCATTTACGCATACCACCCCACCCCGGGGAAGGGCAGAGTGGTTATGTGGGACTCGCCCGTGCCTGAAGATGGTAAATGGCACGGGAATACCCACTAAAACCCCACGGTGCTCCTGCACTCGCCTTGATGGGGGGGTCATGGGAATCTGGCACAGCCTTTACATCCACAACCCCCCCGGCGATGCCCGCCGAAGCAGGCCCCTCATGGCCCCCAAAATGTGGGGGGACCGGCGCCGAGGACCGCGTGCAAAGCCATCGGACATTCCCCATGTCCGACGGCCTGGTCCTCTCGCGGCGAGACAGGTGGTCGGTCCCGCCGCCCACCACGCCGCAGTTTAACGGCTGCGGCCCCGCCGGGACCGCGGAAGGTAGGGAAAGTGGCAACGAAACACCAACAGTCCTCTCCCGCCGCGGCCCCGTAAACCACCGGGCCACAGTGCCAGCTTGCGCCGACACCGCAGCCCGGCTCTCGCCCGCCTAGGCAGGCCCCTCATGGCCCCCAAAATGTGGGGGGACCGGCACCGAGGACCGCGTGCAAAGCCGTCAGACACTTTCGTATCTGACGGCCTGGCCCTCCGCGGTGAGACAGATGTTCGTCCCACCGCCCACCACGCCGCAGTACTGACGGCTGCGGCCCCGCCGGGACCGCGGAAGGTAGGGAAAGCGGCAACGAAACACCTACAGTCCTCTCCCGCCGCGGCCCCGCAACTCCTCGGCCGCAGTGCCGACTCACGCCGACACCGCAGGCCCTCCTGTTGCAGAGCCCCCCCATAAGAGCCCTGCAACATGGGCTGCTCCACAAGGGCTTCGCTACCCAAAGCCCGAAGAGCAGCCCCCCTCTGGGGTCCACTTGGCTTCGCCGTGGTGTGGAGGCACCACGGGTACTAAGCCCCACCGCGACGACAACGCGGGACCCCACAAGCGAATTAAGCTTAGCTGGAGGGGGTTAACAATAATACTAGTAATTTATATTTGCAAATTGCTAGTAAGCTTTAAAAAAAAAAGAAAGTCTACTATTACTACTCATTTTTATCCGACATCTGGATAGTTATTATCCAACCCATAAATATGACCTGACCAAATTTAAAAGCGACACAAGTTACACTTGAAAAAAGAACACAGCTGTCTCTTTCAATTATCTGTGTTATTTGCTTATCCTGCCAATATGATTTATCTTACACCTATGAAATTAAGGCTAACTCAATTAATTAATTAATCAACTAATTCTTTATCTGTAATGTCTAGATCTAATCTAATTTAATCTGTAGATGACCTTCGCTGTTTTACCCGCAAACGTTATTCTGCTCGCGAGTGTTTTAAAAATATGCGTAACGTCATCTACTGATTTTTTTTGAGTAAACTTACTTCTTACTTAAGTGCCTAAATTTCCCCCTTTTGGAAATAATATTTAGAGGAACCGAGATACAGAAATTGATTTATTTTTATTCAAATTTAACTATACGAAGATTCGTGCATATAACTAAAAATGACAGACTAACATAAAACCATTCTACCATTTTACCCCCTTCTTAGTGCGCCCATAAGCCATGTGTTGATGAATTAGTCAGTCGGACGAACAATAATATTAGTATTCATAAACGCCCGGTCACATGTTCAATGCAATTAAAACTATACATTTCAACCGGATGCCTGTTTCTATTTTGGTTTCTTTTTCTTTTTCTTTATCTAAAATTTTGTAACTTAAGTAGACTGGTCAAAAGTTAATATCATTACAAATCGTTACACAACGTGGTGTTCTAAAAGTTAATACACTCAAAATATGTCTTTCCTTATTCAGTGTTATATGAACAGCAATATTATTTCACATACGTAATCATGTAACCACTCACGCCTGCAGAAAGTGTTTATTTTTAAATTTCATCGCCGGCGTAGTCTAATTTCATAACACAAAGGGAAGCTCTGTAACAAGTAATGAAAATTCAATTGTGGAGGGTTTTCTCTTTTGTCGGTTATGAGGTTATATTAAAGGCTTTTCTTTTGTGCCTTCCTGAAACCGTTTAAGGTATTTATGCATTTTCCTATTTATCGTTTGTTGCGTTTATGTGCCTACTTCGAAATAGATATTATGCATGCGGAAATTAAAAGAAAATAGCGCAGATAATCCTTATGGCATACTTTTCTATAGGATACTTCTATTTGAAGAACCCACAAACTAATACATTATGTAATTGGCATTCTAGCAATATCAACCAATGGGTGTCAAGCAGAAGGAAAAATCTTACATTTCACTCGTATTTAAATAAAAATCCTTTGAAGCTATTGCGTCCATGAGTCGATGGGTGGGTTCGATCCCCACGTGGGACAAATCTTTGTGTAACCCGTAAAGATTTGTTCTGACTCTGGGTATTCTTTGTGTGTGTGAAATGTATGTTTGTTAAAGCCCCCGCGATACAGGAGTTATTCCTAGTACGGGCGTCGTTTTTTCTTTTTTGAAATAAATAGAGTGGTAACTATTTACGATGAGATGGATTTGTTTGTTATTTACTACCTGAGTGGCATAAAATATTATTGTAACGCTTATTTATGTGTTTTTGATTTAGCGTGCCAAAACATGTTTTTCTCGGCCGTGCATTGGAACAACATGAATCAATCCAGAGAACTTTAGTACGATATTTTTTTATGTAATTATTTATTTAGCATACCAGTGTATCTTATAAACCATTTTAGCAAGAATAATTCTCAATAATATAAATCGAATAATCTTTAACATATAATTTCTCCTTTATTTACAGAAAAATAATTTTTAACAAAAAAAAAACCGACTTCAAAAAGTAGGTTAACTAAAAAGCAAAAAATAAATTTACTTCGCACAAAATAATACGTTTTTTCATATAATTAAATAGAAATTATTAAATAATTATTTTATAATTCTGAAGTCGGTGCCAAGTAAAAACAACCTTTCTACAATATCAAATTACAGTTCACACAAAAAGGGAGGCGTAGTTGTTCTAGTGCGCGGTCGCCCAGTATTGGTACTTACCACAGAAATATAACTAATATTCAGTTAGAAAAATGTTGTTAGAACGATTGATATTATCTATACAGAGTTATTAATTGTTTACTTGGCACCGACTTCAGAATTATAAAATAATTATTTAATAATTTCTATTTAATTATATGAAAAAATGTATTATTTTGTGCGAAGTAAATTTATTTTTTGCTTTTTAGTTAACCTACTTTTTGAAGTCGGTTTTTTTTTTGTTAAAAATTATTTTATTTTACGATTTTAAGTGATGGGTACACCGAGCAAGAATGTTTCTCGAATGAGGAGACGATGGTTACTTGAGACGGAAAACTTATTTATAATAAACAAGAATTAAATCCTTTCTCCTGACTATTGAGGGTCACGACCTTCCATCATCAGCTCATTTTACACAATAACTAGCAGCAGGAATATGCGTACAGTAGTGAAAGAATTATCCTTTAACTCCTAACTATTGAGGAGTTGACCTTCCATCATCAGCTCAACCACATAAAATTGTTGCGACCAAGCGTAAATCTTGGCCTCGATTAATAAAATATGAGGGTTGCCCCCGATTTCTCTGGGGTCCCATCATCAGATCATGACATGCTGACAATGGGACCACCTTTGAAATATCTCCGTTCCAACAGCTCACTTGAAATCATAACTAGCAGTCTGAATATGTGTACAGTAGTGAAAGAATTATCCTTTAACTCCTAACCATTGAGGAGTTGACCTTCCATCATCAGCTCATCCACATAAAAATACGTAAATACTAGTGTAGCTTTGAAAAACACACTAAAAACATTACATGTGCCTATAAAATTCGAGGGTTGCCCTCGATTTCTCTAAGATTCCATCATCAGATCACGACATGCTGACTATGGTACCCCTTTGGAATCATCTCCTGTCCAACAAAAAAAGAATCATCAAAATCAGTTCATAAACGACGGAGATATCCGTGAACAAACATAAAAAAAAAAAAAAAAAGTAACATATATACGAATCGAATTGAGAACCTCCTCCTTTTTTAGAAGTCGGTTAAAAATATACAAATAGGATCTTAAATAAAATTAGTCTAATAACTTAATCTAAACTTAATAAGTAACTGTCTCGTTAAAGAATAGGAATAGGTTATAATAATAATAATAGTAATAATCGAATAGGTTTTAGATTCCTAATATTCACCCATGGTTATAGTTTAATATTTAGCAACAGTGGGTGCTTTGTCAATGAATTTCGAAGTAACAGCTATACCTAAAAAGTTTCTTGAAACGGCATGTTGTCAATAACGTCATTCAATCGAATCAGATCTACGAATATGACAAATCTATGAGTTTTTGAAAATAGCATCATACTTACATATTTTTTTACGAAATGGTTCCTTTATAAACTTTATATCACACCAATCAAATAATTAATAAGCCACCCGATGTTAACTAGTAATGAAACTCTAAAATACAATGTAGGTAAAGATAATTTACAATGCTTTCATGGCACTAAAAAATCAGCTGCGAACTGTATTTCACCTCGTCCATTATAGCCTAAATGCAGTGACTTACGTCATTTTATAAAAGCTGAAAGTTGCCCTGTTTGTAAATAGAGACAATAAAGGTTAAGTAAAATCTAACGGGAATTAGCGCAATCATGCATAAGATTACACCGGCCGTGGTCGCAAGCAAACTGATCTGTAATCTGTCTGCCGAAACGTCAAGCCTATAAAGGTAAACAATGCATGATCGCGTTAATTCCGGAGGTTAAAATGATCACCAAATATGAAATTTGGATAGTGGTGGTTTTTGGAGGTGACGTATTTTCTGCCACTGGCTCTTAGACTATTATAAAAATCCTTATCCGCAATAGAATTCCCTGCAGCCTATCGCGACGGTAAATGGAATTACAATGCTAATGAACTGCGCCACCCCTCACCAGAATTACTTCTGCGGTAATCGTCCTAATGAAATAGATGATTCTTGCCTGTACAAAGTTCTGCCTTTAATATTTTCAATCAACAAACGTTGATAAGTTATATTTTACGTGATTAGCGAATAAATTATGGGACATTAGACTGCCTCACTGGTCATGTGGTTCTCCGGTTTGATTTCCAGGTCAGGCTTAGATGTTATTTGGGCTTTTTGTCGAGAAACTCTCAATGAGTTGAAATTATGCACAGTGTATCAAATCAAATCAAAACATTTATTTCCATGAGCCCAAAGGGGCGCTTGAACACGTCAAAACAAACATCAAAATACAAAAAATATAAAATTAAAATAAAACTTACCTACTTAACTAAATTATAATACTTATTGTAATAAAATGATTTGACACCGGAGCTTAGATTGACTTTAATTCAACTTAGAGATTTGAATTAAAATCAATCCAAGTACCAGCTCCGATGGGTATTGCATCATGAGAAGAGCTCAAGAGCTAGTGAGAAACTCATGTGCACCATCTTTTCAAATAATTCATGCAATATTTGTTTGTTTTTTTGACAATAATTCTATGTGTAAATTATAGCAACCAAAACAACATTATGGCTAAAGATGGTTATAAAGAGAAAATAAACTTAAATATAGCAATTAAATGGACTATGTAATCATTCCCTATCATAAAACCTAAAACATAACTAATGAAAAGAGATATGCACCTATTCTTTACCCTGCTGGTAATATAGGCTTGTTGTTATAATAATATAGAAGAAAGAAAGAAAGAAAAAGCATTTATTTAGACTCATAAAGGAGTACACTGGTAAAAATAAAGCATGCAAAAGAAAATTTAAACAAAATAAAACATTAAAATAAGAATTAGCACATAGGTATGGTAAACACGTGGAACACTCCCGTATGAGACCAAAAAGGTGGCTATCTCAGCAATTGCTGCAGTTTACTCTACCAAATTAAATACAGAATGTTATGTTATAAATTGGTGACTGAGTAAACAAACTCGCGAGTGCTTGTACTATGATATGATATTATGGTGAGCTTAGGCACTTCAATTACTAGCACATGAGGCCCTTGCCTTATAATATTTTTTTGTTAGTTTATTTATTAGTACTTTTTACGTGATTTATCAAGAACGACGCCCATCTTGTAATTTGCTTCTTGATTATTGCTTTTAAATCATATTCATTATTTAGATTTAGATTCCCTTACATAATGTACAAATGTGATGAGAAACAAATAAAAAAAATGTTGATGCCTGAGAAAGTTAAGTAGCTAATAAACGTAACAAACGATTAATAAAAACTGTATAAATATCTGGAATGGTCACAGGAAAGGCAAGAAAGAAAAGCCTTTAATATAACCTCATAACCGTCAAAAGAAAACAGCCTTTACAATTGAATTTTCATTACTTGTTACAGAGCTTCCCTTTGTGTTATGAAATTAAAGCACGCCGTGGAATGAAATTTAAAAATAAACACTTTTCTGCAGACGTGAGTGGCTGCCTGCTTGTATTGCTATATGAAATGCATAATATAAGTTTGAATAAAAAATTAAAAAATAATCCATTGCAATAATATTTACAGCTTAATGGTACAAACTAGCTATTAAATACCCTATATATATTTATACTCTCTGCTATTAAAAGTATCACCCAAAGGTTGACAGTTTGACAGGTAGAGAATGCCTATGGCATTAAGTCCCCTATAATAAAAGTTATGTTTTTTTTTTTTATCTTTTTTTCATGGCATGATTTAATATAGCCATGTTTTGGCGATAAACCTACTTTAATCGATCAACATCTGACAACATTATGTACACATTGTCATTGCTTCAAGCGAGACCATCTTAGAATGGGCATGCCATTCTAAGATGGTCTCGCTTTGCACGGAAATTTAAAAAAAATGTGTGCCTTCGTTAGAGATCGCACCGCCACTCGTTGCCGACGGCTATAGCTGGAACTAAATTAATTCTGTAAATGACCAACAAAGAAATAATAATAATAGACAACATTTTCGTCAGCCTATTAATTATGGTAACTGGTTTATACAACACGGCAATGAATACTGGCTGACATTCGAACCAGATTCATGCATTTTGGGTGACATGTGTCATCTGTCATGTGTACCTTCTTTTGACGTTTTCATCTGTCATTTACTATAAAATGAAATGAAATAAAATAATTTGTCCAAGTTAGGAATAAAGCTAAGCTGTGCAAATAAAAAAGTACAAGCCTTTTTATTTATTAGTAACAGAAATATGCCCATTGACACCTTACACACCTTCTTTTGACGTTTTCATTTGTCATTTACTATGTGCGAAATAGTGACCGTGTTTTTTCTATTATATCCCTACGCTTTCTTTGAAAATTCCCAGTGGTGTGAGGAAATCTGAGCGTCGAATGAATACTTTTTATTCGACCCCAGCGATGAAATATGGTTCCCCAGACAATGCTGGGGTCAATTTTGTAGACCGATAAATCAATTTCATTCGGATGAACAGAAATAAAATTAGAATGAGTTATATGTTTTCTCACCGTTTAGTTTTTGTTAGTGAGTTATGCTCAACGTCTCTGGCATACAAAAATCTTAAAATTACTCTACCAAATTTAAAATTAACACAATGATAAATATTAAAGGCCACTAGTAACATTTATTTAAACTACAATTTATAATATGATTACAAAAAGTAATAACTAAGAAATAATATTTGCAGCCAAATCAAATACAAATTATACCAGTCTATCTTTGAAATCGATTAATATTCATTTACCATAATTTTCTATGAAGCAAGAAATAACGATATTTAATTAATCGACGTCAAAACAATGAACGTTCTTCAGCTTAATTATTTTAAACGAAAACTCATCAAGACGATCGTTTGGCCCACAAGTTATGAAGGGTCTAGTCACACCGAGATGGATACCGGTCACAGCGCGGCAAGCACTTTTAGCATAAAAAATCGCTTGAAAAATCTCTTACTATGGCCTAGACAAAGATTATATACAGACATCCAGAATCCCGGATGTCCTGCGCAGTTTTTGTTGCGGATACCCTGACACATTATACTAGAACGACACAAAACTTCTCTTTGCGTTTCGAAAGAAATAATTTCTATCTGTGAACAGCGCAAGTAACCGTATATGACCTTTTTTTATTTTGTTTTTTATAATAGGAAAACCGTATATGACTAGCTTTGTTAATGAACAGGCGTCACGTGCTTTTGTATGCAACGGCACGGTCGTTTGCGCTATAAATGTTACATTATCGAAAGTTTTCATCAACATTCGCGAAACATTTTATCCCGATATGAATTGAGCATAACATGAGCAAAGCTATTTCAAAACGACAAAATTTAATTTAGACGATATTTTCATCTGAATGAAAACTGAAAACGGTTGAAATGTACATTAAATAAGATAATGGTTCCATCATGAACTTTATTTATTTTGTGGTTCTATTAATATTATTGAATTCCAAGAAAATTGTTCTGAATAATAAAAATGCGCGCAGTATCTGAAATTTTGAACGTGCAAAATTTTAGATACTCATTGCATTTTTAAGCCATAATAAAGGAACATGAAAGAATTTTAGGATCGGATCGGTAGGTTATGTCTTACAAACAAACAGTTTCACTGTTAACTTTTTAAGCTCTTTATATAAGATCACAGAGAACAGCGTCTGGTTTTGTATGTTTTTACCTAGTAATTGTAATTAAATTACTAGGTAAAAACATATAAAACCAACTTAAACAAGTATTAAATTTCCTCGAGAACTAGTCTTGGAACTAATTAACAGTTAATCGTATAAACGTTTAACAAAACATTGTTTGTTTGTTTCAGGGCCTTCCTTAGAATTCTGTGCGTGTGCTGTCCCAGAAAGTTACGAAGGAAATATCAACCGCAACTTCGCTTCAACAAACAGTCCCAAGTAAGTTCTAGCGTTTACTCAACAAAAGAATAGGAATCGAGTTTTATTTCACTCAAAAAGTCCAAGGAATTTTCGAATTTCGGTTGCGAATAAAAGCTTTTTCTTAGACTATCATGTTTTCTTACTTTCAGTTGCGCACCACTCGACGTTATTACTCCTCGAGCGAACTGATGGGCATACAACAGATCAGACAAAACTCCTGCGAACAAACTTACATATAGCGAATCAGCTCTATTTTGTATCGAATCTCCTCCATATTTCCAAGTGCCTTGACGATAATTTTCAATCTGTATCTTCCATTTCAAGTCTATGTGAATGAAGTAATTCATGCAGAGGAACATTAAAATCTCAACTGATATTAAATAATTTATTGAGTATAGTAGTCTATTCGAGGCAGCATTCGCCTGTTCGCATATACACAGTTGTCATGACAAGTGTGAAGGTACGTGCAGACTAGCTAACAACTCATATGTTGCACTCTTGTCTCGGTGTTCCTCCTTCGTACTTGTTACTGTCCCACACTCTTGCCGGTTTGTCTGCACCTTGTCATTGTTGACGAATCCATGTGACTCTATCCTGTTTGTTCTGCTCAGGCGTGTCTCTGGCAAAAGAGATGAGTTGCGGATGCGGCAAAAGCGTAGCATGCTTTTGTAAGAAGTTGGCGGACATCAATGACGACAAGACTTCCAGCTCAAAAGATTTGAGAAAGGTCTTTAACAAGCCCAACTTCAAATAAAAGTGCACCACGTCTGCCTAACGTCCGCAGCTCACCTCTCCTATTAGCGAGTTCCTATGCCATTCCCTGTGTTTCTTACAACATTGCTTCAACCTAAAACTATGCATGACAACACGCAATTAATAATGTTTTTTTCTATGTCAATAATTACTGGTTTGCATGCAGGGGATTCAATGGATTACCCATTACTTCATCAATTACCTTTTTATGGTTTTTGATACAATCAATTTCATAGACTTAAACTTTACTTACATTAAAGTATTTTAGTATAAGTCCTTTGATGAATTTTATATGCCTTGTTTAAAATATTGGATGAAATACCTACCTTTCATATTTGCGTGCAACTATAACAATCTTATAATTTTAATAATTGTTCTTCTTTTCCAAATCGTTGTCTCTTACATTTATCGAATCAAAGTTTTATATATTACGTGTTGGCAGTTGCATGATTCCAATGAAATTTCCTCTTCCGCTTCGAACGACTCCAATAAAACTTTATGTCACGAAATCAACCAAATTACTCGCTTACTTCGACCAACTTTTGTTTTTATCGGCGTAGTTTTATTTGATGTGTAATCTGTGTGTTACTTTGCAGTATCCGGTGGCGACGATGATGTACTCCTCGGTGTCGCAGCACGAGATGTGTCGTTTGTGACATCAGGCCCGCGCGGGGACATTTCGCGCGCCCCGTGCTAGGTGTTCTTGATGTAGGGACCGCCGCTCGTTGCGGGCCAGTCGCCGCAACGATCGGCACACATGCGACGCCTACCGCATGAGGACTTTAGAACACACCTTTGATGAACCAGTCCAGTGTCTCGAAAGACACATGGTCTCTGACAGTGTACCCTATTGTCTGGACTCAGAATCCGTCAGTGAAGTGAGTTTAGAGAGTGAAAGTAGGAAACCGTCGATCAAAAAGAATGTCAAAAAGAAAGTGACGTACCAAATCAAAGCTGAAATGACGTCAAATTAATTAAGGATAATGTTCATGTATATAATGTAGATCGTTATGTGTCGAGAGGCTGGCCGATTTAGATTGCCTTGAAAAATATGTAAATATGAACCTATTGTAATCCTTAAGCCGTGTCTGTATTAGTATTGATGTCATACATCTTGAGGCAATCTGAATTGTTTCAGTAATTATATTCTAGTCATGACGTTTCACGTAAAAATCAATCAGGAGCTGTGATTTACGAATAGCTGTGTATAAATAGTTGATGTAAAATATAAATATTATGTAATTTCATCGTTCAGTATATTATGCTTATTGTAGATCCATGTAATATTATTGGAGGGAATTAATGCGCTTCGTTACATTGTAAATATCAGTTTACGTTAAAACATTCTAAAAATACTCAACAACAATACCAAAAATGTTCAATAGTCTTACAAATGTAGTAACAAAACTTTATTTAATTTTATTTAACATGGTTAAATTGGTAATGTTTTTATTTTATTTTTATTTTTTATTTTATTTTTATTAAATTGGTAAAGTCCTCCGTGCTTCAAGACCGTGAGCATCTACTTGCAATGTTTCGTTACGAAATCGAATACTTCACCCGGTGTGGGAGGCGAACCGGGCATTAAAGAGCACGATCTGTAATGATACAACTCGAAATATGACAATTTTATTAATCGATGAAATGTTATCTATATTGCAAGCGTATGATCGTCAGTCTGGAAGGTAGTTTGCAATGTAATGATCAAAACCGAATCTGCAACGTTACATTACAGGCGAATGTTCGCCCGTCTGGGAGCAACTTGCAAAAAACGTCGGAAATAATTTGATATTTTTTTATTATAACTGACGTGGGTATGTAACATTATTCAAATTATGAAATACGGGTGTTACTTACGTAATGTTGGTCTATTTAGGCGACCGCAGTTTCACCTATACTTTTAGGCATTTTCAAAAGAGTGCGACTCAGTATAGGTGAAATCGCGATCGACTAAATAGACCAACATTACGTGAGTAATACCCGTATTTCATAATTTGAATAATTTGATAATAGATTTGAAAAGATAATGCAATTACACAGATTATCCTATTAGCCTAAATAAATCGTGTTCAAAGTATTTAACATGCAATAAACTATAGTTTATGTGACAATGGATCAAATTAAAGCTATTAAGTGCACATAATTTTAGTAATCGCCAAAATACGCCACCATTCAATGATGCGGTGGTAATAATAATAACCAATTTCGTATTTTATATTTGATCAATATTGCTGTTAAATAATGTTTTATTAAATTATTGGTGTAACAATTTAATTTGAAAATATTTGTTAGAAACTTATGTTAACATATTGTAATGAAAATTAATTTGTTAATTTTTTAAGAATGTTTTTTTGGTTTTAAGAATGTTTTCTTCGCCATTTGTAACTCTCAAGTTAGGCTGGCGGATTATTTAAAATACTAATATATCTGTCTCAACAAATTACAAAATGGTATGTGGAATAGATTCTAAGGCAAATAAGTGACTGTCATAGAAATGCTAGATTTAAATAGAGTCAACGCAAGATTAACTTTTAAACTTACGCGTTGCATGATTAAGTAAAAAAATAACGCGATCATACATTATTTACGTTTTAGACTTGTCGTTTCGGCAGACAAATTTCACTGGCCGTGGTCGCAAGCAGACTGCTTGCTTGTATGATAGCGTTAATTCCCGTTAGATTGTTTTCTTAGAGCCAGCGCAGTCTATGGTCTTCCTTTCTAGCGTTGTGGTCGCTCTATTCTATATCTATCTCAGAATATCCACATACAAATTTGACAAAATTGTGAGACAGAATTATTACCTTAGAAATGCCGCGAGTCTACCACGGTGTTGACTGTAGGTATCAAAAAATTGCATAAAGACGTCATCATTCGATTTCTGATCTCTATTGAAGAATATTTTTAAAACCGACGTGAGGTGAAGACATTATAATTAAGAATACGGGTTACTCACGTTACGCGCAGTGCGAGACGTCGCGCGGAGGCGACGACACGCAATTAATAGCCCAGTTGATGAATCTACGTACTAGATTCGAAACTAGTCGGCATATCCCGGCTAAAGTAACTAGAGTAACCCGTATTCTCAATTATAATGTCTATTGAAGAAAGTGATTTAACCAATCAACTTACACATCATTAATTCGAAATCCTTTTAAGAAAAATCCGTACCGTTCAAAATACATTATCTTAATACATACAAATTACGAACTAACAAAAGCACAATGGTTTATTAAATAACTCAGCGGGGACAAAACATTACTTATCCTGTGGTTTGGTTCCACTATCATTTGCTCAGTGCAATTTGGACGTCGTTAATCACTTTGGCTTAGAGACACGGCAATTGTAGGCCAAAAACGTATTTATTCTTCCTTAATACATGCAATTGTAGTGACCTAAGTTAAACTGTTTGCTCAGTATTATTGTTGTGTTCCTAATTAATAAAAAAAATATGTCACTATCATTGTGGTTGATAATATGATCAGATATGACAATGATAGACATAATTTATTAATGTTTTATTGGCAGTCTTTTAAAGAAATCATAAGTGCAAATGAACCTAGAAATTGGATCTTTGGATATGTTGTAGAAGAAGCTTACAAAAGCATACCCTGAAAGTTTGAATCTCAAATATCTATGAGCTTTTACCGCCATACTTGAAAAAGTGGTTAGAATTTTCTTTTAATCAATACTTACAATATAAATATATTGGATGCCCGTTATTTATTACTTTTTCCAAGATGGCGGCGAAAGCTTAGAGGAAGTCGTGGTTGAAAATTTCAGTGAAACTATATTAAGTTTTCTCTACAATATATCTAAAAATCAGCTTTATATTTACATTTGCATTTATCCAGGCAATTCGCCAACAATTAAATTGTGCTATATTGAGATAAATTGAAAATAGAAACTCAATGATTTTTTTTGTGTTTAGTAAAGTTCTTATTAATTTCAAATGTTTGTCTTTAAAAAAAATAATGTTAAGACTTTATAAAAATTGTTCAATAGCTTTATTTTTTTAGACAGCAATATTAATTATAATTAGAATTGATTATTTCTTGACCCATTGTTATTCAATGTCCTATAAGCTTTATAAATATTATTATATATAATACAACTCAGTTAATTAAAATTATAAAATAATCGAATGTATTAAATGTCTATATAATAGAATCAGAGAATTTATGTACTTCAAAATATTTAATGTATATAATAAAAGTTATTTCAAATGACGGCATTTGTTCCTTCTATTGTAAGAACCTGCATTTAATTTGAAATTGTAAAATATAATAAATATGTTCAACAAACAATTGTGTCAATAGAAATGATAAGATACAGAAATAATTAGAATTATATATAAATTGTAAGGATTATATGCATTGATGAGCGATGTTTTAATTTCAATACTGTTGCACTTCTCTTAGTACAAGAGTCTATTATTAGTACAACATACATAACATAACATAACATCACGCCTATATTACCCAGAAAGTTGTGGCAGAGGTGTACAACACTCACATTTCACCTGTTATGTTTAGGTCCCATGAAATAAGGGGAAGCAACTTCGTGTTGCTATTGTAAATTTCCTGACGGAAAGTTTACAAATAACACTTTGTCCAGAAATAGAAAATATAATAATGGTATCAATGGTTTTTGCGTTGATTATTTAGGAAAAAAAATAAGCTTAACTTCCAAATGAAAATAAAAATCATTTTTTTGCAGGAATACGTGACTAACTTGTATCTACAATTTTGTTTAACCTTTGATTTTTGACTAGACTTAACCTGTGTTAAGAAATTCTAGGCTTCATATACAGGGTGGATGCGACATAGCGACATTTATTGAAACCACAGCTTCTATACATGGTAAGTATCAATTTCCACCGGATAAAAATTCTCTGACGAAAAAAAAAAAATCACGTTCTCCGAACAATTTGAACATTACGATCGTGCAATTTGTTCGGAGAACGTGATTTTTTTTTTTCGCCAGAGAATTTTTATCCGGTGGAAATTGATACTTACCATGTATAGAAGCTGTGGTTTCAATAAATGTCGCTATGTCGCATCCACCCCGTATATGTTTTATATCAGAAGATTAAAAGTAAAACAGATCCAAAATACGATTTGTGATGTAGATGTTAATGCATATGTATTGATTTAAAATATCCTCATGAAAGTAGAGTATTTTAAAGAGAGTGTTGTTTATGAGTTAGTATTTATGCCCACAAGGCCTTACTAGTCTCAATGTCTCGACCCTTATTTGTCATACCAGTGTGCCTGTCTATCTAAAGCAGTAGAACCTTAAAACTTTATAACTGTAAATATATGAAGCAGACCTATTGGGTAATTTGATAAGAGACGTGTCGAGAATGTTTGTCAAATTTTGAAATCAAATTCATAACAGGGGCTTTATATTTACTTGTATAAATGTCACGTACGTAACACTAATATTCACAACTCTTACAGCTTGTCAAAATTATCTAGAAACGAAAAAAAAAAATTGTCAGTTGACAACAATATTATTTTTTTGTAATCAGACAACGGATCTAAATCGCGTAATTATTATAAAGGTAAATAACGTTCGACGTTTTGAAATGACTTGCATCATTCAGGTCACGAGCCAACTGGTGAAGCTCAGCGTCGTCTCCGTCACTCGCTCGTCAAAATTGTGACGATCAAGTGAGGGTAGTGGACTATATCCACGCTTGACCAGTCGGCTCGAAAATGTTCTTAAATCGCGAAAGTTTTAAAACAAACAATTTTATAGTAATGATATTTCATATTAACAAAGTTCCACGAATGGTTCACGATTTCGAAGAATAAAAATTGAGTTGGGCTGATTGGTTGTTTTTTCGACTCCATTCCGACCATTATTTTCTTGGCATGTCTTTTCTCACATTATTTTTTTCTAAGTCTGCGGATACGTTTTTAATAAACCTTTAATGTAAATGTACACTTCTTGCTACTGATAAGTGATGTTTCAATATTGTGAATAAATAAATTATTGTATGTAAAATTAATTTATAATGGGTTGTCGTATAAATTTATATAAAGTATTTTTTCTATAACTATGCTGTTTAATTTAAAATTCCTTATTTGGAGACCAAGCCCTTACAGAAAATAAATCTTTGATCGTAAGTGTAATGTTGCAGATTGCATTTTGAACATTTTAACATAGGGAGCAACGACGACGAGTAACGTTTATAATATTATATTAAGCACGGGCGCATACCTTCAGTTTTCAAAGACGTTTTCAGATCGTCTACAAGGAATGACGTTTTGTCGTTTAGTATCTATAAAACGTCATTACGTCCGCAGCTTTTAAAAAGAATGCAACTTGGCTTATAAAACATAATCGAGATGAAGTGACAAGCATTTATAATATAACTAGCTTCCGCCCGCGGCTCCGCCCGCGTGGTATGTCAATTAAAAGTAGCCTATATGTTAATCCAGACTATAAGCTACATGTGTGCAAAATTTCATCGAAATCGACCCGGTAGTTTTGGCGTGAAAGAGTAACAAACATCCATACATCCATACTCACAAACTTTCGCATTTATAATATTAGTAAGGATTATTTTAATTATTAAATTCAGAAACAATATTTTTTTAACGATGATAAAGAGAGCCTAGCTTACTATAATTATTATGAGGTACAAGTTTTCGTGAATTTAAATGAAAATAAACCGCCTGGCGTTTCTTAGGTACGTACCTCTTTACTCAAACAAAACAATCCAAAACACACACAGACTCACAACACAGATGAAAATGTCGACGTCCAAAGATAAAGTCCGAAGAAAAACATGAAGAGATTAGGACACAAAAGTTTATTTGGGATTTAGGATAAATTTGTTATTATGTTTGATGGCCGTGTTGTGTCTACAAAACAGAAATAACAAAACTTTTGTTGAATTTCTCTTATACAAGGTAGACTGAATTATCTCTAATAGAATGAATTATCTCGATATTACAAGTGGGTATATTTTTAAATTATACCATTACCATCAACAAGTAAGTAGGAAATAAGGTTAATCACAGGATTTTATATATCGGATTACAATACACAACAAACGAACTGAAATAGTGGTTTTTTATATTAATTTTCTCATTTGATGTAATAATAACAAAATAATTAAAACAACTTTACTTATTAGAACTCGCCATAATTATTGTTGCGCACGAGTTTTCGTCAAGTTGTATAAAAACAATCCGTCTGATGGCTCTTTGGTACCTCTCAACTCAAACAAAACAATCCAAAACACACACAGACTTACAACACAGATGAAAATGTGGACGTCCAAAGACAAAGTTCTAAGAAAAACATTAACAGATTAGACACTTATTTGGGATTTAGAATTAATTTGTCATTGTATTTGTTGGCCGTGTGGTGTCAACAAAACAAGAATATCAAATCATTTGTTGAACTTCTCTAATACAGGATAGATTTTATTGAATGGATTATCTCGATATAACGTCTATTTTTTAAGTTACCATTACCACCAACAGGTAAGTAGCAAGTAAGAGTAATCATAGGATTACAATACACAACAAACTTACTGAAATAGTGATTTTTTTATTTTTGTTTTATATTAGTTTTCTCATTTGATGTGATAATTACAAAAATAATAGGCTTTAATTAATACAACTCGCCATAATTATTGTTGAGCACAAGTTTTCGTCAAGTTGCATAAAAACAATCCGTCTGGTGACTCCTTGGTACCTCTTAACTCAAACAAAACAATCCAAAACACATACAGACTCACAATATATACGAGAATGTGGACCCAACGATAAAGTCCTAAGAAAAACATTAACAGATTAGACACAAGAGTTTATTTTGGATTTAGGTTTAAATTGTGACGTGTCTACAAAACAAGAATAACAAACTTTTGTTACACTCCGTTTACTATTTTAGATAATGAATAATTACGGCTTGAAGAATGCATTATTTATTTCGTTATTTTGTGGTAAGGCTATCTTTTTAACTCTTTACTATTTTATTACAATTACATTACAAATTACAATCGCCCTTGCAAAAAAATATTCAATGTTTTACCGTCATGTTTCCAAATACCTTGATCGTTCCCAGGACAGCTTACACCGTAATGCTTACAACATAACACGATTATAGTTCACGAAATGTTCCAATATTTTCACATTTATACTCGCAATCTCGAAAAGCCGCGTGCGCTGACGGCGGATCTCAACAATCTAGACGTTTTGATGTCATTTGTCAAAAGACAAATGGCTTCCAGTAGAGATGGGACACGCGCGTCGATAGATCGGTATGTCACTTCAGTCTATGACCTTACACCCCCCAACCCCATTGTGCAAGTAATTGCTGTCTACATATAGAAAATATGTACATACCTAAATTAGAAAAAAGACCTAATAAATCGTGTGAGAACAATCATTGGAGACGTTAGATAAACGCAAGTGTTGGAAAAATGGTGCACTCTCAAAAAACATACCGTTTCCACTATTTATAAATCTTTGTTGAGTCTCGGTTGACATGGTTTCTAGCGCCTCACAAGCATCTTAGCTGGAATTCCACTTGTCATAAAAGGGGCATTTACATCCCCTCTCGCACCTACAAGGATGTAATTTTCCTGCCGCATTTATTTCTAAGCATAGAATGTGTTTTACACAAAGTATTTAGCAAGCCGGCGGGCGCAAGTAAATGTTTTTGTTTACTCTTGGAACGTAGTAGTAACTACAGCTTATGAACATCCACAGGACACTGCAAGCTAAATAGGCACTTATCCCGTATGGGATATGCGGACGATGACTACTGCAGATTCTGTAAAGAGGAACCGGAAACACCGCTGCACCTCTTTTGCGACTGCGAGCCACTGATCCTGGGACGCCATATCTTGGATCTGGATGATGTCAAGTCACTCCCGATCGGCCGACTGCTCCAGTTTATGGAGGCTATTGGCCTAAATGAGAGTCTATAATGAGGCTATAATCACAATAGACCCACGGAGGTCGACGTGAACACCCAAAGCCTCTTCCCAATAATAATAATAATATGAACATCCACAATTAAATATAGCAGGTGAAAAATATTCGCTAAATTTAAAGACAGGTGTTTTGATTTATATGTTGGTAATTTCACCACAATAGTGCGTGAATTGTTTCCTTCCTCAAACAAATTTAAATAAGTTGTAACATTTCTCTTTGACATTATCAAAGAAGGTTAAACACATTGGCTACGTTTTACAAGAGCTTGCGGGCGGCTATTTTTATAATGAAAACAACATAACGTCACTCCTATATTCTGTATAGCACCCACATTTCACCTAAGACTATACAAAATCAGCACCACAAACTGCATTTTATTACATAACCGAGTTTAGTTTTTCTTTATGTTGTTTAATTTCAGCAGGTATATAAATGGTTTCCTTGAGCGTGTACCGAAACGTTTCGAGGACAATTATGCAATTAATGAGCTAATTAAGAAGTGGCTGCATTACCATGTAAAGCGTTTCATCCATTAATGTTATTTATTGGGCCGACAACGGCAATTTGGCTGCAAATGAAAGTAGAAATTTACTGTAATATATTTACAATAAACATGAAAAATAAAAGATTAATAAGAACATAATTTAATATCACGCCTACATTACCCAGAAGGGTGTGACACTCACATTTCATATGTTTAGGTCCAATTTAATAGAATAGGTTCATGCGCTAACCACTAAAACCAATGAGGCAGTCAGTCAGTGGTAAGTTACTGAACCAAATTTCTGTGTAAATAATAGGTATTTAAGTAAAGTAAAGTAAAGTAAAAAAACAAAAAGTAAAAAATCATTTATTGCCACCAAAACACATAAAAGTTACAGAAAGGAAAAAATACATTGAATAAATTACAAGAGAAAGATTAAAATGTTAAGATGTAGCAAAAGGAGAAGACTCGGCTATTGTTGCAGTGCGCAGCGAGCCACGACACCAGCAACGCCGATTTTCAGTCTTCCCCTTTATACTGCCTATGAAGTACAAAGGTGCGGGTACATTATTAGAATAATATAATTAAAGTAGATAAATAGAAATAAATAATAATTTTGACAATAAATATAGTCAGCAGCAATAAACATGAATTAAATAATTAATTAAATTAAGTGTGCATGCATTTAATAAGATAATTTCATTATTCTTTATACGTACCTACAGAAAGCATTATATGCGCAGAGAGCACGTTTCGCCGACAGCTTTATTAATAGAAAACATTGATCGTAGAAATCTCGGTCCATAGAAATCACTCGAAATACTTTTGGCGGTATCCGCATATGAGACATGACGAATGACATTGACAACGTCAAGAAGTGACAAACGAAAGAAGTCACTCGTCACAAATGTCAAAGAGCGCTGAATTGCGATAACGAAGTGTTCACAGAAAGTGTACATTTATACCACTTCCAATACGCTCTCGTTGGACAGCTGTCCGCCAGGCAATACCACCGAGCCTGGTCGGAAGATCCGTCCTTTGTGGTGGAGCATCACACCCCGTTCCCCTACAAACTTATGACTTTTTTTGAGATATGATTTCAACAAGAAACCGAGTATTTTAAATACAAAAGCTGGCCTAAAACCGTCAGAATTCACTGCGCATGAATCAATTTAGGAATGCAAGCCTTTGTTTCACATCTTGGTATTTCGTCCCAGATTTTATACCATCTTGTGCAAACATCCAAAGCAATTTGTCGACGAATTTTTCACTACGTTCCGTGCGCGACACATTTACGACTTATAATACTCGTGGAAAACTTGAAATTACTGTGCAAATGCTGCTTCCTTTTATTATAGAAATTATAATATTATATTGTAGAAATGAAGGTTTGTAAGGATGAATGTGTGGTTGTTCTACGTAAGCCCTACCTGAGTCTAGATTTACATTAAGGGATTTTTTATCGACGTAGTTATTTAGTTCATAAACAAGTGGAGCCGCATGGGGAAAATGGTAAGTACCTCATATACTGGGTGGATACTACATAAGGACAATAATTTTCATAAACACAAATCTTATACCCGAAAATAATTTCATAAAATTGTTTTGTTTTGCAAGATTTTATTTAAATGTTGGCTGGAGGCTGTGCTTTCAATTAATGTCCCTATTTCGCATCCATTCCGTTTTTTGTGCACCAAGGAATCAGAGTAATGAAAGAGATAAATTCAGAGGTAGAATGTTAGCTTCATTTTGCTTAATGAAACTAACTAGTTGACCAACTTAATTAACTATGCCATTCCAGCTTAATAATAATAGCAGCCCTGTTTCTAATACTTGCCCCACTGCTGAGCTCATACCTCTTCACATGATGAGTACCTAATGTTAGCCGATAGTCTATCCCGCTGACTAAGTGTGGATTGGTGGACTTCACACGCCCTCAAGCACTTTTAGGCAATCTCAGGCGTACACTCCTCATGATGTTTTCCTTCACCTTTCCTCCCTTCATAGCGAGTAATAAAATTTTCGTAATCGAAATAAGATGATCAATGTTTCGCTATATATGCTTATGTACCAGTAATTTTCTATAGTAAACTGGGACACGGTAGTGCGAGAATTCCAGCATTAAAGGTTGATATTATGTTCTAAAAGCAAAATGTTATTACAGAAAAGAAAGACTAGATATTTTTAAAATTTTGATATTTTACTATCATACAAATTATAACTGATGTCTTCGGCTCCACCCGCGTTTTTTACATTTGTGCAGAATTTCATCGTAACGAATCTTAGTTTTTGCGCGAAAAATAACACAGTCCACACAACTTTTCCAATTTTCACGATTATATTTTTAGTAGTATAGTACGAAATACCCATGAGGATCTCGTGGCAGAGTCGAAGCCAATCATTGCTAAGGTTGAATTTCCACCAAAGTGAAGCAGAAATGTGCGCCGAAGCAGACAGGTGCCTCTCCGCTCCGCTTTGATGGTATCCGGGCCCTACTGCGATCAGCTGTTGGATAGGTGACCATCTTAGCATAACAAGTTTTCTTTCATGCTTTGGTGAGCATCTTAAGCCGTCGGTCCTGGGTGCCATTTAAATAGCTATGGCAGTCGTTGCGAGTAGTCACAAGCCAGAACATTTGACAACTAGTTTTACAAAGAGTATCGTATCACCTCATACTAGGTTGTAGAAGTCAGTCGCACCACGTAAACTACTGATATTCTGGATTGAACCCTGTAAGCAGAAACTACTGATATTCTGGATTGAACCCTGTAAGCAGAAACTACTGATATTCTGGACTGAACCCTGTAAGCAGAAACTACTGATATTCTGGACTGAACCCTGTAAGCAGAAACTACTGATATTCTGGATTGAACCCTGTAAGCAGAAACTACTGATATTCTGGACTAAACCCTGAAGTTAGCTTTTAGTCTAACAGCTTAACCTATTAGACTAAAAGCTGAGCCCAATGTCATTGGTAAAAAACACGGCAGATTATATGAATTACCTATTAAAATAGTTAAGCTAGCCATCCGGCGACGTTAATCTAGTTGTAAATTACGCTGAACTATAGTGCGCAGTAATTTGGTTGAGCCTCATGAACGATCGCAAAATGCGTTGTTTCTGAGAGGAACGTTGTTTCGACGCAGCCTTAATTATCGTGTACATTGCTTATGTTCGTTATTATATATTGCACAATATTATTATCTTTTAATATTAAAGCTGGTAAAGCATCCGTAAATGAGATTAAGAAATGAAGTTACATCGTATATTTACAGAAATACAGTTAGTGCTAACTGTATTTCTGTAAAAATACGTAGATGTGAGTTCAGGGGTCAGAGGACACTCATCATCACTCTTACCCATTTAAGTTTTTTATCTTTTTATGTCATGAATAATTTATTACTTCTTTACTTAACTTTTTTTTCTTTTTTTTTATACTACGCCCACAGCAAACAAACGTGTAGTCCACCCGATGGTAAGTGAAGTACAGCCCATGGACATCAACAATCCACAAAAGCAGATTATAGATGCGTCGCTACAGCTGAGGACTACGGTGTTATGCCTCATGTGCCAGGAATTTCAGGGCCTGATCTCACCACCAAACCGGCACACAGTAATGGAAGCACTACTATTTGGCGGCAGGTTAAAGGTGAGACTGAGGTGCTGCCGCCCTCGAGTTCATTCATAAGAGCTCTACCACCAATCTTGTCGCCAAATGTCACTCACTGTATTCTGTCACTGTATTCTGTTACATTTAAGCTACCAATTGACGTATAACCTACCATGCTACAGCCAGCTGACTTTTTATTTTCTTCGAAATACAACATTAGCTACAATTGAGAGGAAAATACTGATTTTGCCCGTGCTTCATCTCCCCTGTTTACTTATTCCACACGTACGTACCGCAGCTGACTTTCACTAAAATTCATTATACAACGCCCTGAATGCACGCCAAACATTATAAAATTTCATATGTTCAAGGCAGTCACAGTCGGTATTCATAAATTGAATAAACTGCCAGCGAATGTAAATAGAGAAATGTGGATTGAATTAAATCGAACAAAGCTCTGAAAATAGTTTAAAGCATGATGAATAAAATCAGACAGGTGGAATACGCAGTAACTTTTATATTCTCGACTATTCAACCCAGTACACCAGTTTTATACATTTTTAAACACTGAATTTTGATGTTATATCTCGATTTCCGTCTCTCCCTCACTTAATCGATCAATTCTTTCGGTGCATCAACGTGGACAGTTTTTTTTTAATTATCACCTGCACCAAAAAAGATAACTTCTGTGTCGCGGAGGTGATTACAAACATGTATTTCACACTCACGAAGCACACCCAGAGTCAGAACATTTTTTTGTGGATGACACTAAGATTTGTCCCATGTGGGGATCGAACCCACAACACCAGCGCAGTTGAAAACGGCGAGGCAACCGCTTAAACCACTACACCACACGTGACGCACGCGACGTCACGCAAATCATATAAAAGATATCATGCAAAGATTTGTTCTGAGACTGGATGTGCTTGTGTGAATGAATGTGTGTATTTGGCCTTGTCATTGGGACCATTGGATAGTGTAATTGCTTTTGGCGATCTATCTTATGTAAAAAAACAAATTTATTGATATACACCCTAAGTACAATAATTTAAAGTAAACATAAAATAGGAATGAAAGTGCCAAGTTATTGCCCAAGAAATGGATAATGCATTAGAAGGCATAATAATTGTATCAGGGTTCATCGACCTTTAACGTTTAACGATTCACAAGCTTATAATTTACAGTTTACCCAGAACTAGGCTTTACAATAAAATTGTTTTATACTAGACATAGCTGAACCTATTTTAATATTTCTACGTAAATTCTAGTAAATTGTATTTCGAAGAAGGCTATCAGCATTATATTGTTGCTCACCTATAGTTTTCCACAAAAACTTTATAGCATTTTACATTTTTTAACTTACAACTTTATTTCTAAAACACTGTCATTTCACATGTTAAAAGAAGTGGGAAAATCACCGTCTATTGGGTACAATTAAATGCCAAACTCCATGTTGCTAATGACAGATGCCTACCTATAAACATTCCTTATCTTTTAACTCTATCCCATTCTCCTTTTGTCAAAATATTGCATAAGTTTATATCCATAAACAATATTAAACTTTAAGTTGGTACAGCTTGTTGGGACCCGGGTTTTGATCCCCCTTCTATTTTTTTTAATACTCTGTATACTTTTAGCATTTGTTTTAAACAATAATTAACTGAATGTTAACTACATATTTACTAACCCCAATTACTAACAAATTGTGTTGTTCTATTTCAGATCGCAAATGAGGAACCAATTTTAGACTGTTTATCTTATTACCGATCATTTGGCTCAAACTGGACCTAACTTTCTACCTTATTGTTGGCAGAATCATCGATAACCGATGGAGCCATTTTTATAAAAATAGAATAGAATAGACAGATGCCTGGCGGGCATATCATAAATATAATTTTGCCTGACCTGAGGATCAAATCCAAGATCTCATGGTTAACAGTCGCATTCATTTCCGTGGGCCAACAAGGCATTCAATTTAGGCCTGATTTTACCAATCCCTAATAAAGTTTATGATAGTTAAACCACCTCATAACTCTATACAAATTAGTCATTAAATCTGTCGGTTACGAAAAGGCTTATCAATGACTTATCAGGAACCAGTAAAACTGGCCCTTAGTCTTTAAAAATCATTCGTCCAAAATACAATTTCAAAGGAGTAAAATAAATAAGAGCCCGTCTTGTACCGAGAGTACATAAAATTTTACTGTCTACTGTATACACAGACTTTAGAACAATGCTTTTTAATGAATCTCAGCTTCCCGAGATGCCTTCATTCAATTGGTCTAAAGTTCTTTCGCTTTAACTTGGAGTCTGACGGGCGCTAAGGAGATATATTTTATCGAGCTAAGTGTCTGCGTACACAATGCATGAGTTACAGTGAATATTATAAGTATATGTATATAATCATGTTATATTATATTCATTTATTATAAATCTTGCCATAGTCTCTTATACAGATAAAGTCCTTACCAAATAATTGAAACCAAATATGCACCTACCACTTTTTAACTCTGCATCACCCTAGGTTGACTGTTAGACATTGCCTGTGGCATTAAGTCCGCCTTGTACATTTTGTTGTGCTCAAGTAAAATAAATAAATAAATAAAAATATTTTGTAACTAAAGTTCATTGATACAATCATTGTTTTATAGGAATACTTGATAATAGCATCAATAACCGACCGGCTATTTGTTTCATCTTATTTGCATAGGTAAGTAAGATTGAGCATGTAGCCTGCAAATCGAAATATTTTCGATAACATTTTTTTCAACTTCTAATTTATTATTTTTATAGCATTTAGCTATGCTTCTTCTTCTTGCGGTGCCTCTCCACTACTGGAGGTTGGCCGTCAGCTCTGCATATTTTTTCCTATCTTTTGCCAAGCGAAATAGGTGTTCTACGTTGGCGATGCCAGTCCACTCTCTAATATTGCGAAGCCAGGATTTTTTCCTTCTGCCGACGCGTTGTTTGCCCTCAACTTTGCCCATCATTATAAGTTGGAGAAGCTGGTATCGCTCGTGTCTCAATACGTGACCGAGGTATTCGACTTTCCTTCTCTTGATGGTCGCCATTAGGTTGCGGTTTTTATTGACGCGTCGAAGGATCTCGACATTGGTGACTCTATGTATCCAGCTAACTCGTAACATACGTCGATAAAACCACATTTCCAATGCCTCCAGTCTTTTATGTGTGTCTTCTTTGATGGTCCAAGATTCACAGCCATAAAAAACTATTGGCCAGATGTAACACTGCAGCATTCTGACTCGAAGTATTATGTCAAGTTGTTTGTTACATAGCACTTTGTTCATGCGAATGAAAGATGCTCGGGCAATTTCAATTCGGTTTCTAATTTCTAAATCTGAGTCCCATTTTTCATGTAACCACGTCCCCAAGTATTTGTACTTTTGCACTCTTGACAACACTGTATCTGCCACCTTGATTGTGCAGTTTATATCCGGTTTATGAGAAACCACCATACATTTTGTTTTGGACAAGTTCATAGAAAGTCCGGCTTTACGACTGTACTCATAAACACTGTCCACAATCTTTTGGAGATCTTGTGGCGAGGAAGCAATAAGTGCGGTGTCATCGGCGTATCTGAGGTTATTGATCACATGGCCGTTGATTGCAACACCCCATTCACACCCCTCAAGCGCCTCTGACATGATAGCCTCCGAGTACAGGTTGAACAATAAGGGCGACAATATGCATCCTTGTCTGACTCCTCGACATACAGCAGTTTCTACTGTTTCATCATCGTCAACTCTAACCGTGCCAGTCTGGATCCAGTAAAGATTTTGAATGATTCGCACGTCTTTGCCGTCTAGTCCGATATCAAGTAGTCGATCTATGAGTACCTCGTGGCGAACACGGTCAAATGCTTTTTCGTAATCTATGAAGCATAGAAAGACATCTTTTTGCATATCTCTGCATTTCTGGACAAGGACGTTAATTGCGAATAGAGCTTCTCTGGTTCCTACTCCTGATCTAAAACCAAATTGGTTCTCACTTAGCTGCTCGTCGCATTTCACGCGTATCCTCTTATGTATTATGGAGAGGAACAGCTTTAAAACTTGACTCATTAAACTTATGGTTCTGTATTCAGAGCATTTTTTGGCTGTTGGTTTCTTAGGTAAAGTTATGAATGTTGACTTAAGCCATTCATTTGGTAGAGTGCCAGAATCATAAATGTTGTTAAATAATGTAGTCAAAGCATTAACCCATTGTTCTTCTATAAGTTGAAGTATCTCTACATGAACTGTATCTGGGCCAGGAGATTTACCAGTTTTGGCTTTTTTTAGTGCTTTTATTACCTCAGATTGGAGTATTGGCGGACCGGTATCGTCTTTTAGATGTACAGCTGAACCTCTATCAACATCTGCAAACATGTCCTCCATGTAAGTCTGCCAGACCTTCTTTTTATCTTCAACGTCTGTGACCAGTTGTCCGTTGTTATTAATCAAGGCATTCGAATGGGGTCTTTTTAACAATCCTGTCATTTCTTTTATTTCTTTGTGTAAATTGAAACTATCAAACTTTTTATGTAAGGCTTCCATTCTACTACAATTGGTTTTGTAATATTCTGATCGCGCTACACGGATTTCCTTCTTAATTAGTTTGTCTAATTTACAATACTCTTCTTCGTCTTGTTTATGTAGGCGTCGTTTTTCCATTTGCTGCAGGATATGGTCTGTCATCCAATTTTGTTTTTTGACAAGTTCTTTTTTGCCTAGAATGCTTTTATTGATGCTTAGCTATGCTTAGCAAATTATACTTATTTGTATCCTACTTAAGATAGGAACAAATGGATGAACGTGACGTCACGAAATGATGTATCATACAGTTGAGAAATTTAGGGTGCTGGTAAGAGGCGACTGTAGCTGGATGGCTAAAGCGGCTGCACGGTGTGCAGTAAGGGTGTGCGGTGTGCAGGTTCTAATCCTGCCGGTCCCATATCTTTTTCAACTGTTTCTTAGTGTAACATTTTTTTCACAATGTATTTGCGCTCATAAGATTAAGCGTGTATCTAAGAGGACTTACTAGGTACCTACTAGACTGACGGAAAAAATATAGTTACTGGAAAACGCAGAGATACAATACAGATGCGGCTGGAAGTAATGGACGAGGCTGCGCTCAGCAGGGGCAAAGCAAGACAAGATGCATTTTCTCGAAGCGGTAAGTACACGTCACTATAATGTAATATATACATTTCGTCATAATCATGTACTTATGATTAGGTAGGACAAGGTGTATGAATATCGCAGGAAGTTGTATGTAAAATTTTAAGCATATGAGATTCTATCACCTGTGTTTCTAACCCCAATAGATTTAAAATAAATAATATTTCAACAAAAATTAACCGACCTCAATTACAAAAATAAACTTCTAACTTTTCGTAAGAAATACTTAAGTAATATTCAACTTTCCCCCTTATCTGTGAATACAGTAAACGGCCTTAAGATGCCTATATTTAAAGAATAATCCATGTTCTCCTTACCGTTGAGGAGTTTTACCTTCCAGCATCCGCTCAGCATCATAAAATGCTGACTGCTAGATGCAAATGTCCGAGTAGTTTCAGGTAATATACAAAAAACAATATAGAGCCTTTAAAATTTGAGGAATGCACTCGATTTCTCTAGGATCCCATCATCAGATCGTGACCTAATGAGAATGAGACCACATGACAAGTATACTCTTTCAGACAAAAAAATATTTTTCAAATCGGTACAGGCGTTTTTGAGAAATCGGCGAACAAACAAAAACAATTTAATTCAGAACTCACTCATTAATTTTTTTAGCCAGTTAAAAATGGAAATCAAATTGACGTCGACTACTGTAGAGATGACCCCGAGAAGAACATGTACTATTTCAATAGTAAGTGTATTGTGTGCGAAAGCTCTTATACTATTAACCGTCGAAACCTTAACTCCTAAAGTTTAAGCCGTTGAATTTTGTGCTCAATTTACTTCGTTTGTCGGTCAATTATAGTCAAACGACGCTGAAAGGGACTCTTTAGGTTTGAATACTCAAATTATAATTAAATATTGAATGAAAACGTCGTGACGTTCATTTGTGTCGTTTGTGTTTTAATTTTATTTCTTTCTTTTTTAATTCACGTTATGTTTATAGTCTTACGTTAAGGGTTAGGTTTAAACTACTACACGTGCGCAAAATTTTAAAACCTGAGCGCTGTATTCTCAGTATTATAATGTACAGTGGGCCAAGTAATTAGGTATGTAGATCAAAAACTTCTTCTACGTGAAAACTGACTGCAATTAATATGCAAGTGTAAATTTCATATTCAATATGTGTAATATATCCACTATTTAGATAATAATAATAATAATAATTTATTGAAACTTATAAGTACAATGATCACATAGTTTACATCTTACAACAGTAAATACAATTTGTACATAATTGTTTAATTACAAAAGCAACTGACACCTAAACTAAGCATTGCTTGTGTTATAGGAGTCAGATAGGTACTTCTTCGTGGTAAATTACATTTGTATTGACAGTATATTGTGTGGAATTACAGGATGATTTGTACTTAATTAAAATCTAATAAATGAAGTTAAAAAAGAATGAAAATTAAAAACTATATTTATACTAGTATGGAAATTTAAAATTAATATAATATAAATAATTATTTAAGGATTTATACATCGGATAATATAAGATTTTCTGTTACATCATAATTTAAGGTAAGTAAACAATTAGTTAATTTAAATTTTACTTCGTGTCTACTTAGGCTATAGATTAAGATTTGTTTATTTATTTTATTATACAATTTTGAACTCATATCGCCAAATTGTCGACTAGCAAAAGCAGTTCGGCATCCCACTCTAAGGCATACCGGAGCTCCAGTTCGCCTTAACCTTTGGTTTACAACGATTGGTAAATTCCTTTGTTTACGTAGTATTATTCGTAGAATATACATCTGTCTTACGGTTAAAACTTTGCTTTCTGCATATAGTTGTATTGTAGGGTAGTACCGAGGCTTTGAATGTATAACTTTTAAAACTGCCCTCTGTGCTCGCTCTAATTCAAGAATAGAAGTCTTGAAGAGAAAGATATGTAACTCACTTATCCATAACTGGTGAAGTCAGACTTCACTATAACTTAGAACTTTGCGTTTCGTTGCGGGTTCCAAGACAATTTTAACTCTCCCTGGGATTGCCCGTGTGTCATGCACGGTGCCTTTCAGTTGGTTACCGCTGTAGATCCTGGCGTCACAGGAGTCACAGTGGTGGGCGTGTGGGTGGGATTATATCCCGTTAATCTAAGAAGTTTTTTCCCTGCATACCTAACTCGTTGGCCCAACCCGTTGGTCAAAAATGAGCGCGCAAGTCTCAACTTATCTTCCACGAATAGTATGTCTTTTTAACAATTCACTAGTAATGTTTATGAACCGTGTGATACGGGATAAGCCTTACCTTTCACAGAGTCCGTCGCCCGTGCTACTTCTGAGAAAGCCAAATAACAGTTTTCTCAATACGGGAATCAAACTTGAGACCTCACTAGTTCACAAAAATTCTCATTTATTTGATTCACCCAGCATTTCAAAGTTTTATAATAACAGTAAAACGTTGACTAAAATATAAGACTCAAACTATTGTCTTATCAAGTTATTCGATTAAGATTCTGAATACAGACGGTAATAAAAACAATTCGAGCAGCTCCATTCTCTAAGAGACGCTAAAACAATGATATAAAACCTTATCGGAACAGCTTCTGAGAAACAGAAAAGAGCTTAAAAGAAGAGTACAGCAAAAACTATCAAACGGACGAACTTTAAAACTCTCTTCAAAATGTCAACTAATCATTTATTCAAGTGGTAGATTTTTTGTTCAAAAGCTCTAGTAAGGAACTCCGTCTTACCTATGAACTGCCGCCAAATTGCAGTGTTTGTACGTGTATGTGTATGTGTCCGATAGTTGGCTTTCCTAAACCCTAAAATATTGGCATATGGGGCATACCAACGAAGTCTTAGTTAGCACATGTTTACTACACATACGATGTATAAAATAACTTCGGCTAGTTAAGATGGAAGAAAAATTATTGTATTGAATTTAAACGCAACATTTTCGCCTCGACTGAGTCAATAAACCTATTAAATATAATAATATCAACATCGAGTCTTTGTTTAGTAAATACAATATTACTATTCGCTTGGAGCAAAAACTTACGATGTCGTTGACTCTAAACTGCTCAGAAATAATTGGAAATGTGCGATGGATAGGGAAAATGAAATGGAAAGTTTATTTCAGCAAAGAAATGTGAACTGTAGTACCTAAATCTAAAGGATGATTTACTTTGATCTAGTAGCTGGATCCTTTACAAATAATATAATACTCTACTATTACAAAATTATGATCAATTTGATATAAATGTCGATCCAGCGCTAGACTGCCGTGATACTGCATCTAGCAACTGGATTAATGTAAAAGCAGCCTTACTGGAGGTTGAAACCGTTGAAATGTGGATTAAAAAGATACATTATACATCGCAAATATCCTTTTTGCCTGGAATCAAGAATGCCGCCAATATCAAAGTTAAAAAATAATAATGATATGTACTGACTCATTGGTAAGAGTATTCCAAAAAATCTGTCAAGCTTAAGGGGGTTAAATAGCGGCATATCTGGGACTTAATCAAAATCAAATCAAATATATTTTATTTCAGGCATCAGGGGGATTATCACCCCCTCTAAGCTTGAACACAGTCAAGACATTATATATTTTTATTTAGAAAAACGGCACTAGATGCGAATCGAATATCCTTAATGCTCAGCGTTAAGAATTCCGCCAATAACAAAGTTTTTAAGTACTTCTTTGGCACCTGATGCCCAGAGCTCGCTATTCGACACGTAGTTTGTTAACATTGCGCTATTTCATCTTGTTAGTTAGGTGTTAGATACAAGATCCACAGTTTATCATTAGATTTACATTTACCAGAAGGCGACTTATTTAAATAAATATCAATAAATATCACACAACATACACACAACGCCATCTAGTCCCAAACTAAGCAGAGCTTGTACTATGGGTACGAGAATAACTGATACTAATCTATATATACTTTTATTTTGTAAATACATACTAATTATACATGGAAACACCCAGACCCAGACAAACCTCCATGCTCATGGACACGAGGATTTGTCTTAAGCGGGTATCAAACCCGCGACCTCAGCGTCGCAGGCAGGTACACTAACCACTCCGCCGCTCGGTCGTCAATTATAATATGCAATGTGTAAAATATTAAGCAACTTTGTCCATATGTCTACAATGAAAGCTTTGAAAGCTAAACTGCCAACCAAATCTAGATTAAATTTGATACGGATATAGTTAAAGGCCTGGAAAAGGATAAAGGGCACGACGAGAGGAAGCTACTCTAGCTATAAACACCTTTTTTCCTAAGGTAGAAGCAGTGGATCCCTATATACAACAATTTTAATCAGGCAGATCATTAATCTTAATACACTTTTATTTATATAAGTTTAAGTGCATGTTTCGGAGTAACAACATACCAAATTATATAGAGACGTGGATGTTGTAACAATCTTAATAGAGATTGCCTCAACAACCCCGATTAGTCTCTCCGTAGCCGCAGCAAGTCATTAACATACCGCTATGTAGAACAGGGACCAATGCAGCTTATTGCCACTTAAATGCTTTACGTGCTGACAGTTTGCCATCCAATAAAGTTCACTGACGATCCAGTCAGATTTCAAATAGCATTTGTAAAAAAGTGATGGGACAGATCTAGTCCTATATAATTTGCCGGCAAAAGAACAGACTTCAATTACAAAAAATACTTCAGTAATATTCTACGTGTCGCCTCATCTGTGTATAACTTGAAAGAATACAGTAAACGGCCTTAAGATGCCTATATTTAAAAAATTATCCCCGTAATCCTAAACGTTGAGGGGTTGTACTTTCCAGCATCAACTTAGCAACATGAAGTGCAGACTGAAAGATGCAAATATCCGAGGAGCTTCAGGTAATATACGAAAAACAATATAGGAAGCTTTAAAATTTGAAAGTTGACAACAACAGATCCTGATAACAATGGGACCACATGACAAGTATCCACTTTCAAACAAAAAACAATTTCTCAAATCGGTCCAGGCGTCTTCAAGTAATCAAAGACATAAAAAAAGTCTTCTTTCTTGATATTCATACTATACAGATGTATAAAATAATAGTTTAAAAAAACTAAAAAACACGCTTTTAAAGTACTTCTAACTAAAAAGTGAAAAATAATTCCTAATATAAGCTGAAAAAAGCGTGGGTTGCTCGATAGACGAAAAATATGGCACAGAGCGCCCCACGCTTTTTTCAGCTTATATTAGGAATTATTTTTCACTTTTTAGTTAGAAGTACTTTAAAAGCGTGTTTTTTAGTTTTTTTAAACTATTATTTATTTTCTACTTTTTAGTTTGGTTTATTTATAAGAGCGTTTTTTTTTTTTTTTTTTTTTTTTTATATATTTTTATTTTTTTTTATCGAATTATTGCATTGTCATCGATCTTTGACAGGTGTGCAAAATTTGAATGAAATCTGTCCGTTTAAAGTGGGTCAAAATCGAGTCCAAAGGAATCGGTTACATACAAACAAACAAACAAACAAACAAACAAACAAACAAACAAACATACAGGTGAAGCTAATATAAGCGTGTTAAAAAGTAAAGATCTTAAGATCAACTGTCGCTAACGGTCACCAGTATCCGCACCCTTGGGATCAAAGGATTGTCTTTTATTCAATAAAAGCGTGAGCATTAGGGTTAGTTTGTAGGGAACTCATATTTACCTATTGAGAATATTTATAGGATCTTAAACTCCGACACTAGAGGTTAGCGTAAGTGCCTCTCGCCGCGAGAAACACTTTCCGTTAGGAAATTCACAACACGAAGCTCGAATTTTGCCTTGTGGATGGCGATAGGCTAAACATAACAGGTGAAGTATGGGTGTGATATATATATCTGGGTAATATAAGCGTGATGTTATGTTTATTTTGTAAATAATAGCTATTCATTCATTAAGAAATTAATAATCTTAATAACAAAAACCTTTTCTAAGTACGCCCTTAAGTTTATGAGGTTTAGGTTATTATAATAGCTTGGAATGGAATGGAATGGAAAGTGGACTCATTTTTCCGCATTTAGACTCTCATTTGGTCCATTGTGCGTGGAGAGTCCTGGCTAACATAGCCAGCCTAACTCCGCCCAGAAGCACAGAAGTTTCCTGGGGACTTCACAGGCTTCGCGGAGTGACCTCATTGTTCCGAGGATTTGTTCCCGTTGAGAAGCAACGGCCCTACATTCCAGGACTACGTGGGAGACCGTTTCTTCGGCGTCAAGACATCCTCGACAGAGAGGACTGTCAGTGATTTTTATGGTGTATAGGTGTTTGTTCAAGGGACAGTGACCCGTTATTGACCCTATCATTATTTTTAGATTTGTTCTGTTTAGTCTTAGGAGGTTTTTAGTGAGTCGATGATTCGCTTGCGGTATTGCAAGTTTGGCTTGCCGACACTCAGCGATCTCTGACCATCGTTGGTTTTGGGTCTCTATCGATCTTTGGCGGATCCAGGTCCGGTATTGCGTGAAGGGGATTGGAAGAAGAGGTTGCGGGCCTTGTACTGTCGTATCTGATCCCCTTCTCGCTAGTTCGTCTGCAATGTCGTTACCAAGAGATCCACTGTGCCCTTTGATCCATTGCAGGGTGACCTGATTCCTGGAGCAAATTTTTTCTAAGGCATCGTGACATTCTATGATTAGTTTGTTGTTGGTTTTACTGTTAAGAAGAGCTTTGAGAACTGCTGCGCTATCAGAAATGAGTCTGATGCCTATTCCCTCTACTTGCCGTTTGTGAATGGCTTTTGCAGCGAGTGTTAGTGCAACACATTCACATTGAAATATTGAGCTGTGATTACCCAGCGGAATGTGGATGTTTATATTGAGGTCAAAGGAGTGTACGCCAGCACCTGAACCACTATCCGTTTTGGAACCATCTGTGTATACGCGTACTTCGTTGGCTCCTGATTGATCCTTTGCCTCCTCAATTAATTCTATGTTGTAGTTTTTGTTGAAGTTGTATACAGGAAGAGTCCTATCACATGGAGCAGCAATGAGTGGTTGTATCTCGATTGCCTGGTTCAGGATGTTCGTGTGTGGACTCGTGTGGTTTTTTTCCCCATAGACCTAGGTGCATGAGCCGAACAGCAGCTATTGCTGCTTCTTGCTGTATGTAGAGGTCTAGGGGTAATATTTGTAGGGCCATCTCGATCGCTGTCGTTGGGGTTGTTTTCATACAGCCGCAGATGGATGCACATGCTAGCCTTTGGAAGCTTCTTAGTTTTGATATAGTGGTTGCTAGGATTGTCCTAGGCCACCATACTATAGCACCGTAGGTCAGCATCGGTCTAATTACGGCTGTGTACAGCCATAACGTAATTTTTGGCGATGGTCCCCAGTTTATGCCTATCATTTTCTTGCATTGGTAAAAAGCAATCGTGCTTTTGTTTATTTTGTGCTCGAGGTGCTTATTCCAGAGTAATTTGCAGTCTAGTATTACTCCCAAATACTTGACTTCCTCTTTGAGCTTAAGTTCGGTATTGAAGAGTCTCGGTAGCCTGTGTGGACCAGGTATTCTTCTGTTAGTGAAAAGGATGAGTTCTGTTTTGGTTGGATTAACCGAGAGTTCATGTACCGAGCACCATCTTTCGATTAATTTGAAGGCTTTTCTCATCAAATCGCAGAGGATGCCCTCAAATTGGCCTGATATTAATATTGCTATGTCGTCCGCATAACCTACCGTGTAGAGGTTGTGATCATTGAGCTCTGTGATGAGTTCATTGACCACCATGTTCCATAGCAGAGGTGATAACACACCCCCCTGCGGACATCCTCTTCCTACGATGCCTCGAGTGGTAGTATTTACAGTGAACTGAATAGCGCGTTGTTTTAGCATGTTGTGTATCCATTGCACGAGCGTTGGTGCCACTCCGTGTGCGGTTAGGGCTCGGTTAATACTGGTAAAGTTCGTCTTGTCAAAAGCTCCCTCAATGTCAATGAAGGCCCCCAGGGTTGGCTGTTTTGACTTTAAAGAATTGCCAATACGAGTAACGACGCAGTGGAGTGCTGATTCAGTAGATTTGCCTTCACTATAGGCATGTTGATTGGGATGCAGGGGCTTGTAGACTATCAGTTGGCCTCTGATCTCTCTATCGCATAGTCTTTCCATCACCTTTAGTAGGCACGATGTGAGACTAATTGGTCTAAAGGACTTTGGCTGCGTGTAGTCGCCTCTGCCTGGTTTGGGGATGAATATGATTTTAACTTCCCGCCATTTTAGAGGAATGTAACGATGCGCTAGGCAGGCCTGGAAAACCTTGATAAGGTGATCGATGATTACGTTCCCGCTCCATTTTAGAAGTCCTGGGAAAATGCCGTCCAGCCCAGCTGCCTTGAATGGCAGGAATGTGTTTAGTGCCCATAGGACCTTTTCTTTGTTGATTACTTGCTTTGCTACATTCCAGTCAGTACTGGTGGTGACTCTTTCTTCGTATGGCTGCCACGATTGTTCATCAGCAATCTGGCAGCCTGGGAAGTGAGTCGTCAGAAGCAGTTCACTGGTTTCCACGTCGTTTTTTGTGTATGTTTCATCTGGTTTTTTAAGACAACCTATAGTATGTTCAGTCTCTTTCGAGAGACATGATTTCACTTTGATTGCCTGATTATTGTTTTCTATACTAGAGCAAAACCGTCTCCAGCTGTCTTGTTTGCGTTGTCGTAATAGTTTCTTATAGGTTTTTCTCGCTGCGTTGTAATTGTCCCATAGCTCTGGGGATCTATTGTTCATTGCTCTATTGAACAGTCTTCTCACTTTGCGGCGGTGCCGTTCTAGTTCTAGGCACCACCAGTGTCTCCCACCATGGCGTCTTGGCATCGAGAGAGGACACGACTGTTCGAAGCATGAGATAAGCGTGGACGTAATGTTGTTTACATGGTTTTCTAGTTCATTTAATGTTAGTTTGTCTGGCAAGGGGGGTTGTCTGCCCAACTCTGAGATGACCAAGTTCCGGAATTTGGTTTGGTCTGTCTTACGAGGCAACCTTCTCGGTTGCGGTTTGGGCAGGTCCATGTCAATGTTATAGCGTATCCATCTGTGATCTGAGCATGATAGTTCATTGGATACATGCCAGTCGCGGATGGATGGTGCAATGTTCGTCGTTGTTAGTGTTACGTCAATTATTGTTCTTGATCTACGGTTAGTAAATGTTGGTTCGGCACCAGTGTTAAGTACGATAAGATTTTTGTTTAAAATGAAATGAAGGAGATCCTCACCTCGGATGTTTGACTTAGCATTGCCCCAAAGGGTGTGGTGTGCGTTTGCATCGGCCCCGATGATCAGCTCCAGTTTTTCCCTCGCGCAGTACTCAACCAGCTGGTCGAGTTCTGGGGTTGGGACGTCTTCGTCACTTGGTAGGTATGCAGAGGCGAAGACGACGTCTGGGAGCTGTTGGTGTTTCCTTGTTACTATGACTGCTGTCAGATCTCTAGAGCAGAATTCATTGATTAGTAGTGTTGGTGTGTGTTTGGGCATAAATATGCATGATCTTGGGTTACTCACGGAGGGATCCACAAGTAGTTTGCCTCCAGTGTTGCCCAGCCCGCAAATTTTACCCTTCCTAACCCACGGCTCCTGGATTAGGGCGATTGTTTGGGTGTTGATTTCCAGCACTCTACGCAGTGAAGCCGTCGCAGTTTGGCTGTGCTGGATGTTGCACTGGATGATTTTAGTCTTCTCGAAGCGGGGAGGAGTAGAGGTTGCTCTCGCTGAGCTCGCTCTCCCCTCCCGCCTCTTGAAAGAACTCCTCATCGGATGTAAGTGCAGGTGATGGGGGCGGTTGCGTGTCCATGTCCACTGGTGTTTCTGTGGGAGCAGCCGCGATCGCAGTCTCCTCCGTCGAACTAGTCGGCGGTGGATTTGCAGGCGGCGGATCTGTTGCTGCTTGTGGCTGTGTCACCGCTGCAGCAGGGGGCGGTACCGTGGACGTCGCGGGTACCAGTTGCCTGGCATCCGTGTCCCGAAACCGCATGTAGATCAGCCCCATTTTGTAGTGGATCTGGCGGTCTTGATTTTTAAGTTGGGACGCCTCAGGCTCTGTGATGCGCAGAAGTAGGCTGGTTCCCGGAGGATCCTGCCTAACTTTTTCGTGCACCACGGTCCAAGACTTGATGTTCAGGTTCCTGTTTTGTCTTGATAGTAGCGTCCGCAGCTTGTCCAGTTCACCTGTCCAACCTGGGACGAACAGGGTGCAGGCTATCTTCTTCGGTATAGCTGCCTGGGGACGTACTATAAGGGTTGTGTTAGCGATGGGTGACACCAGTTTGGCCGTTGTTCTGGTGAGCCACTCTCGCGTGAAAGTGTCATAGCACCAAGCTTTTAGGACACCATCCGCGAAGTGCGCTCTACCTTTGAACCTGATGTCATTTGGTTCTTCTTCGAGGGTGGCCTCAGGTGTAGCCCACATTTCCTCGCACAGTTTGTCCTCGATGGCCTTCTGAACTGCCTCTGCTTGCTGTTGCGTCATGTCCGCAAACGGCTCGGTCATGACGGCAACACAGAGATCGTTTGCCAGGTATGAAGCCGCTGCTTCGGCGTACGTTGCAGCGGAACCATCCGCCGCTCGGGGTTTGATAGTTTTGGTTTTCTTTCCAACCCCGGTCGGCGTAATGGAATCCTCCGGTCGCGTACGCTTCTGCGCTCTCGGCTCCTGCCTGGATCCATCGGTGTTTTGATGTTGATGTTGTTGTTGTTGCTTGGTGGGCCTTTTGCGGCCTCTGGGTCTCATGCTGCGCTTAAGCGGGCCGGCGCGAGGTGCTGCGTTGGCGCTGACGTCTCCGGATGTCCTCACAGCGGTAGCCCCCTTGGTGGAGGTGGCCGCCGCCGCGGACTCCGGACCCTCCAGGCGCCTCACAGCGTCTGTTGCAACCGTCCGTTGAGCAGCAGCTTTCGCTTTTGCTTTTAAGCGTTGTTTCTTAGAGGACGTTAGTTTTTTGGTGTGTAACGTCCAAGATTCCTCTGGATGTATGGCGTCCCGCAGGGAGGTCATGTCCAGTGTGGTGAGTGTTGTTAGTGATGCAGTCCCTGGAGGAGCATCTCCCGCCACGGTCTCCGTCAGCTTCTCCGAATTCCCCACTGACAGCACGCTCATTGACGCAGTCAGGTTTGACGCATCTTTGAGCGTAGCTGTACTCGGTTTGTTCGGATCGGCTTCCCGAGGCGTAGCGGTAGATGCCACTCTTGCGGGTGCAACCTTGGACCCCGACATAGATGTGGCTGCTAGATACGCAGCCTGGTTTGGCGCGCCTCCAGCAAGCCCCATCCCTGTCGTGTCCTTGGACGCGACCGTTGTGGGTGCAGTTGTGTGTGCATGTCTAGGGGCGTCAGTGGACGCAGCATTCCGCTGTTGTCGCGACAGCGCATCCAGAGACGCAACCCTAGGAGATTGTGGTGTTATAGGCGCATCTTGAGACGCAGCCCGGATATTGGTGTGTTTAGGCGCATCTTTAGACGCGGCCTTTGTTGTTGGCTTAGGTTTTTGTTTAGTGGTCTCATTTGAATCCATAGGTTTTTGTTTAGAAACTTCACCTTAGGAGCTCCCCACCCTCCATGGAGCCCTCACGTCGGGGACGCCATGCGTTCGGACGCATGGTCGTCAGGGATACTCCTTCGGTATAGGTTCAGTTTGCTGGAGTCGCAGACGGTCCGCACCCAACGAGAAAAATTCGATCCCGCTCGCAGCACGAGACAATGCCGCGAGCAGGAGTCGAGTTCGCGCTGTGTCGATCGTCCGCGTCCAGCTCGCCGAACCTCGCTTGACAGCCCGCTTATGGGATGTCGCAGCCGATTGATCGTGATTAGCTACTTCACGACCTCCCGTGTGGGTGGAAATCCAGACCAAAGAGGTGTGTTGTGTGCAGCGTGCAACTACTGCCGGCTCACTACTCCACTCAACCTCCAGGACTCCTTCATCCCACCGTACGGGTCCCCGCGCACGGCACAAACACGCAGGAGATCACTGACAATCCAGCATCGGGTCCAGTTCGATGGTGAACACGCAGGAACGTGACCTCGTAGTCCCTGCATTCTAAACGACCTATATATACATATATTAAACATATATACGAACATATACATATACATAAATTTTTGGGGCAAGGTAGGAAATGGAGGAACGTGAGGGTGAGTGGAGTGGTGATGCACATCGCAGAGGAAGTATGGATCATAGGATGAGGGTGAGGTTTGGTAACTCTTACATGGGATATAGGTGAGAGCTACCCTTCCTTTGTCCGGGGTCCACACCTTGGACGTTCCCCATAACATGCAAATGGATTTGCATGGTATGGGGCGGGCTATCCGCAACCTGCCCACCCGCTCGGTAGCTTAGGAAGATAGCTCCCCCGTAGAAAGCCATGCAGTGCCTACAAAGCGTCAGGAAGAAGCAGGGTGTGCAAAGCAAAACTTAAAACGAGCCCGAGAAAAATAAAAAAAAAAAAATAAATTATAATAGCTTATTTATAATAGCCTGCCAAAGGCTCTGAAAGACGTAGCAAATACTAGATTGTTTATAAATGGGTTGAGGGGCCATCTTGTATTTAAATGTTATTTAAATTTAACTGATTACTTTAGCGATAAAACATTGCCCCGAGATACCTAGCTTATCGTAAAACAAAAAAAAAACCGACTTCAAAAAGTAGGTTAACTAAAAAGCAAAAAATAAATTTACTTCGCACAAAATAATACGTTTTTTCATATAATTAAATAGAAATTATTAAATAATTATTTTATAATTCTGAAGTCGGTGCCAAGTAAAAACAACCTTTCTACAATATCAAATTACAGTTCACACAAAAAGGGAGGCGTAGTTGTTCTAGTGCGCGGTCGCCCAGTATTGGTACTTACCACAGAAATATAACTAATATTCAGTTAGAAAAATGTTGTTAGAACGATTGATATTATCTATACAGAGTTATTAATTGTTTACTTGGCACCGACTTCAGAATTATAAAATAATTATTTAATAATTTCTATTTAATTATATGAAAAAACGTATTATTTTGTGCGAAGTAAATTTATTTTTTGCTTTTTAGTTAACCTACTTTTTGAAGTCGGTTTTTTTTTTTTTTTATTTTACGATTTTAAGTGATGGGTACACCGAGCAAGAATGTTTCTCGAATGAGGAGACGATGGTTACTTGAGACGGAAAACTTATTTATAATAAACAAGAATTAAATCCTTTCTCCTGACTATTGAGGGTCACGACCTTCCATCATCAGCTCATTTTACACAATAACTAGCAGCAGGAATATGCGTACAGTAGTGAAAGAATTATCCTTTAACTCCTAACTATTGAGGAGTTGACCTTCCATCATCAGCTCAACCACATAAAATTGTTGCGACCAAGCGTAAATCTTGGCCTCGATTAATAAAATATGAGGGTTGCCCCCGATTTCTCTGGGGTCCCATCATCAGATCATGACATGCTGACAATGGGACCACCTTTGAAATATCTCCGTTCCAACAGCTCACTTGAAATCATAACTAGCAGTCTGAATATGTGTACAGTAGTGAAAGAATTATCCTTTAACTCCTAACCATTGAGGAGTTGACCTTCCATCATCAGCTCATCCACATAAAAATACGTAAATACTAGTGTAGCTTTGAAAAACACACTAAAAACATTACATGTGCCTATAAAATTCGAGGGTTGCCCTCGATTTCTCTGAGATTCCATCATCAGATCACGACATGCTGACTATGGTACCCCTTTGGAATCATCTCCTGTCCAACAAAAAAAGAATCATCAAAATCAGTTCATAAACGACGGAGATATCCGTGAACAAACATAAAAAAAAAAAAAAAAAAAAAAAGTAACATATATACGAATCGAATTGAGAACCTCCTCCTTTTTTAGAAGTCGGTTAAAAAGTAACTTTTGTAATATTTTTTTTCTTTTCTCTTGTGCATGCATTCCTGTACAATTCTTTTGTATTTTAATATTATTATTTTTTTTTGTATATTTTATATTTGGTGCTATTTATATGTGTAAATTTACACACTTAAAAGGAAATAATGTGACAGACTGCAATTGTAATGTATAACAACTTCTATAACTCATGTTCATGCAAATAAATGATTCTTATTCTTATTCTAGGCTCTGCGTTGATGAATAAATCAGATAAGTATATCTATATATATAAAAATGAAACCCATTTTCCGTTGTCACGACATAGCATGAAAACGGTTTGACCGATTTGGCTGATTTTTTTTTGTAGTTTTCTAATACTCTGCACAAGGTTCTTACGGAAAAAAAAACTGTAAAAATATAAGTGAAATTATTGAACCCTACGGAATAAACACTATTATGAAAATATTTATTTTGTTTTTATTTAATAAAATTAGTAAAGTCCTTCTCAGGTATGACGAGACCAGGGAAATAGGTATTCATTTTTATATGGAGGATATTATAGATTCCAGTTCAAATTGAATAGCTACGCATACATAAGATAGGTCAGATATACAAAATAAAGTAGTGCATCAAATTTACGCTAAGGCGGTACGAAGTTCGCCGGGTCAGCTAGTTATATATGAATGTAGATATATGATAAGCATTAATTCCTCATCCAAAAGATCCTCAAAGTTAGTACAGTGTGGATTTTACTATTTCCTTTGTCTGCATAGAATACGTGGCTATTGATCAAGACGTATTGAGCTGGACAGTAAGTACAATATAAAAGAGACCGAGAGAAAGTAAATGAGAAAGGATTGTGTACTGTAGTGAAGACATCCGACGATAACAAACGAGTCGTATCGTTCAAATGAAGTGCGTCAGTTTATCACTGTTATCTCCTTCTCAGCATTAATCTACCGTGGATAACTACCGTCCGTAGATTAATGGTTACGGACGCATGGTGAACCACAGTTGGGGGTTTGGCCTTCTGGAGACCACATATTACGTAATGGGTTGAAGCAGCAATACATCGCCCGTACTTCACAAAACTTTATGGTTTCCTGGCCTTTTCTAAGCTTTACGAAGTGGACACAAATTAATAATCTAAATAGTATTTAATTGTGACATTCATAGCATTATTGAATATGTTTCATTGTTGAATATACGTACCAGAGTATGGAATCTACATTGTCGTGGTACAACATTTTTTAACGGCCGTGGCGCAATTGATAAGGCATCGGTTTTACGATCGAGAAGTCGTGGGTTCGAATCCTGGCCATTACACATTAAATTATGGGGGGGTTAACAGTATATGCAAATCACTAGTAAGCTTTATTAAAATATATACCTACATATATAGAGTGATAGATACATGTCCCTAGTTCGCGATAACAACGATCACATCATTTTGAGTACTGTCCGTGTTGTCAAAATATAAATAAAATTAGATATGGCACCATACTATAGAATCCATACTAAAATCAAATCAAATCATTTATTTCCATGGGCCCCAAGGAGCGCTTGAACACGTCAAAACAAAAAACAAAATACAAAAAATATAAAATTAAAATAAAACTTAGCCAACTAAATTATAATACTTATTGTAATAAAATGATTTGACACCGGCGCTTAGATTGACTTTAATTCAACTTAGAGATATGAATTAAAATCATAATAATTATAATTTTAAAGCGGCCGTGGCGAAATGGATAAGGAATCGGTCTTACGATCGAGGTCGTGGGTTCAAATCCTGACCATTACCCCATTGACGTGAACTTCCTCCAAACACAAGTGAATTAAGCTTAGCCAACCCCTCCAGGGTTAACAAAAATTCTAGTAATTTGTATTTGCAAATTACAAGTTTAAAAAAAACCCCATATAAGTCGACTGTATTGTTTTTTTGTGTTTGGAGTTTGGAGTCAAGTCAAAAAGCCGAGAACTGGTTACGAACAATCGCCCGGTAAGCTTGAGAAACTAATTAAATAATATCAATGTAAGAAACACCGATCAGAACTAATAAAATTATAACTAAACCAATAAAAATGGCTATAAAGAGAATCAGATTATATGTAAACAAGAATACTCATTTCGCCACTTCCTGCCCACGATAACAAATAAACTACAAGTTAGCCAAGGCCTCCCGAAACAAGGGTCGCAAAAAAACAAGTGTTGTTTTTATTTTGCGACACAAACTGTCTTATATTTTTAGGGTTTTTGATACAGGATCCCGAACATTTATTGAATCGGTGATATTTAGTCGATATTTAAAAAAAAGGAAATCATTTGTTTTTGTTTGACATAAAGAATGGATGCAAACCAAAGTTTCTGTACATAGTCAGTGCTCATTTCCATCAGTTATATTTTTGGAACGAAAAAAAAAAGTGTTCAGAGAACACACATTATTCATTACCATTACTAAATTTGTTCAAAAAACTTAACACTAACCACGTCTAGAATCAGTGTCTAGATGTCTAGATGCCGCTATGTTGCATCGATCTACCTAGCATGTAGCAAACGGGCGTGTAGTCCAACTGATGTATGTGGTAAGTACAATCCATTGACATCAACAATCCGAAACCAGATTTTCTTAATTGATATGTATGTATAATACATATATTTTTATATTTTTTCATTTGTTACCGTCTGTCCATTCACTGGCTCTATCAGAAGATGAGCGCTGCAGAGCTTTGTTGCACTGCAGCTTATGGCTGAGATGGTGACCATTTCTGTCAAATTGTATTGTTTAATTTTCCTATAATGTAAAGATTTGTTTGCTTTTCTTTTCGTCAGAATGAATATGTTTCTTTCTTTCTTTATCTGAAAAAAAACATTAATTAAGAAGAAGAAAAGGACTTTATATGAATGATACATTTCGTGAAAGAGCCAAAAGCAAAGGCATTCATGTCACATTAATGACAAAATAGTAAGTCGATATTCTGAGTTAGATATCTAATAAATATAATCATCAGGCATAGAGTGACAGAACGATAGAGGGTAACAAGGGAGCATGCATTTAACTAGAGACAACTATAAATTAAAAATTACACTGCGCGTTCCAGACAAAAATCACGTCAAGGATTTGAAATGTATGGGTTTTGACAGCATTTACCCGGCCCGGGAAAAAAATCTATGTAATTTGACAGTCCAATTGTTGAAAAAGTACCGTAAATTTGCTTGACCACCTGCATTGACTTTAGCTTTTAAGTGGCAATAAGATACATTTTTTTTATACTACGCCCACAATAAACGAACGTGTAGTCCACCTTTTTTTTTTTTTTTTTTTTTTATAGGTGGTGAAATGTACCTGACCGCATACCGCACCGTTCGGGGGGACGGTGCGGTTATGTGGGGCCCTCACCCACTAAAACACCACCGTGCGCCTACACTTGCCTTATGAACGGGTCACCGGAACTATGACATACATCAGTGACCCGTTCAGCGTTTGCCGTGGGGGCACCGTCTCTGTATCGGCGCGACCAAAGAACGTCACTCTCGTCGCGGAAGACGCGGATGAAAGAACTTAACCCCGGTTCTTCCATCCGCCTCTTTACACTATGGCGGCATAAGTCGCGCGTAAGCGCGTCTGCGCCGCCCGGCTCGCCGGCGACGAATCGGATCAGCGAGAACATCGTTCTCCCTCATCCGCTCCGCCACCTCCTTCCGCGAGATTACGTCCTCGCAGAAGGATGCGACCGCGTCCCAACACCTCTCACCACGAACCATGGACTGTACCACGGCTGGTAGCGAGAGGTCAGCCCCAACTATTGCAGCGAGCTCCTGCCGCTGCTCCGCCCAAGCGGGGCAGAACTCAAGCGTATGCCTTGCCGAGTCTTCGGCACAGTCACAGTGATGACAGGCGGGGTTCAATTCCCTCCTAGCAGACGAGTGCAGGTATTTGCCGAAGCAACCATGCCCCGACATCACCTGCACTAGCCGGAAGGAAAGGGTCCCATGGCGCCGATCCACCCACTCCTCTAATACGGGCTGAATAGCCCGCACGGTCTCGCGACCGGCACGTGGCGTCTCAAGCCGTGCTGCCCACTGCACCATAATGGTGTTACGAGCCTCCCGACGCCATGCTCGGATTTCCACGGGCAATGGGCCAAAACCTCTCTCGACACGCATCCTTTCTACCCGCTGATACATTTCGGCGAGCACTTCTGCCTCCAAATCCCAGGGGGGGGTTCCCGCTAATGCGCAAGCCGCGTCAGCCGATATCGTGCGATATGCACGTATGATTCTGACCGCCATGACCCTCTGCGGTTGCCTCAAAAGAGCTTTACCCTTGGCGGTCAGACAGTCCGACCACACTGGTGCACCATAAAGCGCCATAGATCGCACCACCCCCGTGTAGAGCCGCCGGCACGCAGTATTTGGTCCACCCAGATTCGGCAATAGCCGCCCGAGGGCAGATGCCGTGCCTAGTAGCTTCGGGACCAGTTGACCGAAGTGCGCGTCAAACTTCCAGCGTCCGTCCAGTACCAAGCCCAGATATTTCATGTGGGCCCGGACAGGCACGTGGGTCGTACCGACAACTATTGAGGCACCAGCAGGTGGACCGCGACGGGGGCCATGGAAGAGCAGGGCTTCCGTTTTTTCCAGCGCCACCTTAAGCCCTAGCGCCTCAATACGCTCAACTACTTGGGAGACTCCCGTTGTGGCCAGGCGGGCCGCTTCTTCAAAGGTGTCCCCCCAGGCCGTGACCAAAGTGTCATCAGCATAACAGATTATGCCCAGCCCAAGCGGGAAATCTCCACGCAAAACCCAGTCGTAGCCAATGTTCCACAGAAGTGGCCCGAGGACCGACCCCTGTGGAACACCGCAGGACACGTGTAGTCCACCTGATGGTAAGTGGAGTACAGCCCATGGACATCAACAAAAGCAGATTATAGATGCGTCGCTGCTGCTGAGGACTACGGTTTTATGTCTCATGTGCCAGTAATTTCAGGGCCTGATCTCAATACCAAACCGGCACACAGTAATGGAAGCACTACTATTTGGCGGCAGGTTAAAGGTGAGACGGTGGTGCTACCACCCTCGAGTTCATTCACTAGAGCTCTACCACCAGTAAGGTACGTCACACGTTGACCTCAGTTTATAAAAAAAAAGTTTAGCTAGGTGTAATAAAGAAACCCGTTGTTAAACAATTTGCATAATGAAGTTAAGAAACGGACCAACACTTACTGCATCTTAATAGCTTTTTTATGAAGCGTAATGCTATGCACTTTTTCTCATATTGCTTTTTCCGCAGAGCTCTAAAATATAAGATGCTGTTATAAAAATACTGAAATTTAGAACGATCGTGATAGAAATTGAAATATTATATTATTATGGCATCAGAGATTATATTATCCTTAAGCAGCGATAGCCAAGTGGGAGACCGTAGGAATGCTTCTTCTTCTTCGTCGTGTCGATGGCTGAGTCAAATTTTATTTTGACTTGCCATCGTGGTGAAAGGATTAGCCCATTCGCTTTGGAGAACTTGCGAATTGCCCAGGGTGTGAAGTCAAAGGTCTCTGATTCAAACCCATGGCAAACACTGTCAATAAATCGTTAAGATTCGTCTTTTCGAACATATGTGTGTAATTGTCATATAAATTGTCGCTAACGGTGAAGGAAAACATTGTGAGGAAACATGTCTGAGAGTGCCTTAAAAGTACTCGAGGTCGTGTGAAGTCTACCAATCCGCACTTGGCCAGCGTGGTGGACTATGGCCTAACCCTTTTCATCATGAGAAGTGGCCAGAGCCCAGCAGTGGGACATGTATTAGATACAGGGCTGCAATTAATATTGCATGAGCACATTTTACAGACCTACATAATAATAACTATACATAACATCACGCCTGCGCCTATTACCAAGAAGGGTATAGCAGAGATGTAACTCACGCTTGTTATATTCAAGTCCCATGGGATGAGAGTGAGACACCACCGGGCTCAGTTTAAGACTCCATGCTATCATTAAGAATTAATTATATAACAGACTACTTTTATGTCCTTCACACACTACTGGCTTTGTTCATTCTTCTTTCTTCGTTCTTCTGTGGAATGCGCTACCTCTGGCAATCAGGATAGCAACAACACGTCACAGTTTCAAGATAAATGTGCGCAAACTGTTAACTAAGCAATTGGCAGAATCATCATAATATTTATCTTATTCAACTTATATAATTATCAACTCCTCTTGTAAGGCTCACCTGTGTATGTTCATATTATTATTATTGTATTATAAATGTATGTATTTATTTATGTTATAAACTATTATAATATTTATTATTTTATATATTTTTTATTTTATGTATCTATATTACGTATTTTATATAATATGTACTTCTTCTATTAACATATCTATCATTATTCGTCTTTCTGAACTGAACCTACCTATGCTTATCTCTGCACCACCCTAGGTTGACTGTAAGAGAATGCCATCAGGCATTAAGTCCGCTTTTGTACTATTTTTTTGTGCAAAAAGTTAAATAAATAAATAAATAAATAATTGACGAATAATCAATCAGTAAATCAATTTGTGACAATCTGAAGGCAGTTGCTTTGTACAAAATACAGATTTCAGCATAAGACGATAGCTATATAACCTACTCGAGAAAAAGGGTCACGTTAAATATTCCAGTTTATTTCAACTCAAAAGTTTAACAAGCAATTTTATTATCATTTTCCAAGACATTAAAAGGAATTAAGCCAAAATAAAAGTGGGTGTCCTTAAGACTATTATTATTCCCCTTGACGTTGGAACGAAGCCAATAAGTTTGAAGGTCAATGTCTTAGATATTACTTTGTTTGTCAGTTTTTCGATCAACAATGTATTCAATGATAGTGTATTAGCAAAGGATTAGATTTTTATGTATAATGGAACTTTTTGATTGTAGATAGGCTGGATTGAATTAAGGCAGACTTTCTTCGTTGATTTACGGCCTCGTTTTTCAGTATACCTACATGGATTTTTTTATTAGAAAGTCTCTCGTGCGTGTTTAAGTTATAGCTACGCGGACCGATGGATCTTACAGTTTAAGCAGTATTTACTGCAGTCGCCCCTAGGATTGGTGACCATCTTAACATGACGATGTCGCCCACAGTCGCCCGAAGTCCCCTTTTGCCCCACCACTGAACTCTCCGCTGATTGGAGTGACACATAGTGGGCCGCTAAGCCAGAATTCGCCACGAGACATGGTTTTCCCTCGGGATCACCGCTGCGCTGCCCTATGCAATGATAACCTCGAGAGAACACCATCACCCGACCCGGGGTACACTGTTCCTTCGACTGCCGTAATCCACCAGCAGTCAAAGGGCACACGGGGAGGTTTCTGTTGCGCACTCCATAAGTATCGTACCCTAAGACAAAATTACGTCTTATATTTACGTACACCTGATTGTAGTATGTTGGCATACATCATATGTCTATTCAGAATTCTGTCTTATAATACATTGGATCGTAACATTCGAGACAACATAATGTATTGCTCTATCTAGAATCCAGCGACCGCCTATCGTCGATATAAGCAATCTTGTGATTTACTTGTCTGATGTCTCGAGTGAAAAGAAAAGCTTTCTGTTATGTTTGGGTGTATATTGCGTATAACCGTTATCTACTAGAAAACGTTGCCTCAAAACTACGTGTACAACACGAATGATGTTTTATTTTTACGATACAAAAATGAATGACTTTTTTTCTTTGATACGACTTGTGTAGCGAAGACGAGTAAAGTAGTTCATCCGAAGGTATGTGGTAGCTAGTGCTACAGCCCACAAACATCAACAATCTACAAAAACAAAGTCAGATCCTAGATTCTTGACTTGATCTGAGGTTTTCGGAGCTATACCAGTAATTTCAGAGCATTAGCTAACTACCACATCGGAACACAAGTCAAATTAAAGCACAGCTATTCGGCGGCACTTTCACCCTAGAGCTTGTTGACAGAACATCTACCTTTCCATTATTATTCGTGTCTTTGCCTGACATGGGTGTAGGTTATCAATAGTTGATCTAGCGAGCCCTCATTTGTTATGAAGGACGCTTTATATACAATCGAGTTGTGAGAACCAGTCACGCACATGACCGGCAAATGTTGCGACGTGCCTCGCATGAAAGGAGTCCTGGTTGATTGGCGATACCTGCCCTGATTTCATTTGATTTAGTTTCACTCTTTTTATGGAATTTTCTACGATTTTTTCGAATTATTGCAGCGTCCGTGGTTACCGGTAGAACCAAAAGTTAGCAAAAATCGTAAAAACATACGTAAATATTGCGAATAATTGTGTAGCATTCGTGTTAATATAAAAAGTTATAAATAATTTTAAATGACTTGAAGTAAGTGGTTCTACTTTAACCCAACCGCGCTGCAGTGCACCAACTTTTCATCAGCGCTGATTGTATTCTGCCTAGACTTGCGAATGAAAGACAGGAGAAATGCTCTCGACGTTTAATATTTGACTTTGTAGGGGGTTTTTCGCGTTGATGTGAATTGATAGAAGTTGCTGTCTAATTATATACTTTATTCACTGGTACCAGTTATATGTACTTATGTTATTAACTAATCTTAATGACCTAACGGCGTGAATGTGGAGAGACGGCTGCCGATCCGAGCAACTGCGCATTTGCGCCTAAGTACAATTTGTAGCGTCAGCATTCGTACGCTACAGCTTTACTTGATAAATCGAATCTTCACCCTTTCCGCCACGAAAAAACACATCATAGGAAGACCTTGAGAATGCCGGATCCTTAAAAGACAAAATCTGACAACTGGTCCCAACAAGAAGTTTCTATTGTACCAAATATCATCATTTTGAAAATAAGTAAAGTTTGACATAACAAAACATCATGCCTATATTATCCGGAAGGGTATGGCAGATGTATAACAACACCCCCATTTCAAATGTTATATTTAGGTTTCGTCATGTCGGTCAACTCCGTGCTGTTCTTGAGAATTGCCTTTCGAAAAAATCCCAAATAAATATTTTGTTTGACTCAAGAATCGAACCCGAGATCCCGCAGTAAGTTAAACGCTAATAACAACGACTAACCCAGCGAGATTTTAGTTTCACTTATAATTTATTTTTATATCATTGTTTGTAATATTTTGACGTGTTCAAGCGCCTCCTGGGGCCTATGAAAATAAATGATTTGAATTTGAGGCAGTTATAGTGTACCTGATACTGAAAATCAAATTACAGAAAGGCACGATTATAATGGAAATAGAAATAATTTATTCGCGTAAAACATGGTAGGTACAGATGTTTTAACATTTTGTTCCTTTTTTGTATCACATATTTCGCCGGGAATTCGACATGCAAATATAGATATTATTGCTAAAATTATTACACTTGGCATGCATAATTCATGTTTATAATGTGCTTTAAATAGAAATTGAATTGAAGCATACAATGTCAAACCAATTAAAATAAATATATGATCAATGTCAGAAAATTAATAAAGCTATATTAAACCTATTATTATGTCATGAATTGGCTGTATAATTGCTGCATAATTGGCTGTTGGAATGGAGTAAAAAAGCGGTACATTACTCGATCCATCTAAAACCCTACATAGTAGATGAAGTAGTTCATACAAAGCCTAAAAGTGCCTTTTGTTTCAGATATCGGTTTTGAGTAAAAGGATTTGCGAGATAAAGCCGTGGATACGGGCTCTAAGTGCTGCTACACACTAGACCACGGCGGCCACAGATAACCCACTTGCGAACGCCACGAGTTGTGGTGGATAATTTTATCCAATTTGTTTGTTACTGCCGTACACTAAGGGCCAATTTTACCAGCCAAGTTCAACGCTGAGCTGTATACGATGTCTCTAAAGAGAGCGATAAAAAACTGGGTTAATAGTTAACCGTGGTTTTAGAATTTTTGTTAAATTGAGGCTCTAAGTAGCCGCTTTAGATCAAATCAAATCATTTATTTCCATGGGCCCCAAGGGGCGCTTGAACACGTCAAAACAAACATCAAAATACAAAAATATAAAATTAAAATAAAACTTAGCTAACTATACTGTGTCCATTCCTTTATTTTCTTTTTGACAGATCACGCCTATGAATTACCGTTTTTATTGTCAGATTAATGTACTACAATAATAATGTACTTTATTGACAAGCAACACTTTTTAGGGAAGTTCACTGTTTGTAACAAACAACCACAGACTATAAATCAAATCGTGAAATGAAATAAATCGATCATTATGAAATAGAATAATTTGACTTTTTTTTGTGTATTGTCTGTATTTTTTATAAAAAAAGAATATAATAATAGTATCAAGATTCCATGAATAATTATTTGCAAGAAATTAAGTCGAAATCTTGGAATGACATATCAAAATATAAACAAAGGTAACTAGGAAACCGTCATAGACTAAGTATGTGACATTATTATTATATTATTATTTTGTATATTAATTTCATCTAATAAAAACTACTAATAAACGAATAATTATGAACTAAAACCATTTCGATGTAATTAATCGATTGAAAGTTCTTCTTAGACAACATCGATTATGATTTCAAATCGAATCAGTAACGTGTGAAGGCATCCCTAAATGTAATCTGTCAAAAAGAAAATAAAGGAATGGACAGAGTATAAATTATAATACTTATTGTAATAAAACGATTGGACACCGGCGCTTAGATTGACTTTAATTCAACTTAGAGATTTGAATTAAAATCAATCCAAGTACCAGCTCCGATGGGTATTGCATCATGAGAAAAGCTGGTGAGAAACTCATGTGCACCATCTTTTCAAATAATTCATACAATATTTGTTTGTTTTTTTGACAATAATTCAATGTGTAAGTTATAGCAACCATATATAGTCCAAGAGCTAGTGAACCCTGGGAGTAACGGTCTCCCTGTAAGGTTAGAAATTTGTATACTTACGATTTATGGCATGCTAAGAGCAATAGCCATGACCTGGCAGGCGTCAGCCCTGCACGTCATCAGCCCCTTTATTTTTTGGACTGTTAAGTAAATTGAGTTTCAAAACTTGTTTCTGTAAACTTGAAAATTTAATAGGATAAAGTTTATTTATTGTACACCTTAAAAAAAAATTGACAGGCGAATACAATTAGTAGAAGTATATGACAGATCAATTAGAAAACGCACAGTTGATGAGGTAAAATAAACTTTATCCTGTATACTTAAAAATTTTATATGTTTTTAAGTAAACGTCTCAGAGTAAATATGTACAATGCCAGGCGGTTTTAAACAGCATATCAAAGAATTAGGAAACGCAGAAATAGTACAGAAGAAAGAAAAAATTGCCCAATACTAGAGAAATTTGTATGCCCAATGTATGGTTTGAAATGTTTAAAATTAAATAATGCACGTTATGAAAAGTTCCTTACTACGTACAACACAAATAATCCTAAAGTGTTTATGAAAAAAGTAGTAAGCTATGATTCATCGAATTTACCGCCCTGTCAACGTGAACTACATCAATTGAGAACTGCCTAAATTACAAATATATGGCGAAATTGTAATTTAAAAGAACCAACAATTCTTACACCTGAAAATAACGGTTGGAACTTAATTGATAGTCGTTGCGATTTTAATTGGTTTGAGGGTAATACGGTTCCATCTTCTATATTATTATACGACATACTTTTACAAGGACCTGCTGATACTGCCACAGCACAATCGACTGAAACTGAGGAATGCATTTCAGGTAACATACAACTATGTATTTTATTCCGTAACATTTAATATGCAGTCCTATGTAATTGAGCTTGATATTTAATTCTTAACAACCTTATTGATTCATTAAAATATTTTTTTTTACTATTTGCAGATGAGGAAAACATTGTTGAAGAATCAGATGATGATAGCGAAATTTCGGATGATGCTGAAGAAAATGAATGTTAAAAATAATGTAGATTGCATAAAATCCAATAAAATACATTGCATTTACTGTATGCGTTCATGTAACATTTCTTATTTGCACGCCCTTAGCAGCTGTCCCCTCGCCTGTCAAGGTCTTATGCTGTTTAAAACCGCCTGGCATTGTACATATTTACTCTGAGACGTTTACTTGAAAACATATAAAAATTTTAAGTATACAGGATAAAGTTTATTTTACCTCATCAACTGTGCGTTTTCTAATTGATCTGTCATATACTTCTACTCGCCTGTATTCGCCTGTCAATTTTTTTTTAAGATGTACAATAAATAAACTTTATCCTATTAAATTTTCAAGTTTACAGAAACAAGTTTTGAAACTCAATTTACTTAACAGTTCAAAAAATAAAGGGGCTGATGACGTGCAGGGCTGACGCCTGCCAGGTCATGGCTATTGCTCTTAGCATGCTATAAATCGTAAGTATACGAATTTCTAACCTTACAGGGCGACCGTTACTCCCAGGGTTCACTAGCTCTCCAGCTAATAGAGCCGTGTGGAGTGTGATTCCTGCGACAGTGAACTCTGACTCGACTTGTAAACGCTTTTAATAGCCGTCGTTTAGTGTGCAGGTGCTCTAAAAGTAACTTTTGTTTAGGATATCGGTTTCTAGTAAGAGGATTTACGAGATAAAACCTTGTCGGCCGTACCTTTATAGACTTGTGGCGATTCTCAAAACCCTCCGTCATACGAATCACAATGGAAAGCTGATCGAGAGCGTCCCAAACATACTCTGACGTGGTGATGCCGTTTTATGTACTCGTATGTATTTATAGTGCTCAGGTCGAGATAGCAATTTATTAAACTCTACAGGGTGTAAATAACCGCGTGATCGAGCCGCTTTACAGTGATTCAGTACATGATTCTGGGACCCTGGACGCAAAATTCTTTCACCGTAAACTTTGCTGGGAAAAAAAAAATAGTTTTTACCATCTTTCTGACTGATTACCCTAGATTATTTCAATGCATTTGCCAAAGAATTTTCGGATCAAATATTTTTACACCTAGATCTTCAAAATTATGCTTCTAACCACTGCAAAGAATTTACGTGAGCTTATTCTCATAACTTTTCGAATTTGTTATGACATGAAATTTTTAAAGACTGATTTCCGATGTGTGAAAATTTCCGCTGAAAATTTTGCACCAAAGATCTCAGAATCATGTACTGTCATAAGCGGCTCCGTCACAATGTCATTTACACCCTATATATCGCATTTTTTTCAGATACGCTAAATAAAATTGGAGTAGCATAAATAATTGTAACTTAAGTTAATGTAATGATAAGGGTTATATGTATACTCGTAGGTTTAAATGATAATAACATGAACCTATGCTGTCATTGATATATAAGTAAATTACAAAATCTTTGTCACTATGAATATATCAATCTATGACAATTCCGATTGCTAAATACCATTACCCAATTCGGACCAATTGTCTGTCGGCTTCACTATATTTTATAAGCATGAATATAAACTTAAATCTAAGTAATGTGTTAGCACATAACGTAGAAATATGCAAAAGTGAGACGAACACGTTTCATTTTCCGCGTGGCTGGTGGCGACGCAGTCATGCATGCTCCCTTACATTACACACAGGTGTGCTCCAATGAGTAACACTCTTGACGTCAGCATATTTTTCACCAACCTTGAATTTTAGTAATATTAGTGTAATATACCTGCGTGCTGAAGTTTTCTCCGTTTTAAGGCTTGCTGATCCATCCCCGGCAGGTGTTAAATAACTTACAGCTTTTTCCAAAAAATAAACCATCAAATCTGCCTCGCTGGTTGAGTGGTCAGCGTATCTAGTGCAGTTAGCGCGTCTCGGGTTCGATGCCCAGGCCGGGCAAAGTGTTATTTGTAAACTTTCGGTCAGGAAATTCACAATAGCAGCACGGAGTTGGAATTGTGCCCGGCGGATGGCGATAGGCTCACCCTCTATCCCATGGAACCTAAACATAACAGGTGAAATGTGGGTGCTAAACATCTCTGCCACATCTTTCTGGGTAATATAGGCGTGATGTTAGCTTATGTCATGAAAATAATATCAAATGCAAGAAAAATATCCAAATCGAATTATTATACTAATTTCGGGGATAAGCGCTTTTAAACCAACAAACTTTGACTAATTATTATTATTATTTTAAGTATTTAATATTATTAATGTATAGATTTAGATTAATGTTATGTTTTATAAGCCTGTTTTAGAGTGTTAGTTTGTATTAGTATTAGTTTTACTTTTAACCAAGTTTTTGTACATTTGTTTATTAAAAAATGACACGAAAATTTTGCATGTCTTTAAAGGCAAGATATGGATAGAAACCATGTAATATTTAACTATATACCATCTTTGTTACCCATATTTTGCAAATAAAGAATTTTGATTTTGATTTTGAACTTATAAGCTGTAACCTGTATATTATAAGTATAGTTAGGGGTCACAAATAAACTTAGAACCAAGTAATTTATCAGCGCAAACACAATATTGTCACCTTCAAACTTACAAAACTGCAAAACAATAAACTCCTTTTCTGGAAGTTCCGATATAAATTTGGTAAGTTTCCTATGGGTGTAGAAATATAAAATACAGATTCGGACAATCTCAATACCATGAACTTCAGAATTAGAAATACGTAAATTTGCCACAATGTATAGTTTTCACATTACGTACAGTTTTTCATCACAACATCGATTTCCCTAAATCTGTAGATTCGTAAGTTTGCCATGGAGGTGCCGATACCTATAAGGTAGGAATATGCAAAGGTGACACGAGCGCTTTTCATTTTCCGCGTGTATGGTAGCGACGCACTCATGCATGCTCCCTTACTAATGAGAATTACACTCTTCTGACGTCAGTTTATTTCAAATCGAGATTTTTTTTGAAAAAAGAATTGAAAAAAAACTTCGTCACTCAACGGAGCTTTTACTAAAATCGTGTTTTTTTTTTTTTTTTTAATAATTTAGATTTGTCAATTGTCATTATTTTCAAAAACTACTACGTCAACTTAGAGTCTTTGGTCAAGATTTTTAAAAATTTTAATGTCGACTTATTATAGATGTCTTTAAATTCAGCTAGCTGTTGACCAGTGTATTAATGTATTTATTGTATTATTGTACATATATGTATTAACCAACGAAAAAGAAAATGAGGAGGTTCTCAAGTCAACGTTTAAATAATAATATATTTTAGTTATGTTAAGATATCGCATAACTTATTTGTTTTTTTATTTTTAACTGGAGAAAATTGACAAAAAAAATATTTTATTTATTTATAAAAACATTACAAAGACACATGTCATTATAAAACTACAGCGAATGCAATATAAATCCGAGAGATTTTGCCGCACATCCGATCAATTGAATGTTAATAAGTAATTCAATCTGTAATATTTTTAGCACAAACCCGGCAATTGCCTGCAATACGGCGCAATCGTAAAATACTAATGATAAGTAAACGAACCACGAATTAAGCCGGAGTTAGCGTATTTCACTTGTGAGCCAATAATTTTCTATTCAAATCCATCTGTTTGGACCAATCCATCCGAATCTCTATTGCTGTTGGGCATTTTTACACTACACGATTAATAATATTATCGACCTTTTTATTATTATATAGATGTTAGTTGTCATTTTAATTAATTACTAGATTTAAAATTTAGCCCCCCCCTCCCTTCGCCTACCTCTTTTCCACATGTGACTCTGTGCTACAACTGAGAATGGTATAAAATAAATTCCAAAACCCTGAATCTCAAGTTAAACGTTCGCAAACGTTAAACTAAGCAACCAGGCAGTCGTAAGCTGTTCACGAAATTAATTTCTACAAACACAATCTCTTTATAGCCAGAAACCTGAAAGTTTGACAGTCAAGAATATTTGTATTGTCCTGCATTTTATTCTAGAGAGATTTTATGCTGAACAGTGTTATACAAGGAAAGTTTCGGTAAACGTCTACAGTTACTTATTATTTACTTTATTTATTTTCTTTTACAGAAGGCTTACAGACTAATTACATAAACATGTATATAGTACATATAACTAGATAAACATATTGCTAATTACAAACCTCCACAATTAAGTAGTATAATAAACGAACCTAAGTTATAGAACAATGTTTGACAGTTGTACAGCTTTGTGTTTTTATTGTTCTTTTCAACCGTGGAGTAACTATATATTATATTAGTATTATAACAGTTTGAGTGCCGCTGCTGTTCGGATGTATCTAAGAAGTATTCATTAGATAAACGTTTCCTCACTGTGTCAGCACTATTGCAGAACAAATCAAAGTTTATCTTTTAATAATAATTAAACCAACAGGACTAGTGATTGTCATCCTTTGTATAATTAATTTTAAAATTACATTATGTTTGTGCCGTATTATTTAATGAAAACTTTATTTTGGACTGTTGAAATCTGAAATAAATTGTAAGCAATTATATTAGATGCTGATCTGTTCTGAAGAAAAATCTCTGTACTGGAGAATAACTAAATTAATTTAAGTGCACGGTTGGCGTAGTGATTAAAACGGTCGGCTCGCCGCTTTCATTTGCGCTGGTGTTGAGGGTTCGATCCTCACACGGGACAAATCTTTGTGTGATCCGGCAATATTTGTTCTGACTAGGTATGCTCTGTGTCTATGAAATATATTATGTTTGTGAACACCCCGCGATACAGGAGTTATTCCTAGTGCGGCCGTAGATTTTTATAAAACATACTAAAGAAAAATATGAATGATTTGATTGCATAAACTGGCAGTATACTGATCGAATCGTATACTATAACAAGCACTTTAAATGAATTCCCAGAATTGGCTCCAATCGGCACCGTCAGCGTCTGCGTCTCACATATGCGGTAAATGGTTTGATTCGATAATTCCGTCGTTCAACCGATTGACGTATTTCACGAGTGCCGCGTCTGTGTGATTTCATCCTTTAGAGGGCATTCTAGTTACCACATTTATATGTACGTGGTTTAGTTGTATGATTAATATTAATCAATCAAAATCTGAAACATGATAATATCTATTACATTTTATAAATTGAATTCAGTATACATAAGAGTTAAAGACATTACAAGGCTACTTGCCAGTAATGAGACCCTAGGACCAAAAATGTTACACTCACTTTAGAATCATGGACTGAATCATTGGTAAACGGCATCTGCATGATTTCATTTGCATCCTGTATTGTGACTGTACTGTCCCATTTTGTTGTATGATGAAAAACCAAAAAAGAATTACATAGGTACATTAATTATAAACTTAAACAATATGTCATAAACAATCTTAAATAAAAAATAATTTTATTTTCCAACTTTGCTTTGAAGGTAGATATAAATATTATTTGAGAGCGCGCGCGCTGCGCTGTGTATAGACCGATAGATATTATATGCATGTTACCGTCGACGAATATTGGTGTACGGAAAACCCTAAATTGGTTTATGTTACACTCTGTTGTTGTAATTTTTGGAACGAAGTTCCTTATTGCGCGTTGCGAAAGGGGGCTAGGCGGAAAAAAAAGGAACGAAAAGTTGTAACGACACTTTTAGTAGCAATTCTCGTAGCAGCGTAGTAATTACATGCTACGTTACAGCTACGGTGCTACATCATCAGACAAAACAGAAAAATGCGCACGCCGCACGGCGTGCGCATTTTTCTGTGTCCGTCTCTCTTTCTCGCTTATACAAAAAAAGAGATAAATTAAATTAAAAAAAAAAACTATAAAGAAAAAAAATACTAGAATTGAGTTACTAAAAAAAAATTGCTCGTTTTTCTGTGTCCGTCGCTCCATCTCGCTTATAGAAAAAAAAAAAAATTAAAAAAATATTAATAAAAAAAATTACTAGAGTTGAGTTTCTGCAAAAATAGGGGCGCTGGCGCGCTCAGAAAGGTCTGCGAAGGCGTACACGATCTAGTCAGATACCAGGGAATAAATAGCTCGATATCGTGAACATTACTCCTCACTTGGATCTGCAGAACATACTTAAACTCTAAATCGGTGGACCTTATATACAGGACCTTGTAACGAAACCATAGCGCGATCTAATTCGATCCCAACGCCATCTATCGCGCGACTTCGGAACTAATTGGTGCTACACAAATATGCTGCGCATAGAGAAAGCAAGCGAAATATTTTCATGTCTCTCTATGAATAATAAAGTAACTAAAAAAAAATATTATCATAACTTAAAAAAAAAATACGATTCCCGCCTTTTGTTGAGTGTATGCAGGTGTTTTGTACATAATAAATTATTAAAAATAGTTACAATACCTAATGAATCCTGACAGTGTTTCTGCACAAGTTCTGGATATTGTTGATGGATTTAGGTAAGTAGAGATTTTATACACACGATAATAAATGCTTTTGTATTTTAGCAAGTACACATTATAACCTTTCTTTACTATTGTGCTAAGCAAGTCATACGCGTTATAATCTCTTCATTATTGTGTGTTTAGCAAGTGTACGCGTCATAACTATATTAAATTCAAAAGCAAATTATTTTTTAATATTACCACAGAATGTTTACTAATTTTGTTATGTACATTTCATGGAATATACGATTAGAACACATCTAATTATGTCATTGGGATTGGTGATGAGATTATTGATAATGAGATCTGATATTATTATATCGCGAGTAAACTTGCGAATACAATTTAAAAGAAAGCAAGATAATCGCAGAAAAATAATGTTAAAGATAAGGTTTGTTATGTGTGGTCATAGAACTATTACTCCTAGAAACCGAGTACACGCATGAAATGTAAAGCCACTTTAATTGTGCCGTTTCAGTTCAGTGTAACTCTCTGGTATTTATCAGATTTTCGTTTAGTTTGTCTGTCCGCCAAGCGGTGCATTATAATTTTCAATCAATCTGTTTTTAGCCTTACTTTATACTTAAATTCATACAAGCAGTTTATTTATCTAGGCATTATAAGTCTATGCGTGTGTTTGAATGAACCTCGCTTTTGATATTTTGAAATTCGAATAGCGCGAAAGTTTGAAGATAAGAATTATTTTAAAATTAAGTGTGTAAGGCACAGGAAATATTGTTATGTAGCCATTCAGCCTATAGGAGTATTGTGATAATATCTCCACAATGGTTTTAAAAGTATCATTCGATTATTTTAAGAGAATAATTAAAGTGATTCTGAATGATCTTGTGTACGCTTGCTACGCTTGATAATTTAATTGTCTTAATGTTTGTTTTTATTTTAATTTGGTTTAAATTTTTGTTACCGTATTTAGTTTATAAATAGACTGTTTTATTTGTTTAGTGGTTAAGGTCGCATACCTTTTACTGCAATCTCGGATGCGAATCCTGATTTGTTGTTATTTGGAATTACCGAACTTCGTTCCATTCGGGTGTCCCTTGACACCTCAGTAGTTTTTTTGTTAGCATTATTGTATGTGATTTAATAAATAAATAAATAAATAGGTACCTAGATGAGAGTAAAACGGTAAAACTGAAATTTATTTATGTTTACTTTGACGGAAACAAACGTGATATTTCTAGCAAAAGCAACATTTTCATAGAATCTATTAAAAAAGATAACTGAAATTATGCATTGGATTTTTTTAAAGGTATATTAATTGTAATTATATGTTCGAGCAAAGAGGTTGTACATAATTCTTTTAGTAACACGCTGACGTTTTATATAAAATAGACAACTCATTCTATCTACTTCTACTTCTCTCTGGGTTCGAGCCACTGAATATAACATTATTCTATCTGTGAAAACTTAAAAATGGCCTTCAATGTGTTCACTTTTTCTGTAAATCTGTAAGTTTATAGCTGTAAGATTTCCTAATAAAATAAAATAAAATTACAATACCATTTACATTTTTTGCTTAATTTTAAAACATAATTATACTACTTCACCTACTCATAGGTACTGTAAAAAGCCAAGCCTTCACCCAATAGAACATCAACCTAATAGAAAACGGATACATAAAATCCCTTTCGCTGACTACAATACAACAATGGATTTAAGCTCTCACCTTGTAATAGAAGTATAGCAAAAGGTACAAAGAAATCGTATCGTTGAGATTTTAGGACTATTCTCTGAGAAGAATTCTCATTAATTAATTCATTCAATCACTCTTTAATGTGGTCCAGTTTTTTTAAAGATGGATACTGATTTGGAAAAAATATTAATGAGTTTTTATGGATTTAATACAATTAAACAAGAAATAAAGCCAGCCTTTTTCAAAATTATGCTCCAGATGAATGAGTGAGTGAATGAATTAGAAGTCTTCTGAGAAAATTACCCTTTAGTGGAATAATACCTTTTTTGTACAGAGTTTAATGGTAATTTGACGTTTTCCTTGCAGAGTATTATTATATAGTGTAAGAAAACCTTTTCTTTTTGGTGTTTTAGATGAGTCGGTGGTTAGAAGTTTTCTTGGTAAAAAAATGGGGCATAATTCTAAATGTTGTGTATTTTTCACAATCTGTAAATTGATAACTATCAGTGTCCCAGTTGTTGGAACTAAAAAAATATATTTTATTCTTTTTTTCTTTCTTCTATATTATATGTTAATCTAAAACTCTGTTTAACAAGTAAAAAGCCTAACTTCTACATTATCTCAAAGTCCACAGTGTGGACTCACAAAAATAGATTTCAACTGTATTTGTATACATTAAATATTGAAATACTAATCAAATATTACACATCTTTTATTGAATAATATTATATTTCAGTATGACATATTAACAATGTAAACGAATGTAATTAGGTAACCGTCATAGACTAAGTATGTGACAGTATACATTGGTAGACTTTGTGTACGGTAAATCATCATTATTTATCATTTTATTTTATAGAGCCCTTGTAACGTAACCATAGCGAGTTATATCATAATGAGATAACGCCACGGTGTAAGCCGGCCGTGCTTCCGACGCAATTGCTCGCTCCTATGAGTTTTAGCGTAGTGTTAAATAGCTTTATGACCTTTTCTAAAAAATAAACTATGAAATGTTAAAACAATGTTTTAATTTGACCTGTAGTTCCAGAGATTAGCTCGCTCAAACATACAAATACAACTAAGTTATAGTTATTTATTTAAACCTTCAATAAATTGCTATATCAATATTGATGAGTACTAAAATTTTGTTTCACAGTATGCCAATCAGCGAGCTCGTGGCTAACTATTAAGCAATATTTAACAAGATCAATAACTGTAACTCGAGTTTTCTTCCGTGCCTAAACATAAAAGATGAAGTGTAGGTAGGTGTTACACACCTCTGTCACTCCCTTCATGGTAAAATAGACATGGTGTTGATTTGCTAGAAACCGACCCAAAGAAATTGGGAAAAGGCCTTGACAATAAAAATTAAGATATCTTGGTAAATATTTTTAACCCATACATAAAATAGAATAGAATAATATATACTTTATTGTACACCAAATTTACAGTTTGACAAAATTATAGAAACAAACTTAAATTATTTGAAATGCACAATGGGCGGCCTTATCGCTAGAAGCAATTTCTTCTAGGCAACCTTTGGAAGGATAAGAAGATAGTTTGAGTTTCAGGCAATATTGGTGTACTATTAAAAAAAAAATTAAAAATCTTATAGCTAATATTTACAAAAAATAGAGATATCCGTATTGCAATATTTACACATAATCTTACAATAGACACATATTGCCATAGTGCATTGTCTATAAGCTATTCTAATAACCTGCTTTCTAAGAATCATTCCATTGCCAAGTAAAATCGATATTAATTCATTAAACAGAGTTTAAGGCCATGTCAACTTGCAACAGGTAATTTGTATCTATAATGTCTGGGAAATACCCGAAGGTAAAATTATTGACACCTTTTAACTTTGTATATTTCTTGAACTGTCCGCCTGCTAGCTTCAAGGAATCGGCGGCTTAGAAAAAGAGTGGAGTAGCGCCATCATGGATAAAATATACATGATTTTTAATTTTGTAATTGATAAGTTTTCGATATTGAATGAATGAATGAATGATTTATTTGCATGAAACATAGGTACAGTGGGCCAACGAGTTAAGTATGCAGGGCAAAAACTTCTAAGTCATAATAATTACAATACTAAATAGTGGGTATATTGCACATCTTAAATACGTAATTCACACATACATATCTATTGCAGTCAGTTTTTACTATGGTGTTGATGTTTTGGCCCTGCATACCTAATTGTTTGGCCTACCATAAGCTGGCATGCAAATATTTAAAGACATTACAATTACAAGTTAGCACATAATACATGCAATAATCAGAAATATAAAAATAATTGTAAAAATAATAGTAGTAGTATTATTTATATAAATATATATTTTTTTTATATTAGAAACGTCAATAAAAGAATTACTATAATATCACATGAACAGCACATAAATTCACATTAATAATAGACTCGCCAAAACGCTCCAAACCAACGGCTACAAAAACGTGGTTTTATTTTATAAGATTGTGGTTTTTCATAAAACAACCAAATTCTATTCGGGGCGACGCATAATCAACCTCTTTTCAAACGCGCCGATCACTAAAAGCTCGCGCGCGGACAATGTACTATACTATAACTATACTCTTCAATTGTCTATAGATGAACTGCTTCTATGAAAATTTTAATGATCTTGTTGATGTTAACAGGTAATAATTATATTCAACTAGCGACCCGCCCCGGCTTCGCACGGGTACAATGCTGATACTAAATACACTACAGAAAAACTGTGAACGTTGTATATAAACACAGCGGCCCGCTCCGGATTCGCACGGGTATATAATATATAGCCTATGTCACTCACTGAAAAAATGATTAAAATCGATCCAGTAGTTTGATTTATTCATTACTGCCCGTGGCCCGCACGCGTTAAATTTGGAGTAAAACAATTCCCCCTTTCTATGCATGTATTATACATAAAAACCTTCCTCTTGAATCACTCTATCTATTGGAAAAAACCGCATCAAAATCCGTTGCGTAGTTTTAAAGATTTAAGCGCACATAGGGACAGAAAAGGCGACTTTGTTTTATACTAAGTAGTGATCAGACAGGGAAATTACCGATGGTAAATACTTCCACATCCACTATTTTTATCTTGTTGCATGTTAATGTTAATGAATTCAATTACCAGGGTAGTTAATAAATTATCTCGAGCAACCCGTGACTATTAACCAGGCTATGGACATCAATAATCTTCAAAAACAGTCGATTGAGGTCTACGGAGTTAGCTGCCGCTCTTGAGCGTATTTATAAGTTCTACCATTACGATAATTTCATAGAAAAACTGATACCATTTATTAAACACCAGGATAAGAATAGAATCACCACAAAACCACTGCAATCGAGATTAAACGTCGAGTTGAGTCGCTCGTTTTGTTAAATGTTCCCTTTTATGGACATGAGGGGATTCCACAATCACGGCGATATCGTCGAGAGAGAATTGGCCCGAGGAAAATCTCCTGCATTGTGGAACTTGTTTTTACGCGGCAAATGATGGTAAAGCTTTTTTTCTTTATATGACGCATCTAGGAGACGTGTTTTCTACCTCATAAAAAGCGGTAACTACAGCAAACAAATTGTTTTGGTGTCGCTTCATTTGAGGTCAATGGTGGTTGTTATGTCTCATGACATGAGTCATGTGTCAGTTCTATCATGGTCTAATCTCATTACCAAACCGGAAGACTACAGTGCCAGCTTTACCAGCCTTTAACTGCGGTCGAGCCGAAAAAAGAGGTTCCATTTATTAGTCTGAAACGATAGAACTATTGCTTTTACCAGAACTTTAGTAAAAAAATCGTTAACCTCTGTAATCGATTAATAATCCCGTTTCACTTTTCGTCCGCTGACGAAGCGATTTTTTACCACATGCTTGTCTCTTATATCTGGTAAGCAACATAAACTACTTTTTTTAGTCAATTAGTGAACCAAATACATCATAAAATGTTCTGTAATTACATTTTTGCATTATTTTGCCGTCGAGTAATGACCATTGGCCAATATTTTCTAAAATATCATACTCTTCATATTTTACCTTCAATCGTGATAATAAATTTAGTAACAGATGGCAGTTTGATAGCCATTCTCCACGATACGCCAGACGCGTTTGCAGGTGGCATCTAATTGTTTTATTGTTTCACCGTCTCTTGCAGACGATGAGTGCACTGGAGCGGGTTTATCGCCGTCATTCACGTTTCATTCACTCGTCAGGTTCACTATATCTTTTTAAATTACAATAAGAATAATTATAGTTCAACTTTGAGATAAAGTTCTCTTTTAATTCCCAGATAGAGGGAAAACCATTTCGTATCATTATATTATTATTATTCTACAGAATAAATCGAAAACAGCATGCGTAAGTTCATCAAGTGCATGGGTCTGAAATTGAGCCTTGAAGATGTGAAGTTCATCTCCAACCACATAAGACCGAACATCGTCAATGTTTGAAGGTGGTGGAGCTTTTGTGAACGAGTTTGAGGGCAGAAGCACCATCGTATTATCCTTAAAAGGGAACAAATGCTTGGCTATTTTTCATACAAAAATAAAATGATCAATTTGAATACATGGTTGTTTGCGCCCATTTTTCTTTTGGTATGTAACTCAATTATTGATTAAAACAATTTTGCAAAATGGCCACGAACAAACATGCCTTTTAGTGTTTTAGATATCATTTGTCTATAAAAATGGATTAAAACTTAATTACATTTAAATTAAACATATATTACGTTAGTATAAAAACGCGGTGTTTGGGAGTCTACCCTTAAACTGTCACCAAATAGTAATGCTCGCACTACAATGTTATTTATCAATATTTGTAGTCTCAACGAGTCAATCAGGGTTTGTCTTAGTGTAGGTGTTTCTATGTATAATAAGTATGTATTAACAAAAGAAAAGTACATATGTATTAGTCTCAGTTATTCTAGTACCCATAGTACATGCTCTGCTTAGTTTGGGACTAGATGGCGTTGTGTGTGAGTTGTGGAATATTAATATTTATTTAATGTCGATTAAAATAAAGGTAGAGAGCGTCATTTCGTCGAGTCGAGTCGTAATATTGATCAAGTATAGCACAAATTTTCTCCTTTAAATGCTGCTATAACTCATAGTCCAGTGGATTTAAATCTGAAGTGGGAGAAACCTAGTCTTCATGCTCGATTAAGTCAATGTCACTGGCCGAAACACCGATTTGCCTTGCTTTTGTGTCCACTCCAATGTTGTCAATTAATCATTTTTAGGTAGCTCTAATGTTATTCTTTGAAGTCAGCGAAAACATATCTGAACGTAAAGGAAAAATTTAAAATGATGATGATGATGATGATCATCAGGCGAGACAAGTATACATATATTATGTATACTAAAAAAAAAGAAAAAAAAACTCGCCATAATATTGTCTTTATTTATAAAAAAAATATATACATTTTGGATATTAAATAAATTTAAACTTATTAAGTAAATTATAAAACCAATTTCTTCCAAGAATTAAATAACAACTTATTATTTTATGTAGATACTGATGTATTATCCATAACAGGTTGTGTGAATTCTCAGGTGTATGAAATAATTGTCTACATTGGGAACGGAGTCGTCCCGAGAGACAACACTGTCGTTTGTAAGTGAAAGATGTACCTATGAATGAAAGCAAATATATCGTGTAGTGCTCCTTAATTGGATATACAGGGTGTCCCACAGACATGCCACATAGAGGGCAAGTGTCCTAAATATGATGGATAGAAGATTTTACTGAAAGAAGACTTTATTTTATTTTTAGAAACAATAAAAACTGCATTCAAAGGTTTTTGAATATTTGCTTGAATCGCTGGAGAATTGAACTGTGCTTTTATGGTATCAATCGATAGCGTCAATCATAAGAATGAAATCTATCAAACATGGTTATTTAAATGACAGAAAGTCCGTTAATTTTGATTTATTTAAAGAAATAGTACCCACGTGTAACGGTACTAACCCAGCTGTTCGATTACACATTTTTTTATTTTAAGAACATTTATTTCAAGTAATTTCCAAAAATAAACTGTGTAATATTTAAAATGGTATTTTAGCTTATTTTTCGACTACATTAGAATTTTTGCAAAAAAAAATTTTTTATGGTTTCTACATTGAACCTACCATGTTTGTTAAAAAGATTTCATCTAAATTCTTTACGCTACCTATTCCTGCCATTATAACACAGCTATTTATTCAGCTTTGAACAAGTTCGGTTCCCGGTTTAGTAAGAATATTTTCAAAAACATAATTACATATTAATTCACTTTGTTGTTGTTCACAACTTATGAACTTATGTAATTGAAGAATGGAATTAAGATTTTTTTTTAATTAAATAAAACACCAGAAGCAATTACACTATCGAAAAGTTTCAACGACAGGGCCAAATACATTCACTTAAACAAGCACTCCCAGTCTCGGCAAAAACCTTTGCGATTTTTTTAAAATTATGTCCTATGTGTGAATCGAACCCATAACACCAGCGCAGTAGAGAGCGGCGAGGTGACTTCTTTAACCACTACAATAGACATGAAGACAAAACAATGCTTTTGTTCTATCCAGAAAATCAATCGTGAACAACTCCAAGTTTCATTTAAATTAGTCTTATCGTAATTTAGAACGATATAGTGAACCTAACGAGTGAATGAAACGTGAGTGGCAGTGATAAACCCGCTCCAGTGCAATCATCGTTTGCAAGAGACGGTGAAACAATTAAACATTAGATGCCACCTGCAAACGCGTCTGGCGTATCGTGGCGAATGGCTATCAAACTTCTCTGTTACTGAATTTATTGTACCATTGAAAGTAAAAATATTAAAGAATATGTTATTTGTAAGAAATATTGGCGAATTGTCGATTCTCATCAGAATATTAATGCAACAATATTATAACAAAGAATTTTTTGGTGGAATGTTATATCACTTCACATATCAAATAATATAAATAACAAAAAAAAATTAAATTGTTGCGTAGATGTTCTACCTGTTCGATGCATCCGACAGGAATGGAATAAAAATTCGATTTGACACCGAACAAAAAGTGAAACGCAATTGTCACTCGATTAAAAAGATAAACGATTGTCTACTAAAGTTCTTGTAAAAAGCAATAGTCAGCTTTATCGTTCCTACCAAATAAATCGAGCCTCTCTTATCGGCTGGATCGCAGATATATTTCAGTATCGATTAAACGCTCCATTGCCCATATTTATTTAGAATGACTGACACTGAATATTGGACCCGAAAAGTATTACTATGTTTTCAGTAGTAAGTCTTTTCAGAGTAAGAGTATATTTGGTTATGTTTAGGTCCTATGGGATAAGAGTGGAGCCTATCGATATCCACCGGGCACAAATCCAAATCCGTGCTGCTATTGTGAATTTTCTGTCGGAGTGACGAGTTCACAAATAACACTTCGCCCGTCCCAGGAATCGAACCCGAGACCGTAAGAGGCGCATACGCTAACCTCTAGACCTCTAGACAACGACGACGTATTATAATTTAAAATATTCTTGCAATAAAACTCGATCAAATATGAGATATCTTTCTGAAACCCATTCTATATTACTCAAGTCTCAGTGAATCTGATTGCCTATCCCCACGCAGCTAAACAAATTACCTACCTATTCCACTTCTATATTGACACTATAACCCCCATCCCATCACCCGATTTCCCCTGAAAATTGGTAATGGGGTGAAACGTTGTCAAAATTCACTATTTTGTAGTTTAAGGAGGCAATGAGAGTGCATGAAACCACGCAATGTGACATTTTCGCATTCACACAATACAAATGAATTGTGACAAGGTTCCCCGTTACCTATTTTGGATGTGGGTGTGGAACAGGTTGGATGCGTCATAGCACATGTAGAGCTATCTTATACAGAGGAGTTCTAGCCCCTCACTATCACTTGAAATTACGTAAATGGTATTTTCCTACTTTTAGTACTTTTTTCGCTATTCAGTTTTGATCTGCTGGTACTTGAAGATGGGCTCAGAACTATTGCTGAAAAGTTAGTACTTAGTCGTATCTAGGTAAAAATCACCTTTTTTCTTGATTTGCTGAAAAATGATCTGCTACGTGAAGTTAGCAGATCATTTTTTTAAAAAAAAGGTCAGGAAAAAACCCTAGAACTATCTCTAAAAAGTATCAGGAACTATAGAACTCTTCTGCATGCGATAAGAACTCCAATTTATTTGTGATCTGCTAGACAATGATATGCCAAGTTCACAAACATAAATGTCTCCAGCACCTGTATCAATGCATATATTACCAAGAAGGGTTTGGCAGGGGTGAAAAAAAAAAACACTTACGTTTCACTTGTTATATTGAGGTCCCAAAGGATAGGGGGTGTGCCTATCACCATCAACTAGGCACAATTCCAACTCCGTGTCGTTATTGAGAATTTTCTGACGGAAAAAAAATCCAAGCAACACTTTTGCCTAACCCGGGCATCGAACCAGAGACCCCACGATGAGCAATACACAAATTATACGGCTAGACCAACGAGGCAGTTCGGGGGGTGGTTACTCGGGGTCACTTGAGTATATATAAATAGTAAGGTTATATACAATATATGAGTCCCAGACCACAGCAACCTGAAATAAGTAGTAATAAAAAATACAAGCTATTTTGTTTCTGCCAGTGTTGAATTGATCGCAGGTGACCTTCCTGAGTAGGAAGGATCCCATTAATTTAAGACTTTAAAATTTGCATTGTTTTGGATTGGACAAATTTATTGTTATGATATTTACCTTATCAACTCTCCCTTATTTTTTTTTCATTACCGAATTCTGGTGTACTTTAGATTTTTACGAACGGTGGGATGGATGTTGTTAACGGTCGACTGCGAAAATATTTTCAAAAGATATCGTAGGATAAATAAGATAAGTCAGTCTATTTTGTTTAAGAAAGATCAATAAATCTAAAGAATATTACCCAGAAGGGTGTGGCAGAAATATATGATACCCATACGTACTCAATAAATTTAAAACATCATTGTTTAATAATAATAATAATAATAAAAACTCTTTATTGTACACCAAATACAAAACAATAGAAACATAATAAGAGATATAATACACAAAATGGTATGGTAATACAAGTTTAATTTAGAATCTTCATAGTTATAAACTAGTTTTCTTTAGGTACCTTATTTAATTTCATTTAATTTAAATTTTATCTTATAATTTAGTTGTTAAATTCCTTTAGTTATATGTTTAACGTACTACCTTTCTTGTTGAAGCTATTTAATTGAAGTGCTATGTACAGATATAATTGGGTGTCAGATTTGTATTTGTTTTCATGTAAAACATAATAATGTTTAAAGTGTTTAATCTGTCTTCTGTTTCTGTACCTTCTAAATAAAATAAAATACAATACTTCACCTGTTATGTTTCTATCTCACTCGCTATCAGGTTCCATATGATTGGGTGTGAGCCTATAGCTATCCACCAGATATAATGCCAACTCGTGCTATTGAGAATTTTCTTACGGAAAAATTGCATACAACTCTTTTGTCGGACGAGGCAATCGAACCCGAGACCTCGTAGTAACGACTGGCCAATGAGACAATTACTATACTGACGAGGCAGTTAGACTTATTTTAATACGAAAATCTACATTTCCAACTAAATAAAAGCAAAACAATTATATTATTAAAACCGACGTGAGGTGAAGACATTATTATTGAGAATACGGGTTACTCACGTTATTTTTGCCGCCCAGTTGATGAATCTACGTACTAGATTCGAAACTAGCCGGCATATCCCTGCTAAAATAACGTGAGTAACCCGTATTCTCAATAATACAACGATTATAATTCTCCAAGATATTACTAAAACAGAATTATTCATAAATATCTACCCAAGAATACATAATTTTTAACAAAAAAAAAACCGACTTCAAAAAGTAGGTAAACTAAAAAGCAAAAAATAAATTTACATCGCACAAAATAATACGTTTTTTCATTTAGTTAAATAGAAATTATTAAATATTTATTTTATAATTCTGAAGTCGGTGCCAAGTAAAAACAACCTTTCTACAATATCAAATTACAGTTCACACAAAAAGGGAGGCGTAGATGTTCTAGTGCGCGGTCGCCCAGTATTGGTACTTACCACAGAAATATAACTAATATTCAGTCAGAAAAAAGTTGTTAGAACGATTGATATATCTATACAGAGTTATTAATTGTTTACTTGGCACCGACTTCAGAATAATAAAATAAATATTTAATAATTTCTATTTAACTAAATGAAAAAAACGTATTATTTTGTGCGATGTAAATTTATTTTTTGCTTTTTAGTTTACCTACTTTTTGAAGTCGGTTTTTTTTTTGTTAAAAATTATTTTATTTTACGATTTTAAGTGATGGGTAGACCGAGCAAGAATGTTTCTCGAACGAGGAGACGACGGTTACTTGAGACGGAAAACTTATTAATAATAGACAAGAATTAAATCTTTTCGCCTGGCTATTGAGGGTCACGACCTTCCATCATCAGCTCATTTGACACAATAACTAGCAGTAGGAATACGCGTACAGTAGTGAAAGAATTATCCTTTAAATCCTAACTATTGAGGAGTTGACCTTCCATCATCAGCTCAACCACATAAAATTATTGCGACCAAGCGTAAATCCTGGCCTCGATTAATAAAATATGAGGGTTGCCCCCGATTTCTCTGGGATCCCATCATCAGATCATGACATGCTGACAATGGGACCACCTTTGAAATATCTCCGTTCCAACAGCTCACTTGACATCATAACTAGCAGTCTGAATATGTGTACAGTAGTGAAAGAATTATCCTTTAACTCCTAACCATTGAGGAATTGACCTTCCATCATCAGCTCATCCACATAAAAATACGTAAATACTGGTGCAGCTTTGAAAAACACACTAAAAACATTACATGTGCCTATAAAATTCGAGGGTTGCCCTCGATTTCTCTGAGATCCCATCATCAGATCACGACATGCTGACGATGGGACCCTTTTGGAATCATCTCCTGTCCAACAAAAAAAGAATAATCAAAATCAGTTCATAAACGACGGAGATATCCGTGAACAAACATAAAAAAAAAGCAACATATATACGAATCGAATTGAGAACCTCCTCCTTTTTTAGAAGTCGGTTAAAAATCAACAGTATCATAAACAAGATCGCGTCGTTAACTTGAAAATAACAATTACCTGCGGTCGCGGTGGGTTCAGTTAACAACAATTAAGTTTAACTTTTATTATTTAAATGGACTTTGTTATAAAGTTACGGATACTAAGGGTAGGCACTGGGCTAACACAAATTTATTGTTATAACTGTAGAGAAACAAGGTGTGATGTTCCTTCACCACAAATCCTGGCGGACAGCTGTCCAGCGGTAGTACGTCGCGTTCTTCGTGGACCCCCTTCCTTGCGGAGAGGAGGCACGGAAATTTGCCCGTGGCTAAGCCACTCTCAAATGGAGTCTTACTCCTCCTCGTGAAGACGAGAAGTGGCTTGGGCTTCGGACTCAGGGTCCTCGTAGATGACTTGGTGCTTTCAGAGGGGATGCAAGTTTCTCACGCCGTACTGGCGCGGTCTGCCCGAGCAAAAACCGAGGGAGGGCCAGCTCCGAGCAACCAGCGCCGGGTACGGCGACTTGTAAGCATCCCTCCGGGCTTCTTTGTCGTGTAGCGCTCGTGTATCAAATCGTTCGCCGTGAAGAAGATGGGAAGGGCAGTGATGGCTGCATTCACCATCGCGGCCAAAGCGAGGCTGCAGTCCAGCGGTAGTGTATTGGAAGTGGAATATTATGTACACTTGCTGTGAACATTTCGTTATCGCGATTCAGCGCTCTTTGACAGTTGTGACGTGTGTGTCACTTCTTGACGTTATCAATGTTAACCGTCATTTATTATGTGCAGAGACCTAACATAAATTTTGCACTGCTATGAAAGATCAGCGACTAATAGAAAGATAGATAATTAAGTGACGTTTAAATTATTTGTCAGTATTTACCAATAAAATCTAAAATTGCACTTGTCATCTTCAGTATTCTATATGTCTGACATGTATTAAGTTTGTTTCTTAGACTTTATAAACTACTTAGAAACGTCATAATTAAAAGTAATCAAAATCGCTAGTAATCTCAATGTATATAAATATAAATAGTAAGGTTATATACAATACATGAGTCCCAGACCACAGCAGCCTGAAATAAGTAGTAATAAAAAATACAAGCTATTTTGTTTTTGCCAGTGTTGAATTGATCGCAGGTGACCTTCCTGAGGAGGAAGGATCCCATTAATTTAAGACGTTAAAATTTGCATTTGTTTTGGATTGGACAAATTGTCGTGTGATTCGCAAAGATTTGTTCTGAGACTGGGTGTGCTGGTGTGAGTGAAAGCGTGTATTTGGCCTTGTCATTGGGACCACTGGACACATCTAACGTTCTACCTAATGTAAAAAACTAAATTATTTTATAACTGATATATGTAGTAGGTAATGTAACTAACTATAAGTTTTATGAAAACAATTTGTACGCCAAAATAATGTGGCTAACATGTCTGGACATTACCTAATATTAATATCTTGCATGCGTCAGTATGTATACACATGTTATGGCAAATAAAGAATTATCTTATCTTATCTTTACTTCAGTGGAATCATATTCCCACCTTCACCTCTTGAACGCGATTCAAAATTGAAACCTTTTTAAATCAAAAAAATCAAACATCATTTATTGTCTCGAAAATTAGTACAGTTGTGTTTGATCCCTGGGCTCCACACTAGGATAACCTGAGTCGTGTTTTTTCTCAATAAGATGTCATAGTACGGCCTCTAATATCTAGTCTGACCTTAAAACTTAACATAGAACAGCACGTTGTAATAGAAGGGCGTTTTATGCGTCGCTTGCTTATCAAAAGGGCTGCAACGACATTGACACTATTTATACCACATTATACACGCATGAGTGACTTAACAACCGGGGTGAAGGATCAAGCCTTGAGATCCAATGCTATTTTACAATTAAATACACTTTTATTTTTTTATTAATAAAATACATGCTTTATTTATAGAAAAAAATACATATTGGATCTTAAATTAAACTAGTCTAATAACTTAATCTACACTTAATAAGTCACTGTCAGAAGGCATCGTACCCAAAATGCTGGCAGATGCCAATTGCGATACCAAGTCGCTGGCCGAAATATAAGCCAGCATTTCGGGAACGAAATAAATGAATAATAAATAAATACACTTAGGTTTATTCTTCATACCTGTTTCTCTCTCGAATATTCTGGAATCTTTTAAAAAGGCTATTCACCGATAATAAGGCTATCAATTAGTGTAACAGTACACAAATAGATATTGCAGTTTTTAAACCGTCCGAACTCTGTCCAAAGGTCATGCCCACAGATTAGATCTATATCTGTGGTCATGCCGATTGTTATAGATAAGAAAAGGATGTAGATATCGCGCCGTCACTCATCCCCGACGCCAATAACCAGCATTGGCCCCGGATTAAATTTAAATAGGAGGAGGAATACAGTTAATATTCATAACTTAATTTTAGTTACGGATAAGTGACGCCGGCCACTCTAGTGCGAACGCGCCGTTCTCTCGCATATATTCAGATTCATCTGTTGTCATAACATGCTGACATTGCTGAAATCAAAGAGAGCTGAATCTTCTATCTTTGATACATAAACTCTTTGTAAAATACTATCTGAATGACACAGAACAATCGCATCTACAAAGCGTGAAAAGCGACATATTAAAATGAAACAAACACATGAAGTACAGACAGAACCATAACGTTTCAATCACAACGTGAAAAGTGAGCACAAGCCTGTCATGTAACAAAGCCGTACTAGTTAGAAAAAGGGAAACAAGTTATTGTTATTATAAATAGCGGTGGAGCCTTTGTAACATCCGTTGTGGTTTGACGATATTTATATTAGTACAAAGTTGTGCTTGAAAGCCATGCAAGAGAAAATCGGCCGTATGGATGCAGCCGTATATATATATTTTTTATACTACACCTGCAACAAACAAACGTGAAGTCCACCTGATAGCTAATGGAGTACAACCGATGGACATCAACAGTCCACAAAAGCAGATTGTAGATGCGTCGCTGTAGCTGAGGACTACAGTATAATGCCTCATTGCCAGGCATTTCAGGGCCTGATCTCACCACCAAACCGGAACACAGTAATGCAAGCACTACCATTTGGCTAAAGGTTAAAGGTGAGACGGTGGTGCTGCCACCCTCGAGCTCGTAGTATCTATAATTATATTACATATAGTATTATTATTGTAGTACCCATAGTACAAGCTCTGGGGTGCATGAAAGGAGCCTCCCCGAGTGACGTACACAACGATTCCCTACGCCCGGCGCATCCTGGGCAACTCGCGAGTTCTCCAAAGCGAATTGGCTAATCCTTTCACAACGATGGCAAGTCAAAATAAAATTTTACTCAGCCTTCGACACGACGAAGAAGAAGTACAAGCTCTGTTTAGTTTGGGACTAGATGCAGTTGTATGTAAGTCGTGAGATATTTATTTATTTTATACGGGGTGGATGCGACATAGCGACATTTATTGAAACCGCAGCTTCTATACATGGTAAGTATCAATTTCCACCGGATAAAAATTCTCTGGCGAAAAAAAAAAAAACACGTTCTCCGAACAATTTGAACATTGCGATCGTGCAATTTGTTCGGAAGACGTGGATTTTTTTTTTCGCCAGAGAATTTTTTATCCGGTGGAAATGCATACTGGCCATGTATAGAAGCTGTGGTTTCAATAAATGTCGCTATGTCGCATCCACCCTGTATACAATCCCCCTTTCTTTTGAACGAGAGTCAAAAATATAAATAGCAGCTGCGACCTTATTACTATTACTATGGACAATAAAAGCCGAAAGATGTGTGTTTTATGTTTGAAAGAAATATCACAGAAACTTCAAACGGTTTACATTTACTGTGAGAAAAGAACTGTTGATCTGAAGAACTGTAAAACTTAAACTACATTAATGTTCTAGGCGGTTATAGCGTGATGGTCATAAATGAATATAAGCCTATAGACTTTCTCAACAATTAAATTAAAAATAAATAAAAAAAATAAAAATAAAAAAGCCTTTTATTTCCTGTTTACTTAAAACTATTACATATGATTTTTTACATCTATTATTTAATTCTAGGGTTAGTATATTAAATGCTTTTAATTCTAAGTGTTAGTTAAATACATAGTTTAGTTAATTCAGTAAGTTAAGAAGATAAATAAATTAAACTCTTTAAAAACTAACTATTGTTAATAGTAATTATAGTATTTTATTTTTATTTTTCTTTCAGGAACCCTGTATTAACAGGTGAAGGCCTCCTCCAATTCCTTCCATTTAGTCCTATCCTGGGCTAATTGTAACCATTTGGGGCCAGCAGTGTTTTTTATTTCATCGTCCCATCTTATTGTAGGTCGGCCTATCTTTCTCTTTCCTTTTGGTCCCTTCCATGTATGTAGTGATTCTTGCCGTCCATCTCTGGTCCTGGAGCCTTGCTACATGGCCAGCCCACTTCCATTTCAGCTGTTTTGCATGGCAAAGAGCGTCTGTTGCTTTAGTAATATTTCTTATATTGCTGTGTCTAATTTTTTGAATTTTTCTTATGTTTAGCATGCTACGCTCCATACCATGTTGACAACTAGCTATTCTACTATTGACTTTTGATGTGAACTTCCAGGTTTGGCAGCCATATGTCAGGCAAGGTAAAATGCAGGAATTCATGACCTTCGTTTTTAGTTTTACCGGTAATGTATTTTTGTAATAAAACTCTTCAGCTATATGATAAAAGTATAGTTTCCTGGTAAGAATAAGTTTCCTTCGAGTCCGCTAATGGATTAGAGTGCTTACAACACGATACAATAGTTAAGTCTGTATGAGGTGTATTCGCCGTTATCTGTCTCTCACACGAGGTTTCGCGGCACATGTATTAATTCCGGCAATAAGACACGTGTCTGGAGCTAATGACGTGTCGGACATGTGCCTGTTATCTTAAGATTCGTACTTACTTTACTTATATTAATAGATCTTCTTCTTCGTCGTGTCGATGGCTGAGTTAAATTTTATTTTGACTTGCCATCGTGGTGAAAGGATTAGCTAATTCGCTTTGAAGAAATCGCGAATTGCCCAGTATGCAATACGTATTTTGATAGAATATAAGTTTTTTTTTATCTGTTTTTATTTTATTTATATAAAAAAAAATATTGTCTTTTGAAAGTGTATATTCAAATAATATTAAGCCTAAAAAATTGCATGCTGTTATTTACGATGAAACATGTTGGACAATTTACTATGTAAGATCATTATGTAACCATGTTTTCGAAAATATTGATTGATTGATAAACGCCGGAAATCCGAATGTAATGATTGAATAATTTTCTTTTTCTTTCTTTTTACTACCGAAGTGAAATATATAGAGATGATAGAACCAACGTATTTCAATTAAAATAGAGTTTTACTCACTGTTTTAACACAACAAATAACGTATTTTCGAGCTGCTGAGGTGAGAACAATATTTTTATCATCGGCAAAGCAAAGATTGTCAAGAAAACAATCTCAATATATTAAAATAAGTAAATATCTCGAGGTTATAAACGGCGGGTCACCTTATTGGAAGGTGGGTAAGCAGAAGTAGTCGTGTAAGGTAAAAGCCAGTCAACATTCATTAAGGAAACGAGGACCCTTTTTATGTTAGTGAGGAGTGACAGGTGGGGTCCCTGGCGGACGCTACTAGTGTTATTTTTTCCGTAAATCTGTCGCAAACAATCAGCTGTTGATAAATTTATTTCGGGAAATGCCGAAATAATTTCTTGTACTTAGGTGTTTGTTTTTGTGTGAATTAACGGTAATCCTACCAATATTATTAATACGAAAGTTTATGAGTGCGTATGTGTGAGTGCATATGTATGTTTGTTATTTATTTACTGGTGTTGTGGGTTCGATCACCATATGGGACAAATTTTTGTGTGATTCGCAATGATTTGTTCTGAGACTGGGTGTGCTTGTGTGAGTGAATGTGTGTAATTGGCCTTGTCATTGGGACCATTGGATAGTGTCATTGCTTCTGGCGTTCTATCTAATGTAAAAAATCCAAATGTATTATTATTATTATTTATTTATTTATTTATTAGGCGCACAAAACACATTACAATCATAAAAAACTTTAAAAATAGATAATGTAGATCTGGATCTGGATCGTAACATAATACTTCGTTCGTTTCAATACTTTCAAGATGTAGTCTTGGAAAATGAAATGTGAAGTGGATACTACTGATCGCCTATTTTAATACACTCGTAATCGATCACCAAAAACAAGGAATGAATCGTTTAGTATTATTTGACTATAAAAAAAATTAAAGACATGATAATATTAAAATTACATCCCGATTACTAATGTATTAAAATAGGCGGTCGGGGAAAGCACTCCCGACCTTAAAACTTGACTAGGAATATTCTTAAGAGGTCTAAGCTCAACCTCAAAATTACATTTCACATGTAAATTTTCATAGAAATAAGATTGTTTTTGGGTTAAAGTTAGTGCTAAAACCCAAATTTATCTTTATGAATATTCTATTATTCATCTTAATATTTAAATCGCTTTGATTTAATATGTTAGAAAGATCGGATTATTATCTCATTCTTATCTTTGTTTAATATTAAACGTCGTCAGAACTTCAAATACAGACAAAATCCACGTTTTAGATTCCACGAGTTACCCCTTTACCTGTAATATTTAAGAAAGTTTTGAAACGTTTCACCGTGGCTTGGATTTTAAGAGGAAAAATAATAAAAGTTACCAAGAGGTAATTTATTAGAAAAGTTTTGAACTTCTTTTGTGAAATTAGTCGTAAAAGACTCGTCATTTCACAGTGTAAAAATGACATCGTGACAAAGTCGCTTATTTGTCACACACAAGAAAATAATAAAAAATGGCATAAACTTGTGAAAATACTTTCTAGTGATTAATAAATGTGAAAATTTATGGTCAGAATAATCTTCAAATTGTAAAATTTTAACTGAGGAATCCCAAAGTTGACCGGAAATTGCAAATATTTTAAGATAGTCCAGTCAGTTGGAAAAATGAATTCGATTTTCATTTACAGAATATCCAATTTTATATTTTTATTACTTATAACGGATCATATTATATTATTATTAATCCGTTAAAAAGCAAATCCGTTCAATATAGTTTTCTTTAAACTTTTAATCGACCTAATTTTATGTAGTTTAAAATATTACAGTATCATTGTAAAATGTATTCAAGCGATCAATATTGTATTCATATTTTATTATTCTGATGTTTCATTATTTTCATTTTGCATAATATAATATTTTTAATTTTGAGTCTTGCCATCCAAAACAAAACATAAAATTAAAAAAAAAAAACGTACTACTAAATTGACACCTAATTTACCGTTCCATTGTTATTCTCGTCACGATCTGACCATTAATAGTCGCCACAGTGAGTTTGTTAAAGGGTTCGTGGCAGTACCCGGACCTAACCTAACCGTTCTAGTTAATATTCACAAATAGTTTATGCTCTCCATCTTATGAGATAAGCCCTTCATCGCTGCAGCTTCCGACGTGGAAATTATACCGTAGGCCTGTAGTAATTTGGACTTTAGGTTGAATTCTAGTACAATTTAGTAGCTGGATCCAGTACAAGCTAGTAGCTGGATTTAGTATTAAGGTGTTTCAGCGCTGAATCCATAAAAAATAAGAAAGGCAGAAATTTGTGCCGCCAAAACCATTTTTTTAATAGCAATTGTCACAACTGACAGCTTCTGTCAGTTGTGACAGAAACTGTCACCGATAAAATATATTTTATTTATCATCATAAAACGTATGTGTTTTAGCTTTTTAAAGACATTCATCTAGCTTAAATACTTTTAACGTAAATAATAAATATTTTAAAGTATGTAAGGACCAAAAAAATACATAATATTTTTTATATTTAACATTACATATATATTAAGTTTAACATTCAGGTTCATAGATTTCCTAATTATGGCCTGGCTTAGAACCAGTCGCTCGCAATCAAAATCTCAACTCATCAATATAAAAGATCAAAAGGTCAATAGTTATTTGTTATACAAGAGTGCAAAGTTGCTTTTTAACCGCGTGTTCAATTTTGATGACCGAGCAAGCGAAGGATTCTAAAATTCAAAATTAGAATCCTGAGCGTGAGCGTGGGAATCAAAAGAGCACGAGGTGAAAAATATTTGCACTCGAGTGCAACACGTAACTTTTCATTCCACCTCAGCGAGGAAATGACTAAATGCAAAAAAAAAACGTTTACAATCACAAGATAGGTACACTTTTATTTCAGTTTAGGTATTAATTACTACATTATGACAGGTAAGTATTACAGAATACTCTTCAAATTATAACAAAATAATACTAAGGTATAATTAAGATAATTTTAAAGTTACGTTGCTACAGTTATTTAAATTGAGAGTAATATTTTTGTTTGGTACTGTAATATTGGTGTTAGTCACTTGTGTACTGTTTTTCGGTAAACTATCTGTCATACTTAATAGTTGTACCGATTCATCGGATTCCCTTGGCGTGAATGTTGGAGTGAGAGGGAGATGGTTAGGTGTTTCATAACGGCTTATTTTTGATGTAGAAGGGCCAGTCCAAGGATCCGATGGAGGCTCTTTCAGTGTAATGGCTCCTACGATACCTTCACATATTTTAGACTTATTTTGGATGGAATCCTCTATGTATCCCTCTACAACTGCATTGGACTTACAGCCTCCGTGGCGCTTAAGGGACAGGAGATCAGCTCCGGAATCAGCCAAAAGTGTGGCTGAAGTTCGTCGGAAACAATGACCCGTGTACAACAGGGGTTCTGGAAGTTCAAGAAATGTTGCTATTTCTCGCGGGATACTGCCAATTTTATTAGTACCCATAGGCTGTCTAACACACTTTCCATTGCGATACTGTAGAAAAAATCGATTGATTGGAGTGTTAGGCGGGCGTAAGGCTTGATATTTCTCAACAATCGTTACGTATTCCTTGCGAATGACGAAGTTGCGGTCTCTTTTTGTCTTTGTATTAGGTAAATTAATTAATAGTAAGTCATCTGAATGTTTCTCAATGTTTTTGACATTAAGTTGTGTTAGTTCTCTAGTTCGACATGCTCCGTTTATTCCAATAATAAGAAAAACCTGTAACGTAAGAGTATTGTAGTAGATAAATGAATAAAATTGATATGAACGCATAATTATGCCTATCAACATTTACTAAGTATACTATTTAATTGAGATTAATATACTTAAGTAGATACTGAATGTGCAACTGACTTACTTTTGCCGCCAAATATACGGAATCGGGTGCTTCGTTAAGAAACTTTTCAATATCAGATACTGTGAAAACCTTCGATTGTTTTGGTTGATGACCAGGTGAGGCTCTTTTTAAAAATGCCACTAATTTAGGATAGGTATCGATATGTATGTCTTTTTTCATCTTTATTGTTGCTTTTAGCATCGAATACGTACTCCATAGAGTGCTTGCTTTCTTGTTCTCGGATAATTCTATAAAATATGCCAGCAAAACGTTTTCTGAGAAAGTTTTGGCTCCTTTTGCTAGTCGCCACGTGTTGAACATATCGTACTGTTTTAAATACTTCTCACGTGATTGTTGAGGGAGAAAGCTCATTTGCGCATTATTAACAGTTTCAGTCAATTCTGTTGGCGTCAAACAAACTTCCTCGTCGCTAGAATCACTCATTTTAGATTTTTCACTTGTTTTCAAGTTTCTTGTTTTTAATATAAGGTTTAACAATGACGTGAAAAAATGCCGCGTAAAGAACCGCGTACAAAGGAAATTGAAAAAAGAACACCAAGAAGGTTCCGAGTCTGAGTTTTTAACAAATTAAAAAAAAGTTGTATGATATATTCGGCACCATAGAGGTAGCAGTAAATAGGTTTAATGTTTTTTTTAATTCACAAACTTAGTGCACACGATTTTCTAAATTCAATTTACTTTATCCTCTAGAGAATAAAAACGGCTTTTCCACTCAGATATTGAAGATTAAAAATACTCTTTCCGAGATGGTGCGATGAAAAAGTCTTTATTTGCTCACTAAGTGTACAGTTAGGTCTTAAATATTAGAATACATATCTTGATAACTTAGTAGCCCTTTTCAGGCGTTGCATAATTAGATAACTCAGTGGGAGTCACAACACACAGTAATATTTAGAAAAAATAACATAAAACACAGTTTTATAAATCTTAAATCTAAACAAATAATAGTTAAAATAACTTAAGATGTTTCAATTGCAATTTTACATTTAAAATATTCGTCAATAGAATAAAAACATTTTTCTATTAAAAATGTCTTTAATTTTCTATTGAAAGCAGACAATTTCGAGCTATTTTTTATCTGTTTTGGCAGTTTGTTGAATATTTTCACTGCCATATAATAGGGGCTTTGGTTCAGCATTATATCGATGGTCTACTTGGCAAATTCACCGAGTCACGAGATACAGGGTTGTTTTCACGCAAATTTATTTCTGAATACATAAAACATTTCCAAACTAAAGTTTGTAACCCTAAAAGTTTATAAAACAAAAGTAGTTAAACAGATGCCAAAACAAAAACAAGTTTATGAATTTATCATGAAGGTGTAACGTGGTCTACAAATGACTAGTTAGGTAGGCAGAATAAATAGAAACAATCGATAGATTAACAAAGGTATTATTATTCTATATATTTATATCTATTAAATACAAGGTAGTCTCAAGGCGTAGGTTGGTAGGTAGGTAAGTGGTTTGGTAAGTCCTGGTGCAGCTAAGTGAGGAACACTTAACTCGGCGCTGGTGACCGCAGACAAGAGGGCGCGACGCGCACGCAGGTCCTTTATATACCCCACAGGGGTCTGCAGTGGGGGGCGCATCTTGAGGTTGCGGTGGCCGTGCGGTTGCGACGTCACACACCCCCTCCGTTAGGGCAGAATTTTTCTTAAAAAATTCGGCTCCTGGCTGACATGGAAGACCTCAGGAAGCAGTTCTTAAGCAGCACCGGCAGCTCGATCCGGCTTTACTGAAATCAGAACAATAAGTGTATATAAAAAAAATAACTAGAAAAAATATGAAGTTACGATACCTAAATAAAATTGAAAAGAACCGGAGTGATCGAGCCAAACGCATTCAATACAATAACAATGTCATGATGTCATTCAAAAATAACACTACGTGCAACCTATTAAGATTGAATTTTTACTAATTAAAGAAGATTATTGAAACTCATTCTTATCTAACGGAACTAAATATAACTAAAAATGTAAGTATAACAACTTGTTTACCAAGTAGCGCGTTAGCGAAGTAGTATTGGGTGTGCGCGTCTACACAGAAGGCATGACACATTTCAAGATGAATGAATGAACAACATCGTATAGTTGAAAATAATAGAATTCGACATCATTAGTAGATGTGATTCTAAAGGAATTATGAGCGTGAAGAATATTAGCGAACAAAATGGTATACCCGATTCGACAATGAGAATTTTAACCACTGAACCATAGGGTAAATTTTTTTTTTTTTTTTTTTTTTTTATACCATTATTGTTTATAGTTTATTTGTTTAATATCCTTTATATGCCATTCGCCAAGTGGCTTATCAGACATATCTGCTAGTTTGTACACTAATGGAGACTTTTTTGCTACGATTTTACATTTAATAAATTTAGGAGCGAGTTTTTTACAAAAATATTTATCCTTATCGCTCAAGTAAAAGGTACGTTTCCAAACAATATCACCAATATTGAATTCTGCCGTTTTACGGCGAAGATTATAAGAATGACAATTACGCTTGTGTGCACCTATTAGCGCTGCCTGTACTCTCTCGAAAATAGAGGATAAGTAGCCTAGTGACTCAGCATAACTATCACGTGGCTCATGAATTATATTAGTATCAGATTTACTAGAAACATAATGAGAACCACAGGTTACCATTTCACGCCCGAATACGATCATAGATGGTGTAAAACCGGTTACTTCGTTTACTGCACAATTCATTGCGAACTGAATTTTAGGTATAAGTGTATCCCATATGCGTTGATCGTTTGAAATGAACGTAGAAACAGCTGTTATTATAGTTTTATTATATCTTTCTACCGTATTTACATGAGGTGCATAAAACGGTGTGTAATGTAAATTTGGAATTTTATATTTATTTAACAAGTTTTTAAAAGTTGCGCTTATAAATTGTTTGCCATTGTCTAGTACTACGGTAGATGGAATACCATGTACCAGAAAAACTTTTTCCTCTAAGATTCTAGTTATTACGTCAGCAGTCGCACGTTTAATAGGGAAAAGTAAACAATATTTTGAGAAACAACAACAAACGACAAAAATAAAATTGTTCTGTTGCTTTGTAGGAGGCAAGGGACCAATCAAATCAATACTTATCATTTGAAAAGGTTTAGAACAAGACTTAGGTTCACCCATAAGACCCAAAGTTGCATGATTCTGATGCTTATGTGCGATGCAACTATCACAAGAATTTACCGCTTTTACAACATCGGAATACATTCCAGGCCAATAATAATTGAGGGCTAAACGTTTGAAAGTTTTGAAAATACCCATATGACCCGCCGTAGGGGAGGAATGGCTCTGAAGTATTACTTCGTTTCTCCGTTCAGATGGAACTACTTCCTTCCACTGAAATTCTCTGGTAAGAGGATTAAGACTCTTTTTGAAACGATATAATTTATTACTGATCACTTGATAGTCAACAAAGGATGTAGGAGACTGCGAACAACCATTAAAAATATTCAAATACCAAGTGTCATTAGTAGATAAGGAACTACCATCTGGGAGGAGATTACTATCGATATCCATAATATTAGGTGATCGAGAAAGAAAATCTGGTACAATATTATCTGAACCACGACGGTGTCTTATTTCAAAGTTATAAGAGGAAAGACGAACTCCCCACCTGGCTAATCGCCCTGTAGGGTTGTTCAGTTTTAAAAACCATTTCAAAGCAGCATGATCGGTGTACACAATAAATTGTTTTCCGTTTTCAATATAACACCGCCAATGTTCGATAGCAGATAAGACAGCAAGCGCTTCGCGCTCAGTAGCACTGTAATTTTTTTCCTGGTCCGATAAGGATTTACTATAAAAGGCTATGACTCTTTCCTGTCCCTCCTTGACCTGGCAAAGTACAGCTCCAATGCCGTAATCACTAGCATCGGCGTGTATTTCAAAAGGCTGATCAAAATCGGGACAACATAAGACCGAGGAAGAAGATAAACATTTTTTTAATTTATTAAAAGCTACATCCGCCTCTTGCGACCATGCGAACAGTGGAGCCTTTTTGCCGTTAGAAGTTAATTTATTTAAGGGAGCCGCTAAAGTACTAAAATCGGGTATGAACCTTCTATACCACGATGCAGCACCCAGAAAACGACGTACCTCTTTTTTATTTGTCGGAGTGGAATAACTTGTAATTGATTTTACCTTCTCAGGATCTGCATGAAGACCTTCTGAATCCACTATATAGCCCAAATATTTAAGTTTGTCTTTGAAAAAATTACATTTTTCTAAATTTATAGTTAAGTTTGCATATTTTAATTTGTTAAGTATTTTAATTAGAAGTGAAATGTGATTTTCAAAGGAATTTGTCACACATACGATGTCATCAACGAAACAAAAGACCTTGTTTTCAAATTCGGGCCCGTAAAATAAAATATCTGCTAAACGCTGTTGTGTCGCAGGAGCATTTGTTAAACCAAAAGGCATGGATTTAAATTGAAAAGTTCCACGTGACGGAATGTAAAAAGCAGTTTTACAACGGTCCTCTGCCCTTATTGACGTCTGCCAGAAACATTTAGATATATCTAAACTAGTTAGGTACTTAGCGTCTCTCAAGTTATCCAGAATCTCAGAGATATAAGGCAAATTGTACGCGTCTTTTTTTGTTACCGAATTTAGTTTACGGCTGTCGAGACAAAAACGCAATTCACCATTTTTTTTAGGCGTTAAAATGACGGGATTAGACCAAGGGCTTTCAGATGGTTCAATGACATCTTCTGCCAACATTGCATCGACATGTTTTAACAAAATACGCTGTTTATCGGGAGACATACGATAGTATCGCTGACGAATAGGTGGACTATCACCTGTATCAATCGAATGAGTAATGAGTGAAGTTCGGCCGAGCCCTCGCCGTTCATAAGATATATCGGTGAATTGGGCGATGATGTCGTTAGCAGTAGCTCTCTGCTCATCAGACAAATGATCAAAAGATACCAAGTGACTGGTAGAACTAGGCTGTAGTTCCGAAACAACAACGTCGTTATTATTTTTCGTGAGTAAAATAGATTCCAATTGATCAGGGAACAACCCAAAACCCCTCCAGAAATCCATACCAAGGATTAAAGTTTTCTTAATACCCGGTACAATATGAGTAACAAGAGAAATAATTTTATTTTGAAATTCAAAAGGAAGTACCACTGAGCCAAGTGAAGAATATTTGTCGCCACCAGCGGTGATAAAATCCAGAGGTTTAGAATGTAATAATTTAGATTTATCCAAAAAAAGTTTGTGGGAATTATTACCCAAAATAGTTACACATGAACCAGTGTCTAGTAAACCAACAGTGTTCTTCCCGTTAACCGTAACGGGGATAAATGGAGTATAATTAATGTTAGAATTAACGATTGAGGAAAGCTGATATGAATTGAAAAATTTAGATACATAATTTAGCCAATTATGCCATTCATTTTTACATGTTTTCACAATTACTTTTGATTTTCCCCAACCGTATTTTTTACGTTTTTTGAATTTTTATTAGTTTTATTGTTACAACTAGGACAGTCTAAAACTCGATAGCCAGGTAATCCGCATTTAAAACAAACCAAAAAACGAGGTTGACGACAATATTTTAAAGAATGTGAATCTGTTCTGCATCTCGGACAGTATAATTTAGGTATAGCAGTACTAGTGACAGAAACAGCATTGACGCTCGGTTCAGCAGAATTACTATTTTCTGTCGAACATTGATCTGTATTTAAAACATTGTAAGTAGGTTTAAAGTACTTATGTTTTTTGTAAGAATTATTGCTATAAGAAGTTTTTTTCGAATTCGTATCATTGGGATATCTATAAGCAAAATCTGGCGCTAGAGTATTGGCAGTAATTTTAGGTGGTTCCGAAAATTCCTTGCTACGACTGTCATACTTCTCAAAATTTCTACAAACACTAATTAAAGAAGGAATATCCACAATATTGCCAGTTAAGAGTGAATTTGTATAACACGGCCTGATATTATTTAATAGTATTTCTAATTTAATAGACTCGCTGATGGGTACGTCCAGACAGGAAAATAACCCTTGCATTTTAGATACATAGATGGTTATGTTCTCTTTTTCACCTTGAGTACGAGCCCTAATTTCCGACATTAATTTAAAGTCATAGTTATGAGGACTGAAATCGCGTTTTAACAAAATACACAAATCCTTCCAGGAACGAACACTATCTTTAATTGAACGAAACCAATGCAAAGCATCATCACAAAATACCTCAAAAGCAAAAGAAAATATTCTATCTTCGGGTATACCTCGACACGACATGAACTCGTCAACCTTCTGAATAAACGCCCTCACACAGGTTCGACCGCTATATTTAAACTTGCAGATTTCAGAAAACATTTTGCGTTCATTTATAAAATCCACGTGTTGAACTTCACGTGGTAATGAACACGTTGGCTCGACCACATGACACGGTACATTGGTAGGAACCGACCACGTGGTAAAAGATGCTAAGATTTTATAATTAGCGTGAAACATATCCCATACAACTTGAATTGATGATTTATCAGTAAGCAACGAAGTATCTATTCTTGATAATCTATGAAAAACATGATGCATAATAGATTCCGATCTAACAAACAGGTTTTTATCATAATGAGTTTGCAAAGTCAAAAGGTTATTTGAAACGCGCAACAATGAGCCATTACATGCGGTAATATCAACATCTGGCGAAAAGCACGACGATATTATTTCATCAAATGCCAGGTCTGACAATTTAGCAATTTGTTTACGCAATTCCTCAACCGTAATTGATTTTTCAGGCACAACACCACCTCTTACAAGCACTTCACATTCGAGCTCAGCCTTACTTAAATGATTAAATTTGATAGCATAAGCCATATTTAAAAAAAAATTGATTGGGAATTACGCATACAAGATACACAATTATTTGAAAAAAAATGAATCCGTCCAAAAGGTGATAAGAATGTGTTTCCTTTTTTTTTTTTTTTTAAAAACAAAAACATAAGCACATAAAAGTAGAAGTTTTTGTAGGTTATTTAAAACACGAGGTGAAACAAGTGAGATAATAGAATAAAAAAAAACACCGTACGCACCTTTCGGACGAAGAAAAGAAATATACACAGAAATAACACACAATTAAATAACTGCCAAGACTTAACCAAACCATGTACCATATAACCTCTATTGTTGGGCGCCGCTGTAACGTAGTCTACAAATGACTAGTTAGGTAGGCAGAATAAATAGAAACAATCGATAGATTAACAAAGGTATTATTATTCTATATATTTATATCTATTAAATACAAGGTAGTCTCAAGGCGTAGGTTGGTAGGTAGGTAAGTGGTTTGGTAAGTCCTGGTGCAGCTAAGTGAGGAACACTTAACTCGGCGCTGGTGACCGCAGACAAGAGGGCGCGACGCGCACGCAGGTCCTTTATATACCCCACAGGGGTCTGCAGTGGGGGGCGCATCTTGAGGTTGCGGTGGCCGTGCGGTTGCGACGTCACAAAGGAAAGATCCGTCATTGTTAACGTACTTATATTATGAACTTATAGTGTACTTACTACAGGATTAAACAAAATATAACTTATACACTAAGAATATTGGTCTTCATATTTAGTAATGATTATTTAGCTTCTTGATAGAGGTTTCGAATTCAGATAATATCCAACGTTGTTTACTCTTTAGAGTGTTTTTATATTGATTGACAGAAATTACGTACGCCGAGGTAATTTCTATCAATCAAATATCGACCGTAGAACAATAGAAATAAGGTTGCACTTAATTTTCAAACCCGACCGTTTCTTTTGCACAAGAGATCAAATCGAAAAGCAAGTGTGAGTGACAGGTCCAAATCATTTGGTGACACATATTTGAATATGCCAATCTCCGAAGTTTCTCAATTCATTGTAAATGGAAAAATCTGCCATATTATGCCCGTGGTGTCCTTAAAGTTCGTCTATCACTTACTCGTACTTTTAATTAGTTTTATAGACTTAGTGCAGACTTAACTCATGTGACAAAAATACAGTAGTAGCAGTGTTTTGTTCAAGGTAAGTCTGAGCTAAGTGTAAGCTATGTATAAGTAGATATATCTATACATCTCTTTTTAGTATCAGTAACGACTAAATGACAAAATTGACGCAAAACATTATTTTCAAATCGCATCTAAATGGAAAAAAGGTGATAGTATCTACGACCCCAGTTTCATTTGATGCAATTACACGTCTCGACCTTTTGAGCACACAAATGATTTCAGGCCGCGCGCTCGCGTAATCCCTGATAAAGCTGTCCAATAAACGTGGTGCTCGGTTTGTATAGACTTCCAAGATATAGGACCGCTCCTTAGAGAGCAATCACCAAGAAAGGTTAGCCGCAGGGTTTCTTAAGCCGCTCACAATCAAATTTATCTGCATCTCGGCGGGTTAATCGAGGATTAGGGAAATTGGCCCGGATACACTGATGAGAAAATCACTTCGTTTATCAGGGTTAATTTCGTTAAGTTTGATCAACTTGATGCTAGAAGCGAATAAACTGTAGGTATTCAGGTCCTTCCTTCTAATCATAAGTAAAGATTCAACCTTATTATTTTTTTACTGTAAGTACAATTTGATATTATTTATTTCGGATGATATTTTGAAATATTTTCTTAAATGTTTTTGATTATTCTTAGTTTGAAAAAGTCTCTAATTTGAATAAACAATAAACGAAGTCACGGCTGGTACACACGGCGACATATCAAGATATACATTTACCGAATATGTCTTACATTGTATTGACTTTCCATGCAATGTGGAATCACCTTATATTGGAAATATTTAGCTTGAGGTGAAGTCGTCTGCACACGAAGGCCATTATGTCTTTAGGGTTATTGCACCCAAATCGATCGACGACTCGATCAATGTCGATGCGCGCAATGCATTCTCATTAGCTCTGTAAACTTCAAATGTATCGATCAACGTCGCTCGATCTCAATTAAACATCTACAAATATTCAATTAGACATTGCACCATACGAAAAAAAGAAACGTTCTTATTTTAAATAACATTTCATAGGCAATAAAAGGTTATCGTACGGAACCAAATATTCGTAAATCGAATATGTTCCAGAGATTATAAAAGAGCTTAAAGGAATTAAAACAAATGAACTGTTGAATCGTTAAAAAGCATAAATAAAACTCGAATTGAGCAGGTGCAATATTAGCCCAGTGCCGTTAATTTTTAAGACCAAAAAAATTAATAGTAGGATGAAACCCATTAGAAAAGGAGGAGAATATTATAAAAATTTAAGGAAAAATAATTTACGGGCGATCTGAGGTCGGGAAGAGGGGGAGGGGGGGGTTTTAAGGGTAAAAAACATATTTTCTCGATTTCCGGCAAAACTAAAAGTCTTATGGAAAAAAGTAGAATGGCAAAGTTGTTGGTAATAAAAAGATCTAAAACTTTTGTATTTACACTTTTTTCATATAACCTCAAAATTTATGTGAAAAATTCAAAAAACCAAGTTTTTGGTTTTTTATTTTTATCTTTTGCAAACAAAATTATTTTTTCACGAAATTTGGTGAAAACTTACCTTTTTATGTCCCAAATACGCTGTAATTTATTTGATTAGAAATATTTATTTTTTCACCTTTTACCGGCCAAGTGCGAGTCAGACTCGCGCACCGAGGGTTCCGTACAAACCTGTAGGTATATAAGTAAAAGTTATGGTATTTTTATTGCTAAATGAAATCCATAAACAATCGGCGGCAGCGACCTCTCGTAGGGCCGGGCCCCTGGTTCAGACCATGGTGTGGAGCGAGAGGGAATGGGAAGCAAAATTCTCGTGTCGCGGTGTTTGTTTCCAAACTCCTCCGAAATGGCTGAACCAATTTGCATGAAATTTTGTGTGCATATCGGGTAGGTCTGAGAATCGGCCAAAATCTATTTTTTTATTTTTTTTTGTTAATCGCATAACAACGTTTGCTGGGTCAGCAAGTCTAATATATAAAATTCTCGTGTTGCGGTGTTTGTTTCCAAACTCCTCCGAAACGGCTGAACCGATTTGCATGAAATTTTGTGTGCATATCGGGTAGGTCTGAGAATCGGCCAACATCTGTTTTTTTTTTTTAATCACTGAACAACGTTTGCTGGGTCAGCTAGTAAGTTTATGATTATTAAAAAAAATATACTATGTGATGTAACTAAAAATTTAAGATTTTCGGAATTTTTCCTATATGTGTACTTTATAACGTTGCTTCATAGTTGCGAGTTTCAAAATATGCGGCTTTAATTGCTGTATCTTTTGATTGCGTTGACGTAGAAGTTTGATTTTGTTACAGCTTAAAGATATTATAGATTTGAGTATTTGTTAAGAATTTCAATATAATACCACTACGCGTTCATGAGTAAAGGGGTAATAAGTTTAAAATTATTAAAAATATTTTTATTATATGATGTAACTAAAAATTTATGCTTTTCGCAATTTTTCCTTTATCTGTGTTATAAGACGTTGCTTCGTACCAAATTTCAAGATTCTGAGTTCACGGGAAGTACCCTGTAGGTTTTGATTCCCTTGCGAGTGTCGAAAATTTGCGGCATAAACGGGAGTATCTTTTGATCGCGTTGACTTAGAAGTTTGATTTTTTCACAGCTCCAAGAGACCATAGACTTGAGTATTTGATATGAATTTCAGCTTGATACCTCCACGCGTTCCTGAGAAAAAAGGTCTTGACAGACAGACAGACAGACGGACAACAAAGTGATCCTATAAGGGTTCCGTTTTTACCTTTTGAGGTACGGAACCCTAAAAAAGGTGAAAAAATAAATATTTCTAATCAAATAAATTACAGCGTATTTGGGACATAAAGAGGTAAGTTTGCACCAAATTTCGTGAAAAAAAAATTTTGTTTGCAAAAGATAAAAATAAAAAACCAAAAACTTGGTTTTTTGAATTTTTCACATAAATTTTGAGGTTATATGAAAAAAGTGTAAATACAAAAGTTTTAGATCTTTTTATTACCAACAACTTTGCCATTCGACTTTTTTCCATAAGACTTTTAGTTTTGCCGGAAATCGAGAAAATACGTTTTTTACCCTTAAAAACCCCAAAATAAAGCAGTTTAAAAAATATATATGTTGTACCGGCTTTACAAAATAATTTTTACAGAGATTAATTGTAACTAATAAATATATTATTATAATTGAAATACACACTTACCTTTTACAATTACCTATTATAATTTACAATTTACCTTACATTTTTTACCTAATTATTTTATAAAGTCAAATTAGGATAAGGGCAGGAATAACGTGAAATTTTGTTTTTAATTTAACATTCTTTGAATCTAAATAAACTAACAACGAATAATATAAGTTACGAAAACATGAAAACATCTGATTTCCGATTCAAATATTCAATTGTCTTCTAAATCGACGATGCAATTTCAATAATCCCCAAATAACCATTATTCCTTTGTTTCAAATAAAAATCTCGAAACTTATCTAGCATAGATATTCAAGTATGTAGATTGCGCACATATATTATTTGTTAACAAAACTCCAAGTGACATTGCACCTTATTCCGTTAATGTTAAAGCTTCTAATCGAAGTACCACATATAAGTGATTGTCGATAGTCGCTCGTATCTTCGTCACAACTTCAAATGTCTCAGCACGTAGTATTGTTTGCTCTCGGTGCATAAATCCGTTGGTTAAGCCGAGATTCGAACACTACTTACAAGTCTTACAACTACCAGTAGTTGGAAAGCACGTCGAAGCTCCAAGATGGAGTTTGGCACCGCTGAATACTTATGAATAGGCTACACATTTACTTATACATTTCCAGCATAAGATGGTCTTGTGTTTTATAGGCGTCCCGTGCAATGCGAGACCAGCACATACTGAAAAAAAAAACTACTGAGGTATCAAGGGACACCCGGATGGAACGAAGTTCCTTTCGATTATTTTTTTAGTTTATTTTATCTTTTTTTTCTATAAGCGAGAGAGAGAGAGAGACACAGAAGCGCATTTTTCTCTGTGTGTCTGATGATGTAGCACCGTAGCTGTAACGTAGCATGTAATTACTACGCCGCTACGAGAATTGCTACGAAATGTGTCGTTACAACTTTTCGTCCCAATTTTTTCCGTCTAGCCCCCTTTCGCAACGCGCGATAAGAAACTTCGTTCCAATATATAGGTCGATAAGTAGCCGTGCGTATTGATCTTTAGCTAGTAAAGTATTACTATTGTTGGGACGAGGCTTTGGGTGTTCACGTCGACCTCCGTGGGTCTATTGTGATTGTAGCCTAATTATAGACTCTCCTTTAGGCCAATAGCCTCCATAAATTGGAGCAGTCGGCTGATCGGGAGTGACTTGACATCACTCGAAGATATGGCGTCCCAGAATGATGCTTCGTCTATGGATCAGTGGCTCGCAGTCGCAAAAGAGGTGCAGCGGTGTTTCCGGTTCCTTTTTACAGAATCTAAACTAGTAATAACATGTCTAGTCGTTTAACTTCAATTTCAATCCGTGCAATATCTTCTTGTTCAATTCATATACCTATGCAAAGTCGGATCCCTCCGTCTTTGAGATTTTCTTATTATATTGAGGTATTTGACCTCGGTTTTCTACTGATATTTCATTTAATTTATCGCAATCATTTACGTTGCTTTCGGCATTATGTGTCAAAAACTCTCTTTTAGATAAGTTTTCATAATATACTTTAATATTATTAAGTTCTTATCTATTTTTATAGAAAATCATATCTAAAACACTAAAATGTATGTTTGTTCGTAGCCGTTTTGTCAAAACTGTATTAATTATTAATTGAGTTACATACAAAAGTAAAAATTAATTAGTATCTAAAATAGATAAAAACTTAATTATATTAAAGTTAAACCCACAACATCACGCCTATATTACACAGAAGGGTGTGTTACAAGTCTATAAAACCCAAATTTCATGTTGAAAACTCAAACAACACTATTGTCTGACTCAGGGTTCGAACCCAAGACCTCGCGGTGAGAAACCGCATAAACTAACCACAAGGTCAAAGAGGCAAAAGACCACCTTGACCCTACAATATATTGTAGATACGTTACCAGTATTACTCTACATTTTTTTTTTATATCATTTATTTTCATATAAAAATACAATTAAACATTTAAGTAGCAGACCAAAAACCACAGCGGTTTGTCCGGACTGCACATATTAATTATAAATTACAAACACATTATACATCACAAACACATTATACACAGATAAACAAAAAAATAGGCATAAACAGAAATATAACACAGTTCTTTTTTGTAACAAGTTTGGCGTAAACAAGGTGTCGAGCGCCGAGCGCTGCACATATTTATTCAAAGAATCCGGTTATAAAGGTTAACTTTCGTTATCAAAACTTATCAAATTCCTATTAAATTTCTAATTCGATTTCAGTATACATAACTTGTCTACCATAATTCAAAGCCTTTAAAATATATATTTAAGATTTCTAGTATACATATATGTAAAAAAGTTAGTTGTTAGTAGTTTATATATTAAATGATAATTCATAATTATTATAATTACATAAATTATAATTCAAAATTCAAACATAATATATTTGTAGTCTCTGGTAATATCTGGATCAACTGATAGAATCCCTCACTTATAGGAAGCTATACTTTTTCCGAACATAACCTTTTTACCAACATATCACGTGAGCGAAGACGTAGGTGAAAGATGGTCGGGACTAAAACCATAATGAAAATGTCTCCAGATGGAATGAAAGGTGCAAAAGCAAAAGTCATAAAACCATCGAACATGGAATTCCTCTTTCTAAAGTTGTGTGAAATCTGACTCACGTTTTATCGAAATTCTTACACATTTTTTTTACTTTTAGTAAATTCGTCATTTAAAAATTGTGCAATTTTTGACCTTAAATAAATTGTAATAAGGTAAAAGTGTTATATAACATTTTATGTTTTCTTTATTACTTACTCTATTTTAACGGTTACGTACAGTAAAATTTTGCGAACCTTTTTTTTATATGTAACATAGTAACATCATATTGTAAAGTACACCCATATTTACGAAATAAATTATCTTTTATCTTTTTTTTAATCTTATAAAAAAACGCAAATTTTAGCAGTGGAGATAGCAGGCTTTCTCTCTTAGCCGATGGCGCTATGAACATAACATATATTTTGTATAAGAATGAACTATAGATTTGTGAAATAGATATCGATGTACTAAATTTTGAGTTTGACGTAATTTATTATAGCCAGATGGCGTAATATGATTTGAGTTTTAGTTACGAAGGCAATTTAACTGTTGGAAAGGAAACCAACAAACATCAATAACGGGAAACACATGTGAGTATCTTAAACTAATTAACCATTTAAATTTAATAGTCAATTAAGAAAATTTAACAGTAGGTAGATACAGAAAATTTTACAGTTACAGAACTACAATATATATAAAAATACAATGGACATGCTGACTGATCTATAGATTGTAAAATATAGGATACTTTATCAAAATATAGGTAAACATAAACCAAATGCAAGAATTTTTGTTACGTGCTATAAATCCAATTAATTCTATGATCATTCAAAGTTCCATAGGCAAGTCCATTTTTGGAGTACGAAATTATAAAAAAATAATTTGATAAATAAATTACACACACAATTAATAGCAACTTTTGTAATAAAACCATTTTCAAAAACGCCATATATTTCGTATAGCTATCATACAAAATTCATTACTTCACAAACAAAACACATACCTAAGCGTCACTTCACGCTTATAAAGCTATTAATTGTTTGGAGCGTTTGGTGAGTCTATTACTATTCTGAATTTAAAATTGTATTATCTCAGAAAGCTTATGTGATATCAAAATAATTATTTTCATGATGTTTCTAATATCGAGAGGTGTTTCAATTACATACAAAAATTAAAATTGGTCATCATGCTTATTGCCTGGAGAACCAGCTATTCATCTTTCGGCGGTTTCAGGCCAATTGTTTCAAAAACCAACCTAACTATTTGTGAAGCACCACGTCGATGGATCCTACGTCTAGATTAGTGCAAGTGGAAAAACGCAATTTTGAGATAGACCGCATTAGAGTCAATTATACATTAAATAAGAATATTCAAACTATTAATATAAGCTATTATGGCTATTAATATACTAAAACGTGGACAATAGAAGGACGTGTAGTGCATCATAGCGACAAGGCAGCGCCATTGACACTATTTCTAACACATTATACACGCATGAGTGTCTTCAATGAGCAGGGTGAAGGATCAAACCTTGAGATCAAACATATTTTATTGTATAAAATATCGGTCGAGTTATTTCTTTGATATTTGTGTAGGATATACGTTGTGAAAGGTCGTTCATTTGCTTTTCTTAAAAAAAAAAATCGATGCCCGCATTACGAATAACTCCTGTGTCGCGGGGGTGTTCTCAAACATACATTTCACTCACACAAAGCATACCCAGAGCACAGTATAAATATGTACAAACAGTACGGAAACTGACAACAAACGTGCGAAACGGCACGCACACAAACATGCACACCGACGAGACGCCTAAGCGGTTTTCGCGGTGCTCTCAGTAGCGAGTGCCGCTTAGGGGTCTCGTCGGTGTGCATGTTTATGTGTGCGTGCCGTTTCGCACGTTTGTAGGCAGTTTCCGTACTGTTTGTACATATTTATACTGTGCCCAGAGTCAGAACAAATCTTTGCGGGTCACACAAAGATTTGTCCCATGTAGGGATTGAACCCACAACACCAGCGCAGTTGAAAACGGTGAGGCGACCGCACTTAAATTTTTAGTTTTAGTTTAACCTACCTGATGGTAAGTAGAAGAATAATGACCACCTTACTTTCTTTTCAATGGACAAAAGGGCCTTTCTCTGCTTTCCGAAGCAATCAGCATCCTAAGAATTAAATGAGCCCTGGACAGAAGAATAACGGAAGTAGAACCGACATAAATATCCCTTTATCTGATTCCAAGACCGTTTTCCTTCTGAGTAAACAGTCTCACCAGTTACGCAACGGGACGCCATTATTTTGCGTAAGATATTAATCGGTAGCAATTTTTATGGTGCTGTGTTCAGTCTTTAGGAATTAATTTTACATCATATTAAATATAATACTAGTGATCTACCTGATGTCGCGTAAAAAACATACATACAATATAGGTACGCGTGCGGTCTACGAGGCCAAATTATAACTTCTTTTTAATGGTGGATGGTTTGAGCAAGATAGCAGATGTTGATGAGGTCCACCATGCTCGTTTGCCCATGAGGGAGGTACCTATTTAATTAAAAGCTTTTATCATCAATTAATTCTGACAAAAGTCATCACGAATCAAACAATGATTTGTTGTCTTTTGTTTTTAATAATGTTTAATTAAAATGTAAGAGTGGCTGCCATCACTCTATATCGATCAGGGCAGAGTTTCAGTTTAAAGACTAGGACGAGGCATATTTTGTCTATTTAATTCCTTATATCACTGGTCATTAACATTTAGTTTCGGCTATTGCCGTCGTGGATGAGTGACGGCACGGCATCTATGTTACATTTTTATTGACAACTAGGTTTTGTCCGCGACTTCGTCCGCGTGAAATTCCTTGTATTAAGTAGTAGCTGCTCCCGCGCTTTGACCCGCGTTCAACCTTACTGCTCCGCTCCCGTAGAGTTTAGCGTAATGTTAAATATTTTAGACCTTTATTGAGACTAGGACTATCATTTTGAGCTTAGCGCTTTCAAAAAAACAAACTATCGCCCGCAATTTTATCTGCGTGGTAGGTACTTCAATAAAAAAACTCCATAACAGAAAATAAAACACTTACCTACCTAAATAAACCTATTTCTGATGATAACTAATCTAAACTCAATAAATAAGTAAAATCCTTATAAACTAATATATAAAGGAATGTCTAACCCTACCTAACAGTATTATAAAATAACCTACGATCACTACGTACAATATCAAATATACTACCTATACTTTAAAATTAAAATCTATACAGTACGACTTATATAAAAATAAACCTAAATAACCTACGACAAACTTATTATTTGCGGTTCGATCCTGAACCACAAAATTAAGTTTTGTTTTTTATTGTAAATAATATACTGGGTACTTTTCCGGGATAATAAGTACCCAGCGTGGTGCCCAGGATATTAAAGAATAATTATACCAAGTTTCCTCTTAATCGAACCGGTAGATTTGCGTGATGCCTGAACAAACAGACAGAGAAAAAAAAAATTACATTTTTGGGTTCGGTGTCGGTTTAGTAACACCCTGCCATTTATTTTTTTGATATTTTCAATGTACAGAAATTTTACTTCTACAGATGTATTATAAGATGATGATACAAATTCAATTGATCTTAGAGAAGTAAGAAAATCTGTTTTGTAATAGAATTTAGTTAAGAGATTTTCAAGGTAGCTTCAGAGCGGTGAATGAATCGGTGTCAGTGCACAGATTTGCATTGTAATTCTCGCTAAGTTCAGAAACGGTCCTTTGTTCTCGCCCCAAAGGACTCATTGCAAATGACAATTTAGCTTTCCAACGTCTCGAATTTAGTTGTTCTTGAGATTAGGTTTTAAAATCAGGGCTGTTTACGCGAGTTTCAGATCGATAGTTAATGATAAAGATACTTTATTTCGCAAATATGGATGTACATTATGATGTTACATAATAGAATATTAGTTCCACCAAATTTTACCAATTTTTACCAATGACAACTGCTCTCCGCAATGTAATATTACGGGTTACATTTGATTTTTTTTCTTATGGTATGATATAACCTCTAAATAAGGGGCTCGTGGCTTAGTTGAAGTCGCGCGGCCGATCGATCTTGCAAGTAAAGCAATGCTTACCGCGGTCAGCCGTGCATGGGAGACCATTTTTATTTTATTTTATTCTAATATTTAAGGAAAACTTACAGCTAGTAGAAGATATTGTGATAATACATAATAAAACATGGCCAATTACAAGTTTCCACTGTTAGTAAATGAATAACAAACACACACGCAACTGGAGATAAATTATTCTTAACTTAAAGAAGATAATACATACCTACAAGAAATGCCTAATTTAGTTTTGAATCAAAAAATATGTTACTAATAGCTTTTTTAACTTAGCGATATTAGTATTAAATAAGTCAAGTTCAACCATACGACACTCGCCGTTAAAAGTGACGTTTCGACAAAACGTGCCTCGGAGAGCACGTTAAGCCGTCGGTCCCGGTCAGTCGTAACTAGTAGTCAGAGGCCAGAAATCTGACATCTAGTTTAACAAAGAGTATCGTATTACCTCGTACTGGATTGTGGAGATCTGATGGCAGTCGCTCCTCGTAAATACTGATACTGATATTCAGTTAAATCCTTTAGACTAGAAGCCAACCCAATGACGACCGGATGGCGGAGTGGGTAGTGTACCTGCCTGCGACGCCGTGGTCGTGGGTTCGATTCCCACTTAAGACAGATCTTTGTGTGCATGAACATGGGGGTTTGTCTTAGTCTGGGTGTTTCTATGTATAATATGTATGTATTTACAAAAGAAAAGTATATATGTATTAGAATCAGTTATTCTAGTACCCATAGTACAAGCTCTGCTTAGTTTGGGACTAGATGGCGTTGTGTGTTAGTTGTGAAATATTTATTTAAAAAAAAAAAAATGTTTTTGGGAAAAGGCTTGGATGATTGATTGATAGTCTCTTAATAAGTTTGATACAAAGACATTATAGATAGATAGATAGAGTAATCTTTATTGTACACCAATATTAACAAAGAAAATATGTTGTAAACAATTGCACTTAAAAATTATGTTGCACAATGGGCGGCCTTATCGCTATAAGCAATTTCTTACAGGCAACCTTAGGATGGACAAGTAAATGAGCAAAGTTACGGGCAGTTGTGGTGCGTTAATTAAAGAAAAAAAAAGAAATAAAAGTATAAAATGATAATGACAGTTGAAATTATTAAATATAAAGAATACAGAAATAAACTACGTAGGTATAGTGTCTTAACCCTAAATTATATATAATTTACTAATGTAATAAATATGTACATACCTAATAACATAATATATAATATTATATATATTATTCCCTTATATATACCTAAATATATAAATTATATACTATATACATACAATATAATAATATAAATATTATGTAATAGTCAGGACACAGGACACTTTATAATCCGTTTGATCTCATTGTTTTATTGAACAACATTAACTTTGTATCAATAAATAAATAAATCGAAACCAACCATAATGAATAAAAAAAGCAACAAAAAAGTAATAAAATCTGTTTTGTTAATCCAATAAATAGATTGGATATCACAAACAATTTAATATTGCTGTTAGTCATTCAAACCGATGAACCCAAAGGATTTGTTTATTTGGGACCGATTAATCGAATTAATTCGGATTAAACTAAATCAAATCTTTTTTGATTAAGGATTCTGTTTTTAACCGACTTCAAAAAGAAGGATGAGGTTATCAATTTAATTGTATTTCTTTTTTTGTTTGCCGATTCAAAGACGCCTGGACCGATTTAAGAAATATTTTTTTTGTCTGGGAAAGTATACTTGTCATGTATGGATCTTATTAATAAACGTGTTTCATTGCTCTCAATTTTGTCTTAATACAAGTGAATTTGATTATGGTAATGCAGAAGCTAATTAATATAAGCGGCGATCCATATTTTCTTCAAAACACCAGAACATCGCGTATACGATAGAATACTCTGTCTGGTATTTGTCAATACGCATTAAAAAAAATGTTTAGTCCCATGGTACAGGGGGTGAGACTACCGCCATCCACCAGGCACAATTCCAACGCCTTGCTGCTATCAAGAAAAAAAATACTGGCGGCAAAATCCCAAACAAAACTTTTGCCCGAGCCGGGAATCGGACTCGAGCCCTCATGATGAGCAATACGCAAATTATACCGCAAGAACAACGATGCAATACAATAAACATTTTAGTAAAAAGCTCCATGTAGCCAGGTAACCTTGTTTACATCTAGTCTTTTCTGTATCTGCCTCGAGAAAGACTTTCTATATATTTCAGGCAATTTGCCGAGTGCGCGTTGTTCCCGCCTCCGTCTCCGCCGGGAAGCAATTGGAGTAACAAGCAACACTCCCGGGACTGAGCTGTTAAGCCGTGATTTAATGATGACCTAAGGATTTGGATCGTTTGGACCGTTCATAGTTTATTTCTCTAGAGATTATTTTAAGTATGGGGTCGAAAGGATTCTGTATAATTTGTTGTTTGTAAGAATAGTTTTATTTGGAATTTGTTTTACGATTTCAGATTGTTTAGCTCGTAGGTTAAAAAAAAACCGCCCAAGTGTGAGTTAGACTCGCGCACGAAGGGTTCCGTACCGTATGTCTGTTGTTTGGACGTTCTTATTAAATATTTATTTTATTTTATTTGATTTTATATATTTCTAAATATTTTGTGAATATTTTAAGCGTCTTCCTGTTACCGATTCAAATACACTAAGACTTGAGCTGCTGCCTGAAACGAGCAAAAAATCACGTTTATTGTGAAATATTTTTAAATATTTATTTTATTAAATTTTTACTATTTGTTGCTATAGCAGCAACAGTTTTACAACATCACATTATTACACAGTTTTACAACACAACATTTTAAGTTCATGAGATACAGCCTGGTGACAGACGGACAACGAAGAGATTTGATTTGATAATAATATATATTTTGTTATAAATTGAAGCGAATCCGGCGTGCATCAATAGTGATATTGGTAGCATTATACAACGGTATCGCAATGGTTGCGGGTACGAGTCCTGTCTGATCCTTAAACAATTCAACCGTTTCTAAGTATAAGCTATAAACTGCATCGATGGTCAAGTAGTGAGCGAACAAACAGTTTGCTAAATTTTACTTCTTTGAATTTTGCAGCACGAACTCTCTTTCAGATGTGATGTTCTTCAAATGTCAAATACAAAAAAAATGTTGACTGAAATTGTGAGTATTTTCTGACATCAGCAAACATCCTTCAGCTGGTAGGCAGTAATAAATTCAGATAGCATTAGTCGTACCGACATAGTTATAAAGTGACAAGTTCCGGTCGACGCGGCATTCCCATTTCCTTATCGAAGGAATCCAATAAGCAGATTTTATTTTATCAGCAGTTTATTGAATAAACGCAGTTGGAGATTTATTTTTAAATCAACACACAAAAATGAACGTTTTGTAAGTAAATGGAGGAAAAATAAACTTCTATCTTGCTACGTGCTACGTCCGTAGCAATCTTGTAGCGTCGTTCTAGATTATATCTGCAGCAGCCCATCTGAGTTCCTAATTGGTTTAATGATTTCCATATAGGCCACTGCAGTTTGGATCCAGATGGTGGCTGATGGTGATGGATGGCAATGCTCTTATGCCTGTATAAAATCAGGTGGTGGAGAGAGCTTGTCTATCCACATTTGTTCACGGACGTTAGCAGGCAGATCTTCTTTGGCCTCGGCAAAACGTATTCTTTTATATTTGACGCATATAAGTATATACTTTTTATGTTTATCCAGCAATTTCTCCGTCATTGGTAGACTGATTTTAAAAACCTATCAGGATCTAGTAAAATTCCCTCAAATTTTATGTGTGTTTTTGCGTATTTTCTGAAGTTATTTAGATATTTTCATCTAGCAGTCAGCATCTTCTATTTTATCCTTAAGCTGTTTTTCGTAACTGATCCATAAACTGCTTGGCAAGTAGTCTAAAGAGGGATAAATAAAAAAATTAAAAAAATAACGCAAAAAGTCGGTTATAAATAGTTCATGAATTCAGTGCTCGAATCATAAATTAATAATCAGAAAAAAAATTATAAGCACCGACTTCATGAACTATTTAATCGACTTAATGCATTATTTGATTTATTGATTTTTAGTCGTTTTTTTTTATAAAAATATTTTTTATTATTATGATCGCTTTGTTATATTTATAAAAAGCCTTAGTTACACTCGTACTAATGTACTGAGAGTTGATTACATTTATTAATCCGGTTAATCTTCTCCTCGCAATAACTCTTTTCATTACAATTGAACGGTAAACAAGTTATGTCGTTTTCTTTAATGATTTCGCGAGAATATTCGGCAGACGAGGGGTGGTCGGAAGACAATCAACGCTAAAAGCGCCATTATAAATTTTAATGAAACCTCGCGATATCAAATTTGTAACATTTTGGACATTTGACAACAAAGTTTTTGATATAGATAAATATTTATAGTTTACAATCTTCGAGTAAGAAAATGAGATAGCTGGGTTGATGAACGGAAATTATTTACAGAACTTTGACCACAAAGATATTTATCTATACAATGATAAAAGTATACCTGAACAGCCTGAACTTTTACAAAGTTGCAATAAAACTTTATCAGACTAGAAATCACCGCATCACTAATAATCAAATTGATAAATGAGCGTTTTAGCCGACGGCCACGAAAGTTTAGAGACGCTGAAATTCGTTTTTTATTGCCAAAAGCCTGTAAGTTGCCGACAGTCTTTATGATATAAAAGGTTTTCTTCTGTAAAGTGCCGTATATCCAAAGTTATAACTAGTTAAGAATACACGGTTGGCGTCGTCAACCGTTCAATTACTCTGGTATTGTGGGCTCGATCCCTACAAGGGACAAATATTTGCGTGATCCATAACGATTTGTTCTGACTCTGGGTGTGTGTGAAATGTATGATTGTGAATACTCCCGCGACACTGGAGTTATTCCAAGTGCGGGCGTCGTCGTTTTAAAACTTGAACTTCAACTTGCCGGTAGTAAACAGGCCCTGAAACTAAAGTTAGCAGTAACATTCACGTGCCAGAAAGTTGCTAGACAAGACACCTGTATTTTATACGTAGGTACCTATACCTATATTATAATATCTGTGCACTCTCGGGACAGACGCCTGTCTCCGTGACATTTATAGCTATTACTGAAACGTGAGGACTCACAGACACTTGGGTATTCGAAAACCGCACATTGTCTCCAAAGCTACGAGAATACTATTATATTAGGAGCAAACTGCTCTGTTGGGGTTACTGCTAATAGACATCAACAGATTTGCTGGTGGTAGAGCTCTTGTGAATGAGATCGAGGGCGGCAGCACCACCGTCTCACCTTTAACCTGCCGTCAAATAGTAGTGCTTCCATTACTGTGTTCCGGTTTGGTGGTGAGATCAGGCCCTGAAATTACTGGCACATGAGGCATAACACCGTAGTCCTCAGCTGCAGCGACGCATCTATAATCTGCTTTTGTGGATTGTTCGTTCGCTGTGGGCGTAGTATAAAAAAAAATAGAACTCGAGCGACTTGAATATAGATTGTTTGAGAAGCCTTTCTTATTGATGGTGGAAAGGAAAAACATTTTAAACGCCATTTGGAAAATCGTTCAGCAGAGCTGTTTGAAGTTTTTTTTTGGATCAAATGTTAGAACTTCTGTATTTGCTATTGGTTTTTTTTGAGATTATGTGTGTCCGTTTGTCTTCTTGCCTAGACAGATCGGTAGAGAATCCAAAAATTTTTTGAACTGTGTATCATTCTCACTTATGTTTGACGAAAGTGGCTCTTAATGTGGTTTTCCTTTCCACCGTCGTTTTTTTTTACATAAGATAGAACGTTAGAAGCAATTACACTATCCAATGGTCCCAATGACAAGGCTATGTTAACGTTACCTGTTACTATTGGCAATAGGAAAAGTTTATTATATTATTTGAGCCTTAGGCATTTCTTTTCTTTCATTATATTAACTTTCTTTTCTTACATTAGCGTAATGTTGCTATTATGTTTGTATTTTTTATTTGATCTTTTTAAAGTAAGATTTTTGATATCACAATATCTTTCTTTAATCGTCTAAATATGAACGACGTGTTATGTGTTCGATTCCCACCCGAGACTAATTTTTGTGTACTCTGCAAAAGAATATTCTGACTCTGGGTGTGCTTTGTGTGTGTGAAATGTATGTTTGTGGACACCTCGCGACACATGAAGTAGTGTGAGCGTCGTAAAACAAAAAATAACAACATTTCAAGATTTGTTGTATAAAAAGTTTTTATGAAACGTCATTGTGTCTCTACCCACACATACAAATACAGAAATAATGCATGCATTTTTGACTTTCATAGATCTATGCATTTTTGACATTAATAGGTGAATTTTGACATTCATAGGTGTACTACGCTTTCTTAATATTTGTGCCTCTCTAATTGTAACAGCTATTTACTTATCTTATTCTTATGTTTTTAAGCACAAGCGCCATCAAGAACTAAAGTTGCAAAATATTCTTCCATCTCAAATGCGGTATACACGAGAAACAACATCGTTTGAACTAGGCTTGCTGTATATTGTAGTTGTCACGGTACTTTCCCTGGGATTTTGGCGTTGTGCGCTCGATCTTGTAATACAATTCAGAGCTTGGCTGTATGGCTTTGTTTATCACTAGGAGCACTTTATACTCTTCCTTCGTGAGCCCATGTACACAGCTATTCGTTATTGTGTGCTGAATAAATTGGCAACACTGCTACTGAAAGGCTTTCGCTGAAAATCAAGATCCAGATATTAATTGACTAGATGACTGATTGATGTAATTGGAATACCTCTTGATATTAGAAACATCATTGAAAGAATTACTATTATCACATAAACTGCCTGAGACAATACAATTTTAAATTTATATTAATAAAAGTATCTCCCAAACGCGTCATACAGACGGTAACCAACGCTTGACCTCACTGCCTTGTACCTTGTATGCGAAGTTATAAAATTTGTGTGATATCGTTTAAAATGTACAGAAACATTTTTAGTTTAGTTAATGTTAATTATTCGTTGATAATTTTTTTTAAAGAAGAGTGATGAATAATTATAATTGCAGTAAATAATATTTAATAAAAAAAAACCAGCCAAGTGCGAGTCAGACTCGCGCACCGAGGGTTCCGTACAAACCTGTAGGTATATAAGTAAAAGTTATGGTATTTTTATTGCTAAATGAAATCCATAACATAACAATGTGGAAAGCTGACGGTACCTTGTCAATACATATATGAAAACATTATGTATGTTCGGAAAAATCTTCATCTCTTTAAGAAGAGAAGTGATAGACATAATTTTAATACTAGAAATAGGCACAATTTGGATCAATCTCGGTTTAGATTGGCTAAGGTACGAAATTCTTTTATGGGGAATTGTGTAAAATTTTATAATAAAATACCACTGCGGATTCTACAACTGAACGAGACAAAATTTAAAACATGCATAAAACGCACACTATGTAGACAAGCATATTAGAGGATTATATCCTTGATAAAAAAGCTTGGCTTAATGCTGGTCCTGCTCCACAGTCACAGCCACTTGGGTCCACTAATTAGTTTTCTTTTATTTTATATTTGGAAGAGATGCTCTCCCTTTTATTTTTATAAACATGGTTTTTTTTTTTTTTTTAAATCGTATTTTTTTTTTTGGAGTAAATGTTTAATCTTTTTATTTTTAACTTTTGAAAAGTTATAGTATTGTATAACTTCGAAGCATTTTTTATTTATTTTGTAAATATGAGTACCACGTGTAATATAATGTAACTGTTTTTGTTTTTTTTTTTTTGACATGAACGAGCATGGCAATTGAGAGTTTGTCATGCTCACTCAAATGTCTCGCTGATGGTGGCACGTGTGTTGGGTCATTCGGTTCCCTTCAATATGGTTGAGCTGAGTAGTGCTGATCCACGCGTCATGTTCGTGAACGGGCGCCATCAGTTGAGCAAAATTCTCGTGTCGCGGTGTTTGTTTCCAAACTCCTCCGAAATGGCTGAACCAATTTGCATGAAATTTTGTGTGCATATCGGGTAGGTCTGAGAATCGGCCAAAATCTATTTTATTATTTTTTTTTGTTAATCGCATAACAACGTTTGCTGGGTCAGCAAGTCTAATATATAAAATTCTCGTGTTGCGGTGTTTGTTTCCAAACTCCTCCGAAACGGCTGAACCGATTTGCATGAAATTTTGTGTGCATATCGGGTAGGTCTGAGAATCGGCCAACATCTGTTTTTTTTTTTAATCGCTGAACAATGTTTGCTGGGTCAGCTAGTAAGTTTATGATTATTAAAAAAAATATACTATGTGATGTAACTAAAAATTTAAGATTTTCGGAATTTTTCCTATATGTGTACTTTATAACGTTGCTTCATGCCAAATTTCAAGATTCCAGGTCGTCTGGAAGTATCCTTTAGGTTTTGATTCCCTTGCGAGTAGTTGCGAGTTTCAAAATATGCGGCTTTAATTGCTGTATCTTTTGATTGCGTTGACGTAGAAGTTTGATTTTGTTACAGCTTATAGATATTATAGACTTGAGTATTTGTTAAGAATTTCAATATAATACCACTACGCGTTCATGAGTAAAGGGGTAATAAGTTTAAAATTATTAAAAATATTTTTATTATATGATGTAACTAAAAATTTATGCTTTTCGCAATTTTTCCTTTATCTGTGTTATAAGACGTTGCTTCGTACCAAATTTCAAGATTCTGAGTTCACGGGAAGTACCCTGTAGGTTTTGATTCCCTTGCGAGTGTCGAAAATTTGCGGCATAAACGGGAGTATCTTTTGATCGCGTTGACTTAGAAGTTTGATTTTTTCACAGCTCCAAGAGACCATAGACTTGAGTATTTGATATGAATTTCAGCTTGATACCTCCACGCGTTCCTGAGAAAAAAGGTCTTGACAGACAGACAGACAGACAGACGGACAACAAAGTGATCCTATAAGGGTTCCGTTTTTACCTTTTGAGGTACGGAACCCTAAAAATACTTGTTTGATAACTATGGAGATATTATACCATTTTAATTTTTTCTTTATTAAATATACTGATGCAGTACAGAAATAAAGTCGTCTTATGGTTTTTTTTTCTAAATAAAGTGATTGATTTATCTTATTTGAAGACGTGATTTAATTTTATAGTCTGCGGTGTTTGTAATGACACACGGACACCACTTAAGTGTTGCCCGTTAATAAAATACGACATTACTATAGAATATTAAACAGAATAAAACCCGGTAATCGTAGACAGCTTTGCCGGTAATTCATAGGCGTGAGCGGTTAAAAATAAAATAAACAAATGGTCAAGTGAAGTTAAGAATCAAGATAAAAATCACAACGTGCATTGGCACGAACAAGCGAGACGCATTTGTAAATCGATTAAAAAGATTTACGATGCGCTCCTAAAGTCCTGAGTAGAATGGCGTTAGTTGGGTCTAACGTTTCTGTCAAATAAATCGAGCCTTTTTCGGTACGTTACACCTCGGCTCGATCGCAATAATGAAACTTCTGTCACGATTTAACGCTCAAACTATCTTTGAGTAGATCTGCTCGTCTTATTTATCGTAGCCGACTCTTATGGAGTCTGAAGTGTGTATTCTTAGTATATTTATGTTTTGAGGAACTAGGTGCCGCCAACAACTACATCGCGTGGTACCGTAAGTCAGTAAGTAAAAGTAGCATTTGCATCTGTATTTTTATTCACAATTTTCCATAACTCTTAGTGTAAACTATTTTAAAATAAAATGAGTTCTTTTTTTAAAACATACACTAATAAATTGAATGAACCATCCGACATACATTTATAAATATTGTAGAAGGTTTAGGTACCGTTAATTCGAGTTTTTTTTTTAATTTGTGAAAATGCACTTGTTAAACCAGTTAGCAGACGAATTATGTTATTCTGTGAATAAGTAAATCAAGTAGTTTTTGTGTGATGGGATAAAAATCCAATACAATAGAAATAAAAGTACAGGAAAGATGTATTAACATCCACAACTTGCCCGACAAACTGAAAACAGAAACCTAACCTACTTAACACAATACAAAAACATGAAACATTGAATTAAGAAAATTTTTCAAGTGCTTTGAAGCAGAATGTCCTTCAATAAACGGAGAAATGCCCAAGCCTTCTGTAGAGCCTTACTTTACTAAGCTGGGTCAAGTTTAACCTGACTCTATTACTGTTATTTACTGAATTAATGAAGCATACGACCTGTTTCTTGACCCGTGAAACTGTGTACTATATAGATAATAAATGCCGGGATGCCTTCAAAGCCCGGGTTCGTCTGCTTTTACTTACCGAATCTTCTGCAGAGTCATTAAAATATTGATCTGTCATGTTTTATTTTTATTTATATAATAGTATTTATATATATATATATATATTAAATTTTATGATTTAATATTATAATATGTATTGTATGGTTTTAGGATTAGACTTTTCTCTTTTATTTGGAACATTTTTACAGCACCTACCTTTGTTATCTCTGCACCACCTTACGGTTGACTGGTAGAGAATGCCTATGGCATTAAGTCCGCCATTGTACTCATTATGTGCAAGAAGTTTTAAAATAAAATAAATAAATAAATAAAAGTAGGCCTTACGTAACGATTTGACATTTTCTATGTAATATACCTTCTTGGTGACCCAAATATTCTTGAGAAAAAAGTAGATCTGGGTAGGTATCTATCCCATTAGAAGTGGAAAAACACGAGAAAGTAATAGCCCAACTAATAGCCCGTTTGGCAAGTCAACATACTTATAGCCTAAAATGTATTTCTTCAGAACTTTAACTACCTCATGGGCGATGATGACGAGAGATGATGTGAGAGGAGAAAGATGACAACAGTAGGTGATGACGGCATCTACAACATAGCTAATAAAAGTTTTTTTGACATACATGTTTCTGTACAAACATCGAACAAAACACAATAAGTAATAAATTACGCCTACCCGACAAACGGGACGCAACGGCCGCGGCCGCTCTGGGCGGTCGGCCAAATAACTCTTAGAGGCTTAGCTAACTAGATTAAAGCAAACTTATGAGGTCTTCATTGTATATGTCCATGTTTTGACCACAGTGTGTTGACGTCACTAAATATCTATTTAGTTTACTATCCGTTTACTTTATAATCACCATTTTATGTCCGCCCCGTTTCTACGACTACGAACGTGTAGTAGGTATACTGATATAAAGTGGGCAAGTATGTTTGAACGCGCTAATCTTTGGAATTATTGGATAATTCTTTAAAAAATTGATGCTAAATTGATCTAATCCTTGGGAAATTCTACCCAAACTTTAACTGTAGCAGAGTAGTAATTTTAACGCGTGTATAACCAGAGAAAAGTAGAAGTCGATAGAATGGCTTGGTTGTTTTTTTTTATGAAACTTCAGCGTGTCTCTTACATCTAAATACAGAAATAAAGAATTCATTTTTGTCTTTCATAGGGGCATTTTTGACAATCATAGGTGCAATCTCAGAGGAACTAATAAGGTGAATTTTGACATTAATTGGTGCAAAAATTTATGCCTATTTAGTTATTAAAAAGTTATTTACAACCTCATTGGGTAAAACTATGGTACGGTACTGGTTATGTATAAAATATCTTTTGGTTTGTTTCGCTGATCAAGTGAGCATCTGCTTATAGAATATTACGGACGTTACAGAATATTACGGACGGATTGTAATGTCAATAATCCAGTGGTGATTTTTTAACACGCTTATATTAGCTTCACCTGTATGTTTGTTTGTTTGTTTGTTTGTTTGTTTGTTTGTATGTCACCGATTCCTTTGGACTCGATTTTGACCCACTTTAAACGGACAGATTTAATTCAAACTTTCTACACTTGTAAAGAATCAGCGACAATATAATAATTTCATAAATTTATCTCATTATCCTGATTAGGATCGCCAGGATTAAAAAAAAACTAAACTAAAAAGTGAAAAATAAATATAGTTTAAAAAAACTAAAAAAACACGCTTTTAAAGCACATCAAACTAAAAAGTGAAAAATAATTCTTATTATAACCTGAAAATAATAATAAACGAAAAATACTAGTACTATTGTGAAAAAAAGCGTGGGGCGCTCTGTGCCATATTTTTCGTCTATCGAGCGACCCACGCTTTTTTTCACAATAGTACTAGTATTTTTCGTTTATTATTATTTTCAGGTTATAATAAGAATTATTTTTCACTTTTTAGTTTGATGTGCTTTAAAAGCGTGTTTTTTTAGTTTTTTTAAACTATATTTATTTTTAAATGAATTTTAGCTTTTATTTCTTTCCACACGTTAGGATTTCAATTTAGGAGGTTCAGCTGTTTTGCCTGACGTTGATGAATAAGTCTGTAAGTCAAATTATAATCTACATAGTTACGTTTCACAAAAGTAGGTACCTACTCACCTACTTTTGTGAAATGTTTTTAAAACAAAATTTGAGTACCTAAAAATTTCTGCGCTATTTTATGTGAGTTGATTCCATAAACTGGATATTTTCCATCAACTTAAGGGACTACGTGATTTTCGACGCAAAGCAAAGATTACCGCGGTTTACCACCGTAAAACAATTTTATTATGCCGTCCCAAATAAATCCGTATGCTTATACATACTCGTCATTTTAAGCTTGACGCACACACGCAATAATAAAGCATTATTATCAGCATTGACAAGTATAAGCTGCATGGAAACAAGTCAGTAGATACGCGAAATATTGGATGGTAAAGATAGCTGCATAGTTACTAGTCCAATTTGTTAAGCTCAGAGTACATAGAGGGAGTCTCGTGCAGTGAACATTGCAACAAAGACGTAGAAATTTGACAAGCTAGTGTGCGTGAAACCATTGCTTTACGATGACTTGACATTCATCTGAGAGTTACCACTAATTGAATTTACCCCAATTTAATGGGAGAAAAATAAATGGGGGTAAAAATACACAATACTGCAGTTATAAAATAAACTACTGGCGCGGTAATTTATAAAATTGTGTGTTTGCAAAAGCAAAATAATAAAAATATATTTTAACTTTGCAAAGTTAAAATATATTAGCAAGTTACTGTTGGATAATTTAAGTTTTATACTGTAAATAAAATAAAAATCAATTAAATCCTTAAAAAACTTGTTTTTTTTAAATAATCAAATGCCACAATAATAATCAAATAAAATAATTATCAATATAATAAATATATTAATTTAATATTAATTAAATTTCTTTAATTTTGTCACACCCTGTATAGTAAGTAAATCTACGAATAGACTATTGAAACTAGCTGTTTATTTTAAATTATTAACTGAAGAATAAAAAAAAACAGAAATACGGGTAAATATAGTATCTCAGACTGGCAACACCAAAAAATGGCGTGTGCGTTTTGAGATTAAATGTCAGAATTTGCTAGATTTGTTTTGAAAAAATACGATTGTTTTTGGATTAATTACCGATGGTAGGAGATTGTGTGAGTAGCATTTGCACGTCTGCTATAATTCCGGCAAATTTTTATGGCACAATACGACATTGTAACTCACAAAATGTTTTTTTTGTAATTCACTCAAATGACCTAATTGTTTGAGGTGATAATTGACACTGACAGCGGTTTTTGTCGGATCAGGTAATTTACGGACAAAATTTGTGAACGATTTAGCGTTGATGAGGCAGTATCTATAGAATTATATAATCAAAGTTGTTTAGCCTTCGAGGATATATTTTATTTTAATTTATTTTGCTTTTACAGAAGGCTTACAGACTAATAACATTATTTATTTATATTATTTAAAAAAAAACGATTCACCTCTACAGCGTGTCACAACAGTAAGAGATCGTGGTGTTTTGTTGGACGACAAGCTTCACTTGGACCAGCACATCGAGGCCATTGTGAGCAATGCGTGGCGTATGTATGGCTTCGTCATGAGATAAACAACAGATTTTATACGTCCCAAAACTTACCAGCTTCTATATGAATCATTGATAAGATCACAACTGGAGTAGGTATGCAGTGTCGGTCTGGAGTCCTCATTTTGACAAGTACTCGATAGCGATAGAGTTCAAAAAAAAATCTTAAAGCACTTTATTACCGTTGCTTCCGCGTCTCTTTGAGCTATGACAATCTGCTTGAGAAGTATAATTTGCTAAGCCTAAAGAGCCGTCGAATGTATCTAGACACCATGCTCTTGTAACGTCTTACTGCCGCCGCTGCGAGCCTGTAAACAAGGACAAACTTTAATAAGCTGTATAAAAAACACTTACTGCTCGAGCAAAAACAACAGCCGTAATAACTTCAATTTAATCTTACCTTAACTGTCTTTACATTATCTTTGACTGTCTTGTTTTGATGAGTTCAATTTGTTTTGTTTCTATATAAATTGGTGATGAGGTTCAGCCCGTGCGCAGTTTTTTGTAATCTTGTGTAAGCTTTGCACTTAATTGAGCATTTATTATAATAAATTGAAAGAGCATTTTTTATAATAATGTAGGTAGCGTGTTTCTCAGAATATCTCTTTTGTTTTTGTTTTCTTTGTCTATTAATCTGTATTGTATTCTATAAGTAAATAATGTTTATGTGTAATGTTGTTTATGCCAACGATGTGCCCGCCAATCGTAGCGCTCTCTATCTTTTGAGCATTGGTCCAAATGATAATTGTAGCGCTATGATTGGCGATTGCACTTTTATTTTGATATAGGTACGGACGCCACCATTGGCCATTCGTTTCGCGCTATATGGTTGCGTTCCGTTTACTGGTAATTGTTTTAATTTTTTTATTTTATTAAGTGTTTTTTTCTGTTATGTTTTGTTAGGTTTTATTCTAGTTTCTTTTTTTTTGATCTTTTAAATTTAATTTTAGATCTAACCTTTTTTTTTTTGTTAATTGATGTTTATATGTGTGCTCAAGTTTTTAATTAATTTTTTTTTTTTTTTTTATCTGATATCGTCCGTCCTCTCTCTGGCGCCATCTGAAAATCAGCGCTGCAGGGCTTTGTTGCTCTGCAGCATTTGGCTGAGATGGTGTCCACTTCTGGCAAAAATTTGTTTAATATTATAAGTTTTTATTGTTTTAATTTGTGATTCATTTTTAGGGTTCCGTACCTCAAAAGGTAAAAACGGAACCCTTATAGGATCACTTTGTTGTCCGTCTGTCTGTCTGTCTGTCTGTCTGTCAAGACCTTTTTTCTCAGGAACGCGTGGAGGTATCAAGCTGAAATTCATATCAAATACTCAAGTCTATGGTCTCTTGGAGCTGTGAAAAAATCAAACTTCTAAGTCAACGCGATCAAAAGATACTCCCGTTTATGCCGCAAATTTTCGACACTCGCAAGGGAATCAAAACCTACAGGGTACTTCCCGTGAACTCAGAATCTTGAAATTTGGTACGAAGCAACGTCTTATAACACAGATAAAGGAAAAATTGCGAAAAGCATAAATTTTTAGTTACATCATATAATAAAAATATTTTTAATAATTTTAAACTTATTACCCCTTTACTCATGAACGCGTAGTGGTATTATATTGAAATTCTTAACAAATACTCAAGTCTATAATATCTTTAAGCTGTAACAAAATCAAACTTCTACGTCAACGCAATCAAAAGATACAGCAATTAAAGCCGCATATTTTGAAACTCGCAACTACTCGCAAGGGAATCAAAACCTAAAGGATACTTCCAGACGACCTGGAATCTTGAAATTTGGCATGAAGCAACGTTATAAAGTACACATATAGGAAAAATTCCGAAAATCTTAAATTTTTAGTTACATCACATAGTATATTTTTTTTAATAATCATAAACTTACTAGCTGACCCAGCAAACGTTGTTCAGCGATTAAAAAAAAAAAACAGATGTTGGCCGATTCTCAGACCTACCCGATATGCACACAAAATTTCATGCAAATCGGTTCAGCCGTTTCGGAGGAGTTTGGAAACAAACACCGCAACACGAGAATTTTATATATTAGACTTGCTGACCCAGCAAACAAAACCCAACAAAAAAAAATAAAAAAATAGATTTTGGCCGATTCTCAATTGCCATGCTCGTTCATGTCAAAAAAAAAAAAACAAAAACAGTTACATTATATTACACGTGGTACTCATATTTACAAAATAAATAAAAAATGCTTCGAAGTTATACAATACTATAACTTTTCAAAAGTTAAAAATAAAAAGATTAAACATTTACTCCAAAAAAAAAAAAATACGATTTAAAAAAAAAAAAAAAACCATGTTTATAAAAATAAAAGGGAGAGCATCTCTTCCAAATATAAAATAAAAGAAAACTAATTAGTGGACCCAAGTGGCTGTGACTGTGGAGCAGGACCAGCATTAAGCCAAGCTTTTTTATCAAGGATATAATCCTCTAATATGCTTGTCTACATAGTGTGCGTTTTATGCATGTTTTAAATTTTGTCTCGTTCAGTTGTAGAATCCGCAGTGGTATTTTATTATAAAATTTTACACAATTCCCCATAAAAGAATTTCGTACCTTAGCCAATCTAAACCGAGATTGATCCAAATTGTGCCTATTTCTAGTATTAAAATTATGTCTATCACTTCTCTTCTTAAAGAGATGAAGATTTTTCCGAACATACATAATGTTTTCATATATGTATTGACAAGGTACCGTCAGCTTTCCACATTGTTATGTTATGGATTTCATTTAGCAATAAAAATACCATAACTTTTACTTATATACCTACAGGTTTGTACGGAACCCTCGGTGCGCGAGTCTGACTCGCACTTGGCCGGTTTTTGTCAGAATAAATATGTTTTCTTTCTTTTCTTCTTTCTTTTCTTTTACGACCTATGTAACAATGCATACGATTGTTCCGAATTATGCAACCAAATTTCGATGCCTTAGTTCACAATTGCACTAACTACAAAATTTTCATTTTTGAGGAGAGAGCTTTAAAGTTTTTTGAAGTTTAGACGAGAACAGTAGAAAATCCAAATACTTACATTAACAAAAAAAATATGCATCCATTCATAAGACTAGTCCTTTTACTCAATCATATCTCAATATTGTAATATAAGTGTAAACGTAACATTTTCAAAATGGCCAAATAAACATAAAACCCCCATTTAATACATTTGTGCACTAAGATTGATTATGCTGACTGGCATTAAGTGAAAAACTCAAAAATATTTAACAGCCTAACCAGGCTGGTTCAAGGTCCAATATGAAGAATAATAATAGTTATGGATATTGTATTAAATAGACAAAATAATAAACCAGTGATCCATATTCATAACGTTTATTTTTATTATAAAACACAAACAGTTTTTATCCACAATCAAATAAAATAAATTTCAAAATCACAACAAAGAAATTAAAAGGACTGCAGCCCAATTATAGGCCAAATCTTTAGCTATTTCACAAAACAATTAGTTTCTGAATCATTAAAATAAGATTTTTTATAAGAAAATTAATAAAGTCAGTCTTCAGTTTCAGGTAACAATTATTTATTTTTACTAAATTGCTAATTAAAAATTGAATGAAAACTTAAATTTCTTCAACAATGGACTCTTCATCTGGATCATCATCAGACGATTCAGTGTCATCACAATAATTGTTAACAATAGCCGCAGAAGTGGATGGAATATCTTTGTAATAGTGCTCATATTCTGGTGGTATAACCTATCACCAATGCATATTAACGCAAAGTGAATATGTTTTCATGCTTTAACGCTCTTTCAATACACGCGTGAATTGAATCCACTTCTAAATACGAATGCCCCGATTCCATGAATTTCAAATCGATCGTATCTAAGTGAGGTAGGTATGTTATTGACAGCGTATAAAGCCGCAAAAATAACATATTTATTGCGGTTCTGACCACCACAAGAAGTGTCAGAAAATGATGCAACATGAATTCAAATTCAAATTCAAATTCAAATAATCTTTATTCATATAGACACAATTTAAAATTCTTAAATAATGTTCTTATGATGCGTCCATATTTTTTCTAGCTGTTGTGATTGTGTGATCCAAAGCAACTCACTCCCACGCTGTCTTGTCATTTAAGTAGTCCGAGATTGCATAGTATGCTTTCTTACATAATTTAGCTTTAACCACTGTCTTAAACTTATTTATAGACAATACTCTAACCCCCCGGCCACAGCCGAGCGCGGCGCGAATTGCGGCGCGGCGTGTGGCGCGGCAAGCGGTGAGCGGCGAAAATAAATGGTAGACAACCTATGAAGTATGCCACAGCTACCGGCGCGGCGCGGCGGCGCGAACTGCGGTGCGATTTGCGGCGCGGTGAGAGTCGCGCGGCACGGCGCGGCGCCGGGCTGCGCGGTGTGCGAGTGAAACAAATGTACTAGCGAGTATCGAGGTGGCCACAGCTCAGAGCAGCGCGCGCGGCGGCATCGGTGGACGCATTCAGGCATCGCGCGACCGAAACAAATAATTTTGTTTTTGACGCGCGTTCGACTAATAAAAATAATGGATACGGAACAGTTTATAAGTGAAATACTGAGTAGACCAGCAATATGGATGTCAAAACATCCACATCATAAATATAGACATATCATAAAAAAAATGTGGGAAGACATACATAAATACATAGTGATAAACAAATTTTTACTTTTATTTATATAAATAGTTTAAATAGGTACCTACTTACCTTAAAGTTATAAACAGCTGTTCTGGAGGTGAAACAATTTTTTTGAAATTAACTTTAGCTTTCAAGTCTTCATGTATGTGGCCGAGTATATAATCAAAAGTTTCTATGCTTGCCCTCGTATATTCAAAAAAAAATTATCGGGATAGTTCCTATATTCATAATAAAGTGTGTGAAATTCGCCAAGTTCTCTCCTTCTCTGATTAACTGGGTGGGCTCCTATTCTTGACTGAATGATATCTTGAGCTAAGAACGCACTTGATTCAAGGCAATACCGTGCCACTTTTGATAGGGCCATTTTATTCGTTTAGCCGTTCTCTAAATACGTCCACCGCTGACGCCGCCGCAGTCGCAACAAGTCGAGCTATGGCATACCACCGCAATTCGCGCCGCCCGCCGCGCCTCCCGCCGCACCGCGCGCCGCACCGCCAGAAACTGTGGCCAGGCCCTTATACTATGAGGAAGTTTGTTGTAGAAGCGTATACATTAGCCCATAAAAGAATTGTTAATTTTGTGGAGACGAGTCGTATGAAGTACAAGATTTTCCTTATGTCTAGTATTAACATTATGAGTGTCACTTTTCTTTTTAAAATTGTCAATATTTTTTTGTAGTTACATATAAAAGATTTTCATATACATACCTACTGTGATGTCACAGTCAAGATATTTATTTCCCTGAATTTTTCTCTGAGGGAAACCCGCGGACCTAGTTTATAATATATAGCCCTTACAGCTCGTTTCTGCAGTACAAAAATGGTGTTAATATCCGCACAGCTTCCCCAGAGTAGAATTCCATAGGACATTACTATGAAAGTAACTAAAGTAGACCATTCTTGAGTTACAGTTTCAGGTAAAATACTAAGATATTTTAACAATATGGATCCGATTATAGTAGAACCTTTTTTGCCATTACACTCGTCCCATAAATAGCAGTAGCCAGTGTTAGCATGACAATCTAGGATAGTAAAATTGTACATCAATAATTTACGTAAATAATAGATTTTGTAGTTTGTAGGTCAAATGTTATAGCCCGAAAAGCTCCATCTGAATCCAAGCATCTTTGCTTATCTTCTTTTTTCATTGTCAGTGCATCATTTTCGCGTTTTTTGTGTACATCATAATCCTCCTGTAAGGGAGCTCTATTGTCGGATCGTTTATGCACGTTGCATTTGGTGCACTGGTCTTTCTTTTGCAAAAAACTTTTTCTTTTTTTCTTTTTCTAAACGGTTTAATGTATTTGTGCACTTAAAAAATTGGCAGTGAAAGTACTTATCACACTTGTGCATCAAACTTTCTTGATTCTTTTGTTCTACCAACACATAATACACTCTTGTAGCACTGCTAAAAGTATGCGCAGATATACGTTTGTGTTTTGAAATTTCCTGCAGTTGAGAAACTTAAAATCAGTTAAAGTATATGTTGATTGGTTTTACAAAAATAAAGACCATTAGTATAATAGGTACCACATTCATGAAACATTAAACGACCTCATTTAATAGAACTGTGACCCACGTTTTTGGTAGAAGGAGATGGAATTACGGTATTTCAATGCGTGGAAACGAAAGAGCATGACATTTTGTGTATTTGGCATTAAAAAAGGAAAAATTGAAAAATTTGTAGTTAGTGCAATTGTGAACTAAGGCATCGATTTGTTACCTTGTCCCTAGGACCTCCCATAGACGCACTGCACGAGATAAACCGCTTTTCGCTGTAACTAAATGCCGCACTAATGCAGGCTTACGAGCACCTTTGCGTCGACTCATCACTAATAAATTATAATGAAGTGCTTTCAGATTTCGATGTATTTTGTATGTCTCCCGGACAGTTTAGAGTGCATATATTGAAGGCAATTAAGGATTATTCCATAGCATTGCAGTAACTAAAGTGTTTTCGTTAATTTCTTTTTGTTTTTTTACTATTGTATTGTTTTTTTTTTCTTTAGACATATATTATATAGTATGATTAATTACATAGATTTATAACAAAAAAAAATAGCTTATGTACGGCTTTAAAATTATATTTTTTTATTTAATTTAATTTTTTTATTTATATATTTTGTGGATAACGTCGTCGATTACGCAATTGTATTTTGTTTTTATTATTTAAGTTTTGTTTGCTTTAAAAACTTGTATTTCTTATTGTGTAATTGTTTGTTATTCCAAATAAATAAAATAAAATAAATAAAAATAACGTTTTTCATATCTAGTAGTTCTTTAAGCAAATCATGCTTTTATATCGGTCAGTATGGGCAACTCTGTATTTACAAAACATACACAAATTTGTTCTTACAAGCAAGATATTTAACGCTACTATTTAAATTAAATTATTTTTACGGTCAGACAGGCGTTAGAGCGCGGGGCTCTCCAATTCGCGGGGCCCGTAGCATTTGCTACTTCTGCTATATGGCTAATCCGGCACTGCACATAACGCATCACGATCGCATCACGATCGCATTACCCGGCAGGGTGACGCAGAGGTGTATAACACCCACACTTCACCTGTTATGTTTAGGCCCCATGTAATAGAGAGTTACCATATCGCCATCAACCTGATACAATTCCAACTCCGGGCTGCTATTCTAACAACACATGACCACAATAAAAAAGTATTGGTAACAATAAACAATTTATTTAAAAACAATAAATCAATATATAAATCACAAAAGAAACATTTTGCATTACAACTTTTTAACAATATAACATATTCTATGTGGCAACTAGATTTGAATGTAACTGAATTGACTTAAACTGTGCATAGTTACATACATTGATTTAACATCACACCTATATTAACGAGAAGGGTGTGGCAGAGGTGTACAACATCCTCACTTCACCTGATATGTTTAGGTCTCATGGAATAAGGGGTGAGCCTATCGCCATCCACCAGGCACAATTCCAACTCTGTACTGCTATTGAGAAATTCCTGACGGACAGTGCACAACTAACTCTTTATTACTACTATAGGTCTTCATTCAATTCTAGTCAATTCAATTGCACGGGAGTATTGTAATCATGATGTATGATTGTCTCCACCCTGTATATTATTATCTAGTGTCATATAACCATAATTACAACAATCATCTACCAAGGCTTGCACAATTCCTTTGTATCTATTAACAGCCATCGTTTTCTCTTCCGGAGCATTCCAAACAATTTTACTTCGTACATGCCCTTCTTCTTGTAGGCCATTAGATAACCATAAAGCGCAGTTGGCAGTTATCACACATGCTGGTGCCACAACCTTCAAATCATAGTCCAACATTTGCCGAGAATAAACTTCCTGAGATTCTATACCAGCTTGAGCCAACATTTTATCAAAAGATTGGTAGTAAGTGTCCAATAGTTGGCTGTAGTATTCTTTTCGCAGTTGAGTGTCCGTGCTGCTGATGATGAGGTAGAGTGTGTCAAATGCTGCACAAGATATTCGGGTTGACTGGTAGTCTATAAGACAAGCTGATACTGGCTTTCCATCCTGGAAACAAAAATGTAAAGAATTGTAGTTTAATTCATTAGGACAAGAGACAAAGAAAACTTCATTGAAAATTCTAAAAAGTTTTGCTACTAAAGATTATGTTTAAAACAGTGATTGATACAGCACACCCACTATTGTGGTCCTCTAGTGTTGCAAGCTTCATTGCCAACAAGTGGATTGGATGCACTAAAACTGCTTAAAATTATGATTAACATGACAAAATTATGATAAAAGGTTGCCTGGAAGAAATTGTGTTAAGCGATAAGGCCACCCTTTGTGCATAATATATTGTTAATAAAACTTTCGTACAAAATGTATTTCCTATGTTGTATGCACAAATAAAGTTTTATCTATCTATCTATTAACTAGCTTCTACATGCTGCTTCACCCACATGGTAGGTATGTGGATAAAAAGTAACAACTTTTCTCAGGTTTTGATCTTTCTGCTTACCGAAATTCATCAATATTGGTTCAGTAATTTAGTTGTGATGGAGTAACAAACAGACAGAAGATAAGGATTAAATTAAATATTAGATCTTAAGATTTAAGAGATTATTATAGTTCATTCAAGTAATAAAATGAATTTAACAAGTTATGGGTTCTAAACATGTGCTGAAATCTCAGGACCTACATACACTTTAGCAATCAATGTGCCACTTAGTATATTATACATACCTCATATCTATAAAGAATATTTTCTTTCCAAATATCTCCATGACAAATACAAGTTTTTTTCACACATTCTACAACAGCATCAAAAAATTTTGAGCAGTTATCTGTTAGCATCTGTAGCAGTGATATATATTCTGTGCCCTCAAATACTTTGATTGCTTTGCTCAATCTATCTCTCATGATATCCATATATCTCTTATTTGAACTCTCAGACAAGGGAACACAAGTTCTAGACATTTCACTATACAAGTCAGGGTTTTTGTCCTTCATAATAAATGATAAAGCATGCAATTTAGCTAAAGATTGTAATGAAACTACTATATGATCTACTTCAAGAAACATTGCATGAGTATATGGCTTGTAACCTTCTTCTAACATATTCTGCATCACTATAGCTTCGTTCAAATAATCCGTCTGGACGTAATAGCACTGAGGTATTCTGTACTGCAAGTGTACTGGGTAATTTTCTTGCAGTTTTTCGTAACTTCTTAGCAATAAGTTGTAAACAAATATTTCTCTAGCAAACATAGCTGTCACAGCGCCACTGACGCGATATCTCTCGTCTGTTGGAGCTAATTTTAAAACTAAACGAAGTTCTACTTCTTCACTATTAATTTCTCCAAAAAGAATAACTGGAACTACAATGCCGAAATAGTTTTGTGCGATTGTTTTAAACTTTTCTTGGGTGAACCGCCAATTATGTATATTGTGAACAGATGCTACTTTTTGAAGTATTTTGCTTATGTAATCTTGAGATATAGCAGCCATTTGAATGTAAATCAAGTAAAACCAACAAAAAAATGATAATTGCACTACACAAATAACTCTTACAACATGAACTTAACCTAGACCTTTACAAAAGTAAACAATAAACAAATATCAACGTTAGTGACATAACGTAGTGATGGGCCGCGTAAGGTTTATAAAGACTCTATAATAGATTATAACTCGATTGTGACTCGATTTCTCTCACATAATTAAATTACTGTGAAAATGGCGCAGAATTCTTTCGGGATTTATCGTCACTTTCCGTGTTTCATATACTATCAGACTAACAACCATAAGTTAGATCTGGTAAGATCTCGCAACCATCAAGGTTTTAACTAAACCTATTTTAAATGATTTTAGGCTACAGGCAGATCGCGATCGGCTAGGTAGGGTGAGGTGTCCAACAATGAACCACCAAAAATTTGTTACTTCATAAGTCGGCTTTATGTGAATGTATCTCAACATAATTTTGTGTGATCATACCCTGGTTATCAAGCTTTAATTTGGCGTTAAAATTATAGTCTAAAATCTAACAAAAAATATGTTTTTTGATTTCCAAGCAAAACCAAGAAATGGTTAACTGTGTACCAACACCGGTATACAGTGAACCAGTGTTAGGTCTACAATGAACCGGCCGTGTACACAGTGAACCATTAAATTAATTTTATTTAAATAACATATCTGACTGTACAGTCATGCAGTATAACGATAGGAAGGTAAATAAAACAATATGTTTATGATGTAAAAAAAATATTTTTACTTTAATTTCTCAAGCCAATGTTATATTTTTCTTAATATTCTGTTATAAACGCAAAAATCAGTCTCGAACATCGTAATTTTAAATAGAAACACACTAGCATATCAATTTTATTGTTATTATTTTGTATCTATGTACCAGAATACAAATTAACAATTCTGTACCTAAACTCTACCTACATATAAACTCTAAGAGATCTAGATATCTGCATTGCTTCTTTGGTATGCCCACCTTTCTTCCTTTTCTCGACCTTCGATCGCCCTATTCTAAAAAGAACATTATTTTTTATAAGTTTGAGCAATTACAACAGCTTAGCTTACTGTTTCTGCCAATAAGAGAAAAACAAATTAAAAAGAAAATGTGGATTCATGCGGTTCATTGTGTACGACGTCTTTGTGGCTCATTGTGAACCAACTTCCATTTTAGAGGTTTTAGGTTATGTAAAAAAATAACAGAACAACATGGCGGCAAATTGATATTCGACAATTATAGCCAAGTAGCCATTCTTCAAAATGAATTAATTTCATGTGTTATAAGTGATAAAAAGCTAGCAATATTAAATAACACAAAACTTACCTTTTTTGTTGTTTTGGTGTCGAAAACTGTTAAACACGTCACCACATGTACGCTTCTGGCGCGAGCTAACCGTCGACTGGGCAGCGCGGGGGGGGACTATATTGGAGCGTATTTTTGCCAATAGCACGGTTGGTGAACGTCGCAAATTCAAAATACAGCGTTGGCTCAATGTGTACTACAGGCTCATTGTTGGACACCTCACCCTACATGTATACTACTATCCGCGCATTACAAACGTTCGAACTTAAAGGGATGTCACAGTGCGAGCGAGGAGTCCGAAAAAAACATTGACACTATACAAACGTGCGAACGTTTTTATCCAACATTGAAATAAACTCGATATATTATTTTTAATTTTTAACTTACTATTTTCTTTAACCCCACCTGACCCCATCATATTTAACACTGACTGATCCATTATTATGCTGCTGTTAAATTAACGTACAGACCATTTTCAGCGCTTCTAAGATGTCTTGAAACCAAAAACATAACATGAATTTATTCTAAGCACTGTTAGCTTTTAAAACAAATTAGCCTATTTCATTTTCTTTCAAGTTATGCAAAGCCTTTAGAACATTAATTAATACTTTACCTCTTGAAAAGGGTCAGCCATTAAAAGATTTAAATGTATGCAAAGCGAGAATGAATACAAGAGAGCTTTCATTTTACAGGTTTCTTGCTTGCTTACAGCCCGCTATAAGGGCTATATTCATAAATTTTACCTTAAGGAGCCAAGCAGATTGTTGATAAAGGATAATGGTTCCGCTTTGTGAAAAAATCAAAGAAATGTTGCGTTTAATGAGACGAACTGCCTGGGCTTCATGTATTCGAAGCAAAACGATTGGAGATAGATCAACTGGTTAAAAGGGTGAATTTCCTTGGTCTTTATATAAATTTTGCCATGCCATGCGTTGCCATGTTCCAGTAGCGTAATATTGTGGAAATAAAAGTTCTATTAAGTGCACGGTAGGCGTAGTGGTTCGCTCGCCGCTTTCAATTGCGCTGGTGTTGTAGGTTTGATCCCCACACGGGACAAATCTTTGTGTAATCCGCAAAGATTTGTTCTGACTCTGGGTGTGATTTGTGTGAGTAAAATGTATGTTTGTAAAACCCCCGCGACACAGGAGTTATTCCTAGTGCGGGCGTCGCTTTTATAAATATAATAAAAAATAAATAAATCCAAGTTCTTTGATTTTATCATTTTATATATTATATAGTAAGCTTATCTTTGTTACAATAAACTGGAAATAAAAAAAAAGCTTGTCTTTGGAAGTTTGGAACTACTGAACAAAAATACCTAAATAAAAAATATAGTAAGTATCTTTTGTACTACCTCATAACTAATTCTTACATCTGATCAACTCGTAAATAATGTATACGGGTCTGCGGGTAACAGTATAAAAGCTAAAGCGATCAATATTGAATCGATTGAAATCGTCTTATAAAGAATTGAGGTGATTTGTTCACATCACATTCGAATCGAACGTCTCTTAAAACCTTTATTTTATAGACCTCATTTCTATTGCGGGTTTTGGGACATCCAATGAGGCGAAGGTAGTATTAGACGCTATCTACTGTTTTTATTTGAATAATCTCGACTTAGAGAGAATATTTGCCTTGTATCTAAATACAATGAATAAAACATCTTCAGTGATTGATCTATTTAGATAACGTTGTTTGAAAAGTTGTTCCTTTAAATATTTAACGGAAATGAATAAAAAATAACATAGGAATATAAATAAAATAGTGACAAGAAGCACATTTATTTTATACACTTTAAACCCAACTAAGTGGTTGTGACGCACTGGATAAGGCGTCGGTCTTTCGATCGAGAGGTCGTGGGTTCAAATCCTAGCTATTCACCACGAACGTGACGTCTTAACACAAGCGAATTAAACTTAGCTGGAGGGGCTAAGTTTAAACAAGAATTTAACAAGAATACTAGTAATTTGTATTTGCAAATTAAAAAAAAATTAGCAGTGAAGAGAACCGGCAGGCGCAGTGTGGGTCGCCGCCAGATGGACGGGTTATCTGGTTAAGATCGCGGCGAGTTGGCTTCAGGCGGCCCAAAACCGCGCGTTGTGGCGGAAATTAGGTGAGGCCTATGTCCAACAGTGGACGTTGTTGGGCTAAAATGATGATAATGATGAGTGAAGAGAGCGTAGGTCACCATATACTTTTCAATAAGAGCTCTAATAAGTGTTCAGTTATTATTAATATAATATAATATAGTAAATTCTTTGTACTTAGGTTGTAAGTTGCCTTAAGGGAAAACTGTCATGCCCATGGCTAAAAAGTTCTTTAAAATAAAGAAAATGAAGTTTTTAGTAATATCACAGACAAATATTATACTAGTTGTCATATACTTGTTTACCGTTGTAATGCTATGAAAAATATCTACAACCTTTTTTACTGAAAGAACGTGCTGAAGAAATCCGACACTTCCTGTTCCTAGTTCCTACATTCCACAGTGTACGTACCGGGAACTTACCTCAAGTTATCCGGCAACCAATTAAAGTTGAAATGCTTGCAAATTAGGTAACTCATTAAAGTTTGGATTCTAGGCAAGCATCAAGCTAAACTTCGAAGGGAGTCACGCGAAAAATTCAGATTTCCACAAAGTTCTCCAACAAAACTTGCAAAAACTTAGCGATTGCAATCGGACAGTTTTCCGTTTTCCTATTTGAAACGATGAGCGTGGATTACAATCGTGATTTACAGGAAAAAAAGGAGTAATTGCTCAGTATATCTTTACCTTTTTGTAAGCTGTGTCATCAAAAATTACCTAACATTGAACGACAAATCAATTCTGCAACGTTTAGCGCATAGGGGGGAGGACGCAAGTCGTTAGGTAAAAAAATATTCTTAAAAATGCTATGGACACGTCGACGAAAGGTAACTCTAGGACAAATGATTTTTTATTAACCATTCGTTGTATTGTCTAAATATTTGAATAAATATATTTTGTAACAATACTTTAACTATTCACTTATCAAATAAAACTAGGTTCTATTATAAATAACCAATACCAAATGAGGTATCACGACACAATAGGTGACGTGTAGACAAATACGGAATGAAAGATTTCAAGATTTTTTGTTTTTTGTTTGAGTAACTATAATCCTAATTCATAGAAACAACGGAGAGATTAGATGGTATTTGCCTTAAAATTTTCAGTGTTTCTAGGATCGACATCCTAAAGCGGCCTAAGGCTCTTGAATACATGTTTATAGGACAATGACAGCTAGCTAGATAAAAACTACTAAGGAGAGAGTTTATTTATCGGTACATTTACGTACCTATTTGTATACAAACGAGTCAGCTGTAGGCTCTAATATTAATGTGATTACACCATGAATTAGGCTCGTAATAAGATTTGGTGCGGCGACGTCCCCACACAACGAATTCTAAGAGCCCACACTTGAGGCGTTATTAAGAAAAATAATTGGATTTGAGTATTACCGAGCATTAATAAGATTTTTACATCAATTGAGTACACGGATTGCTTGTATATTCAGTAGTATTTTTTGGACGCAATTAAAACTACTGCTAAGTAGTAAGAAGTATTAATACAAACAAATAAAATGGTTATCGTCTATTTTTAATCTCAAAAAACAATGTTTTTTTTTTACGATGATAATATCAACTCAAAAAATCATTGTAAACAAAAACAAAAAACAGCAAACAAATTTTAGATGCAGGTACTAGTATTATATTATCTGTGATGCAGGGCACTAAATATAAGGCTCGTAGCACGCAGGCGAAACCGCGGCCGAAAGTTAGTTTGTTTGTTTGTTAGCGCTAATCTCGGGAACTTCTTATAGGATTTTAATAATTATTTTTGTGTTTGATAGTCTAACTATCAATAAATGTTTTTCAATATTTAACATTACGCAAAACTCCACAGGAGCAGAGCTGTAAGGTTTAATGCGGGTCAAAGCGCGAGAGCAGCTACTACTATAACGAATTCCACGCGAACGAAGTCGCGGGCAAAAGATAGTGTTATAATAAGTTATATACTAGAGATGAGCCGACTATGAATCGGGCTGACTGGTCCCTATAGTCTATTTAACATCATGCTATAACCTCTGGGAGCGGGCTAGTATCTTTTATCGCAGTGTGAGCAAGTACACATTTTTGCCACAAAGAATTTAAATAAAGAGGTCTGGTCCTAGAGCCAATCCGACAATTTTGTGAAATTTTGAATTAAGAATGTGAATTGCCGACTGTTTCATAAAATTGTCGGATTTTCACAATTGTCATCTTTATTAAATAGGGCACTGGTATTAAAAATACCAGGTTCAATGCATTCGGGTTATTCGCGAGCCGGTGCTGTAGAATGTTGCATAATGCAAAAGATTTGAATGCAAACAGCACCCGCCAGGATATTACTATTGTGGAGTGTAGAGGCCAGGTGAGGGGTGGGGAGGTGAGGAGTGCCTGCTATTTCATTCACTTTATTTTGAACTGTATAAACTAAGCCCTATGTATTGGGTATGGCTACTATCATTTACAATAAAGTACCAGACATTATAAAAAACGAAACGTTATTTGAATTTAAGAAGAAACTGACAGCCATACTTATAGAAAAATGCTACTATTCAATTAATGATTTTTTAAATGATAATAATCTCAATATAATATGTAATAATATCTTAATATTTTTTTCATTTGTAGTGTAATTTGTTTTGTGTTGTAATTAATGGTCTTATAATGATTATATGTGTAAGAAACTGACATTTTAATAATGATATTTAATAATGAAAATTTTATAATGTAATCAAATCAATTTAAACTTTCTTATATTTTGAAATCTGTTATATATGCTATTATTATGTTTTTGCATGCTTATTTAAAGCAGAATGTACTTGGCTTCCAAATTATGTTAACACCAAATTTTATGTACCTACATTCTATGCAAAATAAAGATATATTCTATTCTATTCTATTCTTTACCTAACGCATTTGTGGCCTAGTGTTTGGCGACCGCTCATCATGAGTCCTCGGGTTCGATCCCCGGGACTGGCAAAAGTAGATGACCAGGTAATGTATGGGCGTTGTGCACCTCTGCTGCACCCTTCTGGGCAATATATGCGTGATAATAAACGTAATAATGGAATGTTAATTATTCCTTACATTTTTGTATGTCTTTTTTAGGGTTCCGTAGTACCTACAAGGAACCCTTATAATTTCGCCATGTCCGTCTGTCCGTCCGTCTGTCCGAGGCATAGCGACGAAACCGTTGGTGCTAGAAAACTGAAATTTTGCATAAATATGTATGTTAACTATACAAAAAAAGTCGTAGAATAAAATTTGGAAAAATATTTTTTTTTCGGGTAGCTCCCTTACATGTAAAGTAGGGATGTTTTTTTTTTTTGTCGCCTACCCCATAGTGTGGGGTGTTGTTAGATAAGACTTTTAAAAACGTTTAGGGGTTGCTGGGACAATTTTTTAATTTAGAGATCCGTTTGCGAGATAATTAAGTTTAAAGAGCAAATTTTTGTTTGAGTAGAGCGTCCTCCCCCCTCTAAAAGCTAAACTACTGGATCCCAAAATCTGAAAAAAATTGTGTCGGTAATACATGTAATGAACTTTAAAGGAAAATGATAGCGGATAAGTTCACTTCATTAGTTCAAGAGGAATAGGGGTCAAAAGTGTAAAATGTAGTTACTTAAAATAATTCGTGTAAATTACAAAAACCTTTGAAAGTAATGACTTGTATGAAGATGTTACTTGTTTAATACAGATAGTAAATCCCTTTTAAGTCGAAATATGTTGTTACGACTAGCTACGGAACCCTACTGCGCATGGCCCGACACGCACTTGGCCGGTTTTTTATTTATTTATTTTAAAACTTCTTGCACAAAATAAGTGTACAATGGCGGACTTAATGCCATAGGCATTCTCTACTAGTCAACCGTAAGGTGGTGCAGAGATAACAAAGGTTGGTGCAGTAAAAATGTTCCAAATAAAAGAGAAAAGTCTAATCCTAAAATCATACAATACATAATGATTACACATACAATTACAATACATATATTTTTACATACAAAGCTAAACGCACACGGCGTTTTGAAGACGCGAAGGCGCCGCGCATTTTAGGAACGTCTTAGATGGCATATAGATTCAAGCTTCAAGACTGGATTTACGGTTCGAATCTCGTTTACAGTATACGCGAGTCATCTTCGTGTCGTCTGCGCGTTTAAAATACGTCATCAGCTCGGACTCGATGGTCTAGTGGTTAGCGTATCCGCCTCTTACCGTGAGGTCCCGAAGCAATGTGTTATTTGTGAACTTTCCGTCAGGCAATTCACATTAGCAGCACGGAGTTGAATTGTGGCCGGTGGATGGCGATAGGCTTGCCCCTTATCCCATGGGACCTAAACATAACAGGTGAAATGTGGGTGTTGTACACCTCTGCCATACCGTTATGAGTAATATAGACGCAATGTTAAGTTATGAACGAACGGTATAGCTGTAACATTTATTCGCAAGCCGCTCTAAGTACTTACGTAATCCAGTACAACTTATCGCCATTGAAACTTAACTAAAGCTCCTACAACTAGCACTTGCTTAACTAACTGTAGCACTTCTTAAGCTATTGCAACTTCTCGATAAGTTATATTTATCCGTCGGTAAAGACTAAGATCAAGTTTGACAAAATTAAGTTTGCAGGACTTTTACAATTATATTATACTATGGCTTAAATAATCTAGTGGGCCGGACTGTTTGAAGCGCCCGGATGTCTTGGATCCACTGCTGACAGGCAGACCCGCTCCACTACTAAACCCGAAGGCCTGCTATGCCCCGCACAGACCCCGACCCACTGGCAACGGACATCATCCACGTATTGGCCGTTCGTCGTGTTTGATAAGCTCATGTAACAAACTATAGTAAAGCCAACCAGACGAGATAAAAAATGTAAACAAATGTTCAGGGGTTCAAAACATTTTTATTTGAATAAATTATTATTGTTGTGGATTGGGTCGAGGTAAAGAAACCAGGCGAAAAGGAAATAAATTATATTAAGAAAATAGGAAATAAACTAAAGAAACACTAGATAACTAAAAGACTGACAAGGAACTTATATTGTCAAAAACATAAAAAATATAACATAAATATATTAAAACTAAGTAATAACAGCAAAAATCAAAAACAAAACTAACAGAAACGGAATAATAACAACAAAAAACCAAGCAAATACGGAGACGAAAAAATATGTATCACTTCCAACGCAATCCAAACAGTAATGAACTTGATCACCAAATGGCGGACCAAATGTTGACAACTGCGGTACTGACTGCTTTCCTGTACCACGAAACACACAACGACAGCTGTTGTCGATCAATTGACGTCAACTGCGCGTACGAATGTTAAGGACAGAGATAATAATCCCTCGCTATCGCAATGTAACTCAGTAACGGTCCGTTTGTTTACATTCTTTATCTCGTCTCGTTGGCTTTGCTATACGTTCCAAAAATTATTTAAATATTTTATGTTATTAAACTTTGGCGATATGACAATCATTTTTTTTAATAACGATTCCTGAAATTGTAATGACTCCTGTGTCGCGGGGGTGTTCACAAAAATACATTTTATACACACAAAGCACAACCAGGTATTAATTCGACGTTTCGAAATGACTTGAATCACTACAAACCGACTAGTATAATAGTGGAACTGGTAAAAAGCCCACTTTTTTGGTACTGACCTTATAAAACAAATATAGACACCCTAGTTCATTCGTCAGCACTTTTTAAACTCGACTGAGGTAGATACCACTAGAGGCAGAGAATCCCAACTCCAAGTTAAATTGTTTGGAATAAGTGCAGCGAGTACCGAGTCCGGCTTAGACGCTGCATATTTAGATATCTCAGATTGAAATAAATTGACTGCAGCGCTGAAGGACTGTTTGCAAAGCTTGACTTCTCTATTTATATTTTTTAAGTGCTTTTGACGGATGGAAGGAGTTTTATTAGTTCTTTCACAACCTACTTATTTATACTAGCTTCTATCCGTGGCTCCGCGTAATACTAGCTCGCTAGTCTACTTTATTCCTGGGGTTTTGAACAATCTTTACACCAATTTTCTTTAAGATCGATAAAGGAATTTATAGAGGATTAATAGGGATAAATAGAGTACATGCTGTACTCAATGTAATGTAATGATACAAGATCCTTCTATTTAATCACTGTGTGGTATATGAAAGTATATGAGATTAAACTAAATCATAACTAGCTTATTGGGTGCAAAAAATCAAACATTATTTCCTGTATATAATATTAGTAGACGATTATATAGACGAAGGATTACAACATTGTAACGATTCTTGTGCAATATGTGAACCACACCGTTAGCTACATCTATCTTAAAGACAATTTTTATTTGTTTGTTTAATTGAATAGGCTTTGAAAGAACTAAACCAATCTACATGAAAATTGGTGTGGAAATAGTTCATCACCCTAGAAAATACGTAGGAAGCTACGGAAGCTACGAAAAAAAACTGGTACGGAGAATTGCGTAAAAAAGCAGCTCGCGAGTATGGTTTATTACCGGTAGTTTATTCTATTCCCAGTCATTTATCTCCATTTGCGACAAACATAGAGCTATTGCTTTGCTTCCTCAATCGAATCGATGGGGACGAGTCAATCACGTGTCAAACCGCCTCGTAAGGTGCGAGTTTTCGCAGTAGATAGACAAAGAAGTACAACACCATATTACATAGCAACTCGACTATATTACTACTACACCTGTTATGTTTAGGTCCCATAAGATAGGGGGTGAGCCTATCGCTATCTACCGGGCACAATTCCAACTCCGTGTTGCTATTGAAAATTTACTGACAGTTCACATTTCAGTCACACATTGCCCGACCCGGGAATCGAACCGGAGACTTCGCGGTGAGAAGTGCAACCTTGTCGAAACGTCAAGCACGAAAAGGTAAATAAAAATTAATCGCGTTAATTCCTGTTAAAATCATATCAATAAATATGCAATTCGAAAGTTTAAAATGTATTATAACTTGTGAAATGTTTATCTCGATCGGCCGTGGATAGGAGACCATCATTACATAGCGGCTTTTCCTCCATACCTCACAGAGTACATTTAGGTTGTTTCCTCATATATCGGTGCGGGCGCGACGCGGTAAAATAATCTCTTAGCAATAGCATTCGAACACGAAACAAAAACCGAGCGACTATTTTTCTATCACAATATTTTACCTCTCCGATCCCGCGCCCAGTAATTTTATTTTATTTTTATTTTATTTATTGTGGTACAAGAAATTACAAATTACAAATTGTCCTAAGTCGTAGGTCCCCATACAACCACCAGTTAGGTATATCATTCATGACCTGAATAGTGCAGGTTACGAACCAACGAACACTAAATTTGTATCACTGCTATATCATAGCCTGAGCCAATGCTGACAAATACATACTGTGATGAAACTTGTCGTAAACAAGGACTAGTCCAGATTGCCATGAATATTCAGATTAAATACATAGTGTATACGTCATATGTCACAAACATACATATCACACATAGAGCACACCCAAAGTCAGAACAAATTTTTCGATCGAACCCATAGAGCAAATAGAACCTACAACACCAGCGTAGTTGAAAGCGGCGAGGCGACCGCTTCAATCACTACGCCATCCGTGCACTCAAATGGCGATGTTGTTTACCTGTCATTGATCTCTGCCTATCTATTCCAAAACACTCTGGTATGGTAGCTTAATTTTATAGCTATATATAGCTTCAGTCCGGAACTCCGCCCGCGAGATTGTTGATAATAAAATAATACAGCAATTTTCATCGAGAACGATCCAATAGTATAGAGCCAATTGAGTACAAACAAACAAGCAAAAACTTTTCTTTATATTATACTTATAGATAACATAATACAAAAAATACTGTCAGTAAATTGAGATTCTTTGAAATAGAAAAATATAAACACATTATTATTTTACAATTCATACAGTTAAAATAGAGTTTGTCTGATTGTATCTGCATTTTAAATTGGCTGCCGTGCCTCGAACAGTGGTCGTGGGCTTATAACAGTAAGACTTGAGGATTATATTCATTATTTTCCTTCATTTGAATTTCTACAGGAAATTATTTGTTGCTGTTTGATGATATAAACAGTATTATACTCTGTCCTTACCTACAAACCTTTGCCCAATGACATTGGCAACGGTTTCTTGTCAAACGGATTTTGCTGAATATCAGTATTTTACGTGAAGCACCTGATTACTACTTGATTTAAAAAAAAAAAAAAAAAACTACTTGATTTTATCAAAATACGGATACTGTTCCTTTTCAGCAATAATGATTTCGTTTTACTCTCTATTCTTGAGTAAAATGAATGATATTACTCTAAACTTTGCTTGTCAAACCAAATTGACGATACGAGGCCATCAAGATACAAAAAATGCTGCTTCAGATAACTGAACACACGTCATTTTCTTGTTTCTTCGCTTGCTAAAATACCATCTACTAAATCTTATAATTATCATAATGATTACCTCGATGATCTAGTGGCTAGTGTATGCGTCTCTGACCGCGAGGTCTCGGGTTCGATTCCCGGGACGGGCAAAGTGTTATTTGTGAATCATATTATCATATTATTGACTTAAGTTTCAACTTTTGACATTATAATGAATATCAATTGATACATTATTTTTTATTATTTAATATGATGATTAATGAAAATTCACACTCACTAAATTTGATTTGTATAACCTCATTTCATGTTATTTCAAATATTGTTAAGTAAAGGCAATCTGTGTGTACATTTTTTAATTTTTATATTTTTGTAGTATAAATAGTTTTTGTTATAGTATATAAATATTTTTTTGTTTGTTCTGAAACCCTTATACAGTAGTATACACACATTGTTTTTACTCCTTTATTTTCTGCTTGAAGTGTAAGATATTGCTACCTTATATACTATGGATTTATTTATAATAATTTAATTGCATTTCTATATTTAAGTTTATTTTCTCTTTATAACCATATTTAGCTATAATGTTGTTTTGGTTGCTATATCTTACACATAGAATTATTGTCAAAAAACAAACAAATATTGTATGAATTATTTGAAAAGATGGTGCACATGAGTTTCTCACCAGCTCTTCTCATGATGCAATACTCATCGGAGCTGGTACTTGGATTGATTTTAATTCAATTCTCTAAGTTGAATTAAAGTCAATCTAAGCTCAATCATTTTATTACAATAAGTATTATAATTTAGTTAGCTAAGTTTTATTTTAATTTTATAATTTTTGTGTTTTGATGTTTGTTTTGACGTGTTCAAGCGCCCCTTGGGGCCCATGGAAATAAATGATTTGATTTGATTTGATTTGATTTGATTTGAACTTTCCGTCCGAAAATTTGCAATAGCAGCACGGAGTTGGAATCTCGTGGCACCTAAACATAACAGGTGAAGTTTGGGTGTTGTACACCTCACACCCTTCTTGGTAATATAGGCGTGATGATATGTATAATTGCTTGCCATACCAAACTTACTACCTGCGAGTATTGTTGCTAATTGCACGAAAACATTTGCTCAGAATTTGCTAGAAAATGCTATACAAGGCTGTGACGCACGATAAGGTTGAAATTGGCTGCAAGGCACACCTCGAGCGTTGAGTGATACTTATTACTGAAATCTTTTAAGCCAGTGCAGCACGTTGTAAAGCGATATATTTTATTTCGCTTGCATTGCGACTTGGAATTTCAATTTCAGGAAGAATTGTGCATAATATATTTCAGTTACGGCTCTCGTGTTGGTTGCAATAACCAAAGCTAAACATGGGGGCTCATTTATATCGGTCAGTATGGGAAAGTCTGTAATTATAAGTAATACACAAATATGTTCTAAAGAACCATGTCATCGATTTTAGTAAAAACCAAACATTTGCAAACTAAGATTTAAAAAAACCTTGTGCATAGCTCTGGCATCGAACAAGGAGGAATTGAAAAAAAAATTGTATGTATATGATATACAATGCATTTTAATAATTTTAGATAACAATTTTCAAAGCAAGATTAACTGGTTACGACCTAAACAATCGAAAACTAGATAGAAATTATGCAAAAAAAAAATTATATTTGCCAAAAATCTTTCTTCAAAAATCTTTTTATACCCGTGGTATAAAAAGATGGTACAATTCAATAATAATACACAACATGATTCACCGGATAATCGGAATGCAAAATAATATCTGCCAATCGTTAGTTAGTTCCACTTTTTACAATATTCATTATCTCTGGAATCGAACGACATAAATTCGGCTATTGTATAAAAGCAATGTTCGATTAACCATTTTTTATTTTTATTTTATTTTTTATTTTTTTATACTACGCCTACAGCGAACTAACGTGTAGTCCACCTGATGGTAAGTTGAGTACAGCCCATGGAAATCAACAATACACAAAAGCAGATTACATATGCGTCGCTGCAGCTGAGGACTACGGTGCTATGCCTCATGTGCCAGTTATTTCAGGGCCTTTATAATTGTCATATAAATTTATGAAAGGTCAGACATAAAGCTACTGTATCTTTTATATAGGGTAGTAGACATAATATTTAACTTTAATTTAGTGCGATCTCTTAATGGATTTTTTTATTGTTGGATGCTACTATTCCTATTGAGGTACTATACATAAAATTACAACTATAATGTAAAGAAGAGTGCAATCGACAAAATCTCCCGCACTAGGCTTAGCCTGTCTTACAGGCGCTTTTTATTAACTACATTACACTTGATTGACTTTCAAATGAAAAGGCGAATCAAGTTTATTCGTGACATCGTAATAAACTGTTTTACGGTGTTGAGCTGTGGTAATCTGTGGATTGCGTCAAATAGCACGTACTCTATTGTACTGATTGGAAACCCCGTCTACGTATAACTATCGACTTCCATAAAAGGAAAACAGTTAATTTGGGATGCAGTAAATAATCTTCCTAACTCGATTCTCGATAGGCCTTCATTGGATGTTTTCAGGGAAAGAGTTAAGAAATATTTTCTTTCTCAGACTGTTTAGGTAAAGTATTATATCAATATTGATTACATCTCAAAGTATTTTATTTATATTTAAGTATGTTTATTTAACTGTGTATTTAGGTATATAGATAGGTAAATTAGTTTATATAGGTAATTTATCTTATAGTTAGCATAATAATATATTTATGTCTTTTTGTTTAGGTTTATGTATTGTAACTTTAGTTACTTTTTATTAATATGTTTACCATAATAATGGTAATTTCCGTTTTTCCTTTTAGTTGTACACTTGTTTTTGCCCTTTCTTTGCTTCCTCTTTTCCTCAATAAATCTCAGGTTTGCTGGAAGAGAACTCAAATTTGAGTTAAGCTCGCCTTAATTGTATTATGTGTTATGCATTGTTTTTATATTTTTTTTCATGGTACAAATAAATGTTTTAAACAAACAAAACAGTAAAGGTTGGATGCCTGGTGTGTTAGTTTTATTTTATTTATTGAGGGATAATAAACAGCTACAATATACCTATATATTTATAACAATGTTTAGTTGTATAGGATGAACAAAAGACAATGATAGTTGTGTGAACAAGCTCAAAGAAGTACTATTTTAAAACCTGTTGCCTAATAGTAGTGCTTGCTTTACTGTATTACGGGTGTTTTGAGGCTAGAAAGTCCAACAAAGAGTATCGTATGACCCTGTACTGCGATGAGTCTGATGACAATCAACATAACCTAAACATAACATCACGCCTATATTACCCAGATGGGGGTGACAGAGGTGTACAACACCCACACTTCACCTGTTATGTTTAGGTCCAACTCCATACTGCTTTTGTGAATTTCTTGAAGAAAAGTTCAAAAAGAACACTTTGCCTAACCCGGGCATCGAACTCAAGACCTCGCGGTGAGAGCGCTAGGCGCATACGCTAACCACTGGACAATCGAGGCAGTTCATTCCACGTAAAATACCATTAGCCTTTTCCCAATGTGTGATAAATAAAGTTTGGAGATAAAATTGGGTCCTAAAATTACTGGCACATAATATCATCGTACACCTCAGATATGGTGCTATATCTTCAGTTGCCATACACAAAAATTACAAAAAATTACAAGTTTTTATTTCTGAAAGTAAAAGGATATTCTTCTGGTACCTACACGTAAAATGTATGTAAAACATAATGCGAGGGAGCCTTACAGACTCATTCATCAACGTCTAACTAACAGCTGAACCAGCTAAAATGAAATTCGCCGACGTTGTATCTTAACACCCTGGTGGGCAAACTTTGCAAAATTTTAGCGTGAAAAAAATTACATTATATTACACGCCCTAATTTTAATGCTATGAATTTAAATTCTGCCTAATGCATAATAAAAATATAATTGTATCGAAAGTTCGCGGTTATTAGTTTAACGGAATCAGTTGAATGTCAATATTTTCCGCAGATCGAACTGCTATCAAACCTCTTTAATAAAATATCTTTATGCAATTTCTTTGTTCACCAGTTTTACAACCCACTAAGGGTAATCAGACAATTTTGTCAACCGATCAGATCATTTGATCCGTGCTGAATTACATAAAAAAATAACTAATCAATGATAACAGATTAATAATCGCAGGGGTCGCATTCGATGCGTTTTAAGAGTCCAGCGGACGAAATCAAGTAAAAAATTTGACAGAGTAATGCTATCTTTTTGGCGCACAAAATGCAATAGCAAGTAATTTTAAGGAATACAAGTGCTACTCACTCGTCTAGGTGTGGTTTTATGTTAACAAGGACACAAATGTTTAGTATTCCTCCCCGTCATATCATATTATTATATCACTTGAGCGACGACGTGCATGATATCCTTTATAGCCGAGAGATGCGACTGACTCTCGTGTTTTAAAGAACGACATCCGCACTAGGAATAACTTCTGTGTCGCGCGGGTGTTCACAAACATACATTTCACACACACAAAGCACACCCAGAGTTAGAACAAATCTTTGCGAATCACACAAAGATTTGTCCTATGTGGGGATCGAGCCCACGACACCAGCGTAGTTGAAAGCGGCGAGACGACCGCTTTAAACGCTACGCCAACCGTGCATTCATTTCAATTTCTGTTACAACATTGATGTTCAACTGCATCTTAGGCTCAGCAGTAGTTCAATGTGATGTCTCGGGGTCTATCGTCGGATCGAGCAAGTGTTATTTAAGAAATCTCATAAATGGAGCATGGAATCTGGAACTATGTCCGGTAGATGACGGTATGCTCATTCGTCATTACATGAGGCCCATGTGAAATATGGATAATTTTTGCCTCTGTCATACCCAACGAGCAATATAAGCATGGTGTTTGTTATGAAGCAACTGTAACTTTATGTTGACGAGAACAGAAATATTTAGTATTCCTCTCTTTTATATCTCATATCACTTGAGTGACGGCACGGCGTGCATGATATCGTTTATAGCCAAGAGATGCGTCTCGCATGTTTAATAAGCCATCCACAAAGGAGGTACCATACCAGATAGGAAATATTTGTATTTTTTTACATCTCTAAGGTTCTTTAGTATCTACAAGGAACCCTTATAGTTTCGCCATGTCTGTCCGTCTGTTCGAGGCATAGCGTCAAAACTTTTAGCGCTAGAAAGCTGAAATTTTGCATAGATATGTATGTTAAATATGTCAAAAATGTCGTAGAAAAAATTCTTGATGAGATGTTTTTTTCTTTAGAAAAGGGTATTGTTGGATATATCTTTTTTAAATTTTAAGGGATTGGTAAGAAAGTTTCTTGATTTAGAGATCCATTTGCGAGATAATTAATTTCAAAGAGCATTTTTTGTTCGAGTAGGTACCTCCCTCTAAAAGCGAAACCGAAAAATGTATGAATCATTTGAAAAGATGGTGCACATGAGTTTCTCACCAGCTCTTCTAGTAATGCAATACCCATTGGAGCTGGTACTTGGATTGATTTTAATTCATATTTCTAAGTTGTCAAATCATTTTATTACATTAAGTATTATAATTTAGTTCTATTTTTTGTGTTTTGATGTTTGTTTTGACGTGTTATAGCGCTCCTTGGGGCCCATGGAAATAAATGCTTTGATTTGATTTTATTAAAAAAATATTTTACCAATGGAAGGTTACTTTTTCAGGTAGTTACATAATCTTTGTTTTGGACCATCTCACAGCAAACAGCTAGTACAAAATAAAGAGACTGCTAATTATTATTTCACTACCAATAAATGTTATCAAGAATCTTTGAAAAAAAAGCCATGAGATTGGCTGTCTGCATGTGTGTACAAATAGTTCGGTGGCAAAATATTGTTCTTCGTTTCAAAGTTTTATTTCTCAACTATAAATATAACGTAGGCTTTCACACTTTAGTATCAATAAGATTCGACTACATAAGTACAATAAATAAGAGGAGCAGATCTACTCAAAGATAGTTAGATCGTTAAATCGAGACAGAAGTTTCATTATTGCAATCGAGCCGTGGAGTAACGTACCGAATAAGGCTCGATTTATTTGACAGAAACGTTACTTACGATTTTTAATCGATTTACAAATGCGTTTCGCCCTTTCGTAAGACGCAATTCAAGTTGATTTTTTTCTTGGTTAAATAAATCAATATCTTAAATTTACACACAACGCCACCTAAGCAGAGCTTGTACTATGGGTAGTTGAATAGCTAATACTAATACATTATACACTTTTCTTTTGTAAATAAATACTTATTATACATAGAAACACCCAGTCTAAAACAAACCCCCATGTTCATGCACACAAAGATTTGTCTTAAAAAATAAAAATAAAAATAGCCTTTTATTGTCGCACTTAAGAAATTGTTACAAAATAGTAAATGAGAAAAATAAAAATATAGAAGTAATAAAAACTAAAATTACAAACTAAAACTAAAAGCTTTGAATTTTTAACTATAAATGTAAAAACTATAAACTAAGAAATTTTAAAACTAAATATTAAATTAAGGGGGAATCCACTTAAAGACAAATGCCTCCTCCATCCCATGCCAGTCGTGTCTATTTTGGGCTTTGGTAGTCCACGTAACTCCAGCTGTAGACTTAAGATTTGTCTTAAGCGGGAATCTTCTTTTGTCTTAGGCGACCTCTGCGTACACCATGTGGCGGTATCCGCACATAATAAAAAATGACAGATTCAGCACTCGTCGCCATGGAGGGGAGTGATGTGGCGGTATCCGCACATAATAAATGACGGATGACACACACGTGACATTATTTCGACGAGTGCTGAATCGCGATAACGAAATGTTCACAGCAAGTGACTATATATACCACTTCCAATACGCTACCGTTGGACAGCTGTCCGCCAGGCAATACCACCGAGCCTGGTCGGAGGATCCTCCCTTTGTGGTGGAGGAACATCACACCCTGTTCCTCTACACACCACTCCGCCATCCGGTCGTCGGTTATTAAACTATTGTCATTTAACGCATTGTGTGGTTCTGTATCTGATTTTTAGAAACTATACATTCAACACTTTACTATACAATTCTCGAAAGCTGCCTCGTTAGTAAAGTGCTTAACGTATGCGCCTCTCACTGCGAAGACTTGGCTCGATTTCCGGGTCGAGCTAAAAGTGGAAAACATCAAAAACAGATTTTTTTTTTGTATTGTAAGATATCACTAATATCTTATTTTATTACTATCTAGCCCATAAAGACTAATGAGTAATTATATTTTAACCTAAATTAATATGTAATCATAAATCTAAGAGGTGTCCAATAACACTTTACTTAGTTTTTAAAAAGAGAATGGAGTTGAAATAATGCGTATAACTGTTGGAATGTGGGTGTTAAAGTTACACCTCTGCCATACTCGTTACAATACTATTTTCTCTTACACTTTCTCTAATCCTTGAAGATATAATGTTAGTTTTTACGACGCCCGTCACATAAACCTTGCTATAAGTGAGTCAGGAGGCTGTTTACAAGCCATCACCTTCAGTAATGGCTGCCTTTACCTTTAATATAACAACGTATAAATTTATGTTTTAATGGCTGGTGTCCTACCTTTATTCATAGTTGTATTATACACAGTGTCCCGGGGTTAGGACATCAATCCGAAATCGGGTTATACGGTAAGTTATGACAGTTATTAGGAAAATTATAAAAAGATCAAAGTGCCATAATTTTCATTTGGGCAATTCATTATGGGCATTTAAAAACGTACTTAATAATATAATTAAAAGTTGGCGCATCTGATAAGGATTTCAAAATGGTATGACACTTGTTAATTAATTTCTTGAATTGTGAAAAATATTTTTCACAAAACAAGATCCAGTACGGAATTATGGACCATTGATAGTGTTGTTCGATACATTGATGTATTTTCGCGGCCTCGGATCAAATGTAGGGTTGCTGTGCCCATGATTTTGCTCAAACACTCACTAACCTCGGTTTAAATCATCGATGTGGGTGCGGGGTGGTAAAATATTCTCGTAGAAATATCTTTCGCGTGGTACCGAAACAACAATCGAGCGAGGGTGGAAGCGACATAGATAGCGACATTTATTAAAACCACAGCTTCATTTCCACCTGTACAACTTTTTTCACAACAATAAAAAAAAACACGTAGCCCGAACAAATTGGATAATCGCAATGTTCAAATGTTCATCCTGGCTCAAAAACCTAAGAGACTGGTTCGGCCTCAGCACAAGATTCAGAGCAGCCGTCTCTCCGTTAGGAGATGGCATTTGAAGAAGAAGAAGAATGTTTAATTGTATGGGAAACGTATATTTTATTTGCCGAAAAAATTACCGTTGGAAGTGAATACTGACCATTTCTCGAAGCTCAGGTGTCAATAAAGACGATCGGATGGCGGAGTGGGTAGTGCACCTGCCTGCAATGCCGAGGTCGCGGGTTCGATTCCCGCTCAAGACAAATATTTGTGTGCATAAACATGAATATACAATATTACCGACAAAAAACTGTATAGCTTCATTTCAATATTATAGATGTCTAAAGATTTTTACTAAATTCAATTACTTATCATGATTTTAAAATTTTCACGCTCTTAATTTTTAATTACCGAAGATAATTCTACTGGTCTCGTTAATAGATACTAGAATTATAGACAGTCATAAAAATCTTCATGAAGACATAAAAATAAGCAGTCACTGCTATTTTAAAATCTTTATGAAGATATAACAGTTAGCCACGTTTGCTATTAAGAGGCGAACAATTGCTCAGCTGTTTTCTATACAAAAATAATATGGTTTTAACTTTAACAATATTCAGTTTTTATCTATTATTATAGACAATTCATATCTAAAACACTAAAATGCCTGTTAAAAAGTTCTTTTTATGTAACTCAACATTTCGCCTAACATAGGTAGACTTCTTCTTCATCGTGTCGATGGCTGAGTCAAATTTTATTTTGACTTGCCATCGTGGTGCAAGGATTAGCCGAATCGCTTTGGAGAACTCGCGAATTGCCCAGGGTGCGCCGGACGTAGGGAATCGTTGAGTACATCACTCAGGGAGGCTCCTTTTATGCACCCCATACTACACTACATAGACTACTTTCATTCAGCATGACTTTTTTTATTTCTAGCTTACAACAATGAAAATAAAATAAAAAAATAAGTAAATAGTCAAATAATAATATCATATTTAACTTATTAGTTATTATATTAATATGTATCTATTTATGTAATTTTAATAAAAATAAGCATGAATACCTTACAAGTTTGTGCTTAAAATATTACAAAATATATTATTATGATTTCGTAAAAACAAAAAACAGCTTCGAACTCAGATTTAGTTGATCGTGATTCCAATGCTTACCCGGTATAGCTACCTGCTCATGATAGGTAGATGCGAATTTAAAGAACAGGTCGCCACTGTGACGCGTTTAGTACGAATGCGACAACATTTCATTAGTGTCTGTTATCTTATAAACTGCTATACACGCACGCGACTTCGTTAGTGAGTGTACTGGCTGTATCGGACTGGTACCGTTCATAGCAATGTAATCCTTAGCATGCCTATGGAGTTTTGAGCGTTTACTGTACCTATCATAAAGACGAAACCGCGGCAGAAAGTTAGTTTGTTTGCTTGATCACTAATCTCGAGAACTACTGGTCGATTTTTATTTTTGTGTTTGATAGTCCAACTCTTAATAAAGATCTTAAGATATTTAACATAACGCTGAACACCACGGGAGTGGAGCAGTCATGTTGAACGCGGATCGAAACGCAGGAGTAGCTACTACCTATTACAACGAATACCACGCGAACGAAGTCACGGGCAAAACCTCGTAAATAAATAAAATAATGCATTAACTCGGATGGATGAAAACTATAGCTCGGAGTTAACATTTCCTATTCCAATTTTAAAACAACGTGTTCAACGCGGTTCCGCACGTTGGTGAAACAGGTTCTTAATTGGTCCATAAGGGGTGGTGGAATTACTCCAGACATTAATATTTTAAGTAGAAACGTTAATCGTATACGCTGTCATGATATGTGTGAATTCTCAGATGTGACAAATAATTGTTACGTTGAGTGTGGAGACGTCTCGGGGGAGATAACACTGTCGCTGCTGACGCTACTGACATTATACCTGAACAGCCAGGTGCTTTAGTAATTGAATTGTAAATACACCGCTTTTCAGATAGATTACAAAATAATTTGATAAAAAAACTTCAATTACAAGAAATGCACAACATCAATCGTATTAAGAGTGCAGATTCATACATGACATTGGTATTATAATTCATCAAATCTCATATTATAAAGAGGAAAGGAAACATTTGTTTTTTCACGCTCCACGTAAAATACTGATATTCAGGCAAATTTGTTAGACTAGAAGCCGACCCAAAAGTAATTGGGAAAAGGCTCGGCATATAAAGATGATGACTTAGATCTCAAACTACCGGCGAGTAAATAAATAAAAAATAAAAATGTTTATTTGACACAAATAAAGTATATACATATTTTTACTTATCTAGTTGTTTGACGCTATTCTTTTACATATGTACAAACTAAAGGTACTGACACTGTTTACTAAACTAAGCCTGTATTTTAGCTGACAGTGTTCAGTCGCAGGCAGTGACAATTTAAAAACATTATTTAGGCGTGAAAGTCGTTGCACAGCGAGTCATAAAGCAGTTCCCTGACTGTATGAATATAGATTACCTGTTGTATTGACCTTGCAGTGCCGTTAATGAGGGGATATCGATTTTACTTAAAATGAGACGAATCTAAGAAAGACAGATATTTCGTATGATATTGTTATGTAACGTGGTCTTTAATTTACCATTTAGGTAGACATAAAAAAATATAGAACTTGACAACGTATTATTATTAATTATTTACAATATTAACAGTTCAGTTAAATGATAGACTCAAGGCGTAGGCAGGTAGGTAGGTGGTACACGAGTTTGGTTTGGAACAACATACTACCTCAAAAACAAATGGTATAGCTTGGGTACTTACAAAGAAAACAGTTTATAGTGCCTACCAGTTATAAACAAAGCCATGCAGCCAAGCTCTGAATCGAATTACAAGGTCGAGTCCCCAACGCCGAAATCCAAGGGAAAATCCCGTGACATCGACAATATTCAGCAAAGCCTTGTTCAAACGATGTTGTTTCTCGTGTGTACCGCATTCGAGCAAAACGTGCCGAATATTGTACGTAACAGTGGAATTGAATATTTTAGAACCTTAGTTTTTGAAAGTACCTTTGTCTTTTATAGCCCAGACCAGAGTAATAAAAAGTAATCTAAAATAAATATAATAAAATTGCCTTTTATTTCTTGCGCAAATTATAAGCAAAAATTTTAATATATTTACATGAATCAATTTATAATAATTTAATTTAATCTTTATTTTATTTAAATAACTTAATAATTTAATTATTAGATAGGTAGTTAATTTATAATGTGAATCTACATTTAATTTATTACAATTTTTTTTTACATATTTATGTTTAAATTTAATTAAGAGATAATATGTATATTGATTGTATTAATTTAATATTATCATGCAAGAGCCTCCTCCTGACATTTAGAATTGAAAAATACAAAACATACTTACATTTTAAAAGCCGGTAAATTGTTAAAAAAGCCACTTGTCTTGGTTATTTTAATTTACTTTCGGCAAAAATAGAACGAAATTTTCGAAATAACAACGACATAACTTAAAAAAAACAAATTAAAAGTAATACTGACAATCATAACAGCAACATTACCTTAATGTTCACAGCGATCCTCGAATAATACAAACAAACTTTTCCTATTGCAAAGAAAACTTCAGCAACAGGAAACTTTGACATAAAAAGGCTTCTCAAACAATCGGTATTCAAGCCGCTGTGGATGTCTATTAGCAGTAACCCAAACAGGGCAGTTTGCTCCTAATATAATAGTATTCTCGTAGCTTTGGAGACAATGTGCGGTTTTCGAATACCCAAGAGTGTCTGTGAGTCCTCACGTTTCAGTAATAGCTTAATGTCACGGAGACGGTCGTCTCTGCCGACGGTGCACAGATATAATACACGTATAGGTAAGGTAGGTACGTATTATACAGGTGATTTGTCTAACCCCCTTTTACACTTGATTTTTAATGCTAATTGTAGAAGACTACATCGATGTTCGCAGCTTTTAATAACTTTTATTGAATGCAGTAGTAACGTAACTACTTAGACATAGATACGAACTTCAAGAGGGCAGTCACCCTCCCCACCCTGTGTACGTTCATGAGGACCTGTGTCATAATCGTCAAGTTTAAGTTAATAATATTCATCGAGTAAATCATAACTTAACCGAATATAAAAGTGATACAATTTAAATATGAAAATTAAACCCAGGTGGCACTCCAATTTGTTTGTGTTTTATATTGTAATTACTTTTCGCTACTTATAACTCAAATTTCTCATTTGCAATGGAAAATATTTCTATAATATGCCCCTATTCTCAAGATGATAGATAAACCTTATTAGCAAGATAAGCATATTACACACATAAATTAAAGTGACAACTGTGTCCTTTTGTCTAGTGTAACTTATATCACTATTAAATTCGGTAAGGTTATATTTTATGGGTTGAAAAATATCTATCTAATGTAATAACTACAATGCTGCGATATATGAAAACAAACGCACCCCTTTTGCATCTTCAAAGAAAACTTTTAAATGAACGGCATTTATAGTAGACAATCTTTTATTTAATAAAAACCCGTCGGTAACTAACAGGATTTGAAAAGAGAAAACGAATTTCAACGTCTCCACACTTCGTGGCCGTCGGCTAAAACGGTCATTTATCAATTTGATCTTCAGTGATGCGACTGTGATTTCAAGTCTTTAAAAGTTTTATTACATCTATTTAAAAGTTCAGGTATTACTTTTACCATTGTACGAATAAATATCTTTGCGGTCAATGTTCTGTGAATAACGCCCGCTTTCTCATATTCTAACCAAAAGTTTCTAAACTAAAAATAATTTCATCAAATAAAAGTTTGTTCATAAAACAAGAGTTCAGCGTGGTGCAATTTCTGACAATGTCCAAAACAAAGTTGATATCGCGAGGTTTCATTAAGACTGACAATGGTGCTAGCGTTGATTGTCTTCCAACCACCCCTCGCCTCGCCGAAAATTTTCGCGAAATCATTAATGAAAACGACATAACTTGTTTACCGTCCAACTGTAATGAAAAGAGTTATTGCGAGGAGAAGATTAACCGGATTAATAAATCTAATCAACTCTCAGTACATTGTTACGAGTGTAACAAAGGCTTTTAATAAATACAACAAAGCGTCCATTAGGATAAAAGCAAACAGTTTAGCCGTTCACATCGCAAATACGTTTATATTACTTTAATAGAAAGTTGAATCCAGTTCTTAAGAGTGCTCGAATTTTTCGTGTTGTCGAATAATTTGTTTATATTCAACCTAACAGATGTACTTTATACATTTGAAGTGCTTTTCATAAAAATGATGATAAATGAGATGTTTCAATCTCATACTTTTCTAAATAATGTTATAAATAGAGCTTATAATATGTTGATGGATAAGTAATGATTAATGTTTAAGGGGGAACAATTGCTTAGCCGTTTTCCATACAAAAGTAATATGGGTATAGCTTTAATATTATTAAGTTTTTATTTAATATTTATATGGTATGGCTTCATTTAATAGGTTTTGGCCTACTAATACCACGCTGGCAGGAAAGGTTGGTATAGGGTTTGATCTCGAGCGCCCTAAGCGAATCCGCGGGCGGTGGAGGGGGATTTTCTGCCGCCCGCTGATGCCTTCCGCGACGGAGTGACGCCCTGGGTGTGCCCGGGGCGTCGCTACGAGAGGAGGACTGAAGAGAGTCGGGTGCCCGGTCGGAGGTCGGACTGGGCACGGTCGCCGCGGCGAGCCCTGTGGATATAATATCGATCCGGGGCTCGCCGACCCACTATCTTTCGGCGACGAGGGCACACCGCGGGGTTTTAGTGGGTATTCTGTGCCGTTTAACATCGTAGGCACGGGAGTCCCACATAGCCACTCTGCCCGTCCCCCCACGGGTAGGGTGGTATGCGTAAATGCATTTCACCGCGAAAAAAAAAAAAAAAAAAAAAAAAAGGGTTTGATCTCGAGTCTTCCTTCTCTAAGCAGTGGATTTAGGCTCAGCTGGATGCGGAAGGCGCAGGACCAGGTGTTGTGGCGCAAATTGAGAGAGGCTTATGGCCAGTGGACTACGAGAGGCTTAATGATGAAAATGATGATATATTTTAGACAATCCATATCTAGAACACTAAAATGCATGTTTGTAGGCGCCCACATTTTCAAATTTATTATTTAATTTTTTAGGTTTGTATGTAACTCAATTAATGATTAAAACAATTTTGACAAAATGATCACCAACAAACATACATTTTAATGTTTAAAATATTATTGTTCTATTAAAAAAAGATAAAAGCTTAATAATATTTAAGTTACACCCATATTACGTTAGTTAGTTTAACTTGAGTGTTGCACGGAGCAACCACGCTATCGCTTTAAATTTAAATACCATTTGATTTAAGACTTATATAAGTATCATTGCCATTTGATATGGAAATAAAAAATTGGTGATACCGCCTGATTTGTCATATTATTATGCCAAAATTAGTAAGAAAACACAGAAAATATAGATAGGACCACCATTATTTACTAAGCCCTGCAGGTATACAATCTTCCCGTTAGATGTACGTGTACAGCGAATGCACCGCGTTCACGACATTTAGAAAGTACGTGTCGTACTCAGTACGTGACAGTTATACTAATTGTACTCATAGATTCGTTTTATTGAATGTGTACAGTACACCGTGCATGATATCATTTAGTCTTGAGTTTATAATTTAATTAACATCCTCGGAAGTGGTACTGATGAATAAAGTAAAAAAATAAACAACCTAATCGTTCCTTTATTCAAATTATGAAATACGGGTGTTACTTACGTAATGTTGGTCTATTTAGTCGACCGCGGTTTCACATCTAGGCATTTTCAAGAGAGTGCTATACTTCGCGCCTGAGTCGCAGCCAGTCTTGCACTGCGTTAGAAGTATAAGTGAAACGCGACGTGAGTAGCACCCGTATTTTATAATTTAAATAATGTTACAAACTCACGTCAGTTTTAATAAAAACTAATCGTTCCTCTTTATTATATAAGTTTGGAGGAGATGCCTTGATGGTTTAGTGGTTAGCGTATGCGCCTTACAACACGAGGTCTCGGATTCTTTTCCCGGGTCGGGCAAATTGTTATTTGTGAACTTTCCGTCGGGAATCACAATAGCAGCACGGAGTTGAATGGCGATAGGCTCACCCCCTAAACATAGCAGGTGAAATGTATGTGTGGAGTACACCTCTGCCACACCCTTCTAAGTTAAGAGTTAATTAATAATAATAATATAATAAATATCTCACAACTTACACACAACGCCATCTAGTCTAAGCAGAGCTTGTACTATGGGTACTAGAATAATTGATACTGATACATTATATACTTTTCATTTGTAAATAAATAGGAACACCAAAACTAAGACAGACCCCCATGTTCATGCACACAAAGATTTTTCTTAAGCGAGATTCGAACCCGCGACCTCGGCGTCACAGGCAGGCACACTACCCACTCCGCCATCCGGTCATAAAATAAAAACTAAAACAAATAATCTCGTGTTGAGATTCTAAAAAGTGGTTTACCTTTTAATGTAATAATTATTTAATATGAGTTAGCTAGTTAGTAGTAATTAGTCAGTAGTTTTCCACGTGTGAACCTCAAAGCGTGTAGATTAGTCTTGTAATGCTTAGCTCTTAAGGGGAAAAATTGCTTGGCTGTTTTCCATACAAAAGTAATTTGGGCTTAACTTTAATATTATTAAGTTTTTATGTATTATAGAGAAAGCATATCGAAAACACTAATATGCATATTTATTGGCCTCCATTTTCTTAAATAATAATAATAAATATTTAAATTTTTCAGTATGTTTTATTATAATTATTTTTTATAGAATTTTACACTAGCAGTTATTGGACAATTGGTCAAGTTGGTTTTTACTGTTTAAGCTGGGTGCATTCATCACAATTTCTGGGAGTTTTTTTTGTATGTAACTTAATTAATGATTAAAACAATTTTGATTTTTACATTAGATAAAACGCCTGAAGCAATTACACTATCCAATGGTCCCAATGACAACGCCAAAAATACACATTCACTCACTCAAGCACACCCAGTCTCAGAACAAAATCTTTGCGAATCACACAAAGATTTGTCCCATGTGGGGATCGAACCCACAACACCAGTGCAGTGGAGAGCGGCAAGGCGACCGCTTAAACCACTTCTCCACACGTGCAGACAATGGTTATATACCTATGCAAAAGGCGTTAGACGTGGAATTTTGTTATGTGAAATCACTCACAGCAATGCCACTAGTACCTTAACCAAGCGTCGTAGTTATGTAATCAAATCTTGTAATGATTGAACGCCTCATTAAGTATGAACACTGAAACGAGCTTGAAGCGATTGTAGGCTTAAATGATCGACCAAACTCATTTTATAGAGGTCACTTGGAAAACTGCCACATGGCTAATTAAACATTAAACTTTTTTTCGCTAATTTGGGGCTTTATAAGATTTTTCCGGAGAAATAAAATCTATAATGACTTTTTTAATAGGTACTGTAATAAGTAACTTCCGTGTGCGGTTCCGTCCGCGTGGTTTGCTGATTATAGCCTATGTTATTTCTGGGACAGTTAACTATCTCCATACCAACTTTTATCAAGATCGGTCCTGCAGATTCGGAGCTTATTGGGTACGTACCTACAAACAAACAAAAAAATCTTTCATCTTTATAATATTAGTGTAGATTAAGTAAATACTACTATTTGATACTATGAGACCTAAACACTAAGCAATCATCGCAGAAACATTTGCTGATGCCACCTCACATTATTTTTATTTTCTTATATTTTAAAAAAACGACTCCCGCACTAGGAATAACTCCTGTGTCGCGGGGTGTTCACAAACATACATTTCACACACAAAGCACAACCAGTCTCAGAACAAATCTTTGCGAACCACACAAGATTTGTCCCATTTGGGATCGAACCCACAACACCAGTGCAGTGGAAAGCGGCGAAGCGACCGCTTAAACCACTAGACCACACGTGCAACATTAAAATATATTGGTGTTGTTCATTGTACTTATCATAATTATTAAGAGAATACCATAGTCTAAAAAATTCAACCGCTCAACAGCCTAACAGTCATATTAATTGTCGAGTACAAATCATTGTATTATTGTTGTATAACAAAAAAATATTGTTTCAGAAGTTGGAAAACTGTTTTTCAGATCTCTAAATCATTTTACAATTACATTAATGAACAAAATACAAAATAATTGATTTGCTCAAAGTGTTGTTTACAATTAGTTCTTAAATATAAGTTGGTAAAAATGTTTCAAACACTTAGTTAAAAAGCTTAACATACAAATATTGTCATTATAACTATTACCATTTAGAATTAATACTTATGTCACAAGCAAAATATTCTCATCATTATGTAGGTACTACAATTTATAAATAATATTCATTGCAAAAATTAAATGAATAAAATACGGTAATTTAAATAAATTCAATCATCATTATAATTTTAATAAAAATTGTGGGTGTGCTTTGTGTGTGTTAAATGCATGTTTGTGAAACCCCACGACACAGAAGTTATTTCAAGTGCGGGCGCTGTTTTTAAAATATAAAAATTACAATACAATAACAAATTACACTAAATCCTCTCGAACCCATGTTTTAAATAAACCCAAGAGAAATAAACTATGAATGGTCCAAACGATCTAAATCCTTGGGTCATCATTAAATCAAGGCTTAACAGCTCAGTTTGCCAATTGCTTCCCGGCGGGGACGGAGGCGGGAACCACGCGCACTCGGCGAATTGCCTGAAATATATTGAATGTCTTTCTCGAGGCAAATACAGAAAAGACTAGATACGAACGCATCGCGGACAGGTAACATGTAAACAAGCGTGTCCAAAAGAAATTCGCACGTTTTTTATTTAAGAAGTTGTACGGATACTATCCTTATTTGTACCCGTCCCTATTCGTGTCGGGGATGGTTGGAATAGACACATTGAGTTTGCGTCGCAAATGTGCGATTATGATTATTATTTACTACTAAATAATAAAATTGATGATCCGATAACGTTATCACATAGTTCGTTATCGGCACCAAATCAGTACACGCGGCTGTGCTCGCGTCGCCTTCTAGCAACGCCGGCTGTACGAACGTGCACTGCCCAATTTGCTCCAACAAATCAGGCTTTGACTCATATCAACGCCTTTATTGCTCAGTATCCAGATATTGATATATTTTACTCCAAATTTGAACAATTTTTAAAATCAAGTATTTCTTTTTTAAGTACTTTTAAGTAGAATTAAGTCTAGCGATAAGTACTCTTTCATTTATTTGTAATAGTTTATTGCACGTGTTGGGAAACTGTAAGTGCAATAAGCAGTTGTCTAAATAATAAATAAATAAATAAGGTTTCCTGGCTTCATGGAGCTTGTTACTTATCTTGTTATAGTCATTATTGTTAGAGTTATTTTCTAGAGTAGTGTTTTATTTTTTATCCATTCCAGTGATAACTCATTTATTAGGGATTCTATAGGCTAAATAGTATCACGCTTCTGCTTATAGGAGCAGAGCGGAGCAATATGGAAAATTTAAAAAAAAATATATTTTTTTTAAAAACTCAGGGGGCGCTTGAAAATCCAATAAAACGTGTACAAATTATAAATTTAGGTAATTAATGACAACTGTATCTTATTATAATAAAAAATACTAAACAAATTACTGCCTCGATGGTCTAGTGGTTAGCGTATGCTGGCAAAGAGTTATTTGACCTTTCCTGCAGGCAATTCAGCACGGTGTTGACTTTGTGCCCAATGGATGGCGATAGGCTCACCCACTATCCCATGGGACCTAAACATAACAAGTGAACTGTGGGGGTATTACACCTCTGCCATGCCCTTCTGGATAATATTATTATAGGCGTGATGGTATGTTATGTTACTAAGAAATTTGTGACTTAATCATCAAATCTATTCAACTAAATCTCGTGTAAACCATTCTGAATTTAACCTAATCTCTAAAGGCAACTGAATTCAGACACTTTGGAAAGCTAAGTTCCGATTTAACCATACTTCTTAAACTGTAGTTTTCCTTAAAACCGTATTTCAATCCTTCTCTGTCTTTCAATGTTTGAACGAAACAGAGAGATCAAAAGGTTTAGCTCAACGTTAGGTAAATGTCGATTTGACTCGTTGATGAAATCGGCACCTGAGGCTCCATACACACTAACGTAATTATGGGGTAATACTATTAAGTTTTTATCTATTTTTATAGACAAATCATATCTAAAACCCTTAAACGCATGAACAAACATGCGTTTAATCCATAACTGAATTGGCAAAGCACTTGGGGCGTATACCCAGGGGGGGCAGGTTCGAGTCCTGCTGGATTCTTAATTTTTCAACTTTAATATTATATAAAATGTATTTTAGTATTTTAGATAGGATTTGTCTATAATAATAGATAAAAACTCAATAAAATGATTACCTTTATTTAGAACACAGCCTAGCAATTGTGCCCCCTTAATCGTGAATCGCAAAAAGACGTTTGGAGCAAGAACAAAGAAGCATTTCTGAACTTAGTTCTGAACGAGTATTACAATGCAAATCTGTGCACTGACACCGATTCATTCACCGATTCCCTCACCACAGCTCTAAAACATTCTTTGAAATATCTTAATAGTTAACTTCTTTGAAATATCTTAGTAGTTAACTTCTTTGAAATATCTTAGTAGTTAACTTCTTTGAAATATCTTAGTAGTTAACTTCTTCTTCTCCGTCGTGTCGATGGCTGAGTCTAATTTAATTTTGACTTGCCATCGTGGTGAAAGGATTAGCCAATTCGCTTTGGAGAACTCGCGAATTGTCCAGGGTGCGCTGGACGTAGGGAATCGTTGTGTACGTCACTCGGGGAGGCTCTTTTCATGCACCCCTACATAACACCCTGAGGAGAGTTAAAATTAAATTAAACTTACTTCCGACCCCATAGTTCGTCTATACTTTGACACATTATACGGGTGGATAAGATATAGCAGGTTATTTTACGCGAGTGCTAGCGTCCATGCGCGAGCGATACCTGGCACCCTGGTCATATCACGTTAGCGGAACACACTGGGTTTTAGTCCGTGCAACTCGGACATAACCAGCGACTCTGACAGGTAATTAATTGATTTAATTAGTGTGTAAGCAGTACTTATTTGTATTCTCCATACAAAAAAAAACCACTTTACGAGCGTTCAAAAAATCATGTAAATAAAAGATTAACCTACAATATTAAATTATTGGTAAACTTTTTGGCACGCGTTGTTTATTGTCATTTTGGGCAGAAAGTAATGTCCATTATTTTGGTCATCTTTGCAACATCATTTATTGTAACAGGAGATTTGATATTAATTATAATTTTATAGAATATCAATCTTCAGCAAGAATAGCAACATTTGTTGAGCTACAGCTTAAAAACATGGTCATTTTTAATTTTTACAGATTGAAAAAAACGATGAACTTGCACACAAAACCTTAGTAACGTCTAAATTTTCACATAGAAGACTTTTACTACAACTAGAAAAGACTCGTCATGTAAAAAAAGCTCGCAACGCTTTCGATCAGCTTTTCATTGTGATTCGTATGACGAAGCATTTTGGAAATCGCCACAAGTCTATAAAGGTACGACCAAAAAAGCTTTACGTCGTAAATCCTTGTACTAGAAACCGATATCCTAAACAATAGGTCCTTTTAGAGCACCTGCACACTAAGCGGCGGCTGTCGCGAGTCGAGTCAGGGATCACTGTCGCGAAACACACTCCACACAACTCGGAAGCGGCCACTTATCCCTAATTTTACCAAACCGCGCTTAAGGGTCGACACACACCAAAAGCGCGTCGAAGCGCAGTTTCAGTGTTATATGAATTCCAACTCTATTCTCACAGCCATAATACTCATTATCGCATGAGAAACTCAAACGAGTCGCGCGGATGCCCGCGGCGCCGCGGGAATTCTGGCGAATTCCATAGTAGTAGTAGCGTAGAGTTTCTCATGCGATAATGAGTATTAAAGTTGTGAGAATAGAGTTGGAATTCATATGACACTGAAACTGCGCTTCGATTCGCTGCGCTTCGACGCGCTTTTGGTGTGTGTCGACCCTAACACGTTGACATCGGGAGCTCAAAAACGGTCTCAAATTCAAGTGAGTTATGCATGTGCACCCCGTAGGTCTTTATAAATTGTGCGGTTTGGGTATAAAAGTGCACCTTCATTGCTTTCTTTTTCTATAACTATTTGAAATTGTACAATTGTAATTTATTATTTTTAGTCTGGTAGATTATGAAATCTGCTATACTATGGTCGTTTCTTTAGTAGATTTGGCAAAAATTGATGAACAAATTGTACGGATACTACCGCAAAGATTTTTTATCGATGAAATTATAGTGATGGGAAACGAAAAAAAATAGATATAATATTGTAACGAACATATTTGTGCATTCTTAAGTATCTTCTGGTCTTACATAAGTACATATAAGAATGAAAAAATAAGCTATAGTAATTATACATTTTGGTAACTATATAAAACAAATAGAAATATCAAATCTTACGGCGAAATTCATTGCAGTAGTTTAAATAAAACTAGTGAAATAAATTTAGTTTCTGAACAAACTGCTTAAGTTTTCATAACTATTAAAATTTCAGTATGATAGCTCCAATATTCGTCGTGATCGCTTCACTTCGTCTGGGCGTAACGGTGTTTATTAGACTCCGTATATTTTGAAAATGTCATATAAGTATTTCTGTATTCAGTAGGCAACCAAATAATAAATAATAACAATAAATAAAATAAGTATTTATTTCTCACCACAATAATTATTTTCGTACATGAGTTTACTTACATACTATTTCACAGAGTATATAATTGTATAAATATATATTTGTCTCTGTCATGCCATTATAGCCCGCATCAGCGAGTCAACACTATTTTAAGCGATAACCAACATAACATAAATATAACATAACATCTTGCTTATTTTAACCCAGAAGGGTGTGGTGGAAGTGTATAACACGCACATTTCACCTGTTATATTTTGATTTTTATTTTATTTTATTTATTTGGGTAAACAAACAGTAACACAATACTTATTAATCTATGGTATACTTACATATTATTTAACAATTTTGTCACCAACACCATTTACCACAGCTTACTAATAAAAACAAATTATAAGATAAGAGGATAAGAGTCATGTACGAGTATGAAATATTGAAAGTATACAAAATTAATTTAAGAGGATGCTAATTCTATTTTTAAATTATACTAGGACGCGTTGCCATAATATCGATTGAATTAAAGTTAGTGTTGTAATTATGAACAAGACGGTACATTGGAGAGCGTTTACCTGCATTGGTACGACAACCAGTTGTTTCAAATGGTTGACATGGGTTTACGGCAATGCGTTCTAGTTGGTATTCTACAACTGATTTTAGTAACCAATGAAGTACAATCGTATCTATTATGACATATGTTGTATAGCAACATCGTTTTTAAGTATTTTCGTCTATTTTCGTAATATTATGGTCCTCCTGTTTATAATATTTAGGTCCCATGTGATAAGGGCCTATTTCGTGCGTTTTCTTTAGAGGCATCAAAATTATACATAGTTAAGCGGCGAACTCAGCTGGTAAAATTTGCCCTTAGTGTACGGCAGTAACCAGTAACAAACAAATTGGATTAAATTATCTGCGGCCGCCGTGGTCTAGTGTGTAGCAGCATTTAGAGCCCGTATCCACGGCTTTATCTCGCAAATCCTTTTACTAAAAACCGATATCCTAAACAAAAGAATCTTTTAACTTTGTGCTAGTCATTCTTTCATGTACTGCGTTAGTTTTCGTACAGTATTCATTAATATAACATAAAATCACGTCTATATTATGCAGAACGGTCTTTAAGTCAACTCAATTAAGTCGCAGGTGGTCATTCTTGGAGGCAGATATATAGTCAACATATTAAAACGGCAGCCTTTCTATCTATTCTGTTTCTATTCTCAAAATATGTAAAAAATCTTGGTGATAAATGATAGACTCTAATCTATCGGGACGTTCACATCGCAGAGGTGAGAAAAAATTAATCTGTTATTTCCAAACTTTTAAACGACTCCAGAAATTTTTACCATTATTGGCGTAATGGTTAAAGCGGACGCCTCGCCGCTTTCAACTGCGCTGGTGATGTGGGTTTGATCCCCACACCGGACAAATGTTTGTGTGATCCACAAAGATTTGTTCTGACTCTGGGTGTGCTCTTTGTGTGTGAAATGTATGTCTGTGTACACCCCCGAGACACAGGTATTATTCTAAGAAGACCGGCTGGCGGAGTGGGTAGTGTGCCTGCCTGCGACGCCGAGGTCGTGGGTTCGATTCCCACTTAAGACAAATCTTTGTGTGCATGAAAATGGGGGTTTGTCTTAGTCTGGGTGTTTTTATGTGTAATAAGTATGTATTTACAAAAGAAAAGTATATATATGTATTTATCAGTTATTCTAGTACCCATATTACAAGCTCTGCTTAGTTTGACTAGATGTCGTTGTATGTGAGTTGTGAAATATTTATTATTTATTTATGTATTTAAGTGCGGGTGTCGATAAAAAAAAAGATGTGGTAGAAGGTTATGAATTGCCATGGCGATGACAACTTTGCCTTATTCTGGCAGATACTTGCAACCATCAGAAGGTTCTACCTATTTGTTTTTAGACTTAAACATAAGTTAATTACAACATATTAAAATTGCAGCCTTATGGCAGGTTATAAAAAAAATACATTTTAAAATTTTGTGGTACTATGACGCTACCGCAAGACGCCTGCCAGAACGGTTTTTTTTTAACAGACTAATAAATAATATAATTTAAAGAAGTCTCAGCATTGTTGCAGGTGGGTTACTCGGAGGGTTCACTGCCTCTTAGGATATACCTTGTATCAAATAGCCCATCACATGATAAAGTACAGCAATCATAATAAAGTTTACATGTTGAACAATGTTCGTACAACACCGCTACACAACAAGCTATACAACTCCAGTACAAGTCGATCTCGCATTGTACAGGCTTCCCGTGGAATGTGAGACCAGCTTATGCTGGCAATGTATAGCTTAATGTGTAGTTGTGTGAACGTGTCGAATATCGAGGTTAATCCGTCGGCATCAGGTGCTAAGGAAACACTTATAAACTTTGTAACACTTACTGGCTCTCACAACTTGAGACGAGAATTGAGCTTCGGTTTCGTGTAACTTTCTGCTTCGTTTATGAGTGGACTAGGACTGAGTCCTTGCACAGCCCTTCAACTATTTAACATAACATAAGATTTGTTCTGAGACTGGGTGTGCTTGTGTGAGTGAATGTGTGTATTTGGCCTTGTCATTGGGACCATTGGATAGTGTAATTGACAACATTTCAAAATTTGAAAGTGTCTAAAACAAAAATACCGTTTCTTTATTATCCTATCCGGAGTACAAAAACATTTTTTTAAATTTTTTTGGATCAGTAGTTTTGGAGAAAAAAATAAAAACGAAAAAATGCGTCGTGACGTCACATATACGGCTTAATAAAGTATTACCTTTGCCCATGCTACGACAGAATGAAGAGTAATCGAAAATGACAGTTGTAATGTCAGTATTGTCAGTTGCCTGTCAACTAACGATAAACACATATTTTGCAATAATGAAAATATAAGCAATATTTATTGATTGCAACTATTATTCTTCTTAAATCGAACTGAATCCAAGTGAGGAATATGCACCTACGATGGATTTAAAATATTGTTTTGTACGAACATGTAAAAACAAATCTAAAGACGCCAACTCAAACACGAAAGATTAGTGTAATGCATTGGATGTAGTTTGTTCGAAACGAGTTCTATATGTGTGTGAAGAAGCAATAGACTACATAACATTACACTACAACTCAAAGGAACGCAGCAGTAATGAAATAAATAGCAAAAACTGGGAACATTTCAGAAACGGGACTGGAAAAGTAAAACCTTGGGGATCATTTAGTTTAATGATATAATGTTATTAAAAAAATTAATTGTTATTAAAAAACCTGGGCCATGTGAAAATAAATTATTTAAAATATTGTACAAGTACCTATCTTTTTATTTATGATTGCTGTTTCATATTTTGTTTATGAAAACTAACATACATGTAATATAACATAACATCAACCCCATATCACCCAAAAACAAGTATTAATAAAAGTATTTATTTGTTTTTAACATGAGAGAAAAAGTTATGACATGTGTGAGCGAAGCAGTTACATAGCTACACATACACTGTATAACTAAAATACAATTGTATACATTGAAGAACACAAAAATAAACATAAATAAATAATCAAAATTTATTTAGCACTTTCTAAAATATTTTCAAATATAAATTGCTTCCAAAAATGTTCAGCTTCTTGCACAATCTTTGCTGTTTAATCTTGATCATACTCAACCTAGTATTTGTGGATTAGCTTGTTCTTCTCATAATCTGGATCAGCAATACAAAATAAGACCATAGGTTTGTTTGCAGCATGCATTTGTACCATTATTTGAGCTTTACATTTTTCTTTAAGTTTGCCATCCTTGATGTAATTTTTGATAGTGTTTTTGCTAATAGGGTACTATATTTCTATAACAAAGTCTGCACAAAGCCCATCTGGTGAAACACCAATAATACCCCCTGTATAAGAATAAGACCTGTGCTTTCAATAACTCCAAAATCTTTTTCTAAAATATTAATGATGTTTTTTTAAAGTTACACTCCGTCTTATGGCTTTTGTTTGAGGCACCTTGTAACCACCTAAAATGCTTTGCACTAATACACCTTGTTCTGTTTCGCAAGGGACAGCTTCATGAATTCTAGACCCTGTCACTCAACCTTGACGCATTGAATGCCATAGTTTGGAATCCACTTGAGTTGTTGTAGCTTTAGCAACACTGTTAAATACTTCTTCACTGAGCTTTTCCTGGCAGAATCATATAAAATTATGTAAGTATTGTCTTGTTGGATGTGTACAAACTGCAGCATTAAGTTCAAAGTAGGTTGACGGTTACCACAGTACTTCATTTCCTGTCCTCATCTTCTGCCTGTTGCACTCTTCAGTAAACATGGATAAACTTATATTAACATTTCCATTGTCAGGGGTAATTTTCCTTTTGCCTATATTTTTGCTAAAATAAACTTCTGATCACCAGCACTAGCTTGTCTTGGTTTACCCCAATAACACGCAGTAGATGTGAAAGAAGGTTCATCTGACAGTTTTATCAGCCACATGGCAAAGCAGATAGCGTGTTTGCACCCTCCTGAAGACGCAGTATAATCATGACACTGAACAGAAATGATATTTTCCTTAGACTCGTCAATTTCAGCAGTTACCATGTACAACTTGGCTCTTACTTTAAGTTCAGGTGTCACCCTACATTTAATGGTGCACGAGTTGGTATCACGCTTTACTTCCAGACATATCCTACAGCTGTGTCTACGTAAAAAAAAAAAAAAAAAACATCAAACATAAACAAAAACATCCCTGGAAGCTAATAATGCTTTGGCACTACGCGTTTCGGCGGCATTGTAGCAGTCGTTTTCTACCATATATTCCAAAAGCATAACGTAGTTAACTTTTGGCAAATTCTTGCTATCAGCAGCTTGAAATCCATCTGATACCTTCATGGTTGATGAATGAGGAGCAGAATAGAGAGAATAATACGATTTTTATGCAAGAAAATAAAGGTAAACAAACAAAGTTGTAAACAAGTATGACAATTATGACATATGTCACATCAACAAAAAAAATAATAAGCAAAGGCATATCATTATTCCACCGTATATGTGACGTCATTTGGCGCTTACGTCTATTTAGAATGGACTAACTTTCAAAAAGGAAATAATGAATGAAAATAATAAAATTTCGCAAAAAGAAAAAATACGGGTCCGTTTATTTTACATCTAGTTTCAATTAAAATAATAATATAAATATGTTAAAAAAATGAAATGTTGTCAATTGCTTCTGGCGTTCTATCTAATGTAAAAAATGAAAACGTATTATTAACTTATTTTAACATCACGCCTATATTTCTCCTGTTGTGTATAGGGCCCATGGGGTAGGGGTTTAGACTATCGCCATCTACCGGGCACAATTCCAACTCCGTGCTGCTATTGTGAATTGCCTAACGGAAAGTTCACAAATAACACTTTTCCCAAAAATCAAACCCGAGAGGAGGTGAGAGGCGTATACCACTAGACTATCGAGGCAGTTAATTTCACCTATTTCATCAATGTCGGTGTAGTAGTTTAGCTGTAAAAGCGTTGCAAATAGTCTGACCTGAAACTAGATAAAACTACTTTTTATTGACTATAATTAGGTTTAAACAATTACCAAGTAATACGTATTGTGGGGTGTTGTTGTTTTTGTGTTGTGTATAATTGGTATGTTGAATTGATTGAAACGATAGGTCACTATACTAAATGCTTTAATTAACTGGTACCAGAGTTCATATTATATAATAAACTTATTGACTACATTATTCTAACTTAACTACGACCTATCTCTAGCGATACGGGAAGGCGACTGGCGAACCGGGGGATCCACTTAAATACATATGCGCCCAAATGGAAGAATGGTCACTAATTGGTAATAATAATTCGATTTCTAAAATAAAATTCTTCTTTTTTGGTGTTCATTAAAATTGTTTCTCTGTTTATTTATTGTCCCAGCTCGCTAGTATTTTGAAGATATAGTGTAAACATTTCAAAGCTTTCTAAGTGCTTTGACTCGAAGTCGAGACAAAAATTGTGTAAAGAATTTCAATAAAACAAAAACGTGTACGTATAAATCTTGGTGTTTCGGATTTCTCACTACCTGGGAAAGAGGAATTTCATGTTCAATGGTTTTATGGCTTTTGCTGCACCTTTCATTCCATCCCAGGAGACATTTTCATTACGGTTGAATCCCGGATATAACTGAGACAAAGTTTTACATCATTGTTTTAAGGCGAAGGATTCCGAAAATATGTTTAAAAATATTTGGTTAAAAAACGGCTTGCATAAAAAATCTGAAGTAAATAGTTATAATGATAACTATGCAGAGTAACACATAACACGCCCCATTTATTAACCGACTTTAAAAGGAGGAGGTATACAATTCAGCAAAGATTTGTTTTTAATTTTTACAAAAATCAAAATCCAAGACTGTACCAATATTCAGTTATCCGGTCTCATTTTATCGAAAATCTTCTTGGCTTCTGCTGTATCTTTAATTAATCTTTGGCGCTGGATTCATTTATTACGGTTAAATTCTGGATATAACTAAAACAAAGTTTTACATCAGTGTTTTTAAGTAAAATAGATATTTCGAGAAATCAAATGAATTAGGTGATTTTTAAATAAACATATAAGCCAAGACCATGAATTTGTTAAAGTTATATCTTTGCTGAATAAAAAAAGTTCTCAAACATGTTATTTGAGTTTATTTATACGTACCTATTAAACTTTATTTCATAAAAAATTATTCATATAAGTTGAGTCAGGAAAGACGGGCGTGATTTCATTTTATTCAAAGAGACACCTAGTATTTATTATTGTAAGTAAACATGCATTTTGACTTCTCGCCGTACAGTTACGTTAGTTAGAAACCCTCGCCTTAAAGTTACTAAAACTTTAAACTATTGCAGACAGATTGTACAGAAATGAATCAGATTCAAATTGAAATTTAAGTTATTAAAGTCGTGAATATGAAGAGTTTAGAAATTATTGTTAACTTATTCTGATTATTAATATCTATCCGAAACAATAATATAATATTTAACTGAAAAATACGCATAAATAATATTTAGCACATAAAAATCTTGACTTGAACTTTTACAATTTTGTAACTTATAAACTAAGTATTCGTATATTATAATTACAGGTAGACATTACAATACCGACTTCGAAACTAGGTAAGGACATTGCTTAATCGCTACAGCTTTGGAAGAAAACGCCGTATTCTATTTGAAAGTACCTACTCTTTTATACACTGTAGAGACGAAATAATTGGTCAATTATAAAAGCACACATTGCCGAACCAAATGAAAAACCTGCAAATCGAGTCATTCATTGTAATGGCAGTGGAAGCACTCAAGGCAATTTGCGGTATACATTAGAATGCTCTACAGTGTAGGTCGCCAAATGAAACACTACTTACACACACACTGGCACACACTGGCATTGTACCAAATTGCACCTGTTTGCTTTTTATTTGTGATTTTTTATACGATGTAATTATGTAACGGACGGGTTTGTAGTCCACATAGTGGTAAGTAGCAACTACAGCCTAGCCAACACATTGCAAAACAAGTCACGATACTAGAAAAGCCATTTGCTTTACAACTAATTTGCAATTTTATCATGAGCTAGCTGGCCCGACAGACGCTGTCCTGTCTTAACTATGAATATTACATCCTATTTAACATTTTTTTTCCAACAAGCAATCTGTCATTGTTATGTCAAACTCCATAAAAAAGATCAAATTGTCAAAAGCGCTTAGGATACATTAGCAAATCAGAAAATTTAAAATGGTGGGTAGTAATCTTAAATTTTCTAATATGCCGCGCAAATACCAATTTTTTTTTATTGCATAAATACCATCTTCAACTCTTACCATAACAAACACAACAAAGAAAGAATCAGCGACATCGGTCCAGCTGTTTACGTATGATTCTGTGACCAGGCGAAATAAGATTTGTTCGTTGGTCTTATATATATATAGATAGATAAGAGGTAAGTGTCTAGTTTAAACAAATTAATCAAATGTGTCAATTTTAAACGAAACATTTGAGAAATGAGTCATGAATTAAATACTCTGATAGTATCATATTTGTTTTAAACCAAAAGACGCTGTTTTAAACAAGGTGACATGAATTGTATTACTCACCAAGCAACCTCACTAAACGAAGTGATTTTCTCATCAGTGTATCCGGGCCAATTTCCCTAATCCTCGATTAACCCGCCGAGATGCAGATAAATTTGATTGTGAGCGGCTTAAGAAACCCTGCGGCTAACCTTTCTTGGTGATTGCTCTCTAAGGAGCGGTCCTATATCTTGGAAGTCTATACAAACCGAGTTCCACGTTTATTGGACAGCTTTATCAGGGATTACGCGAGGGCGCCTTTGGAATAACGTTCATCATTCGTGTGATCCAAACGTCTATGAGACGTGTAATTGCGTGAAGAAATACTGAAATTCGGTATAAAAAAAAAAAAATTGTGAACAGCCTTGTTGACCTCTATCATCAAAGCAGAGTGTATGTACAGTTGGCCAACGAGTTAGCTATGCAGGGCGAAAACTTCTAAGTCACAGTAAATACTTACTACGCCAGTTATAGATAAGTGAGTTACATATCTAAATAGCGGGTATATTACACTTAATTACATATGTAATACACACATACATATCTATTGCAGTCAGTTTGCACTATGGCAGAGTTTTTGCCCTGCATAGCTAACTCGTTGGCCCACTGTAACTGTACTAAAATATTAAAGCTGAAGAGTTTGTTTGGTAGGACGCTCTAATCTCGGAAACTGCTAAAACTGCGAGGAGTGGCTTGTTACATAACATAATATTTCAGGCTATATTACCCAGATGGGTGTGGCAGAGGTATACAACACCCACATTTCACCTATTATGTTAAGGTCTCAAGTGACATGAGTTTAGAATTTTGCCATCGACCGGGCTTAAAGCCAACCCTTTTGCTCGACACGGAAATCGAACCAGAGACTTCTAGGTCGCATACGCTAATCAAAACGTATAATGTTAACAAAACGTATAATATTTTTTCGTTTATTAAGAAGCTTTGAGGACTGACATATTGAAATCTCAGCTAGCCCCCGAGTGGGATCAAGAGGTTCTTGTCACTCACACTCGCTCCTCGATATGATCGCTCCAGCTATTAACCTCCCATCTCCTATATTATGACGTCACAGGCAATCCGATGTACTCAACTACGATGACCTAGGAATGTAAGGCTTTTTATTTGTAAGCTTTATTTCGTGAGTTCGGATCTTAAATAGTTTATGCATATTTAAAACTATTTTGCCATTAGGTAGGTACTTAAAACTCAAAGCGGTAAACGAAAAAAGATATAGAAGTCCATAATACCTACGCAAAAAGTACCTAATTGTCGGCAATACAAATAGAAATAAAAGTCGTTTATACGCCACTAGCGGTCCGCCCTAGCTTTGCTCTACTAACTATGAAGTACTATAATATTTATTTATTTATTTGTTTATTTATAAGCACTACCGACATTAAAATTACAGAGATACTTAATATTAACATTAATTTGCTTAAATTATATTTAATTCTACAAATAATAGGTGTGCATAGCATTCACATTATAACTTTAGTTATTGATATGCATGTTTCAAAATTAAATAAAATCTTCGTTATAAATAATTATATCTATAAAAAAGATGAATAAAAATCAGTTGCGTAGTTTTCAAGATCTAAGCATAAATAGGGACTGACAGACTGCGGCAACCGATATTGTTTTATACTATGTAGTCATTAACATGTACTACAGTAACTGTAGTAATAGTACAGCAGTACACAATTAACGGAAATGTCGCAAAAATAGGCAAAATATTATCTTCTTCTTACGTCGACCATTTCAAGTTAACAAAAAAACATTTTTATCAGCCTGCCTGCATGTTATATACAATTTTCATCAGAATTTGCTAGAACTACGGAGTTTTACAATAACCTAGAATCCGAACAAAGGAAGAACGAGCCAACGGATAAGAAAGACTTCTGAGAAATATTTAATTCTAGTCAAGTAATACCAAGTACCATTTATTCATTTAACTTATCTCTATACAAGATTAGCTGTTGCCCGCGACTTCGTCCGCATGTATTTCGTTATATTAACCACGGTTTTACCTACGTTTTACCTTATTACTCTACTCCCGTGGCATTTTGCCCTTGTTTGGAACATATAGCATTGTTGCTCCGCTCCTATTAGCTGAAGCGTGATGTATGTTACGTACAGTCTTCATTGGCTAGAGGCTTAATAGGCTTGGCTAATAAATAAGCTGTAAAAAAATAAGATTCAAACCAGACTAGTAGATCCTGAGATTAGCGCTAACAACCAAACAAACATACTCTTCAATTGTATAGATAGAAATACTACCACACTATAACCTTATATCAACGAGTCTTCTACGACTAATTTTACAAAAGAGTTTAAAAACTTTTCAAATAAATTACCTGTTTTAAAGTTTCATTAATATTTCGTTTAATATTCGAGACACGTGAAGCGCTTAAGAATTTTAGAATTTCACAGGTATTCTGGACGTAACTACGCTCATTAAAAGATGAGGATGAGTTGATATCTATGTATATTTGAGAGAAAAAGCAATACATCAAAGCTATGACAATCTTGCCTGTTTTCTTAAGCCCCACTCGTCGCTATAAAAAGAGTGTAAGTGAAAAATTAATAGCCGATGTCCTTTTTCACTTTTGAACTATATTAATTTCGATTTCCATCAATATCAAACAGTGGTTTATTGTAAAACTCAATTGGCAAACAGACGGATTAATTTTAGAATTTAGAATAGCATTGCATTTCATACCTGGTGACAAATAATAAACATCAATCCTACTATGAAAACTGCACGTAAATTCAGGTAATATTCCGTGCACAGCAGTGCAGTCAACGCACTAATGCTGTGCGCTGTGCACTTCAGTGCAAACGTCGCAGCCCAGCTCTTATGAATATTTATAAGCTCTCGACGCCACAAATGAAACTGTCGGAGTATTTTTATATTACTATATTACTGAGATTCTCAATTTAAGTGCCGTTATTCAGAAATTTAAAAGGCATTGTGATTGTTTAAGTTCTTAGATTAAGCAACGCATTAGCATTCTTTTGTAAAACTTCAGGATGGAAGTTACATTAATTTATAGCTGGTCCACATTTGTATCACATGTCCAATCCGATCACCGTATCCGTATCGCTTCATGTTGTTGCCTTGCCTACCTTGTGTTAATTATTTTGATATACATTTTATGATACGGCTTTCAATTTAATGTTTTCAGTACAATTTGCATGCTAGCTATTTTCAATACAATTAATATTTGTGTGTATTGATATGTGTCTTGTGCTTATTATTGTATACCATCTGTTATGTATTTACCACATTTTTTGCAAATAAATATATCTTATCTTATCTTATCGCCGACGCGTATCAAGATTGCCAAGTTGGACGGGTAATACGCTATTTTGATATTATAGGCAATACTCGGCTCAGTTATATTTTAAAACATACATATAAACATAACATCATGCTTATAACCACATTTCACCTGGTATGTTTAGGTCCTATGGGAAAGGGAGTAAGCCTATCGCTATCCACCGGGCACAAGTCCAACTCCGTGCTGCTATAGTGAATTTCCTGACGGAAAGTTCAAAGATAGTGAGATTTTAAATATGTTTTATATACATATACATATAGATTTTAAGAAGGCGTCCAAAACTAAATACGTGAGGCGGTGATATGGATTCGGTAATCGGATTGCGCAAGTGATACAAATGTGGACCCAGCTATGGAGATTACTAAATAACTTTTTGAGTCTTTATTATATACAAAGTTCCAAAACAAAATACATTTCTAGGAGCAAATTCACGAAATAAACATCTACTCACGGGCTGGGCTAATCAGCAGGCAATCAGCAAAAAGTTACTTTACTTAATATTGGTTTTAGGATTTAATTTAAAAGCTTAAGTAGCAGTGTGTAAGAAAATAGCTGACACTCGGCGGATATTCACTGACAATGGAATCGTACTCGCCCTTTGTCTTAGGCGCTTCATGAAAATATCATTTTCACGTTTTACTTCACAAAAGACATTTGTATTGAAAACAATGCGATATTACAATATGCTAACACAACTACATGAAGTGTATTTGTTGATACAGTATTTGTGTTCTTTTTCGGCATTTCTGCAGTAAGAACAGTCAAGTTTAATAAAAGCCTTAAAAATGAACAAAACATTATGAAATTACAAATATAAAAAAAAGAAACCGAACGAAAGCTTCAAAGATGTTGTGACCATTACTGTACAAAGTAGTATAGTTAGAAACAAAAGTAGAACACATTGAAATTTTTATCTTCTACATCCCTTTTATAAAATAATTCACATATTATTATCGATTACTAAGTTTTGATTCATCCAATCATAAAATAATTTTAATTTTCAGAATAAAGAAACTATAAAAAATTGTTTGTGTGTAGTCACTTCAAGTGATGGGTATGTCTTGAATAGTTTCTTCCGTTTTGTTATAGGTTCAAGCATGATCCACATTTCAACGAGTATTACGCCCATCACTAGTACACAAGCGACGCAGATTGAAAAGTAAACTAATTCTCTACACGTCTGGCTCGTTTATTTGCTCCACGTAAGTGACCCGCTATGGAGTACTGCCTATTTGCTTTTATTACAATTCTATCGTTCTCAAATGCCTCTACTCGTTCTAGTTGATAAAGTTGTACTATGGTAGTTTCGAATTGAGAACTTGGTTTCGTTTTGAAATCGATTTCAGCGTGTTTCAGATTTCAAAACGGGTATAATACCCATCACTAGTACACAAGCGACGCAGATTGAAAAGTAAACCAATCTCTACACGTCTGGCTCGTTTATTTGCTCCACGTAAGTGACCCGCTATGGAGTACTGCCTATTTGCTTTTATTACAATTCTATCGTTCTCAAATGCCTCTACTCGTTCTAGTTGATAAAGTTGTACTATGGTAGTTTCGAATTGAGAACTTGGTTTCGTTTTGAAATCGATTTCAGCGTGTTTCAGATTTCAAAACGGGTATAATACCCATCACTAGTACACAAGCGACGCAGATTGAAAAGTAAACCAATTCTCTACACGTCTGGCTCGTTTATTTGCTCCACGTAAGTGACCCGCTATGGAGTACTGCCTATTTGCTTTTATTACAATTCTATCGTTCTCAAATGCCTCTATTCGTTCTAGTTGATGAAGTTGTACTATGGTAGTTTCGAATTGAAAACTTGGTTTCGTTTTGAAATCGATTTCAGCATGTTTCAGATTTCAAAACGGGTATAATACTCATCACTAGTACACAAGCGACTCAGATTGAAAAGTAAACCAATTCTCTACTCGTCTAGCTCGTTTATTTGCTCCACGTAAGTGACCGGCTATGGAGTACTGCCTATTTGCTTTTATTACAATTCTATCGTTCTCAAATGCCTCTATTTGTTCTAGTTGATGAAGTTGTACTATGGTAGTTTCGAATTGAAAACTTGGTTTCGTTTTGAAATCGATTTCAACACGATCCAGATTTCAAAACTGGTATAATACTTATTACTTTACTAGTACACAAGCGACACAGATTGAAAAGTAAACAATTCTCTACACGTCTGGCTCGTTTATTTGCTCCACGTAAGTGACCAGCTATGGGGTACTGCCTATTTGCTTTTATTACAATTCCATCGTTCTCAAATGCCTCTATTCGTTGAAGTTGATAAAGTTGTACTATGGTAGTTTCGAATTGAAAACTTGGTTTCGTTTTAAAATCGATGTCAGCATGTTCCAGATTTTAAAACGGGTATAATACCCATCACTAGTGTGCCAGTGACGCAAATTGAAAAGTAAACCAATTCTCTACACGTCTGGCTCGTTTATTTGCTTCACGTAAGTGACCTGCTATGGAGTACTGCCTATTTGCTTTTGTTACAATTCTATCGTTCTCAAATGCCTCTACTCGTTCTAGTTGATAAAGTTGTACTATGGTGGTTTCGAATTGAAAACTTGGTTTCGTTTTGAAATCGATTTCAGCATATTTCAAATTTCAAAACGGGTATACTTAATACCCATCACTAGTGTGCCAGCGACGCAGATTGAAAAGTAAACCAATTCTCTTCACGTCTGGCCTGTGTATTTGGTCTACGTAAGTAAGCTGCTATGAAGTACTGCCTATTTGCTTTTTAGGGTTTCGTAGTACCTACAAGAAACCCTTATAGTTTCGTTACCTGTCCATTCCCCTCCCCACTCCTCCTCTAAATGCTAAACCATTAGCTTAATCAGAAAAAAGCATGACATTTTCTGATTTTTTTAAGTAAGCCGAGTTAGTAGTATATTTATGTAATGAACTTTTAAGGAAAACTATAGTGACTCCGTTAACTTAATTAATTCAAAAGTAAATGGGATCCAAAGTGTAAAATTTAGTTACTTAAAAGATTTCATACAAAATACGAAGTTGTTAAAGTTCAAAATAGCAATTGAACCTGTTTTGAGTCCATCTCATATATTGTAACGGCTGACTACAAAACCCTATTGCACGTGGCCCGACACACATTGGGCCGGTTTTTTACAATACTAATGACCTCAAATACTTTTATTTAATTTTTGTTACGTGTTCAGGTCAGGTTTATATTTTTGATGCTATATTAAAAGTACGTTTCAGGAAAAATTTAATTCATTTTAAAATACAGCCTGCACAAGTGTTTCAGAAAACATATATTCAAATTAAAAAGTAAAAGAATTACGTGATTGTTTTCATAACATAACATCACGCCTGTATTACCCACCGGGTGTGGCATAACATTTCCCCTGTTATGTTTAGGTCCCATGGGATAGGGGGTGAGCCTATCGCCATCTACCGGGCGCAATCTCAACTCCGTACTGCTATTGAGAATCAAACCCAAGACCGTTTTTGTTGTAAATACGATTTTCCAAATATTTTGTATAAAATAATACCAATGTAAAATTATGGCTTTTGTTGCCGACGTACAGACAGGGATTCAGACAAATAAAACCTTTATGTAACCTTGTTGAAAGCACAAAACTCTACATAAAAACAATATTTTTGACGACCGGATGGCGGAGTGGGTAGTGTACCTGCCTGCAATGCCAAGGTCGCGGGTTCGATTCCCGCTTAAGACAAATGTTTGTATGCATGAACATGAGGGTTTGTTTTAGTGTGAATGTTCTATAAATAATAAGTATGTATTTACAAAAGAAAAATATATTATGTATTATTATCTGTTATTCATATACCCATGGTACAAGCTCTGCTTAGTTTGGGACTAGATGGCGTTGTGTGTAAGTTGTGAGATATTATTAATATGTTTTTAAATTTGTGACGTATTTGGATTCAAAAATAATTTTAAAAGCTTTACTCGTTTTAGGTTTTTTTCACTTTAGTACGACCGTGAATAAACAAAGTTTGATTTGGATTTGATGGCTTTAAATACAGTATGATTTATGAGCAAAAAGTACATTCGCCTTTATTTTTATTAGGCCTTGTAAGCCTAATTAATATGTAATGTTTTAGAAACCATATATTTTACAACATAACACCATAATCCTTTTTTTTTAAAACGACACCCGCACTACCAATATTTCTAGTATCGCGGAGGTTTTCAGAAAAATATATCTCACACACAGAATATATATACACCAAGAGTTTCAAATATTTAGGCATTATTAAAGTCCTAGTAAGAACGAATACATTAATTAAAAGCGTGCAAATAACCGTATGAAAAACCGGCCAAGCGCATTTTACCTTTTATTCTATCAACTCAAATATGATAAAGAATTAAGAAAAACATTATTTAGATGTATAGTGGTACGGAACCCTACGTGCGCGAGTCCGACTCGCACTTGGCCGGTTCTTTTCAATTTGATGCAGTATCGAAACAAAAATCTCTACGATGCTACGCGTCTCTACGGAATCTCTACGAACTACGAATGGTCTACGTCTCTACGCTTACTCACGGAGTAGGCACTTCAGTTTGAATATTCGCGTACTACGCTTACTCAACTAATGGCGTAATACAGAGTGCTTCAGTTGAATCGCTGGCAAGCCTCGCCAATTATACTCAAACTTTGCTTACCAGAGAGTTTTCAATCGGTTCATTTGTGCATAAACTGTTTTTTTTTTAATACGGAATTACCCGTATCGATACCATAAATTCACACTTTTTTTTTTTTATTCTACGCCCACAGCGAACGAACGTGTAGTCCACCTGATGGTAAGTGGACAACAGCCCATGGACAGCAACAATCCACAAAAGGAGATTATAGATGCGTCGCTGCAGCTGAGGACTACGGTGTTATGCCTCATTTGCCAGTAATTTCATGGCCTGATCTCACCACCAAACCGGAACACAGTAATGGAAGCACTACTATTTGGCGGCAGGTTAAAGGTGAGATGGTGGTGATGCCGCCCTCGAGCTCATTCACAAGAGCTCTACCACCAGTTTCACAAGAGCGACAGTTTCCATTGGGCAAGATTTTACACAAAACTCTTATATTTATATTTGTTCCTGGAAAATACTTTTACAATGTGACTCTAAAATGCAAGTAAATATATAAATGCTATATTATGATTTTAATTAGAAACGACAGATATTATATTTACCCGTTCTTACTTTGCCTGCAATCTGCAATGATACACTTTTATTGACACCTGCATTTTTTTTAAGCTGTTGAATCGAAAAGTTATACAAATAAATGTAAAATACTGATTTCCAAAAAGCTTTGAAGATTTCAACGCAATGATACAACGCCATCTATCGAGTGAGTATAAAACTTAAAATAAAATATGTTCAGAGCACAAGCTTGTTAAATGTTAAATTTATTCATTGATTCAGAGTCGTTAGATAGATAGATAGATAGAAAGACTAATCTTTATTGTACAAAGGTTATTTTGTAAACAAATGCACTTAAAAATTATGTTGCACTTATCGCCTTATCGCTATAAGCAATTTCTTACAAGCAACCTTAGGATGAACAAGTAAGTAATGAGCAAAGTTATGGTTATATTATATCAGTTTGTCCGTACAGCAGAACTATTTTAACACATCTTGATAGAAATAGGTATAGAGATGCAGCTTAAAGATTCCAGGAAGGATGTATCGACCTACCAAGCGGACGAAACCACAACTGTCTGGTATGGCAGTTTTCTTCACGAGATGAAAAACCTGTAACAACCACATACACAAACTAGGTATACAATAAGTAACGCACTTGCGAATCCTTAGATAACAGGCACATGTCTCACACGTCATTAGCTCCAGACACGTGTCTTATTGCTGGAATTAATACATGTGCCGCGAAACCTCGTGTGAGAGACAGATAACGGAGAATACATCTCATACAGCAACTATTGTACCGTGTTGTAAGCACTCTAATCCATTAGTAGACTCAAAAGAAAGCTTATTTTTACAACAAATAAAATACATAATACTTTGGTTATATTCTTGCCTGTTAATATAGTTTTTTAATTATGAAAGACTGCTTCGTTGATCTAGTTAGAGCAGAATTCAATTCCCAGGTCGAGTAAAAGTGCTTTGCCGTCAGGAAATTCTAAGTAGCACTAATTGGAACTGAAATTGTGTCGGATAGATGATGAAAGGCTCACTTTTTCCCACAAGGGACCAAACAAAAAAGTATTTATTTTATTTTTAACGTGGCAATGCCACCAGCCTTCTGGGCACATTACCTGCGGTTGTTTTTAACACCTATTTTTCTTTTACGATTTTTTTTATCAAATAATTTTATATTATTATTTTATTTGATGTATATATAGGTAGGTAATTCTTAAACTCGTTTTTACAATAAAATTATAGTTAGGATAATAATGTCAATATTTAAATGTGTACAAATACATAGTCCAATATTTAAAAAAAAAAGTAATTCAGTTTATTAATTATAAACCTTTGGTTTAGCAGTGGCGGTACTGATCTCCAATAAGAGTGTACATGTACGTCCAGATAAGTAAAACATCAGTAATCCTGGCTTCAGCAGCATTTTATTGATACAGAGCCACATAAAACCGAGAAACATAAACAAGCACATGTAAAATGAAAGAAAGTAAAACACAAACAAAGAGTATGTACACATTTCTTCCAGATTTTATTGCGCATAGTAATGAGGTCGCAGCTGTTAATCATATTTTTAACCCCCATATAAAAGACAGGGGGATTGTATACGGAATATATATGTACAGTGGGCCAAGCGATGAGGTATGCAGAGTAAAAACTTCTACGCCAAAGAAAAATCTGACTGCAATAAATATGCATGAGTGAATTCCATATTAAATAAGTGGAATATGCACACAATTTAGATATTAACTCATTTATCCATAACTGGTGTAGTAGAGTACACGGTTGGCGTAGTGGTTAAAGCGGTCGCCTCGCCGTTTTCTACTACGCTGGTGTTGTGGGTTCGATCTCCACATGGGACAAATCTTTGTGTGATTCGCAAAGATTTCTTCTGACTCTGGGTGTGCTTAATGTGTGTGAAATGTATGTTTGTGTACACCCCCGCGACACAGGAGTTATTCCTAAACTATAGTTATTCTTTACTATGGCTTAGAAGTTTTTGCCCTGCATACCTAACTCGTTGGCCCACTGTTCGTATGCGCCGCCACGGCTGAGTTTCTCTCCCCTACAAGGTCTTTCAACCATGACTCTTTACATATATGAGTAGCTTTAGACCACAATGGATTTTTACAAAAGGTTCCATAGCTATTTATAATAACATGTTTGTTGTGTTAACCAGGCTTTGTATGACAAGCTTGGGATCTGTTTTTCTTTTTTTTTTCCCTCCAATTTAACCGTGTTTAACCGATGTACGTTTTCGATATCTCTGTCCCGTGATCCCGTCCATACATCAAAAGAGAGAGATCGAGTCCGTCAACTGACTGCGGATATCAATGTGTAATTAAAATTAGAGTAAATAGAATATTTTTGTAAGTTTCCAAAGATTTTGATATTTCCATCCAATTTATTGAAGTATTTTATTTTTATTTTTATTAGGTAGATGATTATAATAATAATAATAGCAGCCTTGTATCTAATACATGTCCAACTGCTGGGCTCGGGCCTCTTCTCATGATGGGAAGGGTTAGGCCATAGTCCACCACGCTGGCCAAGTGCGAATTGGTAGACTTCACACACCCTGAAGCACTTATTAGGCACTCTCAGGCATGCAGGTTTCCTCACGATGTTTCCTTCACCGTTAACGAGCGATAATTCATAATAATTATGATAAATACACACATATCTTCGAAAAGACGAGAGGTGTGTGCCGTGGGTTCGAACCCGAGACCTTTAACTTTTCAGTCCTACGGTCTCCCACTCGGCTATCACTGCTTTTTTCGATGATGATTGATGATAGATGACTATATCAGAAGATAAAAAAATGCATTCGTGACAAATAAAAATGTTTTTTTTATAATAATTATCCATTCCGTTGACAATGAGTTGATTAAGCGCGCCAAGGTAAATATATCACAGAATAATAGCCCAAAATTCTCTGTTAAAAACGCGAAGTTTTTAGATTAAAAAAAATATTTTGTATTTAAGTGAGAGTCGGAAATGGTCTTAAAATCAATTAGTATTTGTAGCCCTCATCATCACTCTATACATCGACATGAAATCTAGTTAATTTGATGTCGAAAAGTTCGTAAACAGTATTTGGATACAAGTTTAAAAGACCATTCTGCAACCTCTTTGGTTACAAGACGTACAAGTTACGAGTATGTTGTGTATCTCTGTACGGCTCTTGCAAATTTTTGACGACCGGATGGCGGAGTGGGTAGTGTACCTGCCTGCAATGCCAAGGTCGCGGGTTCGATTCCCGCTTAAGACAAATGTTTGTATGCATGAACATGAGGGTTTGTTTTAGTGTGAATGTTCTATAAATAATAAGTATGTATTTACAAAAGAAAAATATATTATGTATTATTATCAGTTATTCATATACCCATGGTACAAGCTCTGCTTAGTTTGGGACTAGATGGCGTTGTGTGTAAGTTGTGAGATATTATTAATATGTTTTTAAATTTGTGACGTATTTGGATTCAAAAATAATTTTAAAAGCTTTACTCGTTTTAGGTTTTTTTCACTTTAGTACGACCGTGAATAAACAAAGTTTGATTTGGATTTGATGGCTTTAAATACAGTATGATTTATGAGCAAAAAGTACATTCGCCTTTATTTTTATTAGGCCTTGTAAGCCTAATTAATATGTAATGTTTTAGAAACCATATATTTTACAACATAACACCATAATCCTTTTTTTTTAAAACGACACCCGCACTACCAATATTTCTAGTATCGCGGAGGTTTTCAGAAAAATATATCTCACACACAGAATATATATACACCAAGAGTTTCAAATATTTAGGCATTATTAAAGTCCTAGTAAGAACGAATACATTAATTAAAAGCGTGCAAATAACCGTATGAAAAACCGGCCAAGCGCATTTTACCTTTTATTCTATCAACTCAAATATGATAAAGAATTAAGAAAAACATTATTTAGATGTATAGTGGTACGGAACCCTACGTGCGCGAGTCCGACTCGCACTTGGCCGGTTCTTTTCAATTTGATGCAGTATCGAAACAAAAATCTCTACGATGCTACGCGTCTCTACGGAATCTCTACGAACTACGAATGGTCTACGTCTCTACGCTTACTCACGGAGTAGGCACTTCAGTTTGAATATTCGCGTACTACGCTTACTCAACTAATGGCGTAATACAGAGTGCTTCAGTTGAATCGCTGGCAAGCCTCGCCAATTATACTCAAACTTTACTTACCAGAGAGTTTTCAATCGGTTCATTTGTGCATTAACTGTTTTTTTTTTAATACGGAATTACCCGTATCGATACCATAAATTCACACTTTTTTTTTTTTTATTCTACGCCCACAGCGAACGAACGTGTAGTCCACCTGATGGTAAGTGGAGAACAGCCCATGGACATCAACAATCCACAAAAGGAGATTATAGATGCGTCGCTGCAGCTGAGGACTACGGTGTTATGCCTCATTTGCCAGTAATTTCATGGCCTGATCTCACCACCAAACCGGAACACAGTAATGGAAGCACTACTATTTGGCGGCAGGTTAAAGGTGAGATGGTGGTGCTGCCGCCCTCGAGCTCATTCACAAGAGCTCTACCACTAGTCTACCACCACTTATATTACCTAGACGGGTGTAGCAGACGTGTTATACCTACATTTCACCCGTTACGTTTTGATCCCATGTGATAAGGGGCGAGCCAATCGTCATCTACTGAGCTCAATTCCAACTCACAAAGTTTTAAAGAGCAGCACTGCTATTGAACATTTTCTGTCGGAAAAATCCCAAATTACACTATTGTCCAACCCGAGAATCGAACCCGACACCTTGCAGTAAAAGGACACATATGCTCACCAGTAAACCAACCAGGCAGTTAACCTGTATACGGCCTTATTTACTTTAATTAATCACTAGGACAGAAAAGCCACTGTCAGGCGTAAGCGGATATTGCCAGTTCCGCCTCGAGCATATCGGAGACATTCGATAAAACATAACTCAGAAACAACTTCACAAACTGTACACAATATTTATCAAACAGTATTTTATTGGTAGGAAACTTTAAGAAGTTACGGCAACTTTCTTCTTTATTACACTGAACTCTGACTCTTCACACCCAATTACACTGAACTTCTTACAGCGCGGGTTTCTTATCCCGTATTTCAATCTCTTGCTCTCTCTCTCATTTCATTTTTGAACGGAATAGAGAGCTGGTCGCAATCCGTAGCTCAACAAACATTGCACGTTGTACGGTTCCAGTGAAACTAACGCTCTTTAGAGCTTACTGCCAATCTTTCTACACGTGCAGCTTGTGGGATAGCTACACTCAGCGGACATACAGCGACTTGCGTGTCCAATATAACAATGCACTTATGGTATTGTTGGGTCTGCCGTGGCGTTGCAGTGCCTCAAAAATGTTTGCGGAAGCGCGGGTTGATAGCTTTGTAGCTATCATGAGAAAGCGATGCGCCTCCCTCCTCACTCGGGTGCGCGGCAGTACTAACGGTATCCTGGGTGTATTTATAGATAGGTGGGAGTCGCCATTGATACGGCATTGGATGCGCCTTCACACTAGATTTAAATAACTAGCTTTAAGATAAAGTGTTACTATAGGCTGACCGTTTAACTCGCGTATCGCCCGCGCGGTGAGAAGGGGGCGGGGCCAGATGTTACCGGGTGGGTGAGAGGGGTGCGCGGTGCAAAGAGCTCACGTCAAGCGCGGCAGTGCGCTGGCAGTGCTCGCAGCGCACGGTTGGTATTTTTGTTACGGACGCTTGTGTATTAACACACAAGGTAAACGGTTTGCCAAGATTAATCCCAAGATGAATCGCTCTTCCTGTTTTGCAAAAAAAATCAACAAGCAAGCTGAACAAATAGCATATAATATGTATTCCTTTTTAAAGCCAGAATAATTAATAAGAATATAATAATAATTAATCGTGAGCAACCTCCTCACGATGCGTGCCCAAACCATCGGCAGCTTGGTCCCTGCACCTGATGTCGGTGGGACACTGTTTTTTATATTTTTAAATGTTTTATTGTATTTTTATAAATCATATTTAAAATATATAAAATAAGTTAAGAAATAAATAAAGAGAAATAATAATAATAATTGTAAAATTTTGATAATGTTATTTTTCTTTAATAAGTTAATTTTTTCTTAAAATGTTCATTATTTCTTTAAAAATACAGATACTACAATTATATTTTTTACTTTGCCTACAATGTCTATCTCGAGATAAATCTTTGGATCAATGACTCCGTGTGTAGCCGTAGTAGTCCGTTACCTACCCCCGCTCACTTCTTACGTCGCAGGCGATACGCGCGTTAAACGGTCGGTCTATAACAAAATATGGATGTTAAATCTGAAATAAAGAATTATTATTATTATTATTATATATTATTGGTTGCCTCGGTAGTGCAATTGGGGCTTAGAGTTTATTCGCTGCAACGCGCCATCCACTGTGTACATTTCCAACTCCATGCTGGCATCTCACACCTCATGGTGAGCGATACACAAATAATACCACTACGAGGCAGTTACAATACATTTTACATTTGAAATAACATTGCATATAAGTATTTAAGTTATAATATGTTTTCTAAATTAAAGGAGACCACAGCGTTCAAATAAATAAGTACAGAAAGAAACATGTCATTACAAGTCAAGGATCTTAAAAAACGCACAGCTTTTACCTACTTATTTGCTTATTTTTATTTTTATTTTTTTATACTACGCCCACAGCGAACCTGATGGTAAGTGGAGTGCAGCCCATGGACATCAACAATCCACAAAAGTAGATTATAGATGTGTCGCTGCAGCTGAGGACTACGGTGGTATGCCTCATGTGCCAGTAATTTCAGGGCCTGATCTCACCACCAAACCGGAACACAGTAATGGAAGCACTACTATTTAGCGGCAGGTTAAAGGTGAGACGGTGGTGCTGCCGCCCTCGAGCTCATTCACAAGAGCTCTACCACTAGTTTCACAAGAGCTCTACCATTGGGCAAGTTTTAACACAAAACTCTTATATTTATATTTGTTCCTGGAAAATACTTACATTGACAACGTGACTCTAAAATGTAAGTAAATATATAAATGCTATATTATGATATTAATTAGAAACGACATATATTATATTTACCCGTTCTTACTTTGCCTGCAATGATACTTGATATCGATAATCGAAAACTTACAATAAATGCTAAATACTGATTTCCAAAAAGCTTCGAAGATTTCAACGCAACGATACAACGCCATCTATCGAGTGAGTATAAAACTTAAAATAAAATATGTTCAGAGCACAAGCTTGTTAAATGTTAAATTTATTCATTGATTCAGAGTCGTTAGATAGATAGATAGATAGAAAGACTAATCTTTATTGTACAAAGGTTATTTTGTAAACAAATGCACTTAAAAATTATGTTGCACTTATCGCCTTATCGCTATAAGCAATTTCTTACAAGCAACCTTAGGATGAACAAGTAAGTAATGAGCAAAGTTATGGTTATATTATATCAGTTTGTCCGTACAGCAGAACTATTTTAACACATCTTGATAGAAATAGGTATAGAGATGCAGCTTAAAGATTCCAGGAAGGATGTATCGACCTACCAAGCGGACGAAACCACAACTGTCTGGTATGGCAGTTTTCTTCACGAGATGAAAAACCTGTAACAACCACATACACAAACTAGGTATACAATAAGTAACGCACTTGCGAATCCTTAGATAACAGGCACATGTCTCACACGTCATTAGCTCCAGACACGTGTCTTATTGCTGGAATTAATACATGTGCCGCGAAACCTCGTGTGAGAGACAGATAACGGAGAATACATCTCATACAGCAACTATTGTACCGTGTTGTAAGCACTCTAATCCATTAGTGGACTCAAAAGAAAGCTTATTTTTACAACAAATAAAATACACATAATACTTTGGTTATATTCTTGGCTGTTAATATAGTTTTTTAATTATGAAAGACTGCTTCGTTGATCTAGTTAGAGCAGAATTCAATTCCCAGGTCGAGTAAAAGTGCTATGCCGTCAGGAAATTCTAAGTAGCACTAATTGGAACTGAAATTGTGTCGGATAGATGATTCTTCTTCTTTGTCGTGTCGATGGCTGAGTCAAAATTTTGTGGTCCAATAAGTGGCCACTGTTATGGCGCTCTCGTCGGCGTTCATGAGCGCCTCTCTTGTGAAGGTGGTGGGCATTTTGGACAGTCAGTAAGGTGGTCAAGGTTTTGACTTGCCATCGTGGTGAAAGGATTAGCCAATTCACTTTGGAGAACTCGTGAATTGCCCAGGGTGCGCCGGACGTAGGGAATTGTTGTGTACGTCACTCGGGGAGGCTCCTTTCATGCACCCCTGGATAGATGATGAAAGGCTCACATTTTACCACATGGGACCAAACAAAAAAGTATTTATTTTATTTATTACCGGTTGTTTTTGACACCTATTTTTTCTTTTACGATTTTTTTTATCAAATAATTTTATATTATTATTTTATTTTATGTATATATAGGTAGGTAATTTTTAAATTCGTTTTTACAATAAAATTATTGTTAGGATAATAATGTTAATATTTAAATGTGTACAAATACATAGTCAATATCTTAAAAAAAAAAAGTAATTCAGTTTATTAATTATAAACCTTTGGTTTAGCAGTGGCGGTACTGATCTCCAATAAGAGTGTACATGTACGTACAGATAAGTAAAACATCAGTAATCCTGGCTTCAGCAGCATTTTATTGATACAGAGCCACATAAAACCGAGAAACATAAACAAGCACATGTAAAATGAAAGAAAGTAAAACACAAACAAAGAGTATGTACACATTTCCTCCAGATTTTATTGCGCATAGTAATAAGGTCGCAGCTGTTAATCATATTTTTAACCCCCATATAAAAGAAAGGGGGATTGTATACGGAATATATATGTATGTATGCACCGTCACGGCTGAGTTTCTCTCCCCTACAAGGTCTTTCAACCATGACTCTTTACATATATGAGTAGCTTTAGACCACAATGGATTTTTACAAAAGGTTCCATAGCTATTTATAATATCATTTTGCTTTTGTTAACCAGGCTTTGTATGACAAGCTTGGGATTTGTTTTTCTTTTTTTTTCCTCCAATTGAACCGTGTTTAACAGATGTACTTTTTTGATATCTCTGTCCCGTGATCCCGTCCATACATCAAAAAAGAGAAGATCGAGTCCGTCAACTGCGAATATAAAGAAGTTTAGTGAAGTTGGAACTCAATGTGTAATTAAAATTAGAGTAAATATAATATTTTTGTAAGTTTCCAAAGATTTAGATATTTCCATCCATTTATTGAAATATTTTTTTTTATTTTTTATTAGATGATTATTTAAGTAGATAAAATAATGCATTCGTGACAAATAAAAATGTTTTTTATAATAATTATCCATTCCGTTGACAATGATTAAATTCAGCGCGCCAAGGAAAATATATCACAGAATAATAGGCAAAAATTGTTTGATAAAGCCGCGAAGTTTTTAGATTAAAAAAAAAATATTTTGTATTTAAGCGAGAATCGGAAATGGTCTTAAAATCAATTAGTCACATCATCACTTTATACATCGACATGAAATCTAGTTAATTTGATGTCGAAAAGTTCGAAAACAGAATATGGATACAAGTTTAAAAGACCATTCTGCAAACTCTTTGGTTACAAGACGTACAAGTTACGAGTGTGTTGTGTGTCTCTGTACGGCTCTTACAAATTTTCTTCGCGTTCCTTATTATATACAACCTCATTACCGGCAACTCCTAGTATAAGTGCTCTTTAAAGTTCTAGAGGTTTCTCTACAAAGCTTCCAGATATTGTTGTTGTTGGAGATAACTATGTTACTATTTTAAATATAGCCTAAAGGTTTCAGTTGCAGGAAAAATGATACGGGTAGTTTAATTTAAACTATGAAGTTTTTTTTCTTTGTACCACGTATGGAGCAAACGAACGGGTCGTCAACCTGAAGGCAAGTGGTAACTACAGCCAGTACAGCCCATGGATATCCACAAAAGCAGATTGTGGTTGCGTCGCTTCGTCACTTGTGCCAGTAATTTCAGGGCCTGATCTCACCACCGAGCCAGAACATAGAAGTGCAATAACCACTATTTGGCTTATATCTAACTACTTATTGCCTTTAACACAGACTTGAACATACAGATTTAAATGTAATTAAATGTCTGCTTTGAGATTAGCAAAAGCTAATTCTTAAAAGTTGCGAAAAGGGTTTGCTTTTTACAAATGAATTTCTGTTTCGTTTGTCGCAATTAGCCGCTTCATAGATGTTTGGATCACTCGAAATGATGAACGTAATAACGTTGTTCCACAGGCGCGCTCGCGTAATACCTGATAAAGCTGTAGCTGAACGTGGTACTCGGTTTGTATAGACTTCCAACCAAGATATAGGACCGCTCCTTAGAGAGCAATCACCAAGAAAGGTTAGCCGCAGGGTTTCTTAAGCCGCTCACAATCAAATTTATCTGCATCTCGGCGGGTTAATCGAGGATTAGGGAAATTGGCCCGGATACACTGATGAGAAAATCACTTCGTTTCTTGGGGTTGGTTGGTAAATAATATAATTAATGTCACCTAGATGAAACATGTCTGCGGAAATAGCGTTTTCCTAATAATATCAGATAACAAACTTTTAAATACCACAATATACAAATAAATTATTTTGCTCGTAAGCAAGTTACCTCTGGTTTCTACCCTATGTGTTCTACGATGTGGTAGTTACCTGAATTATTGAAACAGAGATACATTAATTTATTACTTGGTTTTCAGAAATACTGTTCATCAATTAATATAAGGCTCAATTTGTATCTTTTATTTTATTTTTTTAATTTAATCTTAATGCATCTCTTTCGGCAATTGATTGCTACATAAATAGTTTAATAAAATAGGTCAGCTATTTAGTAAATTTTTTTTATACGATATAAGGTTGTAATATTTTAATGATTTGGCTCTTATAGCAATTTAAGAAAAATGACTTACGTACACGTCCACTGCCTCACTGAAACGTAGGAAGTGTTGAGTTATATTGGATTATGTTTGTCAGTAGCTTGAGGGCAAGGTCACAAGTACCTATTTGTTTGAATAACGTGCCCTTGACATTGAAGTCAGCTAAGCGTTATCGCTTATAATCAATTACTTACTAACTTTTTAATATGCAACATCACGCGGGTGAAAGATGGCTTGTTATCAAACATTGTGTTCCGATCGAAGGTCTCTTTCAAGGTGAAGTGTATGCATAAATATTAAATTGAAGGGCAACTCACGCGACCCAAGCTCCTATGCCACAATCAACTTGTCATCTTGTGACAAATGATGATGCCACGCCCTTGAACAATAACTTTCCTCGTCAAGAAAAAATTCCTTCAGTCATTGTGGATCATCAACTCTCCGAAACAGTCGGAACTCAAATTCTACAATGTCGTTCTACGCCAGCAACAGCTTTTTCCCTACAACCGCCCCGATACCGAACGGCTTTCCAATTCGAATAGATGATAAGCCGAAAAATAAAATTATTTTCCTTGATGTTACCCCGGCTCGGACCCCTGTGAGACCAATTGCGCCGAATGCTGTAGCTCCGATGAGAAACAATCTCATGGACGATAACTTTTCCAATGATATAATTTATGAGAATATCAATCCTGTGTTTACCGTATTGAGGGTGATGGGTGTGCTGCCAATCACGAGGCCTGTTGCTGGAATGAACCAATTTCATATCGCGTCTCCATCCATGTTGTATTCCTTCGTTCTGTATTGCTCCCTGATCGGCTATGTGTTGTACCTATCCCTGCACAAAGTACAAATTTTACGCTCAGCTGAAGGCAAGTTCGAAGAAGCTGTGATTGAATATCTGTTTACCGTTTACCTCTTCCCAATGATTGCAGTGCCGATATTATGGTACGAAACTCGGAAAATTACTGAGGTACTCAACGGATGGGTGGATTTTGAGGTATATTATATATATATATATTTGTTTCGTCCTGTTCTAGATACATATAAAATTAATAATATTTTACTTATTGTGGTTTTATCTCGTGATTTTACAGTTAGTCTACAAAAAGCTATCAGACCGGTCCCTTCCTCTGAAGCTGTACAAGAAAGCCTTGGCTATCGCAGTCATCATTCCGATTTTATCAATGACCACAGTGTTAGTGACACATGTGACCATGGTACACTTCAAACCCTTACAACTGGTGCCGTATGTGTTTTTGGAGATTCTGACATACATGCTCGGGGGATACTGGTACCTGCTGTGTGAGACTATCAGCGTCTGTGCTAATATCTTGGCAGAAGATTTTCAACAGGTCAGTTGTCCAGCTATTTATCTTGAAACGTTATTTTTTATCCTGGATTTTTGGGAATAGATATTTTTCTATGAATTTTACAGTTTTAGGAAATGTAATTGTTATGCAATGTAAATATCATGTACCAATTTTACTCTGTATTTTTAGGCTCTCCGTCACGTTGGCCCTGCAGGCAAAGTAGCAGAATACCGTGCCCTCTGGCTTCGTCTAAGCAAACTGTGTCGAGACACCGGCATTTCTAATTGCTACACATTTACGTTCATGAACTTGTACCTCTTCCTCATCATCACCTTGTCTATTTACGGACTTTTGAGCCAAATCTCTGAAGGATTTGGGATTAAAGATATTGGACTCGCGCTGACGGCATTTTGCAGCATTTTCCTGTTATTCTTCATCTGTGATGAAGCCCACTATGCTTCTCATAATGTAAGTATACAATTTTATGTCAAACTTATTAAAATGGGAAACTAATCTATTATTTCGTGTAGGTGCGGACAAACTTCCAGAAAAAGTTATTGATGGTTGAGTTATCCTGGATGAACACAGACGCACAAACTGAAGTGAACATGTTCCTAAGAGCCACTGAGATGAACCCATCACAGATCAGTCTGGGAGGATTCTTCAATGTTGATAGAACTCTATTCAAATCGGTGAGTAGATTTCATGAGTATTGTGGATTTCCACGGATTATAAACAACCACAACTTAACCTTTAATAGGATGTTTTTATTTAACTTTTAATTGCACAAAAGCCTTCAAAATGTGACGTGAATTATATTGGTCTCAAGAACCCCAAGCTATCCCTAAAAATAATACCAATAGGTTTTTGGGACCAACAGAACTATCAAAAGGCTCGGCAACGCACTATATAGTTGCATGTATCCACGAGATGCGCGGTAACTGCTTCCGTCAGGCAGGCCGTATGCTATTTAGGCACCTCAGTAGAATACACAAAATATTGGCAGACAGAGCTATTCCTTTCATTTTTATATATTGGGTACAAATTGCATTTCAGCTACTGGCAACAATGGTCACATACCTGGTGGTGCTCCTGCAGTTCCAAATCAGTATTCCGGATGAAGGTCAGAACCATGGCAGTCAGAACGAAGAGGCACCGTTCAATGTGACCAGCGCCGTGACCGAAGCCATGACCACCTCCACGACTGTCATGACTACCATACTCACCACGATCGCCAAGAAGAAAAAGAAACATTAGAATAATATAGAAATGAATTAAAGTGTAATAAAGTTATTTTCTGAATTTGTTGGGTTTATTTTGGCGACTGCCTTTTGTCCGCGACTATGCTATTAAAATACATGAGATTTAAATTAGAAACTATGTAGTTACCAAATTTCATGAAAATTCGTTGAGCAGTTTTAGCGTAAAAAATCAACAAGCATCCATTATCCTCCATACATCCATACATCCATACATCCTCAAAAAAACTGCTGTATTCCCGACGAAGGCTAAGGCAAGTGGGTAAGAACAGAGGACTTGTACCTCGATACCTCGTGCCGTGACCGACGCCACAATCACCTCCGCGAGCAGGCCCACCGCAAGCAGGCGTGCAAGGCGTGCACCGCACGCGGGAGACACAACAACAACAGTTCAAGAGAGTGGCATCGCTAGGGTCCATCATGTAATAATTTATTCAAAGTCATTGTCATATATACCGGTCTGTCCATGGGGCAAACGGAGCAGTTACTTTAGGCGTCAAGGGTCAAAGAATACGTATTCATGTGGACACAGTCCACAATGGTAGTTTTATAGTACACCCACACTTCACCTGTTATGTTAAGGTCCCATGTTATAAGTCTACCGCCATTAACTACGCTAAAATCCAGCCCGTGCTGCTATTAAGAATTTCCTGACGCAAAAATCCCAAATAATACTTTTTCCGACCCGGAACTCAAAGATTGAGACAAATTTATTAAGTATGTACTAACCATTTAACAAACTTAAATCGATATAAAATTGTTTTTCTGGAATATCACACCCTACAAGATCTTCTTATTACCCAAAATAACTTTAGTAATTTGAAAATGTTATTAATCGACTCAAGTTTAACAAATAGTGGATAGTGTATTATTCACTTTACTGCATGGTGGTTATAAATATTGTACCATATAAAAGACGTATCATTCGGCCAGGAGAACAAGCATACGTAATTTTAAATGGGGAACATGACGAAAATGCAAAAAAAATCTATCTCGCGCTTGTGTGCTTTTCCGGCAGAACAGGATAAAGTCCTACTTTAAAATTCTGTTTAGTCTATGGTAACTTTATATTTTTTTATGTAGCCTCCAAAGAGTATACTGTAGCCTCCCTAGCGTGTACGAAAGACAAGACGTGACAGTATGACCAGATAATTTTAACTAGAATTACACACTGAAAGGATATTATATGATAAGACTACTCGCTAAAAAAACAATATCAATATGATATAGTATCCAATCTCTTAAATAGTAACTGATTTTGAAAGCAATGTTTTGTCGTATCTTGTCACTTATGTATGCTAGCACCACTAATTTTGACTCTAATGACGTTGCCGAATTTCGATTTATTATCTGTATTCCGTAATCAACCGAAGAAGAAGAGATATTTCCGGACTTTTACTGTTTTTATTCTAGAAACAATAATTATTTATTCACAAGTAATTGTGAATAAATAAACGAACTCGTCAGCATAATAAAGTCGTTTTGAGAGCACTGGATAAACACTAAAAATGGTCGACTACAGCAAGTGGAAGGACATAGAAGTGAGTATTGTGACATTACTTGAAAAGCAATAACCGTTTTTCTTTGCTTTACATATTGTAAATGAATATGTAAAGCAGAGTGTACATATTCCTTAACCTACATCTTTTGTAGATATCCGACGATGAAGATGAGATCCATCCCAACATCGACACACCTTCCCTGTTCCGCTGGCGGCACCAGGCTCGTGTCGAGCGCATGGAGGAGCGCCGTAAAGAAACGGAAGAACACAATCAAAAAAAGACCGAAAACTTGAGAAAGATTAACGAAACCAAGAGAAAGATAGCTGAAGCGAGTGGGCTTGACCTTGAGGAGCTTAAGAAATCCTTAGCGGAGTTAGAGAATGAGGGGAAACAACTAAAACAAAAGGAAGAGGAACTCAAAAAGAAAGATAGACAAACTCCTTGGAATGTGGACACAATCAGTGAGCCGGGATTTACGAAGACTGTTATTAATACTAAGCCTGCCAGGCCGAGTGATGAGAATTTAACTGAAGAGGAGAAAGAGGCCAAGATGAGGAAGTATATTAATGAGAATGAGAAGTTACTGAAGAAGTTTGGCATGATGAGAAAGTACGAAGACTCTCGGCAGTTGCTTCAGGAACACAGTCAGCTAGTGTGTGAGGACACTGCTAATTATCTGGTCATTTGGTGTATCAATCTTCAGATGGAAGGGGTAAGTGATCTTTATGCTATGTTATTGTTTTGTGTAAAAATTGTTAGTTTGTAATTTTTGTAAATCTTTTTAACCTATGTTTACAAATAAAAAACTTTAACTTGTAATATGCAAATTGCAAATAGTCATAGCTTTAGCTAGTAGTAATAGTATCAGAACTGATGTCATAATTTCTTAAATAGCCCTGTCACAGTAATCACTCCATACCTACCACAATTTGAAGTTTAATGTTTATTCATTTTAAAATATGTGCATTTCCATGCATACAAGCATTAAAACTTGCTAATCAATAACAATGTTGTGAACATCAATGCTGAGTGCAGTAAAAGTTGCTAGCCGTACAAATGGTGTTAACACTTTGTAAAATGCTCATTTTTATATGAATAAAGTATTTACGTGACATATTTAGCAAACAGGTGTATAGCCTGATGATAAGTGGTAACTATAGCCCATAGACATCAACATTCCACAAAAGCAGATTGAAGATGTGTTGCTTTATCTGAGGACTATGGTGTTGCCTCATGTGTTATAATTAAAATTATATGGGGTTTATCCATTTTACCCCCTAATGTAGGCCACACTTTTCGTACTGGGTATGGTGGGAATTTAATCTCCCAGTATACATAGTGAAACTACTGTGGGGTGTAACAACTAACCCGGGAGTGCTATGTCACCTCAAATTAAATGTACCAGATCGGTAAGTTGAGAGCCGGTGACGCCCTTAACTGATGAATGTTCCCGTAGCCAGGACCATTCTCTGTCGAAAACACCCCTCACTGGAACCATTAGCGTTGTGAACGAATTTCATGAACAACTGGATATTTTTTCGTGTTCTTTGAGTGAATTCGCAAGAGTTTTATTAAATATAGTTAGTTAAGAACAACATTAATTTTTTATTAAGTACCAATTTATGTACCTTCATCCTAGTATTAGTTAGGTTAAGTTAGACTTAAAAAATAAGTGATTTTAGGTTAAGTTGATAGCTGCACTGTCCCATTAGGTTTAAGGCCTGTAATGATAGTTGTAAGGTTGTAATAATAAATAAATAAATGTGCAAGTAATTTCGGGTCCTCGTCTTACCACCAAACTCGAACGCATTAGTGCAAGCACTACTATTCAGCAGCAGGTTAAAGGTAAAATTGCTTTGCTTCTGCCGTTGACTTGGTCACTGAAGCTCTACCACCATCATCAGTATTTGTGGCTCCCACCCCCTTGTCAGCAAATGCGTTCTGGTATCCACCATCCTAGTTTCTAGCCCTCCTGTAGTTACATACATATATAATAATAATTAAATAAATTAATGGTTTTCAGAAACATGACTTGATGGCACATGTAGCTCATCAGACCATCTGCATGCAATACATTCTGGAGTTGTCGAAACAACTGGATGTGGACCCCCGGGCTTGTGTTGGATCATTCTTCTCTAGGTAAGCAAGTTTCTTTGAGTCTATAAAAAGTGGCTTTAGTTTAGTTTAGTTTTCCAGGGCGGTGTCCGCACTTAGTCCTCCTATGGGACCGTTGTAGGTGAGAGGTTTCCCGTTTACTCCAGCCAGCCTATATCGGTCCAGAAGGAAAGCAGCCTCCGAGGACTGCTGCAGGCTTCCGGAAGCGATGTTGGTGACTGAAGAATTTGTGCCTGTTGGTCGGCCACGCTGCTACATTCCATGATGACATGCTGTGGTGTTTCTTCTGCCTTCATGCATCCTCTGCATAGGGGGCTGTCTGTTATTCCTATCGTGTGTAGGTGTTTGTTAAGTAAAAAGTGGCTTATAACCTCCCTCAAGTCTTGAACTGTCTCTATACCAATTTTCATCAAGATTGGTTCAGTACCTAGTTTACCCGTGAAAATGTAGCAGACAGACAAAGATTTTTTCTCATTTATAATATTAATAGGGTAGTAAGAATAATGGTAGTAGGTTGGAAGGTAGCATAAAAAGCTGTTACTATGATAATACAAATACTCCCTGCTGTTAAATTGTCATGAGTTTGATTCCTCGGTGAGGAAGACAGATTACACTGGCTGTGGTCGCAAGCAGACTCAAAGCTTGCATCTGCTTGAGTCTGCTTGCGACCACGACCAGTGTAGATTACACTGGTTGTGGTCGCAATCAGACTCGTCTGCCGAATCGTCAAGCCTAAAAGGTAAATAATGCGTGATTGCGTTAATTGCCGTTACATTTTACTTAAAGTGTTATTAGTGTTTTTGTGTTAATGGAGTCAAGAATTGTGCCTAGTCTGCATCCTAGTTGTTAATCAATCTATGTAGTAAAATGTGAGTGCGGAAATGCCCCTGCCCACCTGTAGGCAATACAGGCATGATGTTACACAATGCATGCCTCTTAATGAAAATATTGCCCCAATTAACTAATAAATTTAACATTGAAAAGGTTGTAAAAAAAGTTAAAAAATATTTATTATAACACCAAATCATTATTAAAAATTAAAATCAAAATAAAAAATCGACTTTAGGAACTAGATAATAAAAATAAATACAGAATAATTACAATAATACAGTGCCATCATACAACATATTATTATACAAGTTGCAACTGAGTTCATGTCTCTGATTTGCTATACTATGATGGTGCCGAAAAGGCCACAGCTCAACATATTGTTGCCAGAAAATTAGGCAACATTGATTTTCAGCGGGAACCTCAGGTGACAAGTGATAATATATATAAAAAAATATAAAATAAAATAATAATAAATACCATGTACAGACGTGATATATTTATTCAAAATTGATATACCTTAATAACTTTGATAGTGACAGACATTACTTATATTACAGAATACAGGTTGCTGAGAAGACATACAAAGACTCATTTGATGATGAGCTGGAGCAGTTCAAGGCCAGGATCAAGAAGCGTGCTGCGGAGAAGATTGAGGAAGCTATTAAAGAAGAGGAGGAGGAGGAAAGGCAGGCACGGCTTGGGCCTGGTGGACTGGATCCTGTTGAAGTATATGAGGAGCTGCCTGATGTAAGTAACCATTATGATTTTAGTGATTACAACAATTTTATTGTTAGTAGCCTTGATGGTCTAGTGGTTAGCGTATGTGTCTCTCAACGCGAGGTCTCAGATTCAATTCCCAAGTCAAGCAAACTGTTATTTGTGGACTTTCCATCAGGATATTTACAATAGCAGCACAGAGTTGGAATTGTGTGAAGGTGGAATTGTGTGAATTGTGGAAAGTGCTCAGTGGATGGAGATAGGCTCACCCTCTATCCCATGGGACCTAAACATAACAGGTGAAGTGTGGGTGTTGTACACCTCTGCCACACCCTTCTGGGTAATATAAGTGTGATATTATGTTATGATAGTTCTATTCTGGTTGGCCAGTTTCAGACATCTTGGAAACCTATTGACAGGATACTTATTTGCCGTATATTTTAATCCATACATGCATTGCATGATAGTACCAGTACTAATTTATAACTTAGACTATGATGGCAATAAAAAATATTATCTAATGAAATCCTTAATAATCTGTATTAATTTATTACTCTTCTGTGCAGGAACTAAAGAAGTGCTTTGACGCCCAAGATGTCCCATTGCTGCAAGCAACCATAGCCAAAATGCCAGAGCAAGAAGCCATATACTTCATGAAGAAATGTGTCGACTCCGGATTGTGGGTACCTGGCAAGAATGGTGATGATGAACCCACAATGAGAGAAAATTCTGTAGATCCTGCTGCTGAGCCTGCCAAACCTGCAGCCAGTATTGATGATGTAGATTGATCTATTTCTCTTTTACGCATAACAGATTAATGGAGTGATTGGCGAACGTTATGGCACCATAGACTAAGAATTATGTTAAAATTTCCAATTTTTAAATTTGCATCAGTGATAGACGATTTTAACTTAGGTAGTTAAAATGTGAATGTTTTGTTATGTGCCACTGTAACATTATTATAATACATATGCTTCACTCATCATTTACGGTACTCATAGTTCTAGAAACATAATTTATCACTATTAGTATGTACAATATTTATGTAAACAGAAAATTTGTCCAATGTGAGATTTTAAAATATATCTTTATCGCCATTACGCATTTGTTAATTTCCTTTGCTTGAATTCCACAAGGCTTCGACAACCATGTGAATGCCTATCCTGCAACATTGACAGGGCTGCCAAAAAAAATATTCAAACTCCTGGGTTTTCTTTACTTCATTCTCGTGTGTTAGGAGAAAGTTTCACGTCGTTGGTGTACTGGCTAGCATTCGAACTATCGACCCCTCGATCGCAAGTCCGACGCCCTAAGCCGGGTCCACACCTAACCTAACGAACGAAGGTCAGTTTGCATGGCTTAGCGAATGCCAACGAAGCCTTCACGCTTCGGATTTCCGGCAAACACCAACGAACGATCGAAAGTGTGCTATTGCTATCGCTAAGGCGCTGTCTCCACGAGCGAGTGAATCGCGACGAATCCGCCCTTATATCGTCGGGAGAATCTCCACGAACGAGCGATAATTCCGCCGCGTATCGTAACGGAATCGCAGCGTTTCCGCGGCGACTCGTAACGGTATCGCCGCGTTTCCTTAACGACGCGTTGTAAGAGAAAGAATTCAGTTACGTTTGACAGCGCGCTCGTCGCCAGAGCGCGGTGAGCCCTCTGCGAGTAGCGACGATGTAATGACGTTGCCACTCGTCGCATCGCGGCGATAATATCGCCGTGTGGAGATGGCTCCATAGAGTGTATAGAAATACGTGGCACGACGATAATATCGCCGCGATTCACTCGCTCGTGGAGACAGCGCCTAAGCCGTCCAAACTAATCCTAACAGAAATCAAAGAACGCGTTCGTTGGCCTTCGTCTGTTAGGTAAAAGCGCGTTCTGGCGTGCACAACGAACTGAGATGGATCTAGAGCAAGAAAAAGCGCCCCTGGCACACGAGTGAACTACCGTGTTCTTACGGCTAGAAAAAGTGCCCATGGTAAACCCAGGTGAAACAGACAAGAAAAAGTGCCCGTGGTACACGTGGTGAACTATTAACCCATAACCAGACGAAGGCATCCTATCTAACTTTTGGTAAGTTCTATCACAATAGCAAGATTGGGTGTCTAACAAAATAAAAAACGTGAATCTTTTTTTAAACTTGTACTTTTTATATAACAAAACTACAATAGGTGTACGAGAGAGTCGCTACGTCAGCACGTGCGGCGGCAGCTGCGGTCGGCCCTCCAGCTTGCTGTAGTCCAGGTGGAATTCCTTCGCCACCTGCAATTATTTTCCATTAAGTTTAATATATCTAGAGATCTCATTCTCTGTAAGAGAATGAATAAAATAATCACTACTATTTGTATTTAAACGAATGGCTTCGAACTCATTGTAGGTCAATAAAAGCACCTATGTAGTTATACCCTTCTCTAAGTCTGAGTATCCCCATATTAATATTATCATCAAGTTCAGTTCAGGGGTTAGCTATGAAACCTCAAGACAAGACAGATATGGTTGTAATTTCTTAGTTTTGCTTTCACAAGTACACTACTGAACCGAACTTGGTAACTCTCTCTAAAACTTCATCTTGATAATATTAAAAGTCAAAGCTTGTATGAAATAAAATATATTTAGGATTCACACAAAGGCTCCTGAAGTCTTTGATAAGCCTATAATTCGAAACTTTTAATCAGATAAAATGACAAATTTACTTTATCAGGATCTGATGGAATCGGCTCTTAATATAGATAGTGTGAATGCATAAATCCTTACCTTTCGCCAGTTGTGAGCATCAAAGAAGTAGTAGGTGCCGCGCTCGTACGTCGACGTTTTTTCCACCATCGGCATGCCCGGCGCTTGAGAGATCCACACCTTCTCCTCCATATGATACCGCCATTCGCGATTGTAACTAAAAACATACAACATTAACTATAAACACTTTTCGTTGGAACGCTGGTATTCTTAATCTTAAGGATTTTTTATTACACTAAAATCGATTGATCGTGGAACAGCGCCACTACTATGTATTGCCGTGCATCGCGATGTGAACACTAAGTAATTTGATGTCAAAATGAAATTGAGTTTTAATAATTTAGGTTAAGTTTGTATTTGTAATTTAAGTTACGGCATGAAGTTACTGAATGTTTGTTTTGTGTTTTTAATTATGATTATTATTATTTTTTTTTTTTTCGATCTATTAAGGATTATACACCTATGTTGTCTTAATAAATAATAAATAAATTATTATTATTGGCTCTTTAAATGTCAAAATTAAATGCATTGATCGATTTCGATGTAATAGCCCCTAAGAGTAATCGAGTTAAGGGCGAAAAATGGCCATTTTGTGGCCAAAACTAAACCTAGTAGTGGGTCCCACAAGTTTAATAACAAAATGAAAACAATTTAGTAGACTTGGACCCCGTTGAAATGAAGAATTACGCTATCTTTTAGAGTAGTAGCACACCAACATTGTATTAATGAGCTAGGGCTGTAGATCTCTTCAAATCATATCAACAAGCTTGTTTGATCCATGCAGTAAATATATAAACAATTTGATAATATCTGCAGAGGATAAATATCCAATCTTTCTATTTATATCTTGTAAATAAACAAGGTTATCTTGCAAAAATGTTTTGAAATACAAAATGTAAATTCGAAATAAAAAACCTTAATAATGTTATATTTCTTAAATATTAGGGGACAACATTATGATATGTTATCAAGAACAAAGTACGGTAAAGGCTTCTGTACCCGAAAGGTGCCAAAAAGCCCTCGATGACATCAAGTGCGCACGAATAATTGAGATATCAAATTTTCATTTTAGGAGATGGTGCACAAGTTTCTCACCAGCTCTTCTCATAATGCAATACGCATCAGAGTTGGTAATTAGATTGATTTGAATCTGATTCTAAACAGTTTGATTGTAATTAATCTAAGCCCCGGTTATTCAAATCATTGTAATTAGTATAATTTAGTTTTGCTATAGCTATAAAAATAAATTATAAATTTATTTTATAGCACTGTTTGTAATGTTTTGACGTGTTTAAGCGCCTCCTGGGGCCTATGAAATTTAATAATTTGAATTTGAAAAAACGCGCGTATATGCACTACTAGTACGACAAATTTGATACAGTATCAATGTTATTAACCCCTAATAAAACTTCTTTATTAGGGGTATAAATAAATAATAATCTAGTCTAGATATGAAATACTCTACTCCGTTGGCTTGGCCACGTCGAGAGACTGGGAGAAGATCGAGCCGTAAAGAGAGCATATCTGGGTCAACCAACCGGACGTCGTCCGGTTGGCCGGCCCAGATATCGCTGGAAAGATGTGGTGAAGGCAGACCTTCGCGAACTGGAAGCCAGCGAATGGCGCAAGACTGCAAAGGATTGCCAAAAATGGAAAGATCTCACGTCGGAGGCCAAGATCCATTTCAGGTCGCTGAGCCAACAGAGTAAGTAAGTAAGATATGAAATAAGATAAAGGTACTCACAGTTCGGCTGCAGCTGCAATTTGCAGCACGTCACCGACGAAACAGTAGAACAAATAAAATAATAGGTCTTCCTTATATCGACTAAGCCGGAGGGGCGCTAGCTTTTCTCTAATAGAACCATTGATTAGATATTCTGGAGGCACATGATAGTCCATATCTTGCGGTCTGAAATAAATACATATACTTTTATTAGTTAATAGTTACTTCTTGCTTCAGTAGATCAAAAAATGAAAAGACATTTTAAAAGCTCCTCCACGTGTGACAATAATTCGGGTACATTAAATCTGAAGAAACTAATTACAAACAATTTCTGCTTAGAGCAAAATGGATTGAACAGTATGGTAATATACATACACAAGACAACTTTCTGTGTGCCATATTGTATTATGTCTATATACCTTTGTAATTAATTTCTTAATATTTATGGCAACTAATTATTGTGAATAAGTATGTGTAAAGCAGAAGAGCAATCTGTTGAAATGTCTCAAATATAGGTGATGAAAAATTGTATGAACCTCGCAGGACTGCGAATCCCCCGTTATTATGAGTAACTAACAACGCGACATACTCCTAATCAAATATTTGCGAATTCTACGGGAATTAAAGGGTTGTTTCTGACAAAATTGGTACCGTTAAATTTTGAATGTGATTACCTAATCGCGGGAAACGCTAGTGACCGCAAATGCTTTAGTCGTTCGCGAAGAATCAAGTCGAGCTCTCAAACTGACTCGAGTCATCGACACGACAGATTTGTAAATCAGTAAATAATTTTCAATTTTCACCTGCAAGGCGTGTCCGCCCACGGTCCGGCGAAAGTGAGATAAAGGTTGTCTGGGGAATTTAGATTCAGCCCAAGCGCAGTTAGATCCTGCCCTAACGCCAACGAAACTAAACTGGGATCCGATTCAGCCGCTCGGATAAACGTCAACAGTCCCACTATACCAAACTGATTCGGTATCATCGTCTCGGGAATATTCGTTACTTTACCTAAAAACACAACACTATTAAAAACTGCCGACAAAAAATAATACTTCAATGGAATATCTGGTCAATACATTAAAGCCGCTTGCACGTGCACTAACAAAGCCACTTTAATATACTTCCTTCCTAATAAGTAAATACACACCATAGAATTCCGTATGTGCTCCTTGACTGACAACTTTAGGGACAAAAAAATTACATGTCAGGTGCAGTTCACTTTATTAGTTATCTAAAATAAATTCTAATTTCATAAATATGGTAATAATGTACTAAATAAGGCATGCTTGGAATTTGATTTGTGCCAAAAAACCATAAAAATAAGATTCGAAAATTTTGATACATGATTGTTTAGTGAATGTATTAGTGAATCAAAGAGATATTTACTGTCAGGTGAGGTTTGTATTCCTTTCCTGGCTTTGTCAGCGTTGTGGTTGGTAAAGTCGGGTGGAGGGGGCGCAGGCCCGGGTGGTGGTAGAGGCGCCGCCCCTCCACTGCTCGACGTGCCGGGCAGCGCGGGGAAGTCCTCTGACGACATCGTAAACTCTGACTGCTCCGATGTAGGCTGCTTCACCATACCCACTGCTTGTAACAACATTCTATGAGTCTCTGCAATGGGTGAATAAAATATCCGTCGCGTGCGTTAAGCTGGTGATCCATTGGCGACAACGACACTAGCTCACCAGCGAAATCACGAGCCAAACATGATTAACAATATCATCCCAGGGTAACTGACCCGATAACTACAAGTAACAAATAAAAATCTAATCTTTTTGGCTTGTGAGTTCGCTGTGAATATTATACAATATAAGAACACAGTTCAAAATTGGTCAGCAATGCATACTGATTAGTTTGCTGACTTGCCAATGGATCTATGTTAGGTCTTGTTGTATGTGAACGACAATTACGAGACAACACAACTTGGATAGTGGTATAAACACTATGGTTTTTGTAATGCTAGACTGCTTAATGTGAAGGGGTATGCTTGTTGACATTGGTATAAAACCTTATTGCTTTAGGCTCCTAAGTTTTCTAAGTTATGAAAGAACAAGAGTTCTTTAACAAACAACAAAAACAGTTCTTTAATAAACTTTCCTGCACTGAATGCTCAGCGCAGGAAAGTTTATTAAAGAAGTGTTTTTCTTCATTTTCATCATCATCTTAAGAATACCTTCATAGGTAAAACAATGTATGGTTTTGGCATCTATGTTCATCTTGATTGCAAAGGGCATAGGAAAGGTGGGATCATCAACCAAATATTTTTGAGTATACTCAGTTATAGACAAGTACATCTATCATGCAATATCTTTCAAAACAGTTATCAGCAGGCATTTAATTTAGCCTACTCAGTCACGTACATGCTATCACAACATGTGTGTCATCATTCGTCACGTAATCGCATTGTCGTTCACCTCCAACAATAAAGAGAGTAAGAAATATCCTGACCGTAAGGTTTAGAGCCGGGCGGCGGTGGCGCAGCGGCGGGGGCCTGGTCGCCGGCCCCTCGCGCCGTGAGCGACGGGAACTCGCTAAGGTCCAGTAGCGGAGGCGTCGACGTGTCTCCGCCCTCGCCGAACACTGAGTGGTAATTACTGCTTACGTTGAATCGAGAGAGGTTGCCCATACTCGACTGTTGAACAAGAAAAGAAGTTATGTAGTTTAACTATAAGAGGTTTGGCTATGCCACCACATCTTGGTGGACAGTCGGAGTCAACAGAGAGTCAATTCTTATTTACATCTTCTGTAGTGATTTTACAAAGAGATATAATGTATTTTTTGTAAAGGGGAAATTTCTGGAACTATGAATGCAATCCTTAAAATATTTTCACTCAATGTGAAATGGGTGTGGGTAACCACAAGTCGCAGAGGCAGGTCTAGTTCTACAATCCTTACAAAGCTCTTGGTGTTTCAACATTCATAAAATTGTTAATGGTTAAATGAGATCTCTAAAATATGTGGTGAATGTAAATCTCCAGCATTTATGTTCTTCCAATAAGAGTTTAGACACTGCTCATATTACTTTAACTTTTCATCTAATTACTTATGAAAAAACTCAAAGAATAATGTTTAATAAGCATTTACTAAAGCATGCTAATAGGTGAAATGAAAATTACGAAAACACATTCACAAAACGTGCAATAGTTTTCATTTTGAATCAAATATGAAATGGTGTCTTGTTTATTTGGATAATAATATCTTTACTAAGCATTTTTCCATACACCAAAATTAAATGATCATGAGTCACATGAAATTGTTTTTCTTCATTACTCAGAAAAAAATCATTTGACTATGAATAAATGAGAATGATTCATACCTTCAACATGATTTTGGTGACTATATCAGAGAACTTCTTTAGCACAAACACAAAAATGTATATTAGCACATTGAAACTCAGCAAAAGAATATTTTTTAATGACATTGCTTGTTGAGAAAGTTCACAACCAAACCAAAAAAATATGAAGTACCCACATTTATATTAATAAATATAGATTTATCCAGTTAGGCACTGATAAAGTTTTAGTATGTATTTAAGGAACTGTGATTGTCAATGTTGCACTATGCAATAGAACTGTGGTATTATTTTGTAGGAGATCTGATCTTAGGTGTGAATGTTGGATGCCCATGGAGTAGAATCCTAGTGATAGTGTGCCAGGTTAGTTTAAATAATGGAACTGAAATCTGTACTGACTAGGTACACTAAAGTTGACTTTTGGAATGGTATTTGGACTATACAGGTAAGTATATATTTAGCCTTTTTACATTTACACTAGGATTAGGGTCATTTATGAGTATGATTGTAGTCTTAATTTGGCTAGGTTCCTTTTAAAGGGTTATGCAGAAGGTCTTTCGATTTTGGTTAAGTGTTTGACTTTTCGTACAATAAACAAGTAATTAAAAACAAAACTACAGATACAACAAAGTCATATAAACAATTTCTGTATATTATTTTTCCTTGGTGTGCAATAAAGCTTTTTTATTATTATTATTATTATATAATACATAGCTGTATCTACACATAGCTTTTTAATCTATAAACAATATAGCTACTTAAGTATTTTCAATTTCTTACCATGGAATTAGAGTTAGGCTGCGTTAACGTGTTTGGCATGGGTACCCTGCGGTCAGCAAACGCCCGCTGGCCAAAGAGTGTTGAGCGAGATGCCATAGAGGGCGGAGCACCCCCGGGCATGGCAGTGGACCCCCGGCCTGGCGACAGAGCGCCACCAAACGTTGGCGTCACATGGCCTGACACACCGCCCACAAGCCCTGAGCTCACTCGACTGCCTACACCGCCACTCGCTAGGCTTCGAGGTGCTTGTTGAAAATTCAAGTTTGCCATAACCTGCAAGAATAAATAAAATTTATAATTTATAACAGCTTGTGCACATCATACTAAAAATATGTAAAGTTTTAATTGTAAAAATAAGTGGTTAATTCATTACAATATAATGTTAAGCAAAAATATTTACCAATGTTTGTAATATTTTAACACAAATAATGTGTATGCAGTGATAAGAAGAAATTCCAAACATGATACAAATGTTAATTAAAATGGCATAAAAAACAATGATTATTTACCAAGTACTACTTGAACCAATTAATACCATTACAAGTGATTTTCCTCTAGATTTAATGTAATGGGTCTATAACCAAGTTGTTATAGGCACATAAGAATTAAATTGCTCTATAAACAAAGGCTGTTTCACACTCAGGAAACATTAGGCTGTTTTATACTGAGGAAACATTTCAAACACTATACCAAAATAAATGCCAAAGGCACACAGACATGCAACAACTAATGAACATTATACATCAAAATGAATAATGCAGCTATATTTTTTGCATGTTTTACTGTGGTTTACTGTGAACTACAATACATATCTGAAATTTCCATCAATTTTGTATTGTATTATCTACTTTAAATCACCCAAACAGCATTTGGAATGTCATTACAGAGATCTTAGTGAAGCAAGCAAAATAAAGCTTCTTACCAATACAATTATATGATGATTTAAGTCTTAAACTGTAAAACATTCCTGTACTAACATTTGATACATAAATTATTTTTTAAACATCTTCCAACTTGATATTTAAGGAGCAAGTTTCCAATATCTTGGCTGGACATGAGTGTATCAGTGGGTTATGCAAAGCATTTACTAGCTTACTGTAAGCTGTAAAACATATTGAAGCGTTGAGGTGACAAAATATCAGAGGACATAAGGTACATTACAGTTGACAGTAAACAACATAAATTTCAATGTTACAGGCAAAAACAAATCGCAAAAATACATTAACAAAGCTTGTAACTGATTCACAACAGGTATGAAAAACAAAAGGAGGTCAAAACTGGATGTTTTCAGTGAAATTCAGTATACCTTACGGTAAAACTCTGGTGAATTGAATTGCTACCAATTCTTACTTCTAAAGATATTAACAAAACGAGACCAAATGACTTACATACGTACGCATTGAGGTATACAATGCAAAGATAGGAAAAACGAGATAACGTTTGCTAATAACAACAAATGAAGTAGGTATCATACATAAAAGTATCAGTATTTTACTATGGATATTCGTCCCCTGTCAAACAATGGCGACCCGTTTTTGATTTACTTCATTCTTCAGAAAATCTAAATATTTACCTAAATGTGTTGACGTCAGTCCTTGTTCCACTATTTCAGTACTGGTATGAATGGTTCATAATCGAGTATTCCCAGCAGAAACAAATAAATCCACTCCAATGAAATAAACAAAAGTTTGTTGACTGTCCAAATTAGACTACGATTTCTAGGCATTCAAAATTTTTAAGACGAACTAAAAATATGTTCGAGATCGTCTTTGCTTGAAACACTGCTATAAAACGCTGAAAACTTTAAACATCTTTACATCACTTATAAATATTTTAACAATTTCACTCAGTTTTGTCGAACGCCACATTACCCTAAACAACTGGCGGCCATATTGTTGAAAGCGGACGAAAGCTGTAACAAATTTCAGTCAAGTAACTAATATATTCACAGCATCAAATTTTGTTTTAAGTAATAGTTTTGCCTATATTTTCATTAATAATAAAATTTAACCTAATTGTATTAATGTATTAAATGTCAGCCTAATCATCATCCCATTATAATCAAGTAAAAAGTATTAAACTTGATTTTTACAGCCAACACTCAATTTTATTACCATATTGCAAAAAGGCTCAAGACGTTGAAAAAAACAAAGAGTGGTATAAAATTGTCTATGGTGATCAAAGTGATAAAGTCACGTTACTAGGTTGAGCTATGTGATAATCGAATAATTAATAAGTGAAATCTTGAAACATCCGACGGGATGGAACTAGATGATAACTCTAATAAAACACATTGTTAATACATTCTTATTCATACATAAACACACAAAACAATTTTCCTCGAGTCCTTTTTCTCGTCTTTTACCGCGTGTGCCTGTCTATCTGTCTGCGATAAACAAAATAAAATACTGGTCGGATAATTGCGCGATTTTCAAAAATAGATAGTGATCATCGAGAAGAACAAAAATTTAATTTTTGAAATTTGATATGCTACCCAGGCAGATCTGTGAGTGGAATCAACTATTTGAAATACATACAATTAGAAAACATCTCGAATTAATGGAACAGCATGGTCAAACATAATGTGATTTTAAATGGACAGTTATTATCTAAATTTTAATTCCCTAGTCCCACAACGTCATGTAAACTGAGTTGGTGGGGACTTTTAAAGCGTAACATTAAGACAGAGTTAGAATGAATATTATATTTAATTATTCTGATTAGAATCGAGCGTCACCGATACTAATCGATAAAATTGTCTATGAGAAGTATTCTTATGGCAACATCGGGATCATATGATTGTTCAATGAAGGAGCACGTCTGATAGGCGTCGACTTACTTCTTCGAGCCAGTTTTTAATTTTCTGGCTCTTTATCGGTTGTTTTTCGTGTTAGTGGTGCTAAATATTAACCTACAGCCATGGCGCTCAGCGATGCAGATGTTCAGAAGCAGGTATGCATATGTAATTCACGATATATCCAACAGGAACGTAGTTTCGTCGACATGGATTTGTCAGAATAATTGATCCAAAATGAGGCTCTTTGAAGAGTTTGCTACAAATTGCCTTGCAGCGAAAATGAACTACCAGACGTTGATGTACGCAAAATATGACTTTTTCATTGATTTATCTGTTTTTTTGGTACTAGATCAAGCATATGATGGCCTTCATCGAACAAGAGGCCAATGAAAAAGCCGAAGAAATCGATGCTAAGGCCGAGGAGGAGTTCAACATCGAGAAGGGCCGTCTTGTGCAGCAGCAGCGGCTCAAGATCATGGAATACTATGAGAAGAAGGAGAAACAAGTTGAACTCCAAAAGAAGATGTAGGTCCATTTTGCATGATTAATTACCTAGATCTTATCCTGCTCTCTATTCTAAGTGATAAATACTTTCACATTTTCATAGATAGACAGACTTAGTCCATTATAATGGAGTGGGAATGCCTCAACATATCATAAATACCTTGATACCTCTATCATCCAGCATTACACTTGATACCATCATCAATCCAATCTTGAAAGGCAGAAAAAAACTAGTTTTAGGCTCAAAGCTCATACCAAATAGATAAAACATGACTTCAATACATAACCATTGATTGTAGTCATGTGACCTTTATAGTAGCTAAGTGTAAATTCAACATAAGTGCTTCAGTATTATTACTTAACCATACAAATATTTGCACATGTTTCAGTGAAGATTTGTACTATGATGGTTTCAGCTTATTTTTTTTTGTTATTCAAAGGCACAATTTCACCAGTTCCGGATAGAGTTGTGCATAGTTTTAAGCCAGTTGATTTTATCTATACAAATTCGACATTTGATCTATTTAATAAGTTCCAAATAAGCTAACAGAACTCATCCATTACTGATGCAACTGTATTCTCTACCTCTATTACTCTAAGGTTTGCTGGAAGAGAACTCAAATTTGAGTTAAGCTCGCCTTTATTGTATTTTGTGTCATGAATTGTTTTATAAATTGTTTCATTGTACAATAAAAAGTTTAAAAACAAAACAAAAACAAAACTGACCCTAACTATGAAAACAGTGCTGTAGTATATCTAATGGTAAAATGGTAACTTCAATCTGTTTTTATAGACAGACATCTATTAAAAGCATATATCCATCCGCATATTATTGTTGCACACAGCTTGAGATTACAGAGTTGCCTTTCCTTTTAATAGGAACACCAAAGGCCAGTTTCACCAGTACTGGATAAGTCCCTGGTAGCCTTTTTGACAGATGAAATGTCTAATTAGTGAAGAAATTTGTTAATTAACTGATACTTAACTATCCTAAACCTTGTCAGGAAATGGTTAAATTGGCACTAATGCTGGCACTAACATCTGATTACAAGGAAAAATGCATGAATTATGTTTTCATATTTATGTTATTTTGTCTTAACTAATTACTTTAGCTCTTACTTTGTTGTGCCTTCTGACCATTATTATGGTGACATATGAATATTTGAGACAACAATAATTTTCCAATAAAAAAACCGACTTCAATTACTAATAATGCTTATAAAATAAAAACTACTAGACCAAACTGAAAGAAAATTTTATGCGACCAGCTGGCAGCTATTTCACTTCGAACAAAAAAAGAATCACGCGAATCGGTCCATTAACCGCGACGTAATCGATGTACATACATAGAAAAAAAACATACCAGCCGAATTGAGAACCTCCTCCTTTTTGGGAAGTCGGCTAAAAGAATTATGTGTATTTTGTCTCATTTTCACAGGCCTAAAAAAATGAAACAAAATACCTGGGCTAGTTTATGATATTACTTTCTATAAGATACAATTTTATAAACACAACAAGCTCTTTCTTCCTCTCTCCTACTTTTGCCGTGCCCGTCAGGGTCCATAATTGACACTATCTATTTATATTTTTTAGTATTTATTAGTTAAGAATGCATTGTCATGTATCTTTTTGTTTAGGTCCATATCAAAATTCAAACAATTATTTTTCCTTTCTTTTTCGGCTAAAGTTTAGTATATGGACCGTCGAGTTGGGCAACCAAAATTTTTTTGCAGAAAGGCCTAGGCCTATGGAGTCTTTCTGCAAAGTTTCAGGCTGCGGAGATTCTTAGTTTTTTTTTTAAAAATAATCAAATATCCGAAATTTTCACTACTAAAATGTCATTCGCGGTGACGTTTGACTTTCCTACGTTTAGTTTCATAACTTTCATACTAAGAACAATAAATTTATTTAATAATGTTTATTTTTATTGTATATTCCTGTTTAATAAATACACAAAGTGGTGTTAATATGAAATAATGCGAGTTTATAACAATAAAAAGTATATTAATGTGTTTTAAATAAATAAAAAAGTGAAATTGTGAAGTAACGAAACGCGCAAATCGCGACGCCATATTGTTTTGTCAGTATTGTCAAATGTCAACTTCAGTCATCGTTTCGTTTGTGAATCGACTTTTATTAATATAAGCATCATTTAATTTTATCAAAAATTCATTTTTTAAATTAGTAGGTTAGGTTAGGTTAGAACTGCGACCATAACAAAGCACGAGCCGAGCGAGCGAAGCGAGCGTGCCGCGGCAGCGGTCGGCGAGTGCTAGAATCAATCTGTGTGATACTCTGACCCCTTTCTGAATCGACTTTAATTCATTTGAGCATCATTTAATTTTATAAAAAAAATACATACTATAGTTTTAGCATGAAAAATGATATTATGGTTAAAGTTTAGTATAAGGACTGTCATATATTTTAAGTTAGCCTAACCTCCAAACATATTTTTTCATTTTTCTCAAAAATGGGGGGGCTCCGCACCCCCCCCTTTTGGGGGGAGATTTTTCTTATTTATTTATTTAATACTTTATTGTACACAAAAGATTACAAAGAAATATACATAAAACAGTAATTGAATACAAAAGGCGAGCTTAACTCAGTGCTTGAGTTCTCTTCCAGCAAACCTAGAGCAATAGAGGAGACGTTGATGCCATAGAGGGCAAGATAAGTGTACAACTTAAAAGGAAAGTACCAAAATATAACTAAATCCGCATACATATTTACATCCTAGTACATAAACATTTTATTAAAAAAACGTTACGGTATGGTATAAAAATAGGTTATTGCCAGTTCTTTATGAGTCAAGTAAATATGGCATAAATGAAATAAACAAAAAACAAGATTACAATTTTGTTAATAGCCCGGTTACTATAGCTCATTATTTCGTTCAACAGCCAATCATCGAACATGCTGAACCAGGCTCGTCTGAGGGTACTGAAAGTACGTGAAGACCACGTACGCAACCTGTTGGACGAAGCCCGCAAGCGCCTGGCCGAGGTTCCCCAGAACAGCACCCTGTACTCAGAGATCCTCACCACCCTTATGGTGCAGGCTCTCTTCCAGGTAAGACTCTATTTACATCCAGAATATTGTCTATCTACCGAATATTTAATAGTACTTTCGACTGATTGATTATCCTTGATACTAATTTTGAATAGACACTTCGAAACAATAAAGTTTAAATTCGCTTGTTCTATTAACAAATATGAACCAATTTTGCTAATAGTACTTTGAACAGAAAATTCACTTCGTGAATGTTTTTTTAAAAAGAGAATTTGCCTGAAATATAATAAAGTTAAATTTTGCTTGCATTTGAAATGTACCGCTTTTCAAATGAAGACTGTAGTTGCGTTTGGACGTTTGTGCTATTTTATTAAAAATCTCAAAGCAAATCTCATACTTTTAACTTAAAATTTTCTCTTTCGTCTACATTCCTTCCATTAACTAATGAAAGGAAATTAAAATGGTGGCACTTAAGGATTTAATTAAAATATTGTTGTTGACACCAATTCATTGATAGTGTGCCCATTTCATGAACACATCACCCAATTCCAGCTTATGGAGCCCAACGTAACAATCCGCGTGCGTGAAGCAGACAAAGACATCGTGAAGTCAGTGCTGAGCCAGGCCCAGACTGACTACAAACAGAAGATCAAAAAGGACACCACATTGGTCATCGATCAGGACCACTCCCTGTCACCTGACACTGCTGGTGGAATTGAACTCATTGCTGCTAGGGGACGCATCAAGGTAAGAATTTGTGATGTAAAATAGGTATTTTTATGACCTTAATGAGCTATCAAAGCAAATATTATCAAAGCAAATATTATATTTTCAATGAGTTTTGTAACAAAGCTTGTAGTCCATCTTATTACGAGAGTAAATATCTATTGAACATCCACAAAAATTGGAGTTAGATCTGAAGAATACAATATTAATGGAAGAGACCCAAGTTACGCCTTGTGCAGTTAAACTAATCTGGTTAGAACCGGTTCGAAATTTATATAGTTTACAATAATGAATTTTGAGTGTGACTTGAATAGCTCAGTTGGGAGAGCGGTTGGAAGGAATCCATATGTTGCTGGTTCAATAAGATATGTTTTGATTGTTCTTCGTATTACTTCAATGGTTGCATTGATTTAATGTGTTATAAATAGTGTGAAAGTACTGCCACTTGGATCCCAGTCTGCATTCAAAAATTCCAGATAAGCAAAATATGATAATATATTATTACGTAAGTTTGAAATTGATATAACAATGCAAGTACGTGAAACATAAGTTGCTAGATTTGCTTACAATGTTTCATTTGAAACTTATGTTATATGTAAGAGACAGTTATATAATACATATTAATATCTATTTATTACAATTATGTGAACTCATGAAGAATATAGTTAAAAACTTTTAATTTCGTAAACAACTTACGACTTTACAACGTCAGTAACTCAATTAACTTGATTGATCTACCATATACCATAAAGAAGATTGTTATTGCGTCTTGGGACCACAGTTTTCATGCGAAAAAACTGTAATGAACTTGAAAATTGGATGGTAGGTAAATTAATTTTACCCTTTAGACATACCTCTGTCTCTCTTTGTAACTTTTTAAACGTCTTCAAGCCATGTTACTAAAGAAGCTGTCGTTGTACGCAGATCTGTAACACCCTGGAGTCCCGCCTGGAGCTCATCGCCGCGCAGCTGCTGCCGGAGATCCGTACCGCCCTCTTCGGCCGCAACCCTAACCGTAAATTCACCGACTAAACGCCCGGTGTCTATTATTATACACACTTGTTACTACTAACAGTTATATAAAAAAAAGTTCATAATATGTAGAACTAAAATAATATTATAATAAGTGTTTTCTTTTGCCTAATTAATTATATTGTAATAATGCGTACAATTTTATCGCTGTTTAGAATGTATATTTATGAATGGTCCCGTTGAGTCGCCAGAAAATGTATAAACTAGTGTCATATCATGTAAGTTTCTGATTTCTGGGCATTTAAAAGGACGGTTCTACTCTAACTTTACATTAGTTTCGCCTGATATGATCATCTATACTGAGCATAGAATATTTTATTATAGCAATTCATTCACTTACACGATGTTATATGTATTTTAGAGGAGTAGATTATAGGATTTTGGAAAAGGTTAATTAAGATGTTACCATTTACTAGGCCATGCATATATTATAGTCGATACTGTTGATATAACACGGACGTTCACGGCTTTGTCCTTTACAATATTAGCAAGGCTGTGGTCAGCGCAAACAATCAAGTGAGCTCTTGGCTTCCTTGACTATAACTTGAAACTTCGGTGATAAGATGTAACTCCACATCATTGCCTGGCTGCAGTTGTGTTGACACCATCTTCTGTCCATTACAGTATTAGCACAAGAACACTTTGCAACAGTAGATTACATGTTTCGATGTGAATTAAATATAATCTATATCTTCCTTCAATTAAGAAAGTTGTTATTGAATGTTTATAAATGTATCTGTGTCTTGTTGTCTATGGAATTGTTGGTTGCAAGGTTGGTATGAGACGCAGCATCTCATGCTATGTGCACTTAAATCGATGTAAAGATTTGGCTGCCCGCAGTGTGGAGTCTTGTAACAACCTTGCAGCTATATAACACATTCCTTTATGTGTTCTTCCTGGGAATATATAATTTTGGCTTGCTTTTGACAGTACGGCACCGTAGCCCTTTGCAATACAATGTATAATTTCCATATAGCACTGTTAAAATCCTTGTAATGTAAATATATAGATGTGTTGAAAATGGTCTTTTATTTAAGCATTTATATCCCTATTTTATTTCCTTAGTGTATCTCGTAAAACCCACTAAATTTTAGGACTGCTCAGAGGGTTCTATGACAATAATTTAGAAACTAGATTCTTAATAATAATCTAGAATAATTCAATAACGATTTACTTCAGACATATTTTGCGCTTAACTGATAGATCGGATAAAAGAAATTACAAAAGAACTATTTTTTTTTTTGTAATATTAAATCATGTTTTTTAATAAACTGCCTCGATGTTTTAGTGTTTAGCGTATGCGCTTCTCACTGCGAGGTTTTGGGTTTGATTCCCGGGTCGGGCAAAGTCTTATTTGTGAACTCTACGCCTTTGGGAAATTTACATTAGCAGCACGGAGTTGGAATTGTGCCCGCTGGATGGCGATAGGCTCACCCGCCATCCCATGGGACATAAAAGTAACAGGTGAAATGTGGGTGTCGGACACCTCTGCCATACCCTTCTGGGTAATATAGGCGTGATGACATGTTTTGTTTTTGAATAAATTGCGTCTTCACATTTATGAGAAAGATTAATGTTATAAAGAAATTAAATAACTAGAGACATCAATATTTTATTACGTCGTGATTTCATAAATAATACAACATCAAAATTTAACAATGGTACTTTTTTATAGATAACTAACACACTCTAAAAACTATCAATAAATAAACACTTCAAAATCAAAACAGTTTAATATTTATAATAAATTATTTTGTAGTAGTTGCCAAGTACCTATATCATTTTTATTTAGACGAATTGGTGTCTAAATTTTACACAGCTAACACTTAAAATAATTATATTTCGTCCTTCCTTCAATGACTCTCGAAACGCACATTTTTTAATAATTATATAATTTAAACTTATTAATTAAGTTAAAACTCTTGAAAACAGTTATTTGTATACGACAATAGTGGCAAACACTTCTACTGATGGCAAGTAAATGACATTTACTTGCCATCAGTAGATTGCTGCCATTCATTGATTGCTATATTGATGGCAAATAAATCTCAGCAAGGTTGCTGAGCTGTTTAAAGGCTATTGGCTTGGTCACCAAACTATAGCGTTCCACCATCCATAGAGATGCAGAACTAACATGCGTTGTCTCTTGGGATAACTAATGCCGAGGCACTACACAACCTTATCCCTCCGTCCCCGTTTCACCATCGGACTACCAGACAAACGGCACTCAGGCACCGCTTCTCGGTAGATATTCCACTAATACGCACTAAGCGTTGCGCCTCTACATTTCTTATGCGAACTGCCAAAGAATGGAACGCCTTGCCCGAGTATGTGTTTCCGCATAAGTACAACCTGGATCTCTTCAAAAGCAAGAGTTAATAGGTATCTCGTAGGTAAGCGTGCTCCACCGTAGACCGCATCATCACTTACCATCAGGTGAGACGCGTCCATCATAAAAAAAAATAAATACCGCAAGCTCAAAGGTGCAACTATCGATTTAGATATACTGTTTTCAAAATCAGAGTTTATATAGTGCCATTTAAAATACTTATAATAATAAGTAACACGTAGATAAAAAACAACAGTTTGCAATAAACTTATCTAATTATAATTAGTCACAGCTATTCTGGAGTTCAAACATTTCAACTAGGTAACTTTGGCCATACCCTGTAGCTCATCGCTCTATCTATACAACACCGCACCACTACCAAATGAGTAATGTATGGCGACCATGGGCGTAGCCAGGGGCTGGTATTTGGGGTTCCAACTCTCCCTCCCTGAAATAGTAGTCCTACTCATTGACTTTTCACGACAAGTATGCTACTTAGTTGTAAAGAAATATGTTCATCGGTCGGCGTCAGCTCTTTCCTCGCCTCCCCCCAGATGTGAAAATCCCTCCGAAATTAAATCCTGGCTTCACCCATGATGGCGATCACTGCTATAATCCATTTAATCATAAAGATTGTATTATATATTGAGCCGATATTTTAGTTGTGACATATGACATCAACTCCCTATCTTTATTAGGACGAAACAACACCGAGTAATTACTAGTTATTAATGAGTTAGGCTTTTATAAGCACCTTAAGGAATCGAGCCGCAATTCATTTTGCAACATCCGTTCTTGTTTTAGGCACCGTCTCTCTTTTAGAATTAAGAAGTAGTGTTAGGTAGCCTTTCTAAGATACCACGAGGTTGATGGTTGGTGGTCCTGGTAGGGCAGCAGACATGAATCAGGCTTTCAGACCGACTGACCCTAACTGGTATACAATTATTTCAAAATGATTTACGGCTTAACCCTCCTAAATGTGCTTTTAGACCACAAGATGTGACACATCAGGGGTATAGGCTGGCAAATAACGAGGCACACGCGGCTCATCCCGGCGTCTCGCACCGCGGTCAACTGCCAAGCTGATACTGCCAGCTTCCTTCACTCCATTCGACTTCGCCCTGCGCTGCGACGGCAGAATCGCAGCCCGGAGAGACTTCCGCTTCTGAAACATAACAATATGTATAGAAACCATCACACAGAGTACTACGTGTCTACTTACAACAGCAATAGACTAATTACCGTTTCCAGCGAGTTGATGTACATTGTACTGTACAAGCTCCACAAAGCAGCAGGGACTCGTGATTAAAATTATAATGTACATGAACATGAAACGTGTTTATTCTGAATAAGTTAAATATTGGTCGTTAACAATACTTTCTACAATCGGGGATGGCGAACCTGACTAAGTCAAGTTCTAATAAACGTGAGTATATTAGACTTAAACATAATAATATTAAAAGGTTATAAAATATTTGGGCTTATGATATAGATATGTATTTCTCTAAAAATATGTTCGTTACGGTTCGCTATCCCTGAGCTACATAGGTGCATCAGTCGTCAGTGGGCAGGCACGTTATATTTTACTCTCTAGCTGTTGTTTGATGTTGTAGTGGTCCACATCCATGGCTTCAGCCTTTACTCTGTTTACCTCAACAGCGCCGCGCCACCTGTCGGCCGCGTGGCGCGCTATCTCCATCCTCTTCTGCTTCTTGATCTGATGCCGTTTGTACACCACCTCGATGACTATAAGCACTATTCCCCCTATTATGCCCGCTAACACAAGTATGAACACTCCAGCCATGTTCTTCAAGCCTAAAGTGTTGGGCGTTTTCTCGTTTTCCTCGCAATTCAGCATGTTGTTTCTGAGGATCCATAAGTTGTCGAGAGACTCCATTATACCACCTGCAAGTGAATTAGAGCAACGTTCAAGTATGTCTGTTCGTAGTGATTTTGCTTTTGCATTAGAGAAATTGGTGACCATGACAGGACTTCTAACACAACTCATTGGCAAGATCTAAGTATAGACAGCAAGAGTATGATTACTGAACTACTTCAGTACGTACTTTCATGAAAGTCCAATATAGCAAGGGTGACAAAATCCGCCCAAGGAGATCCTTTCTGCAAACCGACACCGTAACCTGAGCGCCCGAACAGTTCTCCAGCCGTTACCAGCTCGCAATCCTGGGCAGCTTCAAACTCCAAGCGAGAGGAGTCCCAAATGAATGCCATGAGTTTTCTGCAACCAAAACGATATTTACTTGATTGAAGAACTCCTTCACTTTAGCAGGTAAGTGCAGATAACTATATATAACTCACCCGTTCTTTACATCTTGAATAGCCTGTTCAGCGTTATCGTAGTTATTAGCTTCCATGGTCCGGTACATATTCGACAACTCGACCTGTCGTCTAAAATACATATCAACTGCTGATCCTTTGACTGTAGCACAGGTCATGTTCTCCATTGTGTTACGAAGCTAAAAAAATAAAAAAAAATAATCTTAATGGTGAACATGACAAGACAATAAGCTGTTTCGATGTAAAGATGTGTTGATAACGCAAATAAGGCCAGAACCACATTTCCCTCATCAGCAGACTTCAACTTATAGTAATCTTTTCTTAAGCTTTTACTGAATCAAGATTGGCTAGATAGCGAAAGTGTGGCTTATTAATAGAATGACAGTTCTAGTTTCGTTTAAGAAATAATTTACCCTGGCATCATTGATTCCAGTAAGTTTCGTCTTAGGGCGTTCAAGCACGAGGAAGGCAGCCAAGTTGGCAGTGTACGAAGCGACAATGATCATAGCAAATCCTGCCCACACCATTCCAAGCACTCTGGCTGAGAAACTCCGGGGTGTACCTGAAATATAACACCAAGAATAGAAGGTCTCGTCGAAATAAAAGATCTGGTACCTGTGAGTCGAAAGCCCTATTGGAGTGGTATTGTGGCCATACGACCTGAAATACTAGATCGTACAAATCCTTAAAAACAGCAAAAAGTCTTTGTTCTCACCTTCACCAATACCACTGTTCAGAAGAACTCCCCAAGCAAACCAAATCGCACTAGACAGGTTCAAAGCATCCTCTTCAGTGCCATCAATGTTCGCCAGCTTGAACCTTCCGAACGGAGAGAATCTGTCCAACAGGTACAGTACCAGAGCGACCACGTGCACGGAAACCATGACTAGAATCCATAGGGTGTTAGAAAACGGTTGCAAGAACGATACCAACGTGGAGGAACGTGAAGGCTAGAACAAAAAACTCGTTAAGTTCACTAAGTTCCTTCCAAACTTCATTAATTTCTGACACATACAAGCGTCTCTATAATTTTCGTCACTACACTACACATCACACACACTTTGCTGATTTATTTCTTTCTTTTATTATTCATTATTATTTTTCATTACTTTCTGTTTTTTTATCTTTTAAATTTTAATTTAAAATGTTTGTCATTACCTTAGTGATTAATTGTTAATGTAAAATAGCAAGTTTGGCTAACCGAAAAACAGGAAAACCTAGTTTGGTAGCAACTGTCTAACTTAATGTATCTCTTGGTAATAATGTTTTATTATTATTATTATTATAAACAAACGAACCAAATCGCTTGGTTCCTGCTATTTCTATCAGAATATCGTTAAATTTTACGTCATTGAAGGCGCGGCTTATGTTACATACCTTTTTCTCCAAAATTGTTATGCCTTGATATTTGAAAGGTTTGCTAAATTCAATGAACTCTGCTCGTTCTGGGTTAATGGTCAACGGAGCCACAATCATGTCCGCACGCTCGTACACCAACTCCCCTAGTAAAAGGAAAAGTAAATGAGATTTCTACTTCTCAAATGCTTGAAGCTCATTATTCTTCAGGCTACGTACCAATAAGTCCAGTCCATTCCTTCTTAGCCCCCGGTTGAGTAAGGTTCCTTATAATATAGTTTCCGAACTGACCGTCTGGTGAAAGTGCTAAGGAGTAGGTGAAATTGATGGTTTTTGATAGATGCCGTAGAAGATCCATGCAGAATCCCTTGCAGCAGTACAGTTGATCTGAAAGTTGACGTGAAGATAATCACGTAAAAATAAATGTTATAATTATTAATTGGATTGCTTTTATCTTGATAATACTGGATGACTTTGAATAAGAGCACAACCTTGTAAAGTACTATAGTACGGCTCATTTGCGTATGTATGGAGACACAATAGGCGCAAGTGACCCGTTCTTGTGATATTTTAATTTTAGTGTTTTTTTTAACTGACTATGTGGTGACTTAAAACCCGAATATATAACCTCCTCCTTTGTTGCATATGAGCTGTACTATCCTGGTTTTGCTGCCATTTAAAATCACCCTGTATATCAAGCTTATCATGATTTACCTGTATCTTCGGTAGCGTTAAAATGTGGACAAGGAATCTCGTCAAGATTACAATCACTTCCATCGTCTATGCGACGAGTGTACACAAATGGCTTCTCTTCTACTGTTAAAACCTGGGTAAAAAGAGAATATTAAGAACTTTTCACTCCTAGAATTGCGATATTGTGTAAATAGAATAGAAAAGCAAAAATAGAGAAAAATTAGTTATCATCGTCGTCACCTTGAGATGTGTTGGTATCATGAACCCCTCAGGCTTCGAAGTGCTGCGCCCCATCCATATGATTTCTTGCTCTTTCAGTTCCAAACGCATTTTATGAGTTTCCTAAAACAGTTACACACATTTCATAATGCCAAAATATTTTTCATACACAAGAATCTGGGGCATAAAAAGCTTATTGTGCAATAATAAAATTACCTTAAAATGAAAGTATTTTCCCACAGCCACATGTTCACCCTGAGCTCTGACGTTAACCATATCATACTCAGCATGCACTCTGTCCCCATGGTCATCAAAGGCTACATGCCCCGTCGCTCCATTCTCCAGCCTTTGCTTCCTGACATAGTCGAAGAGAAGACGGCCTGTTGTCCAGGTGGTTCCGGAGTTGTCGCAGTCTGATGGTGGAGCGAGGATCTCGTCTGTTTTGTTCATGTCTCGGATTGCAGATGCCAGGACATAACTGTGAAATTTTCGTTTGAACAGAGGGTATGGTATGCTTAAATTTAATTAAAAAATTATCAAAACGAAGTGAAGATCTTACATAGAATCCTGAATGTGCGCATGTTCATTGGTCGCATTGACCAGTCGTAAACCCAGCAAGCCTTCAGGCGCATTGGCGGCGTCCAATGCCTGTTCTGTCACCATCCATACGTAGCCAACTGTAGTCATGTTCAAGAACGTCGCGTCACGGAATATTATCTCTGCATCCGTTTTGCTGAAAAAAAAATGTATTAATATGGGTTAAATATGACCAGATATGCTTAGAGATTAAGATTGATTTTGATTGCCCATGCCAGCCTTTACATTAAATCAGGTTGTGCGCTAATTCGCCAATACTATTATTGCTATTCTAGCAGGGACTTTTTAACTAATCATGTATTTCTAGCTGTATGTACTAAATAATCAAACTACGACACGATGTCAGACGTTTAACGCTTTCATTTTTGGTATCCATTTATTATTTTAAGCCAATATTATTTTAGTGCTTCGCTTTTTGGCAAGGGACTTTAACATTGAAGCAAATCTTTCTTAATGTGTCACTGGTACATACCTAGCATACATAAGAAAGACTCTAGCTTGAGCTCCTTTGACGTCCATAAGTCGATCACTGAAGGAGTCCAGTCCTGGCTCGAATTCAATCACTTGTTCTACCACCACTTTGCGGTCCACATCTTCGTCCACATTTTGCGAGGTTGTTTGGAATCTATGAACATACACAGAAAGCTTTATTTATACTTAAAACAAAATTAAGTAAAAAGCGTGTAAAAGTTGATTAACCCTGCTAAAGTTTACATATTTTTTAACATATTTAAAAGATCTTTACCGTCCCAAAATAGCTCTGCCATCCGTATCCGAACTATGAATGAAGATCACCTTCATATAATTGAAGTGCTTTAACACATCCACCCAAACATCAGCTTGATGAGAATACGGAGGTACAGTCCTTAAGAAAGACACATGAATGTTCTTGTCAGAGAAAGCGGAGTCCCTTGATGATATACCGATCACTGGGATATGGTAGAAGCCGCTGGTGTATGAGACGGCTGCGGGGGAGAGGTCGCCCGTCAGAGGATGGGATACCACGACCGCGTATACCTGAAAGGGAAGTGGTGAAAATCTTTAGCAATCAGCTGTAGCTAGTTTACGGTTGCGGTAAATGTTACTTAAGAACTTCTTAAATATGTCTTGATTAGGTCAATAGCTGTTTCTTTCATCCAAGGCTGTTTCTCCATATTTTCGACAGGGAGGTGACGTTTTAATTAAGAATGGAATTGTCAAAACTCCATTTTTATAATTTCAGTACATGGCAAACAGACAAATATAAAATGAAAATTGAAATAGGTGTGCCAGTTTCAGAAGGCGCCCATGAGTCTTTCAAAGAGTGAAAGGAACGCGAATATTATTCCTGGTCTTTTCCTTAAGATTAAGGGTCATGAGTATCAGGCTAATTTAGAACTTACACGATGGTAAATTAGATTCTTGCAGACATTGAGCGCCGTCTTGATCGGGTTTGGATCCATGAGCATTGAATAATCGTGGTAGGTGACACCTCGCGGCACATATTGGTCCTTGAAGTTCAAATTCTGAAAGCAGAAATACCGTGTTATTAATTTGTTGAATAACATTATATTGTTTAGATAGCAAGCACGGGGTTGGGATTATGCCCGGTGGATGACGATAGGCTCACCCCCCATCACATGAAACCTAATCATAACAGGCAATGTGGTGTTTTATACCTGATTTTTGTCATGTTATAGATAGAGAGACAACTAATAAAAGCCATATAGGTGATATGAGAGAGATTGTATTAGATTGCTTCCTACAAAGTATGTAATGGCTTGGTGCCTATTATTGTAGTACTAGTATGGCAGCAATATTAAGAAATTGAGGGAAAGGTATCAGCCGATATAATTACGGTTCTATCTTTAATAGAAGGCTATTTTTCTGTCTTGTTGAAATCTGCACCTGTTGTGTAAGTTAAGGAGAAAATCACTTTGTCAACTACGCGACGCAAGAATCCGAAACTCTGCGACTATTACGTACATTGCGTCGTAATAAAAAAGTAAAAATATAAAAGTTTAACCACTGCTCATTTAACTAATTAGGTAATGACGGTGGCAATCATTTTAAATTTAAATTAATGTTTTATATGTTTAAAATCATTTCATTTTATATTTTAAATCATTACCTTATTTTAATATTATTATTTTTAATGTTAAATTTTTATGAAATGCAATCTGTTCATGACTGTTTCAATTAATTATTTATTTCAATTATTAATTTCTATTTCTACTCCTAAATATAATATGACATGCTATGTCTATTTTTCATGTAATATATTATTTTAATTTCTGTACTTATTAATGTAGCTGTAGTCTCCTCTAAGGTATAGTGTATTTCTTGTTGGAGATCATAATAAACAAATAAATAAATAATAGTGTTAGAACATCAATGTCGCATACTGTACGGACGCAATGTACGTAAAAATCGACTTTGGTATATGGATATGGATCAGTGGACGAAGGGGTTAAAGGTAACTCTTATACCCATACCATAGAATAAAGAGGAATTTGCTACGTATGCCTAGCAAATTTTATGAAGCTTAGTATAAAAATAGCAGCAGCAGAGCAGAAACATGGATATTTTGCTAGTGCTAGTAATGTACTCATACCGAGATAGTATCCTTAAAGTACGTAACAGACTCGTTACTGGACAGGACGCCTCCGACGTTGTAATAAGTGGGGTTCGAGTACCGGCGCCGCTCCGTTGACCCATTGTCTCCCCTCACGAGATGAGCTCCACAGATTAAAACTGCATAGAGTATGCAGTCTGACCTCATTTTGAAGTCTCTTGAAAAAAAGGTTTTAACGTTAATTATGTTAAAAATAAAATGCTTCGATTTTTTTTAAACGTCTATTTTTAAAGACAATCGTGCAAGTTTGCTTTAATTGCCTAGGTAATCAGTAAATTTAAAGTGTGAGGCTCGGGTAAACTTAATTAATAACCACATGCTTAATTGAATGTTCATTTAAATTAATGGTCTATGCAGGACATTTTTTTTTCGAGTCCATGAATTCAATACAGTTTATTGGTAATAAATAATAAATACACTGTATTTACTTTCAATGAAAGCCCAATGAATTAAGCTGAAATTATGATTATCGAAACCCAAAGTATGATTGTTCAATGATCATAATTATGCGCTATATATTTTAGACATTGCGACGCATGCAAACGATACATGTATCAACGCAATGATTGCGTTGATACATTTATCGTTTATTTAGATTTTTAACATGAGATGCGTATGTAGACAGACTAATATAATTAAGTTTATTACTTCGTGTATTATAAACAAACCACACTGGTGATTACGTAAAGAGCCAAGTTGAAATTGCTGATTAAAATTTCAGACCCACCCTTCTGACTAAACACTATCATTAAACATAAACGACACACATTAGAACGAATACTTAATGCACAGTTAACTTAAATTTACCTTATTTATATGGTTAATTCATGTTTCCAATCACCAATATTGATAAATCTTGTAATAAAAACAAAAAATATTTTTTACTTTTTAGAGAAACAGATGAGGGTTGGATGCTGTAACCGCCAGATGGAGCTTTATCTCTAGTTGCCATGGTTACCGCGCATGCGTGGTGCGATATTCAATAAGGTAGGGTAGGGCAAGGTACTATCAACAAAGCAGATTCATGATCCACCTTCTTCTTCTTCTTCGTCGTGTCGATGGCTGAGTCAAATTTTATTTTGAGTTGTCATCGTGGTGAAAGGATTAGCCAATTCGCTTTGGAGAACTCGTGAATTGCCCAGGGTGCGCCGGACGTAGGGAATCGTTGTGTACGTCACTCGGGAAGGCTCCTTTCTTGCACTCTTAAATACTATTTTTATATCGACATTTCAAATCACTTAAATAAGCTTGTGCTATCAACAAATGTCAACCTTATGAACTTTGACAATTTCAAAGGTAATATTTGTTAAATGGGTCATAAATAAATTTTGCTGATAGTACATAAAGATCAGGGTAAGGACGAGTTGATGCTGGATACTACCCTTGTTTACACTCACTAGGTACATTACCTAAGTACATTTTATAAGGATTTTTGATAATTCAGGATATTTGGCGCATGAACCGCCAACATTTTTCGGGGATTGGTAGGCATAATTGGACCTACTTATGCAAAACAGAATCAACCCACACAATGACAGTTTTGAGAAAAAGTCATTTTTGTCTAAATTTGGTATACCTACTGTAAAATTGGTTGTTATTTTAAATAAAGTTTATTTACAATATTATACTAAATAATTTATTCTATGTACATAAATGTAATTTTGATGAAAATGATTACTATTTCTAATAATAATAATACAAAAACTCGATGGTTCCTTTTTGCAAAACTATCTAAGTGTGGGATGGTTCTTTGTAAATTTATTATCCAACCATACAAAAATTTATAGGAATAAAATGAAAAACCCCATAATAATATGTCTACGAATCTAATCATAAATCTAATCATAAAGGTAAGCATTTTGTACCTACAATTTAATGTCAATGTTAAGATTAGTTGAACAATTTTGATAGGTAATATATTAACTTTTTGTTTTAGGATAACCTTAACATTAAAACTAGAGAGCATTCTTGTTCACCCAATTTAGCAAAATATATTATTGCAAAGGAGTTTGAACAATTAAAAGCCAAAGTCAAAGATAGTATTGACCCAGTACCCACACTATACAATGAAATGCTATCAAATATTCAAAGTAGCACTATGGATATGGTAGCTAATGTACCGTCATTCTCTAGCTGCCAGCATAGTCTATACACGGTCAGGAATACATCATTAGGTGTCAAAAAATCTGTTTACAAAAATTTCAAAGAAGTTAGCGTGCCGCCTAAATTTAACGATTTTATTTTAGCAGATTATAATCATGAAGAGTTACGTATAATTGTTTTTTGTTCACGTGTCAATAAAGCAAAGCTTTGTGAAATTGATGAATATTTCGCCGATAGGTGTCCTCCGCCGTTTTATCAGTTATTTTCAATCCTCGGGGATGTTGGCAGTACTATAACTACAACTAAAACTTTGCCATTGATTTACGCCTTATTGCCAGACAAGAAACAAGAAACTTACAAAATATTATTTGAATTGATTAAGTCGCAACTACCTTGCTTTAAGCCTTCTAAACTACACTGTGACTTTGAAAAAGCCATTATTAATGCCGTACAAGAAATATTTCCTGAAAGTAAGCTTGTTTGATGTTATTATCATTGGTGTAAAGCAATCTGGAAAAAGGCTAAACAAATTAGCCTTAAAAGTAAGACAGAAAAAAGGTTAACCGGGCTTGTTTCAGCGTTGCCACTTTTACCAAAAGATCACATAACAGAAGGTTTAAAATACATCAAAATAGAAAGTTTAAATAAACCAAAAATGGAAAAGTTATTAAAATATATTGATAGCTTTTGGATGACAAAAAAGTTCGTTGAAATTTTGAGCTTGTTTGGTCAGAGACACCGCACGAACAATGTAATAGAATCATACCATTCAAAGTTAAATAAAAGAATAAGAAAAACCGAAGCCACTGTAGTACGTCTACTAACGGTATTAAAAGACATGGAAAGCAAATCGTTTCTTGGGACAAGGAGAAGGATTATACATGTAGACAATGATGATGATATAATATTTGTGCAAATGCAACTAATAAATACAGAAATTTCCGTAGGATTAGCGTTAGAAAAATTGAGATAAGGAAATGTAGGGTTAATTATTGTTTATTTTATGTCAGGAGGTTAATTATTGTTTATTTTATGTCAGAAGGTTAATTATTGTTTATTTTATGTTAGCTTTAATATATATTGAATTATATTGTAATATTTATGACAATTTCTTTTAATGAAAAAAAACTATTTTAGACTATTTAAAAAAAAATAGTATAAATAAATATTTTACGACGGTCTTTTGTTTTCCTTATATAGGTGGACCACGGGCAATATATATTAAAAACATATAGTCTATAACAGCATAAGTGGACAGCGGTAAAAAAATAAATTCCCATGGTACACCCAGTTAAACTGCGGTGGACCACGGGAGAAAAATATTACCCGTGGTACAACCAGGTGAACTATGCAGGTGGACCACGAGCGAACACTGAATTTTATTAATGAGTCTATTGCACAAAAAAGGTTCAAAGGACATGACACATTAAATTTTGTAAATAAAATTATATCAACAAAGAACCAAGCCACGTGAGTCCTTGTAAATATGAAGAATTAACCCTTTTTTAATATGCAAACAAGAACCAATCCGCATGGTTCTACATGTTTAAATGAAAAATAAAAAATGTTAGGGACCATGCAGTGTGGATCTTTTTAAAAAAAACAATATTCATTATATTTTAAAAACATTGGGTGACTATGAGGATTGGATCTTGTTAGTTTATTGAACAACTGTTAATATGTTGGTTGATAACTTTGTTATGAAAATGTTTTGTTCTGTCAATATTATCAGATCAGTGTGATCCTTATAGGGTCGATAGAAGGTTCATTTTTGAAAGTTTCTGCATTATTAACTCGATTTTGGCTTAAGTGTGGATTGGTTCCTTTTTGCATAAGTAGGTCCAATTCACATATGACATACCTTTCTTCTAATCCCGTGACCATGACATGATTGTTGTCTTTCTGCAAAAAAAAAAAAAAGAAAGTGGGACCTAGATATAAAGACCGGTTTGCCGGGGCTTGATGCATTGATCCGCCATCGTGCAGCTAAATTTAGAGATAGTTTGTTTAAATGTAAGAACCTAATGATTTTAACTGTTTGTCAGATAAACACCTTTGGATTGTTTAAACACTGGTGCACCATGTTAAAATAAAATAAACAAAATTAGTATTTAAGATAGTTAAGGATATATTGTAATAAGCTATTTTAATATGGACGATGTTCCGAAATAAAGAAATTTATTATTATTATTATTATTATTATAAATAAATGCCAAGGCAAGTTATGAAAACGTTTTTATTTAGAGCACAAAAAATCTCATTAGACATCACATCGCATTACAACAAGCTTACACTGTACAACCATTACATTCTATGGGATTCATACAAAAACCTTAACATAAAAGTAAAGATACTTAACATTTTAACTTCAAACTAAGCCTATAAACACATTATCAAGAGAACAAAATAAAGTATGAAGCCATAATTTTCATTTGTCACATCATTAAGCCCACGCCCACGGTCCGTTGGCTGGTACCCAGGCAGTTGGCAGCCAGGGCTTGGCAGGCCATTCTGGTGTCTGAGGGCGTAGCGCAGCCGCTGCGGCTGTAGCTGCGTGCTGAGCAGCGCCAGCGGCACCAGCGGCTCCCGAACTCTGGATTACTGATAACTTCAATGCTTCTATATCTGTGGAAAAAAAACTATATTAAATAAATATTACCGATTTCGCCGGTCGCCGCATGGTAATGTATTCGAATCTCAGAACTGCGTATTTTTTAAATGCGGCGTGTACTGACTGGGCTTTTTTAACTTACGCAAGTTAATAACAGTTTAAGAATTCACACCATATTTTCTAAAGCCCATTCAAGCTACATTGGCGAGCCAAGCCTAAGAATAAAAAAAAGAAGTGCAGTTTGCGCAAACTGAACTTTAATATCTGCAATGCGGATGAATTTTATTTCAACTTACTTATTTTCTGTAAAATGTAATGTGAGTTTTTTTCATTTTTACCTAAGTTATTTAGATACTGAGTTTGCATTGATTGTAGCTGGATCAGTTGGATATTTTAGTGACATTTCATTAATGGAAATAAAAAGCCCGAAATAAATTGTGTTAAAAAAGAGTCTTGATTGTTACCAGCGTTTTGCAGTCTCGCCGCTTGGTTGCTAGCCGCTCGCTGTATCGCCTTGGCAGCGGCTGCTTCCCTAGCTGCGGCTATTTTCTGCGCGACAGCAGCTCGAGCCTTGGCCGCTGCAAGCTGTGCCTGTGCCTGTACTGCCGCCTGAGCTGCTTCTAAAGCGTGAGCTCGGGCGTTCCTTGCTGCTTCCTCACTAGGATAACAAATAATTATAATAAAATGTATACATTCTGCTTTAATCAGTGTCCGAAGAAGTACCAAGGTAATAATAATTAACTGTTATCAGTACGGCCGTAGCCGACAAAGAATTTGAACCAAGTTACCATGACCATCGGAAAAATTTACGATAAGCTTATGGTTTGCCGTTTTAAAAACCTGTGCATGCAGAGATGTGTTTTCCAGATTGCGTAGTCTAGTAATGGATGATTACTAATACCACTTACCTCTTGTGAGCCGCACGTGCAGCAGCTGCCTCCTTAGCACCGGCCACGCTTTGCTGTTCAAGAGCCGCATGCTTAGCCGCAGCCACCTCATGCTGTGCAGACATCACAGCCGCTGCCGCCGCTTTAGCCGCTGCCACTGCCCCGGCCACGTCCGAACTTGAGTCTGATGACCAAGTACCTTGTCAAAGCATTAACAAACTTTAGGACAAGCTGCAGTAAGTAATATCTAGATCGTAGGTGGTGGTGTTCTATAGGTCAAGAGTACTCCTCAACTAGAGATGGCCCAAATGTGAAACCAGGTGTTTAGTAAATATTTACATCTACAAAGCATCCATTTACATCTACTGAATTATTACAATTTGAAAGATGGCCGTCATTAAGTCAGACTAGAGTCCGAGACCCGAAATTTTGTAAAAATGGTCCTTACCAAGAGAAGTCACGCATACAATATTAAAATTAACTAGTTAGGCTGCATGTCTATATCCTGCTAGTTGAGAAATGGTAAGAAGCAGGGGTGGATCCTGAACTTGAGGAGCTTGAGGGGTTGACACTAAGGCATGACAATTTTGATGTCCGCTTTTACAGTCTATAACGCAGGGCCTGCCATATTATTCAATGGGCGATCTAAAAAGCTCATAGGTTTTACCATGTCCCTGTACTCCCTGCGACCACATAGCGGCAGGAGGCCACCCAGCCGACTCAAAGCCGACGCTCCTCTTGTCTGGGATAGCACTTGCTAAAGCAACTGCTATCAGGCACGCGGCGATGGTAATAATCTTAAAAAAAAAACAAGAAATGCGTTAAACACTCATTACTTAACCTGCTTACAAGTAACATCATTGTTCCGTTTTGGTGGCGAGATTAGGCCCTAAAATTACCTCATGTACCTAATAGCGGATTTTTATGGGCTATAGTTGCTATTTACCATCAGGTGGACTACACGTCGTCCTTACGCTAAACACATCTTACAAAAATGCAATTACAATTAAAAAATATTGGACTTGAGGTTTGGTAGAGCATTTTTAGTGCAGCTCAATAGGTATAATTTAGGCAAATGATGAAAAAAAATTGCCGGTTTGAAATGTGAGTGGAATATTTATTGATTTATTTATTTAATTATTTATTGTACACAAAACAATACAATAAATGTTAATTTGTAATATTTTTCAGTCAAATTGTCAAATTTTGACTGAAAACATAATTTTACCGTCTGAAATTGAGTGGTTTATATCGGCATAATTTTTTAAACCAATTTTCCTCTTACCATGATGTTGAATTGCATGTTACTTGTTCCTCACACAACGTCTTGGAGAGATACTGTGACGATCATTTGGTGGATGTGGATCATTTTATATGATCTAACGCGGAAAGGCGATATAGAAAGGGAATGAGGCAGGTGGACCTAAATGCGATCAGAACCTATCACCTAATTGTTTTCTTTCACTTTCATCAGTAGGTAAGTACGGTACTAGATACAAAAACATTTCTTACGTAGTATTTCACCAGTCATGCTTCTAGGTCTCATGGGATAAGTCCATCATCGTTTACTGGACAATAGTGGAAATAGTTCAGACATCCTGTGGCTGTTACTGAGAATATCCTAGCGTCAAAATCCCATATAAAAGTGTTTGATCGACCCAGGAATCAAAGATAATGTAATACTACCGTAGACCCGGGATCGAACTCGAGACCACGTGGTAAGAGGTCACATTCATGTCCTGCTTAGAGTGTACCATGAAAGAAAATTTGTAAGTGATAACCAAAGAAATTTGTGATAACGCTGTGCTGTGAAAACGTTTTTATTATTATCCAATAATTTACAATATCTAGACACGCGGAAGCGTGGCAAGCAAGGCTTCAAAGAAATTTGGCTAAAATAATGATAAAAAAAGTAACATACACGTTGAGGTTCTCAACCTCCTCCGTTTTTTTATTGTCGGGTAAAAAAGCCAAATCCTTGGACTAGCGTAAGCTAATTATTTTATTTTATCTAGACATTTGGTGGACAACTCCAGAAATCCGTAAGTAACGCCGGCATTCTGGATAAATTTTACTGATTTCTCAGTTCCGAAATTCATCATTCATTATTCATTACTCGTTAGTTAAACTAATTTCTGCCATGTTTCTGCCTAACACTATATTTTGATATTTTTTTCTGGACGCACCCGATGCAACGTCTATGGAATTAGGAATATTCCACATACCGCTTGTCGAAAGGGCTGCGAAAAAGATTAGGCACCTACCAAATATGTTTAATTTGCAACTCAAAATTACAAATTGATTGAACGTTTTGTTTGTTTTTTTTTAATTTTTTCAAGATAGAGCTTATCCTAATTTATGTCAGCTGGCAATATAATGACAACATACACGATTGGTTTACCATTTCATAAATTTTTAAATTGGGCTATTCTGATTAGTGATATTATGTATTTTTTTTTATTTTAAATTACATTTATACTTAGTTTACTTGTTAAATACGACGAGCATAGTGGTGTGATCCCAATAATATTTTCCCGTTTTTGCCAAGTTAAAACTGCTTATTAAGCTTTATATTTATGTATACGTAATTCAAATCGGCAATCAATTAATTGGTTCGTGCTCCCGCGCGATCAGCACTATTTTGTTATTTTCGCCAAATATTTCCACTCAACCAGTGTGAAAATAGGGCCTTGAATGTTTCTCCTACGTAATTAAATTTCAATTTTTTATTTTATGAATTGCTTTGAAAGGTAACTACTGAAACTTTAATCAAAAATGTTAAGTAACGAAATGCTTATCAGTTATGTCAAAACTGTCACTAACTGTCAAACGTCATAATTCAGTAGTGTCAGCCGATTGAGCCGTGCCGTGTCTCGCACTTTTCTTACAAATTTTAATTGTAATTTTTCGACATGGTTGTATTTTATTAACAAAATTTAGTGGATACATCCGTAATTTAAATTGCGATAAGTGTATAAAACGTGAGTTTAATTCTATTGAGATTACGTAAAATATCGATCAAAAATTGAAGTAGGTATTGAATTGTTCAGAATTCTAAAATTAATAATTGTAAGTAATAATAATATGGATAGTGATTTAAATATCATTAGAATTCCTTTAACTATATATTAGTTACATTTTAATTAGTCATTTGGTCACTTATTTATGTATCGAAGTGCACTTCAAAGTTATTGATTTTTCACTGGGTGTTCAGCAATTTCGGTCATTCATAGCAACTTTTATTATGAATCAAGTATTATTCATAACGGGTATGTAACTATTACTGGTTATTTTTCTAACATTGTATAACATTCCAGACTAAAACTTTCTGGAAATCCAATCAAATATAAAATAATATCTTGACAAAATGAGTGGAGAAAAGAAACCCGAATTGGCACCCGCTGCTCCTCAAAAATTTGCGTAAGTTACCTTTATTATTTTCTGTTTTAATTAATGAATGAACTCATTACAGGTTATCCCAAACATAAACAAGATAAAATATATTTTAGGTACAAGTTTGGTATTGTTAAGCCACCCTGTATTGTTTAGGCAGTTATTAGTTAACTAATTCTGATCTGCAGAGGAATCATCCTATTTTTTTTGTACTATCTCCTAAAATACACAGCATGTTAAAGTTCTAAGACTGTACTTAAAAATACTTAATATGGATGATTGGCTTTCATAGTAGTAAAAATCCAAAAATCTTTATCATGTCGTACACTTGTGTGATCAGTTGAACAAGTTGTCAAAATACTAGTTTAATATCAGGCATTCACACACCTAAGTGATCAATCAATGTAAACACACCACACACCTAAGTGATCAATCAATGTAAACACACAGTTGGATTACCCAAATGTGAATGCTGACCACCAGACTGTCAGCAGTGGGGCCTGTGCCTAATACTTGTATTAATTATAAAGAGAAAAGATATGCTTGTTTGTATATTTATCTATCTTTATGAAAATTGGTATGGAGATAGTTCAAGGCGTCAGAAAAGATAAAGGCTACTTTTTATCAATCTAAGACATGGGTGGAGACTTGAACGGAAGCTAGTTTGTGACGTCGCAACCGCACGGCCACCGCTACCTCAAGATGCGCCCCCCACTGCAGACCCCTGTGGGGTATATAAAGGACCTGCGTGCGCGACGCGGCCTTCTTGCCTGCGGTCACCAGCGCCGAGTTAAGTGTTCCTCACTTCGCTGCGCCAGGACTTTACCAAACCACTTACCTACCTACCAACCTACGCCTTGAGACTACCTTGTATTTAATAGATATAAATATATAGAATAATAATACCTTTGTTAATCTATCGATTGTTTCTATTTATTCTGCCTACCTAACTAGTCATTAGTAGACTACGTTACAAGTTATTATCTATAACTAGTATTTTGACAATTACTAATGGATTATAATAAAGAATCCAATCAGCACCTAGATGATAATAATTACTTTTTGCTTATTGTAAAGTCTTATATCTACAAAATCAATATTGTAGTAAACTTTATAAGTTACTCTACTTTCTGAACATCTAAACAATATTACTTAATAACAAAAGTTATCCAAGATAATTTAGCTGTTATTAACAAATTTACATAGCGTTTCTTCTTTTTATGATGACTGGCGATGTTGTATTTCATCTTTGAGCTTTAAGTGAGAGTGTTAGAGTTCAGTTTCCATTGATGGTTCTCTCATAGACAGAGCTCATGGCCTTCAGTTTAGTAATGGATGGGTAAAATGTTCAGCCTTTGTGTACTTATTACTGCACTACTTTGCGCATAGATTTGATATTCTATAGGGTAATATTATGTCAGGAATGGCAGTTCCATAAAGTGGTTATTAGTGTTTATCCTGTACATGTACAATTTTATCCTTTTTCTGTCAGAAAAATCGCAAATAACACTTGACTGACTTGGGAATCATTTATTGAAAACCTGAGATATCATGGCTTGCTTTTGCATATGTTACAGAATATGTTTAAAATCAAGTTATTGTTGACAATTCCACCTGGAAGTCGTAAGTCGAAGTACTTATGTACTGCAGTAGACAAAAGTTAACGTAGTAAAAGTTCTTAGTTCATTTCAAAATGTGTTAAATGATAATTGAAAAATTGATTCTAACATTAATTTGTGGGTGCCTTGCTTTGCAAAGCTGCTCCTTCTGGGTGGTTTAAAAAAAAACCTAGGAAGCTGTGGCAAGAGCAGAACTGACCACCTATAATGTTGAGCAGCTTTTGTATTCAAATCATTAGTTGTTAAACTAAACTCTAATCAAATCCAATGAGACAGCAAGGTTATTTTTCTTTATTAACATAATATCTGTATGTATGGGATTTCGTCAGTGTGGAGAAAGAGTGCAGGCAGTATCATAACATACTAATCTAGAATTATTCCAGACTAATACAATAAAGCTTAAGAGTTAGTTTATTTATTTGAAGAGGTTTATTTGCTTAATCATTTTTCATAGAGATAATACGACTTAGTTACAGTGATGTAAGCAAAGAATGATTGCTATCATAATGTGTAAACTGACATGTATCAGTTTATTATCTTGATCAATAATGATAAAGATGATAAATTGCCGATCTGATTTGTGAATATTGGATTTTGTTAATAATGTTGTGTACTCATACAAATAATGATATACATTATTATCTACAGCTCAGCATAATAATGTGAATTTAATATTTTCAGTTTTATCTGAGAAACAATATTATTTTATTTTTATTGATAATGCTTCATGTCATTCATGGCCTAAGCTCACCACCAAACAGGAACACTTACTGTAGACTGTGCTGTAGAGTAAGCACTATACTGTTTGTTGGCAGATTAAAGTTGAGAGGATGCTGCTCCATCCATGAGCTCTTCACAAAAACTCTTAAAAAGAAACTCCAGAAACAAAATCCATGATCGGTGGTACCTCGATATCCTATGTTACCAAGGAGTAATCTAGCTTCCTTATGGTGAAGAAATATTTGAAAACCGCTCGTTCGTTTTTGAGCGTAACCCTAGCAAACAATCATATAAACAAAAGATCTAATCTTTCCTATTTATAATATTAGTTTAGACAAATAGGTTTTCGCTCTTCTTTTACGTAATGCTGGTACCGCTATACCCGCAAATCTGAAATGTTTCAGTGTTTATATGAAATGCTAATTACGTATAAAAATAGTCGCAAACATAGGCAGTGACTATTTTAAAGTCGCAAATATTGTCTCGTGAGTACGCCCCCGCTACGTCATGCCGTTTTGATGACGTAAAAAGGGGGCCCGCCGCATCAATATTTCTCCGGGCAATTTTCCAATACAGCTCAGCAATTTTTCCTATGTTTGTCATTCGGCGAGCATGTTTGCCAAGAACAAACGGCCCGCCTCTGAGTACTACAGCTAGCGACAAAAGACGTATTTAAACCATTATGTAACTGTAATGTCAGATATTTTTGACTATCAGATAAATATAATCTGAATGCTCTCAAGATAAATTTGGCGGCATAGGTACTAGGACAAAATTTTGCTACTGTTCCATTTTCGCAAAGCAAAATTATTCCGTTACCTCACGATGTCTACCTTGGACGTAAAGAGACACGGAGACGAATAAACATAATTATATTCTGCAGCTAACTGGCCTATACATACTACCTACCCTATACTGTGCTCTATCGTATTCTGCACTATATAGTTATTATAGTAGTTACTATGCCAACAGTTGCATTATAATTCTATGTTAATACACTGTATTTAGGACAATCTTTCGTCCAAAGAATGTACACGACTTTTAGATTCACACGATTCCATCGTGTTGATAAAAATAAAATTAAAGAGAAACACAGTAATACGTCACAGTTTTATTATCCACTGTTTTTACATGTCTTGCAAATACGTAAACAACAGATAATAATGAAGTCGGTTAAATAGTAAAAAGCTACTGTTTTAGTTTTAGATTTACGTACTTCTGAGCTAAATAGCCTCATTGAAATATTTTTAGCAGGCCCAAGTTTCTGTTAGATGGGTTTCTGATATCAGTGTCTTCATGAACATTATTAAAACCATAACTTGAAAATCATAGAACATTTTTTGCTTCGAATTAAATTGTAACAAATAAGAACGCCGAGCGCTGAATTATATTTGTTTTACGCTCTGTCTGACCTCTATTCTCTATTGCATAGGATTCAGTATGACCAAAATCATGCGCTCCTTCAGAATTGAAACTTATTGGCTGTATCGAAAACACGTAACGTTCTGCGTTGTTCATAAAGAATAAAAATCTCTAAAGCCATTATTTGCTTCTATGGAAATAAGGGAAAACGCCTTTGGAATCTTTAAGATAGTTGCCCATTGGTTGGCTTGGCTTTTAAATGCGTACATGGCACCCTTAAAGTTTTTTTTAAACATTGTAAAGATTTCTCTAGCCAATGCCGAGTGGTCTGAGTGATATCCCTCATTCTTAGATCACCTCGTACAAACTTCAGTATCATCTCATAGCTGTAAAATAAATATATATTGGGGTTGACGTATCCTTGTAGATTAAAACCCCGAAAAAAAACCTGCCATAGAAACGAAATTCCAAATACATTTATCGTCTACGATTGAGAACCTGACGTACTCTGATATACAATTAATTCTTAAGCATAATTTGGAAATAACTGAACTTGCACATACTTATTGAAACACCTTTCTTTTTTTTTCTTTTTTTGTATACTGGGAAATGCCTGACGCATACTACTGAACCGGGCAGTCAGTGGTTATGTACGAGATGCACGGACTAAAACCCATATTGAAGCACCTTGTTTTTCTTAAACTCTGTTGTCCTGCGAGTCGTGTTCCTTTCGTGACAATTTGTGTGCATGCTTTTAGGAACGAACCCTTTTCTATATGTACCTACTTTATTTGTTAGGTAAACTATTTATCTAGTATTCTAATTATTTGTGACGATGTTGCAACATGTTTACGAATTGTTGAAATAAGATTATTCCTCGCAGGATGTCAGTAATTAAAAGGATTATTAATAACTAGCTACAGCATGTTGTTTTATTACGAACACGAGCGTTGGATAGTACAGCTTATTAAGTTTAAAATGTTGTCTTTGTGGCTTAATAGCTCTATTCTATATCGACTATATGATTGCGTGTAATTTGATTGCCACCATAGAAATCTTAATAACTAGTCAATAGAAATGCTATCGACTATCTTTTAACACTGGGACGCATGTCGCCGTTTTTCAAATACCACTTTTTGTATTCCTGCAAACAAAATTATTCTTTTTGGCGATGACATTAAGACGACAATTCCTCAACTCGCACTTGTGTTCGATTAGACTCATGCGCTTGTATTCCTGCAAACAAAATTATTCTTTTTGCGATGACATTAAGACGACAATTCCTCAACTCGCACTTGTGTTTGACTAGACAGATGCGCGGCGACAAGGTCACGCGTCTTTGACATTTCTATTGCCTTATTATTAAGATTTCTATGATTGCCACAAAAAAAAAATATATATTGTAAACTATAACGTACAAAGGGCGGCCTTATCGCTTGACGCGATCTATTCCAGGCAACCTTAGGACGAACATAATAGAGTGGATATTTGCGGTAGTTTAATGCAATGGATTTGTTGTTGCTTTTTTTTTTAATTTTGCTCAAGGCTTGTCAAGATTAAAGACTAAAAAAAAAGTAAAGTATGTATTTTACATCAATATCGGTTCATCAGTTTAGCAGTAAAAAGATAAGCGACACAATAACAGAGTTAATGCTGCATTTATAATATAATGCAAGAATAAATGACAGTTACCATTAAACCTTTAGGCGAATGAAAATTTACTAATTATTTGCTATTGCCCTGTAACAATAAAAACTCAATTTAATGACATCTTTAAATCAACTTTTTTATCAACATCGTAATCAAGAAACGTTATTGGTTGGTTGCCATGTCCCTTATCACAAATGATCATAAATAATAACATAACAATGACATACACGAAACTGCACGATATAAGATAAATTGGTTTCATATTTAATGTTTCATTTTAAGTTACTTTTTTTTTTATCTGATAAGTTTGGTCCTATGGTCGTGATCACTGTATGCCTTGCCTGATGTATCTGAAAAAACCGGCCAAGTGCGAGTCGGACTCGCGCACGTAGGGTTTCGTACCACTATACATCTAAATAAATGTTTTTCTTTATACTTTATTATATTGGAGTTGATTGAATGAAAGATAAAGTGCGGTTTACGATTTATAACGTATTAAAAAAACTAATTATTAGATCTCGTTCGAACCAATTTTCGGTGGAAGTTTGCATGGTAATGTACATCATATATTATTTTTACATTTATCATTTCCTTATTTTAGAAGTTACGGGGGGGGGGGGGGGATTTTCTACTTTGGAAGCGTCTCGCGCAAACTATTCAGTTTAGAAAAAAAATATATTAGAAACCTCAATATCATTTTTGAAGACCTATCCATAGACCCTACAGGTATAGGTTTGATGAAAATAAAAAAAATGAGTTTCAGTTCTAAGTATGGGGAACCCCAAAAATTTATTGTTTTTTTCTATTTCTGTATGAAAATCTTAATGCGGTTCACCGAATACATCTACTTACCAAGTTTCCACAGTATAGCTCTTATAGTTACGGAAAAAAGTGCCTGTGACATACGGACGGACAGACGAATCTATAAGGGTTCCGTTTTTTGCCATTCGGCTACGGAACCCTAAAAAGTGAACTTCTTGTGACAATTTTATGTTTTTAATTATTTTAACAAGCCTTTCAACCTTTGTAGTATCACTATCATTATTTGAATAATTTCAGGTGCGATATGTGGTACAAGTCGGTAATATTTTTGAAGAAAATGGACTTTACTCCTGAAGTCGATAGAAAATTGAGAGCTTTGTTTGAATTTGCTAAATTTCCCATCTCGCAATGAAGAATCTAATAGAAGTGTCCACTACCCAACAGAGAAATGTTTAGCGTAGTAACAGAAAATGAAAAGAATATTAATAATTTGCAATTTTTTAGTAAGTTTTTTTTTTGTAAGTGTAAGGTTCTTCGAAGACATACCGAAGGACCAAGCATTTTGATTTTTGTTACAACTTTTTGTATTTAGATGTAGCTCTTTTAATGTAGCGAGTAGAATGTATTACTTTTTTAGTGTTTAATTTATTTGTTATAGTTCTCTTGATACTTCTTAATAGCAACATAGTCCCAGATTACGGTGTTACACCCCTACGTCTCAGAGCGTACATTAAGTCGTGCTTTCTGCGCCAGCCCTGTAGATCTCCCATCCCATGGTACTATGGGCGTCCACATACTTGTGCAGTTGAGGGCTTCGAGCACTTTTGAACCCTTGTTGCACAAGCGCGGCCAGTCTGTTTATTAAAGATCTTTAGAGTGCTCGAGCGTTGTCCTAGGTGAGTGTCAAGTGCGTCGCCATACAAACGCCTCTGTTGCCATAGCAACCGTCGTGTGCCGTCTCGTGCAATGATTGGATCGCATCGCGTTGCGTTGGACGCTCACATAGGACAATAGGTCAGTATCTCGCACAGACGTCTTATAATACTAATTTGTATCTTTCTCTTTCAGTTTACTACCAAAGATAGTAAACGGTGGTATCGCTGGAATCATCGGTGTGTCAGTGGTGTTCCCATTAGACTTAGTGAAGACCCGCCTTCAGAATCAAACCGTGGGTAAAGATGGACAGAAACAATATAAAAGCATGTAAGTGTGTGTTTATTATGATTTCTTTTAGATTTATCAGAGAGAAACTTTCAGTCATACAAATAAACAAGTTGTAATGGTTCGGTTGCGTAATTTTTATTTTTTTTAAATAAATTATATATATTTTATTTAAAAAAATCTTTGACTTTGTTCTAAAATTTGAAAGTGAGTCATATTAAATTAGTTTTCATGTAATTTTTTCGGACAAGGCAAGTAATTTATTTACCGGTTTACGACTATTGGCAGATAATAACACGTAAGAACGACGCAATGCTTGAATTGACGAATAGGTGACAGTGATCGTATGCCAAGAATCTTTCAGCACAAATGTCTTTCAGTTGTGAATGAATGAAAATTGCAGAACAGATTCGTTTTATTTTATTATCGCATGATTATGGTTACACACATGTTCATTCATTCGCGTATTATTTAGCTGATTAAATCTGTCCTTCTATGCAATATTTTTCTATGCCAGAAGATTTTAAATATACAGGGTTCGGCGCAACGACCGACATACTTTTATGTCGGATAGAGGGGATCATTTGCTGTCGTCTACTCTCTGTTCTGTGTCACGAATTCTGAGATATCATTGATTTTGTGTTTTCAATATTAATCCTGACTTATTTTCTTTAAACCGTGATTTCTCTGATCCCCCTTCCCTCTCCCTCTGACCTCAAATGATGCATGTGGTGTAATTCCGAGTTGTAGAATTACCCCACAACTCGCTTTTGGTCTTGCGGTAGTATTTTCGATCCCCTGGTGTGGCTCCCGGTAAACGGCGGTAGGCTCACACCCTTTTATAGGATCTAAACAATACAAATTAAATAACGCAAGCGTAATGTTACGTTATAGGTTGGATTGTTTCAAGAAGACGTACGCGGCGGAGGGTTACTTCGGCATGTACCGAGGCTCCGCAGTCAACATCTTACTCATAACACCGGAGAAAGCTATCAAGTTAGCCGCCAATGATATGTTCCGGTACCACCTCACCAAGAAAGACGGGTACGACATCCACAATCTATAATATTTTTGGTACCTAGTCATTTCTACCGATACGGATGACATTGAACTGACTTTGATCGCTGCGGAGTGGAGTGGTAGGAATAGACAAGAAAGAATAGGCGTGACCTGAGCATGCTCTAGTGAGATATTCTACGAAGGCTGTATGGATTCTTGAATACAAGCGCTTGTTACATCTATTTTAGTAACTACTTACTACCACGTGGCGCCACTGTAGACTAAGGTCTGTCAAAGTTTGTTGACGGACATTGATTTATCCCAACCTTTGAGTTTATACGTTGTTTTAGAGGGCACAGTTCTTTAGGGCGTTTTGAAGACCAACATTTTGAAACAAAAAATATTAAGAAGTATGGATTTTATGTTACAATTTCACATACGTCTGTCTTATATACAAGTGCATTTTCTGTCGCCCGTATAAGTTTGTCTTTAGACACCCTAAAGAAATGTGCCTCTATAGACGCATAAAGTCAATGACCGTATCCAACCCGCCAATAGTGACATTTGACATTTTGGGGACCTCGCGTTACGCAAACACCTCTAGCGGCGAATTCATGCCCTTATTCGTTTTAATCTTAATTTTATACCCTTCTTAAAAAAATAACTTGTGTTAACTATGTAACTTATATCCTATAGATCTCTGCCTATATTCCGTCAAATGGTGGCTGGTGGTATGGCGGGCGCGTGTCAGATCGTTATCACCACTCCCATGGAACTGCTCAAGATTCAGATGCAAGACGCAGGCAGAGTCGCGGCTCAGGCTAAAGCTGGTAAGTAAATATACCTCAATGGTTTTATAGCACTAAAATTTTGCGCTTCTGTGGCGGTATTCGCACATGATAAATGACGGAAGACATTGACAACGTCAAGAAGTGTCACACTCGTCACAACTGTCAAAGAGCGCTGAATCGCGATAACGAAATGTTCACAGCAAGTATTTATAAATACTAATTTCAAAACGCTACCGTTGGACAGCTGTCCGCCAGGCAATACCGCCGAGCCTGGTCGGATGATCCTCCCTTTGTGGTGGAGAAACAGCACATTCTATTGTGTCGTTGTCTATCAGAGGCACGTATACTAGTGTATAGTTTTGCACCTAGAAATATAAGACTAGGATTCTTTCTATAAAACAGTTTTCTTAATCTATACAAAAATCGATTGTCTATGGACTGCATCATATAGAATCTACTTTGGATGGACTCCAAATAGCTGGACTGATTTTTTTAGGCAATATTCATATTAGCCTTGCGAGTGATTTAATAAACCTGTAAAATTTTATGTACTGGCGAATTATTTTACCTTTCAGTATTAATGTGGTCTTACTTACTATGTTATTATCGTTTTTTATCGGTTTTACGGCCGTAAGTTGTTGACTGATGATTAAATATTGAAACAGAATCAATTTTCTTAATTAGTTACACTAAACAACTGCATAGAAAGGTTTTTATCAACACACAAATAATATAAGTACAAATCTGTCTAAATGAAATCTCCATAATCTGTTTAAGGATTTTTTATTCTCCATTCATTCTATTAGGGTTCCGTACCTCAAAAGGTAAAAACGGAACCCTTATAGGATCACTTTGTTGTCCGTCTGTCTGTCTGTCTGTCTGTCTGTCTGTCTGTCTGTCAAGACCTTTTTTCTCAGGAACGCGTGGAGGTATCAAGCTGAAATTCATATCAAATACTCAAGTCTATGGTCTCTTGGAGCTGTGAAAAAATCAAACTTCTAAGTCAACGCGATCAAAAGATACTCCCGTTTATGCCGCAAATTTTCGACACTCGCAAGGGAATCAAAACCTACAGGGTACTTCCCGTGAACTCAGAATCTTGAAATTTGGTACGAAGCAACGTCTTATAACACAGATAAAGGAAAAATTGCGAAAAGCATAAATTTTTAGTTACATCATTATAATAAAAATATTTTTAATAATTTTAAACTTATTACCCCTTTACTCATGAACGCGTAGTGGTATTATATTGAAATTCTTAACAAATACTCAAGTCTATAATATCTTTAAGCTGTAACAAAATCAAACTTCTACGTCATCGCAATCAAAAGATACAGCAATTAAAGCCGCATATTTTGAAACTCGCAACTACTCGCAAGGGAATCAAAACCTAAAGGATACTTCCAGACGACCTGGAATCTTGAAATTTGGCATGAAGCAACGTTATAAAGTACATATATAGGAAAAATTCCGAAAATCTTAAATTTTTAGTTACATCACATAGTATATTTTTTTTAATAATCATAAACTTACTAGGTGACCCAGCAAACGTTGTTCAGCGATTAAAAAAAAAAAACAGATGTTGGCCGATTCTCAGACCTACCCGATATGCACACAAAATTTCATGCAAATCGGTTCAGCCGTTTCGGAGGAGTTTGGAAACAAACACCGCAACACGAGAATTTTATATATTAGACTTGCTGACCCAGCAAACGTTGTTATGCGATTAACAAAAAAAAATAAAAAAATAGATTTTGGCCGATTCTCAGACCTACCCGATATGCACACAAAATTTCATGCAAATTGGTTCAGCCATTTCGGAGGAGTTTGGAAACAAACACCGCGACACGAGAATTTTGATAATGTTTTCATATATGTATTGACAAGGTACCGTCAGCTTTCCACATTGTTATGTTATGGATTTCATTTAGCAATAAAAATACCATAACTTTTACTTATATACCTACAGGTTTGTACGGAACCCTCGGTGCGCGAGTCTGACTCGCACTTGGCCGGTTTTTTTTTTTACGACACCACTATACTTTTTTTTACACAGTTAACTAACCCCTCCAGCTAAGCTTTATTCGCTTGTGTTTATTTATTTATTTAGTATTTTTTTAAAATAATAAATTTATTTAGCTTGTGTTAGGAGGAAGTTCACGTCCGTGGTGTAATGGCCAGGATTCGAACACACGACCTCTCAATCGTAAGACCGATGACTTAAGTGATCCACGAAAAATTGCAATTTACAGACGGCAGACAGAAGCTAAGCTTTATTCGCTTGTGTTAGGAGGAAGTTCACGTCCATGGTGTAATGGCCAGGATTCGAACACAGGACCTCTCAATCGTAAAACCGATGACTTCATGATTTTACTCCTTATTTGATTAATGTATTATTATAATTTAAGAACCCTTGAGGGAAAACTTTGTATGCCTGTATGGGTGGAACATGGAATGTACCTATTTATTTGTAATAACAACTGTATCCACCTGTGTTTCACAAATTAAATAAATTGAATTGAATTGACTTATGCGATCCACGCAACATTTCAATTTACAGAGGGCAGACAGATAGAGCGACTGACAGCAATCGCTTTGACCAAGAGGCTGTTAGCAGAGCGAGGCATTTTCGGTTTATACAAAGGCATCACGGCGACGGCGGCGCGGGACATCTCATTCAGTGTCATCTACTTCCCGCTGTTTGCCACCCTCGCTAATCTTGGAGTCAAGGACAAGTCCATTCCCGGCGCCACACCACCTTTCTGGTAAGTTCTTCAAAATATGATTCAAACTTCAAACTTCATTTATTAATTACAAAAAGCATGGGTACATTGGTGGTATAACATTATTATCAAAGTAGAACTCCACATTTTGCTCTTAAGGGTCGACACACACCAAAAGCGCGTCGAAGCGCAGTTTCAGTGTCATATGAATTCCAACTCTATTCTCACGACTATAATACTCATTATCGCATGAGAAACTCTACGCTACTACTACTATGGAATTCGTCGGAATTCCCGCGGCGCCGCAGGCATCCGCGCGACTCGTTTGAGTTTCTCATGCGATAATGAGTATTATGGTTGTGAGAATAGAGTTGGAATTCATATAACACTGAAACTGCGCTTCGATTCGCTGCGCTTCGACGCGCTTTTGGTGTGTGTCGACCCTAAGCATGCAACATTAAGGCGCTCCACCCACTGAAAACGCGTCCCGCCGCGGTTCGGATAACGCGGTGCGCCTTCCCGCGCATTGCCGCGTCGTTGTGTGTAGTGCTAGGCGTGATTTCTATACAAATTGAGATACTTGCATACAATGGTAAAACGCGCTACGCGACGGGGCGCGGTGCAGTGGGTGGACACACATTATTAAACAATTATAACAAAAAAATATATATATACTAGAAAAAATACTTTGTTAAATTGCATCACATAAGGGTGTGGCAGTTATGTAACGCCCACACTCCACCTGTTATATTTAAGTCCCATGTGATAGGAGGTGAGCTTCTCACCATCCACTGGACACAATTCCAACTCCGTGCTCATATTGAGAATTTTCTGACTGAAAAATCCTAAATAACACTTGCCCGACCCGAGAGTTGAACCCGAGACTAGATGAGACGATCTAGTGACTAGACCAACGGGGCAGTTAATCTCGGTTATGGTCAATAAATCTCGAAAAAAATAAACAAGTATGTGTGCTACTATAGGCTGACCGTTTTGAGTCCTCGCCTGCGCGGTACAGGGGCGCGGGGGTATGACGTCAAAGGGGACTGAAACAGGTGCGGGCGGTGGGGGCACTTAATGAAATATACAGGAGATAAAATGCACCAAGATATTTCCAGAGATATGTGACATCATAGGATAAAAGAAATAGTGATTTATCAAATGAAAAATAGTTAAGAAGATACAAAATTTTAATCAACTTATGTACGTAAATAAAATAATTGAGAATAAACTATTATACTATTTGCTATCTAAACATATAATTATATCGTAAGAAAGTCAAAACTTTTTTTGGGTCCAGTTTCTTTTTTCTAAAATATAAGTATACGTTAAAAGCCATTTGCTTGCACTGACTGTTTATTATATGTCCGAAGATTTTTCGATTCATCTTGAGTTTGTTATTACATGTGTACCTCTCACAAGGTGTCTGCAACAGTCAACACATGCGATCACTACCCATGTAGCGAACGAAATGAAAATTTGCCCACCGCCCGCACCTGTTTCACCGCGCAGGCGAGGACTCAGTTAAGCGGTCAGCCTATAGTCTCGTATACCAAATGGAAAAAAAATCACTGCTGGGCGGACTGTGCATGGAATCTTGTTTCCATCGTAGAACAAAACTTTGCGCCTTTATTAGGAAGAGATTGTTGTTGTCAGCAATCTAGTGTGTATAAAATATTATTTGGTATCATAACGCGCTCTTTGTCTTTTCGTTTGTTCAATTACTTGGCGACCATATTAGCTAATATGTTATACATCCTTCAGGTGGTCCTTCGTATCTGGATGCGCGGCAGGATCAGCAGCAGCGTTGTCCGTAAACCCTATGGACGTCGTCAAGACACGAATGCAGACGCTCACCAAGGGCTCCGGCGAGAGGCAGTACAGCTCCATCATGGATTGCGTCACGTGAGTTTACCATTCTTGATCAAACAAAAGCTTTCAACTCTATTACTATCCTCTATGTTTTATAAAAAACCTATTTATATATTAGAATCCAACTATACAATAGAGGATGCTTAAAATAATAGCATATATCTAACTTAATTTCTTTAATTAATAGCCACAATAACGATCAGCTTCTCATTCATTATGATGTTGCGCAAGGTGCCATTTTAGGTCCCGCAATATTTTGATAATTATTTAGATGTTAAAATATCAGACAGGTCTAACTTTGCTGTGAGCGTTATCTTGTGAAGTCTTACACATAATGTTTGTTGTTGACAGGCAAACGTTGAAGCACGAAGGTGTCACAGCATTCTTCAAGGGTGGTGCTTGCCGTATGATTGTCATCGCTCCGTTGTTCGGTATCGCGCAAACTGTTTACTACATCGGTATCGCCGAACGTCTATTCGGTCTGTAAAGTGTAAGTCAAGGCAATATTTGTTGTTGAAGTTATTGATGTTCAATCAAAATTTATAGGAACATCTTCCGTGTGTTGACGTTTCTCACAATATGAAATCATGTTTGTCTTTGACAGGAAGTCTATAATCAATTACATTGTTTTTTTTAATTTATTTTTGATCGATCACTCGGTGATAATATATAATCAAATCAGTCTGTGTTATTATTAATGACAGCACATTTTAATGTTTTTGTAGAATTTTTTTGCAACAATTTATTTTTTATTCTGTTTGTAAAGCAAATGTAATGTTACGTAGGAATTAATTTTATTTATTAAGACACGCTTTCAGTAATCATGACATTCATTATTGTAATTGGATGTCATTTTATTATTTTTTATAGGTTTTATTTATAAGAGATCAGTGCACGGCCGTAAATATATTGGACCTTAAAATTAGATGTATTGGGGGTAAAAATCAAAACGCTATTAGACCAGAGCTTGCATTAGAATATTAGATGAATTAAGACATATTATTTGTTGTTGTACAAGCTAGCCTAGAATTAATTCTGGGATTTGAAAATGTTGAAAATACAACATTTTTTTTTAAATTTGTCATCAATTTCGGGTGTCAAAACAATTTGACAGCACCCATGTTATTTATAATAAAAAAAATACGTTTAGAAATGTAATCTACGAGTATGAGCTAAATCGTAGAATTATAAGATTCATTTACATTTCCATTGTCCTATATTTCATATAAGTGATGTATTATTTTTGCTTATAAAGCATACCTAGCTCAATTTAATTTATACGTATTACAAGTGATATTCTGTTGCAAATCTAATTATTTTTAATTTACTGCCTAATATTTTTTAAAATGACATTTATTATATTTTTATTTATTTGATAAACCTTTTTGCTGACATGATTGTAAGGTGTACGCAATATAAGTTTTAAGATTTTTTAATATTATCTGATATCATGTTGTGCACTTAAAAGGTGCAACTAAACAATGTTTTGTGTGTTTAATTCTGCTTTTATATAATTCTAGTTTCCTTTATTACTCTGATCTATTGATGCGCTTTTTTATGTTCGGTTAAGTTTTTTTTCACCACCAGTGAACACAGTTTCTATACGGCTCTTTCCAAATTTTTGCTGAGGTCCCAATACAAACCTTGTTGTTCATGTCGAAAACACATGAATATACTTAGAGACATATCTTTGAGTAGATTTTCTTCGTGGGGTGTAAAAGTCAACTATCATTATATTTGACATTAAAAAAACGTCTAATGTAAAAAGGAATGCATGTTGCATTCTAGAACAATTATAACGGATTTACACAATTGCCGCCATTTTTTAGTTCACAATTTAGTCCAAAACAACCAAAAACAGGCATTCTACATAATAACTACTTTTTTTACTGACTATTGGTAGACCTATGACTGGAAAGAGTTTAGTATAATCAATAATATCTTTAAGTTATACTAGAACATTGGTGACGAGAAACTCGTTCTATACCGAATGTAAATTGCATGCATAAAAAGCGCTGTTCTTTCATTTCTCTCTATGCTGTGAACTCATTAATTTAATTGAGAATTATTTGTCTTTGTGTATGTTTCATATCTTACATATAATGACTTCCAGAAATGTAATATCATAACGACAATAATTACCTACAACCAAGTGTGGTTATAAAATTAAATGTAATGTGATGTGTAGTAGTGAATTCCTTTGATGTCAATTCATGTATTGTATAATGATCTCCCATCATAAAGCACTTGAGTTAAATTAATGAAAATGCCATATCTATTCTCGAGAATGTAGTAGTATTGCCATATTTTTGTTTAACCCTTTCGCGGGCAATACTAATAGCACCTCTGATTTTTGTTTTAACTACAGAAAGCATTATAAAATAGCCTTAGCAAATTGATATTTATCACTTCCACCCCCTAGTTTACCTCCCCCCTTTTTTATGGACTATGGCAATATGTTTGCCAATGCCCGTTTGTGACTTTTTTAATGGCAACATTATTGCCAATGCCCTATACGTTTTTGTCTATTTTATGTTGCCAGTGCCCTGTTGGTTGCGTTTTATATTTACTCATACAAATTATTTATTTTCACAATCATCTTAATAATGTGTTTGAAGAAAACAGCAACTTATTTTGAGCATAATGAAGTTTTATTAATAAAAAATTAAGAACTAGACCAATCACATTGGCATATTATAGGCACATTATTCTTAATCTTAGAATCACTTTTGAGATCACAATTGTTTCAGGCATATTTTGCCTATCTATCTTATAAAAGTAACATAATGAATACAATCTGAGATCATACAATTATCTCTTTGGTAAAAAAACCTCTCAAAATAATCAACTGGTGGCGAAACAATTGAGAAAAAATAATCAGGATAAATATTGGTATCAAACCCATCTTCTTCAAAGATTTTTGTTATTTCAGTCTGTTGTTTCAAATTTATTTTTTTCCAGTCTGTTTCTTCAGAATCCGAATCATCTTCTTGCTCTTCAGAATCATCGTCACTCAGACACAAATCACCATCGTCTTGTACATTTAGAGGTGCAGTTTGTATGACTCTATGTCTGTACGTTTCTAAACATTCATCGTCGCTTGATGACCAACCATCATCATCACAAAAAATAGAGTCAATATCTATACATGCCGGATTTGACAATATTCTAGTAGCTGGCGACGGAACTGGTACAGGCGACGGAACTGGTGCAGACGCAGATGATATAGTCGACGAGGTTGAGGCTGATACATTTGATAAAGGACCTTCTTCTTCTGATTCGTAGTCCTGTAAGTCGTCTTCGGATTCGTCATCATCAGGAATATTCACTAATTCGACAATATCCCTTTCTGTTAGTGTGGTTGCTTTGGCTTTTCGCGGCGCCATCTAAAAAAAAGCAAACACAATTGAGCATTGGCAACTATTGATCCATATCAAACGATATTGACGAGCATAGGCAACTATTTTGCCGTTTATTTCGGGCAGTGGCAATGTCAAGTATTTTATAAAGCAAAAGGTACTAAAAGTGAATAATATAAAGAAATAATACATTTATTCAATAAATTAGATTAATAGCTAAGGAAAAACAAACATTTACTTACTTTTTGCACGATAATTTTTGTGATTGTAACAGATTTAGGTTGGAGCACTCAAAAATAACCTCATATTCCACGCCATGTCACAAATCTGTCAAATTTTTCTTCTATGAAGTTGATTCATCGAAGTTCAAATTGTTGTAAAAATATTCTAACAGATGGTGTTAGTTGTCTTAAATTGTATAATGACAATATTGTTTCGTAATTTTGGCGCATTTTTTAAAAAAAGGTCGTGGCAAATATATTGCCAATGCTCGCGAAAGGGTTAAATCATAATTTGCAAATCATATACAAATCAAATCAAATCATTTATTTCCATGGGCCCCAAGGGGCGCTTGAACACGTCAAAACAAACATCAAAACACAAAAAATATAAAATTAAAATAAAACTTAGCTAACTAAATTATGATACTTATTGTAATAAAATGATTTGACACCGGAGCTTAGATTGACTTTAATTCAACTTAGAGAATTGAATTAAAATCAATCCAAGTACCAGCTCCGATGGGTATTGCATCATGAGAAGAGCTGGTGAGAAACTCATGTGCACCATCTTTTCAAATAATTCATACAATATTTGTTTGTTTTTGACAATAATTCTATGTGTAAGTTATAGCAACCAAAACAACATTATAGCTCAATATGGTTATAAAGAGAAATAAACTTAATTAGAGAAATGCAATTTAATTATTATAAATAAATCCATAGTATATAAGGTTGCAATATCTTACACTTCAAGCAGAAAATAAAGGAGTAAAAACAATGTGTGTATACTACTGTATATATAAGGGTTTTAGAACAGGCCTACACATAAAAAACATTTATATACTAATAACAAAAACTATTTACACTACAAAATATAAAAATTAAAAAAAAAATGTACACACAGATTGCCTTTACTTAACAATATTTGAAATAACATGAAATGAGGTTATACAAATCAAATTTAGTGAGTTAATAAAGAAACTATATAATTATGTATTAATTTTCATTAATCATCATATTAAATAATAAAAATAATGTATCAATTGATATTCATTATAATGTCAAAAGTTGAAACTTAAGTCAATAATATGATGTCAAAAATAGCATTCATAGCAGCGATTAATATTTTAGATATAAATATTGTGGTGTCTGCCCAGGGCTAATGTGGCGGCTAGTTTTTCTAATATCTCATAGACAAAAATTTTGTTTTGATTATTTTTATAGCATTTAGCTATGCTTAGCAAATTATACTAAGAAACAGTTGACCGGTGTGCAGTAAGGTCGCAGGTTCAAATCCTGCCGGTCCTATATCTTTATCAACTGTTTCTTAGTAAAAATTTTGTGTTGCGATATCTATATCCCCATATTAGTCGCCTTAACATACTCTAATAATGGTAAATTATTAATTAAAAGGTATTGTTACTATTGAACTATCCGCCCCATAAATCAATTATTGATACAAATATCTATGTTGTATTAAAAAAATATATTTTCAGCTATAAAATCAAAATAGATATTTCGATGCACTAAAAATTTATATTTTGCACACTACTGTTCTTCGAGATGTAATAAAGCCGATTTTCTGCATCTACTATACTAATCAAATTACTATTGAACAACACGGCTAGTTGAAACATCGATTATTCTAGTACCCACAGTAAAAGCTCTGCTTAGTTTGGGACTAGATGGCGTTGTGTGTTTGTTGTGTGATATGTGTGCGTGTGTGTGTTATTATACGGGATTTATCCATAGGCCGTTTAGGCTGGTCTATGGGCAGCAATTTCAAATGACAGCAGTTCCTAGTAGCCTCTGGGCGGCAAAAAAACAGTGGTTTACATTTAAGAAAAAATTAAAGCCATCTCAGCCAATGGTCATAACTTAGTAAGTGTAATACGCCAAAACAAGAAACAGTTATTTGTGCAACAAGAGAGCAAAGTTCGTATTTTCTTTGTGTGCTTAGTTTAAGTGCCGAATAAGCTAAAGATTCTATAGTAAAATCACGAGCGTAGCGAGTGATTCTAGTTTAGAATTTTGAGCTAAACTTAAATGACTTTAAACTCGTGTTACACATATATTACTTTACATCTCTGAAGCTCGAAAAGGCGAAAACAGTGAACAAAACTTGATTTTGCTTGTGGAGTGTGGAAAAAAATTCGAAGCAGAAGCGTATCGAGTTTTGCTTACTGTATTCATACAACAAAGAACGCCTTCTCGAGCTGCTGTTAAAGTAAATCATAGAATGCAGGACGTATCAAAGCTATCGTTTTATTTAAGATGGTATTGTGCAGAGTTCACGTAATTTGATTAGTATACATTACATGACATGTATAATTTTATTATTATCTATTTAATATGTATTATTATAATATAATTATGTGTTATATGACAATAACTTATGAGTGTTAATAAATGTTATTCAATCAAATTGTAATGTATTGTCAATTAAATTAATGACAAGTATGATATAGGTGTTTTAATTTGTTGGTGTTATTTATAGTGTAACTGACTAGACACGTTAGGTATAGAAGCTTCGAATAGGAGAGATAAAATGCTAGCCAAACTGTTGAAGTACACGTGCTTTGTTAAAAACGTATTCAATTAAAATGTAATTATTAAAGTATTTTATTTACTTTTATTTTGATACACTCCTTGAACTTTCAGTTTTTAATAATATCAGGGTCTAATCTCACCACAAGTGTCAGCTTTTGAGTGCACGGTTGGCGTAGTGGTTAAAGCGGTCGCCTCGCCGCTTTCAACTGCGCTGGTGGTGTGGGTTCGATCCCCACATGGGACAAATGTTGGTGTGATTCGCAAACATTTTTTCTGACTGGGTGTGCCTTGTGTGTGTGAAATGTATGTTTGTAAACACCCCTGCGACACAGGAGTTATTCCTAGTTTTAAAAAAACAAAATTAAAAATTAAAACAAATTAAAAATGAACTTTACTATTGGCGGTATAATATTCATTTGTTTTGCTTGTAATCAAAATGTCGGTATACAGGTTGGCTCATTTATATCGACCAGTTTGGTTCTGTAATTTATTAAGACACGCAAATCTGTTCTTATGCACCATGACATCGATTAAAGTAAAAACAAAAACTGCATACTTCAGAAAATTCCCGACTCAGTTCGGGAATCAAACCCAGTCGATATCAAAAATAAAATCTTCATTATTTCTTTATTATGAGAGTAAAAGTTAATTTCTAAAAAAGTTTAATAAAGCCTTTTCGCAATGACTCATTAGTCTATGAAATAAAGATTCTCGAAATTAAAAAAAAATGTCTGTATATCAAATAACATCAAAACGTCAGCCAATAGCAATAACAGCCAAATTACAGCTCCAAAATTCTCTAGCATTTTATAACAATTTATTAAACCAATATTAGACAGTAACTGTAAATGAATTCAAAAATAATAAATCATTATTCGTAAGTACCTATTATTTAACAGCATTTCAAAAAACCTTAGAGGATGCAATAACTAAATTTTTGCCGCCCTTAACCAAGTAAGTACTATTCTAATTTCTCTTGTATCTGAACACTTAGTTGTATTTTATTAGCCGTGTTTCCTGCTACCCATAAAGCACCAAAATCTAACAAAATATTTTAACAGCCAATCAGATTGCTTGATTCCAGATAGCTCCTGTCAGAATTGAATGATATCATTCAATATTTTGTAAGTTTTGGTAGCTGAGGAGACGGCTATAAACTTACACACAGCAGGGTCGGGCTCGGGATTCCCGACTCGGGAATAAAGCATGTCTGTTGCCTTGACCTTATAAGGAGCCCGAATGAACAAATTTAAGAGCTTCCCCAGACATACCACAAATAATATTGATGATTAATAATTATAATAACATACTATCGATTATTGTTTTTTAAAACTATAGCTAACAGTTGAATACCGCAAGTAAAGAAATCCTGTGGTTTCAGCGTATTTCTAGCCACAACCGATGTTCTCCATCAGCCAGCTCTTAAATTTAGCGCTACCCACTCAGAATGAGTGCAAAAAATACACCAGAACCACCTCGGTAAATTTGAGTTAAGCCAAGTGTCCAATAACAACAAACTTTGGCAAGTTGATCGCTAACGCCTAAAACCATACAATTTTACTGGCTATGAATCTTGATCACAGCTTCCCATAGAGCATGGAGCTAACTTTGGAGCTATCTTCTGCAAGTTTTGTTGCCAGTGGACACTTAAGTTTTATCTTCCTTTATACTTCCAATCGCATCGCGCTTTTTCACCCGCTTCTAGTCCTAGCAACCAGCGTTGGGAACGAGTGATATGCTATTGATATGCTGCGCTGCGCCTGCAACTCTCCATATCTGCTCTCCTGCTTTTTCTTCAAGCTCCTGTGACTGCGACCTAAAAATAATCTAACGCAAATGCAGATGGTAGATGCCTCGCTATAATGTTATGTCTCATGTGCCTGTAGATTATTCAATTCTTACAGAAGTTTACAGAAATTAAGCGATTCGATTGGTTGCCAAAATCTTTTTGTCCGTGGTTGGTTTGAGGCGCGCCTTTAGGTTATTTTTGGTCGCAGGAGATGGCTGTTTAAATCGAAATTCAAAAGGCTGTCTGAAAGTTTGCAGTTTGCTTTTGTCTGATAAGCCGTATATTGATATAGCCGTCTAATTTGATTGGTTATGTATTTCAGATTACTCCCGAGGACCATAAATGGTGGCATTGCTGGCATGATCGGTGTATCAGTGACGTTCCCACTAGATTTAGTAAAAACCCGTCTTCAAAATCAAATAATTGGATCCAATGGAGAGAAGCAGTATAAAAGCATGTTAGTATAAAACCTTGATATTATTACAAAAATTCGTCTTTAACTTCTCGAAATAATTAATTGCAATGTGGCTGATGTGCTTATAGTAGAAAATCAATGCGATGGATTCAAAATACGACTATGCTGATTTCGACGAGGATATTGAAGCTGAATTACACATTCTAATGAGAATTGGATTGCTAGCAGGCGACATTGTGCAATCTACACATCTGACAAAAATATTTTGATAACCAATCAAATCGCCCTAACTTCTGTTAAAATTGAATGAACTTTTTTCATTTTGTTAGGTGTTTGTGTCGCAGATAATACGCACGGCTTTATACATACTACTAACTATAAAGGTTAAATCACCTCAAAATGAAATTCTGCCTACAGTCGCTACGTATCTAATTTTCTTTTAGGTTTGATTGTTTTAAAAAGACCTTCGCGAAAGAGGGATTTTTCGGCATGTATCGAGGCTCCGCAGTCAACATCTTACTCGTCACACCAGAGAAATCCATCAAACTAACCGCAAACGATATGTTCCGATACTATCTTAAACTAAAAGACGGGTATGTATGTCATTCTCATAATGTATTTGATGATAAAATTGTGTAATGTGATGTCTGACAAACGATTCATGGGACTGGGAACTATTCATTCACTCCTTTTAAATTCAAGCTAACATCTGACAAAATATCGCCTAGCATCAGCGCCTTGTTCAACATACGGTTATTTTAGGAAGCAAGAGACACGACTTAATATTATCATGTTTATTTTATTCGCTATAGTAGTCTGCCAGTCTTTCGTCAAGTGTTAGCTGGCTGTATGGCGGGCGCGTGTCAGATTGTGATCACTACTCCCATGGAGTTGCTCAAGATCCAGATGCAGGTCGCAGGCAGGAACGTGGAGCACCATACACCGGGTAAACTTTATTTCGGAAATTTATAGAATTAACCAGTACTTATTAACCATAATGATAATTGGGAATTAAAATAAAATATAATGAAATATGTAGAATATCTTAACAATATATATATCATAATACCGGGTGCTTCAAAAAAATGTATACACACTTTGAACTTCCATAGAAAATTTATTTACCGTTCTACAAAGTTAAATTTCAGGAAAATAGAAAGCTGAAAGTCCAATGTAAATGAAACATAAATAACAAATGTTAATACTGTTTTTATTTTCAACAAGATGGTGCTCCGCCGCACTATCACAGGGACGTACGAGCTTACCTGGATCAAAATTTGTCGGGCCAGTGGATAGGACGCAGGGGGCCAATCGAGTTTCCAGCACGCTCTCCAGACCTTACACCACTGGATTTCTTCTTGTGGGGCACAGTAAAAGATGAGGTGTACAAACGTAAACCACGTAACCTAGACATTCTTTGGAATGAGATTCAAGCAGTGTGTAGAGAAATCTCATTGGACGTTTTGATACGATGTACAGAATCTGTGGTGACTCGTACTCAGAATTGTATTGATGCTGCAGGTCACCAATTTGAACAGTATTAACATTTGTTATTTATGTTTCATTTACATTGGACTTTCAGCTTTCTATTTTCCTGAAATTTAACTTTGTAGAACGGTAAATAAATTTTCTATGGAAGTTCAAAGTGTGTATACATTTTTTTGAAGCACCCTATATACGATAATTTACATAAAGTTATGACTTACAGGCCATGAAAAACGCCAAACAGCTTTCGCTTTGGCGAAGAAACTAGTGGCGGAGAGAGGCATAGCCGGTTTATACAAAGGGTTGTCATCGACGGCGGCGCGCGATATCACTTTTAGTGCTGTGTATTTCCCGCTGTTTGCTCAGATTGCTCATTTAGGAGTAGATCCCTCTGTTCCTGGGAATGTACCATCTTTCCGGTAATATTTGTTAAGGTAAAGCCTGAATTGCCCTATGTGTATAGGCTGCATGTCAAAACACTTAATATTAATTAGTAATTACGTACTACTTTACAAGTTATAATAACCCACCCAACCAGTAAAGCCGTGTTAGACATGGGTAACTCAGGTGAGATTGATACAAAACATATGAATCAGTCAGTTTATATCAATCACTCTTTTCATCACTTTAAATCCGAATGAATAAGTGCATCTTTTCAACTCATTCTCTCACGGCGCGGGCGGCGTCTATATTTTCATCAGTGACTAACTTACAACCAGATATGAATACAGGCAGGCGTTGCAAGACGAAGAGTAGGTTTTTATGAGAGTTGTTACAACATTATCTCAATTTAACTAGGGCATATTCATCATTTTTCGAGTAGGTATAGGAAAAAGCAAACGCCACATTACATTCGAGCGCGATGCGCAGCTTTTGGTCGATGAAGTGCAGCACAGCCATCTGCAGCTAACTTCATAACCCCTAGATATTTGATTTTTACTATAGATATTTAATTATTTATCAATCATTGAATATGTAATAAATAAATAACTAGTAATAAACAGCAGCCCAATAAATCAGAAAGATACCTAATCAAACGCCTAAACTAAGTGCAAAGAAACCTATCACTCACTTACTGATATAGTGGATTGAGTTAATCAGCGCTGAGTAAGTGAGCTACTGATGCACAAAGATATTATTATAAAGATACACAAGAATGATTCTTATTCCAGTAATCACAATATTCGTTTCAATATTTTCTTTTCAGTGATAGAATTTGCCCATGTCTATTTCCTGCTACCAAAATTACCCTAACATTAATACATCCGTTTAAACATTTTTGATAACCAATCAAATCGCTCGATTTCTGATACTTTCCGACAGAATTAATTTACATACTTCGTGTTATTGCCTAAGGTTACTTTGATCACTGGAAACGTTACTAAATCATTGTTCAGTTTCTGTTTGCCAGACTAATATCTACCTAAATCATCTCTAGGTGGACGTTAATATCGGGCTGCCTTTCTGGTGCAATGGCGTCTACTGTTGTCACCCCCTTGGATGTCATAAAGACACGGATGCAAACAATCGCCAAAGGTTCTGGTGACAAACAATATTCCTCATGGCTGGATTGCGCGAGGTTTGTTACCAGTTTTTAGTATGCTTAAAGGGTTAGGTAATCAAACCAACGTTCAGCCGTGTCTTCAGCGACCGAAACTAACAAAACATTGAACGATATACAATACTGACGGAAGCTAGCAGAAGAAGTCGTACAATATGTTTTTATCAAGTCGTGTTTGCTGCTACCACCCAAATATGTTGCAAAACTAACGATATTTGATCGATATCATTCAATACTCACGAGAGTGAGCCGAAATCAAGCGTTTTGATAGGCTCGCAGAAGACATAACATCCGAAGTAAATGGTACTGTTTTTGGATCGCAGGTGACACGGCTTTATTTGATGCGTAGTTCTATACTTAATTAACAAAAAGGTAACATTTATTAGTTTGGATGTAAGGGTATCTACTAGGTAAAATAAGGACGGAGGACTTTGAAATTATCAACACACGTTTATGGTACTACAATTCAGCTTTATATAATTGTTTTTTGTTTTTGCATTTGATAGTTTCAAGTCTTTAAATAATTCTATAAAACAATAAGAACAGTGACCGCCGCTAAAAGCGATTTTTGCCTAAAAAACATAGAATTGCTGTACCTGAAAGCGAAGAAAACATGACAGGAAGTAAAATCGTGTCTCCTGCGATCCTAACATGTTGTAAAACGATAGAGATATTTGAACGATATCATACAATCAAAACGGAAGTGAGCTGAAGTCAATGTAATTGGTTTTTAAAAAGTTTTGTGCAGGTGCTTTGATCGCAAGAGATACGGCTTAACAATCCGTATTGTACAGTTTTCATTTATTGTTCATTGAGTTCATTTAAACTCCATTATATATTTATATATTATTTGTTATATATTTGGTAATAAACTTTATTTTATTTTATTTATTTTTATTTTATTTTATCTGCAGTCATGTTACGGCTTTAATTTGTTGCATTTTGTGTTGACAGGCAAACTTACCAACACGAAGGTATTCTTGCATTCTTCAAGGGCGGTGCTTGTAGAGTGATCGTTGTGGCTCCTCTGTTCGGTATTGCACAATCTATCTACTACCTCGGTATCGCTGAACGCGTATTCGGATTGTAAATTATCCCGCAAAATAAAGTTGCGTCTCTTTTAGCCAAGACATCGAACGATATCTGTTAATTCGGACAGCAGTTAGCACGAATCAAACGAATGATATCATTCAATTTTGACAGAATAAAACAGGAATTGACAACTTTGATTAGCTTGAAAAATGCATTGTTCGATGTCTAACTCGCAGGAGACCCGGCTTTACCTTTTTATTGTTAAGAGCAATTTGTATTATGATTGACCACGTATGAGAAATAACATACATCATAAAATATGACTTTATGTGATTTTTCATGCATTGTGAAAAGCATGTGGATACCTTGGAACGTGTTTTATTTTTATACTTTGTGTATCATGTATTATTATTATTGAATTCATTTACTAAAAATCGATCTTAAACTTTTATTTATATTGTTAGTATACTAATGACTTCTTGTTTTAGTTTATTAATTTATTTATTTTTTCTACCTTATGTTTGCCCTATGCTTTTTTAAACTTTTGTCAAGCTAGCGCTTTTGATAGAATTTTACATAAATATTTAGATGCACTAAACAGTCAATTTCTTTGTTAATATGAATTTATCATTATTAAAGACTAAAAATGTGAATTTTACATGTTTTGTCAATTAAGAAGTTGTTTTTGGGTTGCAAGAAACACGGCTGTAGAGTTTTGAAATTATTGAAAGATTTTACATTTTTACAATATTTGTTACTTATTTTTTAATCTTTTTTGTTATCAATCTCATTAAAGATATTTAAAAATATTTAAATGCGTTGTCTTTTACAACACTAACCTAATACATGAAGCAGTTTCTCTACATAACATCTAACAATGACAACCAATCAAATCACTTGATGCGTGCAGCGGTGCATAACCTTATGATAATAATTAACGATATCTTGGTTCAGGTATTAGACTACTGGAAGGCATTTATACGGTTTTATACTAGAAGTCCCTGCACACAGCGCTTAAAAATGTGTAGTTTTATACAATCTTCCGTCAGCATTTAATGATTATCGTTCATTTTGTCAGAAGTTTGGACTGCATGAGGAGCACCTAAATTCCTCTTTTTATTAAAGTAAGGAAGCGCCACAGGCCATTTTTAAATATTAATAGCCAATAAAAATTCGCTTCATTTCTTTTGATTTTTTTTATTATTTTATTTTTATTAACATGCTAGGGTCGCAGGAGACACGGTCGCGGTTGTAGATTGCAAGTTTTTTAGCTCTGGCAGTCATAGATTTAAACCTTACCAACATACTGGCAATACTAAGCTATTTATGTCAAATTGAATAGCGACGCCGTGTAGGCTTGTTTTTACGATTTGGGATTTTCTACTAAGTACTTCGATATAGACGGAATACCTTTAATTTACGTGATACATAATTGCAGTCACTGATCTAAAATGGCAACTATAGGTCCGAAAAAGGATGGAGGACCAAACATCGAGTATTTTCAGTCTTCGGAATCACTCACACAGTTTGACCAAATTCGCGTCTGGTTACAAAAAAACTGCAAGAAGGTTAGTAATTCAAAACAAAATCATCTACATTAGATTGTACAATCTCTATCATCTATTTATCTATCCGTTTCTTAAGCATTCCTTCAGTGTTTGTGTTACCAGTTATGTTTTATTAGTAGTAATAATGAATTCAGGTCTGTAATGATTCACTGTTTTGCTGATAGAAAGTATCATCTTAAATTATTAAGATCTTAGCGCTTCGTTAGATCTCAATAGATATTGAAGATAATCTTTAGTTAACCTGTTCACATCCAACTGCCTGCGGGTTATTGTTGGATAAGTATCTTTTGTTTTCTTTTTTATACCAATACAACTTGTAAAAGCTAAATACTGTATATTTACATATTTTGGGAATAAAGTCAACAAAATTACACTGTGTTGTATTACTGGAACTGAACTAAATAAATCTTTTTATATTTTTGTATATTTTTGTATATTTTTGTACATAATTTTTAATAGTATCATTTGATGGATACTTATGTTATTAAGAAGGGTTTCCACCCAATAGGTGCCATACAATAAATGATTGCAAAATCAACATTAAAGTACACATTGAAATGTAACCTTAACTATCATATTGTATGGAAGAACAAATCTATATAACATAACATAACATCACTCCTATGCTACCCAGAAAGGTAGGCAACACCCACATGTCACCTGTTATGTTTAGGTCCCATAGGATTAGGGGTGAGTCTATCACCATCCGCTCGGCACAATTCCAAGTCCTTGGCTGATATAACACTTTGCCCAACCTGGAAATTTAATCCGAAGTCTTGCAGTGAGAGGCGAATGTGCTATCAACTAGACCATCAAGGCAATTAGAAAAGAAATCTATAATGATAAATATGTAATTAAGTGTACTTAGATTTCACCCAGCTTCTTCAACCCTTATTTCAATATCTTTCTTTCTCATTCAATGTTTGAACAGGACAGATATTGAAAGCTGTAGCTCAGCATTAAACATCAGTTTAACTCATTAGTAAAGTCAGCAGTTAGTATCTAGTGTGCCCGACAGGGTCCACAAAGATCTGTATCACTATTTTGTATGACCTTTAAATACTGTGGAATGCAATAAATATTTTGAGTATTGATAGTGATGAAACATTTTTTTGTTTTTTAGCATGTGCAGACAGATCCACCTACAAAAGAAGGCTTGGCGCAACTTGTGATACAACTCATTCAGTACCAAGAAAACAAATTGGGCAAAAATGCTTCAGACCCACCATTTTTGAGGCTTCCAGTAAGTGAATTCTGAATACTTTTACTATAATCATTTAACATGTTAATGTATGGGCTAATCTTCAAATTGGCTGGACTGATTTTAATAATATTTTAACCAAGTAATTGAAAACTTTTTAACATATATTATGCTACGAAGTGCCGAACCTACCGTGTGGGCAAAACGGTGGAAGAAAGTTACTTTATTGTTTGATTACACTGATTTCGGGAACTTTTTTTATTTATTTATTTATTTAAGCCTTAAACCTATACATAATATTTTATATCTTATAAACTTATTTGTTAGTTTTATTAGTATCTACCCTTATTAATAAGTTAGTTTACTAGTTTCTTCTTTTTTTGTATAATCCCTTTTCGGATAAAGGCCTCCTCCAAATCTTTCCACCTTTTCTTGTCTTTTGCAATTTCAATCCACTTTTTCCCGCTATTTCTTTAATATCATCTTCCCATCTCATTTTTGGCCTCCCAACTTTTCTCTTTCCTATGGGGCCTTTCCATTTTGTAGTTTCAATTGTCCATCTTCTGTCTGTATATCTGGCTAGGTGCCCTGCCCATCTCCATTACTTCTGGAATGCGTGCTCGATTTCGGGCACTACTCGTTGGATTTTAATAATTATTTTTGTGTTTGGCAGTCTAATTCTTAGCAAAGGTTTTAAGATAGCATTAAGGCATTATACAGGTCAAAGCGCGGGTGCGCATCTGTTACTTAATAAATTCTGTTACATAATAATAACAATTTCTATGCAGATAAAGTTGCAGACAAAAGCTAGCATGGTAACATGACGAGGCACACTGCCACAATGCGCACCATATCCCAATGGTTAATGTCCCTATATTTCATGTGCAACAATTATACATAAAGACTAAATAACTACATAATATTTATGCGTTGCTGTTTCACACATAATTATATTAAAATTGTGGAAGCTATTTTACACCATTGGAATAAAAAACATACACGAAAATTTTTTTATATTTATTTTTGTTACAATATTAAATATTTCTTATTACTAATCAAAAATTAATGTTTAATACTAATAGTTTTCTGCATCAGGGAAAACAAATTGGTTTTCTGGTAAGCCCTTGGCCCCTGTTCCTTCTATGGCAAATAGAGACCCCGCTTCAGGTTGAGTGTTGAGTTCTGCCTGTGTTAAGTCTCTTCGGCTGGTTGTCACGAACAGCGTGGACAGGTCATGACCGCCCCACATCACTGATGTTACTTTTGAGGCTGGCAGTTTGTGTTGCTCCATTAGTTTACCAGCTCTGGAGTCTACTTTGATCACCTGAAAACAAGGAGTATTTAATCAATATGGAGAGGGCATGATAGCAAATATCTATGCAAAGGGTGGGGAGGGTTTAAATTTGTTTTCTTTAAATTTGTCCAACCATCTTTAATTTGACATCTTTATATGACGTGCAAGAGCAGCGGACTTTCACATTTGGGCAGCAGTCATTCACATTTGGTAAACGCCCGACAATGACAAGACCATATGGTTTTATTGTCTAAGCATGTAAAGAATACAGTCATATCACTTTGTTGTCAGGAATATAAGCTGTCCATGTGATTCCCGAGCTGAGTACAAGTTTTTCTTAAATCTAAGAACAGATTATTATATGTCTTCTTATTAGAGATTTCCTCAATCTGACCAATATAAATGAGACATCTTGTATGAGAATAGAGGAATGAGCTCACACACAAATTTATTAATAAGATACTTTAAAATAATTCCAAGACACTGTTTATTAAAATCAATTATGTACTACATAATACTCAAATCATTGTTATTAATAAATTTTGTAGTCAAATTCAATTTGAAATATTTGCTCTTCAATCCATAAAGAGTTAGTTTTTGACAGGATTAAACAGTATGTTAATTAACTGGTGGTGTTAAATACCATGTTATATGATCCAGCTATCTAAATAAGTACAATATTTTAAGGCTTCTTAAAACATTACCTTTCCTCCATCGTAGCAAGCCACCCACAAGTTGCCATCACTATCAATAGTCATTCCATCAGGAAGCCCTGTCACATTATTGGCTTGGAAGCTGAAGAGCGTCCTCCTGTTACCTGCAAGCATAAAGCTCTTTTACTAGAATGATTAGGTAGGTACAGTGGGCCAATGAGTTAGGTATGCAGGAAAAAACTTTTACGCCATAGTGAAAACTGACTATAATAGGTATGCATGTGTGAATTACATATTTAATAAGTGTAATATGGGTATATCAAGATTATGTAAAACACTTATCCATAACTGGTGTAGTAAATCTTTACTATGACTTAGAAGTTTTTGCCCTGCATACCTAACTCGTTGGCCCACTGTACTATTCGTTTTCTTCAAGATGGCCAAATATTTTCGTCCCATTTCTCCATACCTCATCACTTTCAAGCTCATAACAAAATCCTCAAGGAGCTCAGTACCAAGGAGCGCCTATCAGTCAAAGTACAGTCACGAATACTGCAGTACTTAGGCCAAGACTCTAGGCGAGATAACGACTCCATAAAGCGACTGGTGTCTGCCAAACGGGGAAGGATGGCGAAAAATCGTGCGGAAAGCTGTGCATTACACCACGGCTTTCGACGTGGACGCCGCAACTTGACTACGACCGCTCTACCAAGAGCGAACCGACTGAGGCAAAAGCTTATATTTAATAGTTTTTGCCTTTTAAAAATAAACAATTATTTTCTAAAACCAAGTAAGGTTCGTCTAGCTATCATATGGCTGGCGCAAAAGAGTTGAGAAATTTCGAGTCCGGCAGCATACGAATCCATAGCTGAATTGGCAAAGCACTTGGGGCGTATACCCAGGGGGTGCAGGTTCGAGTCCTGCTGGATTCTTAATTTTTTTTCAACTTTAATATTATATAAAATTATTTTCTACTCACGCACAGATCCATTAGTGATATCAAAATCAAAGACATCAATATTTCTGGTTGGTGTGTCAATATAGAACATGAATTTTTTGTCGGCAGTCCATGCTATACCATTGGAGATCGATACAGGCTTTACCTTCTCCAATGGGTCGTAGTAGTTGTACTGATCCATCATGTACAGTGTGCCTTGGTCTAGTTCCACCGCGCCATTTGCTTCCTTGCCCATTGTACCTGGATTGAGAGAAGATGTTATTAAAATAATGTCTGTATAACCACACATTTTTAATGCAATATTATATTGTGTCTAAAAGTAGTCTTGGGATTTATATGATAGATATTTTTAAAAGCTAACACGAATAGACAGATTAATGTCAAGTGCTAAAGCGAGAATCTTAATAGAAAGGGAAGTAGAAGAGTTGTCTTATCCTATAATCAAATGGGAATATGACTATTGCCGTTTCAATTTTATCCTGGAGTTAGAATTAAGGGCTAAAGCACACATGCTAATTTTAGCATTGAAGATGTAGTTGCGTTTAGAACTTACAAGCTCGATACAGCGACTGATTGAACGTTACACTCCGCACGTTTAAAATAGCCAAATGCAGCGATTCAATCCCTTTTCGGCAGATCGATACAGCAGCTGAACGCTACACCCCACACACACACACATTCGGATGCCAGTCGCAGGGATTTGTCACTACATATAGCCGACCCGATCCATTACATATGCATACAATACAGTAGTAAAATCGCTGATGAAAGTAGCATGTATGGCTTGGTCCTACCCGTATTAAAAAATACAAACCAAACCACAATCTTCCTTTAGCATCCACCTTGCCATCATTGCACCTATTATCCGGCATTCCCAAGTCCACTGCACTGAGCAGTCGCAGAGAATTGTCACCCTCTGGTGCATCCCAATCGAGGAAGTACACTTCAGACCGCACTGTTACTAGAATGGTGTTGGGATAGTCCTTTACGGATACCACAAGACTTACTGGTCCATAACCTGGAATTATCAAATTAAATGTTTAGCGTTGATGTTTTCCTAATATATTAGTACAAGTTGTTGCTCACGGCCCCGCTCGGGTGCTACCTAGGAATATAATAAATAGCTTACCTCTTATTCTCAGACCTACTAATAGATAGTTAGACTATCAAACACAATAATAATGATTAAAATCAAATCAATAGTTAGCGCTGACAAACAAACTAACTAGCTTTCACACATCAATAAATAATAGCTTATGTTACGCGCCTTGTAGTCATCACATGCAACTAAATTTTATCAAAATCGGTCCGATAAAAACGAACAAACAGACAAAAATTTTAAAACTGTATTTTAGTCGTAGAAATCGTCCAAATAACTATATTAACTTAAAAAAACATTGTTATTTAGACATTAAAAACAGACACTTCAATTATATTTGTATTGATTGAACCGTCCTTCTCAGCCAAGTGACAGTTGACGAAAATGGACGTTGCAATAGTTTTCACTACAATTACTGTGAGAACTGTGATCCTCAAATAGCTGGTATTGTTTGCTTTTCTTCAGGAAATTCTCGGTAGCAGCACAGTCTGGATTTGTGTCCTTTAGATTGTGATAAGCTCCCCCCTACTGCATGGGACTTGACAGGTGAATTGTGATCTCTGTTACAACCTTCTGGATATGTTTGATATATTAATTATGATAGTTTATTTAATAACTTTCAAGAACCCACCTATGTCTCTACTCGTTATATTATTTGTCTGGGCGTCCAGTTTGTACACTTTCTGTCCGCTTATGTCCACCCAATATAATGCGTTCTCCGTATAAGACCAATGTGGGCCTTCGAAGTGCATGCCGCCTCGTTGAATCTGTAAATAAATATATGAAATAATAATAAAATAATATTAAAACTTTTTGTACTGTGAACAAGATCCACCTATATACCTATGTTTATACATGTAGGGACACAGTGCAACCGGCGCATATGTATTTAAGTGGATCCTTAAGAGCCCTATTACAAAAAAATGCGTATGTGCAAGGTTTTCGCCGTCGTAATTGTATACTTTTTGCTGTTTATTACTTAAAAAAATTACATTATAAAGATAGCCCATTTCTTCGTCTTAAACATTAATACAACAGATATTATTTTTTTAATTTAATTATGCAGTAATCATCATTCTGCTGATGTATGATTCAGTAAAAGAGGGGAACAGACCTTGTTTGAGAGCTCTAATTTGTAAAAACTGGCTAACACTGCCCATCAAAATATTATTTTTTGTATTGAATGTATCCTCTACTAACATCATTATAAAATATATTTTTAATATTGACCTTTTATGAGTATAAAAAAAGGTCTGGAATTGATACAAGTTTTAATCAAAATTACCTCAAAACAAGTCAGAATATCTCTGGTATTTCGTATTATTTCAATATAAAGTTTTTACTAAAATAATATTTCACTTTTGCTTTATATTTGTTTTATTTAAAATTGCTATAGTTATTTTGTAATAAATCAAATAAAAGTAGTACTTTTTTGACTGCGCCGGGGCGATGCAATCAGATGCGCACGAGCGCTTGTCGAGGTCGGACCTATGTCAGTTTATTTCGTGCGCTAGTGTGCGTAACTAGGCAAGTAAACGCTACGTCAGTGTGTGTGCGTGTGAGCATCTTATAATATTATTTTGGTATTGTGTGTTGTAGTAGCACAATTATTTTACTTCTTTTGTATTATACAGATAATTGCGTTTTATTGTAGTTGTGCTACAGTCAATATGGGTAAATGTAAATACCAATGCTTAAGGAAACGTAAAAGGCATAACATCGAAAACCAGAGCAAAGCTAGAGAAGCAAGGTATGTATTTAATTTCTTTTTCGTCGTTATTTAATTGGTCGTGTTTGTTATGAATTGTCAGGAGAAGGTTCTAATGAAAAAAAAAAAGAAAGGACATCCGCTCCCCTCAATACCTACTTTTTCGTCGTGTTCGAGAAAGTTCTTATGAAAGAAAAATAAGAAATTTGCTCATAATATATTTCCTATTTATATTAAAACATACTTATATATTCATAATTTATATTTTTTTATAGAAATAATAAAAAACAGAATCTGGAAAACTTTGAAGCTTCAACATCTAGCAACATCAATGAAACTAAGGACATGGTAAAATAATGAACTTTTCTTAATATAAAATACTTCGTATTGAAAATTTAATTTATTTCATGCTTTTTTAAATTTTTTAGACTTTTGACAGTGAATACGCAGACTTTGACACTAATGATAATTCAATAATTGAAGAAACAGATATAGAATCGATAGACTACCTGCCGTCTACTAATTGCACACGTGTAGTCGATGAGTCACTTATCTGTAGGTACTATTGGTAGTTACCAAATAAAATGCAGTGCGTGTTCTTTTATCGCACATAAAACCCGTAAATATTGTTTGATATGAATACTTATTTACCTTATCAAAGTTTGTCATCAAGACACTATAGTAAACGACACATATCGACATATTATAATGTATTTATTTTTGTGGATCACACCTACTTTAGCATAATGTTCACGTACTGTAATATTTACTTTATATTAAGTTTCATAATGTTATCAAAAATATACGAAATAAAATAATTTTAATGTGTTTCAATTGACTAAATGTTGTAAAACTGATATACCTGTTATTGATAAGGAGCCAATTCTGCAAACTACTAAACTGGTAAACTGAAAAAATACTTTTTATTCTAACAACAAAGCATACTTTACGATTCGTTTACCGTGGAAGTGCCATAGGAAATCATACTACAGCGGATCAAGATTATTTAGTCACTGTTCACGCAACATGTGCATCGAGTAGGTCGTAACTTGCCGCGCGGTCGCAGAAACACCTAATTTGGCGCAACGTAAAAATGTAATAGGGCTCTTAAGTTTAGTCGCCCGGTTCGCCAGTCGCCTTCCCGTATCGATAAAGATAGGTCGTAATTAAGATAGAATAATGTAGTCAATAAGTTTATTATATAATATTTACTCTGGTACCAGTAAATATAAAACATTAGTTTAGTGAATCGTTTCTCTCTTCAACATCATAATGTACAACAATAACGACCCCCACAATACAAATAAATGTTACTGATTTCTGAAAAAATAATACATTCTTAACTATAAGTGAATTTTATTTTTTACCGACACGCTGCTTTCTTAGATACGCGAAATAATTAGAGTGAATTTGTAAATTACATTTTTGTGTAATGTAATATTTTATAGGTTAAACTCATAATTACATGGCGCGATGACTTGGACACCTTTCTGGAAGACTGGCAGGAAAAGGCTTCGGATAGGGAAGAATGGAAGTCTTTGGGGGAGACCTTTGCCCAGCAATGGGACAGTATAGGTTAATAAGAAAAATCATAATTACGTGAATTTTTTCTATTAATACAAAAACTTAAAAATCCTTGTCGACTTAGATTGCCATCTCGACCTATCGCGTATCTCATGTTAGTGCTATACACACGGACATTAACAACATATTGTATAGATGTTATTTCTCTATTTCCCACGTTTGTATGTTTTCTCAATGTGCTAAGTCCTTGACATATTAAAAAAAAATCGTTTTCACCTTATGAATCAGTGTCGTTATAATAACAACATATTATAGTGTATACTTTTTTTTGCGCACATCCTTTACGGATCAAACTTATTATAACAAGTTATAAAAAAAAAAAACAGTTGTTGTGTTTATCGAACGTTCCATTTTTTTCTTCAAATTAATGTCGTCCTTTCGTTAACCTTGCGGTAAGGATTAAAAATGACCAATGATAAACACTAATGCTAGTTTAATTGATATTTAATTTGACCTTAATTATATTATTCGAATATTGATATTTAAGTATTGTTTGGTGAGAAAAATATAATGTCAAAAAATAGCTTTGACAACATTGACGACCGGATGGCTGAGTGGGTAGTGCCTGCCTGCGACGCCGAGGTCGCGGGTTCGATTCCCGCTCAAGACAAATCTTTGTGTGCATGAACATGGAGGTTTGTCTTGGTCTTGGTGTTTCTATGTATAATAAGTACTTATTACAAAAGAAAAGTATGTATGTATTAGTATCAGTTATTCTTGTACTCATAGTACAAGCTCTGCTTAGTTTGGAACTAGATGGCGTTGTGTGGAGTATAATTATATAGTTGATACGCAAAATCTAAACAAAGTTGTCGAAGATTTTATTCAAGAGCAAATAGATAGAATACAGATAAATCAATCAATTCTAATCAGACAGATCGATATATAGCTTTACAAACAGTAGTAAAAAAAAAAAAAATAAAAAAAACAAATAAAAAAAAATAAAATAAAAAAAACTAATTAAAAAAAGAATATTCTTAACTCGAGCGTATTCTAAATATTATAATTATGTACTAATTTTTTTCAAAGAAAAAGGAACCGCCTTCAAAAACTCAAAAGTAAAAAATAAAATATTCGCTGAACTTTGCTTACCTTTATATTAATTTGTTTAAAACAATAAACCCAAATAATTATGTAATACTAATTAATTATATTTTTTTGAAGCCGGCGCCAAATTACAAAATCAAATACCAATTAAAACCGTATTTACCGAATTAATTGTTGAAAAAATCACAAAATCAAATACCAATTAAAACCGTATTTACCGAAATAATTGTTGAAAAAATCTCAAAATCAAATACCAATTGAATTGGTATTTGATTTTGTAATTTGGCGCCGACTTCAAAAAAATATAATTATTAGTATTACATAATTATTTGGGTTTATTGTTTTAAACAAATTAATATAAAGGTAAGCAAAGTTCAGCGAATATTTTATTTTTTACTTTTGAGTTTTTGAAGGCGGTTCCTTTTTCTTTGAAAAAAATTAGTACATAATTATAATATTTAGAATACGCTCGAGTTAAGAATATTCTTTTTTTAATTAGTTTTTTTTATTTTTTTTTTTTTATTTGTTTTTTTTATTTTATTTTTTTATTTCAAGCTTTTTAGTGTCTTAGTTTTTTAGATTTAACGATGGGGTTAGGAAGAAATACTAAGGCATCATTACGCATGAAACAATAGAAACAATCAAAATAATCAAAAAATTCTTTCTGAGATCTTCATGATCATAAAGTTATCACTACGATAATAACAAATGTGCTGAAACGTAAGCCCCGTCCAAACCTAAGCAGAGCTTTCGGTACTTTAAGGGTAGGTAAGTAGGCTGTCTCTGCTTACCCTTCAAAGCATACACAGGCATGATGTTATGTTATGTAGTGGTGAAAACAATACATAGATACACGATTGCACAAAACGTGGTTCATTAGCTATTCGTTTTTGAAGAGTTCCGTTGCCTGTCTCCAAAGATCTTCATCAGATTCTGATAAATTATATACTAAAACCTTCCTTGAAACACAAGGATTAAAATACCTAAAACTGCATTCAAATCGGATCAGTAGTTTCCGAGAAAATCGCGAACATAAAAAGGTGACATACATACATACATACGGATCGAATACAGAACCTCTTTTTTTTTTTGAAGTCGGTTAAAAAAACAAAAAATATATATTTTAAATTTAATTTTTGCCCAACATATTGTTACCAAATAATAAAATCACAACTTACATTCTTGATAAGCGGCGTTGTTGCTCTAAAAGCAAAACAATTAGCCAACAGCGTCATTAACGGTAGCACTTTTAAGACAATCATGGTCACTATAAGTTCGCTAGTACCACGTCTGAACACTTGGGCGTCTCACGACTCTATAGCGATGGAGTTGGCGCTAACTAACCGGTTGTTACTGCCGTACTTGAAGAAGTGAATGGATAACACTAGAGTCGTTTAGGTACTTAATGTACTAGACTATAATGAGTATTCGGCGCGATACTTATCGTTGGTTTGTTTTGTCCCTTACTTTTATAAAAGATTATTTATTTTGGCTCAATATGTACAGGTACATTGTTGTTACATTAAGTTAATTCTTTTAACATGTTGAGCCTGTTAGTCTAGCTCTAGGACATACAAAACTGTATAAAAAAATGCCTTTAAGTCAATTTCAGTCAATTAAGTTATGAATCAAATATAAAATTTAATCGGATAAAGGCAGGAAGAAAAAAAGGATCGAATATAAAATTTTATACGGATAATGGGAGTCGTAAAATTGGATTAACTATTTTCTCAATTATTATGGTTATTAAATATTTAGATAATAAAAAATACAGAGTGCGTGTGTGATTGTTTTCTAAATGACATGCAATTTAGTGGATAAGATACGTTCTTGATAGAGTTGCCGCGAATAGTGTTTATAGCGAATAGTCGAATACCGATTAATCGCTATTCACTTTGGCGAATAGTCGAATAACTCGACATTACTATTCGACATCAAAAAAAACATTAAATAATATTTCTAATTTATAACAAAAATCACTAGTTCCTAGTCACCTATATCAGATGTGATACCTAGCACTGTTTCATTAATCAGATACCTAATGAAAGATGCGCTGATTCAACAAACTGCACACGTTACGAGGAAAAACGAAACCGACTTGCTCCAGAACGTGCAGAAAAAATTGTTTTTTTACACCACAATCTGCCTCTGTTGGATTTTAAATATTAATTACCTTACTAATTTAATTTCATGAATATGATAGGCACAGGCACATAATATTACAGATAATAATAGATATTGTGTATTGTTTTATTAAGGAAAATAATAAAAAAAATGATTATTTTTAACTCATTAGTTCTTTTGTTCGTTAAAAGTTTATTTTCGACGACTATTCGCCGAATGCCGAATAATACTAGCTATTATTCGGTATTCGACGAATATCAAAAAAAATGACGAGTAATGCCGAATACCGAATAATAGCGAGTATTCGCGGCAACTCTAGTTCTTGATAAAAAAAATATTGTTTAGGTTTCTGATATTGCTATTCAATTTATTAGGTCGAATGAACTCAACGATTCTGAAGGTTGAGTGCCAAAATTTGCTTAACATTATAATTTACAAAGTGCATCGTTTATAGTTTTTTTAGGTGAGCGTCTTCCTTCTGTGACGTTATTATTGCGTTGAACACGTTTCAATTATGTCAAATAAAGCTTTTTTCAGTATTTTTTTAATAGCTTTAGTTCACCTTTTTATAACAAACAAAGCAGTGTCATATGGTTCTACTTCATAGCTTCTGACGACTCATCTACGCCGAGAATAGCAAGCATAGCTCACCCCGCAGATCTTTCGATCCGCACGATTATTAAGCTACCAGTCGCTTCTATTCAATAATCTATTATTGGTAATTAATTAAAATAAAAAAGGTTGCACACAAATGGCTCACGTTCATTCGGTCACGGCTTGAATGTCACGGATCCGCGGAAGAGTGACCCGAGCCAAGGTCCCTTATTATCTACATCTTAGGAAATTATTTTAGGTCGTTTTTCTTCGCGAATTACTTTGACTTTTTCATTTGTGTGACATTTCTTGTTGCCTACAAAAAATAATGACACACTTTGCATTGTTGATACGTAATCTTGAATGTTTTTGTATTTAAATGCAGGAAACGTTTATTTTGTGTCAATTAATATTAACTTACAATGTTATTTTTATCACTTTACATATTTTTTTTTATCTTCTTCTTCTTCGTCGTGTCGATGGCTGAGTCAAAATTTATTTTGACTTGCCATCGTGGTGAAAGGATTAGCCAATTCGCTTTGGAGAACTCGCGAATTGCCCAGGTTGCGCCGGACGCAGGGAATCGTTGTGTACGTCACTCGGGGAGGCCCCTTTCATGCACCCCATATTTTTTTTTATTAAAAAGCTACATGGGTATTTTATGAAAAAAATAATATTGACACAAAGTTCACATAGTCATAATAATATAGTAGTACGGTACCGTACCATATCAGATTAATAGCGCTTTTCCTTACTTAAGTAGATAGTTTGCATTTAAAGTAAACGTAATTGGTTCCTGTAACTTTTACCTTGGACTTGATTAGTGTAATTACTTTTACAATTACAAGATAGATACCTAGGTAGGAAATTTATTTTGTCCTGTTGTGTAAGAATCACGAATATCTGTCGACCGATAGTGGCTATTATCGTAGTAGGCGCTTAGATCAGTAGGAATAAAATTTTAGGGCAGACATTATAAAAACAGATCATCATTGTGGCGGTCTCCGCACATAATAAATGACGGTTGACAATTCTTGACATTGACAACGTCAAGAAGTGACACACGTCACAACTGTCAAAGAGCGCTGAATCGCGATAACGAAATGTTCACAGCAAGTGTACATATATACCACTTCCAATACGCTACCGTTGGACAGCTGTCCACTACAATCATATTTTTACTCGAAGTCTAACGCGAACTTGCAATAATAAATAATATCACATTCTATTGCTTTTTCTATTGCCCAACCAGAAAGCTGGTATACTTACATTTGACGCACGTAATATATTGCACAACGATATACGTTCCAAATAATTGTATTGTGCTGCAATTTCTTTAACCTCCATATTGTGCGTAACAGATTAGTGGAAAGAAATAGGTATTTAAAGTGGTAGAACTTTTTTCAAGAAGCTTGAGTTAGCAAGCACCCTCATCTCCAACTTGTTACCAAATAGTGGTTCTTGCTATCCTGCTTTTAGAATGACCAATATTTTAAATGCGGCAGTTTGTAAAATATATCTGTGGATGTTTATTACTCTTGCATGCAAAATCTACTGGATGGATTTTGATGTAATTTGACACACATGTAGCTCATATCATAGACTTGCTGTTGCCCGTGACTTTGTCCGCGTGAGATTTGTTGATCCCCACGGTTTTCTCGTGGCAAACGTTACTGCCCGTCCTCGTGACCTTAAAAAATTACGGTCAACCCTTAATTTACCACCTTCGGAATGGAATATCAAAAAATCCCTTCTAAGTGCCCTACCCATACTTCTACCTTCCCCTACACCATGTTAGGAACCTTCATGCAAAATTTCAAGTTTCTAGCCCCCCCAGTAGTCTAGGCCCTGCGTTGATAACTGACTGACTGTCTGATAAGACAGTCAGTCTGGCGAACGATTATATGTATAAAATATCATCATACAGTCTACTTACAATCAACATACCCGCGGACGTAAGCTAGTATAGCCACGTATTAAAACCAGGAAGACGTATATCCTGTGACTGATTAAAAGTAAAACACAACAAGTTCAAGGTGAAAAACATCATAAAATTTTGTATTGTAGGCCTTATACGGAAACAGGTGGCAATCGACTGACAATGGGCTATTTGGCATTGCAAAATGATACCCATATTTATTATTAATTACATTCTGGCTTACGTAATATGGATCTAAGTCTGATCACAGTCTGAATCTGGCTGTATATTAACGTACGCAGGTATAACTTCTGTATCGACAGATTTTATAGCCCATATGCAATTGAAGGATTACGACCATGTTCCTCCAGTGCAAGTATAGCACCTAATCTCACTACCAATCCGGAACACAGTAGCAATAGCGATGGCTTTACTCTTTTGAGGTACTCGTAGGTTTACACTGACACGGTGGTGCTTCCATCCTCGAGCTCGTTCATAAAGGCTTTTGACATAAGTAACAGCTTAGCTTGTACCTCTCAGGGATCATCAGTTCTTGAAGAAAGCATTACTAACCGTTCGCAAGCATTCGAGCATTTCACCGTCTGGGCATAATTTCACAGACCACTGAGAATTTCTTGACGAAAAAATCTCAAACAATACTGTTACCCAAACCGTATATCACAAACCATGGCTCATATTCTAACTTGTCCTGCGTGCCCCACTGCACGAAGGACGCGCTTATGAACGCAGATAAAAGCGCTGTTCAGGTAGCCACATACTGGGCCTATCAAATTTGACTCGAATGAAGAAGAAGAAGCAGTCGTATACATTACCCATTATAACACACTAAATTTTAATTCCAGATGAAAGTGTTCATGGACATGAAACCAGGCGGTTCCCTGTGCACCGTGCTCGCCACCATGTTCCGCTTCAAGTCGGAGCAGCGGTGGCGCAAGTTCGACTTCCAGGTCGGTAAGGTATGCACTCACTCGCACGCTGCCTCGCTCACCGCCACCCCGAACCTCGGGCCCCTCGAGTCCCCTGCCAGACCCCGCAGATGCCAGACCTTGCCAACACGCGGCTCTATAACAATGCATCACTTGTACTGATACGCCATGCGTCTGATAACTATTTGAAATAATGGAACTTTACGCCCAATCGCAGAGGGCGTCTCTAGCAAAGACAGTTAACCGATTGGTTAACTGTAACATTACAAAACTTAACCATGATACACTACTTCATATTTATTGTCTCGCACCAGAGTGAATAGTTGACATATTCATGACAAGTCGTTCAAGGATGAAAGTGGTTTAATCAAAAGAAAAAAATAAAACACATTTCATTTTTTTTCATTTTGACATTATTGCGGTCATCCACTTAATTTTTAATTGTATGACCTTACAAAATCATAGAGTCCTTTTTAACAATGTACACAGAATATTTGTGCTGGTGGCGTCATCTGCGCTAAGTTTTGCGTAATGTTCTCGGAACCTTTTTCATTCTCAAAACAAAAGAAATTTTGATTACAAAATGAATTTTTGTACTTACATACTTTTTATAACAGTTATCACACGCATGTCGTTTCTAGTTCAAATGCACGATCTGAAATCAGGTTACTATATTAACGGAAAGGTATTATTAATTGATGTTAGTTAAATAAAATTCAAATTTTGAAAAAATACACAGTAATTTTAAGTAGCCACAAAATTTTTTTTTTCAAGTTATTTAAACAAATACGAGTAAATACTTCACTTTGTTGTATTTTAGCACTTGATTTTTTTAATTTCGGTAGTGATGTGTTGTTATTGATCACATTTGCATTAGGGCCTTGGTCAAGATGTCTATTTATGGCGATATATCCCTGCAATTAAACTAAATTTGTACAGCGTTTATGTTGTTTGAAATAGATACTATGAACAATGCAAAATCGCAGTTGAAACTTAGTCGTTTTCATTTTTCGGATGAAAATGTGTATCTACCATTAAGTAGTGGTATTGGAGAAATGTCCAACGATATTTGCACCCACTGCTCCAAAACGACTCACTTGTTCGTTGACGGTAGACGCAATTATTGATTTATGTAGACCAGCTCCTCAGCTACGCCCAACATAAAGATTCGAAATTGACGTAGTACTAAAATAAAAAAGTATTTATTTGGTCATTTAATACAACTACTCAACTATCAACATTCCGAAAATAATTCAGAATCATTCAGACCTTTATATAATTGTATCGTTCTAAATAGAAATCGTGGATTAAGGCCCTGGGATCGCACACACGGGATCTTAACAACTATTTGATTCTTCTTTTGCTTACAAGGTAGCAGCTCCCAGTCTTTATTCTGAACCATTTCATGCAAGGGTCATATTGTTACATTGGGTATTAAGATTTGGTTATTTTGTGTGTACATATGAGTAAATAGTGACAGGTTTCGGGATCAATGCTTAAATTCATAACGGGGTAGAAGAAGTCAAAAAGATAAAATTGATTAATTCAGTGAATATTTTTGATTGACTTTTATCGAAAGGTTATAACGGTGATTATATTTTTATTAAAACTGACGTGAGTTTGTAACATTATTAAAATTATGAAAATACAGGTGTTACTCACGTAATGTTGGTCTATTTAGTCGACCGCGGTTTCGCCTATATGTCTAGGCATTATCAAGAGAGTGCGATACGTCGCGCCTGAGTCGCAGCCAGTCTTGCACTGGAAACCGCGGTCGACTAAATAGACCAACATTACGTGAGTAACACCCGTATTTTCATAATTTTAATAGTGATTATATTTCTTTCATTTTATTGAATTAAAATAATTATCCCAAAAAGAAATCTCAATAACAATAATTTTAGACTTATATAATTATGGTTTTCTCATGGGTGCCATTGTCAGAACTGGACCAAATTAAAGCCACCACAGCTATCAAATTAAAAAAGAATCATTAAAATCGCTTTGCCCAGACGAAAGTTCTGAGAAAAAAAACAAGTTGAAAAAAATACAGACGAATTAAAAACCTCCTCCTTTTTTGAAGTCGGTTAAAAATCGATGAAAGAAAACGATTCGAGCGTTCCTCGATTCGTTTTGTACTAACTTGACTACTGTTGATCACGAAGAACTGATAATTCTTATACCTTAGTTTTTGCCATGAATTTAAACTCATTTCAAATGTACATTTAATATTAAAAGAAATATATAGGTACTTGATATTTTAGTATGTATTAATAACAAAAATGTTAGTTATTAGTACAATTAAGAATATAAGACATTTAGATGGGTCACTAATTACTCTAATTTGTGGGACTTCCAATAACCCGTGCATTGTGTGTGTATGTGTGATAAATAACCATTTTACGTTGTCACTAATATTGTTATGTGGGTTTTCTTGAATCAGCTTTTTGCATGCGTAATCGTTGATGTACGATATTTCTCTATTCTAATAATGTAGCTATATTGATTCAAATACATTAATTACATTGTTAAATTTTCTACTATAGATAGATATCTAATACTTGGTAGTTAAAATTTACTGTCTATTAAATGGTTTCTTATTTTTGTTCTTAAACAAATTTCAGAAAAGATTCTGAATGAAGTATATAATGCTCAAACTTAGCTTAATTCAGAAATTAGCTGTTAATGCTGATATTTAAATATTTTACAATAATTAGGATGTAATAACGGAATTCCCCAGATTTTGCCACGCAAAGCGTATCAGTTATTTTTCTATATTCCTGTTTTTAATTCATAAATATAATTAAAATTAATAAAATTAAAAAAATATTATTTAACCAATCTATTTAGGCATAAAAATTCTTATTTATAGTTATTCCAACATGTTTAAAAAATATTTTATAAGTAGAATGATCTATAAAACAAGTTCCAAGTTTTGAATATAACTTGCAAGTAAACATGTCAATACTTATCCTCTCTATAAACTCTACTTAACTGTAAAAAATCTATCTGAACTCTCCACAACTCATACTAACACGAATCATCATTTCTGGTCCCTCCCTCCCTCCCTACCACATTTGCAGAACCCGTCGCGCAAGGACCTCAACGTGCAAATGATGATGGAGATTGAGTCTTCGCTGCTAGGAGCCGAAGTACTGCGATCACCCTGCGTGTATATACGACCGGACGTCGACAAGGCCACGGTGAATAAAGTGAAGGACATCGTTGTGAACCATCAGGGAGAGATTTGTGGTAAGTTATCTTTTGTTGTACTGTCACGTCATAAACAGATGATGATTAAGAGAGAGTTGGCGTAAGTATTGCGCTCACCCTGCGTGTATATATGACTGGATGTCGACAGGGCCACGGCAAATAAAGTGAAGATGATCGTGGTGTGTTAAGTCTTGTACTATGTCTTCGAGTACATTAAATGTTAGAGATAGAGTGTGCAAGCAGTCAGCTAAAGTACTGTGGTCACACTAGTGTATAAACAGCCGAATGCCGACTAAGCCACGGTGAATTGAGTGCACGGTGGCGTAGTGGTTAGAGCGGTCGCCTCGCCGCTTTGAACTACGCTGGTGTTGTGGATTCGATCCCACACGGGACAATTTTTTGTGTAATTCGCAAAGATTTGTTTTGACTCTGGGTGTGTGAAATTTACGTTTGTGGACACCCCTGTGACACAGGAATTAGTCCGTGCGTCGTTTTTTTTTAAGAAAAAGGAATAAAGTGAAGGACACCGTGTTGAACCATCAGGGAGAGATATGTAATAAATAATAATTTATTGAAACTTATAAGTACAATTATCAGTGATAATTGTACTTATAAGTTTCAATAAATTGATTAAGAAATTGATAATTTATCACAAAGTATATGCCTTCCTTACAATAGTTAATACAATTTGTACATAATAGTTATATAAAAGTATCTTACACCTAAACTAAGCATTGCTTGTGCTATGGAAGTCATGTGGAGAGTGAATTCTTCAGATCAAAAATCGAAACGTGCAGATAAACTTTGTGTGCTCCCTAGTGACATCAGTTCCGCATTGCCAACCTTGTCGAAATGATTAATGCCTTTCTTGTAGAACCCCTTTTGGGATTACCTCTCTCTCTTTAACATGAATAGTAGCGAGGCTCCTAATTGCCCTAATAATGTTTTTGTACTTTTACCACATAGACATTCACAGATTCACATTAAAATGTACCTATCCATTCTTGAATTCGAATCTTTTTATTTAACATTATTATATTTTTAGATTAGCTACCTGCATTCCGTTAACTTTGTACTTCTATAAAGAATATTTTGTTTATCAGAGGACGAGGAAGACGCGACGCACATCGTCTACCCCACGGTGGACCCTCTGGAAGAAGAGTACGCTCGCCCGGTGTACCGCCGCGGCAACCACGTGCTAGTGCATTGGTACTATCTGCCTGACAGCCATGATACGTGGGCACAAGCGGACTTACCTGTGAGTGGCATATATTATTATATTTCAAGTGCAATTGCCTCGATGGTCTAGTGGTTAGCGTATGTGCCTCTCACCACAAGGTCTTGGGTTCGATTGCCGGGTCGGGCAAAATTTTCGTTAGGAAATTAATAATAGCAGCACGGAGTCGGAATTGTACTCGGTAGATGGCGATAGACTTACCGCCTATCCCATGGGACCTAAACATAACAGATGAAATGAGGGTGTTGTACAACTCTGTCACACACTTCTGGGTAATATAGGCGTGATGTTATGTTATTTGGGTGTTAAACTATATTGTCCATGACTGTTCATTATTTTTGAGCAAGAATCTTGGTGTGAACCACGCATTTTTTTGTTTGCTGGTGCAAATGGGTCAACGGTCCCCTTTAAAGGCTAACCTCACTTTTCGCGTTCGCCACATAATGATCAAGAATCCCAGTGTAAAACTACTGTCAAACCGTTTCACGTATTTTTATGTAATGTTTGCAAAATGTTGAGATATTTAGTACCGATTATCTAACTAGATGGCGTTGTCGTCGAATTAGAAGTTGGCATGATTTCGTTACTGGCAATAGTATAAGTGCCAGAGTAATTTTTCTTTTATTGAGGTTTTGTGTTGGGTTTATACTATATAAATCGGAAACCATATACGAAATAGTTTGCCGTGAGTGGATTTTTTACAGCTCCAAATATTCAGGGTCTTATTGTGACTGAGTAATGATCGAAAATACTAAATTATTTTTGTATAATATCCCTCAAAAAATGTTTAAATTTGATTAAGCATCATACTTATATTGAAGGTGGACGTGCCAGAGTCAGTGAGCTGGGAGTGCAGCCGCGCCGAGCCGTGGCGGGTGGCGGCGTCGTGGGCGCTGGACCTGCCGCAGTACAACGAGTGGATGAACGAGGAGGACTACGAGGTGGACTCCAACGGCAAGAAGAAGGTCATTTATTTATTTATTAGGCGCACAAAACACATTACAATCATGGTTTCATTAAAAGTAGATTAATTCAGTTCAGATCCGTATCGTAACATAACACATAACAATATGTGCACACAGCAAAATCAATATTGAAAGATCAAAAAGCTCTAAGGGGTTGCCATTAATCACGTGAGGTTCGAAAGGGGGGAGGGGTTCGGCATAAATCACGAAATTTCACAAGGGGAAAGGGGGGGTGTATAGAAAGATATCACGTGTATTTTTTTTTGTCAAACGCGTGATTTCTAAACCGAAAAGCGGTTTACCCGATAAAATATGTTCATGTATTAGTACAATATATGTTTTTATACCAGTCAAAAACAATCTGCAACCATTCTGTATAGACATTTTCCTAGAATAGGATTAGATTATACAGATATTTAAAAATAATATTTTAAAAAATTAGGATTCTGTATAGGTACTAAAACTACACGTGATTTTTGTTGGGAGGGAGGGGGTTAGTTTTAAACCTCACCACGTATCACCAAGGGGGAGGGACGGGTTAAAAAAATGTTAAAAAACATCACGTAATTAATGGACAACCCCTTTTTTTTTTTTTTATTTACGTGGGGAAATGCATTTACGCATACCACCCCACCCCGGGGAAGGGCAGAGTGGTTATGTGGGACTCGCCCGTGCCAAAGATGGTAAACGGCACGGGAATACCCACTAAAACCCCACGGTGCTCCCGCACTCGCCTTGATGGGAGGGTCATGGGAATCTGGCGTAGCCTTTACGTCCACGACCCTCCCGGCGATGCCCGCCGAAGCGGGCCCCTCATGGCCCCCAAAGAGGGGGCTGGCGCAAGCCACCGACCAGCGCGAGGACCGCGTGCAAAGCCATCGGACATTCCCCATGTCCGACGGCCTGGTCCTCTCGCGACGAGACAGGTGGTCGGTCCCGCCGCCCACCACGCCGCAGTTCAACGGCTGCGGCCCCGCCGGGACCGCGGAAGGCAGGGAATGCGGGGCATCGAAAACGACGCGCGCACCGACACTCCTACCCGCCGCGGCCCCGTAAACCACCGGGCCACAGTGCCAGCTTGCGCCAACACCGCAGCCCGGCCTTGCCCGCCGAGGCAGGCCCCTCATGGCCCCCAAAATGTGGGGGGACCGGCACCGAGGGCCGCGTGCAAAGCCGTCAGACACTTTCGTATCTGACGGCCTGGCCCTCCGCGGTGAGACAGATGTTCGTCCCACCGCCCTCCACGCCGCAGTACTGACGGCTGCGGCCCCGCCGGGACCGCGGAAGGCAGGGAAAGCGGCAACGGAACACCGACAGTCCTCTCCCGCCGCGGCCCCGCAACTCCTCGGCCGCAGTGCCGACTCACGCCGACACCGCAGGCCCTCCTGTTGCAGAGCCCCCCCATAAGAGCCCTGCAACATGGGCTGCTCCCACATGGACTTCCAGCCAAAGCCCGAAGAGCAGCCCCCCTCTGGGGTCCACTTGGCTTCGCCGTGGCTCGGGGGCGCCACGGGTACTAAGCCCCACCGCGACGACAACGCGGGACCCGTTGGTGGGGTAATGGACAACCCCTAACAACTAAAAGTACTGAGAAACACGGTTTCAATAGATGAATGAACAACTAAATCTGATTATTATTTTGTTTGGATGTCTCAGACGCTCCTACAGGAGGGACTGACGCACCCAAACTAATACTTATATGGAGAAAGTATTTTTTTTTTTGTAATATATCGCATGTGGTATACTTAAACATGTTGAATGGATACAGGCTTACCCCTCATCTCCCTAACATATGGCTTATATTCAACCGCTGAAATGTAGGCGTTACAACTCTTCTGGACAATACTGGCGTAATCGTGACGATTACTTATAAAATTTCAAGTTATACCGCAATTTGAAACTTCATGCTACTGTCATTCGTGCAAATGACACGCTCATGTCGCATGTGGCTACTGATGACAGGTCTAAGATGTTAGTAACATATTTTAATTGTTCTGCAATTCCACGCACATCTACACCTTTTTTTTTTTTTTTTTTTTTTTTTCGTGGGGAAATGCATTTACGCATACCACCCCACCCCGGGGAAGGGCAGAGTGGTTATGTGGGACTCGCCCGTGCCTAAAGATGGTAAACGGCACGGGAATACCCACTAAAACCCCACGGTGCTCCCGCACTCGCCTTGATGAGGGGGGGTCGTGGAAATCTGGCACAGCCTTTACGTCCACAACCCCCCCGGCGATGCCCGCCAAAGCAGGCCCCTCATGGCCCCCAAAATGTGGGGGACCGGCGCCGAGGACCGCGTGCAAAGCCATCGGACATTCCCCATGTCCGACGGCCTGGTCCTCTCGCGGCGAGAAAGGTGGTCGGTCCCGCCGCCCACCACGCCGCAGTTCAACGGCTGCGGCCCCGCCGGGACCGCGGAAGGTAGGGAAAGTGGCAACGAAACACCAACAGTCCTCTCCCGCCGCGGCCCCGTAAACCACCCGGCCACGGTGTCAGCTTGCGCCAACACCGCAGCCCGGCTCTCGCCCGCCTAGGCAGGCCCCTCATGGCCCCCAAAATGTGGGGGGACCGGCACCGAGGACCGCGTGCAAAGCCGTCAGACACTTTCGTATCTGACGGCCTGGCCCTCCGCGGTGAGACAGATGTTCGTCCCACCGCCCACCACGCCGCAGTACTAACGGCTGCGGCCCCGCCGGGACCGCGGAAGGTAGGGAAAGCGGCAACGAAACACCGACAGTCCTCTCCCGCCGCGGCCCCGCAACTCCTCGGCCGCAGTGCCGACTCACGCCAACACCGCAGGCCCTCCTGTTGCAGAGCCCCCCCATAAGGGCCCTGCAACATGGGCTGCTCCACAAGGGCTTCGCTGCCCAAAGCCCGAAGAGCAGCCCCCCTCTGGGGTCCACTTGGCTTCGCCGTGGTGTGGAGGCACCACGGGTACTAAGCCCCACCGCGACGACAACGCGGGACCCGTTGGTGGGGACGCACATCTACACCTGCTTTACTAAAGATGGGTTGGACGTTAATGAAAATTTTGGCATACAATTTCAATTTCTGACGACCGAATGGCGGAGTGGGTATTGTACCTGCCTGTGACACTGAGGTAGCGGGTTCGATTCTCGCTCAAGACTAATCTTTGTATGCATGAACATGGAGGTTCGTCTTGGTCTGGGTGTTTTTATGTATAATAAGTATGTTTTTACAAAAGAAAAAATATATATGGGTGATTATTTGAAATTTGGTTAACTTGGTGTTAGCATCAATTTTCACATATTTATATTGATTTTATTCAATATTTTAAACTACTAAGCGATGTTATAAAGTCCATTTAATTTGGTCACTCATTTTGATATATATTGTAATATTATTTATTACCAAAAATTGCCACTTTTTACTCCAAATATCAGGCCCTAGCCATGTAAGATCTCCCGAATTTAGTATTCATTTCAGTGTAATTATGATTCTATAAGAATAATTTAATTAAACTCCATTTAAACTCGTTTACTATTACATTACGAACATTGTCATTACAATTTAATTTATGATAACATTATGTTTCATTACTTTGTTTCAAGTCAAAAAGTGTAAGCGATAAAAAATATCAGGCCCTAGTCATTCACGAAATTCGAAAATACGCGACATCTAAGCATACGGCTTTTTCATAACTAACTCAATACGATAGCATCGGTATGAAGCTAGTTGCAAACACGACCCAAGCCGCGGAAGCCACTTTGTTATTGGTGCGATCACCGACTTTGCAGCGGAAACACGCACTGTGCCAGTCAAACTCTCAGGCCCTAGGTAAGTCGTTTTAAAGAAAGTTCATGACTAATTGATCTCATTACCTATTGTAAATATGAGTTTATCCTGCCTTGTTATTTTGACTGCCTATTAGTTTTGATGTTGATTATAAATAATAGGCTTCATTTGATTTTGCTTCTTTTTGTCAGTCCCTAGACCGTCAGGCCCTAGTCGTAATAGTACCTAGGGCCTGACGCCACATCTAGGGACTGTTGGTAAAGGGTGTGATGCATGGTTTTAAACATAATACCACAACGTATTTGTTGAAGAATATGGCGCCCAGATAGAAAATACATTGTTTAAAGAGGGAATTGCGAAAAAAAAAGGCTGTACAGGCAAAAACGACTGGAAAAAAAAATGACACTGTTTTGCTGGCAGAGTACAAAGAAAAGGAATAAAGCTAATACAAGGCGTGTAAAAAGGACAACGGGATGTGTAAAAGACATGACTCCGCGTGAGTATTCATCAGATTATAGAAAAAAAGCAAAAGATTCGTGAAAATACTGTTTACCAATGCCCACTGTAAGCCAATGTTTTGAATAGGAAAACCACAACTGCACGAGGTGTCATTGGTGTTTGTGATTCCACATTTGGCTAGGATCTCCCTGCAGCGTCCTACTTGTGTCCGAAGACGATTAAGAGACTTCCAGAACAGACTTCCAGAATGATAATGATATCGCCGACGTGCTTTACGAAGATGTTATAGAAAATTGCCAATTTCTCATTTCATGTGCATAATTAATAAGAAAAATGTTGTGATTATAGTTAATTGAATTTGTAAACTTAAGTGATTCATTGTTGTTACAGTTGATTCGGCAAATAAAATGTGATTTGTCATAATAACCGTGTTTGGCGTCTGTCCCTATCACGTCTTATCAGTCCCTAGAACACAGATTTTAAAAAAACGTAAATTTCTCTGAAAATATAAGGTAAAGTGACTGGCCCTTTTAGATGCAGCAAAGTAGATGTTATACACACAACATAGAATATAAACTGTACTGATTTTTAACAAAAAACACCACTATCAAAATTAGGTCAGAAGTTAACCAAATTTCAAATAATCACCCATATATGTATTAGTATTTGTTATTCTAGTACCCATAGTACAAGCTCTGCTTAGTTTGGGACTAGATGGCGTTGTGTGTTTGTTGTGTGATATATTACCATTTACTGCACTGTTGTGCTACGCCCCGCCGGTATTAATCTACCTTATTCTGAAACCTGAAATAACCTTGCCATCACTCTATTTGTTACTGTTGTCATTATAAGCAACTCACGTTGGTTGTAGGTCCACAAGCTGCGTCTGTCCGTAGACGATCTGATCCCGGGCGCGGAACCTTCCAGTAAATCCAAGAAAGGCAGCAAGAGGAAGCGATCGCCCTCACCGCCGCCGCAGAAGCATGGCAAGAGGAAGAGGTACTGCTAAACATACTTTAATATAAAACGATATTTTCAGTTTACCAAGATGTAGTTTTGACCTTATTTTCAAAGTGTTCATGTCTTTTTTTATTCCGTAAAATCTGTTTTGTAAATATACTAAGAAACAGTTGAAATATGGGACCGGCAGGATTTGAACCTGCGACCTTCCGCAAACCGGACAGTCGCTTTAACAAACCAGCTACGGTCGCCTCTTGTCAGGACCCTAAACTCTAAACTTCTCAACTATAATTTGCTAAAAATATTAGCTATTTTTAGCAAATTATAGTTGAGAAGTTTAGTTAGTAGTTTTTTAGTTTTTTTATTATGCTATAAAAATAATCAATTAGATGTTTAACACAGGTAACATAGGTGTTTTAGATAGGTAAACAGTATTTAATATTTTCAAGTTCAAAAAAGGATAAGATTTTATCGTAGTTCTTTTATTTGAACAGACAGAACGAAACAGACTTTTAAATTTGAAATTTTTTAAACTTCCTTTAAATACAACTACGAAATAATAACGATTTTGAGAAATTAGTAAATGAAAATTTGTTCATGTGAATATTTCTGTTGCTGATTGTACTTATAAATAATACTGCCCTGCTTTCAAAAGCGGGTTATAGCTAGCCGTAACTTACCATCAATTTAACTGCATATTTATTTTCTGCATGTTCTATGTTCCCAGTCGTACTACAAAGCGTCGCGAGAACGACGTTGACGAGGAAGAAGACAACGCGTCTCGAGACAACACGGACGCTGCTCCTACGCCGGAAAGTGAAAAGGCTGCTGAACGTTAGTATACCAAACGTCTAACTTCTAGGCGGCTCGCGAGATATACGTAAAGCGAGTGAGAGAGAACCTACACGAGTGACTGACACAGTGCATTTCACGACCCGCCAATATCTTTGATTTTACCTATAATAATAGCAGCCCTGTATCTAATATAATTATGTCCCACTGCTGGGCAGGGGCCAGAGGACGTCACATCGTAAAAATCTGCGATCTGGCGCGACGCATCGCAAGATTTTGCGAATTGGTTCGCATAAATTCGCATCGTCAGTTCTCTGCATTCAGTTCGGTCACTCTTGCCGCATGAAATCGCATAGCAGTAATTTGCGGCTTTTGCATTGCGAATTCGCATCGCACCGATTCGCAGTTATGTGTACAAGCCCTAAATCACATCATGACATGTCTCTGAGAGCCTGGGTGCAAAATAGTTTCACAGGATTTTTCTCGATGGATCCGACTAGTTACGGAAGAGTAACGTTACCTTTAGTTTATCACTAATAAATTTTCCGATGTGGCAAAATTTCCGGTGAATGTTTTTTTGCACTCAGTGTTTCAGAATCATGTATACCTGGTACAAAACCATGAGACAGGATTATGTTACTGTCATAGGAAATGCTAGTAGCCACTCGTCAAAGGAAGGAACTATGTATAATAGTTATTTATGGTACAAGTGAGAAAAAGTTTATATTTCTGTTGTGAGTGCCAATTTTAAATCTTGAGCTTGCGAAGTAGTCTTAAATTGAATCACGAGCGTAGCGAGTTATTCTAATAAAGACTACTTCGCAAGCGAAAGATTTAAAGAGGTCACGAACAAGAAATTAAATTTTTCTGACGCGTTACATACAAAACTTTTCACCTCTTCCAGTGAGAAAATATTAAGATTTAAATAAACTCGTACTCGATTGCTTGACCTGGAATAATTGCATGAAATACGACACTAATACCAATTCAGAACGCATTTTAGGACTTTAAGTCGCTACTAATTAAATATGTCGTGCGTTTTTAAATACTTTTCACGTGATTTTTTTGGTAAAAAAGCAAACTTCTGTGTTAAAAGCAAGTTGTCGCAACTCTTTTGGAGTTCCACAAACTTCTTTATCACTGAATTCATTATTTTTTTGTTAGAAAGTTCCAGTAAATAATTTAACATAAACTGAAAAGAATTTAATATTTTAATGGTTTTATATTCGTGATTGACCATTAAAATTAATTAAAATCAGGTACTTAATATTAGACACTATTTCCGAACGCACGATTTAAAAAAAAAGTCTGTGTGTCAGTCATCGCGGGCAACTATAAATTCTTTTCAGTTTATGTTTAATTGTTTACTGGAACTTTTTAACAAAAAAATAGTGAATCCAGTGATAAAGAACTTTGTGGAACTCCAAAAGTGTTGCGACAACTTGCTTCTAACACAGAAGTTTGCTTTTTTACCAGAAAAATCACGTGAAAAGTACACGTAAGTAGTTTTTGAAAGCGTACGACATGTTTAATTAGTGGCGACTTACAAAAGGCCCTAAAAGGCATTCTGAATTGGTATTACTGTCGTATTTCATGGAATTATTCCAGGTTAAGCAATCGAGTACAAGTTAATTTAAATCTTAATATTTTCTCACTGGAAGAGGTGAAAAGTTTTGTATGCAACGCGTAAGAAAAATTAAATTTCCAGTTCGTGACCTGTTAAAATCTTTCGCTTGCGAAGTAGTCTTTATTAGAATCACTCGCTACGCTCGTGATTCAATTTAAGACTACTTCGCAAGCTCAAGATTTAAAATTGGCACTCACAACAGAAATATAAACTTTTTCTCACTTGTACCATAAATAACTATTACTCTAGCGACAAACTAATCTCAATGGTATACAGAAGAATGATGCCATATTGGTAATTGCAGCGGCCCCCGCCCCCGCGGCGCCCAGCGCGGTGGAGTCCGCCGGCGCCGATGCCCCCGCCACCCCCGCGCCGCCCTCCGACGCGCACGACGACTCGCAGGGCAAGCACAGCGACTCCAACACGCAGGTTATTATCTCTAGTATGAGCAATGCAGTAACTCCTACACGTCTCACTGGCGTCACAAATGAGTGATCGATCGATCGTAGGAGACCCGGTTTGAACGATGCATGATAGCATAAGGAAGCACCACTCCGGTTTCCAACTCAGCAGTGAGGTTTTACTCCTAAGAAAAGCCTCTATAGAATTAAAGTTCACAGAATAACAAAATAATATATTGTGCCATGCTGTTTTGTCTCTAATGATTGGAAAACTGTTTGTACAGCTTGATAAAATGGTTTAGAAACGAAAAATTGTTTGATAACTACATTGCCAGTGTTATGATATATATTATCTAAAGAAGCTCCATGATTGGTTCACGATTTCGAAGATATTAAATTGAGTTGCGCTGATCGGTTTTTTTGTAATTTTGTTACCATACGAACGGCACAGTGTCAAACATATTATTTACTAATCTTTTTGACAAGCTGCAACACTGCTGTAAACCAAAAAAATTAGATCCAATTTTTTATTGTTTTTAACTATTTAAAATATTTTCTGCATGATTTTATAAACAGCATAATTATGTGTTCAGGAAATGCTTACAAAGGAGGAGTTGGAAGACAACGTGACGGACCAGACGCATCACATCGTGGTGCCGTCGCACTCCGCGTGGTTCGACTACAACTCCATACACACCATCGAGAAACGCGCGCTTGCGGAGTTCTTTAATGGAAAGAACAAGTCTAAGACACCCGAGATTTACCTCGCTTACAGGTAAAACATCTATATAATATTCTAGCTGGGAAAGGCGAAGTGCTGTGTATGATACTCTTAACATAACATTATACCTATATTACCCACATTTCACCTGTTATGTTTAGGTCCTATGGGTTAGGGGGTGAGCCTATCACCATCCACCGGGCCCAATTCCAATAGGCATGATGACTAATTTTTATTTTTGTATGTAATTGAAACACCTCTTGATATAAGAAACATCATTACAAGAATTACTTTGACCTAACATAAACTTCCTGAGATAATACAATTTCAAATTCACATTAATAATAGACTCGCCCAAACGCTCCAAACAAAAGGCTACTCAAGCGTGACGTCACGCTTGAGTATTTTGTATGTGAAGTTATGAATTTTGTTTGATAGCTATACGAAATATTGCGTTTATAAAAATGGTTTTATTATAAATATTGCTATAAATTGTGTGGGTAATTTAATGATAAAAAAAAAACGAATAATTTCGTATTTTAAAAATGAACTCGTCCATGAAACTTTGAATGATCATAAAATGAGTTAGATTTATAGTATGTAACAAAAAATTATTTCAATTGGTTTATGTTTACCTATAGTTTGATAAGGTATCCTATATTTTACTATCTATAGATCAGTCACCATGCCTATTATGTGCTGTCAACAGACCGCCCAGCCCAGTACAAGTTGATACACTTTGTTTGAGTAGTTGTCAGACTTTTTGGCCTCTAACTACCTGAACGACTGCCTTATATCTACAAATAGAAACCGGGATCGGCGGCTTAACGTAGTACTTTTTGAAATTAAATGCTGCACTCGTCATCACAGGATTTAAAACCACGAATGATCAAACTGCCTGGTTTGTTTAGAAACTTCATGATCGACACGTACCGCCTGAACCCCACGGAGTACCTGACTAGCACCGCGTGCCGCCGCAACCTGGCCGGCGACGTGTGCGCCATCATGCGCGTGCACGGCTTCCTGGAGCAGTGGGGACTCGTCAACTATCAGGTCACTAGCAGATTGTGTTATTATATAACTAGTATTTACAACTGTTCTTGAAGATTTTGTTACCATTATCAATCTGGATAAGTTTGTCCATATTGTTGATGCTAACAAAATCTTAAGTGAGTGTGACCATCAAGCAAAAACGTATTAATATCATTTGCGCCCCTAAAGGAGCACATCGAGGGCCTAACAATATCAGCGAGGTTTGCGACGGACAAACATATTTTTAGGTCCCAGAGCGCGCGCTCCGTTGTTGCCGCATACGCCTTTCTGCAACCTCTCTCCCATAGGAATTTGCATACTTTTCCATAAGCTTCTATCTCAGTGCCAATAAGCCAACCGGAGGCGTCATTGTCAGGCGTCCCTAGCTGCCAAATGAAGATCATTACTCTTGCACGTCATATAAAACTAGTTGTCAAATAGGGTAGGGACAATCAAGGGTGCATGAAAGGAGCCTCCCCGAGTGACGTACACAAAGATTCCCTACGTCCGGTGCACCCTGGGCAATTCGCAAGTTCTCCAAAGCGAATTGGCTAATCCTTTCACCACGATGGCAAGTCAAAATTAAATTTGATTCACGACAAAATATAAGAAGTTGTCAAATGAAAGATGCGTGGAACAATGTACCCTCCTGCTCCCGTGAGTTCTGGCAGGCTTATTTGCTTTCATTTCCTTTTCATATTGATTAAGTACTGTTTGTCTTCTACAGATGAGTAAATGACACAAAAATATAATATTTTTTTCTTTATACAGTTGGAGGCAGAATCTCGTCCGACAGCGATGGGTCCTCCTCCCACGTCTCACTTCCACGTTCTGTCAGACACGCCGTCAGGATTACAGCCGCTCGTCACCAGACCCACGCAACCCAGACCTGGTAAGATTTCATTAAATGTCTATACATTTTTTGTGCAACACTCATTCATACTGCCTCGATGGTCTAGTGGTTAACGTATGCTCACGAGGTCTCGAGTTCGATTTCCGGGTCGGGCAACTTTCTGTGAGGAAATTCACAATAGCAGCATGGAGTTGGAATTGTGCTCAGTAGATGGCGATAGGCTTTGATTGAAACTAGAACACATAACTTATCAAGTCTGAAATTTAAAAAAAACTTCATACTTAACAGCCCTGTAATAACAAAAATCTAATTCCTATTATTTTTTTAATCATATATATCTCATGCCATATCCTAAAATATTTAACAAGTTAATGTATTATTTCCTTCAGCTGAAAACGTACCGAAGCTGGAGCCAGGGCTGCCGAACGGCGCGGAGGCCGGCGCCGGCGTGCCGCCCGCCGCCGCGCCCGTCAAGGCCGAGCCTAACGCACTCGACATCGCCGCGGCTCCCGGACTCAAACTTGATCAGGTATTGAGATAGCATGCTATTTTCTATATAGTTATAGTCAGCACCAGTTTCTTCAGTCTTATATAAAATTGACATTTCGTCTGTTAAAAAACTACAGACTATTTTTATAGGTACATATAGATGGTAAGTTGTTTTTAAATGAATGGATGTACGGTCCGTACACCAGGTAATGATAGGAATATAGCACAGTAAAACTCAGTTATAAATTTTGACTGACTATATTGATCGATAAAATGATATAAGATAAATGATATGAAGTGAGACGCGATACGTTGATGGATTACAAAGCGTAAACGCGAACTGATTTCAAATATGAGTAATTTAATTAATAAGTAATTTGCTGACGCCGCAGAAATATGTATGTCGGGCAATGACATGATGTACGAGGCTCGTACATACTCCGGGGCGAGAAAATAGGGATGGTGATATGCTACTAAAATGATGAGTGAGTGACATGAGTTACAAGATGATAGAACAATGTTTTGCTTAATATTAAATATTACACTTTAGTTCAAAATACTGTTCTTTGTCACTATAATAACTATATGGTATGGTCGAATCGTTTATCAAAAAACACAGGCGAGTTACACTTATCTAGGACACGCATGCTACGCGATTTGTTATTTTCATCTTTACGAACACAACACTGATGCACTGCACTTTCACTTATACATCTAACCGAAGAAGGTTCGTTCTTCACTTTTTGGAACTGGACATCTAGTTTTCTTCGGGGGGCCGCCGTCATAGGTAGCACGTCTGCGGGCACTTCCGGGCACGGCTGCGGCGATGCTGCCCTCGCCCGCAAGCGCTGCCACACCAGCACTGCTAGTGTGACTGATACTGCGAACAGCACGACGTAGATGACGACGTAGTGATGTACGTCGTGATATGTCAGACGATCCGACAGCACACCCTCAGATGCACTTGTTTTCAGTTGTTGTATCTGTTGGTCGATTACTTTAAAATACTTTTCATGTTCGGCGAACATGGATTGATTGTTGACTTGAGCTACTGGTAAATGGGTGTTTTTGATATGGTTGATCGGAGGAATCTGGATCTTGATAGCGTCAGCAGCAGTTTCTAACGCATTAGAAGGAGTTTGGTGAGCATAAATAATAAAATTGTCACTTTTAATTATGCATTCCTCGCTTATTGTTATGATGCCAGACTTATGTAATTGCTCGGTGGTAATTTGATTCCCGCACATGATAATGATAGAGCAATGACCGCAACAGAAGTACAAGTAGGTGTTAGAATATTGACCTTTGTGACTACTTTGGTTTTGATTTTGCGTAGTTTTTGGATCAAATCTTCTCTTAGAAGTTTCCATGGTCGTAAAGGTCTTTTCTAAAAATGATAAAAACTCCTCTAGATTGGGTATTTCCTTGGGATCCTTTAGAGAAGTTAAGTATTCGCTTAGGGTTTCCGAGTCCAGTTTTTGGCTTAGAAGATGTATGATAAGAGGGACCCACGAATCTACGCTTATGCCGAGATTTTTGATAGCATTAAGACTTTCACGGGTAACATCGTGCAGTTTCTTGATGTGTTGTATAGAAATATGTTGAGCAGAGGGAAGGCTAAACATTTGATCAAAAAGAGAACTCATTATTAAACGTTTGTTGTTGTACCTATGATTAAGTAAATCCCAACAAATTGCATAATTGTCCGAAGAGATAGGCAAATGTTGGATGAGTCTCTCAGCTTCACCTCTTACTTTCGACTTCAGAAACTGCATCTTTTGGGCACTGGATAGTGTTGGATTAGCGTGTATAGCCTCAGTGAACAGGTCTTTGAAACTAACCCATAAACTAAAGTTGCAAGAAAAGCTTGGAATGTCAAGCCTTGGCGTTGACTTCTCAAAATGAGAAACAGACCATAATTTCTTATTTACGGACTTGATAATATTGTTGTACTTCTTTTCTGCTTCAAAGAAATGAGATTGATAATTAGGATTCCTCTGCCCTAGCTCGCTATCTAACTCCCAATGAAGAGTGTCGATGGTCGACCAACGAGACTGTATAGTACGCAGCAGGTGTTCAAACTCCCACTTTTCTGAAACGGAGTCCAACTCAATACTTGATATGGTATGCTCAAATGCCTTGAAATTACTAACTTGTTTTCGTAGCATTTCGTCGGTTTTACTGTCGCTGCCACGAGCTTGCGACGGCTCTCCAGTGGCTAAAGGAGTAGCTGGTCGAAACAGTGAGGAAGAAGGAAATATATCTTCTTTTGGTTTTGTAGAAACCTCGTAGTTCTGAAGAACTGTCTTAAAAGTATGGTACTGGTTTCCGGTACGATCAAATTGATTGGTTATAAAATATTGATGGGAACTGGTACCAAATGAACATAGGTCTCTATGATTGCCCTGAAATTCAGCCCAGTAACCTTCTAGTGTTTCTAGACGGCATTTGAGGTAATCAGGAGTTTTCCTAACTGAACTGTCTTTCTTAAAGTTCAGAAATAGTTTATCAATCGAAAGTGAAATTCGTTCCTGATTAGCCAATAAGTCCTCCATACTAGACATGATGATAGTTCAGTGAAGTAATATGGAAAGATCTTACTTGATATCTTGATACTTGTTATTGTTCTCGAGCTGTTGCTCCTCCGCTGGGTGGTATCTGTTGATACCTGGTTGATCCAAACGGTTAAGTCCACTGATAATCACTAGTGTCACAGAGAGTCGAATGATAATTACGATACACTGATTCACTCGCGACGATATAGTCAGTGATAAAAGAATTTAAAAAAAATGGATGTACGGTCCGTACACCAGGTAATGATAGGAATATAGCACAGTAAAACTCAGTTATAAATTTTGACTGACTATATTGATCGATAAAATGATATAAGATAAATGATATGAAGTGAGACGCGATACGTTGATGGATTACAAAGCGTAAACGCGAACTGATTTCAAATATGAGTAATTTAATTAATAAGTAATTTGCTGACGCCGCAGAAATATGTATGTCGGGCAATGACATGATGTACGAGGCTCGTACACAGTATAATCCCGATTATCTGGACCAAATAAAACCAGGAGTATTTCGTATAATCGAATATCCGATTAATCGATTTCAAAGCAAAGCAAATAATATATTTTTTTTATTAAAAGAAATAATATAAAAAAACGAGCAATAACGATAGATAATTAATTACATAATACCTATGTAATTTAAAATCTTTGTTGCAGTCGTGATAATAAGATTTGTTGCAGATTTATGTCTATCTCCTAAACAAAAAAGAACTCCAATAAAATGCTAAAAAGCGTTTTTTTCGAAGTTGTACTTTGATTAGGAGATAAATACAAAGCTGCAGTAATAGAGAACGGCTCTTAAATTGACAATTAAACACGAGACAAATGAGTCCGGATAATCGGGACTCACTGTATTGATAAAAATTACATTGATTTGGTATTATTTTGACTGTCGTTTCCAAGATTTTCTAGGAACAATAAAAAAGCCCTTTGTTAGCAGTAGGAAAGTACTCACACCTTACTATTATTCTTATGCATATTTAAGTATTTCATTAATGTTTCAGTTGGATATCAATGTTATTAATTTTGTCTTTTCAGTACCGTGGTGGTGCTCGTGGCCGTGAATGGACAGAACAAGAAACCCTCCTCCTCCTCGAAGCGTTGGAGTTGCACCGCGACGATTGGAACCGCGTGGCCGCGCACGTGGGCACTAGGACTCAGGACGAATGCATCATGCACTTCTTGCGGCTGCCCATTGAAGAACCGTACCTACATGACGCTTCTGCCGGTGAGTGTACTTATTCAAACATAGTGGCGGCTCTGAAGTTAACTGCGAGCTTTGATATATCCAACAAATCGCGTCGGGAATACAGGAAAATGCTCAAGGGTAGAATCACTTGCCTGTGCCTGTTCTGGTTTGGTAGTAATTTCAGGCCCTGTTATTATTAGCGAATGAGGCATAACACTGTAGATCGCAGATGAAGCGACGCATCTACAAACTGCTTTTGTGATTTGTTGATGTATATGGCCGTTATCTCTTACCAATAGCTGGAAAACACGTCCGTTCGCTCTATACGTCGTATGAAGTATTAAAAACGCTTTCATGAGGCAGTGCTGCGTCCATAATGGCAATATAGGATGCAATGTCATTTTTTTACATACTGACAATAATTCGGTTTGGGAAACGGTTGGAAAAATTATGGGACCCGGCAGTCGCTTTAACCACTAAGCTACGGTTGCCTCTTGCCAGAACCCTAAATTTCTCAACTGTATGTTACGTCATTACGTGACGTAACGTTCATACATTAGTTCCTATCTTAAGTAGGATACAAACCAACATGGCAAAGTTACATTTAGCACAAATGTCGTAAAGGATGAACGCGTATCCTATTTCAACTTCTTATTCCTAGTATGATTTGCTAAGCATAGCTAAATTCTATAAAAATAATCAATTAGAAATTCTAATGATTCACCACTTTATCATAATCTTTTTGTAGCACCGTCGCACCTTAGGAAACCAAGCTTTTCTGCGCATATCAGACTACGAGGGATAAGACTTAATAGGAATTTATAATATATTTTTTTGTAGGTGGCGTCCTCGGGCCGTTGGCGTACCAGCCGATTCCGTTCAGCAAGACTGGCAACCCCGTGATGAGCACGGTGGCGTTCCTGGCGTCGGTGGTGGACCCGCGGATCGCGTCCAAGGCTACCAGAGCTGCTATGGAGGAGTTTGCGGCTATCAAGGTACCGTACCCTTTTCGTAATCGGTGGCATTGAACTTTGTTATACTATATATAGTTACTTACACTTATTTTTTAATCATAAAAAGGTTATAAATATTAAATATTCCCATTGAATGCATAGCGGGGAGGAGCTTTTGTATAAATATTTCACTCTCATCAAGCACACCTACACCGAAATCGTTGGCCGTTTAAAGAGCCAATAAGAGCGTATGGCGCGGTGTTCGACTTCGGTGTAATTAGAGATTAACAGATGCATGAAGAAAACTGACGGTTGTACCTTTGCAACAGGCTGTTAAATTACATAGAAAATTTGCCCCGTGCCGGGTAATAAGCTGTCAAAAATTATACATTTCTAAACCTTGACGTGAATTTTATCTGGAACGCGCAGTAGGAATAATGTAATTTAAAACTTATAGTTGTCTCCAGTTAAATGCACGCTCTCTGGGTGTAATAACACCTTAAGGCGAACTCCTATCTTAGTTTGATTTCAGATGATATTCCCCGCCCCGCTCGCGATAAACCTCGCCACCAGCCCGCCTGTGTGCCGCTCGTGTTTTCTTTTCGATTGGAATAAACATAAATAAAATAATATCTGATTAGACTTGATAGACCAAGAACTGTGACGGCCAGGCCTTCGTTATTTTATAAAGCCTGAAAGTTTTTCATTTTGTGTCCAACACATGGGATTAGGGGCTGTCCATTAATCACGTGATGTTTTTTTTAACATTTTTTAACCCCTCCCTCCCCCTTGGTTATACGCTGTGAGGTTTAAGACTACCCCCTCCTTCCACAATCAAAAATAACGTGTATTTTTTTGTACCTACAAAGAACCTTAAAATTTTCTCTATACAGAACGGTTGCATCATGTGAAAAACATAATATATACTCGTGATATCTTACTATACCCCCCCTTCCCCCATGTGATATTTCGTTATATTTGCCGAACCCCTCCCCTCCCTCCCTTTCGAACCTCACGATAATTATTATTAATATATTTTTTAACGAACACAATTTTCAACTAATATAGCCTAGACTAGAACTAGAACCGCTGAACCACTGGAAAATACTGTGCTTGTAACTGTAAGTACAAAAAGCGATTCCTGACACTCATGTGAGTCCCCAGGACGAGGTGCCGGCGGCCATGATGGAGGCGCACGCGAAGGCGGCGGGCGCGCACGGCGCGGCGGCGGCGCTGGCGGCCACGGGCATCGCCGGCACGGCGCCCGAGCCGTCGCCCAGCGGTGCGTGTGCTACTGACTAGCCATTACCACATTGCAACTTAATTACAAATCAACCAATCAGACCAACCTAATTTAAAAATCTACGAAATAGTAAAGCAATTATATTCTTTGATTCCATAAAACGTCATTACTTTGACTTCATTACCAGCAGACGTAAATTTGCGTATCTATTTTGCCAAGATGTAATTTTTTTTTCTTAATTATTTTCATTTATTTTTTTAATCGGCTATTGTTGAGTTCAATAGCTTTTGATGTAGAATTGAAACGAAAGTGGACTGTACAAATGGTTTAATGCTATTTACATCGAACTGTTACAATGCAAATATTATAAAAAGTAACAACTGACTACTGGCGAACAGTGCGGGGCTGCGTAGAAAGGCTACGTCTGATAGTTCTGTCCCGCTCTGGCTACAGACGGCGGCACGGACGCAAAAAACCGGTTGAGTAAATAACTCGACAACTATTACTATACCTTCGTCTCCTACGACCTTAAAATATTATAACTCGTGATCATCATGTAGCAAGCGACGCGGCTTTATTCTAATAACTTATTTTTCATAATTATCATTTTACGATCCAGAACCCAAGAAAGAAGGTTCATCAGACATCAAGAACGAGCCAATGGAGGTGGAGGAAGGCGAGAGCAAGGTTAAGGAGGAACCGGCCGAGTCTTGCGCTCCTGCTGATGACAAGGAACCTAAGGACGAACCCTCGCCGCAGCCCGGGAAGGATGCAACCGGTACATACACACACTTAATTTTTGCCCAATTTATTCACATTTAACACAAACACTTTTAGATCTTTTTCTGTATGAGGCATGTAGCGTATGAGTGTGTAGTCCACCTTAGTAATAACAACAGCCCAACAACTATTAAGGTGCTCTCAGGCCCACTGTAATGTATCGTTACAGAGTTGAATGTTTGTATCATATCAAAATTTTAATTTTTATTAAAAAGGTGAATTCTCGCGCGGTTTAGGAGAACCTTTAAACTCCAGAAGCGTCGTCACATCTGAAAACTACAATATTTATGTGCCAGGAATATCAGGGCCTAAACTCACCACCAAACCATCATCGGATCGACGTACGGATGGCGGAGTGGGTAGTATAACTGCCTGCGAAGCCGAGGTCGCGGGTTTTATTCCCGCTTAAGATAAATCTTTGTGTGCATGAACATGGGGGTTTATCTTAGTCTGGGTATTTCTATGTATAATAAGTATGTATTTACAAAAGAAAAAGTAAATAGAAATTTGTATCAGTTATTCAAGTCCCCAAAGTACAAGCTTTACTTAATTTGGGACTAGGTGGCGTTGTGTGTAACTTGTAACATATTTATTTATTTATATTTATTTATCATACAGTAGTGCACTACTTGGTTAAAGACAATTGTAACATCTTTGTGTTTATCCGTAGAAAAAACTGAAGAGCCCGCCACAGTAGACGCCAAGCTTCAATCAGCCGCAGCAGCCGCTCTAGCCGCTGCTGCCGTTAAAGCGAAGCATCTTGCCGGCGTGGAAGAAAGGAAGATCAAGTCATTGGTGGCGTTACTCGTGGAGACGCAGATGAAGAAGCTCGAGATTAAACTGCGGCATTTCGAGGAGCTTGAGGCAACTATGGAGAGGGAACGGGAAGGTAATTGATAGGAACTTCATTAGTTAAATTAAACATAACATAACATCACGACCATAGAAATCGTAATAACTAGTCAATAGAAATGCTATCGACTATCTTTTAACACTGGGACGCATGTCGCCGGTTTTCAAATACCACTACATAACCAAACAATAAAAACACAATTTCGTCTACACATACATTTTGTATTCCTGCAAACAAAATTATTCTTTTTGCGATGGCATTAAGCAATATTTTCTAAAAACGAATAATCTTTAGGCGTCCCAAACAACACTGGTAACCACGACAACTCCTCAACTCGCACTTGTGTTCGACTAGACACATGCGCGGCGACAAGGTCACGCGTCTTTGACATTTCTATTGCCTTGTTATTAAGATTTCTATGATCACGACTATATTACCCAGAAGGGTGTGGCAGAGGTGTACAACACCCACACTTCACCTGTTATATTTAGGTCCTATGGGATAGTGCCAGTGTAGTTGCCTATCGCCCATATCAGCACCATTTCAACTCCGTGCTGCTATTGTGAATTACCTGACGGAGAGTTCACAAATAACATTATGCTCGACCCGGGAATCGTATCCGATAGCTCGGGGTGAGAGGCGTGTATACCAACCAGTAGACCATCGAAACAGTTGGCAGTTCAGTATTATATTTATAATTATTATTTTTATTTTATTTTTTAAAAAACGACGCCCGCACTAGGAATAACTCCTGTGTCGCGGGGGTGTTCACAAACATACATTTCACACACACAGCACACTCAGAGTCAGAACAATTTTTTGCGAATCACACAAAGATTGGTCCCATGTGGGGATCGAACCCACAACACCAGCGTAGTTGAAAGCGGCGAGGCGACCGCTTTAACCGCTAGGCCAACCGTGCACTCAATTTATAAAAAAAAAAAAATATAAATAATGAACTCTAATGCCATTATTGACCCACCCACAAGTGTTGCCCAACTATGCCCAACACAATCTGTCGCTTTTGCTCGTATACAAATGCATTAAATGTCATTTTCGTTTCGTGTTGTGTATGCCAAGAAATAAAGATTAATATGTGTATTAAGGCACAATTTGTGTACAAGAAAACAAAATGTAAAAAAATAAGGAGACCAATTAATTGATCACAATAGATAATTATCGTATAATTATAGTTCGGCCGTTCAGAGAATGCGTTCCTGACACGTCGCGATTGAACTGACGAACTTTGTAATGGCGTTGCAGATACGATAAAAATATTATTGCTGGTTGTTTACCGTTTTAACAATTGATGAGCATTAAAACAACATTATTATATCAATAATCAATTAATGTTATAATTTTGTGCCAAACTGAGTGTCAAATAACTTGGTAAATAATATTTTTCTAAATCTAAACTGCGCTATTACAAGGTTATGTCAGCGCTTTATATTTGTAGTGCTGTGCTAACAATAACAGGCAATAATAGTATCGTAATCTGTTCTTATACAGTATTACTTTTTAAAATAATACGTATTGTTTTTCTTTTTAAGAATTTGAAAATAATGGACTATAAGATAACTTTTATTAAATATAAAAATAAAACTACGACCAAACCGAACGCGCGAAAGAAAGTAGCATTTTTATATTTAGGTTGAAAATGGTAACCCCAAATGGCGTTATGGGCCGCCATTTTGTGACGCTAAAACAGTCGTCTGTTGTATCGAATCGGAGTCTGATTAATATTCTGTACGCACATTCAATTCAATGTACTTTATTGCATAGAAATACAGATTGTAACTTTGTAACAAAAAATAAATAAAACAATTTTATTATATTAATATTACCCTTTTTTGTTTTCCACTTAAATAACTAAAATATAAATTTTAAATGATTCCGCCAATTTAAAACGAAAATAATCTTAAAAATAACGCGGCGGTTAATTTTGGAGGAACGGTAACGAACTCAGTGTTATGTTGTGCCCATCACTAGTCGTGACTGACTGATAGGTGTCAGGAACGCATTCTCTGAACGGCCGAACTATAATCAAAAAAAATAATTATCTTGATCTAATTAATATTATTTTATGCGATGGAGTTTTAAATTACTTCAATATTTAAGAAATTTTTGCTTGGAAATACTTATGTTTTCCATTTTGAAATTAGGCACTAGTACTATTTAATACACGTTTATTTACAGGTTTGGAGTACCAACGGCAGCAGTTAATTCAAGAGCGACAGCAGTTCCACCTTGAACAACTCAAAGCTGCTGAGTTCCGCGCCAGGCATCAAGCGCATCAGAGGTAATATTTGTGAATGTGTAACTGTAAGCATTATATCGCACCTTCGGTAGGACAAGGGCCGAAGTGCTAATTTTATAATTTTTCAGGACAGACGTTTTAAGGTTTTTATAGATTGATATTGTGTTTTTCTACCCATATTAATGTAAAATAGTATTTTAGTTTTTAGCAGAAATAAACCTTATACAATTGTGAATATAAATATGTAATTTAAAAGTGTGAGTTATTTATTTATTTATACTACATTTAATAAAATATTAAAGTATGCATACAATTATGCCCTTATTTCCCCAACATTTAAATAATTATGCAATTGTGACCAAATTACACATTATTTTGAAATGATTTATTCAATGAAAATACTACTTATTTTGTACTTCTTTACTCTTCTTCTTAGGAACATCTTTATCACTGATAAAATAAAACACTACAATTAAAAACTTTACTTAATAAAATAACATAAAAGTCACTTCTAAAAAGTTTACATTAAATCTATAAAATGCCATGTTGATGCGTAAGACTTATTTATACTGTTATTCTAAAATCTGTCAGTAATCACAGCATTTGTGAAATCACAATTTGTTTTTTATAAGATAATCACAAAGTTTACTAGTATAGAATATGAAAACAATATTCATAAGAACATTTTATTACAATCAACTAAGTATCTAGGTATGTATAAATAACTTTTTTGCATAATACTTTCAAAACCTGAATACTTAAAAATCTTTTTAAATTATTAACAATCATAGTCATCTAAATTAGACACAAATCAGTAGTGCTGCTAAAACTTTATAAAAACAAAACAGTAACTATAAAAATAATAAAAATCAATGAAAGGTGGATACTTATATTTACATGTTCACTGGAATGTATTATTGAAATAAACTATTATAAAATTGTTCGTAAAATTTTGGAACTATGTTTGAGGCAAATAGTTGACGGATATCTTAAAGACCCTAATTTCTTGTGAATCTATTAAAAAATAGTAGGTCGAATTTGGTTTTCTAGGTGGCTTAATACAAGTGTTATTGTCGGTAATTTTGACTCTTCGATATGCAGGAGGAATCAGTTTCACACAAAATGCGAGAAAGTCTCTTTGCCTCATGTGTGCTCCACGCTCCCAGTAGGATTTTTTTTTTTTTTTGCCTCGAGATTCCATTTTTATTCCCTAAAAGCGAAAATAATCAGACGTTTAGTTCGGTTAATTATTCATCAGAACAAAAATAACATAGTCAAACCAATAAGAACCTTTTTTTTTTGCATCGGGGGTTAATAAATGGCAAAAATGGCATCGGAATTATCTTTCAGATCAATAAATAGACACAAGATTTTGTAAAGAAAACGACGGAAATGTTATAAATTTTACATAGAAAGTAAAGCGGTTGGAATTACAATGTCATAAATACTATTATAGTTATCTGTATAAGACAAAATTGGAATGACAAAGTTAGATTTGGTTTAAAGACTAGGTAATGTTGGACTCACAAAGGCACAACTACCAAAACGATTTTGTTCTGTCAAATATGTGCTCTAAAATAAGGCATAAGTAGGCATAAGTACACGAAATGTGACCATGTCTATCCAAAATATAAAACAAAAAAGGGCATATTTACCTTAATGACTTTGACGCTCCAGTTCACAACCACTACTCACACGGACGATGCCGCAACTGACCAATGAGATTTTGTCGCGCCAATATCATTTAAAAAACGTACGAATGGAACAAAGGCAACTAGTGCCATCTGGCAAAAATGAACTGAATCTAGTGAATGTCTTTGTTCCTACAGGTAGAGCTTAGTTTTTAAGTGACTTTGGCATATTTAACTCATTTTCAGAAATTTTAGCACTTCGGCCCTTGTCTTACCGAAGGTGCGATATCTTCTTACAGGTTTGTTTAACGAAGCGCGAACGAATACTTTTTTGAATAATTATAAAACAAACCAGAATACGAATGATAATACTATTTTTAGGGTTCCGTAGCCGAATGGCAAAAAAAGGCACCTTTATGGGTTCGTCATGTCTGTCCGTCTGTCCGTCCGTATGTCATAGTCACTTTTTTTCCGTAACTATAAGAGCTATACTTTGAAAACTTGATAAGAGATGTATTCGGTGAACCGAATTAAGGTTTTCATACAAAAATAAAAAAAAACATTAAATTCTTGGGGTTCCCCATACTTAGAACTGAAACTCAATTTTATTTTCATATTTGAAATTTATTTATTGGATCGGTCTTAAAAAATAATATTGAGGTTTCTAATATTTGTTTTTTCTAAACTGAATAGTTTGCGCGAGAGACGCTTCCAAAGTGGAAAAATGTTTATCCACCCCCGACCCCCCCCCCCCCCTACCTTCTAAAATAAGGTAATGGTAAATATTAAAATAATATATTATGATGTACATTACCATGCAAACTTCCACCGAAAATAGGTTTGAACGAGATCTAATTATTAGTTTTTTTTAGTACTTTATAAATCGTAAACCGCATTTTACTTTTCATTCAATCAACTCAAATATAATAAAGAATAAAGAAAAACATTTATTTAGATGTATAGTGGTACGGAACCCTACGTGCGCGAGTCCGACTCGCATTTGGCCGGAACTAATGTCTAAATTATCTTTTTCTATCAACAAATGTCGCCAGTGATTTATTGACGCCACGTTGTTCACAGGTTACAAGCAGAAAGTGGAGCAGCAGGCGTGGCAGGTCCGGGCGGTCCCGGCGTGGCCCCCGGCGTGGGCGCGGTGGGGGCCGTGGCGGGGGCGGGGGCGGTGCCGGCGGCGGCCCCCGTGGCCGGCGCGGAGCCCCCGGCCGCCGAGCCCGCGCACGCATAGCGATTAAAGGACACACCCGAGGAGCACACCAAACTGTAGGCCGTATACTACACGTGTACTGCTAACTCGTCATGTATACACGACGAGTTCAATACATTCACTCGTATGGATACGATCTATTTTCACATGTGTATCAATCATCTTACTTCCTGACGTTAATCTAATAAACAGTGCCCAGTGCTGGACTGTGTCTGAATACTGACTCAACAAAAATCTTTTATGATTAAATTTCCATGCATATAAAGTAAATGGTACAGTAGTGTTTAGTGAACGTAGAGTGTAATGTTTATTAAATACTACAAGTTATGAGTGTAATATCCTGAAACACATAAAGTTATCCGGCTCGAAGGACCATAATATTTAAATTGTTTTATCTTATACCAACTCTTCAACAAATATATATCCATTAGTGCTAAGTCATCCTGATAGACTATAGAATACTAGACCGACCGACAAATTCTATTATTCGGACGTTTGAAAAAGTAAAACTTAATGTAAGTGAATGTTATTTTAAGTTAGGGTTTCAGATTCATATTATTAGTACAGTAGCAATTATGTGTCAGAAAGATCTATTGAATGGAAGAGCGATCAGAATGAACTAATATAATTGTATTCTTAGCTATTTAAGTAAGGTTAATAAGTATGGATATGTGCATAACGAAATGTTATGAATAAAAAGGTATCAACCGATTGCATTGTTTCACTTCCTAAATCCACTTTTTGTTCACCGTTATCACAGATTGCTTTTTACAACAATAGCCAGAAGCCCCCGTCTCGTTCTTCAAATCATTTTATTGCTTCAACATGTTTTGGCAACACTTGATTCACACTTATCGCCCATATTGGTATAGTGCGCGCGATACGTAGAATATTAATGTTGTTTATATCTGTGAATAGGTAGAGATAAATAATGTTTATAATATTTTTTTTATTTTTAAACTATTACTCGCATTGTGACGCCTCATCGAATTCCCAGGATCAGGAAACTCAACAGTATTATAGGATTTCTATGGTAAGTGTTGGAAGATATTAGAAAAATAACAAAATAAATCAGTACATTCTCACCGGTTCATATCTACACTAATATTATACAGCTGAAGAGTTTAGTTTGGATACGATACGCGCTAATCTCAGCATATTTCCAAATTGTTATTATGACAAACTCGCTGTTGCCCGCGACGATAGTACCCGTCCTCGTGAGCCGAGCTAACTTAAATCCCTTAATTCACCCTCCTGGGGATAAAATGTTTGAAAAACCCTGATATAGAAACACATTATTTAAGATGAACTATACTATACTTGTATCTTAAAAAAATACAGACTGATACAACCGTTCAACCCTTTATTTACCTCCTTCGGAGTGGAATTTACAAAAAACCTTTCATAGAACGTCCCTACGACATGTGAGGCACCTTCATTCAACATTTTCTAATTTCTAACCCTAGCAGCTTAGGCTCTGCGTTGATGAATCAGTCGTCAGTCAGAATAGATAGATGAACGCAATAAGGGATCATTTCATACCTACATCGACTTGCACCGTTCATCCATCAGGTATCATCACTCGACCAGCCCGGCAGCCCGGCCTTGTTCGTGCACGGCAAGAGCCCCGTGTGGGACTCCAAGCTGCAGAGCTTGTACTTTGTGGACTCGAAAGAAAATAAAGTGCATAGACTTGATTATGTATCTGGGAAGATCAATTCTAAGCATATTGGTGAGTTTTTTTCATGATATTCATGTTGTTAGAGAATAGTAGAAACAAAGCTATTGAAAGTTATAATGGTAAACTTTAATGTATGCTTATTTCTTAATGAAGTTTTATTTCGCTACTTGCCGAATTAGCTAGTAACGTTATTAACCAAGTTTTTATCGCCGAATCGCACGAAAATATGAAAGTTATGGTACACGCTCTATTGATTCGACCATTTTAATGCGTCGCTTTTTTTATAAGTACCTATAGATAAAATCAAAGAATGAAATATTTTGATCACGCTCGAATACGATGCTCGTCGATTGGTCGAACAGCCATCTGCAGCCAGCCTCAAACACGCCAAAATCTTTGATTTAATTTATATATAATAGCTTGTTAATTGGGCTTCTTTCGATTTTGAACTGAAAAATATCATTGAATATCTTTATTTACAGAACATGTTGGCTCTTAAATTAAACTATAACTTATGCTAAACTTAATAAGTCACTGTCAGAAGACCTCGTACCCAAAATGCTGGCAGCATTACCGCGTTGTATTGCGATACTAAGTCGCTGGCCGAAATATAAGAAATGTTATATTATTAACCGAGTGTGAAGACAAGAAGATTAGGTATTGCCAAGTTTACAAATATGTTTGAATGTTGCCTTTGTATGTACAGGTCATGGAGAAGTAAACGTAGTATCGCTTGTATCCGCCTCACAGCGAGTTATAGTCTCAGTGAGTTCATCGCTGTACTTCCTGGACTGGTCGATGTCCGGCGATGCGGCGCTGCGACTCCTCACTGTGCTGGACCTGGGGCTGCCGGACAACGTGATCAATGCGGGGAAACCTGACGCCGAGGGCCGGTATTGGGCAGGTATAGTGATTGTTGTATTCTTCTTCTTCTTCGTCGTGTCGATGGCTGAGTCAAATTTTATTGGCCCAATAAGTGGTCACTGTTATGGCGCTCTCGTCGGCGTTCATGAGCGCCTCTCTTGTGCAGGTGGAAGGGCATTTACATTGTTGTATTGAAAGGACGATAGGCGGCGCTAATTGCAAATCATGTTATTATTAGAAATAAATTTTGTAAACCGCAAGCTATAAATAAATAAATATCACACTACATACACACAACGCCATCTAGTCCCAAACTAAGCAGAGCTTGTACCATGGGTACTAGATTAACTGATACTACATTATATACTTTTCTTTTGTAAATAATATTATGTTAATATACATAGAAACACCAAGACCAAGACAACCTCCATGTTCATGCACACAAAGATTTGTTTATGTTTTTTTTATATTTAGCTATGTAAAGCACATTTAGTTATTCCTTAATTTGCTTAATATTTCGTAGTAATGTATTTCTGAATACGTATACAATTTTATAAAAAAAATATTTTCTAATCTAACAAAATAATTACTTACGTAAGAAGGCTAGAGTCAGTGTCGTTTATTCCGTCATCTTAGCATCAGCTAGTCTAAAATAAATTCCGGAATATTAGTCGTAACATTCAACAGTTTTATTTTTGCAGAAGTCTTGGTAAAGTTTTTAATGAGAACCAGAACAAGAATAAACACTTCACTACAATCGCTTGGAGTTTAAATACTACGAAGACCATTCCCAACATGTTTATAAAGTGTAATCCTAACATTTTTGTTACAATGCAGAACGTAATTTTCTTATGAATCCTTTCCAACAGGAACAAAAGGTCACCAAATAGGCGACGACGTGACACCCGAAAAGGGTTCGCTGTACACTGTAGAACAAGAGTGCTTCACTCATCCACGGGTACAACTGCGCCCGGTGTCGGTGTCCAACGGCGTCGTGTGGTCACTCAACAACTCTGTTATGTACTACATCGATTCGTCCACGCAGAAAGTCGAGGCTTTCGACTATGATGCGCAGAGGGGAGATATAAGTAAGCAATTCGATATTTTACTAAAGTTTTTGCTTACCAATGTATGAATATATAATAAGCGGTCTTGACGCAAAGGATAAAGCATCGGTCTTACGATCGAGAAGTCGCGGGTTAGAATCTTGGTCATTATACCATGGACGTGAACTGCCTCCTAACACAAGCGAATTAAAATTACTAGCAAGCTTTTTTAAAAAAGAAAAAATGCTATCTGAAGCTGGCTTCTGCACCGGCAGACGCTAACTTTAACCATTGCAAACACAGTAACCAAAACACCATACTGAGTATGTGGTAGGCCGCTCGCTAACACTGTGTTTTTTGGTTGCTGTTTTTATTTATTTATTTAAACTTTATACACTAAAATCAAAGGCTTTAATACTAAAAGAATAAATAATAAATTATCTCCACCTTTGGGTGATGCAGTTATGTAGATTGGTTCTGTATCTGCAATGGCTACGGTTACTGCTTCAACGTTATTTCTTTATTTGATCCCCACATGGGACAAATCTTTGTGTGATTCGCTAAGGTTTGTTCTGAGACTGGGTGTGCTTGTGTGAGTGAATGTGTGTATTTGGCCTTGTCAATGGGACCTTTGGATAGTGTAATTGCTTCTGGCGTTCTATCTAATGTAAACAATCCAAATTATTATTTATTTTATTTTGTTTATTATTATTGTACTTGGATTACCCGTAAAAATAAAGCAAAAAATGAAGGTGCATCGTATTCTCGAAATTACTAGCACATGCAGTAATTTTGGGCTCTACTAAAATCACCATATAATGATCTGCAGATTTGAATCATTAGTTAGCTTTATACGGAATTGTTGGTAAAACATAGTACGTTGATAAAAAAAAAGCTACTGAGGTGTCAAGTGACACCCGGATGGAACGAAGTTCCTTTCGATTAATTAGTAAAGAAATTTTTATTTTTCTAAGTTATAAAAAAAATGTGTGGTTCACCGAATACTCACTCTGTGTGTCTGATGATGTAGCACCGTAGCTGTAACGTAGCATGTAATTACTACGCTGCTACGAGAATTGCTACGAAATGTGTCGTTACAACTTTTCGTCCCAATTTTTTCCGTCTAGCCCCCTTTCGCAACGCGCGATAAGGAACTTCGTTCCAATAGTCTATAATATAAATACTTAAGTTGTACATCATGTGGCGCGGGTATCCACACATAATAAATGACGGATGTCATTAACAACGTCAAGAAGTGTACATATATACCACATCCAAGATGCTACCGGGACTTTGGCGGTGGCGGCGTGGGTGAGTGCTCGTTGACAGCGCGTGTTCGCCTGCGCCGCCATCGTCAGAGTCCGAGTATATCGCCCGCCATTTTGGACGCTTACAATAACTTTACTAATATTTCACACTTGACACTGGCAGAAATGGTCACCGCAAGGAGACCCAGTTGCCATTAAATAAAAGAAGAAGAAGAAGATGCTACCGTTGGACAGCTGTCCGCCAGGCAGTACCACCGAGCCTGGTCGGAGGATCCTCCCTTTGTGGTGGAGGAACATCACACCCCGTTCCTCTACACATCAAATGGACACTAATGAAGTATTGTGTATTCCAGCTGGCCGTAGAACGATAATAGACGTGTCGCACTACGGATACGAGGACGCAGTACCGGAGGGCATGACCATTGATAGCCACGGCAATCTCTGGGTAGCGCTCATGTTCGGCGGCACGGTATGTACCTATTCTTCTTCTTCTTCGTCGTGTCGATGGCTGAGTCAAATTTTACTGGTCCAATAAGTGGCCACTGTTATGGTGCTCTCGTCGGCGTTCATGAGCGCCTCTCTTGTGCAGGTGGTAGGGCATTTTGGACAGTCAGTAAGGTGGTCAAGGTTTGACTTGCCATCGTGGTGAAAGGATTAGCCAATTCGCTTTTAAGAACTCGCGAATTGCCCAGGGTGCGACGGACGTAGGGAATTGTTGTGTACGTCACTCGGGGAGGCTCCTTTCATGTACCTATTAAAAAAGTTAAATACAGAAACATGACTGTCTCGATGGTATAGTGGTTAACGTATGCGCTTTTCACCGCGAGGTCTCGGGTTTGATTCCCGATTCAATAGCAGCACGAAGTTGGAATTGTGCCCGGTGGATGGCGATAGGGACCTAAACATAACAGGTAACTATACCTTCTAGGTAATATAGGCTTGATGTAATGTTATATGTAACACAGAAACACGGCTGGTTGTATCTATAAGTTTTTAAGCCACGGGCCATCAGGGTCTTTACCACCCATTAAGTGTTACCCTACCCTCAAGTTCACAGATAGACCATAATATATACAGAGAATATTATAGAAGAGATAAGTGCTGCCACTGACAATTTCCTTTTGTATAACAGATCATAACAATCACGATTACTTTGGGATCTCATATTTATTCATCTTATTGCGCTTAAGATCGCTTAGCACTGAACGCTCAGATACAGTTGCATTTTTTTTATTAAACACTCACGCCAACTGAAATCAAGCTGCTTGCCGTGAAATCACTTTTGTCGATTTTTTTTCTACAGGTTTTGCACATAGACCCCAACACTCGTCAAGTAATATTCGGCTACAAGCTGCCAGTAACGCGTGTCACATCAGTATGCTGGGGAGGACCGAACCTCGACGAGCTATTCGTCACCACAGCTCGCGACAGTACGGACTCCACACTGGAACCGCTGGGGGGCGCTATCTTCACCATACGAGGCACGGGCAGCCACGGCATTCTGCCCAACATGTTCCGATTCGAGAACGCGGACTTATATTGATCAAATACATATCAAATAAAGTATTTTTATAATTATTTTTACTTGAGTCTAAGCGGCCACTAGGTGGCGTCACCTGTAACCTGGTGGAATTGAAAGTTGGCTGCGTATAAAGGTTATTGCACATCTATCCACATAGAACGCGAAGAACGACCAATTTTAAAAACATAAAGAAACTTCGTATTGATTATTTTTATAGCATTTAGCTATGCTTAGCAAATTATACTAAGAAACAGTTGAACAAAATATGGGACCGACTGGAATATTTGAAATAACGTACGCGTTCATTCTTTATAACATTTGCACTGAATGTAACTTCGCCATGTTGGTTTGTATCCTACTTAAGATAAAAACAAATGGATGAACTTGACGTCACGAAATGACGTAACATACAGATGAAAAATTTAGAGCCTGGCAAGGGGCAACTGTAGCTGGTTAGCTAAAGTGGCTGCCCGGTGTACAGGGTCGCAAGTTAAAATTCTGCCGGTCTCATAATTTTTCAACTGTTTCTTAGTATAAAGAAACTGTAATGAACACTTGCTCGTTCGTACCATTTGAGCGAAAAGTCGCCGCGTTGGAAAAAACAGACGAGTGAGGATTTGTTGCGCTCAGAAGCGATTAAATGTGCAATCACCTTTATATGCCACATGTCATTTGAAATATCAACACCTTTTCCTCTAATCTTTTCAATTAGTGTATACACTTGCTCGTCATGCTGAATAAGTACATATTACAATTCATTCCACTGATTAGCAGTATTAGATCTGCACTAATTATTGCTAATTACTTCTTTCATGCCTTAAACAGATTCTGTAATGGTAAAACATGCCTATAGCAGAAGAGAACAGTATTGAATAGTCAACAGTTAACACTTATAACTATGGGAAAAACTTTACAGTTAATTTTGTACAATTTAATTTGTGTTTTTTTTGTATCTGCAGTACATGTAAGCAATTCAGAACTCACTAGTAAAATATTATTGAAAATTAATCAGAAAAAAATGCATTATAATTTATTAATTATTACAAACGAACAGCGTCGGTATTTTTTTTCTTTTGCCCCATTGACATTGGTTGGTTTAATAAAATAAAATAAAATAAAATAAAAAAGCCATTTATTCTACTACTTAAAAACTTTCACAATAATTGGTTACTTTTTAATATTATGTAGTTGAATGTTGTTTTAAAAATTAAATAACAATAATACCAATGAATTTTTCCTAATTTCATAATATAGAATCCATTAATAACATTAAGATTGAATATATAAATATAATATTATCACCCTATTTAATAGACTGTCATTTGACATTTAGAATATCATTCAAAATTATATTTAGGTATGTATCTAGTTGTTTTGTACAATATTATAGATTGTAAGTTTATTATCATTATCTTAGCATTATTATATCATTGTATATTATAATTATTGTTATGTCTGAAAAATAAAATAAAATAAAATAAAACAAAAATGTAGACTAACTGACTAAGTAGAAGTCGCCTCCTCGGCGTAGGCCTCCCCCATTTCCTTCCAGTATTGTCTGTCTCTGGCTTTGGTCATCCAATTAGGTCCTAATCTATCTAGGAAGACATCTGCCCAACGTTTTCTCTGGCGTCCTCGTGATCTTGAACAGTCTCTAGGGATCCATTCCGTTATCTTCTTCGTCCATCTATCGTTTGCCATGCGGCATATATGCCCTGACCAATTCCATTTAAGTAACCTTATTCGTGTTGTAATATCTGTAACTTTGGTAATTTTTCTAAGTTTATGGTTAGTTAATCTGTCCGACAAACGTATTCCTAACATGCTTCTTTCCATTTTACGTTGACATATTGCTAGCTTATTTTCATCACATTTTCTTAATGACCAACTCTGACACGCGTATGTCAAACAAGGAAGGATCGCTATATCGAAGAGCTTTTTCTTGATTTTGATGTTGATTGACTTGTTCTTCATAATTTCTTTTAAGCCCCAGTATTTTTTCCAAGCTATAGCGATTCGTCGATGTACTTCTTCCTCAGTGTGTTGTTCGAATGAGACAGATTGCCCCAGGTAGATATAATTGTTGACATATTCCACGCTCTGACCTTCAATAATGATGGGTATTTTATCTTCACTATTTGTTATTATTTTGGTTTTAGTAAAATTGATGGATAAGCCGACTTTTTTACTATATATTTTATTGGTCGGTTTACTTCTCCTTAAATGTAAAAGATACCTTTTATTTATTGAGCGCTAAATCCTTCTTCATTTTTAACTAAAACTATCAATCTGTAAATCTTTAACAGTAATGTCCATCCAAAGGTTGCCTAGAAGAAATCGCGTTAAGCGATAAGGCAGCCTTTTGTGCATATGTTGTTTTTTAAACGTTCGTACAAAATATTTATTCTATGTTGTAAATAGAGTTTTATCTATCGATCTATCTTATGTATAGGTAAAGTACCCTACAACGAGCAATGACTACGTATTTACCAACGTCACTTTCAACCACGCGGAGAGTCCGGTGTGGGACCCCGCCAGCAGCACGCTGTACTGGGTCGATGTGCTCAACCAGAACATACACTCCCTCAACTATTTTACTAAAAAACATAAAGTTAAACATATCTGTAAGTAAGTCAGGTTTTCTTTCATTTAATTTACTACCTAAAAGTTTAAACTCAATCGCCCAATCGCCGATTTTTTACACATAATATACAAATTACTAAAGATAGAATTTTTTTTTTTTCATCTTCTATCCCTTTCTCATAAGGTTACAGAGAGAGAGAGAGTTAAATGAACTTTAATTTCATTTAGTCGGTGGTGCAAATAAAATCAGCCAATTTGTTCATGAGATGTAGAATGATAAACTTAATCCTTGTCAGCCGATAAGCTTTCGCCAAAGTAGGTACAGTCAGCAAGAAAAGTAATCCAATCCAATCACATTTTTTATATTAAAAACATACCTAATATAATATAATGTACTTATTTATTATCGATTACTATAAGTTTTAACTCATCAAATCGTTAAAGAAAACTATTTAAAAATTCGTTTGTGTGATTAAAAATTCTGTGACTGACTTACATACCTACATCTTAGAATAAATTCACCTACAATTTCCTCTTCCAGCATTCGGTGAAGTGAATATAGTAATGCCTATAAAGAACAGCCATCGACTATTGGTAGCTGTGCGATCAGGACTGTTCGTTCTGGACTGGGATAGACCTGGAGACAGTGCGTTGAGGCTGGTCGCGATGTTCGACAATGGCTCGCCGGATCATGTGCTGAATGAAGGAAAAGCTGATGCACTTGGCCGGTTTTGGGGAGGTGAGATATGAACTAAGAATGTAGAGAATGCTATTATTGTTTTTATCTTTTCAGTTCTTTTTTTTAAGCAGTCGGGTTTTTTGTTTTTTTAATAATTTTTTTTTTTTGCTCTGATTTAGAATCGTTACAAAATCGGCGAGTAATTGATATCCCTCAGATAAATAATAACTTGAACTTGTGTAAAAATGACACAATTAAAATTTAAATCAAACACTTTTGTATAAACTTTAAAATACTCGAATATTATAGGTTTTTACATCCCCCAGAAAATATTATTCAAAGTTACCCAACGCACATTTAACTTTGAACACGAAAGTTAGGGCAAATTTCGGGAACTTGTGATCTTTTTCGCTTAAATTTTCTGTGTTAGATAAATAAACCAATTCAAAAGAACACTATTTATGAAATAATATAAAGAGATAGTGAATAAAATAATATTGAAATGTAAAAAACTGCAACAAAAACATTTAACCCAACTTGACTGTACAATTTTATTTATTTGTATTGTTAAATAATAAATTCAATAAACAGCCTAACTTTCTTCTTACATTTTCAAAGGTACCAAAGGCTGTCAAAATGGTAACAGAGTGGAGCTTGACCAGGGATCGTTATACAGCCTGGAAGCGCCGCATTTCATTCCTAAGATCCAAGTGAAGCCGGTGTCGGTGTCCAACGGGCTCGCCTGGTCCCTTAACAACACTGTCATGTACTACATCGATTCGTACACGGGGAAGATCGAAGCCTTCGATTATAATTTACAGAAAGGACACTTGAGTAAGATTAAATAAGTATATCTCACAACTTTCAAACAACGTCATGTCCTAAACTAAGCAGAGTTGTACTATGGGTACTAGAATAACTGATACTAATTTTGTTAATACATACTTATTATACATAGAAACACCCAGACCAAGACAAACCCCCATGTTCATGCACGCAAAGATTTGTCTTAAGCGGGAATCAAACCCGCGACCTCGGGTGTCGCATGCATGCACACTACCCACCTCCGCCATCGTATAGAAGATGGTATTCGACAATTTTTCAAGTTGATACGATTTACGATAGTACTGTCATTGTATGTAAAATATAACTAGATATAAAACACTTCTAAATGTTTCTAGTAATTTTGAAGTAATTATAAAATAAATCACACACACTTAGCTGATTTATTTCTTTCTTTTTATCATTACTTTCTGGTTTTTTTATTTTTAAAATTTTAATTTCAAGATTTTTGTCATTACCTTAGTGATTAATTGTACAATACAAAAAGGTATGACGATGATGACCATGTTAAATAGCAATTTTGGCTAACCAAGAAACAGGAAAACCTAGTTTGGTACCAACTGTCTAAAAATAATGTACTTAATGGATCTCTTGGTAATAAAGATTTTTTTTTTCTCTATCGGCAGGTCGTCGTCGGACAATCCTGAACATTAGAAAACATTGGCCGGAGCCAGTGATTCCCGACGGAATGACGATTGACAAAGACGGACTGCTATGGGTGGCTCTTATATTTGATGGAAGCGTAAGTCACCTTTATTTCTTCGATACTAACAAACTCATCTGATGATAGTTCAAAATTTCATGGGCAATTCTAGTTTCAAAGTGCAAAATTCCACACACACACACAATTGTATAAACCACACAATATATTATATCCCACGCAACATTCGTATTAAAACCATTATCGTATAGCTATCAAACAAATTTCATAACTTCGTATACAAGGTACAAATGGATGACGCCACGTCTTTGAAGCCGTTTGTTAGGAGCGTTTGAGCGATTATTATTATTAATCTGAATTTAAAAATAATATTATATCAGTAAGCTTGTGTGGTATCAAAGTAAGTAATAAGTAAGTTTTTAATGATGTTTCTAATCGATGGCTCCTACGTATAAAGGCGAAACTGCCGCTTGCGCCTTTTTCCAATTATTTGAGCAATGAATTCACTTTGTTCTAATCTATAACCTCAGGAAGAAAAAAAATTTTTTTTTCGATTAGATCCAAAATTAAAATTTAGGCAAATAGGCGTAAGTGTAAAACTTCGTCACGTATATAGCCCAATCGCACGGTTCGCCCATCTACCGCGCTGAGTAGTCACATAGAGGGTGCGGCGCGCGGGCGGAGGTGCCACTTCGGCCGTTTTACTGAGTTTCGCGACGACGTCTGTTACCGTGGCTTTGCTCGTGCGTTTGTAGCGTAAATAATGTTATTGGAATATTACTATTTTAACAAAAATGATGCCAACAAAAGGAATTCCACTAACAAAAGCTCAAAAAATAATGAATAAAATTATTTGCCAAAGAAACAGTAGTGATTTAAACTCAGAAGACGAGAATTAAAATGAAAATAATGGAACTGAATGTCCAGGTAAGCTAAGTCAATATTTTTTTTATTGTTAGTTATCCCAGTGAAGTAATATTTATGAAACAGATGCAAAATATTGTCATTTAGTCATAATTTAACGATAAATCTCGTAAAAAGGCGTAAATTTGCTACCGCCTATTTACGTAGTTCGATTTTAAACAAATCACTTACGCCTTTAATTTTAAAATGGTATTTCTGGCGGCTAATGAAACGCATCTTAATTTTTATTTATTTATTTGAAGTATTATTTATCACCTGACATACTAAAGTACTCAAATTATTACCTGATTATTGACAATGATTAAATAACATACTGTGGCGTAAGTAAGTATGTACAGGCGTGTTGTTCTTAGTTTATCTTGTATTAATTATTTCATAACGATCTGTTTGCCGTTGGAGCTTTACTCCTATTGAGACGTAAGGGGTAACAAGTTCGATGCCCAAACTAACAGTATTATTTTAATTAGCAATATATTTTTACTACACTTATATTCAAAATAAATTTTCTTTGATTGCAGTATCTCCTCTTCCTTCTGGTGCGGAATATGCAGTTGAAGATTTGTCTTTTGATCTTCTCACTCATACAGATTTACAACTAACAAGTGCAAATGATGTACAGGCATCTCATATTAATGACAGCAATGAAACAGTTATTCCTGATACACCAATGCCTTTACCAACGATGTCATTTTTAGCATATTCTGCAATGGAAAGTGATTATGAAAATGTATTTACAAATTCCGATCATGTGACTTCAACACGAGAACCAAGAGAACCTTTTAATAATTTGTATGATAATCCGAGTTCTGTTATATCAAGCGATGTTCGATTTCTCACAACATCCCTAATACGTTGAGTTTTAAATATGATTTGGCTGAAGACGCACCTGAATACACTATAGATATTAATTTAAAAAAAAACAACAAGAAAGACCCGAGTAAGCAATCAAACTAAAGTCTCAGCAGAGCCCAGCTTAGCAAAACGTTACAACAGACCATCGCCGATAACGAAAGAAAAAAAGAAGGACTTAATGTCTATGTGCAGCGCCAAAGTAATTCCAGTAGGGTACCATAATTTCTTTTCTAACATAAAATCAGCGGACAGAATTTTAGATTTAAGCAGTGATGAAGAGTAATTAATAAATATGTTTATGAGCACAAAGTGGCCATACATTTTTAATATTTCGATTATAGCAGGGTTGTTGATTGTGATATTATTGATAATTATCGTTGATCTCTACAAAATTTAAGCTTATGTTATTTGTTACGCTTAAATAGGTATGCTGCATCGTATTATATTAAACTGACCATACCGTAGTAATTTTTCTAGATTAAGGTAAACTTTATTCGAGTAGAAGACTCTTAGATTATTAAGTTAAGTTTCTGTTTTTCTTTTTTATTCAAATTAGTAAATAAATCATTTGTCACAATAGTTAGAATTATACACTGGGTAGCAAATAAACAGAGCCACTTGTTAATTTTCATACAATCGTTTTTATTGAAATTAGACAATACATTTTTTGTCATCACAATAGTTTTGATAGTAGCACGTGATAACAATTAAAATAAATTACATACATAATTAAGACAGTAATCGCATAAAATATAATATTTACGTTGGGCCTAGTAAAAGGGTGAATGATCATTTAAATCTCTTTACGTTGAACATAATACATGGAATTATAGAAATATGACGACGTAAATGGGTGAATGTGTAAAATCTCAAAAAATATAAAAAATGCATAAAAGATTAAAACAGCAGTAGAAAAAGCATTACATGTTAAGGCTTAATGCGAAATTTCATTAAATTAGGTTTAGTAGGTCACAAGATATGAGCCAAAAATAGGGTTCTGGCAACTTAAATGGCTCTCCTGTAAAATCTATTTTTTTCAGTTACGCCAGTTTACGTAGGAGCCATCGTAATATCAAGAGATTAAAAATAATCAAGTGGAGAGTGTTTTCCAGTTTTTTTTGGTCCAATTTAGTTTTAGGTCTCTGATGAGACAGCAGATTGCGTCTTTAGAGCGCCCATAAGAAGTGTAAAAGTACCTATATTCTTATAGTACGTCTGAATTATTTGCTTACAGGATTTCTGAAAGCTAAGCCACCAGATGTCGCTTTATTATGGGCGGCTTTGATATAAGTGAAGTATGAGAGAGTAAAGTTGTTTAAAAAAACTTATTCTGTTTAAATTCAATGTTTTGTATGTTGATAGATTATCCGCATCGATCCGGACAGGAGGCTCGTGGTAGAAAAATACAAGTTGCCAGTAACCCAATCCACTTCAATGACATGGGCAGGTCCAAAGTTAGACGCTCTAGTTGTAACCACATCGCGACGGAACATGGACGCTCTGACTCTTCGCAATCAACCTATGGCCGGCGCTATGTTTATATTGCACAAGTTGGGGACTAGCGGGGTTCCTGATCATAAATTTGTGTTTCCGAATGCTGATAATTATTAACGATATGACTTGTTGGTGTAAAAATATGAAATGCAAATAAATAACATATATTGTAACTTTTAAATTTTCACGTTGCATATTTATGCTGCTGCTAAATCAGTGTGCTTGCGACCATGATAAAGTGCATCCTTGTCGAAGCGTCACCCACCGAAAGGAAAATAAAATTAATCTCGTTAATTCCCGTTAAAATCATATTAATAAACATTAATATTACTAATACATCGTTCTTTTTTTCTTGCGTATGTACTCTACGACGATTCAATAAACGATAAGTATTTTATCAATAAAACTATCCTCCACTTTCTATTTCCACGAAACCCAAAAATCATATCCCAGCGAACATAGCTGAAAGGTTGGCTGGCAGAAATTGCGTCAAGCGATAAGGCCGATTGCATATTGTTATTATCTTTCAATAGTTATCTTTAGTTTGTAATGGAATGGTATGCAAATAAAGTTTTATTTATCTATATATAGCAGATATTCCTTTACAGAGTGTTGTACATTGGATACTCGTAGGATGAAGAGGATATTAGATAAAAACAACATTCGTGCTTATTAATGAAATAATTTATTAGAGCACATGAATACAACCAGAGTAATGTAACAAGAGACTGTATAACATTTTAAACTCTATCAATAAATAACATCTAAAACATAACATCACACGACAACAGCGAGCAAGTGACTAGAAACCGTGACTCTTGATGACAACAACTTTATTATTCCCACAAAACTTTTATTTACCATATATTTAAAATAGACAATTTTAGGAATGAATTTCGCCAAAATTTTAATTCACATTTAGGTACTATCGGCTGAATTAAGGCATGCTCATTATAAATAGATATTCAAAACATTACCGACCACCCAATGAGAGTGGTGCGTCAATCACCTTAAAGGTAAGCATGCGAAAATTTCACCGATAGTACTGCCTCCTCATATAAACTGCATAAATACAGTCTACATGATTGACATTATTATTTTTTAATTTAATCATGAAATTTCAAAGTGAATACAAAAAATATTAGAAGACATGCGAGCTTTGTAAATTGTATTACGCTACTTAGTGGCTAACAATTATAAATATTAGATTGCGTGTGTTACGTTAACTTTAGGCACATTGTTTTTTTCATATAATACAAAGAATATTGTTATTAATTTATTAATGAACGATAAAAAGCCCTAAATAACTTATCTATGAATTATATCATATGAAATGTAAAATCCAGCCACGCATAACGTACGTTTAAATTTTTAATAGATAAAACTCCTCAAGACGGAGGTATAAAAGGTTTATAAATGGAAAGCTGAATAACAGAGGTACATAGTAGAACAAAACGCGTTGGATAACTTGTTTTGTTCCATTCATTCAATAAATAAGACAATTCTGATATACCTTCTCAACAGTTCAATACATTGGATACTAAAATATCTATTAATAGAGATTCGTTATGAAACATGAACAGTAATTATTTCTGAGATATTTTAGGTTTAATAACCATAAACGCGGATGGCATAAGGCTGAAATATTCTATGAGAAAATGGTGCCTTCCGATTGGGTGTGCAAATGTCCCAACCAATGAGAGCACGCCATTTTCTCACTGATTTCAACTGTTAGGCTGCGTTCAAACGGCGACGTATGACGCTCATAGTACGCGCCTAATTAACACCTGTGTCTTATAAGTATCGAAGACTTATATATCCGCAATATTAACAAGTAAATAGAAACAATAATGCCACGCCCATTTCCCAAATCCACACACCTTAAATTAATTGACCATAACCACTAACTCACTAATTCGCTTCTTTATAAGTTTTGAAACATCTAACACTATGACCGGATATTTTACAGCGCATTCATACATTGCAGTCGATTTCTGAACTGAGAAATTTAAGTTGAGCAGTACTTAACGTCTATCTAAGTACAATTTCAATATAATCGACCAAATTTTGAAGAAAAACTCAGTTCAGAAAGCAACAGTAAGCTACATTACGAACTGATTCGTCTAGCTAATCCGTGGGTTGATTCAATGTAGAAATTATGTTAAGTGCAAAATTGACTTTTTTACCTAATGTATAAGGTAAATACATACTCATAAATAATGTGATACATATTTGACCAATAACAAGGTGTAAAATAGTTTTTGTCTTCCATGAAACTTTTGTATCAAATTTTAGGTTTTATTTAGAACTTTACGAATATTTTTTTAGCACAGTTATTTTGATTTCAATTAAAACGGTCAACTCAGTCCCTGCCGCAGAAGAAATTTAGGAGTCATGTCCCTTTTTCCAATTACATTGTGGTCGCTCTTTAGTCTATACGGGCTTAGCTTAATACATAGAAATCTTAATTATTAAGATTTCTATGGCTTAATATCAATATTTTACGTGGAGTGTGGAACCCAGTACCAGGTAAAACAATTCTCTTTGTTAGACTAGTAAGTTGCGCCACGCAATATTGAACGGGAAAGTTCATTCAATCATTCAGTTCGTTCATCAATTCATCATCAAATCATTGTAATTAGTATTATTTATTATTTATTTTTATATCATTTTTTGTAATGTTTTGACGTGTTCAAGCGCCTCCTGGGGCCTATGAAAATAAATGATATGAATTTGAATTTTGAATTTGAGAAATAACAGAATTACGACTCGTCTTGATCCCTCAATAGCCCCTGCGGCAGGGAAGATAGTAGGTCCGTTTTACTCCCCTCCTAGCCACGTACTAGCAAATCAAATCAGTAGGCGAGTAGCAGATATTCTCGATTACATGACTAACCGCTAATCCATATAAGAGCACTGGCAGTGGTGTGGCTTTCTAAGTGCTATGATTACATTCTCGCTATATCCAAATATTATATTGAAGGTTGTACACAGAAGAAATGTCTAACGAGTTAATTATAATGTTACGTCATTAGATATATTCTTTTATCAGAAAATAAATAAATAAATTTGGATATTTTTCATTAGATAGAACGCCAGAAGCAATTACACTATCCAATGGTCCCATTGACAAGTCCGAATACATAAGATGACTTACAGACAACAGAAAAATAATAGTTTTATTTTGCTGGAGAGTGAGTCTTTTTAGGTGGATGGGCACGCGTTAGACCAGGTGGAGCACGCTACCGACCGCGTCTTCTGAGGAGCACGCTTACCTATGAAATACTTATTAACTCTTCATTGCATTAATTGTAGACCCAAAGTACGTTCATTCTAATTGTATAAGTTATAAGCTAAACTTCAATTAAATAAAAAAATCTTGTGATTTCAATTAAAAAAAAAAACTGAATATTTCACAGTAAGGCATGGGATTTCTAAGCCAATTTCAGCCATATTTTACTATTGACTACATCTGCATGTTGATAGTTTACGAAACTTCAATATTATTTTTAAATAATGAGTAGGTCGTAGTCATTCCGTCTGTGCCAACCCCAATAAGTATAATAATACAGTAAAGTTACATGTCAGCAATCCCGTGGTTATTTATACAATACTTATTATATCGATATTGTTGTTACATTGTGCCTTAACGACCTACAGTACGTAAATATCGAGGATATTAACAGGATACTCGCGCAATATCCTAATTATAAATATTTGGCTACCTACAATTACATAAATTCTAACGTTGATAATATTCCATCGCATAAATTCCATTATAATATAATAAGTAAACGTATGATAATATAAAGAAGAATATATATTATATATAAGACGAAATTTCTCTCGTTATATCCAAATACTTTGTATTATTCTGTCCATATCTTTGTGAAACATTTACATTTACATTAATATAACATTGTGTACATTTAAATTGTGATTTTTTTCAAAAATTAGACAACGGGACTATATCACGTAATTATTATAAAGGTAAATGAATACCTATGCTCGACGTTTCGAAATGCCTTGCATCATTCGTGGTCACGAGCCGACTGGTGAAGCTCAGCGTCGTGTCCATGTAGCGCAGATATTGTCCAGTACCCTCACTTCGTTACAATTTTTAGTCGGTAGTAAAACACACTATGCTATCGGTTGGTTACGTTGGTCTAATTTTTGAAAAATGTTTTCAAATTGCGAGTTTCAAAACATATATGTGATTGCTCTTGAAATTATTATTAAACAACCTGTTTACAATGAATTTGATTTAGAAATAATTTATGAGTATTCTCAATGACATTTTATATTACATATTTACTTCAGCCGTTCCGTAGGCCGTCTCACAGCGACGCGCTATATTCTCTTCTATTTTTTCCACCTGATGGTAAGTGGAGTACAGCCCATGGACATTAACAATCCACAAAAACAGATTGTAGATGCGTCGCTGCAGCTGAGGACTACGGTGCTATGCCTCATATTCCATTTCAGGTCCTGATCTCACCACCAAACCGGAACACAGTAATGCAAGCACTACTATTTGACGGCAGGTTAAAGGTGAGACGGTGGTGCTGCCGCCCTTGAGCTCTACCACCAGTAATAATAACATATTCTATGTTATTATTACACTTTTAATAATTATTCTTCCAACACAATCCGTTTCAATGCTTCATACTCACGGTTAATTTTGTACCTACTTACTATAACATTATTCCAGCCTCTTGGCTCTTGTCATAAAACTCTTTCTTTTCTATATTATTACTGGACCGATATCAAATCACACAAACCCTATCTGTTTTTCGAATCACCACTTCACCATCCCTTTATAACCTTTAAAAATATAATTTGTAAATAAGTTCGGTGAATTTCAAAATATATTTCCTCACTATGAATTTTATTTTTATAAGATTTGTAACACGAAATCTTGCGCTAGATTTGTTTATGCAAAGAACTTAACTTGTTATGAAGAGAATAATCAAATATGAATTGAATTTCACTTTAACTCAGTGACAAAAAAACTATATTAACAACTACCAAAATATACACATAACCACGAAAATTTAAATTTATAACAATTTAAATATAATAACCAATAAAATTTTTAAATAATAAATAACATTTACATAAGATCTATTTTATACATCTTCTCTCGGCTCTTAGCGCATATAACTATTACGTACTGGACAGCTCAATTCCAATATCATTTTATATGTATAAGGAAATTAATATAGCCTACCTCTTCCGAAAAATTCGATACAAGACTTACTACAAATATCTGCTAAAGAAAGTTATTATTCGAAGCCCATTTTTTAGATTTTATGGTGTGGTGAAGGTGTACAACACCCACATTTCACCTGTTATAGGTCCCATGGGTCAGGGGATGAGCCTATCGCCATCCACCGGGCACAATTTCAACTCCGTGCTGCTATTGTGAATTTTCTGACGGACAGTTCACAAATAACACTTTGTCCGATCCGGAAATCGTACCCGAGACCTTGCGGTGAAAGGCGCATACCACCACTAGACCATCTTTACTTAATCTTGGTTAACAGTTTCGCACTAATAGTGTATACTTGTCTGCTCATGGCATTCCGAACGGATAGAGGTAGTCCATATTTGTCTAAATGTTATACTCCAAAAACTGTTTGCAGTTATTCTATAGAAATACACAGTGTTTAATTAAACTACAAGCAGTTGTCGTAGTACATCCCTAAATGTTTATTACTACTTAGAACTAAGTTATAGATTTCTCTTGATAGTCATGATGACAGAATATAATGTTGCCAGTTTTAATTCTTATCCTAAACAGAGGGCAACATTATGCTCTGCACACATTGGCTGCCAAGTGATATTTTAAGATGCTTGTAAAAGGCTAGATTCCAAGTCTATTAATTTCTTGAATTCCTGTATTATTTTTAGTTAAAACTAAGTTGAAGCATCAGGCAGGGCCTTATTTAATAAAGATGACAATCGGACAATTTTGTCAAAGGATGCCCTTTAGTGTATGGAATCTGGTCACACTATGCAATAAGTACATCTGATACATCGTTGGATAGCTATTTTTGAGCTGAACTAAAAATAAGTATACAACAAATGTTAGTCCGTTTTGAGTTATGGGTTCTCGAAAAATATTAAAACCTAATTTAATCGATTCCAGAGACGGTTGCATTAGAGATTGCATTGAGATAACTCATTTTGCATGTTTTACCTATATTTAAGAAAAGGTTTTAAGTGAATTAACATTACGCTGCAACCCACAGGAGCGTAACAGTAAGGTTTAAGGCGGGCAGCAGTTCCTAGATTTTGAGAACTACCTATATAAATACCTATTCAATGACGTATCACATGGACTTATTGGATGGGGGGCCTTTTGATTTAAAGCCGACTGTTTGACGGCCAGCCTTCGACATATTTGTCACAAATGTGACAAAATTGTCGGATTGTCATGTTTATTATTAGGTCACAAAACAAACTTGTCTATGCTAAGAAACAGTTGAAAAAGGACCGGCAGGATTTGAACCTGCGACCTAACTGCACACCGGGCAGCCGCTTTAGCCATCCAGCTACGGTCGCCTCTTACCCAAACCCTAAATTTCTCAACTGTATGGTACGTCATTTCGTGACCTCACGTTCATCCATTTGTTCCTATCTTAAGTAGGATACAATTGTCTATAGACTCATAATCTAGCCCATTACATCAGCTTGCCTACGTGCTACCCTACTAGTTATCTTGAGGAATAATCTTGGGCGCGATGAGCCCAGTCATGATATCGAAGGAGTTTCCGTTGGGTTCCACTCTGACGTCACCGGAGGGCGTGCGTACCATCAACCAACCAGCTTCGTCCAGACCACAGATCGTGCCTTCCACGGGAGACTCTGTGGTTTCACATTGGAGTCGTATTGATTCGTCACTGGAAATAAACGCATTGGAATTTTATAAATTATGTTTCTGTTAGGCTTGAACCTGATTATATCTTAGATTTGATTATAATAACTTCCATTAAAATATATATTTTTATACTAGTACGATAATTGGCGAATTTTAGTTTTTTTTTTCACGTGTGCTGTAGTGGTTTAGGCGGTCGCTTCGCCGTTATCCACTGCACTGGTGTTGTGGGTTCGATCCCCATGAGACAAATCTCTGTGTGATTTGCAAAGATTTGTTCTGAGACTAGGTGTGCTTGAGTGAGTGAGTTTTTCTGAGTAATTACTTCTGACATTATATTTAATGTAGAAAAAACCAAATTAATATATTTACCTGGAAAGTTTACTGGGAGTTTTGAAAATTAGTTATCTTATAGATTTTGATGTGCTCTTTACGAATTTTCACTTTGCCCCCTCTTGTAACTTTGTCGCTGGCCACCATATTAGAAAAATGGCGTCAAATGCAGATTGTTACATGATATTTTTTTTCCGACTCATTTACGTTTTAATTAAGTAAAGCATGTCGAAAATTTTCCGAGTCCGAGCACATTTATTATTTTTATTATACTCTTTAGGGTGATCACAATATTATAAATACTTACGTATGCAACCAGTACTGATAATACTGTTCCAGGAAGGCGTCGACGCCGCCGTCGCTGCTGATGTAGTCGAGGATCCGCTCCAGCTGCGAGGCGTAGCGCGCCAGGAACTTCTCCACGGTCCAGGGCGCCAGGGCAGTGCCGTGCCGCCGGTTGTGCTCCGACACGATGTCGTTGATGCACGTGGTGGGGACGCTGTTTGATATGTTCACGCCGGTTCCTGGAAGGAAATTCAGTTTAATAACATAACATCACGCCTATATTAAATAAATAAATAAATATGACACAATATTCACACAACGTCATCTAGTCCCAAACTAAGCAGAGCTTAGTTACTACTTTTACTTTTATTTTGTAAATAAAGACTTATTATACATAGAAACACCCAGTCCAAGACATAACTACATGTACACACAAAAAATTGTCTTGACCGAGAATCGAACACGCGACGTCTGCGAAGTAGGCAGTCCCACTACTGACTCCGCTATCCGATCCTACCTTATCCTATCCTATTCGGTCCTATATTACCCAGAAGGGTGTGCAACACCCTCATTTCACCTGTTAAGTTTAGGTACCATGGGATAGGGGGTGAGCCTATCGCCATCCACCAGGCACAATTCCAACTCCGTGCTGCTATTGTGAATTCACAGTTCACAAAAAACCCTTTGCCCTACCTGGGAATAGAACCAGAAACCTCGCGATGAGAGGCGTATACGCTAACCACTAGAGCCTCGAGGCAGTCAACGCAAATAAAATCCAATGGTATCAAACTGTAGAGCATAAATCATGATCAAAAAAACCTCACCTTTCAATATTTTTTTTTAAACTTTCGCGATTTGAGAACATTTTTCAAAAATTAGACAACGGGTCTAAATCGCGTAATTATTATAAATGTAAATAAATACCTATGCTTGATGCTATGAATGATTCAAGTCATTCAAAACGTCGAGCATAGGTATTTATCTAATATCAAATTTTTGAAAAATATTATTTAATTATTTAGCTCTAAATTAATGAAGCGTGACGAATCAGCAATTTTCATTTGTTTTCTAGTTATTTATTCAAATAAAAATAATCTCCTTCTTTTTCGTCGTGTCGATGGCTGAGTCGAATTTTATTTTGACTTGCCATCGTGGTGAAAGGATTATACACATTATTATTATTATAACACTTTGCCCGACTCAGGAATCGAACCCAAGACCTTGCAGTGAGATGCGCATACGCTATCCACTAGAACATCGAGTCTTTTTCGAAGAACCATACAAAAAATATTAAAATGTTAATTACCAATATTGACGTAGACGTCGTCGCCGCAGCAGTTGGCGTGAGTGATGACGCCGCCGACCTTCACATCGCGGCCGTAGTAGATGTCGTTTGGCCACTTTATTCTGAGAACCATACAACAAATACAATAAATATCAAACTTAACACTTTATTCTAACAACAATTAAACACTACACAAATAAATGCGGCCGTGGCGCAATGGTTAAGGCATCGGTCTTACGATCGAGAGGTCGTGGGTTCGAATCCTGGCCATTACACCACGGAAGTGAACTTCCTCCTAACACAAGCGAATTAAGCTTAGCTGGAAGGGGTTAACAAGTATACTAGTAATTTGTATTTGCAAATAACTAGTAAGCTCTTAAAAAAAATATATTATTACATAATACCGATTAAAAAACGTTATGCTTTGTCTCTATTTTTTTATTAAAAACTTATTTTTATTATATAACATTATTGTCCTCTCTTCTACTTTGCTATGCCCGACAGGGTTCACAATGTTCCTAGATAATTATAATATTTACCACCTAAGACACACGTTTGTGAAACGCAATAAAGTATTGAGTATTGAAAAAAAAAACAACATTACAAAACATAACATAACATCACGCCTATATTACCCAGAACGGTGTGGCAGAGGTGTACAACACCAACACACATTTCACCTGTTATGTTTAGGTCCCATGGGATAGGGGGTGAGCCTATCGCCATCCATCGGGCACAATTCAAACTCCGTGCAAGCAGAAGCGAATTTTCTGACGGAAAGTTCACGAATAATATTTTAACGACTCGGGAATCGAACCCAAGACCTTGCAGTGAGAAGCGCATACGCTATTCACTAGCTAGAACATCGAGGCAGCCTTGTTCTAAGAACCATACAAATAAATAATAGTTTAAAAAAACTAAAAAACACGCTTTTAAAGTACTTTGTGAAAAAGCGTGGGGCGCTCTGTTCCATATTTTTCGTCTATCGAGCAACCCACGCTTTTTCACAATAATACTAGTATTTTTTGTTCATTACCATTTTCAGCTTATATTAGGAATTATTTTGCACTTTTTAGTTAGAAGTACTTTAAAAGCGTGCTTATTAGTTTTTTAAACTATTATTTATTTTCTACTTTTTACTTTGGTTTATTTATAAGAGCGTTTTTTTTATTATTTTTTTTTATTTATCTTTTTTATCGAATTATTGCATTGTCATCGATCTTTGACAGGTGTGCAAAACTTTAATGAAATCTGTCCGTTTAAAGTGGGTCAAAATCGAGTCCAAAGTAGTCGGTTACATACATACATACATACAGATGAAGCTAATATAAGCGTGTTAAAAATACAATTAATACCGAAATTATCAAAAGCTATTGTAGAAATTAATTTGTGTTTGTTTTAACAAAGTAAATTCGGCAACACCTCCGCGTGCTCATACATTGCTTACCTTTAAGGTAACTTATTAGCACTGTCGTGGGTGCTCTCTAATATTTATAACAGTGCAGATGGGTATCTGGGTAACCACAATTTATTTTTACTGTTTTTTTGTACAATTTGCTAAATGCTATAAAAATATCAATAATTATAAAGTATCACCTGATATCTAAGTGTTCGTAAGAAGGCACGGAGCGAATGGCGCGCACGGCCGCCAGCGCCGCCGCGTGCTGCATCAAAGGCAGCGCCGGACTCATCTTTAGCCACACCTGCAACACGTTAAGACAAATCAAAAATGATTTTATTCGCTTATCTTATGGTGGGATATAATCCCACCCACACGCCCACCACTGTGACTCCTGTGACGCCAGGATCTACAGCGGTAACCAACTGAAAGGCTCCGTGCATGACACACGGGCAATCCCAGGGAGAGTTAAAATTGTCTTGGAACCCGCAACGAATTTAATCAGAAGTATATAGTTGGAGTTGGAAAGTATGTATCTTTACTTCTTCTTCTTCCATATAGACAAAGTGTCTATATGGAAAGAGTGTAGAAAACCACGGACAGTGACAAAACTATGGGGCCTAAATTTGATTGCTATAATAGCTTCATTGGTATAATGATAGTTACGCATAATATCATTCATCAATCATTGCTAGGCATGTTTTTTTTGGCATACTATTTTAATAATTACCAAATTCAACAAAATACCTTTCGTATGTAAAATAAGCATGTGGCGGTTTATGAACGGTCCAAGTGCCACCGCGCCGCACACTAACCTATTATTAACACTATGATACCCATTTAATTTTTTTTAGATCTTTATTAAGCGAAAATCGATTATGCTTAATAAGTTATATGCGAAAAAGCATTATGGAATATGATAGTTATGCCAAAAGACAAGTACGTATTGATATTATTTTTGGTCAAAGTTATGTTTTTGACACCCGCTAACCACTTACACTGAAAGGCAGCCTTAGGTTGGCTATGTTAGCCATGACTCTCATGAGGAAAAAAGATACCTGTTTCCATCTAAAAAATTAAATAACATACATATCAAGTAAAGATACGTACCTGCAAGGACATACAAGCCTGTCCCTTAGGCCCGATCCAGCGATTCCCGGCGCGCCCCCTGCCCGCCGTCATGCGCCTGGCCACCGCCCCCACGCCGTGCGCCAGGGGCACGCTCGTTATGTTGTGAGTACTCGCCATTACATCTGAGTACACTACCAGGCGACCTAGGGCCGTGGAACTTAGATTCTGAAAAAATATATTTCCCGTCTTTCACTATTCCATTTTTGCATTTATTGGGATTAACATGGTTTTATTTTATGTTTACATACCATTTGATATTTATTCAAATTATGAGATACGGGTGTTACTTACGTAGTAGCGTTCACTCGCGTTCGCGTTCACAATGTTACAAACTCACGTCAGTTGTAATAAAAACATTTGATAGTTTTTTTCCGAAAACCAAAAACTTAATTTGTTGACCTTGGATTGCAAGTAAAATTTTGCAGATCACGTAAATGTATGCAAAATGCGTATTTAAATCTCAATAAAACCAAGGATAAAGGTTTTGGTGAAAGTTGTAATAGTTTATCTTTTTTTCGTTCGTCGGCACTTTCGAATTAAATAAATCAAAATAAATATCACCCTATGTACAACCACAACGCCATCTAGTCCCAAACTAAGCATAGCTTGTACTTGGGTTACTAGAATAACTGATACTTATTATATATAAATAAATAATAAATAAATAAAATAAAATAAAATTCATTTATTAAAATACATTGGTCAAATACATAAGCGATAACAGCATTTAATATTATTGTATATACATAAGTGTATATATAAACAATTCGGTGCCTGAACTAGGTAATCCTGTGTTTCAGGCTAATAGACTAGTATTACAAAAATGGTCTTAAAATTAAATAATCTTGTAAAAAGAAAACAAAAGGAAAAGGAAATATATTTTTAGGAGGTAGTCAACTCTTAAGATAAATTGGAGTAACTAACTAACTAACTTAACTTTATTTATTTATCAATTATATAAATTAATTTAATTTAAATATATACTTATTTTAACACTATAAGTAACTTTTCTGTATCTTCATAAGACATTTTTTGGAGCAGTTCTTTGATAGCTTTCTTACAGTCATTATGATTAAGTGGATAAATGTAACGCATGGCATTTAGCCTATTGTAGAGTAGCGGGCCTAGAAATATATAAAATTTTGATGTAAAAGCGTGTTTGAATCTGATTTTTTGGATGCAAACAATATCTTTTCGTCTTTTGTTAGTATGGTCAGGATTAAAGGGAAGACTTGCGTGTTGTTTAAGTAATGTATTCAAAATAAATAACTGTCTAACTGTTAGTACGTTACAGGAATTATAGAGGAGGTTAGTGGGAAATAGGAAAGGTCGATGAGTGGCTACTTTTAGAATAGCTCTTTGAGCTCTTTCGAGCGATAACAATAATGTTTTACCTGCCCCACCCCATTGTTGAATATAGAAATAATTTTATATGATACAACCTGTTTGTATATCTATCATAAGTTTCTATATTCTATTGTTAATGGTATTGACAACGTTCGTTTGTCTGTTGTCATCTATGTGGTCGGAAAATTATAGAAGTTTGTTTTGTGCACAGAAAATCTCTTTTATTACCAATAAAAGCCCTCGTAAATCCTAAAACCTCAACAGGTTATGGGCCCAGGAAGACTCTGTTACAGGTGAAATTGAAGATCAGTGGAAAACAAAACATACAGAATTTAGAATTCCTACCAAGGAGCAACGAAACAATGGACGCGCGATCGATGAATATGGAAAAATTTGACGGCAACAATTTTCGGCAGTGGAAATTTCAGATGAAGTGTGCTTTGAAAGCAAAAGGTATCGACATAAATGAGCCAAAGCCTGAGAAAGATAATTCCACATGGTTGAAAAATGATGGGATGGCCATGTTTATTTTAACATCAAGCATGGACCTGAAGCAGATCACCCTTGTGGAAAACTGCGAAACTGCAAAGGAAATTATGATAAAATTAGAATCAATCTATGAACAAAAGAGTGAATTAAACAAAATGATAATTCAAGAAAGATTTTATCAATACAAAATGTCATCAAATGATTCCATCGCGCAACATATTTCCAAAATAGATAATTTAGCCAAGCAGTTAAAAGAAAGTGGTGAAGTTGTAAGTGAATCCGCCATAATGACTAAGATACTCGGAACTCTGCCACCCAAGTATAGAACTCTCCGTCAAGCATGGTTATCTCTGGATCCTGCAAAGCAGAGTATTATAAATCTAACTGCTCGATTGCTGGATGAGGAAGCAAGTCTAACATGCGAGGAAGAGCAAGAAACAGCTTTATTAGTGTCTAAATTCAAAGGAAAAGGACAACCTAAGCTGAATGAGCAAAGTGGTGCTGGCTCTAAAGAAAACAACAATGGGAAGCATCGTTTTGAATGCTATAATTGTGGTAAAAGAGGGCATTTTGCTAAAGAATGTCGTGTCCCAAAGAAGTACACGAAGAAGCCCGATAATATGATGGCATTTAATGTTGAAAACTCAAGTATGTTAACTTATGACAATATTTGGATTTTGGATAGTGGTGCTTCGGCACATATAACCTATAGAAAAGACATCTTCTTTGAATTAGAAGAATGTATTCAAAAGACATTAACCCTCGGCAATGAACATTCAATTGAAGTATGTGGAATTGGAAAAATAATGATCGAAAGATTTGTAAACGGAAAGTGGCATTCAAGTATGTTGCAGAATGTACTTTATGTTCCAAGTTTAAAAAGAAATTTGCTCTCGGAGGGTGTAATAATGCGACAAGGTTATTCAATCGTAAAGGAAAGAAATAGTGCATTTATTTATTTGAACAAGGAATTGGTAATGAGTGCACAAATTAAGACAAACAATTTGTTTGAATTGAATATCAAAACTGTAGCTCCTGCAAAATGTAACATAGTGCAAAACAGTATTGACATCAAGAAATGGCATGAAAGACTAGGCCACATCAATTTGAAAGAAATTAAAAAGATGAATATGAGCAATGTGGTTGAAGGTTTGAAAATAGAAGGTGATATTGAACAGAAATTTACCTGTGAAGCATGTGCTTATGGTAAACAGCATCGCCTACCATTTCAACAATCTTCTAGAGGTGAAATTCAGCCAGGTGATCTTGTATACAGTGATGTGTGTGGGCCAATGAGTCACACATCAGTTCAAGGGATGCGCTATTTTGTATTGTTTAAAGATGCAAAGACAAGTTACAGGTGTGTATATTTCTTAAGAAATAAGAGTGATGTCTTGGAGTATTTCAAAATATATAATGCAATGATTAAGAATAAATACATGCATAGTGTGAAGACTTTACATACTGACAATGGAGGTGAGTATATTAACAATGCATTTAAAGAATACATGGAAAGAGAAGGAATAATGCATGAATGTACTGCTCCCTATACGCCTCAGCAAAATGGACGGGCTGAGAGGGAATTGAGAACTATTGTTGAAAGTGCTCGCTCAATGCTATATGCTAAAGATATACCATTATCTTTGTGGGCTGAAGCAGTTAATACTGCTGTGTATTTACTCAACAGAACCTCGTCAAGTCAATCTTCTAATATAACACCTTTCGAATCATGGACAGGTGTCAAGCCGCAGTTGAGTCATGTGCGGGTGTTTGGTAGCAAAGGGCATGTACACATTCCTGTACAACCAAGAAATAAAATAGATAAGAAGAGTGAACTGATGATATTAGTTGGATATGATTGCCAAAACTATAGAATGTTCAATACTCAAACCAAACAAATAAAAATATTAAGAAATGTAATCTTTGACGAAGATAAGGTTCCAGAAATAAGAAGTAATATAGCAAACATTTTCTTAGAAGAGGAAGGAATTAAAGACAATAATATTGAAGAAAATAGACAAGAAAGTGAAGATGCTATATCGGAAGGAAATTCAGATGAAAGTCTGGTTAGCTGTCAGGATTCTGATGATCCCACTTATGAACCTTCACAGGAAATAGGAGATCTAGAAGAAAGACAAATTAATTTAAGACCCCGAGTCAATAGAAATATTGAAGCTAACTCTGTAGAATTTACACTTTCATCTACATATAAAGAAGCAATGATGAATCCTCAAAAGAATCAGTGGTCCAAAGCTGTGAATGTGGAACTTGAAGTTCTTGATGATAATAACACTTGGACAGCTGTAAAAAGAGCTAATCAAACAACGCTAACTGAAAATGGAGATATCATAAGAGACAAAGCTCGTTTATGTGCAAGAGGATTTAATCAAAGTAAACATAAAGATGTGAAATATTATTTTAAAAGGAAAATATTGAAGAAGACTCAATAAAAATAAAATATGTTTCTAGTTCAAATCAATTGGTGGACATTTTAACTAAAGCATTACCAGTTGCAATGTTTACACGTTTATGAGGCCAATTGATATTTAAAGTTTGAAATGTTATATTTAGCCGTATATAATATTGTTTTTGTTACTAGTAATTTCTTCAATGAATTTAAAATAATATAGCTTAAGGAAAATAAAATTATAGAGAGGGTGTTGAATATAGAAATAATTTTATATGATACAACCTGTTTGTATATCTATCATAAGTTTCTATATTCTATTGTTAATGGTATTGACAACGTTCGTTTGTCTGTTGTCATCTATGTGGTCGGAAAATTATAGAAGTTTGTTTTGTGCACAGAAAATCTCTTTTATTACCAATAAAAGCCCTCGTAAATCCTAAAACCTCAACACCCATGATGTAATACAATAAGTTAGTATTGATTGACATATAGCAAAATAAGTTATTTTGATTATTTTCGTGTCAGCAATATGACGTAACTTTTTGAATACAAATATTAACTTGCGAACCCTGCTATTTAAAGCTTCTATGTGCTCTTTAAAAGATAGAGTATCATCTATAATTACACCTAAGTATTTTATTTTATTTGTTTTTTTAACTAACGGGCACATGCATTGTTTTTGCGAGGCAGTGGGGTCATTGCAATAGTGAGCGTACAAGCGAGAGTTAGTAATGTTAGATGTATTGCGCATCGAAAAATTCATGTAATTTGTTTTATTTGCATTTAGTGTTAGCAAGTTTTGTTGAAGCCATTTATTAACAGTATTGAAGCCGTGCTGTGCGTGCATGTGGACTTCTGCTTCTGACGCGCCCGTGAAAAGTAGGGCAGTGTCGTCAGCATAAGAAACTATTATTCCGTTTTCTATCTTTAGATTACAAAGGTCATTTATATAGATTAAAAATAGTGTAGATGACAAGACACTTCCTTGGGGAACGCCAAAAGATGTGGTTTTTTGCTCAGCGCTGGTGACATTGCCAATTTTTACGCACTGGGTTCGATCTTTTAAATAACTGCTGAAAAGTTTAAGCTGCGTGCCTCTAACACCTATGCTGTCAAGTTTACGCAGTAGAGTAGGTATAGAAACAGAGTCGAAGGCTTTTGCGAGGTCCAGGAAAATACCCACTGTATGGTTACCTTTATCAAGTTCTTGTACTATATAGTTAGTTAAATGATGTACGGCATCGGCAGTGGATACTTTGGGTCTGAAACCAAACTGAGTCTTTGACAATATTGATTTTTCTTCTAGATATTTAATTAATCTTGAGTTTATGATTTTTTCAAACACTTTAGATAAAGAAGTCAGTAATGAAATAGGTCTGTAATTAGTTACTTCGGTTTTACTCCCGGATTTATATACGGGAACAACAATTGCTTTTTTAAGGCAGTTTGGAAAAATTCCTTTGGATAAACACTTGTTAAAGATGTTTGTTAGTGGTGGTGTTAAGATATTCCTTGCTTTTTTTAAGAAAATGTTCGATATGTTATCCCATCCTACAATTCATTCTTATCATAATTATTTTTAACTTTTCTCACTAGATCGTTGCAAAAGTTACGATATCTTTTGTATGTTATTTGTAGAATGTAGTTATTGGGCTGCGATTTAGATTTTTTGTGCAATTTGTCTCTTTGCCTCATACAGCGTACGAGACCCGGGGTAATCCACGGCTTTATGTTGCGATTTTTATTACTTAATCGAATAGTGTAGGTGTTTTTCTTAGTTGCATTTTGTATCTCTTCTATTAAGTAAGACATACAAAAGTGCGGATCATCAGAATTGTAAACTGGGGCAAAGTCAATGTTGTTTAAGTCATATTCGAGATTATTCACATTTAGTTTAGCAAGTGTGCGAATAATTTCTGCTTTAGGTGGTTTGCAATTTAAGGTTAGTAGGACAGCGTTGTGATCGGTTATTGACGAGTTAATTACAAATGTTTTGGATGGAAATTTTGATTTAAGAATGATATGGTCCAAACATGAACCACTTTGATGTGTGGGAAGTGTGTGCGCTGGTAGCAAGCCATGAAAAGAACATAGATTTAGATACTCTTGAGAATTTGTATCGGTGCTGCCTGGGAGGATATTGATATTTATGTCACCGAGTAAAATTATGTTTTTGAAGTATGATAGGTGTTGGAGGGCGTCATTCAGAGAATCAGTAAAATGTGTAGTATTTCTAAAAGAAGGTGGTCTGTATATTGCTAGTATAGCAAAATCTGATCCAATTTTAATTAACAACCTATTACAGTCGTTTATGTTAGGTTCATCAATTATAACATTAAGGTGATTTTTGGCATACACTATAACCCCATCATTTTGATTATAGTTCTTACTGCTATAGTAAGTGGTATATCCTGACATGGTAGGTAGATTATATTTTTTGGATAGCCAGCATTCGCTTAAGACAATGAGGTCACAGTCTATGTCCAGCCTTTGCAGGAAAACACATAGATTAGTAAAATTCTTATAAATACTGCGGATATTTAATGTTAGTATGGTTAGTGGGCTACTATACGAAGAAATATATTGTTTGCAATTATCAGCATCACAGGCATTTGCTTCTGATACAGAAAAGATATCTATCTCATTAATTATATTATAAATCATATTTAAAAAGAAACTAGTATAAATAAAAATAGGTCAAGTAATACCTTTAATAACGGCGCTCTTAGGCGCCCTCATAATCGATCGAGTTGACGTATCTTTGTTCGGCCATTATTTTCGCCGGGCAATCGGCGGCTCCCGTCGCATGACTGCTAGGTTTCTTGAAGCGCAGACAGGTAGCACATTTAGGCACTTCTGCCTTATGCGTACAGTCATTTATTGAGTGTCCTTGCTCGCCACAATGTCCACATGTGTACGTAGATTCTCGACATGATTTCGCCGCATGACCATACTGCTGACACTTATAGCATCGAGTAACCAACGTGAAATCTCTCACTGGGCAGGACGACCAATTAACGAAAACCCGCTCCTTAGCTATCAGCGCTCTGCGTATGTTCGCTGGTACTTCAATGACATAATTACAAGTCTCGGCGTCTTTTTTACCTGATTTGTGGCTTAGCTTAATTGTGCTCAAAAAGGTATCGAGGTCGGCATCTTGGAGTATATCGGCGACATTTTGGCGGTAAAGGCAGGTAAAGACTTCCTTTTCTGTCATCGTTGAGGGCACTCCTATTACAACTACTCTAGGTTTTCGTTTAAAGGGCTCGTCGACTGTAAGGCCTGATGATGTTAACTGCGCATATTTTTTTAGCTTTTCTACGTCTTCCTTCGTTTCAGTGCTAATTATGACACCACCATTCTTGGTTTTACGAAGTCCTCTTACTTGTAGCTTCATCTCTTCAGGGCAAATTATTTTCTGTACAAGAGTCTTTGTTTCCTCGCTGGATTTCTGTTTATCATTTGGATAAATGGCAACAGAGCTTAGTTTTAGCGGCTGAATAAAATTGTTGGTGCCTTTTTTGACCATATCGGCAAAGGAAGTCCCCGTTGTAGGTTTTGACTTCACTTCTTCAATACTTTGCCTGAGGTTCTCTAGGTGCATCGATAGGTCCACTTTTTCTTGGAGGGTCTTAATGATAGAGTGGGCTTGAACTGCTTTTTGCTTGACAGATTGGTACTGGATCGTCAATTGCGAAGTTCCATGGAGGATTTTCCGACACATACCATTTATTCTTAGTTTCTGGTCAGAGTTTAATTTGCCATCGTTAGCAATAGAGCATATCTCATTTAGCCCTTGATCTATGGTAGCCAACCAGTTTTGTAGTTCAGGCGTTGGAACAACCTCTAACAATTCGTCGGCTTGTAGTCGAGGCGTAGGCGTAGGCGGCGGGGTGCGCGCAGTCCTGCCACTGCGGTTAAAGGGACTGTTATCCATTTCAATGATGATTTGTTTGGTTTTTAGTCACTAAACATGTTGACACACTTAATACAGTACTTAGAACGTTTTCACTTATTTACATTACTACCGGTTATTGAAGCAACTAGGTCACGATTCAGCGATTCGTTATTTAATTTTATTTAATTAATTAGCGAATACGTCTGTACTCTACGGAAAGACAATGTTGAAAAAAATATAGAAGCACCCAGACCAAGACAAACCTCCATGTTTATGCACACAAAGATTTGTCTTGAGCGGGAATCGAACCCGCGACCTCGGCGTCGCAGGCAGGTACACTACCCACTCTGCCATCCGGTTGTCAGCCACTCTGCAATTCGGACCAAAAATATATGGAGCGTGGCGGATGTCCTTTACGTCTCTAGTTTTTAAACGAATGAATGAAAGCTACTCACATCAAAATACTCGACGGTGGAGAAATTGTCGGGGCACTCATACACATAGACAGGCAGGAAGGCCTCGGCCGGCGCTAGCTTGGGGGTCTCCCCCCTCAGACACCACTGCAGCGTGACCCCGTCGCACGCCACCAAGCGCGCGCCCCCCTCCACCGCGCAGCGCTCCACCAGCTGCTGCTTGTTCTGTGAGACAACGCGGGGCGTTACGTGGGATCGTGGATCTGACACTAAGGTGTGGAACATTCTGTCTGGTCATGATGATAATCTTTATTTTAATAAATAAGTATTATATATTATAAAGCGGAATATCTAGTACGACCCGGAGAACCAATGGTATACCCATTTAGGGCATGGCTCCAAATTAAATGATTTATCAAATTTGTTTGTATGCGAACATCTAAACTCGAAAGGATAGGTTGGGGAGGCTTTACTCTGGTCCCTTGCGACGAGCTACCGACGCGACGTAGCCATGGACTACGGATATTGTCCTTAGCCCAACACACGACACGGTGTAAGTTAATATGGATTGAATTTTTAATTAATAGGTTTTGTTAAAACTTTAACATAAAAATCTAATATTTGATAAGAAAAAATAAGTGCAATAAGTGTTTCAAAAATAAATAATGGTATTATTTTTATAACTGGCCACAAGACTTAAATGTAAGGAGTTTTAATTATTAAGGTAGAAATAGAAGTTTATTAAAATAATTAAAAGTACCTAATAAGAGACAAGATAATAACTTGATTTATTACACTGGTTTTTATTAAAATAAATAAGAATTTATAGAATAGTCCAAATAAAAGATAAAATATGCCATGACAAGACAGTAAGTTCCAGAGACAATTTCATGCAACATTGATATATAAATTAAAGATCAAATCGACGTTTTACTTTTTGGTAATAATTTAAATTTCTAGCGATCTGTCCGCAAAGCACGATTCAAATGTATCTCGATGACCGAAGCGATGACTTAATAAATTTTAAAACTGTTGAACATTTCTAAATACGATGTCATGTGTTTTAGCTGTGAATTAAAGATGATTAATAAAAAACAGTAGCAGAAAATTCAAGAACAATGAAAATTCTAAGCCATTTGCGTGCACTTAGTACAGAGAAAGTTTAGTGGTTGATCTAGACATGTAAAAGAAGCGTTTTACAGTTAAACTAAAATTTCAAGAGTGAGTTTGGTAGATTAATAACTATAATCAGACTAATAAAAAAGTAAGGGTTTTAGATATTCAAGTCCAAATAAGACGCCAAACAAACAACATAAGACCAATTGAGATTAATGTTTTAATCGCGCATTTGGATTAAAGTAATCTACTATATAAAGTTCCTTTGCAGACCGAATGTGTTGAAGCAAATATGTAAACGGTTATGTATGTTTATGCTGTCTTGCTCTCTGCATACAGAAGAAAGCAAGACACTAATATTTGTAGTATCAGTCTGTATTAGAACTTTGTATTGCTTATAAACATGAGTGCTGTATTAATGCACTTTAGTTTTGAATATGTACTATCGGCTACACTTCTGCTTGCTGACCTTATGATGATCTCCTAACCACCTTCTCGTTAGGAAGATGAAAGAATGTCACTAATAGGCTTTTCTAAAGTGAGCAAGCGTCAATGTGGCCGACAGTACAAAACAGCTCACTCTTAAAACCTTGTCACAATAAATGTTGGAACAAACAAAGTGCTATGCGATGTGCGCTCACCGGCCATCACACCGTCAGGTGGCCGGGCGCCGCGCCCCCGGCCCGGCGCCACGCCGCCTATGACAACACTCATAAACATCACCGACTCACCGTACCTTACAGCTATACCTTCTTAAATCAATAGTATAGAACTATTTTGTTCTGTATTCAACAATGCTACTATAGGCAAATCTTCAGATCAGACAAAAAATACATAAATAAATTTTATACTAATTCTTTTGATACCAATACGGCTTTAAAAGGACTGAATTAAGTTGCAAGGACTTGAGTAAAAAGGAAATGAACAAAATAATAAAGGTACTTAATAAACACAACTTAACTGTTCGGCTTTGCTAGGATAATTAATGCGAACTTATGACAACTACCGAGGTATACGTTCTTAATGCGATTCTTTTTGCGAAAGTGCTGCCACCATAATATATATTTTTTTAATTATGTTTTATGAATCTGCAACAAACCTTCAAAACTATATATTATTATATACTGTTTTATCAACAAAATAAGCATGACGCTGCAAGTTAGTTTAAGGTTATCTAGAGTCGACAATGTTTTTTTTAATTATTACGCCATTTTATCCAAAAAAACTGGAATTGGCAGCTTTTGTCTCGCAGCCTTATTCATAAAAGCACTTATTAACTAAAATATATTATTATGCCTTAAAAATTGTCGTCCAAATTTAACATCGTACTTTTTAGATACCTATTTGCAAAACAAATAATTGTAATGGCAACACTTTCGGATAAAAACCGTTAACCAAATGACGGTGTAACTATAAGCAAAAAAAAAGTGAGTAAGTCCAACAATTTGTTCAAACCTAATCAAATTCATTACAACTAAATATGCGTTTATGCATGTCACATCATAGGTTATTTGTCTACTTTACTTCTAGTACTATCAAGTAACGTTCCTTTAAGACATTTATATTTTGATAATATTTTTTTTTTGTAAGTGTGAATAGTCTGTCTGTTGTATGAACATGTTGTTTTGTGAATATGTTTTTTTATATGTCCTGCGTAACCTGCATGGCTATTACAATTAAAGTTGTTGGTTGAATCGAATTCAAACTTCGAAGCTGATAGATCGAAAACAATTTGGTATAAATAGTGTTGCCATGTTGAGAAAATATATGCTTTTAATTAATATTAAATTAAATCATAACATAACAACACGCCTATATTGCCCAGATGGATGTGGCAGAGGTGTACAACAACCACATTTCACCTGTTATGTTTTTAGGTCTAATGGGATAGGCAGTGAGCCATCTACTGGTCACAATTCCAACTCCGTGTTGCTCATGTGAATTTTCTGACGGAAAGTTCACAAACAACCCACGCGGTGAGAGCCGCATAAACTCACCACTAGACCAGTGAGGCAGTATAATATTTAATTATTAATAAGCTTAATTAGCTTCGATTGATGTTTAAAATCGATTCAAACAACATCGATTTCGATCGCAATAGCTGCTACAGAGCTGAAACCACACTAATTTAATTGAATGTCAGCAGATTCATACTCGTACCTTCTTAGCGAACTCATTACCGACGGCAATAGCGAGAAATAGACTTAAACCAATAGGATGAAGAATCAACAAATATTCCTTATCCTATTAAGTATTTTGTTTATTTCAAGTTATTGTCCTCAGGAAAGACACACGTCAGGATCACAGTGAAATAAATAAAAGGGATACACAGTACACAGTGTTCAGTGTAAATATTTAACGCGTATCAAAATATAAACATCGTTCAGCAATTGCTACGAAATGGTGATGCGAAATAAACATAATTATACAAGTGATGAGGTCATAGCTCTGTATTTTTCTTACCACATGGTTTCCTAGGAAGAAGCCTCGAGTGTAGTCAACCTGGGTTAGTTCCTGTGGATCCTTCACGTGGAGCCCTAGGATGTCTCCGAGTATCTTGTGGATGATGCCCAGACGAGCCTCGTTGCTTTTTAAGCCTTCCTCTCCTAAATAGTCACTGGGGTCCGCTTCTAAATGGATCTGAAATGTGCAAAACAAAAGTTCTGTTAAAAAGAGAGAATTGATTGATTTGTGGATCGATCTGAGTGGTGCCTTTTTCCTCTGAAATCAGTAGTGGCAGCACTAGTAGTCGGTACATCATTTAACTAGAGAGAACTACAAGTCTTAAATTACATTATTCTCACTGCGCATTCCAAAAAAATCGTCAAAGTTTAGAAATGTATGGGTTTTGACATATTAAGAATGATATTAATAATTATGTAATAATGAATAATTGAATTGAGAATGAAATTAATATTATAATAATTATTGTTAAAATTTAATTAAAGCATGTTTAGCTTCCACTGCATGAGTCCTTACATTTTTATTTTTTTGCACGCCATTGTTATGGCAGAATGTATTGAACCATTGTTTAATTACTAACACCTATATTTGTACTACATTCTTGCAAAATAAATGATTTGATTTGATTTGATTTGAATGCAAAAGAAAAATTGCCAGCGGCAGCATTAGTGGAGAAATTTTTTCAAAAGAATTCCTTTGTGAATTGAGTTTACTACAGCATGTCATGTTAATTTTAGTCAGGCAATGTTAATTCCAAAACAATTAGTACTACCATATAAATTATTTGGATTAGCAAACCTGTGAGAAAATCGCGATGCCGCTGTTCGTGAGGTCGGTGGCTTGCAGCAACGACGGAGTACGCCAGGTCTCTTCCGAAGCTAAGACCTGGATGTCCAGCTCGTGGCCTGGGTGCCCCGTGTACTTGGACGGCCTATATACGATGTAGACTTGAATATATTTTAATAGTAAAGTTTTTCGTCTAAAAAGTGTATGCACAAGGCTGTTAGCGATTGCTCATTGATATTTTTCTATTACCTATGAATACACCCAGCTATACATTAAGCCTTCCAGTTATAGCTGGTCTCACATAGTATAGGCTTTCCGTGCGAGCCCAGCTATACTGCAAATGTATAGCTTGATGAGTAGTTGTGTGTACCTTGCTAATGCCAACTTGGTGAGGGCGAGCCAGGAGTCCTTAACACAGGGTATCCTAGTTTGGACTCCTGACTCCCGCAAAACCTAATCTGTACTCTAGATTTTATATTCTTCGATTCGATATTATATTATATGATAATTATTTTTTACTTAAACCATGTGATTTTTGTGCGAGAGCAAAGATTTTTTTTCAATTTTCCAAAAAAAAGGAAAAAAAAGTGTCTGGGGATTTTTAGATTTGGAATGAATCCCACTCATCACTATGGCTTACAACTGAACTCTTGCGCAAAGATTATGAGATTCACGTTTATATACAACGACGAGTAGAACAACTTACTAGGGCAGCTGACCGCTCGTAATTTAAAATTATCTTGTTCATCTTGCCACCAAGTAAGTTTTGAAATTCGTTAACGATCTCTTGGCCATTTTAAGTAATTTTATTTTGGGATTGTAATACCTTCGTTTGTTCCTTACGCGTGCTATTTATTATGAATATATTTATACACTACTTAATCATAGTTACTTAATGAAATTAATAATAATATTATTTTGTATTAGAATTCACATCTAAGTGTATAAAACACTACTGTAACAGAATAGCCATAGTCCTTATTCAGCCACTCTAATTAGATATAGAAGGAGTCAAGTTTTTAGGCGGGTCGAGTGAGCTGCGAAAATGCATTGTCTCGTACGTAAAGCGTGTGAACAACTGAGACAGCGCATTTTCACAGCTCACTCCAGAAGCACCTAAAAAGATGACTTTACCTACATATATAGATTTAACGATTAAGTGAAAAGGTGTATTATTTGGATTGTATTAAGCAGTAACTTCAGACATAAATACTGGACGCCACAACTACACACACAATCATGCATAATATATAAGACACACAACTACAGAACTATGTATACCATTCTTTTGCGTTTCCATAGGCAGTTATTCCGGATCGTAGACATAAGTTTACATATTTGAGTAACTGTAGGCGTTTTTGTGCAGAGCAAATTGTTTATATTTCACTATCCGATTAAATAATTTGGTTTATAATATAGAAGGATCGCAATTAAGAAGAAAACAACCTATGGAACGCCTAAATTAGAACTTCAAAATAATGAAAATGAAAATTCTTATCCAATAATATTACATGTGGAAATAACTCAAACACTATCGTGTCAAAATGGCTGAGAATAAAAGGACTTCTAATGTAATAGTATGTTTTTCATACCGATACATATTATTTTCCTGACTTGCTCTGCAAAATTGTATAAAATATTTTATCAACACATTATTAGGTTTATCTTTAGCTGGACTTATATTTGCGAACCCTCGGTTCTTCAATAGCTAGCCGCACAGCTATAATATTAATGTCAATATTACGCACATTGACTGTTTTGTTTGTTTTTTCTACTCGAAGCTAATAATATTGAAGGTGTGCGAATAGCCAATAATGGTGGTACATTATTTTTTTTTGAAAGTGTGTAAATACTAAGAAAATATTTTCCTTTTTTTATTTTGTCTAGTCAAAATAGAACTAGATAAGTTTATTAGTAGGTATAAAATGAGACGTAAGAATAGATAGGACAGATAACTATAAGTCCAGTTTTAACAAAGATACACACACACTGCACACACATAAAACATCAAAGTATATAAATGTGAATAAATATGTACTTACTGTCTGTCACTTTCGGTAGAAAACTGCTTCTTGGCGGGCGACGCCTGGTAGCAGAATATGTGATGTTTCATCTTAACAGAACTCCATTTGTCATATGTGAATTGGACTATTTCGTTCTCACGAACCTGGTTAAAATACAATACACTTATGATATTATTCAAATTATGAGTGCACGGTTGGCGTAGTGGTTAAAGTCAGTCGCCTCGCCATTTTCAACTGCGCTGGTGTTGTGGGTTCGGTCCTCACACGGGACAAATCTTGTGTGTGAACCGCAAAGATTTGTTCTGACTCTGGGTGTGCTTTGTGTGTGTGAAAGTGAAATGTATGTTTGTAAACACCCCTGCGTCACAGGAGTTATTCCTAGTGCGGGCGTCGTTTTTTAAAACAAAATTAAATTAATGAGTAACTTAGATGTTATGTAGGATGTATGTACCAGTAGGTACGATCAGTAAAGTTTACGCATTCTCACTTTAAGGTGATAATCGCGTAGCACCGCTCTCGTAGCGCGGTGTATAATGTATGTTCGTATTTGTGCTAGTTGCACAGATGCGCTTTACGGGAATATTAAAGATAATGAGCAAGCGGCATACAATCACCCCTTTATCCAATCCAAAGACAATCCAAGGCAAAGACAACAGAATGTTATTTTTAAAATTTCATACATCTGAACATGCAGCCTGTTCTAGTATTTCCAGCCACGTACGCATTCATTGTATATTTCTTTCGTTAATATATTTTTTATAATTTTTCTTACTATATGACCGAACCATACTTTTTTCAATCCTAGTCATTATATATCTTCTTTTAAAGTGAATAAATGTTGGACGTAGTTGAAGCCTCAGGTAGTTAGGCAACTTTTTATCGATACATTTAACGGACTAAGCTGCGGTTAGGAAGCCCTAGTATTTTATAATCTAAACTATTTAAAGAAACACTTCGTGGTTGCGGCATAAAGAGGAATCAAACTTGTGAGAAAATCTTTTTAAAGCTGGCAAAATAAATATTTTGAATGAACTATAATATTTGAGACGGTTCTGAGACAATTCGGGTAGGATTTAGACTGACCACCCAAATCTCTCTTTCTGGCTACGGCCTTTAGTACATACAGCAGATGAACTTTTATACCATTAAATTGCTGGTTAACTGTCGGTGAATGGAGATGACACAAATATTATTAAGAGGAAAGGAGTTACTCACCTCAGCAGTCTTATAATAGGGCAGCACAGTATGAAGCAGATCTGAGCAGAGAGCCAGCAGCCTGCCGCCGGACAGCAGGTGCGCCAGCAGCAGCGGCGCGGCGCGGCCCACGCAGCCCGCCACCGCCACGAGCGCGGCGCGGCCCCGCCACGCGCCGCCCTCCAGCGCCGAGCGCGACACCACGTACAGGGTATACCTGCAGGGTTCATCCTTGATAGCTATTGTTTATGGTTAGGAGTAGTAGCGATGCAGCATAGTGCAGTCATTAATCCCCATAGATAAAACGTCAGATTAAATTTCGACTTTAGCCTGCTTGGAATTCAAGCATATTTAGCTTGGCTTTCAGTAATAATAACAATAGAGAATAATGTAAAATTACAACATCAATATCTTAATTGTAAAAAAGCACATAAAAGCAGTTTAAATATAGATACAAATTTTGCAGAACAACACATACATTTTGTTAGTAATATATAAACACCAATATAAAAATGCAAATAAAGCCATATAAAGAGGAGTTAAAATAGTATGCAACATTGACTTTACCCAGTAATTTAGGAGGTGTGGATAAAAGCGCAGCAGAGGTAAGACACACAAGACACTCACACTCACCTATCGCAATCCAGCACCTTTCTCAAGGATGCCTCCAAATTATCTCTAGCAACTACACTATCTGAATATATCAACACATTTGGTGACTTAGTATTCACTAATGGACGGGAACTTTTCACAGATTTAGGAGTACTCTGTTGAGACGTTGAACTCCTAGGTTTTTCTTCCTTCACTGGTGGGTAACATTCCACCTGAGATTGCGGCCTCTTTGGCCCTGTAGTACTAACGATCCTTTTATGAGTAGTAACAGACTTTATTTGGCTAGATATGTTTAACAAGGAAGTTGACAATTGACTAGTGCCTTTCTTCAAGTCAAGCTTTAAGCTAGATTTCTTTGGTGTGATATTGTGTTGTATTTCTACTGTAACATTTTCAAGTACCACTTCTTTATCATCTGATAGAAATTCAAACTCTTCCGTTTTGTCTGAAGGCTTTTGTTCCGTTTCTTTATCTGATTCCTCAGATTTATCCTCTTCTGCTGATAATGATTTACCAGTGTTCACACTGACATCTGCTAAAGTAACTGGTCTTCTGACTGGTGGGGCTTCTAGTACTAATTCACTGCTGCCATTCATATGTATAGGGGGTTTGTTGTCAGACTTGATATCTACAACTTTGGACAGTTTTCTCAGTAGGGCGGCATGGACCGGCCATTGGAATTGAGTGATGGGCTGTTTGAGACTGTTCTGGATGTCACTACGCAAACTTCTCATTGATGGATCTGATGCCTTGTTTGGTTGCCCTGAGAGTTGCACAGCTAAAACATACCACAGAATCTTAAAAAAAATTAAAATGCTTTTTATTCTATGACAGTAACACAATATTTTTATTTTTCTGATAAATATTCATTGTAAAATAATGGTCTTGTTTTAAACAAATAACAAGTAATGCCATTGTACCTACAATGTGTAGTACATTTTATTGTTCATCAAAATGTACTTTATTAAAAATGATAATTGTAAGATCAAATAGATGAGAAAGAAAGTAAATCTTACTTTGTATCCTAACAACAGGCAGATTGTGATCTATAACAAATTCTCCTCCAACAAAATTAAAGCCAATAACACTGAGATGTTCCATGTTGGTCTTCAGGACTATGGCTAAGTGTGAGCCTGCCTTCCATGCTATAGGCTGCCCCATTGACTCTAGCTGTAACAAAGTAAATATATTAGTAATTTATTTATATGAGAAATTAATACAGGAGAGACCTTATGAACAGATTTTTTTTTTTATCTAAAAAATTGAATAGCTAAGAATCCCAGTAGGATGATAGAACAGAGGTGGTACTGTATTTGCCTAGGATAGTAAGATTCCAAAGCACCAGAATAAAATAATATGATCCACAAATAATATATAACTCAGAAATATTTTTAAGTAAAATAAAAATAATAAATCTTACAGTGACCATATCCTGTCCAGTGTGGTCATGTGGGTCCATCTCCATTTCAAACAGCAGATCTACATCTAAGTCAGTGATAGGTGACATGTCACTGGAGCCCAACGGTAGACCACCAGCACACGACACCCAGTCAGTGATCTCAATACACTGTGTTGGTTTCATGCTGCAGATTCTTGTAGTGTTTGTGTAGTCCAGCAAATCGCACAGATATGCATTCTTTGGGTTTGTACATAGTTTTGAACTTAATGTAGGGGTTTCTGGAAATGCAAGTTTTGGTAAATTAAATTTAGCTTGCAAAAAAGAAGTTATATAAGAATAGTAACACAATAGAAACAATTTTTGAATAGAATTTTATAAAATGTAATGACTTAATTTATTGGTGCATTTGAAGTGACATAATAATAAAGATGAATAAAAGCTTGGAACCGAAGACTCAGTCTACGGTACTGGCACTTAAATTCACTTTCTAGATATTGTGATGAAAGTGAGTTTAAGCACCGCAAATATAGAGCAGAACTAATATTAAATTTGTATGACGAATTTAAGTGCTTTGTGAAGAATAAAATAAAGCATTTTTCATTTGATTTAACTTACCCGCAGCATTTTCAGGAACTTTACAGAAAGCGACGCTCGTGTTGCCACTCAGAAACTCGAGTAGACGAGCTCTGAACGAACGAATTCGCCAGGTCTTTATAAAGGTCATGGCAATGTAAATCGGGGTGAACAACATGATCACAACTAACACAACTCCGTCGCACAACCCTAATACACCAACATTTTCACAGAAACGCACTAGCGATCAGGAAAAATAATTAAAATCTCGAAAAAATTGGGTTATCGATTCTAAAGTCCATCGATTCAGGAATTAAATTTCCTAAATAAAACCGTACAAAATACACAGTAAACTAACGTCGCCTACAATACACAAAGTTTCTACGCCAACGCAACACACTTACAGATAAGCTTTGATTTATTTCTAATAAATTATTTCTGAAAGAAATTCAATAACTCATTTTCAGTCCAATTTCTTCAATAACCTAATACATTCCGTTGCACGTAGTGGATGTTCATATTTATGACGGAAAGTTTTTTTACATGTTTGAAACAACACATTGCTCCGGTCAAAATAAATCCAAGATTAGGAATCAAATGATAAAAAGTATGGTAAAGCAAAGTATAATATTTAATTTCTACATTATTATTTTCGCATCACAATTTAAAATTTATCTGGCTGCTAGAACATCATGCGAGTTTCCGAGTAAAGAAACGGATTCGACCTCTGTCAAAATAGGTGCGTTCTGAAACTTGATCGTTCAGGAACATAAAGAAAAAATAAACGTTGCAGAAACGAGATACCAAGGAGACTAATAAATTAAGACCCAAAATCAACTCGGCATTTAATAACAAAGGATAATTAATTCATACACTGAAATGTTTATTTTTATGGATGCAAATTTAATGTTTGTTTATTTTCTATCTATCCTGATTTTCGATACTGAGAAGGTAAAGCCGGGAAAATGTAAAAAAACCTAATCCTTCAGGATTAGGTTTTTTTTACATTTTCGGCTTTTTTGCGGCATGTTTTTCAATTGCTTTTATTCTACTGTACAGTTTACGTAATGTAACATTATCTTAACTGTAGAGTAGATAATGAAATGGACCATTTATCACGAAGAAATTTCTCCTTGTTAATAACTTATTTACATCCGATGCACGTTATCACCGTATCAGCGGCACCTTTGATCATCAAAACATTCCTTTATTTAGTCTTCAGAGTTACACTGTAACTTGATTAATACAGAAATTTTAATGGTAAAAGAAAATCATGGCTTCTTGATTATTCTTCTTTTTAGAGATTAACTAGATCAAATTGCATGCCCGAGAAATCAAAACAAACGGAATAAAACCTGCGATACCTGGCTATGCAATTTAAGGTACTGTCCATGCTTAGAATGGAATTGTACTTACCAGAAATCTTCTACGTTTGTGATACCTGGACTGGCTAGCGTACTCAACCCTCAGAAGACTTGGAGAAGTCGGTTCTGGAAAACTCGCCGGCGACGAAGTTTTCTTTTCGAATCGGCTGGCAGCTTCTCCATATCCATTATATAAATCTCTGAAATCACACATTTTCATTACAATTTATCCTAAATATTCTTGCAAGATCACGTGCAGGGTATAGCTATTTAGAATTTTAACAGCAGTCTTATAAGATTATCAGTTTCCTAGTTCAAGGGCTTTGATGCCCCCCTCAGACCTTTCAGGGTCCTATTTCGTATATTGCAGTTGTAATATTTGGCAAAGAATTTTAAAAGGTTTAGTTGCAACAGTATGGACTTTCTCACTTGATACATTCTTCTTCTCTCATCGGGGCGCCCCATACATACAATACACACTTAGGCTTAAAGAACTAAATGCTTTAAAATACATAAACCCTGCTTCTGCTATTCGTATCCCTTCATAGGTTGGATATGTACAAACTCGAAAGTTAACAAGATTGGGGATAATTAAATAAAAATACTTAGCTCTGTATAAAATGATCAGTGACGTTAGTGTTGCCCAATGTCTCCCTTTTCTCACTTAAAAGCAGCAGCCGCTAAACTTCGCGCCTTACTCAAAGTTGCTTGACCTCAGCACCAGGTACCCATGCACCCGTGACAGAGGTTTTATGTTCCTGGAATTGTTAACAAAAGCGCGCAAGTATCCGTCCTATTTTGCAATAACATCATTTTTATATTTACCTAACATTCTAAAATTGCCGTTTCTAATATGAACCCATAACTATTTAACACCACATGATGTTGTTCAAGTGTTTATGAGAGATCTCTTTTGAAATTCTAAAGATGGTAAAAAACCGTTCCCTTTTTCATATTCAAGTGTTGCACATTCGTAAGTGTAATGTGAGAACCTATTGTCCTTTTCGAATCACTATGAAATGTATAGGTATATGATTTTTCACTATAGGATTCTAGAACTCAAGTATAACTTATATTGTTGTGTAACTTTAGCAATACTATTCTATGGTATGGTCAGAAATACATATTATTGTGTAATTTATTTAAATTATGAATAAGCCTGTAGTTTAATTGGCCAACAAAGGTTGAAACTATTGTTTCTGTAAGCGATATATAATAAACATAGACATTCCTTTCATCGCAAATTCATTCAAATCGTTCATAAATAATAAACATCAAGCTGTACATAAAATTAACACGATTAATAGTTACGCGGTCAACTATTTAACCTATGTGCAAAATAAATAGTACCCTGTACTAGAAATTTACAATGCCAGTGGTAATTTAAGAGTGAATTATAGGACGGTTATAATATCATTACTTTAATAATATTACAGTTTAAGGTAGCCTTTCACTGTACAAAATGAATAAATGATATTGAAAATTACTGATTACGTATTAAGATTATCTATTCATATGCGGAATAGAAATGTACATAACAGAAAATACAGACATTTTAATGGTAAAAGAAAATCATGGCTTCTTGATTATTCTTCTTTTTAGAGATTAACTAGATCAAATTGCATGCCCGAGAAATCAAAACAAACGGAATAAAACCTGCGATACCTGGCTATGCAATTTAAGGTACTGTCCATGCTTAGAATGGAATTGTACTTACCAGAAATCTTCTACGTTTGTGATACCTGGACTGGCTAGCGTACTCAACCCTCAGAAGACTTGGAGAAGTCGGTTCTAGAAAACTCGCCGGCGACGAAGTTTTCTTTTCGAATCGGCTGACAGCTTCTCCATATCCATTATATAAATCTCTGAAATCACACATTTTCATTACAATTTATCCTAAATATTCTTGTAAGATCACGTGCAGGGTATAGCTATTTAGAATTTTAACAGCAGTCTTATAAGATTATCAGTTTCCTAGTTCAAGGGCTTTGATGCCCCCGTCAGACCTTTCAGGGTCCTATATCGTATATTGCAGTTGTAATATTTGGCAAAGAATTTTTAAAAGGTTTAGTTGCTCCAGTATGGACTTTCTCACTTGATACATTCTTCTTCTCTCATCGAGGCGCCCCATACATACAATACACACTTAGGCTTAAAGAACTAAATGCTTTAAAATACATAAACCCTGCTCCTGCTATTCGTATCCCTTCATGGGTTGGATATAGTACAAATTCGAAAGTTTACAAGATTGGGGATAATTAAATAAAAATACTTAGCTCTGTATAAGATGATCAGTGACGTAGTGTTGTCCAATGTCTCCCTTTTCTCACTTAAAAGCAGCAGCCGCTAAACTTCGCGCCTTACTCAAAGTTGCTTGACCTCAGCACCAGGTACCCATGCACCCGTGACAGATGTTTTATGTTCCTGGAATTGTTAACAAAAGCGCGCAAATATCAGTCCTTTTTTGCAATAACATAATTTTTATATTTACCTAACATTCTAAATTTGCCGTTTCTAATATGAACCTATAACAATTTAATACCACATGATGTTGTTCAAGTGTTTATGAGAGATCTATCTTGAAATTCTAAAAATGGCAATAATCTGTTCCCCTTTTTTATATTTAAGTGTTGCACATTCTGTGTAATGTGAGAACCTCTAGTCCCTTTTGAATCACTTTGAAGTGCCCAAAAAAATTAAAACCAAGTCCCTCAACTAAAATGTCTAAAGTCACACTTAAGATTTAAGAATCAATAATTTAACGATAAGTTTGACATTTTAAGTTAGCGCGTTGCACACACATTTAGAAAACAAAAAACCTTTTCCCATAATTGAGTGTTACAAAACCTTTCCTTGTATTTTTTTGTTTACTAACTCTTATCTAGTTTCGAGGATGCCAAATAGGTCTGGACTTGAAATAGTTTACCTGTAGACATATGCACTTTAAATTCTTAAAAACGTCCCTTCTCCACTTAAGAGACAAATAAAATTAAGTTTTGAATTATAGTAGCAATACAAATCTACTACTTTACAAAATTATAATGGGTGTGATCGTCTAGTTGAAAGAAGAAGTTATTTTACATTTTTATGAATAAATAATAACAAAGTTAATCGTAATTGCCGCGACTTTATATCTGACCAACTTAACCAGACAAACAAAAATACCATGCATCATAATATAGGAATACACTTAAAACACCACGCATAAGAACCGTCATGCAAATAGAACCATAATAAGAAACATCATAAGTGCATTTAAGGCAGTAACATAATATCACCATATGCTCAATCACAATCTAATCATCATACAACTATTGCGAACATACACATAAGCATACGCCTATCACATTCACATGCCTCGCACAAGAGTTTCAAGCAAAACAGTCATCATTACAAAATGCAAACCACTCGCAATACCTAAAGATGCGTTTTTATTTGGAGTGCAAATAATAAAGGGAAGCAATTTTAAAAGTAGCAGTTGATCAGATCAAATTTATTTCGATTTAAAATGATATTAATGGGGCAACTAGTTGGCCAATCTAGTCGATCTATCAATTTATATTATAACATTATTCAATAATTTCTACGTTGTGTTATTTACGAAGTAACCCATTATAACGTTTTATGTTGCACTGAAGTGAATCAGTACATGTAATGACATAAATCCTTGGTCACGCGGCATCAAATGTAATGGTAAACCGGACGCCCGGGAGTAAAAAAAGGGGGAATTTACCATGAACCTAGATACGAATCCAGTGCATATGTCGACACGCACTACAACCTTGTGTGGCAAAGAGAAGCACCCCATCCATCGTACATCTGATAGCACTCAATCCACAAATTAGCTTAGCAAGCTTAGCACGCCCCCCACACTAGTGCCTCTCGACACACTGGGTGTAGGCAGTTAGCTTTAGAGAAAAGCTAACTACGTCAGTCCGTCTGTCTGTCCATTTCACAAGAAGAGGGCAATCCACCGCCAGCTCTTTCCAATCTCCAGCTGAAGTTATGTTATCAATTCGAACCGGATTACGGTAACTCATACCAAGGTCTAACAACTTTTCGTTTTCGCGCGCGAGGTGCACACCGGCGCAAGAGACCGGCAGAGGCTAGAAGTTTGAGCCACAGTCACCCAACTTTACACGTCTTATGTGTACACGTGTTATGACTAACTTATCTATAAAAGTTGATTGCTCAAACGCTGGATATCCGACATTTTTAATCCATCGACTTTAGAAGAAAAGAGATGTGTCCAAAAATTAGTGTGTATTTGTGTGTAATGTGTATGTATGAATAAAATTAGTGCATGCATAAACTTCAGAGAAATTCAAGTTTCCGCTGCGCGAACGTTTGGCCATTAGCTAGTTTTCATATAAAGCGCTTACTTATAGAGCTGTAGATTTTTACATACGTTGTTTTGAATTTGTTTATATTTGTTTAAATAACCGATTTAGAAAAAAATTAACGTTTATACAAACCTTGTAAGTGTCTGCAACATGTTGCCAAGTATCAATGATGTTCCGTTAGTAATTAAAGAGTTGTAGGACAATTTACCATGAATTACTGTTACACTGTTTACAAAGCAGTCAAATATCACGACGTTCTAAAGGAATTGCATGGTAAAATGTATGCCAATAATTAGTGTATTCATTCAACTATGCATATGTAAAATTTCATGTCATTAAATTCAGTAATTAAAGAAAAACAATTAAAAAACTGACGAAGCATCGAAAACCTACATAACCCGACCAAGTTCGGATGGCTACAAAAAAGCGGCCGTACCATATATCTAAGTAACGTTCTTAATCTTCCAATATAGTATTTATTAATATGGTACAGTCGCGTACACAAGCGTTAGGAATCTATCTATTTTATGTCTATTTTTTCACACTAGAATATTTTTGATCATTTCATAACTACAATACATAGACTAACCTTAAGCGTAGGTACCGCTTCAAACAAAATAATTCTGCATATTTTGGTAGGGTGCGGTGGAACACGCTCACATACATAAGTTACTACCAGTACAACGGTAAACATCAATTAAAAATCGAGTCTAGAAGTAGCTTTTTTTAAGTTATTAGATTGTTTGATCCACTAAAATTGAGGGGAACGCTCGTGCATGCCTAGTCCATAGGTTAAATAGTGTAATAAGCTACAATATGATAAATATTTACCTAAACAGTAGTACTTACACGTGGTCATTATTTAATTTTCCTATGGGGTCTATAGTTAGAATCCTGATCCGTGAAATCTTCAATAGAAATTAACTGTATGAATTTTATTTGTCTTAAATAATATAATAATATCTAGATTATATCTCAAGTCTCAAGCGCATACTTAAATAAAGTACCTACGTAAATAGTATCTACTTTCTGTCATAGTCAAATAGATTTAGGTGTACACAAATAAATGACCTATAAATTATTTCGAAACAATTGTGTTATCACCTATACCGGGTTCAATACCAGTATTATACTGTAAATTTTGGGATGTTACCTAAATATATTGCACGGTCGCTTTTTTGTAGCCATCCGAACTCGGTCGGGTTATGTAGGTTTTCGATGCTTCGTCAGTATTTTAATTGTTTTTCTTTATTTACTGAATTTAATGACATGAAATTTTGCATGTGCATAGTTGAATGAATACACTAATTATTGGCATACATTTTACCATGCAATTCCTTTAGAACGTCGTGATATTTGACTGCTTTGTAAACAGTGATCTATTCATGGTAAATTGCCCTACAACTCTTTAATTACTAACGGAACATCATTGATACTTGGCAATATGTTGCAGACACTTACAAGGTTTGTATAAACGTGAAAATCTAGACCCCAAAGTGCATACTTTAAGAACTAAGACCTAATAAGAGTATTTTACGTTTATATTTTTATCTTTAAAACCCTTCATTTTTTTCTAAATCTGTTATTTAAACAAATATAAACAAATTCAAAACAACGTATGTAAAAATCTACAGCTCTCTATGTAAGCGCTTTATAGGAAAACTAGCTAATGGCCAAACGTTCGCGCAAAGGAAACTTGAATTTCTCCGAACTTTATGCATGCACTAATTTTATTCATACATACACAATTACACACAAATACACACAAATTTTTGGACACATCTCTTTTCTTCTAAAGTCGATGGATTAAAAAAAGTTCCGCCAGGACAACGTTCGCCCAGCGGAATCAGTTTTTGGTGAATTTCTCCACAATGGCCGCATGCACAATTTTTTTTTACCATACACAATTACACGATGTCATACACTAAATATCTGCATACTTAAAATCTTTAAATTCAACCACATTCCGCTGGGCGTACGCACACCTATATTCACGTAAATCGCCTACCATTACATTCCCCCCTCTGATAAATCAAATACTAGATCGTTAGCTGGTATATGATTTTTCACTTTAGGATTCTAGAACTGAAGTATAACTTATATTGTTGTATCAAGTGTTTCAGAACTATAGCAATACTATTCTATGGTATGGTCAAAAATACATATTGTGTAATTCATTTAAATTATGAATAAGCCTGTAGTTTAATTGGCCAACAAAGGTTGAAACTATTGTTTCTGTTAGCGATATATTAAACATAGACATTCCTTTCATCGCAAATTCATTCAAATTGTTCATAAATAATAAACGTCAAGCTGTACATAAAATTAACACGATTAATAGTTAGACGCGGTCAACTATTTAACCTATGTGCAAAATAAATAGTACCCTGTACTAGAAATTTACAATGCCAGTGGTAATTTAAGAGTGAATTATAGGACGGTTATAATATCATTACTTTAATAATATTACAGTTTAAGGTAGCCTTTCACTGTACAAAATGAATAAATGATATTGAAAATTACTGATTACGTATTAAGATTATCTATTCATATGCGGAATAGAAATGTACATAACAGAAAATACAGACATTTTAATGGTAAAAGAAAATCATGGCTTCTTGATTATTCTTCTTTTTAGAGATTAACTAGATCAAATTGCATGCCCGAGAAATCAAAACAAACGGAATAAAACCTGCGATACCTGGCTATGCAATTTAAGGTACTGTCCATGCTTAGAATGGAATTGTACTTACCAGAAATCTTCTACGTTTGTGATACCTGGACTGGCTAGCGTACTCAACCCTCAGAAGACTTGGAGAAGTCGGTTCTGGAAAACTCGCCGGCGACGAAGTTTTCTTTTCGAATCGGCTGGCAGCTTCTCCATATCCATTATATAAATCTCTGAAATCACACATTTTCATTACAATTTATCCTAAATATTCTTGTAAGATCACGTGCAGGGTATAGCTATTTAGAATTTTAACAGCAGTCTTATAAGATTATCAGTTTCCTAGTTCAAGGGCTTTGATGCCCCCCTCAGACCTTTCAGGGTCCTATTTCGTATATTGCAGTTGTAATATTTGGCAAAGAATTTTAAAAGGTTTAGTTGCAACAGTATGGACTTTCTCACTTGATACATTCTTCTTCTCTCATCGGGGCGCCCCATACATACAATACACACTTAGGCTTAAAGAACTAAATGCTTTAAAATACATAAACCCTGCTTCTGCTATTCGTATCCCATCATAGGTTGGATATGTACAAACTCGAAAGTTAACAAGATTGGGGATAATTAAATAAAAATACTTAGCTCTGTATAAAATGATCAGTGACGTTAGTGTTGCCCAATGTCTCCCTTTTCTCACTTAAAAGCAGCAGCCGCTAAACTTCGCGCCTTACTCAAAGTTGCTTGACCTCAGCACCAGGTACCCATGCACCCGTGACAGAGGTTTTATGTTCCTGGAATTGTTAACAAAAGCGCGCAAGTATCCGTCCTATTTTGCAATAACATCATTTTTATATTTACCTAACATTCTAAAATTGCCGTTTCTAATATGAACCCATAACTATTTAACACCACATGATGTTGTTCAAGTGTTTATGAGAGATCTCTTTTGAAATTCTAAAGATGGTAAAAAACCGTTCCCTTTTTCATATTCAAGTGTTGCACATTCGTAAGTGTAATGTGAGAACCTATTGTCCTTTTCGAATCACTATGAAATGTATAGGTATATGATTTTTCACTATAGGATTCTAGAACTCAAGTATAACTTATATTGTTGTGTAACTTTAGCAATACTATTCTATGGTATGGTCAGAAATACATATTATTGTGTAATTTATTTAAATTATGAATAAGCCTGTAGTTTAATTGGCCAACAAAGGTTGAAACTATTGTTTCTGTAAGCGATATATAATAAACATAGACATTCCTTTCATCGCAAATTCATTCAAATCGTTCATAAATAATAAACATCAAGCTGTACATAAAATTAACACGATTAATAGTTACGCGGTCAACTATTTAACCTATGTGCAAAATAAATAGTACCCTGTACTAGAAATTTACAATGCCAGTGGTAATTTAAGAGTGAATTATAGGACGGTTATAATATCATTACTTTAATAATATTACAGTTTAAGGTAGCCTTTCACTGTACAAAATGAATAAATGATATTGAAAATTACTGATTACGTATTAAGATTATCTATTCATATGCGGAATAGAAATGTACATAACAGAAAATACAGACATTTTAATGGTAAAAGAAAATCATGGCTTCTTGATTATTCTTCTTTTTAGAGATTAACTAGATCAAATTGCATGCCCGAGAAATCAAAACAAACGGAATAAAACCTGCGATACCTGGCTATGCAATTTAAGGTACTGTCCATGCTTAGAATGGAATTGTACTTACCAGAAATCTTCTACGTTTGTGATACCTGGACTGGCTAGCGTACTCAACCCTCAGAAGACTTGGAGAAGTCGGTTCTGGAAAACTCGCCGGCGACGAAGTTTTCTTTTCGAATCGGCTGACAGCTTCTCCATATCCATTATATAAATCTCTGAAATCACACATTTTCATTACAATTTATCCTAAATATTCTTGTAAGATCACGTGCAGGGTATAGCTATTTAGAATTTTAACAGCAGTCTTATAAGATTATCAGTTTCCTAGTTCAAGGGCTTTGATGTCCCCCTCAGACCTTTCAGGGTCCTATTTCGTATATTGCAGTTGTAATATTTGGCAAAGAATTTTTAAAAGGTTTAGTTGCTCCAGTATGGACTTTCTCACTTGATACATTCTTCTTCTCTCATCGAGGCGCCCCATACATACAATACACACTTAGGCTTAAAGAACTAAATGCTTTAAAATACATAAACCCTGCTCCTGCTATTCGTATCCCTTCATGGGTTGGATATAGTACAAATTCGAAAGTTTACAAGATTGGGGATAATTAAATAAAAATACTTAGCTCTGTATAAGATGATCAGTTCAACGGCATCCTCCGTACAGGACACTTTCCCACCGCATGGCGACTAGGCAGAGTTATCATGCTGCCGAAACCGGGGAAGAACATCCTGCTGCCGGGCAGCTATCGCCCTATCACGCTCCTTTCGACAACGTCGAAGTTGTTCGAGAAACTGTTACTGCTGCACATGACGCCACATCTCCAGCCACGCGACGAACAATTCGGCTTTCGTGCCGGACACTCCACGACGCACCAGCTCGCGAGGGTACTGCACGACTTCGCCATCGCTCGCAACAAACGCGAGCGCACCGTTGCTGTACTCCTTGATATGGAGAAGGCGTTCGATCGCGTCTGGCACGCTGGCCTGCTGTATAAGCTGTCCACATCCACTATTCCACGTCGAGTAGTCAGGATTGTGGCCACCTTTCTGCAAGACAGACGCTTCCAAGTGGCGGTTGAAAGCGCCCTGTCTACAGAGCGGCCCATCCGCGCTGGCGTGCCCCAGGGAAGCTGCCTCTCGCCTGTGTGCTACTCCTGGTACACGGACGACATCCCCGTCACCGACGGTGTCCAGTTGGCGCTCTACGCCGACGATGCCGCCTACTTCACGACGTCGCTGTGTCGTACCCAAGTGGTAACTAGGATGCAGCGTACACTAGACGCACTTCCCTGCTGGCTGAAGGACTGGAGACTGACAGTCAACGTGGCGAAAACTCAGGCGATCTCCGTGGGAAGCAGGGCACTGCCCCAGCTCAAGCTCATGGAAAAGGAGATCAAGTGGTCCGCGACGGTAAAATACCTCGGCGTGACCATTGACACCAACCTCTCCATGAAGCCCCACGTAAACAACGTAATTGCCCAAGCGCGCACCGCACGCGCCCTCCTACGGCCCATTCTTTCGTCCCGTCTACCGCTCCGCGCGAAGCTTGGCGTGTACAAGGCGTACATCCGCACCCGCATCACATACGCTGCTCCGGCCTGGTTCGCACTCACTTCAGAGACGAACCGCCGGCGTCTACGCGCACAGCAGTCACTTGCTCTACGCACCCTCGCCAACGCCCCTCGCTTCGTGCGGAACAGGACGATCGCCAGGGACCTGCGCATGGAAAGCTTGGACGATTTCGTGGGACGCCTGAGTACAAATATGTTCGAGCGCGCCGATCAGTCGCAAGCCCACCATTTGCGGGAGCTTGCGCCATACCATCGACGCCCGCCGGACAGATTTGCCCTGCCACGAGACCTCGTCTCAGAGGCAACCGATTATGACGCTCCGACCAGTGATGGCTGACGGGCGCTCCTTAGGGGAATCCCCCCGGGGAGCTCGACCTCGCCATACACAGGAGGACTTACCGAATATGTCCTATGCGCTGCTTACATGCTGGCAGCCCGCAGCGTTCCACGCCCGCGGGCTCGACCCTGCTAGCCGCGCCACCCACCGGATCTGACGACCCGGATTGACCAACAGGTCCACCCGGACCCCACCCAGCGACCCGGCTGTCTTTGCAGCCGGCGGTGACACCACCAAGGCAGGCCAATGCCTGGACTGGATACCCCGAGACCCCTAGGGGGTCTACGAGAAGAACCTCGAGTAGATGATCAGTGACGTAGTGTTGTCCAATGTCTCCCTTTTCTCACTTAAAAGCAGCAGCCGCTAAACTTCGCGCCTTACTCAAAGTTGCTTGACCTCAGCACCAGGTACCCATGCACCCGTGACAGATGTTTTATGTTCCTGGAATTGTTAACAAAAGCGCGCAAATATCAGTCCTTTTTTGCAATAACATAATTTTTATATTTACCTAACATTCTAAATTTGCCGTTTCTAATATGAACCTATAACAATTTAATACCACATGATGTTGTTCAAGTGTTTATGAGAGATCTATCTTGAAATTCTAAAAATGGCAATAATCTGTTCCCCTTTTTTATATTCAAGTGTTGCACATTCTGTGTAATGTGAGAACCTCTAGTCCCTTTTGAATCACTTTGAAGTGCCCAAAAAAATAAAAACCAAGTCCCTCAACTAAAATGTCTAAAGTCACACTTAAGATTTAAGAATCAATAATTTAACGATAAGTTTGACATTTTAAGTTAGCGCGTTGCACACACATTTAGAAAACAAAAAACCTTTTCCCATAATTGAGTGTTACAAAACCTTTCCTTGTATTTTTTTGTTTACTAACTCTTATCTAGTTTCGAGGATGCCAAATAGGTCTGGACTTGAAATAGTTTACCTGTAGACATATGCACTTTAAATTCTTAAAAACGTCCCTTCTCCACTTAAGAGACAAATAAAATTAAGTTTTGAATTATATTAGCAATACAAATCTACTACTTTACAAAATTATAATGGGTGTGATCGTCTAGTTGAAAGAAGAAGTTATTTTACATTTTTATGAATAAATAATAACAAAGTTAATCGTAATTGCCGCGACTTTATATCTGACCAACTTAACCAGACAAACAAAAATACCATGCATCATAATATAGGAATACACTTAAAACACCACGCATAAGAACCGTCATGCAAATAGAACCATAATAAGAAACATCATAAGTGCATTTAAGGCAGTAACATAATATCACCATATGCTCAATCACAATCTAATCATCATACAACTATTGCGAACATACACATAAGCATACGCCTATCACATTCACATGCCTCGCACAAGAGTTTCAAGCAAAACAGTCATCATTACAAAATGCAAACCACTCGCAATACCTAAAGATGCGTTTTTATTTGGAGTGCAAATAATAAAGGGAAGCAATTTTAAAAGTAGCAGTTGATCAGATCAAATTTATTTCGATTTAAAATGATATTAATGGGGCAACTAGTTGGCCAATCTAGTCGATCCATCAATTTATATTATAACATTATTCAATAATTTCTACGTTGTGTTATTTACGAAGTAACCCATTATAACGTTTTATGTTGCACTGAAGTGAATCAGTACATGTAATGACATAAATCCTTGGTCACGCGGCATCAAATGTAATGGTAAACCGGACGCCCGGGAGTAAAAAAAGGGGGAATTTACCATGAACCTAGATACGAATCCAGTGCATATGTCGACACGCACTACAACCTTGTGTGGCAAAGAGAAGCACCCCATCCATCGTACATCTGATAGCACTCAATCCACAAATTAGCTTAGCAAGCTTAGCACGCCCCCCACACTAGTGCCTCTCGACACACTGGGTGTAGGCAGTTAGCTTTAGAGAAAAGCTAACTACGTCAGTCCGTCTGTCTGTCCATTTCACAAGAAGAGGGCAATCCACCGCCAGCTCTTTCCAATCTCCAGCTGAAGTTATGTTATCAATTCGAACCGGATTACGGTAACTCATACCAAGGTCTAACAACTTTTCGTTTTCGCGCGCGAGGTGCACACCGGCGCAAGAGACCGGCAGAGGCTAGAAGTTTGAGCCACAGTCACCCAACTTTACACGTCTTATGTGTACACGTGTTATGACTAACTTATCTATAAAAGTTGATTGCTCAAACGCTGGATATCCGACATTTTTAATCCATCGACTTTAGAAGAAAAGAGATGTGTCCAAAAATTAGTGTGTATTTGTGTGTAATGTGTATGTATGAATAAAATTAGTGCATGCATAAACTTCAGAGAAATTCAAGTTTCCGCTGCGCGAACGTTTGGCCATTAGCTAGTTTTCATATAAAGCGCTTACTTATAGAGCTGTAGATTTTTACATACGTTGTTTTGAATTTGTTTATATTTGTTTAAATAACCGATTTAGAAAAAAATTAACGTTTATACAAACCTTGTAAGTGTCTGCAACATGTTGCCAAGTATCAATGATGTTCCGTTAGTAATTAAAGAGTTGTAGGACAATTTACCATGAATTACTGTTACACTGTTTACAAAGCAGTCAAATATCACGACGTTCTAAAGGAATTGCATGGTAAAATGTATGCCAATAATTAGTGTATTCATTCAACTATGCATATGTAAAATTTCATGTCATTAAATTCAGTAATTAAAGAAAAACAATTAAAAAACTGACGAAGCATCGAAAACCTACATAACCCGACCAAGTTCGGATGGCTACAAAAAAGCGGCCGTACCATATATCTAAGTAACGTTCTTAATCTTCCAATATAGTATTTATTAATATGGTACAGTCGCGTACACAAGCGTTAGGAATCTATCTATTTTATGTCTATTTTTTCACACTAGAATATTTTTGATCATTTCATAACTACAATACATAGACTAACCTTAAGCGTAGGTACCGCTTCAAACAAAATAATTCTGCATATTTTGGTAGGGTGCGGTGGAACACGCTCACATACATAAGTTACTACCAGTACAACGGTAAACATCAATTAAAAATCGAGTCTAGAAGTAGCTTTTTTTAAGTTATTAGATTGTTTGATCCACTAAAATTGAGGGGAACGCTCGTGCATGCCTAGTCCATAGGTTAAATAGTGTAATAAGCTACAATATGATAAATATTTACCTAAACAGTAGTACTTACACGTGGTCATTATTTAATTTTCCTATGGGGTCTATAGTTAGAATCCTGATCCGTGAAATCTTCAATAGAAATTAACTGTATGAATTTTATTTGTCTTAAATAATATAATAATATCTAGATTATATCTCAAGTCTCAAGCGCATACTTAAATAAAGTACCTACGTAAATAGTATCTACTTTCTGTCATAGTCAAATAGATTTAGGTGTACACAAATAAATGACCTATAAATTATTTCGAAACAATTGTGTTATCACCTATACCGGGTTCAATACCAGTATTATACTGTAAATTTTGGGATGTTACCTAAATATATTGCACGGCCGCTTTTTTGTAGCCATCCGAACTCGGTCGGGTTATGTAGGTTTTCGATGCTTCGTCAGTATTTTAATTGTTTTTCTTTATTTACTGAATTTAATGACATGAAATTTTGCATGTGCATAGTTGAATGAATACACTAATTATTGGCATACATTTTACCATGCAATTCCTTTAGAACGTCGTGATATTTGACTGCTTTGTAAACAGTGATCTATTCATGGTAAATTGCCCTACAACTCTTTAATTACTAACGGAACATCATTGATACTTGGCAATATGTTGCAGACACTTACAAGGTTTGTATAAACGTGAAAATCTAGACCCCAAAGTGCATACTTTAAGAACTAAGACCTAATAAGAGTATTTTACGTTTATATTTTTATCTTTAAAACCCTTCATTTTTTTCTAAATCTGTTATTTAAACAAATATAAACAAATTCAAAACAACGTATGTAAAAATCTACAGCTCTCTATGTAAGCGCTTTATAGGAAAACTAGCTAATGGCCAAACGTTCGCGCAAAGGAAACTTGAATTTCTCCGAACTTTATGCATGCACTAATTTTATTCATACATACACAATTACACACAAATACACACAAATTTTTGGACACATCTCTTTTCTTCTAAAGTCGATGGATTAAAAAAAGTTCCGCCAGGACAACGTTCGCCCAGCGGAATCAGTTTTTGGTGAATTTCTCCACAATGGCCGCATGCACAATTTTTTTTTACCATACACAATTACACGATGTCATACACTAAATATCTGCATACTTAAAATCTTTAAATTCAACCACATTCCGCTGGGCGTACGCACACCTATATTCACGTAAATCGCCTACCATTACATTCCCCCCTCTGATAAATCAAATACTAGATCGTTAGCTGGTATATGATTTTTCACTTTAGGATTCTAGAACTGAAGTATAACTTATATTGTTGTATCAAGTGTTTCAGAACTATAGCAATACTATTCTATGGTATGGTCAAAAATACATATTGTGTAATTCATTTAAATTATGAATAAGCCTGTAGTTTAATTGGCCAACAAAGGTTGAAACTATTGTTTCTGTTAGCGATATATTAAACATAGACATTCCTTTCATCGCAAATTCATTCAAATTGTTCATAAATAATAAACGTCAAGCTGTACATAAAATTAACACGATTAATAGTTAGACGCGGTCAACTATTTAACCTATGTGCAAAATAAATAGTACCCTGTACTAGAAATTTACAATGCCAGTGGTAATTTAAGAGTGAATTATAGGACGGTTATAATATCATTACTTTAATAATATTACAGTTTAAGGTAGCCTTTCACTGTACAAAATGAATAAATGATATTGAAAATTACTGATTACGTATTAAGATTATCTATTCATATGCGGAATAGAAATGTACATAACAGAAAATACAGACATTTTAATGGTAAAAGAAAATCATGGCTTCTTGATTATTCTTCTTTTTAGAGATTAACTAGATCAAATTGCATGCCCGAGAAATCAAAACAAACGGAATAAAACCTGCGATACCTGGCTATGCAATTTAAGGTACTGTCCATGCTTAGAATGGAATTGTACTTACCAGAAATCTTCTACGTTTGTGATACCTGGACTGGCTAGCGTACTCAACCCTCAGAAGACTTGGAGAAGTCGGTTCTGGAAAACTCGCCGGCGACGAAGTTTTCTTTTCGAATCGGCTGGCAGCTTCTCCATATCCATTATATAAATCTCTGAAATCACACATTTTCATTACAATTTATCCTAAATATTCTTGTAAGATCACGTGCAGGGTATAGCTATTTAGAATTTTAACAGCAGTCTTATAAGATTATCAGTTTCCTAGTTCAAGGGCTTTGATGCCCCCCTCAGACCTTTCAGGGTCCTATTTCGTATATTGCAGTTGTAATATTTGGCAAAGAATTTTAAAAGGTTTAGTTGCAACAGTATGGACTTTCTCACTTGATACATTCTTCTTCTCTCATCGGGGCGCCCCATACATACAATACACACTTAGGCTTAAAGAACTAAATGCTTTAAAATACATAAACCCTGCTTCTGCTATTCGTATCCCTTCATAGGTTGGATATGTACAAACTCGAAAGTTTACAAGATTGGGGATAATTAAATAAAAATTCTTAGCTCTGTATAAAATGATCAGTGACGTTAGTGTTGCCCAATGTCTCCCTTTTCTCACTTAAAAGCAGCAGCCGCTAAACTTCGCGCCTTACTCAAAGTTGCTTGACCTCAGCACCAGGTACCCATGCACCCGTGACAGAGGTTTTATGTTCCTGGAATTGTTAACAAAAGCGCGCAAGTATCCGTCCTATTTTGCAATAACATCATTTTTATATTTACCTAACATTCTAAAATTGCCGTTTCTAATATGAACCCATAACTATTTAACACCACATGATGTTGTTCAAGTGTTTATGAGAGATCTCTTTTGAAATTCTAAAGATGGTAAAAAACCGTTCCCTTTTTCATATTCAAGTGTTGCACATTCGTAAGTGTAATGTGAGAACCTATTGTCCTTTTCGAATCACTATGAAATGTATAGGTATATGATTTTTCACTATAGGATTCTAGAACTCAAGTATAACTTATATTGTTGTGTAACTTTAGCAATACTATTCTATGGTATGGTCAGAAATACATATTATTGTGTAATTTATTTAAATTATGAATAAGCCTGTAGTTTAATTGGCCAACAAAGGTTGAAACTATTGTTTCTGTAAGCGATATATAATAAACATAGACATTCCTTTCATCGCAAATTCATTCAAATCGTTCATAAATAATAAACATCAAGCTGTACATAAAATTAACACGATTAATAGTTACGCGGTCAACTATTTAACCTATGTGCAAAATAAATAGTACCCTGTACTAGAAATTTACAATGCCAGTGGTAATTTAAGAGTGAATTATAGGACGGTTATAATATCATTACTTTAATAATATTACAGTTTAAGGTAGCCTTTCACTGTACAAAATGAATAAATGATATTGAAAATTACTGATTACGTATTAAGATTATCTATTCATATGCGGAATAGAAATGTACATAACAGAAAATACAGACATTTTAATGGTAAAAGAAAATCATGGCTTCTTGATTATTCTTCTTTTTAGAGATTAACTAGATCAAATTGCATGCCCGAGAAATCAAAACAAACGGAATAAAACCTGCGATACCTGGCTATGCAATTTAAGGTACTGTCCATGCTTAGAATGGAATTGTACTTACCAGAAATCTTCTACGTTTGTGATACCTGGACTGGCTAGCGTACTCAACCCTCAGAAGACTTGGAGAAGTCGGTTCTAGAAAACTCGCCGGCGACGAAGTTTTCTTTTCGAATCGGCTGACAGCTTCTCCATATCCATTATATAAATCTCTGAAATCACACATTTTCATTACAATTTATCCTAAATATTCTTGTAAGATCACGTGCAGGGTATAGCTATTTAGAATTTTAACAGCAGTCTTATAAGATTATCAGTTTCCTAGTTCAAGGGCTTTGATGCCCCCGTCAGACCTTTCAGGGTCCTATTTCGTATATTGCAGTTGTAATATTTGGCAAAGAATTTTTAAAAGGTTTAGTTGCTCCAGTATGGACTTTCTCACTTGATACATTCTTCTTCTCTCATCGAGGCGCCCCATACATACAATACACACTTAGGCTTAAAGAACTAAATGCTTTAAAATACATAAACCCTGCTCCTGCTATTCGTATCCCTTCATGGGTTGGATATAGTACAAATTCGAAAGTTTACAAGATTGGGGATAATTAAATAAAAATACTTAGCTCTGTATAAGATGATCAGTGACGTAGTGTTGTCCAATGTCTCCCTTTTCTCACTTAAAAGCAGCAGCCGCTAAACTTCGCGCCTTACTCAAAGTTGCTTGACCTCAGCACCAGGTACCCATGCACCCGTGACAGATGTTTTATGTTCCTGGAATCGTTAACAAAAGCGCGCAAATATCAGTCCTTTTTTGCAATAACATAATTTTTATATTTACCTAACATTCTAAATTTGCCGTTTCTAATATGAACCTATAACAATTTAATACCACATGATGTTGTTCAAGTGTTTATGAGAGATCTATCTTGAAATTCTAAAAATGGCAATAATCTGTTCCCCTTTTTTATATTCAAGTGTTGCACATTCTGTGTAATGTGAGAACCTCTAGTCCCTTTTGAATCACTTTGAAGTGCCCAAAAAAATTAAAACCAAGTCCCTCAACTAAAATGTCTAAAGTCACACTTAAGATTTAAGAATCAATAATTTAACGATAAGTTTGACATTTTAAGTTAGCGCGTTGCACACACATTTAGAAAACAAAAAACCTTTTCCCATAATTGAGTGTTACAAAACCTTTCCTTGTATTTTTTTGTTTACTAACTCTTATCTAGTTTCGAGGATGCCAAATAGGTCTGGACTTGAAATAGTTTACCTGTAGACATATGCACTTTAAATTCTTAAAAACGTCCCTTCTCCACTTAAGAGACAAATAAAATTAAGTTTTGAATTATAGTAGCAATACAAATCTACTACTTTACAAAATTATAATGGGTGTGATCGTCTAGTTGAAAGAAGAAGTTATTTTACATTTTTATGAATAAATAATAACAAAGTTAATCGTAATTGCCGCGACTTTATATCTGACCAACTTAACCAGACAAACAAAAATACCATGCATCATAATATAGGAATACACTTAAAACACCACGCATAAGAACCGTCATGCAAATAGAACCATAATAAGAAACATCATAAGTGCATTTAAGGCAGTAACATAATATCACCATATGCTCAATCACAATCTAATCATCATACAACTATTGCGAACATACACATAAGCATACGCCTATCACATTCACATGCCTCGCACAAGAGTTTCAAGCAAAACAGTCATCATTACAAAATGCAAACCACTCGCAATACCTAAAGATGCGTTTTTATTTGGAGTGCAAATAATAAAGGGAAGCAATTTTAAAAGTAGCAGTTGATCAGATCAAATTTATTTCGATTTAAAATGATATTAATGGGGCAACTAGTTGGCCAATCTAGTCGATCTATCAATTTATATTATAACATTATTCAATAATTTCTACGTTGTGTTATTTACGAAGTAACCCATTATAACGTTTTATGTTGCACTGAAGTGAATCAGTACATGTAATGACATAAATCCTTGGTCACGCGGCATCAAATGTAATGGTAAACCGGACGCCCGGGAGTAAAAAAAGGGGGAATTTACCATGAACCTAGATACGAATCCAGTGCATATGTCGACACGCACTACAACCTTGTGTGGCAAAGAGAAGCACCCCATCCATCGTACATCTGATAGCACTCAATCCACAAATTAGCTTAGCAAGCTTAGCACGCCCCCCACACTAGTGCCTCTCGACACACTGGGTGTAGGCAGTTAGCTTTAGAGAAAAGCTAACTACGTCAGTCCGTCTGTCTGTCCATTTCACAAGAAGAGGGCAATCCACCGCCAGCTCTTTCCAATCTCCAGCTGAAGTTATGTTATCAATTCGAACCGGATTACGGTAACTCATACCAAGGTCTAACAACTTTTCGTTTTCGCGCGCGAGGTGCACACCGGCGCAAGAGACCGGCAGAGGCTAGAAGTTTGAGCCACAGTCACCCAACTTTACACGTCTTATGTGTACACGTGTTATGACTAACTTATCTATAAAAGTTGATTGCTCAAACGCTGGATATCCGACATTTTTAATCCATCGACTTTAGAAGAAAAGAGATGTGTCCAAAAATTAGTGTGTATTTGTGTGTAATGTGTATGTATGAATAAAATTAGTGCATGCATAAACTTCAGAGAAATTCAAGTTTCCGCTGCGCGAACGTTTGGCCATTAGCTAGTTTTCATATAAAGCGCTTACTTATAGAGCTGTAGATTTTTACATACGTTGTTTTGAATTTGTTTATATTTGTTTAAATAACCGATTTAGAAAAAAATTAACGTTTATACAAACCTTGTAAGTGTCTGCAACATGTTGCCAAGTATCAATGATGTTCCGTTAGTAATTAAAGAGTTGTAGGACAATTTACCATGAATTACTGTTACACTGTTTACAAAGCAGTCAAATATCACGACGTTCTAAAGGAATTGCATGGTAAAATGTATGCCAATAATTAGTGTATTCATTCAACTATGCATATGTAAAATTTCATGTCATTAAATTCAGTAATTAAAGAAAAACAATTAAAACACTGACGAAGCATCGAAAACCTACATAACCCGACCAAGTTCGGATGGCTACAAAAAAGCGGCCGTACCATATATCTAAGTAACGTTCTTAATCTTCCAATATAGTATTTATTAATATGGTACAGTCGCGTACACAAGCGTTAGGAATCTATCTATTTTATGTCTATTTTTTCACACTAGAATATTTTTGATCATTTCATAACTACAATACATAGACTAACCTTAAGCGTAGGTACCGCTTCAAACAAAATAATTCTGCATATTTTGGTAGGGTGCGGTGGAACACGCTCACATACATAAGTTACTACCAGTACAACGGTAAACATCAATTAAAAATCGAGTCTAGAAGTAGCTTTTTTTAAGTTATTAGATTGTTTGATCCACTAAAATTGAGGGGAACGCTCGTGCATGCCTAGTCCATAGGTTAAATAGTGTAATAAGCTACAATATGATAAATATTTACCTAAACAGTAGTACTTACACGTGGTCATTATTTAATTTTCCTATGGGGTCTATAGTTAGAATCCTGATCCGTGAAATCTTCAATAGAAATTAACTGTATGAATTTTATTTGTCTTAAATAATATAATAATATCTAGATTATATCTCAAGTCTCAAGCGCATACTTAAATAAAGTACCTACGTAAATAGTACCTACTTTCTGTCATAGTCAAATAGATTTAGGTGTACACAAATAAATGACCTATAAATTATTTCGAAACAATTGTGTTATCACCTATACCGGGTTCAATACCAGTATTATACTGTAAATTTTGGGATGTTACCTAAATATATTGCACGGCCGCTTTTTTGTAGCCATCCGAACTCGGTCGGGTTATGTAGGTTTTCGATGCTTCGTCAGTATTTTAATTGTTTTTCTTTAATTACTGAATTTAATGACATGAAATTTTGCATGTGCATAGTTGAATGAATACACTAATTATTGGCATACATTTTACCATGCAATTCCTTTAGAACGTCGTGATATTTGACTGCTTTGTAAACAGTGATCTATTCATGGTAAATTGCCCTACAACTCTTTAATTACTAACGGAACATCATTGATACTTGGCAACATGTTGCAGACACTTACAAGGTTTGTATAAACGTGAAAATCTAGACCCCAAAGTGCATACTTTAAGAACTAAGACCTAATAAGAGTATTTTACGTTTATATTTTTATCTTTAAAACCCTTCATTTTTTTCTAAATCTGTTATTTAAACAAATATAAACAAATTCAAAACAACGTATGTAAAAATCTACAGCTCTCTATGTAAGCGCTTTATAGGAAAACTAGCTAATGGCCAAACGTTCGCGCAAAGGAAACTTGAATTTCTCCGAACTTTATGCATGCACTAATTTTATTCATACATACACAATTACACACAAATACACACAAATTTTTGGACACATCTCTTTTCTTCTAAAGTCGATGGATTAAAAAAAGTTCCGCCAGGACAACGTTCGCCCAGCGGAATCAGTTTTTGGTGAATTTCTCCACAATGGCCGCATGCACAATTTTTTTTTACCATACACAATTACACGATGTCATACACTAAATATCTGCATACTTAAAATCTTTAAATTCAACCACATTCCGCTGGGCGTACGCACACCTATATTCACGTAAATCGCCTACCATTACATTCCCCCCTCTGATAAATCAAATACTAGATCGTTAGCTGGTATATGATTTTTCACTTTAGGATTCTAGAACTGAAGTATAACTTATATTGTTGTATCAAGTGTTTCAGAACTATAGCAATACTATTCTATGGTATGGTCAAAAATACATATTGTGTAATTCATTTAAATTATGAATAAGCCTGTAGTTTAATTGGCCAACAAAGGTTGAAACTATTGTTTCTGTTAGCGATATATTAAACATAGACATTCCTTTCATCGCAAATTCATTCAAATTGTTCATAAATAATAAACGTCAAGCTGTACATAAAATTAACACGATTAATAGTTAGACGCGGTCAACTATTTAACCTATGTGCAAAATAAATAGTACCCTGTACTAGAAATTTACAATGCCAGTGGTAATTTAAGAGTGAATTATAGGACGGTTATAATATCATTACTTTAATAATATTACAGTTTAAGGTAGCCTTTCACTGTACAAAATGAATAAATGATATTGAAAATTACTGATTACGTATTAAGATTATCTATTCATATGCGGAATAGAAATGTACATAACAGAAAATACAGACATTTTAATGGTAAAAGAAAATCATGGCTTCTTGATTATTCTTCTTTTTAGAGATTAACTAGATCAAATTGCATGCCCGAGAAATCAAAACAAACGGAATAAAACCTGCGATACCTGGCTATGCAATTTAAGGTACTGTCCATGCTTAGAATGGAATTGTACTTACCAGAAATCTTCTACGTTTGTGATACCTGGACTGGCTAGCGTACTCAACCCTCAGAAGACTTGGAGAAGTCGGTTCTGGAAAACTCGCCGGCGACGAAGTTTTCTTTTCGAATCGGCTGACAGCTTCTCCATATCCATTATATAAATCTCTGAAATCACACATTTTCATTACAATTTATCCTAAATATTCTTGTAAGATCACGTGCAGGGTATAGCTATTTAGAATTTTAACAGCAGTCTTATAAGATTATCAGTTTCCTAGTTCAAGGGCTTTGATGTCCCCCTCAGACCTTTCAGGGTCCTATTTCGTATATTGCAGTTGTAATATTTGGCAAAGAATTTTTAAAAGGTTTAGTTGCTCCAGTATGGACTTTCTCACTTGATACATTCTTCTTCTCTCATCGAGGCGCCCCATACATACAATACACACTTAGGCTTAAAGAACTAAATGCTTTAAAATACATAAACCCTGCTCCTGCTATTCGTATCCCTTCATGGGTTGGATATAGTACAAATTCGAAAGTTTACAAGATTGGGGATAATTAAATAAAAATACTTAGCTCTGTATAAGATGATCAGTTCAACGGCATCCTCCGTACAGGACACTTTCCCACCGCATGGCGACTAGGCAGAGTTATCATGCTGCCGAAACCGGGGAAGAACATCCTGCTGCCGGGCAGCTATCGCCCTATCACGCTCCTTTCGACAACGTCGAAGTTGTTCGAGAAACTGTTACTGCTGCACATGACGCCACATCTCCAGCCACGCGACGAACAATTCGGCTTTCGTGCCGGACACTCCACGACGCACCAGCTCGCGAGGGTACTGCACGACTTCGCCATCGCTCGCAACAAACGCGAGCGCACCGTTGCTGTACTCCTTGATATGGAGAAGGCGTTCGATCGCGTCTGGCACGCTGGCCTGCTGTATAAGCTGTCCACATCCACTATTCCACGTCGAGTAGTCAGGATTGTGGCCACCTTTCTGCAAGACAGACGCTTCCAAGTGGCGGTTGAAAGCGCCCTGTCTACAGAGCGGCCCATCCGCGCTGGCGTGCCCCAGGGAAGCTGCCTCTCGCCTGTGTGCTACTCCTGGTACACGGACGACATCCCCGTCACCGACGGTGTCCAGTTGGCGCTCTACGCCGACGATGCCGCCTACTTCACGACGTCGCTGTGTCGTACCCAAGTGGTAACTAGGATGCAGCGTACACTAGACGCACTTCCCTGCTGGCTGAAGGACTCGAGACTGACAGTCAACGTGGCGAAAACTCAGGCGATCTCCGTGGGAAGCAGGGCACTGCCCCAGCTCAAGCTCATGGAAAAGGAGATCAAGTGGTCCGCGACGGTAAAATACCTCGGCGTGACCATTGACACCAACCTCTCCATGAAGCCCCACGTAAACAACGTAATTGCCCAAGCGCGCACCGCACGCGCCCTCCTACGGCCCATTCTTTCGTCCCGTCTACCGCTCCGCGCGAAGCTTGGCGTGTACAAGGCGTACATCCGCACCCGCATCACATACGCTGCTCCGGCCTGGTTCGCACTCACTTCAGAGACGAACCGCCGGCGTCTACGCGCACAGCAGTCACTTGCTCTACGCACCCTCGCCAACGCCCCTCGCTTCGTGCGGAACAGGACGATCGCCAGGGACCTGCGCATGGAAAGCTTGGACGATTTCGTGGGACGCCTGAGTACAAATATGTTCGAGCGCGCCGATCAGTCGCAAGCCCACCATTTGCGGGAGCTTGCGCCATACCATCGACGCCCGCCGGACAGATTTGCCCTGCCACGAGACCTCGTCTCAGAGGCAACCGATTATGACGCTCCGACCAGTGATGGCTGACGGGCGCTCCTTAGGGGAATCCCCCCGGGGAGCTCGACCTCGCCATACACAGGAGGACTTACCGAATATGTCCTATGCGCTGCTTACATGCTGGCAGCCCGCAGCGTTCCACGCCCGCGGGCTCGACCCTGCTAGCCGCGCCACCCACCGGATCTGACGACCCGGATTGACCAACAGGTCCACCCGGACCCCACCCAGCGACCCGGCTGTCTTTGCAGCCGGCGGTGACACCACCAAGGCAGGCCAATGCCTGGACTGGATACCCCGAGACCCCTAGGGGGTCTACGAGAAGAACCTCGAGTAGATGATCAGTGACGTAGTGTTGTCCAATGTCTCCCTTTTCTCACTTAAAAGCAGCAGCCGCTAAACTTCGCGCCTTACTCAAAGTTGCTTGACCTCAGCACCAGGTACCCATGCACCCGTGACAGATGTTTTATGTTCCTGGAATTGTTAACAAAAGCGCGCAAATATCAGTCCTTTTTTGCAATAACATAATTTTTATATTTACCTAACATTCTAAATTTGCCGTTTCTAATATGAACCTATAACAATTTAATACCACATGATGTTGTTCAAGTGTTTATGAGAGATCTATCTTGAAATTCTAAAAATGGCAATAATCTGTTCCCCTTTTTTATATTCAAGTGTTGCACATTCTGTGTAATGTGAGAACCTCTAGTCCCTTTTGAATCACTTTGAAGTGCCCAAAAAAATAAAAACCAAGTCCCTCAACTAAAATGTCTAAAGTCACACTTAAGATTTAAGAATCAATAATTTAACGATAAGTTTGACATTTTAAGTTAGCGCGTTGCACACACATTTAGAAAACAAAAAACCTTTTCCCATAATTGAGTGTTACAAAACCTTTCCTTGTATTTTTTTGTTTACTAACTCTTATCTAGTTTCGAGGATGCCAAATAGGTCTGGACTTGAAATAGTTTACCTGTAGACATATGCACTTTAAATTCTTAAAAACGTCCCTTCTCCACTTAAGAGACAAATAAAATTAAGTTTTGAATTATATTAGCAATACAAATCTACTACTTTACAAAATTATAATGGGTGTGATCGTCTAGTTGAAAGAAGAAGTTATTTTACATTTTTATGAATAAATAATAACAAAGTTAATCGTAATTGCCGCGACTTTATATCTGACCAACTTAACCAGACAAACAAAAATACCATGCATCATAATATAGGAATACACTTAAAACACCACGCATAAGAACCGTCATGCAAATAGAACCATAATAAGAAACATCATAAGTGCATTTAAGGCAGTAACATAATATCACCATATGCTCAATCACAATCTAATCATCATACAACTATTGCGAACATACACATAAGCATACGCCTATCACATTCACATGCCTCGCACAAGAGTTTCAAGCAAAACAGTCATCATTACAAAATGCAAACCACTCGCAATACCTAAAGATGCGTTTTTATTTGGAGTGCAAATAATAAAGGGAAGCAATTTTAAAAGTAGCAGTTGATCAGATCAAATTTATTTCGATTTAAAATGATATTAATGGGGCAACTAGTTGGCCAATCTAGTCGATCCATCAATTTATATTATAACATTATTCAATAATTTCTACGTTGTGTTATTTACGAAGTAACCCATTATAACGTTTTATGTTGCACTGAAGTGAATCAGTACATGTAATGACATAAATCCTTGGTCACGCGGCATCAAATGTAATGGTAAACCGGACGCCCGGGAGTAAAAAAAGGGGGAATTTACCATGAACCTAGATACGAATCCAGTGCATATGTCGACACGCACTACAACCTTGTGTGGCAAAGAGAAGCACCCCATCCATCGTACATCTGATAGCACTCAATCCACAAATTAGCTTAGCAAGCTTAGCACGCCCCCCACACTAGTGCCTCTCGACACACTGGGTGTAGGCAGTTAGCTTTAGAGAAAAGCTAACTACGTCAGTCCGTCTGTCTGTCCATTTCACAAGAAGAGGGCAATCCACCGCCAGCTCTTTCCAATCTCCAGCTGAAGTTATGTTATCAATTCGAACCGGATTACGGTAACTCATACCAAGGTCTAACAACTTTTCGTTTTCGCGCGCGAGGTGCACACCGGCGCAAGAGACCGGCAGAGGCTAGAAGTTTGAGCCACAGTCACCCAACTTTACACGTCTTATGTGTACACGTGTTATGACTAACTTATCTATAAAAGTTGATTGCTCAAACGCTGGATATCCGACATTTTTAATCCATCGACTTTAGAAGAAAAGAGATGTGTCCAAAAATTAGTGTGTATTTGTGTGTAATGTGTATGTATGAATAAAATTAGTGCATGCATAAACTTCAGAGAAATTCAAGTTTCCGCTGCGCGAACGTTTGGCCATTAGCTAGTTTTCATATAAAGCGCTTACTTATAGAGCTGTAGATTTTTACATACGTTGTTTTGAATTTGTTTATATTTGTTTAAATAACCGATTTAGAAAAAAATTAACGTTTATACAAACCTTGTAAGTGTCTGCAACATGTTGCCAAGTATCAATGATGTTCCGTTAGTAATTAAAGAGTTGTAGGACAATTTACCATGAATTACTGTTACACTGTTTACAAAGCAGTCAAATATCACGACGTTCTAAAGGAATTGCATGGTAAAATGTATGCCAATAATTAGTGTATTCATTCAACTATGCATATGTAAAATTTCATGTCATTAAATTCAGTAATTAAAGAAAAACAATTAAAAAACTGACGAAGCATCGAAAACCTACATAACCCGACCAAGTTCGGATGGCTACAAAAAAGCGGCCGTACCATATATCTAAGTAACGTTCTTAATCTTCCAATATAGTATTTATTAATATGGTACAGTCGCGTACACAAGCGTTAGGAATCTATCTATTTTATGTCTATTTTTTCACACTAGAATATTTTTGATCATTTCATAACTACAATTGTTCCTTTAGCGGGAACTATGATAGTCCAGTAAAACGTCTTGTCAGCTTTACAAACTATTTTTAATCTTCGATGTACAGTTACAATTAGGAAGTTCGGTTACGAGATGTTACAACGTCCGTGAGGTAGATATGATTGAATGACATTTTGTATTAAATAAAAATAGTAAGCACTAAGGAAACGCCTGCAGATTTTTTAATACAACACAACATGATGATGGTTCTTCGCAGTTTTCAGGCAGGCGTTGACATAAGCTCCCCGGGGTTGAAGAGCTTCTTCAACTTCTTTAATCCTCGTCTGGCAGAAGAGGGCAAAGTCGAACAAGTGAACGCCGATAGACGCCCTTTGTTGTAGTTACTTCGGCCACTCGAACTATGTTGTCTGGTCCAGGGAAGAGTTTTGTAACGCGTCCAACGCGCCAACATAATGGAGGTAGAAAATCTTCTCCGAGAAGAACCAGGTCGCCGACCTTCAATCCGGCAGTGTTTTGCTTCCATTTTGTCCGCAATTGTAATTCGGATATATACTCCTTCTGCCACCTCTGCCAAAAATGCTGTCGGATTTTCTCGAGACGGGCATAGCGGTTCAAATTTGTGTCATTTTTCGATTCGAGTGAAGGTGTAGGCAAAGCATTCAGCGGTCTTCCAATTAAGAAGTGCCCTGGGGATAGGTAGTGGAAGTCATCGGGGGATGAGGATAAAGGACACAAGGGACGACTGTTGAGGATTGATTCCACTTGTGCAAATAATGTAGATAACTCCTCAAAAGTTAAATGAGAGCTACCCATAACGCGTTTTACGTGGTATTTGGCCGATTTCACGCCGGCCTCCCAAATACCGCCGAAGTGAGGAGAATATGAAGGCGTGAAAATAAACTTAAAGCCTTCATGAGTTGCAAACTCAGAAAGAGATTTTTGATGGATTTTAAGAAAATGAGTTAGTTCCTTTGCAGCAGCTACGAAATTGCGACCATTGTCGGAAAACAATTCAACTGGTCTACCGCGGCGGGAAATGAATCGGCGCAATGTCATGATGAATGCGTCTTTGGAAAGGTCACTGACCGCTTCTAAGTGTAAACATTTATAGCGTAAACATACAAAAATACATAAGTAACATTTGGTTACCTTAGCACCGCGACCCTTTCTATTCAAAATAAAAAATGGTCCAGCATAATCCATGCCAACGGAAGCGAATGGAAAATCTGGATTTGTACGTTGAACAGGGAGGTCTCCCATTTTAGGATTTAATGTCTTACCCTGAACACGACGACAACGCACACAGTTATTAACTACGCGTCTAGCGAAACGTCTGCCATTCAATGGCCAAATGGTATCTCTGACGCAAGCCAACAATAATTGAGGACCTGCGTGCATGTTACGAATGTGTTCGTTTACAAAAATTAATTTACATAAATGATGAGATGAGTCTAAAAGTATAGGATGTCGTTTTTCGTACGGATAACAAGAAGAATCGATTCTGCCACCGACTCTAATTAAATTATCTTGGTCAACAAAAGGTGACAATGACAAAATTTTACTTTTAGAGCTTAAAGTTTGCTTATTGAACAATATTTTATATTCATTTGAAAATGATTGCTTTTGAGACATACTGCAAAGACTGTTAAAGGAATTGTTCAGCTCTTCAGTAGAAAATGTAGAAGTTAATTTATTTTTAGGGTTATTTATATTGTATATAAACCTTTTAACATAACAGAACGCTCGGATTATTCGATTTAGTTTAGAAAACCGCTCGAACTCAATTATAGGTTCATAAATAGATGTAGACAATGATGTTATACTGTTTTTAGTTTCTGGTAAATTATCTAATAGTTGCTTTGGAGCAGGCCAATGAGTTTCATCTTTAAGTAAAAAATTTGGACCATGCCACCACAGAGCATTGTTAATTAATTGGCTAGGGTTGAGGCCTCTAGAAATGAAATCAGCTGGATTATGATCAGTTGGTATATATCGCCATGAAGATTTATTAGTTGTTTCTTGGATTTCACTAGTTCTATTGGCTACGAAAGTTTTAAGTTTAGAAGGATCACCTGAAAGCCAGCTCAACACAACAGTTGAGTCACACCAATATAGTATACGATCTGGAACATATCGAATAGATTCCAGAACTGTACTACACAGACGGGCAGAAAGATGTGCTGCGCTGAGTTCCAGCCTTGGAATTGTTGTTATAGGCCTTAATGGTGCTACTTTAGACTTTGAGCACAATAGATTGACAGAAATGTCGCCATTGGCATCGATGGTGCGCACATAAATACATGCACCATAACCAACTTGTGAGGCATCACTAAACGAGTGAATTTCAATGGATATAGGTGAATCACACATAACAAATCTAGGAATATTTAAGTTAGAAAGTTGAGATAAATTATTAGCAAAATTGTCCCATAGCACTTTAATATTATCAGGGACTGGTGTGTCGTAATCAATTTTTTGTTGCCATAGACTCTGTATCATTAATTTAGGTTGCATAATACAGGGACTAAGCAATCCCAAAGGATCAAAAATTTTAGAAGAATTTGACAAAATAAATCTTTTAGTTATGGTTTCATGAAGTGGGGGCACTTTAATTGGGAAATGCAGAGTGTCATTATTTGGATCCCAACCAAGTCCCAGAGTACTAGATGACTCACTTATAGTTAGATTGTCTTGAGTTTTAGAAATAGAGGTATCTAAAATAGTAGATAAATTTGTTTTGTATTTGCGTAAATTAAAACAACCCTTGCTTAGTTCAGAACTTACGCGATTTTGAATAAAATGCAATTCCTTTTCGTCGTTTGACCCTGTAATTAGGTCATCAACATAATAATCTTTTTGGATAATAGTTTTGATCAAATTGTCATCACACTCCTCTCCAATTTGCCAAAGACATCTTGTGCTTAAATAGCTGGCACTTGCAGTACCGTAAGTAACAGTATTTAGCTGGAAAGTCTGAATAGGTAAGGACTCTTCTTCTCTCCATAAAATCAGCTGCATGTTTCTATCACTACTATGCACGTCCACCTGACGGTACATTTTTTCAATGTCCGCGGTAAGTAGAAACTTGTATTGCCTGGCTCGTACAAGAATGGAAAAAAGAGTATCCTGAACATTTGGACCTATCATTTGCAAATCGTTAATGGAATAGCTTGAAGAAGAGGGGGCGGATCCATCAAACACGACACGAATTTTGGTGGATTCACTGGACTCCCTAAAAACAGCATGGTGACATAAAAAATATGATGGATATGGTAAATGAACATTAGATTTAGAAAGATGGCCTAGCGCTTCATATTCTTTCATAAACTGCACGTATTGCAATTTGAGATCATTATTTTTACGAAAGCGCCGTTCTAAACTAAGAAAGCGTTTTTTAGCAAGTGTGTAGGAATCACCCAAACAATCAGGTGAGTCACGTAGTGGTAGTTTCACGCAAAACCTACCTGTTTTTAATCTAATGGTATTTGTTTTGAAATGTAGATCACAAAACTTTTCAGATTCGCTTAAAATAGGTTTTTTGGGTAACTCTTCGAGTTCCCAGAATTTAGGCAGAAATTCGTCAATGGGTGACAATTCTGTAAGATTAGAGTAGGTATTACATAATGAATTTTGCTTATCATGTCGTAATGAAATTAGATTTCTAGGATTAGAAAATGATTTTATTGTATTCAATTGGCCTACAATTAGCCAGCCAAATTGAGAACTATGTAGCTTAGGATAACCAATACCTAATGATTTTTGTTTAGTTCCTATGATGTCCCAAAACGAATCGGCTCCAATTAAAATGTCAATAGAAGCGGGACGATCAAAGTGAGGATCGGCTAAAGTTATAGTTTTAGGTATATTTATATTGAGCTCTGAAATGTTGATTGTAGATTTAGGTATTTTTCCCGTTAGCTCATTCATGACAAAACACGAGGATGATATTTTGAAATTATTGTTATTAGAATTACGGGATTGTAATTGTACGACACATCTTTCGCTGATTGTGTTTGCATTACAATTACCAATGCCGATAACGTTGATAGCAGTAGGAAAACTCTTTAGGGATAATCTCTGCTGCAAAGATTTAGTAATGAATGATGACTGACTGCCTGAATCCAGTAAGGCACGTGCTGATAGTACCTCTTTAGTCACCGGATTCATGATTTGAATTAGGGCAGTAGACAATAGAACCGTACTAGTAATTTGTTTAGAAAAGTTAACAGATGACTCGCATAGTTGAGTATCGGTAACATTGGAGTTAGTTGACTCATCGTGTAGTAAAGTATTGTGGCGCTTTTTACAAAGCCTGCAAGAACCCATACGACAATCGCTAACAGTATGCCCCTGTCTCAAACAGTTAGAACATAACTTATGTTTGTTTACTTCAAGCAATTTATCCTTTACATTTTTTGATTTGAATAAAGGACAGTCGTATATTCTGTGATTTTGATTACAAATAATGCAAGTAAATGTTGTATTGTTGTTAGCATTAGTTGTAGTAAATGATTTTGTATTAACAGTTTGTTTATTAAGGTTATTTTGTTGTAATTTTAAATTATTGTCTTTTGCGCGATGTACGGCTTCAAGAACATGGGCACGATCAAGTAAAAATGTTTTAAATTGTTCCAAAGTAGGCATATCGTCAAATTTATTACGCTGCTCTTCCCACTTCACCAAGGTATTGTTGTCAAGCTTGGATGTTAGCATAAAGATAATTAAAGTATCCCACTTATCAGTAGGCTGGTCTAAGTTGGCCAATGCACGTAGATTTTTAGTTATATGGTCAACAAAGAACCTCAATGAACTTTCAGATTCACGAGCGTTTTGTTGTATGTTAAAAAGTGATTTTAAATAGTAATTAGTTAGCAGCCTTTTGTCATTGTAACGCTTACAAAGTAGTTGCCACGCATTCGCGTAATTAGCTGACGATACTTCGATATTAGAAACAACACGCTTTGCCTCACCGTCAAGATAAGACAATAAATAATGAAACTTTTGTATTGTATGTAAACGCTGATTATTATGAATTAAGTTCAAAAACGTATCGTGAAATTGAAGCCATTTAAAGAAGGATCCATCAAACCTTTCTATGTTGAGCTGCGGCAATTTAACACCAGTATTGAAATGATCGAGAGTGCACTGACCTTCATGTAGAATAGACTCACGTCGTAATCTATCATGTTCTAAAGATTTCAACTCATTTTGTTTTTCAAGTAAGGTTTTACCTATAGACATAGATAAAATTATATCTTGTTCAATACATTCTCGCTCATCAATCTCGCTATCCAAAATATCGGAATTTAAAAGTTCAATCTGTGTTTGCAACTCATCAAACCTGGCAGATAAACCCTCAAGCCTGCTCAATTTTAAAGATAATTCAGCAAACTCGACAGTTGAAAGTGTGGCTAGCTTTGTAATTTTATCTAAGTAATTTTTAAATTTAGTAATTTGCCCCTTAATCGAACTACGCTTTATTAATAATTCTCTAATTGTAGGGCTGCTGTCACTATCTCTGATGCTAGTTGGTGTTTTATAAACAGAACTATCTTTGCTTGCCATTTTATAGCAAAACAATTGATTGAATGAAAATTAATGACAACGTTAAGATTAAAACACAAAGCTGAACCTGCACTTATTTTGTTAATGCAAATAGTAGATAAATAAATAATAATTGAATAAATATTGTTATTGGCTCACGTTCCTTCTCACTTCAGCAGCAGCTGGCAGTCGGCAGGGCTCCGGTAGGTAGGAGCGATCAGCTGTTGTACCGTTATACAACTTCCGATTACCGGCCGGGCGGCCGCCGGTTCACAAGCCTGGAAACGGTCGGCAAAAACACATAAATATTGGCAAAAACTTGATGCGAATCACATAAACCGCTTTGTTTTTATATTTTTATATGATATATAGTAGTTTTCTATAGTTTTAATGGTTAATATTGTCAAAAATAAGAAATTGATATTTTTATTGTCGGTACATCGAAAATCAGTGTAAATTATTGCACAAGTGAAATTCGGATAGAATAGGCTGTATTATGGAAGAAATATTGTTTTGAATGGTTTAGGAAGAATAAGGATGGATATCCAGGGCACTTAACTTATATGAAATACGCTGCGAGGTGATGCTTTTGATGCGTCACTGGCCCGGCGATGTTCGTCCGTGCGGTCCCGTGTATCCTTGACTCCAAGTTCTCCAGGAAATCACGTCGGGGTCACCAATATGTTCCTTTAGCGGGAACTATGATAGTCCAGTAAAACGTCTTGTCAGCTTTACAAACTATTTTTAATCTTCGATGTACAGTTACAATTAGGAAGTTCGGTTACGAGATGTTACAACGTCCGTGAGGTAGATATGATTGAATGACATTTTGTATTAAATAAAAATAGTAAGCACTAAGGAAACGCCTGCAGATTTTTTAATACAACACAACATGATGATGGTTCTTCGCAGTTTTCAGGCAGGCGTTGACAACAATACATAGACTAACCTTAAGCGTAGGTACCGCTTCAAACAAAATAATTCTGCATATTTTGGTAGGGTGCGGTGGAACACGCTCACATACATAAGTTACTACCAGTACAACGGTAAACATCAATTAAAAATCGAGTCTAGAAGTAGCTTTTTTTAAGTTATTAGATTGTTTGATCCACTAAAATTGAGGGGAACGCTCGTGCATGCCTAGTCCATAGGTTAAATAGTGTAATAAGCTACAATATGATAAATATTTACCTAAACAGTAGTACTTACACGTGGTCATTATTTAATTTTCCTATGGGGTCTATAGTTAGAATCCTGATCCGTGAAATCTTCAATAGAAATTAACTGTATGAATTTTATTTGTCTTAAATAATATAATAATATCTAGATTATATCTCAAGTCTCAAGCGCATACTTAAATAAAGTACCTACGTAAATAGTATCTACTTTCTGTCATAGTCAAATAGATTTAGGTGTACACAAATAAATGACCTATAAATTATTTCGAAACAATTGTGTTATCACCTATACCGGGTTCAATACCAGTATTATACTGTAAATTTTGGGATGTTACCTAAATATATTGCACGGCCGCTTTTTTGTAGCCATCCGAACTCGGTCGGGTTATGTAGGTTTTCGATGCTTCGTCAGTATTTTAATTGTTTTTCTTTATTTACTGAATTTAATGACATGAAATTTTGCATGTGCATAGTTGAATGAATACACTAATTATTGGCATACATTTTACCATGCAATTCCTTTAGAACGTCGTGATATTTGACTGCTTTGTAAACAGTGATCTATTCATGGTAAATTGCCCTACAACTCTTTAATTACTAACGGAACATCATTGATACTTGGCAATATGTTGCAGACACTTACAAGGTTTGTATAAACGTGAAAATCTAGACCCCAAAGTGCATACTTTAAGAACTAAGACCTAATAAGAGTATTTTACGTTTATATTTTTATCTTTAAAACCCTTCATTTTTTTCTAAATCTGTTATTTAAACAAATATAAACAAATTCAAAACAACGTATGTAAAAATCTACAGCTCTCTATGTAAGCGCTTTATAGGAAAACTAGCTAATGGCCAAACGTTCGCGCAAAGGAAACTTGAATTTCTCCGAACTTTATGCATGCACTAATTTTATTCATACATACACAATTACACACAAATACACACAAATTTTTGGACACATCTCTTTTCTTCTAAAGTCGATGGATTAAAAAAAGTTCCGCCAGGACAACGTTCGCCCAGCGGAATCAGTTTTTGGTGAATTTCTCCACAATGGCCGCATGCACAATTTTTTTTTACCATACACAATTACACGATGTCATACACTAAATATCTGCATACTTAAAATCTTTAAATTCAACCACATTCCGCTGGGCGTACGCACACCTATATTCACGTAAATCGCCTACCATTACATTCCCCCCTCTGATAAATCAAATACTAGATCGTTAGCTGGTATATGATTTTTCACTTTAGGATTCTAGAACTGAAGTATAACTTATATTGTTGTATCAAGTGTTTCAGAACTATAGCAATACTATTCTATGGTATGGTCAAAAATACATATTGTGTAATTCATTTAAATTATGAATAAGCCTGTAGTTTAATTGGCCAACAAAGGTTGAAACTATTGTTTCTGTTAGCGATATATTAAACATAGACATTCCTTTCATCGCAAATTCATTCAAATTGTTCATAAATAATAAACGTCAAGCTGTACATAAAATTAACACGATTAATAGTTAGACGCGGTCAACTATTTAACCTATGTGCAAAATAAATAGTACCCTGTACTAGAAATTTACAATGCCAGTGGTAATTTAAGAGTGAATTATAGGACGGTTATAATATCATTACTTTAATAATATTACAGTTTAAGGTAGCCTTTCACTGTACAAAATGAATAAATGATATTGAAAATTACTGATTACGTATTAAGATTATCTATTCATATGCGGAATAGAAATGTACATAACAGAAAATACAGACATTTTAATGGTAAAAGAAAATCATGGCTTCTTGATTATTCTTCTTTTTAGAGATTAACTAGATCAAATTGCATGCCCGAGAAATCAAAACAAACGGAATAAAACCTGCGATACCTGGCTATGCAATTTAAGGTACTGTCCATGCTTAGAATGGAATTGTACTTACCAGAAATCTTCTACGTTTGTGATACCTGGACTGGCTAGCGTACTCAACCCTCAGAAGACTTGGAGAAGTCGGTTCTGGAAAACTCGCCGGCGACGAAGTTTTCTTTTCGAATCGGCTGGCAGCTTCTCCATATCCATTATATAAATCTCTGAAATCACACATTTTCATTACAATTTATCCTAAATATTCTTGTAAGATCACGTGCAGGGTATAGCTATTTAGAATTTTAACAGCAGTCTTATAAGATTATCAGTTTCCTAGTTCAAGGGCTTTGATGTCCCCCTCAGACCTTTCAGGGTCCTATTTCGTATATTGCAGTTGTAATATTTGGCAAAGAATTTTTAAAAGGTTTAGTTGCTCCAGTATGGACTTTCTCACTTGATACATTCTTCTTCTCTCATCGAGGCGCCCCATACATACAATACACACTTAGGCTTAAAGAACTAAATGCTTTAAAATACATAAACCCTGCTCCTGCTATTCGTATCCCTTCATGGGTTGGATATAGTACAAATTCGAAAGTTTACAAGATTGGGGATAATTAAATAAAAATACTTAGCTCTGTATAAGATGATCAGTTCAACGGCATCCTCCGTACAGGACACTTTCCCACCGCATGGCGACTAGGCAGAGTTATCATGCTGCCGAAACCGGGGAAGAACATCCTGCTGCCGGGCAGCTATCGCCCTATCACGCTCCTTTCGACAACGTCGAAGTTGTTCGAGAAACTGTTACTGCTGCACATGACGCCACATCTCCAGCCACGCGACGAACAATTCGGCTTTCGTGCCGGACACTCCACGACGCACCAGCTCGCGAGGGTACTGCACGACTTCGCCATCGCTCGCAACAAACGCGAGCGCACCGTTGCTGTACTCCTTGATATGGAGAAGGCGTTCGATCGCGTCTGGCACGCTGGCCTGCTGTATAAGCTGTCCACATCCACTATTCCACGTCGAGTAGTCAGGATTGTGGCCACCTTTCTGCAAGACAGACGCTTCCAAGTGGCGGTTGAAAGCGCCCTGTCTACAGAGCGGCCCATCCGCGCTGGCGTGCCCCAGGGAAGCTGCCTCTCGCCTGTGTGCTACTCCTGGTACACGGACGACATCCCCGTCACCGACGGTGTCCAGTTGGCGCTCTACGCCGACGATGCCGCCTACTTCACGACGTCGCTGTGTCGTACCCAAGTGGTAACTAGGATGCAGCGTACACTAGACGCACTTCCCTGCTGGCTGAAGGACTCGAGACTGACAGTCAACGTGGCGAAAACTCAGGCGATCTCCGTGGGAAGCAGGGCACTGCCCCAGCTCAAGCTCATGGAAAAGGAGATCAAGTGGTCCGCGACGGTAAAATACCTCGGCGTGACCATTGACACCAACCTCTCCATGAAGCCCCACGTAAACAACGTAATTGCCCAAGCGCGCACCGCACGCGCCCTCCTACGGCCCATTCTTTCGTCCCGTCTACCGCTCCGCGCGAAGCTTGGCGTGTACAAGGCGTACATCCGCACCCGCATCACATACGCTGCTCCGGCCTGGTTCGCACTCACTTCAGAGACGAACCGCCGGCGTCTACGCGCACAGCAGTCACTTGCTCTACGCACCCTCGCCAACGCCCCTCGCTTCGTGCGGAACAGGACGATCGCCAGGGACCTGCGCATGGAAAGCTTGGACGATTTCGTGGGACGCCTGAGTACAAATATGTTCGAGCGCGCCGATCAGTCGCAAGCCCACCATTTGCGGGAGCTTGCGCCATACCATCGACGCCCGCCGGACAGATTTGCCCTGCCACGAGACCTCGTCTCAGAGGCAACCGATTATGACGCTCCGACCAGTGATGGCTGACGGGCGCTCCTTAGGGGAATCCCCCCGGGGAGCTCGACCTCGCCATACACAGGAGGACTTACCGAATATGTCCTATGCGCTGCTTACATGCTGGCAGCCCGCAGCGTTCCACGCCCGCGGGCTCGACCCTGCTAGCCGCGCCACCCACCGGATCTGACGACCCGGATTGACCAACAGGTCCACCCGGACCCCACCCAGCGACCCGGCTGTCTTTGCAGCCGGCGGTGACACCACCAAGGCAGGCCAATGCCTGGACTAGATACCCCGAGACCCCTAGGGGGTCTACGAGAAGAACCTCGAGTAGATGATCAGTGACGTAGTGTTGTCCAATGTCTCCCTTTTCTCACTTAAAAGCAGCAGCCGCTAAACTTCGCGCCTTACTCAAAGTTGCTTGACCTCAGCACCAGGTACCCATGCACCCGTGACAGATGTTTTATGTTCCTGGAATTGTTAACAAAAGCGCGCAAATATCAGTCCTTTTTTGCAATAACATAATTTTTATATTTACCTAACATTCTAAATTTGCCGTTTCTAATATGAACCTATAACAATTTAATACCACATGATGTTGTTCAAGTGTTTATGAGAGATCTATCTTGAAATTCTAAAAATGGCAATAATCTGTTCCCCTTTTTTATATTCAAGTGTTGCACATTCTGTGTAATGTGAGAACCTCTAGTCCCTTTTGAATCACTTTGAAGTGCCCAAAAAAATAAAAACCAAGTCCCTCAACTAAAATGTCTAAAGTCACACTTAAGATTTAAGAATCAATAATTTAACGATAAGTTTGACATTTTAAGTTAGCGCGTTGCACACACATTTAGAAAACAAAAAACCTTTTCCCATAATTGAGTGTTACAAAACCTTTCCTTGTATTTTTTTGTTTACTAACTCTTATCTAGTTTCGAGGATGCCAAATAGGTCTGGACTTGAAATAGTTTACCTGTAGACATATGCACTTTAAATTCTTAAAAACGTCCCTTCTCCACTTAAGAGACAAATAAAATTAAGTTTTGAATTATATTAGCAATACAAATCTACTACTTTACAAAATTATAATGGGTGTGATCGTCTAGTTGAAAGAAGAAGTTATTTTACATTTTTATGAATAAATAATAACAAAGTTAATCGTAATTGCCGCGACTTTATATCTGACCAACTTAACCAGACAAACAAAAATACCATGCATCATAATATAGGAATACACTTAAAACACCACGCATAAGAACCGTCATGCAAATAGAACCATAATAAGAAACATCATAAGTGCATTTAAGGCAGTAACATAATATCACCATATGCTCAATCACAATCTAATCATCATACAACTATTGCGAACATACACATAAGCATACGCCTATCACATTCACATGCCTCGCACAAGAGTTTCAAGCAAAACAGTCATCATTACAAAATGCAAACCACTCGCAATACCTAAAGATGCGTTTTTATTTGGAGTGCAAATAATAAAGGGAAGCAATTTTAAAAGTAGCAGTTGATCAGATCAAATTTATTTCGATTTAAAATGATATTAATGGGGCAACTAGTTGGCCAATCTAGTCGATCCATCAATTTATATTATAACATTATTCAATAATTTCTACGTTGTGTTATTTACGAAGTAACCCATTATAACGTTTTATGTTGCACTGAAGTGAATCAGTACATGTAATGACATAAATCCTTGGTCACGCGGCATCAAATGTAATGGTAAACCGGACGCCCGGGAGTAAAAAAAGGGGGAATTTACCATGAACCTAGATACGAATCCAGTGCATATGTCGACACGCACTACAACCTTGTGTGGCAAAGAGAAGCACCCCATCCATCGTACATCTGATAGCACTCAATCCACAAATTAGCTTAGCAAGCTTAGCACGCCCCCCACACTAGTGCCTCTCGACACACTGGGTGTAGGCAGTTAGCTTTAGAGAAAAGCTAACTACGTCAGTCCGTCTGTCTGTCCATTTCACAAGAAGAGGGCAATCCACCGCCAGCTCTTTCCAATCTCCAGCTGAAGTTATGTTATCAATTCGAACCGGATTACGGTAACTCATACCAAGGTCTAACAACTTTTCGTTTTCGCGCGCGAGGTGCACACCGGCGCAAGAGACCGGCAGAGGCTAGAAGTTTGAGCCACAGTCACCCAACTTTACACGTCTTATGTGTACACGTGTTATGACTAACTTATCTATAAAAGTTGATTGCTCAAACGCTGGATATCCGACATTTTTAATCCATCGACTTTAGAAGAAAAGAGATGTGTCCAAAAATTAGTGTGTATTTGTGTGTAATGTGTATGTATGAATAAAATTAGTGCATGCATAAACTTCAGAGAAATTCAAGTTTCCGCTGCGCGAACGTTTGGCCATTAGCTAGTTTTCATATAAAGCGCTTACTTATAGAGCTGTAGATTTTTACATACGTTGTTTTGAATTTGTTTATATTTGTTTAAATAACCGATTTAGAAAAAAATTAACGTTTATACAAACCTTGTAAGTGTCTGCAACATGTTGCCAAGTATCAATGATGTTCCGTTAGTAATTAAAGAGTTGTAGGACAATTTACCATGAATTACTGTTACACTGTTTACAAAGCAGTCAAATATCACGACGTTCTAAAGGAATTGCATGGTAAAATGTATGCCAATAATTAGTGTATTCATTCAACTATGCATATGTAAAATTTCATGTCATTAAATTCAGTAATTAAAGAAAAACAATTAAAAAACTGACGAAGCATCGAAAACCTACATAACCCGACCAAGTTCGGATGGCTACAAAAAAGCGGCCGTACCATATATCTAAGTAACGTTCTTAATCTTCCAATATAGTATTTATTAATATGGTACAGTCGCGTACACAAGCGATAGGAATCTATCTATTTTATGTCTATTTTTTCACACTAGAATATTTTTGATCATTTCATAACTACAATACATAGACTAACCTTAAGCGTAGGTACCGCTTCAAACAAAATAATTCTGCATATTTTGGTAGGGTGCGGTGGAACACGCTCACATACATAAGTTACTACCAGTACAACGGTAAACATCAATTAAAAATCGAGTCTAGAAGTAGCTTTTTTTAAGTTATTAGATTGTTTGATCCACTAAAATTGAGGGGAACGCTCGTGCATGCCTAGTCCATAGGTTAAATAGTGTAATAAGCTACAATATGATAAATATTTACCTAAACAGTAGTACTTACACGTGGTCATTATTTAATTTTCCTATGGGGTCTATAGTTAGAATCCTGATCCGTGAAATCTTCAATAGAAATTAACTGTATGAATTTTATTTGTCTTAAATAATATAATAATATCTAGATTATATCTCAAGTCTCAAGCGCATACTTAAATAAAGTACCTACGTAAATAGTACCTACTTTCTGTCATAGTCAAATAGATTTAGGTGTACACAAATAAATGACCTATAAATTATTTCGAAACAATTGTGTTATCACCTATACCGGGTAAATTTTGGGATGTTACCTAAATATATTGCACGGCCGCTTTTTTGTAGCCATCCGAACTCGGTCGGGTTATGTAGGTTTTCGATGCTTCGTCAGTATTTTAATTGTTTTTCTTTAATTACTGAATTTAATGACATGAAATTTTGCATGTGCATAGTTGAATGAATACACTAATTATTGGCATACATTTTACCATGCAATTCCTTTAGAACGTCGTGATATTTGACTGCTTTGTAAACAGTGATCTATTCATGGTAAATTGCCCTACAACTCTTTAATTACTAACGGAACATCATTGATACTTGGCAACATGTTGCTGACACTTACAAGGTTTGTATAAACGTGAAAATCTAGACCCCAAAGTGCATACTTTAAGAACTAAGACCTAATAAGAGTATTTAACGTTTATATTTTTATCTTTAAAACCCTTCATTTTTTTCTAAATCTGTTATTTAAACAAATATAAACAAATTCAAAACAACGTATGTAAAAATCTACAGCTCTCTATGTAAGCGCTTTATAGGAAAACTAGCTAATGGCCAAACGTTCGCGCAAAGGAAACTTGAATTTCTCCGAACTTTATGCATGCACTAATTTTATTCATACATACACAATTACACACAAATACACACAAATTTTTGGACACATCTCTTTTCTTCTAAAGTCGATGGATTAAAAAAAGTTCCGCCAGGACAACGTTCGCCCAGCGGAATCAGTTTTTGGTGAATTTCTCCACAATGGCCGCATGCACAATTTTTTTTTACCATACACAATTACACGATGTCATACACTAAATATCTGCATACTTAAAATCTTTAAATTCAACCACATTCCGCTGGGCGTACGCACACCTATATTCACGTAAATCGCCTACCATTACATTCCCCCCTCTGATAAATCAAATACTAGATCGTTAGCTGGTATATGATTTTTCACTTTAGGATTCTAGAACTGAAGTATAACTTATATTGTTGTATCAAGTGTTTCAGAACTATAGCAATACTATTCTATGGTATGGTCAAAAATACATATTGTGTAATTCATTTAAATTATGAATAAGCCTGTAGTTTAATTGGCCAACAAAGGTTGAAACTATTGTTTCTGTTAGCGATATATTAAACATAGACATTCCTTTCATCGCAAATTCATTCAAATTGTTCATAAATAATAAACGTCAAGCTGTACATAAAATTAACACGATTAATAGTTAGACGCGGTCAACTATTTAACCTATGTGCAAAATAAATAGTACCCTGTACTAGAAATTTACAATGCCAGTGGTAATTTAAGAGTGAATTATAGGACGGTTATAATATCATTACTTTAATAATATTACAGTTTAAGGTAGCCTTTCACTGTACAAAATGAATAAATGATATTGAAAATTACTGATTACGTATTAAGATTATCTATTCATATGCGGAATAGAAATGTACATAACAGAAAATACAGACATTTTAATGGTAAAAGAAAATCATGGCTTCTTGATTATTCTTCTTTTTAGAGATTAACTAGATCAAATTGCATGCCCGAGAAATCAAAACAAACGGAATAAAACCTGCGATACCTGGCTATGCAATTTAAGGTACTGTCCATGCTTAGAATGGAATTGTACTTACCAGAAATCTTCTACGTTTGTGATGCCTGGACTGGCTAGCGTACTCAACCCTCAGAAGACTTGGAGAAGTCGGTTCTGGAAAACTCGCCGGCGACGAAGTTTTCTTTTCGAATCGGCTGGCAGCTTCTCCATATCCATTATATAAATCTCTGAAATCACACATTTTCATTACAATTTATCCTAAATATTCTTGTAAGATCACGTGCAGGGTATAGCTATTTAGAATTTTAACAGCAGTCTTATAAGATTATCAGTTTCCTAGTTCAAGGGCTTTGATGCCCCCCTCAGACCTTTCAGGGTCCTATTTCGTATATTGCAGTTGTAATATTTGGCAAAGAATTTTAAAAGGTTTAGTTGCAACAGTATGGACTTTCTCACTTGATACATTCTTCTTCTCTCATCGGGGCGCCCCATACATACAATACACACTTAGGCTTAAAGAACTAAATGCTTTAAAATACATAAACCCTGCTTCTGCTATTCGTATCCCTTCATAGGTTGGATATGTACAAACTCGAAAGTTAACAAGATTGGGGATAATTAAATAAAAATACTTAGCTCTGTATAAAATGATCAGTGACGTTAGTGTTGCCCAATGTCTACCTTTTCTCACTTAAAAGCAGCAGCCGCTAAACTTCGCGCCTTACTCAAAGTTGCTTGACCTCAGCACCAGGTACCCATGCACCCGTGACAGAGGTTTTATGTTCCTGGAATTGTTAACAAAAGCGCGCAAGTATCCGTCCTATTTTGCAATAACATCATTTTTATATTTACCTAACATTCTAAAATTGCCGTTTCTAATATGAACCCATAACTATTTAACACCACATGATGTTGTTCAAGTGTTTATGAGAGATCTCTTTTGAAATTCTAAAGATGGTAAAAAACCGTTCCCTTTTTCATATTCAAGTGTTGCACATTCGTAAGTGTAATGTGAGAACCTATTGTCCTTTTCGAATCACTATGAAATGTATAGGTATATGATTTTTCACTATAGGATTCTAGAACTCAAGTATAACTTATATTGTTGTGTAACTTTAGCAATACTATTCTATGGTATGGTCAGAAATACATATTATTGTGTAATTTATTTAAATTATGAATAAGCCTGTAGTTTAATTGGCCAACAAAGGTTGAAACTATTGTTTCTGTAAGCGATATATAATAAACATAGACATTCCTTTCATCGCAAATTCATTCAAATCGTTCATAAATAATAAACATCAAGCTGTACATAAAATTAACACGATTAATAGTTACGCGGTCAACTATTTAACCTATGTGCAAAATAAATAGTACCCTGTACTAGAAATTTACAATGCCAGTGGTAATTTAAGAGTGAATTATAGGACGGTTATAATATCATTACTTTAATAATATTACAGTTTAAGGTAGCCTTTCACTGTACAAAATGAATAAATGATATTGAAAATTACTGATTACGTATTAAGATTATCTATTCATATGCGGAATAGAAATGTACATAACAGAAAATACAGACATTTTAATGGTAAAAGAAAATCATGGCTTCTTGATTATTCTTCTTTTTAGAGATTAACTAGATCAAATTGCATGCCCGAGAAATCAAAACAAACGGAATAAAACCTGCGATACCTGGCTATGCAATTTAAGGTACTGTCCATGCTTAGAATGGAATTGTACTTACCAGAAATCTTCTACGTTTGTGATACCTGGACTGGCTAGCGTACTCAACCCTCAGAAGACTTGGAGAAGTCGGTTCTGGAAAACTCGCCGGCGACGAAGTTTTCTTTTCGAATCGGCTGACAGCTTCTCCATATCCATTATATAAATCTCTGAAATCACACATTTTCATTACAATTTATCCTTAATATTCTTGTAAGATCACGTGCAGGGTATAGCTATTTAGAATTTTAACAGCAGTCTTATAAGATTATCAGTTTCCTAGTTCAAGGGCTTTGATGCCCCCCTCAGACCTTTCAGGGTCCTATTTCGTATATTGCAGTAGTAATATTTGGCAAAGAATTTTAAAAGGTTTAGTTGCAACAGTATGGACTTTCTCACTTGATACATTCTTCTTCTCTCATCGGGGCGCCCCATACATACAATACACACTTAGGCTTGAAGAACTAAATGCTTTAAAATACATAAACCCTGCTTCTGCTATTCGTATCCCTTCATAGGTTGGATATGTACAAACTCGAAAGTTTACAAGATTGGGGATAATTAAATAAAAATACTTAGCTCTGTATAAGATGATCAGTGACGTTAGTGTTGCCCAATGTCTCCCTTTTCTCACTTAAAAGCAGCAGCCGCTAAACTTCGCGCCTTACTCAAAGTTGCTTGACCTCAGCACCAGGTACCCATGCACCCGTGACAGATGTTTTATGTTCCTGGAATTGTTAACAAAAGCGCGCAAGTATCCGTCCTATTTTGCAATAACATCATTTTTATATTTACCTAACATTCTAAAATTGCCGTTTCTAATCTGAACCCATAACTATTTAACACCACATGATGTTGTTCAAGTGTTTATGAGAGATCTCTTTTGAAATTCTAAAGATGGTAAAAAACCGTTCCCTTTTTCATATTCAAGTGTTGCACATTCGTAAGTGTAATGTGAGAACCTATTGTCCTTTTCGAATCACTATGAAATGTATAGGTATATGATTTTTCACTGTAGGATTCTAGAACTGAAGTATAACTTATATTGTTGTGTAACTTTAGCAATACTATTCTATGGTATGGTCAGAAATACATATTGTGTAATTTATTTAAATTATGAGTAAGCCTGTAGTTTAATTGGCCAACAAAGGTTGAAACTATTGTTTCTGTAAGCGATATATAATAAACATAGACATTCCTTTTATCGCAAATTCATTCAAATCGTTCATAAATAATAAACATCAAGCTGTACATAAAATTAACACGATTAATAGTTACGCGGTCAACTATTTAACCCATGTGCAAAATAAATAGTACCCTGTACTAGAAATTTACAATGCCAGTGGTAATTTAAGAGTGAATTATAGGACGGTTATAATATCATTACTTTAATAATATTACAGTTTAAGGTAGCCTTTCACTGTACAAAATGAATAAATGATATTGAAAATTACTGATTACGTATTAAGATTATCTATTCATATGCGGAATAGAAATGTACATAACAGAAAATACAGAAATTTTAATGGTAAAAGAAAATCATGGCTTCTTGATTATTCTTCTTTTTAGAGATTAACTAGATCAAATTGCACGCCCGAGAAATCAAAACAAACGGAATAAAACCTGCGATACCTGGCTATGCAATTTAAGGTACTGTCCATGCTTAGAATGGAATTGTACTTACCAGAAATCTTCTACGTTTGTGATACCTGGACTGGCTAGCGTACTCAACCCTCAGAAGACTTGGAGAAGTCGGTTCTAGAAAACTCGCCGGCGACGAAGTTTTCTTTTCGAATCGGCTGACAGCTTCTCCATATCCATTATACAAATCTCTGAAATCACACATTTTCATTACAATTTATCCTAAATATTCTTGTAAGATCACGTGCAGGGTATAGCTATTTAGAATTTTAACAGCAGTCTTATAAGATTATCAGTTTCCTAGTTCAAGGGCTTTGATGCCCCCCTCAGACCTTTCAGGGTCCTATTTCGTATATTGCAGTAGTAATATTTGGCAAAGAATTTTAAAAGGTTTAGTTGCAACAGTATGGACTTTCTCACTTGATACATTCTTCTTCTCTCATCGGGGCGCCCCATACATACAATACACACTTAGGCTTAAAGAACTAAATGCTTTAAAATACATAAACCCTGCTTCTGCTATTCGTATCCCTTCATAGGTTGGATATGTACAAACTCGAAAGTTTACAAGATTGGGGATAATTAAATAAAAATACTTAGCTCTGTATAAGATGATCAGTGACGTTAGTGTTGCCCAATGTCTCCCTTTTCTCACTTAAAAGCAGCAGCCGCTAAACTTCGCGCCTTACTCAAAGTTGCTTGACCTCAGCACCAGGTACCCATGCACCCGTGACAGATGTTTTATGTTCCTGGAATTCTTAACAAAAGCGCGCAAGTATCCGTCCTATTTTGCAATAACATCATTTTTATATTTAGCCAACATTCTAAAATTGCCGTTTCTAATATGAACCCATAACAATTTAACACCACATGATGTTGTTCAAGTGTTTATGAGAGATCTCTTTTGAAATTCTAAAGATGGTAAAAAACCGTTCCCTTTTTCATATTCAAGTGTTGCACATTCGTAAGTGTAATGTGAAAACCTATTGTCCTTTTCGAATCACTATGAAACGTATAGGTATATGATTTTTCACTGTAGGATTCTAGAACTGAAGTATAACTTATATTGTTGTGTAACTTTAGCAATACTATTCTATGGTATGGTCAGAAATACATATTGTGTAATTCATTTAAATTATGAATAAGCCTGTAGTTTAATTGGCCAACAAAGGTTGAAACTATTGTTTCTGTAAGCGATATATAATAAACATAGACATTCCTTTCATCGCAAATTCATTCAAATTGTTCATAAATAATAAACATCAAGCTGTACATAAAGTTAACACGATTAATAGTTACGCGGTCAACTATTTAACCTATGTGCAAAATAAATAGTACCCTGTACTAGAAATTTACAATGCCAGTGGTAATTTAAGAGTGAATTATAGGACGGTTATAATATCATTACTTTAATAATATTACAGTTTAAGGTAGCCTTTCACTGTACAAAATGAATAAATGATATTGAAAATTACTGATTACGTATTAAGATTATCTATTCATATCCCATCTTATTTGCTTTTCCGTAGAGTACAGACGTATTCGCTAATTAATTAAATAAAATTAAATAACGAATCGCTGAATCGTGACCTAGTTGCTTCAATAACCGGTAGTAATGTAAATAAGTGAAAACATTCTAAGTACTGTATTAAGTGTGTCAACATGTTTAGTGACTAAAAACCAAACAAATCATCATTGAAATGGATAACAGTCCCTTTAACCGCAGTGGCAGGACTGCGCGCACCCCGCCGCCTACGCCTACGCCTCGACTACAAGCCGACGAATTGTTAGAGGTTGTTCCAACGCCTGAACTACAAAACTGGTTGGCTACCATAGATCAAGGGCTAAATGAGATATGCTCTATTGCTAACGATGGCAAATTAAACTCTGACCAGAAACTAAGAATAAATGGTATGTGTCGGAAAATCCTCCATGGAACTTCGCAAATGACAATCCAGTACCAATCTCTCAAGCAAAAAGCAGTTCAAGCCCACTCTATCATTAAGACCCTCCAAGAAAAAGTGGACCTATCGATGCACCTAGAGAACCTCAGGCAAAGTATTGAAGAAGTGAAGTCAAAACCTACAACGGGGACTTCCTTTGCCGATATGGTCAAAAAAGGCACCAACAACTTTATTCAGCCGCTAAAACTAAGCTCTGTTGCCATTTATCCAAATGATAAACAGAAATCCAGCAAGGAAACAAAGACTCTTGTACAGAAAATAATTTGCCCTGAAGAGATGAAGCTACAAGTAAGAGGACTTCGTAAAACCAAGAATGGTGGTGTCATAATTAGCACTGAAACGAAGGAAGACGTAGAAAAGCTAAAAAAATATGCGCAGTTAACATCATCAGGCCTTACAGTCGACGAGCCCTTTAAACGAAAACCTAGAGTAGTTGTAATAGGAGTGCCCTCAACGATGACAGAAAAGGAAGTCTTTACCTGCCTTTACCGCCAAAATGTCGCCGATATACTCCAAGATGCCGACCTCGATACCTTTTTGAGCACAATTAAGCTAAGCCACAAATCAGGTAAAAAAGACGCCGAGACATGTAATTATGTCATTGAAGTACCAGCGAACATACGCAGAGCGCTGATAGCTAAGGAGCGGGTTTTTGTTAATTGGTCGTCCTGCCCAGTGAGAGATTTCACGTTGGTTACTCGATGCTATAAGTGTCAGCAGTATGGTCATGCGGCGAAATCATGTCGAGAATCTACGTACACATGTGGACATTGTGGCGAGCAAGGACACTCAATAAATGACTGTACGCATAAGGCAGAAGTGCCTAAATGTGCTACCTGTCTGCGCTTCAAGAAACCTAGCAGTCATGCGACGGGAGCCACCGATTGCCCGGCGAAAATAATGGCCGAACAAAGATACGTCAACTCGATCGATTATGAGGGCGCCTAAGAGCGCCGTTATTAAAGGTATTACCTGACCTATTTTTATTTATACTAGTTTCTTTTTAAATATGATTTGTAATATAATTAATGAGATAGATATCTTTTCTGTATCAGAAGCAAATGCCTGTGATGCTGATAATTGCAAACAATATATCTCTTCGTATAGTAGCCCACTAACCATACTAACATTAAATATCCGCAGTATTTATAAGAATTTTACTAATCTATGTGTTTTTCTGCAAAGGCTGGACATAGACTGTGACCTCATTGTCTTAAGCGAATGCTGGCTATCCAAAAAATATAATCTACCTACCATGTCAGGATATACCACTTACTATAGCAGTAAGAACTATAATCAAAATGATGGGGTTATAGTGTATGCCAAAAATCACCTTAATGTTATAATTGATGAACCTAACATAAACGACTGTAATAGGTTGTTAATTAAAATTGGATCAGATTTTGCTATACTAGCAATATACAGACCACCTTCTTTTAGAAATACTACACATTTTACTGATTCTCTGAATGACGCCCTCCAACACCTATCATCCTTCAAAAACATAATTTTACTCGGTGACATAAATATCAATATCCTCCCAGGCAGCACCGATACAAATTCTCAAGAATATCTAAATCTATGTTCTTTTCATGGCTTGCTACCAGCGCACACACTTCCCACACATCAAAGTGGTTCATGTTTGGACCATATCATTCTTAAATCAAAATTTCCATCCAAAACACTTGTAATTAACTCGTCAATAACCGATCACAACGCTGTCCTACTAACCTTAAATTGCAAACCACCTAAAGCAGAAATTATTCGCACAATTGCTAAACTAAATGTGAATAATCTCGAATATGACTTAAACAACATTGACTTTGCCCCAGTTTACAATTCTGATGATCCGCACTTTTGTATGTCTTACCTAATAAAAGAGATACAAAATGCAACTAAGAAAAACACCTACACTATTCGATTAAGTAATAAAAATCGCAACATAAAGCCGTGGATTACCCCGGGTCTCGTACGCTGTATGAGGCAAAGAGACAAATTGCACAAAAAATCTAAATCGCAGCCCAATAACTACATTCTACAAATAACATACAAAAGATATCGTAACTTTTGCAACGATCTAGTGAGAAAAGTTAAAAATAATTATGATAAGAATGAATTTTTAAAGGCTGGGTCAAGTACTAAAAAAATATGGAAATGTATTAAAAATGTAACCTACACTACGAAACAACAAACTGAGTCATCTTCAGGATTATTACAAGCACATGGTTCGCCAAACACATCCGCTAACATTGTGAATAATTTCTTTATAAATGCAGGTAAGACCCTAGCAGAAAAAATACAGCATCAGACACAATTCACAACAAACTATTCTGCTCCAAAAAATAGACACATATTATCATCTTTTGTACTATTGGACACTGACGAAACTGAGGTCGAAAGGTTAATAATGGGGCTAAAAGATGATTGCGCAGTAGGATGGGATAACATATCGAACATTTTCTTAAAAAAAGCAAGGAATATCTTAACACCACCACTAACAAACATCTTTAACAAGTGTTTATCCAAAGGAATTTTTCCAAACTGCCTTAAAAAAGCAATTGTTGTTCCCGTATATAAATCCGGGAGTAAAACCGAACTAACTAATTACAGACCTATTTCATTACTGACTTCTTTATCTAAAGTGTTTGAAAAAATCATAAACTCAAGATTAATTAAATATCTAGAAGAAAAATCAATATTGTCAAAGACTCAGTTTGGTTTCAGACCCAAAGTATCCACTGCCGATGCCGTACATCATTTAACTAACTATATAGTACAAGAACTTGATAAAGGTAACCATACAGTGGGTATTTTCCTGGACCTCGCAAAAGCCTTCGACTCTGTTTCTATACCTACTCTACTGAGTAAACTTGACAGCATAGGTGTTAGAGGCACGCAGCTTAAACTTTTCAGCAGTTATTTAAAAGATCGAACCCAGTGCGTAAAAATTGGCAATGTCACCAGCGCTGAGCAAAAAACCACATCTTTTGGCGTTCCCCAAGGAAGTGTCTTGTCATCTACACTATTCTTAATCTATATAAATGACCTTTGTAATCTAAAGATAGAAAACGGAATAATAGTTTCCTATGCTGACGACACTGCCCTACTTTTCACGGGCGCGTCAGAAGCAGAAGTCCACATGCACGCACAGCACGGCTTCAATACTGTTAATAAATGGCTTCAACAAAACTTGCTAACACTAAATGCAAATAAAACAAATTACATGAATTTTTCGATGCGCAATACATCTAACATTACTAACTCTCGCTTGTACGCTCACTATTGCAATGACCCCACTGCCTCGCAAAAACAATGCATGTGCCCGTTAGTTAAAAAAACAAATAAAATAAAATACTTAGGTGTAATTATAGATGATACTCTATTTTTAAAGAGCACATAGAAGCTTTAAATAGCAGGGTTCGCAAGTTAATATTTGTATTCAAAAAGTTACGTCATATTGCTGACACGAAAATAATCAAAATAACTTATTTTGCTATATGTCAATCAATACTAACTTATTGTATTACATCATGGGGTGGGGCAGGTAAAACATTATTGCTATCGCTCGAAAGAGCTCAAAGAGCTATTCTAAAAGTAGCCGGGCGGTTTTCAAAAAAAATGTTCATAAGAAAATTGCGTGACCTACGACTTTAAGCCTCTATTCTTCAGGCAAATGCAGTTAAAACTTAGTGTTTTAATCAGAAAACGACAGAATACCATCGAAATTTATTATAAATAGGTTCAAAAGTACGAAAATTTAAGCAATATTGATTTAATTAATCATTATCAGAAACATGAAAGATGATTTTTGACGTGTCCTACGCAGGTTTTGTGAAGTTCTGAACGTAAAATAACGCTGTTATCCGACCTTTTGTGTAGTACTTTTATGTAATTTGGTAGGATTATATGATCTAAATTGAATAATAAACATTATTCATAAGGTACTAGAGTGCAAAATAAATTAAAATACACATTTTATCTTGTCCCTCAAAATAACGATAGTGGAAAATTCCACATACGCAACACTGTTTTACTGGTTTTGAGTAGATAATTGAATGAACTAAGAGTATTATTTTGTGTAGAGTAACATTTTAGAACGCAAAATGTCCGCTATATTAGTTAAATGACAGCAGTTTTGTCAAACAGTGAGAGTGAGCGGTCGAGCGTCACGAAGTTCTGTTCGCGTTATCCACTACGAACTTGATTTTATTACGTAAATAATGTTTGTTTGACTTACAACTTTTCATAGCTAATTAGATTAATGTGTCTTTAATTGGAATTAAGTGGAACATTCAGTTAAATTACATTTTAACCGTTGATTTCTTGAGTTTGTTTTTGTGAAGCCATCATACGTCACGTCCATTACGCTACGTATTGTACTAGCGGAATGCCAAATGTGACGTAGTGGAATTCTAAAGCATGGTTTACACATGTCGATATAGTTTTTATAATCAAAATAGATTAAATAAAAAAAAAATAAGTTGCTGAGAGATTGATCGATTATTTTTAGTTAAAATTAATTGAGTAAAGCATTTAGGTTTAATTTAAATAGGTAATTGAATCAATCGGTTAGTTACTAATTTATGTAATAGAAACGTAAATTATGCAGCTTTTGACACTTTTTTTTTCTTCTCAGTATGCTATAATTTTCTTAGTGTAGATTCGTTCGTACAAAATAAATAATTGAATTATTTTACGAACAAATCAGCACTAAGAAAAAAATACAATAATAATGACTTTTATATTGTTTTAACGATTTGAAAGACATACGTTATTAAAAATACGTATGTTACGATACATACATAATATGTGTTAAGAATTTCTCAAAATGTTATTTTAGATTGATTTAAATGACTTATTTTATTCTAGATTTACGTTTTAAAGTTGCTTAATTCTAAGTAATGTAAACTGTGCCTAATATTTCCTAAACGTGACGATTTGTTCTATTAACGTCACTTGTCCTACTTTCATTGTGACATTAGGATTTAATTTTAAAATATTCTCATATGATAACTACTGTTACTTAAATTGTTTATAATAATATTATTTAAAAGTTTTATGAAACAATTTTTTTTTATCATATTTTATGTAAAAGTGCCAAAGTAGGGGCTTTTCTGTGCAATGAAACGTGCCATAAAGTAACGTAGAGGAATAGTTTTCGTAGAAAAAACGTTGATTTTATTTAAATTACTAATTATAAGTTTGTGATTTTGAAGACTGTTCTTGTTAAAGTATATTAGAATAAAAAAATATCTTATTTGATTTACCACTGAGTTTTAATACCAATCTAAACTTTGTCACGTAACGGAAATTTTTAGTTACTATCCCTCCTTAAAATATGTATTTCTCGCTAAATTAACAATATATCATATTATATTTTACTATGTTTTTAAACATGATATAACCAGTTAGCCGATAACTTGTTTAATTTTATTATTGTTCTTTTCTTTCTGGGTGGAATTCCGGTACGCAATGAACATTTTTTTTGAAAACCGCCCAGCCACTCATCGACCTTTCCTATTTCCCACTAACCTCCTCTATAATTCCTGTAACGTACTAACAGTTAGACAGTTATTTATTTTGAATACATTACTTAAACAACACGCAAGTCTTCCCTTTAATCCTGACCATACTAACAAAAGACGAAAAGATATTGTTTGCATCCAAAAAATCAGATTCAAACACGCTTTTACATTAAAATTTTATATATTTCTAGGCCCGCTACTCTACAATAGGCTAAATGCCATGCGTTACATTTATCCACTTAATCATAATGACTGTAAGAAAGCTATCAAAGAACTGCTCCTAAAAATGTCTTATGAAGATACAGAAAAGTTACTTATAGTGTTAAAATAAGTGTCCATTTAAATTAAATTAATTTATATAATTGATAAATAAATAAAGTTAAGTTAGTTAGTTAGTTACTCCAATTTATCTTAAGAGTTGACTACCTCCTAAAAATATATTTCCTTTTCCTTTTGTTTTCTTTTTACAAGATTATTTAATTTTAAGACCATTTTTGTAATACTAGTCGATTAGCCTGAAACACAGGATTACCTAGTTCAGGCACCGAATTGTTTATATATACACTTATGTATATACAATAATATTAAATGTTGTTATCGCTTATGTATTTGACCAATGTATTTTAATAAATGAATTTTATTTATTATTTTATTATATGCGGAATAGAAATGTACATAACAGAAAATACAGACATTTTAATGGTAAAAGAAAATCATGGCTTCTTGATTATTCTTCTTTTTATAGATTAACTAGATCAAATTGCATGCCCGAGAAATCAAAACAAACGGAATAAAACCTGCGATACCTGGCTATGCAATATTTAAGGTACTGTCCATGCTTAGAATGGAATTGTACTTACCAGAAATCTTCTACGTTTGTGATACCTGGACTGGCTAGCGTACTCAACCCTCAGAAGACTTGGAGAAGTCGGTTCTGGAAAACTCGCCGGCGACGAAGTTTTCTTTTCGAATCGGCTGACAGCTTCTCCATATCCATTATATAAATCTCTGAAATCACACATTTTCATTACAATTTATCCTAAATATTCTTGTAAGATCACGTGCAGGGTATAGCTATTTAGAATTTTAACAGCAGTCTTATAAGATTATCAGTTTCCTAGTTAAAGGGCTTTGATGCCCCCCTCAGACCTTTCAGGGTCCTATTTCGTATATTGCAGTTGTAATATTTGGCAAAGAATTTTAAAAGGTTTAGTTGCAACAGTATGGACTTTCTCACTTGATACATTCTTCTTCTCTCATCGGGGCGCCCCATACATACAATACACACTTAGGCTTAAAGAACTAAATGCTTTAAAATACATAAACCCTGCTTCTGCTATTCGTATCCCTTCATAGGTTGGATATGTACAAACTCGAAAGTTTACAAGATTGGGGATAATTAAATAAAAATACTTAGCTCTGTATAAGATGATCAGTGACGTTAGTGTTGCCCAATGTCTCCCTTTTCTCACTTAAAAGCAGCAGCCGCTAAACTTCGCGCCTTACTCAAAGTTGCTTGACCTCAGCACCAGGTAACCATGCACCCGTGACAGATGTTTTATGTTCCTGGAATTGTTAACAAAAGCGCGCAAGTATCCGTCCTATTTTGCAATAACATCATTTTTATATTTAGCCAACATTCTAAAATTGCCGTTTCTAATATGACCATAACAATTTAACACCACATGATGTTGTTCAAGTGTTTATGAGAGATCTCTTTTGAAATTCTAAAGATGGTAAAAAACCGTTCCCTTTTTCATATTCAAGTGTTGCACATTCGTAAGTGTAATGTGAGAACCTATTGTCCTTTTCGAATCACTAGGAAACGTATAGGTATATGATTTTTCACTGTAGGATTCTAGAACTGAAGTATAACTTATATTGTTGTGTAACTTTAGCAATACTATTCTATGGTATGGTCAGAAATACATATTGTGTAATTCATTTAAATTATGAATAAGCCTGTAGTTTAATTGGCCAACAAAGGTTGAAACTATTGTTTCTGTAAGCGATATATAATAAACATAGACATTCCTTTCATCGCAAATTCATTCAAATTGTTCATAAATAATAAACATCAAGCTGTACATAAAATTAACACGATTAATAGTTACGCGGTCAACTATTTAACCTATGTGCAAAAGAAATAGTACCCTGTACTAGAAATTTACAATGCCAGTGGTAATTTAAGAGTGAATTATAGGACGGTTATAATATCATTACTTTAATAATATTACAGTTTAAGGTAGCCTTTCACTGTACAAAATGAATAAATGATATTGAAAATTACTGATTACGTATTAAGATTATCTATTCATATGCGGAATAGAAATGTACATAACAGAAAATACAGACATTTTAATGGTAAAAGAAAATCATGGCTTCTTGATTATTCTTCTTTTTAGAGATTAACTAGATCAAATTGCATGCCCGAGAAATCAAAACAAACGGAATAAAACCTGCGATACCTGGCTATGCAATTTAAGGTACTGTCCATGCTTAGAATGGAATTGTACTTACCAGAAATCTTCTACGTTTGTGATACCTGGACTGGCTAGCGTACTCAACCCTCAGAAGACTTGGAGAAGTCGGTTCTGGAAAACTCGCCGGCGACGAAGTTTTCTTTTCGAATCGGCTGACGGCTTCTCCATATCCATTATATAAATCTCTGAAATCACACATTTTCATTACAATTTATCCTAAATATTCTTGTAAGATCACGTGCAGGGTATAGCTATTTAGAATTTTAACAGCAGTCTTATAAGATTATCAGTTTCCTAGTTCAAGGGCTTTGATGCCCCCGTCAGACCTTTCAGGGTCCTATTTCGTATATTGCAGTTGTAATATTTGGCAAAGAATTTTAAAAGGTTTAGTTGCAACAGTATGGACTTTCTCACTTGATACATTCTTCTTCTCTCATCGGGGCGCCCCATACATACAATACACACTTAGGCTTAAAGAACTAAATGCTTTAAAATACATAAACCCTGCTTCTGCTATTCGTATCCCTTCATAGGTTGGATATGTACAAACTCGAAAGTTTACAAGATTGGGGATAATTAAATAAAAATACTTAGCTCTGTATAAGATGATCAGTGACGTTAGTGTTGCCCAATGTCTCCCTTTTCTCACTTAAAAGCAGCAGCCGCTAAACTTCGCGCCTTACTCAAAGTTGCTTGACCTCAGCACCAGGTACCCATGCACCCGTGACAGATGTTTTATGTTCCTGGAATTGTTAACAAAAGCGCGCAAGTATCCGTCCTATTTTGCAATAACATCATTTTTATATTTACCCAACATTCTAAAATTGCCGTTTCTAATATGAACCCATAACAATTTAACACCACATGATGTTGTTCAAGTGTTTATGAGAGATCTCTTTTGAAATTCTAAAGATGGTAAAAAACCGTTCCCTTTTTTATATTCAAGTGTTGCACATTCGTAAGTGTAATGTGAGAACCTATTGTCCTTTTCGAATCACTATGAAATGTATAGGTATATGATTTTTCACTGTAGGATTCTAGAACTGAAGTATAACTTATATTGTTGTGTAACTTTAGCAATACTATTCTATGGTATGGTCAGAAATACATATTGTGTAATTTATTTAAATTATGAATAAGCCTGTAGTTTAATTGGCCAACAAAGGTTGAAACTATTGTTTCTGTAAGCGATATATAATAAACATAGACATTCCTTTCATCGCAAATTCATTAAAATTGTTCATAAATAATAAACATCAAGCTGTACATAAAATTAACACGATTAATAGTTACGCGGTCAACTATTTAACCTATGTGCAAAAGAAATAGTACCCTGTACTAGAAATTTACAATGCCAGTGGTAATTTAAGAGTGAATTATAGGACGGCTATAATATCATTACTTTAATAATATTACAGTTTAAGGTAGCCTTTCACTGTACAAAATGAATAAATGATATTGAAAATTACTGATTACGTATTAAGATTATCTATTCATATGCGGAATAGAAATGTACATAACAGAAAATACAGACATTTTAATGGTAAAAGAAAATCATGGCTTCTTGATTATTCTTCTTTTTAGAGATTAACTAGATCAAATTGCATGCCCGAGAAATCAAAACAAACGGAATAAAACCTGCGATACCTGGCTATGCAATTTAAGGTACTGTCCATGCTTAGAATGGAATTGTACTTACCAGAAATCTTCTACGTTTGTGATACCTGGACTGGCTAGCGTACTCAACCCTCAGAAGACTTGGAGAAGTCGGTTCTAGAAAACTCGCCGGCGACGAAGTTTTCTTTTCGAATCGGCTGACAGCTTCTCCATATCCATTATATAAATCTCTGAAATCACACATTTTCATTACAATTTATCCTAAATATTCTTGTAAGATCACGTGCAGGGTATAGCTATTTAGAATTTTAACAGCAGTCTTATAAGATTATCAGTTTCCTAGTTAAAGGGCTTTGATGCCCCCCTCAGACCTTTCAGGGTCCTATTTCGTATATTGCAGTTGTAATATTTGGCAAAGAATTTTAAAAGGTTTAGTTGCAACAGTATGGACTTTCTCACTTGATACATTCTTCTTCTCTCATCGGGGCGCCCCATACATACAATACACACTTAGGCTTAAAGAACTAAATGCTTTAAAATACATAAACCCTGCTTCTGCTATTCGTATCCCTTCATAGGTTGGATATGTACAAACTCGAAAGTTTACAAGATTGGGGATAATTAAATAAAAATACTTAGCTCTGTATAAGATGATCAGTGACGTTAGTGTTGCCCAATGTCTCCCTTTTCTCACTTAAAAGCAGCAGCCGCTAAACTTCGCGCCTTACTCAAAGTTGCTTGACCTCAGCACCAGGTACCCATGCACCCGTGACAGAGGTTTTATGTTCCTGGAATTGTTAACAAAAGCGCGCAAGTATCCGTCCTATTTTGCAATAACATCATTTTTATATTTACCTAACATTCTAAAATTGCCGTTTCTAATATGAACCCATAACTATTTAACACCACATGATGTTGTTCAAGTGTTTATGAGAGATCTCTTTTGAAATTCTAAAGATGGTAAAAAACCGTTCCCTTTTTCATATTCAAGTGTTGCACATTCGTAAGTGTAATGTGAGAACCTATTGTCCTTTTCGAATCACTATGAAATGTATAGGTATATGATTTTTCACTATAGGATTCTAGAACTCAAGTATAACTTATATTGTTGTGTAACTTTAGCAATACTATTCTATGGTATGGTCAGAAATACATATTATTGTGTAATTTATTTAAATTATGAATAAGCCTGTAGTTTAATTGGCCAACAAAGGTTGAAACTATTGTTTCTGTAAGCGATATATAATAAACATAGACATTCCTTTCATCGCAAATTCATTCAAATCGTTCATAAATAATAAACATCAAGCTGTACATAAAATTAACACGATTAATAGTTACGCGGTCAACTATTTAACCTATGTGCAAAATAAATAGTACCCTGTACTAGAAATTTACAATGCCAGTGGTAATTTAAGAGTGAATTATAGGACGGTTATAATATCATTACTTTAATAATATTACAGTTTAAGGTAGCCTTTCACTGTACAAAATGAATAAATGATATTGAAAATTACTGATTACGTATTAAGATTATCTATTCATATGCGGAATAGAAATGTACATAACAGAAAATACAGACATTTTAATGGTAAAAGAAAATCATGGCTTCTTGATTATTCTTCTTTTTAGAGATTAACTAGATCAAATTGCATGCCCGAGAAATCAAAACAAACGGAATGAATGAAAAATGAAATGAAAAAATATTTATTCAATAAACATGCCTTAAATAAAAAACAATAATTCCGCCAAACTGCATAGCAGTTTGTTGGCAGAAAAAGCTCCCTTTTTACATCTGCATATTTATACTTTTCACATTTATTAATTTACCTTATTTTATATATATTCATTTATTATTATTATTTTAAAACATTTTATTTATATCCTTCAAAATTCTAATAAAATAGTATATAGTAATTCTTACTAATACTTTTCACTTATAAAAAAAAATTTAGTATACATTACATCAATTAAATACGCATTTCTTACACACATATTAGCTGTCGCACTGTAAATTTTTACAAATTTTCTCCAATAAAATCTTTTTTGTACCACTTCTAAACCTACCCATTGTTGTACCTTCCTTAATATATTGTGGTATTTCGTTAAATATCATTGGTACCATATGCTTTCTGGTCCTCTGTCCATAATAGTTTGTGCAAGCAGGCACCTCCAACACTTTTTCCCCGGTCCTTCTGCACACCCTAGGTTCCAAGGAAAAAGTCCTGAAGTCATTGCAGCAAAACTGATCTATTGCTAACAGTAACACCACTCTTTCATGAACTGGCAGTATTTTACATTCACAAAATAATCGTTCGTAATCGCTTACCTTACAGCGTTCTTTTGTGTTCTTATCTACCAATAATTTCATAAACCTAATTTGTAACGCTTTTATTCTATCTAAATAAGTTTTGAATGTACGACCGTAGCTTACCAAGCCATAAGAAAGAAGTGAGTAAGCTAAAGCGTAATATACTGTATACATAGTGGCCCTATCTAATATACCACTATAATAAAACCTGCGATACCTGGCTATGCAATTTAAGGTACTGTCCATGCTTAGAATGGAATTGTACTTACCAGAAATCTTCTACGTTTGTGATACCTGGACTGGCTAGCGTACTCAACCCTCAGAAGACTTGGAGAAGTCGGTTCTGGAAAACTCGCCGGCGACGAAGTTTTCTTTTCGAATCGGCTGACAGCTTCTCCATATCCATTATATAAATCTCTGAAATCACACATTTTCATTACAATTTATCCTAAATATTCTTGTAAGATCACGTGCAGGGTATAGCTATTTAGAATTTTAACAGCAGTCTTATAAGATTATCAGTTTCCTAGTTAAAGGGCTTTGATGCCCCCCTCAGACCTTTCAGGGTCCTATTTCGTATATTGCAGTTGTAATATTTGGCAAAGAATTTTAAAAGGTTTAGTTGCAACAGTATGGACTTTCTCACTTGATACATTCTTCTTCTCTCATCGGGGCGCCCCATACATACAATACACACTTAGGCTTAAAGAACTAAATGCTTTAAAATACATAAACCCTGCTTCTGCTATTCGTATCCCTTCATAGGTTGGATATGTACAAACTCGAAAGTTTACAAGATTGGGGATAATTAAATAAAAATACTTAGCTCTGTATAAGATGATCAGTGACGTTAGTGTTGCCCAATGTCTCCCTTTTCTCACTTAAAAGCAGCAGCCGCTAAACTTCGCGCCTTACTCAAAGTTGCTTGACCTCAGCACCAGGTAACCATGCACCCGTGACAGATGTTTTATGTTCCTGGAATTGTTAACAAAAGCGCGCAAGTATCCGTCCTATTTTGCAATAACATCATTTTTATATTTAGCCAACATTCTAAAATTGCCGTTTCTAATATGACCATAACAATTTAACACCACATGATGTTGTTCAAGTGTTTATGAGAGATCTCTTTTGAAATTCTAAAGATGGTAAAAAACCGTTCCCTTTTTCATATTCAAGTGTTGCACATTCGTAAGTGTAATGTGAGAACCTATTGTCCTTTTCGAATCACTAGGAAACGTATAGGTATATGATTTTTCACTGTAGGATTCTAGAACTGAAGTATAACTTATATTGTTGTGTAACTTTAGCAATACTATTCTATGGTATGGTCAGAAATACATATTGTGTAATTCATTTAAATTATGAATAAGCCTGTAGTTTAATTGGCCAACAAAGGTTGAAACTATTGTTTCTGTAAGCGATATATAATAAACATAGACATTCCTTTCATCGCAAATTCATTCAAATTGTTCATAAATAATAAACATCAAGCTGTACATAAAATTAACACGATTAATAGTTACGCGGTCAACTATTTAACCTATGTGCAAAAGAAATAGTACCCTGTACTAGAAATTTACAATGCCAGTGGTAATTTAAGAGTGAATTATAGGACGGTTATAATATCATTACTTTAATAATATTACAGTTTAAGGTAGCCTTTCACTGTACAAAATGAATAAATGATATTGAAAATTACTGATTACGTATTAAGATTATCTATTCATATGCGGAATAGAAATGTACATAACAGAAAATACAGACATTTTAATGGTAAAAGAAAATCATGGCTTCTTGATTATTCTTCTTTTTAGAGATTAACTAGATCAAATTGCATGCCCGAGAAATCAAAACAAACGGAATAAAACCTGCGATACCTGGCTATGCAATTTAAGGTACTGTCCATGCTTAGAATGGAATTGTACTTACCAGAAATCTTCTACGTTTGTGATACCTGGACTGGCTAGCGTACTCAACCCTCAGAAGACTTGGAGAAGTCGGTTCTGGAAAACTCGCCGGCGACGAAGTTTTCTTTTCGAATCGGCTGACGGCTTCTCCATATCCATTATATAAATCTCTGAAATCACACATTTTCATTACAATTTATCCTAAATATTCTTGTAAGATCACGTGCAGGGTATAGCTATTTAGAATTTTAACAGCAGTCTTATAAGATTATCAGTTTCCTAGTTCAAGGGCTTTGATGCCCCCGTCAGACCTTTCAGGGTCCTATTTCGTATATTGCAGTTGTAATATTTGGCAAAGAATTTTAAAAGGTTTAGTTGCAACAGTATGGACTTTCTCACTTGATACATTCTTCTTCTCTCATCGGGGCGCCCCATACATACAATACACACTTAGGCTTAAAGAACTAAATGCTTTAAAATACATAAACCCTGCTTCTGCTATTCGTATCCCTTCATAGGTTGGATATGTACAAACTCGAAAGTTTACAAGATTGGGGATAATTAAATAAAAATACTTAGCTCTGTATAAGATGATCAGTGACGTTAGTGTTGCCCAATATCTCCCTTTTCTCACTTAAAAGCAGCAGCCGCTAAACTTCGCGCCTTACTCAAAGTTGCTTGACCTCAGCACCAGGTACCCATGCACCCGTGACAGATGTTTTATGTTCCTGGAATTGTTAACAAAAGCGCGCAAGTATCCGTCCTATTTTGCAATAACATCATTTTTATATTTACCCAACATTCTAAAATTGCCGTTTCTAATATGAACCCATAACAATTTAACACCACATGATGTTGTTCAAGTGTTTATGAGAGATCTCTTTTGAAATTCTAAAGATGGTAAAAAACCGTTCCCTTTTTTATATTCAAGTGTTGCACATTCGTAAGTGTAATGTGAGAACCTATTGTCCTTTTCGAATCACTATGAAATGTATAGGTATATGATTTTTCACTGTAGGATTCTAGAACTGAAGTATAACTTATATTGTTGTGTAACTTTAGCAATACTATTCTATGGTATGGTCAGAAATACATATTGTGTAATTTATTTAAATTATGAATAAGCCTGTAGTTTAATTGGCCAACAAAGGTTGAAACTATTGTTTCTGTAAGCGATATATAATAAACATAGACATTCCTTTCATCGCAAATTCATTAAAATTGTTCATAAATAATAAACATCAAGCTGTACATAAAATTAACACGATTAATAGTTACGCGGTCAACTATTTAACCTATGTGCAAAAGAAATAGTACCCTGTACTAGAAATTTACAATGCCAGTGGTAATTTAAGAGTGAATTATAGGACGGTTATAATATCATTACTTTAATAATATTACAGTTTAAGGTAGCCTTTCACTGTACAAAATGAATAAATGATATTGAAAATTACTGATTACGTATTAAGATTATCTATTCATATGCGGAATAGAAATGTACATAACAGAAAATACAGACATTTTAATGGTAAAAGAAAATCATGGCTTCTTGATTATTCTTCTTTTTAGAGATTAACTAGATCAAATTGCATGCCCGAGAAATCAAAACAAACGGAATGAATGAAAAATGAAATAAAAAAATATTTAATCAATAAACATGCCTTAAATAAAAAACAATAATTCCGCCAAACTGCATAGCAGTTTGTTGGCAGAAAAAGCTCCCTTTTTACATCTGCATATTTATACTTTTCACATTTATTAATTTACCTTATTTTATATATATTCATTTATTATTATTATTTTAAAACATTTTATTTATATCCTTCAAAATTCTAATAAAATAGTATATAGTAATTCTTACTAATACTTTTCACTTATAAAAAAAAATTTAGTATACATTACATCAATTAAATACGCATTTCTTACACACATATTAGCTGTCGCACTGTAAATTTTTACAAATTTTCTCCAATAAAATCTTTTTTGTACCACTTCTAAACCTACCCATTGTTGTACCTTCCTTAATATATTGTGGTATTTCGTTAAATATCATTGGTACCATATGCTTTCTGGTCCTCTGTCCATAATAGTTTGTGCAAGCAGGCACCTCCAACACTTTTTCCCCGGTCCTTCTGCACACCCTAGGTTCCAAGGAAAAAGTCCTGAAGTCATTAAAGCAAAACTGATCTATTGCTAACAGTAACACCACTCTTTCATGAACTGGCAGTATTTTACATTCACAAAATAATCGTTCGTAATCGCTTACCTTACAGCGTTCTTTTGTGTTCTTATCTACCAATAATTTCATAAACCTAATTTGTAACGCTTTTATTCTATCTAAATAAGTTTTGAATGTACGACCGTAGCTTACCAAGCCATAAGAAAGAAGTGAGTCAGCTAAAGCGTAATATACTGTATACATAGTGGCCCTATCTAATATACCACTATAATAAAACCTGCGATACCTGGCTATGCAATTTAAGGTACTGTCCATGCTTAGAATGGAATTGTACTTACCAGAAATCTTCTACGTTTGTGATACCTGGACTGGCTAGCGTACTCAACCCTCAGAAGACTTGGAGAAGTCGGTTCTGGAAAACTCGCCGGCGACGAAGTTTTCTTTTCGAATCGGCTGACAGCTTCTCCATATCCATTATATAAATCTCTGAAATCACACATTTTCATTACAATTTATCCTAAATATTCTTGTAAGATCACGTGCAGGGTATAGCTATTTAGAATTTTAACAGCAGTCTTATAAGATTATCAGTTTCCTAGTTAAAGGGCTTTGATGCCCCCCTCAGACCTTTCAGGGTCCTATTTCGTATATTGCAGTTGTAATATTTGGCAAAGAATTTTAAAAGGTTTAGTTGCAACAGTATGGACTTTCTCACTTGATACATTCTTCTTCTCTCATCGGGGCGCCCCATACATACAATACACACTTAGGCTTAAAGAACTAAATGCTTTAAAATACATAAACCCTGCTTCTGCTATTCGTATCCCTTCATAGGTTGGATATGTACAAACTCGAAAGTTTACAAGATTGGGGATAATTAAATAAAAATACTTAGCTCTGTATAAGATGATCAGTGACGTTAGTGTTGCCCAATGTCTCCCTTTTCTCACTTAAAAGCAGCAGCCGCTAAACTTCGCGCCTTACTCAAAGTTGCTTGACCTCAGCACCAGGTAACCATGCACCCGTGACAGATGTTTTATGTTATTGGAATTGTTAACAAAAGCGCGCAAGTATCCGTCCTATTTTGCAATAACATCATTTTTATATTTAGCCAACATTCTAAAATTGCCGTTTCTAATATGACCATAACAATTTAACACCACATGATGTTGTTCAAGTGTTTATGAGAGATCTCTTTTGAAATTCTAAAGATGGTAAAAAACCGTTCCCTTTTTCATATTCAAGTGTTGCACATTCGTAAGTGTAATGTGAGAACCTATTGTCCTTTTCGAATCACTAGGAAACGTATAGGTATATGATTTTTCACTGTAGGATTCTAGAACTGAAGTATAACTTATATTGTTGTGTAACTTTAGCAATACTATTCTATGGTATGGTCAGAAATACATATTGTGTAATTCATTTAAATTATGAATAAGCCTGTAGTTTAATTGGCCAACAAAGGTTGAAACTATTGTTTCTGTAAGCGATATATAATAAACATAGACATTCCTTTCATCGCAAATTCATTCAAATTGTTCATAAATAATAAACATCAAGCTGTACATAAAATTAACACGATTAATAGTTACGCGGTCAACTATTTAACCTATGTGCAAAAGAAATAGTACCCTGTACTAGAAATTTACAATGCCAGTGGTAATTTAAGAGTGAATTATAGGACGGTTATAATATCATTACTTTAATAATATTACAGTTTAAGGTAGCCTTTCACTGTACAAAATGAATAAATGATATTGAAAATTACTGATTACGTATTAAGATTATCTATTCATATGCGGAATAGAAATGTACATAACAGAAAATACAGACATTTTAATGGTAAAAGAAAATCATGGCTTCTTGATTATTCTTCTTTTTAGAGATTAACTAGATCAAATTGCATGCCCGAGAAATCAAAACAAACGGAATAAAACCTGCGATACCTGGCTATGCAATTTAAGGTACTGTCCATGCTTAGAATGGAATTGTACTTACCAGAAATCTTCTACGTTTGTGATACCTGGACTGGCTAGCGTACTCAACCCTCAGAAGACTTGGAGAAGTCGGTTCTGGAAAACTCGCCGGCGACGAAGTTTTCTTTTCGAATCGGCTGACGGCTTCTCCATATCCATTATATAAATCTCTGAAATCACACATTTTCATTACAATTTATCCTAAATATTCTTGTAAGATCACGTGCAGGGTATAGCTATTTAGAATTTTAACAGCAGTCTTATAAGATTATCAGTTTCCTAGTTCAAGGGCTTTGATGCCCCCGTCAGACCTTTCAGGGTCCTATTTCGTATATTGCAGTTGTAATATTTGGCAAAGAATTTTAAAAGGTTTAGTTGCAACAGTATGGACTTTCTCACTTGATACATTCTTCTTCTCTCATCGGGGCGCCCCATACATACAATACACACTTAGGCTTAAAGAACTAAATGCTTTAAAATACATAAACCCTGCTTCTGCTATTCGTATCCCTTCATAGGTTGGATATGTACAAACTCGAAAGTTTACAAGATTGGGGATAATTAAATAAAAATACTTAGCTCTGTATAAGATGATCAGTGACGTTAGTGTTGCCCAATGTCTCCCTTTTCTCACTTAAAAGCAGCAGCCGCTAAACTTCGCGCCTTACTCAAAGTTGCTTGACCTCAGCACCAGGTAACCATGCACCCGTGACAGATGTTTTATGTTCCTGGAATTGTTAACAAAAGCGCGCAAGTATCCGTCCTATTTTGCAATAACATCATTTTTATATTTAGCCAACATTCTAAAATTGCCGTTTCTAATATGACCATAACAATTTAACACCACATGATGTTGTTCAAGTGTTTATGAGAGATCTCTTTTGAAATTCTAAAGATGGTAAAAAACCGTTCCCTTTTTCATATTCAAGTGTTGCACATTCGTAAGTGTAATGTGAGAACCTATTGTCCTTTTCGAATCACTAGGAAACGTATAGGTATATGATTTTTCACTGTAGGATTCTAGAACTGAAGTATAACTTATATTGTTGTGTAACTTTAGCAATACTATTCTATGGTATGGTCAGAAATACATATTGTGTAATTCATTTAAATTATGAATAAGCCTGTAGTTTAATTGGCCAACAAAGGTTGAAACTATTGTTTCTGTAAGCGATATATAATAAACATAGACATTCCTTTCATCGCAAATTCATTCAAATTGTTCATAAATAATAAACATCAAGCTGTACATAAAATTAACACGATTAATAGTTACGCGGTCAACTATTTAACCTATGTGCAAAAGAAATAGTACCCTGTACTAGAAATTTACAATGCCAGTGGTAATTTAAGAGTGAATTATAGGACGGTTATAATATCATTACTTTAATAATATTACAGTTTAAGGTAGCCTTTCACTGTACAAAATGAATAAATGATATTGAAAATTACTGATTACGTATTAAGATTATCTATTCATATGCGGAATAGAAATGTACGTAACAGAAAATACAGACATTTTAATGGTAAAAGAAAATCATGGCTTCTTGATTATTCTTCTTTTTAGAGATTAACTAGATCAAATTGCATGCCCGAGAAATCAAAACAAACGGAATAAAACCTGCGATACCTGGCTATGCAATTTAAGGTACTGTCCATGCTTATAATGGAATTGTACTTACCAGAAATCTTCTACGTTTGTGATACCTGGACTGGCTAGCGTACTCAACCCTCAGAAGACTTGGAGAAGTCGGTTCTGGAAAACTCGCCGGCGACGAAGTTTTCTTTTCGAATCGGCTGACGGCTTCTCCATATCCATTATATAAATCTCTGAAATCACACATTTTCATTACAATTTATCCTAAATATTCTTGTAAGATCACGTGCAGGGTATAGCTATTTAGAATTTTAACAGCAGTCTTATAAGATTATCAGTTTCCTAGTTCAAGGGCTTTGATGCCCCCGTCAGACCTTTCAGGGTCCTATTTCGTATATTGCAGTTGTAATATTTGGCAAAGAATTTTAAAAGGTTTAGTTGCAACAGTATGGACTTTCTCACTTGATACATTCTTCTTCTCTCATCGGGGCGCCCCATACATACAATACACACTTAGGCTTAAAGAACTAAATGCTTTAAAATACATAAACCCTGCTTCTGCTATTCGTATCCCTTCATAGGTTGGATATGTACAAACTCGAAAGTTTACAAGATTGGGGATAATTAAATAAAAATACTTAGCTCTGTATAAGATGATCAGTGACGTTAGTGTTGCCCAATGTCTCCCTTTTCTCACTTAAAAGCAGCAGCCGCTAAACTTCGCGCCTTACTCAAAGTTGCTTGACCTCAGCACCAGGTAACCATGCACCCGTGACAGATGTTTTATGTTCCTGGAATTGTTAACAAAAGCGCGCAAGTATCCGTCCTATTTTGCAATAACATCATTTTTATATTTAGCCAACATTCTAAAATTGCCGTTTCTAATATGACCATAACAATTTAACATCACATGATGTTGTTCAAGTGTTTATGAGAGATCTCTTTTGAAATTCTAAAGATGGTAAAAAACCGTTCCCTTTTTCATATTCAAGTGTTGCACATTCGTAAGTGTAATGTGAGAACCTATTGTCCTTTTCGAATCACTAGGAAACGTATAGGTATATGATTTTTCACTGTAGGATTCTAGAACTGAAGTATAACTTATATTGTTGTGTAACTTTAGCAATACTATTCTATGGTATGGTCAGAAATACATATTGTGTAATTCATTTAAATTATGAATAAGCCTGTAGTTTAATTGGCCAACAAAGGTTGAAACTATTGTTTCTGTAAGCGATATATAATAAACATAGACATTCCTTTCATCGCAAATTCATTCAAATTGTTCATAAATAATAAACATCAAGCTGTACATAAAATTAACACGATTAATAGTTACGCGGTCAACTATTTAACCTATGTGCAAAAGAAATAGTACCCTGTACTAGAAATTTACAATGCCAGTGGTAATTTAAGAGTGAATTATAGGACGGTTATAATATCATTACTTTAATAATATTACAGTTTAAGGTAGCCTTTCACTGTACAAAATGAATAAATGATATTGAAAATTACTGATTACGTATTAAGATTATCTATTCATATGCGGAATAGAAATGTACGTAACAGAAAATACAGACATTTTAATGGTAAAAGAAAATCATGGCTTCTTGATTATTCTTCTTTTTAGAGATTAACTAGATCAAATTGCATGCCCGAGAAATCAAAACAAACGGAATAAAACCTGCGATACCTGGCTATGCAATTTAAGGTACTGTCCATGCTTAGAATGGAATTGTACTTACCAGAAATCTTCTACGTTTGTGATACCTGGACTGGCTAGCGTACTCAACCCTCAGAAGACTTGGAGAAGTCGGTTCTGGAAAACTCGCCGGCGACGAAGTTTTCTTTTCGAATCGGCTGACGGCTTCTCCATATCCATTATATAAATCTCTGAAATCACACATTTTCATTACAATTTATCCTAAATATTCTTGTAAGATCACGTGCAGGGTATAGCTATTTAGAATTTTAACAGCAGTCTTATAAGATTATCAGTTTCCTAGTTCAAGGGCTTTGATGCCCCCGTCAGACCTTTCAGGGTCCTATTTCGTATATTGCAGTTGTAATATTTGGCAAAGAATTTTAAAAGGTTTAGTTGCAACAGTATGGACTTTCTCACTTGATACATTCTTCTTCTCTCATCGGGGCGCCCCATACATACAATACACACTTAGGCTTAAAGAACTAAATGCTTTAAAATACATAAACCCTGCTTCTGCTATTCGTATCCCTTCATAGGTTGGATATGTACAAACTCGAAAGTTTACAAGATTGGGGATAATTAAATAAAAATACTTAGCTCTGTATAAGATGATCAGTGACGTTAGTGTTGCCCAATGTCTCCCTTTTCTCACTTAAAAGCAGCAGCCGCTAAACTTCGCGCCTTACTCAAAGTTGCTTGACCTCAGCACCAGGTACCCATGCACCCGTGACAGATGTTTTATGTTCCTGGAATTGTTAACAAAAGCGCGCAAGTATCCGTCCTATTTTGCAATAACATCATTTTTATATTTACCCAACATTCTAAAATTGCCGTTTCTAATATGAACCCATAACAATTTAACACCACATGATGTTGTTCAAGTGTTTATGAGAGATCTCTTTTGAAATTCTAAAGATGGTAAAAAACCGTTCCCTTTTTCATATTCAAGTGTTGCACATTCGTAAGTGTAATGTGAGAACCTATTGTCCTTTTCGAATCACTAGGAAACGTATAGGTATATGATTTTTCACTGTAGGATTCTAGAACTGAAGTATAACTTATATTGTTGTGTAACTTTAGCAATACTATTCTATGGTATGGTCAGAAATACATATTGTGTAATTCATTTAAATTATGAATAAGCCTGTAGTTTAATTGGCCAACAAAGGTTGAAACTATTGTTTCTGTAAGCGAAATATAATAAACATAGACATTCCTTTCATCGCAAATTCATTCAAATTGTTCATAAATAATAAACATCAAGCTGTACATAAAATTAACACGATTAATAGTTACGCGGTCAACTATTTAACCTATGTGCAAAAGAAATAGTACCCTGTACTAGAAATTTACAATGCCAGTGGTAATTTATGAGTGAATTATAGGACGGTTATAATATCATTACTTTAATAATATTACAGTTTAAGGTAGCCTTTCACTGTACAAAATGAATAAATGATATTGAAAATTACTGATTACGTATTAAGATTATCTATTCATATGCGGAATAGAAATGTACATAACAGAAAATACAGACATTTTAATGGTAAAAGAAAATCATGGCTTCTTGATTATTCTTCTTTTTAGAGATTAACTAGATCAAATTGCATGCCCGAGAAATCAAAACAAACGGAATAAAACCTGCGATACCTGGCTATGCAATTTAAGGTACTGTCCATGCTTAGAATGGAATTGTACTTACCAGAAATCTTCTACGTTTGTGATACCTGGACTGGCTAGCGTACTCAACCCTCAGAAGACTTGGGGAAGTCGGTTCTGGAAAACTCGCCGGCGACGAAGTTTTCTTTTCGAATCGGCTGACAGCTTCTCCATATCCATTATATAAATCTCTGAAATCACACATTTTCATTACAATTTATCCTAAATATTTTTGCAAGATCACGTGCAGGGTATAGCTATTTAGAATTTTAACAGCAGTCTTATAAGATTATCAGTTTCCTAGTTCAAGGGCTTTGATGCCCCCGTCAGACCTTTCAGGGTCCTATTTCGTATATTGCAGTTGTAATATTTGGCAAAGAATTTTAAAAGGTTTAGTTGCAACAGTATGGACTTTCTCACTTGATACATTCTTCTTCTCTCATCGGGGCGCCCCATACATACAATACACACTTAGGCTTAAAGAACTAAATGCTTTAAAATACATAAACCCTGCTTCTGCTATTCGTATCCCTTCATAGGTTGGATATGTACAAACTCGAAAGTTTACAAGATTGGGGATAATTAAATAAAAATACTTAGCTCTGTATAAGATGATCAGTGACGTTAGTGTTGCCCAATGTCTCCCTTTTCTCACTTAAAAGCAGCAGCCGCTAAACTTCGCGCCTTACTCAAAGTTGCTTGACCTCAGCACCAGGTAACCATGCACCCGTGACAGATGTTTTATGTTCCTGGAATTGTTAACAAAAGCGCGCAAGTATCCGTCCTATTTTGCAATAACATCATTTTTATATTTAGCCAACATTCTAAAATTGCCGTTTCTAATATGACCATAACAATTTAACACCACATGATGTTGTTTAAGTGTTTATGAGAGATCTCTTTTGAAATTCTAAAGATGGTAAAAAACCGTTCCCTTTTTCATATTCAAGTGTTGCACATTCGTAAGTGTAATGTGAGAACCTATTGTCCTTTTCGAATCACTAGGAAACGTATAGGTATATGATTTTTCACTGTAGGATTCTAGAACTGAAGTATAACTTATATTGTTGTGTAACTTTAGCAATACTATTCTATGGTATGGTCAGAAATACATATTGTGTAATTAATTTAAATTATGAATTAGCCTGTAGTTTAATTGGCCAACAAAGGTTGAAACTATTGTTTCTGTAAGCGATATATAATAAACATAGACATTCCTTTCATCGCAAATTCATTCAAATTGTTCATAAATAATAAACATCAAGCTGTACATAAAATTAACACGATTAATAGTTACGCGGTCAACTATTTAACCTATGTGCAAAAGAAATAGTACCCTGTACTAGAAATTTACAATGCCAGTGGTAATTTAAGAGTGAATTATAGGACGGTTATAATATCATTACTTTAATAATATTACAGTTTAAGGTAGCCTTTCACTGTACAAAATGAATAAATGATATTGAAAATTACTGATTACGTATTAAGATTATCTATTCATATGCGGAATAGAAATGTACGTAACAGAAAATACAGACATTTTAATGGTAAAAGAAAATCATGGCTTCTTGATTATTCTTCTTTTTAGAGATTAACTAGATCAAATTGCATGCCCGAGAAATCAAAACAAACGGAATAAAACCTGCGATACCTGGCTATGCAATTTAAGGTACTGTCCATGCTTAGAATGGAATTGTACTTACCAGAAATCTTCTACGTTTGTGATACCTGGACTGGCTAGCGTACTCAACCCTCAGAAGACTTGGAGAAGTCGGTTCTGGAAAACTCGCCGGCGACGAAGTTTTCTTTTCGAATCGGCTGACGGCTTCTCCATATCCATTATATAAATCTCTGAAATCACACATTTTCATTACAATTTATCCTAAATATTCTTGTAAGATCACGTGCAGGGTATAGCTATTTAGAATTTTAACAGCAGTCTTATAAGATTATCAGTTTCCTAGTTCAAGGGCTTTGATGCCCCCGTCAGACCTTTCAGGGTCCTATTTCGTATATTGCAGTTGTAATATTTGGCAAAGAATTTTAAAAGGTTTAGTTGCAACAGTATGGACTTTCTCACTTGATACATTCTTCTTCTCTCATCGGGGCGCCCCATACATACAATACACACTTAGGCTTAAAGAACTAAATGCTTTAAAATACATAAACCCTGCTTCTGCTATTCGTATCCCTTCATAGGTTGGATATGTACAAACTCGAAAGTTTACAAGATTGGGGATAATTAAATAAAAATACTTAGCTCTGTATAAGATGATCAGTGACGTTAGTGTTGCCCAATGTCTCCCTTTTCTCACTTAAAAGCAGCAGCCGCTAAACTTCGCGCCTTACTCAAAGTTGCTTGACCTCAGCACCAGGTACCCATGCACCCGTGACAGATGTTTTATGTTCCTGGAATTGTTAACAAAAGCGCGCAAGTATCCGTCCTATTTTGCAATAACATCATTTTTATATTTACCCAACATTCTAAAATTGCCGTTTCTAATATGAACCCATAACAATTTAACACCACATGATGTTGTTCAAGTGTTTATGAGAGATCTCTTTTGAAATTCTAAAGATGGTAAAAAACCGTTCCCTTTTTTATATTCAAGTGTTGCACATTCGTAAGTGTAATGTGAGAACCTATTGTCCTTTTCGAATCACTATGAAATGTATAGGTATATGATTTTTCACTGTAGGATTCTAGAACTGAAGTATAACTTATATTGTTGTGTAACTTTAGCAATACTATTCTATGGTATGGTCAGAAATACATATTGTGTAATTTATTTAAATTATGAATAAGCCTGTAGTTTAATTGGCCAACAAAGGTTGAAACTATTGTTTCTGTAAGCGATATATAATAAACATAGACATTCCTTTCATCGCAAATTCATTAAAATTGTTCATAAATAATAAACATCAAGCTGTACATAAAATTAACACGATTAATAGTTACGCGGTCAACTATTTAACCTATGTGCAAAAGAAATAGTACCCTGTACTAGAAATTTACAATGCCAGTGGTAATTTAAGAGTGAATTATAGGACGGTTATAATATCATTACTTTAATAATATTACAGTTTAAGGTAGCCTTTCACTGTACAAAATGAATAAATGATATTGAAAATTACTGATTACGTATTAAGATTATCTATTCATATGCGGAATAGAAATGTACATAACAGAAAATACAGACATTTTAATGGTAAAAGAAAATCATGGCTTCTTGATTATTCTTCTTTTTAGAGATTAACTAGATCAAATTGCATGCCCGAGAAATCAAAACAAACGGAATAAAACCTGCGATACCTGGCTATGCAATTTAAGGTACTGTCCATGCTTAGAATGGAATTGTACTTACCAGAAATCTTCTACGTTTGTGATACCTGGACTGGCTAGCGTACTCAACCCTCAGAAGACTTGGAGAAGTCGGTTCTGGAAAACTCGCCGGCGACGAAGTTTTCTTTTCGAATCGGCTGACAGCTTCTCCATATCCATTATATAAATCTCTGAAATTACACATTTTCATTACAATTTATCCTAAATATTCTTGCAAGATCACGTGCAGGGTATAGCTATTTAGAATTTTAACAGCAGTCTTATAAGATTATCAGTTTCCTAGTTCAAGGGCTTTGATGCCCCCGTCAGACCTTTCAGGGTCCTATTTCGTATATTGCAGTTGTAATATTTGGCAAAGAATTTTAAAAGGTTTAGTTGCAACAGTATGGACTTTCTCACTTGATACATTCTTCTTCTCTCATCGGGGCGCCCCATACATACAATACACACTTAGGCTTAAAGAACTAAATGCTTTAAAATACATAAACCCTGCTTCTGCTATTCGTATCCCTTCATAGGTTGGATATGTACAAACTCGAAAGTTAACAAGATTGGGGATAATTAAATAAAAATACTTAGCTCTGTATAAAATGATCAGTGACGTTAGTGTTGCCCAATGTCTCCCTTTTCTCACTTAAAAGCAGCAGCCGCTAAACTTCGCGCCTTACTCAAAGTTGCTTGACCTCAGCACCAGGTACCCATGCACCCGTGACAGAGGTTTTATGTTCCTGGAATTGTTAACAAAAGCGCGCAAGTATCCGTCCTATTTTGCAATAACATCATTTTTATATTTACCTAACATTCTAAAATTGCCGTTTCTAATATGAACCCATAACTATTTAACACCACATGATGTTGTTCAAGTGTTTATGAGAGATCTCTTTTGAAATTCTAAAGATGGTAAAAAACCGTTCCCTTTTTCATATTCAAGTGTTGCACATTCGTAAGTGTAATGTGAGAACCTATTGTCCTTTTCGAATCACTAGGAAACGTATAGGTATATGATTTTTCACTGTAGGATTCTAGAACTGAAGTATAACTTATATTGTTGTGTAACTTTAGCAATACTATTCTATGGTATGGTCAGAAATACATATTATTGTGTAATTTATTTAAATTATGAATAAGCCTGTAGTTTAATTGGCCAACAAAGGTTGAAACTATTGTTTCTGTAAGCGATATATAATAAACATAGACATTCCTTTCATCGCAAATTCATTCAAATCGTTCATAAATAATAAACATCAAGCTGTACATAAAATTAACACGATTAATAGTTACGCGGTCAACTATTTAACCTATGTGCAAAATAAATAGTACCCTGTACTAGAAATTTACAATGCCAGTGGTAATTTAAGAGTGAATTATAGGACGGTTATAATATCATTACTTTAATAATATTACAGTTTAAGGTAGCCTTTCACTGTACAAAATGAATAAATGATATTGAAAATTACTGATTACGTATTAAGATTATCTATTCATATGCGGAATAGAAATGTACATAACAGAAAATACAGACATTTTAATGGTAAAAGAAAATCATGGCTTCTTGATTATTCTTCTTTTTAGAGATTAACTAGATCAAATTGCATGCCCGAGAAATCAAAACAAACGGAATAAAACCTGCGATACCTGGCTATGCAATTTAAGGTACTGTCCATGCTTAGAATGGAATTGTACTTACCAGAAATCTTCTACGTTTGTGATACCTGGACTGGCTAGCGTACTCAACCCTCAGAAGACTTGGAGAAGTCGGTTCTGGAAAACTCGCCGGCGACGAAGTTTTCTTTTCGAATCGGCTGACAGCTTCTCCATATCCATTATATAAATCTCTGAAATCACACATTTTCATTACAATTTATCCTAAATATTCTTGTAAGATCACGTGCAGGGTATAGCTATTTAGAATTTTAACAGCAGTCTTATAAGATTATCAGTTTCCTAGTTCAAGGGCTTTGATGTCCCCCTCAGACCTTTCAGGGTCCTATTTCGTATATTGCAGTTGTAATATTTGGCAAAGAATTTTTAAAAGGTTTAGTTGCTCCAGTATGGACTTTCTCACTTGATACATTCTTCTTCTCTCATCGAGGCGCCCCATACATACAATACACACTTAGGCTTAAAGAACTAAATGCTTTAAAATACATAAACCCTGCTCCTGCTATTCGTATCCCTTCATGGGTTGGATATAGTACAAATTCGAAAGTTTACAAGATTGGGGATAATTAAATAAAAATACTTAGCTCTGTATAAGATGATCAGTGACGTAGTGTTGTCCAATGTCTCCCTTTTCTCACTTAAAAGCAGCAGCCGCTAAACTTCGCGCCTTACTCAAAGTTGCTTGACCTCAGCACCAGGTACCCATGCACCCGTGACAGATGTTTTATGTTCCTGGAATTGTTAACAAAAGCGCGCAAATATCAGTCCTTTTTTGCAATAACATAATTTTTATATTTACCTAACATTCTAAATTTGCCGTTTCTAATATGAACCTATAACAATTTAATACCACATGATGTTGTTCAAGTGTTTATGAGAGATCTATCTTGAAATTCTAAAAATGGCAATAATCTGTTCCCCTTTTTTATATTCAAGTGTTGCACATTCTGTGTAATGTGAGAACCTCTAGTCCCTTTTGAATCACTTTGAAGTGCCCAAAAAAATAAAAACCAAGTCCCTCAACTAAAATGTCTAAAGTCACACTTAAGATTTAAGAATCAATAATTTAACGATAAGTTTGACATTTTAAGTTAGCGCGTTGCACACACATTTAGAAAACAAAAAACCTTTTCCCATAATTGAGTGTTACAAAACCTTTCCTTGTATTTTTTTGTTTACTAACTCTTATCTAGTTTCGAGGATGCCAAATAGGTCTGGACTTGAAATAGTTTACCTGTAGACATATGCACTTTAAATTCTTAAAAACGTCCCTTCTCCACTTAAGAGACAAATAAAATTAAGTTTTGAATTATAGTAGCAATACAAATCTACTACTTTACAAAATTATAATGGGTGTGATCGTCTAGTTGAAAGAAGAAGTTATTTTACATTTTTATGAATAAATAATAACAAAGTTAATCGTAATTGCCGCGACTTTATATCTGACCAACTTAACCAGACAAACAAAAATACCATGCATCATAATATAGGAATACACTTAAAACACCACGCATAAGAACCGTCATGCAAATAGAACCATAATAAGAAACATCATAAGTGCATTTAAGGCAGTAACATAATATCACCATATGCTCAATCACAATCTAATCATCATACAACTATTGCGAACATACACATAAGCATACGCCTATCACATTCACATGCCTCGCACAAGAGTTTCAAGCAAAACAGTCATCATTACAAAATGCAAACCACTCGCAATACCTAAAGATGCGTTTTTATTTGGAGTGCAAATAATAAAGGGAAGCAATTTTAAAAGTAGCAGTTGATCAGATCAAATTTATTTCGATTTAAAATGATATTAATGGGGCAACTAGTTGGCCAATCTAGTCGATCCATCAATTTATATTATAACATTATTCAATAATTTCTACGTTGTGTTATTTACGAAGTAACCCATTATAACGTTTTATGTTGCACTGAAGTGAATCAGTACATGTAATGACATAAATCCTTGGTCACGCGGCATCAAATGTAATGGTAAACCGGACGCCCGGGAGTAAAAAAAGGGGGAATTTACCATGAACCTAGATACGAATCCAGTGCATATGTCGACACGCACTACAACCTTGTGTGGCAAAGAGAAGCACCCCATCCATCGTACATCTGATAGCACTCAATCCACAAATTAGCTTAGCAAGCTTAGCACGCCCCCCACACTAGTGCCTCTCGACACACTGGGTGTAGGCAGTTAGCTTTAGAGAAAAGCTAACTACGTCAGTCCGTCTGTCTGTCCATTTCACAAGAAGAGGGCAATCCACCGCCAGCTCTTTCCAATCTCCAGCTGAAGTTATGTTATCAATTCGAACCGGATTACGGTAACTCATACCAAGGTCTAACAACTTTTCGTTTTCGCGCGCGAGGTGCACACCGGCGCAAGAGACCGGCAGAGGCTAGAAGTTTGAGCCACAGTCACCCAACTTTACACGTCTTATGTGTACACGTGTTATGACTAACTTATCTATAAAAGTTGATTGCTCAAACGCTGGATATCCGACATTTTTAATCCATCGACTTTAGAAGAAAAGAGATGTGTCCAAAAATTAGTGTGTATTTGTGTGTAATGTGTATGTATGAATAAAATTAGTGCATGCATAAACTTCAGAGAAATTCAAGTTTCCGCTGCGCGAACGTTTGGCCATTAGCTAGTTTTCATATAAAGCGCTTACTTATAGAGCTGTAGATTTTTACATACGTTGTTTTGAATTTGTTTATATTTGTTTAAATAACCGATTTAGAAAAAAATTAACGTTTATACAAACCTTGTAAGTGTCTGCAACATGTTGCCAAGTATCAATGATGTTCCGTTAGTAATTAAAGAGTTGTAGGACAATTTACCATGAATTACTGTTACACTGTTTACAAAGCAGTCAAATATCACGACGTTCTAAAGGAATTGCATGGTAAAATGTATGCCAATAATTAGTGTATTCATTCAACTATGCATATGTAAAATTTCATGTCATTAAATTCAGTAATTAAAGAAAAACAATTAAAAAACTGACGAAGCATCGAAAACCTACATAACCCGACCAAGTTCGGATGGCTACAAAAAAGCGGCCGTACCATATATCTAAGTAACGTTCTTAATCTTCCAATATAGTATTTATTAATATGGTACAGTCGCGTACACAAGCGTTAGGAATCTATCTATTTTATGTCTATTTTTTCACACTAGAATATTTTTGATCATTTCATAACTACAATACATAGACTAACCTTAAGCGTAGGTACCGCTTCAAACAAAATAATTCTGCATATTTTGGTAGGGTGCGGTGGAACACGCTCACATACATAAGTTACTACCAGTACAACGGTAAACATCAATTAAAAATCGAGTCTAGAAGTAGCTTTTTTTAAGTTATTAGATTGTTTGATCCACTAAAATTGAGGGGAACGCTCGTGCATGCCTAGTCCATAGGTTAAATAGTGTAATAAGCTACAATATGATAAATATTTACCTAAACAGTAGTACTTACACGTGGTCATTATTTAATTTTCCTATGGGGTCTATAGTTAGAATCCTGATCCGTGAAATCTTCAATAGAAATTAACTGTATGAATTTTATTTGTCTTAAATAATATAATAATATCTAGATTATATCTCAAGTCTCAAGCGCATACTTAAATAAAGTACCTACGTAAATAGTACCTACTTTCTGTCATAGTCAAATAGATTTAGGTGTACACAAATAAATGACCTATAAATTATTTCGAAACAATTGTGTTATCACCTATACCGGGTAAATTTTGGGATGTTACCTAAATATATTGCACGGCCGCTTTTTTGTAGCCATCCGAACTCGGTCGGGTTATGTAGGTTTTCGATGCTTCGTCAGTATTTTAATTGTTTTTCTTTAATTACTGAATTTAATGACATGAAATTTTGCATGTGCATAGTTGAATGAATACACTAATTATTGGCATACATTTTACCATGCAATTCCTTTAGAACGTCGTGATATTTGACTGCTTTGGAAACAGTGATCTATTCATGGTAAATTGCCCTACAACTCTTTAATTACTAACGGAACATCATTGATACTTGGCAACATGTTGCTGACACTTACAAGGTTTGTATAAACGTGAAAATCTAGACCCCAAAGTGCATACTTTAAGAACTAAGACCTAATAAGAGTATTTAACGTTTATATTTTTATCTTTAAAACCCTTCATTTTTTTCTAAATCTGTTATTTAAACAAATATAAACAAATTCAAAACAACGTATGTAAAAATCTACAGCTCTCTATGTAAGCGCTTTATAGGAAAACTAGCTAATGGCAAAACGTTCGCGCAAAGGAAACTTGAATTTCTCCGAACTTTATGCATGCACTAATTTTATTCATACATACACAATTACACACAAATACACACAAATTTTTGGACACATCTCTTTTCTTCTAAAGTCGATGGATTAAAAAAAGTTCCGCCAGGACAACGTTCGCCCAGCGGAATCAGTTTTTGGTGAATTTCTCCACAATGGCCGCATGCACAATTTTTTTTTTACCATACACAATTACACGATGTCATACACTAAATATCTGCATACTTAAAATCTTTAAATTCAACCACATTCCGCTGGGCGTACGCACACCTATATTCACGTAAATCGCCTACCATTACATTCCCCCCTCTGATAAATCAAATACTAGATCGTTAGCTGGTATATGATTTTTCACTGTAGGATTCTAGAACTGAAGTATAACTTATATTGTTGTATCAAGTGTTTCAGAACTATAGCAATACTATTCTATGGTATGGTCAAAAATACATATTGTGTAATTCATTTAAATTATGAATAAGCCTGTAGTTTAATTGGCCAACAAAGGTTGAAACTATTGTTTCTGTTAGCGATATATTAAACATAGACATTCCTTTCATCGCAAATTCATTCAAATTGTTCATAAATAATAAACGTCAAGCTGTACATAAAATTAACACGATTAATAGTTACGCGGTCAACTATTTAATTTTGAATATGAAAAAGGGAACGGTTTTTTACCATCTTTAGAATTTCAAAAGAGATCTCTCATAAACACTTGAACAACATCATGTGGTGTTAAATAGTTATGGGTTCATATTAGAAACGGCAATTTTAGAATGTTAGGTAAATATAAAAATGATGTTATTGCAAAATAGGACGGATACTTGCGCGCTTTTGTTAACAATTCCAGGAACATAAAACATCTGTCACGGGTGCATGGGTACCTGGTGCTGAGGTCAAGCAACTTTGAGTAAGGCGCGAAGTTTAGCGGCTGCTGCTTTTAAGTGAGAAAAGGGAGACATTGGGCAACACTAACGTCACTGATCATCTTATACAGAGCTAAGTATTTTTATTTAATTATCCCCAATCTTGTAAACTTTCGAGTTTGTACATATCCAACCTATGAAGGGATACGAATAGCAGAAGCAGGGTTTATGTATTTTAAAGCATTTAGTTCTTTAAGCCTAAGTGTGTATTGTATGTCTGGGGCGCCCCGATGAGAGAAGAAGAATGTATCAAGTGAGAAAGTCCATACTGTTGCAACTTAACCTTTTAAAATTCTTTGCCAAATATTACTACTGCAATATACGAAATAGGACCCTGAAAGGTCTGAGGGGGGCATCAAAGCCCTTGAACTAGGAAACTGATAATTTTATAAGACTGCTGTTAAAATTCTAAATAGCTATACCCTGCACGTGATCTTACAAGAATATTTAGGATAAATTGTAATGAAAATGTGTGATTTCAGAGATTTATATAATGGATATGGAAAAGCTGTCAGCCGATTCGAAAAGAAAACTTCGTCGCCGGCGAGTTTTCCAGAACCGACTTCTCCAAGTCTTCTGAGGGTTGAGTACGCTAGCGAGTCCAGGTATCACAAACGTAGAAGATTTCTGGTAAGTACAATTCCATTCTAAGCATGGACAGTACCTTATATTGCATAGCCAGGTATCGCAGGTTTTATTCCGTTTGTTTTGATTTCTCGGGCATGTAATTTGATCTAGTTAATCTCTCAAAAGAAGAATAATCAAGAAGCCATGATTTTCTTTTACCATTAAAATGTCTGTATTTTCTGTTATGTACATTTCTATTCCGCATATGAATAGATAATCTTAATACGTAATCAGTAATTTTCAATATCATTTATTCATTTTGTACAGTGAAAGGCTACCTTAAACTGTAATATTATTAAAGTAATGATATTATAACCGTCCTATAATTCACTCTTAAATTACCACTGGCATTGTAAATTTCTAGTACAGGGTACTATTTATTTTGCACATAGGTTAAATAGTTGACCGCGTAACTATTAATCGTGTTAATTTTATGTACAGCTTGACGTTTATTATTTATGAACAATTTGAATGAATTTGCGATGAAAGGAATGTCTATGTTTAATATATCGCTAACAGAAACAATAGTTTCAACCTTTGTTGGCCAATTAAACTACAGGCTTATTCATAATTTAAATGAATTACACAATATGTATTTTTGACCATACCATAGAATAGTATTGCTATAGTTCTGAAATACTTGATACAACAATATAAGTTATACTTCAGTTCTAGAATCCTACAGTGAAAAATCAAATACTAGATCGTTAGCTGGTATATGATTTTTCACTGTAGGATTCTAGAACTGAAGTATAACTTATATTGTTGTGTAACTTTAGCAATACTATTCTATGGTATGGTCAAAAATACATATTGTGTAATTCATTTAAATTATGAATAAGCCTGTAGTTTAATTGGCCAACAAAGGTTGAAACTATTGTTTCTGTTAGCGATATATTAAACATAGACATTCCTTTCATCGCAAATTCATTCAAATTGTTCATAAATAATAAACGTCAAGCTGTACATAAAATTAACACGATTAATAGTTACGCGGTCAACTATTTAACCTATGTGCAAAATAAATAGTACCCTGTACTAGAAATTTACAATGCCAGTGGTAATTTAAGAGTGAATTATAGGACGGTTATAATATCATTACTTTAATAATATTACAGTTTAAGGTAGCCTTTCACTGTACAAAATGAATAAATGATATTGAAAATTACTGATTACGTATTAAGATTATCTATTCATATGCGGAATAGAAATGTACATAACAGAAAATACAGACATTTTAATGGTAAAAGAAAATCATGGCTTCTTGATTATTCTTCTTTTGAGAGATTAACTAGATCAAATTACATGCCCGAGAAATCAAAACAAACGGAATAAAACCTGCGATACCTGGCTATGCAATATAAGGTACTGTCCATGCTTAGAATGGAATTGTACTTACCAGAAATCTTCTACGTTTGTGATACCTGGACTGGCTAGCGTACTCAACCCTCAGAAGACTTGAAGAAGTCGGTTCTGGAAAACTCGCCGGCGACGAAGTTTTCTTTTCGAATCGGCTGACAGCTTTTCCATATCCATTATATAAATCTCTGAAATCACACATTTTCATTACAATTTATCCTAAATATTCTTGTAAGATCACGTGCAGGGTATAGCTATTTAGAATTTTAACAGCAGTCTTATAAAATTATCAGTTTCCTAGTTCAAGGGCTTTGATGCCCCCCTCAGACCTTTCAGGGTCCTATTTCGTATATTGCAGTAGTAATATTTGGCAAAGAATTTTAAAAGGTTAAGTTGCAACAGTATGGACTTTCTCACTTGATACATTCTTCTTCTCTCATCGGGGCGCCCCAGACATACAATACACACTTAGGCTTAAAGAACTAAATGCTTTAAAATACATAAACCCTGCTTCTGCTATTCGTATCCCTTCATAGGTTGGATATGTACAAACTCGAAAGTTTACAAGATTGGGGATAATTAAATAAAAATACTTAGCTCTGTATAAGATGATCAGTGACGTTAGTGTTGCCCAATGTCTCCCTTTTCTCACTTAAAAGCAGCAGCCGCTAAACATCGCGCCTTACTCAAAGTTGCTTGACCTCAGCACCAGGTACCCATGCACCCGTGACAGATGTTTTATGTTCCTGGAATTGTTAACAAAAGCGCGCAAGTATCCGTCCTATTTTGCAATAACATCATTTTTATATTTACCTAACATTCTAAAATTGCCGTTTCTAATATGAACCCATAACTATTTAACACCACATGATGTTGTTCAAGTGTTTATGAGAGATCTCTTTTGAAATTCTAAAGATGGTAAAAAACCGTTCCCTTTTTCATATTCAAGTGTTGCACATTCGTAAGTGTAATGTGAGAACCTATTGTCCTTTTCGAATCACTATGAAATGTATAGGTATATGATTTTTCACTGTAGAATTCTAGAACTGAAGTATAACTTATATTGTTGTGTAACTTTAGCAATACTATTCTATGGTATGGTCAGAAATACATATTGTGTAATTTATTAAAATTATGAATAAGCCTGTAGTTTAATTGGCCAACAAAGGTTGAAACTATTGTTTCTGTAAGCGATATATAATAAACATAGACATTCCTTTTATCGCAAATTCATTCAAATCGTTCATAAATAATATACATCAAGCTGTACATAAAAATGTGCAAAATAAATAGTACCCCGTACTAGAAATTTACAATGCCAGTGGTAATTTAAGAGTGAATTATAGGACGGTTATAATATCATTACTTTAATAATATTACAGTTTAAGGTAGCCTTTCACTGTACAAAATGAATAAATGATATTGAAAATTACTGATTACGTATTAAGATTATCTATTCATATGCGGAATAGAAATGTACATAACAGAAAATACAGAAATTTTAATGGTAAAAGAAAATCATGGCTTCTTGATTATTCTTCTTTTTAGAGATTAACTAGATCAAATTGCATGCCCGAGAAATCAAAACAAACGGAATAAAACCTGCGATACCTGGCTATGCAATTTAAGGTACTGTCCATGCTTAGAATGGAATTGTACTTACCAGAAATCTTCTACGTTTGTGATACCTGGACTGGCTAGCGTACTCAACCCTCAGAAGACTTGGAGAAGTCGGTTCTGGAAAACTCGCCGGCGACGAAGTTTTCTTTTCGAATCGGCTGGCAGCTTCTCCATATCCATTATATAAATCTCTGAAATCACACATTTTCATTACAATTTATCCTAAATATTCTTGTAAGATCACGTGCAGGGTATAGCTATTTAGAATTTTAACAGCAGTCTTATAAGATTATCAGTTTCCTAGTTCAAGAGCTTTGATGCCCCCCTCAGACCTTTCAGGGTCCTGATTCGTATATTGCAGTTGTAATATTTGGCAAAGAATTTTAAAAGGTTTAGTTGCAACAGTATGGACTTTCTCAGTTGATACATTCTTCTTCTCTCATCGGGGCGCCCCATACATACAATACACACTTAGGCTTAAAGAACTAAATGCTTTAAAATACATAAACCCTGCTTCTGCTATTCGTATCCCTTCATAGGTTGGATATGTACAAACTCGAAAGTTTACAAGATTGGGGATAATTAAATAAAAATACTTAGCTCTGTATAAGATGATCAGTGACGTTAGTGTTGCCCAATGTCTCCCTTTTCTCACTTAAAAGCAGCAGCCGCTAAACTTCGCGCCTTACTCAAAGTTGCTTGACCTCAGCACCAGGTACCCATGCACCCGTGACAGATGTTTTACGTTCCTGGATTTGTTAACAAAAGCGCGCAAGTATCCGTCCTATTTTGCAATGACATCATTTTTATATTTACCTAACATTCTAAAATTGCCGTTTCTAATATGAACCAATAACTATTTAACACCACATGATGTTGTTCAAGTGTTTATGAGAGATCTATCTTGAAATTCTAAAGATGGTAAAAAACCGTTTCCTTTTTCATATTCAAGTGTTGCACATTCGTAAGTGTAATGTGAGAACCTATTGTCCTTTTCGAATCACTATGAAATGTATAGGTATATGATTTTTCACTGTAGGATTCTAGAACTGAAGTATAACTTATATTGTTGTGTAACTTTAGCAATACTATTCTATGGTATGGTCAGAAATACATAGTGTGTAATTCATTTAAATTATGAATAAGCCTGTAGTTTAATTGACCAACAAAGGTTGAAACTATTGTTTCTGTAAGCGATATATAATATACATAGACATTCCTTTCATCGCAAATTCATTCAAATTGTTCATAAATAATATACATCAAGCTGTACATAAAAATGTGCAAAATAAATAGTACCCCGTACTAGAAATTTACAATGCCAGTGGTAATTTAAGAGTGAATTATAGGACGGTTATAATATCATTACTTTAATAATATTACAGTTTAAGGTAGCCTTTCACTGTACAAAATGAATAAATGATATTGAAAATTACTGATTACGTATTAAGATTATCTATTCATATGCGGAATAGAAATGTACATAACAGAAAATACAGACATTTTAATGGTAAAAGAAAATCATGGCTTCTTGATTATTCTTCTTTTTAGAGATTAACTAGATCAAATTGCATGCCCGAGAAATCAAAACAAACGGAATAAAACCTGCGATACCTGGCTATGCAATTTAAGGTACTGTCCATGCTTAGAATGGAATTGTACTTACCAGAAATCTTCTACGTTTGTGATACCTGGACTGGCTAGCGTACTCAACCCTCAGAAGACTTGGAGAAGTCGGTTCTGGAAAACTCGCCGGCGACGAAGTTTTCTTTTCGAATCGGCTGACAGCTTCTCCATATCCATTATATAAATCTCTGAAATCACACATTTTCATTACAATTTATCCTAAATATTCTTGTAAGATCACGTGCAGGGTATAGCTATTTATATCAGTTTCCTAGTTCAAGGGCTTTGATGCCCCCTTCAGACCTTTCAGGGTCCTATTTCGTATATTGCAGTTGTAATATTTGGCAAAGAATTTTAAAAGGTTTAGTTGCAACAGTATGGACTTTCTCACTTGATACATTCTTCTTCTCTCATCGGGGCGCCCCATCCATACAATACACACTTAGGCTTAAAGAACTAAATGCTTTAAAATACATAAACCCTGCTTCTGCTATTCGTATCCCTTCATAGGTTGGATATGTACAAACTCGAAAGTTTACAAGATTGGGGATAATTAAATAAAAATACTTAGCTCTGTATAAGATGATCAGTGACGTTAGTGTTGCCCAATGTCTCCCTTTTCTCACTTAAAAGCAGCAGCCGCTAAACTTCGCGCCTTACTCAAAGTTGCTTGACCTCAGCACCAGGTACCCATGCACCCGTGACAGATGTTTTACGTTCCTGGAATTGTTAACAAAAGCGCGCAAGTATCCGTCCTATTTTGCAATAACATCATTTTTATATTTAGCCAACATTCTAAAATTGCCGTCTCTAATATGAACCCATAACTATTTAACACCACATGATGTTGTTCAAGTGTTTATGAGAGATCTATCTTGAAATTCTAAAGATGGTAAAAAACCGTTCCCTTTTTCATATTCAAGTGTTGCACATTCGTAAGTGTAATGTGAGAACCTATTGTCCTTTTCGAATCACTATGAAATGTATAGGTATATGATTTTTCACTGTAGGATTCTAGAACTGAAGTATAACTTATATTGTTGTGTAACTTTAGCAATACTATTCTATGGTATGGTCAGAAATACATATTGTGTAATTCATTTAAATTATGAATAAGCCTGTAGTTTAATTGACCAACAAAGGTTGAAACTATTGTTTCTGTAAGCGATATATAATATACATAGACATTCCTTTCATCACAAATTCATTCAAATTGTTCATAAATAATAAACATCAAGCTGTACATAAAAATGTGCAAAATAAATAGTACCCCGTACTAGAAATTTACAATGCCAGTGGTAATTTAAGAGTGAATTATAGGACGGTTATAATATCATTACTTTAATAATATTACAGTTTAAGGTAGCCTTTCACTGTACAAAATGAATAAATGATATTGAAAATTACTGATTACGTATTAAGATTATCTATTCATATGCGGAATAGAAATGTACATAACAGAAAATACAGAAATTTTAATGGTAAAAGAAAATCATGGCTTCTTGATTATTCTTCTTTTTAGAGATTAACTAGATCAAATTGCATGCCCGAGAAATCAAAACAAACGGAATAAAACCTGCGATACCTGGCTATGCAATTTAAGGTACTGTCCATGCTTAGAATGGAATTGTACTTACCAGAAATCTTCTACGTTTGTGATACCTGGACTGGCTAGCGTACTCAACCCTCAGAAGACTTGGAGAAGTCGGTTCTGGAAAACTCGCCAGCGACGAAGTTTTCTTTTCGAATCGGCTGGCAGCTTCTCCATATCCATTATATAAATCTCTGAAATCACACATTTTCATTACAATTTATCCTAAATATTCTTGTAAGATCACGTGCAGGGTATAGCTATTTAGAATTTTAACAGCAGTCTTATAAGATTATCAGTTTCCTAGTTCAAGGGCTTTGATGCCCCCCTCAGACCTTTCAGGGTCCTATTTCGTATATTGCAGTTGTAATATTTGGCAAAGAATTTTAAAAGGTTTAGTTGCAACAGTATGGACTTTCTCACTTGATACATTCTTCTTCTCTCATCGGGGCGCCCCATACATACAATACACACTTAGGCTTAAAGAACTAAATGCTTTAAAATACATAAACCCTGCTTCTGCTATTCGTATCCCTTCATAGGTTGGATATGTACAAACTCGAAAGTTTACAAGATTGGGGATAATTAAATAAAAATACTTAGCTCTGTATAAGATGATCAGTGACGTTAGTGTTGCCCAATGTCTCCCTTTTCTCACTTAAAAGCAGCAGCCGCTAAACTTCGCGCCTTACTCAAAGTTGCTTGACCTCAGCACCAGGTACCCATGCACCCGTGACAGATGGTTTACGTTCCTGGAATTGTTAACAAAAGCGCGCAAGTATCCGTCCTATTTTGCAATGACATCATTTTTATATTTACCTAACATTCTAAAATTGCCGTTTCTAATATGAACCCATAACTATTTAACACCACATGATGTTGTTCAAGTGTTTATGAGAGATCTATCTTGAAATTCTAAAGATGGTAAAAAACCGTTCCCTTTTTCATATTCAAGTGTTGCACATTCGTAAGTGTAATGTGAGAACCTATTGTCCTTTTCGAATCACTATGAAATGTATAGGTATATGATTTTTCACTGTAGGATTCTAGAACTGAAGTATAACTTATATTGTTGTGTAACTTTAGCAATACTATTCTATGGTATGGTCAGAAATACATATTGTGTAATTCATTTAAATTATGAATAAGCCTGTAGTTTAATTGACCAACAAAGGTTGAAACTATTGTTTCTGTAAGCGATATATAATATACATAGACATTCCTTTCATCGCAAATTCATTCAAATTGTTCATAAATAATAAACATCAAGCTGTACATAAAAATGTGCAAAATAAATAGTACCCCGTACTAGAAATTTACAATGCCAGTGGTAATTTAAGAGTGAATTATAGGACGGTTATAATATCATTACTTTAATAATATTACAGTTTAAGGTAGCCTTTCACTGTACAAAATGAATAAATGATATTGAAAATTACTGATTACGTATTAAGATTATCTATTCATATGCGGAATAGAAATGTACATAACAGAAAATACAGAAATTTTAATGGTAAAAGAAAATCAAGGCTTCTTGATTATTCTTCTTTTTAGAGATTAACTAGATCAAATTGCATGCCCGAGAAATCAAAACAAACGGAATAAAACCTGCGATACCTGGCTATGCAATTTAAGGTACTGTCCATGCTTAGAATGGAATTGTACTTACCAGAAATCTTCTACGTTTGTGATACCTGGACTGGCTAGCGTACTCAACCCTCAGAAGACTTGGAGAAGTCGGTTCTGGAAAACTCGCCGGCGACGAAGTTTTCTTTTCGAATCGGCTGGCAGCTTCTCCATATCCATTATATAAATCTCTGAAATCACACATTTTCATTACAATTTATCCTAAATATTCTTGTAAGATCACGTGCAGGGTATAGCTATTTATATCAGTTTCCTAGTTCAAGGGCTTTGATGCCCCCCTCAGACCTTTCAGGGTCCTATTTCGTATATTGCAGTTGTAATATTTGGCAAAGAATTTAAAAAGGTTTAGTTGCAACAGTATGGACTTTCTCACTTGATACATTCTTCTTCTCTCACCGGGGCGCCCCATACATACAATACACACTTAGGCTTAAAGAACTAAATGCTTTAAAATACATAAACCCTGCTTCTGCTATTCGTATCCCTTCATAGGTTGGATATGTACAAACTCGAAAGTTTACAAGATTGGGGATAATTAAATAAAAATACTTAGCTCTGTATAAGATGATCAGTGACGTTAGTGTTGCCCAATGTCTCCCTTTTCTCACTTAAAAGCAGCAGCCGCTAAACTTCGCGCCTTACTCAAAGTTGCTTGACCTCAGCACCAGGTACCCATGCACCCGTGACAGATGTTTTACGTTCCTGGAATTGTTAACAAAAGCGCGCAAGTATCCGTCCTATTTTGCAATAACATCATTTTTATATTTAGCCAACATTCTAAAATTGCCGTCTCTAATATGAACCCATAACTATTTAACACCACATGATGTTGTTCAAGTGTTTATGAGAGATCTATCTTGAAATTCTAAAGATGGTAAAAAACCGTTCCCTTTTTCATATTCAAGTGTTGCACATTCGTAAGTGTAATGTGAGAACCTATTGTCCTTTTCGAATCACTATGAAATGTATAGGTATATGATTTTTCACTGTAGGATTCTAGAACTGAAGTATAACTTATATTGTTGTGTAACTTTAGCAATACTATTCTATGGTATGGTCAGAAATACATATTGTGTAATTCATTTAAATTATGAATAAGCCTGTAGTTTAATTGACCAACAAAGGTTGAAACTATTGTTTCTGTAAGCGATATATAATATACATAGACATTCCTTTCATCACAAATTCATTCAAATTGTTCATAAATAATAAACATCAAGCTGTACATAAAAATGTGCAAAATAAATAGTACCCCGTACTAGAAATTTACAATGCCAGTGGTAATTTAAGAGTGAATTATAGGACGGTTATAATATCATTACTTTAATAATATTACAGTTTAAGGTAGCCTTTCACTGTACAAAATGAATAAATGATATTGAAAATTACTGATTACGTATTAAGATTATCTATTCATATGCGGAATAGAAATGTACATAACAGAAAATACAGAAATTTTAATGGTAAAAGAAAATCATGGCTTCTTGATTATTCTTCTTTTTAGAGATTAACTAGATCAAATTGCATGCCCGAGAAATCAAAACAAACGGAATAAAACCTGCGATACCTGGCTATGCAATTTAAGGTACTGTCCATGCTTAGAATGGAATTGTACTTACCAGAAATCTTCTACGTTTGTGATACCTGGACTGGCTAGCGTACTCAACCCTCAGAAGACTTGGAGAAGTCGGTTCTGGAAAACTCGCCAGCGACGAAGTTTTCTTTTCGAATCGGCTGGCAGCTTCTCCATATCCATTATATAAATCTCTGAAATCACACATTTTCATTACAATTTATCCTAAATATTCTTGTAAGATCACGTGCAGGGTATAGCTATTTAGAATTTTAACAGCAGTCTTATAAGATTATCAGTTTCCTAGTTCAAGGGCTTTGATGCCCCCCTCAGACCTTTCAGGGTCCTATTTCGTATATTGCAGTTGTAATATTTGGCAAAGAATTTTAAAAGGTTTAGTTGCAACAGTATGGACTTTCTCACTTGATACATTCTTCTTCTCTCATCGGGGCGCCCCATACATACAATACACACTTAGGCTTAAAGAACTAAATGCTTTAAAATACATAAACCCTGCTTCTGCTATTCGTATCCCTTCATAGGTTGGATATGTACAAACTCGAAAGTTTACAAGATTGGGGATAATTAAATAAAAATACTTAGCTCTGTATAAGATGATCAGTGACGTTAGTGTTGCCCAATGTCTCCCTTTTCTCACTTAAAAGCAGCAGCCGCTAAACTTCGCGCCTTACTCAAAGTTGCTTGACCTCAGCACCAGGTACCCATGCACCCGTGACAGATGGTTTACGTTCCTGGAATTGTTAACAAAAGCGCGCAAGTATCCGTCCTATTTTGCAATGACATCATTTTTATATTTACCTAACATTCTAAAATTGCCGTTTCTAATATGAACCCATAACTATTTAACACCACATGATGTTGTTCAAGTGTTTATGAGAGATCTATCTTGAAATTCTAAAGATGGTAAAAAACCGTTCCCTTTTTCATATTCAAGTGTTGCACATTCGTAAGTGTAATGTGAGAACCTATTGTCCTTTTCGAATCACTATGAAATGTATAGGTATATGATTTTTCACTGTAGGATTCTAGAACTGAAGTATAACTTATATTGTTGTGTAACTTTAGCAATACTATTCTATGGTATGGTCAGAAATACATATTGTGTAATTCATTTAAATTATGAATAAGCCTGTAGTTTAATTGACCAACAAAGGTTGAAACTATTGTTTCTGTAAGCGATATATAATATACATAGACATTCCTTTCATCGCAAATTCATTCAAATTGTTCATAAATAATAAACATCAAGCTGTACATAAAAATGTGCAAAATAAATAGTACCCCGTACTAGAAATTTACAATGCCAGTGGTAATTTAAGAGTGAATTATAGGACGGTTATAATATCATTACTTTAATAATATTACAGTTTAAGGTAGCCTTTCACTGTACAAAATGAATAAATGATATTGAAAATTACTGATTACGTATTAAGATTATCTATTCATATGCGGAATAGAAATGTACATAACAGAAAATACAGAAATTTTAATGGTAAAAGAAAATCAAGGCTTCTTGATTATTCTTCTTTTTAGAGATTAACTAGATCAAATTGCATGCCCGAGAAATCAAAACAAACGGAATAAAACCTGCGATACCTGGCTATGCAATTTAAGGTACTGTCCATGCTTAGAATGGAATTGTACTTACCAGAAATCTTCTACGTTTGTGATACCTGGACTGGCTAGCGTACTCAACCCTCAGAAGACTTGGAGAAGTCGGTTCTGGAAAACTCGCCGGCGACGAAGTTTTCTTTTCGAATCGGCTGGCAGCTTCTCCATATCCATTATATAAATCTCTGAAATCACACATTTTCATTACAATTTATCCTAAATATTCTTGTAAGATCACGTGCAGGGTATAGCTATTTATATCAGTTTCCTAGTTCAAGGGCTTTGATGCCCCCCTCAGACCTTTCAGGGTCCTATTTCGTATATTGCAGTTGTAATATTTGGCAAAGAATTTAAAAAGGTTTAGTTGCAACAGTATGGACTTTCTCACTTGATACATTCTTCTTCTCTCACCGGGGCGCCCCATACATACAATACACACTTAGGCTTAAAGAACTAAATGCTTTAAAATACATAAACCCTGCTTCTGCTATTCGTATCCCTTCATAGGTTGGATATGTACAAACTCGAAAGTTTACAAGATTGGGGATAATTAAATAAAAATACTTAGCTCTGTATAAGATGATCAGTGACGTTAGTGTTGCCCAATGTCTCCCTTTTCTCACTTAAAAGCAGCAGCCGCTAAACTTCGCGCCTTACTCAAAGTTGCTTGACCTCAGCACCAGGTACCCATGCACCCGTGACAGATGTTTTACGTTCCTGGAATTGTTAACAAAAGCGCGCAAGTATCCGTCCTATTTTGCAATAACATCATTTTTATATTTAGCCAACATTCTAAAATTGCCGTCTCTAATATGAACCCATAACTATTTAACACCACATGATGTTGTTCAAGTGTTTATGAGAGATCTATCTTGAAATTCTAAAGATGGTAAAAAACCGTTCCCTTTTTCATATTCAAGTGTTGCACATTCGTAAGTGTAATGTGAGAACCTATTGTCCTTTTCGAATCACTATGAAATGTATAGGTATATGATTTTTCACTGTAGGATTCTAGAACTGAAGTATAACTTATATTGTTGTGTAACTTTAGCAATACTATTCTATGGTATGGTCAGAAATACATATTGTGTAATTCATTTAAATTATGAATAAGCCTGTAGTTTAATTGACCAACAAAGGTTGAAACTATTGTTTCTGTAAGCGATATATAATATACATAGACATTCCTTTCATCGCAAATTCATTCAAATTGTTCATAAATTATAAACATCAAGCTGTACATAAAAATGTGCAAAATAAATAGTACCCCGTACTAGAAATTTACAATGCCAGTGGTAATTTAAGAGTGAATTATAGGACGGTTATAATATCATTACTTTAATAATATTACAGTTTAAGGTAGCCTTTCACTGTACAAAATGAATAAATGATATTGAAAATTACTGATTACGTATTAAGATTATCTATTCATATGCGGATTAGAAATGTACATAACAGAAAATACAGAAATTTTAATGGTAAAAGAAAATCATGGCTTCTTGATTATTCTTCTTTTTAGAGATTAACTAGATCAAATTGCATGCCCGAGAAATCAAAACAAACGGAATAAAACCTGCGATACCTGGCTATGCAATTTAAGGTACTGTCCATGCTTAGAATGGAATTGTACTTACCAGAAATCTTCTACGTTTGTGATACCTGGACTGGCTAGCGTACTCAACCCTTAGAAGACTTGGAGAAGTCGGTTCTGGAAAACTCGCCGGCGACAAAGTTTTCTTTTCGAATCGGCTGGCAGCTTCTCCATATCCATTATATAAATCTCTGAAATCACACATTTTCATTACAATTTATCCTAAATATTCTTGTAAGATCACGTGCAGGGTATAGCTATTTAGAATTTTAACAGCAGTCTTATAAGATTATCAGTTTCCTAGTTCAAGGGCTTTGATGCCCCCCTCAGACCTTTCAGGGTCCTATTTCGTATATTGCAGTTGTAATATTTGGCAAAGAATTTTAAAAGGTTTAGTTGCAACAGTATGGACTTTCTCACTTGATACATTCTTCTTCTCTCACCGGGGCGCCCCATACATACAATACACACTTAGGCTTAAAGAACTAAATGCTTTAAAATACATAAACCCTGCTTCTGCTATTCGTATCCCTTCATAGGTTGGATATGTACAAACTCGAAAGTTTACAAGATTGGGGATAATTAAATAAAAATACTTAGCTCTGTATAAGATGATCAGTGACGTTAGTGTTGCCCAATGTCTCCCTTTTCTCACTTAAAAGCAGCAGCCGCTAAACTTCGCGCCTTACTCAAAGTTGCTTGACCTCAGCACCAGGTACCCACCCATGCTTCCGTGACAGATGTATTACGTTCCTGGAATTGTTAACAAAAGCGCGCAAGTATCCGTCCTATTTTGCAATGACATCATTTTTATATGTACCTAACATTCTAAAATTGCCGTTTCTAATATGAACCCATAACTATTAAATCCACATGATGTTGTTCAAGTGTTTATGAGAGATCTATCTTGAAATTCTAAAAATGGCAATAATCTGTTCCCCTTTTTTATATTCAAGTGTTGCACATTCATAAGTGTAATGTGAGAACCTCTAGTCCCTTTTGAATCACTTTGAAGTGCCCAAAAAAATTAAAACCAAGTCCCTCAACTAAAATGTCTAAAGTCACACTTAAGATTTAAGAATCAATAATTTAACGATAAGTTTGACATTTTAAGTTAGCGCGTTGCACACACATTTAGAAAACAAAAAACCTTTTGCCATAATTGAGTGTTACAAAACCTTTCCTTGTATTTTTTTGTTTACAACTCTTATCTAGTTTCGAGGATGCCAAATAGGTCTGGACTTGAAATAGTTTACCTGTAGACATATGCACTTTAAATTCTTAGAAACGTCCCTTCTCCACTTAAGAGACAAATAAAATTAAGTTTTGAATTATATTAGCAATACAAATCTACTACTTTACAAAATTATAATGGGTGTGATCGTCTAGTTGAAAGAAGAAGTTATTTTACATTTTTTTGAATAAATAATAACAAAGTTAATCGTAACTGCCGCGACTTTAAATCTGACCAACTTAACCAGACAAACAAAAATACCATGCATCATAATATAGGAATACACTTAAAACACCACGCATAAGAACCGTCATGCAAATAGAACCATAATAAGAAACATCATAAGTGCATTTAAGGAAGTAATATAATATCACCATATGCTCAATCACAATCTAATCATCATACAACTATTTAATTGCGAACATACACATAAGCATACGCCTATCACATTCACATGCCTCGCACAAGAGTTTCAAGCAAAACAGTCATCATTACAAACAAAATGCAAACCACTCGCAATACCTAAAGATGCGTTTTTATTTGGAGTGCAAATACTAAAGGGAAGCAATTTTAAAAGTAGCAGTTGATCAGATCAAATTTATTTCGATTTAAAATGATATTAATGGGGCAACTAGTTGGCCAATCTAGTCGATCCATCAATTTATATTATAACATTATTCAATAATTTCTACGTTGTGTTATTTACGAAGTAACCCATTATAACGTTTTATGTTGCACTGAAGTGAATCAGTACATGTAATGACATAAATCCTTGGTCACGCGGCATCAAATGTAATTGTAAACCGGACGCCCGGGAGTAAAAAAAGGGGGAATTTACCATGAACCTAGATACGAATCCAGTGCATATGTCGACAGGCACTACAACCTTGTGTGGCAAAGAGAAGCACCCCATCCATCGTACATCTGATAGCACTCAATCCACAAATTAGCTTAGTAAGCTTAGCACGCCCCCCACACTAGTGCCTCTCGACACACTGGGTGTAGGCAGTTAGCTTTAGAGAAAAGCTAACTACGTCAGTCCGTCTGTCTGTCCATTTCACAAGAAGAGGGCAATCCACCGCCAGCTCTTTCCAATCTCCAGCTGAAGTTATGTTATCAATTCGAACCGGATTACTGTAACTCATACCAAGGTCTAACAACTTTTCGTTTTCGCGCGCGAGGTGCACACCGGCGCAAGAGACCGGCAGAGGCTAGAAGTTTGAGCCACAGTCACCCAACTTTACACGTCTTATGTGTACACGTGTTATGACTAACTTATCTATAAAAGTTGATTGCTCAAACGCTGGATATCCGACATTTTTAATCCATCGACTTTAGAAGAAAAGAGATGTGTCCAAAAATTAGTGTGTATTTGTGTGTAATGTGTATGTATGAATAAAATTAGTGCATGCATAATGTGATTGTTCTGATTTCAGTAAAGCCGGATCGAGCTGCCGGTGCTGCTTAAGAACTGCTTCCTGAGGTCTTCCATGTCAGCCAGGAGTTGAATTTTTTAAGAAAAATTCTGCCCTAACTGAGGGGGTGTGTGACGTCGCAACCGCGCGGCCACCGCTACCTCAAGATGCGCCCCCCACTGCAGACCCCTGTGGGGTATATAAAGGAGCGGCGCGCGCGACGCGGCCTTCTTGCCTGCGGTCACCAGCGCCGAGTTAAGTGTTCCTCACTTCGCTGCGCCAGGACTTTACCAAACCACTTACCTACCTACCAACCTACGCCTTGAGACTACCTTGTATTTAATAGATATAAATATATAGAATAATAATACCTTTGTTAATCTATCGATTGTTTCTATTTATTCTGCCTACCTAACTAGTCATTAGTAGACTACGTTACAATAAACTTCAGAGAAATTCAAGTTTCCGCTGCGCGAACGTTTGGCCATTAGCTAGTTTTCATATAAAGCGCTTACTTATAGAGCTGTAGATTTTTACATACGTTGTTTTGAATTTGTTTATATTTGTTTAAATAACTGATTTAGAAAAAAATGAAGGGTTTTAAAGATAAAAATATAAACGTAAAATACGCTTATTAGGTCTTAGTTCTTAAAGTATGCACTTTGGGGTCTAGATTTTCACGTTTATACAAACCTTGTAAGTGTCTGCAACATGTTGCCAAGTATCAATGATGTTCCGTTAGTAATTAAAGAGTTGTAGGACAATTTACCATGAATTACTGTTACACTGTTTACAAAGCAGTCAAATATCACGACGTTCTAAAGGAATTGCATGGTAAAATGTATGCCAATAATTAGTGTATTCATTCAACTATGCATATGTAAAATTTCATGTCATTAAATTCAGTAATTAAAGAAAAACAATTAAAAAACTGACGAAGCATCGAAAACCTACATAACCCGACCAAGTTCGGATGGCTACAAAAAAGCGGCCGTACCATATATCTAAGAAACGTTCTTAATCTTCCAATATAGTATTTATTAATATGGTACAGTCGCGTACACAAGCGTTAGGAATCTATCTATTTTATGTCTATTTTTTCACACTAGAATATTTTTGATCATTACATAACTACAATACATAGACTATTTAACCAAAGGACTAACCTTAAGCGTAGGTACCGCTTCAAACAAAATAATTCTGCATATTTTGGTAGGGTGCGGTGAAACACGCTCACATACATAAGTTACTACCAGTACAACGGTAAACATCAATTAAAAATCGAGTCTAGAAGTAGTTTTTTTTAAGTTATTAGATTGTTTGATCCACTAAAATTGCAAAGGGGAACGCTCGTGCATGCCTAGTCCATAGGTTAAATAGTGTAATAAGCTACAATATGATAAATATTTACCTAAACAGTAGTACTTACACGTGGTCATTATTTAATTTTCCTATGGGGTCTATAGTTAGAATCCTGATCCGTGAAATCTTCAATAGAAATTAACTGTATGAATTTTATTTGTCTTAAATAATATAATAATATCTAGATTATATCTCAAGTCTCAAGCGCATACTTAAATAAAGTACCTACGTAAATAGTACCTACTTTCTGTCATAGTCAAATAGATTTAGGTGTACACAAATAAATGACCTATAAATTATTTCGAAACAATTGTGTTATCACCTATACCGGGTTCAATACCAGTATTATACCGTAAATTTTGGGATGTTACCTAAATATATTGCACGGCCGCTTTTTTGTAGCCATCCGAACTCGGTCGGGTTATGTAGGTTTTCGATGCTTCGTCAGTATTTTAATTGTTTTTCTTTAATTACTGAATTTAATGACATGAAATTTTGCATGTGCATAGTTGAATGAATACACTAATTATTGGCATACATTTTGCCATGCAATTCCTTTAGAACGTCGTGATATTCGACTGCTTTGTAAACAGTGATCTATTCATGGTAAATTGCCCTACAACTCTTTAATTACTAACGGAACATCATTGATACTTGGAAACATGTTGCAGACACTTACAAGGTTTGTATAAACGTGAAAATCTAGACCCCAAAGTGCATACTTTAAGAACTAAGACCTAATAAGAGTATTTTACGTTTATATTTTTATCTTTAAAACCCTTCATTTTTTTCTAAATCTGTTATTTAAACAAATATAAACAAATTCAAAACAACGTATGTAAAAATCTACAGCTCTCTATGTAAGCGCTTTATATGAAAACTAGCTAATGGCCAAACGTTCGCGCAACGGAAACTTGAATTTCTCCGAAGTTTATGCATGCACTAATTTTATTCATACATACACAATTACACACAAATACACACAAATTTTTGGACGCATCTCTTTTCTTCTAAAGTCGATGGATTAAAAAAAGTTCCGCCAAGACAAGGTTCGCCCAGCGGAATCAGTTTTTGGTGAATTTCTCCACAATGGCAGCATGCACAAATTTTTTTTTACCATACACAATTACACGACATCATACACAAAATATCTGCATACTTAAAATCTTTAAATTCAACAACATTCCGCTGGGCGTACGCACACACTGTATTACCCCATTTTGGCTTGTCGTCCTTAACTGGGACACCCTGTATATATTATATAATTATAATCTTTTACTTGATAGTGGAAGAGATCACAACTAGGAAAAAATTTTCAAATAATACTTACTGCACTTGCAGCTTCTCATTCTCAATCTCGATATTCCGCTTGAGCGAGTGCATCTCATCCTTCTGCTGCGTGTTGGAGCGCACGGTGGCACCGATCTGCTGCAGCGCCAGCTCCTGCTGAGCGGCTTCTGCTTGCAGGCGGGCCACGTCGGTGCGGGCGCGGCGGAGGGCTTCTACTCCCGCCTGATAACAGTAAGTATTGTGAAAACTCTAAAAATGCTCTCATTTTTGCTCCATGTTGAAGGATTAGGTATATAAAATAGAGCGGTTTTTTAAAGACATTGTTTATGGGACAACCATATGAAGTATTGCCTTAGTACATTTTTGGACGGGAAACCCTAAATACCAGCGTTATTTATTTGACTTTTTGATAAGAAGAGCATTTTTAAGCGACAACGAACCCAATTTTAAAGATTACTAAAAGTCGTTAGCGTAGACGATCAATTTATTTACGATCTAAGGCAGTTTGGGCAACTTGCGTGAAAAAAAAACTCCCGAGTTCGAGTTAACTAGTTACACTTGTCAAAATAATAAGTGTTTAACCCTGGGTTAGCAGTTAACACGGGATTAAATTTTTAACTGCAAGTGGCCCTTAGTTGCGAAAAGACCAAATAAATAGACTCACCGACAGCATCACAAAGTTGATATACCGGCAGGGCGCGCGTTTCCATTCCACCTCTATAGTCTTGTAGATGTTCACAAATCCGTTCACCGGCAATGCGTCCAGCTGTTCTTTTGAGACCTCTATCGCGTTCTCTTTTAACAACCTACACATAGATATATAGATTAGATATGTGCAGTATTAGAATTGAAGATAAAAATATTTTAACGAGTAAAGTGCATTGGTGAAACAAGACTTAATATATAGACCAGGGTCGACAATATTTGAAACCAAAAAAAATAATGGTAGGATGACTTGATTTGCCTATTTTCATAGGACTTTTAGTTTTACCGGAAATCGAGAAAACAGTTTTTTACCCTTAAATACTCAACCCCTTCCCTTTATTTTTATAATATTCTCTTCTTTTTCCTAATCTTACTATTATTTTTTTACTTTTTATTTGTTTTAAATGCTTATACCCTGGTCTACTATCACAACTCACTTGTATAGAAACAAAATCATATAATATAAGAGCAAGCACTAAGTACAACATAACGCGTGACGTGATTTAGCAATGGTAATATATAAACTATTGTAAATACACAAAATACTTCTTTTACTGAATAAAGTGCCGTAACAAAATGATCTTAAGTGTTGGAACACACGGAGTTGGAATACCTTTGCACGACCATTCGTGGCATTTCTCTTAATGTCTCATCAGACCAACGCTCTATCCACACCACGTTACCGTCATTGTACAACATTGGGTACTTTTCTAAGAGCTCTGAAAGGTTTTCTTGGTCTTTGTCAAGACAAATGACGATGCCGAGGTTTTCTTTTATATCTGCAAAGGGTTCATTTTGTGTTTTTAGTATCTTCTGTAATCGCGTAGGTTACGCGATTCTACGCGGGAGAAAGAAATGGCTTTATTTGCACAAGGTTAGATGACGACCTCCATGGCAATACGGTTTTAATGCTCGTAGATATTATTCTAAGGCCTTTAACGGGATATAATCCCTCCCACCCACACGACCACCACTTTGACTCCTGTGACGCCAGGATCTACAGCGGTAACCAACTGAAAGGCACCGTGCATGACACACGGGCAATCCCCGGGAGAGTTAAAATTGTCTTGGAACCCGCAACGAATTTAATCAGAAGTATATAGTTGGAGTTGGAAAGAATGTATCTTTACTAAGGCCGTCAATGGAATAATCACAGGATTTGTTTGTTTAAATATAAAAAAGTAAATATGATATTACCGTTTAGCATATTATTATCCGCGGCGGCCGGCTTCATTTGCGCGGGAATGGCATGTGCGTGTGTAGCTCGTCGCACTGCCTCCACGCACGACAGCGAGGTACCGTCAGCACCCGCGCTTATCAATACTAGTGAGCGCTTGCCTTCTGCTGCTGACGACACAGCCTGCAAAACGATAATATTGTTATGTATTTAAAACAACAAAAATGAAGTCAAAAAATGAGAGCAGACAAAAACAAAAAGAGGAGATGCGTCCCAAAGAACGGTTAGCTTGTGACCATGTACCCGATGTAAACTATCCGAAATGCTAATCAAATAACAGTAAGTAATATCATATCATAATTTTAATATTAGATTATTTAGTTTGATTGTGTAACGCAATAGTTTAAAACTTACAAGATATATCTGCACATTGACAACTTACATTTTTGAAAACGTTATTGAAGTGCGATTGGTGTTTGACGACGAAAAGCGCGGCCGGCAACGCCGCCGACACGATGTGCGCCGCTGCCACGCGCCCGGCGCCGGCGCTGCCCACGCACACTAGCAGGCCGCCATTGGTCTGACAACATAAAACAGATTCATAGTAATTATTTGATAGTATACATTTTTAAATCAAAGATAACAAGATAGTTAACAATAAAGTATTGGTAGGTACATACCGCTCTCGCTATAGCTGGACATAATACGGCCAGCTCAGAACAAACCTCAGCACCACTCTCACCAAACACTTTGCTCATACTCTGACACTGAAAATAAAATCAATATTAACCAAGAACCAGTAAAGATTTAAAAAAAATAAAAAAAAAATGGAGTTTTCACAGGAGATAGAACACCAGAAGCAATTACACTATCCGATGGTCCCAATGACAAGATAGTCCAAATACAGACATTCGCTCACACAAGCACGCCCAGTCTCACAACAAATCTTTGCGAATCACACAAAGATTTTGCCCATAACATATAATTCTTACAATCCTTACTAGTACATATAAATATTGGTATGGAGATAGTCGAAGCCTTGAAGGCTTGGGAAAAGCCATCATAATATGCTAGTTTTTTATATCAAGCGTGTAAAGCCAAGGTGGAAGCTTGTAAGAAATATAATCGTGCAGTCACAACACTGATTGATAAGTTTCTGCGTGGTTTGATACCAGTCCGTATAGTCAGTGTTCTCCAGATACACGCCATCTCCTCGGAGTTTGCACGCAAAGTGCATGGTTTCATTGTTCACCTTCAGATGTTTGCGGCAAATCGAGTTGAACACAGCTTTCTCTTCGTCTGTTACTAGCCTTTCTCGGAATATGAAGTTTGATTCTGCACCTATTGCCTGTGGAGAGCAAAGTGAATTTTATAATTTTCTGATTTAGTAAACTTTCGTTCCGATTCGGAGGCATAGACAACCAATAATAAGATATAAATAGAACATAATTTGAAAGATATTATGCTTACCATAAGAAGTTGTTCCATATTACCAGGCGTATACCACTTAACGTTTTCACATAGCTTCTTTAAGTGCGACGCATTCCATTTGTAATGAGAACGAGCGTAAAAGGTTTCAACCACCTAGTAACAAAAGATAAAGCAAATATGTAATCATATCCAATAGACAATGAGATATCAACAAAAGGAAAATAGCACAACTAACTCGTATTAATAACAAGCTATAAAAAATCTAGAAAGTTCCTTGTAAAACCCCTCTCAGTATGATGTTCCTCAAGGAGCTATATTAGGTACCGCACTATTTCAAAGAAAATGTAAATGACCATTTCTAAGATTCGTGACGTATATAAGCTTGGAAATATGTTTTGATGATAGTTTTGTAAGAATAAATTACCTCTTTGTACATAGCTAAAACTTTGTTAGCTAGCATAGAAATCTCGTTCATCGGTATTCCTTTTCCGATGCTATTCTTCAAATAATTTGTTGATATTTCTGATAGCTCATCATCATCCGGTTCGCTGAAAAACAAAACATAGTTTACTTTATCCTTTTATACTTACATTGTTTCTATGAAGTAAGGGCGCTGCCGCACTACGTCCGATTCAAGTCCGTCAATGAGCAACACACACATTAATTCTTCCACGAGTACTCCGGATCCAACTCGAATCGGACGTAGTGCGAAAACGCCGTCAATACTTTTTTGCAAGTTTTAGTTATTTATTTAAATATATTGGATCCGGATGATGTCAAGTCACTCCCGATCGGCCGACTGCTCCAATTTATGGAGGCTATTGGCCAAGAGGAGAGTCTATAATGAGGCTACAATCACAATAGACCCACGGAGGTCGACGTGAACACCCAAAGCCTCGTCCCAACAATAATAATATTTATTTAAATATAGATAAGTTGTACCTAATTTGTACAAGAAGCAGCGAGGCAGCAAGCCTGACATCCACTTGTGCCACATTAGTAGCCGTGGCTAGCACTCGCAATCGAGCCGTGTGCCACCATTGCACGGCGCCTCCTTCTTCATCACTGCCGCCGCACCAGAAACCGTGCTGCTGAATTAACTATAAACAACGACAAAAGAGGAAGATAGTAGAGCGGAATGGATACGAGTTCTAATGAATAACTTTACTAAAAGCTCAGCCATCAGATATCGCTCAGATGAGTCGAAATAGGCGACTGATTGGTCGAGAATCAAACTCGGCCACCGGATGCCGCTCACCCAAAGTTTTAATTTGGCAATTCCATCTATGAATCTCAGTTTGTCTATGGCGAATTTGAAAGTCAAATTCTCCATTTGTATAAATTGTATGCTTAACCTCGTAGATGTGGATAAAGAATGAAACAAATTCTTTCTAAACACTCAAGTATTTAAAAAATAAAAAAATCAATGTATTTTTGAACTGCTTCGTTACATAGCCTCTCTACTTGTAATAGTAATCTGCAATCTCTTTAGTCCATACGACACACGATGTTGAATACACAGCCGTTGATAATTATATAATAATAATAAAAATTTTGTTTTTTTACATTAGATAGAACGCCTGAAGCAATTACACTATCCAATGGTCCCAATGACAATCCCAAATACACACATTCACTCACACAAGCCCATCAAGTCTCAGAACAAATGTTAGCCAATCACACTGATGCGGTGTAGCCACAGATATAGATCTACATAGATAACGCAAGTATCACGATTTGTATTGAAACCAAGCGTGCCAACTTTTTAATACCTTTTGTGACATCACAGCCGAAATTTAGTGACGGGAAATCCAAACCGATTCAAAGACACCGATGCCGCCGATGCAGTACGATTCAAACGATTCAACTGGAGCCGTCCGCTATGATTTTCTCTAACAAAAGACGCGCGTGGACTGAAGTTAGCGGCGACCAACCTTAACGCTTGACGCTTGGTCGGGGTTCAGACCCGCGAAGTACATGCATTTGCGTTATCTATGTAGATCTATATCTGTGGGTGTAGCAGTGCAAGCAGCAGAACGAGTTACCTGCAGCAGGAAGGCGTGCAGCGGCACGGAGCGCCAGGCGTCGCAGCGTTTCGCCCAAATATATATATATTCACATCAATACTATAAACACAAGCAGCAGAACGAGTTACCTGCAGCAGGAAGGCGTGCAGCGGCACGGAGCGCCAGGCGTCGCAGCGTTTCGCCCAAATATATATATATTCACATCAATACTATAAACACTTCAGTTCTTTGCTCATATTGCACCTACCCTTGCTTTTCTCTGCACCACCCAAGGTTGACTGTTAGAGAATGGCACTAGGCATTAAGTCCGCCTCTGTACTTATAAATGTGCAAAAGTTTTAATAAATAAATAAATAAAAATAATTTTAATACGTAACCAGTAATTTGCAATATAATTTAATTATTTTGTACAGTGAAAGGCTACGTTGGTTTGCCCAGCACGGCCCTTTTTAAATAGGGGAATTCGCACTTTAGGTGTGCACCAAAGAAATGTACTCGCCTCTCGAAGCATTATGTACCGCTTTTTTTTCAATGTACCGCTGTATTTTTTAAAAAAACGCAAAGAAAGGGGGCCGTGCTAAAATCGTTTGGCTGGCACGGCCCCCGTGTATCTTAAAAACTATACAGCGAATTTAGTAGTTTCATATACTCAAGGAATGTACTCTATAAACAGAATATATGTACCGCAAAAGATATTCTGAATTCGTGATAACAAATGAAATATCGATGTGAGAAGGGGGCCGTGCTGAAATTTTCGTTTTTAAGAAAATGTGTAAAAAATACTAATCATCCTTAGCCAAAAACTATTTAAAATTAATTGGTATTTGGCAAGTATCATATGTACCGCATTAGCTTCTCATAAAAACTTGCTAAATTATAAAAAATATACATTTTTGGTTCATTCAGCACGGCCCTCTATAGGCGCCAATATCTTTTTTAATTTGACATATTTGTTTACAAAATTCAACTTCCTGAATTACATTTAAGGAGTACATTCGTTCTAAATATATAGCGATTCAACAGTATTACTATTTTAAAAGATACATTGAATCAAAATTATCGTATATTACAACTGATGAGGTGACCATGATTCTACGTGAAAATGGATAAAACAAAACTAATGCAGAAATTAAGTAAATCTTTAATGAAATAAACAAATCAACAACACCATAATTTAAGAGGAGATAATAACTGAATATAATAAGATGATCGATAAAAAAATAAACTATAGGTAACTAATGAAATAATAACAATACTATTGGAATGATGCATTTCCTGTCGCTATCACTTGCTTTACGTACTGCCAGCGACTAAAACAGATCATTCAACGAATAATTTTATAAAGTAAATCTTAAAAAAATATCAATTGTGACATAATTTAAGATAAGGATAGACGAGATAAGTTTCGGACGCTTACACCGCATAGCTCAAAGGCTTAAATATTATAGATGTGTATTGATAAACTCATTTTTCTAGGCGGGTAGAATGAACTTCGAAAATGCGCTGTTTAGTTCCTCACGGGCGTAGTATAGGTTCGTAAAGCGAGTTAGTGACCCACCAAGAAAAATGATTTTGTCAATATATTAATAACTTTCACCACCAAATAGGGAATGGGATGGAACCTTGTCACAATATACTATTCTGACGTTTATAATAACCAATAAGAGCACACCATATCGCGATTTTAAGCGCCCGCCTAGAAAAATGAGTTTATCAATACACATCTATAATATTTAAGCCTATGAGCTATGCGGTGTAAGCGTCCGAAACTTATCTCGTCTATCCTTATCTTAAATTATGTCACAATTGATATTTTTTTAAGATTTACTTTATAAAATTATTCGTTAGAATGATCTGTTTTAGTCGCTGGCAGTACGTAAAGCAAGTGATAGCGACAGGAAATGCATCATTCCAATAGTATTGTTATTATTTCATTAGTTACCTATAGTTTATTTTTTTATCGATCATCTTATTATATTCAGTTATTATCTCCTCTTAAATTATGGTGTTGTTGATTTGTTTATTTCATTAAAGATTTACTTAATTTCTGCATTAGTTTTGTTTTATCCATTTTCACGTAGAATCATGGTCACCTCATCAGTTGTAATATACGATAATTTTGATTCAATGTATCTTTTAAAATAGTAATACTGTTGAATCGCTATATATTTAGAACGAATGTACTCCTTAAATGTAATTCAGGAAGTTGAATTTTGTAAACAAATATGTCAAATTAAAAAAGATATTGGCGCCTATAGAGGGCCGTGCTGAATGAACCAAAAATGTATATTTTTTATAATTTAGCAAGTTTTTTATGAGAAACTAATGCGGTACATATGATACTTGCCAAATACCAATTAATTTTAAATAGTTTTTGGCTAAGGATGATTAGTATTTTTTACACATTTTCTTAAAAACGAAAATTTCAGCACGGCCCCCTTCTCACATCGATATTTCATTTGTTATCACGAATTCAGAATATCTTTTGCGGTACATATATTCTGTTTATAGAGTACATTCCTTGAGTATATGAAACTACTAAATTCGCTGTATAGTTTTTAAGATACACGGGGGCCGTGCCAGCCAAACGATTTTAGCACGGCCCTCTTTCTTTGCGTTTTTCTTAAAAAATACAGCGGTACATTGAAAAAAAAGCGGTACATATGCTTCGAGAGGCGAGTACATTTCTTTGGTGTACACCTAAAGTGCGAATTCCCCTATTTAAAAAGGGCCGTGCTGGGCAAACCAACGTAGCCTTTCACTGTACAAAATGAATAAATTATATTGCAAATTACTAGTTACGTATTAAAATTATTTTTATTTATTTATTTATTAAAACTTTTGCACATTTATAAGTACAGAGGCGGACTTAATGCCTAGTGCTATTCTCTAACAGTCAACCTTGGGTGGTGCAGATAAAAGCAAGGGTAGGTGCAATATGAGCAAAGAACTGAAGTGTTTATAGTATTGATGTGAATATATATATTTGGGCGAAACGAGTACAAATCGACACATAAAATACATACAAGAGGTATATAGATATACAAAATGTTATAAAATAAAAAAAATATCTATTCATATGCGGAATAGAATTGTACCTACATAACAGAAAAATACAGAGATTTTTATGATAAAATAAATCATTGCTTCAAGATATTCTTCTTCTTAGAGATTAACTAGCCCTAATTGCATGTCCGAGAAATCAAAACAAACGTAATAAAACCTGCGATACCTGGCTATGCAATTTAAGGTACTGTCCATGCTTAGAATGGAATTGTACTTACCAGAAATCTTCTACGTTTGTGATACCTGGACTGGCTAGCGTACTCAACCCTCAGAAGACTTGGAGAAGTCGGTTCTGGAAAACTCGCCGGCGACGAAGTTTTCTTTTCGAATCGGCTGGCAGCTTCTCCATATCCATTATATAAATCTCTGAAATCACACATTTTCATTACAATTTATCCTAAATATTCTTGTAAGATCACGTGCAGGGTATAGCTATTTAGAATTTTAACAGCAGTCTTATAAGATTATCAGTTTCCTAGTTCAAGGGCTTTGATGCCCCCCTCAGACCTTTCAGGGTCCTATTTCGTATATTGCAGTTGTAATATTTGGCAAAGAATTTTAAAAGGTTTAGTTGCAACAGTATGGACTTTCTCACTTGATACATTCTTCTTCTCTCATCGGGGCGCCCCATACATACAATACACACTTAGGCTTAAAGAACTAAATGCTTTTAAATACATAAACCCTGCTTCTGCTATTCGTATCCCTTCATAGGTTGGATATGTACAAACTCGAAAGTTTACAAGATTGGGGATAATTAAATAAAAATACTTAGCTCTGTATAAGATGATCAGTGACGTTAGTGTTGTCCAATGTCTCCCTTTTCTCACTTAAAAGCAGCAGCCGCTAAACTTCGCGCCTTACTCAGTTGCTTGACCTCAGCACCAGGTACCCATGCACCCGTGACAGATGTTTTATGTTCCTGGAATTGTTAACAAAAGCGCGCAAGTATCCGTCCTTTTTTGCAATAACATAATTTTTATATTTACCTAACATTCTAAAATTGCCGTTTCTAATATGAACCCATAACAATTAAATACCACATGATGTTGTTCAAGTGTTTATGAGAGATCTATCTTGAAATTCTAAAAATGGCAATAATCTGTTCCCCTTTTTTATATTCAAGTGTTGCACATTCATAAGTGTAATGTGAGAACCTCTAGTCCCTTTTGAATCACTTTGAAGTGCCCAAAAAAATAAAAACCAAGTCCCTCAACTAAAATGTCTAAAGTCACACTTAAGATTTAAGAATCAATAATTTAACTATAAGTTTGACATTTTAAGTTAGCGCGTTGCACACACATTTAGAAAACAAAAAACCTTTTGCCATTATTGAGTGTTACAAAACCTTTCCTTGTATTTTTTTGTTTACTAACTCTTATCTAGTTTCGAGGATGCCAAATAGGTCTGGACTTGAAATAGTTTACCTGTAGACATATGCACTTTAAATTCTTAGAAACGTCCCTTCTCCACTTAAGAGACAAATAAATTTAAGTTTTGAATTATATTAGCAATACAAATCTACTACTTTACAAAATTATAATGGGTGTGATCGTCTAGTTGAAAGAAGAAGTTATTTTACATTTTTATGAATAAATAATAACAAAGTTAATCGTAATTGCCGCGACTTTAAATCTGACCAACTTAACCAGACATACAAAAATACCATGCATCATATAATATAGGAATACTCTTAAAACACCACGCATAAGAACCGTCATGCAAATAGAACCATAATAACAAACATCATAAGTGCATTTAAGGAAGTAACATAATATCACTATATGCTCAAGCACAATCTAAGCATCATACAACTATTGCGAACATACACATAAGCATACGCCTATCACATTCACATGCCTCGCATAAGAGTTTCAAGCAAAACAGTCATCATTACAAACAAAATGCAAACCACTCGCATTACCTAAAGATGCGTTTTTATTTGGAGTGCAAATAATAAAGGGAAGCAATTTTAAAAGTAGCAGTTGATCAGATCAAATTTATTCCGATTTAAAATGATATTAATGGGGCAACTAGTTGGCCAATCTAGTCGATCCATCAATTTATATTATAACATTATTCAATAATTTCTACGTTGTGTTATTTACGAAGTAACCCATTATAACGTTTTATGTTGCACTGAAGTGAATCAGTACATGTAATGACATAAATTCTTGGTCACGCGGCATCAAATGTAATGGTAAACAGGACGCCCGGGAGTAAAAAAAGGGGGAATTTACCATGAACCTAGATCCGAATCCAGTGCATATGTCGACAGGCACTACAACCTTGTGTGGCAAAGAGATGTACCCCATCCATCGTACATCTGTTATCACTCAACCCACAAATTAGCTTAGCAAGCTTAGCACGCCCCCCACACTAGTGCCTCTCGACACACTGGGTGTAGGCAGTTAGCTTTAGAGAAAAGCTAACTACGTCAGTCCGTCTGTCTGTCCATTTCACAAGAAGAGGGCAATCCACCGCCAGCTCTTTCCAATCTCCAGCTGAAGTTATGTTATCAATTCGAACCGGATTACGGTAACTCATACCAAGGTCTAACAACTTTTCGTTTTCGCGCGCGAGGTGCACACCGGCGCAAGAGACCGGCAGAGGCTAGAAGTTTGAGCCACAGTCACCCAACTTTACACGTCTTATGTGTACACGTGTTATGACTAACTTATCTATAAAAGTTGATTGCTCAAACGCTGGATATCCGACATTTTTAATCCATCGACTTTAGAAGAAAAGAGATGTGTCCAAAAATTAGTGTGTATTTGTGTGTATTTGTGTGTAATTGTGTATGTATGAATAAAATTAGTGCATGCATAAACTTCAGAGAAATTCAAGTTTCTGCTGCGCGAACGTTTGGCCATTAGCTAGTTTTCATATAAAGCGCTTACTTATAGAGCTGTAGATTTTTACATACGTTGTTTTGAATTTGTTTATATTTGTTTAAATAACAGATTTAGAAAAAAATTAAGGGTTTTAAATATAAAAATATAAACGTAAAATACGCTTATTAGGTCTTAGTTCTTAAAGTATGCACTTTGGGGTCTAGATTTTCACGTTTATACAAACCTTGTAAGTGTCTGCAACATGTTGCCAAGTATCAATGATGTTCCGTTAGTAATTAAAGAGTTGTAGGACAATTTACCATGAATTACTGTTACACTGTTTACAAAGCAGTCAAATATCACGACGTTTTAAAGGAATTGCATGGTAAAATGTATGCCAATAATTAGTGTATTCATTCAACTATGCATATGTAAAATTTCATGTCATTAAATTCAGTAATTAAAGAAAAACAATTAAAAAACTGACGAAGCATCGAAAACCTACATAACCCGACCAAGTTCGGATGGCTACAAAAAGCGGCCGTACCATATATCTAAGAAACGTTCTTAATCTTCCAATATAGTATTTGTTAATATTGTACAGTCGCGTACACAAGCGTTAGGAATCTATCTATTTTATGTCTATTTTTTCACACTAGAATATTTTTGATCATTTCATAACTACAATACATAGACTATTTAACCAAAGGACTAACCTTAAGCGTAGGTACCGCTTCAAACAAAATAATTCTGTATATTTTGGTAGGGTGCGGTGGAACACGCTCACATACATAAGTTACAACGGTAAACATCAATTAAAAATCGAGTCTAGAAGTAGTTTTTTTAAGTTATTAGATTGTTTGATCCACTAAAATTTTATTGCAAAGGGGAACGCTCGTGCATGCCTAGTCCATAGGTTAAATAGTGTAATAAGCTACAATATGATAAATATTTACCTAAACAGTAGTACTTACACGTGGTCATTATTTAATTTTCCTATGGGGTCTATAGTTAGAATCCTGATCCGTGAAATCTTCAATAGAAATTAAGTGTATGAATTTTATTTGTCTTAAATAATATAATAATATCTAGATTATATCTCAAGTCTCAAGCGCATACTTAAATAAAGTACCTACGTAAATAGTACCTACTTTCTGTCATAGTCAAATAGATTTAGGTGTACACAAATAAATGACCTATAAATTATTTCGAAACAATTGTGTTATCACCTATACCGGGTTCAATACCAGTATTATACCGTAAATTTTGGGATGTTACCTAAATATATTGCACGGCCGCTTTTTTGTAGCCATCCGAACTCGGTCGGGTTATGTAGGTTTTCGATGCTTCGTCAGTATTTTAATTGTTTTTCTTTAATTACTGAATTTAATGACATGAAATTTTGCATGTGCATAGTTGAATGAATACACTAATTATTGGCATACATTTTGCCATGCAATTCCTTTAGAACGTCGTGATATTCGACTGCTTTGTAAACAGTGATCTATTCATGGTAAATTGCCCTACAACTCTTTAATTACTAACGGAACATCATTGATACTTGGAAACATGTTGCAGACACTTACAAGGTTTGTATAAACGTGAAAATCTAGACCCCAAAGTGCATACTTTAAGAACTAAGACCTAATAAGAGTATTTTACGTTTATATTTTTATCTTTAAAACCCTTCATTTTTTTCTAAATCTGTTATTTAAACAAATATAAACAAATTCAAAACAACGTATGTAAAAATCTACAGCTCTCTATGTAAGCGCTTTATATGAAAACTAGCTAATGGCCAAACGTTCGCGCAACGGAAACTTGAATTTCTCCGAAGTTTATGCATGCACTAATTTTATTCATACATACACAATTACACACAAATACACACAAATTTTTGGACGCATCTCTTTTCTTCTAAAGTCGATGGATTAAAAAAAGTTCCGCCAAGACAAGGTTCGCCCAGCGGAATCAGTTTTTGGTGAATTTCTCCACAATGGCAGCATGCACAAATTTTTTTTTACCATACACAATTACACGACATCATACACAAAATATCTGCATACTTAAAATCTTTAAATTCAACAACATTCCGCTGGGCGTACGCACACACTGTATTACCCCATTTTGGCTTGTCGTCCTTAACTGGGACACCCTGTATATATTATATAATTATAATCTTTTACTTGATAGTGGAAGAGATCACAACTAGGAAAAAATTTTCAAATAATACTTACTGCACTTGCAGCTTCTCATTCTCAATCTCGATATTCCGCTTGAGCGAGTGCATCTCATCCTTCTGCTGCGTGTTGGAGCGCACGGTGGCACCGATCTGCTGCAGCGCCAGCTCCTGCTGGGCGGCTTCTGCTTGCAGGCGGGCCACGTCGGTGCGGGCGCGGCGGAGGGCTTCTACTCCCGCCTGATAACAGTAAGTATTGTGAAAACTCTAAAAATGCTCTCATTTTTGCTCCATGTTGAAGGATTAGGTATATAAAATAGAGCGGTTTTTTAAAGACATTGTTTATGGGACAACCATATGAAGTATTGCCTTAGTACATTTTTGGACGGGAAACCCTAAATACCAGCGTTATTTATTTGACTTTTTGATAAGAAGAGCATTTTTAAGCGACAACGAACCCAATTTTAAAGATTACTAAAAGTCGTTAGCGTAGACGATCAATTTATTTACGATCTAAGGCAGTTTGGGCAACTTGCGTGAAAAAAAAAACGCCCGAGTTCGAGTTAACTAGTTACACTTGTCAAAATAATAAGTGTTTAACCCTGGGTTAGCAGTTAACACGGGATTAAATTTTTAACTGCAAGTGGCCCTTAGTTGCGAAAAGACCAAATAAATAGACTCACCGACAGCATCACAAAGTTGATATACCGGCAGGGCGCGCGTTTCCATTCCACCTCTATAGTCTTGTAGATGTTCACAAATCCGTTCACCGGCAATGCGTCCAGCTGTTCTTTTGAGACCTCTATCGCGTTCTCTTTTAACAACCTACACATAGATATATAGATTAGATATGTGCAGTATTAGAATTGAAGATAAAAATATTTTAACGAGTAAAGTGCATTGGTGAAACAAGACTTAATATATAGACCAGGGTCGACAATATTTGAAACCAAAAAAAATAATGGTAGGATGACTTGATTTGCCTATTTTCATAGGACTTTTAGTTTTACCGGAAATCGAGAAAACAGTTTTTTACCCTTAAATACTCAACCCCTTCCCTTTATTTTTATAATATTCTCTTCTTTTTCCTAATCTTACTATTATTTTTTTACTTTTTATTTTTTTTAAATGCTTATACCCTGGTCTACTATCACAACTCACTTGTATAGAAACAAAATCATATAATATAAGAGCAAGCACTAAGTACAACATAACGCGTGACGTGATTTAGCAATGGTAATATATAAACTATTGTAAATACACAAAATACTTCTTTTACTGAATAAAGTGCCGTAACAAAATGATCTTAAGTGTTGGAACACACGGAGTTGGAATACCTTTGCACGACCATTCGTGGCATTTCTCTTAATGTCTCATCAGACCAACGCTCTATCCACACCACGTTACCGTCATTGTACAACATTGGGTACTTTTCTAAGAGCTCTGAAAGGTTTTCTTGGTCTTTGTCAAGACAAATGACGATGCCGAGGTTTTCTTTTATATCTGCAAAGGGTTCATTTTGTGTTTTTAGTATCTTCTGTAATCGCGTAGGTTACGCGATTCTACGCGGGAGAAAGAAATGGCTTTATTTGCACAAGGTTAGATGACGACCTCCATGGCAATACGGTTTTAATGCTCGTAGATATTATTCTAAGGCCTTTAACGGGATATAATCCCTCCCACCCACACGACCACCACTTTGACTCCTGTGACGTCAGGATCTACAGCGGTAACCAACTGAAAGGCACCGTGCATGACACACGGGCAATCCCCGGGAGAGTTAAAATTGTCTTGGAACCCGCAACGAATTTAATCAGAAGTATATAGTTGGAGTTGGAAAGAATGTATCTTTACTAAGGCCGTCAATGGAATAATCACAGGATTTGTTTGTTTAAATATAAAAAAGTAAATATGATATTACCGTTTAGCATATTATTATCCGCGGCGGCCGGCTTCATTTGCGCGGGAATGGCATGTGCGTGTGTAGCTCGTCGCACTGCCTCCACGCACGACAGCGAGGTACCGTCAGCACCCGCGCTTATCAATACTAGTGAGCGCTTGCCTTCTGCTGCTGACGACACAGCCTGCAAAACGATAATATTGTTATGTATTTAAAACAACAAAAATGAAGTCAAAAAATGAGAGCAGACAAAAACAAAAAGAGGAGATGCGTCCCAAAGAACGGTTAGCTTGTGACCATGTACCCGATGTAAACTATCCGAAATGCTAATCAAATAACAGTAAGTAATATCATATCATAATTTTAATATTAGATTATTTAGTTTGATTGTGTAACGCAATAGTTTAAAACTTACAAGATATATCTGCACATTGACAACTTACATTTTTGAAAACGTTATTGAAGTGCGATTGGTGTTTGACGACGAAAAGCGCGGCCGGCAACGCCGCCGACACGATGTGCGCCGCTGCCACGCGCCCGGCGCCGGCGCTGCCCACGCACACTAGCAGGCCGCCATTGGTCTGACAACATAAAACAGATTCATAGTAATTATTTGATAGTATACATTTTTAAATCAAAGATAACAAGATAGTTAACAATAAAGTATTGGTAGGTACATACCGCTCTCGCTATAGCTGGACATAATACGGCCAGCTCAGAACAAACCTCAGCACCACTCTCACCAAACACTTTGCTCATACTCTGACACTGAAAATAAAATCAATATTAACCAAGAACCAGTAAAGATTTAAAAAAAATAAAAAAAAATTGGAGTTTTCACAGGAGATAGAACACCAGAAGCAATTACACTATCCGATGGTCCCAATGACAAGATAGTCCAAATACAGACATTCGCTCACACAAGCACGCCCAGTCTCACAACAAATCTTTGCGAATCACACAAAGATTTTGCCCATAACATATAATTCTTACAATCCTTACTAGTACATATAAATATTGGTATGGAGATAGTCGAAGCCTTGAAGGCTTGGGAAAAGCCATCATAATATGCTAGTTTTTTATATCAAGCGTGTAAAGCCAAGGTGGAAGCTTGTAAGAAATATAATCGTGCAGTCACAACACTGATTGATAAGTTTCTGCGTGGTTTGATACCAGTCCGTATAGTCAGTGTTCTCCAGATACACGCCATCTCCTCGGAGTTTGCACGCAAAGTGCATGGTTTCATTGTTCACCTTCAGATGTTTGCGGCAAATCGAGTTGAACACAGCTTTCTCTTCGTCTGTTACTAGCCTTTCTCGGAATATGAAGTTTGATTCTGCACCTATTGCCTGTGGAGAGCAAAGTGAATTTTATAATTTTCTGATTTAGTAAACTTTCGTTCCGATTCGGAGGCATAGACAACCAATAATAAGATATAAATAGAACATAATTTGAAAGATATTATGCTTACCATAAGAAGTTGTTCCATATTACCAGGCGTATACCACTTAACGTTTTCACATAGCTTCTTTAAGTGCGACGCATTCCATTTGTAATGAGAACGAGCGTAAAAGGTTTCAACCACCTAGTAACAAAAGATAAAGCAAATATGTAATCATATCCAATAGACAATGAGATATCAACAAAAGGAAAATAGCACAACTAACTCGTATTAATAACAAGCTATAAAAAATCTAGAAAGTTCCTTGTAAAACCCCTCTCAGTATGATGTTCCTCAAGGAGCTATATTAGGTACCGCACTATTTCAAAAAAAATGTAAATGACCATTTCTAAGATTCGTGACGTATATAAGCTTGGAAATATGTTTTGATGATAGTTTTGTAAGAATAAATTACCTCTTTGTACATAGCTAAAACTTTGTTAGCTAGCATAGAAATCTCGTTCATCGGTATTCCTTTTCCGATGCTATTCTTCAAATAATTTGTTGATATTTCTGATAGCTCATCATCATCCGGTTCGCTGAAAAACAAAACATAGTTTACTTTATCCTTTTATACTTACATTGTTTCTATGAAGTAAGGGCGCTGCCGCACTACGTCCGATTCAAGTCCGTCAATGAGCAACACACACATTAATTCTTCCACGAGTACTCCGGATCCAACACGAATCGGACGTAGTGCGAAAACGCCGTCAATACTTTTTTGCAAGTTTTAGTTATTTATTTAAATATATTGGATCCGGATGATGTCAAGTCACTCCCGATCGGCCGACTGCTCCAATTTATGGAGGCTATTGGCCAAGAGGAGAGTCTATAATGAGGCTACAATCACAATAGACCCACGGAGGTCGACGTGAACACCCAAAGCCTCGTCCCAACAATAATAATATTTATTTAAATATAGATAAGTTGTACCTAATTTGTACAAGAAGCAGCGAGGCAGCAAGCCTGACATCCACTTGTGCCACATTAGTAGCCGTGGCTAGCACTCGCAATCGAGCCGTGTGCCACCATTGCACGGCGCCTCCTTCTTCATCACTGCCGCCGCACCAGAAACCGTGCTGCTGAATTAACTATAAACAACGACAAAAGAGGAAGATAGTAGAGCGGAATGGATACGAGTTCTAATGAATAACTTTACTAAAAGCTCAGCCATCAGATATCGCTCAGATGAGTCGAAATAGGCGACTGATTGGTCGAGAATCAAACTCGGCCACCGGATGCCGCTCACCCAAAGTTTTAATTTGGCAATTCCATCTATGAATCTCAGTTTGTCTATGGCGAATTTGAAAGTCAAATTCTCCATTTGTATAAATTGTATGCTTAACCTCATAGATGTGGATAAAGAATGAAACAAATTCTTTCTAAACACTCAAGTATTTAAAAAATAAAAAAATCAATGTATTTTTGAACTGCTTCGTTACATAGCCTCTCTACTTGTAATAGTAATCTGCAATCTCTTTAGTCCATACGACACACGATGTTGAATACACAGCCGTTGATAATTATATAATAATAATAAAAATTTTGTTTTTTTACATTAGATAGAACGCCTGAAGCAATTACACTATCCAATGGTCCCAATGACAATCCCAAATACACACATTCACTCACACAAGCCCATCAAGTCTCAGAACAAATGTTAGCCAATCACACTGATGCGGTGTAGCCACAGATATAGATCTACATAGATAACGCAAGTATCACGATTTGTATTGAAACCAAGCGTGCCAACTTTTTAATACCTTTTGTGACATCACAGCCGAAATTTAGTGACGGGAAATCCAAACCGATTCAAAGACACCGATGCCGCCGATGCAGTACGATTCAAACGATTCAACTGGAGCCGTCCGCTATGATTTTCTCTAACAAAAGACGCGCGTGGACTGAAGTTAGCGGCGACCAACCTTAACGCTTGACGCTTGGTCGGGGTTCAGACCCGCGAAGTACATGCATTTGCGTTATCTATGTAGATCTATATCTGTGGGTGTAGCAGTGCAAGCAGCAGAACGAGTTACCTGCAGCAGGAAGGCGTGCAGCGGCACGGAGCGCCAGGCGTCGCAGCGTTTCGCCCAAATATATATATATTCACATCAATACTATAAACACAAGCAGCAGAACGAGTTACCTGCAGCAGGAAGGCGTGCAGCGGCACGGAGCGCCAGGCGTCGCAGCGTTTCGCCCAAATATATATATATTCACATCAATACTATAAACACTTCAGTTCTTTGCTCATATTGCACCTACCCTTGCTTTTCTCTGCACCACCCAAGGTTGACTGTTAGAGAATGGCACTAGGCATTAAGTCCGCCTCTGTACTTATAAATGTGCAAAAGTTTTAATAAATAAATAAATAAAAATAATTTTAATACGTAACCAGTAATTTGCAATATAATTTAATTATTTTGTACAGTGAAAGGCTACGTTGGTTTGCCCAGCACGGCCCTTTTTAAATAGGGGAATTCGCACTTTAGGTGTGCACCAAAGAAATGTACTCGCCTCTCGAAGCATTATGTACCGCTTTTTTTTCAATGTACCGCTGTATTTTTTAAAAAAACGCAAAGAAAGGGGGCCGTGCTAAAATCGTTTGGCTGGCACGGCCCCCGTGTATCTTAAAAACTATACAGCGAATTTAGTAGTTTCATATACTCAAGGAATGTACTCTATAAACAGAATATATGTACCGCAAAAGATATTCTGAATTCGTGATAACAAATGAAATATCGATGTGAGAAGGGGGCCGTGCTGAAATTTTCGTTTTTAAGAAAATGTGTAAAAAATACTAATCATCCTTAGCCAAAAACTATTTAAAATTAATTGGTATTTGGCAAGTATCATATGTACCGCATTAGCTTCTCATAAAAACTTGCTAAATTATAAAAAATATACATTTTTGGTTCATTCAGCACGGCCCTCTATAGGCGCCAATATCTTTTTTAATTTGACATATTTGTTTACAAAATTCAACTTCCTGAATTACATTTAAGGAGTACATTCGTTCTAAATATATAGCGATTCAACAGTATTACTATTTTAAAAGATACATTGAATCAAAATTATCGTATATTACAACTGATGAGGTGACCATGATTCTACGTGAAAATGGATAAAACAAAACTAATGCAGAAATTAAGTAAATCTTTAATGAAATAAACAAATCAACAACACCATAATTTAAGAGGAGATAATAACTGAATATAATAAGATGATCGATAAAAAAATAAACTATAGGTAACTAATGAAATAATAACAATACTATTGGAATGATGCATTTCCTGTCGCTATCACTTGCTTTACGTACTGCCAGCGACTAAAACAGATCATTCAACGAATAATTTTATAAAGTAAATCTTAAAAAAATATCAATTGTGACATAATTTAAGATAAGGATAGACGAGATAAGTTTCGGACGCTTACACCGCATAGCTCAAAGGCTTAAATATTATAGATGTGTATTGATAAACTCATTTTTCTAGGCGGGTAGAATGAACTTCGAAAATGCGCTGTACGCTCACGGGCGTAGTATAGGTTCGTAAAGCGAGTTAGTGACCCACCAAGAAAAATGATTTTGTCAATATATTAATAACTTTCACCACCAAATAGGGAATGGGATGGAACCTTGTCACAATATACTATTCTGACGTTTATAATAACCAATAAGAGCACACCATATCGCGATTTTAAGCGCCCGCCTAGAAAAATGAGTTTATCAATACACATCTATAATATTTAAGCCTATGAGCTATGCGGTGTAAGCGTCCGAAACTTATCTCGTCTATCCTTATCTTAAATTATGTCACAATTGATATTTTTTTAAGATTTACTTTATAAAATTATTCGTTAGAATGATCTGTTTTAGTCGCTGGCAGTACGTAAAGCAAGTGATAGCGACAGGAAATGCATCATTCCAATAGTATTGTTATTATTTCATTAGTTACCTATAGTTTATTTTTTTATCGATCATCTTATTATATTCAGTTATTATCTCCTCTTAAATTATGGTGTTGTTGATTTGTTTATTTCATTAAAGATTTACTTAATTTCTGCATTAGTTTTGTTTTATCCATTTTCACGTAGAATCATGGTCACCTCATCAGTTGTAATATACGATAATTTTGATTCAATGTATCTTTTAAAATAGTAATACTGTTGAATCGCTATATATTTAGAACGAATGTACTCCTTAAATGTAATTCAGGAAGTTGAATTTTGTAAACAAATATGTCAAATTAAAAAAGATATTGGCGCCTATAGAGGGCCGTGCTGAATGAACCAAAAATGTATATTTTTTATAATTTAGCAAGTTTTTTATGAGAAACTAATGCGGTACATATGATACTTGCCAAATACCAATTAATTTTAAATAGTTTTTGGCTAAGGATGATTAGTATTTTTTACACATTTTCTTAAAAACGAAAATTTCAGCACGGCCCCCTTCTCACATCGATATTTCATTTGTTATCACGAATTCAGAATATCTTTTGCGGTACATATATTCTGTTTATAGAGTACATTCCTTGAGTATATGAAACTACTAAATTCGCTGTATAGTTTTTAAGATACACGGGGGCCGTGCCAGCCAAACGATTTTAGCACGGCCCTCTTTCTTTGCGTTTTTCTTAAAAAATACAGCGGTACATTGAAAAAAAAGCGGTACATATGCTTCGAGAGGCGAGTACATTTCTTTGGTGTACACCTAAAGTGCGAATTCCCCTATTTAAAAAGGGCCGTGCTGGGCAAACCAACGTAGCCTTTCACTGTACAAAATGAATAAATTATATTGCAAATTACTAGTTACGTATTAAAATTATTTTTATTTATTTATTTATTAAAACTTGCACATTTATAAGTACAGAGGCGGACTTAATGCCTAGTGCTATTCTCTAACAGTCAACCTTGGGTGGTGCAGATAAAAGCAAGGGTAGGTGCAATATGAGCAAAGAACTGAAGTGTTTATAGTATTGATGTGAATATATATATTTGGGCGAAACGAGTACAAATCGACACATAAAATACATACAAGAGGTATATAGATATACAAAATGTTATAAAATAAAAAAAATATCTATTCATATGCGGAATAGAATTGTACCTACATAACAGAAAAATACAGAGATTTTTATGATAAAATAAATCATTGCTTCAAGATATTCTTCTTCTTAGAGATTAACTAGCCCTAATTGCATGTCCGAGAAATCAAAACAAACGTAATAAAACCTGCGATACCTGGCTATGCAATTTAAGGTACTGTCCATGCTTAGAATGGAATTGTACTTACCAGAAATCTTCTACGTTTGTGATACCTGGACTGGCTAGCGTACTCAACCCTCAGAAGACTTGGAGAAGTCGGTTCTGGAAAACTCGCCGGCGACGAAGTTTTCTTTTCGAATCGGCTGGCAGCTTCTCCATATCCATTATATAAATCTCTGAAATCACACATTTTCATTACAATTTATCCTAAATATTCTTGTAAGATCACGTGCAGGGTATAGCTATTTAGAATTTTAACAGCAGTCTTATAAGATTATCAGTTTCCTAGTTCAAGGGCTTTGATGCCCCCCTCAGACCTTTCAGGGTCCTATTTCGTATATTGCAGTTGTAATATTTGGCAAAGAATTTTAAAAGGTTTAGTTGCAACAGTATGGACTTTCTCACTTGATACATTCTTCTTCTCTCATCGGGGCGCCCCATACATACAATACACACTTAGGCTTAAAGAACTAAATGCTTTTAAATACATAAACCCTGCTTCTGCTATTCGTATCCCTTCATAGGTTGGATATGTACAAACTCGAAAGTTTACAAGATTGGGGATAATTAAATAAAAATACTTAGCTCTGTATAAGATGATCAGTGACGTTAGTGTTGTCCAATGTCTCCCTTTTCTCACTTAAAAGCAGCAGCCGCTAAACTTCGCGCCTTACTCAGTTGCTTGACCTCAGCACCAGGTACCCATGCACCCGTGACAGATGTTTTATGTTCCTGGAATTGTTAACAAAAGCGCGCAAGTATCCGTCCTTTTTTGCAATAACATAATTTTTATATTTACCTAACATTCTAAAATTGCCGTTTCTAATATGAACCCATAACAATTAAATACCACATGATGTTGTTCAAGTGTTTATGAGAGATCTATCTTGAAATTCTAAAAATGGCAATAATCTGTTCCCCTTTTTTATATTCAAGTGTTGCACATTCATAAGTGTAATGTGAGAACCTCTAGTCCCTTTTGAATCACTTTGAAGTGCCCAAAAAAATAAAAACCAAGTCCCTCAACTAAAATGTCTAAAGTCACACTTAAGATTTAAGAATCAATAATTTAACTATAAGTTTGACATTTTAAGTTAGCGCGTTGCACACACATTTAGAAAACAAAAAACCTTTTGCCATTATTGAGTGTTACAAAACCTTTCCTTGTATTTTTTTGTTTACTAACTCTTATCTAGTTTCGAGGATGCCAAATAGGTCTGGACTTGAAATAGTTTACCTGTAGACATATGCACTTTAAATTCTTAGAAACGTCCCTTCTCCACTTAAGAGACAAATAAATTTAAGTTTTGAATTATATTAGCAATACAAATCTACTACTTTACAAAATTATAATGGGTGTGATCGTCTAGTTGAAAGAAGAAGTTATTTTACATTTTTATGAATAAATAATAACAAAGTTAATCGTAATTGCCGCGACTTTAAATCTGACCAACTTAACCAGACATACAAAAATACCATGCATCATATAATATAGGAATACTCTTAAAACACCACGCATAAGAACCGTCATGCAAATAGAACCATAATAACAAACATCATAAGTGCATTTAAGGAAGTAACATAATATCACTATATGCTCAAGCACAATCTAAGCATCATACAACTATTGCGAACATACACATAAGCATACGCCTATCACATTCACATGCCTCGCATAAGAGTTTCAAGCAAAACAGTCATCATTACAAACAAAATGCAAACCACTCGCATTACCTAAAGATGCGTTTTTATTTGGAGTGCAAATAATAAAGGGAAGCAATTTTAAAAGTAGCAGTTGATCAGATCAAATTTATTCCGATTTAAAATGATATTAATGGGGCAACTAGTTGGCCAATCTAGTCGATCCATCAATTTATATTATAACATTATTCAATAATTTCTACGTTGTGTTATTTACGAAGTAACCCATTATAACGTTTTATGTTGCACTGAAGTGAATCAGTACATGTAATGACATAAATTCTTGGTCACGCGGCATCAAATGTAATGGTAAACAGGACGCCCGGGAGTAAAAAAAGGGGGAATTTACCATGAACCTAGATCCGAATCCAGTGCATATGTCGACAGGCACTACAACCTTGTGTGGCAAAGAGATGTACCCCATCCATCGTACATCTGTTATCACTCAACCCACAAATTAGCTTAGCAAGCTTAGCACGCCCCCCACACTAGTGCCTCTCGACACACTGGGTGTAGGCAGTTAGCTTTAGAGAAAAGCTAACTACGTCAGTCCGTCTGTCTGTCCATTTCACAAGAAGAGGGCAATCCACCGCCAGCTCTTTCCAATCTCCAGCTGAAGTTATGTTATCAATTCGAACCGGATTACGGTAACTCATACCAAGGTCTAACAACTTTTCGTTTTCGCGCGCGAGGTGCACACCGGCGCAAGAGACCGGCAGAGGCTAGAAGTTTGAGCCACAGTCACCCAACTTTACACGTCTTATGTGTACACGTGTTATGACTAACTTATCTATAAAAGTTGATTGCTCAAACGCTGGATATCCGACATTTTTAATCCATCGACTTTAGAAGAAAAGAGATGTGTCCAAAAATTAGTGTGTATTTGTGTGTAATGTGTATGTATGAATAAAATTAGTGCATGCATAAACTTCAGAGAAATTCAAGTTTCCGCTGCGCGAACGTTTGGCCATTAGCTAGTTTTCATATAAAGCGCTTACTTATAGAGCTGTAGATTTTTACATACGTTGTTTTGAATTTGTTTATATTTGTTTAAATAACCGATTTAGAAAAAAATTAACGTTTATACAAACCTTGTAAGTGTCTGCAACATGTTGCCAAGTATCAATGATGTTCCGTTAGTAATTAAAGAGTTGTAGGACAATTTACCATGAATTACTGTTACACTGTTTACAAAGCAGTCAAATATCACGACGTTTTAAAGGAATTGCATGGTAAAATGTATGCCAATAATTAGTGTATTCATTCAACTATGCATATGTAAAATTTCATGTCATTAAATTCAGTAATTAAAGAAAAACAATTAAAAAACTGACGAAGCATCGAAAACCTACATAACCCGACCAAGTTCGGATGGCTACAAAAAGCGGCCGTACCATATATCTAAGAAACGTTCTTAATCTTCCAATATAGTATTTGTTAATATTGTACAGTCGCGTACACAAGCGTTAGGAATCTATCTATTTTATGTCTATTTTTTCACACTAGAATATTTTTGATCATTTCATAACTACAATACATAGACTATTTAACCAAAGGACTAACCTTAAGCGTAGGTACCGCTTCAAACAAAATAATTCTGTATATTTTGGTAGGGTGCGGTGGAACACGCTCACATACATAAGTTACAACGGTAAACATCAATTAAAAATCGAGTCTAGAAGTAGTTTTTTTAAGTTATTAGATTGTTTGATCCACTAAAATTTTATTGCAAAGGGGAACGCTCGTGCATGCCTAGTCCAAAGGTTAAATAGTGTAATAAGCTACAATATGATAAATATTTACCTAAACAGTAGTAGGTACTTACACGTGGTCATTATTTAATTTTCCTATGGGGTCTATAGTTAGAATCCTGATCCGTGAAATCTTCAATAGAAATTAAGTGTATGAATTTTATTTGTCTTAAATAATATAATAATATCTAGATTATATCTCAAGTCTCAAGCGCATACTTAAATAAAGTACCTACGTAAATAGTACCTACTTTCTGTCATAGTCAAATAGATTTAGGTGTACACAAATAAATGACCTATAAATTATTTCGAAACAATTGTGTTATCACCTATACCGGGTTCAATACCAGTATTATACCGTAAATTTTGGGATGTTACCTAAATATATTGCACGGCCGCTTTTTTGTAGCCATCCGAACTCGGTCGGGTTATGTAGGTTTTCGATGCTTCGTCAGTATTTTAATTGTTTTTCTTTAATTACTGAATTTAATGACATGAAATTTTGCATGTGCATAGTTGAATGAATACACTAATTATTGGCATACATTTTGCCATGCAATTCCTTTAGAACGTCGTGATATTCGACTGCTTTGTAAACAGTGATCTATTCATGGTAAATTGCCCTACAACTCTTTAATTACTAACGGAACATCATTGATACTTGGAAACATGTTGCAGACACTTACAAGGTTTGTATAAACGTGAAAATCTAGACCCCAAAGTGCATACTTTAAGAACTAAGACCTAATAAGAGTATTTTACGTTTATATTTTTATCTTTAAAACCCTTCATTTTTTTCTAAATCTGTTATTTAAACAAATATAAACAAATTCAAAACAACGTATGTAAAAATCTACAGCTCTCTATGTAAGCGCTTTATATGAAAACTAGCTAATGGCCAAACGTTCGCGCAACGGAAACTTGAATTTCTCCGAAGTTTATGCATGCACTAATTTTATTCATACATACACAATTACACACAAATACACACAAATTTTTGGACGCATCTCTTTTCTTCTAAAGTCGATGGATTAAAAAAAGTTCCGCCAAGACAAGGTTCGCCCAGCGGAATCAGTTTTTGGTGAATTTCTCCACAATGGCAGCATGCACAAATTTTTTTTTACCATACACAATTACACGACATCATACACAAAATATCTGCATACTTAAAATCTTTAAATTCAACAACATTCCGCTGGGCGTACGCACACACTGTATTACCCCATTTTGGCTTGTCGTCCTTAACTGGGACACCCTGTATATATTATATAATTATAATCTTTTACTTGATAGTGGAAGAGATCACAACTAGGAAAAAATTTTCAAATAATACTTACTGCACTTGCAGCTTCTCATTCTCAATCTCGATATTCCGCTTGAGCGAGTGCATCTCATCCTTCTGCTGCGTGTTGGAGCGCACGGTGGCACCGATCTGCTGCAGCGCCAGCTCCTGCTGGGCGGCTTCTGCTTGCAGGCGGGCCACGTCGGTGCGGGCGCGGCGGAGGGCTTCTACTCCCGCCTGATAACAGTAAGTATTGTGAAAACTCTAAAAATGCTCTCATTTTTGCTCCATGTTGAAGGATTAGGTATATAAAATAGAGCGGTTTTTTAAAGACATTGTTTATGGGACAACCATATGAAGTATTGCCTTAGTACATTTTTGGACGGGAAACCCTAAATACCAGCGTTATTTATTTGACTTTTTGATAAGAAGAGCATTTTTAAGCGACAACGAACCCAATTTTAAAGATTACTAAAAGTCGTTAGCGTAGACGATCAATTTATTTACGATCTAAGGCAGTTTGGGCAACTTGCGTGAAAAAAAAACGCCCGAGTTCGAGTTAACTAGTTACACTTGTCAAAATAATAAGTGTTTAACCCTGGGTTAGCAGTTAACACGGGATTAAATTTTTAACTGCAAGTGGCCCTTAGTTGCGAAAAGACCAAATAAATAGACTCACCGACAGCATCACAAAGTTGATATACCGGCAGGGCGCGCGTTTCCATTCCACCTCTATAGTCTTGTAGATGTTCACAAATCCGTTCACCGGCAATGCGTCCAGCTGTTCTTTTGAGACCTCTATCGCGTTCTCTTTTAACAACCTACACATAGATATATAGATTAGATATGTGCAGTATTAGAATTGAAGATAAAAATATTTTAACGAGTAAAGTGCATTGGTGAAACAAGACTTAATATATAGACCAGGGTCGACAATATTTGAAACCAAAAAAAATAATGGTAGGATGACTTGATTTGCCTATTTTCATAGGACTTTTAGTTTTACCGGAAATCGAGAAAACAGTTTTTTACCCTTAAATACTCAACCCCTTCCCTTTATTTTTATAATATTCTCTTCTTTTTCCTAATCTTACTATTATTTTTTTACTTTTTATTTTTTTTAAATGCTTATACCCTGGTCTACTATCACAACTCACTTGTATAGAAACAAAATCATATAATATAAGAGCAAGCACTAAGTACAACATAACGCGTGACGTGATTTAGCAATGGTAATATATAAACTATTGTAAATACACAAAATACTTCTTTTACTGAATAAAGTGCCGTAACAAAATGATCTTAAGTGTTGGAACACACGGAGTTGGAATACCTTTGCACGACCATTCGTGGCATTTCTCTTAATGTCTCATCAGACCAACGCTCTATCCACACCACGTTACCGTCATTGTACAACATTGGGTACTTTTCTAAGAGCTCTGAAAGGTTTTCTTGGTCTTTGTCAAGACAAATGACGATGCCGAGGTTTTCTTTTATATCTGCAAAGGGTTCATTTTGTGTTTTTAGTATCTTCTGTAATCGCGTAGGTTACGCGATTCTACGCGGGAGAAAGAAATGGCTTTATTTGCACAAGGTTAGATGACGACCTCCATGGCAATACGGTTTTAATGCTCGTAGATATTATTCTAAGGCCTTTAACGGGATATAATCCCTCCCACCCACACGACCACCACTTTGACTCCTGTGACGCCAGGATCTACAGCGGTAACCAACTGAAAGGCACCGTGCATGACACACGGGCAATCCCCGGGAGAGTTAAAATTGTCTTGGAACCCGCAACGAATTTAATCAGAAGTATATAGTTGGAGTTGGAAAGAATGTATCTTTACTAAGGCCGTCAATGGAATAATCACAGGATTTGTTTGTTTAAATATAAAAAAGTAAATATGATATTACCGTTTAGCATATTATTATCCGCGGCGGCCGGCTTCATTTGCGCGGGAATGGCATGTGCGTGTGTAGCTCGTCGCACTGCCTCCACGCACGACAGCGAGGTACCGTCAGCACCCGCGCCTATCAATACTAGTGAGCGCTTGCCTTCTGCTGCTGACGACACAGCCTGCAAAACGATAATATTGTTATGTATTTAAAACAACAAAAATGAAGTCAAAAAATGAGAGCAGACAAAAACAAAAAGAGGAGATGCGTCCCAAAGAACGGTTAGCTTGTGACCATGTACCCGATGTAAACTATCCGAAATGCTAATCAAATAACAGTAAGTAATATCATATCATAATTTTAATATTAGATTATTTAGTTTGATTGTGTAACGCAATAGTTTAAAACTTACAAGATATATCTGCACATTGACAACTAACATTTTTGAAAACGTTATTGAAGTGCGATTGGTGTTTGACGACGAAAAGCGCGGCCGGCAACGCCGCCGACACGATGTGCGCCGCTGCCACGCGCCCGGCGCCGGCGCTGCCCACGCACACTAGCAGGCCGCCATTGGTCTGACAACATAAAACAGATTCATAGTAATTATTTGATAGTATACATTTTTAAATCAAAGATAACAAGATAGTTAACAATAAAGTATTGGTAGGTACATACCGCTCTCGCTATAGCTGGACATAATACGGCCAGCTCAGAACAAACCTCAGCACCACTCTCACCAAACACTTTGCTCATACTCTGACACTGAAAATAAAATCAATATTAACCAAGAACCAGTAAAGATTTAAAAAAAATAAAAAAAAATTGGAGTTTTCACAGGAGATAGAACACCAGAAGCAATTACACTATCCGATGGTCCCAATGACAAGATAGTCCAAATACAGACATTCGCTCACACAAGCACGCCCAGTCTCACAACAAATCTTTGCGAATCACACAAAGATTTTGCCCATAACATATAATTCTTACAATCCTTACTAGTACATATAAATATTGGTATGGAGATAGTCGAAGCCTTGAAGGCTTGGGAAAAGCCATCATAATATGCTAGTTTTTTATATCAAGCGTGTAAAGCCAAGGTGGAAGCTTGTAAGAAATATAATCGTGCAGTCACAACACTGATTGATAAGTTTCTGCGTGGTTTGATACCAGTCCGTATAGTCAGTGTTCTCCAGATACACGCCATCTCCTCGGAGTTTGCACGCAAAGTGCATGGTTTCATTGTTCACCTTCAGATGTTTGCGGCAAATCGAGTTGAACACAGCTTTCTCTTCGTCTGTTACTAGCCTTTCTCGGAATATGAAGTTTGATTCTGCACCTATTGCCTGTGGAGAGCAAAGTGAATTTTATAATTTTCTGATTTAGTAAACTTTCGTTCCGATTCGGAGGCATAGACAACCAATAATAAGATATAAATAGAACATAATTTGAAAGATATTATGCTTACCATAAGAAGTTGTTCCATATTACCAGGCGTATACCACTTAACGTTTTCACATAGCTTCTTTAAGTGCGACGCATTCCATTTGTAATGAGAACGAGCGTAAAAGGTTTCAACCACCTAGTAACAAAAGATAAAGCAAATATGTAATCATATCCAATAGACAATGAGATATCAACAAAAGGAAAATAGCACAACTAACTCGTATTAATAACAAGCTATAAAAAATCTAGAAAGTTCCTTGTAAAACCCCTCTCAGTATGATGTTCCTCAAGGAGCTATATTAGGTACCGCACTATTTCAAAAAAAATGTAAATGACCATTTCTAAGATTCGTGACGTATATAAGCTTGGAAATATGTTTTGATGATAGTTTTGTAAGAATAAATTACCTCTTTGTACATAGCTAAAACTTTGTTAGCTAGCATAGAAATCTCGTTCATCGGTATTCCTTTTCCGATGCTATTCTTCAAATAATTTGTTGATATTTCTGATAGCTCATCATCATCCGGTTCGCTGAAAAACAAAACATAGTTTACTTTATCCTTTTATACTTACATTGTTTCTATGAAGTAAGGGCGCTGCCGCACTACGTCCGATTCAAGTCCGTCAATGAGCAACACACACATTAATTCTTCCACGAGTACTCCGGATCCAACTCGAATCGGACGTAGTGCGAAAACGCCGTCAATACTTTTTTGCAAGTTTTAGTTATTTATTTAAATATATTGGATCCGGATGATGTCAAGTCACTCCCGATCGGCCGACTGCTCCAATTTATGGAGGCTATTGGCCAAGAGGAGAGTCTATAATGAGGCTACAATCACAATAGACCCACGGAGGTCGACGTGAACACCCAAAGCCTCGTCCCAACAATAATAATATTTATTTAAATATAGATAAGTTGTACCTAATTTGTACAAGAAGCAGCGAGGCAGCAAGCCTGACATCCACTTGTGCCACATTAGTAGCCGTGGCTAGCACTCGCAATCGAGCCGTGTGCCACCATTGCACGGCGCCTCCTTCTTCATCACTGCCGCCGCACCAGAAACCGTGCTGCTGAATTAACTATAAACAACGACAAAAGAGGAAGATAGTAGAGCGGAATGGATACGAGTTCTAATGAATAACTTTACTAAAAGCTCAGCCATCAGATATCGCTCAGATGAGTCGAAATAGGCGACTGATTGGTCGAGAATCAAACTCGGCCACCGGATGCCGCTCACCCAAAGTTTTAATTTGGCAATTCCATCTATGAATCTCAGTTTGTCTATGGCGAATTTGAAAGTCAAATTCTCCATTTGTATAAATTGTATGCTTAACCTCATAGATGTGGATAAAGAATGAAACAAATTCTTTCTAAACACTCAAGTATTTAAAAAATAAAAAAATCAATGTATTTTTGAACTGCTTCGTTACATAGCCTCTCTACTTGTAATAGTAATCTGCAATCTCTTTAGTCCATACGACACACGATGTTGAATACACAGCCGTTGATAATTATATAATAATAATAAAAATTTTGTTTTTTTACATTAGATAGAACGCCTGAAGCAATTACACTATCCAATGGTCCCAATGACAATCCCAAATACACATTAAGATAAGGATAGACGAGATAAGTTTCGGACGCTTACACCGCATAGCTCATAGGCTTAAATATTATAGATGTGTATTGATAAACTCATTTTTCTAGGCGGGCGCTTAAAATCGCGATATGGTGTGCTCTTATTGGTTATTATAAACGTCAGAATAGTATATTGTGACAAGGTTCCATCCCATTCCCTATTTGGTGGTGAAAGTTATTAATATATTGACAAAATCATTTTTCTTGGTGGGTCACTAACTCGCTTTACGAACCTATACTACGCCCGTGAGGAACTAAACAGCGCATTTTCGAAGTTCATTCTACCCGCCTAGAAAAATGAGTTTATCAATACACATCTATAATATTTAAGCCTTTGAGCTATGCGGTGTAAGCGTCCGAAACTTATCTCGTCTATCCTTATCTTAAATTATGTCACAATTGATATTTTTTTAAGATTTACTTTATAAAATTATTCGTTGAATGATCTGTTTTAGTCGCTGGCAGTACGTAAAGCAAGTGATAGCGACAGGAAATGCATCATTCCAATAGTATTGTTATTATTTCATTAGTTACCTATAGTTTATTTTTTTATCGATCATCTTATTATATTCAGTTATTATCTCCTCTTAAATTATGGTGTTGTTGATTTGTTTATTTCATTAAAGATTTACTTAATTTCTGCATTAGTTTTGTTTTATCCATTTTCACGTAGAATCATGGTCACCTCATCAGTTGTAATATACGATAATTTTGATTCAATGTATCTTTTAAAATAGTAATACTGTTGAATCGCTATATATTTAGAACGAATGTACTCCTTAAATGTAATTCAGGAAGTTGAATTTTGTAAACAAATATGTCAAATTAAAAAAGATATTGGCGCCTATAGAGGGCCGTGCTGAATGAACCAAAAATGTATATTTTTTATAATTTAGCAAGTTTTTTATGAGAAACTAATGCGGTACATATGATACTTGCCAAATACCAATTAATTTTAAATAGTTTTTGGCTAAGGATGATTAGTATTTTTTACACATTTTCTTAAAAACGAAAATTTCAGCACGGCCCCCTTCTCACATCGATATTTCATTTGTTATCACGAATTCAGAATATCTTTTGCGGTACATATATTCTGTTTATAGAGTACATTCCTTGAGTATATGAAACTACTAAATTCGCTGTATAGTTTTTAAGATACACGGGGGCCGTGCCAGCCAAACGATTTTAGCACGGCCCTCTTTCTTTGCGTTTTTCTTAAAAAATACAGCGGTACATTGAAAAAAAAGCGGTACATATGCTTCGAGAGGCGAGTACATTTCTTTGGTGTACACCTAAAGTGCGAATTCCCCTATTTAAAAAGGGCCGTGCTGGGCAAACCAACGTAGCCTTTCACTGTACAAAATGAATAAATTATATTGCAAATTACTAGTTACGTATTAAAATTATTTTTATTTATTTATTTATTAAAACTTTTGCACATTTATAAGTACAGAGGCGGACTTAATGCCTAGTGCTATTCTCTAACAGTCAACCTTGGGTGGTGCAGATAAAAGCAAGGGTAGGTGCAATATGAGCAAAGAACTGAAGTGTTTATAGTATTGATGTGAATATATATATTTGGGCGAAACGAGTACAAATCGACACATAAAATACATACAAGAGGTATATAGATATACAAAATGTTATAAAATAAAAAAAATATCTATTCATATGCGGAATAGAATTGTACCTACATAACAGAAAAATACAGAGATTTTTATGATAAAATAAATCATTGCTTCAAGATATTCTTCTTCTTAGAGATTAACTAGCCCTAATTGCATGTCCGAGAAATCAAAACAAACGTAATAAAACCTGCGATACCTGGCTATGCAATTTAAGGTACTGTCCATGCTTAGAATGGAATTGTACTTACCAGAAATCTTCTACGTTTGTGATACCTGGACTGGCTAGCGTACTCAACCCTCAGAAGACTTGGAGAAGTCGGTTCTGGAAAACTCGCCGGCGACGAAGTTTTCTTTTCGAATCGGCTGGCAGCTTCTCCATATCCATTATATAAATCTCTGAAATCACACATTTTCATTACAATTTATCCTAAATATTCTTGTAAGATCACGTGCAGGGTATAGCTATTTAGAATTTTAACAGCAGTCTTATAAGATTATCAGTTTCCTAGTTCAAGGGCTTTGATGCCCCCCTCAGACCTTTCAGGGTCCTATTTCGTATATTGCAGTTGTAATATTTGGCAAAGAATTTTAAAAGGTTTAGTTGCAACAGTATGGACTTTCTCACTTGATACATTCTTCTTCTCTCATCGGGGCGCCCCATACATACAATACACACTTAGGCTTAAAGAACTAAATGCTTTTAAATACATAAACCCTGCTTCTGCTATTCGTATCCCTTCATAGGTTGGATATGTACAAACTCGAAAGTTTACAAGATTGGGGATAATTAAATAAAAATACTTAGCTCTGTATAAGATGATCAGTGACGTTAGTGTTGTCCAATGTCTCCCTTTTCTCACTTAAAAGCAGCAGCCGCTAAACTTCGCGCCTTACTCAGTTGCTTGACCTCAGCACCAGGTACCCATGCACCCGTGACAGATGTTTTATGTTCCTGGAATTGTTAACAAAAGCGCGCAAGTATCAGTCCTTTTTTGCAATAACATAATTTTTATATTTACCTAACATTCTAAAATTGCCGTTTCTAATATGAACCCATAACAATTAAATACCACATGATGTTGTTCAAGTGTTTATGAGAGATCTATCTTGAAATTCTAAAAATGGCAATAATCTGTTCCCCTTTTTTATATTCAAGTGTTGCACATTCATAAGTGTAATGTGAGAACCTCTAGTCCCTTTTGAATCACTTTGAAGTGCCCAAAAAAATAAAAACCAAGTCCCTCAACTAAAATGTCTAAAGTCACACTTAAGATTTAAGAATCAATAATTTAACTATAAGTTTGACATTTTAAGTTAGCGCGTTGCACACACATTTAGAAAACAAAAAACCTTTTGCCATTATTGAGTGTTACAAAACCTTTCCTTGTATTTTTTTGTTTACTAACTCTTATCTAGTTTCGAGGATGCCAAATAGGTCTGGACTTGAAATAGTTTACCTGTAGACATATGCACTTTAAATTCTTAGAAACGTCCCTTCTCCACTTAAGAGACAAATAAATTTAAGTTTTGAATTATATTAGCAATACAAATCTACTACTTTACAAAATTATAATGGGTGTGATCGTCTAGTTGAAAGAAGAAGTTATTTTACATTTTTATGAATAAATAATAACAAAGTTAATCGTAATTGCCGCGACTTTAAATCTGACCAACTTAACCAGACATACAAAAATACCATGCATCATATAATATAGGAATACTCTTAAAACACCACGCATAAGAACCGTCATGCAAATAGAACCATAATAACAAACATCATAAGTGCATTTAAGGAAGTAACATAATATCACTATATGCTCAAGCACAATCTAAGCATCATACAACTATTGCGAACATACACATAAGCATACGCCTATCACATTCACATGCCTCGCATAAGAGTTTCAAGCAAAACAGTCATCATTACAAACAAAATGCAAACCACTCGCATTACCTAAAGATGCGTTTTTATTTGGAGTGCAAATAATAAAGGGAAGCAATTTTAAAAGTAGCAGTTGATCAGATCAAATTTATTCCGATTTAAAATGATATTAATGGGGCAACTAGTTGGCCAATCTAGTCGATCCATCAATTTATATTATAACATTATTCAATAATTTCTACGTTGTGTTATTTACGAAGTAACCCATTATAACGTTTTATGTTGCACTGAAGTGAATCAGTACATGTAATGACATAAATTCTTGGTCACGCGGCATCAAATGTAATGGTAAACAGGACGCCCGGGAGTAAAAAAAGGGGGAATTTACCATGAACCTAGATCCGAATCCAGTGCATATGTCGACAGGCACTACAACCTTGTGTGGCAAAGAGATGTACCCCATCCATCGTACATCTGTTATCACTCAACCCACAAATTAGCTTAGCAAGCTTAGCACGCCCCCCACACTAGTGCCTCTCGACACACTGGGTGTAGGCAGTTAGCTTTAGAGAAAAGCTAACTACGTCAGTCCGTCTGTCTGTCCATTTCACAAGAAGAGGGCAATCCACCGCCAGCTCTTTCCAATCTCCAGCTGAAGTTATGTTATCAATTCGAACCGGATTACGGTAACTCATACCAAGGTCTAACAACTTTTCGTTTTCGCGCGCGAGGTGCACACCGGCGCAAGAGACCGGCAGAGGCTAGAAGTTTGAGCCACAGTCACCCAACTTTACACGTCTTATGTGTACACGTGTTATGACTAACTTATCTATAAAAGTTGATTGCTCAAACGCTGGATATCCGACATTTTTAATCCATCGACTTTAGAAGAAAAGAGATGTGTCCAAAAATTAGTGTGTATTTGTGTGTATTTGTGTGTAATTGTGTATGTATGAATAAAATTAGTGCATGCATAAACTTCAGAGAAATTCAAGTTTCTGCTGCGCGAACGTTTGGCCATTAGCTAGTTTTCATATAAAGCGCTTACTTATAGAGCTGTAGATTTTTACATACGTTGTTTTGAATTTGTTTATATTTGTTTAAATAACAGATTTAGAAAAAAATTAAGGGTTTTAAATATAAAAATATAAACGTAAAATACGCTTATTAGGTCTTAGTTCTTAAAGTATGCACTTTGGGGTCTAGATTTTCACGTTTATACAAACCTTGTAAGTGTCTGCAACATGTTGCCAAGTATCAATGATGTTCCGTTAGTAATTAAAGAGTTGTAGGACAATTTACCATGAATTACTGTTACACTGTTTACAAAGCAGTCAAATATCACGACGTTTTAAAGGAATTGCATGGTAAAATGTATGCCAATAATTAGTGTATTCATTCAACTATGCATATGTAAAATTTCATGTCATTAAATTCAGTAATTAAAGAAAAACAATTAAAAAACTGACGAAGCATCGAAAACCTACATAACCCGACCAAGTTCGGATGGCTACAAAAAGCGGCCGTACCATATATCTAAGAAACGTTCTTAATCTTCCAATATAGTATTTGTTAATATTGTACAGTCGCGTACACAAGCGTTAGGAATCTATCTATTTTATGTCTATTTTTTCACACTAGAATATTTTTGATCATTTCATAACTACAATACATAGACTATTTAACCAAAGGACTAACCTTAAGCGTAGGTACCGCTTCAAACAAAATAATTCTGTATATTTTGGTAGGGTGCGGTGGAACACGCTCACATACATAAGTTACAACGGTAAACATCAATTAAAAATCGAGTCTAGAAGTAGTTTTTTTAAGTTATTAGATTGTTTGATCCACTAAAATTTTATTGCAAAGGGGAACGCTCGTGCATGCCTAGTCCATAGGTTAAATAGTGTAATAAGCTACAATATGATAAATATTTACCTAAACAGTAGTAGGTACTTACACGTGGTCATTATTTAATTTTCCTATGGGGTCTATAGTTAGAATCCTGATCCGTGAAATCTTCAATAGAAATTAAGTGTATGAATTTTATTTGTCTTAAATAATATAATAATATCTAGATTATATCTCAAGTCTCAAGCGCATACTTAAATAAAGTACCTACGTAAATAGTACCTACTTTCTGTCATAGTCAAATAGATTTAGGTGTACACAAATAAATGACCTATAAATTATTTCGAAACAATTGTGTTATCACCTATACCGGGTTCAATACCAGTATTATACCGTAAATTTTGGGATGTTACCTAAATATATTGCACGGCCGCTTTTTTGTAGCCATCCGAACTCGGTCGGGTTATGTAGGTTTTCGATGCTTCGTCAGTATTTTAATTGTTTTTCTTTAATTACTGAATTTAATGACATGAAATTTTGCATGTGCATAGTTGAATGAATACACTAATTATTGGCATACATTTTGCCATGCAATTCCTTTAGAACGTCGTGATATTCGACTGCTTTGTAAACAGTGATCTATTCATGGTAAATTGCCCTACAACTCTTTAATTACTAACGGAACATCATTGATACTTGGAAACATGTTGCAGACACTTACAAGGTTTGTATAAACGTGAAAATCTAGACCCCAAAGTGCATACTTTAAGAACTAAGACCTAATAAGAGTATTTTACGTTTATATTTTTATCTTTAAAACCCTTCATTTTTTTCTAAATCTGTTATTTAAACAAATATAAACAAATTCAAAACAACGTATGTAAAAATCTACAGCTCTATAAGTAAGCGCTTTATATGAAAACTAGCTAATGGCCAAACGTTCGCGCAACGGAAACTTGAATTTCTCCGAAGTTTATGCATGCACTAATTTTATTCATACATACACAATTACACACAAATACACACAAATTTTTGGACGCATCTCTTTTCTTCTAAAGTCGATGGATTAAAAAAAGTTCCGCCAAGACAAGGTTCGCCCAGCGGAATCAGTTTTTGGTGAATTTCTCCACAATGGCAGCATGCACAAATTTTTTTTTACCATACACAATTACACGACATCATACACAAAATATCTGCATACTTAAAATCTTTAAATTCAACAACATTCCGCTGGGCGTACGCACACACTGTATTACCCCATTTTGGCTTGTCGTCCTTAACTGGGACACCCTGTATATATTATATAATTATAATCTTTTACTTGATAGTGGAAGAGATCACAACTAGGAAAAAATTTTCAAATAATACTTACTGCACTTGCAGCTTCTCATTCTCAATCTCGATATTCCGCTTGAGCGAGTGCATCTCATCCTTCTGCTGCGTGTTGGAGCGCACGGTGGCACCGATCTGCTGCAGCGCCAGCTCCTGCTGGGCGGCTTCTGCTTGCAGGCGGGCCACGTCGGTGCGGGCGCGGCGGAGGGCTTCTACTCCCGCCTGATAACAGTAAGTATTGTGAAAACTCTAAAAATGCTCTCATTTTTGCTCCATGTTGAAGGATTAGGTATATAAAATAGAGCGGTTTTTTAAAGACATTGTTTATGGGACAACCATATGAAGTATTGCCTTAGTACATTTTTGGACGGGAAACCCTAAATACCAGCGTTATTTATTTGACTTTTTGATAAGAAGAGCATTTTTAAGCGACAACGAACCCAATTTTAAAGATTACTAAAAGTCGTTAGCGTAGACGATCAATTTATTTACGATCTAAGGCAGTTTGGGCAACTTGCGTGAAAAAAAAACGCCCGAGTTCGAGTTAACTAGTTACACTTGTCAAAATAATAAGTGTTTAACCCTGGGTTAGCAGTTAACACGGGATTAAATTTTTAACTTGCAAGTGGCCCTTAGTTGCGAAAAGACCAAATAAATAGACTCACCGACAGCATCACAAAGTTGATATACCGGCAGGGCGCGCGTTTCCATTCCACCTCTATAGTCTTGTAGATGTTCACAAATCCGTTCACCGGCAATGCGTCCAGCTGTTCTTTTGAGACCTCTATCGCGTTCTCTTTTAACAACCTACACATAGATATATAGATTAGATATGTGCAGTATTAGAATTGAAGATAAAAATATTTTAACGAGTAAAGTGCATTGGTGAAACAAGACTTAATATATAGACCAGGGTCGACAATATTTGAAACCAAAAAAAATAATGGTAGGATGACTTGATTTGCCTATTTTCATAGGACTTTTAGTTTTACCGGAAATCGAGAAAACAGTTTTTTACCCTTAAATACTCAACCCCTTCCCTTTATTTTTATAATATTCTCTTCTTTTTCCTAATCTTACTATTATTTTTTTACTTTTTATTTTTTTTAAATGCTTATACCCTGGTCTACTATCACAACTCACTTGTATAGAAACAAAATCATATAATATAAGAGCAAGCACTAAGTACAACATAACGCGTGACGTGATTTAGCAATGGTAATATATAAACTATTGTAAATACACAAAATACTTCTTTTACTGAATAAAGTGCCGTAACAAAATGATCTTAAGTGTTGGAACACACGGAGTTGGAATACCTTTGCACGACCATTCGTGGCATTTCTCTTAATGTCTCATCAGACCAACGCTCTATCCACACCACGTTACCGTCATTGTACAACATTGGGTACTTTTCTAATAGCTCTGAAAGGTTTTCTTGGTCTTTGTCAAGACAAATTAATGACGATGCCGAGGTTTTCTTTTATATCTGCAAAGGGTTCATTTTGTGTTTTTAGTATCTTCTGTAATCGCGTAGGTTACGCGATTCTACGCGGGAGAAAGAAATGGCTTTATTTGCACAAGGTTAGATGACGACCTCCATGGCAATACGGTTTTAATGCTCGTAGATATTATTCTAAGGCCTTTAACGGGATATAATCCCTCCCACCCACACGACCACCACTTTGACTCCTGTGACGCCAGGATCTACAGCGGTAACCAACTGAAAGGCACCGTGCATGACACACGGGCAATCCCCGGGAGAGTTAAAATTGTCTTGGAACCCGCAACGAATTTAATCAGAAGTATATAGTTGGAGTTGGAAAGAATGTATCTTTACTAAGGCCGTCAATGGAATAATCACAGGATTTGTTTGTTTAAATATAAAAAAGTAAATATGATATTACCGTTTAGCATATTATTATCCGCGGCGGCCGGCTTCATTTGCGCGGGAATGGCATGTGCGTGTGTAGCTCGTCGCACTGCCTCCACGCACGACAGCGAGGTACCGTCAGCACCCGCGCTTATCAATACTAGTGAGCGCTTGCCTTCTGCTGCTGACGACACAGCCTGCAAAACGATAATATTGTTATGTATTTAAAACAACAAAAATGAAGTCAAAAAATGAGAGCAGACAAAAACAAAAAGAGGAGATGCGTCCCAAAGAACGGTTAGCTTGTGACCATGTACCCGATGTAAACTATCCGAAATGCTAATCAAATAACAGTAAGTAATATCATATCATAATTTTAATATTAGATTATTTAGTTTGATTGTGTAACGCAATAGTTTAAAACTTACAAGATATATCTGCACATTGACAACTTACATTTTTGAAAACGTTATTGAAGTGCGATTGGTGTTTGACGACGAAAAGCGCGGCCGGCAACGCCGCCGACACGATGTGCGCCGCTGCCACGCGCCCGGCGCCGGCGCTGCCCACGCACACTAGCAGGCCGCCATTGGTCTGACAACATAAAACAGATTCATAGTAATTATTTGATAGTATACATTTTTAAATCAAAGATAACAAGATAGTTAACAATAAAGTATTGGTAGGTACATACCGCTCTCGCTATAGCTGGACATAATACGGCCAGCTCAGAACAAACCTCAGCACCACTCTCACCAAACACTTTGCTCATACTCTGACACTGAAAATAAAATCAATATTAACCAAGAACCAGTAAAGATTTAAAAAAAAAAAAAAAAAATTGGAGTTTTCACAGGAGATAGAACACCAGAAGCAATTACACTATCCGATGGTCCCAATGACAAGATAGTCCAAATACAGACATTCGCTCACACAAGCACGCCCAGTCTCACAACAAATCTTTGCGAATCACACAAAGATTTTGCCCATAACATATAATTCTTACAATCCTTACTAGTACATATAAATATTGGTATGGAGATAGTCGAAGCCTTGAAGGCTTGGGAAAAGCCATCATAATATGCTAGTTTTTTATATCAAGCGTGTAAAGCCAAGGTGGAAGCTTGTAAGAAATATAATCGTGCAGTCACAACACTGATTGATAAGTTTCTGCGTGGTTTGATACCAGTCCGTATAGTCAGTGTTCTCCAGATACACGCCATCTCCTCGGAGTTTGCACGCAAAGTGCATGGTTTCATTGTTCACCTTCAGATGTTTGCGGCAAATCGAGTTGAACACAGCTTTCTCTTCGTCTGTTACTAGCCTTTCTCGGAATATGAAGTTTGATTCTGCACCTATTGCCTGTGGAGAGCAAAGTGAATTTTATAATTTTCTGATTTAGTAAACTTTCGTTCCGATTCGGAGGCATAGACAACCAATAATAAGATATAAATAGAACATAATTTGAAAGATATTATGCTTACCATAAGAAGTTGTTCCATATTACCAGGCGTATACCACTTAACGTTTTCACATAGCTTCTTTAAGTGCGACGCATTCCATTTGTAATGAGAACGAGCGTAAAAGGTTTCAACCACCTAGTAACAAAAGATAAAGCAAATATGTAATCATATCCAATAGACAATGAGATATCAACAAAAGGAAAATAGCACAACTAACTCGTATTAATAACAAGCTATAAAAAATCTAGAAAGTTCCTTGTAAAACCCCTCTCAGTATGATGTTCCTCAAGGAGCTATATTAGGTACCGCACTATTTCAAAAAAAATGTAAATGACCATTTCTAAGATTCGTGACGTATATAAGCTTGGAAATATGTTTTGATGATAGTTTTGTAAGAATAAATTACCTCTTTGTACATAGCTAAAACTTTGTTAGCTAGCATAGAAATCTCGTTCATCGGTATTCCTTTTCCGATGCTATTCTTCAAATAATTTGTTGATATTTCTGATAGCTCATCATCATCCGGTTCGCTGAAAAACAAAACATAGTTTACTTTATCCTTTTATACTTACATTGTTTCTATGAAGTAAGGGCGCTGCCGCACTACGTCCGATTCAAGTCCGTCAATGAGCAACACACACATTAATTCTTCCACGAGTACTCCGGATCCAACTCGAATCGGACGTAGTGCGAAAACGCCGTCAATACTTTTTTGCAAGTTTTAGTTATTTATTTAAATATATTGGATCCGGATGATGTCAAGTCACTCCCGATCGGCCGACTGCTCCAATTTATGGAGGCTATTGGCCAAGAGGAGAGTCTATAATGAGGCTACAATCACAATAGACCCACGGAGGTCGACGTGAACACCCAAAGCCTCGTCCCAACAATAATAATATTTATTTAAATATAGATAAGTTGTACCTAATTTGTACAAGAAGCAGCGAGGCAGCAAGCCTGACATCCACTTGTGCCACATTACTAGCCGTGGCTAGCACTCGCAATCGAGCCGTGTGCCACCATTGCACGGCGCCTCCTTCTTCATCACTGCCGCCGCACCAGAAACCGTGCTGCTGAATTAACTATAAACAACGACAAAAGAGGAAGATAGTAGAGCGGAATGGATACGAGTTCTAATGAATAACTTTACTAAAAGCTCAGCCATCAGATATCGCTCAGATGAGTCGAAATAGGCGACTGATTGGTCGAGAATCAAACTCGGCCACCGGATGCCGCTCACCCAAAGTTTTAATTTGGCAATTCCATCTATGAATCTCAGTTTGTCTATGGCGAATTTGAAAGTCAAATTCTCCATTTGTATAAATTGTATGCTTAACCTCATAGATGTGGATAAAGAATGAAACAAATTCTTTCTAAACACTCAAGTTTTTAAAAAATAAAAAAATCAATGTATTTTTGAACTGCTTCGTTACATAGCCTCTCTACTTGTAATAGTAATCTGCAATCTCTTTAGTCCATACGACACACGATGTTGAATACACAGCCGTTGATAATTATATAATAATAATAAAAAATTTGTTTTTTTACATTAGATAGAACGCCTGAAGCAATTACACTATCCAATGGTCCCAATGACAATCCCAAATACACACATTCACTCACACAAGCCCATCAAGTCTCAGAACAAATGTTAGCCAATCACACTGATGCGGTGTAGCCACAGATATAAATCTACATAGATAACGCAAGTATCACGATTTGTATTGAAACCAAGCGTGCCAACTTTTTAATACCTTTTGTGACATCACAGCCGAAATTTAGTGACGGGAAATCCAAACCGATTCAAAGACACCGATGCCGCCGATGCAGTACGATTCAAACGATTCAACTGGAGCCGTCCGCTATGATTTTCTCTAACAAAAGACGCGCGTGGACTGAAGTTAGCGGCGACCAACCTTAACGCTTGACGCTTGGTCGGGGTTCAGACCCGCGAAGTACATGCATTTGCGTTATCTATGTAGATCTATATCTGTGGGTGTAGCAGTGCAAGCAGCAGAACGAGTTACCTGCAGCAGGAAGGCGTGCAGCGGCACGGAGCGCCAGGCGTCGCAGCGTTTCGCCCAAATATATATATATTCACATCAATACTATAAACACAAGCAGCAGAACGAGTTACCTGCAGCAGGAAGGCGTGCAGCGGCACGGAGCGCCAGGCGTCGCAGCGTTTCGCCCAAATATATATATATTCACATCAATACTATAAACACTTCAGTTCTTTGCTCATATTGCACCTACCCTTGCTTTTCTCTGCACCACCCAAGGTTGACTGTTAGAGAATGGCACTAGGCATTAAGTCCGCCTCTGTACTTATAAATGTGCAAAAGTTTTAATAAATAAATAAATAAAAATAATTTTAATACGTAACCAGTAATTTGCAATATAATTTAATTATTTTGTACAGTGAAAGGCTACGTTGGTTTGCCCAGCACGGCCCTTTTTAAATAGGGGAATTCGCACTTTAGGTGTGCACCAAAGAAATGTACTCGCCTCTCGAAGCATTATGTACCGCTTTTTTTTCAATGTACCGCTGTATTTTTTAAGAAAAACGCAAAGAAAGGGGGCCGTGCTAAAATCGTTTGGCTGGCACGGCCCCCGTATATCTTAAAAACTATACAGCGAATTTAGTAGTTTCATATACTCAAGGAATGTACTCTATAAACAGAATATATGTACCGCAAAAGATATTCTGAATTCGTGATAACAAATGAAATATCGATGTGAGAAGGGGGCCGTGCTGAAATTTTCGTTTTTAAGAAAATGTGTAAAAAATACTAATCATCCTTAGCCAAAAACTATTTAAAATTAATTGGTATTTGGCAAGTATCATATGTACCGCATTAGTTTCTCATAAAAAACTTGCTAAATTATAAAAAATATACATTTTTGGTTCATTCAGCACGGCCCTCTATAGGCGCCAATATCTTTTTTAATTTGACATATTTGTTTACAAAATTCAACTTCCTGAATTACATTTAAGGAGTACATTCGTTCATATATAGCGATTCAACAGTATTACTATTTTAAAAGATACATTGAATCAAAATTATCGTATATTACAACTGATGAGGTGACCATGATTCTACGTGAAAATGGATAAAAACAAAACTAATGCAGAAATTAAGTAAATCCTAGAAAAATGAGTTTATCAATACACATCTATAATATTTAAGCCTTTGAGCTATGCGGTGTAAGCGTCCGAAACTTATCTCGTCTATCCTTATCTTAAATTATGTCACAATTGATATTTTTTTAAGATTTACTTTATAAAATTATTCGTTAGAATGATCTGTTTTAGTCGCTGGCAGTACGTAAAGCAAGTGATAGCGACAGGAAATGCATCATTCCAATAGTATTGTTATTATTTCATTAGTTACCTATAGTTTATTTTTTTATCGATCATCTTATTATATTCAGTTATTATCTCCTCTTAAATTATGGTGTTGTTGATTTGTTTATTTCATTAAAGATTTACTTAATTTCTGCATTAGTTTTGTTTTATCCATTTTCACGTAGAATCATGGTCACCTCATCAGTTGTAATATACGATAATTTTGATTCAATGTATCTTTTAAAATAGTAATACTGTTGAATCGCTATATATTTAGAACGAATGTACTCCTTAAATGTAATTCAGGAAGTTGAATTTTGTAAACAAATATGTCAAATTAAAAAAGATATTGGCGCCTATAGAGGGCCGTGCTGAATGAACCAAAAATGTATATTTTTTATAATTTAGCAAGTTTTTATGAGAAGCTAATGCGGTACATAATTATGATACTTGCCAAATACCAATTAATTTTAAATAGTTTTTGGCTAAGGATGATTAGTATTTTTTACACATTTTCTTAAAAACGAAAATTTCAGCACGGCCCCCTTCTCACATCGATATTTCATTTGTTATCACGAATTCAGAATATCTTTTGCGGTACATATATTCTGTTTATAGAGTACATTCCTTGAGTATATGAAACTACTAAATTCGCTGTATAGTTTTTAAGATACACGGGGGCCGTGCCAGCCAAACGATTTTAGCACGGCCCTCTTTCTTTGCGTTTTTCTTAAAAAATACAGCGGTACATTGAAAAAAAAGCGGTACATACGCTTCGAGAGGCGAGTACATTTCTTTGGTGCACACCTAAAGTGCGAATTCCCCTATTTAAAAAGGGCCGTGCTGGGCAAACCAACGTAGCCTTTCACTGTACAAAATAATTAAATTATATTGCAAATTACTGGTTACGTATTAAAATTATTTTTATTTATTTATTTATTAAAACTTTTGCACATTTATAAGTACAGAGGCGGACTTAATGCCTAGTGCTATTCTCTAACAGTCAACCTTGGGTGGTGCAGAGAAAAGCAAGGGTAGGTGCAATATGAGCAAAGAACTGAAGTGTTTAGTATTGATGTGAATATATATATATTTGGGCGAAACGAGTACAAATCGACACATAAAATACATACAAGAGGTATATAGATATACAAAATGTTATAAAATTAAAAAAAAATATCTATTCATATGCGGAATAGAATTGTACCTACATAACAGAAAAATACAGAGATTTTTATGATAAAATAAATCATTGCTTCAAGATATTCTTCTTCTTAGAGATTAACTAGCCCTAATTGCATGTCCGAGAAATCAAAACAAACGTAATAAAACCTGCGATACCTGGCTATGCAATTTAAGGTACTGTCCATGCTTAGAATGGAATTGTACTTACCAGAAATCTTCTACGTTTGTGATACCTGGACTGGCTAGCGTACTCAACCCTCAGAAGACTTGGAGAAGTCGGTTCTGGAAAACTCGTCGGCGACGAAGTTTTCTTTTCGAATCGGCTGGCAGCTTCTCCATATCCATTATATAAATCTCTGAAATCACACATTTTCATTACAATTTATCCTAAATATTCTTGTAAGATCACGTGCAGGGTATAGCTATTTAGAATTTTAACAGCAGTCTTATAAGATTATCAGTTTCCTAGTTCAAGGGCTTTGATGCCCCCCTCAGACCTTTCAGGGTCCTATTTCGTATATTGCAGTTGTAATATTTGGCAAAGAATTTTAAAAGGTTTAGTTGCAACAGTATGGACTTTCTCACTTGATACATTCTTCTTCTCTCATCGGGGCGCCCCATACATACAATACACACTTAGGCTTAAAGAACTAAATGCTTTTAAATACATAAACCCTGCTTCTGCTATTCGTATCCCTTCATAGGTTGGATATGTACAAACTCGAAAGTTTACAAGATTGGGGATAATTAAATAAAAATACTTAGCTCTGTATAAGATGATCAGTGACGTTAGTGTTGTCCAATGTCTCACACACAGCCGCTAAACTTCGCGCCTTACTCAGTTGCTTGACCTCAGCACCAGGTACCCATGCACCCGTGACAGATGTTTTATGTTCCTGGAATTGTTAACAAAAGCGCGCAAATATCAGTCCTTTTTTGCAAAAACATAATTTTTATATTTACCTAACATTCTAAAATTGCCGTTTCTAATATGAACCCATAACAATTTAATACCACATGATGTTGTTCAAGTGTTTATGAGAGATCTATCTTGAAATTCTAAAAATGGCAATAATCTGTTCCCCTTTTTTATATTCAAGTGTTGCACATTCATAAGTGTAATGTGAGAACCTCTAGTCCCTTTTGAATCACTTAGAAGTGCCCAAAAAAATAAAAACCAAGTCCCTCAACTAAAATGTCTAAAGTCACACTTAAGATTTAAGAATCAATAATTTAACTATAAGTTTGACATTTTAAGTTAGCGCGTTGCACACACATTTAGAAAACAAAAAACCTTTTCCCATAATTGAGTGTTACAAAACCTTTCCTTGTATTTTTTTGTTTACTAACTCTTATCTAGTTTCGAGGATGCCAAATAGGTCTGGACTTGAAATAGTTTACCTGTAGACATATGCACTTTAAATTCTTAGAAACGTCCCTTCTCCACTTAAGAGACAAATAAATTTAAGTTTTGAATTATATTAGCAATACAAATCTACTACTTTACAAAATTATAATGGGTGTGATCGTCTAGTTGAAAGAAGAAGTTATTTTACATTTTTATGAATAAATAATAACATAGGTAATCGTAATTTCCGCGACTTTAAATCTGAACAACTTAACCAGACAAACAAAAATACCATGCATCATATAATATAGGAATACTCTTAAAACACCACGCATAAGAACCGTCATGCAAATAGAACCATAATAAGAAACATCATAAGTGCATTTAAGGAAGTAACATAATATCACCATTATGCTCAATCACAATCTAATCATCATACAACTATTGCGAACATACACATAAGCATACGCCTATCACATTCACATGCCTCGCATAAGAGTTTCAAGCAAAACAGTCATCATTACAAACAAAATGCAAACCACTCGCATTACCTAAAGATGCGTTTTTATTTGGAGTGCAAATAATAAAAGGAAGCAATTTTAAAAGTAGCAGTTGATCAGATCAAATTTATTTCGATTTAAAATGATATTAATGGGGCAACTAGTTGGCCAATCTAGTCGATCCATCAATTTATATTATAACATTATTCAATAATTTCTACGTTGTGTTATTTACGAAGTAACCCATTATAACGTTTTATGTTGCACTGAAGTGAATCAGTACATGTAATGACATAAATCCTTGGTCACGCGGCATCAAATGTAATGGTAAACCGGACGCCCGGGAGTAAAACAAGGAGGAATTTACCATGAACCTAGATACGAATCCAGTGCATATGTCAACAGGCACTACAACCTTGTGTGGCAAAGAGAAGCAGCCCATCCATCGTACATCTGATAGCACTCAATCCACAAATTAGCTTACTTGGTAAGCAATTGACTTATATCTGATTCATCGGTTAAATCGTGATTTAAAACAAAATAATTAATTATTTTCTCTAATGTGCATTATTCGAGGTTGGGATATCAATGTAGCACTATTTTGAGTTACGATTACACTTAACCCTGTATCGTGAAGTAAATTAGCACCAATAAGTACGTCACACGTCATTTCATAATCAGGCAAGATGTGAAACAATATTTCTACGTTAATATTATCAATAACGCATACGGCAGTTAAGGTACTTGTGGCAATCACTGTAAATGGACCAATACCACGTAAATAATTTACCACAAGGTGCCTACGACCTGGTAACTTATTAGAGACTGATTCGCGCATGAGGGAACATTCCGCGCCGCTATCAAAAATGGTATTAATCGCCAAATTGCCCACACGAATACGCATAGTATTAAGTTTCAATTTACTAACTAAGATTTTTCGATATGGAATTAACGTTTGATGTCAATTGCTTCTCGCGGCGAAAACAATTGTCAAACGTATGACCAGGCTTAGAACAAAACATACAAACATTCTTGGTATTCGACGGAGCTTTATTTGAATTTGGATCCACATGGCTCTTCTCACCAGATTGAACATTTGACTCGCGAACGGTACGCCTTCTCCGACATTCATTAGATTTGTGACCTACTTTTTTACACAAATGACGATAAGGGGCACGGTTATCAACAGAATACTTAGAACGCTTGTGCGGTGGTTGATTAGAATTCTGAGAAGTATTTGGTCGTTTAGCGCGAATAGATGAAGCAACATTAGAATACAATACTAAACCTAATATGACATTGCGTAATACATACAAGAAACTGATAAAACCAAGGTATAAAAACTTTTACGGACGATTGCGCTTTGTCAATATCATACCAGAACTAATCAATAAATTGCCACAAACGATTAAGGATAATCTTACACATAGAAACATAAAATATAAACTAAAAGAGCATTTTATTGAGAATATTAACAAATAAGCCTATAACACATAATATAATAATTAGGTACTTCTGATGTTAACTTTTAGTCAAAAGCATTAAAAAATATACTTACAAAAAAGGAGCATACTGTATCTGCATGAAAATTATTGAGGGTAAACAATAAAAGTGTAAGTGAGCGTTAGATATGTGATGTTTTAACTAACTCGGATTCTTTTTTAAACTACCGTCGACGAATCCAAAGGTGTATAGAAAAACCTAGTTAGGTTTATATTACACTGTTAAGCATGTCATTCTTTGTATATTAATTGTATTATTAAATAAATAAATAAATAAACGGAGATCAATTCTGGCACGGAAGTGGTGTCCGAACATTAATTAATTCAATCCTAAGCCGCTCATCACTAATTGTGCCGATAACTGCCTCCTCAGCATCACTACCATCTAGTTTATCTTTAGTAACGCGTCGCCATAAGAACCAAGCTTGAGATAGGCACTCTGCTATGTCCCTAGAAGTGTCATAAACATGGTGTCTGAATTTAAGCACATCACGAGAGTAACGACTTTCGGGTTCGAACGTAGTTATAATATTTTGGCGTAATTCGTCTTACGTAGACGTGGTAACTAGCCAGCTATCAGACCACAATTTAGCACGCCCTTTAAGCAGACTAGTCACCTTCATGCGAATATCGTAGTCACTCAGTTTGTAGGTAGACTTTGCAGTGGAAATGTGGTCACACCACTCGCGTACACTAACGTTACCATCAGGGTCATACGAAGGCAAAAACACTTTAGTAATTTTAACTTTGTCACCTGTTTGCTGAAGAAGTCGCTGGCTCATATTCCGCATCATGTCCCGCTGCCTGCCGGGGCTGCGTTAACAGGTCAGCTCGGGTGGACGTGCCTGCTACATTGGCTGCCGATGACGATGTACCTTCGCCAGGGTCCATCGCGGCGCGCGCCACGGTGCTCGAGCCGAAGTCTATGGAATCTGAAACATATTGGCCGGCAGAAAGGGATCGCTGGGGCGATCCCATTTCTGAGATCGGATTTTCGACGTACGGGGATTATTGATAAGCGCAGCATCGATGATTCGCTGTGAATCATCGATAAATCGATACTGCCTTCCAAATTATCCATAAGATAATTATCAGGAACTCAAATTAAAACGAAACACTGTTATTTATGGTTGATAAAATTGCCACAAGCAAAAGCTGGGTTTAAAATTAAAAAAGCAAAACAAACGTTGAATTATGTTATTTTATAACTTTTAAAACAGATAAAAAATCAGTAACAGAGTAATGAAATGGTTACGACCTTCTAGTTTGATGCCAGGAGCAAAAGTGAACCAAAATCCGCCATCTTCAAAACGAAGTTAGCGTATGCACCGTTACTCCCGCCATTCACATTATTTCAACAAGCTATCAACAGGCGGCGCTGCCGACGCATCGCCTGTGCAATAAATTTAGCTTCTAATAACAATCAATATGTTAAATAGCCGTTGTAAATACATAAGCAATTCTCTATAAATCAAATAGAAATTAAAGCTGATTTTACACACAAGTAAATAGCATGAAAACATGGTAAGATTAAATTTACATACTTAGCTTCAGATTGGAACATTTTTCAAATAAACCCTTAAAATTGTTTCTTGATTCACTTTAAATCTAATTGCAATTAAAGATGAATTAACACGTAATCAAATGGACAAAAGTCATCACATAAATTAAATCGACTAACTGTGTCGTCTTACATTGTAGACACTACACTTCAATTGTCCAATTAACAAACTATTATGAAATAATACAGAAATAATACAGTAATAATAACTGATTTAAATCATAGCGAATCGAAAATTCGGCTAATTAATTTAGTGATGATTAGATTCACGATAAAACGTAAATTTATGGTTTATGTTTTTAATGCCAAATAGCCTCTGCGGCGACATACATTTATTACGATTGCCAAACAAAATATAAATTGAATAATAAATAAATTGATAAAAAAATACATCCCAGGTTCACAGCGATACTCGAGACAACTGATTGATGTGACATGAAAATAAAATATATGTTTTAGTTATTTAAGTTTTTATTATTTTTATTTTTAGTTATTTTATTTTATTTTCATTTTGTTATTATATTCTTGTTTGTCTTATTTTTCTTTTCCAATTGTGTTGTCCGGAGTGTGATTGAGAAATAAATAGATTTTATTCCTTTCTTCCTTAATAAAAAAAGCCGGTGTAAATGTAAACTAACCACATCTAGAATCTATGATTTCAATAAATGTCGTATCCATCCTGCATAAATGATATTACTTACTTCTTAGCACAAGCGTCGGGTCCCACAATCAGCAAATGCGAGGTATCAGACGAGAGACAAGCTCGTGGCTAATCGACGAGACATTAACAAACAGTCTGACACCCACTCCGCTGAAGGAGCAGGGGTCGTTACTGGTGGGCCCAGGATTGACGACATCTGTTTTGAACAAACATATTATTAATTACTGGTGGTAGAGCTCTTGTGAATGAGCTCGAGGGCGGCAGCACTACCGTCTCACCTTTAACCTGCCGCCAAATAGTAGTGCTTCCATTACTGTGCTCCGGTTTGGTGGTGAGATCAGGTCCTGAAATTACTGGCACATGAGGCATACCACCGTAGTCCTCAGCTGCAGCGACGCATCTATAATCTGCTTTTGTGGGTTGTTGATGTCCATGGGCTGTACTCCACTTACCATCAGGTGGACTACACGTTCGTTCGCTGTGGGCGTAGTATAAAAAAAAAAAGTATAGGTATCATAGTTATAGAGTATAAACGTGAATTCAAAGTTAATATTGCACTATGAATTGTGGTTTTTGCCTATTATCACCTAAAATTAACATCAACATTTCAGCTATAGTGCCCACCATCACTCTTGGCAGTGTCAGTTTGACAGCTGACCAATAGGATAAGGCGGATTTTGTCTATTCATGATCCTATTTTTAACTTATTAGTAATTTTCAAACACGTATAACTAGTATTTATAATAACCCCCTCTAGCTAAGCTTAATTCCCTTGTGTTAGGAGGAAGTTCACGTCCGTGGTGTAATCGCCAGGATTCGAACCCAGGACCTCTCGATCGTAAGACCGATGCTTTATGTATTGCGCCACGGCCGCTATATTATGTATATTGGTCTTACACATACACTTAGTTCTGGCTATTGCCGTTGGTGATAGTGCGCACTCTATTTGCCACATGTAACCAAATAACAAGTGAAATATAGGAATCAATAACGGTTCCCTGCGTAGCTACTATGCTGAGTCCAAGAGAAGAAAAGAGTTTAAATTCAAATTCAAATTCAAATAATTTATTTGCATAAAACAGGTTTACATGGTTGGTACACATATTAATTAAATAAGTACACTGATTTATTACCCAAACAGGTGTGCAAATTTCAATTCAATACAAACAAAAAAGAAATAATGACATTACATGCAGGATTGTAGCAAAATTATAATAAGATAATACATAATTATAATCATAATTTATAAAAATGTCACAAATTCAAAGAAAGTAAAATGTCAAAGTCTAATAATAAAATAAAGTAAGAATAATAATACAATTATATTCAGCAAAAATAGTAAGATATCACAAAAAAAAAATAAAAAAAGTATATCAAAATGTCCAAAAATTAAAATAAATTATAGAAAAGGTCAAAAATTATTTTAAATGTCAAAAAATAAAGAGAAATGACGCTATAATAATTAAATTGTGCTATATTTTATCTGATAAATAATCCGAAACATTATAGTAACATATAGCAATCAAGAACTTTATAATTTATTATAAATTTTTGGAGCCATTGCGAAGACACTTTTATGCATTAAAGCAGTGTTTGTTTTGCACATACATAACCGGCTTTTGTCTCTTTGACAAATAAACCCGCCAAGCTGACGTCAGGTTGGCGGCTCACTTTCGTTTTGTCCTATTTCCACATTCGAAGAGGTACATTCATTTTCTTCATTGGTAGATTTAGGTAGATTCAAGGTAGATTCAACTCATTCTTATTTCATTCTGATTTATAACATTACACCCGCCATTCTGATACACACAAACAAATGTGAGTTAAGTTTTACAAAAACCGCTACCTCGAATATGTAAATAGATGGCAATGTCATAATATTGTGCTTTTTAAAATAAGGTTGGCAACTGTCAGTCGTTTTTAATGAAAACATTGCCCTTATGCACCGTTTCTGTGTCTTAAAAATAATGTCTTTATCTACGGAGTTCCCCCAAAAAATTACTCCATATCTCAGGACCGATTCTACCAGACCATGGTATGCAAGCAGAATGGCATTGATGTTGACAATTTGAGCAAGTTCATGCATGCAGTTACAATAATGTTTTGAAATAAGAATCTCGAATAAAAACTAAATTAACTTTTGTAATATTTTAAAGCAAATTTTAGCTTTGCTATAATAATATATCTTTATTTCAGGCCTCAGGGCCCATACATAATACCTTATAACTAACATACATATTTGTATTTTATAACTTAGAAACTATTTTACACTTTTAATCGGCGAAGTGTTGCGCAATTGCGAGGTGTCGTGTAACCTTCCACGAAAGCGGCGATACGCGACTCCCTCGGGCCAGAAATCTTCTTGAAGAAACGTCTCCAGATGGTGTGTGGGGACGCGCACCACAAACGATTTGAAATTTGTATTGTGGCGCGGTTCTAGCAGAACGAACCTCAATGTCCACTTCGTCTTGCCCCGGATGTACTCTACGAGGTCTTCACACTTGGTAGAGTGATGTAGCCGGGACACGTACAGCAGCGTCGAGGGCACTTCAGGACGCAATGTCCGGACAGCGCGGTACCGCGCTTATTGCTGCAAGTAAGAATAAGAATAATAAGAATAAGAATACGTTTATTTGTCTTTAAAATACATAACGATTTTTAGTTGTACATAACGATCCTTATACAATAGGGTAACCTAACTTAAATGAGATAGTTGTAGTACATATACGTCATTAGTAGGTACACGTGCAGGTACAAGTGGGCTTCCTTCGTCTTCGTTTGACTTTTATGAAGCCTTCCTTGTCTGTCTGCCCTTTTGAAAGGCCCGAGGGCACACATTTTTGTGCTATGCCTTTTTGTATCCTTACTAATATTATAAATGCGAAAGTTTGTAAGTATGGATGTATGGATGGATGTTTGTTACTCTTTCACGCCAAAACTACCGGGTCGATTTCGATGAAATTTTGCACACATGTAGCTTATAGTCTGGATTAACATATAGGCTACTTTTAATTGACATACCACGCGGGCGGAGCCGCGGGCGGAAGCTAGTTTTATATAATATTAAAGTTAAAAACCCGTATACACAGGGGGTGCAGGTTCGAGTCCTGCTGGATTCTCAATTTTTCAACTTTAATATTATATATTATGAAATTAACATTAATTACTTTTCAATACTATTCACGTTTTTTATTGGAAAATGGTCTTTCTAGTGATTTAATTAAGGTTAGAATGTTTAATTATGGAATATTATACCTCTTCATGGAAGCTATCCACAGCATTTTCTTTGAGTACATCAATAACACCTCGTTCTATGGCCAGGTACACCATTTCTTCAGACGCTGTACGAGTAGTGTTGAGAGCGGCATCTTGTGCTATGTACTCGAACTGGGTTAATATTTTCTTTACCTACAAACATAATATTATAGTATATTATACCCTTTATTCACTAGGATACCAAAGTCGCGGATACTCTGCAACTTTTACGTACATTGCGTCCGTACACTATGCGGCAGTTATGTCCGTACGCCGTTACGACGCAATGTACGTGAAAGTCGCAGAACACCCGCTGTTTTTGGAACGAAGTTCCTTATGGCGCGTTGCGAAAGGGGGCTAGACGGAAAAAAATGGAACGAAAAGTTGTAACGACACTTTTCGTAGCAATTCTCGTAGCGGCGTAGTAATTACATGCTTCGTTACAGCTACGGTGCTACATCATCAGACACCCAGAGATAAATGCGCACGCCGCACGGCCTGCGCATTTTTCTGTGTCCATCTCTCTCTCTCACTTATAGAAAAAAAAAACCTAAAAAGAAAATATTACTAGAGTAATAGAGTTGAGTTTCTAAATAAATAGGGAGCGCTGGCGCGCTGCGACAGGTCCGCGCAGGCGTACACGATCGCTGTTCTAGTCAGATATGCACATTATTCCTCAATTGGATCTGCAGAACATACTTAAACTATAAATCGGTGGACCTTATATACAGGACTTTGTAACGAAAACATAGCGCCATCTAATTCGATCCCAACGCCATCTATCGAGCGGCTTCGGAACTAATTGGTGCTACAGTACTAAATATCTCTCGCATAGAGAAAGCAAGCGAGATATTTTCGTTTTGTCTCTCTATGAATAATAAAGTAACTAAAAAAAAATATTATCATAACTAAAAAAAAAATACAATTCCCCTTTTTGTTGAGTGTATGTATACAGGTGTTTTGTACATAATAAATAATTAAAAATAGTAACAAAAATGAATCCTGACAGTGTTTCTGCACAAGTTCCGGATATTGCTGATGGATTTAGGTAATTAGAGAATTTATACAGACAATAATAAATGCTTTTGTATTTTAGCAAGTACGCATTATAACCTTTCTTTACTATTGTGCTAACCAAGTCATACGCGTTATAATCTCTCCATTATTGTGTGTTTAGCAAGTGTACGCGTCATAACTATATTAAATTCAAAAGCAAATTATTTTTTAATATTACCACAGAATGTTTACTAATTTTGTTATGTACATTTCATGGAATAGCCGATTAGAACACATTGTCATCTAATTATGTCATTGGGATTGGTGATGAGATTATTGATAATGAGATCTGATATTATTATATCGCGAGTAAACTTGCGAATACAATTTAAAAGAAAGCAAGGTAATCGCAGAAAAATAATGTTAAAGATAAGGTTTGTTATGTGTGATTATAGAACTATTACTCCAAGAAACCGAGTACACGCATGAAATGTGAAGCCACTTTAATTGTGCCGTTTCAGTTCAGTGTAACTCTCTGGTATTTATCAGATTTTCATTTAGTTTGTCTGTCCGCCAAGCGGCGCATTATAAATTTCAATCAATCTGTTTTTAGCCTAACTTTATACTTAAATTCATACAAGCAGTTTATTGATCTAGGCATTATAAGTCTATGCGTGTGTTTGAATGAACCTCGCTTTTGATATTTTGAAATTCGAATAGCGCGAAAGTTCAAAGATAAGAATTATTTTGAAATTGAGTGTGTGAGGCACAGGAAATATTTTATGTAGCCATTCAGCCTATTGTGACAATATCTCCACAATGATTTTAAAAGTATCATTCGATTATTTTAAGAGAATGATTAAGTGATTCTGAATGATCGTGTGTACGCTTGCTACGCTTGATAATTTAATTGTCTTAATGTTTGTTTTTTTTTTAATTTGGTTTAAATTTTTGTTACCGTAGGTATATTTAGTTTATTCATAGACGGTTTTATTTGTTTAGTGGTTAAGGTCGCATACCTTTTACTGCAATCTCGGGTGCGAATCCTGATAAATTTGTTGTTATTTGGAATTACCGAACTTCGTTCCATCCGGGTGTCCCTGGACATCTCAGTAGTTTTTTATTTTATTTTTAATAGTTTGTACGGCTTGGTTACAAGACCTTTAAGCCAAGTCTTCATTTTATAAGAATATCCGCTGTTTCGTCTGCGTGGTCATTCAACAATTAAAAATAGCCTATATATATATTTTGACAATAAAAACAAATACTTTAATTTTATTTATTTGTATTGATATATTAATTATGACTGTCTCGTGGTATAGCAGTATTATTTTTGACCGCTTTCCGACTCGGATCAAATCGCCGCGGGAGGAGCAAAAGTGTTTAGGATTTTTCCGTAACAAATTTCTCAGTACCAGAATAGAATCTAGAAATCTGCCCGGTAAATTGCGATAGGTTCACCCCGACCATCTGGGACCTAAAGCGTAACTAGTTAATAAAGTGTGGGTATCAGCCATACCCAGAGAAAATTAGAAGTAGATAGAACGGCTAAGGTGTCTTTTTTATATGAAACGTCAGTGTCTCCCCCCACACAAATAAATTTTGACAATAATGGGTGCAAAAATTTCACTAAAGATTTCTTGATATGCCTCTTTAGTTGTAAAAGAGGTTAACAAGCTCTTTGGCCTTAACCTTGGTAATGCCAAAGAGGCGAAATGTCACAATTATTGGCATTATTAGTGACAAAAATGAAGTTTATACGAACCAAACTAATGTTATACACTTTCATAGCGAGATCTGATTTGTGGTCAGTGAGCCACTGCACACATTTCTTCACAGCTTGTTGTAAGAGAGGCAGCGCCATCTTTGCGGATTCACTGTCGAAGTCTGCTCTTTGCATCCAATTCGATAATACATCCAAATCGCAACTCGTGTCGTCACTGAAATAATTATATACAAAAATCAAAATCAGTACAGAAACAGATATAAATAAATATTTCACAACTCACACACAACGCTATCTAGTCCCAAACTAAGCAAAGCTTGTACTATGGGTACTAGAATAACTGATACTAATAGATATATACTTTTATTTTGTAAATACATACTAGTAACACCAAGTCTAAGACAAAGCCCCATGTTCATTCACACAAAGATTTGTCTTAAGTGGGAATCGAACCCACGACCTCGACGTCGCAGGCAGGTACACTACCCACTTCGCCATCCGGTCGTCAATGGTAAATGGTACTCTTCTGTCTAATGAAAACATATTTGATATTGATGTGTGCGTGGCATCGTTTTTAAATGATTACCTCACCGATGTTGTGAGTTAGATTTTCATAAGGAATAAATCCTTGTGTGATTTGAACATATTTCTTCAGAGTTTGGGTGTTTATGTGTGTTAATGTGTGAATTCGGCTATATCATTGATGAGTTTGATTATAATTACTAGCGTTTTTTTCTAATGTATAAAAATCGAATTATTCTGAAGAAGATCCGACCGCATGGTCTACCTACCTCAGTTCTCGAACTATCTCCATACCAATTTTTATTAAAATCGGTGCAGTATGTTATCCGTGAAAGCATAACAGTCAAACAGAGTTATTTTCTCAGTTATAATATTAGTTTGAATTAACCTCAGTAGTATAATGCCCATCCGTGACACAGTAGCAGGCGACGCATATTCTAGGCTGTGAGTCTCGAACACGAAGTTGACGTTAGCGCCGAACTGAATGCGCCAGCCGGACGGCAACGTGAGGAGGCGGTTGTCGTCGAGGACGGAATTGAGAGCCTCTATCCATTCAGGGTCTATGTCACTGTCGCAGACCACCCATGACCATACATCTGCAAATGAAATGTAGGCGTTAACTTATTGACCTTTATAATAATAAATAATCAGTTGTTGCCCAACGCTTCGTGCGCGTAGTATTTATTATAATGAACAAAAGTTGCAACTCTCGGTTTCACCCGCATTATAACTTACTGCACCGCTTTTGTCACCCGTTTTTTTGACATGCTCCTCTCCTTTTAATTTTAGCGTATTTTTATAGCTTATAACCGTAGCCAATTAATGGACTATGCAACAAAAAAAGAATCATGCAAAACCCGACACAGTACTACCTGAAATTTGCGTATTCAAACAAAAGAAGGAAAATTTTGCGGTTCCACCCGCTTTAATTTTGATGATTTTGGTACAAAAGATTATGAAAAAGCTGATTGTATGGACTCATGCCACATTCACTTTAATCTTTAGCACTTTCGGCGTTAAAAGCGGTCAAGATACAGACAGAAAGATAATATTCATTTTACATTTCTGGTTTAGTATATAGTAGTGCCCATACATATTTTTTTAACACATTTTCAATATATTATTATATAATTAGACATAATAAATACGATCCAGAAGGTTGATTGGATATCTCAAGCGCAGTGGAGGATATAACGCCGTCGGTCCACTGGCGCGTGTCGTGGTCTATGCTCCCGAGCAGCCACTCGCGGCTCATCGCCTTCGGGCATATTATGTACTCTACCACATTCTTGCCCTGGTGAGCTAGCGCCTTTAGGGGACAATAACATAAGGAGTTCAAATATAATATTATCGAAACCGAAGTGAGGTGAAGACATTGTTATTGAGAATATTGCTAAAATAACGTGAGCCGGTTATATTTGAACATTGAGAATAAGGGTTGTATTCTCAATGTTCAAATATAATTGAATAGCCGTGTCACTGTACTATCACTTATATTAAATACATGTATACATCGGTATTGATTTTGATATATTTTTGCAGATAGATAATCAAAGGCTTTATTTAAAATCCATTATTGGACATTAATTTCGTTTTTTTTTCATTCGATTGCGGATACGAAAGAAAATTTATGCAGGCAATGGTGAAAAATAATAATTATAGTTCTATAAATTAAAAAGCAAAGCTTTATACATACAGATTTGAGCAGCCGCCTGATGGTAGTTTTTCCGGATCCCGGCGGGCCGACGATGACGACACCCATGCGTTGCTGCAGCTGTTCGTACAACTCCACACTTCTGAATCTGAAACGATCAGTGTCTAATGTTAAGACTGGTTCAGTGATTTAATTTATTTATTTATTAATTTAGCCTTTTCTACTGCAGCCTAAAAGCTGCGACCTAATTTCAAAAAACTACTTAAACCATGCTCAATGCCGAAATCGGTTTTTGATCAGTCTTTAGACTTACTATGATGATTATTATTGCGAACAAGTATCTACCAAGTTACGTAGGCGTCCTCACTTTCGTTACGGTCCCGTTTTACCCGAAGCACAATGACATAACATACCATCACCGTGGCCACAGTTGCGCTATTGCATCCCTTACGATATGGCCATCTTCTACTAGAAACTTTTTTGCTTTCAAGAACATGTATTGTCCTTTAGCACAGCCTTTAGTCTGGCGAACTATTTAATTTGTTTCATTTAATCTGCGCCACGACTCCTGCGCTACGACATAATCTACAATGTTTGCTTAATTTTGATTCACACCTTCAGTTTTGCCGTGGTGGTAAAAGAAATCTGCTGTAGTCATGGCATAATCTTGAAGGTGAATATATCTTTAGAGCCACGTGATTAGGAAAAAGTAGGTCATAATTTCTCACGTTGTGAGTACCGAGGAAACATGATTTCACCACGATGTATCTATATCTATCTATATATCGACGTAAACACATTATTATGAGGTTTACAAACAAATTATTGCAATAAAGTTGCAATCTAGAAGTAACCTGCTATACAGTTGACCTAATCAGCCATGTCGTGATAGATAGATTTGAGGGGACTTCATGGATAAGAGTGAGCTGCATACTTCTTGATTGTGCTTCTTAGTTACCTTTTCATGCCGTTTTTTCATACACTATATTTCTCCCAGTCATACCAATAATCGCTCAAACATCGTTCTACCAGACGACGAAGTAAGGGCCAATACAATACGCTATGTGCTGTGGCCGTGTAACTTTACACATTAATTAAATACTAATGTTCATCCAAAGACTACTTGTTAGTTCCAGCCTGTTTTTTGTATATGTATGAAATTTGTTTGTTTAAGAAATCCCTCAGACAAAATCAAAAGCCAAAAGTTCCATGCAGATGCCTAATTAGTCCTCTAATTAGTAAATAACAGTTAAGGGCTGCACAATATAGCTGATTTACTATTTGACAACAATACACGACACGTGTAGCCAATAATCACTTAATCACTTACACAAAACTGTGGCTGCGTAGGGTAGAATAACAAAAAAATGGCAGTTGGCAGGTAGGCAATTAAAGCGGACGTGCCTCTCTTTAAGTATCGTATAAAATGAAATGCATAGCTAGACATTAAAGGGGTCTGATCATTATCGTGTTGTTTACGAGTGGCTGTAGTGATAAAAGTGTCGATTATATTTACATTGGCGTAGTCGCCGCTCGGCAACCGGATTGCATGGCTGCCCGCGAGAACCACTCGATCAGTTACCGCGCGCTCGGTAACTTCAAAATGGAGTTGAACTTCATAACAACTTTGATAAAACACGATGTGAACCATAATGTGAAACAGTGCTTCAAGTCAAAAAAGCCGTTCAGTAAGTTTTGTTTTTATCTATGTGCAAATTATTATTAAAATTACGGAGCCTTTTCTTACTAGAATAGCTATTCCTTCATTTCAATAAATAATTTTAGTCTAGCAATGAAATCGTCAGAATTTTGCTAACTTCTGTTAGAATTTAGTGATTTTGATCAATGTTTGGATACTAGCCACTATATTAGGGTCTTTGTATATCTATATAACTTGGTAGACGTTATATTGTAGAATGAAATGTAAGTTTTATTCCACGACACGGTTTATAATGAGGAACATTTTGAGGAGCCGAATGCTATCTTTATTTTAGTAACAAAAACTGGAAGCGCATGTGATATGAACCAGATGTAATACATCTGGTTAAATACAATAAGTTAATGTCACACACATTTTAGATAACAAAGGCCCATTTAGGTACACAATGCGATCTTCACAGTTCAATTCTTTTTCCAACTGTCTTTTTAATCGCGATAAATAAAGCAAGCATTATGGTGATATTATACCGGCGAGGCGAGGATTGGAAGGCTGCCCATCCACTCCTGAATGTGGTGTAAATTGAGGTGTAATTCGTCATCTAGCTAGCGATGTAACCGCGTAAAAAGTAAATAAACACTCTATTCATAAAGCAATCAATTTTAAAATCGTACTTCTGTTTCCACCGGCTTGTGCCAGCTCGCGACGTCACGCATTAAAAGCTGATAAATACTCTATTCATAAAGCAATAACGTTCGATATTGTACAAACAAATATTTCAATTCTCGCCTCGCACATCCACACCACTAGGCCTTTTAAACCACAGATTGGCAGGACAATGATGGAAATTTTGCTATAACATATTTCAATTCCCGCTCTGCTCTGCCAAGCCACGCTTCGTCGGTATAAAAGCACCTTTAGAATTGCCTTACGAAACTCGCATGGTGTAAATGGGTCTTAAGCATTGGTCTTAAGAGAAATAATGTCTCAATTAAACCGTGACAATAGATTCTAACCAAACATTTTTATTTGTCTGAATTTAGTGATAACCTGTAAGAATTTAGCGATCTTTAGAATCAATTACAATGACGACCGGATGGCGGAGTGGTTAGTGTACCTGCCTGCGACGCCGAGGTCGCGGGTTCGATTCCCGCTTAAGACAAATCTTTGTGTGCATGAACATGGAGGTCTGTCTTAGTCTGGGTGTTTCTATGTATCATAAGTATGTATTTACAAAAGAAAAGTATATATGTATTAGTATCAGTTATTCTAGTACCCATATTACAAGCTCTGCTTAGTTTGGGACTAGATGGCGTTGTGTGTAAGTTGTGAGATATTTATTTATTTATTTATTTAATTTTAGCAAATATCTTCATTTTATTTTATTTATTGGGGGATTGTCGACGTTACAGACACCAAATTATGATAAAATAATATTAGATATTAAAGATTTGGTTTCAGTGTTGTCCCAAGCATAGACAACCACGGCATTAGCTATAAAGTACTAAAAAGAAATAAAAGTGTTAGATACAAAATAGTGCGAATTACTAAATTATTGGTTTAGGAACTAAATTTATAACAATCAGTCTTAAGGCTAGGCTTTTTACATTTTTTTATAAATAATTTAGTATTTTCTTTTTATAAATCAAAGAAATTAAATTCTAAATTAAGAAAAAATACTATAAATGCAGTTTTTGATAGATTCTTGAATAAAATAGTTATTTAATAGTAGGTATATAGATAATAATATAGAAAATATGCCTCGAAGCCATGGGGAATAGGAATATAATCCGGATGTATAATATGTCTCTCCCTCTGTCCTTCTATGTTAGAATGGTACAGAGATATCAAAATGTTCGTTAAGCATTAAACGTCGGTTTTACCCCTTGGTGATAATGGAGGTGAGTCGGTTTAAAAACTTAAAGTACTAAAACTTCTACTATCTACAGCTTCTCTCTCAATTCTGAAAACACATGTGAAAATGCAAGCCTATGTTTTTTCTTAAACGATGCTACTATCAGCCTAGGTACCTTGAGTTGAAACTTTCTACAACTGAAGGTTGCTAGTTTCCTATCAATCGATATTATTCGTTGTGAAATCTTCACTTATCACAAAATAGGTGTACCTATACGGCCTTTGAAACAAAATTAAATATCATTTAAGAGTTAAGGACATGTTTTTATTCATGCGTTTATCACCGCGTTCAATGAATACGTCTTGAGATAGAAATACCGTAAACATAGTATATTGTAAACACAATAAATATTCAATAACACGAATTAATTTATTATGATGTTGTTGATTTATGTCAAGAGATATTATTAAGATTTGTGAAATAGTACCGACTTGTATGTAGCACAGATAACCTATTAGTAGGTACGTCGTAACAGCATACCTAGGTAATGATAAATACAGATGAGGCACTTCCAGTATAGGAATTGTTCTCATCTACAACGCATGCTTACTAAAGCTGCGTCTTCGTTACTATGTGCTGTAAGTACTGAGTATTAAAAAATCTTGATTGACATAAAAAAAAGTATACAATTAGGAATAACACTGTTATGCTAATTACAATAAACTTCAAAACGACATCAAACAAACAACTCAATCCTTTTAACTTCATTTATGTTCATCATTTAGCCATGCTAATCAAATGACACTTGAGACACAGTTAAAAATTTATGAAGTCAATCGAGACGCGAAATTTTAACTTTTGGAATACCATTCTATCGCACTACGACTTGCGCCACGCACTCCATCAGACTCGATTCAATTTTGTCTATTGTAACGGAAGTAAACACGTATTCAAACGATAAAATGGAATGTAATATTTGGTTCAATATTATTTTAGTTTTGGTCTAAGAAGTCACCTGAAAAATGTCCTCTAAACGCCCAGTCATTTTAAATCATAAACAAAAAAAAAAGTTAATTTTCGAGAGATACATGTATATTATTTTTAAACAGCGGCTACCAAACTAGGTTTGCCTGTTTCTTGGTTAGCCAGAATGTTGTACCTACTGAAAGAAATCCCTGGGATGATTGAATGACCGATACTGTTATGGAGAACTATGATTTATTTAAGTTCATTGAACTTCTAGATTTTATGTGAACCGATATACCTACTTACTGCATGTTTACTCTGTTATCTATACTTAAAATTGCGTAATTAAACTGAACTAATTTGGTAGTGACGTGCCCTCAGTCATGCATATTTAGTTGTTTACAAACATCTAGATTTACGCTAAAGTTTCCATAATATGTGTGTTCTTAGAATATCTAATAATATCGTTTAAGTTAGTATACTTTATGGAAATATTAATGATTATTTTACTTTTAACTTATATACCACAAAGCATTTTAAGCAAAAACATTGCAACTAGATGTAATATCGGTAATTTTCGATTAAAAAGAACGATTTCAAAACATAATGTTATCGCCCGGCAGGAATCTTCTTATCACAATATAGAAACAAACAACAATATCTATATTGTTATATATTTGTAATAGATTTTTTGTATAGCATATACTTAGCATATTTATTACGAAAAAATTATGGAACCGGCAGGATTTGAACCTGCGACCTTCTAACCGGACAGCCGCTTTAACCAACCAGCTACGGTCGCCCCTTGTCAGGACTCTAAATTTCTAAATATTAAATTAAATAAAAATAATAGTAAATTCTGCCGGTCCCATATTTTTTTAAACTGCTTCTTAGTATAATATCTACAATGTAACTAAAAAAATAATTTAAAATTATAGTGAATTTATTTAACATGTTGAATTTAAACAGAACGGCTTCGAAAAGAAGAACTGATATTGACAAAGTAGGCATAAAGAACGATAAATTTATCTACTTGCGTACTTTCTTGATAGTTGTTTACGGTACCGTTCATTGAAATCAAGAGATATGCAGCAAAAAAGTATAGATTGTAATTAAAGAATAAGAGGCAATACCCTTTTGATAAGAACAGGGTAAAGAAACGAAGATATCAAGGTATTGAACTTTGAACTTCCCACTTTATGACAACAATAGTGATTGTTTATGTTTATTTACAGTTAGCAGAAAAGAAGAAGTAATGGCGATAAAAAGCAAGTTTCCTACAAAAATACCCGTAAGTTTTCATCTCTGTATTTATAGTCTAAATCTAACCGAAGTTTGACATCTAACCAAACATTTAAGAGTGCCAATTGAACAACGCCATCTGTCGTCAAAATTCAATGTTTCGTTAAGTTTTGTTGCAAAATGCACGTAAATAACTGTAATTGCTACTGCAACGCTTGCAAAAAAGAAAAAATGCTATGCGACATAATATAATAATTATGATAAATCAATAAATGCTTAATGCTCTTAAACTTTGAGTACCTGGTCTAACATAATAAAATGATCACTTTTGTGCGTTAGAAAATACTTTTGATCTATTGTCTGCTGTGTATTGCCGCTGTTTAATAATTCTCAATATATATACTCCACATTGATCTAAATAGATAGAACTGTTTCATGAATAAAATAAAACAATTCCATAAAAATCCTTTTTTTTGTCTCGTTGGTCTAGTGGTAGCATATGCGCCTTTTACTGTGAGATCTCGGGTTTGATTCCCGGGTCTGGCAAGTGTTATTTTAAAAATTTTCATCAGAAAATTCTCAATAGCAGCATGGAGTTAGATTTATTCCCGGTGGATGGCGGTAGGCTCACCCTCTATCCCATGGAACCTAAACATAACAAAATGTTATGATATAATTATATGTTTTGTTGCAGTTAATAGTCGAGAGATACCACAAAGAAAGAAATCTACCAACATTGGACAAATCAAAATTCTTAGTACCGGAAGATATCACCATGTCACAGTTTTTAGTAATTATAAGAAATAGGATAAAAATTAAACCAAACCAAGTAAGTATTAATCCTTCTAATATTAATAGTTTGAATGTTTGTAAAGATCGGATGCAGAAGATGTATGGAAGTTCGTCAGTCTTTCACGCAAACTACGGACCGTATTTTGACGGAATTAGGTTAGATAGCTTACAATGCCCAGATTATTTTTTTTTTCACTGACGTAAGTAGGAGATGTCTTGAGCGAAAGATAGTTAGTACATACATAATAACATTATTATTCTTCACTTATCTACCTATCAGTATCACTAAGCAAAACACAAACATGGAAATCGATTAACAGATAAGCGTGTAAGTAGAAAAATAAATATTTGGATTAAAATTGATACGGAAAAGAGAGCAAAATATTTATTTTATATTTTGTTCAATAGGTCAGATAAGTAATAAGATAAAAAAAATAAAATAATGATTTATATGCGGTGTATTAATAATCTTATGGATGAAGAGAAAGAAAAATAATCTATAATGTTAGTATAGGATTTGGTAAGGATGTTGTTGAATTTTTTCAGCAGTATTACCAATAAAACTTGCTTGTTTATATATATCAATGTGTAGTACAAGTAATGACAGTTCTATTGATAAATATAATAGCACCAAGTATTGATCATGAAAATGTCAGACGATACTAATTGAATGTTGACGTTTACAACCTTTAAATCTAATCAATACCGGTATAATCCAGTTCGATCTAACTGTAAACTATAACCCAGTAAAAGTACACTTAATGCAACCCGTGATAATTCAATTAGCATAGATAGTTAATAAGTAATTGAATGATAATTTCTTGTACAAGAAGTGCTTATTATCTGCGTGATTTCTCATTATAATTATTATGTATAAAATAATCAGGTATGTTTATGTAAAATAAAGAATATTTATATTTCCTATTGACTGAAGATAGCCAAATTTATGAATGAAATATAAAATAGATAATGAATTCCAATACTTGGCAAGCTTAAAGCTATCGGTAAAAGCAAAACTTTCATTGTATGCTAGTTAAAAACTAAAATATAGGCACAGCAGTAAAATGATAAATTATTAGCGGCAAGATTAGCTATAACAGGGAGTTTATATCATTCTCAGAGTGAATACTCAAGATTTCGGATTGATTATTTTCATAGCATTTAGCTCTGCTTATTAGATTATACTAAAAAACAATTCAAAATATATGGGACCATAGCTTAGTTGGCCAAAGAGGCGTAACGATATTCCTTGGTATAGGGTATTCTTATTCTGTGGTATAGGTCGCAGGCTCAAGGTTTGCCGGGCCCAAATTTTTAACTGTTTCTTAGTATGAATATTTAATACCCAAGATGTTCAAAATTACTTATCTTCTCTTTAGTGATCTTGTTCGATATACACGACATCGAAGTATAAACCAATAAAAAAAAATACTTCTTAATTCTAGTATCTACTAGACTACAAAAAGTAGTTAATAAGACTTTAGGGATGTAAAATTATTATGATCTATTATTGATAGGAATGACACATGGAGATTTTTATCAAATCCAGTTAGTATCTGATAGAAACCAGCCGGATACACGTTTATTTTATCAGTTTCATATTACACGTTGAACTATTAATTGTCGACGATTATGACGTATTAGCCTTTATAAACATGGTCTGGGCAAAATAACTGATCCTTTTCATTATGTGGAAGTACTAAACGTGCCCGTCTGCTTGAAGGTAACTAGAAAATGGCAATAGTCTACCAGGCTAGAGAATAAGAGAAGTAAAGGATTTCTGGGAGAGGCTGATCTGATGACAGAAACATGATTGTAGGGTGTCCTACACTTGGGTTGCGAGTGCGGAGAGAAGAAGTAAACACTGCTTGCACTAAATAATCACGTGTATTGATAATTATTACGATACAAGTAAAGGGTGACTAATCAACTCTCTTTATGTTACCTGTACGGTTGCACAGTTCGCACTAAGTTAGTTTTATTATGATTGAGTAAATTACGTGCGCCCGGTAGGCTGCAGCGTCAGCAAAATGTAAATGTACAGGGTTCACACTGTACAATGATTCTAGGGCCATCTACATCATGGGTTTTGTAGGATCTCTTCCTACACTAGCTGGGCACAGCTAGTCGTAGAGATTGAGAGTGCGTAGGGTAAATAAACATTAGTGCTGATCTTAGTTTAACAATATAATCAATCTTTTTAAAAAATCTCTAATAGCTCCATGTGATACATCGTTGGATAGCTATTATTGGGCTAAACAAAAGTTACTATGGCACCAAGATTAAAATAATAGACTGGTCAAAGATATTGCTTAAACTGATATGTTAACTAAGGGCTACTGCCATGTTCCATGGTTAAAATAAACTCAGAGTTAACTGGTTACACTTGTCAAAATAATAAGTTATTAACTGGGTTAGCAGTTACCTTCAGGGAGTTCAGGGTTAAATTTTTACCCATGGATCATGCAAATAGCCCAAGAAGTATAAGTTCGGATAAGCGGCAGTTCAAAAACTTTGTACAGTGGGCCAAGCAATTAAGTATGCAGAGCAAAAACTTACGTCACAGTGAAGACTGACTGCTTGACCCTTACACATTTAAGGGTCTTTCCACTTAGCATTGTTACGTACGGTATAAAATGGTATAATATAAACTCATAGTATTACTTTGTTCCAGGCCTTATACTTGATAATAAACAATAAATCAATGCTGAGTATGAGTTTAACAATGGCCCAGGCTTATGAAAACTACGGAGACGAAGACGGTTTCCTTTACATCACATATGCATCACAAGAAGTCTTCGGTTACCAGGATGGTAAGAAACAGTTACTTACCTAGGTGACTCTATATGAGTTGTTTGCAGAAGTTAAAGTTGAAACTATAGTTTCAAATCCTATTACCTATGTTTAGAATACCTACAGTAGATACTGACATATAGCTTGTACCTACTTGCCAATCGATACATCATATTTGTCAATGAAAGCATTATATTAAAGTAAGGTAGATTAACAACAAAATACTGTGTTCAAGAGAAGATAACTTCTTGATCTCTTAGCGGATAAATAATCCACTGTGTTAAAAGAAAATTGTGACATTATTTACTTGTCTTGTTGCAGATATGAACGTGAAAGTGTCCAGTCAGGAGGTCCAAGCAATCAGACATAGATTCCCTAACAAAGTGCCCGTAAGTGTCTTCTTATTTTTATTGAGCGACTGCTACTTAACTTCTCCTCAGTAACCTATTGAAATACATATTGAAAATTATTAAGAATATAAAGTATAGAATAGAAGCAAACCTAATAAATGTAAAATAGTACTAAATCAATAAAATAAACCTTAGCGTTTTCGTTTTACTATGTACAATTAACAACTTTGATTGCTTTTTGCATGTCCAATTCCTGGACAACATTTCTTTCTATTACATTTATCAAAGGATTTGATTTTATTCTAATTTTAATATCTTATTTGTCTAGCTATACGTGGAGCGGTACGTACGAGAAAGAGAAGTGCCCGCATTGGGCAGAAACAAGTTCCTAGTGCCTCAAGAACTCACGATGTCCCAGTTCCTGTACATTATTAGGACAAAGATGAAACTAAGAGATTCACAGGTAAGCTTTAGTTGACTCTCAATCCCCCATCCAATAAGTTCATGTGATTATAAATAATTATTCTTATAATGCAAAATAGCACTATAAACATGTCATTGTATATACCTTTATAGTTCTAATTTGTGTCATAAACGTTATAAACGGCTCTATTTTTTAACACGCTTATATTAGCTTCACCTGTATGTATGTAACCTACTCCTTTGGACTCGATTTTTACCCACTATAAACGGACAGATTTCATTAAAATTTTGCACACCTGTCAAAGATCGATGACAATGCAATAATTAGAAAAAAAAAATTAAATAAAACAAAATAAAAAAACGCTCTTATAAATAAACCAAACTAAAAAGTAGAAATAAATAATTGTTTAAAAAAACAAAAAAACACGCTTTTAAAGTACTTCTAACTAAAAAGGGTTGCTCGATAGACTAAAAAATATGGCACAGAGCGTCCCACGCTTTTTCACAATAATACTAGTATTTTTTGTTCATTACCATTTCAGCTTATTAGGAATTATTTTTCACTTTTTAGTTAGAAGTACTTTAAAAGCGTGTTTTTCAATTTTTTTAAATTTTAGGACTAAAAAACGTTTCACGGCATTGTTACATTTCAACTAGAGCAGATTCATCACTGTGAAAACCTCTATGTAATGTATATAATATTAATAAATCGGTGACAAAACTAGAGCCTATTTGGGGTTTTGTAAATGTTAACAACACCATTATAGTACCAATCATGATCACTAATTAGCACGCTCCAAAACGTTCTTAGGATTTTTATAGGAGTTTAATTTTGTTACTTGGGAACCCAGCCCACAAATTAGGCTATAAATACAAAAAAAGAACTATCAGAACATCATGCTATTCGTTTCAGATTATTGCGTTTAAAAAAAATCTTCAGTTATGAGATTGTAATAATCAATAACAATCTGTTTAGGCGCTGTACCTCCTGGTGAACGACAAAGTCTTAGCGAGTCACAGCATGACGATGGCGCAGGCGTACGAGCAGTTTCGCCACCACGACGGCTACCTTCACATCACGTACGCAGCGCAACAGGTCTTCGGAGGAACATGACTTGTAAGTCACTTACTTATACCTACATACAATACTTACCATGCAGTAAATAAAAAATAGGTTTTGCCGCCATATTTGGTGTGCTCCATTAACCAACTAGTGAACATTTTTTTTCGAAATAGGAACAGCAGTAACTCCCTGGTATTGCCTACGACTACAAAGCAACAGTTGAGAATTAAGGTTGGATATGGAAATATCCAACCTTAATTCTTAACTGTTGCGGCAAATCTAACCAAACATTTTAAAGTGCCAATCAAACGGCCCGAAATTGATAAGCTCCGCCTCCTTGGGTTAGAATTTAGAATTGAGTGATTTATTCGATGTTAATTTACATTTTGTCGCGGATTTTGCTACGGCTTTAGGTTAAACGTGTTTACCATCTGTGTGTACTGTTTTAATAAAACGACAATTCCAGTATGATACCTATAATTGTTGTTAAATTAAATGTTACATAAATATGTAAAAAGCATTATGCCTAACCAATACCAGCCCAATCAAAAAATGTTATCGCAAAATTCTAATTTAAGATTTAAATTTGAAAACTAAAGAATCAAAGTTTACCAAAACAAGAGAAAACATGAATAAACAAACCTAGTTGTTATATTATTATATACAATTTTATCCGATAATAACGATTGTTGGGAGTTGGGTAGGTATTTAATTAGATTGAACCTACTCTGTCAAGGGTGTTTGTAATCATCAAGGCAAGGCAGATATTTAGGTAGCCAAGTTTTCTTGCGCCTGTTAACAACATATTTTTTGAGTTAGCGATAACAAAATTTGTTGGCATTGAACCCCTTATCTTTGTTGTTGACTGTGTTTTTATGTTTCATCTTGTTTAAAAATATTTATTTACTTCCTCTGTTAACGACCTCTCAACTGTCAGCCGCTATAAAACCTATATACCCACTTCTGTCAAAATCGTCGAGGGTGGTCTCTCGCGATATCGCCGCGGCGCATTAAAATGACGATTACTTCATAATTGTATGAAAGATGTGTATAAAATTTATGTTATTAAATCTGTATGAAGTACACTAACAGAAATAATACAATTAAGTATTATTTTATTCTAAAATAATTTATTAAACCTTGGGTGAAAATTAGTGAACGGTAGGTGAACGTTAGTGCATGCGAATATGTCGTATGATAATTAAAAATAAAAGACTTATTAATATTTATTTTATTTTTCTTTACAAAAGAATATACAATTTACAATATTCCGTTTAAAAAGAACACCTTTTCATACACTTTTTTTACACCACAAGCTTAACAAACACTTGACTCGATAAACGGCGACCCGAGCGCAACACAAAAAACAAATGAGTTTCGATACTTCAATTTCGTAAACACTGAGTCAAGTGGCTAAAACCACTCATTTATTATACAGTTTGGTTCGTAATCTAAAGATAAACAAAGTTTTAGCTATTATAAACATTTACTTTACAAGTATTAAACAAAAAACCAAGCACTTGGAAATAAGCGCTAAAAAAACTGCTCTCAAATTTAGCCTCACAATGCAAATTCTATTGAAGGTTTTTGTAATATGAATTTTAATTCTACAGTTTCATGATCTGTACAAATCGAAAAAAATAATAAAGGGCATACTGCCATACAAAATTACTTTATAAATCTAAATTGAAACTTGACAAATTTTCTACACGTTTGCTTGAGGTTTCCCAGTCTGTCAATGTGCCATTAGACGGCCGATTTGTGTTGCGTAATAAAATTTTATAATTTTTTTAAATAGAAATGAGAATGTATCGATTAAATACAGTATACGTATGTAGTAAGATGTCTAATATGATGTTACTAACTACATTTTGCTCTTATTTTAGTATTTATAAGCAAAACAAGTCAAAATATGCCTGTCTGCCTGTCTGTCAATGTGCCATTAGACGGCCGATTTGTGCTGCGTATTTTAGTTTTATTCATTTCGCAAAATAGAAATGAGAATGTACCGATTAAATACAGTAAACGTATGTAGTAAGATGTCTATATGATGTTACTAACTACATTTTGCTCCTATTGTAGTATTTATATGCAAAAAAAAGTCAAAATGTAGAGGGCAAGCACGCCAAAAGTCAGACATTGTTTTATAAACATATCACTTTCAACCAACAATCATAGTCTAAAACGCAAGTTATGAATTAAAAACTGTTTATTACTTACCCGCTCATGATTAACACTTAACTTTTTCCACTAAATCACAAGAAAACTGCCAAAAACACACTCAAAACACTCGGGTCGTATTCACCAACTACGCACTATGAAAGTCTCGACATAAACAAAAAAGTATTGTTTACATTAGCGGCTCAAGTGTCCCATGTGATGTTATATTCCATCCTTGTCGTATCGCCCGTACGTACGTATAAGTTAGAGCAGGATAAATATACTATCAATGCTTATTTGAGCCGTTAAAATACGGCGGGAATAATCGACCAGCAGCTGGCGTTTGACAGATAAGCGTGTTTTGACACCAGCCATGAGGTGGTCGATCGACAGTTGAGGGGAGTAAGAAAAGTAGTCAAGAAAGAGAAACTAATTTATGAATGCTGCCAACACAATGACAAAGCTGTCAAAGTAATGACGTTTCATGACAGTAAAGTTCATAAATTTCACGTATCCTTCATCCAAGATTTCGCGCCAATTCATAGAGGTTTGTAAATTGCTGATAGGGTTGATTTGATTGGTGGCAGCCCCATTAATTTCTACCTTACATGGCTAAGTAAGTTGCTATTGTCGAAATATTTGAAAACGTGCTTGAAATCCACCTATCTCGCCGTAACATTCGTAGGGTAGGGCCAGAAAACTACAAAAATCTAATAAAAGGCGTAAAAATATATATCTCAGTTTGAATAAGACTCACTAGCAGATAAGTACTACATACCTACTTAAAGTGATAAGTTTATTAGTTCATGTAATGTATCAATAACAACTTGATTTACATAATAAATTAGATAACAACAAAGTGTGTATATCGTGTTTAAATAAAGCAAATATGCAATAATGCGGTAGACGTCAGTAGGTATCGATAAAAAGAGTTATGTGCCCATTCAAAGTCCCTATTAATGTTATAAAAATTGTATGAAGTCACGAGACTTATTACATGTCTTGAATAACTAAAGGAACTTTACTTAATATAATATAACGACACGCCTATATTACCCAGAAGTGTGTGGCTGAGGTGTACAACACCAACACTTCACCTGTTATATTTAGGTCCCATCGGATAGGAGGTGAGCCCATCGCCATCCACCGGGCATAATTCCTACTACGTGCTGCTATTGTGAATTTCCTGACGGAAAGTTCACAAATAACACTTTGCCCGACGCGGGAATTGAACCTGTTGTAAGCGCTACTCTCATGCGAGAGACCTCGCGTATACGCTAACCACTAGACCATCGAGACATTCACTTACCGCAAAAAAATCTTGTCCCAGTCTCTTAAAGGACCAGTTATGGCACACGGGCACACCACATAGTAAACTCTACAAATTACAAACAATTTGTTTTTCATCATGTCGATCAACGATAATATGAGATATTGCTATATATGATAAAGGTTTAATTACTTGGCTAACATTTAACTTCTTACTCTGACGTAAAGCTGGCCATTGATAATCTAGGTTCAGAAAATCTATAAAATGACTCGATTCAATACTATCGTTAATTAATAGATTTTGATGAATCAAATGGCGTATGGCGGAGTGGGTGGTGTATCTGCCTGCGACGCCGAGGAGGCGGGTTCGATTCCCGCTTAAGACTAATCTTTGTTTGTATGAAAATAAGGGTTTGTCCTAGTCTGGGTGTTTCTATGTATAATTAGTATGTATTTACAAAAAAAAAAGTATATAATATATTAGTATCACTTATTTACCCATAATACAAGCTCTTCTTAGTTTGGAACTAGATGGCGTTGTGTGTAAGTTGTGAGATATTTATTTATTTATTTTGCCTAAAAGATTAACTAAATAATGAGGGTTTTCTGCAATGACGCCCATTACGCGGTAGCTTTGAGACGTCAGGTCTAGAAACCTGCCAAAAATGACAGAAATGGTGATTTTAGTCGCTAGGCCGGCTTCGCCAAGGAGTCCGGCGTAACCTCGCATAATGAATGCATTTCCACAAGTAAAAAAAAAAGATGTCCACAATGTTTTTAGATTCAGGAATAGGATCCATTCGTCCAATTTGTTCAGTTAGAATAAAATGTAATTAAAAAGAGACATCAGCATCCTGCCGCGATATTTAGGTCTGCGTTTAAAAATAAATGCTTTCCCTCCATCTGGAACGTTTCTTTTTATCAGACAGGCCAGGGATACTGTGGCAATGAAAAATAATATGTGCATAAATTATACGGAGGCTGGTTGACGAGATAACGATATAACAGTGCAAAATTAACATGTTGTTGCGCCTAATATCGAGTTACTTTTTATTATGTTGGTACTTATGTAAGTACATGATGTGCTGTTGGGTGAATGGACTGATATCGGGTGTTGCCAACTGCGTATAGATAAATCCTAAAAGTAATTAGTCAAATTCTAATGTTTAAGTATCTATACCGAACTTGCAAGCAATAATAGATGACTACTTTAGGTAGGTACCTTGTTTTAGGTATAGTTTCAAAGATCCTTCTTATAAATAAATAAAAATAAAAATAAAATAAAAATAGCCTTTATTTCCTCTGACTATACACTGAATAAACAATTAAAATGAGATATAACTATATTTAAAAAGTTATTACCTAAACTTATCTAAACATACTTTTATTGCAGCTAAATCTTCCTAAACATTTTATTTGCTTATAATTTATTTCTTTGTATCAGCTACCAGGTCAGGCTGTCCTGCGACATAGGCCTCCTCAAGTGCCCTCCACATTTGTCGATCCCTTGCTGTCCTTCTCCAGCCCTTGGGCAAATCGTCTTCCCAACTTTTTATCTGCCTTCCTCTGCTTCTTTTTCCGTCCCTGGGATACCATTCTGTCACATCTTTTGTCCACTTGTCTTTTTGTGTCCTCATCATGTGACCTGTCCATTTCCATTTTAGGGTTCGTGTCTTCACTCTAACATCCGCTACCTTCGTGATTTTCCTTATTGTTGTAGCTCTACAAACTATTGTTGTAGCTACAACAATAATCCTTCTTATAATTAAACGAAAATCAAGTTTTATGGTTTAATTAGTCCGTAATTAATTACTACTAACGATAATTATAATTTTAAACAAACGGTTAATAGTTGTCTATTTTGAACTAATTGGAGAAGTATGGTGTTATTATTATATTTTGGCCTTTGATCCAGTGACTATTTCACCCTCGAGGCGATTAGAATACGACAAGGAAGTTCTATAAACAAGCTTAAATGCCCGGTTTTACTTGCTATTGCGGTTTCACAAATTGTAAAAAGTAAACTTAAAAACAGTAATTTTTCAGTTCCCGATTTCTGATTGACACAGATTACTTTATCTCTATTGAACAGGATATAACTTTTTTGTTTACACAAAAGACAAGTGCTTTTTTAAATGATAGAAGATCAAGTCCTTACTACCTAAATCGATGCCAGACATACTGTGTTATCAAACATATAAAAGTTAATGATTATTCATTAAAATATGTTTCTATGATATTCTTTAAAACCAAGTAATGTTCGCCTAGCTAAGGTACTTATCTATAACGCTGGCACAAAGGGTTGAGATAATTATTTCGAATTCAGCACTGCCGCGCTTAGGAAAAACGCATTAACTACCTTTTTACAACTTCTGAGAAAAACATGTTTAATTTTTTTTTTCTTATTTTACTTGTATCTCCGGAACGAAGCTAGCTATTGATGTGAAATTTGAACTAGGGGTAGCAGCAGAGTATACGATACACTCTGGCTTTTATTAATATTACTAAAATATTATAGTTTTATTTATAATTTAAAATAATAACTTATTGTTAGCAATCAATATGGGTTTATTATATTCAAACTTATCATAAACGCATTAAAATATACTACATAGTGCATTTATACTTAGTCAAATATTTTAATGCACTTTTTAATATAATGTTTTTACCCCACTAGTTTATTTAGACTAACAATAAGTGCATTAACTACTTCGATTAATGCGTTTATGTTTAGCAAAATCTCTTAATTCATAAAAAAAACACAAAGTAAAGGAATTATTATTTAACACCTAGTCATGCACTAGTCTGATAAAATAAAAGATTTTTCTCTATGCAAAGTCTTTATTTCTTAAAATAGCACTTAAAAACAAAACAATCACTAGTATTCATTATCACGTTGTACTTATTAATATAATTATTTATGACACATACTGCACTAACTGTAGATGATGCATTTTTGGTAAATGTAACATTAATTGATATTTAAGTTAATGCGTTCATGATAACCAAAAAAAGCGGGTTCTAATAGAAATATTGAAATGGTCTCTATGACAAAGTTATAGAGCTCGTTTTTCTGATTCCAAATATGAATTTAAGTCAATTTCGCAAAAAATCGCACTTAGTGCGTTTTTCATAAGCGCGGCAGAGCAGAGCAGCATACGAATTCATGGCTGAATTGACAAAGCACCTGGAACGTTTACCCAGGAGAAGCAGGTTCCAATCCTGCTGGATTCTTATTTTTCCATCCTAAATATTGCTTAAGAAGCTGTACCTAATTTGCTTTAAAAAAATTACAAGTAATTTTCTATAATATCGATCAAGTTTTATTTTAACCATAAATCGTCAAGCATATCCACAGGAAAAGCATAAAATGAACCTGTATTATTCCATCGGCGTTAAAGACACACAATTTATGTCATCATAATAAGTTTATCTAGGGTCACGATGCGCAAACAAGTGAGGCGAATGCTGTATTTCTCTTTGCATAGATAAATCGATTTATGTATCCTTTCCATTACTATTTGAACCCCCCAAGGCTTGTTGTCAAGGAAATTTACTAGGAGCTTCGCCACAATACGTATACATATGCTACGACTATGATACATTGCTTTGTTGAGGTTAATAGATTGAATTGATAATTTTATTATAATATGAATGCCTTGTTTTTGTTTAGATTAGTTAATGTACTCTGTTCTTTTACCGTTATATAAATAGACAATGACTGGCGAGTTAAGGAGAGATGGATCTACGTAGTATTACATTATCTTTGGAGGTGGAGCAAGTGTGGAGTTGACATGAATGACGTCATGACGCACAACTTCCTACAAAAGAAATTCATGCCGCGTCTTCGCCGCGCCTCTCTTGAGTGATCTTTCTTATGAACTATGGCCAATGGCTACGTTTTTGACAAGCGGTCATAATAGGAAACTCGAATATTGGACGACGGAAATTACGGTGTCAGTAAACGCTTTGGCGATAAGATACAGGATGTCATATTTTTATAGATGAGAATATAACAAACAATATTAAGTAAAATCATACACGCTTATTTTTCACTACTTTTCCCATATAAACTTTTATGGTATCATAGTAAAAGGGCACGATAATTTCTCTCCGCCTGTAAAATTATAAATCTTCTTCTTTATTGGAGTCGATGGCAAAGTCAAATTTTGTTGGCCTGTATGTGGTTAACTGAAGAGCGCTTCCATCCTTGTTCTTTATCGCGTCCTTCGTACACGCAGGAGAATTGTAGATAAAACATTAATACCGATCAAATTTGTCTATTAACAAAAAAACTAATTAAATATTATTAAAATAATTCAAATTCCTTTACTTTTGTTCACAGGTACTTGCAACGGATTGGAGATAACTAATGTTCCTGGTGTTTTCTACTATAAAGACTGATAGTATTTTATTTTCTTCCTATTGTGATAGTTCTAGTAAAACTTATTCTAAGTCACGTTCATTCTATGGCGTCTAGTGGCTGGGCCTACTGCGATCCAACTCGTATATCGTAGATTTAACCTTAATTTAAATTGTATAAAGTGCCATATTAATCATTTAAAAAATGAAATAAGTGCAATAAAGATGCTTATAACTTCTAATGATCTCGAACCTATATTCTGTTGTAAATTATTATATTTTAAGGCTTATGTGTTCCTCCGTTTGGCTGTGGCAATTTGGTCAATTTCGACAGCGTGATCAAATCTATAAATTTTAATAAATTCAAACACAAGTCTTTAAATGACGTGATCCAAATTGATTGTGGAAACGCGCCTTATATTGTCGACGGTGGAACACGAAAATTCTCGTATTGTATTAACCACGTAAATTCAAGGATCTGATGAAATTATGTGAAATTGTTCCTGTTGATGTACCCATATAATATGTAGTTTACACTTTTATAATTATATCATATTAATATATTCAAGCGTTTTATTTCTATGGTGATAAGTATCCTTGCCTACATTTAGGTATTATATTTATATACACAGCATCAAAGAACCAAATGAAAAATTAATTGGAGCGCACAAAGCACTACATTATTAATTTTAACAGCAACACGAAGTCTTCTTCTTAATCTAGCATGCATAATGCCAGACTACGTACTGCAAAAAAAAATGTACTACGTTATTTAAAAAAAATACATTTGAAATTCATTGCAGCGTTAATCGCGGTCTAGCAACAGTTCAATCAGATGGACGCTACAATGGAGTATAAAAAGTGCCTGCCTTTGTGTGTAGCGATCCTCACTGACTCTGTCTGTAAAACTAAGCCTATTTCATAAAATAATTACCTACGCTCTATTGAAGCTATAGGGTTGACACTTTCAAACTTTTTGATATTGACTTTTTATGAAAAAAAAAAAGTGTTTTTTAGTGTTCATTCAATCGTTTTGGAATAACTGTGTACGTTACGCCAGCAAGAAAGTGTCACCTAGAGTGATATGAGTAGAACGTATAATTAGTGCGCAATCTGCTGTAAATGTGCGCCGCATAAAAAATTTGTGCGTCTTGTAGTTTTGAAAAAAAAACGTAAAAACGATTCCTGCTGGAGTAACGTTGTTCTAGCAAGAAAATTCTAGACGAATCATCGGAGATATAAAATACATACATGGGCAGAGAGCTTATATTTGTGCAAATTTGTGCGCCATAAATATAATTTGTGCGTCTTCAGGTTTTCGAGATATTGCGTTTCCCGCTGGAGTAACGTTTTGCGAATTCGTGTATCTCAAAGACCATTATATGTGCGCCTGTAGAATGAACATACACGAATAGCTCTTAATTTGTGCATATTTGTGACATAATTAGATGCCAGATAATATTTATAATTTTCAAGTAATCGCGCTTTATTGAAAGCTTAAAAAAATATTGTAGCGCCTAAATGAGAAGACTTATAAACTCGCTAAAAACTGTATTCGTTCCATCTTGACGTTTATAATTACCATAAAAAGTTTCAAAACAGAACCTACAAGCGCTAATTAATAATATTACTAAAAGTCAAAACGACGGCATCATAACTTTGACGCCATCAAACAAGAAACTGGCTCAACCTAAGATGTGTAAATGTAAACCAAAAATTAGTGCATTTATCAAATAATATATAGTAAAAATATCCAGCTTCAACTGTTTCGTATTAAGTAAATATTAAGACTAAACCAAAACAGTTATTCGGCGCAGGTTATCCGACCAAATTCGAATGACTACAAAAAAGCGACGGATTCATACGTATCGATGACCTTCTTAACTTTACTCGCTAACTGGTTGAAACGTATTGTGCCCGAATACAGTGCAGTAGAAATAGTTATTAAAATAAATTCAGATTTTTTTTTTGATTAGACATAAATAAATTTAGCCATTTGCATTTATTATATCAGTAGAAAAACGAAAAAACTGTGATTTTCTGTGATAAAGGTTCAGTACCATCATAACGGGAAATTCAAGTATAAAGTAGTTACCTATTTGTTGGCCGAGATATAATTTAGTTTTGGATATGATAGTATCATACGCGAACGTAGTATAGACCGTTTAAAATAATTATCAGCTTATGTTTCTTAAAAATTAGCCTAATTTGAAAACCCAAACCTAAGCAGCCCGATATGTGAAACTTGGGTTGAAGTTTTGAAATCCGGCTATTTTTTAAGAAACATAAACTCATAACAAAATATAACGCTCTATAGGTATTTATTACGTTCGCGTACTATACAATCATACCCAAAACTTAATTATATCTCGGCCAAAACAACAACTACTTAATATTTAAATTTCACGCCATGATGGTACTGAGCCACTTTAAGTGATTTTATTGTTTGTGTATTTAAGTAAATGAAAAACTGATCTGTGATTTTAAATAATACCAAATGACTATACAAGGTACAAATAGTTTAATTGAACAATGTTTGTTTTAATATTTATAGGTAGGAAATTTGATCTGTGATTTGATGCCATAATTACTTTAAGAATCATGATTATGATAATAAAAATAATATTTTTTTAAACCAACAAGCTCTTTGATTTCATATGATCAGAAAGTACATTTAATATATATTATATTTTTATTAGGTCATTGTAATAATAATTCTCAAGGAACATTTGAGCGTGACTGTACGAACACAGTTTAGGTGTAATACGTTTAATAAAGGTGGTCATCGATACGTATGAATCCGTCGCTTTTTTGTAGTCATTCGAATTTGGTCGGATAACCTGCGCCGAATAACTGTTTTGGTTTAGTCTTAATATTTACTTAATACAAAACAGTTGAAGCTGGATATTTTTACTATATATTATTTGATAAATGCACTAATTTTTGGTTTACATTTACACATCTTAGGTTGAGCCAGTTTCTTGTTTGATGGCGTCAAAGTTATGATGCCGTCGTTTTGACTTTTAGTAATATTATTCATTAGCGCTTGTAGGTTCTGTTTTGAAACTTTTTATGGTAATTATAAACGTCAAGATGGAACGAATACAGTTTTTAGCGAGTTTATAAGTCTTCTCATTTAGGCGCTACAATATTTTTTTAAGCTTTCAATAAAGCGCGATTACTTGAAAATTATAAATATTATCTGGCATCTAATTATGTCACAAATATGCACAAATTAAGAGCTATTCGTGTATGTTCATTCTACAGGCGCACATATAATGGTCTTTGAGATACACGAATTCGCAAAACGTTACTCCAGCGGGAAACGCAATATCTCGAAAACCTGAAGACGCACAAATTATATTTATGACGCACAAATTTGCACAAATATAAGCTCTCTGCCCATGTATGTATTTTATATCTCCGATGATTCGTCTAGAATTTTCTTGCTAGAACAACGTTACTCCAGCAGGAATCGTTTTTACGTTTTTTTTTCAAAACTACAAGACGCACAAATTTTTTATGCGGCGCACATTTACAGCAGATTGCGCACTAATTATACGTTCTACTCATATCACTCTAGGTGACACTTTCTTGCTGGCGTAACGTACACGGAATAACTAGTTAACAAATAAAATTTAAATAGGTAATCTCAGAGCATCGGTTAATCTCAACAAAATACGATACACAGTTTAATATTGACACATAACAACTTGTAGATCTTTGTTTTTGTTTTGTAGATATTTATCTAAATATTACAGCACGCGGCGTACAAAATGTAATTTAAGTGAGGTACGAAATTCTTTATTATTAAATTTAATTGTGTAAAGTGATTTTGTCTAATTCTTTGTAAATGAATTCAGCTACTTTGCAGTGTATGTGTTGTTTTTTAAAGCAATAACGAAAAATTTCATCTATTTTCTCGATATATTGAACAAAATCATCTGGTGGTCGGCGAAATTTTAAACGTGACCACTCGCTTCCACGCGGCACTCGCTACTGAGAGCACCACGACAATCGCTTAGGGGTCTCGTCGGTGTGCATGTTTGTGTGCGTGCCGTTTCGAAAGTTTGTAGGCAGTTTCCGTACTGTTTGTACATATTTATACTGTGTCTGTACACACGGCTACCGATCAACTTTTACATTTTAAGTATTAGCTGGTCTTGTATTGCACGGGTAGCCCATACACTGCATAATCTTATACTCTAAATGTGTAGGTTGATGAGTAGCTGTGTGTCACACAAAGAGTCTATATCAGACCGTCACCCGTAGCTTAACCCTTTAATATACGTACATGATATCGTAGAGTAACTATTATAATTATTTGTGAAAAAAGTCCAGTTCTAAAGAGTCTTCATGTCTGAGTACATTGACGTAAACAGAAGGACTTTAAACTGCAGAATTATCAGCATTTAAAATATTAGTAAGCATCTACTTACAAGTATTAATTAATCTGTTCCTTAAACTCATTAGTATTATCACGTGAGTGCATGCAAAATCAACAATAAAACTACAAAACTCGTATAATAAGTATTTAATAATTAATTTTGAGTCTTATGTGGTAGGTATAGAGTTGATTATTCAGTAGGTGAGATGTTTTGAGCTGCGGCTACCAGCGTATCATGGATGTCCTTTGCGTATGAGATTTGTAGGCGTACAGTGTTCAAGTATTGCGGGTAGCTAAGAGATGTTTCCTGAAAACAAGAATATTTTCTGTTAGAACTTATCGAAAAAAAAATACATTTTTGAAATAGTAAATGTATGTATGTATCTATTTATAATATGTATTTAAAATAGTATGTAAGTACATATTTTAGGTATGTCTTGTTGTGTTTGTATATCTATATGTATTTAAACACTAAAACACCTAAATAACCTGCAATGTATGTTTTCTTGTATATTTCTTTAGTATATATAATTTTTACATTTATTCCTTTAATAACCTATCATATTTTTGTAATTTGAGAAGATTGGGTTCTCCTAACACAGGTATTCTTTACTTAAAAGGACCTCATAAATGAAATGTGAAACTAGCATGTAAGAAAAAGTAAATAAACATTTATTTTTATTTGTTTTAATTAACAAGATACCTGGAGGTGAGACGAAAACGCCTTGTTTTTCTTTTACAAAAACAAAACGTGGAATGAACAATGCTCCTCCACCCATTGTAACTGAATTAATATCACAGGCCGACGACGGCTGGTTAGTACTGCTTCTTAACTAGTAGATTTGAGTTATCATAAGTCATAACATAACATAATAACATAACATCACGCCTATATCACTGAAGGGTATGGCAGAGGTGTATAACACCCACATTTCTATATATAATAAGTATTTATTTACAAAAAAAAAGTATAAGTTATTCTAGTACTCATTGTACAAGCTCTGCTTAGTTCGGGACAAGATGACGTAGAGTGCTTGTAGTGCGACATTTCTTATTATTATTTCACCCGTTATGTTTAGGACCCATGGGATAGGGGGTGAGTCTATCGCCATCCACCGGACACAAAGCCAACTCCGTGCTGTTATTGAGAATTACCTGACGGAAAGTTAACAAATAACACTTAGCTCAACCCGGGAATCGAACCCGAGTTCTCGCGGTTATCATATGGAAATAAATAACAAACTACCGATAGAATAGATAACTACAATGATAATTAATATAAGCCTTAAGAACAATTTTTAATATTATATTTTGCCCAATACCTATTTCAATAATATCCACCTAATTACAATAACAAATAAGTTGATAAAACTTAAATTTATTTGGCGTTCATTTTTATACATAATATTCACTGATTGGATTCATATAAATAGCATGACCTAATTTTTTTGTTCACAATAAGATAACAAGCAAAAGTAACCGCGGTGGCAGATCGACGGAATGCCACGTCAAAAGTCTCGGGTTTGAACTCTTTCTAGTCATTCGCAAATACAAATTACTAGTATTCTTGTTAACCTCCTCCAGTTAAGCTTAATTCTCTTGTGTTAGGAGGAAGTTCACGTCACGTAATGGCCAGGATTCAATCCCACGACCTCTCGACCGTAAAGCCGATGCCTAATCCATTGCGCCACGGCCGCGTGTTTAATTACCTATTTTATTATCCGACTTCAAAACATTATTCAAATTATGAAATACGGGTGTTACTCACGTAATGTTGGTCTATTTAGTCGATCACAACATTACGTGAGTAACACCTGTATTTCATAATTTGAATAATGTTACAAACTCACGTCAGTTTTAATAAAAAGACTTCAAAACAACGAAGAAGGTCCTCAATTTGTCTATTTTTTTTTATGTTTGTTTAGCGATTACTCGAATACGCCGAATGAAAGTGTATACTTGTCATGTGGGCCATCATTTTCATCAGGTAACGATCAATGATGGGATCCTAGATTTACTCGGATATTTGCATCTAGCAGTCAGGATTTTATGTTGCTGAGCTGATGCTGAAAGGTTCAACTCCTCAACGGTTAGGAGAACGAACGGTTTTCTTGTTTGGAAAATTATTTACTTTTATGATTCATCATATATGTGAGAGCACAAATAATAATTCAATGCTAACTCTAAAGGACTTTTCTAGAGACTTTACTAGAGATCCTTCACGAAATATTCTAAATCATTGTCATTATCAGAGCCGACCCGACCAAACGGGAGGAAGTCACCAAGTGTTCAACTATTTCAAAAGTTGCCGCTCCGTACAACTTTACTATGGTACAAAAATAAGATGTGTACTTACTTGTGCTGTAGGTCCGGAGTCAAGTCTTGACGGCATCACCGACAGCGGCAGGTAATGGGCGGCCGATTGTGCCTGCTGGATACACGTGATGGCTGTTCGCTTGAAACGTAGAACATTCAATAAGTACATGTCTCAATCAATGAGGGCAAACATGTTCTAAGATTCTTTCAGTTTCATTTAATTTAAGGCTTTTTCATTTATTTATATACCTACTACCTACGCATATTTTCCCACAACTGTTTTCCTTACAACTACTTTTTTACTGTTGTATCTTATTTTTAGTTGTACTATTTTGTACTTGTAAGACAAATAAAAACCGATATTCTTTAAATTCTTCATATAACGACCAACACGTATTCCACCTGAAAGTAAGTGGAATTGCACACAAAGTCTTTGTCTTGAGTGAGAATAGATCCCGCAACCGCGGCACGGTAGGCAGTTTTTCTAGCGACTGCCCTACCCGGTCGTTAAATAATTTTGTGTAATTTTGTAATCTAGGCAAAACAGTTAGGCATAATCTAGCTGCTATATTTAATTGAATGTGCCTGCGATACAGTTCAGTAGATATTAGATAATGAAAAACGTGATGTATGTAGTGCCTAAGTATTTTCCGGCAAGTAAGTAATATTCCTGTTTACGCCCTCATGCTGACAAAGTGCTGATAGTTGTTTACAAATCGAGGAATTAGTACTTGTTTATCGAGCGTCTAGCTAGCACATAAGCTTGACCTAGGTTATGACAACAACACGCGTGACGCAGGTCCTGACCGGGTATGGCAGCTTCGGCATTAGGCACATGACTGGATTGATAAATTCTCTCGATTGCAAGTGGATGCGGTTACGGTTGTCAGATGACCGAAATTTGTGCCTTATATTTGTACTTGATTGTCCCGGAATTTGAAAAAACACAGGTTTTAACTAAATGTACTTAAAATTATTCCTGGAATTTCCTAATTACGGTGGATAGACAATTGATCGCACATACACAAGCATCTAATTTAGGTTTACTTGTAAGTAAGTCATATAAACTCTTATAGGCTTGACTGGAAGACAACAATCAGAGTAAAATAGACTAAACAATCAAAGAGCCAATCATAAGGTTTCTACTGACAACAACAATGTTAAATATCTTCATATCTACAGTCACAAGTTGCATCAAATATTGCGGTTGTTTATTTTTTTATACATAGCAAACAGGCTGTTTAGCCCACCTGATGGTAAGTGGCAAACACTGGCTATGAATATCCACAATCTTTAATAAAAAGCAGATGCATCTGAGGACTATGATATTACGCCGCATGTGTCCATAATTTCAGCGCATAATCACCACCACTATTGCTTTGGGGAGGAGGTGAAGAAACTCAAACGAGACTACCCCTGGATCGGCAATGTGAAGGGAATGATCAGCAAGAAACCGTCAAAGAGGTTGGCGTCCCCCCAGGACCCTAACGTTCCGAGGAAATATCGGAGCTGACCGCCAGTCCTCCCAGTCCGAGCGATACGATAATGGAAGCTAAAACTAGCAGTGTAGAAGCTCTTTAAAAGAAAACATACCGATAACATTAACACCGATTGCATTGATTACGTCCATAAGATAATCCTTTGTTTATTTTAACCAATATCGTATGATCTACCACATTAAAACCTATGGCTTTAGTTTATAATTGATGTGTGTTGATGCCAGGCACATACACAGATAAGTAATCAATAGTTATAACGATTAGACGGTTGCCAGGTCAATAAGTTAATAGTTAGAATTACTTTGTATGCTGCAAAACAAGACTTACAATGATGCCAGTGTGGGTTTATAGTGTGTTATAGATGTTCTAGATTGGGAGATATAAAAAGAGGTGTTTTGATTATGGTGTTGCAACTATATGTACAGTCAGCTGCAGAGTAAATTCACCTGAGTGGTGAGATTTCTCTGCAGCTGACTGTCTGCCTTTTTATACTACGAATGTCGCGAACGAGCGTACATTTTACCGTATAATAATAATAGCAGCCCTGTATCTAATACATTTCCCAATGCTGGGCTCGGGCCACTTCTCATTATAAGGCTAACCCTTCCATAGTCCACCACGCTGGCCAAGTGCAGATTGGTAGACTTCACACTATCCTCGAGCACTTTTGGACTCTCAGAGTTCATAGTGTGTCGTGCATGCAGGTTTCTTCACGATGTTTCCTTCACCGTTAGCGAGCGATAATTTATATCATAAATACACACACATCTTCGAAAAGACGAATCTTAACGATTTATTGACAGAGGTGTGTGCCGTGGCTTAGCAGTCCTACGGTCGCCCACTCGGCTATCGCTGCTTCTTACTAAGGAGTGCTACGGTCTCCCACTCTTTTACCTCTTAGTAAGAGGTTACTATAGCCCATGGATATTCATAACCTTATGATGATTGCAGATGCGTTGCATTCATTCAGCTGAGCATTTTAATTGGCCTTGGTCTTACCCCACCATTAACCACTTTGTGTCTGCATTTAACATTTTGCTTTAGAGCCTAGCTGGTGTTACATGGTCTATATAAAATATAAGTTTTCCTCGGCGGTATCCGCACTTTGTCCTCCTAAGGGACCGTTGTGCGTTTATATATATAAAATATAAATCAAGTAGATTTAATTATCATGAAATGCATGTCGGAAATTAATTTTACAACAAACTTTCTCCTTAAATGATTTTGATACAGTATTTAGCCATGCTTAGCAATTTAATATTAAGAACAATCTAAAAATATCCAGGTCTAAAAAACTTACTTTTTCAAAGACAATTATGCCAAAGGGCAATTATGCCAACAGACAATTATGTGTGCGTAAAGAATTTATGCTAAAATATTATGACAAAAAAAAAGTTATACCAAATTAATACTATGCATAACTATCATTTTGCCATAGGGGCCGTTCAAGTATTACGTAAGCACTATGGGGGGGTGGGGGGGGTCTTTGTTTTGCTTATTTTGGATGACATGGGGGGTAGGGGAGTCTAGATGATGATTACGTCATCGGTAGTTATTTACTTTTTTACACGAATGGCAACCCTCACATTGTCTATGCTTGAAAACGAAACGCATTTTTGGGGATTCCCGCACGCATACGTTTAAAAATACATTTTTATCTGAAAAATGTTTACGTAACCATGGGGGCAGGGGGTAAAAGCTTTGCTTACTTTTGCTGACAAGGGGGATGGGGGGGTAAATAATTGTAATAAATCTGCTTACGTAATATTTGAACGGCCCCATATGAAAATATGCCAAGTTAGATTATGCCAAAAAAAGTTATGCAAAAAATAGGGAACCACTATATTCAGTGATAAAACTTACCAAGTGCAGTTCCATCTGATCACAAATGGAGAAAAATTCTTCTAAGTTCTTGTCGAACCTGGGCACAGGGTTGTCAATGCCTTTTCTGTAATTGTGAAATTAAAACAATATTATATTTATATTTTTATCAAATTGTTTATTGGTCTGTAATAAATATTATCCTTTTCTTTTGCAGCAAAACCTGTCTTATTGGTTAAGGATAAGAGCTTTATTGCTTCTACAACATTATTTATACTTCACCAACACTAATAAAGTGTTTTTATCTGAATCAGTAACAGAATCCATTCCACTAGATTTACTGCATACGGAATAAAACATGTTTTGTATGAACAACATAAACTTTGGATATTTTCTCCTAAAAACTAGTGGAATGGTTTTTCTTTGCCCCACTCAGACTATATAAAACTTTTGCCTGAGCTGGGTATTCAAGATTGAGACAAATTATAAGTTCTAATTGATTTTTTTATAGCATTTAGCTATGCTTAGCAAATTATACCTAGAAACCGTCGAAAAAGATCTGGGACTGGCAGGATTTGAACCTGCGACCTTACTGCACACCGGGCAGCTGCTTTAGCCATCCAGCTACGGTCGCCACTTAGCAGAACACTAAATTTCTCAACTGTATGATACGTCATTTCGTAACGTCACATTAGAAGTTGATAGAAAAAGAATCTTGAGATTACTTAAGTAGGTATTTATTTTACGTAAACCCTAGAAACTTAAATTGAATATTTGCATCTATTTTTTTGTTGAGTGACTGTCATCAAACGTCCACAACCCAGTATGGGGTGATACAATTTCTTCAAACAACTTAAATTATACAAACGATTAAGCTGAACTTACTGGGAATTGGAGTCTACATTATGATTTTGATGTAGAATCTGAGCAGCTGACTTGAGCGTCATCTGAAAAAAGTATTTATATAAGTCATTATAAGTTAATGTTGGTCTGTTTAAGAACAAATGAGATTGACATCTCTGGTTAGATTCATGAGTTGGGCAAAAAAGGTTATTTGGAAGCTTTCTCATTACGATATTCTCAGTAGCAGCACGAGTCTGTAACCGTACCTGGTAGATGGCGATAGGTTTACCTACAAACACATAAAACCTAAACATAACAGGTGGAATGTAGAAGCTATATTTTTACACTGTTTTTGTTTTGATGAACAAGTTTGAATTATACATGTTAGTCTTACTGGTATTGATTCACGGAGCGAGCTCATGAGGGTCTTCACTTTAGATATATTGTCCATTTTGTCCTGCTGCGTTTGTTGGGGCATTGGCTGCGGTTGAACCTGCATTTGTTGTGGGGACGGTTGCTGCATTATTGTGCCCGGTACTGGCATCTGCATCCCTACATTTGGCGTAGCACCAACAGTGTTCATTGGCACGTGCATATTCATTTGATTGTGATTCATCTTAGCAATATTATTGTATAAAATTCTAAAATTGAATTTTTTAGTTTTGTTGTGGTTTGTTTACGTAGCTCAGTTGAAGTTTACTGTCAATTCTGAATGAATTCTGACATATCTATATGTCAAATGGCACTCGCTATTACAGATTATAAAAGAATAACGGTTGGAGGTAATAACTATTCTTTTTAATCCGTAGGGGCCCCTTCACGAATATATTAATATGATGTGAAATTCTCGGTAGTCATACTTACTAAAATAATGAAATCCGAATCAAGCCATATCTACGAAGAAAAGCGCACGCTCTAACGCATCCATGCGTTAGAGCGGTAGAATAGAGGTAAAATAGAAATCATGTTATTCCACGGAATAACACTGAACAATGTTCTTGAATAATGTCGACTCAATGACTATGTCCACACTCTACTCATGTATTAAAAAAAAACCGTCATTGTCAATGTCACTTTCAATTGTCAAATAAGCTAAATTAATGGGGGGAAAATCAAATAAAAATCTTTGCAAATCAATCAATCAATTAGTTTCTATATTGAATGTTTGTTACATTCAATATAGAAACTACATATTTCTATGAGAAACTAGCAAATAAAACCGAGCTGACTAGTAAAAGAAGGATTTAAAGAACGTGGTCAAATTAAAATGAAATAACTCTTATTTGTATCGGTATATAAATAAGTGACTTCGTGTAAATTTAATTTTCAAAACTATGAAATGCTATAAGATTTACAATGCTACAGAGTTATGGCAAGTAAGTGATTATTAACATCATCATCCTACTTCCCCCATATGTATTCTAAGGCGTAGTTCTAAAATGTATTACTACGTCTTGTTTTTGTTGGTTGTAGTTGGAATTATTTTCGAACTCTTTTATGTTCATAAGTTTACACTTCTCAGAAGGAAACAAGCTTGCCTTCAGTGGCCACATTCAGTCAGAGCTTCGACAACATGCTAGGGAATGATGGAGTAAAACTTGGCAATATTACTGAGTTACTTGGCTTGCCAGGAGCAGGAAAAACACAACTATGGTTTGTACATCATGTATAATTTAGCTAATATTTAAATACTAGCTTTTGATTGCAGCTCCAACTGCATAACACATCAATAAAGAGTAACCTGGGATCTAAAACTATCTTGTAAAAAATTTAATTAATATTGGCTCAGTGGTTTAGCTATTAAAGCTTAACAAACATGCAGATAAACACAATTACTTCCAATTGATTTAAGTAAGGTTTCAGTAGTTTTACAATTGATAATTTGTTCATTTTATTTTAGTCTGCAACTGTGTGCATCAGTACAAATACCAAAAGACCTGGGTGGGCTAGATGCAGAAGCTTTGTACATAGATACCAACACTAACTTCACTCTTCATAGATTTAGAGGTAAGTAGTTATAGCATTTCTTAATTCTTGTCACCTACTTGAAGAATTATAAGTCTTTTAGTTCATTAGATGGATTTTCATCTAGATGGGTCCAATAATTTTGCTATGAATGAGTAAGTTTTAAATTTACACATTGAGGGCCTAACCAGTAGGCAAAGAAGAAGACCTCAAGTCCATGCTCACATTAGATTATTAGACTGAAGCTGTTTTTTTTCAGAAATCCTTTCTGCAAGTTTGATGCAGTGTCAGAAAGTTTTGAATACCACACTACAAGTGACTGAAGATGAAGCCCTGAAGAAACTACATTATGTGAATGCGTTTGGACTAGAAAATTATTGCTCCCTGATGTATAATCTGCCCAAGTTTATAGCAGAGCATCCTCAAGTAAGTAAAAGTTTTATCATTTGCATTTATTCCCAATTCATGTGGGTGTGTTGATGATCAGGTGCAGGTAACTACTAGAACATGAAGATTTACAATTTACTAAAGCATATTAGTAAATGTGTTGCTACACCTGATAACTACAATATTATCCCTCATATACTAGTATAGGATCCCGATATACAACGACCTTCACCGAGATGTTTATTTGATGAAACATATTTAATATGTCAATAAATATATTGCATTTGGGTTGTCTAACAAATTTCAGTCCATGATATGATTAATTAATAATTGAAAAAAATATTTTTTTTAATCATTTCACCGGTTTGATTATTAGACAAATTCTATACCAATCAAAAGTCTGAAGCCTATAGAATATGCAAACGTTGGGTTGCCTATTCTTTTCCGGTCACAACTCTCGATATACCAGGCCTCTGGACTAGAGTATGGATATAATTTCAGTTGGGTTAGCATAACAAACCTGTAACAGATTTTTCTCCTTAGATGCTCGAATTGATGTTTTTTGTTGTATGAACACAGTGAGCAAAGCAAAACAAACCCAATTTTTATTGTCACACACCTTTTACTCTGTCGTCTAGTTATAAACTAAGCAGACCTTGTACTATGGGTACTATTTCGAGCTGCTAAGATGAAAAGTTGTATGTTCGACTCAAGATCAAAGTTATTTACATCTCATGCGTTTGAGTCCCTCACCACGCTCAAGATTCTAACCTATTACCTAATTACTATTGACTCTTTCGCTTATTCGGAACTTAAAATTAGCACTCGAAGAAAATACGATTTACTTGTTAACTATACTAACTATTGTCGTGTTTTGTCATGTTTCCCCATACAGAAAAATAAAAAACCTGACAAAATCTATCTTGCGCTTGTTATGCTGCCCCGTCACGGCTCTGGAGGATGGGCCTCTTTTGCAGTAACTCTGCTAATATTTGTATTATAGGTGCTCTGCTTTATCCCCATCTCATATCTGTTTTCAAATGCTTTCAGGTTAGATTAATAGCAATAGATTCAATAACTCATCCTTTCAAAGAAGGAATATCTACAAAACAAAGGACCGGGCTACTGTTCAGACAAATGGCGGATCTGCAGAGGATTGCTATACAAAATCAGATAGCTGTAAGTGCGTTTATTCTATTATGCTGTGTCTTCATAGAATTTTATAAGTCTAGCTAGTGCCTAACTGTAGCTGCAGATTGTTTTTGTAATATTTGATTGCCATAATTTTAATTTCTATCACGGATTCAGAAATAGGGTTTTTCTCTAACTTAAAGCTATAGAAGCAGGTTAAGTAACCGATGCTCCATCAAATCTTGTCATTCTAATTGATTATTTTTATAGCATTTAGCTATGCTTAGCAAATTATAGTAAGAAACAGTTGAAAAAGATATGGGACCGGCTGGATTTGAACTTGCGACCTTACTGCACACCGGGCAGCCGCTTTAGCCATTCAGCTACGGTCGCCTCTTACCAGAAGGTGTGCAGTAAGGTCGCAGGTTCAAATCCTGCCGGTCCCATATCTTTTTCAACTGTTTCTTAGTATCAAATCCTGTCATGTTATGAAAGACACTTAAGAATCTTAGGACAAAAAACCGATTTTAAATGATCCCACTACTGATATTTACAGAAACTAAATTGATTTAATTATTTAGTTTTAAGTGAATTTCAGTATAATTGGTGTGGCAGAGAGTATTATACCCACATTTTACCTGTTATATTTAGGTCCCATGTGATAGGTGCTGTGACTTAAGCCGATCACTATCCACGATGCACAAATCCAATCCCATACTGACGTCAAAATAGCATAAAACATTTTTGCCCGACCTGGGCATCGAACCCAAGACCTCGCGGTGACCCTACCACTAGACAATCAAGGCAGCAAATGTTACGATATATACCTGACTTAAGGCCCCTATTATATGGCAGTGAAAATATTCAACAAAATAGCCCCAAATTGTCTGCTTTCAATAGAAAATTAAACTTTATTCTATTGACGAATATTTTAAATGTGTAATTGAAACATCTTAAGTTATTTTAACAGTATTATAATTAACTATTATTTGTTTAGATTTAAGATTTACTAAACTGTGTTTTATGTTATTTTTTCTAAATATTACTGTGTGTTGTGACTTCCACTGAGTTATCTAATGATGCAACGCCTGAAAAGGGCTACTAAGTTATCAAGATATGTATTCTAATATTTAAGACCTAACTGTACACTTAGTAAGCAAATAAAGACTTTTGACTTATTGTCTTTTGACATATCGACTATTGGCGTCTCAATTCAGCATCTCTGAAAAATCTCTTGTCCTTCAGATAGTACTAACAAATGAGATGAGTACCCGCGTGGGACTGTCCGGCGGAGCAGTGGTGGGCGCGCTGGGCGACGCGTGGGCGCACCGCTGCAACGCGCGGGTGCTGCTGTCCGCGGCGGACGACGCGCGCGAAGGCTGGCATCGGCTCGCCCTGCTACTGAAGAGCAACGTCGCTGCTAATACTGTTGCGAAGTTTCAGGTAATTTGAAAGCTATGTTGTTAAGTTGTGATAACATGAGAATGAAACGGCCGTTGCGCAAAGGATAAGGCATCGGTTTTACGATCTAGATGTCGTGGGTTCGAATCCAGGTCATTAAACCACGGACGTGAACTTCCTCCTAATACAAGCGAATTAAGCTTAGCTGGAGGGGGTTAACAAGAATACTAGTAATTTGTATTTGCAAATTACTAGTAAGCTATTTAAAAAAAAATACAGAAAAGGCCCGAATCCAAATAACTGCCATCGAGGCAGTTGATTGGATTTCTACGAACCACTAAAACTAAACCATTCTATATTTATTTATCTTTTTATTTATTCCAGTGATTAATGTATGCGCCTCTCACCGCGAGGTCTCGGGTTTGATTCCCGGTCGGGCAAAGTGTTATTTGTGAATTTGCCGTCAGGAAATTCACATTAACAGCACGGAGTTGGAATTGTGCCCGGTGGATGGCGATAGGCTCACCCCCTATCCTATGGGACCTAAACATAACAGGTGAAGGGTGGGTGTTGTACACCTCTGCCACACCCTTCTGGGTAATATAGACGTGATTTTATGTTATTTTTTGTTTTTAAATCCAATGTTATCGACTATTTATGGTACGGAATGTTACGGGTATTTTTAAATACGATGTCGGCGGACACACGTGTCCCGCGACCTGATACCAATTTGGATCAGAAGTTTAGTCACAGAATGTTCAGTGTTACGTTTCATAGTAAAACTAATTAAAGGCGTTTAACTTTTTTTTCTTCTTTTAAAAAAAAAAAACAACGCCCGTACTAGGAATAACTCCTGTGTCGCGGGGGTGTTTACAAACATACACTTCACACACACAGTCAGAACAAAACTTTGCGATTCACACAAAGATTTGTCCCATGTGGGGATCGAACCCACAACACCAGCGCAGTTGAAAGCGTCGAGGCGACCGCTTTAACCACTATGCCAACCGTGCACTCGAATTGATCTCACTCAGGAGCAGAGAGAAGATTGTAACGATTGTAACTTAAGGCCGTTTACTGTATTCTGTCAAGTTATACACAGATGAGGCGAGACGTTGAATAAGTATAACTCAAGTATTTCTTACTTTTAAGTGCATTTATTAACCGACTTCAAAAAAAGGAGGAGGTTCTCAATTCGGTTGTATTTTTTTTTTTTTTATGTTTGTTCGCCGATTACTCGAAGACGCCTGGACCGATTTTAATAATAATAATAATAATTTATTTACGTAAAAAGAATAATGCAGTAAGTACAAAAAATACACTAATTATTAGAAGTACATTAATAGTAATGACTGATTTACTACAGTTAAAGTGGGTGTGGTTCTGTTCTCCTAGCTAGGTTACAGAATAACCTGTGTGAAGGAGTGACAGTGCCGTTCCCCTATTGTTGGAATACAATAGTCAGTAGGCAGTACAGTTTAGCATTTATGACAAAGTTGTATACATTAACAATAAAAATAAAATAAGGAAAACCGAAATGAAAAATGAGAAATAAATCCACTTTAGAAATAAATAGTTACAATAAGTGTGTGTGTAGGTGTGTGTGTGTGTAAGTGTGTGTGTGTGTGTGTGTGGGTATGTGGGTGTGTGTGTGTAGGTATGTGGGTGTGTGTGTGTCCGTGCGTGAGAGTAAGTGTGTGAGCGCGTGCATGATTGTGTGTGTTGAATTGGCATACTTCTAAACATAGTTTGTTATAAATTGTTCAGTTTCGTCGTATGACAGAGTAAGTAGTAACGAGTGAACCGTATTTTTGCAAATATATTTTGTATCTCCAAATACAGGACATATTTTATTGATTTTGTTGTATAACCAAGGTCCAAGGTAATAGAAAAATCTCTTGGCGAAGGAAGTCCGAACAGTTGGAAGAGAACAAATTTTGTCTTTTCTTCGTTTGTTTACAGTTACGTAAGGGGTTTGACGATGTTTCAGAAGAACAACTTGTAATATAAAATGGTGCCTTACGTTCAATACTTCAAGTTTTTGGTACAGCTCATTAGTTGGGAACATAATCGGTCGAAAAGTAGCGACTTTTAGTACAGCTCTGTGCGCTATCTCGAGTGGTTTTATTATGGTTTTCGCGGCACCACCCCAGCACGAAATGCAATAGGTGACAATAGATTGACACAAGGCAAAATAGACACAGCGAATAACTGTTTGATTAGCAATGTGGCGGAGTGTCTTAAAAATATATATTAATTTACGTACTCTGCCCGTAAGAGTGATAATATGAGATCTGAAGTTTAGTGTCTTATCTAATATAATGCCAAGATATTTTATGTGGTCTACGGCCTTTAAGGATGGACAATCACAAGGGGCTTGTGTATTAGTGAAACATGAGTGAGCGGTCAAAGTTATTGGAGTGCGTGATTGAGAGGCTGTGCTGATTGAAAATGTAAGGAAGTTGGTTTTAGCGATGTTTAGTGTTAGAGTGTGTGTATGCAGCCAATTTAACGTTGTGTTAAATGCTGTTTGTGCTTTTAGCTCTAGCTGCGACCATGTGTCTGCTACAACTGTTATGGCGGTATCATCCGCATAAGATGTTATTTTGACGTTAGGTATTTAATGTCGCACAGTTGGTTTATAAAGACAAGGAAGAGAGTGGGCCCCAAGATGCTTCCCTGTGGGACACCGTATTTGATTGGAAGTTCATCGCTATCATTACCATCTATCCTAACTAACTGCGAGCGATTTGAGAGGTAGCTCTTAAACAAATCTAACTGAGCTCCCCTGACACCCAAACTTTCGAGTTTTAATAAAAGAGACGCGACAGGAACAGTGTCGAACGCCTTTGTAAGGTCTAAAAATATGGTAAGCACTTTTTTACTATTATTAATATTTTCTACGACGTGATTGGTTAATGCATGGACGGCGTCGCAAGTGGATGTGTTTTTGCGGAAGCCAAATTGATTAGGCGATATTAGTTTGTAGTGTTCCAGGTATGCTACCAATCTTTTGTTTATCAAACGTTCGAGTATTTTAGATAGGGCAGTTAAAACGGCTATAGGCCGGTAATTGTTCGGCAAAGTTTTGTCGCCTCCCTTGAAAATAGGATGTATAATTGCCTTTTTTAGCGAAGAAGGAAAGACGCCAGTATCGAAGCAGAGATTAAATATATGGCATAGGGTGGGTGTCAGGAGCTCAGAGTATTTTTTTAAAATAAAAGGTGAGATGCCGTCCCAGCCGGTTGCTGCAGTAGAACGCAGCGAGTGTATAATGGACATAACTTCGACATGGTCCGTATGTTCCAAGACGAAGGATGACAAATGAGTCGACTTATTAGCAGCTATAGAGAATAATTGGTTCTGTCGAGTGGAACTTGAGTACTTTTCTGCAAGGTTCTTACCAATGTTAATGAAAAAGGAGTTAACATTATTACACGACTGTTTTAGTGAGCATGTAGAGGAGAGTAACTGTGTAGATGAGTTTTTGGATTTGGTAGTGTTAGTGACTCGCTTTATAGTGTCCCAGAGTAACTTTGGATTATGACCTGCCTTATTGAGTTCTTGTGTGTCATAGATCCGTTTAGCTTTTTTAAGTATTCTCGTACAAAAATTTCTGTATCGTTTGTAGGTCAAAACTAAAACCTCATTGTCAGGATATTTTTTTGCTTTTTTATGTAATGCGTCTCTATTTCTTATGCAGCGTAATAAACCCGTGGTGATCCACGGCTTAAGAATTTTCTTTCTGGTTGATACTGTTATCACTCTAGAGCTTTTAACAATTGATGTAGATAATAGTTCTGTGAGTGTATTTGTAGCAATGTCGGCATTTGACATGGAAAAAATAGGACTAAAGTCAAGTTGAGACATTGCTACGTCAAGCATCTCATAGTCGATCTTGGTGACCGTAGAGGTAGCGTTTATGCGCATATATTGGTAACCAAGACAGAGTAGGGAGGGAAGATGATCAGTGACCACTGAGTCAAAAACAAAAGAGTGTGATGGGGACTTAGTTCTAAGAATAAGGTGGTCCAGACAATTATTGTCTCTAGTTGGTATTGAATGCGCAGGTAGAAAACCATTAAAAGCTAAATAATTCAGATATTCGTGAGAACGAGTATCTGTAGTCGTGGGTTTGATATCTATGTTAATATCACCAGTTATAATTACTGTTTTAAAAGATTTGAGCGATAAAATAATAGTGTTTAGAGCTGAGAGAAAGGTTTGTATATTGTCTATTGATGGTGACCGATAAATGCATAAAATAGCCACATCTGAATTTATTTTGATTGTGAGTCCGGAAGCTGATTGGCAAAAATCAGGTTCGTTATAAGTGACTAATAGTTGCGCACTTACATATGCTACCACGCCGTCACTTTGGTTGAGATGTTTAGTGGTTTTGTAAGTTGTGTAATTATCCAGCTGTGGAATATAAGAATTACTAGCACACGGTAACCAACATTCAGTCAGTACGACCAGATCACAGTTAAAGGGTATACGTTGCAAGAGAGTCTGTAAGCTTAGGAAGTTACAGTTAATGGACCTAATATTTTGTGAGAGTATTTTTAGGTAGTTATTGGGATTGGAAATAATTGTTTGGGTGTGTTCTGGTGTGCAACTATGTGTCACAGAGATTGATAACTCATCAATATTGTCCATTACATATTCGAGATCATTAGCCATTAATTACCGATGTAGAGTATGGTAAAAGGGGGGAATATAGTGTTTGGTATAGTAATGTTATGATGGGGCATTAATCTTATATGTAACACAATGCAAATTAGTCCTAGAAAATAGTTGCTGCTAGAATTAAGTTTGAAACGGTAAATCAGTGCGATATTTGACACAATGTTTGTTGATTGATGATTGTAATTGATAATGTGTGCGTAAGATAAGGATTTGTTGGAATACAATAATATGTAGAATAATATGCAGTGCATATGAAATTGATAAAAAAGTTTGCTTACTAGGAAGTATGTACGTTGTAACGTTAATGTGTATGTAAGTATATGTATATGATATTGTGCTGTCTTGAGAATGTTGTAGGTGTAGATTTGTTGTTTTATTTTTGTATTTGATGAATGTAAAATAAGTAATGGTAGCTTTTTGAAGTGGTATTGTAAATAAGTGTATGTTGTAACATAAGCTTTCAAAAAAAGTAAACTAGAAAAAATAATAAATGAAAAATACTTAAAAATAACTAGTCATGCATTTTTCAGAGATGGCAATTGCTTCAGTTGCAGTTCATTTTTCACCCAAATGGCCTGACTGTCCGGGTCTTTCTTCAGTAAAATCCGTCCGTTAGATGTCCAGCAGAAATGATATTCATTTAGTTTTGCAAAATTTCGAGTGACATAAAACAGTTTTTTTGTATATGAAGTTAATTGTTCAGCTATGTAAATAGGTATTTCTTGGGTTGATTTTAGGTCCAGTAGCGACGAGTTGATCTTAGCTTTAGGGTTTTGTTTATTGTAATCCTTAGCGGCTGTCAAGAATTTGGTCTTCATAAGGGTATTAGAAAATTCCACTGTTAAGTTGGAGGTTACGCTCTCTTTTTTAGATGGTTGTCTTGATATGTCACGAATGCTGGATTGTTCTATATTAATTTGTAATTGTTTAGACAAATGTAGAATTGTATTGTACAGATTGGTTTTAGACTCTTTGTCTCTTTTAGGCACGTTACGGATTTCAATGGAAGTTTTAACTAAATTACGGTCGAATAGCTCAACTTTTTCTTCAAGTGAGGACAGATTTAAGGCCATAGTAGTGCGCTCCTTTTCTAAACTCGTGATTTGGTGTTCAAGAGATGACACTTGATCAGAGACAAAGGTCATGGACTTCTCGAGTTCAGTGTTCGTTGTCTTAATCTCGGTGTAGTGGCCCTTTATTTCCAGAAAATGATTTTCGAATTTGTCCATGCGTGAACTTTGAGTGAGCATAAATTGCGACATCATCTCTTTTATTTCATTTTTAAAATCATCTAGTACATCGCCGCTAACCTCGCTAGATAGGCACTTTCGTTTGGCTCTTTGAGTAATGTTTAATGATAAAGCTTCGCTTGAACATAGGGCTTGAATATCTGACTCTGAGCGAGTTAATACAGGGTGATTTAACGGTGTTTTTATCCAATGACTTTCCGATTCGAGGCGGGCTGGGACAGTATTTTCGCAAGGTGGGGTTTTAGGTGGTGTTTTGAACATTATTCTTAATTGTAATTATTCCCGATTGGTGATTCCTCTTGAATAGGTCAGCTTTTATGTGTTTACAAATTTATGTAGTTATTTATGCCCGCTAGTTGCAGTCGCTTACAAATTGTGGTAAGCGATATGGATGCGAATACGACAGCGGCGCGCGGCGGCGCGGCGGCGCGGGCGGCGGCGCGTGCACCGCGTATGTAGCTCCGAATCTCACCTCTGTCGCCGCTGTTGCTATCCTTCTTGCTCTGGCACTCAGCGCGCAGCAACCACCACAACTTTATGCGCGCCTAGTGCTTTGGCGAATTTATTTTCGATATTTATTGCAAAATATTGAGTAAATTAAAAGTAAACTTGTACGAATGCACGTCTAATCGCTTTCGCGGTCCAAGGGGAAGGGGGATTTTATAAATTCTTTTTTTCTTTGAAAGGATATACTTGTCATGTGGTCCCATTTTTTTCAAGTCACGTTCTGATGATGGGATCCTAGAGAAATCGAGGGCAACCCTCAAATTTAAAAGGCTTCTATATTGTTTTTTTGTATATTATCTAAAGCTACTCGGATATTTGCATCTAGTAGTCAGCATTTTATGTTGCTGAGCTGATGCTGGAAGGTTCAACTCCTTAACAGTTAGGAGTACGGGGATTATTCTTTAAATATAGGCTACTTAAGGCCGTTTACTGTATTCTTTCAAGTTATATACAGATGAGGCGAGACGTTGAATATAACTCAAGTATTTCGTAATAAGTGCATTTATTGTAATAGAAGTGGGTTTTTTTTTTGTAAAATTGTTTGAAACTGGTAAGGTTGATGTTGATGTTCACATCTAAAACTGTCCTAAGGATATTACATTTTAATAAGCGCCATTAAAATAATCAAAAAAATACTGAAATATCCTTATAACCATTAGTTTTCTAGTACTTCTATTGTTTAAGCCCAAATTTCACCAACGTTTAAACCGATGTTTTATTTAATCAACCGATTTGATGTCTCTCTCATTAGTCGAAAACCGTAGCTCATCATTACCAGCGAATTACAATTAAATGGTGCGATCGGCTCTACATATCTAACGGAATGTGAAAACTAGCCAGCAAAGAATGTTTTTCGTAACATTCAACGTAACGTCATTTAGTTTTATGCATGTGTTTTACCTAGATGTAGAAGTTTTGAAGACCGCTTTCTTATTTTGTTCTTTGAAGTTATATGGCTCATAAGCTCTTATGAGATAGCTGAAAAGGTCATGTAAAATCTCATTCCGAGGGTCGAGCAAAATGAACAATATTCCTTTATGACAATAATTTATTTATTGGCTTTTCAACAATGTAGGTAGGTAGTGTAGGTACACTGTTACATTAATAAGGGTTAACATTGTGAACTTAATTCTAAGCGTCTCACTACTTATAGAGGAGCACAACATGCACTATAATAAAAGAAATTAGACAAAACATTACGCTAATTCAAAAAAGAATGCTTGTCTGACAAAAAAAAAATACAATTTCATTAAAAAAATTAAATTATATAAATAAATAGATAAATTAAATTATTAAATAAATTAGATTAAAACTAAATTATAATTGTTAAACATAACATAACATCACGCCTGTATTACACATACTTTCCAACTTTACATACTTTCCAACTCCAACTATATACTTCTGATTAAATTCGTTGCGGGTTCCAAGACAATTTTAACTCTCCCTGGGATTGCCCGTGTGACATGCACGGTGCCTTTAGTTGGTTACCGCTGTAGATCCTGGGGTCACAGGTTTCACAGTGGTGGGCGTGTGGGTGGGATTATATCCCGTAACAAATCACGCCTGTATTACCCAAAAGAATGTGGCAAAGGTGTACAACACCCACATTTCACCTGTTATGTTTAGGTTCCATGGGATAGAGGATGAACCTATCGCCACCCACCGGCCACAGTGCCAACTCCGGGCTGCTATTGTGAATTTCTTTCTTTTGTAAATACATACTTATTATACATAGAAACATCCAGACTAAGACAAACCCCCCACGACCTTGGCGTCGCAGGCAGGTACACTACCCACTCCGCCAACCGGTCGTCTATAATATAAAAGGCATTATAACATCTAGGTCATCGAACTATAGCTAGTAAGCGGGCTGGATCGATAATGATGAATAGCTATAATATCAACATTTGATTGTCATGTTATTGACGCGCTTTGGTGCTGAGCCAACGTAAACAGGGGCTTTCGTAGTAATGCTTACTAGTATTGAAACGGCGCCAAATATCTATATCACATTAAATACAGTTTTATGTGTGTCTATTAGCCACAGTTAGAGATACGGAATCCCTGTATGTAGTTAAAAATTATTATTAAAGAACACCCCAACGAATACGAAATATATAGTTTACCTTTAACTTACGAATTATTTTTGACTATTTGACCGATTTTCAAGTAACTAACAGGGGCCTTACCCTCCACGCTATTGGGTTCTCATTAGAGATTGGTATTGAAATTTTGACATGTCATTCGACACGCACAATTTTATCAAATTTGTATTGGATGATTATTTTTAGAACTAAATAAAATTGAACTAACTCGATTCACTTCACTTTGGCACTATTGATCGAATTTTCGTTAAATAAAATGGAACTTTGACATAACGAATCTAGTATGGGATCGAGTTTGCGAGCGAACTTTCACGAAAATGTTTAAAATTGTATCAAAATCGGGGCAGCCGAATGGAAGAACGGTATTTTATGTAATGGTATCGTGCAAATAGCAACTGAAAAAAACATTGTTATTTTGATTTAAAAAACAGACTTGTATCGATAAAACTCGGTGTATTTGTCACCCGGAGATTACCTTGCTATTGTGAACAACCAACAAACCGTCAATAGCCAATTTGCCTAATACTTCTTCTTGTAACATTGTGTCCGGACACCAATTTCCTACGGGTAACGCGTTGATGCGTTAACTGCTTACTTCCTCCAGCTCGTTTAAAAAAGAATAATAAAGGTACAATCGGGATAACTGCTGCATGCTCACCTTTAAGGTGATATTACACTATCTCTGATCTGGTTGGGTGGTATGTAATGCTCCTAGGTGCTCTCCACACTACACTTTTTTCTCAAAGAAGCATGCTTTATAGTGTTAGTATACACTAAGTTTGGTCGAGCGTACTTACCCTTGAAATTCGGTTGTTCAAATCATTGTAATTAGTATAATTTAGTTTTAGTTTTAATTTATTTTTATTGCATTATTTGTAATGTTTTGATGTGTGTGTGTTTGTAGCGCCCCTAGGGCCTATGAAAATAAATGATTTGTATCTTGAATGAATAAGGGGTTACCTTCATTAAACATTTGTCTATTTCAGATAACACCAGAAGGAATCAGGGATGTCTAATAAAACACAGAAAAACATACATAGTAGTTTAATTAATAATTAATGTAAATATTGTGTATATTGTAAACAAAACTACAGCACCAATAAATATATCAATTTTTCACAAAAATATTCAAGCTTTGATTTCTACAACATTCAACAGTTATACAATGTAAAGGCAGTACACAACATGGAACTTATTCAATACGCCCGACGTCTATTATGCGTTTCTTACGACACTATAGTGAGTAACACTCGTTTGTAGTCGCCCTTCGTATCGTCCTGCAAAGCATTACATCGTACTTGTAACTAGCTCAGTAACGTATAGCATGCCAAAAACGCAAAAAAATAAATTTATAAATAAAATATTAATCTTTTGCAGGATTTATTAAGCACAAAGAGTGACTAGCACTTTCCCGAAGTCACCGCCTAGGTCATCCTGTAAAGAACAACCAAATAAATCTACTGTACTCATGCTTAATAAAATCGGAAACTGGCCCATTACTTATGTTTGTCCGTGTGCATTCTAATGTATCACAAAAAGCATCTTACGAAAATAAACCTTACACTAACAGATGAATGTCTTAAAATGCAATATTCAGGTGATTGTGCTCTGTTGATTATTGTAGTCACACGAATAATATGATTAGACAACTTCACACTGCAGCACCGCACACATGTATGGCGCTCGTAATACTGAGTGTTATATTGTTAGCTTTGTAGCGGCTTTAGTAACACATGGCCGAAAGGAGAGCGCCCCTTGGGCCTCCTAAGTCCTCCTGAAAAAATTGTAACAGCTACTGTAAAACTAAGTATAACGCAGAGCGTGCAGTTCCACCGCTACCCTCATGCTCGCACACGACATGAAGCAATTAGCTACAGTGCAACATTACATGATTGTGAGTATGGCTAATAGGAAGCAAAATATACAGATCTCTTTAACAAAATTTACACCCGCCTGAACAACCTACAGATTGGCACACTGACCGCCTCATCGCAGGATGTATTGCCGGTGTCGAATCGGAATGTTGTGACGGATAAACGGTCAGGCAGTCAGTGCGGCCGTATCCAATCAGATCACTTAATACCTAACCTAATTGACAGATAAAACTTAAAATATTCGAGCTAGGTGGTTATCGCGGTCGGAGTCATGGCGTCCCACAATCTATTCAACAAGGGTCAACAGAGCTTTCTTGTAATCCCCGGACGTGTCATCCTGTAACCAAAACGGGCCACTATTCTAATCGTCTATCATTCATTCAGACATAGACTTTTTAGTCTTTTATCTCGTTACGTACACGTTGTTAGAAAAAACACAAGTTTAAAAACACAAACACAAATTGAACGATATCTTTGTATAAAACGAGGCGTCACGCTCGTTACGAATATATTTAATAAGTAGATCTGTATAATCTTGTTTTAGTATTACTATTACTGTAAAATATGAGATTTAGCTGGTTTAACATGGAATTGACTATAGACCCAATGGTTTCTACGAAAAATGAATCCCACATGCGCGCTGAAGGTATAGTTATTATTGAAGCGTAGACGTGTATTCAGTAGTACGTATCATAAGTAATGGGTCAATTTCATAATAATATATTGTTTTATAACATTATAATTCCATGCTGTTAGTAATAAAATAAATATTTGGTGAGACGAATATAGAAATATTAGAAATGTGTGAATGAATGAAGTTACACAAGTTTTATTGTGGGATGGTGCGTTTGTTTTATGATTGCAACATGATAGCTCTAGTTGTAACAATTGTTATCACGATATCTATACAGGAAATAAATGTTAGTACATACAATATTGATAGGAAAGAAATAAAAGCCACAACATAAATAAAACAAAATCAGGACTAAATTTTTTACATTTGCAGTTAATACACTCTCGCCAAGCCGTCTTGTCTCCTTAGAGAGGTTACTAACAAGAGAGTTGAGGCGGCGGCGGCGTGGCGTCGAAGAGGTGCGCTTTTGTATGAAGTTGTCACGACAATACATACAAAACGCTCCTTGAGGCCGCCCCACGCATCGCTTCGACTTTCCTGTTAGCGAAACGCCTTAGTGCATGATGCTCATATTATTCCCTCTATTTGAGTGTATATCGGCGAGAGTGTACAACCGCCATTAAACAATAGATCTTGTCTCATCCACTCTAATTGACATAACTGGAAACCTTGTCCAATTTTAGAGAACGAAATTCAAAACAAAACATAATTGACAGTAATTAAAGTGGACGAACGATTAATTATTTTCTGGGGCAATCTCAAAAATGGATTCAAGTGATTCCAAAAGTAAATGGTTCAGAAAAAAACACAGCAAATATACTCACAGCGATCCAGCTGTCGAGACTTTTGCCGTATTTGTCGAGGAACGCCTGTTTGATGTCTCCAAGGTCGATTTCCGAACGGCTGACGACGATTCTGATGAGGGTCTTGTCGTTGGTTCCCAGACCCTTCATTGAGTAGTAAAGGCGTTCGGCGAAGAAGCCTACCTTGCTCTTTACGCATTTTACTAGAAAATGGAAAATACTCATGTATATTTTCATAAAAATAAGAAGAAGAAAGGGTAGGACAAAAACAAATATTAAATTTTCTAAACCATGTATGTTTAAATATTATGTGTTTTAAATTCTAAAAAGCAGACGAAGGCATCATTTTAATGCCAAATTGCTACACACGTTGATAAAAATAGTTGTTGACACATTTCGACAACACTTAATCAAATAGTCATGTCGTACACATTTACTAAGAATTCGATGCATTATAATATTATTATCTGACTAATACCTATCGTAAATAACCGTGTGATCACAATTGTTGGCATTTGCGGGTAGTTGGAAATAAATGAGTCAGAATGGACTCTAAAGGTTGTGTATTAGGGAAGTAATGTAATTGATATCAAAATTGAGATTAAAGATATAAGATAACATTGTACAGGCGCCAGTAGATACTATGTCAGTTGTAATGCTTGTTAGAAAAAAGTTGAACGACTGAACAAGGTCACTGCCGAGTTCCTGATCTATGACCTTGAATTGTTTTAACGATGACGAATGGATTGTGCCATTATTTGGTAGTGCGAAATTATTGCCTATTTAGCTGTTTTGTTACTAGATTTTGTGAATAGCACTGCAGTAAAAATCATGTTGAACATTACCAGTTATTGATTAGTTTTTTATTTGTGGATGTTTGGTCAGTAAAGTTAACACAAGTAATTATTCTGCCAATTTATTATTTTTAACCTTCAACTAAAAGTAACAATTCAAATGAATATGCAGAAGGGAGACTTTGGTTCTATGGCCAGTCCTTTTTTTGTTCTACAAACACCCATACTGCCGCACAATTCATAGACAATTAAAGACACGTAAAGCATTTTTTTTATAGTATTTTTTTTTATGTTGTTCTTGGGTTTGTTGACAATTTGTTTCGCTAAAAATATTATTTTTGTACCGAGATGAAAACAAACAGGTTTTAGACTCTCAAAGATCTTTGACGATATATTAAATATTAAAAAAAAAAACATCCTAAGTAAGTAAGACCACACAAATGTGGTCTTAGTGACTTGCCAAAGTTAATTGCTGCAAGTTTGGTTGTCAATGGACACTTGACTTTCTAAGAAAAATTAAGAAGTTATAACATTATTATCCACTTACCAATAGCGAGCATGCCCTTCTCGATGCTTCCAGAGAATTCCTTCTTGATGGTCTCCTCGATGTCCTTGCCGGTCATCGCCTCGAACTCGGCAAAGATCTGCAATGCATCAGACAATCAGACATGTGCGTCATTTCTCTAATTACTGATGACATCCGTCTGGTTGTAAAGATTCTCTGTTTATGACTCATCGAAATGGCTTCAATAATTATGAATGCTAATGAAGTTTGGACGGACAAAAATGTGTTTTTCTGGCCTTTGTTTTAAAAACAACCGCTGTTTTGAGGATAATATGCTATCATTACTATTGCCATGCAGTTTCGTTGATAACGAACGTTTGTTTTCCTTGTATCCTCGTACGTTCATGACTGATTTAAAATTTCATTTTTGAGGAAAATATTTGCATTTTTGAACAGCTACCACTATTTTGGTCACGGTTGTGGACAGACGTGAACGTGTGAGAAGCCTTCAGTAACGTGTTTAGACTAATTGATTAAAGCAACTTAGTACGTACTAATTTGAGATAAACATTGCTAAATGATGAGAAAACTTCATCAACATGTATTGAGAAAATCAAATCTGTTCAATGCCAAGGCCTCGGAGGCCGTTGCCGTTGCTCAATATGCAAGCAATAAATTACATTCGAATTGAATTTAAGAGCTAAATTGACATAACAAACGTTTGCTTTCTCGTCTCATAAAATGCTAGATTGATCAAGATGTAATTAAGTGACCGGTTTCAAAAATGTTGTAAAAGGAAGAACCTTTTATAGAAAAGAAGTTGCGAAGCTAGTAAAAACTATTATAAGACACAGTTGAAAAAGATATGGGATCGGCAGGATTTGAACCTGCGACCTTCAGCACCGGGCAGTCGCTTTAACCAACCAGCTACGGTTGCCTCTTGCCAAGACCAAATTTCTCAACTGTATGTTACGTCATTTCGTGACGTCACGTTCATCCATTTGTTCCTATCTTAAGTAGGATACAAATAAATAGAATTGGAATAATTTGCTAAGCTAAATGCTATAAAAATAATCAATAAGTAGTAAATACTAGTTTCAATTTGTCAGATTCTTTGCCTGAAGGAGGTCAATAACAGGTGCCCGTTTTGTACGTAGTTACCAATCGTGCATGAGTCATGCATGAATGTCTTAACTCATCGAGGTAGGCAACTAACTAGAATGAATGCTCCGAACATCAAAATCAAGATTCGGATTCTTAGGAAAGCGGTTTGGAATAATACGGCCGTAAAGATAACGACAGAATGACGTCACTAGAACGTTGCCTGTGTAAAGTAAACTTAGTTGTTTCCTACTGAGCGGTGATCGACACAACGTATTACATACTAGTGTTCGGCCATAATATTACGGCCGCATAATTCCTCACCGTTGTCCTAGGAAATCAAAGCTTTATTGACCTTGTAGGAAAGGATAATTAACGACAGAGGCATAAAGAATGAACGATGATCTTACCTGTCTGAGTTGTTGGTAGGAGCGAGTGATAAGGATGGAGTTGAACACAGACTCGTCAGTGCCCCACTGTCCTTCACCAGCGTTGGCGAGGGATTCAGCATCAGCCTTAGCCACGCCTTCGTCTACTCCCTGGTTCTCGTCGCGGTTGGCCATGCAGAGAGACACGCACAGCCTCTTGAAGTGGCCAGATGTGTCACCCTTCAGGTCCGACTCTAAACTCTTGCCGTAAACTGGGACAATAAGGTAGGTTCTCAGTTTTCAGTCTCTAGGAAATAAATTGTGCTCTAACCTGGGTTTTAAATACAGTGGCATTGGTTCGTACGGGCGCGGGAAGGCAGTGTTGCCAATGGACTATTATCTATGGTAGAAAATAAGTATGTAGTTGTTTAATCTTTTTTCACTCTTTTTTGACGTTAAACAAACCGGGTTTTTTATAGTTATCCAATTATATTGCGTAAGTAATTAGAATTAACAATCAAACTAGAGTCAAGTACTCTTTATCAAAAGTAAATTAAATTAAAATAAATTGTTGACTTTAAATCTATTTGTATAAAATATAATATTATTTTTTATCTAAATCATAACGCGTTTTAATTAATGGTTGTTAATTTAAATTTTAATTAAATTAATGAGGGCGTACACACAATGGTGCTGACAACGTCGCTTGGCATCACGAACAGTGACGCAAGAGTCCTTTGCAGCTCATGGTCGAAACCTTATGCATCGTAATTTAAATTCTAATGACCACCCTGTGCTATCAACTGTTTATGATTTGTCTTCGTTTGATGAACAACAATGAGGGACGGGACTTAAGTGCAAAACACATTTTTATAGTACTAGTGTCCGTAGGATCGTCGAAGAGGTTTATAGTCGCGTGCTACTTGGATATTCGCAATTTTTAATTTAATTTTGGGTCCGTAGTAGGAATCCATAATTTTATTATTTGTTTTCCTAATTGCCTTCAGCCGCGATAGCCGAGTGGGAGACCGTAGAAATGCGAAGTCAAAGGTCTCGGGTTCGAACCCACGGCACACATCTCTGTCAATAAATCGTTAAGATTCGTCTTTTCGAAGATATGTGTGTATTTATCATTTAAATTATCGCTTGCTAACGGTGAAGGAAACATCGTGAGGAAACCTGCATGGCTGAGAGTGCCTAAAAAGTGCTCGAGGGTGTGTGAAGTCTACCAATCCACACTTGGCCAGCGTGGTGGACTATGGCCTAACTCTTTTCAACATAAGAAGAGGCGCAAGCCCAGCAATGGGACTTGTATTAGATACAGGGCTGCTATTATATATTGCCTTCATATAAAACTTTTAACGGACAGTATTTTAGTTTTTGTTTGTGTTGTTGTTTTCCTTAATTCAATCGTAGCAGTAACGCATGAGACGCCTGAATATTTCTTTACAAATGGCCACAGTCTGGTGACTACAAATTCGCCAAAATGTTTGGGCACCAGTCTCCACACAATAATATGTGAAAAAAAAAATCTGTAAATAGGGGTACTTACGCTGTTCATAGAAAGCAGAGATGGTACGGATTCCGTAGTTGGAGAGCGTGCAGAGGATCTCAATGATGGCTTCCTCGTCAGTGCCCATCCCCGCGACGGCGTCGTGGAGCTCCTTGGCGTAGAAGTGGGGCAAGGGGGTCATTAAGGCGATGATCACATTTTCCAAGTTACCGCCGAGTTCGCTCTTCAGTTCACTCATCAGGTCCTAAAATAAAAATGAGAGTTGTAAAAAAACTACAATAAAAATTGTAAGCAAACTTTTATCATACCCTTTTGTATGTTTATTTATTTATTTAAGTTACATTCAAACTAATTAAAGAAATACCTTATATAAATCAAATAAAAGAATAATATAAAATTATTAAATAAACTAAAACCAAATTCAGGTGTCAAAAAATACGTCCGCATCGATGTCGACCGCAGGTAACGTGCCCAGAAGGCTGGTGGCATTACCACGTTGTATGGCATTGCTGATCCTATATCCTATATCCTTATCATACTTAGATATAAAAAAAAAAATAATATAAACAAAGTATCTAATCCCATTCACTGTGTCGAGTAAATTTGCCGGCATTAGGATATTAACGGAATTATTTCAGAAGTTGTTAACAAGCCGACTAAGAAAAACGTCCAATTTAAGCCCTCCTGGCCCCTGATTATATCAATTTTATCGACATTAGACATGGTTATTTAATCAAGCATGGTCATAATTGATGAATCATAAGTATAATTATAACGTACTACATTGAGATGATCAGATGACCGAGCCATTCATCAATAATTATGTTCTATTGTAGGTACATAGTTAAGGAATGCGATCATATTATTACTTAATAGATCTTATGCAATAGAAATGTAAATAAAATTAAAGCAACTTATTTATACTTATTTTTAAACAGAACGAAAAGACGTAGGGGAAGCTGGGCCCTAACCTCCTTTAAGTCTTACTTCAGCTACGTCTAGCCGATGTGAGGGGGTGTCCAAGGGAGGCGATATTGTGCATAGTTAAAACTTGCCGCCCCTTAGCAGGGCTCGCCATTCTTGACGTTAAGATTCGATTATAGCGTAATTATCAACATAGAAACTTTAATGTTTTTGTCGTTTCTATGTTGATCACCACGTCATGGTCAAATTGAAATGTTAAGAGTGGCAACCTGTGCTAAGGGTCAAGCAAGTAGGAAAGTTACAATTCATAAGCACTGGTAAGACGTACATATTGTACGTGACTGTACTTTAGTAGAATGTAGTTCAAAAACATCATTCAGCATTCAGGAAAACTACACAATAAGGAAGATGCAATGGTTACCTATTTTTACCCGCTTCGCTTGACGTGAACTATTGCTTGAATTAAAAGATATATATAAATACAGTTACCCACATCTTGGTTATATATTTCAACGGTATATAACATTAATAGCGTTTACATTAACACGTCATACGTACCGCAGTAATAGAGCTATGTGCTAACACCGCTTACTCACTCAACAAGCCATTCAATATTAATCTACGTTTGAATTAGTCTTTTATAGACTATTCGTGAATTTTATTACTGCAGTATTTGTACATTATTGCAATCAATCGCGGTATAAAGTGGGTTGGTAAACTAATATCCTGAGACCTAGAATTGTATACTTTAAGTTGGAAAGACAGGTTTAAAAAATCCCGTAATATAATTTTGATTAACCCTCAATGATTTGAAAAAAAAATGAAAAATCAAGATTACTAAAGTACATGACGAAGAAAAACAGAATGATTGGCAACCCTCGCTCTTAGCGATATTCTATTAATAACTTGATTGCTTTTACAAAGAACATTGTTGTTTTAGGTATTTGATAGTGAGTGTATTGTAACCTATTCACAGATATGGCGTGTATATCCAACAGCATATCAAATTATTGAATGTTTTCGCCGTTAATTATAAATTCATTGTAACCAAGCGCGTATTTTAACACAATAACTTTCACAAATTTTAATACAATCTTTAGATTTGACACAATACATATTACTTATTTGCGGTTGTATCTTTATAGAAATTTAAGGATCGCAGCATAAAGTCACCTAGATATTATATTAGAGAAGAATAATACAGATTGTGTAGTATTGTACCAACCAAATTCTACATTATAGAATTTATCAATTACTTGAGACGTTAATGGGGCTTTTTCTACTCTTCCTTACCCCTGTCGTGGGATGTCGTGAGATTTATCTCTACCCCTTCCACTTGGCTCTAATCTTTGACGTGCGATCGTTCGAAATTTTATTTTAGCGTTCCGCTTTGCAGTGCGCGATGCATTTTGAGACGGAACGGTTTTTATCGTCACTATAGACACTCTAATATAGGACTTGATTAAGATGTTTCTTAAGAAATCGAAACCGGTCGGCCGGATTCAACTTGTGCGGCTTAGTATTGCCAAGTTAGCGACTTTTGGGTATGCTCTAGCAACAAAAAAGTTACTTTTGAGGTTGACCAAAACTTATTGTTTACTTCAAAATTAGGCTAAAATTTATCTTGCATGTGCATATTATACAGACTGCAGTTTTCATCTTTTTATCAGTAATGTAAATGATTGAAACGAGTAAAAGCCACGTAAATAGGTAAAGATTGATTAGAATTTTAACATAACAAAATAACATAGTGAGTGTATTGTAACCTATTCACAGATATGGCGTGTATATCCAACAGCATATCAAAATAATTGAATGTTTTCGCCGTTAATAATAAATTCATTGTAACCAAGCGCGTATTTTGACACAATATCTCACAAATTTTTAGACAATCTTCAGATTTGATACGTAGTTCTTATTTGCGGTTGTATCTTTATAGAAATTTAAATTTATAAAATAACACTTAAGAGTAAAAACTGGCTTTCTGGCAATTTTTAGCCCTGAATCTGGCGACATGAAAATTTGTAGTTGGCAACACTGGTACGACTTGCCTGAATGGCTCGTGTTTAAGCTATTTACTTAGTTAGTTGTAACAATATATCTGTAACTTATTTAATACGCATGTTATGTACTATCTATAAATATAAGTAGGTACCAAGTAAATATTTTTCCCTGTTCAGATTTGTTCTGTAGGCAGCTGTAACATTTTAATTGGCTACTTATTTTAATAATGTCGGTTAATCGAGTAATCTAGAATACAAAGTCCGTTAATTATTATACTAATATCGTTCAAACATTTCCGCAAATGATTTTTTTCAGTAGATAATATAAATAGAAATTTAAGCAAATAATTGATAATAATATAATGTTTAGATTATAGTTCTATATCGTACATGTTTTCCGTACTATTGTGAGACTAAATAGGATTGCTTTACGCGACAATCTTGTTTCAAATATACTAACACACCTACATAATATTATCTAGCTATCAATCTTTATTTACACAATATTTATCATGTCGTGACTTTCTAAACGACTAAAATACTTGTTCCAACAAGGTGCAAACAAGATAAGATAGAAGTTAATCTATGCTTTTATTAAACCCTATGTGCATGATTTATCTCTCTCTCTACTAGAGAGAGCAAAACATTAGTGGTATCGGCATTTAAAATCATCACGTTCATATATTCCTTAATTCTTAATTGATAATTCCGTGACATAAGTCAAGTTGACAAGGAAATGAGTCAATAAAAAAAACAATGATTATGTACGCGGATGAATGGTAATCTTAGTCATAATCGACACATCTAACCTGCTGTAGAATAGAAAAACCTCTAAATGCAATGTTCGTGAATCAACGTCTCAACGATGACTAACAACGGAAGAAGTACAAGGCCACAATGAATGAACCATTTACCAGTTACAAGGTTTTCATGCCTATATTTTGGAACAGTTAATGCTGTAATTAAGATAATTACGTCCGACATAAACGCTGCTTTCTATATCTGGGTAAGGAATGTTTTTATCATCGAAAGATAGCAATAAATAAACAACACTTCTGCAGAATAAACAAAGTATATTTTTGTTGATAAAATTATTTTTAACTAAAATTATCTACATTGTTGAGAAAGTGAAAGTCAAAACTACATGCAGAGCACTGAGAATACCGAATGCCATTCTGTACACGGAGCATTAACCCACTTGAGTCGGTATGTTGTTAGTTTAGTTTGAATATGTACAACGGATGTCTTGCAGTTAAACGTATTTAGGAATATCTAGCTAGATAGCTAGAGTTACACTTTAAAACTAGCTAAATTTTTTTAGTAAAGACACATTTTCGAAGTATTTGCGAGCTGCTCAACTTGGTTCAAAAATGTATGTTAATACCATCATTTTGTTGATTCAATTATTCTTATATTTCACATTCTACCAACAAGACGTATTGATATTGTTGGTAAAGATGGCTAGCCAGGAATAGCTGTTAAAGTGGTGGTGCACTGGTGTTGTGGGTTCGATCCTATCGCATCGCAAAGATATGTTCTAACTCTGGGTGTACATTGTGTGTGTGAAATATATAATATATGTAACACCCCCGCGACACAGCAGTTATTCCTAGTGCGGGTGTCGTAAGTATCGTAGAAAGTATAGATATTCAGTCCATTTTCTTTTCCTTCTGACGTCATGAAAATACCTGTGAGAACCTTTGACCTGATAAGTGTCCTAAAGTTAGTTGAACTATAATCTTCTATTGAATCTCACCTTGCCATAGTTAGTCTTGAAGGTTTCAGCGATTTCGAGCCTCTGGACAATGCCGCGTCTGCACAGGACGTCGATGATTGCCTTCTCATCAGTGCCGAAGCCTTTCATGGCCTTGCGGAGGGTCTCCGCATCCGCAGCAGGGTCGAAGGGCTCTGCTGGGTACACGGTGGGGGTGCACTGCAACAACAAACAGTATTGAGCACCGAGGAACTTGATTTGGACCAATGCTTTGATATGCAACGCACTTATTTTTTTCTTATTTCCATTGTCGGAGGATCTCTTCATTAAAATGCATGTATGGGAAGTTACTTGCACCCATTTGATCTTAAGGTTTACACTAGACATCTAATACACTAGACATAAATATACGTTTAAAATATAGTCAGTTTCGGTTGTTCTTATTAAGAAACGTAATAATAAAATGTTAATGAATTCTGTTCGGCACCGTCCGAAACTTTTATTTTCTTTTTTGGGTCTGCTTCCATTTTAAGGATCGTACCTATTTGTATTCAAATGGCATATCTAACGATATTTGTTGTTTCGTAGATGCATCGATTTTAGCATGATATCATCACTAAATGTAGGTACCTAGGTACCTACTCAGTTTTCGAAGAAAGCAATAATTAGTAGTTTTTCTAGTCGATAATTTTATTATTCTAAGAAATACATATTAGACAAAATACAGATATAGTATAAGGATAAACTTATATTTTTTTGATTGTTTCAAATAGGGAACCGTTGCGTCTATAATTAATAATAGGAAGGATAATTTGTATTTCCGTTCACCAAGTTGGTAAACATGTTTTCCTCACTACTATTTGTTCGCTTGAATTAAATGACAAATAGGTAGTTAGGTACGTAGTCAGGCAGGAATCTGCTAAATCAAATATAAACATTTAGATATTTAAGAAAGGTGACACCTGCAACTTATACCTACCTTAACAAATAAGCAGGTTAATGCTATTTCACTTTATTAGGTAGTAATTTATATCTGATTATAGAAGCAAGAATTCACAGGTCATATTTAAAGGCCATTGTGATATTAGAAAAATAATTAACTAATTTAATTCAGCCGGCCCGGCCGGTAAAATGGGGTGGTACTAAATTACGTCACTACCAACAATGTCTATGGTGTACCCCACCCCATAATGGAAAAGTCCCGTGTCTGCGACCTTGGCATGTTTACTTAGGCCATGGAAAACAGGGCGTGTTTACACGGGAATGTCTATGGAAAAGATCAAGGAAACAGTATTGCGGTAAATCTACCGTGACTGTTGGCACTTAAAATATTTGTTCTCACAGTTTTATGACACGAAAATAATAATGTAATTATAACATAATTAAATGTATAATTTTTTGTTACCATGTCTAGCGTTCACTTGTTTTTAGGTTGTGCCTACAAAATAACCTTCGGCTAAAGATGACATCATCTCGTGAGAAATCTATAGAAATATAGCTATGTAGGTAGATACCTAGTTAAGTAATAATGTAGGTGGTAAACTTACCTTGTAGGGGTAGTACTGTTGTCCACTCATGTTGAAAGATTCCTGAAGAACAGAAAATTTGGTTACAAACAACGCTATCACGTATGCGCTAAAAATAAAACGAATGCTAAAGCACAAGACCGGCTTTCTAGTTTCTAACACTGACGCGGCCACGCGCCGGCTACAAGCGGTATCGACCTTCACAAAACTTGCAATAAAATAATAAATACGTATTAAACCTCACTGGCAATCATTTGAAATATACGCTCTCGTATTATTAAAGCTAGAAAATTGGTGAATACAATAAAATAGTACGTACTTTTTATCGTTGACACACCCAAACCACTACGGACCGAATTCCGAAATAATACGCGAGTTAACGCGAGTGCTCGAATGAAACTCAGTGAGTGAGGTAGAACTCGTTTTTGTTCGCCCTCTCGCTTCAGCGAGTTAGTGGCTAACAACAGTTGGCTCGATTACTGATATATATTTATTAGATTAGTTTGCCTCGGTAATACAGAAAGTGTTATTAGGTTATTACACCAGTTAGGCTAATCGTAAAAGGTTAATCCATTTTTAAATAGAATGTGATGTAATCACTTAATCAGTTTTACCATACTTACCTACCCAATTTTGATCCTGATCGGCTATTAATAACTTGTGATATAATCGTTTCCATTTTACTCATAAGGCACGCTTATCCAATGATAAAACGGCTTAAGGATAAACTAGCATTTATCTGCAACTTCATTTTCTTTTATTAGCTTTAAATTATCGTTTTGAGTGACTATTATTGTAATTTCAATAGGGAACAATATAAATCGTTTATTTCGTTTAACTTTTCGGCCAGATTAAACCAGCCGTGGTCCCCAGCGACCCTAGCAGACTTCCTGATTATATGAGTCTACTTGTGACCACGGCCCGTTGTAACCGAAACGTCTAACTCTTTAATAGTCTAGGCCTATGGCAACAAAATAAGCAACTAATAAGTGTCTTGTCTTAGATTACTGGCGCCTAGCCTTCAAGTTAGACAACAATTTTCATCAACCAGACAAAAACAACGTACAAAAGCATCCATAGCGTGATTACCCCTGACTTTTCCGAGACCTCGCGCCACGTAAGCTACGCGGTACTCTAGCGATGATGTCATCGAACATCGTCTTGCCCGACGCGCGGCGCGGCGCGGCCGGCGGGTCGGGGGTATGCGTATGTCATAGCATTGGAGGTATGGGGCAGTATGGGGTGACCGCAGACCGCAAGCCTAGAGTATACTGTAGATAGCTGGATAGGTATAGGGCACTGCAGTGAGGTATTGGATTTTAATGATATACAAAAATTTTAAATGAATTTGGCATTTTCCTAAAATTTGCTGTATAATATAAGGAATATTTTACTTAGCTTAAACGTATTCTTATTTTTAAGTTTTCTACTGGAGGTAAGAGTCTTGTTCAAACAGGTATTCGGCATTTGCCTGTATTGTACCATATAGGAAAATACCAAGGAAAAGCTAAAGTATCCTGTACTTTAAGTTGCATTCGAACAAAATCGTTCAACATTTGCGTCAACAAACATCAATTCTATTTAAGTTATAACAGAATATATCAAACAGAATAACGATAATATATCGGCTTCCAATTCGTTTTAGATAAGTCAATGTTCGCACCATAATTAATATGGCCATTAGAACTTAAGTTGTCGACACAACTTGAACAATGTCATTAGATGTGCAGTAGTAAGTAGTGACATTTCATATTATAATTATATTTATGGCTGCGCGAAATATCATTATGCGTCAATTTATGTTCTTGGCATTGACATCGTTACTTCTGCTTAAGTATAAAAAAAAATGGAAATTAAAAAAAAGCTACACCGCACACTAGAATCATGTCATTGTGTGTTTATGAATAAAGTCTGTAAGTTAATCAGAATCGTTATCATGACTAATCATGACTCTAAAAATAAGATGAATCAACAAGAGATTGACTCTTAAATGCGTGACGAAGATATCATTAAGTTAAATCTCGTCATGCGTTCAATATAAGTACGTGTCTTCGTCATCTTATAATTTTAGTCTATATTCATCACTGATAAATACAGTATTATTGTCAATGTTATTTGTGATACATAGATGCGTTATTAATAAGACAAACCGATGACAAGGTTAACGTTAACAACTTCCGATTGTATGTATGTACCGACTTACATCGTTACTGGCATGTGTACTAGATTAGTCATTGTAATTTACCAATCTAGTGCAAATATGCCTGGATAAAATCTTATATAAAGAGCTGACAACTTGACACTACATTTGGAGCTGGCGTGGTGTAGCTTAAAATGTAGCGTTGAAGCATTGGAGATGAGGGATATGTCTAATGCTTAGAAGTTGTTAATAGATCTATCCCTATGTTGCGATGGTTCACATTCGTAAATCACACAGCTTGGGGACCGAACCAGCAACTGCCGCAATCAACGTGACACCTTGCGCAGTGCAGGGTAACGTTAATGTAAACTTCTCAAGAATACGATTGACCTTTATTTCTGACTGTTATTTTACACATGTAGCGAACGGGTGTCAAGTCCACCTAATGATAAGTGGAATTATATAGAATTATCATTCAAAATCTTTACAATATTGCAAATGCGTCGCTACATCGGAGTACTATGATATTATGCATCATATGCCATTCATCGCATAGCTAAGGTAAAGGTAGATATAGTGCTTTCACTCTCTCTCTGTATTGAACTTCTTGATAGGGTCGCTACAACATATTCGGGCACATCACATCTCATGTTCCATTGCAGCGTCTGACTGAGTCAACTAGGTATATCTTGACAGAGATGGACGCTTATTATGATTTTTTTTATGAATCTAATGAAAATTCATAATATTAAATAACTACTAAAGAATGTTGCGCGTGTTGTTTGTGTTTATGAAGATTAAGATTATTCAGCATCTCAGTATTTCACGCGAATGCCTAATTAGCACGTAATTAATGTAGGTGATTAACTTAGAAAGTCAATTTGCTACAATGTTTCAGGCAAATGCAACTGTGCAATGTCTTAATTATTCAAAGATTTTTTTAATAAAAAAAAATATATCTACCAAATTAATTATTTAGGTTCCAATAGATGAAGAGTTTGGTTCATTGAAATAGTCTTTTGAAAGAGCTTCTAGCCCCATAACACAAAGCAAAAACAGAACATGAGCACTACCTACTTTTTGAGGGTAGGTTTCAATTTCTGTGCGTCCAGATGTATAGCTTAAAATGTAGCGGTAAAGCACTAGGGATATGTCTTACTCTAGGAAGTTGTAAAAATAAGTCTATCTCTGTTGCGATGGTTCACAATCATACAATTTTCAAGAGGAACCAGATAGTTCCTCCTTTTTTCGGAAAAGCTCTTCCACGTGCCATAAACAATTATTATACTGCCTTTCTAACTATACAATAGGTTACTCGACTTCCTGGTATTAGAGTGCATAGGTACCTACAGAACAGTGACCCCATTTGCAGTATGTACATATTTCTATTGAAGTCAATAAACTAATGAGCTTTTCGCGTGAATTTCTAACCCAGGGATTTACGTGGGTATAAAGCTGTCACTGTATTTCCATGAATGCCTGAATTCATAATTTTTAAAGGAAGATACATATTTGCAAAGAAGTGAGACGGTACGGCGCGGCGTTCCTTCCTTAGGGTCGACAAACACCAAAAGCGCGTCGAAGCGAAGTGCAGTTTCAGTGTCATATGAATTTTAACTTTATTTTCATTACTATAATACTTATTATCGCATGAGAAACTCTACGCTACTACTACTATGGAATTCGCCGGAATTCCCGCGGCGCCGCGGGCATCCGCGCGACTCGTTTGAGTTTCTCATGCGATAATAAGTATTATAATTATGAAAATGAAGTTAAAATTCATATGACACTGAAACTGCGCTTCGCTTCGCTGCGCTTCGACGCGCTTTTGGTGTGTGTCGACCCTTAGAGTCAGTGGTGGATTTACAAATTTTAAGGTATAGGCTGGAAAGTTTTTGCCGCCATTGCCTCTACAATTGTCAAGTACTAGATTATTTTTAAGATTCAAAAATTACACGTGAATTAATGCAGAAATCTTTTTGAATTCTATGAGCTAATTGTATGCAGCAATAAAAAAAACGGTCCTCAAATTTGCCGCTCTAGGCTCCAGCCTACTCAGCCTGCTGGTAAATCCGCCACTGCCTAGAGTACGTGCATAAAAGTCATAATAATAATAATAGCAGCCCTGAATAATACATGTCCCACTTCAGAGCACAGGCCTCTTCTCATGAGAAGGGTAGTAAGGCCATACTCCACCACGCTGGCCTAGTGCGGATTGGTATACTTCACACACCCTCAAGTATGTGCCGTGGGTTCGAACCCCAGACCTTAGCAGTTCTATGGTGTCTCTAGGCTCACTGCTTTAGCAAAAAAAAAACATTCAGGCCCTGATATTTATCTTGACGTATGATGATAGTTGTTGATGTAGGTACTTTTGTTATTCATGACCCATCCATTCGACAATATTTTCTTAAAAATTGTCTAAGTCGATAAGGTTGACATTTGTTTGTAGAACAAGCGAATTTATCTTTGTGTTTTGAAATGCCCATACAAAAATAGTATTGAGGCGGATCATGAACCAACGTTGTTGATAGTACGATTGAGGAAACTCTCCAAATATGTAACACTACAGGCCTGACGTAATTGCCGGTGATTTGATAGTCCTTCTGGATTTTATTAGTAAATAGTACTTACTGATTTCATTAAAGCGTGTTTCTGTCGTAGTCCTTCAACGTCAGATCTTCATTATTTTTAACAGGGTCCGTGCAAACACTACAAAATTTTATTGTCGTTCCTATGCGTTGAATCTGCTAGAAAAGAAGCCGATCTCAATGTAAACATTGGCAAAAGGCTCGTAGAACAATGTATTTTCAAGGTTGAATTAAAGTCAATCTAAGCTCCGGTTTCAAATTATTTAATTGCAATAAAGTTTTTATTTTAATTTTATATTTTGGGACGCGCCTCTTGGGACCCATGGAAATAAATGATTTGATTTCTGATTTCTAATAGCTCTTTAATAGTGACTGCAGGATTTACTAATATGATTTGAACGGAAATTAACGCGATTAATTTTTAACTTTCGGTGCTTGACGTTTCGATAAGGTTACACTTTGTCATGGTTGCAAGCAGACTGATTCAGCAGCACCTAAAGGTTACAAACGCTCCATGGTTCACAAGGAACGACGAGATACATGAGTACCTGAATTTGGCAACAGTGGCCTCAGCAATAGAGCGCTATAAAAAACAACAAGTCGAACGCTTTACCCATCACCCCAATCCTCTTGCGTCAGGACTGCTGGATAATGCCGATGTGGTTAAGCGGCTAAGAAAAAGAAACCACATTATATAAGAAGGCGATGGCCCTCTGTTCTTTAAACACTCAAGAACCACTCAACTCATCTGATTATAGTCTGGCGACTGATTGCAGATTAAGAACACAAAAAAAAAAATCCCGTTCAAATCATATCAGTAAATATGCAACGCGCAAGTATAAAAGTTATTATAACTGCAGGGTATTGTGATAATATACCACAATCGCGCAGATACAAGGAACCGCGTCTATTTTGCGGTTGACGCTCGAGCAGTCCATGATAACTGATATTTTATTTTTCCATCTACTCATTCTACACGGTTTTAGGTTTATCGTGAAACAATTTACAAGATATTATTTTTTTTCCAAATTTTATTGTCCATACATAACATTTTGTGTAATAAGTTAGATATTTAGATAAATTGTCCCATAAAAGAATATTTCTTTAATAATTAAACCAATTAATTGCATTTGCAGTAAATAAGGCATTGAAGAAATAGTTATGGTGAAATTATTTAAATATATAATAAAAATAAGTTTTCTTTTAAATAGTCAATAATTATATGGATTACTTCTTGACAGCGGTTTCACAGTAAAGTGTAAACGTTACCATACATACATACATGACCATATACCATCATTTAAGGGGTCCATATTGGCTCACCTAAAGTTCTTTACCCGAAATTGTTCTTCCTAACGATTTGTAATCCGAACGATCACTCTTCCTAAAATTTTTCATCCTAAAGTTTTTATTCATACCATTTGTAGTGCTACCGGTGTTGTTCATAACACTCATGTTTCCGAAAATTGTTAATACTACTTTTTTTATCAGAACGCTTTTATCCCTAAACATAATGGATGGTATTTAAAAGTGCTTCAATTTATTCCCATATAATTTAACTAATTTTGCCTTTGTTCCACCAAATATACTGAATGTGCACCAAAATATGTTCACTAACATATTTCATAGTGAGCACCTATTTAAGAACTGTTGCAAATTTGTAAAAATAGTACTACACCTATTTTAAAAACAGATTGATTCTAGCAGCTGTGTTATGGTCGCAGTTCTAACCTAACCTACTACTTTACCCATAATTGGCCTATGCTATAACTATAGCTTTTATTTTGTGTAACAATCAGATTACACAAAATAAAAGCTAAAGATTAAGACAGTAAAGATTATGACTTTGAATAATAGTGTAAAAGATGGTTATGCTGAAAAAATATAGGAAAACTAATAAAAGTACAATAGATGTTTATTGCTACCGACATTAGGAAGTTGAATGCTTCGAATTATGAACATTAGTGACAGAGTAGTTAGGAATTGTAATTGTTAGGATGAAAAATGTTAGGAAGAACATTTTCGGATTTCCAACTATCGGAGTTAAAACTTTAGGTGAACTTTGGCGCACCCTCATTTAAGATTATCAAATTCCAATATTTAATGAAATAAAACAAAATACAACTTAAAAAATGAGTTGTTGCACAATAGACTTCCCTACCCCACTCCCGGTTTAAATAAAAAACCTCATAGACTGAATACTGTTCAACTGTCACAAATATAGTTTGATCCAAACGACAAATAACATGATGGAATGTGTTTTGTATAAAACATGATTTATTACAGTAATATATTTAATTGGAAATACAAGAGCAACAGGCCATCGTTGTTGTGACAGGCATCATATACATATAAATACAATTTGTTTGATCTAATCCTCCAGGAAGAAGTATTGGCCCGCCCTTTTCTGTTCTATGTCCTGTAACAAAAAAAAAAAACATTAGTATAATATTTACGTACATCTGATAAGAAGCAGATCTATACCGTAGTCTATTAACCAGCTTAAGTAGTCTCAAGTTTTTGTTGGGTACACGACAAAAACTTCAAAGTGCCGAAATCTTATACTTTTTTACAGAGCCTCATGACAAAACCTGAATACGATGCCCGGCTGGCGAATTTTAAAATGACAAGTCTGGAAAATAGAAGATGGGTGACCGACATGCGCACTCTACATGAAATTGTGAACGGCTCACTAGATTGTGACCTTGTTAATAACTTATATTTTAAGATTTCAACACAATCTGTGCGTACTCCACAACTATTTAGTGTTCCATCTTGTAATAATAATGTCTCACAGAATAGTCCACTAATAAGAATGTGTAAAAAGTATAATTTATGCTCTCAAACAGATATTTTTCAGGATGTACTGAATAAATTTAAATCTTCATTGTTTAATTTAGAATCTTCATAGTTACAAACTAGGTACGTAATTCTATTTTATTTTATTTAAATTTTATCTTATAATTTAGTTGTTTAATTCCTTTTGTTCTATGTTTAACGTACTACCTTTCTTGTTGAAGCTACTTAATTGAAGTGCTGTGTACAGATATAATTGGGCGTCAGATTTGTATTTGTTTTTATGTAAAACATAATAATGTATGAAGTGTTTAATCTGTCATCTGTTTCTGTACCTTCTAAATAAAATAAAATAAAATAAAATAAATGAAAGTGAAAGCTGTGTTCGTTTTTCAAGTGTTACTCGAGACATTTTTAATTGGGCAAGGTAATATTATATAGGGTTAAGATCTATCCGGAACTTCTGAAACTGGCCCTTAAACTCGTGTCACTCACGCTCACGTGCTTACACGCGGGTTATCCTTACTAATATTTTGAGACAGTAACTGTCTATCGATCTTGATTAAATTTTGTATGGAGTATATAAGTCCTGAGGAAGGTCATAAGCTACGTTTTATTGCCATAGCACGCGGGCAGAGCCGCGCGCAGAAGCTAGTATACAATAAATCCGTTTTAATTTTTAACTGACTTTCCAAAAAGGAGGAGGTTCTCAATTCGGCCGGTATGTTTTTTTTCTATGTATGTACATTGATTACGTCGCGGTTAATGGACCGATTCGCGTGTTTTTTTTTGTTCGACGAGAAATAGCTGCCAGGTGGTCCCATAAAAATTTCTTTTAGTTTGGTTTAGTAGTTTTTATTTTATAAGCATTATTAGTAATTAAAGTCGGTTTTTTTATTGGAAAATTATGTTCTGTTAACTTATAAGCGCATCTACGCTTATGAGATGCGCGTATAACACAAGTAAAATACGGCGAAACTGCGATGAAAATACTCATAACTCAGTTGGCATGACAAAGTTTCATAAGAACAACAGTTGCAAGTATCAAGTTAATATTTGCAAAATGTGAGCTCATAGTTTTATAGCTGTGTACTATGCAAACAATCGTAAAATGTACCATGTCACTGTTTGATACCACATGCTGAGAATCAAGGTTTGCTGAAGCCTTGGTTTTGTCTAGATACTTGAAAACACCAGCTGACGCGAACGCGAGATTCGAGGAATCAGCGGATTAAAAAACGTGGATTATGCGCCGCCCCGGTGAGAATTTGGTTAAAATATGTGGTTCCAACTTCTTATTGATTATTTTTATAGTATTTAGCTATGCTTAGCAAACTATACTAAGAAACAGTATGTTACGTCATTTCGTCACGTCACGTTCATCGATTTGTTCCTATCTCAATATAATATTAATAGTTTGTATCCTTCTTAAGATAGGAACAAATGGATTAACGTGAGGTCACGAAATGACAACATACAGTTGAGAAATTTATGATGAGTCTTGGCAAGAGGTGACCGTAGCTGGTTGGTTAAAGCAACTGCCCGGTGAGCAGCAAATCCTGCCGGTCCCATATCTTTTTTAACTGTTTCTTAGTATATTATGTGGTTGTTAATCAAAAATAAGTAAATTCTATCCAGGACGGCGCATAATCCACCCTATTCGAAGGCCGCAGATTCCTCGGCGTTCTCGCGCGGTTAGTACTGACTTGAATGTTAATAACAAATTACATTTGCTAATACTTTTGTCATGCAATGGAAACCAAGGCTACACAAATAAATTGATTTAATTATTATTCTTGTTTGTTATTGACTCTCTGGCTTCAGTGAATAGTTTTTATGCAATAAAGGTTGCACTTGTGAACATATGATTGTGTTAAGTATATCTACGTATTTTTTTTTTACATTAGTTAGAACGCCAGAAGCAATTTCACTATGCAGTGGCCCCATGACAAGGCCAAATACACACATTCACTCACTCAAGCACACCCAGTCTCAGAAAAAATCATTGCAAATCACACAAAGATTTGTCCCATGTGAGGATCGAACCCACAACAACAGTGCTGTGGAGAGTGGCGAGGCTACCTCTTTAATCACTACATCACACATGCAGAAAAATTAAATAAATGATAAATACATACATGATGTATTATCATCAATTTAATTTTTTTTAACATCTGCAAATTGCAATCTTACAGACAAACTACTAGACTCTGCAAACATAGAGAAATAATAGTTCCAATACAGACTAAATAATCAGCTATTGCAAAATCCTTTTTTTTTTTTCATATAAGTCTTGTCATAAAAATATGCTAGAACATTAACTATGAAGAGTAAAAGCCAACTACCAATCTGCGAATAGTGTCAAAATAGTTATAAATCCAACATACCTTAACAGAAGAATGTTTGTTTATCCTTGGCCGGAAGTTATTAGGATCTCTTCTAAAGGTGATACCCAATAGTTCCAAGAAGCGGTTCATTCCGTTGAGCAGTGACTGTGGTGTGTGTGCGGTGGCTTTCGAGGATGGTGTGCCCTCAAACACAATGACTCGGTCTGCTAGGTACGTGGCCATGATGAAATCGTGCTCTACCACGAAACCAGTACGTTTGGCGTGAAGGATGAACCTAAAATTTGGTTAATTATATTTATTAAGATTTTGGATTTTTTTACATTAGAAAGAACACCAGAAGCAATTACACTATCCAATGGTCCCAATGACAAGGCCTAATGGTGGGTCCACACTGAGCCAACGAAGGCGAACGAATGGGTTCGTTGGCCATGTCTGGACGGATTGGCGATGGCCAACGAACGTTCGTTGACGTAGCGTGGCGGTAACATCAAAGGATTTGCGCCATTGGACCGAATTCAGTTTGGACGGTCGCCAAACACCAACAAACGAACGTCAACAGAATGGTTCACATTTTGACATTCGACGGTCTGTTTAAATGTCAGAGCATGTGTCTACGTAGTAAATTACATTATCTTGAAGCTAAGTAGTTAATAACACAGAATAATAGCTGACTTGTAAATAATAATCATGGACATAAGACAGTTGCCAACCCCATTGACACATGATATCCTTAGGCTATGATCAAAATACACTTTCGAGTATTGTCTATGGAAAGCAATCCGGAATCATGAGCAAACGATGTTTTGGTCAAACACCAAATGTGTTTGGACGTTTGTCCGAAGGCCAACGAACGTTTGCTACCAACGTCAAAAAACCTTCGTTCGCCTTCGTTGGCTCAGTGTGGACCCACCATAATACACACATTCACTCACACAAGCACGCCCAGTCTCAGGACAAATCTTTGCGCATCACACAAAGATTTGTCCCACGTGGGGATTGAACTCACAACACCAGTGCAATTGAGAGTGGCCTTAACCACTGCACCACATATGCAGACAAAGAAATATTAACCATAAGACCATTATAACTTCATGTGCTAACATCAATTGCAAATACACACTACAACAATAGGTAAAGAAATATAATTATGTAATAGTAAGATTGCACTTTGTGGTTTGTAATGTACATATTTGGTAATATTTAATTCCGATTACTGCCTGTTGCAATAAGTAATATATTTCAAAGAGTATATTATATAAAATTCAAAGCCGTTATCTTCTAATTGTCAGGGAAATAACATTAATTTTATAATATAAAATGTTTATTATTAACATCACAACTTACCTCTTAATAACCTTAGCAGCAACAAGACGCTGTTCAGAATCAAGGTACGCAGAAGGTTCATCAATAAGGTAGACATCCGCTGGTTTGCCGAGACACAGCACTAGAGCCACTCTCTGCAACTCACCACCAGACAAGTTCTGCACTTCTTGGTCCATTATCTCTTCAATTTTCATTGGCTTCATCACGTCTGTGATAAACTGGAATTAAAAAACGAATGTTTTCATGTTTTTTTTTTTATTAACTACATAACAACACACATCGCTGTCTGAAACTTGATAATATACCTAATATAAAACAAGTACCTGTATTAGTAATGGTGGCCGACGTACCAATATTGTAGTACAGGCATACAGTACTGACCAATGAATAATTTTTTTTTAATGTTCTTCTACCATGCAGGCTGAAGTATATGTATGTTGAGATAGAAGAGGTTGTACTTTAGTTGAAATGTCTATTTACCTGTGGGTGCACATAGGCATCTCTAATCTTGTCATGAAGCAGGCTGCGCACAAGTCCTTGGGACTTAGGGGAAATCTTCTGTGGCTTATAACTAATGTGGAGCTGAGGCAGCTGCCCAGAACCTGGAGGAATGACAGATAAATTTAATATAATCCTTGTTTGGATTATTCGCAGTCACAACACTGAACCAATATTGTTTCATGTAGAATGGAGATGACTAGTAGAAATAAGGGCAATAGGGATACTTGACTTTACTAGGCAAAAGAATATTGCATGATTCTACCCTAAATTGTATTAAAAACATATTTTGCTGAAGATCAAAATGACTTAAAAAATCAATTGGCAGGTGTGGAACTTTTAGTTAAATAGCAAATGTAAAGTATATCGTATGAGAACAGATTTACCATATTTTTTTATTTGTTCCATTCACCCGAATATGAAAGAAATTTTCAATCAGCCCTTTCGGCAAATTTTGTTAACTATAGAGTGGCTTGAATGAAACACATTCAAAATGGGCCTAGAAATCTATTCTTATGTGATTTGCATAGTAGAGTCTTGTATTATCAAAATATTTGAATGTTATATTTCATATTTATTATTTTATTTTTGCATTCTACCTGTTTCCAGACATTTTTGAACTTGTAATGTTTTGTATATGTATGTTAGAACCTCCATAATATTAGATTTGTACAATCTGAAGATCTGAAAGATTCTACTAGTTTAAGCCAGGGCTTTGTTTCATAAAAATATTTGTCTGATGATAGTGATGATATTACCAATTTATTATGGACATGTCAAATACCAGACTAATATTTTTTTATAGATACTGGCTCCTAAACAATATATTATTATATTACTATTTACTGTGCTTTATATATTATTATGTAGCACAAATAAATAGTTTTGTACTGAGTTTATTAATAGCATCTGTATCGAATCTTCAGAGCTGTATAATTAGAGACTAAAATAAAGCCCAGCTTAGACCATAATAGATTGCGATATATTACATGTATAGATACATAATAGACTCGCAATACTGTATGATTACCAATAATATCACTCTATATACCTTCGATCGTTGCGCTGGATTCCGCGTGTCTTAGACATTTTTGAAACACAGGATGGAAAAACAAATCAAATAACTCTGTTCTAGCCATTTTAAACACTTTAGAATAGATATAAATTCATTAAAATACACTTATTATAATACACTTATAACCTCATTTTTCAAACGGAGTCTACATCATTATATAACGTAAATTTGTTAGAGATTCTAAATAAACAATTATTTTTGGATAAATATCACAGTAAATACATAGATTAATCACAAATCTGTTACAAGAAGATTTTTTTACAACAAAACCGATGCTCATTCAAGGAATTTGACAACTGACAACTTTCACAAATTTGACATTTGTAAAGTGTTGCCCACCAAAAATTTATATCAAGTCACGTTCCAGACACTTAAATTTATCATTGCGTTTACATGTTCAATCTGGATTGCGTGACTACTAATCAAAACTAACGTTAGTCAATTCAAATTAAAATTTAAAGACAAATGACATAAATTGTTTAAGGAATGGGAATACTGTTAATAAAATAGTTGCGGTAACAAGATTATTGCAGAAAGGGGAAGGAAAGTAATAAAAAAGATTACCTTCATCAGGTTCCAAGTTGCCGGCCAACATTCTAATGAAGGTAGTTTTGCCGGTACCATTCTCTCCAAGCAATACTAAAATTTCGGAATCCGAGAATTCACCAGCATGGACTTTCAAATAGAAGTCTCCCATCAATTTGGACATTTCTGGGTACTCGTAATGGTTCATCCTCTTAATCTGTGATATAAATGAAAATAAGAGTAAATTATTCACGTAATAATAATGAAAGCAAGTAACTTTTTTAGGTAAAGTTAAAAATGAACTTACTTCTTCCTCAGTTGCAGACTCAGCAACTTTAAATACTAAAGACTCAGTCCTGAACCTCATGTTCTCAGTGGGTACAAACCCATCAAGGAAAATATTAATACCTGAAAGAAAAAGCATGGATGTCAGTTATGCCTATATTATTTTCAGATAAATATGTATAGTGGACTTGGGCAAGGAGTTAGGTATGCAGCACAAAAACTTCTAAGTCATAGAAAGTCTTTACTACACCATTTTTGGATAAGTGAGTTACATATCTAAATAGTGGTTATATTACAGTTATTAAATATGTAATTCACACATGCACATCTATTGCAGTCAGTTTTCACTATGCCATAGAAGTTTTTGCCCTGTATACCTAATTGCTTGGCCCACTGTACAATGTATACATCATTGGGTTAGCTGAAATGTAAAGATCTTTTCTTTCTCTTAAATCTCTTACCTTCCCTTACAGAGAAAGGCATAGTCACAACACCATAAGCACCAGGGACGCCATATAGACAGCAAATAAAGTCAGACAAGTAATCCAAGACTGACAAGTCATGCTCCACCACAATGATGAACCTGAAACAAAGATGAATAGTCAGATATTTGACAAATCAAAATAAATAATCCAGCATCATGTACCAGGGCCATTCCGCCAAATTGCACTTTTTGGCGGATTCAAAAAAAAGTTCAAATATTTGTTTTTAAATAAGTGTCAGACATTGCCACATGTATCTCAAATATGCCACTGTATGTGTACACTAATTATGTCAAACGGTATCGTAAATAATTAACATTAAAAAAATGGTAAGGACGCAAAAATCCCGGTAAGGACAAAATTAATTATTTATTAAAGTTTAATAACTGCAATTAGTAGAGAATTGAGAAATAAGCTGTTATTACTCATTTATTCATGCCTAAGGTCAATAAAAAATAACATAATGAACAAACGGTAATGACATAAATATCACGGTAATGACCGTTAGTAATTAACCATTTTTAAATAATATTTTATGGTACCTGACAGCATTATAACACCGAAAAAAAAAAAACAGGAATACTCAATCATCATCAACTTTTATTGTAATTAATAAGTAATAACAAAACTCTTTTATTAGATCAATCGGTCTCATTTCAAATATTATATGAATCATAGAATAGATCTTTTATGAAAGTAATAGGAACTAGATAAAAATATCTTAGGGTTTACATTTTTTTTACATTTTATGTTCCATTGCAGCGTCCATCTCGGACGCTGAGTGCACAGTGAGATCGCACGAAGTTATGAGTAAACTTTAGGGCATTATGCAACGACACATCACATGTTTTCTTCTTAAATTAGTCTATTTATAGGATATTTTTAAATTATAACACAATCTTTAAACAAAAACATGTTTTTTTTAACAAAATAACGATGATTCATAAATATACTCGTTTAATTACTTTTTTTCATCTAAGTCACACAGATTTAAAAAATTTGCCTGGTCTTTGTTTATTATTGTTGGAACGAGGCTTTGGATGTTCACGTCAACCTCTGTGGGTATATTGTCATTGTAGCCTCAATATAGACTCTCGTTTAGGCCAATAGCCTCCATAAATTGGAGCAATTGGCCGATCGGGAGTGTCTTGACATCATCCGGATCCAAGATATGGCGTCCCAGAATGATGCTTCGTCTATGGATCAGTGGCTCGCAGTCGCAAAAGAGGTGCAGCGGTGTTTCCGGTTCCTTTTTACAGAATCTGCAGTAGTCATCGTCCGCATAGCCCATACGGGATAAGTGAGATGTGAGTGGATAAGAGGGATCTAACGGCAGGAGACACCTTGTTTTACTAAGTGCCAGCAGCTTAGTAGTATATTATTTTGTTCGAGAAGCCCTTGATGAGGCTTTTGCTATGATTTGTTCCCTGACCCTGTTGCCAGAGTCTTGATGAATCCTCGAATAGGAATTGATAAGCCTGGTTTTTTGAGATTCCACAGAAAGGCTCCGGCCCTATTTGCAGAATCTCTGTACCAGACCTCATTCAGTTGATCGGCCTTTTCATTGCCCATAATATTTGAATTCCCAGGGACCCAGAACAACTTTGTTCTTCTGCCCTACGACATTTAAGCTGTCTACGCAATTCCTGACCAGTGTAGAAGTAGCTTGACTATCTGTGAAAATATAAATTTGTTGGTTGACGAAGTTCCTTTGTTGCAGGTAGTTCGCACATTCTATAATAGCGTACATCTCTGCCTGGAAAATGGAGGCCAGGTTACCTAGGTCTATACTAAGATTCACACTAGGTAATTTTGCGTAGACATCACATATCACGTGATTGTCCATTTTGGAGCCATCCGTGTACCAGATGAGACTATTTGCCTTTATGGAGTTCAGGTTTTTAGGCCATTCCTCCCTTTTTGGCAGTTCCACAGTAAAGTTCATCTGTGTGGTGAGCACATCCGTTGTCTTGTAAAGGACGGGGACTTTCAAGACTGAGTCTTGCAATAGCTCTCAGTGCTTGTAAAAGCCAGGTCGTCTTTCCCACTGTGTTCAGTCTGCACATACACTTTTGCACCTCCGTTACCATTAGGATATGGAGGGGCGGTAGGTTTAGTATAGCGTTTAATGCGGCTAAGGTGTCGTAGACATGGCACCAGTTATGGTAAGGCTCGCGGTCCTTTGCAATCCACAAAGTGTTACCGCAGCCACCTTTTGCTGTGCCTTTTTGTACCGGACCACAGACGCATAGGTAATTGTGGGCCGGACTATGGTCGTGTACAGTGGGCCAAGCAGGGAAAAAACTTCTACGCCATACTGAAAGCTGACTGCAATAGATATGCATGTGTACATTACATTTTTATTAAGTGTAATATATACCCACTATTTAGATAAATAACTCACTTATCCATAACTGGTGTAGTAAGTCTTTACTATGACATAGAAGTTTTTGCCCTGCATAGCTAACTCGTTGGCCACTGTACATCCATAGGGCGATCTGAGATTTTAAGCCCCAGGTTTTGCCTGCTAATCGACTGCATAAATACTTTTGATGTATAAAAGTCATTACCGTAACTTTAAAGTCCTTACCGTAGCCCTTAGATTAACACGGTAAGGACTGTATCGGGAAGGACATTTTGAACATTTTTTAAGATTAAGTACCTTTAATACTACTTAATTGTTTTAAATCCTCCTGAAAGGACTAATTATACGTCTGTATAATAATTTCACACAGGAATTCCCAGGATAAAGGGTTTAATTACCTGTATAAACATCTCTTTGATGGTAAGGACACTTTTTGAATTTTTGTAAAAGAACGCGTGCCACACCCATAATCAGAAGCACATGGGAAATTCACGGTGGTTGTCGGCACAAGGACAGTGTAAGCTTTGCTACAAGCCATTCAAGATGAAGGTCGGGTGCATACAGAACATGCTATCGAGCATTTTGTGATGAAATCGGTAAGGACCGATTTTCGATATCGTTTTGAATTACAAGCAAAAGAACATATATGTACATATTATTATCATGTTATTTTTATAGCCGATTATCGCCAAGGGTCATATGAATCCAGAAATGTTACAATAGAGCCAATTGGTCGGTATTTTATTTTGTAAATCGTTAATTAATGCCGAAAACACAGATTGTTACATCGCTTTATGCGTGAAAAAAACTGTAAAATATTATTTTTCTCGGTATTTTCGACTTATTTGATTACTAATAGATATAATAATCATTAAAAAGACCGCTTTAAAGGTCGTAAAATGTTTAAACTACCAAAATACCGAGACAATTAGCTGCCACGTACCTGTTACAGGTTTTTTTGCCATCGGCGGAAATGCCCACCACCAGTATCATATTTTATTAGAAAAAATATTTGTTCACCAAAATTGTATACATGTTGGTGTCAACTAACTAACAAAAAACATTTTAAAAAATGGATATGGTAATATTACTGTAATTTATTTCATTTAAGAGACTGGAGAAACTAGAATCCTTTGTAAGTCAAGCTGGGTGGTTACCTAATAATTATGCACAATTATGTGTGTTAGTATGTCACCTGCATCATTTGAATTGCTTATTTTCTACAATCACGGCCTTGATTGATCCAATCGTCTATTCTACAATACAGTTATGCTAGTCAAATCAAGTCTGAAAAAGCTTAAAGTGACTGTTTAAGTCTTTTTAACCACCCTTCCCTTGATCAGCAATTGTGTTTTGGTTTATATCGCCCATTGCTTCTTAAGTATTGGGAACTCACCTTATGCGCTAACATAATACTTGAATGGTCCCTAACCAACAAATAAATAAATACTTACTTATCAGGATGGATTAGCGATCTGATAGTGCGGGCAGCGTTAAGACGCTGCTTGACATCTAAGTAGGAAGAGGGCTCGTCAAACATGAAAATGTCGCCGTCTTGGATGCACACCATGGCGCAGGCGAAGCGCTGCAGCTCTCCTCCAGACAACGCCGAGATCTCACGGTTGCGGATGTGCGATAGATCTAAACATAACAGAATAAATAAATAAATAAAGCAGAAATTAAATCTTCACTTAGTTTATCTAATCTAAACCCAAATCGTATTGGATTAATATTAAATCTAAGGAACAAAAACAAACTCGCTGTGCCCACTACTAGGCTCCATAAAATCTCTAACTCGTTTCCAGGTCAATGTATACGCTTTTACAATAAACTTCCTTTAGACGCAATAGAATTATCGATAGGTAAATTTAAAAAATATGTTAAAATTAAATTATGTCAAAAAGCTTACTATAGTATTTCGGACTACATAAATGATAATAGTATTTGGAAATAAATTGCTCTTCTTATGTGATTTTTTATGTACTTATATATTGTAAAATTTTTCATTTTAAAAGATGGTGCACATGAGTTTCTCACCAGCTCTTCTCATAATGCAATACCCATCGGAGCTGGTACTTGGATTGATTTTAATTTGATTCTAAACAGTTTGATTAAAATTAATCTGAGCCCCGGTTATTCAAATCATTGTAATTAGTATAATATAATATAATAATAATATAATATAAGCCTTTATTCAGACATACATATTTAACAATTCATTATTAATAAATTCATTAAATTACATTTATATATTATCATTAGATTAAATTCAATTATAATATTAATATTGTTTTAGTTGAAGTTCTTAATCCGTATTCAATTGTTATTTATTGCATGCATTAATTAAGTACTTTGGAGTTATATGTCTGTGTGCCCAGTATTGGCAAAGGCCTCCTCCATTTCTTTCCATTTCTCTCTGTTTTGGGCTTCTCTGGTCCAGATTTTCCCACCCATATCTCTTATCTCATCTTCCCACCTTTTGTATTGTCTTCCTCGATTTCTTTTCCTATTTCTTGGATGCCAAAATAATATGTTCTTGTTCCACTTGTCTTTTCCCCTTACTATGTGGCCGGACCATCTCCATTTCAGTTTATTTATTCTTTTTGTTACATCTTCAATCTTTGTGCATTTTCTGATCTTTTTGTTACTTATTCTGTCCACTCTCCTTATATTGACATTGATTATAATTAGTATAATTTAGTATTATTTATTATTTACTTTTATATCATTTATTGTAATGTTTTGACGTGTTCAAGCGCCTCCTGGGGCCTATGAAAATAAATGATTTGAATTTGAATTTGAAGTTCCGGCGGCTACCAACGAGAGCGGCTCGATAGCATGTAGTGAGATTTTTTTCCAGATTTACAGACTGCACCAAACTAGTTAGTAAGAGATGTACAGCAAGTTTATAGAAACAAAAATACTAATCACTGGTAAAACATAAATAATTTGTAAAAAAAATCCATCAAAATTAGCTATACAAAAATTTATAATTATTTAGTGTTAATATTATACTAACTAGAGATGGGATGACGATCAATATTTCAGGTTAAATTATATGCATATTCAATTTTTTCGTTTTGTTCACCGCACCAGTATATTTCAATGCAGCACAAGATATGTAGGACTTCTTATACTAGATTTATAGTAAAGCCAACTAGTCGGCACATTTCTAATACTAACCCAACATGGCGCAAATTTGATTTTGATTTTTCATTTCATCTTTCTTGTCAAGAAGTTGTCCGACAGTTCCCTTAACAGCCTTAGGGATTTGATCCACATACTGGGGCTTTATCAGGGCTTTCAGGTCATCTTCAAGGATCTTTGTGAAGAAGTTCTGGAGCTCAGAGCCACGGAAGTGAGACAGGATCTCTTGCCAGTCCGGGGGATCCTGACACAAAATTTTAATGAGAAACAAGAACTTTGTACCAGTTTCTGCTAATATTGGGCAGATTAAGGACTATGAAGTTGACACCTAATGTACATAGATGTTTTAAATAATGACAGCTACATTTCGACTTCTAGCACAGAAGCTTGAACACTAAAGTTGGAACAAACATTATAAGTTATTTCATTTAGCAATAGCAATGAAAAGTAGCAGCATAAAATTATTGTTGTTAATATGTACTTGATTCTGAGTCAGAACAAATTAACGTTGGCAGACAATTATATTGCTGAGTCATGGAAACTTTACACTTTTATACCAATACTGTACTGTCCACTTTTGAAAACCATAGCTAACATAAAATTTTAACAAAATATTACTTCTTACAGCAAAACGTCCCAAGTTAGGTTTCTGTTTGCCTGCTAGGATCTTCAGGGCTGTAGACTTGCCAATACCATTCTGACCAACCAATCCTAGTACTTCACCGGGGCGAGGAATTGGCAGACGATGGAGCTTGAATGAGTTCTTGGAGTAACGGTGAGTGGTGTGCTTCTCCAAGTTGGAAGGTATGTTGATAATTGTGATAGCATCAAAAGGACATTTCTGGAAAAGAATGTTCATCATTTATATTGAATTTGAATTGAATTAATTAATATAATGAAAACCTAAATGAATGATAGATTAATTCAAACAGGTAAAGGATAAACTGATATAATCAATAAGATTAATTAAGCTTTTAATTAAGAAGATAAATTTTAAAGTTTGTTTACAGTTACTATAAACCAAATTAAGGAATATATGAACTATAATATGCACAGATATAGTCTACTTCCTATTTATTTAATTAATTTAACTCACAAGCATGTAACTACATCCATTTATAGGATTACAGTGCATGAAAATAAGGCACTTTCTCTGACATATTGTAATCAATTCAAACATACATTTTAAGTAATATTCTTGCTAAATTATCACATAAATAAAGCCATTGCTCATTACAGAAAGATATAAAAGGGCCATAGACATCATACAAAGCTATTACCTTGACACATATACCACATCCAATACACAGCTCCTCAGAGATGGTGGCTATTTTGTCGTTGGGCGTCACTTCGATGCACAGCTTGCCCATTCGCACCACGGGGCAGCTCTTCTTGCATTCTTGTCTGCATCGCTTTGGCTTGCAACGGTCTGCATTCACAATAGCAATACGCGTAAGTTTGTCGGTTTCCTCATGATTTTTATGACGAGACATAACTGTACACCAAAAATACACAATTTAACACTGTATAAAAATGAATATTACTGGAAAATTTATGAGAAATAGCATTCGATATGTGGCACAGACATCGATATAACCTCAATTACTAAACGTCGAATTTGGATTTATTACCAAATGGTAGTGAGCCCGAGATTTTTACAAAATACTTGCATACGTTAAATGCTACTTGACAAGCGGTAAATAATTAAATACCTGAAAAGAAAGCGAACTTTGGCTATTATTTGCCTTGGTTCGCGTGTCCTTTTACATCCAACTCAAATGTCAAAAGGAATCAACCATTCTGAATATAGCAACATTTTGGCCAAGTGGCAATAGAGCTGACCAAATAGAGGTGGCATTCCTTACGAAAATCTCGGCAACAAAAACTAAATTTCTGAAAATGTGAAAAAAATATATTTATTATATATCCCTTCAGGTATTTTAAGTAGGATGCATATTGCATATTTCTTCAGCTCTCTTTTCTTTAACATATTTTTTATTCGCATAATTTATCTTGGCATACCTACCTACATTTTGCATAAAAGTAGAAGGTACGTATAATATTAATTTGGCATATTTTTTTTGACATAAATACTATACATAGCAATAATTACCTTTTGGCACGGTATTATTAGGAAAAAGTAAGTTTTGAAATCTTTGTGGTCACATTTAATAAAACATTTTGGCGGCTAAGAGGTGGCCCAATTTTTTTTAATGATTCTCATGATTCTTGTAAGGTAAATAATTGCATGATCGCGTTAATTCCCGTTATATTTTATGAAAAACATTAAGTCTAATAAGCTATTATGCGAGAAATTATGTCGAATGATAGTTAGGTCATATGAAATAGTATGCCAAGTGACTATGCCAAACTACTATTAAGTAAGCAGTAAAACGTCGTGTTGGACTTTGGCGGTGGCGGCGTGGGTGAGTGCACGTTCACAGCGTGTGTTTGCCTGTGCCGCCATCGTTAGAATCCGAGTATATTCTATCACCCGCCATTTTGGACGCTAACAATTTTAATTATACTCCACACTTGACACTGGCAGAAATAGTCACCGCAAGGAGACTCAGTTGCCATTAAATAAATAAGAAGAAGAACGTCGTGTTTGCGGGAATGCGTGTCATCGATCGCTATGGCGCATGCGGCGCGACTTGTGTTCTAGTCTATGGTGCGGTCATTTTGAACTCGAAGACTGGTACCTTGGATGAAGGATAGTACTGGATAAGGGAATGGCGTGGTCAACAGCGAGACAGAGAATCTCGGCACAGTGTGGCGACAGTGCAAATTAAATTACCCTAGTTTTTGGATAAATTTGCCAAAATATTAGGATATATTATTTACTAATTCCAAAATGAAAAATGTATTTATTTTATGAAAATAAAACAGATATAAAGAACAATTGTTCGGTTTATTGAACATATTGCGTGATGTACTGTTATGTTAATACTGCATAGGTAATGACTGAATTTAAGTCGATCAACCAATGTTGGAAGTTTCACATCTGGCGTTTCAGCTGCGTGTTTTTGAACAGTCACTGCTGGCATCATAGTATTGAGTTTAGTAGACACACTCTTGGCTACTCGTTGACGGCATTACTATGCTAGCTCATCCACTGCTTCTTTTGCCTGAAACTGTAAAATTTTTAATAGTAACTTTACGCAAAAGTTTAAATAGATGGCGTTTAACATACTTTCTAACTCACGCACGGGGACGGGCAGTTACGGCTGCCACAGGTAAAAACGTGAGGATTAACGAATCCCACAGAGCAAAAGTCACGGACCATAGCTAGTTTTATTAAAACGAAATCAAATATTCAAGTCTATATTGCACGTAAAATTCTTAGGACCGTAAAAAACGTAGATTTCCTTTCAGTGTTGCGCATCAATTCAAAGTATCTCAACTTGACTATACCCAAATTTGTATATATATAAATTGTAATATATATAAATAAATAGCCCCCTATAATACTCAACTGAAAATCTCAAATAATAATTAATATTATATATACACGCTGTATATAATGTATCCTACAGGTTAAATATTAATTTACCTGTGTGGCACAGCATTCATTAACAAAAGAGTTACTCTCTTTTTTTAATAATTCATGTCGTCCAAAATGTCTGCTACAAACTTAAGAGAATTTACTCGGAGCCCAATTTGTTCGTCCTGTAGCTTCAATCCACTTCGGATTTAAATCAATATTTTCCGGGAAACTGTTATGCAATTAAGATATTGAAACTGACTAAAATACTACATGATATATTTATCATAAGAAATGCAACATAAAATTTTACCCACAATTTTGGGGAAAAATATATGGAAGTCTTGACAACATCTAACAATATTTTATAGTAGGTTATGAATACTAAAATTTCATATTTTAAATGATTTTGTCGATCAAATTATAAACAAACATAGTTCACACAAGATAAAATCATTGAAAATACAACCTGGCATATGATTCAAAGGCCAAAATGTGTTATACTTACGAGTGGAACGATAATTCAGGCAGTTTTCTTCTACTATCACTTTTACATCCTAAAACACTACACCGCACCATATTTCCTACAATAATGCTTAATAAAGACACTATTGTTAAAAAATTGCTAATATTTTTCAGGTTTCACGTAACTTTTATAGCTTTAAACTAACTAAAATTTAAAAATACCAAATTATTTTGCCAGCGTTGTCAAATATGTCAAGTTTGATTGATAAAGTTTTGAGCAAACCTCAAGGTTTGCTCAAAAAACCCGACACGCATGGCGAAACAAAAAATCTTATCACCTGTCTTGTTTTTTTACACAAAATTGGCGTAAGTTTATCTTTGTCTTGTGTGAGGGAGATCGAAGCTATCAGTCGTCTATACTATTCTCTGTCTACGACTGGTACGGTCAATAAACTATGATAAACTAATCAATTTGGCTGGCCTGGAACGTGATCTAAAAGTGGGGCTGCCATACGTCAGGATTTGTAGTAGCATGTCAGGAATAATTTGATCCCTGCCAGGATTGCGGCCAGACTTGTATAATGTTAGGATAATTGGATTATTAACAACATTGTAACGATTTGCGTAAAAGTTTAGTTAACAATCACCTAATACATTAATAAAATAAATAAATAACACAACTTAAACTACCTGCTATTTAATGTTGCGACGGGGCGTTAAGAGCCCTATTACAAAAAAATGCGTATGTGCAAGGTTTTCGCCGTCGTAATTGTATACTTTTTGCTGTTTATTACTTAAGCAAATTACATTATAAAGATAGCCCATTTCTTCGTCTTAAACATTAATACAACAGATATTATTTTTTTAATTTAATTATGCAGTAATCATCATTCTGCTGATGTATGATTCAGTAAAAGAGGGGAACAGACCTTGTTTGAGAGCTCTAATTTGTAAAAACTGGCTAATACTGCCCATCAAAATATTATTTTTTGTATTGAATGTATCCTCTACTAACATCATTATAAAATATATTTTTAATATTGACCTTTTATGAGTATAAAAAAAGGTCTGGAATTGATACAAGTTTTAATCAAAATTACCTCAAAACAAGTCAGAATATCTCTGGTATTTCGTATTATTTCAATATAAAGTTTTTACTAAAATAATATTTCACTTTTGCTTTATTCTATAAATTTTTTGTTTTATTTAAAATTGCTATAGTTATTTTGTAATAAATCAAATAAAAGTAGTACTTATTTGACTGCGCCGGGGCGATGCAATCAGATGCGCACGAGCGCTTGTCGAGGTCGGACCTATGTCAGTTTATTTCGTGCGCTAGTGTGCGTAACTAGGCAAGTAAACGCTACGTCAGTGTGTGTGCGTGTGAGCATCTCATAGTAGGATCGCGATTTCTTGATCATTGTGAGTATAATATTATTTTGGTATTGTGTGTTGTAGTAGCACAATTATTTTACTTCTTTTGTATTATACAGATAATTGCGTTTTATTGTAGTTGTGCTACAGTCAATATGGGTAAATGTAAATACCAATGCTTAAGGAAACGTAAAAGGCATAACATCGAAAACCTGAGCAAAGCTAGAGAAGCAAGGTATGTATTTAATTTCTTTTTCGTCGTTATTTAATTGGTCGTGTTTGTTATGAATTGTTAGAAGGTTCTAATGAAAAAAAAAATAGAAAGGACATCCGCTCCCCTCAATACCTACTTTTTCGGCGTGTTCGAGAAAGTTCTTATGAAAGAAAAATAAGAAATTTGCTCATATTTCCCATTTCTATTAAAACATACTTATACGGGGTGGATGCGACATAGCGACATTTATTGAAACCACAGCTTCTATACATGGTAAGTATCAATTTCCACCGGATAAAAATTCCCTGGCGAAAAAAAAAAAATCACGTTCTCCGAACAATTTGAACATTGCGATCGTGCAATTTGTTCGGAAGACGTGAATTTTTTTTTTCGCCAGAGAATTTTTTATCCGGTGGAAATGCATACTGGCCATGTATAGAAGCTGTGGTTTCAATAAATGTCGCTATGTCGCATCCACCCTGTATATTCATAATTTATATTTTTTTATAGAAATAATAAAAAACAGAATCTGGAAAACTTTGAAGCTTCAACATCTAGCAACATCAATGAAACTAAGGACATGGTAAAATAATGAACTTTTCTTAATATGAAATACTTCGTATTGAAAATTTAATTTATTTCATGCTTTTTTTAATTTTTTAGACTTTTGACAGTGAATACACAGACTTCGACACTAATGATAATTCAATAATTGAAGAAACAGATATAGAAGAAATATCTGTTAACTGTAACGCTGACAAGGTATATATATTATACATTGTATACCAAATAGTTTGTTAAAACTTAGGCAATCCCCATAAGTGATCTTTGTTTTACGCTACACAATGTACTTATATCTTTTTTCTAGGTAATGCTTCGTTTGGGAAAATTATTTAATATTATGTTTTTTTTTTAATTTTTTAGAGTGTTGACAATGAAAATCCAGGCTTCGAGACTAATGATAGTTTAATCATTGAAGAAATAGATAAAGAAGAAATATCTGTTAACCGTAATGATGAAAAGGTATGTACGCTAACTAGTTGCTTAAGACTTAGGAAATCCCTATTATAACTAATCTTTGTCTTACGCTACACAATTTATTTATATCTCTTTGATGGGTAATGCTAATTCTTTATTTTGCCTTGTTCACAGGATAATATAGATATTCAAGGAAGACGCTTAATTGATTTTCGTTTCTTCATGAATCAGTTGGTTGCAATTGATGCGCATAGCGAAAAATTGTCATCAAGTCACTATAGTAAACGACACTTATCGACATATTATAATGTATGTATTTATTTTTGTGGATCACACCTACTTTAGCATAATGTTCACGTACTGTAATATTTACTTTATATTAAGTTTCATAATGTTATCAAAAATATACGAAATAAAATAATTTTAATGTGTTTCAATTGACTAAATGTTGTAAAACTGATATACCTGTTATTGATAAGGAGCCAATTCTGCAAACTACTAAACTGGTAAACTGAAAAAATACTTTTTATTCTAACAACAAAGCATACTTTACGATTCGTTTACCGTGGAAGTGCCATAGGAAATCATACTACAGCGGATCAAGATTATTTAGTCACTGTTCACGCAACATGTGCATCGAGTGTCGTAACTTGCCGCGCGGTCGCAGAAACACCTAATTTGGCGCAACGTAAAAATGTAATAGGGCTCTTAACAGAAAATGTCAGGCCTCTTGACTAGAAGTCAGGCTTTTTGTCAGGATTTGATATATGTACCATATGGCAACCTTAACTAAAAGTCATCCAATTGATTAAATTTCACTCTAGCTGCGTCATTAAAGATTGTGTTCTGTTATTTAGCTAGTTTAGTTAGTTTTGGTCGTCAATATTTTGTTCTAAATACGCTACGACGAATAATAAAAGTAAAGAAATGCAACTCAAGCTCAAAAACGCACCACGAAAACTGTACCGCGGTAGGCGGGGCTAAAAACTGTACCGCGCAGCGCTGACAGTTCGCTTCGCCGGTGTCATTGATTCGAGGCGCTCGTGTCGTGGATTATTACAATTTGCGAAAATTATTGTTTTATACAGTACACTTTACATACTGCAAATATGCCGTCATGTGTTGTTAGGTGGTGTAGAAGCCATACAGATATGAAACATTCTGGAATCACTTTTCATATGTGAGTAATAACCATTAAAACTTATACTTGCGACGCGTGGAGAGTGTTATGCAACACGAATGCAATATAAAACTTATTGTATACGTTTTTTTTTACTAGCTTACTAAAGGAAAAATTATAGTATGCATTGTAAGGACACGGCTAACGCTCGATAAATGGCCTCAACCTTTTTGGTGTCAATCTGACTACAAAAAGCGCGTAGTGAAATTGACTGTGGTTGGCTGCCTCCGTGAGCGGTCAAACAGGACAAAATGCCTAATTGTGCACTGAAAAGTTGTACGAACTACCAAATTAAACACAACAAAAAAGATTATGGTATTAAATATCACCCGTAAGGCACTAATATCATATTATATCCACCTCTTTAAATTATTTTATCAATTTTATTTGCTAAAATTTTTCGTTCCGACGCCATATTCGTTAATCGTGAATATCCGCGTGACATGACTTTGGATCTGCGCAACTGCGCTTAGTTGAACTATGCCGCGGACGTTCAAGAGAATATTTTTGGTAATTTAAGAAAAGTATTTGTTATGAATTATTGTCATATCATTGTGAAATGTACTGTTACTGCGTTAACTTGTTATCTTGTCATCAATCCACAAAAGCAGATTCTTAACGCGATTTTAGATTTAGAAAAGAAATTGTTATTATAATAAAACAGTTAAATGAAAAGCTGTGTTTTTTTTGACACATTACTCGAGTTTTAATTTTAATATTCAGTTGCTAAAAATATGAAAACCAAAAAAATTAATTTAAACTGATTCTTGATGATTAACTTGATAATTTTGATCCCTGTTTTTTGGGAATGGCCATTTTGGATTTGTATTTTTTATATTGTAATGTAAGTACCTAATTTTAATAGTCAAGTATAGTCTATAATTTTGTTAAAGTTGATGAATTGAAAAAACTAAATAAAAGCTTGTAACAAAAGTTCAATGAGAATATAGAGAATGTTCACCAAATGATTTAAGTACAAATTACATTTAGTAGTTTGTACTTAAATCATTTATACATACCACGTGGGCGGAGCTACGACCAGAAGCTAGTAAAAAAATATTTCTCGAAACAAACATTTTATTTTATTCCTCTAACAAAATATGACATACTTTTAGAATTCCCATGATGTACTGTTCTTTTTATAATATAACTAGGAGTATTTTTAATTTTGTAATAATAAATATTTTACACTATTGCAAGAATCACAATTTTATTGTACCTTCAGCAAAAAAAATGCAAACGAAATTACATCACGCTCTTACAAGGTTACACATCGCGTGAATGCAAAATCATTTACATGGTAGTTCAGAGCAGATGGCGTTACTGATCCTGCTATTCATAATGTCAATTTTGAAGGGCAATGTGTTTGGACAAGCCATTTCTATAGTATATATTTCTGTGTACGTTACGCCAGCAAGAAAGTGTCACCTAGAGTGATATGAGTAGAACGTATAATTAGTGCGCAATCTGCTGTAAATGTGCGCCGCATAAAAAATTTGTGCGTCTTGTAGTTTTGAAAAAAAAACGTAAAAACGATTCCTGCTGGAGTAACGTTGTTCTAGCAAGAAAATTCTAGACGAATCATCGGAGATATAAAATACATACATGGGCAGAGAGCTTATATTTGTGCAAATTTGTGCGCCATAAATATAATTTGTGCGTCTTCAGGTTTTCGAGATATTGCGTTTCCCGCTGGAGTAACGTTTTGCGAATTCGTGTATCTCAAAGACCATTATATGTGCGCCTGTAGAATGAACATACACGAATAGCTCTTAATTTGTGCATATTTGTGACATAATTAGATGCCAGATAATATTTATAATTTTCAAGCAATCGCGCTTTATTGAAAACTTAAAAAAATATTGTAGCGCCTAAATGAGAAGACGTATAAACTCGCTAAAAACTGTATTCGTTCCATCTTGACGTTTATAATTACCATAAAAAGTTTCAAAACAGAACCTACAAGCGCTAATGAATAATATTACTAAAAGTCAAAACGACGGCATCATAACTTTGACGCCATCAAACAAGAAACTGGCTCAACCTAAGATGTGTAAATGTAAACCAAAAATTAGTGCATTTATCAAATAATATATAGTAAAAATATCCAGCTTCAACTGTTTCGTATTAAGTAAATATTAAGACTAAACCAAAACAGTTATTCGGCGCAGGTTATCCGACCAAATTCGAATGACTACAAAAAAGCGACGGATTCATACGTATCGATGACCTTCTTAACTTTACTCGCTAACTGGTTGAAACGTATTGTGCCCGAGTACAGTGCAGTAGAAATAGTTATTAAAATAAATTCAGATTTTTTTTTTGATTAGACATAAATAAATTTAGCCATTTGCATTTATTATATCAGTAGAAAAACGAAAAAACTGTGATTTTCTGTGATAAAGGTTCAGTACCATCATAACGGGAAATTCAAGTATAAAGTAGTTACCTATTTGTTGGCCGAGATATAATTTAGTTTTGGATATGATAGTAGGATACGCGAACGTAGTATAGACCGGTTAAAATTATTATCAGCTTATGTTTCTTAAAAATTAGCCTAATTTGAAAACCCAAACCTAAGCAGCCCGATATGTGAAACTTGGGTTGAAGTTTTCAAATCCGGCTATTTTTTAAGAAACATAAACTCATAACAAAATATAACGCTCTATAGGTATTTATTACGTTCGCGTACTATACAATCATACCCAAAACTTAATTATATCTCGGCCAAAACAACAACTACTTAATATTTAAATTTCACGCCATGATGGTACTGAGCCACTTTAAGTGATTTTATTGATAATGACTATACAAGGTACAAATAGTTTAATTGAACAATTTTGTTTTATTATTTATAGGTAGTAAATTTGATCTGTGATTTGATGCCATAATTACTTTAAGAATCATGATTATGATAATAAAAATAATATTTTTTTAAACCAACAAGCTCTTTGATTTCATATGATCAGAAAGTACATTTAATATAATATTATATTTTTATTAGGTCATTGTAATAATAATTCCCAACGAACATTTGAGTGTGACTGTACGAACACAGTTTAGGTGTAATACGTTTAATAAAGGTGGTCATCGATACGTATGAATCCGTCGCTTTTTTGTAGTCATTCGAATTTGGTCGGATAACCTGCGCCGAATAACTGTTTTGGTTTAGTCTTAATATTTACTTAATACGAAACAGTTGAAGCTGGATATTTTTACTATATATTATTTGATAAATGCACTAATTTTTGGTTTACATTTACACATCTTAGGTTGAGCCAGTTTCTTGTTTGATGGCGTCAAAGTTATGATGCCGTCGTTTTGACTTTTAGTAATATTATTCATAAGCGCTTGTAGGTTCTGTTTTGAAACTTTTTATGGTAATTATAAACGTCAAGATGGAACGAATACAGTTTTTAGCGAGTTTATACGTCTTCTCATTTAGGCGCTACAATATTTTTTTAAGTTTTCAATAAAGCGCGATTACTTGAAAATTATAAATATTATCTGGCATCTAATTATGTCACAAATATGCACAAATTAAGAGCTATTCGTGTATGTTCATTCTACAGGCGCACATATAATGGTCTTTGAGATACACGAATTCGCAAAACGTTACTCCAGCGGGAAACGCAATATCTCGAAAACCTGAAGACGCACAAATTATATTTATGGCGCACAAATTTGCACAAATATAAGCTCTCTGCCCATGTATGTATTTTATATCTCCGATGATTCGTCTAGAATTTTCTTGCTAGAACAACGTTACTCCAGCAGGAATCGTTTTTACGTTTTTTTTTCAAAACTACAAGACGCACAAATTTTTTATGCGGCGCACATTTACAGCAGATTGCGCACTAATTATACGTTCTACTCATATCACTCTAGGTGACACTTTCTTGCTGGCGTAACGTACACTATATTTCTATGATTATAAATATAATTTTACAGATTCCCAAAAAATGAAGTGCAGCGGAAAAAGTGGATAGCTGCGGTTCGTTTAGAAAGAAACGAATTTGATTGGATGCCTAGCGAATGTAGTAAATTATGCAGCATACACTTTACTAGTGACGATATTTACATTTGTAATAACGGCAAGCTAAATAGATTAAAGAAAACTGCGGTGCCTATTTGCACGGTAAGTTTTGCTTAAATTTTACAATTTCTAATGTTAACGAAAAATTTATTCTGTTTCCATTTAATTATTATTTATTATACTGCGGCACTCACCGTTGTTTAGGTGGCTCGCAGGTAGATAGGTAGGTCGGGTTCGTAAATAATACTAGTAAATAGTATTTAATATTATTTATTGCCTTTGTCTTGTGGAATTGGTCACCGAGCTTTATGAATCTATAATGGTACACTGGCCTTAGGATCCGTCTAATCTTGAAGTGTGCAAAGTCGCCACGCGGTTGCTTCTCTTCTGCAGAGGTCACGGAAGGTCACGCGTAGGTGTCGACTTCAACAGAACCACGTAGGTGCCTCGTGGAGCCGGAGTAGGTCGTGAAGGTTTCAAGCCCGTTGCAGCACAGAGCAAGGTGTAGTCTTCGAGCAGAAGAATAAGCAGAGAGGTAATCCTGGAAGTCCAGACAAGGCCGTGTAAGCAAAAGCGAGCTAACTTTGCAGGCGGCATGACTAGGGCTTCCAGAATTACGGAAATGTCAATTACGTAATTAATTACGTAACTTTTTTCTTCAATTCCGTAATTCCGTAATTAAGTAATATTTTCCTATTTTTTTAAATCTTAAGATTTTTTGTAAATATTGTAGATAGTACTTACCAGTACTACCAGTACGTACCAGTACCATCTCAAATTTAAGGAATTATTAAAATAAACACAATATTTAAAGAATAAATATTTATTCAAAACTTGTCATCGAACATCATTACGTCACACCTTTTTTTTCGACCCGAATATAATCTTTCTTCTTGAAAATCCATAATCTACTTGGAATAAATACACCGAAAATGTTTGATTTGCAAATTATTTTGTATGAACTATGCATGCTCCACGGAGTTTTTAATGCTATTTTAATACTAAATAAAATAATTAAGGCTTTGGTTTAAGTACTTACATCTTTCAAGAGATAATCCATACATACTAAGTCACCCACGATAAAAATACAACTGCTACTATAATAACAACCGACAATTGAGCAATGAAACTGCTTTCTTTTAAGTTAATAAGGCGAAGAACATAGTAGGTACTTTTTGTCAGGGACTCCCCGGCCCTACCGACTCGCTTAGTTGAAATATTTGAACTCTATTCTGTACGTCTTAGAACAATTTTTGCAAGATTTAACAAAGGATAAAGTAAATAAACTGCGGGGAATACCCTGTTTGTGCAGTTTTAATAATATTGTTTTATGGTTTCGATGTAGAAAGTTATAATATCGTATTATAGTGTTGCCACATTATAAATGTGTACGTATAATGCTTTTTATTGGTTGACTATTTTGATTGATTGATGATACCAATAATTACGTAAGTACGGAATTGACATCTTCAGTTACGGAATTGAAAATACTTTAAAATATGTTCGTAATTACGTAATTGCGTAATTACGTAATTACGTAATGGAAGCCCTAGGCATGACGGAGGTCAATGTACCGTTATCAAGAAATGAAGACAGTTTACAACGCTAAGACTTTAACAGTTATTAAAGGAACACCTTACAAAATTAACTTAGGTTGTAAAACGATAGAAGCTTATAGAAATTATAGCAACTTACCCCAGCGGGATTTTAAGATAATTTAGTTGAGCACAGCCGTCGCGCTAGACGCCTTGAGTGTGCAGCAGCGGCACCGGTGCGCAGATTGCAAATGAAAGATTTACCGTTAGGAGGCGTGGCCAATGGTTTAGAGATGCCTAAGCGAATGGTTTACTCAGCAACAACACGTATTGACGGTTCCGTACTAATATTTATAATTCTTAAGACTAAGAATACCGCGTAATTATAATTTTAATTTAGATTATTATTATTTATGTTTTTTTTTTCGATGTATGAAGAACTATGGACCTATGTTGTCTTAATAAATAAATTATTATTATTATTATATTATTATTATTAATAACTAATCTAAACAAAGAAAATTCACAACGTGAGTTAGGTTGTGGGCTGAGACGAAAGGCTTTTTAAAAAGGAACAAGAGGTGTGTTCCGCTTGAAGAGCAGTGCAAGACTAACTTTATTTAATATCAAATATTATAAGCTAAGTAACCTAAACAAAGGATCATTATAATCTTAATGCTTCCTGTTATCGTAGTACCAGGAAGTTACATGTAATGTTATCTTTATTACCTAATTACAATGGAGGTTATTGTGTTATAACCTTGTTACGCTTATATAACTCCTCCCCCCTTAAGATGGAGGCGCGTCGAAGGCTGTGACTGAAGTTGGAGTGTTTCAGCTTCAGGTTGTTGCAGGACTGAAGTATGCGCCGATCTAGGTATCCACCAAAGTTTGTATACTGCCACTCCGATTGCTGTTGCGAGTATTAGGATGTATAGGACTATTGATGACCAGCTAGGTGTGTTTGAAATGAATACTGGATCCATTATGGAGTCTTTGATTTCTTCAGATTGCTGTAAGGCTTTCTTCAGGTTGTCTAGTTCTATGTTTTCCAGATTTATTTTAATAGGTAAAGCTTTCGGTGTTTGATGTGCGCGTGGTAACGGTATGGTTTCCTTGATGTTAATGTACCGCTGATGTGTTGTTAGAGTTCGGTCCATAATTTGTACTTTGCAGTTATTGTTTGTTGTTATCAGGAAAACACCTTTGTTACGTTGGTATTGTACATCATTGCCGCAGATGGTTTTGATGACTTCTTCTTGCTTCATGATGACTATCCAGCTGTTATCTTCGATTTGCTGTATTATGTTGTCTTGAAAGGTTGCAGTTACATATGTACAATTGTGTGGCTCTTGATGTTGTATGAGTTGAGCTATACAATCAGTTGAGTGCAGCAAGGGCTGCCATTCCAGGTGCTTGCAGATGACTTCATCTTCTGCTATCTTGTTGCATGACTCGTGGGGATAAGCGAACTCATTATTGCCCAAGATAAGGTAAGGATTTTTAGGTATAAGGATTGTGTTATTATTGTTAGGGATGGAATATAGATGTAGGAGGTTATAAGGTTGTTCTGCAACTAGTGGTATATCCAATATAAAGTTAATTGTTTCATTAGTACTATAAGCTCGTACTGTAATAGCTTTTTCCCAAAGTTGTATCTTGTTTATGTTTGGGGCAAAAGCCAAGTATGCGCTGATTTCATTCTGGATGCTATCTAACTCCTCTATTAAATACGAGGGGTCGATTATGCTAGGGTGCATCTTTTCAAGATGTGCAAATGTTAGTGCGTTTTCTAGCGTGTCTAATCTATCGTAAAGCTGTTGGAGCGAAGTTTCTATGCTATAAAAGATGCTCATAGTTATGTAGTTATTTTCAAATTCTGTTTCTTGAGTTGAATATTCTTCGATAGCTTTAATTATTGTTATCTGGTTATCATTGATGTTCTTTAAATTATTTTCGTACTGTTTCATGAAATCTTGCATGATGCTAATGGTCTTTTTCTGATTGACTCTATCGCTACTGAGCGATGCTTTAATTGATTTTATTTCGTTTTCGAATTTTGTAGCGTCATTTTGATCTAAGTTTCCTGTGATGGCTTTTACTATGGTGCCTAAGCCGTTTATAAGTCCTCGTTTTTCTCTATATCCTAGTCTATAACCTATGGTGTCTAGTCCTAAATAAACTAACTTACTTTCTATCGTATCTATACGGTACTCTATTTGTTTAATAGTGGACTTGGTATCTGTTGAACTGTTTTGTTTTAATTTAAATGTATAATAGTTTCTACAAATTTCTAGGAAGATTTCTCTTAATTTAGTTGTATTGTAAATTACTGCTAGGTGATATGTATCTACTTGGTATTGGGCTTGAGCTTCTGTTAATACTAAGATCCCATTGTGGTTATCTATTGGCTGTATGACTGCTGTGGCAGCGGTGAGGTAGAGCACTGCGCAGCAGGCGATGGCGTTCCTGAAACATTTTCAGGGCGCCTTAGTAAGCGGAAGTGAACTCTTATTGATTTTGCGTTCACATGTTTGCCTACTATTTCCGCTATTTGCTCTGGGTGTATGCGAGTTATTGTATAAGGTCCTAAGTATTTGGGCTCTAGTTTATTGCTCCTGGCTGTCTTTGCTACCTGTTTATAAACTGAATCTCCTACTTTGAATTGTGCAGTTTCTTTATTTTTATTGAATCTTTCTATTATTTGTTGTTTATCGATTGTTATTTTATTATTTATTAGTTTTTGTGCATTTTCCATTATTTGCTTGTGTTTAATTACGTATTCCTGGTAGAATTCTTTAGGACAGTGTAATTCTAGTGGGTTTCTGCTATCAGTGTGTCCGTAAAGTAATTCAAATGGTGTAAAACCTGTTGAGGAGTGTATTGTATTATTGTAAGCTATAATGGCGTATTTCATTAAATTTGTAGTGTCGTCCTTGTCTGTTATTCTTTGTAATCTAATTATTTCTGCTAACGTTGAATGTAGTCTTTCTATTGGAGAATTTGAATTTGGATTGTATGGTGTTGTGAAGTGTATGTTTATGTCATGTAATGCACATATTTCTGTGATTACTTCGTTATCGAATTTTGTATCGGAGTCCGTTGTGATTTTCTTGGGTACTCCTATTACTGAGAATAAACTTAACAAAGCTTCAGCGATGTGTATGCTGTTTGCAGCGTTAAGAGGTATTGCTTGTGCGTATTTTGTGAAGTTGTCAATTATAGTAAGGAAGGTTATACTTCCGGTGCTGTATAAATCCATAAACATGTGCTCCATTGGTCTATGTGGTGTATCTGTTAAGGATAGAGGTAATTTTAATGGATTGCGTTCATATTTGCTTTTGAGGCAGCTGTCGCATTTGTTAATGAATTTTTGTATAGAAGCTAACATATTAGGCCAGTGGTAATTTCTATGTATGTGTTTATATGTTTCTTGTATACCTCTATGTATGGTTTTTCCTTCGTGATATTTCCTTATTAAGTCTGTTTGTTCGGAAATATTTTCTATTAATGTTACCCTATTCATGCATCTAATTAATTTTGGTCCACGATTGCTGAATATTGATTTATATACTTCACAGAATAGTGGATAATATTCTTCGTAGTGGAAAAAACAATGGAAAATTCTATCTGCAATTGTATTTTCTTTAAGGAATTGTATTATTTGTTCTTTTGTATTGTTAATCGGAATCCATACGTCTTTTATTATAGTTTTACCTTTTGATCTATCATCTATCCTGTAAGTGTCTCCGGGTGTTTTTCTAATGTGAAATTGTTTTAATTGTCTGTCTATAGCGTCTTCTATTTCAGGGATTTTTACTATAGTCGTTTCTGTTTGGCTTTCGAGGGTCTGGTTTGTATTTGTTGGTTGACCCTGACTTTCCTGTGGATGGTTTATGATATCAGGAGTAATGGGTAAGTCTAATAGCGTTCGAATGTCTATGTTTGTCAAATCTACGTCATCGTTTGATGTACTAGGTTGATTGTTTTTGCTAACCTCATTATGGTGTATAATTTGAACTCTTGAGAGCGCGTCTGCATTTGTATTGGCTTTTCCTTTTTTATATTGTACATCGTAGTTGTATTCTGCTAATCTTAGGCGCCAGCGTGTTAGCTTTGAGTTTGGGTCTTTTATAGACATTATCCATGTAAGCGGGCGATGGTCTGTATAAATAGTAAATCGTTTACCATAAAGGTAAGGGCGAAAATATTTAATAGCCCATACGATGCTTAACAGTTCTTTTTCAATAGTCGAATATCTTTGTTCTGTTTCTGATAGTGTACGTGAAGCGTATGCTATTGGTTTATCTGAGCCTATTTGTCCCTGGGATAATACTGCGCCTATGGCTACGTCTGATGCGTCTGTAGTAAGAATGAAAGGTTTTTCAAAGTCCGGGTATTGAAGTATTGGTGCATTAATTAGTACTTCTTTGCATTTTTCGAATGCTTGAGTGTATTCTGGTGTAAACAGTATTTTGCTACCCTTTTTTAAACATTTTGTAAGTGGTTTTGTCAATTTTGCGAAGTCCTGAATGAACTTTCTATAATAGCCTACTAAGCCTAAAAAGGACTTAATTTCTTTCTGAGTTTTTGGTAGAGGGAACTTTTTAACTGCTGCGATTTTATCTTCATTTGGCTGAAGGCCTTTGTCTGTCAATGTGTGTCCTAAGAACTTGACTTGTTTCTGTAAAAATTCGGATTTATTTAGTTGAATTTTAAGGTTGTGTGTCCTGAATCTATTGAATACTTGTTTACATTTATCCAGGTGTTCCTGTAAGGATGTGGAATAAATTATTACGTCATCCAAGTATGTTAATACGTTATCTAATCCACGTAATACTGAGTCCATTAGTCTCTGAAATGTGCTGGGTGCGTTCTTTAAACCAAAGGGCATTCTGAGAAATTCATAATGTCCTCGATCTATAGAAAATGCAGTTTTCTCTACGTCGTTTGGGTGCATCTCTACTTGATGGTAGCCTGAGGCTAAATCTATTGTAGTAAAATATTGTGCACGTCCTAGTTTATCTAAAATATCATCTATATTAGGTAGAGGGTACTTATCTTCTACGGTCTTATCATTTAGTTTCCTATAGTCTATAACTAACCTATATTTCTGTTCTCCTGAAGCATCAGTTTTTTTTGGAACTATATGTACTGGGCACGACCATGGGGAATTACTTTCCTGAATAATATTATTTTCGAGTAGTTGGTTAATTTGTTTTTTAATTTCCTCTTTTTGTTTCGGTGCCTGTCTATAATTACGCACGAAAATAGGTTTATTCTCGGTTAACCTAAGTTGGTGTTTAATCTCGTGTGTGAATGTTAATGGTATTTCCTCGCAATGAAAAATGTCTCTGTAATTATAACAAAGTTTTTTAATTTCTCGGTTTTCTTCCGGGTTCATATGATTGGTACGTAATCTTTCTAGGTTCTGTTTTAGTAAATTATCTATGGTTTTGTATGATTCCTTAGTGTTGTTCACCGGTTCTTGTTGGATTCTTTTATTTTTTATATTTAATCGTTGGAAGTTTAGGAAACAACTTTTTTTTAAGTTTATTGTATTATTTGATGTGTTAATTACCGACATTAATGCATTTCCATTTTTTACCGTCACTAGTGCCGATGGGAAAATCAATCCACTTTTTGTTGTCTTTTTTTCTGAAAAGTATTCTCCTTCTTTATAATTGCATAGTATATTTATAACTTGTTCGCAATTAGGTTTTATTTGGCTATAAGATTTTATGTCGTCTCTAATTGGTATTATAGTTTTCTCAGTGCGAAGTATCATGTTTTTTATATCTATTTTACACTTAAGTGGGACTAATAAATCTAATCCTAGTAATCCCACGAAATCTGAATCGAAGTTAAAGATTAAAAACTTGTGAGTTATGTTTTCCTTAAATAGTTTTTCCGGGAGTTTAATATATGCTACCTGTTTATGTTTGGAGGTTGCATGTGCTGTTTTGATGAAATGTGTTTCGTTCTTTATTTTTATATTCATGTTTTTTGCATTTTGTAATATATTTGGATTAATGAGAGATTGTGAGGCACCTGTGTCTAATAAAAATCTACCGCCTAATTCACTGATGTAAATATATGGAAGGCGATTGTAGTTTTTTATGTTGTTCATGAAAACTATATTACGAGTTGGTTTTCTAAGTCTGTAAGAAAATTTTCATCTTCTACTTCCTCGGAGACGTCCTCCGTTTCTTGTTCTGGGATGTCATTTTCTTCTACACTATCTTCTCCTTCATTTTGGAAATAAATTTTCTTTGTTTGTTCTGAGTTATTCGGAGTTTTATTTGTAAATTTCTTTTGAAAAGAACCCGGTTTGTTCGGTTTGTTGTATGGTACTGATGGTTTGAACGAGTTTGCTTTAGATTGTTCGTTACGCCTAGCTCTTAATTTCACTTCCTCCTGTTTAGCTACCGTAATGGCCTGGTCTAAATTTTGCACATATTTAAGTTTAATTAAAATAGCTGTTATAGGGTTTAATTTATCGAGGAATGTTTCAAGAGCCATTTGCTCATAATAGATGCGTTTTTCAGGATTAGCTGAAATAAGTGTACACATTAAGGCTCTTATTTTATCACCAAATGCATCTATTGTACTGTTATCTCTTTTAATTAGCATTAGTTCTTGGACTAATTGAATTTCAGTTCTGAATTCTCCAAATTTTTTTTTAAGAACATCTTTTATATCACTCCAGGTTTTGGTGCCTGGATTTTCTGACAGCGCTTCAACAGCTTTACCTGTCAGTTTATTTCTAATAAGACACGCTATGCAATCGTCATCTTTATTAGTAATAAGTTCTAATGCATTTTCTACACCTTCTATGTAGAATGCTAACGTTCTCTTGTTTCCATCGTAGCATGGTAACAACTTTGAGAACGTTGAATAATCTGCGGGAGTTGTCTTTACTTCCGGGATTGGTTTTTCATCTAGTGCTACCTTGTCATTAGACATGTTAATCTTAGTGAGTCAGATGGCAACCAAGAATTGAAAAACTAGCGACAAATTTTGTATTAATTAAAATACAGATACCTAGCCACTGGAAACACGCAAAAGTTGCTTATAGTTAGTGTGACAGGAATAGAATATAAGGATTCTCGGGAATAATCAGATTCGATGCTTACCCCACGAGCATAGCCGATTAGAGGCTGTTCGATGCTTAGATGAGTCTGCTGTTGTTGAGCTGCTCTGCTTGTTCTGCTGTCTGACGCTCTGCGAGTTGCCCACGGTAGGTTCTTTAATGCACGCCACGGATTCGAGGTTTACGGAAATCTTCCACTAGAACCGATAAACGCGACGTACCGACTGCGCCAGTTAGGTTGTGGGCTGAGACGAAAGGCTTTTTAAAAAGGAACAAGAGGTGTGTTCCGCTTGAAGAGCAGTGCAAGACTAACTTTATTTAATATCAAATATTATAAGCTAAGTAACCTAAACAAAGGATCATTATAATCTTAATGCTTCCTGTTATCGTAGTACCAGGAAGTTACATGTAATGTTATCTTTATTACCTAATTACAATGGAGGTTATTGTGTTATAACCTTGTTACGCTTATATAACTCGTGACAATACTTTATTTATTTTTGCAGATGGTCAGTACAAATGCAGACCGATCCAGTAATTTATGTGGATCATCCACTATCAAAAATGGAACAAATATGGATGTACAGGTATTGTACGGGGCCTAAGGGATTGGGTTGAAGTTAGGATTATAAATCTGTTTATAATCATTGTATTTTATATCTTGCAGAAAAATTATTTTATGTCATCCAAAGAGGTTAAAGTTGTATTCAATTCTAATAATAAAGACAAAATACACGAAACATATTAAACGTGCAAGATTGCAATAGTATATTAGGCAAAAATGTGTAATGTGGTATAAATAAAATAAAGTAAATATATAATAATAATGGAATAGGTACTCGGCGAGTAATTATTTCTTAATTGATGAAAGCGACACCTAGAGCTGCGGAAAGGTCCATAAGTTTTCATCAAATTGTCTACTTAAATTAAAAATTATTGCACCATTCAAAACCTGTACGTTTTGTTTTTCATAGATTTTACCGTATTTATGTATAAATTTTCTTGCAGGAACTACCAAACGCAGCGAATTTTGGCCCTTGTTTCAGCAATATTCCTGGCAAACCACTTAAGCGCAAAATATATGAACTCAGTGGCAGAAACGAGGACGAAAAAAAGCGTAAATTGGTAAGATTGCTTTTACATGATCTCTCTTCTTTTTACCTTTTAAGTTAGTTGCGAGACCTCATGAAAATTAAACTGCATCCTTTAAAGTATCGACGGAATCCAAATTATGCCTCAGGGAGAAATTGCAACTCAGGCCTACGTTTTTATGTTAGTTTCACTAAACGATGCATTTAAATTTAAACTACCGTTGGGGTATTTTTTGGTTAATGGCTTTTCAGCCGAACAACGATGCAATGTCATATCGATGTGTCTTAAAAGATGCCACGAGGTAGGTGCAGAAGTAGTGAGTTTAACATTTGACGGTTGTCCTTCTAACCTTGCAGGCAGCAGCCAAACTATTAGGATGCAACTTTGATGACATCGAAAACTTGAAAGCTTATTTCTAGCATCCAGTAACTAAAAGTCCAGTTGTCGTGATTTTAGACCCATGTCATAATAATATGGTGAAGCTTGTTAGAAACACAATGGAGGCTAAAAAAGTTTTGATTGATAGAAATAGTAACGAAATCAAATAGTAGTATTTAGAAAGCCTTCAAAATGTCCAGGATAATATTGGTCTTCATTTTGGGAACAAAATCACACAACGGCATTTATATTCAGGAACAACATGAATGTTAAACTTGCTACACAAACTTTTAAGCAACAGCGTTGCTAATTCACTTCGCCTGTGTTCAAGTGAGTTAAAATTAAAAGAATTTGAAAATGCCGATGCGACAATATATTTTATCGATATAGTGAACAATCTCTTTGATGTACTGAACACCAGATTTTTGGGTGGTTACGATTTTAAAAAACTTTTCACAATTACGCGTAAAGACGAACTTTTCGAGTTTCTCGACCATTCGTATGATTCGTATGAAGGACTAAAAGTAGAAGTCCAAAATAAAAATACTCGAAAAGTTCAAGATGAAAAGGTAACGACTATCACTAAGACCCAAAAATTACTCACAAATACGCAATCTAAAACAAGATTTCTTGGACTGCTTATATGCATATCAAGTTTTAAAATTCTATTTACAGAATTAATAGAGAAGCGAAAAATTCTGCAATTTATACTGCCTTACAAGTTTAGCTAAGACCATATAGAATTATTTTTTGCGATAATTCGTAATCATGGCCGTTGCAACAACAACCCAAACGCAACTCAGTTTATGGGTATCTAAAAAAAACTTTTTTAAATTTGGAGCTTCGGTCCAAATTTACAGGAAATTGTATTCCTTTAGAAGACATACCCATATTAAATTGTAGTTCTGCTATCTGTGGCCCTGTCAAATATGCTGGATTCCACATCGTCAGCTTCCAGAAACAGTTGAGCAAATTGTGGGTTATATAGGAAGTTTTGTAGCAAAAAAGCTGCAGACCAAACTCGAATGTTCATCTTGTACCAATTTGTTGCTGGCAGATGAAAAACTCTATTTTCATAAACTGATATGTCTTAAAGATTTTGGAGGAATAGCTTATCCTTCGGTTATTGTTTTCGAAATATGTCATCGAACTGAAACGTTACTCAGGCAACTTGTTAACCAAGAAGGAAAAGGGTTGACTAGAGTACACAATTTGCCAGTAATGGTTAAGAGCGTATACTCAAATTTAGGTGGAATCTGCATCTTTTACGGATTTTTCAGGACTCATTACTTAATCACACGCTCAAAAAATTTAAAATAAATAACATTTCTATTAAGATTAACTACTATATTTGTGCACTACAAAGCAAAATATTAAATTTTATTTAGGGAATTAACTTTCTGAACAGACAGAGAGTCAGAGCTTTGTTTCAAGTAGGATATCACCAGTTTGCTATGGAAACATATCTTATTTTAAGGCTTAAAATATACATATTGTATGGTGTTAAAGTGCAGCACAGTGTAAAAATAAACTCAAAATCACATCAAATTTTAACATCTTTTTTTCACTATTATTTGACTTGGAATTTCAATTAAAAAATATATCATAATTTTCAAAATTTTAAATGCAATAATGTATTTTTAACAATTATTTTAAAAACATTATAAAACCGCGCGCGCAAGCTTCGCTCGATTAGTACATTACTACATTAGTACGCGCCGGGTTCTCCCAGCGACAGGACGTATCGCTTTTCTTCGCTTCGATCACGTGGTTACACGTATAGCGTAGGCACTGTATAGCGTGACTTGGTAATATTGATACTTCGGTGAGTACAGTTTTATTATAAATTAAGTACCAAATGTTCATAATTACATTAAATGTAAATGTATGATATTCAAAGGTTGTGTTATTAATTATGTAATGATAAATAATGATATGTATTTGTTTTCAGAAATGGGTAACAAACGGAAACATTTCGGCTGCAGCAAACAAATAAAAAGAAAGTCATTAGCTTACGCACGGCAGATAAAAAAGTGAGTGACAATGTATAAAGATGTTTGTTTTTTTTTGTTATCTGTATTATTATTATTATCTGCATTGTAATAGTGTTTGTTAATCAATAATTTATTACGGATTATTATCGATTTTGGTAAACAGCGGCCTTGCCAGGGCAAATGATGTGATTGAAGGCCGCCTGATTTACTTCTGATTTTATTTTTTATGATTATTTTTCTAATAATAATTAATTTTGTAAAAAATATTTTTATACTATTATTTTAAACGAGTAAACGAGTATCTTTTTGAAAGTTGTCAGCTAGTGAAGTGACGTTACTAGTAGATTTTTGAAATATCGGCTATTAGGACTTACATAAGAAAAGTAACTGTATCTGACTATTAATTTATTAACATTCTATTTAACATTCTTGTGTATATATTTCAGAAATAAGAAAAATATAATTGAAGATATATCAAATATATCCAACGATGTATCTAACCATGGAGATAAGGAACCTGTAAGTAAAAATGTTGTTGTTGCCGTTGTTGTTGCCGTTGTTGTTGTTGTTGATGTCGTTGTTGTTGTTGTTTTTGTTTAGGTAGTAAAAGTATTTTATAAATTATAACAATCGTTTACCATATTAACTGACCGTTATATCAAATAAAATTATAGATTCAGTTTTTGTATATTGTAAATCAGTAAAAGTAGGTACGTGAACAAACTGCAAAGAGGAGAGTCTATGGTTTTAACGCACAGCACGTATAAATGAATTTTCAAAGTTACGTATACAATGTGTCCCTGTTTGACTGTTCGATAATGAATGAATATTCACTAATCTGATCGTGCAATTTCTTATAGCATGAATTTTCGGCACTGATCAAAGATCTTACAGAGCTGGAAAATAGTGAAACAGAACATTGCGGTGATTAACAAACTGTAGATGACGAGAATGATAATGACGATTTTGAATTTGTAAATATCAACAGTTTCGAAAAAAATATATAAATTTAAAAGTAAAGTATAATATAAATATGAAAAAAATCGTTGAAATTATTTACCATAATTATATTTGTTTTAGACTAGAACCAAGTGAGCCCATAGTTCCACCACTTCGAATAGAAGTTCGAAGAATTATAGACTTTGAGTACTTCTTTGACCAAATGAAATCGCTATCCAATCACAACACAACCCAGGCTTAGGATGTACTTTACAAAATTTGAGTATCTAAGAGAGAAGGTTATTGGGTTAGAGACAATTATTATTGTTTATTGGAAGTGTTCTATGTGCCATCAAATAATGAAAATTAATTTGTGTCAAAATTTGACGAAAGGTGTGACGATAAATCATGCTGCGGTTACCGGTGCAATGTTGATTGGTTGTGGGCGCACAAATTTAAGTGAGTTATTAACGGCTATCTTATCAAATTTAAATCGACAAAATTATATGTCATTATTATGTCATAACGACGTATCCAAATGGTGGGAAAATGCTGCAAACACCAGTATGAAAGAGGCAGCTCAAGAAGAAAGAGAGTCAGTTAAAGCAGCCAGCAGGGGACGTTATAGACGGGATTCCTGCAATCACAGTTGTGGCTGATGCATGCTGGTCTTAAAGGTCCTACCGCAATAATTACGCTGCAGCATCGGGTGCAGCTGCTATTATTGGTTTAAAAACCGGCAAAGTTTTATTTATGCAAGTAAAAAATAAATATTGTATAATATGCACGCGATCAGCTCTAAAAAAAGAGGTCTCCACCCGTCCATCGGTGCTTTAAAAATCACGTTGGACCTTCTTCAAGCATGGAACAAGCCAGCATTGTTGAAGGCGTTAAATCTTCAGTCTATACTCATAGACTTATTTATAAAACCCCTATAGCAGATGGTGATGCTAGCACGTATGAGAAAATTTTAGAAAGCCGTTTACGAATGTACAAATAGAAAAAAAATTGAATGTACCAACCACTTGCTCAGAAACTACTCTAGCAAACTTATGCAGCTGCAAAAAGATACCTCCATTCCGCTCCCTGACAGAAAGTTATTGACCACCGAACGTATTACTCGACTGCGTACAGCTGTAAGAGCGGCAGCTCGGTTTAGAAATGCCGACTACACTCCCACTGCTACTAAATCATAAACTTAAAAGACGATATTTTAAACAGTCCCAAACATGTTCTTGGCGACCATCATTCATGTGAAGTATATTACTGTACCCAGGAAAAAAAAACGAAACTGATCTGGTCCCTTTAGTGAACAATCTTTTTAAAAAACTGATGGTTCATACTATGCAAATTGCACTACATTCAGAAAGTCCTTTACATAACGTAAATAATAACAGAGCTGAGCAGTTTAAAAGTATAGTTGCCAAGCACGTTGGAGGTAAACGAGTGAACTATTCATTAAAAAATTCGTACACAATTCGTTGTCACGCTGCGGTTGTTGCTTTTAATACTGGCAAAGCACAATACAGTTTACACAAATATAATTTTTATAATAGCCCAAGAAAGTCCATTAAGCGATTAGAATTTAGACGTCACTAACGTAACCTCAATCGCACTTATCAACCAGGTTTAAAGAGAAAAATCTGTTTCAAAAGAGGTGAAATGGATTACGGTGGATCGTGCCAAAAACCTGACCTAACACCAGAAGATTATGAAATAGCAAAAAAAGGATTCTTGGAAAATTTAAAGGGCTTAGTGGCACAGCGTCATGAGGTGGAGCGCGATACAATTCTGCAAGCAGAAAGCCCATTATGGCTGGAACTAAGAAGATGCTTGTTGACAGCCTCATCTTTTAGTAAGGTATGTTTATTATTTATAACATAAAAATCTGTTTTCGAGAACCAAAATTATCTTCATTGATCAAAATTTTTTGCACCGATTAATTTAAAAAGATCAGCTAAAAAGTTATCATCATCATCATAGCATTTATATCAGTTGCATCCTTGTTTTTTCCTTAGAGCTCAGAGATCGCTATTATTATTTTTATTTATTTATTTATTTATTTACTACAACCTTACAGCTATCATTACAGGCCTTAACCTAATGCGACAGTGCAATTATATTATGATCTGAGCAGATTTGATTGAATATGAGCTAATAAAGTCTTTACCGTAATTTAACTCTCAGAGGAATAAATACCGGAGGCAAGATTACATAGGGAGATTTGCTTTGGACTTAAAAGATTTGCAGACGGGTAAATAGAAAAAAGTAATTACGTATTTTACATAATTTGTTATATCTTATAGGTTTGTAAGAGACGAAGTTGCATAAGCTCTGCTCCACTTGTGAAGTCTCTTGCGTATTCATATTAGCTGAGTAGCATACCAGCAATAAAATACGGCAAAATGAATGAACAAACTGCTTTACAACAGCTTGAACAGCAAGAGGCTATAGTCATAAAAAATGTGGGTTGTTTATATTCTTCTTTTTGGGAGCGTCACCCGATGGAATATTTAAAGATGGAATCGTCGAAATTAAATGCCCATATTCGGCGCGTAATCTAGATGCCGAATAAGCTGTTAGAAATAAAAAAACACATTCTGGACGCGTGATGGATTAGTTAATACCAATCACGATTGGTACTTTCAAATTCAAGGCCAACTTCATATTAGGTAAGAATCGATCGACATTTATGTAACCTGATCCTAAATTACTTAAAGGGGTTTTGTCGTTTTACCAATTTAGTATAATATCATTAAAAATGTATACATCTTATTTACAGTAAAACGGATGTATTACTATGTTTATTCGCTGTATGGACAGGGCCAGAGTTTTCTTTGAAGACAGCTCGAATAAGAAGAGACGACGTCTTCTGGTTAACAAAAATGGAACATAAATTAATATCTTTTTATGATAAATGTCTCTTGCCAGAATTTATTGACCCAAGAAAAAGCCGCTCAATGGCTATAAGACACGTTAGATTATAAAATAAAACAACTTTTGTTGTAAACAACAAAAATAATCTCTGATTGCCATACGTTCTACCTACATCTGCCATTGATTTAACGCCGTAATTATTGTAAATGTGAATTTCGCTTTTCACTTCGGAATAATATCTACTCGGGATTAGTCGGGATAAATATAATTGTCGATCTCATTGCTTTATTCATAAATATAAATATATACATTTTATTAATTTCCTAATATTAAATATACTCTATTTAACTTTATACTATCTCAATGCGGATAAGCAAATAAAGTATTTTAATAATGTAATAATTACAAAAACAATATGAAACAGATCTATATTCATATAATTAAAAACAAGTCAAGTTATTTAAAATGTATAAAAAAGAAAAAAATACGAATATTATAGAAGTATCGAAATACTACTTGTGCTAGTCTTTTTAACAATCTGGTAAGGTAAAAACAATATTACATTAAAGATTAATACATACATATTATTAAAAATAGATCACGTTATTTCAAATGTATGAAAAGAAATGACAAAAGTATCAATATATTTGACAATAATTTTGCTTGTAGTATACGAGGCGTCAACTCGGGACAGCGTTCACGCACACACAGAGATATTATTCAAGTGTGCACCACGGTATCGTTGAGCACGCGTTTGCAGCAAATTCGAGTTGCGTAATTTTGAATATACGCTCTTAATAAGTGTTTTGCCACAATAATAGAACAAAACAACATTTTAAAACCTCTAAAGGAAAGCCATCCGATCGAAAGTAATCACGATAATTATATTATCTTGCTCAAAGCTATATTGAAAGAAATCTCAGAGTTCGATTACATTATATTTATGGCCAAAAAAGAATCTTTACTCATTTCTACCCGTCATAAGTTAAATAAACTTATTATATTCAAAAGGACATAATTATTTTCTAGGCTATTTTATTGAATAAAAAACAAGCTTACTTATTTTTCAAAACCCCATCAACGCATCTCCTGCACCCTAATTGCGTAGTAACACACTATCAATGTTGAAGTAATATACTTCAACATCAATAAGACTGATCCATTGCTTCACATGTTCGAAAAAATTTGTTGCTCTACAATGTAAAAAGCGCAATGAATGTTGTTGATCTGTCAAAATAAAACGCATTGTTACGCAATTATCAGCTGGTCTGACATTGGCGCTACCAATATTCGTGGGTAAAAAGCCTTATACGGGTTAAAATTCTTCTGAATTTTAGATGCTTACTGTTACAATATAAAACCAACATTTCTATTAATTATGGCTTTATGCAATTAGAATTACACAATGAATGATAATGTCAAGCTATGACATGATATTTTAAATACTAAGCATAAACAATATATCTAAAAGAGGTTGCATTATCACCACATTCTCCCCTGGTTAAGAGGAAACGTCGTAATCTTGTAAATAAGTCGGTTGGCGTCGATTTCTTATCGTACGACGAAGAATAGGGCTCTGAGCAATTTCAGGGCTATCATCTACTGCTGCATCTGATTTTATTATTAAATTAAAATTTAAAATGATCCATCTTGATGTAAGCACAGCTTTCCTATATGGCTATCTTGATGAAAATGTATACATGCAAGTTCCACCTAATTTAGAATGTAAAAGTAACCATGTACCTAAATTAAAACGGGCTATAGCAATCTGCCAGGCAATGGAATAAAAGAGTTGATGATTGTTTACTAAGCCAGGGTTATACTAAGTCTAAATTAGAACCTTGTTTACATAGTAAGAAAGTAAATAAGGAACAGATTCTGATAACTGTATTTGTTGATGATTTTTTTATTTTCTCAAATAGCAAGGCTTTGATTAATGAGTCAAAAAGTATTTTGATGTCAAATTTCAAAACTAAAGACTTAGGGAAAATTAAGAGATGCTTAGGGATGACAGTGAAAGTGTATGATAATGGATGTATTTCTCTAGATCAGGAGCAATTTGTGGAATATATTTTAAATAAACTTAATGTCTAACTGTAACTTTATTGACACACCAATGGAATGTAATTTAAAGTTGAAGAAATCAGAAAATGTTCATAAAAAATTATCCTTATCAGCAGCTGTTCGGAAGCCTTATGTACTTATCTGTTCTCACTCGCCCTGATATAAGTTATAGTGTCAGTTACTTAAGCCAATTTAATAATAGTTATACAGCAGTTCATTGGAAAGCTGCAAAGAGAATTGTAAAGTATTTACATAAAACAAAATCTTATGGTTTAATGTTTACAAATGATGGTAAAATTTGGAAGGTTTTGTGGATGCGGGTTGGGCATCATATGAATGCAAAAAACAACCAACAGTAGCATTATACAGTACTGAAGCTGAGTACATGGCAATTAGTGAAGCCTGTAAGGAGGCTATATATTTGAGGAACATGTTATTAGAAATTGTAATCATACTATTGTTATGTACAACGATAACCAAGGTGCTCAAAAATTGTCGGAAAATCCTTTGTTTCGTAAGAGGTCAAAACACATTGACATTCGCCACCATTTTGTTAGGGAAGTTGTTGCTAAGCTAATAACTTATTAAAGATTGTACATCTGCCAACTACAGAAATGCCAGCCGATTTATTAACGAAAGGTCTAAGTAGTATAAAACACAATTATTATATTAAAGAACTAGGCATTAAAAGTATTGCTTAAATATTGTCAAAATTTGTTATTATTCTATTGTTGTCGTTGTTGTCAGAGTAATTTTGATAAATGTATCTGATATATTTAAGTATGTTATGTTGTAAATTTTTTTGTTTTTTTTGGTTATCTGATTATTTTGACAAGTGGATGGAGGTGTTTAAAATAATTATATCAAAATAAAGGTTTTTTAACATTACTAACGCCATCTAGTGTGCTGTATTATGTACTGTATATTATCTCGTGTTATTTGTCTATGGATTAAAAATATAGTCTATGATTGCAACAGCTAACGCGTTTTCATTACACACAATACACACGACTACTGATCAACCGATACACAGTATACTCAATATGTTTATTGCCTTTGATTATATACCTATAGATACCGCCTCATCAACGCTAAATTGTCCAAAAATTTAGTCCGTAAAGTACGAGATAAATACAAAAACCGCTGTCAGTGTCAATTATCACCACAAACAATTAGGTCATTTTTGAGTGAATTACGAAAAATCATTTTGTGAGTTACTATGTCGTATTGTGCTATAAAAATATGCCAGAATTATAGCAGACGTGCAAATGCTTCTAACACAATCTCCTACCATCGGTAAGTAATCCAAAAACAATCGTATTTTTTCAAAACAAATCTAGCAAATTCTGACATTTAGTCTCAAAACCCATACGCCATTTTTTAGTGTTGCCAGTCTGAGATACTATATTTACCCGTATTTCTGTTTTTTTTATTCTTCAGTTAATAATTTAAAATTAACAGCTGGTTTCAATAGTCTGTTCGTCGATTTACTTACTATACAGGGTGTGTACGTTACGCCAGCAAGAAAGTGTCACGTAGAGTGATATGAGTAGAACGTATAATTAGTGCGCAATCTGCTGTAAATGTGCGCCGCATAAAAAAATTGTGCGTCTTGTAGTTTTGAAAAAAAAACGTAAAAACGATTCCTGCTGGAGTAACGTTGTTCTAGCAAGAAAATTCTAGACCAATCATCGGAGATATAAAATACATACATGGGCAGAAAGCTTATATTTGTGCAAATTTGTGCGCCATAAATATAATTTGTGCGTCTTCAGGTTTTCGAGATATTGCGTTTCCCGCTGGAGTAACGTTTTGCGAATTCGTGTATCTCAAAGACCATTATATGTGCGCCTGTAGAATGAACATACACGAATAGCTCTTAATTTGTGCATATTTGTGACATAATTAGATGCCAGATAATATTTATAATTTTCAAGTAATCGCGCTTTATTGAAAACTTAAAAAAAATTGTAGCGCCTAAATGAGAAGACGTATAAACTCGCTAAAAACTGTATTCGTTCCATCTTGACGTTTATAATTACCATAAAAAGTTTCAAAACAGAACCTACAAGCGCTAATGAATAATATTACTAAAAGTCAAAACGACGGCATCATAACTTTGACGCCATCAAACAAGAAACTGGCTCAACCTAAGATGTGTAAATGTAAACCAAAAATTAGTGCATTTATCAAATAATATATAGTAAAAATATCCAGCTTCAACTGTTTCGTATTAAGTAAATATTAAGACTAAACCAAAACAGTTATTCGGCGCAGGTTATCCGACCAAATTCGAATGACTACAAAAAAGCGACGGATTCATACGTATCGATGACCACCTTTAATTAAACGTATTACACCTAAACTGTGTTCGTACAGTCACGCTCAAATGTTCGTTGGGAATTATTATTACAATGACCTAATAAAAATATAATATATTAAATGTACTTTCTGATCATATGAAATCAAAGAGCTTGTTGGTTTAAAAAAATATTATTTTTATTATCATAATCATGATTCTTAAAGTAATTATGGCATCAAATCACAGATCAAATTTCCTACCTATAAATATTAAAACAAACATTGTTCAATTAAACTATTTGTACCTTGTATAGTCATTTGGTATTATTTAAAATCACAGATCAGTTTTTCATTTACATAAATACACAAACAATAAATTCACTTAAAGTGGCTCAGTACCATCATGGCGTGAAATTTAAATATTGAGTAGTTGTTGTTTTGGCCGAGATATAATTAAGTTTTGGGTATGATTGTATAGTACGCGAACGTAATAAATACCTATAGAGCGTTATATTTTGTTATGAGTTTATGTTTCTTAAAAAATAGCCGGATTTGAAAACTTCAACCCAAGTTTCACATATCGGGCTGCTTAGGTTTGGGTTTTCAAATAAGGCTAATTTTTAAGAAACATAAGCTGATAATAATTTTAACCGGTCTATACTACGTTCGCGTATCATACTATCATATCCAAAACTAAATTATATCTCGGCCAACAAACAGGTAACTACTTTATACTTGAATTTCCCGTTATGATGGTACTGAACCTTTATCACAGAAAATCACAGTTTTTTCGTTTTTCTACTGATATAATAAATGCAAATGGCTAAATTTATTTATGTCTAATCAAAAAAAAATCTGAATTTATTTTAATAACTATTTCTACTGCACTGTACTCGGGCACAATACGTTTCAACCAGTTAGCGAGTAAAGTTAAGAAGGTCATCGATACGTATGAATCCGTCGCTTTTTTGTAGTCATTCGAATTTGGTCGGATAACCTGCGCCGAATAACTGTTTTGGTTTAGTCTTAATATTTACTTAATACGAAACAGTTGAAGCTGGATATTTTTACTATATATTATTTGATAAATGCACTAATTTTTGGTTTACATTTACACATCTTAGGTTGAGCCAGTTTCTTGTTTGATGGCGTCAAAGTTATGATGCCGTCGTTTTGACTTTTAGTAATATTATTCATTAGCGCTTGTAGGTTCTGTTTTGAAACTTTTTATGGTAATTATAAACGTCAAGATGGAACGAATACAGTTTTTAGCGAGTTTATACGTCTTCTCATTTAGGCGCTACAATTTTTTTTTAAGTTTTCAATAAAGCGCGATTACTTGAAAATTATAAATATTATCTGGCATCTAATTATGTCACAAATATGCACAAATTAAGAGCTATTCGTGTATGTTCATTCTACAGGCGCACATATAATGGTCTTTGAGATACACGAATTCGCAAAACGTTACTCCAGCGGGAAACGCAATATCTCGAAAACCTGAAGACGCACAAATTATATTTATGGCGCACAAATTTGCACAAATATAAGCTCTCTGCCCATGTATGTATTTTATATCTCCGATGATTGGTCTAGAATTTTCTTGCTAGAACAACGTTACTCCAGCAGGAATCGTTTTTACGTTTTTTTTTCAAAACTACAAGACGCACAAATGTTTTATGCGGCGCACATTTACAGCAGATTGCGCACTAATTATACGTTCTACTCATATCACTCTAGGTGACACTTTCTTGCTGGCGTAACGTACACATACAGGGTGTGACAAATTAAAGAAATTTAATTTATATTTTATTAAATTAATTATTTATTTAATTTAAGCAGTTAATTAAATTAAATTAACTGCAAAGATTTTACCAGGTGGCCGGCTATCGGTAAACAACTATGTTCCAACAAAAATTAAAGAATCTCTACTATTATTTAAAGTATGTAATGAAGTATATTTAAAAATTGTTGAAATGCCAAGCAAGACAATAATTTGCTCAAAAATATAACAAATAATAACTTTATTTTATTTTATTTTTTTTATTTTATTTTATTGGAAGACCAACAGCAGGTTATAACATTTTATGATACTTAATAATATGTAACATATTGCTAATTATAGGTCTTCGCTGATAAAAGCTTTATTATAAACTTATTGATTTTCAGAATACCTGTTGATCCTGTTATCAAAAGTCGTTGGGTGGATATAATCAGAAAAAGTCGTGGGGAAAGATTTTGGAACCCATCAAAACACATTGCCATATGTTCTGCACATTTCCATAAGAAAGATTTTTACTTAACGAAAAATAAAGAACGTCGAAGATTAAAAAAGGAAGCGTTACCGAGGAAAGTAAGTTTGATTATATAATTTACAGTTGTTTGTACCTACCGAAATATTTTATGTTGTACGTAGGATAAAATATTTAGTATATGGGTATAAAATATGTAAGTATTATACACTTGCAGTAGTTTAGTGGTAAGAGCGATGAATTTTCCATACCGTGTTTCTTTTCCAAGGACATGATTGAGTTATTGCAATCGTAAATTATGTGTTTACAACATTTGCATTGAGATACTATTATTATGAACTTTCTGAATGGCTTACAGTGCCCATATTTTACATACTTACTTTAACAAAACATTATATTTTAAGGTGTTGTGCGCACTGCATTTTTTTCGAACTAGGAGCTACCAAACTGCTTAAAAACAACGCGTGCAACTATTGAACGTTGCAACGGCGTATTAAAAGGCAGATTTAGGTCCTTATAAAAGAAAGAGTGATGCATTACACACCAAATAAAGCAACGAAAATAATTAATGCCTGTTGTGTGCTGCACAATCTATGTGTAACCCATAATTATGATGATGCTGTTGAACCTGTGGAAGATTTAGATTTATAGGGTTAAAAATTATCCTGTTGCACCACAACATCCAGCGGGCAGAGAAAATGAGTTGTTACGAGGAAGACAGAAACAAATGCAAATCATAAATACTTATTTTAATAACTATCGTTGATTTGTATTTGTTGAATGTTGACCTTTGATAAACCACCACCACTTGATTGGTATGTTGTAACTACAGTCCATGAACATTAACAATCCAGAAAATATAATTACAGGTGCATTTCATCATCATCTGAGGACTATAATGTTATGCCTCATGTTACAGTAATTTAAGGATTGATCTCATGCATTACTATCTATTGGTAAAATCCGCATGATAATCTGATCTTTTTTTTCGTTAAACGCAATCAGACAGTGCACCCCTTCTTTACCTTAAATCTATCTTAGTGTTCAATCATGTAATTTAACAAAATATATACCGATTATAAAACAATATGTATGTTTTTCATAGCATACATATTGATTTTTAATGCTACTTGAGGTGGAATTTTCAATAATTTCTTCTGAATTGTTTTTCTTCAATATTTTCATTTAATGTAATAGTCATGGCTAATTTACAAATTTATTATTAAGTATGTTGTTTCTTCTATTATAATTAAGATATGCACATTCAACTAATTAAATAAAACTATGTATGTGTACAAGCTTTACACTTTAAGATTTATATCACAATCACATATTTAACTTGTTTATCTAAATAACTTAACAGTCGTATTCATAATACTAATCAACATTTTTATATTTGTTTGTCTATATAAATATAACTAAACAGTCTTATTTATATAGCAATCACCTATTTGACTTGTTTATCTATATAACTTAACAGTCATATTTATAACACTAATCAACATTTATATATTTGTTTATCTATATATCAGTATACATTACAGTTTACATACAAATTATACAGTCTTATTTATATCACAATCAACGTTTTTGTACTTGTTTATTTTTAACTAAACAGTCTTATTTATATCACAATCAACATCTTTGTACTTGTTTATCTATTATTAAACAGTATTATTAATATCACAATCAACAATTATACTTAACAATTTAGAGATTTTTTGCCTAAATTGCATCTGCAATTTTATTCAAAGCAGCACATTGAAGTTTTATCACCTCTATGAACTCTGCATAATATTTTCTTCATTTCATTTTTTTCTTTTAATAATTCATGCTTGTGCATGTTTCTGCCGTTTTTAGCGTTTCTGTCAATCTTTTTTGTTTGGTGATACCCCTCACCTCTCGGTGGCTCCTCTCTATAACAAAAAGAAAAACAAGGTAAATTATTTAATAAAAAATATAATTATGTTTTCTTTGCTTTTAAGTTTTATTTTTTGATCCGTGTAATATGACGCATCATTCAAGTGATAATGACGGTTCTTTTTTTATATTATCAAGAAAATGCAATGTACCATCAAGCATTACACAATTTTAAACAGTTAGACATGTAAATGAATAACTTATTATATTTTCAAAGAAGTATCCTTAAAAATGTACCTCGGTTTTGCTGAGTTTCTGGTTCTATGAGTATGTGCACTGTATTTTCTGCTATATTTACTTTTTGGACGGAATCGGCATCTGAAAGAAAAAAAATAGATAAGCCAGATATGGCAATATTTTAGCTACTCAAGTTTGCAGTATGTCCTACTGGTAGTAGACCATAGTGATGTCACCTTGGTACTTTTAAGTCATCATGCAGAGTGCAGAATGAGGTAAACTCCCAGTGTGTTATCAAGCATAACACAATTTCAAACAGTTCAACATGTTATTGAATTACTACTTCCAATTGATTGTGACATTTATGTTGATACACAAGTATTTACAACTTAACTACTAACTACCACAAAAAAATGTACCTTGGGTTTCTTGGATAGTTATTTTTCCTTCAATATTATCTTGGACTCTTGCAAATATTTTTTTGCAAATAGACGATAATAATATGTATACAATGTAGCAAACCAACAATATTGATACTTTACTTACTTTTCGCCAACCTTCCCATGATTTGTTAGCCCCATTTAGGGAATTTAGCTGATTCCATATCTCGCCACTTAGCTACACTCTGTTGCTGTGAACTGCGAAGAAAATTTACCGCTTCGCAGTTCTGGATCCGTTTCCACCAGTTGAACTAACAACTGCCGTTGTTACGGCGAGGGATATTTTTTCGGCGCATTCATTTTAAATATAAGAAAACTTTCACAATTTCCAAACAAATTAATAGGTAACAAACGGTCTTCGGGAAAATTTGTTGTAAACTAAATGTCAAATTGTCAATCTTGACAAGACAACTGTTAGTCATAGGAAAGAATTACGTTTCATTTCAAGTAGTAATGAATTTTTATGAAAGAATCGATTAGATCATTATATTTATCGTTAAACACGTAAAAGGAAACGCATTGACATTCATTCAATCTTTTAGTGAAGTAATGGGTCCCCGAGACGATCAAGTGCACTGGACAAGTCTACGTGCTTTATGTGAATATTGATCGTTTACAGCGTCAGTGTTGCCAGATGGTCGTCTCGCGTTCTCCCCAAAACTTCGCCGAAATCCCCCCAAAATTCAGGTTTTGAAGAAAAAATCCCCCAAAAATTTTAAAATAATATTTTATCACTTGCTGCGTCAAACACGCGCGCGCGCGCCCCCTCCACGAGTCTAGGCGCCTTTCCTTGTCGACAAAAACATTAAATAATCAGAAACTACTGTAGCAACACACGATTAAAAAATACTCTCGGAAAGCTGAAGGAATGCAAAATTTAATTTAATATTAACTTGATTGCCTAAATTAATGCTAAATATAGAAAATAAACCTCAAAGTTAAAGTTTTTTTAAGCAAAAAAAATACAATATTTTGTTTTTACTTCGAGGTATACGTTTTGTATACCTCGAAGTAAAAATGGATAATGAATGATGTAATTTGCATAGTGTTTTACTATGCAAATTACATCATTCATTATCCTTAAGATCATCAGTGAATCTGAGGCTGGAGATGCCAATGCATTCCACCAAATTCTACGATAAGTCTTTTGTAGTACAGGCTACACGGTTGTGGAATGCATTGCCTGAGCCTATCAGACGTGCTCAATCTCTGAATATTTTCAAAAAACTTATAAAAGCTCACTATCTTTCCTTATAGATCTTCCTTTCTCTTTATCTCCTACTCTCCATCTCTTTTATGTCTCCTATTCTATATCTTCCTTCTTATTGCTCTTACCATTAAATCCGTTACACAATTATTTCTAGTGCACCAAACTACCTATTAATAATTTCTTATGCTCTCTTGTCCATCCAAAGGTTGCCTGTAAGAAATTGCTTTTATAGCGATAAGGCCGCCCATTGTAGGTACTATCTAAATGATGTGCTTTTTGAAACTGACTTTCTTATTTGTGTACAATAAAGAGTTATCTATCTCTATCTATCTAATTACTGGAATTGATTATTCTATACTTTAAACTACATGATATGCTCTTTATGAAAAAAATACACCGAAATCTCAATAAAATATTAAAATTTTAGACAGGGAAAACGTAAACAAATTTGAAGGAATCGAATTCTCCACGCAAGGTCAAATGACCTTGGCGTAAACATTTGAGAAGATGACCGCCGACTAACAGCTCGCGCACACATTCAATAGGATTTTATTGGAAGACGAAATAATGTATAGCTACCGAACACATATTTTATGATTTGAGTAACTATATTAAAATAATAGACATTGTGTTATTTTGTTATGTTACAAAATTATTTGCTTCACGTATATCGATTAGTCTTTATTCGCTTATTATAACTACAATAAAATTATTAGTAACTTACATAAGCTAATAATCAAGTGGCAATTACTTATTTTTAACTATTGATGCCATTTCGAGTTGATAAGTCGCGAGTCCTGTCAGTCTTCATTCTTTGATCCAATACACATTCAATCTTAAGCTACGCACAAATTCCAAATCGAATGAAACGTAATTTAGATGGAGGTGGTGCGAATAACTTAATCACATCCCTAGCCTTCGTTGGTAGTTCGTTGCTCAGAATAATGACATTTAATCTGTGGTTAGTTGGCATTGGAAACTAGTGGCAACTCAGCCACCAGATGTCGGATGTTAAATTGGATTGTGCAGCTGATTGGTTGAATTGTCATAGGGTAGCCATACGAAGAAGATATTTTAACAGTAGCATCGCAATATATATTTACTAATATTATGTTTATACGAAAAAACATAGGAACATATTATACCAAGAAAAGCGATGTTCATTCATTAAACACGAGGAATAAGCATAAACTGGTAGGCCAATATTATCGCTTAAACAAAGTCCACAACTCATTTGAGGGACTTGGAGTGCGTTTTTATAACAAAATTCCTGTCGAAATCTTGAACTTGCCCCTACTCAAGTTTAAGAGTATAGTTAAGAATCGTCTCATGGAAAGGGGCTATTATAAAATAAACGATTTCTTAACCGACACTACGCCTTGGAAATAATAAGTAATACTTTTAATTTATCTAATGTATTTATTACAGTAATGTATTTACTATTTACAATTATTATGGTTATTATATTTCAAATGAATTGCCAAGTTAGACATTGTTTTATCCTATTTATTTATGATTGATTATGGTTATTTTGACATATTATATTCTATAATGAGATTGACATAATTTATTTTTGACATCATATTATTGAAGTTTCGACTTTTGACATAAAAATGAATATTAATTGATACATTATTTTTATTATTTAATATGATGATTAATGGAAATTAATTCATAATTATATAGTTTCTTTATGAACTCATTAAATTTGATTTGTATAACCTCATTTCATGTTATTTCAAATATTGTTAAGTAAAGGCAATCTGTGTGTACATTTTTTAATTTTTATATTTTTGGAGTATAAATAGTTTTTGTTATTAGTATATAATTATTTTTTTTTTGTTCTGAAACCCTATATTATACAGTTGTATACACACATTGTTTTTACTCCTCTATTTTCTGCTTGAAGTGTAAGATATTGCAACCTTATATACTATAGATTTATTTATAAGTATTAATTTAATTGCATTTCTATATTTAAGTTTATTTTCTCTTTATGACCATATTTAGTTGTAATGTCGTTTCGTCATCGTGTTTTGGTTGCTATAACTTACACATAGAATTATTGTCAAAAACAAACAAATATTGTATGAATTATTTGAAAAGATGGTGCACATGAGTTTCTCACCAGCTCTTCTCATGATGCAATACCCATCGGAGCTGGTACTTGGATTGATTTTAATTCAAATCTCTAAGTTGAATTAAAGTCAATCTAAGCTCCGGTGTCAAATCATTTTACTACAATAAGTATTATAATTAAGTTAGCTAAGTTTTAGTTTAATTTTATATTTTTGTGTTTTGATGTTTGTTTTGACGTGTTCAAGCGCCCCTTGGGGCCCATGGAAATAAATGATTTGATTTGATTTGATTTGGTAGGGTAGGGCGATCCAATTAATTTCTAAACTTTTTTTGCCAAGCTGTAATTTTGGTAGTAAAAATCCCCAAATCCCATCAAACTCAAATTTTTCCCTCCAAGCGTCCCCCCAAAAATATTTGCCCTCCAATTATCCCCCCATCATTTAAAAAAACCCCCAAATTTGGGGGAAATCCCCCCAATCTGGCATCACTGTACAGCGTTGACTTGACAAGTCCCGTCAAGTGATCTACGGACTTGACAGACTTGACAGAAATTTTAATTGACGGCCTTGAGCTTGTGCGACTTGACAATTTTTTATTCATTTGCGGTGCGGCTGGAACGTCGAAGATGGCGGACGAGACGACGAACCGGCCCGATACGTGGCCTTGGCGACAAGTGCCGACCTAATTACCGAGCGTGATTTTGTAATATTATTAATATACAGTGCAAAAACAACGTTACCAAAATTAAATAACAATTTCATGATGTATTTTTTTTAATAACTCACTATTTCATTATAATATTTTCGTTTATGCGTTATGTCTTAGCCTCTAAATTCTAAAATGTCTCGTCACAACTGTTGGATTTATACGACATAGGCGTTGGAATACCGCTAGAGTTATAGCAAGGAATGCCTTGTCTGCGTTGGAAACCGTTTTTTTTTTTTTTTTTTTAAAACGACGCCCGCTCTAGGAATAAATCCTGTGTCGCGACTTGTCCAGTGCACTTGATCGTCGCGGGGACCCATAATGGCAATATTTTCTAGATTCGAGTGGTGATGAAAGTCTATTGGTGCCGAGAATACACAATTCGAGATTATGCATTCGAGCTTCGTATTTTTGTAATAGAAATCGAAATGAATCAAACATTCGGATCCGAATAAAAACTTCCTAGTGAGCGAGAATTGGCCTCCAGTTTCAAAGAAAGATGGTCGGCAGCCATAGAAATCTTAATAACAAGGCAATAGAAATGTCAAAGACGCATGACCTTGTCGCCGCGCATGTGTTTAGTCGAACATTAGTGCGAGTTGAGGAGTTCTCGTGGTTACCAGTGTTGTTAGGGACGCGCAGAGGTAAACATGGTGCTTTGCAGCATATCCAACTGCGGAAACAATTCCAAAGATTGTAACTTAACAAATAAAGGGATAACTTTTCATATGTAAGTACTTAATTTATGAAATAATGTAGTTTTTTATAAATATAGTCAAATCAAATATTCTTACCGCCGCTACTATGATTATCACAGAAAAAAGATATTTTTCTCAATTCAATAACCATTAATACTTATGTTTGTTCATGTCTATTATGACAAATGCTAAAAGCAGCAATGGAATCATAGCCATATCGTAATAACCAATAACGCCGCTGACGTAAATTCAAGGAACGCACTGCATGAGTTGGCCGCGAATTAGTGACGTGCCACTACTTTTTTGTATCGATAATTTATTACTTTTTAGTTTAATATCTAGTTTTGCCGAAATGGGAATGAAATATGATGTTTCGTTAAATATTAGAATTTGAGATGTATGAAATAGAATTAAACAAATATTTTTAATGTAAAAATAATGAAGTAGGTACTTATGCATATTACTATTATTATTTTATTACGTATTGTAAGGATATGGATTAAGTTGGATCGGTTCGATACGTTTTCATATGCATCTGTTTACCTTCTCTAATGCTATTATTACAGGTTTCCAAAAGATCCAGATATTAAAGATAAATGGATATCTGCTACTGGAAAAAAAAATTGGTTCTCGACAAACTATAGCAGAATTTGTTCTATTCATTTCACAAATGAACAATTTAACTTGTCAACAAAAAGACGGACTTTGATCAAATCAGCTGTACCGACAGTTGACATATGGAAACTCACTACGGTAAGAATAAAAATGTGTAAGGATCGACACACACCAAAAGCGCGTCGAAGCGCAGTGAATCAAAGCGCAGTTTCAGTGTCATATGAATTCTAACTCTATTCTCACAACCATAATACTCATTATCGCATGAGAAACTCAAACGAGTCGCGCGGATGCCCGCGGCGCCGCGGGAATTCCGGCGAATTCCATAGTAGTAGTAGCGTAGAGTTTCTCATGCGATAATGAGTTTGCTGAGTATTATGGTTGTGAGAATAGAGTTGGAATTCATATGACACTGAAACTGCGCTTCGATTCGCTGCGCTTCGACGCACTTTTGGTGTGTGTCGACCCTTATAGGCCCAAAACTTAAAAACCCCGCCTTCCCTCTATTGCTTGATTGATAAGAAAGATTACGTTATTTTGGAAAAGTATAACATTTATGGGTAGTGTTTTTGGCGCACAATTGTTTAATCTTCATTGTTGTACCACTATTGCTCTATTTGATTATTTGTTCATTGTTTTTTTCCCCGTAAGGTGAAGTATTGGAGCTTGGCCTTTAAGATTTTTATAACTTAATAAAAAAAAATACTAACCTTATCGACGTTTAATTATTGTATTCCTTTTCTCATAAATAAATCGTCTAAAAGCGAGGTGAGGAATGAAACACTTGCAATAAATAGTTATCTATTGTTGCGATACTCTTTGGCGATTTACGCTCAACGGAAAATTATAATTATCGATATGTGTATTTTGAACTTTGCATTGCACTATTCAGAAAATGAGCGCCCGATTTCATTCTCTGCTTTTTGCACAGCACATGTTTATTATTGGTCGCAGAAGCCGCGCCCCTAAAGATTATTCGTTTTTAGAAAATATTGCTTAATGTCATCGCAAAAAGAATAATTTTGTTTGCAGGAATACAAAATGTATGTGTAGGCGAAATTGTGTTTTTATTGTTTGGTTATGTAGTGGTATTTGAAAACCGGCGACATGCGTCCCAGTGTTAAAAGATAGTCGATAGCATTTCCATTGACTAGTTATTAAGATTTCTATGTCGGCAGCCAATAATACTGATAAGAGATTTGTAGAAAACAATATGGCATGGCCTAATGTATCACTGGCACTACCTACTTGGACCCACGATGCAGGCCAAAGCAAGCGTGGAAGAACAAAAGATTTACGGGACCGGATGACGTGGCGTTTAAAAAAAATTAAGATGGATTCGAACCTGCATCCCCTGGGTAAACGCCCCAGGTGCTTTGCCAATGCAGCCATGGATTCGTATGCTGCTAGACTTGACATTTCGCAACTCTTTTTTTGCCAGCCTTATGACGCTGGCAAAAAAAGGTATATACCTACATATATATACAGGGTGGATGCGACATAGCGACATTTATTGAAACCACAGCTTCTATACATGGCCAGTATGCATTTCCACCGGATAAAAAATTCTCTGGCGAAAAAAAAAATCCACGTCTTCCGAACAAATTGCACGATCGCAATGTTCAAATTGTTCGGAGAACGTGATTTTTTTTTTTTCGCCAGAGAATTTTTATCCGGTGGAAATTGATACCTACCATGTATAGAAGCTGTGGTTTCAATAAATGTCGCTATGTCGCATCCACCCCGTATATATGTATAATGTATATACCTTAGCTAGATAGCTTTCAGATATCCAATTGTAGATTTAAGTAATGAAACTTTATAACAAAATCAGTCAGTGTGTTAAATTGTAGCAGGAATAAGCTGAAAAAATATGTAAAAATTAACAGGTATATTAGAAAAACACAAGTTGATTAAAAATCAAAAATTAGTATCCAAATGTGCCAAATTTAGTAAAGAAAAGGTAGAATTATTTGAAGATTTAGAATTAAGTACATTAAAATTAGAAAATAGCAGGATTAAGTATGATGCTGACACACAGGCCTTACAATTGAGAATTTATTGATAATCTAACAGAATCATTGAAGTCAACTCAAAATAAATATGATTTATCACTTAAAGAGATTAATGAGTATTCAAAGGCCATGGATGATCTCTTGAAATTAAGTAATGACAACACAGAGCGCTTTAATTCACTTGTTAACAACCATTCATGTCAGTGCGCTTGCTCTAGTTCACCACAGCCGTTGAGTGCTCCCTTAGTTTGCTATGACAATAGTAAGAACTTGTGTGATGGCTCTCCTACTAGTGTTAGGACTCAGCAGTGGTGCATCAATTGATGTAACATGTTGTACACCAAGTGATGCACAAAGTACTATTATGTTTAGTGATGGTATTGGAAAACATATGGGCTCAAAACTGAATTCTCTTGTTAAGGGACAATCAGTTGTTAACCATTGCTTACCATCTGCAACATATGATTTTATTAAGAAAAGAATTTTAAGTTATAACTTCAGTAATCATAGAAATCTTATTATTTTAGTGGAAAATAGGGGTAATGTTACCAAAAAGGATTTAGTTAGTTATTTTGATCATTTATAATCTCTAGGCTTAAGTAGTATAATTTTGTTCACATTCCCCTACTGTAGGAGCCTTTCAGATGCGGAAAATAATCTTAGATATAAGTTGAACAATGTACTACACACTATAAGTACATATAATGATAGTATTCATTTGATTGATACTTACAGTTTTGTTAGCAGCAAATTATATTTGACTAAAGGTAACTATTACCTTTCTGCTAGTTTTAAGCGATAGATAGCAATTTCGCTATCCTATTTTATTGACATTACAGCCAAGAACTTGGCTACTAACAGATCTGCTTCTATTGAGCAGACTAATGACATGCAATTATCTAATGATTATTTGAATCGTGACATGAAATATAACTTAGCCTCTATAGAGGGTACTTCTGACATTCTTAATATTAATGATATTGACATTTCTAATTCCCATATTAATTCTGAAATCTGCAATCTTATAGAATCAAAACTGCAATCATTTAAATTAGTTCATGAGACAACAGAGGTAGCCACCTCTAGCTCTAATTTATTACATGCACAATTGATCAATTTAGCTGCAGAATCAAATAATAATTATATGTCAATACACCCACAAAAATGTACTAATTACAATACAAATGATAATATTAACCTGGTGCATCAAAATATACAGGGTGTATTTTTGAAACGGGGCAGTAAGGGCAAGTACCTTAACCGTTGCAGTTACAGCAAAACGTTCTTAAAAGACCTTCCCTAACTTTTTGGGACATTTTGAACTGCATTCACAGATTTTGTAAAAAACTTACAGTTAGCAAAAAAAATGCAAAAAGTTCAAATTTTTTTTTTATGTCAATCGATTCTATTTCATGTGGGGATCAAAAAACTCTATGGGACCATTTTAGCTTTCAGTACTAGAAAAGACAGAAATCGCCAAAAACGTTTCCCATACATTTCGGCAACAGAAACGAATTTCTACGATGGTCTAACTTTTTGTTATGGCCTGGAAGTGGGTAGAATTGACTGTAAAGTAAATAAAAAGAATTTTTACCCTCAAATTTCGAATTTGATTCGAAAATCTGTCGGAATTGCGAAAAGTTCATTTTCAACAAGATGGTGCTCCGCCACATAACAGTCACCTTTCACGTTCCAATTTGGGCCGCCTATTCGGTACACAGTGGATAGGTACACATGGTCCAACACAGTGGCCACCTCGTAGCCCCGATCTAACACCACTTGATTTTTTTTTATGGGGCTTCGTGAAATACGAGGTGTATAAGACGACGTACGCCAGTGTTCAAGAGCTCAAGGATGCATTAATGACCATTTTACGTAATATTCATCCCAGAACATTATTAGCCGCCATTCGTTCAGTGCAAAAAAGGATAGACTTATGTATTCGTGAAAATGGAAATCATTTTGAGCAATTTATTTCATAAACCAATTTCTGTTCTGTTCTGTTTAAATGTTTTTTTTTATTTAAAAAAAGTTCAAAATTTTACCTGACCTATGAGTTTCGAGTTGATTTATCATATTTCCGTACGAAATGTATGGGAAACGTTTTTGGCGATTTCTGTCTTTTCTAGTACTGAAAGCTAAAATGGTCCCATAGAGTTTTTTGATCCCCACATGAAATAGAATCGATTGGCATAAAAAAAAAATTTTGAACTTTTTGCATTTTTTTTTGCTAACTGTAAGTTTTTTACAAAATCTGTGAATGCAGTTCAAAATGTCCCAAAAAGTTAGGGAAGGTCTTTTAAGAACGTTTTGCTGTAACTGCAACGGTTAAGGTACTTGCCCTTACTGCACCGTTTCAAAAATACACCCTGTATGTTGTTTAAATCTGGGTAAGCAACTAGAACTGGAATTATTCATGAAATCTGAAAATATTAGTATAATGTGTGTTACTGAGCATTGGCTTAAGGGGCATCAGCTCATGTTTAATTTCAGCAACCACCAGGTTGGTAGTTCATTCTGCAGGGTCAACACAATACACGGGGGGGGGTCCCTAATTTTATTTAATAAGAAACTTAAATTTAAAGAACGGAAAGATATTGTGTCCCTCTCTGTAGAATGTTCCATAGAACTCTCCTGTGTACAATTAGAGCAGTTCATTATTATATGCGTATATAAACCTCCCTCCGCAGACCTTAATTTATTTTTAGAAATCATGGATGAAGCCGTATGCAGAGTAAATAATTTGGGTAAAACAATTTTAGTCTGTGGAGATTTTAATATTAATATTCTTGTTAATACAACTGCATCATGTCAAATTTTGAGTCTTTTTAAATCCCATAATTTAATAAACTTATTTATGGAGCCTACTAGAATAAGTGCCACCACGGCTACATGCTTAGACAATATTTATAAAGATATTAGTCCAACTCACAGAAGTATTATTAATAAACTAGATTCTGATCATTCTGTTTTAAAATAAAAAGTAAAATGTAGTTAAGAAAAAAATTACTTCTGTACCAGTAACAGCTGAGCCTAATGTAATGTATAATTCGTTTTTGATTCATTTCTTCGCGATTTTAACTCAATATTTACTTCCAAGGAGATTACTGTTACTATTAGTCCTGTCTTTGGTGACTGGGCAACCGCAGGTATCCATAAGAGTAGGCAAACATTGTACATTTTATACTATGAAAGACAATTTAATAGCAGTAAAGAGTTTAAAGAACATGTCAAATCATACTCGAAGATTTTTAAACGCGTTTGTAAAATTGCCAAATCTACATTTATTAAATCTAAAATCAAAAACAGTAGTAATAACATTAAAGCCACATGGAAGGTTATTAATGAAGAGACTGGGAAGGTTAGATCAAAATATTCAGACTTTAAGTTAAGTATCAATGGTCAAGTAACCAAGTCAGATTTAGAAGTTGCCAGTGCTTTTGAAGGATTTTTTACTGCCTTTCCTGTCTCTCTAACTAGTGCTTTAGGCTCTTCCTCCTCCGTTGCCGTGTCGTTACTTAAAGATAATGTGCCTGAGTTTTACAATAATTTCGATTTTCGCCATTTTAATTTGTCTCGATTTTAAAGCCGCGTTTAAATCAATTAATGTTAAGAAAACGGCTGATCTATGGGGCATTTCTGTACATATTATAAATTCGTTGATTGACATTATTGCACCTGATTTAATCGTGATATTTAATAGATGTATTGATTGTGGTGTGTTTCCTGACTTAATGAAATTAAGTAAAGTCATTCCTTTGTTTAAATCAGGTAGTACATTAGACCCCACAAACTTCAGATTATTAATTCTCGCGCAGTTACTTAAATATTTTAATGAAAACAATCTGCTGCACACTAAACAATTCGGTTTCACTCGCGGACGGTCAACATGTGATGCTGGGGTAAGATTACTGGAATGCATATTTGAGGCTTGGGAAGAGTCGCGGCTAAGGCTTTTGATTGTGTGCAGCATGAAACTCTAGTCAAGAAGCTACACCACTACGGTATAAGAGGCATCGCTCTGGATCTTCTTACTTCATATCTAAGCGATAGGATTCAGAGAGTAGATGTCAATGGAAAGCGTTCGCATGGATCAGCTGTAGCAATGGGGGTGCCACAAGGCTCTATTTTAGGCCTTTTCCTGTTTTTCTTGTATATTAATGATTTGCCTCATCTTGTTAAGGATAATCATGAGATAGTATTGTTTGTGGATGACACTTCTTTAGTTTTTAAGGTAAAAAGACAACAATCAGTAATTTACGATGTAAACAATGCTTTATCAAAGATAGTGAACTGGTTTAGTGCTAATAACTTGTTTTTAAATGGTAGTAAAACAAAAAATATTAGATTTTTACAAAAAATGTTAAGCAAGTCAAAACTAGTGTATTGATCATAGAAATCTTAATAACTAGTCAATAGAAATGCTATCGACTATCTTTTAACACAAGGACGCATGTCGCCGTTTTTCAAATACCACTTTTTGTATTCCTGCAAACAAAATTATTCTTTTTGGCGATGACATTAAGACGACAATTCCTCAACTCGCACTTGTGTTCGATTAGACTGATGCGCTTGTATTCCTGCAAACAAAATTATTCTTTTTGCGATGACATTAAGACGACAATTCCTCAACTCGCACTTGTGTTTGACTAGACAGATGCGCGGCGACAAGGTCACGCGTCTTTGACATTTCTATTGCCTTATTATTAAGATTTCTATGGTATTGATGGACAATGAGGAATTGGAAATGGTCAATAAGGTTGTCTTTCTTGGTATAACATTAGACTCTAAATTACAATGGGGCCCACATATAGAAACGTTGTCTGGTAGACTTAGCTCAGCAGCTTACGCCGTAAAAACGCAGCTTACGCCGTAAAAACAATTCGTCAACTGACCGATGTTGACACTGCGCGTTTAGTTTATTTTAGCTATTTTCACAGTATAATGTCATATGGTTTATTGCTTTGGGGTAGTGCGCGGATATAGATTCAATATTTGTGCTCCAGAAACGAGCTATTCGAGCTATCTATATGATGAGTCCCAAGGAGACACTAAGAAATAAATTTAAAGAGATACATATTATGACGTTACATTCTCAATACATTTACGAAAATTTGATGTACGTTCACAAAAATCAAACAAAATTTAAGAAAAATAGTGATCTCCATAAATTAAATCTAAGGAACAAAAACAAACTCGCTGTGCCCACTACTAGGCTCCATAAAATCTCTAACTCGTTTCCAGGTCAATGTTTACGCTTTTACAATAAACTTCCTTTAGACGCAATAGAATTGACAACATTTCAATATTTTAAAGTGTCTAAAACAAAAATACCAATTCTTTATTATCCTATCCGGAATATAAAAACATTTTTTTAAATTTTTTTGGTTCAGTAATTTTGGAGAAAAAAAATGAAAACGAAAAAAAGCGTTGTGACGTCACATATACGGCCAATGATATTATATAAAAACAAAAGCAGATTATGTTATAAGCGCTCGCGCTGTGAATACTCAAATACGTCCCAATTTGGACGTCTTGTGTTTAGTTTGCGTGTGGCCTGCGTCGAGCGCAGTCACGTGCGTACCACACCGTAAGTTCTGTGTTCTTACCAAAATAAATAAAAAATGCCATCGTGTGTGTTTCGAAAGTGTACCAATTATGACTCTAAAGTAAACAAAATACAAGGGATCTCTTACCACATGTGAGTATGCAAAATTATTTAGTATTTATTTTTTCAATTATTTATGCAAACAATCAAGACGCCATGCGCCATGTTCAAGTTAAGAAAGAGAAAGCGATATTGTTTTGACGTTAGAGCGATAAGGATGCGTGCGCTGCGGACATAGATTAGTTAGTGCAGAATCGATCGATTATTGATGGTGACTTAAATGCCTATAATTAAGAATTGTTGAAATTGGGTGAAACCGCGGGCGGAAGGCTAATTTTATAATAAATTATACTGATAGTTTAGGAGTATTATTGTTTTATTCTTCTTTAAGGTTTCCGAGTGATCAGGTCAGACTACAAGATTGGATAGCAATTGTTCGTGAACAAAGAAGCGAACTGGACTGGACACCATCAAAAAGCAGCAGAATCTGTAGCAATCACTTCAAAAGTACTTACAAATATGTTTCGGAAAAAGGACGAACGTTACTAAAAAAAAATGCTGTTCCATGTATAGAGGTAAATATAATTATGTATAAAGATAATTAAATTAGTATGTAGCTGTTGCCTTTCATTCTCATTCACGTTTAATTTGTTTGGTCAGCATAGGTAAAGTCGTAGGTAGGTATTTTTGGACTTCATAATTATTGCTGCAAATAGGGAATCCAATCCCGCATCAAAATCGCGATCCCGCAAGCCGCGGGATTGATATATATTTTATTGTGTTCACTAAATTTGCCGTATTTATGTACGTATGTAGCTTAGGCAATCGGTAAAAGAGATTATTTATTGATACAAGAAAAAGTGGCAGTTATTTAGCAAAAGTATAGCCCGTGCTTTAGAACTATGTGAGCAACTAATAATTTCCTCAAAATTAGGAATACACAACCAACAGTAGAGTTTATATCTATATTTAATGATTTATTTGACGTTTTTAACTCCAGGTCCTCTGGAAAATATGATTTTAAAAAGCCCATTTCTCCAAGTAATGCAAAGCAGATTATAGAGTTTTTAGATAAAGCCAAAGATTACATTCTGTCATTGCGGATTTATAGTAAAATAAGGCGAACCGTAAGAAATAGAATTGTATTTAATATATCAAAAAAAGCTATAGTTGAATGTAAATCTAAAACCGGATTTTTGGGCTTTCTAATTTGTATTCAGAGTTTAAAACACCTTTTCCTAACTTATGTAATTTCAGCTACACCCGTATTAAGATACATCGCGACTTATAGATTAAGCCAAGACCATATCGAAAGTTTTTTTGGAATTATTAGGCGTCAAGGAGGATATAATAATAACCCGAATACCATACAATTTAAAGCATTTTACAAACGAATTTTCAATCATTTAGAATTACGGAGTTCCTTTAGTGGCAATTGTATTCCTTTGGAACATATTCCTATACTCACCTGCTCATCTTCTGCGATTTTAAATATTAACTCTTCTTCAAGTCTTCGTGCTATCGACGTAGATGAAAAAAAATCTGACATTTCTACACCTAGTGATAAAATCTCTGACAATAATATTAATATTCTAGCTGAAATACTCAATAATGAAAATTGCTCAGAATCAATCAAACAAATAACTGGCTATATATCAGGTTGGATTGCACGGAAATTGTCAAAAGCTATTAAGTGTGAAACCTGTGTTGATGCCTTATACACTAATCAAAAATTGTGGTTCCACAAATTAGTTACAATAAGAGATATGGGAGGCCTGTGCTATGCATCAGAACATCTTTTTACTGTTTGTTTAAAAGCCGAATTTATCATAAAATCTCATTTAAATGAAAAAGGAGTACATTTTGCTAGCAATGAAGACGCAGATAAATTAAAGTACCGCATTTTAAAAACCTTTCTGAATTCTAATGTTTTTGACTCACTGTTCGAACATTCAAAACATCAGGCACCCATTTTAAATCATCGAGTACATCTCATTAAAACAATAATTGATAAATACACAAATATTCGTCTCCATTCCGCACATAAAAATAACCCCGAAATTCAAAAACTTTCCAAGAGACAAAAAAGAAATAAATTAAATCTCTTTGAAGGTATTTAACTGATGTTTTTTATTTCGTTTCTTTCATTATTAATTATTTCATTGTATACATTTTCAATAAATATGATTTACTTTTTATAAGATGTTTTATTTCTTACCTATGTGTACTCAAGTGTCCACTCTGCGACTATGAATTTTACTCTTTGCAAAAGAAACATATTTGAAGTGCAATCATTAAAACTATAGGTATCTCTTTCATTTGCGTGCTATTTCGTATCTTTTGTTTTACTTATCAGTTACATTTGTCAATGTGTGCAATTTGGAATAGCTCGGAACGGATTTAAATCGTAATTTCTATGAACGTAACATATCTATAGTTCTATAATATCATTGTATACGGCTTAATAAATTCTAACCTTTGCCCATGCTAATTACAAAATGAAGAAGTTATCGACAATGACAGTTCTAATGTCATTTGTTTGTCATCGAATGGTAAACAAAAATACCACGTTTATTTCACCAAAATAAAATAATAGTATTGTGTTAATGGATAAAAATATTCCTTCTAAATCGATATGGATCCTAGTGAAGAATATACACCTATGAAAGATCTTAAATATTGTTTTGTGCCAACTTGTAAAAACAGTTCTAGAGATGCTCAAAAACATTTTTTTGTTGTGCCTAACCAAAACAAGAAAGAATGGTGCAATGCAGTGGGTGCAGTATGTCCGAAACGAGTTTTATACGTATGTGAAGATCATCTAAATGTAAGTAAACTCTTATTTTGGTTGGAGTGTAGCAAAGGGTGCGCAGGGCTTAGAAAAGCGTCATTCCAAACGCTTACCTGCTCATGATCTAAACTTATTTTGTTATGTTGTATCTAAGAGACCTGCTTAACTGTACACCCTGTTATAATTTCATTTCTAATAATATTAATAATACTTAGCAATCAAATAAATAACAAAGATATAATATTGACATTAAATTTATTGGTAAGGAAAATTAAAAAATATATTTACTTTATGATACTCATACTTAGTTGTCTTTTTAGTTGGAAGAGGATGTGGAGAACTACCGGTACTGGATAACAATGAAGGGTAGAGCTAAATTAAAGACACAACTCCCCCAAAGTCTGGCTAGGACGGTACCTTTACCATACAATATGCCTATGCCCAGTACATCTTCAGCATCTTCTACATCATTCATGGAGGTTGATACTACGAAGAGACTACCAACCATTATGAAAGTCCACCAAGCTGTGCAAGTAACGCCAAAGACATCAGATAGGACCACACAATGTGAATTTTATAAAATTAGACCAACATTACCTCTGCAATCTGAAGGAGACAGTGAAATGTTGGAAGAAGCATTACCTTCTACACAAGGGAGCACCACCTCTGCTGACATATTGTCAGAAGTGTCCTCTGAGGTGAATGTACAAAGTACAACTGGAGACAGAAGCTTTATGCTCAATATTATAGAAAAAAAACCACACAGTTATTACTGGGTAATTCAATACTTAGAAAGTAATCTCAAAATAAAATCATTTGATATAATCGTCACATTGTATAGAATTAAAAATAATATAGTATTTTCTCAAATTGCTGACATGTTTGAGGTGTCATTAACAACACTGGAGGATATTTTCTAGAACATTGATTGTATTAAGCAAGTTCTTTAAACAATTTATCTTTTGTCCCAGTGTCTATAATGTAAAAATAAACTTGCCGTCTTCATTTAAGACCAACAAAGTCTATAGTGATGTTTATTGCATAATTGACTGTTTTGAAATTGCCATAGAGAAGCCATCTAACCCTATTAATCAATCTCTCACATGGTCCCAGTACAAAAATGCTAACACGCTTAAGTACTTGTTAGCTACACTCCAGATGGTTTTGTTATCTTTATATCTCCTGGGTTTGGTGGTCGAATATCTGATGCGCAAATAGTTGAGAGTAGTGGTTTGCTTGATGTTTTGCCAGCTAAGTGCAGTATATTAGCAGATAGAGGTTTTAAGCATGTTGATACTCTACTTAGTAAGAAGGAAATAAAACTGCTTTGGCCACCAAGTGTTTCAAAAGATATAAAGTTAACAAAACAGGAAGCTATCAAAAGCAAGGTGATTGCTAGTTTACGAATACATGTAAAGAGGGTGATAAGAAGGGTTAGGGTATTTAAAATACTAAAACCACATTCTGTAATAAATAATAAAATTATTCAGCATTCTGATGAAATAGTTATAGTTGCTTGCGGATTAATAAATCTGCACAGTTCTATAATAAAAGATGAATAAAAAGCTATCTATCATCTTTTATTACCTACAAAACTATGTTTGTTATAAATTTATTTAATCCACAAACTTCTATAATATTGCCTGCTTGAAGTGAAGGGCTTGCAGCCAAAGATAGTTTGGAATAACTTATAATTTTATTAATGTAATTATTGTTTTATAATTACATTAATAAATACATATTTTATTTTTTATGTATTCGTATTTGGCTGTTGCCTTTTGATCAACATAATAGGTATATATTTGTATAAATATACAAAATTGTAGTATTTTTATATGAAAAGATGGTTCATATAAGTTTCTCACTAGCTCTTTGTATGATGCAATACGCTTCGGAGCTGGTACTTAATTTGATTCTTATCTGATCCTAAATAGTTTGATGACAACTGATCTAAGACCGGGTAATCAGAATAGTTTAATTTACTTATATGTTCTCATCTTTAAAGTTTTGATGTGTATAAGTGCCCCCTGGGGGCCTATGAAAATAAATAACTTGAATCTTAGAATCTACAAAAAAATGATTTGTTTTATTCCTTGTGAAACAAGTTTATTTCACTTCTTTTTATTTCAGATTGCTTTTCATCATATATTTTTTTATAAAAACTAACTTAACATAACACCGTACCGTAAAACAACCACATTTCTCCTGTTTGTTTACATCTCATGCAATAGAGCCTATTACCAATCGATTGATAAAATATATTTATTTGATTTAAGTCCAGTGATAGTGAGAGAAAGGCTATTATTCATGATGAGTGAAGCAGTTAAATAATTACACACAAACCATTTAACTTCAATACAATCATGTACATGAAAATAAAACAATAAACATGAATAAATAATAAAAATTTATTTAGCACTTTCTAAAATAGTTTTAAATATAAATTGCTCCCAAAAATATTCTGCTTCTTGTAGAATCTTTGCTGTGTAATCAACATCATATTCCACCCAGTATTTGTGGATAAGCTTATTCTTTTCAAAATCTGGATCAGCAACACAAAATAATCCTTTAGACTTCTTTGCAGCATGCATTTGAACCATTATTTGAGCTTTACATTTTTCTTCAAGTTTCCCATCTTTGATATAATTCTTGATGGTGTTTTGGCTAATGGGGCACTTTATTTCTATTACAAAGTCTGCACAAAGCCCATCAGGTGAAACACCAATAATAGGGGATATTAGAATTAGGCCTGTGCTTTGAATAACTCCAAAATCTTATATGTTCTCATCTTTGTTTTTCTAACATTTTACCCCGTCTTATTGCTTTTGTTTCAGGCACCTTATAACCACCTAAAATGCTTTGTACTAAAACACCATTTTCTGTTTGACAATGCACTGCTTCATGAATTCTAGACCCAGTGACTCGACCTTGACGCATTGAATGCCACAGTTTAGAATCAGCTTGATTCTTTGTAGCTTCTGCAACACTGTTAATTGCTTGTTCACTGAGAGTTTCTTGGCAGAATTTTATAAAATTATTGTATGTATGATCCTGTTGCTTGTGTACAAACTGCAACATTAAATTAAATACACTGTAGTCGTTCAAAGTAGGTTGACGATTACCACAGTAGTTCAAGATCATTCCTGTGCTCATTTTCCGCCTCTTGCACTCTTCAGAAAACATTGATAAAGTAATATTAACATTTACATTGTAGGGGTATTTTTTCTTTTGCCAATATTTTTTGCTAGAATAAACTTTTGGTCACTCACAGCACTAGCTAGTTTTGGTTTACCCCAATAACACGCAGTAGATGTAACTGAAGGCTCATCTGACCGTTTTATTAGCCACATGGCAAAGCAGATAGCGTGTTTACACCCTCCTGCAGACGCGGCACAATCATGACACTGAACAGAAATAATCTTTTCCTGAGACTCGTCAATTTCAACAGTTACCATGTACAACTTGGCTCTCACTTTATGTTCAGGTGTCACCCTACATTTCACGACGCACGAGTTGGTATCACGCTTTACTTCCACGTATCCTACAGCTGTGTCCACGTATAGCCCAGGGTAGATCCCTTAAAAAATGATAAAAAGTCAAAAAAATAATAGTAGGATGAAACCCATTAGAAAAGGAGGAGAATATTATAAAAATTTAAGGAAAAATAATTTACGGGCGATCTGAGGTCGGGAAGAGGGGGAGGTGGGGGTTTTAAGGGTAAAAAACGGATTTTCTCGATTTCCGGCAAAACTAAAAGTCCTATGGAAAAAAGTCGAATGGCAAAGTTGTTGGTAATAAAAAGATCTAAAACTTTTGTATTTACACTTTTTTCATATAACCTCAAAATTAAGTAAAAAATTCAAAAAACCAAGTTTTTGGTTTTTTATTTTTATCTTTTACAAACAATAATTTTTTTTCACGAAATTTGGTGAAAACTTACCTTTTTATGTCCCAAATACGCTGTAATTTATTTGATTAGAAATATATATGTTTTCACCTTTTTTTTTTATTAATATCGATTTTTTACCCGTATTTTCGATCGAAAAATCACCTGTCAAAATATCAGCTTTTTTCAAAAAATTGGTATGTATTTTGTTCGTTGAAATGTCTTCTTTCTGATGGTGAAAAAATATATATATGTTACTATAGTAAATCTTCACAGAAAATGCAAAACAAAGATCGTAAAAAAACTATTAATATATAATTAATATATATACTATATACAATTTTGAGCTATTTACAAACAAATAAGTTAATAAAATTAATATTTTATCAATGTAACATGTAATCTTACGTTTTTCGAGTAATTGAAGTGTAAATTTTAATAAATAACTCAAAATTGTATATGTTAATTATATATTAATAGTATTTTTCGATCTTTGTTTTGCATTTTCTGTGAAGATTTACTATAGTAACATATATATATTTTTTCACCATCAGAAAGAAGACATTTCAACGAACAAAATACATACCAACTTTTTGAAAAAAGCTGATATTTTGACAGGTGATTTTTCGATCGAAAGTACGGGTAAAAAATCGATATTAATTAAAAAAAAAGGTGAAAACATAAATATTTCTAATCAAATAAATTACAGCGTATTTGGGACATAAAAAGGTAAGTTTTCACCAAATTTCGTGAAAAAAAATTATTGTTTGTAAAAGATAAAAATAAAAAACCAAAAACTTGGTTTTTTGAATTTTTTACATAAATTTTGAGGTTATATGAAAAAAGTGTAAATACAAAAGTTTTAGATCTTTTTATTACCAACAACTTTGCCATTCAACTTTTTTCCATAGGACTTTTAGTTTTGCCGGAAATCGAGAAAATCCGTTTTTTACCCTTAAAACCCCCCCCTCCCCCTCTTCCCGACCTCAGATCGCCCGTAAATTATTTTTCCTTAAATTTTTATAATATTCTCCTCCTTTTCTAATGGGTTTCATCCTACTATTCATTTCTTTGGTCTTAAAAATTAACGGCACTGGGCTAGTAAGCATCCCTGGAAGCTAATAACGCTTTGGCACTTCGCGTTTCAGCTGCATTGTAGCAATCATTTTCGGCCATATATTCCAAAAGTATTACATAGTTAACTTTTGGCAAATTCCTGCTATCAGCAACTTGAAATCCGTCCGATACCTTCATGGTTGATGAATGAAGTAGCAGAGCAGGGAATAATAAGATTTTTAGCGAGAAAACAATTAAAAAGCAATGTAAGCAAACGAATAACACGATAGACGCTTGCTGGACGACGCTTTGTTGACAAGAATGACATAACAGACATGTGTCAAACAACTGTCACTTCTTTTCAAGTTTTTAGGCAAAGGCCCGTCATTCATTATTCCGCCGTATATGTGACGTCATTTGGCGCTTACGTCTATTTAGAATGAACCAACTTTCAGAAGGTAAATCATGAATGAAAATGATAGAATTTCGCGAAAAGAAAAAACATGGGTGCCTTCATTTTACATCTAGTTTCAAATAAAACAATAATATATGTGTGTCAAAAAAATGAAATGTTGTCAAAATTATCGATAGGTAAATTAAAAAAATATGTTAAAATTAGATTATGTCAAAAAGCTTACCATAGTATTTCAGACTACATAAATGATAATAGTATTTGGAAATGAATTGCTCTTCTTATGTGATTTTTTATGTACTTTTATATTGTAAAATTTTTCATTTTAAAAGATGGACATGAGTTTCTCACCAGCTCTTCTCATAATGCAATACCCATCGGAGCTGGTACTTGGATTGATTTTAATTCGATTCTAAACAGTTTGATTAAAATTAATCTGAGCCCCGGTTATTCAAATCATTGTAATTAGTATAATTTAGTATTATTTATTATTTATTTTATATCATTTTTTGTACTGTTTTGACGTGTTCAAGCGCCTCCTGGGGCCTAAGAAAATAAATGATTTGAATTTGAATTTGAATTTAGACGAACCTTACTTAGTTTTACTCAGGGATAATCCTGCTGGATTTTTAATTTTCAACTTTATTATTATATAAAAATACAAAAAAGGCTAGCAAAGCTATAATTTGTTTTAAAATATTACAAAAAAAAAAAACTTGTTTTTTTCCTCGATCACGGCGTTCGTTAAATGGTCTAACGACGAGCCTGCAACCCTTCTTATACTATATTTTACAACATTATTTATTTTTGAATTTATTTACAGGAATTATTTACATCAATGCCACCTGACATCAGCGACAGTGATCTCGAAGATGGCCTGACGTCGGAAAGTGACAATGAATCTAAAATGGAGTCGGTAAGCTGTACTCATGCTAATAAAATAAAGTTGATTGGGCGAACGAATAATTTTACAAAAAAAAAAAACAATTTTAATTACAATTTTTTTAGTTTAAATCCTTTAAGAATTATCCTCTTACTGTAGCAACATGAAATGCTAACTGCTATATGCAAATATCTGAAAAGCTTTAGGTAAAACACGAAAAACAATATAGTAGCCTTTCAAATTTGGGGGTTGCCCTCGATGTCACTGGGATCCCATCGTCAGATCGTGACCTGATAAAAATGGGACCACATGACAAGTATATCCTCTAAGAAAAAAAGGATTTCTCATATCTAGGCGTCCTCGAGTAATTATGGAGCAAACATTTTTATTTCAGTCCGTCAATAGACCGATTACTTTCCATATTTGGATATTTTAACATAACACATATCATTACGCCTAAATTACCTAGATAGGTGTGTCAAAGGTGTATAACACCTATACCTTACCCTTTATGTTTAGGTCCCATGTTATAGGGGTCTATCGCCATCCACCGGGCCCAATTCCAACTCCGTGCTGCTACTGAAAATTGCCTGACAGATAAATTTCAAACAACACTTGCCCGACCCTGGAATGGAATCCAAGACTAAATAACTATGCAGACCTAATTATATACCTAAAATACCTACTACTAATCGACGCGATGGAATTTTACAAACAAAAATATTCAATCTTTATAATAGCCGCCCTGTATCTAATACATGTCCCACTGCTGGGCTCGGGCCTCTTCTCATGATAAGAAGGGTTAGGCCATAGTCCACCTCGCTGGCCAAGTGCGGGTTGGTAGACTTCACACACCCTCAAGCACTTTTTTAGGCACTCTCAGGTATGCAGGTTTCCTCGCGATGTTTTCCTTCACCGTTAGCGAGCGATAATTTATATGATAAATACACACATATCTTCGAAAAGACGAATCTTAACGAGTAATTGACAGAGGTGTGTGCCGTGGGTTCGAACCCGAGACCTTTGACTTCGCAGTCCTACAGTCTCCCACTCGGCTATCGCTGCTTTTTCAATTCAATCTTTAAATGTAGTTTTTTCCTTTAGTGTCTTAACTAAACATAGTTAATAATATAAAAAAAATACTTTTGATTTCAGGATACTCAGCTTGCCAATGAAGAGGCTCAAACTTCTAGTGCTGTTCAACCTACCATTGTACGTATCAATCAATTTTATAGCACATAGATGATCAACCAAGTAAGGTTCGTCTAGCTAAGGTACCTATGACGCTGGCACAAAAAGAGTTGAGAAATTTCGAGTCTAGCAGCATACGAATCCATATCTGAATTGGCAAAGCACTTGGGGCGTATACTCAGGGGGTGCAGGTTTGAGTCCTGCTGGATTCTTAATTTTTCAACTTTAATATTATATAATATACAAAAAGGCATAGCAAAGCTAAAATTTGCTCTAAAATATTACAAATACCTACAAAATAAGATGTTTATTTTTTTTTATTAGAACTCATTTCCTACGTCTTTTCGTCATTATAATTATGTTGAAGGAGCCGAAGAAAGGTAGGATACCTTTGTCCATAAATCTTAACATTTATCAACCGTTCTTGGTATTATTAAAAAGTGATATTTACCATGACATTTGGTATATTTTAACAAATAAATAAAAATATATTTTAATCTATCCTAGGAATCGTATAGAAAACCGAATTGCATACATAAATACTGTTTGTAATTTTTTTTTTACTTGTACTACTATTGAGTTTAAAATTTTTTGATTTCAGCCAATGTTGGAAGTGTGCATTGACAGCTTGGAGTCTGCCATAAACGCTATCCACGGCGGGGCTGATGAGTTGGAAGTATGTAGCTCACTCACTGAGGGCGGGCTCACCCCTTCGGCTGGTCTGGTCAGACAAATTATGAAAATGGTAAGGCTATTTTAAAAGGCAATGCCCAAAAACTGTATCGCCAAAACCCTTGTGTCACGAATATAAGATAGTAAATAATTTCTAGTTTTGTGTATGACGATTGTCTAGTAATAAGAGACATAACTTAAAAATAAACAAAAGAGATTTTCTATTTAAACATGAAGGATGAACTAGAATCTAATTTTGTTTTGATAGAATTATCACGTTTTTTGCACTTGATTACTAACTTATTCATGACATACCAGCTTACTATGAAAATATCCGGCTCAAAATTAAACTTTCATATTATTCTACATACAATACAGCAGTTTTTATCTTGACAAAGCCACGAAATAGATAGCACTGCAGCGATAAACAATTCCATAGTCGATTGGTCATACCCCTTTACCAGTGGTGGTAGAGCTCTTGTGAATGAGTTGGAGGGCGGCAGCACCACCGTCTAACCTTTAACCTGCCGCCAAACAGTAGTGCTTGCACTACTGTGTTACGGTTTGGTGGCCCAGGCCCTGAAATTACTGGCAGATGAGGCGTAACACCATGTTCCTCAGATGGAGCGACGCATCTACAATCTGCTTTTAAGGATTGTTGATGTTCATGGGGTATAGTTACCAATTACCCTTAGGTGGACTGTACGTCCGTTCGCTACAAATTATGATGTTTAATATTTTTAACCGACTTCTAAAAAAGGAGGAGGTTCTCAATTCGATTCGTATATATGTTGCTTTTTTTTATGTTTGTTCACGGATATCTCCGTCGTTTATGACCTGATTTTGATGATTTTTTTTTGTTGGACAGGAGATGATTCCAAAAGGGTCCCATCGTCAGCATGTCGTGATCTGATGATGGGATCTCAGAGAAATCGAGGGCAACCCTCGTATTTTATAGGCACATGTAATGTTTTTAGTGTGTTTTTCAAAGCTGCATCAGTATTTACGTATTTTTATGTGGATGAGCTGATGATGGAAGGTCAACTCCTCAATGGTTAGGAGTTAAAGGATAATTCTTTCACTACTGTACACATATTCAGACTGCTAGTTATGATGTCAAGTGAGCTGTTGGAACGGAGATATTTCAAAGGTGGTCCCATTGTCAGCATGTCATGATCTGATGATGGGATCCCAGAGCAATCGGGGGCAACCCTCATATTTTATTAATCGAGGCCAGGATTTACGCTTGGTCGCAATAATTTTATGTGGTTGAGCTGATGATGGAAGGTCAACTCCTCAATAGTTAGGAGTTAAAGGATAATTATTTCACTACTGTACGCGTATTCCTACTGCTAGTTATTGTGTCAAATGAGCTGATGATGGAAGGTCGTGACCCTCAATAGTCAGGCGAAAGGATTTAATTCTTGTCTATTATTAATAAGTTTTCCGTCTCAAGTAACCGACCGTCGTCTCCTCATTCGAGAAACATTCTTGCTCGGTCTACCCATCACTTAAAATCGTAAAATAAAATAATTTTTAACAAAAAAAAAAACCGACTTCAAAAAGTAGGTAAACTAAAAAGCAAAAAATAAATTTACTTCGCACAAAATAATACGTTTTTTCATTTAGTTAAATAGAAAATATTAAATAAACAACTTTTTTCTGACTGAATATTAGTTATATTTCTGTGGTAAGTACCAATACTGGGCGACCGCGCACTAGAACACCTACGCCTCCCTTTTTGTGTGAACTGTAATTTGATATTGTAGAAAGTTTGTTTTTACTTGGCGCCGACTTCAGAATTATCAAATAAATATTTAATAATTTCTATTTAACTAAATGAAAAAACGTATTATTTTGTGCGAAGTAAATTTATTTTTTGCTTTTTAGTTTACCTACTTTTTGTCTATTATTTTCTAATGATACTTATCGTTTAAATTTGCGTATCACTCTCCACGGCGTCTCGGGTTATATTCCCGGGTGCAAAAGTGTTATTTGTAATTTTCCATTAGGAAATTCTCAATATCTTTTTTTTTTATATACTACGCCCACAGCGAACGAACTTGTAGTCCACCTGATGGTAAGTGGATTACAGCCCATGGACATCAACAATCCACAAAAGCAGATTATAGATGCGTCGCTGCAGCTGAGAACTACGGTGTTATGCCTCATGTGCCAGTAATTTCAGGGCCTGATCTCACCACCAAACCGGAACACTGTAATGGAAGCACTACTGTTTGGCGGCAGGTTAAAGGTGAGACGGTGGTGCTGCCGCCCTCGAGCTCATTCACGAGAGCTCTACCACCAGTAATATCAGCACGGAACTGGAATCACATGGGCTCTAAACATAACAAGGGTGGTGTCAGCCACACCCTATTGGGTTATAAAGGCGTGATGATCATGATTTCATTTCATAGGTACCTATTATTTTGTTTTCTGTTTCTTAGGTCAGGAATTTCTGTTCCTCGTCGAAGATTCGTAAATCCTGTGACGACTGCGGATGTAATACATTAACGAAGGTACGTTTGTTTACTTGATTAATTATCTTTACATAATTAAAGTTATAGTGCCATACGATAAATAAATAATTTTCCAATAAAAAAACCGACTTCAATTACTAATAATGCTTATAAAATAAAAACTACTAGACCAAACTGAAAGAAATTTTTATAGGACTACCTGGCAGCTATTTCGTGTCGAACAAAAAAGAATCACGCGAATCGGTCCATTAACCGCGACGTAATCGATGTATGTACATACATAAAAAAAAAACATACCGGCAGAATTGAGTACCTCCTCCTTCTTGGTAAGTCGGTTGTTAAGTATTGATTTAATATCTTAAATTAGTACCTAACCTCGATAGATGGCGTTAGTAGAAAAAATTAAAGTCGGTATGGTTTCGTTACTAAGTTTAGTATGAAAGTTTAAACTATTTTTTATTAAAGATGTTGTGGGTTGTGGAAAGAAACCCAACAAAGTTTTTGGATAAAATATATTTTTATTAAAAACACTTATATCAGAAGGAAGAAAAATTATGAAGGATGTGTGACAGTACGAAATATGAAATATGAAAAACAAAACATTTTGAATAGTATAAAAAGTTTTTATGTGAAGCGCCACATCAGCCCCCCCTGTAGACTCTAACTAGAGTCGAAACCTAACAGGTAGTTTAACAACTCGACCAGACCGTGTTGTCTTAGGTGTAGAGACAGCAGAAGAGAAATTACTACTGACAGGAACAGGTGAACTTACCTCTGTTTCAGTAGTGCCGTCAGATGAGGTATGAAGCAACTCGGAGTTGATGATGTGTGCGGGCTTAAGTCTATCTATACTTACATTAACTGGCTTGTTGTTGAAGTTAATTTTGAAAAATTTATCATGTCGCTCTAAAACCTGCCATGGCCCAGTGTATGGGGGCTGTAGCGAACGTCTAACTGCATCCTGTCTTAAAAATACATGAGATGCTGTTGACAACTCTTTGAAAATGAAAACTTTGTGATCACCGTGACGTTGAACGGGATAGATTGAAATGATTGCATATGAGAACGAAGTCTATGTACGAAATCGGTGTAATCGATAGGGTCTTTGTTAATTTCAAAGAAATCGCCGGGCATTCGAAGATTCTCACCGTAAAGTAACTCGGCGGAGGAAGATGTTACATCTTCTTTCCACGAAGTACGCATACCCAAGAGCACCAGCGGCAAAATTTGTACCCAATCCTCCGTGGAATGACACATAATAGCAGCTTTTAGTTGTCTATGCATACGTTCTACTATTCCATTGGCAGAAGGATTATAGGCAGTCGTGGTAATGTGATGAGTACCAGTCATTTTAGCTAAGCGAGTAAAAATGTCGGAAATAAACTGACGACCTCTGTCTGACGTAACTTGTTCTGGACACCCAAATCTAGATATCCAGCCAGAAATAAATGCATGACAGACAGTTTCAGCTTTAATATCGGGGATGGGAATAACCTCAGGCCAACGTGTAAAGCGATCAATCGCTGTAAAGCAATACAGAAAACCATGTGATGGTGGTAATGGGCCGATTAAATCGATATGTACATGTGAAAATCGCTGACTCGGTGGAGAAAATGAACTGATGGGCGAATGAACATGACGAGAGACCTTAGACTTTTGACATTCTATGCACGATTGAACCCAATTACGACAATCTTTGCGAATATTGGGCCAAACAAAGCGTTGAGTGATGAGTCTGGTTGTAGCTGCACCACCGGGGTGGCTCAGACCATGAATTGAGTTAAAAATTTTACGGCGAAATTGTGGCGTAATGTATGGTCGAGCGATTGTACCTGATATGTCGCAGTACAAGGGATTTGTAGTGCCCGGCAGTGTAATTTTCTTTAAATGCAGAGATGAACCAGTTTTTAATAAACTTTGTAGTTCATTGTCTGTATTTTGAGACACAGATAAGCTGTCGTAATCAATGAATTGAAGTTCATCAACGGACCTAGATAATGTGTCCGCGACGACAGTGTTTGTGCCCGATATATGTCGTATATCGGTTGAAAATTGACCAATAAAATCTAAATATCTGAATTGACGCGGGGAAAACGTATCAGAAGATTTAGTAAAAGCAAAAGTAATTGGTTTGTGGTCTGTAAAAATAACAAATGGTTTACATTCAAGAAAATGTCGAAAATATTTTACAGCCTCGTATACGGCTAGCAACTCCCTGTCATACGGACTGTACTTCTTTTGACTAGGAGAAAGTTTCCTAGAAAAGAAACCTAAAGGTTCCCAAGAATCGTTGTGTCGCTGCTGAACTACTGCACCTATAGCGATGTCAGAAGCGTCAGTAACTAAAGATAACTCAGCATTGGGCCGAGGATGCGCGAGCAATGTAGCATTAGCTAATTGTTGTTTACAGAGTTGGAAAGCTGTTTCAAGAGAGCTATTCCACTCGATAATAGTTGAAGGTTTAATGTTAGAACCCGCAAGAAGTGCGTTAAGAGGTAGCTGAGCAGTAGAAGCATGTGGAATGAATCTATGATAAAAATTGAGCATGCCTAAAAACCGTCTCAGCTCTTTAATAGTTTTTGGTGGGGAAAAATCTAAAATAGCGCTAACTTTCTCAGTCAAAGGCTTTGTTCCTTGACTAGAAATAGAATAACCCAAAAATGTAACTTCAGGCTTCCCAAATACGCACTTTGCAGTGTTAATGAGAACTCCATGTTGTTTTAAACGATTGAAAACAATTTGGAGGTGTTCTAGGTGCTGTTTTTCAGAATTACTACTTATTAAAATATCGTCGATGAATGGATATGCGAAATCTAAGCCACGGAATATTTCATCGATAAAGCGTTGGAATGTTTGAGCTGCATTCCTTAAGCCAAAACTCATGTACACAAACTCAAACATTCCAAAGGGTGTTGTGATCGCAGTTTTAGGAATATCGTCAGGTGCGACTGGAATAAAATGGAATGCGCGAACTAAATCAATTGTTGAAAATATGGAGCAATGATGTAGATTATGAGTAAAATCAGCAATGTTCCTTACCGGGTACCGATCAGGAATGGTGCGCGAATTCAGACGACGATAGTCACCGCACGGTCGCCATCCGCCTGTCTTTTTCGGCACCATATGCAGCGGGGAACTCCAACAACTCTCCGAAGGACGTATAATACCTGCACGAAGCATGTAGTCGAACTCCTGCTTAGCCAGCTTTAGACGATCAGCGTCTAAGCGTCTGGGTCTAGAAAACACGGGCGGGCCTGGAGTTGTGCGAATATGATGCAAAGTTTGATGTTTAGTAACAGGCTGTGTAACATCCCCTTCAGGTCTCGTTACTTCGGGAAACTGAAGGAGTAGTTGGTGAAATGGCGAATTACCTGAAACCGTTTTAATGGGATGAACAGACGAGGTGTTGATGGCTGACACTGCACATATTTTTAATTTAGTAATATTATCTAGCAAACATTTATTACGAACATCTACTAAAAGTGAGTATCGATGCAAAAAGTCGACACCGATAATTGGTTTGGTCACATTTGCTATTATAAAACGCCATATAAAATCTCGTCGTAACCCTAAATTTAATTTTAAACTAACTAAACCGAATGTAGCTATAGATGAGCCGTTTGCAGCATAAAGTTCGTAATCATTCTTTTTGAAATTGCCACGAAGTTGTTTGACCGGGTAGACACAAACGTCTGAACCGGTATCCACAAGGAAACGCACTCCCGTATCTTTATCTGTTACGAATAAGCGGCTAGCTGCTTGGCAATCACCTACCGCCATTAGTGTTGCTTGTTCGCGTTTTTTTCTTGATATTTGCATGGCGAAACACATTTAACTGCCTTCTCTTTAAAATTGGCATGGTACCAACAGTATTCATCTTTCTCATTGTTGCGGCTCGATGAACGTCCACGCCAGGGGCCTCGGCGTCTTGATCGGGTACGAGACCTAGGCGCAGATTGCAGTTCCGCAACCATCTCCGTTAATTTTTGCACCTGTTTACTAAGCTCCGTTACATTCATTTTTCTCAGGATGAATCATGTATCGAAATGTCGTGGGTCACCAAATTGTGGGTTGTGGAAAGAAACCCAACAAAGTTTTTGGATAAAATATATTTTTATTAAAAACACTTATATCAGAAGGAAGAAAAATTATGAAGGATGTGTGACAGTACGAAATATGAAATATGAAAAACAAAACATTTTGAATAGTATAAAAAGTTTTTATGTGAAGCGCCACAATGTAATTGAACTAGCAGGTCAATCTTACGCAAATTACTGATGTTTTATTTATCAAACCTCTAGTAATTATAAATCTACGAGCACAGTTAGTCACACCCCATAGAGCTGGGTGTGTAACATCGGTTAATAAAGAAATAGATTGCGAAGACGAACCAACCTATCTATAGTTTAAAAATCTAAAGGTTTCATTTAAAAAGGCATAGATTAGCCTTCACTATAGTCGATACTACTTATAACTTTGTTTTGTACAATACAAATTGTGTTATACTAAGAAACAGTTGAAAAAGATATGGGACCGGCAGGGTTTAAAACTGCGACTTAAACTGCTGCACACCGGGCAGTCGCTTTACTAACAAATTCTTAAATAAGGATTTTTTTTGATGGTCTAATAGCCATGTGGGAACCTGTACACGAGCTTGAGTCAAGACTTTTTTTTTTACGGGATATAATCCCACCCACACGCCCTGTGACTCCTGTGACGCCAGGATCTACAGCGGTAACCAACTGAAAGGCACCGTGCATGACACACGGGCAATCCCAGGGAGAGTAAAAATTGTCTTGGAACCCGCAACGAATTTGAGTCAAGACTGTGGTGGAAAACTTTCGCCAAACAGTACGAGGTAGCGACTATAGCTATCAACATTCTGAGTGTGCCTCCATCGTCAGCCGCCGTTGAACGAAATTGGAGCCTTTTCGCAAGGACTCACACAAGACAACAAACCATTTAATTAGCCAAAGAGCTGTTAAACTTACGTGTATTCGATCAAATTTTCTTTTAGGCACTCTCAGGCATGCAGGTTTCCTCTCGATGTTTTCCTTCACCGTTAGCGAGCGATAATTTATATGAAAAATACACACGTATCTTCGACTTCACTTTATATGTGAAAATACATATCTTTTTGTTTTTGAAGTTAGTCAGATAATAGTTAAAACAGTCATAAACATTTAAACAGGTGCAATTCGGTGCAAATATACTATATAGTATATATAGTAGTACTACTTGGCTTGAATCAATTGTTGCCGGCTTAATATCTATCACTGTACAATACAATTGTTTAACAACAACACTATCGCTAGTGAGCTATTGCATATACTATTGATAGTATTGCTGCTGTCAATTGCAATAACAATCGATACTGTCGATAGTGCAAATACTATCGATTGTGCAATCGTGAGTTTTGTTCCTATTGATAGTATTGTTTATTGACGATACCACTATATTAGCTGCCTTACACACTATTTATAAATATCACACTATACATATTATTGTAATCCGGGCTGAAAAATATAGGCTTCCACAAGCTCAGGCACCAGTCTCCCACAATAAGCAGAGAACAACGATATGTATATAAGCAATAATAAATCACTGCATCTTTAAAATTGTGGTGAGAAAAATTAATATTTGTCTATTCTTCTCAAATAAAATTTGACGGCAAAATCAAATTTTATTAGCCCAGTATGTGGCTACCTGAACAGCGCTTTCATCTGCGTTCATTAGCGCGTCCTTCGTGCAGGGGGGCACGCAGGACAAGTTAGAATATGGGCCATGCTTTTTCACAATTTATATTTGTTTCATCAATTAAATTTATATTTGTCTATTGTCTTTTGCTGTTTAGTATAGTGTTCAAACTATCGGTAGGCAATCGATACTATTTTTTTGCTAAGGTTATCGATCGGCAACTCTACCACGTATTATTATGACAACAGTTTTAACAAAAAACCTTGTTTTTTTTTCAGAGGCCGAAAGTTAATGTCATGATCAGATGTCGTCCCGGCTCGGAATTCTGCTACTCGGAGGAAGAAATGGATACAATGTTATCTGATTTAAAGATTTTTAAAACTTACGGTGTAGATAGATTCGTTTTTGGTGCCCTTACCTATACTCAAGATATTGACGAAATTAATTGTAAAAAGGTAATTAGAAAAGCGCACCCAATACCGGTAACTTTTCATCGCGCCTTTGACATGTGCAACGATCCCCTAACAGCTATAAGCAAAATTCATGCTCTGGGATTTAAACGACTTCTCACCAGTGGTCAAAAACCTTCTGCTAATACCACTGAAGCTATTGAGCTCATAACATCATTGTTAAACTTTAATGATAAGGTACAAATTATGCCCGGAGCCGGCATAAATTGTGATAACGTGGAAACTTTCGTTGCTATGGGATGCCAGATTGTTCATAGTTCTTGTAAACGGATTCGATACTTGCCTGAGGTCAGAAATGCTATAAATATGGGCTCTAGTGACAGTGAATGCATTTTTGTTGCTGATGAGGGGGTTGTTAGAATTATGAAGCATCTTATCACTTCAAGCCTTATTAAAGAAGAAATTGAAGTCGACGATGATTAACGGTTTATATAAATTATTTAACATACATACTAACACTTAACTAATTTATAATACTCATTGTAGGAGTTACGTTAATTCTGTTTTAAAATAGTATTTTAATTTAGTGTAAGTACTTTTCCATAATTATACATGTGTTGGTTCACATAAATAAAAATGTTGTTTTATTAATAACAGGACGTAAGTAAGTAAGTAAATTATATCCACACACAAAGCTGCAACATTGTTCTGTGCACACTCCATATTGCGGTTATTTAACATGGCGATGCATTGTGCAAAGGAAAATGTTGACTTCAATGATGAAGTTACTGATACGGGAAACAATATTGCTTGGCGATCGTATAATTGCAATGCAATAATAAGATTTTTCTGTAAAAGGTAAGCTAATAATTTATTGTAATGCATAATAAATTATTAAGAATATAATATAATATAATGCATGCAATTTTTTAATGGTAATACATCAAATTAGAATCATAAGCTTCCACATGTATTTTTTTTTATATTGTTTTTAGGAATGCTTACAGTCTAATAACGAAATGTGAATATTACAGTTCATAAATTTAAGAAAAGATTGCTTTTGAAAAGCCTCCACAGATAAACAGACATTTGGTCTTGCCTACAAGAAAAAAAATAAAAAAAATGAACAATGAAGGGGAAGAAAAATTAAATTAGCTAAGTGCCATATGCCCTACCTAAGCCACACTTTAAGAGCCACATGATTAAAAAAACAATGAGTCGGCCAATAGCCGCCTTACAGCTGTCGCAGTGGTACAGAAAATATCAATGTCTAATGCTGGGTCCACACCGAGCCAACGAACGACCAACGAAGGCTAGGGATGTGATAAAGTTATTCGCATCACCTATATACATTACGTTTCATTCGATTTGAATTTGTGTGTAGCTTATGTTTGAATGTGTATTGGACCAAGTAAACGATGAAGACTGACGGGACTCGCGAATAATCCACTCGAAATGGCATCAATAGTTAAAAATAAGTAATTGCCACTTGATTATTAACTTATGTAAGTTATTAATAATCGAATAAACACTAATCGATATATGTCAAGCGAATAATTTTGTAACATCCTTAGCCGTTCGTTGGCCTTCGTTGGTCAGGTGTGGACCCAGCATTAGACACGTGGAATATTATTAAACTCGTGCGTAGCACGTAAAGCAAACGAATTTCGCCTATAGTTGGTTGTTGCAAAAGGTATATCCAGTAATGGTCGTTGACGAAGACCTGCCTGATTTGTTCGTAGGGAAATATTGGCTAGCAATTCAGGACAGTCTATAGTACCATTAGCAATATTGATTAGAAATGAAATATCACTAATATTACGCCTGAGTTCGAGTGGTAGATAGTGATACCTTTTGCAACGGTGATGGTAATCGTCTGAATATTGCCGAGCCCTGTAATCCAAATAACGTAAGAATTTTTTCTAATAGGATGAAATAGACTGAACCACAACACAAGGTATCCTAGTGTGGGCTCAGTGATACTGTCTACCTCAGAACCACTGTTTATTATTTACTCATAAGTATCAATAAATAAAAAAAAATTGTAGCTGTTTTTAGCCATTTCAGCTCCTCTTGTAGTCAGTTGACATTCTTTAAGCATATGACGTAGTTAGAAACGTCATAATTTTTCGTATCCAACTGTCAAGACAGACAAGACTGGCAAGGAAGCAATGGCGAGCTTACTGCATGCTAAGGGTGCAGATTTACCTCTACATGGGCTTTTTCAAAATGGCCTATAGGGGCATAGATGAGTTTTTAGGATTAAGAAAAAATGAAAGTAAGTTTTTATGTGTGGTTAAGGGCCGAATTCACAAAACTTCTATAACTATTATTCTATAATTATTATTATTCTTTGTCTGCACGTTTGGTGTAGTGGTTTAAGCGGTCGCCTCGCCGCTCTCCACTTCACTGGTGTTGTGGGTTCGATCCCCACATGGGACAAATCTTTTTGTGATTCGCAAATATTTGTTCTGAAACTGGGTGTGATTGAGTGAGTGAATGTATTGGATGGACCATTGGATAGTGTAATTGCTTCTGGCGTTCTATCTAATGTAAAAAATCCAAATTTAATTTAATTTAATTTAAATTTAAATTTTAAATTTAATCTACGGATTTTCTTAATTGTTGTACGGAACAGATATACCTATTATATTTATGCTGCAGATTAGCGTTTAACTTGAGTTAGCCGAGTATCAGTATTTTAAGTGGAGCAACTGCCGTCATACCTTTTTTTTTTTTTTTTTTTTTTTTTTTACGTGGGGAAATGCATTTACGCATACCACCCCACCCCGGGGAAGGGCAGAGTGGTTATGTGGGACTCGCCCGTGCCAAAGATGGTAACGGCACGGGAATACCCACTAAAACCCCACGGTGCTCCCGCACTCGCCTTGATGGGAGGGTCATGGGAATCTGGCGCAGCCTTTACGTCCACGACCCTCCCGGCGATGCCCGCCGAAGCGGGCCCCTCATGGCCCCCAAAGAGGGGGCTGGCGCAAGCCACCGACCAGCGCGAGGACCGCGTGCAAAGCCATCGGACATTCCCCATGTCCGACGGCCTGGTCCTCTCGCGGCGAGACAGGTGGTCGGTCCCGCCGCCCACCACGCTGCAGTTCAACGGCTGCGGCCCCGCCGGGACCGCGGAAGGCAGGGAATGCGGGGCATCGAAAAACGACGCGCGCACCGACACTCCTACCCGCCGCGGCCCCGTAAACCACCGGGCAACTGCCGTCATACCTCCACAACCCAGTACGAGCTAATACGATACTCATTGTTAGACTAGTTTTCAGACTCTAGCCTCTGATTACCGTAACGACTGCCATAGATGTTCAAATGGCAACGGGACCAACGGCTTAACGTACTCTCCGAGGCATGGAAAAAAACTCGATATGTTAAAGATGGTCTCCCATCCACGGGCGACTGCGGGTAACATTGCTTAACCTGCAAGATCGATCGGTCCGAGCTTCGACTTAGCCACGGACTTTAACGTTATTTTTTTCTAATCATAGTTTATAAAAATAAAAAAACGCTCTTATAAATAAACCAAACTAAAAAGTAGAAAATAAATAATAAATAAAAAAGCGTGGGGCGCTCTTCTCTTTGTCCTTTATATATATTTTTTTACAACAATAAATAAAATATTCTGCGTACATAAAATCACGCCCTTATTACTAAGAAGGGTGTGGCAGTGGTGTACAACACCTACACTTCACCTATTATGATTAAGTCCCATGGGATAAAACAGTTGAAAAAGATATGGGACCAGCAGGATTTCAACCTGCGACTTTTCAAACGACACTATTTCAAACCCAGAATTAACGTTCTTTAAGGTACCCTCTGAACACGAAAGGTGAGTTAATAAAATACGTATTTGATAATAACTACTAAATACTTAATAATAATGTAGGTATGTTTTTTAAACGCCGCCGTGCTGTTGCCTCTTTGGTTTCTTTATTTCACAAAATTGATGTTACATTATGAATAGAACCAGAAGAGAACCTATATGTTGAGAAAATTCTCGAGGTTTTAGGTATTTTAATCGACTTCAAAAAAAGGAGGTTCTCATTTTAGTTGTTGTTAAAGTTAAAAGAGAGAAGAACATGGTAGTTTTTTTTTACTGTAATGGTAGGTAAAGTATATGCATGTAACTTCCTAGTGTTTACTAATATTATAAATGCGAAAGTTTGTAAAAACTATGGATGTATGTTTGTAACTCTGTCACGCAAATGAATGTGTGTTACTTAATGTTTTTTTTTTCTTTTCTAGATGTTTACAATGGCTTCGCCTCATCGACCGTAAGGACTTGATAGGAAAAAATAAAAATTATCATCGTGTATGTGAAGTTCATTTTAGCAAAGAAGTGGTAAAAATAAATACACAACGCAAATTATTGGCAAAAGATTCTGCACCAAGTTTGTTCCTACCTGTAACAACAAGGGAGTACCAAATACTAACAATAAAATATCAATCGTGCGCTCCTAAACGCCGCCGCGCCGGGAGTTGGCTTACTTATCTATTTTACTATGATATAAACGAGAATATACCCAACGTCAAACTTCTTAGCAGCTCGCGAGAGCGAGAGCGAGATATACGTAAAGCGTGAACCCTACATGAGTGACTGAGATAGTATATTTTACGACCCGCCAAGATCTTTGACTTGACCTATACCTTCAAAGAATCTGAAATCCCTGAGCTTTCAGACGACGGAAACGATCTACAAAGTGCTTTTACAATCAACCATAGAATGATTGATTCGAGATGATTAGCAAAAGTTTACGTTATGGTTTTCGTGAATAGAAATCTCTTAAATGGTTGAACAAATTAAATCAAATCAAATCATTTAATTTTATTTCCATGGGCCCCAAGGGGCGCTTGAACACGTCAAAACAAACATCAAAACACAAAAAATATAAAATTAAAATAAAACTTAGCTAACTAAATGATAATACTTATTGTAATAAAATGATTTGACACCGGAGCTTAGATTGACTTTAATTTAACTTAGAGAATTGAATTAAAATCAATCCAAGTACCAGCTCCGATGGGTATTGCATCATGAGAAGAGCTGGTGAGAAACATGATAATCACGACTATATTACCTACACGTGTCGCGGAGGTGGTCACAAACATACATAATAGTCGTGTGGGGATCGAACCCACAACACCAGCGCATTTAAAAGCCGCGAGGTGACCGCTTTAACCACTACCCCAACCGTGCACTCAAATTGGTTGGCAGAGGTGTGTACTTATAGGTGTGTGTGGGGTGTCGAGTGGTGCGGCGCCGATTTCACTATCGCGAGCCTAGGTACTAGCCCAATAACCCGGAGCGGGTTTCCTCGTAGTTATGCCCTTGAAATTGACATTTCCACCCCCGAGCATCTCTGCTTATTATTATTATTATTTATCAAGAATGTCTACCGCAGGATACGTAGTTCGCAGTGAAAAATTTTCTTGTGTTGGAGGGAATCGATATGGACGACATTATTTTTGCCAACGATCACCGAAGCCGAACAAAGAAAAGCGAAAGCGAAGTTAATTATGACAATTGATCCATCGTTATTATGTTCACATAAAGAACGGTATGGAATAAGTTGAAGCAATTATTTGATGACACAGGATTCTCTAGAAGAATAAGTTTATTAGTTTCATTACGGACATTGATAAACATTCGCCTGGATAATTGTGAAACTATGACTAGTTACGTGTCTCAAATAGTAGAAACTGCTCAACGCTTGAAAAATACAGGGTTCGAAATCAGCGATGAATGGATCGGATCATTGTTGTTAGCGGGATTACCAGATAAACTTTCGCCGATGGTCATGGCTTTGGAACATTCCAGTCTAGTCAAAACCTTGACCACCTTACTGACTGTCCAAAATGCCCTACCACCTGCACAAGAGAGGCGCTCATGAACGCCGACGAGAGCGCCATAACAGTGGCCTCTTATTGGACCAATAAAGTTTGACTCAGCCATCGACACGACATAGATAGATTCCAGTCTAAGGGCCTGGCTGGCCACAGTTTCTGGCGGTGCGGCAGGAGGCGCGGCGGAGGGCGCGATTTGCGGTGGTATGCCATGTACTTCATCCATCCAAGCAATAGCTCGACTAGTTGCGACCACAGATTAATTAATAGTTGATGTCAATCTTGACAAGACAACTGTCAGTCATAGGAAAGAATTACGTTTCATTTCAAGTAGTAACGAATTTTTATGAAAGAATCGATTAGAATCGTTATATTTATCGTTAAACACGTAAAACGAAACGCATTGACATTCATTCATTCAATCTTTTAGTGAAGTAATTCGAGCTTCGTATTTTTGTAATAGAAATCGAAATGAATCAAACATTCGGATCCGAATAAAAACTTCGAGTGAGCGAGAATTGGCCTCCAGTTTCAAAGAAAGATGGTCGGCAGTCATAGAAATCTTAATAACAAGGCAATAGAAATGTCAAAGACGCGTGACCTTGTCGCCGCGCATCTGTCTAGTCGAACAGAAGTGCGAGTTGAGGAGTTGTCGTGGTTACCAGTGTTGTTTGGGACGCGCAGAGGTAAACATGGTGCTTTGCAGCATATCCAAATGCGGAAACTCTTCCAAAAATTGTAACTTAACAAATAAAGGGATAACTTTTCATGTGTAAGTACTTAATTTATGAAATAATGTAGTTTTTTTATAAATACAGTCAAATCAAATATTCTCACCGCCGCTATTATGATTATCACAGAAAAAAGATTTTTTCTCAATTCAATAACCGTTAATACTTATGTTTGTTCATGTCTATTATGTATGACAAATGCTAAAAGCAGCAATGGAATCATAGCCATATCGTAATAATCAATATCGCCGCTGACGTAAATTCAAGGAACGCACTGCATGAGTTGGCCGCGAATTAGTGACGTGCCACTACTTTTTTGTATCGATAATTTATTACTTTTTAGTTTAATATCTAGTTTTGCCGAAATGGGAATGAAATATGTTAAATATTAGAATTTGAGATGTATGAAATAGAATTTAACAAATATTTTTAGTGTTAAAATAATGAAGTAGGTACTTATGCATATTACTATTATTATTTTATTACGTATTGTAAGGATATGGATTAAGTTGGATCGGTTCGATACGTTTTCATAAGCATCTGTTTACCTTCTCTATTATTACAGGTTTCCAAAAGATCCAGATATTAAAGATAAATGGATATCTGCTACTGGAAAAAAAAATTGGTTCCCGACAAACTATAGCACAATTTGTTCTGTTCATTTCAAAAATGAACAATTTAACTTGTCAACAAAAAGACGGACTTTGATCAAATCAGCTGTACCGACAGTTGACATATGGAAACTCATTACGGTAAGAATAAAAATGTGTTATACCTACGGTCTATTAATATTGGCTAAACAAAGTATATAAAAGCGGGACGGTACCATTGACGTATAAAGTAAGGACACGGCTAACGCGCGATAAATGGACTCAACCTTTTTGGAGTCAATCAGACTACAAAAAGCGCGTAGTGAAATTGACTGTGGTTGGCTGCCTCCGTGAGCGGTCAAACACGACAAAATGCCTAATTGTGCACTGAAAAGTTGTACGAAGTACCAAATTAAACACAACAAAAAATATTATGGTATTACATATCACCCGTAAGGCACAAATATCATATTATATCCACCTCTTTACATTATTGTATCAATTTTATTTGCTAAAATTTTTCGTTCCGACGCCATATTTCTTAATCGTGAATATCCGCGTGACATGACTTTGGATCTGCGCAACTGCGCTTAGTTGAACTATGCCGCGGACGTTCAAGAGAATATTTTTGGTAATTTAAAAAAGTATTTTTTATGAATTGTCATATCATTGTGCAATGTACTGTTACTGCGTAAACTTGTTATAACGCTAGAGATAATATATGTACAGTCAGCAACAAAAGTAGCTAAACACTAAATTTTTTTAAGTAAGTACCTAATTTTAATAGTCAAGAATAGTCTATAATTTTGTTGAAGTTGATGAATTGAAAAAACTAAATAAAAGCTTGTAACAAAAGTTCAATGATCTTTTGGCCTTTCACGGATTATAGAAAATGTTCACCAAATGATTTAAGTACAAATTACATTTAGTAGTTTGTACTTAAATCATTTATAAACATACCACGTGGGCGGAGCTACGACCAGAAGCTAGTAAAAAAATATTTCTCAAAACAAACATTTTATTTTATTCCTTAAACAAAATAGGACCTACTTTTAGGAGATTACTGTTACTATTAGTCCTGTCTTTGGTGACTGGGCAACCGCAGGTATCCATAAGAGTAGGCAAACATTGTACATTTTATACTATGAAAGACAATTTAATAGCAGTAAAGAGTTTAAAGAATATGTCAAATCATACTCGAAGATTTTTAAACGCGTTTGTAAAATTGCCAAATCTACATTTATTAAATCTAAAATCAAAAACAGTAGTAATAACATTAAAGCCACATGGAAGGTTATTAATGAAGAGACTGGGAAGGTTAGATCAAAATATTCAGACTTTAAGTTAAGTATCAATGGTCAAGTAACCAAGTCAGATTTAGAAGTTGCCAGTGCTTTTGAAGGATTTTTTACTGCCTTTCCTGTCTCTCTAACTAGTGCTTTAGGCTCTTCCTCCTCCGTTGCCGTGTCGTTACTTAAAGATAATGTGCCTGAGTTTTACAATAATTTCGATTTTCGCCATTTTAATTTGTCTCGATTTTAAAGCCGCGTTTAAATCAATTAATGTTAAGAAAACGGCTGATCTATGGGGCATTTCTGTACATATTATAAATTCGTTGATTGACATTATTGCACCTGATTTAATCGTGATATTTAATAGATGTATTGATTGTGGTGTGTTTCCTGACTTAATGAAATTAAGTAAAGTCATTCCTTTGTTTAAATCAGGTAGTACATTAGACCCCACAAACTTCAGATTATTAATTCTCGCGCAGTTACTTAAATATTTTAATGAAAACAATCTGCTGCACACTAAACAATTCGGTTTCACTCGCGGACGGTCAACATGTGATGCTGGGGTAAGATTACTGGAATGCATATTTGAGGCTTGGGAAGAGTCGCGGCTAAGGCTTTTGATTGTGTGCAGCATGAAACTCTAGTCAAGAAGCTACACCACTACGGTATAAGAGGCATCGCTCTGGATCTTCTTACTTCATATCTAAGCGATAGGATTCAGAGAGTAGATGTCAATGGAAAGCGTTCGCATGGATCAGCTGTAGCAATGGGGGTGCCACAAGGCTCTATTTTAGGTCTTTTCCTGTTTTTCTTGTATATTAATGATTTGCCTCATCTTGTTAAGGATAATCATGAGATAGTATTGTTTGTGGATGACACTTCTTTAGTTTTTAAGGTAAAAATACAACAATCAGTAATTTACGATGTAAACAATGCTTTATCAAAGATAGTGAACTGGTTTAGTGCTAATAACTTGTTTTTAAATGGTAGTAAAACAAAAAATATTAGATTTTTACAAAAAATGTTAAGCAAGTCAAAACTAGTGTATTGATCATAGAAATCTTAATAACTAGTCAATAGAAATGCTATCGACTATCTTTTAACACAAGGACGCATGTCGCCGTTTTTCAAATACCACTTTTTGTATTCCTGCAAACAAAATTATTCTTTTTGGCGATGACATTAAGACGACAATTCCTCAACTCGCACTTGTGTTCGATTAGACTGATGCGCTTGTATTCCTGCAAACAAAATTATTCTTTTTGCGATGACATTAAGACGACAATTCCTCAACTCGCACTTGTGTTTGACTAGACAGATGCGCGGCGACAAGGTCACGCGTCTTTGACATTTCTATTGCCTTATTATTAAGATTTCTATGGTATTGATGGACAATGAGGAATTGGAAATGGTCAATAAGGTTGTCTTTCTTGGTATAACATTAGACTCTAAATTACAATGGGGCCCACATATAGAAACGTTGTCTGGTAGACTTAGCTCAGCAGCTTACGCCGTAAAAACGCAGCTTACGCCGTAAAAACAATTCGTCAACTGACCGATGTTGACACTGCGCGTTTAGTTTATTTTAGCTATTTTCACAGTATAATGTCATATGGTTTATTGCTTTGGGGTAGTGCGCGGATATAGATTCAATATTTGTGCTCCAGAAACGAGCTATTCGAGCTATCTATATGATGAGTCCCAAGGAGACACTAAGAAATAAATTTAAAGAGATACATATTATGACGTTACATTCTCAATACATTTACGAAAATTTGATGTACGTTCACAAAAATCAAACAAAATTTAAGAAAAATAGTGATCTCCATAAATTAAATCTAAGGAACAAAAACAAACTCGCTGTGCCCACTACAAGGCTCCATAAAATCTCTAACTCGTTTCCAGGTCAATGTTTACGCTTTTACAATAAACTTCCTTTAGACGCAATAGAATTGACAACATTTCAATATTTTAAAGTGTCTAAAACAAAAATACCAATTCTTTATTATCCTATCCGGAATATAAAAACATTTTTTTAAATTTTTTTGGTTCAGTAATTTTGGAGAAAAAAAATGAAAACGAAAAAAAGCGTTGTGACGTTACATATACGGCCAATGATATTATATAAAAACAAAAGCAGATTATGTTATAAGCGCTCGCGCTGTGAATACTCAAATACGTCCCAATTTGGACGTCTTGTGTTTAGTTTGCGTGTGGCCTGCGTCGACCGCAGTCACGTGCGTACCACACCGTAAGTTCTGTGTTCTTACCAAAATAAATAAAAAATGCCATCGTGTGTGTTTCGAAAGTGTACCAATTATGACTCTAAAGTAAACAAAATACAAGGGATCTCTTACCACATGTGAGTATGCAAAATTATTTAGTATTTATTTTTTCAATTATTTATGCAAACAATCAAGACGCCATGTTCAAGTTAAGAAAGAGAAAGCGATATTGTTTTGACGTTAGAGCGATAAGGATGCGTGCGCTGCGGACATAGATTAGTTAGTGCAGAATCGATCGATTATTGATGGTGACTTAAATGCCTATAATTAAGAATTGTTGAAATTGGGTGAAACCGCGGGCGGAAGGCTAATTTTATAATAAATTATACTGATAATTTAGGAGTATTATTGTTTTATTCTTCTTTAAGGTTTCCGAGTGATCAGGTCAGACTACAAGATTGGATAGCAATTGTTCGTGAACAAAGAAGCGAACTGGACTGGACACCATCAAAAAGCAGCAGAATCTGTAGCAATCACTTCAAAAGTACTTACAAATATGTTTCGGAAAAAGGACGAACGTTACTAAAAAAAAATGCTGTTCCATGTATAGAGGTAAATATAATTATGTATAAAGATAATTAAATTAGTATGTAGCTGTTGCCTTTCATTCTCATTCACGTTTAATTTGTTTGGTCAGCATAGGTAAAGTCGTAGGTAGGTATTTTTGGACTTCATAATTATTGCTGCAAATAGGGAATCCAATCCCGCATCAAAATCGCGATCCCGCAAGCCGCGGGATTGATATATATTTTATTGTGTTCACTAAATTTGCCGTATTTATGTACGTATGTAGCTTAGGCAATCGGTAAAAGAGATTATTTATTGATACAAGAAAAAGTGGCAGTTATTTAGCAAAAGTATAGCCCGTGCTTTAGAACTATGTGAGCAACTAATAATTTCCTCAAAATTAGGAATACACAACCAACAGTAGAGTTTATATCTATATTTAATGATTTATTTGACGTTTTTAACTCCAGGTCCTCTGGAAAATATGATTTTAAAAAGCCCATTTCTCCAAGTAATGCAAAGCAGATTATAGAGTTTTTAGATAAAGCCAAAGATTACATTCTGTCATTGCGGATTTATAGTAAAATAAGGCGAACCGTAAGAAATAGAATTGTATTTAATATATCAAAAAAAGCTATAGTTGAATGTAAATCTAAAACCGGATTTTTGGGCTTTCTAATTTTTATTCAGAGTTTAAAACACCTTTTCCTAACTTATGTAATTTCAGCTACACCCGTATTAAGATACATCGCGACTTATAGATTAAGCCAAGACCATATCGAAAGTTTTTTTGGAATTATTAGGCGTCAAGGAGGATATAATAATAACCCGAATACCATACAATTTAAAGCATTATACAAACGAATTTTCAATCATTTAGAATTACGGAGTTCCTTTAGTGGCAATTGTATTCCTTTGGAACATATTCCTATACTCACCTGCTCATCTTCTGCGATTTTAAATATTAACTCTTCTTCAGGTCTTCGTGCTATCGACGTAGATGAAAAAAAATCTGACATTTCTACACCTAGTGATAAAATCTCTGACAATAATATTAATATTCTAGCTGAAATACTCAATAATGAAAATTGCTCAGAATCAATCAAACAAATAACTGGCTATATATCAGGTTGGATTGCACGGAAATTGTCAAAAGCTATTAAGTGTGAAACCTGTGTTGATGCCTTATACACTAATCAAAAATTGTGGTTCCACAAATTAGTTACAATAAGAGATATGGGAGGCCTGTGCTATGCATCAGAACATCTTTTTACTGTTTGTTTAAAAGCCGAATTTATCATAAAATCTCATTTAAATGAAAAAGGAGTACATTTTGCTAGCAATGAAGACGCAGATAAATTAAAGTACCGCATTTTAAAAACCTTTCTGAATTCTAATGTTTTTGACTCACTGTTCGAACATTCAAAACATCAGGCACCCATTTTAAATCATCGAGTACATCTCATTAAAACAATAATTGATAAATACACAAATATTCGTCTCCATTCCGCACATAAAAATAACCCCGAAATTCAAAAACTTTCCAAGAGACAAAAAAGAAATAAATTAAATCTCTTTGAAGGTATTTAACTGATGTTTTTTATTTCGTTTCTTTCATTATTAATTATTTCATTGTATACATTTTCAATAAATATGATTTACTTTTTATAAGATGTTTTATTTCTTACCTATGTGTACTCAAGTGTCCACTCTGCGACTATGAATTTTACTCTTTGCAAAAGAAACATATTTGAAGTGCAATCATTAAAACTATAGGTATCTCTTTCATTTGCGTGCTATTTCGTATCTTTTGTTTTACTTATCAGTTACATTTGTCAATGTGTGCAATTTGGAATAGCTCGGAACGGATTTAAATCGTAATTTCTATGAACGTAACATATCTATAGTTCTATAATATCATTGTATACGGCTTAATAAATTCTAACCTTTGCCCATGCTAATTACAAAATGAAGAAGTTATCGACAATGACAGTTCTAATGTCATTTGTTTGTCATCGAATGGTAAACAAAAATACCACGTTTATTTCACCAAAATAAAATAATAGTATTGTGTTAATGGATAAAAATATTCCTTCTAAATCGATATGGATCCTAGTGAAGAATATACACCTATGAAAGATCTTAAATATTGTTTTGTGCCAACTTGTAAAAACAGTTCTAGAGATGCTCAAAAACATTTTTTTGTTGTGCCTAACCAAAACAAGAAAGAATGGTGCAATGCAGTGGGTGCAGTATGTCCGAAACGAGTTTTATACGTATGTGAAGATCATCTAAATGTAAGTAAACTCTTATTTTGGTTGGAGTGTAGCAAAGGGTGCGCAGGGCTTAGAAAAGCGTCATTCCAAACGCTTACCTGCTCATGATCTAAACTTATTTTGTTATGTTGTATCTAAGAGACCTGCTTAACTGTACACCCTGTTATAATTTCATTTCTAATAATATTAATAATACTTAGCAATCAAATAAATAACAAAGATATAATATTGACATTAAATTTATTGGTAAGGAAAATTAAAAAATATATTTACTTTATGATACTCATACTTAGTTGTCTTTTTAGTTGGAAGAGGATGTGGAGAACTACCGGTACTGGATAACAATGAAGGGTAGAGCTAAATTAAAGACACGACTCCCCCAAAGTCTGGCTAGGACGGTACCTTTACCATACAATATGCCTATGCCCAGTACATCTTCAGCATCTTCTACATCATTCATGGAGGTTGATACTACGAAGAGACTACCAACCATTATGAAAATCCACAAAGCTGTGCAAGTAACGCCAAAGACATCAGATAGGACCACACAATGTGAATTTTATAAAATTAGACCAACATTACCTCTGCAATCTGAAGGAGACAGTGAAATGTTGGAAGAAGCATTACCTTCTACACAAGGGAGCACCACCTCTGCTGACATATTGTCAGAAGTGTCCTCTGAGGTGAATGTACAAAGTACAACTGGAGACAGAAGCTTTATGCTCAATATTATAGAAAAAAAACCACACAGTTATATAGGTTTACCAAAAAATTATTACTGGGTAATTCAATACTTAGAAAGTAATCTCAAAATAAAATCATTTGATATAATCGTCACATTGTATAGAATTAAAAATAATATAGTATTTTCTCAAATTGCTGACATGTTTGAGGTGTCATTAACAACACTGGAGGATATTTTCTAGAACATTGATTGTATTAAGCAAGTTCTTTAAACAATTTATCTTTTGTCCCAGTGTCTATAATGTAAAAATAAACTTGCCGTCTTCATTTAAGACCAACAAAGTCTATAGTGATGTTTATTGCATAATTGACTGTTTTGAAATTGCCATAGAGAAGCCATCTAACCCTATTAATCAATCTCTCACATGGTCCCAGTACAAAAATGCTAACACGCTTAAGTACTTGTTAGCTACACTCCAGATGGTTTTGTTATCTTTATATCTCCTGGGTTTGGTGGTCGAATATCTGATGCGCAAATAGTTGAGAGTAGTGGTTTGCTTGATGTTTTGCCAGCTAAGTGCAGTATATTAGCAGATAGAGGTTTTAAGCATGTTGATACTCTACTTAGTAAGAAGGAAATAAAACTGCTTTGGCCACCAAGTGTTTCAAAAGATATAAAGTTAACAAAACAGGAAGCTATCAAGAGCAAGGTGATTGCTAGTTTACGAATACATGTAAAGAGGGTGATAAGAAGGGTTAGGGTATTTAAAATACTAAAACCACATTCTGTAATAAATAATAAAATTATTCAGCATTCTGATGAAATAGTTATAGTTGCTTGCGGATTAATAAATCTGCACAGTTCTATAATAAAAGATGAATAAAAAGCTATCTATCATCTTTTATTACCTACAAAACTATGTTTGTTATAAATTTATTTAATCCACAAACTTCTATAATATTGCCTGCTTGAAGTGAAGGGCTTGCAGCCAAAGATAGTTTGGAATAACTTATAATTTTATTAATGTAATTATTGTTTTATAATTACATTAATAAATACATATTTTATTTTTTATGTATTCGTATTTGGCTGTTGCCTTTTGATCAACATAATAGGTATATATTTGTATAAATATACAAAATTGTAGTATTTTTATATGAAAAGATGGTTCATATAAGTTTCTCACTAGCTCTTTGTATGATGCAATACGCTTCGGAGCTGGTACTTAATTTGATTCTTATCTGATCCTAAATAGTTTGATGACAACTGATCTAAGACCGGGTAATCAGAATAGTTTAATTTACTTATATGTTCTCATCTTTAAAGTTTTGATGTGTATAAGTGCCCCCTGGGGGCCTATGAAAATAAATAACTTGAATCTTAGAATCTACAAAAAAATGATTTGTTTTATTCCTTGTGAAACAAGTTTATTTCACTTCTTTTTATTTCAGATTGCTTTTCATCATATATTTTTTTATAAAAACTAACTTAACATAACACCGTACCGTAAAACAACCACATTTCTCCTGTTTGTTTACATCTCATGCAATAGAGCCTATTACCAATCGATTGATAAAATATATTTATTTGATTTAAGTCCAGTGATAGTGAGAGAAAGGCTATTATTCATGATGAGTGAAGCAGTTAAATAATTACACACAAACCATTTAACTTCAATACAATCATGTACATGAAAATAAAACAATAAACATGAATAAATAATAAAAATTTATTTAGCACTTTCTAAAATAGTTTTAAATATAAATTGCTCCCAAAAATATTCTGCTTCTTGTAGAATCTTTGCTGTGTAATCAACATCATATTCCACCCAGTATTTGTGGATAAGCTTATTCTTTTCAAAATCTGGATCAGCGACACAAAATAATCCTTTAGACTTCTTTGCAGCATGCATTTGAACCATTATTTGAGCTTTACATTTTTCTTCAAGTTTCCCATCTTTGATATAATTCTTGATGGTGTTTTGGCTAATGGGGCACTTTATTTCTATTACAAAGTCTGCACAAAGCCCATCAGGTGAAACACCAATAATAGGGGATATTAGAATTAGGCCTGTGCTTTGAATAACTCCAAAATCTTATATGTTCTCATCTTTGTTTTTCTAACATTTTACCCCGTCTTATTGCTTTTGTTTCAGGCACCTTATAACCACCTAAAATGCTTTGTACTAAAACACCATTTTCTGTTTGACAATGCACTGCTTCATGAATTCTAGACCCAGTGACTCGACCTTGACGCATTGAATGCCACAGTTTAGAATCAGCTTGATTCTTTGTAGCTTCTGCAACACTGTTAATTGCTTGTTCACTGAGAGTTTCTTGGCAGAATTTTATAAAATTATTGTATGTATGATCCTGTTGCTTGTGTACAAACTGCAACATTAAATTAAATACACTGTAGTCGTTCAAAGTAGGTTGACGATTACCACAGTAGTTCAAGACCATTCCTGTGCTCATTTTCCGCCTCTTGCACTCTTCAGAAAACATTGATAAAGTAATATTAACATTTACATTGTAGGGGTATTTTTTCTTTTGCCAATATTTTTTGCTAGAATAAACTTTTGGTCACTCACAGCACTAGCTAGTTTTGGTTTACCCCAATAACACGCAGTAGATGTAACTGAAGGCTCATCTGACCGTTTTATTAGCCACATGGCAAAGCAGATAGCGTGTTTACACCCTCCTGCAGACGCGGCACAATCATGACACTGAACAGAAATAATCTTTTCCTGAGACTCGTCAATTTCAACAGTTACCATGTACAACTTGGCTCTCACTTTATGTTCAGGTGTCACCCTACATTTCACGACGCACGAGTTGGTATCACGCTTTACTTCCACGTATCCTACAGCTGTGTCCACGTATAGCCCAGGGTAGATCCCTTAAAAAATGATAAAAAGTCAAAAAAATAATAGTAGGATGAAACCCATTAGAAAAGGAGGAGAATATTATAAAAATTTAAGGAAAAATAATTTACGGGCGATCTGAGGTCGGGAAGAGGGGGAGGTGGGGGTTTTAAGGGTAAAAAACAGATTTTCTCGATTTCCGGCAAAACTAAAAGTCCTATGGAAAAAAGTCGAATGGCAAAGTTGTTGGTAATAAAAAGATCTAAAACTTTTGTATTTACACTTTTTTCATATAACCTCAAAATTAAGTAAAAAATTCAAAAAACCAAGTTTTTGGTTTTTTATTTTTATCTTTTACAAACAATAATTTTTTTTCACGAAATTTGGTGAAAACTTACCTTTTTATGTCCCAAATACGCTGTAATTTATTTGATTAGAAATATATATGTTTTCACCTTTTTTTTTTATTAATATCGATTTTTTACCCGTATTTTCGATCGAAAAATCACCTGTCAAAATATCAGCTTTTTTCAAAAAATTGGTATGTATTTTGTTCGTTGAAATGTCTTCTTTCTGATGGTGAAAAAATATATATATGTTACTATAGTAAATCTTCACAGAAAATGCAAAACAAAGATCGTAAAAAAACTATTAATATATAATTAATATATATACTATATACAATTTTGAGCTATTTACAAACAAATAAGTTAATAAAATTAATATTTTATCAATGTAACATGTAATCTTACGTTTTTCGAGTAATTGAAGTGTAAATTTTAATAAATAACTCAAAATTGTATATGTTAATTATATATTAATAGTATTTTTCGATCTTTGTTTTGCATTTTCTGTGAAGATTTACTATAGTAACATATATATATTTTTTCACCATCAGAAAGAAGACATTTCAACGAACAAAATACATACCAACTTTTTGAAAAAAGCTGATATTTTGACAGGTGATTTTTCGATCGAAAGTACGGGTAAAAAATCGATATTAATTAAAAAAAAAGGTGAAAACATAAATATTTCTAATCAAATAAATTACAGCGTATTTGGGACATAAAAAGGTAAGTTTTCACCAAATTTCGTGAAAAAAAATTATTGTTTGTAAAAGATAAAAATAAAAAACCAAAAACTTGGTTTTTTGAATTTTTTACATAAATTTTGAGGTTATATGAAAAAAGTGTAAATACAAAAGTTTTAGATCTTTTTATTACCAACAACTTTGCCATTCAACTTTTTTCCATAGGACTTTTAGTTTTGCCGGAAATCGAGAAATCCGTTTTTTACCCTTAAAACCCCCCCCTCCCCCTCTTCCCGACCTCAGATCGCCCGTAAATTATTTTTCCTTAAATTTTTATAATATTCTCCTCCTTTTCTAATGGGTTTCATCCTACTATTCATTTCTTTGGTCTTAAAAATTAACGGCACTGGGCTAGTAAGCATCCCTGGAAGCTAATAACGCTTTGGCACTTCGCGTTTCAGCTGCATTGTAGCAATCATTTTCGGCCATATATTCCAAAAGTATTACATAGTTAACTTTTGGCAAATTCCTGCTATCAGCAACTTGAAATCCGTCCGATACCTTCATGGTTGATGAATGAAGTAGCAGAGCAGGGAATAATAAGATTTTTAGCGAGAAAACAATTAAAAAGCAATGTAAGCAAACGAATAACACGATAGACGCTTGCTGGACGACGCTTTGTTGACAAGAATGACATAACAGACATGTGTCAAACAACTGTCACTTCTTTTCAAGTTTTTAGGCAAAGGCCCGTCATTCATTATTCCTCCGTATATGTGACGTCATTTGGCGCTTACGTCTATTTAGAATGAACCAACTTTCAGAAGGTAAATCATGAATGAAAATGATAGAATTTCGCGAAAAGAAAAAACATGGGTGCCTTCATTTTACATCTAGTTTCAAATAAAACAATAATATATGTGTGTCAAAAAAATGAAATGTTGTCAAAATTATCGATAGGTAAATTAAAAAAATATGTTAAAATTAGATTATGTCAAAAAGCTTACCATAGTATTTCAGACTACATAAATGATAATAGTATTTGGAAATGAATTGCTCTTCTTATGTGATTTTTTATGTACTTTTATATTGTAAAATTTTTCATTTTAAAAGATGGTGCACATGAGTTTCTCACCAGCTCTTCTCATAATGCAATACCCATCGGAGCTGGTACTTGGATTGATTTTAATTCGATTCTAAACAGTTTGATTAAAATTAATCTGAGCCCCGGTTATTCAAATCATTGTAATTAGTATAATTTAGTATTATTTATTATTTATTTTATATCATTTTTTGTACTGTTTTGACGAGTTCAAGCGCCTCCTGGGGCCTAAGAAAATAAATGATTTGAATTTGAATTTGAATTTAGACGAACCTTACTTAGTTTTACTCAGGGATAATCCTGCTGGATTTTTAATTTTCAACTTTATTATTATATAAAAATACAAAAAAGGCTAGCAAAGCTATAATTTGTTTTAAAATATTACAAAAAAAAAAAACTTGTTTTTTTCCTCGATCACGGCGTTCGTTAAATGGTCTAACGACGAGCCTGCAACCCCTCTTATACTATATTTTACAACATTATTTATTTTTGAATTTATTTACAGGAATTATTTACATCAATGCCACCTGACATCAGCGACAGTGATCTCGAAGATGGCCTGACGTCGGAAAGTGACAATGAATCTAAAATGGAGTCGGTAAGCTGTACTCATGCTAATAAAATAAAGTTGATTGGGCGAACGAATAATTTTACAAAAAAAAAAAACAATTTTAATTACAATTTTTTTAGTTTAAATCCTTTAAGAATTATCCTCTTACTGTAGCAACATGAAATGCTAACTGCTATATGCAAATATCTGAATAGCTTCAGGTAAAACACGAAAAACAATATAGAAGCCTTTCAAATTTGGGGGTTGCCCTCGATGTCACTAGGATCCCATCGCACGGTGGGTCAACTCAGGCTCTTGCCCGATTAGAAGTTGTGGGCTATTAAAGAATCGATCTTTTGGTTGTACTTATATCATTACTAACGGAGTATACAGATTGTTTTTTGTGTTGAATTGGTTGCTTGATGGATAATGAGCGCGTATACTTTTTGAACTATATCAAAAAAGTCCTCATACGGGTACAAAAATAGGTATAAATTTTGTACCTGTGTAATGACGCTTCTATCTTCGTAACGTATTAAGATGTAAAGATGATACTTTGGAAACGGACTTTGGACGCGATGGAATTTTACAAACAAAAATATTCAATCTATATAGCCGCCCTGTATCTAATACATGTCCCACTGCTGGGCTCGGGCCTCTTCTCATGATGAGAAGGGTTAGGCCATTATCCACCTCGCTGGCCAAGTGCGGGTTGGTAGACTTCACACACCCTCAAGCACTTTTTTAGGCACTCTCAGGTGTGCAGGTTTCCTCGCGATGTTTTCCTTCACCGTTAGCGAGCGATAATTTATATGATAAATACACACATATCTTCGAAAAGACGAATCTTAACGAGTAATTGACAGAGGTGTGTGCCGTGGGTTCGAACCCGAGACCTTTGACTTCGCAGTCCTACAGTCTCCCACTCGGCTATCGCTGCTTTTTCAATTCAATCTTTAAATGTAGTTTTTTCCTTTAGTGTCTTAACTAAACATAGTTAATAATATAAAAAAAATACTTTTGATTTCAGGATACTCAGCTTGCCAATGAAGAGGCTCAAACTTCTAGTGCTGTTCAACCTACCATTGTACGTATCAATCAATTTTATAGCACATAGGTGATCAACCAAGTAAGGTTCGTCTAGCTAAGGTACCTATGACGCTGGCACAAAAAGAGTTGAGAAATTTCGAGTCTAGCAGCATACGAATCCATATCTGAATTGGCAAAGCACTTGGGGCGTATACTCAGGGGGTGCAGGTTTGAGTCCTGCTGGATTCTTAATTTTTCAACTTTAATATTATATAATATACAAAAAGGCATAGCAAAGCTAAAATTTGCTCTAAAATATTACAAATACCTACAAAATAAGATGTTTATTTTTTTTTATTAGAACTCATTTCCTACGTCTTTTCGTCATTATAATTATGTTGAAGGAGCCGAAGAAAGGTAGGATACCTTTGTCCGTAAATCGTAACATTTATCAACCGTTCTTGGTATTATTAAAAAAGTGATATTTACCATGACATTGGTATATTTTAACAAATAAATAAAAAATATATTTTAATCTATCCTAGCAATCGTATAGAAAACCGAATTGCTATAAGTACTGTTTGTAATATTTTTTTTTACTTGTACTTCTTCTTCTTCTTCTTCTTCGTCGTGTCGATGGCTGAGTCAAATTTTATTTTACCAAGCCATCGTGGTGAAAGGATTAGCCAATCCGCTTTGGAGAACTCGCGAATTGCCCAGGGTGCGCCGGACGTAGGGAATCGTTGTTGTGTACGTCACTCGAGGAGGCTCCTTTCATGCACCCCATTTACTTGTACTACTATTGAGTTTAAAAAATCTTTTGATTTCAGCCAATGTTGGAAGTGTGCATTGACAGCTTGGAGTCTGCCATAAACGCTATCCACGGCGGGGCTGATGAGTTGGAAGTATGTAGCTCACTCACTGAGGGCGGGCTCACCCCTTCGGCTGGTCTGGTCAGACAAATTATGAAAATGGTAAGGCTATTTTAAAAGGCAATGCCCAAAAACTGTATCGCCAAAACCCTTGTGTCACGAATATAAGATAGTAAATAATTTCTAGTTTTGTGTATGACGATTGTCTAGTATTAATAAGAGACATAACTTAAAGATTTAATAAACAAAAGAGATTTTCTATTTAAACATGAAGGATGAACTAGAATCAAATTTTCTTTTGATAGAATTATCACGTTTTTTGCAGTTGATTACTAACTTATTCATGACATACCAGCTTACTATGAAAATATCCGGCTCAAAATTAAACTTTCATATTATTCTTTATACAATACAGCAGTTTTTATCTTGACAAAGCCACGAAATAGATAGCACAGCAGCGATAAACAATTCCATAGTCGATTGGTCATACCCCTTTACCAGTGGTGGTAGAGCTCTTGTGAATGAGTTGGAGGGCGGCAGCACCACCGTCTAACCTTTAACCTGCCGCCAAATAGTAGTGCTTGCACTACTGTGTTACGGTTTGGTGGCCCAGGCCCTGAAATTACTGGCAGATGAGGCTTAACACCATGTTCCTCAGATGGAGCGACGCATCTACAATCTGCTTTTAAGGATTGTTGATGTTCATGGGGTATAGTTACCAATTAGCCTCAGGTGGACTATACGTCCGTTCGCTACAAATGACGTATAATATTTTCTATTAACTTCTAATGATACTTATCGTTTAAATTTGCGTATCACTCCCCACGGCGTCCCGGGTTGTATTCCCGGGTGCAAGTGTTATTTGTGATTTTCCATTAGGAAATTCTCAATATCTTTTTTTTTTATATAGGTGGACTACAAGTTCGTTCGCTGTGGGCGTACCACAGCGAACGAACTTGTAGTCCACCTGATGGTAAGTGGATTACAGCCCATGGACATCAACAATCCACAAAAGCAGATTATAGATGCGTCGCTGCAGCTGAGGACTACGGTGTTATGCCTCATGTGCCAGTAATTTCAGGGCCTGATCTCACCACCAAACCGGAACACAGTAATGGAAGCACTACTATTTGGCGGCAGGTCAAAGGTGAGACGGTGGTGCTGCCGCCCTCGAGCTCATTCACAAGAGCTCTACCACCAGTAATATCAGCACGGAATTGGAATCACATGGGCCCTAAACATAACAGGTAAAATGAGGGTGATGTCAGCCACACCCTATTGGGTTATAAAAGCGTGATGATCATGATTTCATTTCATAGGTAGATATTATTTTGTTTTCTGTTTCTTAGGTCAGGAATTTCTGTTCCTCGTCGAAGATTCGTAAATCCTGTGACGACTGCGGATGTAATACATTAACGAAGGTACGTTTGTTTACTTGATTAATTATCTTTACATAATTAAAGTTATAGTTCCTTAAGATAAATAAATAATTTTCCAATAAAAAAACCGACTTCAATTACTAATAATGCTTATAAAATAAAAACTACTAGACCAAACTGAAAGAAATTTTTATAGGACTACCTGGCAGCTATTTCGTATCGAACAAAAAAGAATCACGCGAATCGGTCCATTAACCGCGACGTAATCGATGTATGTACATACATAAAAAAAAACATACCGGCAGAATTGAGAACCTCCTCCTTTTTGGTAAGTCGGTTGTTAAGTATTGATTTAATATCTTAAATTAGTTGAGCTTAAACTCGATAGATGGCGTTAGTAGAAAAAAATAAAGTCGGTATGGTTTCGTTACTAAGTTTAGTATGAAAGTTTATACTATTTTTTATTAAAGATGTAATTGAACTAGCAGGTCAATCTTACGCAAATTACTGATGTTTTATTTATCAAGCCTCTAGTAATTATAAATCTACGAGCACAGTTAGTCACACCCCATAGAGCTGGGTGTGTAACATCGGTTAATAAAGAAATAGATTGCGAACACGAACCGACCTATCTATAGTTTAACAATCTAAAGGTTTCATTTAAAAAGGCATAGATTAGCCTTCACTATAGTCAATACTATTTATAACTTTGTTTCGTACAATACAAATTGTGTTATACTAAGAAACAGATGAAAAAGATATGGGACCGGCAGGATTTAAAACTGCGACTTAAACTGCTGCACACCGGGCAGTCGCTTTTAATAAAAAATTCTTAAATAAGGATTTTTTTTGATGGTCTAATAGCCATGTGGGAACCTGTACACGAGCTTGAGTCAAGACTGTGGTGGAAAACTTTTGCTAAACAGCACGAGGTAGCGACTATGGCTATCAAAATACTGAGTGTGCCTCCATCTTCAGCCGCCGTTGAACGAAATTGGAGCCTTTTCTCAAGGACTCACACAAGACAACAAACCATTTAATTAGCCAAAGGGCTGTTAAACTTACGTGTATTCGATCAAATTTTCTTTAAGGCACTCTCAGGCATGCAGGTTTCCTCACGATGTTTTCCTTCACCGTTAGCGAGCGATAATTTATATGAAAAAATACACACGTATGTTCGACTTCACTTTATATGTGAAAATACATATATTTTTGTTTTTGAAGTTAGTGAGAAAATAGTTAAAACAGTCATTAAGATTTAAACAGGTGCAATTCGGTGCAAATATACTATATAGTATATATATAGTAGTACTACTTGGCTTGCATCAATTGTTGCCTGCTTAACATCTAATATAACTGTACGATACAATTGTTTAACAACAACACTATCGCTAGTGAGCTATTGCATATACTATTGATAGTATTGCTGCTGTCAATTGCAATAACAATCGATACTATCGATAGTGCAAATACTATCGATTTTGCAATCGTGAGTTTTGTTCCTATTGATAGTATTGTTTATTGACGATACCACTATATTAGCTGCCTTACACACTATTTATAAATATCGCACTATACATATTATTGTAATCCGGGCTGAATAATATAGGCTTCCACAAGCTCAGGCACCAGTCTCCCACAATAAGCAGAGAACAACGATATGTATATAAGCAATAACAAATCACTGCATCTTTAAAATTGTGGTGAGAAAAATTAATATTTGTCTATTCTTTTCAAATAAAATTTGACGGCAAAGTCAAATTTTATTAGCCCAGTATGTGGCTACCTGAACAGCGCTTTCATCTGCGTTCATTAGCGCGTCCTTCGTGCAGGGGGGCACGCAGGACAAGTTAGAATATGGGCCATGCTTTTTCACAATTTATATTTGTTTGATCAATTAAATTTATATTTGTCTATTGTCTTTTGCTGTTTAGTATAGTGTTCAAACTATCTTTAGGCAATCGATACTATTTTTTTGCTAAGGTTATCGATCGGCAACTCTAGCACGTATATTATTATAACAGTTCTAACAAAAACCTTGTTTTTTTCAGAGGCCGAAAGTTAATGTCATGATCAGATGTCGTCCCGGCTCGGAATTCTGCTACTCGGAGGAAGAAATGGATACAATGTTATCTGATTTAAAGATTTTTAAAACTTACGGTGTAGATAGATTCGTTTTTGGTGCCCTTACCTATACTCAAGATATTGACGAAATTAATTGTAAAAAGATAATTAGAAAAGCGCACCCAATACCGGTAACTTTTCATCGCGCCTTTGACATGTGCAACGATCCCCTAACAGCTATAAGCAAAATTCATGCTCTGGGATTTAAACGACTTCTCACCAGTGGACAAAAACCTTCTGCTAATTCCACTGAAGCTATTGAGCTCATAACATCATTGTTAAACTTTAATGATAAGGTACAAATTATGCCCGGAGCCGGCATAAATTGTGATAATGTGGAAACTTTCGTTGCTATGGGATGCCAGATTGTTCATAGTTCTTGTAAACGGATTCGATACTTGCCTGAGATCAGAAATGCTATAAATATGGGCTCTAGTGACGGTGAATGCATTTTTGTTGCTGATGAGGGGGTTGTTAGAATTATGAAGCAGATTATCACTTCAAGTCTTATTAAAGTAGAAATTGAAGTCGACGATGATTAACGGTTTATATAAATTATTTAACATACATACTAACACTTAACTAATTTATAATACTCATTGTAGGAGTTACGTTAATTCTGTTTTAAAATAGTATTTTAATTTAGTGTAAGTACTATTCCATAATTATACGTGTGTACACATAAATAAAAATGTTGTTTTATTAATAACAGGACGTAAGTAGGTAAGTAAATTATATCCACACACAAAGCTGCAACATTGTTCTGTGCACACTCCATATTGCGGTTATTTAACATGGCGGTGCATTGTGCAAAGGAAAATGTTGACTTCAAAATGATGAAGATACTGATACGGGAAACAATATTGCTTGGCGATCGTATAATAGACATGATGACTAATTTTTATTTTTGGTATGTAATTGAAACACCTCTTGATATAAGAAACATCATTACAATAATTACTTTGACCTAACATAAACTTCCTGAGATAATACAATTTCAAATTCACATTAATAATAGACTCGCCCAAACGCTCCAAACAAAAGGCTACTCAAGCGTGACGTCACGCTTGAGTATTTTGTATGTGAAGTTATGAATTTTGTTTGATAGCTATACGAAATATTGCGTTTATAAAAATGGTTTTATCTATACTAATATTATAAAGAGGTAAAGTTTGTGTGTTTGTTAAATTGTCAGGGGTAATCTCGGAATCTACAGCACCGATTTTAAAAATTCTTTCACTAATAGAAAGCCACATTATCGCTGAGTGTCATAGGCTATATAAAAAACTGAAAAATTAAAAGGTTTTTACGTGGTAGTCCGTTTTGTAAAGAGAATCGGAGAAAAACTCATCGTTATACGTGAAGGCCACAGCAGCGCGGCAGCGGCGCGCGATGGTTTCGGCTTATTTCGGTTCGCGTTCGTGCTCACTTCGGAAGAAGGAGGCGTGACCTTCCTTTTACATCTGAGAGGTAGGTACCCGCGCGGCTCAGTCGCGCGGTCGGCTCTTTACGCAGCAGACGTCCCCAAAATTGGATTTTTCGTAACACACTTTCGACATTTATTAATTTTATTTTCGGTACATTAAAAAAAAATCTTTTATGTTTATATAGTTTTCATTTAATTTAGGTTATAGATAGGCATTAAGTTTGTTTCATGTACCTAGATATTAAATTAGGTTATAGGTATTAAGTTAGTTTCATGTAGATATTAATTTAGGTTATAGGTAGTTATTAAGTTTGTTTTGTGTAGATATTAATTTAGGTTATAGGTAGGTATTAAGTTAGTTTCATGTAGATATTAATTTAGGTTATAGGTAGGTATTAAGTTTGTTTTGTGTAGATATTAATTTAGGTTATAGGTAGGTATTAAGTTAGTTTCATGTAGATATTAATTTAGGTTATAGGTAGGTATTAAGTTTGTTTCGTGTAGATATTAATTAAGGTTATAGGTATTAAGTTACTTTTATGTAGATATTAATTTAGGTTATAGGTATTTAGTTTTTTGTAATTAGGTTAGGTTAGGTTGTTATTTTGAAATCATAACTTCTGTCAATATGCCTAAAAGAAAATCTCACCGTTTTGCAAAGTGAATCGGCGAAAAAACATTCGAATGAAAACGTTTCTTACGAACGCTGCCTTAACTATGAAAGATATATATTTTTGAACATTATGCCCAACGAAGTGGGCACGGGTCAGCTAGTTACAAATATTGCTATAAATTGTGTATGTAATTTAATGATAAAAAAAAAAATCTAATAATTTCGTATTTTAAAAATGAACTCGTCCATGAAACTTTGAATGATTATAAAATGAGTTAGATTTATAGTATGTAACAAAAAAATTATTTCAATTGGTTTATGTTTACCTATAGTTTGATAAGGTATCCTATATTTTACTATCTATAGATCAGTCACCATGCCTATTGCAATGCAATAATAAGCTTTTTCTGTAAAAGCTAATAATTTATTGTAATTGAATAATTAAGAATATTAATGCATGCAATTTTTGTATGTTAATACATCAAATTAGAATCACAAGCTTCCAAATGTAATAGGATGAATGAAACTGAACCACAACACAGGGTATCCTAATGTGGGGCTCAGTGATAGTCTACCTCAGAACCACTGTTTATTATTTACTGTTATGTATCAATAAATAAAAAAAAATTGTAGCTATTTTTAGCCATTTCAGCTCCTCTTGTAGTCAGTTGACATTCTTTAAGAATATGACGTAGTTAGAAACGTCATAATTTTTCGTATCCAACTGTCAAGACAGACAAGACTGGCAAGGAAGCAATGGCGAGCTTACTGCATGCTAAGGGTGCAGATTTACCTCTACATGGGCTTTTTCAAAATGGCCTATAGGGACATAGATGAGTTTTTAGGATTAAGAAAAAATGAAAGTAAGTTTTTATGTGTGGTTAAGAGCCGAATTCACAAAACTTCTTTATCTATTATTCTATATTATTATTCTTTGTCTGCACGTATGGTGTAGTGGTATAAGCGGTCGCCTCGCCGCTGTCCACTTCTCTGGTGTTGTGGGTTCGATCCCCACATGGGACATATCTTTGTGTGATTCGCAAATATTTGTTCTGAGACTGGGTGTGCTTGAGTGAGTGAATGTATTGGATGGACCATTGGATAGTGTAATTGCTTCTGGCGTTCTATCTAATGTAAAAAATCCAAATTTAATTTAATTTAATTTAAATTTAAATTTTAAATTTAATCTACGGATTTTCTTAATTGTTGTACGGAACAGATATACCTATTATATTTATGCTGCAGATTAGCGTTTAATTTGAGTTAGCTGTGTATCAGTATTTTAAGTGGAACAACTGCCATCATAACTCCACAATCCAGTACGAGGTAATACGATACTCATTGTTAGACTAGTTTTCAGACTCTAGCCTCTGACTAGCGTAACGACTGCCATAGATGTTCAAATGGCAACCGGGACCAACGGCTTAACGTACTCTCCGAGGCATGGAAAAAAACTCGATATGTTAAAGATGGTCTCCCATCCACGGGCGACTGCGGGTAACATTGCTTAACCTGCAAGATCGATCGGTCCGAGCTTCGACTTAGCCACGGACTTTAACGTTATTTTTTTCTAATCATAGTTTATAAAAATAAAAAAACGCTCTTATAAATAAACCAAACTAAAAAGTAGAAAATAAATAATAAATAAAAAAGCGTGGGGCGCTCTTCTCTTTGTCCTTTATATATATTTTTTTACAACAATAAATAAAATATTGTGCGTACATAAAATCACGCCCTTATTACTAAGAAGGGTGTGGCAGTGGTGTACAACACCTACACTTCACCTATTATGATTAAGTCCCATGGGATAAAACAGTTGAAAAAGATATGGGACCAGCAGGATTTGAACCTGCGACTTTTCAAACGACACTATTTCAAACCAAGAATTAACGTTCTTTAAGGTACCCTCTGAACACGAAAGGTGAGTTAATAAAATACGTACCTATTTGATAATAACTACTAAATACTTAATAATAATGTAGGTATGTTTTTTAAACGCCGCCCGTGCCGTTGCCTCTTTGGTTTATTTATTTCACAAAATTGATGTTACATTATGAATAGAACCAGAAGAGAACCTATATGTTGAGAAAATTCTCGAGGTTTTAGGTATTTTAACCGACTTCAAAAAAAGGAGGTTCTCATTTTAGTTGTAGTTAAAGTTAAAAGAGAGAAGAACATGGTAGTTTTTTTTTTTACTGTAATGGTAGGTAAAGTATATGCATGTAACTTCCTAGTGTTTACTAATATTATAAATGCGAAAGTTTGTAAAAACTATGGATGTATGTTTGTAACTCTGTCACGCAAATGAATTGTGTTACTCAATGTTTTTTTTTCTTTTCTAGATGTTTACAATGGCTTCGCCTCATCGACCGTAAGGACTTGATAGGAAAAAATAAAAATTATCATCGTGTATGTGAAGTTCATTTTAGCAAAGAAGTGGTAAAAATAAATACACAACGCAAATTATTGGCAAAAGATTCTGCACCAAGTTTGTTCCTACCTGTAACAACAAGGGAGTACCAAATACAAACAATAAAATATCAATCGTGCGCTCCTAAACGCCGGGAGTTGGCTTACTTATCTATTTTACTATGATATAAACGAGAATAGGTATACCCAACGTCAAACTTCTTAGCAGCTCGCGAGAGCGAGAGCGAGATATACGTAAAGCGTGAACCCTACATGAGTGACTGAGATAGTACCTACATTTTACGACCCGCCAAGATCTTTGACTTGACCTATACCTTCAAAGAATCTGAAATCCCTGAGCTTTCAGACGACGGAAACGATCTACAAAGTGCTTTTACAATCAACCATAGAATGATTGATTCGAGATGATTAGCAAAAGTTTACGTTATGGTTTTCGTGAATAGAAATCTCTTAAATGGTTGAACAAATTAAATCAAATCAAATCATTTAATTTTATTTCCATGGGCCCCAAGGGGCGCTTGAACACGTCAAAACAAACATCAAAACACAAAAAATATAAAATTAAAATAAAACTTAGCTAACTAAATTATAATACTTATTGTAATAAAATGATTTGACACCGGAGCTTAGATTGACTTTAATTTAACTTAGAGGTATGAATTAAAATCAATCCAAGTACCAGCTCCGATGGGTATTGCATCATGAGAAGAGCTGGTGAGAAACATATGATAATCACGACTATATTACCTACACGTGTCGCGGAGGTGGTCACAAACATACATAATAGTCGTGTGGGGATCGAACCCACAACACCAGCGCAGTTAAAAGCCGCGAGGTGACCGCTTTAACCACTACCCCAACCGTGCACTCAAATTGGTTGGCAGAGGTGTGTACTTATATGGGGTGCTAGGTCGAGTAACCTCCACGAGGATCCGGGGCTATTGGTCCCTTGCTAATCCGCGAGGATTAGGGGGGAACAATAGTCTTTGGGTTTGGTGCACCCTGGTAACTTCGCAAAAAAACTTCTCCCTCGGGGGATTTCTTTTTGCGTTGGCCAATAACTCGACACGGGGAGCTTCTTCGCGCGTCTCTGCTAGTCAGAGGACGTGTCGGATGAGGCGGGGACGTGCCCGACGTGCACTCACACTGCCGTCGGGTGGGCAAAAGGAGGGGGTCTCCTGGCGCCAGCGTCGGACATCGTAATCCTGACTCTTGTTGCGGGCTCGTCTCGTAACTTGGGTCGGGACCGAGGATCTTGGCTTGGTCGCCTGGATCGCGAGGAAGAAAACCTCTATAAAAAATCACCCCAATCCTAAGCTGGTGCCGCATGGCGAGAGGATGCGTGGCTGGTGGGGAGACCAGTCTCTAATGTGTGCCACCTCTGGGGAACGGCCGACCCCCAGTTGTATTAGGCTTACCTGGGCATAGGGAGCTCTGCCCAGGCGGACGGTCATTTCTCCCGCACTCGTGGGACTAGCTATGGATCATAATATAAATAAACAAATAAATAAAGTTAAAGAGGTTGTGGAAGGTAGTAGAAGGAAGGAGGTGTGCGAGGAGTCGCAAAACGCCGCGCCGGCGCCAATCGCCCCTGAGGCGAGAGTGTCGCTGACGCGGTTGGAAGACGGGCCCAGCGCCCGTACTCGGAGCCGCTTGACCCAGCCAAGCGGGGAGAAAGCTGCGAGGTCGGGAAGTGCCGAGAAGCGCAGCTTTCAAGAATGCCTGGAGGAGATCTACGAGGACTCCAGACGGGTGCCTCGGAAGGTGCGCTCCTCTTCCAGAGGAGGATCTGGGTCGAGGACGCGGTCGCTGACGCCAATATGCCGACCCGCGACGCCGGTGGCGGCGACACCGGCCCCGGGTGATCTCGCCCCAGCCGGGTCGTCGTCATCGGTGTTCTCGAACAGCGAGGCGTACCGACGCTCGCGCGCTGACGGTGAGGCGACCGCGGGGGAGCAGGTTGGTCAACTGACCGACCGGATCCGCTCCGTAACCGTCGAGTCTGCATCGGGCGCGGAGTTGATGCAAACGGCGTGGGACTCCTTGAGCCTCGTCTCAAAGGTCGCCCTGAAGTCCCAAAACCTCAAGGGCGACTTTGTGAAGGGGCTCAAGACAGCCGTCAGCGTGCTAAATGGGGTGATGGAACGGCTTTACGAGCGCTCTAACGCCTGCGAAGCTGCCAATACCCGCCTGGAGGGTGAGGTGCAGCTGCTCCGTGAGGAGCTGGCCCAGCTTCGGGCCGATCTCCGGGTCGGCGCCGCTCGTGCTGGCTCTCCGCCGGCTGTGGGGCCGCCGCCTGCGCTGCCGGCGTCGCGGCCGGCCCCGCGGCCGGCTGCGGGGCCGGCTGCGGGGTCGGTTGCGGCGCCGTTTGCGGCGGTGGCTGTGAGGCCGCCTGCGGCGCCGGCTGCGGGGCCGGTTGCGGCGGTGGCTGCGAGACCGCCTGCGACGCGGCCAGCAGGCCAGGAGGCGTCTTATAGCCGGCTGGCTCGGGGCGACGCGTTCAGCGAAGCCCAAATGAGCCAGCTGGCCAAATTAGTGGGCGACATGCTGGCGGCCGACAGACGCGGACGCCCGCAGAGTCAGCCGGTGCCGGCCCCGGGGCCCCCACCCCGGCTGGGAGCGGGCACCAAGTCCTTTGCGGCGGTGGCCGGTGGGTCCGCCGTGCCCGGGCCACCTGCGCCGACCGCGGCTCCTGCCGCCCAGGCTTCAGCCGGCAAGCGCGGGAGAAAGCGAAAGGGGCCGCCGGCCGCCGCCCCCAGTGCTCCGGTTTCGGTGCCCGCACCGGTCCCCGCTCCTCCTGCTCCGCCAACTTCGGCTGTAGAGGGAGAGGGTTGGCAGACGGCTGGGGGGCGCAAGAAGCGCCGAAGGAAGAGGAAGGCGAAGAACCCTTCCCCCCAGGGAGCGCCGACCCAGAAGGCCGGTAAGAGGAGGCCCAAACTCTCTCTGCCGAAGAGCGCTGCCGTGGTTATCACGGTGGCGCCCGAGGCGGAGGGAGTCACATATGTGAGCCTCCTCCGAGAAGCCAGGACCGTCCTTGATGGAGCCCTTCCTGGCGTCGGCGGGAAGGTGCGGCAGGCGCGGACGGGAGCCCGCGTCCTAGAGTTCCCGGGAAAGGACGGGGACCAGCAGGCCGACCTCGTGGCTGAGGCGCTGCGAGGGGTTGTGGCGGGGCGGACCGGCATCACGGTCGCCAGGCCGACGAAGTGCGCGGAGCTGCGCATTTCGGGCCTGGACGACTCTGTCACGGCGGAGGAGGTGCGGGAGCGCATTATAGCGACTGCTAAGTGCGCTCCCGACTCCGTCAGGGTCGGTGTCGTCCGCCCCGGCCCCGGAGGAGTGGGTGCAGTGTGGGCTCGGTGCCCCATCGCCGCGGCCAAGCTCCTGGCCAAAGCTGGCAGGCTCCTCGTGGGCTTTTCCTCGGCCCGTATTACGGTCCTTGAGGAGAGGCCCTCGAGGTGCTATGGCTGTATGGCGAGGGGCCACTTGAAGCCCAACTGCACGAGCACGGTGGACTGCAGCGGATTGTGTTTCCGCTGCGGTCAACCGGGGCACAGGGCGGCGGAATGTTCCGCTGCCCCACACTGCCCCCCGTGCGCGGCGGGCAAACGGCCCGCCGACCACTTGATGGGGCGGGAGGGGTGTACGATCCCCAGCGCGCCGAAGCGCCCGGGGGCTAGCCGATCGACCACGGCTGCTCCCGGTGCTCGGCCGCCGACCGCAGGAGGAGAGATGGAGGTTTCAGAAATTCAGTAATGGACTATGAGGCCTCCAATCTCCTCCAGACGAACCTGAACCACTGCGCCGCCGCCCAGGACCTCCTCCTGCAGGCGATGGCGGAGTGGTCAGTAGGTGTGGCCGTGGCCGCGGAGCCCTACTTCGTTCCTCCCCGCCCGAACTGGGTGGGTGACTGGGACGGCTCCGTGGCCATCGTCGGCTCCGGTGCGCTTCGGTCCCCGCCCTTGTCTCTCAGAGATAAGGGCTCGGGATTCGTTGCTGCTGATTGGGGGGAGGTAACGCTGGTCGGCGTGTACTTCTCCCCAAACCGGAGTCTGGCGGAATTCGAGGTCTTCCTCAATAGAGTGGAGACCTCGATACGGCGGATAGCACCTCGTCAGGTGCTCGTTCTGGGGGACTTCAATGCCAAATCCTTGGCGTGGGGGTCCCCCAGAACGGACGCCCGCGGTCAGGCGGTCGAAGAGTGGGCAGCGTCGGTGGGCCTCTGCCTCCTTAACAGAGGCACCACCAACACGTGCGTTCGGCGGCAGGGGGGGGTCGATAGTGGACCTTTCGTTCGCTACCCCTGCCGTCGAAGCGCAAGTAAGGAACTGGCGTGTCCTGGACGAGGTTGAGACGCTCTCGGATCACCGGTATATCCGATTTGAGCTCTCCCGGTCCCAGGGCCCCAGTAGGGGTCACGTTCCCTCTCGGCGTCGCGGTGCGTTTCCGCGGTGGGCTGTGGGGCGGATGGACAGGGATCTGCTGGAGGAGGCGGCCATTATTTCGAATTGGTTCGCCTCCCCGCCTTCGTCCGAGGGAGCCAACGCTGCGGCTGGCCGCATTCGCGATGCGATTACGCAGGTTTGCGATGCGGCCATGCCCCGTGCCAAGCGTTGGTCCCCGAAGACGGAGGTATACTGGTGGTCCCCGGAGATAGCCTCCCTTCGCGCTGCATGTTCTGCGGCGCGGAGGTCCTACGGCCGCAGCCGGCGACGTCGCCCTCGCGACGTCGAGATGGAGGACCGGCTTTACGCGGCGTACATCGAGCAGGTGTGCGCCCTAAAGTTGGCCATTTGCCGCGCCAAGGAGGAGGCGCGGCAGGAGATGTTGGAAGGTCTCGATCGTGACCCCTGGGGCCGCCCCTATCGAGCTGCGCTGAACAAGCTGCGCTCGCGGGGCGCCCCCCTTACGGAGACTCTCCAACCCAGCTTCCTCGCAGAGGTGGTTGAGGGCCTATTCCCGCATCGGGCGGAGCACACGCCCCCGGCAATGGTCGCAGAGACCGACGACCGGGAGGCCGACCTCAGTGCACCGCCCGTCACGGACGCGGAAGTAGGGGCGGCTGTTCTTCGGATGCGTTCCAAGAACACCGCCCCCGGGCCCGACGGGGTACCCGGACGGGTGTTGGCCCTGGTCCTCGACCACATGGGGGATCGCCTCAGGGAACTGTTCGACGTGTGCCTGGCGTCCGGACGGTTCCCTGACTGCTGGAAGGCGGGGAAGCTGGTTCTCCTCCCGAAGCCGGGACGGCCGCCCGACACCGTGGCGGCCTACAGGCCTATCGTGTTGCTGGACGAGGCGGGCAAGCTGCTCGAAAGAGTGATTGCTGCCCGTATCGTCCGGCATCTCGAAGAGGTTGGCCCCGGTCTGTCGGATGCCCAGTACGGTTTCCGTGCTGGACGTTCGACGATTGGGGCTATCCTGCGCCTGAGGGCTGCTGCGGAGGCGGCCGTCATCGGCGGAGGGGTGTTGTTGGCGGTATCGCTGGATATCGCCAACGCCTTCGGGACTCTGCCATTCAGCTGCGTCAGCGAGGCACTCCGGTACCATGGAGTGCCGGTTTACCTGATGCGGCTGGTGGCCGACTATCTCGAAGGCAGGGGGGTTCTGTACGAGGACCGAGACGGAGCTTTGCTCCGCAGGCCCGTGTCGTGCGGTGTCCCACAGGGTTCGGTCCTAGGACCGCTCCTGTGGAACATCGGTTACGACTGGGTGCTGCGTGGAGCTTTCCCCCCGGGCCTAGACGTCATCTGCTATGCGGATGACACGCTCGTCACGGCCCGGGGGCGAAACTTCGAGGAGGCGGCGCGCCTGGCCACAGTGGGTGTGTCCCAAGTGGTCGGGCGCATCGAGGCGCTGGGGCTTAGGGTGGCCCCTGCCAAGACTGAGGCCGTGGTTTTTCACGGGCCTCGTCGCGGGCCACCTGCTGGCGCCTCGATTACCGTCGGCTCGGTCCTCGTACGGATCGAGGCCCAGATTAAATACCTGGGCCTAGTGATAGACAGGCGGTGGAGCTTCGACGAGCACTTCCGCATTTTGGTGCCCAAGCTGGAAGGCGTGGCTGCCGCTCTCGGTCGGCTTTTGCCGAACGTGGGCGGCGCCAGCGTCGCCAGCCGACGGCTTTACGCGGGGGTGGTACGGTCAATGGCACTGTACGGCGCACCCGTGTGGGCGGAGGCCTTGTCCGCCGGGAACAGGGCGCGGCTATGGAGACCGCAGCGCGTCCTGGCGGTCAGGGCCATTCGTGGATACCGCACGGTGTCGACCGACGCAGCGTGTGCGTTGGCCGGAACACCCCCGTGGGATTTGGATGCGGAAGTGCTCGCCGAAGTGTACAAGCGAGGCGCGGCTGCTCGAGCCGAGGGTTCTGTCCCCATGCCCGAGCAGCTGCGAGCTTGGCGGGAGGAGGCCCACCGGACGCTGATGGTCCGGTGGGGGAATCGGCTGGGGGCTCCACGGGCTGGTTTTCGCACCGTGGAGGCGCTCCGGCCGATTCTTGAGGAGTGGGCAGGGCGGCAGCATGGGACTCTCTCCTTCAGGCTGGTGCAGGTGCTGACCGGGCATGGTTGCTTCGGGAAGTACCTGCACAGGCTGAAGAGGGAGGCGAGCCCCATGTGCCACCACTGCGACTGCGGTGAGGACTCGGCGCAGCACACTCTCGAGCAGTGTCCTGCTTGGGAGGTGCAGCGCCGGGATCTCACCGCGGTCATTGGGAACGACCTCTCGCTGCCGGCTGTGATCGCGGCAATGAGCAGCGCGAGGTCGTGGGATGCGGTCGCATCCTTCTGTGAGGACGTCATCTCGCAGAAGGAGGCGGCGGAGCGGATCAGGGAGGACTCACTCCTGGCTGATCCGCTCCGCCGCCGGCGAGCTGGGCGGCGAAGGCGCGCGTTCGCCGCGAGCCTAATGCCGCCCTAAGCGAGGCCGCGGGCGGTGGAGGGGGTTTTCCGCCGCCCGCTGATGCCTTCCGCGACGGAGTGACGCCCTGGGTGTGCCCGGGGCGTCGCTACGAGAGTAGGACTGAGTAGAGTCGGGTGCCCGGTCAGAGGTCGAACTGGGCACGGTCGCCGCGGCGAGCCCTGTGGATATAATATCGATCCGGGGCTCGCCGACCACCATCTTTCGGCGACGAGGGCACACCGCGGGGTTTTAGTGGGTATTCTGTGCCGTTTAACATCGTAGGCACGGGAGTCCCACATAGCCACTCTGCCCGTCCCCCCACGGGTGGGGGTGGTATGCGTAAAAGCATTTCCCCGCGAAAAAAAAAAAAAAAAAAAAAAAAAAAAAAAAAAAAAAAAAAAAAAAAAAAAAAAAAAGGTGTGTACTTATAGGTGTGTGTGGGGTGTCGAGTGGTGCGGCGCCGATTTCACTATCGCGAGCCTAGGTACTAGCCCAAAAAAACGGTTCTTTTCGATTTCCGGCAAAACTAAAAGTCCTATGGAAAAAAGCCGAATGACAAAGTTGTTGGTAATAAAAAGATCTAAAACTTTTGTATTTATATTTTTTTCATATAACCTCAAAATTTATGTGAAAATTCAAAAAACCAAGTTTTTGGTTTTTTATTTTTATCTTTTACAAACAATATTTATTTTTTACCAAATTTGGTGTAAACTTACCTTGTTAGGTCCCAAATACGCTGTAATTTATATGATTAGAAAAAAAAAATCACCTTATTTTGAATTAATATCGAAAAAGCACCCCTTATTTTCGATCGAAAATTCACCCATCAAAATATCAGCTTTTTCAATAAGTTGGTTGTTTTCTGTTCGTTGAAATCTCTACTTTCCGATGGTGAAAAAATATATGTTACTATAGTAAATCTTCACAGAAAATGCAAAACAAAAATCAAAAGAAAATATTAATATATAATTAATAAATACAATTTTGTAGTAATTTAAAGTAGAGATTTCAACGAATAGAAAACATACCAACTTTAAAAAAAAAACTGATATTTTCACGGGTGAATTTTCGATCAAAAATTAGAGTGCTTTTTCGATATTAATTCAAAATAAGGTGAAAAAATAAATATTTCTAATCAAATAAATTACATTGGGGACATAAAAAGGTAAATTTTTGCCAAATTTCGTAAGAAAAAATATTGTATGTTTTTCGATATTAATTCAAAATAAGGTGAAAAAATAAATATTTCTAATCAAATAAATTACATTGTATTTGGGACATAAAAAGGTAAATTTTTGCCAAATTTCGTAATAAAAAATATTGTTTGTAAAAGATAAAAATAAAAAACCAAAAACTTGTTTTTTTTAATTTTCACATAAATTTTGAGGTTATGTGAATAAATTGTAAATACAAAAGTTTTAGATCTCTTTATTACCAACAACTTTGTCATTCGACTTTTTATCATAGGACTTTTAGTTTTGCTGGAAATCGAAAAGAACCGTTTTTTACCCTTAAAACCGACAACACAAGCACAGCGACATGCTCACGCGACATAAGCCGAACTGAAAAATTAACAATGACGAGAAATAGGCGGCAGCGGTAGCGGCCGCGATCGGGCGACGCGAGAGTCGCGGGAAACACGGGTCAATCGCCGCCGCCGCCGCCGCGGGCCAAAGCGCTTGATGTATGCGATTTATATACCGGCTACTGGCGTTTAATTAAATAGAATATTTTTTTGGAATTTATAGAAATAGAGATTCTTTATTTGTCAATGTAGGTATATTGAATTATTGTTTTTTAAGGATTTTAGTTTAGAGATTGCTGCGCGTACCCCTTGATGCAATCTCGCGTACCCCTGGGGGTACGCGTACCACTAATTGGGAACCACTGCTCTAGAAGAATAAGTTTATTAGTTTTATTACGGACATTGATAAACATTCGCCTGGATAATTGTGAAACTATGACTAGTTACGTGTCTCAAATAGTAGAAACTGCTCAACGCTTGAAAAATACAGGGTTCGATACGAAATCAGCGATGAATGGATCGGATCATTGTTGTTAGCGGGATTACCAGATAAACTTTCGCCGATGGTCATGGCTTTGGAACATTCCAGTCTAAGGGCCTGGCCACAGTTTCTGGCGGTGCGGCGCGCGGTGCGGCAGGAGGCGCGGCGGAGGGCGCGATTTGCGGTGGTATGCCATGTACTTCATCCATCCAAGCCAATGAGTTCATAAATACATGGAGTGGCCCTATTCTACATTATACAAAAAGTTCATTATACAAATATATACAAAATCGATACATAGATACTAAACATAGTATTGTCTCTTTCTACCTTACGGATAACTCAATGAGAAAAAAGAGATACCTAGTTGAAGTTTACAGAGTACTCATTATGGAATTGGAAACATTACGTCCAAAGCTGTCAATCGTGCCGGCGACGCCATCTTATATGCCAAGTTTTATGGTAGATCTGCTGTCAAATTGTTGTGTGCTCAAAGTGATTTTGTATTTTTTTGTGCATTTTTCAGTTAACAACCAGATTTACTAGTGTTTAAGGCTTTGGCCTAAATCATATAAACATGCCGTCGTGTTCAATCAAACAGTGCAGTGCAAGAAAAAGCAATAATCGTCCTACTTTATCTCTTCTTAAGTAAGTAACAAATTTTCACTGATAAAGTTGAATTACTTAAGAATTTTGTGTAACATATTGTTACAAGAAGTTCTTCATATAGATACTGTTTTCCTTTTTTGCTTGATAAAGCTGTAATATTGTTATTTTCTTTAATTTGAACTATCATTATTTACGTACTAGTGATGTTACTATTACATGTGGTTGAAATATCGATATTGATAGATTTCATACGTAATTGGCAGTAATTAGTTCCAATAATGATCATAAGAGTTATTTAAAGTTAAATATACTGATAAAACAACATAACATACCTTATATTATTATCATCTAAACTAAAGTAAGTTATTAGATCAGTTGGATTAAACACTATTGAACTAAAACTTATGTGTTATAATAATATGTAATACTTATTGATTTATAATATATTTATTACTGCTTAATAAAAATAATATTTTTATCATTTAAATTGGTCAATTATTTGGCAGAGTAATTAAAGTAAAATGTAGTTTATAGACTCACCGACCCAATAAAGCTAATAAATACTTTAATTACTTTCTTGGTATCCTGATATTATAGTTTTTCTTATGGTTTTTTTTGTAGCCATACCTACTATACCTAGCCAACAACTTATTCAGTACTATTTTAGCATAAAATCATTTCCTGCAAGCAATACTAAAAAACATTGATCGGCATCATTCCATTATAAAAGAGGTTCACAGAAGTCAATCAATCTAATCGCTTGATTTTCAGCTCACTTTCATTAGAATTTAATCAAATTGGTCAATGTTTTGTTAGTCTTGGTCGCAAGCGACACAACTTACCTACGTTGGTTAAATAAATTAAATAATAAAATTATACAATTTTTTATTCAACAGATTTCCTACCAATGGAATATTGAAGAGAAAATGGATGGATGCTATTGGTACTGAAAATATAAATCCACGTCATAAAATGTGGTTTGTCTGCTCGCTGCACTTTGATGACACTAGTTTTCAACAAAACCCTAGATGTCATTCGATTATATTATGATGGAGCTGTACCGCTATCTTTGCACCTGGTAGGTATTTTGTATGAATATCGTTATCCTTCTTCCCCCTTACGTTTCTCCAGATTGCATCAAACTTAAACTTAAATTAAACATTTTAAACATACTGAAAATGAAATTATAATCTTACAATATACAGGGTTACTACTAATAAATAGAAATGTAAATACAATTGCAGTTTATATTTCTTTTCAATTATTTTTAATAGTTGAATCTGGGATATAAGTCTAAAAATCCAAACATAACTTCTTAATATAAACTACTGAATTTTGTCAGCATATTTAGGAGCTCAGATTATTACATTTGGGGTCTATTATAACACCCTGCAAGGAATATGTCGAATTACTAATATAAATAAATAAATATTATAAATTATGTTGAAATTTGTTAATTAAGCAACTAAACAGTCAATGATTAATTGTTTAGCCATTCTAAGTTTTACATGTTGTTGATTTGGAACAATCATCCATCATACAATAATTATGTTAATAGATAATTTTCTATAGTTTATTTTCATGTATAAACTCATTTAATTTTAAACATTGTGAAGTGGGGTGATCTGTGTTTACATTTGTTTGGAGTTACATACTAGTAATTATTAGTATTGTATAGTATTTGTTTGTTGCATTATGATAAAAAGCCCTAATACTACATTTCTTCTCATTCCAGAATGTATTTACATATTGCCTTTACTCATTCTTTTTCCCCTCTCTTGCTTGAAGTATAAGATCTTGCAGCCTGTACTAACTTAGTTATTTAATATTATTTTCATTGGACAAATAATATTATTCCTTCGCAATATGTTATATTATTTTATTATTATTTTCCTTTATAATGATTTGGTGTTGCAATAACTTACACTTACCTGAAATTTTAATATTGTCAAAAACAAACAAAATTGTATGATTTATTATTTGAAAAGATGTTGCACATGAGTTTCTCACCAGCTCTTCTCAATGATACAATATGCATTACCAATACCAATACCAATACCAATACCCAATTGAACCTAAACGGTTCGATTAAAATTGATTTAAGCTTTCGGTAATTGAAGTCATATTATTTTGATTAGTATAATTTAAATTTATTTAATTCTTTTAATTATTCTTATTTGCTCTGTAATTATAATGTTTGTTGACGTATTCAAGCGCCCTTTGGGGTCTATGAAAATAAATAATTTGACTTTGACTTTGATGTCCATTTGAACAGTTTTCTTTTTCAATATATTGTTAGATATTCAACAGGCTCCACGATGCGTTCTGTACTGTCCTTGTTAATTAAAGTCCTTATTTATTTGTTTTAGTTCACATGGAACTGATGAACCAGTTTTGAGTGAAAGGCAAAATTTTTTAACGTCACATTTGCCCTCAGAGATAGAATTACCAGATGGAAATTTAAAAAGTATTTCTTCGGCGGAGGAGGTAAGTCCGTATTTTGAGTTAACTTATTATTACATAAAAAAATAAAATATAGATCACATCAAGACATTCTATACTCTCGCCAAGCCTTTATTTTCTTTTTGACAGCTATAGATAACGATATTTATTTTAGTCATTTAATAAATATTTTTAGAAATGGACATAGTACGTACTCCTATAACTATACTTTGTGTAAAAGACGCATAAATATAATGGCTTATTACATAATAAGTGTTGCGATTTTCAAGTTATTATATAATTCTTAGGTTTATTTAGCTTGATCTTGAATTTCAACATTTTGAAGCATTTAATATCAATACAACTGAGATCTAAAATAAAACGTCTTGAAAATTAATATCAATAAAATTATAAATTGTTACAATCAAATTATATATATTATAAATTATAAACAAATAAATTAGATTGCCGCGAATAAACACCATCTCGTCAATATGCCTTTACAGCGAAACTATGAACTAAACTCTTTTTTTTTTAATTTTAACAGTCCGATTTGCCGCCCGCAAATAAAATTGCAGCCCATAAAATCATAAAACCAAAAAGCCAAAATATTAAGTGAAAAATACCATGTTGGTTTTAATACGTTTACCAAAAACAAAAAACGTACCCCTCGCTTTTGTTAGTGATTATAATTTTCTGCAGTATATAACTTTATTTTCCAGATTCAGCAGCATAAAATTAAAAATCTCACAGAAAAATGTGAAAAATTAAAGAAGAAAGTCAAAAGCTTGAGTGAAAAAGTACGTCGTCATGACGGGAAGATTGCTCACTTCTGTGATTTGATAAAGGACCTTCAAGAAAGAAATTTTATTAATTAGAAGAATGTGCTGGATCTAAAGATTTTTTAAAAAGACAAATTGCTAAGTCCAAGTGTTTACCTGTAGAAAAATGAAGTTATTAACATCATTAAAAAAAATCTGAAAAAATTACTGACCTCTCAAACCACAAATGGCCAGAGAATTATTATTTGTATATTTTAAAATTCTCATTTGAATATTATGATGGCGATCAAATGTTTTACTTGCCACATAACAATGAACATAACACTAATCATAGATTATTACTTATTAAATCGGCAATTAAAGCTTTTACTGATTTACGATTCCGATATCACGCAAAGAAAGTGAATGATAAAGTGTCACACCGAAATTATTTAAATAAATTAATTTTGTTTAGGAATGAGTAAAAAATCCTCTTTACTTGTTTTTTTTCATTTCTCCCTAAGTGATCCTATAATCTTCCTAGCGTTTCCTCGGCTGTGTTCCGATGGTAAAATTGGCCCCGCCCCATTCAACACCTGACGGCAATGTTGCGTCCTGTGGCTTTAGGAAATCGTTTCGGAATTTTTTTCCATTTGTTTACCCAACTGCGCCAGAAAGACGGCTATTTTTCATAATGGCGCCTGCAAATGACGAAAAGAGGGGAGAAGGGTTGGTTTTTTATTACCTTAATAATATGGGTATCAAATGAAAGGGCATAAAAATACCTTTCCAAAATATAATGTTGATTAAACACAAATTGTAAAAAATCACTAAAAGGTATGAAAAATAATCATTTTTTTTGCCACGATAGAAGAGTCACTTATTTTTCTCTTTTCAGTTAACAATTTTTAAGCAGTCTGGCTTTTTGTTTTTATAATATATTTTTTTACCACCATAGTTCAGATTATCCAGTCCACTAGCACTTCAACTCAATCCTTACTAATATTCTAAATGCGAAAGTTTGTAAGTATGAATGTATGGATATTTGTTACTCTTTCACGCAGAAACTAACAGGATGATTTGAATGAAACTGTGCACACATTTTGCTTATAGCTTGGATTAATAGATAGGCTACTTTTTATCGACATACCACGCGGGCGGAGCCGCGAGTGGAAGCCATATTATATAAGTCTCTTTTTTTCTGCAATATGTTTGCACAAACCGGAGGTTGTTCTTGGACGCAGTGTCAAAGTGTGAACCGGGAAAATCGTCGGTTTGTGAATGACTATATTTAGAATAAAATGTTTATCGGGCCTCTGTGCTATTGACTTCGGCCCCACGCATGCCTTCCAAAAGTCTGTGACACTGCCTATAGGTCCGAGCTATATTGAAACAAACGACAGATAATAATTTGATTATTTTACATTAAATAGAACGTCAGTATCAATTTCACTATCCAGTGGTCCGTTTGACAAAGACATGTGGCAACCATCCCAATCCTACTAATTAATTTATTATAAATCCTGTTGCAATGTTTCTCTATTGCGCTTTCACGCCTAAACGGCTGAACTGATTTTGATGTAATTTGGTATGCAGATAGTTTTAGACCTTAGGAAGGACATTAGCTACTTTCTATTGACGTGCCACACGGACGTAGCCGCGAACAGAAGCTAGTATTTTCTAAGCTAGGAAACTTCTGTTGATTACTATTGTGATATATTCTTTTTTATTTCAGTTGAGTAGAAATAAATCAGATGAACCTCGAGGTTGGTAATAGGTCCATTGTCCAACTGAAAAATATACCTACTGATTGGACACCTCCCTCTCTACCGAAAACCAAGGAAAGGTCAGGCCTGCGGCTGAAGTTCGGTTATTATATCGATATCGACAATTATAAAATTCATGAGAGTTCAACCCTAAAGGCAGCCATTTTATGTGCCAAATTTTGTGTAGGTATGCACGCATGTTTTGTAGGTGTGCCGTGTCCATATATTATCTCCTAGGTCTTTGATCCAAGCCATAGCTCGACTAGTTGCGACCACAGATTAATTAATAGTTGATGTCAATCTTGACAAGACAACTGTCAGTCATAGGAAAGAATTACGTTTCATTTCAAGTAGTAACGAATTTTTATGAAAGAATCGATTAGAATCGTTATATTTATCGTTAAACACGTAAAACGAAACGCATTGACATTCATTCATTCAATCTTTTAGTGAAGTAATTCGAGCTTCGTATTTTTGTAATAGAAATCGAAATGAATCAAACATTCGGATCCGAATAAAAATTTCGAGTGAGCGAGAATTGGCCTCCAGTTTCAAATGCTGGGTCCACACCGAGCCAACGAACGACCAACGAAGGCTAGGGATGTGATAAAGTTATTCGCATCACCTATATACATTACGTTTCATTCGATTTGAATTTGTGTGTAGCTTATGTTTGAATGTGTATTGGACCAAGTAAACGATGAAGACTGACGGGACTCGCGAATAATCCACTCGAAATGGCATCAATAGTTAAAAATAAGTAATTGCCACTTGATTATTAACTTATGTAAGTTATTAATAATCGAATAAACACTAATCGATATATGTCAAGCGAATAATTTTGTAACATCCTTAGCCGTTCGTTGGCCTTCGTTGGTCAGGTGTGGACCCAGCAAAAGAAAGATGGTCGGCAGCATTGACTACATAAAAAAAGGCAGGACTGAGTCTCTTGAAACACTTACTGAAGCACCCATAGTAAGTCACACGTACACACAGAACACACACATTGACACAATAGTAAGTCAATTAGGGATGTGAGAATGATGGAAAAAAATCGATTAATTAATAATTGATTATTCTTGACACAACATTAATCGATTTGTCATAAATCGATTTTTATAACAATAAATAATCGATTTCTACGAAAAAATCGAAAAAAGAAATTTTGTATTATAAAAATGCCGTAAATGTTCAGTCTTATTTTACATTTGACTAGTTTTAGAATATAATGCTTAAAATGATAATTGAAAAAACTTAACGACTACTCTTTACTTCAATAGCCTCAAAAACTAAACTTAAATACAAATAAATCTTTTGTTAATCTTCAAGTTAAAAAAAATAAATAATAATTATTGTCACAAATGTCCAGCCCTATTTTACATTTGACTAGTATTAAAATAAAATACTTATTATGATCATTAAAAATCCTGAACAACTACGTTATGGTCTTAAAATCTTAAATATAAAACAATCTTCAAGTTTAAACAATAATAAAATAAAAATAATTAATTATTGCAACAAATGTTCAATCCTGTCTTACATTTGACTATTTTAATTAAATACTTAAAACGAGAATAAAAAAAAATAAACGACTATGATGTCTCAAAAACTAAATTATTTGAGAAATCTTTCGATTTTTTTCAAGTTTAAACAATCAAAACACGAAAACTAAAATTATTGGCACACATTTTCAGTCTTGTTTTACATAAGAGTAGTATTAAAATAAAATGTAACTTTAAGTCAAAAAGCTAAACGACAATAATTGAAAAAAATATTTTTATTGAATATTATCGTATTGAAAAAACGCTCATTCTGTAGGCTGGTAGTATATGCCTACCCACAGATGGCGCCGTTTTTATATAATCAGCTTATACGTATTCAATGAACTTACTTAATTCAAGAGTTTTCATCTAACGCATAGATGGCGCTGTTTATAAAATTGAAACTTACTACAAGATTTTTTCATCCGCCGCATAGATACAAGCTGTTTCTAAAAATCGATTTAAACACGTAATTTATATAATCGATTTACAAAAAATCGATTAATATAACTATAAAAATCGATTATAAAAAATCGATTATAAGTAAAAAATAATCGATTAAAATAAAAATCGATTATTTTTTAACATCCCTAAAGTCAATCGCCCGCCATTACGCTTTCGACTGTGCTGTTGCTCGTATGTTGAAGTAAAATAATTAAAAATGCCGTCTTGTGTTGTGAAAAGCTGACGAAACCATAGCGCCTCGACAAAAAAAATCAGGAGATCACTTTTCATAGGTAAGCAAGTAATATATTCAGCTTATTGCCGAAATTATATCGTTTTCGTAAAAAAATATACCAAAACTATCAGTGTTGACAGTCAATAAATATTTTCATTTACCCTGAATTTGGGTAAATATTTTTTAGTAGTATAGTTTTTTATAAAGTATTAAATACATTTAGTATAAATTATTATTCTATGTTTTATAGATTTCCTGCTGCAAACGACGCATGAAAAAATTATTGGATAAAAATAATTAGAAACTGCAGAAATGATAACAGTTGGTATCCATCAAAATATAGTGTAGTCTGCAGTATACACTTCGAGGAAATTGATTTATATAAAACAAAAGGTGGACTTATTCGCATTGTCAGCTTTGCCGTACCAAAAAAGGTAAAACAATAGTATATTGTTTTAAATAAAGTATTAAATTAATAAATAACAGTACTTTAATCTTAAACTTTTTATTTCTTAGTTTAGTTTATTATTATTTTTTTTTTTTTTTTTATTTGCCAATATTTATTTGAAATATTGAAAAATCGCATGTAAGTGAATCTAAGCTTCGTGATTGTTAGTTTAATTTAACTTAGATATTATATTTGGTTTGTACATTTTGTTGACGTTTTCAAGCACTTTCTGATAGGTTATGTAATGAAGAATTTTTGATTTTTATTTTTTTGATAACTGCCATATCCTACTATCCGATTTCGGCTCCAGGTCCTAAACTGGGACACCCTGTATATCACTAAAGCATCTTCACCATCTAAGAATCAGGAAGCGCCGTAGGAGTCGTAATTTTAAAATATTTTCCAAAAACTGGGTAGCTGCACTAAAGCATCTTCGCTGCCTTGCGTCAGGAGTGCCCAGAGCAACAAATTTTGTACATATTCCCTTAATAAAAACAAACAACTTCCAGCTGCAGGCCCGCATCGACTGCTAGAAATATAAAATCAACTTTGTTTCGAAATTCAAACATAAAGTTGTTTTATATTGTTTGGTTTTTGGCCACGGTAGTATAAAACTACCATACTACATGTTTGATGGTAAAAAGCAGCAAATAAAAAAATATAAGAACTAAACCTCTAAAATATTTATTTAAATTATTGTAAAAATGTGGGTTTTATTTCTCATGGCTGGTAACCCCTAACACACGCACACATAAACCGACCGCCGCCATTTTGGTGCTTCCATCATTTTATAAGTGACATTCTCTCCTGCTTTTTTTATGTACTCTATGGTCGGCAGCCATAGAAATCTTAATAACAAGGCAATAGAAATGTCAAAGACGCGTGACCTTGTCGCCGCCGCCGCGCATCTGTCTAGTCGAACAGAAGTGCGAGTTGAGGAGTTTTCATGGTTACCAGTGTTGTTTGGGACGCGCAGAGGTAAACATGGTGCTTTGCAGCATATCCAAATGCGGAAACTCTTCCAAAAATTGTAACTTAACAAATAAAGGGATAACTTTTCATGTGTAAGTACTTAATTTATGAAATAATGTAGTTTTTTATAAATACAGTCAAATCAAATATTCTCACCGCCGCTATTATGATTATCACAGAAAAAAGATTTTTTCTCAATTCAATAACCGTTAATACTTATGTTTGTTCATGTCTATTATGTATGACAAATGCTAAAAGCAGCAATGGAATCATAGCCATATCGTAATAATCAATATCGCCGCTGACGTAAATTCAAGGAACGCACTGCATGAGTTGGCCGCGAATTAGTGACGTGCCACTACTTTTTTGTATCGATAATTTATTACTTTTTAGTTTAATATCTAGTTTTGCCGAAATGGGAATGAAATATGTTAAATATTAGAATTTGAGATGTATGAAATAGAATTTAACAAATATTTTTAATGTTAAAATAATGAAGTAGGTACTTATGCATATTACTATTATTATTTTATTACGTATTGTAAGGATATGGATTAAGTTGGATCGGTTCGATACGTTTTCATATGCATCTGTTTACCTTCTCTAATGCTATTATTACAGGTTTCCAAAAGATCCAGATATTAAAGATAAATGGATATCTGCTACTGGAAAAAAAAATTGGTTCCCGACAAACTATAGCACAATTTGTTCTGTTCATTTCAAAAATGAACAATTTAACTTGTCAACAAAAAGACGGACTTTGATCAAATCAGCTGTACCGACAGTTGACATATGGAAACTCATTACGGTAAGAATAAAAATGTGTTATACCTACGGTCTATTAATATTGGCTAAACAAAGTATATAAAAGCGGGACGGTACTAATAAAAACAAATTTTAGATAACGGATGATTTGCAGCAATTGCAGCCGACGGTGACGCCATCAACTTCTACACGAAAACGTAAATTGCCAGAGATAGTTGATGTAAGTACATACATTGGTATCGATATTTTATATCATTTTATTTATTTTATATCAGATTTTTATATGTTCACTTTCTACGCGGTAAAACACTGGCTTTTCCGCCATCGCGAAAAATATTTGAATTTCTCTTGAGGGTAAGTAATTTGTGTATTTTAGTCCGCAAGTAACCAGCAATTGGCGGCCCCAATAAGTGATTCTGTGCAAGCTGACAGCCCGAGGAAAAAGAAATTACGCTCTGAGATTAATAGAAGTCGCGTCGTCATTGCAGATCAGCGGTTATAAATAAAACGTTTACAATACAAAGCAAGGCGATATAGCAAAACAATTTTGAAATTGAAAGACCTCATCAAAAATTTATAAGATAAAAGATTAATTACGGGAGATCAAGGGTGCTGCTTAGAAAATATGAACAAATATGAAAAAATGCAAGATTTGTTAGGGAAGTACAATTGAAAATTGAAATTCGGTAAAAATACGCGTACCAAGTATTCGCCAAGCTTAAGAAGTTTCGCTATGACGTTACACTTTTATAACGCTAACATTTCAAACATTATATGTTTGTAACTGTATTCACGATACAGGAGTAAATCTTAGTGAGGGTGAAAAGAAAAGAATAAAACGAATGAACTGAGTGTAATGAAAAAAATCAAATAATGCAACATTTAATCGGAATCTAAAATGCTTTCGTCTAAATATTCCACACCAGAAAAGTCTTCATCCAAGTCTTCGGGCCAATCTTCTCAAGTAGTCTCCTGGCTATCTTCACTTGTTTCACTACTGCTGCTTTCATCTTGGAGGTTTATGATAATTTTTTCCATATCGTCATACAGAGTTTGTCCCCTTTCGTAATAATCGCTCTCTATTTTCATGACGTGTTGGCATGATTTTTTCCAATCATCGGCAGAGATACTCCGAAACGCCTGTTCAGCCACTGCCTATAAAAATAAAAGCAAATAAAATTAAATAATTCATAAAATTTTGAACAAAGTTTTTTCATTACTAAATATATATATAACTTACCTTGATGTCAACTGATCCAACATTATGTGATGCAATTTTATGTTTTGCAATGCCCCAGATAAGTTCGATTGGGTTTAGGTCACAATGGTAAGGTGGGAGCCTTACCACTGTGTGACCATGTTTATTTAGAATATCATCTATTTAATAGATGGGCTCCGGTTTGTGTCGTTTGACAAGCATTAGCAGGTTTGGCTTTCTTGTTGTATCAGAAAATGGTATATTGTTTTCTGATAACCACAGCTTTATTTCGTCGACTTTTGATGCAGACGTGGGTGCTTTATTGCAAACCACTGAATGATAGGGAGCGTTGTCCATTACTATAATGGCAGGTTTAGGCAAATTAGGTATTAATTTTTCAGTGACCCATTTTTTTTATTTACTCTTATTCATTTCGGAGTGGTAGTCTTCATTTTTATTTTTCCCACTAAATATTAATAAAGCATTTGGTACGAATCCATTTTCACTTCCAGCATGTACAATTATATACCTAGAAAGGAAACATATAATCAAAATACATGGTGTAGATAATAATAGTTGTTGAGCTTTAGGATTCAACAATTACTCACCGCTTGCCTTTGGAAACATTTTCTTTAATTCCACTTATATCAATGGATTGCCAGCATTTCTTTAATTTATAGGATGTATCGGACATAGCTCTCGTCTAGATAAATTATGTCCTTTCTCAGTTCATCCGGTAAATTCCTATTTGTCATAATCTTGTCCAGGTAAACCTCACGCTTTGCTGCAATATTTGGTTTTTCCATCAAAGCTTGTCTCTCAGATTGACACTTTTTGTACTTAAAGCCCAGTCTTTTTAAAACCTTTCGTAAGAGTTCACGGCTTCCACTAAATCCTAGATCTTCTCTTACCACCGGTAACAGGTTACGTAAAGTTGGCGCCTAAAAAAGATAAATAGTCTTAGTCAACTTGCTATAAACATAAGACAAGTTTTCTTCAAATAAAAACTACTTACAATTTTTTTTACAGTGTAAAAGAATTGAATTTTTTGTCTGATCGCACACAAATCAAAATTGTCCAAGTCTTTTCTAGGCCGTCCAGCTCTATGCTTTCCAGGAGTGGAGAAAACACCTTTATTTCTTTGTCCTTCCAATACGATTCGTCTTATGGTGCTGACGGACTTACCTATAAAAATACAATGTTTAAATAGAAATTACATAAGGGCTAAGCTATATCCGGGCGCATACCGTCTAAAATCTGCACAATACACCTTTCAGGGCTTAATTTCTGTAATATCATTAAAAAAGTATCAATATTGTTTGAATGCGCTACTCTACAAATGCATTGTAAATAACATAACCTCAAATTCGTAGACATTTGTTACGTTACAATACAAATAATCATTGTTAATGAGTTTGAGGTTTTGAAAATTGACAAAAGCATTGATATTTTCGAACAACACTTTAGTAAGTTTATACATAATTTAAAAGACATCCTCCATGTAAATATTGGTTTGGGTGCGTCAGTCCCTCCTGTAGAAGCATCTGAGGCATCCAAACAAAATATGTAATTAATCATATCTAATTGTTAATTTATCTATTGTTACTGTTTTCTTATTATTTTTAGTAGTTAGAGCTTTTTGAGTTTTAAATACTGATTTTGCTGTGTGCACATAATATGTATTATGTTGCGATCCAGATCTGAACTGTACATTGTCTATTTTTAAGTTTTTCATGATTGTAATGTGTTTTGTGCGCCTAATAAATAAATAAATGAGGTTAATTCTATATTTTGCAAGTTGATTAACACAAATTAAGTCTGTTAACTTAATAAAACCATATTTTACCTGTCATTTCAGCAGTTCTTTTATAAACATCGTTGAGTTCAGATAGAAACATTCCAGCTTCGCATTCTGCCAAACATCTCTTATAAACTTTATAGATTGTCTCTCTGGCGGAGCTACGAATAACAGTCTTATTCATTCTGAACACAACTGGTCACAAATATGAGCACAATAACACAATTATTATTATGTAAAAACAACACGAGAAAGAATCACGGAATTTATGAAATGACACAACACGTACTGACTTGACATAATTGACAACTGTCAAAAAGAGTGTTGCCAGTAATTAAATATTTTAGTACCGTTTCACGACTTTTATGTCAAGCTGTACTAACGTTAATGGTACATCAACCTTTTTAAGAAACTTTAATAAATTATTTAATATTTTAAACTCACGAAATATGAAACAATTGTATTTTAAAAAACCTATTTATTTTAGAAATAAGCATTTAATATTTTCATTTCTCGACGAAGTAGCTATTTATATAAAAAAAATACAGTTTATCGACGGGCAAGAAGTGGTGAAGTCTATTAAAAAAACAGGATTTGTCGGTTTTCTAGTTTGCATCCAAAGTTTTAAACAAATTTACATAAATTTTGTAGAAAATGAAAAAAAACTGAAGTATTTGCCTGCGTATAAATTTTCACAAGACCATTAGAACTCACTTTTGGCCACATAAGGGCTCACGGTGGTTGTAATAATAACCCCACAGCTCGTCAGTTTATGTCAATATATAAAAAACTTATTGCACACGTTGAGCTAAAAGACTTTGACAGTGGTAACTGTCTGGCGCTAGAAAACGTTTAAATTTTGAGCTGTACGCATAGAAATATATACTATAGACTTGGATGAAGGATAACTATAGAAATGGCTTGTCCGAACACATTGCCCTTCAAAATTGACATTATGAATAGCAGGATCAGTAACGCCATCTGCTCTGAACTACCATGTAAATGACTTTGCATTCACGCGATGTGTAACCTTGTAAGGGCGTGATGTAATTTCGTTTGCATTTTTTTTTGCTGAAGGTATACAATAAAATCGTGATTCTTTCAATAGTGTAAAATATTTATTATTACAAAATTAAAAATACTCCTAGTAATATTATAAAAAGAACAGTACATCACGGGAATTCTAAAAGTAGGTCATATTTTGTTTATGGAATAAAATAAAATGTTTGTTTCGAGAAATCTTTTTTTACTAGCTTCTGGTCGTAGCTCCGCCCACGTGGTATGTTTATAAATGATTTAAGTACAAACTACTAAATGTAATTTGTACTTAAATCATTTGGTGAACATTTTCTATAATTCGTGAAAGGCCAAAAGATCATTGAACTTTTGTTACAAGCTTTTATTTAGTTTTTTCAATTCATCAACTTTAACAAAATTATAGACTATACTTGACTATTAAAATTAGGTACTTACTTAAAAAAAATTTGTGCTTAGCTACTTTTGTTGCTGACTGTACATATATTATCTCTAGCGTTATAACAAGTTTACGCAGTAACAGTACATTGCACAATGATAAATATGACAATTCATAACAAATACTTCTCTTAAATTACCAAAAATATTCTCTTGAACGCCCGCGGCATAGTTCAACTAAGTGCAGTTGCGCAGTTCCAAAGTCATGTCACGCGGATATTTACGAGTAAGGAATATGGCGTCGGAACGAAAAATATTAGCAAATAAAATTGATAAAATAATGTAAAGAGGTGGTTATAATATGATATATTTTGTGACTTACCGGTGATATGTAATACCATAATCTTTTTTGTTGTGTAAATTAGACACAGTAGTTCGTACAACTTTTCAGTGCACAATTAGGCATTTTGTCGTGTTTGACCGCTCACGGAGACAGCCAACCACAATCAATTTCACTACGCGCTTTTTGTAGTCAGATTGACACCAAAATAGTTAAGGCCATTTATCGCGCGTTAGCCGTGTCCATACCTGATACGTCAATGGCTGTACGTCAGCAATTGACAAAATAAATCTGACAACATTGGCACCATTTTCGGACAATGAAGATAATGAAAACGTTGTTGACGATGAGTATGAACATTGCAACATCAGTAATTTGTCTGATTTTGCATCAGAAGTCATCACATATATAGCAGGATCAGTGATCCATTACTTAAACAAAAAAAATAAATGTGAAACTTGTATTTCTGCATTGATAGAGCCTGAGAGTTCCAATGAACATAAAAAAAATATTAAACTAAGAGACAACGGAGGTCATTTCATACCTAGGAAAGACGTGATAACAATTTGCAAAAAGACCGAAGTTCTACTGAAAAGTATTGTCTTTGATAACAAAGTAATTGCAAATAAAAACTTTAAAAATGAATTTGTTACGAAGGCCATGCGTCATTTTGTTGGACTAAAATTATTTGAAGATATTGATTTTCATCAATATGACCAGTCTCCAATTGACAATCATGTCATTCAATTAATTAAATGTGTCTTAGAAAAATATATGGATATTCGCCTCAATCATTTTGCTAAAAATGTTATCCAATTCATCCCAAAAAAACAACTTTTAAATAAATTTTTACATTTTACAGGGCAGTAATATTGAGTTGTTTGATCAACATTTTACACAAATCCCATACATTCTCATAGTAAGGGTATTTATACCACCATCGTAATCATATAATTAATTTACGTGAAACAGTTGTATAACAATTTATTAATGCAGCTTCTTTTAAATGCCATATTCGGCCTCAAAATTAATAAGTCAGCAGCAATTTCTTAACATCTAATAAATGTTTTTCAAGCGACTAATAAATTGTGAAACAAACTATTGTAAATATGATTTAGCATCAGAATATTTCTTATCTGTCTTCGCTTTGGCAGCTGCTATTTATATATTCTAATTTCATTTTTCACCTTTATTTTTATAGGATAGCAATATAATTGATGAAATATGCTTCTAAGACTGACCAAAATACTAGTAATTTGTATTTGCAAATTGCTAGTAAGTTTAAAAAAAAAGAAAAAAAAAAAAAAAAAAAACTAATTTCACTCATTAAATGAAACTCAAAATATTTTGCCCCGTGGTTCCCGCATTCACGTTTTTCTTTTCGCGGGTTGGGTAAATTGTGACCATATTCAAATGATTCGGTGACCTTCGCCACCTTGTTAACTGCCTAGTCATTATTAATAGTTTTGATTCAATGTAGCAATATTGTCATAGAGAGTACAGACCTTCAAAAATATTGGTATAGTGAAATTGAAAATTACAAACAAAAAAAATCCTCCGTCCACGATGGGCCCTTACTGATGCGGGGCCCCTAGGCAGTTGTCTTTTTTGCCTTAGGGTTAATCCGGCCCTGGGTAAGCTGTACTCATGCTAATAAAATAAAGTTGATTGGGCGAACGAATAATTTTACAAAAAAAAAAAACAATTTTAATTACAATTTTTTTAGTTTAATTCCTTAAAGAATTATCCTCTTACTGTAGCAACATGCAACATGAAATGCTAACTGCTATATGCAAATATCTGAATAGCTTCAGGTAAAACACGAAAAACAATATAGAAGCCTTTCAAATTTGGGGGTTGCCCTCGATGTCACTAGGATCCCATCGTCAGATCGTGACCTGATAAAAATGGGACCACATGACAAGTATATCCTCTAAGAAAAGAAGAATTTCTCATATCTAGGCGTCCTCGAGTAATTATGAAGCAAACATTTTTATTGCAGTCCGTTAATAGACCGATTACTTTCCATATTTGGATACTATAACATAACACATATCATTACGCCTAAATTACCTAGATAGGTGTGTCACCGGGCCCAATTCCAACTCCGTGCTGCTACTGAAAATTGCCTGACAGATAAATTTCAAACAACACTTGCCCGACCCTGGAATGGAATCCAAGACTAAATAACTATGCAGACCATATACCTAAAATACCTACTACTAATCGACGCGATGGAATTTTACAAACAAAAATATTCAATCTATATAGCCGCCCTGTATCTAATACATGTCCCACTGCTGGGCTCGGGCCTCTTCTCATGATGAGAAGGGTTAGGCCATAGTCCACCTCGCTGGCCAAGTGCGGGTTGGTAGACTTCACACACCCTCAAGCACTTTTTTAGGCACTCTCAGGTATGCAGGTTTCCTCGCGATGTTTTCCTTCACCGTTAGCGAGCGATAATTTATATGATAAATACACACATATCTTCGAAAAGACGAATCTTAACGAGTAATTGACAGAGGTGTGTGCCGTGGGTCGAACCCACGGCACCCGAGACCTTTGACTTCGCAGTCCTACAGTCTCCCACTCGGCTATCGCTGCTTTTTCAATTCAATCTTTAAATGTAGTTTTTTCCTTTAGTGTCGTTAATAATATAAATAAAATACTTTTGATTTCAGGATACTCAGCTTGCCAATGAAGAGGCTCAAACTTCTAGTGCTGTTCAACCTACCATTGTACGTATCAATCAATTTTATAGCACATAGGTGATCAACCAAGTAAGGTTCGTCTAGCTAAGGTAGCTATGACGCTGGCACAAAAAGAGTTGAGAAATTTCGAGTCTAGCAGCATACGAATCCATATCTGAATTGGCAAAGCACTTGGGGCGTATACTCAGGGGGTGCAGGTTTGAGTCCTGCTGGATTCTTAATTTTTCAACTTTAATATTTTATAATATACAAAAAGGCATAGCAAAGCTAAAATTTGCTCTAAAATATTACAAATACCTACAAAATAAGATGTTTATTTTTTTTTATTCAAACTCATTTCCTACGTCTTTTCGTCATTATAATTATGTTGAAGGAGGCGAAGAAAGGTAGGAATACCTTTGTCCGTAAATCCTAACATTTATCAACCGTTCTTGGTATTATTAAAAAGTGATATTTACCATGACATTTGGTATATTTTAACAAATAAATAAAAAATATATTTTAATCTATCCTAGGAATCGTATAGAAAACCGAATTGCATACATAAGTACTGTTTGTAATTTTTTTTTTTACTTGTACTTCTTCTTCTTCTTCTTCTTCGTCGTGTCGATGGCTGAGTCAAATTTTATTTTGCCTAGCCATCGTGTTGAAAGGATTAGCCAATCCGCTTTGGAGAACTCGCGAATTGCCCAGGGTGCGCCGGACGTAGGGAATCGTTGTTGTGTACGTCACTCGAGGAGGCTCCTTTCATGCACCCCATTTACTTGTACTACTATTGAGTTTAAAAAATCTTTTGATTTCAGCCAATGTTGGAAGTGTGCATTGACAGCTTGGAGTCTGCCATAAACGCTGTACACGGCGGGGCTGATGAGTTGAAAGTATGTAGCTCACTCACTGAGGGCGGGCTCACCCCTTCGGCTGGTCTGGTCAGACAAATTATGAAAATGGTAAGGCTATTTTAAAAGGCAATGCCCAAAAACTGTATCGCCAAAACCCTTGTGTCACGAATATAAGACTATCTTATATTCGTGACACAAGGGTTTTGGCAAAATAATTTCTAGTTTTGTGTATGACGATTATCTAGCAATAAGAGACATAACTTAAAGATTTAATAAACAAAAGAGATTTTCTATTTATTAAACATGAAGGATGAACTAGAATCAAATTTTCTTTTGATAGAATTATCACGTTTTTTGCAGTTGATTACTAACTTATTCATGACATACCAGCTTACTATGAAAATATCCGGCTCAAAATTAAACTTTCATATTATTCTTTATACAATACAGCAGTTTTTATCTTGACAAAGCCACGAAATAGATAGCACAGCAGCGATAAACAATTCCATAGTCGATTGGTCATACCCCTTTACCAGTGGTGGTAGAGCTCTTGTGAATGAGTTGGAGGGCGGCAGCACCACCGTCTAACCTTTAACCTGCCGCCAAATAGTAGTGCTTGCACTACTGTGTTACGGTTTGGTGGCCCAGGCCCTGAAATTACTGGCAGATGAGGCGTAACACCATGTTCCTCAGATGGAGCGACGCATCTACAATCTGCTTTTAAAGATTGTTGATGTTCATGGGGTATAGTTACCAATTAGCCTCAGGTGGACTATACGTCCGTTCGCTACAAATGATGTTTAATATTTTCTATTAACTTCTAATGATACTTATCGTTTAAATTTGCGTATCACTCCCCACGGGCGGCGTCCCGGGTTGTATTCCCGGGTGCAAAAGTGTTATTTGTGATTTTCCATTAGGAAATTCTCAATATCTTTTTTTTTATATAGGTGGACTACAAGTTCGTTCGCTGTGGGCGTACCACAGCGAACGAACTTGTAGTCCACCTGATGGTAAGTGGATTACAGCCCATGGACATCAACAATCCACAAAAGCAGATTATAGATGCGTCGCTGCAGCTGAGGACTACGGTGTTATGCCTCATGTGCCAGTAATTTCAGGGCCTGATCTCACCACCAAACCGGAACACAGTAATGGAAGCACTACTATTTGGCGGCAGGTTAAAGGTGAGACGGTGGTGCTGCCGCCCTCGAGCTCATTCACAAGAGCTCTACCACCAGTAATATCAGCACGGAATTGGAATCACATGGGCCCTAAACATAACCACACCTTATTGGGTTATAAAAGCGTGATGATCATGATTTCATTTCATAGGTATTATTTTGTTTTCTGTTTCTTAGGTCAGGAATTTCTGTTCCTCGTCGAAGATTCGTAAATCCTGTGACGACTGCGGATGTAATACATTAACGAAGGTACGTTTGTTTGCTTGATTAATTATCTTTACGTAATTAAGAATAAGAATGAGAATAAGAATAATCTTTATTACAGTCCACAAGTACATAAAAAGATATATGTAACAGTTAAAAGTAACCACACTAGGCAATGCCTGTATCGTGGTTATTAATAGCGTCAGTAAGTTATATCTAGCTGTAAGTTTTCCATGTGATAAATAAATAAAGAAATAGATTGCAAACCGACCTATCTATAGTTTTACAATCAATACTTTTCATTCAAAAAGGCATAGATCTATGTATAATAAGTATGTATTTACAAAAGAAAAGTATATATGCATTAGTATCAGTTATTCTAGTACCCATAGTACAAGCTCTGCTTAGTTTGGGACTAGATGGCGTTGTCTGTGAGTTGTGAAATATTTATTTATTATTATTATTATAGATCAGCCTTTACTATAGTCAATACTATTTATACCTTTGTTTTGTACAATACAAATTGTGTTATACTAAGAAACAGTTGAAAAAGATATGGGACCGGCAGGGTTTAAAACTGCGACTTAAACTGCTGCACACCGGGCAGTCGCTTTACTAACAAATTCTTAAATAAGGATTTTTTTTGATGGTCTAATAGCCATGTGGGAACCTGTACACGAGCTTGAGTCAAAACTTTTTTTTTACGGGATATAATCCCACCCACACGCCCACCACTGTGACTCCTGTGACGCCAGGATCTACAGCGGTAACCAACTGAAAGGCACCGTGCATGACACACGGGCAATCCCAGGGAGAGTTAAAATTGTCTTGGAACCCGCAACGAATTTGAGTCAAGACTGTGGTGGAAAACTTTCGCCAAACAGTACGAGGTAGCGACTATAGCTATCAACATTCTGAGAGTGCCTCCATCTTCAGCCGCCTTTGAACGAAATTGGAGCCTTTTCGCAAGGACTCACACAAGACAACAAACCATTTAATTAGCCAAAGGGCTGCTAAACTTACGTGTATTCGATCAAATTTTCTTTTAGGCACTCTCAGGCATGCAGGTTTCCTCTCGATGATTTCCTTCACCGTTAGCGAGCGATAATTTATATGAAAAATACACACGTATCTTCGACTTCACTTTATATGTGAAAATACATATCTTTTTGTTTTTGAAGTTAGTCAGAAAATCGTTAAAACAGTCATAAACATTTAAACAGGTGCAATTCGGTGCAAATATACTATATAGTATATATAGTAGTACTACTTGGCTTGAATCAATTGTTGCCGGCTTAATATCTATCACTGTACAATACAATTGTTTAACAACAACACTATCGCTAGTGAGCTATTGCATATACTATTGATAGTATTGCTGCTGTCAATTGCAATAACAATCGATACTGTCGATAGTGCAAATACTATCGATTGTGCAATCGTGAGTTTTGTTCCTATTGATAGTATTGTTTATTGACGATACCACTATATTAGCTGCCTTACACACTATTTATAAATATCGCACTATACATATTATTGTAATCCGGGCTGAAAAATATAGGCTTCCACAAGCTCAGGCACCAGTCTCCGACAATAAGCAGAGAACAACGATATGTATATAAGCAATAATAAATCACTGCATCTTTAAAATTGTGGTGAGAAAAATTAATATTTGTCTATTATTCTCAAATAAAATTTGACGGCAAAATCAAATTTTATTAGCCCAGTATGTGGCTACCTGAACAGCGCTTTCATCTGCGTTCATTAGCGCGTCCTTCGTGCAGGGGGGCACGCAGGACAAGTTAGAATATGGGCCATGCTTTTTCACAATTTATATTTGTTTCATCAATTAAATTTATATTTGTCTATTGTCTTTTGCTGTTTAGTATAGTGTTCAAACTATCGGTAGGCAATCGATACTATTTTTTTGCTAAGGTTATCGATCGGCAACTCTACCACGTATTATTATGACAACAGTTTTAACAAAAAACCTTGTTTTTTTTTCAGAGGCCGAAAGTTAATGTCATGATCAGATGTCGTCCCGGCTCGGAATTCTGCTACTCGGAGGAAGAAATGGATACAATGTTATCTGATTTAAAGATTTTTAAAACTTACGGTGTAGATAGATTCGTTTTTGGTGCCCTTACCTATACTCAAGATATTGACGAAATTAATTGTAAAAAGGTAATTAGAAAAGCGCACCCAATACCGGTAACTTTTCATCGCGCCTTTGACATGTGCAACGATCCCCTAACAGCTATAAGCAAAATTCATGCTCTGGGATTTAAACGACTTCTCACCAGTGGTCAAAAACCTTCTGCTAATTCCACTGAAGCTATTGAGCTCATAACATCATTGTTAAACTTTAATGATAAGGTACAAATTATGCCCGGAGCCGGCATAAATTGTGATAATGTGGAAACTTTCGTTGCTATGGGATGCCAGATTGTTCATAGTTCTTGTAAACGGATTCGATACTTGCCTGAGATCAGAAATGCTATAAATTTGGGCTCTAGTGACAGTGAATTCATTTTTGTTGCTGATGAGGGGGTTGTTAGAATTATGAAGCAGATTATCACTTCAAGCCTTATTAAAGAAGAAATTGAAGTCGACGATGATTAACGGTTTATATAAATTATTTAACATACATACTAACACTTAACTAATTTATAATACTCATTGTAGGAGTTACGTTAATTCTGTTTTAAAATAGTATTTTAATTTAGTGTAAGTACTATTCCATAATTATACGTGTGTACACATAAATAAAAATGTTGTTTTATTAATAACAGGACGTAAGTAAGTAAGTAAATTATATCCACACACAAAGCTGCAACATTGTTCTGTGCACACTCCATATTGCGGTTATTTAACATGGCGATGCATTGTGCAAAGGAAAATGTTGACTTCAATGATGAAGTTACTGATACGGGAAACAATATTGCTTGGCGATAGTGTAATTGCAATGCAATAAAAAGCTTTTGCTGTAAAAGCTAATAATTTATTGTAATTGAATAATTAAGAATATTAATGCATGCAATTTTTATATGTTAATACATCAAATTAGAATCACAAGCTTCCACATGTAATAGGATGAATGAAACTGAACCACAACACAGGGTATCCTAGTGTGGGGCTCAGTGATAGTCTACCTCAGAACCACTGTTTATTATTTACTCTTATGTATCAATAAATAAAAAAAAATTGTAGCTGTTTTTAGCCATTTCAGCTCCTCTTGTAGTCAGTTGACATTCTTTAAGCATATGACGTAGTTAGAAACGTCATAATTTTTCGTATCCTACTGTCAAGACAGACAAGACTGGCAAGGAAGCAATGGCGAGCTTACTGCATGCTAAGGGTGCAGATTTACCTCTACATGGGCTTTTTCAAAATGGCCTATAGGGGCATAGATGAGTTTTTAGGATTAAGAAAAAATGAAAGTAAGTTTTTATGTGTGGTAAAGAGCCGAATTCACAAAACTTCTTTATCTATTATTCTATATTATTATTCTTTGTCTGCACGTGTGGTGTACTGGTTTAAGCGGTCGCCTCGCCGCTCTCCACTTCACTGGTGTTGTGGGTTCGATCCCCACATGGGACAAATCTTTGTGTGATTCGCAAATATTTGTTCTGAGACTGGGTGTGCTTGAGTGAGTGAATGTATTGGATGGACCATTGGATAGTGTAATTGCTTCTGGCGTTCTATCTAATGTAAAACTTCCAAATTTAATTTAATCTATATATAAAAATGAAACCCGTTTTCCGTTGTCACGACTTGGCATGAAAACGGCTTGACCGATTTGGCTGATATTTTTTTTGTAGTTTTCTAATACTCTGTACAAGGTTGTTACGGCAAAAAAAAAAAAAAAGTATTCATTTTTATATGGGGGATATTATAGATTCCAGTTCAAATTGAATAGGTACGCATACATAAGATAGGTCAGCTATACAAAATAAAGTAGTGCATCAAATCTACGCTAAGGCGGTACGAAGTTCGCCGGGTCAGCTAGTTTAATTTAAAAATTTTAATTTTAAATTTAATCTACGGATTTTCTTAATTGTTGTACGGAACAGATATACCTATTATATTTATGCTGCAGATTAGCGTTTAATTTGAGTTAGCTGAGTATCAGTATTTTAAGTGGAGCAACTGCCGTCATACCTCCACAACCCAGTACGAGCTAATACGATACTCATTGTTAGACTAGTTTTCAGACTCTAGCCTCTGACTAGCGTAACGACTGCCATAGATATTCAAATGGCAACGGGACCAACGGCTTAACGTACTCTCCGAGGCATGGAAAAAAACTCGATATGTTAAAGATGGTCTCCCATCCACGGGCGACCGCGGGTAACATTGCTTAACCTGCAAGATCGATCGGTCCGAGCTTCGACTTAGCCACGGACTTTAACGTTATTTTTTTCTAACCATAGTTTATAAAAAAAAAAAAACGCTCTTATAAATAAACCAAACTAAAAAGTAGAAAATAAATAATAAATAAAAAAGCGTGGGGCGCTCTTCTCTTTGTCCTTTATATATATTTTTTTACAACAATAAATAAAATATTCTGCGTACATAAAATCACGCCCTTATTTCTAAGAAGGGTGTGGCAGTGGTGTACAACACCTACACTTCACCTATTATGATTAAGTCCCATGGGATAAAACAGTTGAAAAAGATATGGGACCAGCAGGATTTGAACCTGCGACTTGCTGCACACCAGGCATTCGCTTTACCAACCATTCTACTTAAGATTGGACAGGCTTTGACTCATATCAACGCCTTTATTGCTCAGTATCCAGATATTTATATATTTTCTCCAAATTTGAACAATTTTTAAAATCATGTATTTCTTTATTAAGTACTTTTAAGTAGCATTAAGTCTAGCAATAAGTATCTACTCTTTCATATATTTGTAATAGTTTATTGCACGTGTTGGGAAACTGTAAGTGCAATAAGCAGATGTGTAAATAATAAATTAATAGTACATAAATAAACGGATGAGGGAGTAGTACGTCACGGAATGACGTAACATACAGTTTAGAAATTTAGGGTCTTGGCAACAGTTGCCCTTAGTTGGTTAGTAAAGCGACTGCCCGGTGTGGAGGAGGTCGCAGGTTCAAATCCTGCCGGACCCATATCTTTTTCAACTGTTTAGTATAATTTGCTAAGCATAGCCAAATGCTATAAAAATAATCAATACGAAACATAGTTACCCTAGTTAGGAATACATGGGTGTTCGTTTTGTGTACGTGTTTCGTAAACGCCTCTGTTTTCAGCAGCTCATTTGCAACGCGTTTCTTCATTATCTTATTCTATGTTACAGAATATTCATGCTTTAATGTCGGCTCTTTTTCGGCGAAAAGAGTACGGATCTATTTAGTAGAGAGCACTAGGTTTTCCGCAACATTTTTACTGTGTAACTAAGGATATAATAGTGGTAAGTTCATGGTGGTAGAGTTCTTGTGAATGAGCTCGAGGGCGGCAGCACCACCGTCTCACCTTTAACCTGCCGCCTAACAGTAGTGCTTCCATTACTGTGTTCCGGTTTGGTGGTGAGATCAGGCCCTGAAATTACTGGCACATGAGGCATAACACCGTAGTCCTCAGCTGCAGCGACGCATCTATAATCTGCTTTTGTGGATTGTTGATGTCCATGGGCTGTACTCCATTTACCATCAGGTGGACTACACGTTCGTTCGCTGTGGGCGTAGTATAAAAAAAAAAAAAAAAAAAATAACAAATAGAATAATGGTCCTCTTCAAAAACAACATATTTTTTAAATGGATTAACCTTTAAAGTAAGAATAATATATTTTCTTTATAGTAAGTAGAAAAATACGTAGGCACGGCCAGCAACAAAACAATAGCTACACAGATAAAAAAATCAAATCCACTTATTTCTTAAAATCGTAATTCTTTAATGATTTCATGAATTTAAACTTATAGTTATCGATAATAGGTGCATTATTTTATATTAGGGATGTTTTAAATGTGATTTGTATGGTAGAATGAATTTTTTTAAGCGTTTAGCTACTTTTGTTGCTGACTGTACCTGACCTGATCTTTATGAAATAACACAGCACTTTAGAAAAATAATTTTACTTTGTAAAAATTTATCTACTTAGGTGTCGCAGCCGCCGCTATTATTCGTCAGAATATTTTTAACCTACCATCAATCATATAAACGAGAATATACACAACGTCAAACTTCTTAGCAGCTCGCGAGAGCGAGAGCGAGATATACGTAAAGCGTGAACCCTACATGAGTGACTGAGACAGTACTTTTTACGACCCGCCAAGATCTTTGACTTGACCTATACCTTCGAAGAATCTGAAATCCCTGAGCTTTCAGACGACGGAAACGATCTTCGAAGTGCTTTTAAATTACAATCAACCATAGAATGATTGAATCGAGATGATTAGCAAAAGTTTACGTTATGGTTTTCGTGAATAGTTAGGTATATTTTAAATGGTTGAACATAACATATGATAATCACGCCTATATTACACGTGTCGCGGGGGTGGTCACAAACATACATATCTAATAGTCGTGTGGGGATCGAACCCACAACACCAGCGCAGTTAAAAGGCGCTATGTATTTAAGTAGATCCTTAAGTTTAGTCGCCCGGTTCGCCAGTCGCCTTCCCGTATCGCTAGAGATAGGTCGTAGTTAAGTTAGAATAATGTAGTCAATAAGTTAATTATATAATTTACTCTGGTACCAGTTAATTAAAACATTTAGTATAGAGACCTATCGTTTCAATCTTATCAACAATCAATTTAACATATCAGTTATATACAACAATATTAATGTCCCCCACTGTGTGTGTGTGTGTGTGTGTTATGTTTAAGTCCCATGTGATAGGGGTCCCATGGGTGAGCCTATTGTCATCCACCGTCCACAATGCCAACTCCGTGATGCTGTCAAGAATTTCGCGACGGAATAAATCCGAATAGCACTTTTATCCGGCAATCGAACGTCGTACAATATATTATTATAATCTGGAGACAAAATCATGCTAGTGTTGGTACATACAAATTAACGATTCCAATAAAAACAAACCTTGTTAATTTATGGACACATTATGTGTAAAATTTCAAAGGTAGCTGTATTTTAAGGTATAGTAAAACCACTGAAGCTCATGAAAACGCTACTTGTGGAAATATATCGCCTACAAAATTGCATATTACGTTACGAAGTGCTCATATTATTGAGGTTGTTTCATGAAATGTCAGCAGCTGCGACGCCATTTGTTTATATGGCGGTATTATGGCGTAATGAAGGTTACATAAACCATTTGTACTGAAATTCCGTCCGGAAGATATATTTACGGAGGCTTGTGAATTTATAGCTATACACTTCTGTTAAACTTTCTATGTGACAATAACGTAGCTTTTACTTAAAGCATATTATTTGACTAAAAACGGCATTATTACAAGATATTAGCCAGTCACTGCCTCTCTGGTTGCTTAGCGTATGCGCCTCCGCAAGTTCTTGGGTTCGACTCCTGGGTAAGGAAAAGTGTTATTTGTGAACTTTCCGTCAGGAAATTTACAATAGCAGCACGGAGTTGGAAGTGTGCTCGGTGGAGGCTCACCCCCTATCCCATGGAACCTAAACATACGAGGTGAAGTGTGGGTGTTTTACACCTCTGTCGTACTCTTCTGGGTAATATAGGCGTGATGTTATATCATGTTATTACAGGTTATTTGTAGAATTTCAAAGGTAGCTGGTTCATAAGGTACAGTAAAACCGCTGAAGCTCATGAAAACGCCACTTGTGGAAATATATTGCCTACAAAATTGCATATTACGTTACGAAGCTCATATTTTTGAGGCTGTTTCATGAAATGTTAGCAGCTGCGACGCCATTTGTTTATATGGCGGTATTATGGCGTAATGAAGGTAACTTAAACCATTTGTACTGAAATTCCGTCCGGGAGATATCTATATTTACGGAGGCTTGTAAATTTGTAGCTAGCTTCAAATTCAAACGTATTGTATGCGATTATGTGAATAAGTGACTTTTCACATCGCATAGATGGCGCTGAAACCAAGTAAGGTTCGTGTAGCTTCGGCTGGCACAAGAGTTGAGAAATTTCGAGTCCGGCAGCATACGAATCCATAGCTGAATTGGCAAAGCACTTGGGGCGTATACTCGGGGGGTGCAGGTTTGAGTCCTGCTGGATTCTTAATTTTTCAACTTTAATATTATATAAAATACAAAAAGGCATAGCAAAGCTAAAATTTGCTTTAAAATATTACAAGTATTTGATACAAATGCGTCATCTCTCGACAGTAATAGTGTTGATCTTAATTCAAACGTACTGTATGCGATTATGTGAATAAGTGACTTATCACATCGCATAGATGGTGCTGAAACCAAGTAAGGTTCGTCTAGCTTCGGCTGGCACAAAAGAGTTGAGAAATTTCGAGTCCGGCAGCATACGAATCCATAGCTGAATTGGCAAAGCACTTGGGGCGTATACTCAGGGGGTGCAGGTTTGAGTCCTGCTGGATTCTTAATTTTTCAACTTTAATATTATATAAAATACAAAAAGGCATAGCAAAGCTAAAATTTGCTTTAAAATATTACAAGTATTTGATACAAATGCGTCATCTCTCGACAGTAATAGTGTTGATCTTAATTCAAACGTACTGTATGCGATTATGTGAATAAGTGACTTATCACATCGCATAGATGGTGCTGAAACCAAGTAAGGTTCGTCTAGCTTCGGCTGGCACAAAAGAGTTGAGAAATTTCGAGTCCGGCAGCATACGAATCCATAGCTGAATTGGCAAAGCACTTGGGGCGTATACTCAGGGGGTGCAGGTTTGAGTCCTGCTGGATTCTTAATTTCTCAACTTTAATATTATATAAAATACAAAAAGGCATAGCAAAGCTAAAATTTGCTTTAAAATATTACAAGTATTTGATACAAATGCGTCATCTCTCGACAGTAATAGTGTTGATCTTAATTCAAACGTACTGTATGCGATTATGTGAATAAGTGACTTATCACATCGCATAGATGGTGCTGAAACCAAGTAAGGTTCGTCTAGCTTCGGCTGGCACAAAAAAATTGAGAAATTTCGAGTCCGGCAGCATGCGAATCCATAGCTGAATTGGCAAAGCACTTGGGGCGTATACCCAGGGGGTGCAGGTTCGAGTCCTGCTGGATTCTTAATTTTTCAACTTTAATATTATTATAAAATTTATGTAATAGTTTCATTTTTTTTTAAATGCTTAGTAGTAATTTGCAAGTACAAATAACAAGTATTCTTGTTAACCTCCTTGAGGTTAGCTTAATTCTTTTGTGTTAGAAGGCAATTCAGGACCAGTTCACGACCAAGCCAGTTGTAATGACCAGGATTCAAACCCACGACCTCTCTATCGCAAGCCCTATCAATTGCGCCACGGCCGCTTGTATTTATTGTTGCTATATGATTGAATGTAAAGTAACCTTGCTCTACATAATAATAACCATTATAATATCGAAAGTAGAGTAGAGCGCTTATTACTAAAGTAATTTAAAAACGATTAAGTTAATGGCGATGCCTTCAAATACCTTTGATTCATCGTTGGTATCGACCCTATAATGACGACTATCCATCAACGAAATTAAAGGCTAAACTACGTATCAAAGATAATTTATAACGTACAATTATTATACATTGTACTGAAGTAGACGTTCACGTAACCCAAAGTTTATCTGGTTTGATTAGGTCCCATGTGATAGATACCCTGGACTGCTATGCGCACCTAGGGTTACCAGATGAAAAAATCAAAAGTCCGGAGAAAAGGCCTGATTTCCATGGAAAAGTCCTGAGATTTTCTACTGATGAGAATTTTCTCTCAAAAACGTATTATTATCGTTGTATACACTGCGGATCTTGCGCACGCGTTTTACGCGACGCGTTGCAAGCTTGTATGTACATCGCACTCAAAACAGCGGGGTGGAGGGATGAGGGATGCGCCCGTCGCGGCGTCGGCGTCGCCCCGCAGCGCGGTTGCCGCTCGCTCGCTCACTCAGAGCCGGGCCACGCGGTGCGGTGCAGTCAGTTCGTCGTTCGTCTTGCGCCGCGCCATTGCGAGTGTTGGACTACGCTCCATCTGTTGGATGGATACGAGTTTAAATGTATTCAAGTACCAAACGACCACGATACGTGTGTACATTCACAGATACTTTAAAACAAAGATTTCCGATTATGAAAGATGGAAGAGAACCTACCGAAGTGTTTTGTTCAATATGTAACAATCATTTTTCAATTAAGTTCAAGGGAGCTGCTGATATTGAAAAACATATCCTAACGAAAAAACATAAAAAAAATAGTCTGACTGTTTCAAGTAACACCAAAATCGACTCTTTATTTCAACCACAAAGTTCTGGACTGACATATTGATTTTAACTGCAACTGCAATTGTTACCAAAAGAAGATTGTTTTTAGTTCGTTTTACTTCGATAAATAAGTATTGATTTTAACTGCAATTGTTACCAAAAGAAGATTATTTTAAGTTTGTTTTAAATTAATACATAAGTATTGATTTTAACTGCAATTGTTACCAAAAGAAGATTATTTTAAGTTTGTTTTAAATTAATACATAAGTATTGATTTTAACTGCAATTGTTACCAAAAAAAGATTATTTTTAGTAGTTTAATAAGAGAGATCTTCAAAATGTAACCTGTTTTTTATTAAAAATCCTGAGCTATCACTAGATTTGCTAAATCCGGCCTTAATCCTGAGAAGAGTCGAATAATCCTGAAATCTCAGGACAAATCCTGAGATATGGTAACCCTATGCGCACCAATGCATCAATCCTTTCGCAGCTACGTGACCAGACATCACGATTTTGTGAGCAGTGGGGTTATGAATGAATTTTGGACGGAATGTTAATGGAAATACTACTAAACTAAAATTTCTTTAATAAATGAAAGCGTTTACTTAAACATTATGAATATTTTCACTCAGGAGTAGCATCTTCAAATACCGTAACAACACACCTGTGTCTCGAATCGAGGGCCTGATTCTACCTAATGTAAAAACTTATTATAACATTTTCATGAAACAAATATTACTTGGTGTTTACGAAACGGTATGCCTCGGTCGGTCGTTTACACTGAAAACTTATGCCGAACAATACCCTAAGTTTAAATGCAATCGAAGTTAAAATTGAGTTTAAGTTAGGTAACGTGATACGTTTGTAGTAAAAGCTTTTTAAGTATGTAATTTAAAACTTAAACTTGCCATTATCCACACAGACAGATGTAGTCAACAGTCTGTGTAGATAATGGCAACCTATGTCGCACAAGCTAAGACTAACATTGTAGAAATATCTTTGGAATATCGCCAATCGCGACATAGTTTCATGTTAAATAACTTTGAAAGTTACTTGGGGCTTAAAGCGTGATAAGTTTTGAAGCAATTTTAAAAGTATTACCTAGGTAAACTAATTAAATAAATACCTAACTATATATACATTGAATAAAAGAATAATATAAAATTATTAAATAAACCAAAATTCGTAAAAAATTCAGGTGTAAAAAAATACGTCCGCATCGATGTCGACCGCAGGTAACGTGCCCAGAAGGCTGGCGGCATTGCCACGTTGTATGGCAATGCTGGTCCTTTGTCCAAAATAGAAGCCAGCCTTATGGTCACGTGAAGAGTCGACTAATCTTTTAGTTATCTCTTTAAAAAGAGAAAGAGCGCGAGGACCCCACGGTCCCAGCGTCTCGACACCAAACGGCTCAAATACATAATTCCCAATTAGATTATTGTATTGAATTGAATTTGCGCCGCTTAAGAGTCTCCGCTGAAGCAGTGCTGCTGCTTCAGCGGAGACTCTTAAGCGGCGCAAGCTGATGTGCTTGGAAGGTGTGATGGCGCGAGGGTGTCGACGCACTATCTAGGTACTATTTGTAACACCAATGTAAATGTCTACTATTCTGGTTTAAGACCTCACGTCTTAAACTAACTTTTAATGTATTAACTAAGGACTGAGTGCTAAAGCGATATAATTAGTTGATGCTCTTTTAAATATCGTAGAAATTACAGCCATTATTGATGGTTAAAAAGTTGTAAAATTCTATAATATAAAAATGAATTCCTATTGGCATCTTGCGTGAATGGCTGGACCGATATCGCTGATTCTTTTTTGTTGTGTTTGTTATAGTCTGAAGATGGTTCTTATGAAAGAAAAATAGTAATATGCGCGACAAAGCCGAAAATTTATGCATACTTAACCACCATATTACATTTTCTAATGATTTGCTAATGTAGTCTTTTGACATAACATTGACAGAATGCGTGTTGCAAAATACCGTCAAATAGGATGTATTCATAGTTAAGACAGGACATCGTCTTTCGGGTCAGCTAGTTTTAAATAAAACGTAGTAAAACTTGAGAAAAGCCAGTCCAAAAAAAAAAATATAACGAGTTATTACAAAAAGCGGAAAAGTTAAATGAAGAAAATCTAAGAGCACTTATTGAGGCGTACTCTGGGAAATTCGCTTTAGAGAATTATGCTCAAGCCTCGGTGAGATACGTCTGAACTCTCACCTAATTCCAAGAATTATTCGGCTCGCAGCGCCAGCGCTCTAAGTTAAGAAAATTCTAGAATAGAAGCTTGATTCTGATCCAGGGGCCACGAAACAGGCGTTTAAAATTTAGGTAAGAAATAGATCGTGTTAATCAAACCAAGAAGGGTTTCTCTTACATCACAAAACGCCATCTCGTGTGTAAATATTATAATACTTATTATTTTAGTAATAGTATATGTGTTACCATATTTATATATGTATCGAATTGTTGATATAATAATTTTCTATGTATGTTATTTACATTTTCAGCACATTATTTTTTACATTTTATTTTATTTATACCTTTGTTCTCTCTATATCACCTTAAGGTTGACTGGTAGAAAATGCCTATGGCATTAAATCCGCCGTTGTACTATATTTTAAGTGCAGGAAGTTTAAAACTAAAAATAATGTATTTTCATAGACTTGACTATATAATCACATCCCCGAAAGCGTGTAGGTTTGTGGTTTTTCAGAGTAAATTACATTGTAAATACCTATGAGTACTTGCCTATCAATGTGTCACGCTTGACAATCAACACTGTCAATAACATTCTATAATATAGGCATTTATGTTCGACTAAGAATAAGAGCATAGCATACAAATAAGAAATTGCATTATAAATGGAGACATCTTCTTTTATTCAGCATAATTAAAATTAGTATTTTTCACATTTAACTCAAACTAATTTTGATACGCGGATCGATGTCTTCATGGCCGCACCATCGGTATGAGTGTCGAGATAAATTCGCTCGAGGATATATCCAACAAATTTGAAAGTCTGTATTCTGTGACACTTCCGAAGCATTGTGCTGTAGAGTCTGTTAGAAACAAGTGTGTGAACACACTTGAGTGAAATGGCTTTGTACATACTACACACCAAGCTGTATATTACCAGTAGATATATAAGAATAAGAATACGTTTATTTGTCTTTAATATACATAATGATTTTCAGTTGAATGATTATACAATAGGGTAACCTAAATTAAATTACTCAAGTGATAATCGATGAGATAGTTGTAGTACATATATGTCGTTAGTAGGTACACATTGCAACAAAGAGAACAACTACCAACAATCATATTGATAGTTGTTCTCTTATCTTGCATAATGATACAAAAAGAAAAGAAAAGATTGACCTTAACTATTACTATAAAGTTCATATTTAAATAACAGCCACGATTCAAAGCGTCGCTTTTTTTTTTACGGTATATAATCCCACCCAAACGCCCACCACTGTGACTCCTGTGACGCCAGGATCTACAGCGGTAACCAACTGAAAGGCACCGTGCATGACACACGGGCAATCCCAGGGAGAGTTAAAATTGTCTTGGAACCCGCAACGAATTTAATCAGAAGTATATAGTTGGAGTTAGAAAGTATGTATCTTTACTTCCCTCCAGAGCAAAGCGGGAGACTGAGCAATGCCAAATATAGACAAAGTGTCTATATGGAAAGAGTGTAGACACCACGGATAGTGACAAAATTATGGGGCCTAAATTTGATTGCTGTAATAGGTATGGCAGAAACGGCTAAATGCACGGAAATTTATTCTGTTCGATACAAGATCCTCATAGTATACCACTCCAGATGTCAATTGTAAGCTATTTAACATAACATTACGTTCGTTGTGCCAAAGACTACACTCCCAGATGATATGGTGGGCGGTTTGTTCGTGCTCAGATGTAGAACATGTACAGAATGGAGAATCGATTAGCTTAAACGAAAATAGTTTGCTCTTAAAATTGCCATGAATTGAATGCCCGTCAGGAATTGAGCCACACAGTGATTAACCATCAAAGCGTCGCTTATTCGCAACCAATGTTAATAAGAAGTAATCATTGTTCCATTTCTGTTATGGTTTTTTATAGCAATATAAGAATTATTATGATGGTCTCACATTGTATATGCTATCCGTGCAAGGCAAGACCTGCTTAGACTGGGTATGAATAACTCGGTGTGTAGCCGTGTGTACGAATTTACATTCCTTATATTTAGCACGCGTGGATCTGACAAATTGCGAGATCCAACCGAGATATGTTCGAGTCTTTATTTGTACTATTGTTCCGCATAATTATGTCTTATTCAATCAACATTTATTTACTAATATTTGGGGTTGACTTATTCTAGTCTAACGGACACAGTTAAATATGAATTTCTAGCGATATGCGACTAGCATCAGACATAGAATACCCAGTAGGAGGCGATACCATATTATTTGTCGGACTTTCTGGCTTTTGACTATCAGTAACGACCAGTGGCGTAACTATAGGGTGGAAGGGGTGGCAAAATGACACGGGCCCCCAGCCTGAAGATGCCACGACCTTGAAAGTAACTAAACATAAATTATCAAAAAAAAAACATTTAAACGCATTAATCTAAACATTGAAAATTGTTGACCGGGAAATTGCAAAATTATTGAAATAGACAAGGGCAAGATAACGCAGCAGGGTAACATAGTAAATCGCGAAAGACTAATTTTTCTTCCCTAAAAGTCTGGAATTTAAAGGAGAAAAATAATTGCATTCCACTACTGAATCACTAGTAAGCGGCTGTAACGTAACGATGTTTACTGGGGCCCCATCCAATATTTTTGCCACGGGCCCCCGATGGTATAGTTACGCCACTGGTAACGACTGTCATAAATCTTCTAAAGATTGGCTTAATGTGCGATCCATGTCACGGAGGCAAACTCGTAATGATAAGAAGATAATCTATCCAGCGACTGCCCGCGGTAATCTTTGCTTACCCTGACGATCGGCACAGCATTAAAATTGGAAGGGGCTCTTCTAAACCAGTAAATGAGTGCACGGTTGGCGTAGTGCTTCAAGCGGTCGCCACGCCGCTTTTTACTGCGCTGGTATTGTGGGTACGATCCACACCTGGGACAACTATGTTAGCCTCAAAGATTTGTTCTGACTCTGAGTGTGCTTTGTGTGTGTGAAATGTATGTTTGTGAACACCCCCGCGACACAGGCGTTATTCCTAATGCAGGTGTCGTTTTTTTAAAAAAAAAAAATGTTTACTATGAGTAACATCAGAGAAAAGAAATTATACATCTCCAAACTCTTTGAGTAACGCTGAAAACATATTACCATTTTATTAATCTTGATATATACCGAAAGATCAGTTCGACAGCTGAAAATATGTGCTCTATTTTGTGTAGCAATTTACGAGTGAACGAGCACCGTAAAAACTATATGGTACTGCCAACATTTATGGGTGCCTCCATTCTCTGAAACGAGGGAAATAAAGAGGTTATTTAAAAGTACGGTTTTATTGGCGGGTATAATCATAACTTGGACATGTTTCTGACGGTCGTATTATAACGTTCGACGCTCAAATGCGGATGAAAATGGCAGTTATTCTTTTTTTAATGTGGGATATAGCAAGAGTTAGTGTTAATCAAACCAAGTAGGGTTTCTTATACGCTGCGTAATTAATTTTCATAGACTAGACTATATTATAATCACATTTTTTACAAAAACCACAAACCTTCACGTTTGTGGTTTTTCAGAGTAAATGACAATGTGAACAACTATAAATTTTATAAATGCGTTTTCGTCGCATAAATGCGAGTGAAAATCATTCTTTGTTTTTTATGGTGAAAAATTACAAAGGCTGATAGAAATAAACTGCAATTGAGAGGCAATAGATATATATTAGATAATCAGAATTTCACCTTTCTCAGATAAACAGATTTATTAATATCATGATATTATTACGATTTTCAGAATACTAGAATATTCAGACCTTAAAATTTATTTGTGTGCAGCTATTTTTATTGTTGCTGATGCTGGCTGTACGGGCAGGTTAAAGGTGAACCTATTTTCTTCCCTTGAGAACGTTCAGAGCTCTACCGCCATTGAATATTCAGATTTTATAATCGGATTGTAAATCGTAATAATACGAGCACTTTTCCCAAGAGCCCTGAAGTCCATTTGCCGGCTAATTGCTGAGAATAACTTAACCGGAGAAAATGGTAGCAAAAAGTTTAATCCATTTGTTTCACGCTGAAGCTTTCCAGCTACAGTTTGTGAAAAAGTATGTAATTATAATAAAATGAGTGGGAAATCATAATAAGATAAGTAACTCATTGATAAAAACTTTACATTATTACACATATCCGTAACAAGTACTCAAACGCGTCTTTGCTTGCGAAGTATATCGTGAAAAAAATTGTTTAGTCTTTCCTTAAGACTTAAACTATCTTCTAATTTATTATTTTTATAGCATTTAGCTATGCTTAGCAAATTATACTAAAGCGGCTGCCCGGTGTGCAGTAAGGTCGCATCTTTTTTAAACTATCTTCATATAGATTACCATCAAGATCGATTCACTGTTTTAGTAGAAACAGACTAGAAGAACTACTTTTCCAATTCATAATATAAGAAAGCATAGAAAAGATGATTGCTCAGTAAATTGTATCGATCATTTTAGCAAACGAGAACTTTGATACGTCCCAACTATTACAAAACTTTAACAAATAAATAGCTACCTCAACACTGTCCTTGTATTACCAAAATGTACCTTATTCGTATGTACATAAAGATCACAGAAGTCTACAGCATCATCTGATCAACATTCAGTATTCAAGTTGATTGCCTCGTCAAGTTCTCTGACTACGTCAAAGTTCGCTACTTCAAGAATCCTTACGAAAGGAAAATATTTTCTCCAACTTTATCTAGTTTCATTGTTGAAGAAATTTCAACTATTTCAATCTTGTCGATAACTTAACCTTACAGCCTAAATAAACCATAATATTTGTTGAAGATTATGATAATAATAAATAATAATAAATTCGGATAAAGTAAAAATAATGTTCAACACAAATACCACTTCCATTACCTAATTGCTGTGAATACATTCCTAATTAAAGCAAGGCTTTCATGTAGCTTTGAAATAATATTAGTGAGTGCAAATGAAGTAGAATGGTATGAATAATAGTATATAATATGTGACCTATGCACTCTCTTTGCGAGAAAATGTTGGAAGTAAAATGTAAATTAATTTAAGAGCCAGTTGAAATAGCATACAATTTGCATTAGAAGTTGTAAAATATCTTTTAAAAAAGGCCCTTGCTTAATGGTGCTCGAAGAAATTGTTATATTTACGAATTCAACTTTATTATTATTAACAATATTTATTTACAGGGAAAACATTATGCATCTTAATTAAATGAATCTAATCTATAACTTGCGCGGTTGGTATTTTTAAGCAATGTTCAGATAGAAAAAATAAATAAATAGAAATAAATAAATATCACACAACATACACACAATACCATCTAGCCTCAAACTAATCAAAGCTTGCACTATGGGTACTAGAATAACTGATACTAATCCACTTCTTTTGTAAATACATAATTATTATACATAGAAACACCCAGACCAAGACAAACCCCCATGTTCATGCACACTAAGATTTGTCTTAAGCGGGAATCGAACCCGCGACCTCACCGTAGCAGGCAGGTACACTACCCACTCCACCATCTGGTGTCAGATATAATGTTTGATAGGACAAAAGATACATTCTTACTGATAATATAAATTCGAAAGTAATTGTTTGTCAGTGTGTCTTGAACGTGTTTAGAATCAAATCAAATCGACAACTAATAAGGAGAGACGGTGACGTTGGTCTTCTCTCTCGCTCGTACACGAAAGCTTTACGAACATCATCAATTTCATCGTAAAACAAAGTTTAACAAAGGGACAGTCTTTACTAGACCGTATCTAATAGCGATCGTTACAATAACTCCGTTTGCCGAAAAAGCGATTGTCTGAAATTCAACGGACGGGAAAGCGTTAAACTTACTTTACTTTGAGTTTAAATCTTTCCAGTCTTTGTTTTATCAATGATAAACTTTGTTTTAAACATGAATCCCCTAGGACTCTTTATTCTAAAAAGTTGTCAAGTTAAGGCTGGGGCCTTAAGTGGTAAGGCCCCAGAATTCGTTTAAAAAAAAAAGAAAAAAAAAAAAAAAAAAAAATTAAATCTTTTTTACAAAAAAAAAAAGAGTTTTCTTTCTGCTGGCCGTAGTCAAATATTATTATTATTATTACGATATATTACATAACATTCTATAAAACTGAATTTTTCGTTGTACCACGGACGAGGAAAAATTGTAGGCCTTTCACCCCGGTTTGGGTCATACCGAAGCGTTACTGAACGACCTGCATGAGTGAGATACCGTTTTGATAGAACCTATAACACAAGTGCTTGAACGGGGTAAAGGGCCACTTTATGGCGTAGTTTGGTTCTAATTATACATAGGTTAATGGAATACATCTCGTAGCCCGTAGGAAAAGGACTTACAGTGACGTACACTTTGAATAAACTAGAGGAAATTTCCAGCTATCTTACAAATTTTAGTTGAACAATTTCATTTGCTCATATTTTAATTTTCTTAGAGATTATTGTTATTTTATACAGTGTTGTCGATACTGCTACTCGAACTATCATCGAACATCGAACTATCATCGAACTATCAAGATATTTAATAATATACCTTAATCCGACAATTTTATACCGAGAAACTGAGAATGCATGACTTCGTTCAGTAAGCATGTGTTAAGTCCGTCCTGTGTCAAACGTGCTTACCCACGTTATATAAATAGTTCAAGCTTGCATTAACGAAATTTTGTCTCTCTAAGTACAATACGCAAACTTATAATTAACTTTTTGTTTACTTGGTAAGTTTAATTTTAAAATACAACATGAAAAATTACCGGCTATTCGATTGCCGTCGGGGATGAGTGCCGGGGCGGGGTCTATGAGCTTCGTTTGCGTGGTAATTATGTCAGTTAATAAAAGTAATAGTAAATGACACTTGGAGACAGATAAGTTTTCTCAATCTTATTAATTAAGAAATGATTTTTTTTTTAATCAGATAGGTGAATCCAGTGATTACCCGCTACAAACAAATGATTACACCTCTTTTTGTAACTGAAAGACTGTAAATGTAACTATCTCGTTAAATCTGGAAATAATAAAACAAATTCCTTCATTTGATGCTGTTGCTTGAACATACTTCAGAATTATTCAGTACATTTTAACTAGAATGTTCAGCATGGATGCATTTAGTATCTCTTAAAAATGCACCATATTGCCCTATTTTTATTCACGTGTACGCGTAATACCGTTGGTAGATTTATTCATGCACACTGATGAAACTTCGTGACCTGCTGCATAAATCAAAAATAACTTTGAATAAGGTTGTTATTTCAACTTTATAAACAGGTTTTTAGTATTATTCTATAAAAAGTGCTTAAAATGTTTAATGAAAATATGTGAAAAAACTAAATATTGAGATATACTATTTTTCTGAAATCCGTGACCTTTTATTTTACGGAACCTTAAAACGAAATTAGCGCCACTATCGATCTGAATGAAACAGACTATGCACTAACTAACTGAACATATGAGAACTATTTTACAGTGTACATTTGTGTATGCTTTGCTGGCAAGCATTTAAGAACTATAATTAAGTAAAACAAAGAGCCAGTATCTCCAGTTTAAAAGACCCTGATACCCTTTATTGTATATAACTTTTAGCACTTTAATATCCAAAACCTTATCAAGAACTGTTGAAATTGGGTCTAAATTTACCCAATCATAACCCAAACAGTTGTGATCGTTCAATAAGAGGAATATTTTCAAATATAGGACCACTGTCATATGATATTTCCACCACATATGGGTAAAGACAGAGGTAAAAACTAATAAAAACTTTTGATGGTTCAGTAGCGATGTGATATGAGTATTTTAATTTTTTTTACGTACTTGTAGTGTTCATAAAAAAAACTAATTAAAAGGTTTAAAGCTAAAAAAACCGTAACCAATTTAGTACATTTATAAAATATTAAAGTTGAAAAATTAAGAATCCAGCAGGACTCGAACCTGCACCAAGGTTCGTCTAGCTAAAAGCTGGCACAAAAAGAGTTGAGAAATTTCGAGTCCGGCAGCATACGAATCCATAGCTGAATTGGCAAAGCACTTGGATCGTATACCCAGGGGGTGCAGGTTCGAGTCCTGCTGGATTCTTAATTTTTCAACTTTTATATTTTATAAAAATACAAAAAGGCATAGCAAAGCTAAAATTTGCTTTAAAAATATTACAAATTTTAGTACACTCCTTAATCTAAATAAAAAATAGAAATATAACATGGTATTGTCAGGAATACATTGTTACATAACTAGACTATATTTGATCCATGCTACATACATGTATATGATATAACTATATACAGGGTGAATTTTTCAAGTGGGCCTTCAGGGCTAAATCTGAATCTATAAGGAATATCGAAACATGCTCAAAGGAGTCGCGAGCCCGATTTTGACGAAAACAAAAACTGCATCATTAGATTTTTTTTTTTTTTTTATCTCGTGTTCAAACATGCATCTAACAATTTTATTGATATAAAGCTAATTACCGGCTTTGAATCGGCTATTAGTAAGCACAATATCATCCCAGACTTGAATGGAAATTATGGCGCTACATAATAAGCTGATAGGCAAATAGGTTTACATTAATTAATGTATTACGAATTAGCTCAATGCTTACTAAATGGAATATTAAATATTAAGTCCTGCCGCCATAGGGTCGAATTTTATTAAGTTACTGTAACATTAACGGAACATTTTTTTTACTTTGCCTGCAGCGTACGAACGAGTAGTCCACCATGGTAAGTGCAGTACAGCCAATGGACATCAACAATCCAAAAAAGCAGATTGTAGATACGTCACTGCAGCTGAGGACTACGGAGCTATGCCTCATATGCCAGTAACTTCAGGGCCTGATTCCACCACCAAACCGAAACACATTAATGCTAGCACTACTATTCGGCGGCAGTTTAAAGGTCAGATGGCGGTGCTGCCGCCCTCGAGCTCGTTTACAAGAGCTCTACTGCCAGTGAAAAGACTTAAAACAATATATAATGGAGCATTTAATAATAAAGAAACCACTTCCAACAATATAACAATCTACAAGTTTGTTACGAGTTCGAGAGAAGGCTCTAGAACTCAAGTAACCAACTCGTAGCACTCCTAAATGTAAACAGAAACTTATCCAATACAACCAACATCCAGCGCGCCTAGCCTAAACTTCAACCAGGACACAATCGTATTTTGATTCTTTTACCAACACAAATCTATTTCGCTAGTAAAATAAAATAAATTTATATACCAATATAAAGCTTGTTGAAGTAGACTTTGTTTGCTTGAACGCGCTTATTTCAGGCACAACTGGTTCGAGATAATAATAATTAAGAAAATTATAATATATATTTCTTTTTTATATTAGATAGAATGCCAGAAGCAATAACGCTATCCAATGGTCCCAATGACGAGGCCAAATACACACATTCACCCACACAAGCACACCTCTCCTACTTCCACCAGTCTCAGAACAAATCTATGCGAATCACACAAAGAATTGTTACATTTACATTACATTAGATTGTTTTTAAGGTTATTCTGCAAGTTTGGCTAATATTACACACATTTAAAATAATTGAAACATAGGACTACGTAACGTCTAACAGAACCAAGAAACGGGGCATGCAAATGCATTTTGTGGCTAAACGCAAGACTACCTTGGTATCAGGTATTCGAGAATTTCGCTCTACGGGAAGCGATGTTGAATTGCAATCAAGAACGTAGATCACCGATAATTGGAAGCTGTGGATACCAAATACACGACAGTACACGTGTACATCTAACTGATTATTATAATAGCATTTAGCTTTTCAAATAGAAACTATTCTTCAAATTATGAAATACAGGTGTTACTCACGTAATGTTGGTCTATTTAGTCATCCGCGGTTTCGCCTATACTTTTAGGCATTTTCAAGAGAGTGCGACACGTCGCGCCTGAGTCGCGGCCAGTCTTGCGCAGGAACTATTCTACTTAAGATAGGTACAAATGGATGAACGTGACGTCACACAATGACGTAACATACAGTTGAGAAATTGAGGGTCCTGGGAAGAGGCAACCGTAGCTTAGTGGTTAAAGCGGCTGCCCGGTATGCAGAGGTCGCATGTTCAAATCCTGTCAGTCCCATAATTTTTTCAACTATTTCTTAGTATAAAACACGTGTATTTAGAATATTCAATGATGACTAAACGTCTAGAGTCTGTAGCAAATAGTTAGATAATTTTCAGTAAAGCATATCCTAACGATGACATTTTAAAGGGCAGCACGATCATTTTAGCATCGACGATTGGCAATTAGGCGACAGTTTCCATCAAAACAACTGACTGTTTTTGTTAAAAAAGTTCGATCACGGTATGAAAATTGAGCGTTTTAGCGACCTAAATTTTGTAGTTTTAAATACATTTAAAACTACAAAACACAATCTCACAAACTTTGTAGATTTGTCAACCACTGCACCAAACGTGCACAGAATAAGGAACGATAAGTGTTCATTAACTTAACACACACGTTTAAATATACTTGTTTCATACATTTCCTCGAAGCACATACTTGCTTTCGAAAGTGTCACTAAACTCCTAATTTCAGATTTGTTGGATGTACAGTTTAATTCGCTCGCAGATACATCCAACATCGAGTAAGAGCTGGCTCTTGTCTCTAGATTCACATTATATTAGTCGAAATATCAAACGATGGAATATACAATTTTCAAAATATGTCTGTAGGTTCAATAAAATTTGATTAACATAACATCACGCCTATATTACCAAGAAGGGTGTTGCAGAGGTATACCCAAATTTCACCTTTAATGTTTAGATCCCATGGGATAGGAGGTGAGACTTTCGCCACCCACCGGGCACAATTCCAACTCTGTGGTGCTATTGTAAATATCCTGACGGAAAGTTCACAAATAACACTTTGCCCGACCTGGAAACCGAACCCAAGACTTCTCAGTAAGAGGCGCATATGCCAACCACTAGACCATCGAGACAAATTTTATTAAACCTTTCAAAACACGTACTCTATGCATCATTATTATACCATTGAAATTGACGCTTTTGTAGTGGAAGGACATCGCAAATATAAAAGGATCGTCAGCTCAATATTGTTTCCCGACTAAATAAAAGGAAAATCAAATGGAACGGTCCGCATTTTTCCTTTGCACAATACACATGATAAATGACCCGCAATATTTATCGATGTGTGCACCGAACAACGTTGCTTTTGTGTGGCAACGACATAATAATATGGTCCGAATGCCTGTGGCTGAATTACTTTTGCTGTTTTGTATGTGGCATTCGGTGATGTGTGTTACATTCTTTCATTTGATGTACTCGTATATATAGTTTGGTATTTCTTTAATTAACTTTAAGCGCACTAGGAATGACGCCTGTGTCGCGGGGTTGTTCACAAACATACATTTCTCAAACAAGCACATCCAGTGTCAGAAAAAATCTTTGAGAATCACACAAAGATTTGTCCTGTGTGGGGATCGAACCCACAACACCAGCGTAGTTGAAAGCCGTAAGGCAACCGCCAACCGTGCACTCGATTAAATTGTAGTAAGGTTAATCATTATTAACCGAACTACAATTTAACAACATTATTATATTTACATTTTAATATAATAATGTTTTTGGATGAATAACTATAACTAGCTAGTGGTAGAGCTCTTGTGAATGAGCTCGAGGGCGGCAGCACCACCGTGTCACCTTTAACCTGCCGCCAAATAGTAGTGCTTCCGTTACTGTGTTCCGGATTGGTGGTGAGATCAGGCCCTGAAATTACTGGCACATGAGGCATACCACCGTAGTCCTCAGCTGCAGCGACGCATCTATAATCTGCTTTTGTGGATTGTTGATGTCTATGGGCTGTACTCCACTTACCATCAGGTGGACTACACGTTCGTTCGCTGTGGGCGTAGTATAAAAAAAAATATGACATACAATGCCAAATTTAAGTTAGGTATATGTGATGAGTGACCCAGCTGTGGTTGAAGTGGAAGCTCTCGAATAGTCCTTATGGATTTGAAGTAAAATATTTAGTTGTTGTGATTTTTTCATATGAAAGATGGCATTGTTATAAAATGTTGCACCAATTTTCGCTTGTGCGGTTTCAAACGCGAACTGAAATCTTTTTATAAGTTTTAAACAACAATTTAGTTATAACAAGTCATCATATTGTTTCGAAAACAATTCTCACCTGGCTGAAATAGTGAATCGTTTGTAATAAATAAGAAAAAGTCTAAAATGACAATGTTTGGTTATTATATGATGAAAATTGGCATCTTATATACTATTGATGGCCAAAATATACGAAAAAGCGAGACATAGAAAGGTCGATCCTTCGCATAGCTTATTTTCTTGCCAAAAACCTTCTAAACTTTTCTAATCTGTACCCAATATTCTTTACGGGACCAAAGACCAATTTCACTTTTATAACAGAACTCTAAGCTTAACTCAGATTAATGAGACTGAGTTTACAGCTAAACTTGGTTTTCGATAAACGTTGAACCGAGTTTAATACCTTTGGTGACATTAGCTCTAGAGTTATTGGAATAATATTGCTTGCCAACATTTTGGGAAGAAAGTTTTATTGGACTTTATTTTTCCTTTTATATAGCCTGTTGGAATTGGTATTCAAGTTGAGTTAGAAGTTAGAATTGGTAAATTGATTTATGGAACTCACTTAATTGACTTTAGATTTCTTTCAAAGTTAAGCTCATATAAGCCTAACTTCCAAATACTGATTTTACTAAGGAAATCAGAAATCAGAAATCAAATCATTTATTTCCATGGGCCCCAAGGGGCGCTTGAACACACAAAACAAACATCAAAATACAAAAAATATAAAATTTAAATAAAACTTACCTAATTAAATTATAATACTTATTGCAATAAAATGATTTGATACCGAAGCTTAGATTGACTTTAATACTACTTAAAAATTTGAATTAAAATAAATCATAAGACCAGCCGATGGGTATTGCATCATGAGAAGAACTGGTGAGAAACTCATGTGCACCATCTTTTCCAACAATTCATACAATACTTGTTTGTTTTTTTGACAATAATTTTATGTGTAAGTTATAGCAACTAAAACACAATAGCTAAAGGAAGCTGAAGGTTTTGCTAATATAAAAATGAACCAATTTTTTTATTGCTTGAGATGCAGAGACTCCAAATAATTGTGCAATAATTAATCAACACAATACCTTTACTATTGTATTCATACGCATTCTCTCGTATTGTCTCATCATGTCACTCGACTAGGTCATCCATACTGCATAAACCTATTATATCTGATATAGCCATATATTTGACATACACTATAGTAGAGCAAATGCGGGCTTTGTGTTGGTAATTAATGAACATAATTATTGTCATCCTAATCTTCAATGGATATTACACGCTTTACGTGTTTCAATAAGCAATTAGGGTTTAAAGCGGTATGTAATGTTACATTATCATTGTATTAAGTATCAGCTAAATACATAATAAACGGCATCATATCTCATGCGTGAAATATTCATTAGTACGGTATTTGAATATTATTGCGTAACTGGCATGTTAACGCAGTCAACGATTCGTAGACATTTCGTAGCTTTAGAATTTACGTCACCATCCACGAATTGTTTAATATAATAATATAATAATAATAATAATAAATCATTTATTTCAGGCTGCATAGGCCCATAAATATATACCTTAACCTAAAAATACATAACACTATTTCACACATAGATTCGGCGACGTGTGACGCGCGGTGTCAGGTAGGCTGCCACGGAATCTCCGGAACACAACACCCTTCGGCCAAAATTCCTCTTTTGTGAAAGCCAGCAGATGTTCGGTCGGCACTATCACCACAAAGGAGTTGAAGTTTACGGTATGGCGTGACTCCAACCGTTTGACTCTCAGCGTGAACTTAGTCTTGATTCTGATATACTCCACAATATCTTCATCTTTTGTGGAGTAATGCAGTCGGGAAACATACAGCAGCGTCGTTAGTAAAGCAGGACGCAGCAAATGGTTCGGGCCGGTCGGTGCAGTACCATGCTGGTTCTTAAGAGCAGGCTTCGTCTTCTTCTTCACGACCTTAATGAAACCCTCCTCGTCCACCTCAGGAACCCGTTGTGGTTCGTTTAGCACGGGTTCACAATGGTTCTGCTTACCCCCTTTTTGCGGCTTGGCGGCGACAATAGCAGCGTAAACACATTTAGGTGTCGATGTATTCACGTGTGTCGTGGCCTTCACTGGCGTAGTGCGACGGGCAGCGACGGGTCGTACCCGTCGCACTATTATTGTATAAGTGTTTAAGAAACACTTATACAATTAACCCATCGGCGAGTCTATTAAATTAGAAATACTATTAAATAATATCAGGCCGTGTTATACAAATTCACTCTTAACTGGCAATATTGTGGATATTTCTTCTTTAATTAGTGTTTGTAGAAACTTTGAGAAGTATGACAGTCGTAGCAAGGAATTTTCGGAACCACCTAAAATTACTGCCAACCTACCAACCTACGCCTTGAGTCTTTAATTATCATGAATCGATGTTCTCAGTCTGTGTCATGTATTTAATATAAATATATATAATAATAATTTATCTATTGTTTCTATTTATTCTTTCTATTTTTAACTAGTCATTAGTAGACTACGTTACAGTGGTACCCTTGCTTTTCTCTGCACCACCCAAGGTTGACTGTTAGAGAATGCCACTAGGCATTAAGTCCGCCTCTGTACTTATAAATGTGCAAAAGTTTTAATAAATAAATAAATAAATTAACGATTCGTAGACATTTCGTAGCTTTAGAATTTACGTCACCATCCACAAATTGTTCAAGAAACACTAATACAATCAACGATTCGTAGCCATTTCGTAGCTTTTGAAGTTACGGCGTAGCTTACGAATTGTTCAAGGTAGAAGCGAGCCCATTGCCAATGCTGGGCACAGTTGTAGAGGCCCTACTATTGCAGAGAATATTGTAATGGAAAACAAAGTAATTGTGTATCACGTAGCCTGGGAATACAGCTAAAACTTTACGAGACAATCGCTATCGGATGCTGTAGTCTGTAAAATATAACAATAAAAACATCACGCCTATTGTACCCAGACAGGTGTAGCAGAGGTGTATAAATATAATTGATTCCTATTAAAAGAAGTATCTTAGAAGATTACAGAGATTTAAAAGTAGGAGCGGGCGGCAAGCGCTGTGCCGGCGGTTTCGACAATAATAACGACTTAAATCTGAAAACGATATTATTATTTAATTTAGTACTAGCGATACAGGAATATGTAGTTATATTTTATAAGTAGCGTAATCTTATTCGCTTACAGTAAATCTACATTAAAAGATCAAGTAGCCATCTATGACAAAACCATAATAAAACACACATTTTTAATTAATTTAACTGACCTCAATTAAAATAAATGATCAAATATGACCTAACTTTTTGATTACTCAATAAAAGTAATTTCATCATATAAATTAATAGATAATTATAATTATAATCTTCATATTTTGTCACAACACCGCGATGAAATGTATAGCGTCAGAGCCCAAAAAGTTGCAACCGACAGTCGGCGCTAGTGTCGTGCTTGGAGCCAATTTTGTAGAAAATAATTATAAGCTATTAAGTAAATTCATCAATCCGCCGCGCTGGCAATTAAATTATTTATCTACCTGAACATTTTTCCGCCAAAGTTATAATTACATGAAAAGTTTTATTCCAAGGTAAATAAAGCTTCATTTAAAAGTTAAATTAATGCAATCATCAGTGAAATGCTCAACCTCGTTTATTTAATTTGCGTTTTAATGTTCGTGTATCATTATAATTTTATTGACTCGAAATACGAGTCGATTTTAATAATACATTTATTGTTATGCATATTGGTTCAAATTTGTTGTTTTATTTGCTTCTATTTGCTTGTTTTGTACGTATTAAATAAAATCAAATACTGCATTAATAAAAAAACTATGTTATTCGAGACATTATATATAAATAATGGTCGAATGCTTGTTGCAACTCGCACATTCAGGGTTTTGTACCAAAGTTTTACAACTCTTTAATAAAATAGTTTTAGTTAATATAACAATACAAAGAAGGCAGTTTAAAAAGTGAGCATACCGCTATCTATCGCATATTATTTAAAACTTGTCCCACTGAAAATTACCTAACGAAAAAATTACTATTTTGCCCAACCCGGTAACTTAACCTTACCTCGAGATATGAGCTTGTCTTAATACGCGGGGCCCCGCGCCTGCACTCGTCCATTCCCTTGCTTGACCCCCTTGTTAAACAGATTTCATGGACTGCCTCGCCTTAACATACAACGCTTTGATGCAGTGCTAGTATATACAAATTGCACCAAAAAGTTACGCCAAAGAGCGTGAAGCTAATATTGAAATGAGTCCAATTCAGCTGGAGTGCTTAACTAAGACTCTTTCAAATACGTTAAATGGCAATTTGAGTACGTTTGACTAACTACTACTACTGTTTTTCTTATTTTTCTTTTAATTGTAAACATCACGTTTATATATAATATTAAAGTTGAAAAATTAAGAATCCAGCAGGACTCGAACCTGCACCCCATGGGTATACGCCCCAAGTGCTTTGCCAATTCAGCTAATCACGTTTATAATTAAAAGAAAAATGAGAAAAACATTATGGTAATAAAACAGACCTCGATTTAGTCTAGAGAGTTGTAGATAGATAGATAAAAACTTTATTTGTACATCATTTAAAGGACATTTTTACATCTAAGAATGCATATAAAATGCATATCGCATAACGCAATTTCTTCCAAGCAACCTATGGATGGACATGTCAGTATGAAACAGTAGTTTTTAGTTGTCCGAGATTTGAATGTCTTGTATTTTGTTTTATGAAACATATACTATTAAAACATGCAATTCATAACTTAAAGACTAATTGTGGGTAATAATTCGCACGTAATTTTAAATATTTAGGTAGATTGAAGAAAAGATCTTCTTCTTTTTGTGTCAACGTGGTATTACACGAGTAAGGGACGGTTTTAATCCCTTGTTTTGTGACCTGCAGAAGGTCATTACAAGTGTAGGTAAGAAATGGGATATATAAGAAATGCCATATTTGGCGTTGGGGATCTATCTATCTATCAGGCTATCAATAGCCAGAGAGAGATTTAAAAAGTAATTAATTATTATGTACTTACCTACTATTTTTTTATTTTGTTAAATTAATTTTGTATTTTTAATTTTGTAAAAAGCTTTTTTATTTATATATGGTGTATCCTTTCTTTTTCTTTTTTAAATTCAACGGGCATTTAGTATAATTAAATTTCGTGAGTAGTTTTGAACATACGGCACTCGTGGGCTGCAGCATTAGGTGACTGTATTTAATTGCAGTCACTTAGCATTATGCTGAGCTGCTGGGCTAGTGGTACAGACTGTATTACTTTATTTTAGTGTATTTTCTATATTGTTTCTTTTTTGTTTGTGCCAATAATTTTTTTCATTCCTTTTTTTTCAAAGATTTGATAAGACTATGTCAATTTAGAGTTTGGTACTAGATAAAATATAATAATAATAAATTATTTATTGCAACAAAAATATAGGCCCTGATTCCCAAACAAGCGTGAGCTGTGTGTTGAGAACCAGTTCCTTCCCAAATAGTGGTAACGTAGTTTAAGTATGTATGTTACAAATGATAATAAAACAAAATAAAAAAGAAATCCTTACAGTAAAATTATTAACAATGTAAGCAATTTTTGTATGAAATGGTGTCTTTATATCGTGTGTGTGCGTGTGTGTGTGTGTGTGTTCTATTTAATGATTACTAACAAATTTTCAACCTCAATGTTATCCAAATCTTTAATATGGAATGGTAAGAAATTGTTCGAGAGTTTCGACTGGTAAGAAGTATGATTAATCTATGATCTCACCTTGCCGTTAGTTTTCTGTCCAATCATTTCTCGGTAGCATACCTACCATAGTAATACACAGCTATGTAACTGCCGACATTAAAGTTGAAAGTGTAAGTATGTACTTACACTTTCAACTTTAATGTCGGCAGTTAGACTACACGTGAGTCTAAATGTGGACATTAAAGTTGAAAGTATCTAATGCAATAGCGCAGTTTGCTTGCAAGCTAAAAAGCACATGCGATTTGCACAACAGTGGAAAATACATTTTGTGAATATTAAAACTATTTCGTATATATAACATTTTAATAAAAGTATTTCTAGTTTTTAGTAAAGATATATACATAAAATTGCATAACATAACATCACGCTTGTAGGTGTACAACACACTCTTCACCTGTTATGTTTAAGTCCCATGGGATATGGAGTGAGCCTATCGCCATCCACCGGGAAAAATTCCAACTCCCTTCTGCTATTGTGAATTTCCTGACGGAAAATATAGAAATAGCAATCGCAATCAAATCCCGACTCGGCAATCGAACCCGAGATCTCGTGGTGATAGGCACATACGTTTACCACTAGATCATCGAGGAAGATAATAATTTAAAAAAATAACCGTTTCACTTTATGTTTTGCTTTAATCAACTTAATGCGTGTGAATAATGGCATAATTACTTATATGAAATGATTTTAAAGCGGAAGAAAATTAAATTAACTTCATTACTTCAGAATGTCGTTGAATAAAAATAATAGCAGCATCTAGAACACCGGGATCATTAACATAAACATTCCCAGTGAATTTTCAACAACAATTAACTTGGAAATAAATTGAGAGTTGGGATTCCTGCTCACGAAAGAACATTTAATTTGGAGCGATTAACGAGATTCACTGGCTGAAGTCCCGAGGCACTGTGGAGGCTGGCCCGCGTCAAATTACTGCCGTCTATCAAACCACTTATTTTCTCTCTATTACTGTTACTATGTCTAAGTTAGCATCAAGATCAAATCAAACTTGGTAATTGTCTTCTCTATTCTTGTCAATAGTTCCGTTGTTTTCGTACAGATACGAAAACATCGGAACTATTCCACTACACCTGACAAGACGGAGCATTGGCAAACAGTCAATAATATTATATCAAGGGGGAACAATTCGTTAGCTGTTTTCCATACGAGTGTAATAAGTGTATAAGAGTAATATGGGTGTAACTGTAATATTATTTAATTTTTATCTATTTCTATAGTGAAATCATATCGTAAACATTAAAATGTATGTTTGTTGGCGTCCATATTTTCAAAATGATTATTTTAATATTTAAGTTTATAAGAAACTCAATTAATGATAAAATGGCCACGAAACATTAGAGCTTGAATGTGGGTGTTATAGATGTCTGCTAGGTAGTATAGGCCAATTAACTCCAAAATTACTGAAAAAGAAAACAAATTACATAAAAAAAATACTGGACAGAACTTAAAAATATTTATTATATAATAGATAAAATTGGTGAAAAGATAGTTCACCCCAGTAGTTAGTTAGACCCCAGAAACAATACAGGCTTTTTATTGACGTACCACGCAGGCGGAACCATTATTTTAACATGCGGACGTTTTATACAGGCTAGAATAGTCAAAGTTACATTTAGGTAATAGAGTGGAATAATACAGTTGGAAAGGGATCCATCGGGAAGCTAGGCGTGCTCTTGAATAACTGAAGACTTTGATCCCGAAAGATTGCCTACTGTCTATCTAATTGTGCCGGAATATCAACTCAGAATATTTAGGTCGTCTGAACAAAGGAATCTTATGATAGTGACGTCACTGACGTATACAGAATGGTCGGGGCAGTGGGGCAGGAGTTTATAAAGGATTATTTCTAGAATATTTAAGTTGTTCAGAAACTATTAGTTGATATAGAAATTAGGTACCACGGCATAGTTGACAAAAAATATCTTGGCGTCACTCCTCGAGAGCGAGAGCGAGACGGTACGTAAAGCGTAAATCCTAAACGAGTGACTGAGTCAGTGCTAATGTCGCAGCTATCTTCAGAAGCGCCTAGATATTGGTAACATAAGATGGCTACGAGCCTGGAAAACCTATTCACTCCTTTTGAAGGGGCACTAAGACAAAATTAAATTATTATTTTTGACGAGCCCATGCACTCCTTACGTATAATCAATATTATTTAAATTATTTTACAAATGAAAAATTACTAAAAAACATGCTAAAAAAATGCCACTAAATAAAAGCTCTATTCATTTTGTTGTAACACCAAAAATTTTATCGTTAAATAAACCTTTTTTTGTGTACTATTTGTTATATTTATTTTATAATACCATTATTCTACTGGCTGTAGGTACTTTAAATGTATCTGCAATAATGAGTGAATGGGTACTGTTCTTATTTTAAGGAGTGAATAGGCACTTATTCCTTATCAGGGGAGAATCTTGAGGGGCGAATAGGCTCGTAGCCTATAAAATGAAGCCAAAGCTTGTTGAAAAACTTGGAAAAATATGCCTACATCTAAAAACCCTGGAATGTTATCGATTTCTATCCTGCATATTTTAGAAATAAGACCAACTTACGAAATCTATGTTTATTTCAACTTCGTTCTATATTTCCATTCATACGAAAATATATGTGAACTATCAAATGTGATTTCAAAATTTCATATGTTGCTGACTAGTTTCCGTTTGCCTTTGAAATGAATGTTTCAGATGTTATCTTTTTGGGGCAGCCTGATTTATGATATTGATGCCGTTTTGTTTGCGTTTGCTACTTTTATTTGAAAGTTAATTACAATTTTGATGTTAAAGATTTTATTTAAATTATTTTTACCAATATTATAATTTAAATACAAACCTTTGACTGTCTTGATGGTCTAGTGGTTCGATTTCCGGGTTGGGCAAAGTGTTATTTGTGAACTTTCTGTCAGGTAATAGGCATGATGACTAATTTTTATTTTTGTATGTAATTGAAACACCTCTTGATATAAGAAACATCATTACAAGAATTACTTTGACCTAACATAAACTTCCTGAGATAATACAATTTCAAATTCACATTAATAATAGACTCGCCCAAACGCTCCAAACAAAAGGCTACTCAAGCGTGACGTCACGATAGAGTATTTTGTATGTGAAGTTATGAATTTTGTTTGATAGCTATACGAAATATTGCGTTTATAAAAATGGTTTTATTACAAATATTGCTATAAATTGTGTATGTAATTTAATGATAAAAAAAAAATCGAATAATTTCGTATTTTAAAAATGAACTCGTCCATGAAACTTTGAATGATCATAAAATGAGTTAGATTTATAGTATGTAACAAAAAAATATTTCAATTGGTTTATGTTAACTATAGTTTGATAAGGTATCCTATATTTTACTATCTATAGATCAGTCATCATGCCTATTCAGCAAGGAGTTGGAATTGTGTCCGGTGGAAGGCGATAAGCTCACCCTCTATCCCATGGTTCCTAAACATAATAGGTGAAATGTGGGGGATTTTCACCTCTACCACACCTTTGTTTGTCTGTGCTTTGCAGCTAAACTACAGAACCGATCTCGATAAAAGTATTATAGGGCCTTTTTTCCAGGGGTTCGTTTGTATAATGCTCCATACTCACATACAGTTATATTCCAAGGCAAGTAAAACGTAGCGTGTGGACCGTAAGTCTCGAAGAAAACAAATGAAAAATTCCATCGCACTGAATGTGTGAACGATATGGACAGTGTCACTCGATCAAAAACCATATGTGAGTACGGATCATTGTTTGTCACTTCACCAATAACTCAAAGACCAGACCAAGACAAAGACAGAATAAAAATATATCTTTATGTGCTGAAAAGATTATTAAAAAGAAAACAACTAAATTACAAGTCGTTAGTGTCCAGTTATTTAACTAAATAGCTTTATTTAAGAGGTGCTTAAGCGCTGAGGTGCACTTCGCAGTGTTTAACGAGGTGCGGCTACAACTTTAATGATAGAACGAAGTGCAATAAAGGCACAAGGCGGTGAGTACTTATGTTAAAGACTTTTTATATTGTACGAGCCAATACTGCTCGTACAGCGAATTATACTGTAAACAATAAACAGTCGTTTACGATAGTCGCTACCAAATAAGTGGAACGCATAAACGTGTGTTTGGTGAACAGATATTGTTTATAAAAGTGACTCACACCTACTAAACGTAACAACAATTAACATTAGAACTTAACTATAACTTTACTATTTACAATAAACTATTAAACCTGAAGTGATTTGGTGTTACTACAAGCTACTTTCTCACAACAACAACTAATATACAATCGGGATAGCGGGGTTACAGTCAACGACGAGATAGCCCCAACATATATAATAATTAAGGCAATAGTCAATCCTTGACTTCAATTCCAAAAAAATGCACTCAAAAGTATGATAAACATAAGTAATATTCAACGTCTCGCCTCATCTGTGTATTTAACTTGAAAGAATATAGTAAATGGCCTTAGGTGCCTATATTTGAAGAATTATCCCCGAACTGTTAACCGTTGAAGAGTTGTATCTTCCAGCGTCAGCTCAGCAATATGAAATGCTGACTGATAGATGCAAATATCCAAGTAGCTTTAGGTGACATACGAAAAACGAAATAGAAGCCGAGAGAAGAATTCGGGGGTTGACCTCGATTTCTATAGGATCCTATTATCAGATCGTGACCTGATGAAGATGGGACCACTTGACAAGTATACTCGTTCAGACAAAAAATAATTATAATTTAAAATAATAATTTCTCAAATCGGTCCAGGCGTCTTCGAGTTATCGGTGAACAAACAGAATAAAACAATCGAATTAAGAACCTCCTCCTTTTTTAAAGTCGATTAAAAAGTCCAATTGTTTGTTTTTAATAGCTAAGCGTACTTAGTTTACATAAAAATAAAAATAATATAGCACTTATGTAACCCAGAAAATTGCAGCCGAGAGTCAAAAAGGATCGTGCATTATATCGGGCCGCAAAAATCCGCTGACACCGCTCGTATGTATTTTGCATGAATTATCGTATACGATGCCGGGGCGCAGCGGGCCGTATTTTCCATCCCGGATTTTGGTTGCGTGCGATGCGGCCCGGCTTTATGCAGGTGGATTGGGGAGTGCACGTATTTCTGACAAAACATTGTAAGATCAACCTTCTTTCGGGCAGCCGAAAGCCCTCCTCCACCCAAAGAGTTACCGGCCTACTGCCCATTAACATCTAAACGCGGGGACGTGTGCGGGTTTATCAATCTCCGTTGTCGATCTATCCCCGCACACGGCTTCGCTCCCCACATATTCAGGGGCGTATTTACCCTAGGGCCAAGTGGGCCATGGCCCAGGGCGCCAGGCATAGAGGGGCGCCTGGCGGCGCCCCTCGATTTTTTTTTTGTCAAGTTTTTTTTATTACCTAGGTGAAGAAATTAAAAAATCCTACCCATTTAACAAAAATGACAACTCATTTGGTTTTAAGTTTGTTAGACGGGTCAATTTCAACAAGTGACAATATTTTGCATCTTTTTTAAATTTGCTTAAATTTTGCGACAGGCGGTTCTGGCTATGAACATTACGTAATCTACTTGAACTATTCCCACACCAATTTTTATTAAGATCGGTGTAGTAAATTTGAATATTTTTGGGTACAAACAAACAAACAAACAAAGGTATTTAACATCGTACAATTGTACTATCGACACAGTGTGTTCGGTATAGTAAAAATCGCATCAGCAACTTTCGAATACTCATAGGGAACCCATTTACTATACCTAACGAAATTACTGCTATCAATAAAATGTTTTAGAAGCAAAATAAATGACACAGGGTCCACCGATGTGATGAACCGACCCACCGACACGATAAAATGATCCACCGATACGATTAAACAATCCACAGATGTCTTAAAACTGTTAATACACAACAAATTTATACACGAAGCAGATAAATTATACACCGATAATTTTTTTCACCGATCAGGTGGAAAATTATCGTATCGGTGGGTAAAATGACCACCGATTCCACCGATAATGGTACAGCGACGAGATAAATTGCACACTTTTTTTAAAATTTCAAAGAAACCATAATAACTAGGACAAATTGAACTACAGCCAATAAAGCTAATTCAGTTACTATCTCTGTAAGAATCAAACAAATATAAAATAACAACATATTACAATATAAAAAATCATTCACCGATATGATAAAATATTTGTCGCCTAGCAATTTTCATGGTGAAAAAAAAATCTTGCGGGAAAATGCAGCGATGTAGAGCGCGTCCGTCTTCACTGCGCATTAGGGCGGTACTAACAAGAAATAATAATCAGGGATGGGACACTGTCGGACTTGCCTATGTAAAGTTATGTCTAAATTACTTTTTGGCACTGAAAAACCAAGAATTTCGGGGACAAGTACGTTTGTGCCTCTCATTAATACATATGGTTAGTTAAATAATAGAATATGCTATTTATTAATGATGAAACTAATATCCTACGAAATAGGGTAGGTTGTAACCTTAATTTACTAATATTCATTAACTTATAAGCCATTTTGTTTGTAAAAAAAGTACTGGGACAGCACCGACAAGCGAAAATTTGGACTTTAGGAATTTACTTCTACCTTTAAATTTCATCCTAGCCCTTTAATATTTTTGCCTTCACCCTATTTCTACCTATAGAATACATACTATAAAAATCAATTCAGTACAATATTCTTATTTTCAAATACGAATTTCAGCGAGGACAGAAAAAAAAGTCGTTTGGGAAATCCACCCGGACATTAAAACGTGGAGCAGTTGTATTAGGTACGTACAAACAGTATCAGTCGTCGTGATTTCGTGAACAAGCGCGCGCCCATACCGCTAATTCTCTATGGAAAGTTGCGCGACGTACCTACCTAGAATATTTTTATGCCTACAGCGCGTAGTGAGAAAAACAAAATGAGCCTAAGGCAACTTTACTCATTTTTTAAGGACAAAAACTTAGAGGACGCTTTTCCATACATTGCAATTGCGTTACGTATTTTTTTGTGTACGGCGGTGACGAATTGCAGTGCGGAGCGCTCATTCTCCGCACTAAAACGAATAAAAAATTATCTTCGTTCTCTTGAGTGAAGAACGTGTAAATAGCTTGTCTATTTTAAATATAGAAGCGGAATTGACAAAATCTGTCGATTATGACAGTGTCATTGACGAATTTGTGAACCAATCTGTCCATCGAAAAAAAATTTAAACTTTCATTAAATTTTTTTCGATGAACGGATTCGTGACACTCTCCCACTGCTTCACATACTCTTAAACGCTCAGGTATATAGGTTTCCTCACGACGTTTACCTTCACCGTTAGCTAGCGATAATTTACATGATAAATACATACATTATACAGATTATTCTTTTTTTTAAAAATAAAGTGCCTGAAAAGGATTATTCTGATAGGATAAATCATGTAATTAAATTTATTATACATTATTGACAGAGGTATGAACTGTTTTCAAAGTTGATGGTCTCGGGTGCTCAAGACCTTCGACTTTGTCAACCTACGATCTCCAACTAGGCTTTTGAGGTTAACTAAATGTTGTTTATAATAAATGTTGTTTATTTGTTATAATTCACGCTTTTTATTCCTTTATAAATAAAAAAAAAAATAAAAAAAAAAATAAGCAGGGAGTTGTGATTGAATAATTGTTGATTTTGGATGATTCGTTATCATCGAAAATCAACAATCTTTTTCCAAAAACAAACATTTTTTTCAAGTCTCTTAGGTAGGGGCGCCGAATCCTGCTGGCCCAGGGCGCAGAATTTTTAAATACGCCCCTGCACATATTGTATAAGGCTGCCCGGCGCGTCTGTACCCCATTGTTTTTCTTCTTCGTCGTGTCGATGGCTAAGTCAAATTTTATTTTGACTTGCCATCGTGGTGAAAGGATTAGCCAATTCGCTTTGAAGAACTCGCGAATTGCCCAGGGTGTCATTTTTTCATTTTCATTTTCATATGATATCCTACCGATAGACCTACGATGCTCTAGTTAAGCGTAATTTAGTTAGCTTTAGGTAATATAATATGCCTACTTTTTTGTTTATCTGTGTATAATGTGTTTGTAATTTATAATCAATATGTGCAGTCCGGACAAACCGCTGTGGTTTTTGGTCTGCTACTTAAATGTTTAATTGTATTTTTATATGAAAATAAATTATTAAAAAAAAAAGAAAAAGTTAATTTAAGTCAATAACTGCCTTGATGGTCTAGTGGCTAGTGGTATACCGCGAGGTCTCGGGTTTTATTGCCAATCGTTTTACTCTAGCAGCCTGTGGGTAAGTCATACCCGTCGGGCCGCCAATGTCTTACGTGTTCAATATAATAACATCTTTAGGATGCTGATGCGGCTACCTCCCTACTGCAGTGCGTCTCTAATGTTTGCCGAAGCACATACGGATGGCTATCACGCCATAATACGAAAGAAAGTAGCTTCGATGTATAGGCGTTTGAGAGACAGTAGCAACGGCATCCTCAAAATGATTGCCTCTCGGTCAGACTGTCCAATCCAAAATAAATGGATGTCAATTTTATTGGGGCTTGACTAAAGTTATATTGTTTGTTTGAATTAATCTATGTTTTATTATCTATAATTTTATTATTGACATGCATGAATTTCTATTATTTGTTATTTTTTTTGATATATTTATTTTTATGAAATAACTGCTGACTCTCGACATATTTCTCACTGTTATACTATGGATTTTTAATATGAAATAAACGTATTATTATTATTATTTATTCCCGCGTCGGGGAAAGTGATATTTTTCGTCACAATTGCAGCTCGGAGTTGGAATTGTGCCGGGTAGATGGCGAAAGGCCTCTATTACATTGAACCTAAACATAACAGGTGTTGTTCACGTCTGTCACACCCTTCTGGGTAATATAGTCGTGATTTTATGTTAAGCCAAAAACTTAAATTACTTACTTCTAATTAAAACCTAAACTTCGCAGGTTGCTAACTAGTGATGTGGGTTAAGTTTGTTTTCTACCTGAAAGTTTGCTTTGATGAAAGTTGCGCAGACTGTTGTCTATAGCCTAGTTTTAAACTAAATACCTATGAGAGATATGCACATGGAATTAAAAGCTCAAGTTATTTAAAGGGCCTTGCGTTGCTTTGCCTAGTTTTGCGTCCTTTTGCGAAGCATTGTAAACACCTAAATTTAAGTTTATTTTTACGAATTGATTTGCAAAACAAATAATGAAATGAAAAAATGAAAAAAAAAATATTCCGCCAAACTGCATAGCAGTTTGTTGGCAGAAAAAGCTCTCTTTTTTACATCTACATATATATTTTTTACACATTTTATTAATGTCATTCAAAATTCAATAATACTAATTTTTACTATTATTTTTCACATTTTAACAATTTAGTATTTTCAAAATAATACATTCAAGAAATTAATGGCAAAAAAGCAACACCGGAACAATTGGTTGGGTGTTTTCTATACAAAAGTATAATGGGTTTTACTTTAATATTATTGTATTTATCTATTTTTAAAAACCAATAATTTCTAAAACACCAAAATGCATGTTTGTTTGTACAGCCATATAACAAATTACGTTACTATGAAAACAAGTCGCTCGGGACTGATGCGATTGTTTCTACCTTTAATTTAATTGATAATTAAAGAACTCGCATTTCTGTTGAATTCAGTGAATGCGAAAGTCATCAAACAAAATCTCATTCAGTTCCAAACATACGGCTAAATGCTAAATCAATGTCTTTTATTCATATTGTGTCTCTTAGCATTTACAAAGCTCTCTATTTACATAGAATCCGTTTCTAAGTGGAAGTTATGCTTGGATTAATATTTCATGAATAAAACACAAACGGATCAAACGCTAGTTCCGCACCAATACTCTTTTATTCACTTCGAAAAAAAAAAGAGAAATCAATTCGACACTTCAATGCTTCGGATTGTGTAACATTTTTCGGCGAGGCGGCTTAAAATCTCGAACAAACGTAACGCTGCAAAAATCTAAATATATTCGTAAAGGGAAACTACGAATCGTAGATTTAAAAACTTTTAAAGTTTTTTTTATTACTACGTATTCGTTTCGTTTTCGCTAAATTATACCGTCTAACTTCTCTGTAGGTACTTTTACCTCTTAGTGAAGAGCAGATTTTTGTTTGAGTAGGGCGTCAGTTAGCTCGAAAAATCTGAAAAACGAAACATGGTAGTAGTATATGTAAGTTTAAGGAGAACAATAGCGGCAACGTTAACTTAGTTCAGGAGTAAGGTGTAGCTGTTACTTAGGATATGTTATAGGAAATACAAAAAACTTTGAAAATAATGACTATCAACCGTTACGTCCGGCGCACCCTGGACAGTCTGTAAATTGCCACCAAGCAGACTGGCGAATCCTTTCACTACGATAGCAAGTCAACACCATGAGATGAGAATATGACAGCAGCCATCGATACGAAGAAGAAGACGAATAATGACTTGTACGAAGTTGTAAATGCTCGATATAGATATTAAACCTGTTTTGAGTCCATAATTATGTTGTAACTGCTGACCACGGAACCATGTAGTCACTTCGCCGGTTTTTTCCTTAATCCCTGATCAAAATTAGTCCATAAGAAAAAGTAGAATACGAGAATGTAAAAAAAGTCTAAAGTTACTTCAAACGATTGAGCACACGCTTTAGTCAACAAGTTAAAGTTGGGTATGTAACTAATAAAATATCTTTGCAGAAACTTCGAAATATTATTAAAATTCAAAGGCCTGTCTCAAACGGAACAGTATTGCTAAAGTTGTGACAAAACTTTATATCAGTTGTTACAACCATTTTGAATCTTCTTCTTGCCTTCTCCGTGGTATGTCGATGAAATGTACCTTTTGTTATCGTCATAATTTAATTAATTTTACATTAGATGGTCCCAATGACAAGGCCAAATACACACATTCACTCACTCAAGCACACCCAGTCTCAGAACAAATCTTTGCGAATTACACAAAGATTTGTCCGGGATCGAATCCACAACACCAGTGCAGTGGAAAGCGGCGAGGCGACCGCTTAAACCCCTACACTACATGTAAAATACAATTGAACCACAGAACAGTTTAAAAAAAGGTAATAGTTGTTGTATCAGTTTTATAAATTTAATTTTCCTGTAAATTACAGAAGAAAGTCCGTGGCTTAGTCGAAGCCGCGCGGTCCGATCGATCTTGCAGGTTAAGCAATGTTAACTGCGGTCGGCCGAGGATGGGTGACAATCTTTAACATAACGAGTTTTCCTCCGTGTCTCGAAGAACACCGGTCGCCATTTGAACATCTAAAGCAGTCGTTACGGGTAGTCAGAGGCCAGAAAGAAGACAACTAGTCTAACAATGAGTGTCGTATGTACTGGGTTGTGGAGGTCTTATGGAAGTTGCTCCACGTAAAATACTGATACTCAGAGTTTTTTTTTTTTTAACACGCTTATATTAGCTTCACCTGTATGTTTGTTTGTTTGTTTGTTTGTTTGTATGTAACCGACTCCTTTGGACTCGATTTTGACCCACTTTAAACGGACAGATTTCATTCAAATTTTGCACACCTGTCAAAGATCGATAACAATGCAATAATTCGATAAAAAAAATTAAAAATATATAAAAAAAAAAAAAAAAAAAAACGTTCTTATAAATAAACCAAACTAAAAAGTAGAAAATAAATAATAGTTTAAAAAAACTAAAAAACACGCTTTTTAAGTACTTCTAACTAAAAAGTGAAAAATAATTCCTAATATAAGCTGAAAAAAGCGTGGGGCGCTCTGTGCCATATTTTTCGTCTATCGAGCAACCCACGCTTTTTTCAGCTTATATTAGGAATTATTTTTCACTTTTTAGTTAGAAGTACTGTAAAAGCGTGTTTTTTAGTTTTTTTAAACTATTATTTTTTTTATACTACTCCCACAGCGAACGAACGTGTAGTCCACCTGATGGTAAGTGGAGTACAGCCCATGGACATCAACAATCTACAAAAGCAGATTATAGATGCGTCGCTGCAGCTGAGGACTACGGTGTTATGCCTCATGTGCCAGTAATTTCAGGGCCTGATCTTACCACCAAACCGGAACACAGTAATGGAAGCACTACACTGTTTGGCGGCAGGTTAAAGGTGAGACGGTGGTGCTGCCGCCCTCGAGCTCATTCACAAGAGCTCTACCACCAGTTAGGCTAGAAGCCGACCCCAATGTAATTGTGAGCAGTCTTGAAAGATATATGCATATATAACGAAAGAAAATGCATTTACAATGCAAGCGATTATTGCTTCTTTCGTAGAGGATGCTGATATAGGCTCTTAATGTTTTAAAACTACTATCTAACCGATTTTCATTAAGATTATTTCAGCGGTAACCGAATGTGACACATACTTTCTCATCATATAAAGCAGAATTTCATAAATTATTAAAGTAAAGCACTTAAGACTTGCTGGAAAGGTTAAGTGGAGCCTGTGGTATTTGACAAACGACCCGAGCTCTTCTGTAAGCCAACTTATAGCTCTTAGCCTGGAACTGTGCCAGGTAACTTTGTTATACTTGGCACTTTAATATGACAGTCAAAAAGTGGGTGCATCACACTTCTAAATCTTATATTACTAGCTTCCACCCGCGGCTCTGTCCGTGTGGTATATCGATTAAAGCCTTTCGCCGCTCTTAAACTACTTCCATACCTTTTTTCAAAAATTAGACAACGGGTCGAAATCGAGTAATTATTATAAAGGTAAATAAATACCTATGCTCGACGTTTCGAAATGACTTGCATCATTCGTGGTCACGAGCCGTCTAGTGAAGCTCAGCGTCGTCTCCGTGAAGCGCGGATATTGTCCACTACCCTCACTTGGTCGTCACAATTTTTATTTTTATTTAGTTCGGAACCGTCGGTAGTTCGACACACAATACTAAAGGTATCAGTTGGTTTACGCGTAACATTGGTTCGCCGAACACTGCACTAGCTTATTACCGGATTCCAAGATGACGATAAGCGGTATCGGTTTAGACCCGTTGTCTAATTTAAAAAAAAATGTTCTCAAATCGCGAAAGTTTAAAAACATGTACAAATTTTCATCAAGATCTGTTCAATAGTTTTGCAGTAAAAGCGTGACACGACAGACAGACGGACAGAGTTACTTTCGCATTTATAATATTAGTAAGGAGAAGCAGTGACAAATTTTTAAAGGAAGTAATTATTATACAGCGTTTGCTTTTAACCGAGTTAAAAAAAAAGAAGGAGATTCTCAATTCGATTGTATTCGTTTTTTTTGTTTTTTAACGTTTGTTCCCCGATTACTCGAAGACGCCTAGATCGATTTGAGATTTTTTTTTTGTCTGAAAGAGTATACTTGTCATTTGGTTCTATTTTTATCAGGTCACGATCTGATGATGATTTCCTAGAGAGACCGAGGGCAACCCTCAACTGATATTTTAAATTTTTTTTTCGGGGAGCATTCTTTAGCATTCTTTAGTTTTATAGCATTCATCGATAGAATTATTATGAGATCATCACAAACATGAAAATTTTAGTGACGGGCTATTAAAATTAAACACCACGCTTAACCGACGAAAGCGGCAAATTTTAACACGGGTAACACCGCGAGGTATGCTATATAATGTAATATCAAACAAATGTGAACCTTAAATGTCGCCACATTGAATTAAATTTTATAGATCTTTTAAGAGCAGCGTGAAAACACAGAGCATTAACGTTATCAGAATAATGTTACGTTACCGGTGTATTAAGCGCTTTTATTACCCGCTAAAATGGGGAGAGATGCACTAACAGAAAACACATTGATAGGGGGGTAGGGGGGAGTTTATGGGAACCTTTAACCTGCCACAAATAGTATTACTGCAGCTCGGTGATGGGATTCGGTCCTGCAATTACTGGCGTATGAATTATTCCTCAAATGTAAATGTTTTTTATAAATTTATGGATCGTGGATGTTCTTGAGTTGTAGTTGGTGACGTGTAGCGTAGCCGTTTATGCACCAAAAAGGTTACTATACAATTTAGGAAAAGAAATAGTTAGACGTCTTGTCAAATATTTTCACGGACAATTCTCTTTTATTGTTTTCTCAAGTTTATAATAATTAAGTAATAACTAATGTTAATTGGTAACTCCATGTATACTGTAAATAATAATTGTTTTTCGTTTTGCTAATAATTAGTGAGTTTCTTATTCATATGTGTAAAAAAACTTTCTCTTCTATCTACTAATTCTTTTGATGTCCCCGAGGAACACGCTATAGTAGGTACTTACTATCGAGTATATATCGAGCATATTCTAACTATAAGTAAGTTATTCGTCACTTCATATGATCAATGTAAGAGCTCAGTTCTTGTCGATGAAGCAAGTTCCACTCTTCTCTTATTTCCCAACCCACTTTCTCGTTCACTTGTTTAGGTATATAATCAAAGTGTATGTCGCTATTCCTTGGACGTCCCATGCCTCTCTTTTCTTTTTTTGTTCTTTTAATATTGTTTTAAAGGAGTTGTTGCTCTTTCCTCTTCTTTTCACCTTCATACAAGGTATATAGGTACACAGGGTGTCCCACGGTGCTGCCGCATTGCCAAAATTATGGGCATATCTCAAATGCAACTGCTAAGAACCGTACTATGACTTTTCTTGCCGCTTAAACGCTATTCAGCCCTGAATAAAAAAATATTTGCCTACAATAACTTTTACTTGTGTAAATACCTATTCAGTATAACTTCCACAATAAATATAATACACAAGTTCTCGAGAAAGTTTACAGGCACATAAGGCAAACACTTGTGTTACGGAGCACGAAGTTATGAAGTAGGCACTTGAGCTGAATAATAGAGCGCTTCAACCATGATTATGTTTACTTTAGGGCTTAATATGAACATAATTTGGTCATAATTCATTGCGTTTATGCCAAAGTTAGGACAAAGGGGTGCAAATGTAAGGCCAACGCTATAGTTTATATCTTATACTAGGTTCTGCGTGCCGCTCCACCCGCGTTGTATGTCGTTAAAAAGTAGCTCATGTCCTTCCTGAGGTCTACGGACATCTATCCAAGACGAAGCAAATAGATCACGCTCCGATTTTGATAGAAGGAGGAAGTTCACGTCCGTGGTGTAATGGCCAGGATTCGAACCCACGACCTCTCGATCGTAAGACCGATGCCTTATCCATTGCGCCACGGCCGCTTTTAAGATAGATTTTAGTACGTATAAGCGGAGAGTTGGCATGAGCCACGGTGCGTGCATCGGGTATGGCAAAAAGTGGATGTTTACGTGCACGAAATTCGCACTACATAAGCTGGGAGAACAGGTACATTAAGCCTAACAAGCTAGCCTACTATAGGTTGACCGCTTAACTGAGACTTCGCCTGCGGGGTACAGGGGCGCGGGGGTATAGCGACAAAGGGGAATGAAACAGCTGCGGGCGGTGGGCAAATTTTTGTGATTGTTCATTACGTTCGCTACATGTGTAGCGATCGCATGTGTTAACTGTTGCAGACACCTTGTGAGAGGTACACATGTAATGATAATCTCAAGATGAATCGAAAAATCTTCAGACATAAAGTAAACAGTCAGTGCAAGCAAATGGCTTTTAACGTATACATAAATTTTAGAAAAAAGAAACTGGATCCAAAAAAAGTTTTGACTTTCTTACGATTTAATTATATGTTTAGATAAAAAATAGTATAATAGTTTATTCTCAATTATTTTATTTACGTACATAAGTTTATTCAAATTTTGTATCTGCTTAACTATTTTTCATTTGATAAATCACTATTTCTTTTTTCCTATGATGTCACATATCTTAGGAAATATCTTGGTACATTTCATCTCCTGTATGTTTCATTATGTGCCCCCACCGCCCGCAGCTGTTTCAGTCCCCGTTGTCGCCATACCCCCGCGCCCCTGTACCCCGTAGGCGAAGTCTCAGTTAAGCGGTCAGCCTATAGTTCCGGACAGTCGAAGTCGTCCCTCAAAGTCTGTTTCATTACACCAAATATATAGTAACAATAAATCGTCAGTTATTTTTCAAGCGTAAAGTGTGCCATTAACTTCCATGAATTAGTTATAAAGTATTTCAAGTCGCAGTAATTGCAGCGCTTTCCGCGCGGTAAAAGTCTTACTCCTTTTTGACTAATTACAGAGAATAAATAACTAGCGAGAAAAATTGTCGCAAGAACTTTCTACCATTCGCTTAAGTTTGTGATTTAAAGGCTTTAAAAAGCAGCTGGTATCACTAACATTATTTGACGACCGGATGGCGGAGTGGGTAGAGTACCTGTCTGCGACGCCGAGGTTGCGGGTTCGATTCCCGCGTAAGACAAATCTTTGTGTGCATGAACATGGAGGTTTGTCTTAGTCTGGGTGTTTCTATGTATAATAATATGTATTTACCAAAGAAAAGTATATTATATATGTATTAATATCCGTTATTCTAGTACCCAAAATACAAGCTCTGCTTAGTTTGGGACTAGATGGCGTTGTGTGTAAGTTGTGAGATATTTATTATTTATTATTATTATTATTTATTTACATTAGATTATATTGTAATAAAAGTATGTAGTTTTATTATATACCTAATTAGAAAATTGGCGTTTTTAAGGTTTATTATATGAGGAGCTCGTGGCTAAGTCAAAGCCGAGCCAAAGACCGATCGATCTTGCAGGTTAAGCAATGCTAACCGCGGTCGACCGTGGATGGGTCCATCTTTAACATAACGAGTTTTCCTCTGTGCCTCGGCGAACACGTCCGTCGGTCCATGAACATTTATGGCAGTAATTGTAATATCTTAAAGCAAATTTTAGCTTTGCTATGCCTGCTACAAAAAGGCATAGAAAAGCTAAAATTTGCTTTAAAATATTACAAGTATTTGATAAAAATGCGTCATCTCTCGACAGTAATAGTGTTGATCTTAATTTAAACTCACTGTATGTGAATATGTGAATAAGTGACTTATCACTTCGCATAGATGGCGCTAAAACCAAGTAAGGTTCGTCTAGCTATGGCTGGCACAAAATAGTTGAGAAATTTCGAGTCCAGTAGCATACGAATCCATAGCTGAATTGGCAAAGCACTTGGGGCGTATACCCAGGGGGTGCAGGTTCGAGTCCTGCTGGATTCTTAATTTTTCAACTTTAATATTATTTATGGCAGTCTTTTCGGGTAGTTAGAGGCCAGAAAGTCTGACAACTAGTCTAACAAAGAGTATAGTATTACCTCGTACTGTGTTGTGGAGGTCAGATGGCAGTCACTCCACGTAAAATAAAATAGACACAAATATAATGGGTTTTGCCACAATGGAAGGCTTAAAACAGGCTCCGTACCCAAGATGGCCGCTGCCAGGATAACTTAGCGAGGTGGGTTATGCAGACTTCGCCGATTGTGAAGCGGTGTCAACAATGGCTCACCTTCTTACATGCCCCTTATGTCCCACCACCTATACCATAGACGACCTTTGGAGTGCCACTGATAATGCCGTTATTGTACATAAAATTGGATAAACAAACATTTCCATACATATAGGATATTAAATAACATACATTTCCATGTGTGTGTTTTTCCATTGACACGCAAAGAAGAAGAATGGGTTTTTAACACAGAACAAAAGTTGTAACTCGTCGATATAAAGCAAAAAGTTTGTTACAAACAAACTTTTTAGCTTTATATCGATTAACGCGCTAATCTCAGAAAATACTGATTATTATTACCGTATTGATAAAACATTTTTGTAATGGATAACCCATTTATTGAGAAACGCTATATAGCCTACGCCCACAGGAGCGGAGTAGCAATGAAATTTAAAAACGAGGGGCTAATGCCACGGGAACAGAGTAGTAAGGTATAACGCGGGAATAATATAACGGTTGTAGTCGCGGGTAACAAATAGTAATCTATATAACAGTGTCAAGGTGACGATTAAGTCACATCTTGTTTAAAGTGATCAATTTTCTGCGAAACTTTCAGGACACTTTAACTTTACAAATTGTTGTTTGCAGCTTTTTAAAAGTAATTGTTACCGATTAACTATCTCAATAGATAAGTTAAGTTTAGGTATTGTTTGAGATGAGAAAAGAGAGCTGCTTTCAGTGATCCATATCCGACGAATAACTTCAGCCATGTTGGTTGTAACCTATACCTTGTCCAACCGTTTATTTTCTTTTTACCCGACTGCGTCAGAAGGAGGGTTATGTTTTTGACATTTTAACATTAGTGATGCCTTTACATGTTCACGTTAGAGATTTAATGTGATACTTAAATTAAAAATAGATTGTATTAATGATAAATATTTATGTAATAATAATAGAATAATTCTAATAATATGCAATTTGTATGGATCTTGGATCTGAAATAAAGACATTTTATTTTTATTTTTATTTTATATCTCCCAGATATCCCAGATGTGTGAGTTCAAATCCCACTGGATTCTTAATTTTTCAACCTTAATATTACGATTACCTGCCGCTAGCCACCTAACCGTAAATCTTTTTCTCACGAATAATTTACGTGCCGATATATTATTATCATTGCCCTTTTTTCAGAACCTTCTATCGTTTGGAAAATGTTATTCTGTTCGCCACCAAATATATATATATATACCTATATACCGATCTAGGTTTACTGGTTAAACTTAAACTTCAAATAAATGTTGCGCTTGTCGACATGTTTAAATGTCCGGTTAGTGCCTAAGATATGATTTATGTTTGTTTACATAATCCTGTAAGAAATTGCTTATAGCGATAAGGCCGCTCATTGTGCAACATAATTGTTAAGTGCATTTGTTTACATAATAAACTTCTTTGTTAATATTGGTGTACAATAAAGATTACTCTATCTATCTATCTAGTAAGTAGTGTATATTTCTCTTAAATCCATGGCATGAGTATCTATCAATCCAATTTGGTGTTAAGACTAGACGTTGAAATTAACGTCGCAAGAGGCAAGATATCGTTGTCCTCTGATGGTGGATTAAGCGCTACCCGGCTCGGATTTTTGTATCCGGAGAATCAACCTTTTTCCAAAACCGCCAATTCCTCGGAGCTTGCGAGTGCATGGATATTCACAATCCATAAAAGCTGATTGTATATGCTATGTATTTATGCGGTGAAGGAAAACATCTTGAGGTAACCTGCATGCCTACCAATCCACATGGCCAGCGTGGTGGACTATGGCCTAACCCTTCTCATCATCCTTCCTACTTGTCGTACTGTAGCGCGATCCATGTCTCCTGTGCCCCGAAGTCTTACCGCTTGTGTGACATGTATTAGATACAGGGCTGCTATTATAATATGCTTTTGTAAGTAAACAAGTACGTAGCTTCTTGTTGGAACGAAGTTCCTTATCGCGCGTTGCGAAAGGGGCCTAGACGGAATAAATTGGGACGAAAAGTTGTAACGACACATTTCGTAGCAATTTTCGTAGTGGCGTAGTAATTACATGCTACGTTACAGCTACGGTGCTACATCATCAGACACACAGAGAAAAATGCGCACGCGTGCGCATTTTTCTGTGTCTGTCTCTCTCTCTCGCTTATAGATAAAAAAAGATAAAATAAACTAAAAAAAAAACGATAAAGAAAAAAAAATGACTAAGGTTGAGTTTAAATAAAAAATTCTTTACTAATTAATCGAAAGGAACTTCGTTCCATCCGCGTGTCCCTTGACACCTCAGTAGTTTTTTATTGACAAGGACATCATCCAACAGGTTCGTAGTAGCCAAAGTGGCTACTGGAATGCCATCCATGTGGATTACATCCACTTCTTCATGGTGGACGTAGTAGAATGTAGTAGTAATACCCTCGCCAGTTATTTGATTGTGGCAAAGTTAAACTTAAAAAGATGAATGGCAACAGAGATGTGGTAGGAATACCGGCCTTGATAATAATAGCCCGCATTCAGCGCGATCCCCACGCGGCCAAGACGAGAGAAATGGCGGCCAATAATAATAAATGGCGGGGAAACTTACAAAACCTCTTGGGCAATGTTTATGTAACATTATTGATACTGTGTAAAAGTATCACATCTATTTGATGATGGTAGCGCTTTTGTGAACGAACCCGAGGGAGCAAACCAAACTTCAAACTTGCAACGAAATACACAAATACATTACAAGATTTCACTACATATGCTTCAAGAAATTTCTATTCGTAGACATGATGTTTCGCCGAAAAAATATTTATAGAAAGCATTGAGTCATGTAAGCGTATATCTGTATTACGTTCTAAGTTCGTATTAATAAAACATACGATTATAATATTATTATATTCACTGTATTTCAATTTATAATACATCAAAGAAATAATTTATAATGAACTTTGATCTTAATGAACAACAAAAATCATTAGTAAATCTATGTTGATATGTTACCCTCAGGCCCATTACAGGATACAAGTGCCCTTGTAACTTACCTACTCATAATAACCTTTATCTTATACCTACTACCATTACAGAGACCGAAGTATACGGAAAGTTGTTAGTTTTACTTGTCTACTTAAGTAACACAATATCGACTTTTTATCCTGAAGATAAATACAACAAAAATAATTTTATGACAGAAACTCACAGGTATACTGAATAATCTATACATAATAATCTATAAAGCGGCCGTGGCGCAATGGATAAGGGATCGGTCTTACGATCACCACGGACGTGAACTTCCTCGGTTAACAAGAATACTAGTAATTTGTATTTGCAAATTGCTAGTAAGCCTTTAAAAAAAAAAAAAATATATATATATACTGAAATTGTAAATTGGTCATGTCTGTACATTGAAGATATTTATGAATAATAAGACTAGGGGTCTTTATAACAGCATTAGAAGCGAAAACATTATTTAGAATTTTTGTCTGTCTGTCTGTATGTTCATACGCGCATCATGATATATATATGGCTGCATGGAATTGGATGCGGATTCCACAGTAATGTAGCTGAAGATCTATTAAAAACTGGCATATATTTTATCGTTGCATTTTATCCCTAAGGGAGTAAATTAGGGGGTGTAAGTATAAATGGAAAGACCGTAAATTTTTAATGCAAATGCATGTAATTCTGCATTGGAAATATCACTCCGCTTTAAGTTTATAGGTATATGAAGTTAGTCAATTTTGAAAGAAATTGCCCAAGGGTTTCTACATAGGTACCCTACGCGACATAAATTAACAATAAGATATAAATTTTGGAAATTAATTTCCCATGGGGTTGAATTTTGGGTTTTAAGTGTATGAAGGAAGTGCCTGAATTTTGTAGGGAATAGCATGAACATAGAATACCACGCGGCCATAGTCGCTTATTAAAAAGTAAATGAATGCTTATATTCATGGATTTCACTTAGATGGATTGTACACATGGATTCTACTTTTTATCGATAGGTAAATTTAAAAAATATGTTAAAACTAAACTATGTCAAAAAGCTTACTATAGTATTTCAGACTACATAAATGATAATAGTATTTGGAAATGAATTGCTCTTCTTATGTGATTTTTTTATGTACTTTTATATTGTTATATTTTTCATTTTAAAAGATGGTGCACATGAGTTTCTCACCAGCTCTTCTCATAATGCAATACCCATCGGAGCTGGTACTTAGCTTGATTTTAATTCGATTCTAAACAGTTTGATTAAAATTAATCTGAGCCCCGGTTATTCAAATCATTGTAATTAGTATAATTTAGTACCTATTATTTATTATTTACTTTTATATCATTTTTTGTAATGTTTTGACGTGTTCAAGCGCCTCCTGGGGCCTATGAAAATAAATGATTTGAATTTCACAGAAAATGCTTATATTTGTCATCACCCTCTGTCACAAAAAAGCTATTCAGTTCAGTGATATACAGTCAGTAAAATGTATGGCGCGTGAATTGCCGCGGAACACGACAAGAGCTGACTGAATATTTTTATCGCGTCGTTGCCGTTCAATTGAAATGAAAGCTGGTCATTTCAATATGTTTTATTTGTCCAACATCCATGTCTGGTGGAGCCTTCAGCAATTTTCGTTTTTCCCCGCACTTAACGGCATCTCAAAAGCAAGCATTTAAAATAGTTACAACAATTTTATGTAAAGTAAACAAGGTTCCATGTTGCCAAATAAAGATGTTGTAAGCCATGATTTTCATCGCAATGTCACAATATTTATTGAAATGGGGCGGCTGGCCTCTGTATTGAATTTCGTTTGCATATGTGCGTTGTCTGTATCTGCAATAGTTTCAGTATTTATTTTTATTTGGCTTTCGTTAAAATAGTGCTATTTTATACGGTTACGAATTGTGAAAATCGGCAGCAACTGATAGGTCGTGATAATGTGCTTTTCTTTTGCAGAAAATTAAATCAAGGTCCAGCTCCGTGCTGCTATTGAGAATTTCCTGACGGCAATTTCACAAATAACACTTTGCCCGACCCAGGAATAGAACCCGTGATCTCACGGTGAGGGGCGCATACACCAACCTCTAGACCATCAAAGCAGTTTGTATAATATAGTGCGCTATACCTATTTTGATGCCATATAAAATGATGTTTGTATATAAAGAGATACTCGTACTTATTACTAAATAAATAAATATCTCACAACTTACACACAACGCCATCTAGTCCTAAACTAAGCAGAGCTTGTATTTTGGGTACTAGAATAACTAATATTAATACATATATACTTTTCTTTGGTAAATAAATACTTATTATACATAGAAACACCCAGACTAAAACAAACCTCCATGTTCATGCACACAAAGATTTGTCTTAAGTGGGAATCTAACCCGCGACCTCGGCGTCGCAGGCAGGTACTCTACCCACTCCGCCATCCGGCCGTCACTGAATGTTAAATAACTGATTGCTATACAGATTTTATGATAGATATATTAACGACCTTGTTTTCTATTTCGCAAAATTTGGTTAAAGAATAAACGTAAGTCTGAATACTCCTGAATGCTATATTGCTTTGCTCGTATTTGGCCGATATATTCACGACAATAAGATGCAAAAACGGAGAATTTATTCGTCGTTCGATCTTCCATTGAACGTTGCCAAACAGGGCGCCGTTTCAGGCATGAATGCTTCATTGCAAGTCTGTATGTATTGTGTATTTCAAGTACAGCAGCGGGTTTCACGATAGGGTGAAATAAATTACTTGTAAGTACAATAAATACTTAGCGTATGCGCCCTTCACCGCAAGGTCTCGAGTTTGATCGCTTTCGAACTTTCCGTCAGGAATTTCACAATAGCAAAACGGAGTTGGGATTGTGCCCGGCGGATGGCGATAAGCTCAACCCCTATCTAGGACCTAAACATAACAGGTGAAGTGTGGGTGTTGTACTCCTCTGGCATACCCTTCTGGGTAATATAGGCGTGATATTATGTTATGTTATGAAGAAAAGTAATTATATAACATACGAAGAAATAAACTTTCTTTGTCAAAATAACCAAGTTCGTTAGAGCTGAAAGATCCACTTCAATCGAGAGGGGGAAATAAACCATTTATGAACCACGGTTTTAACCGAGTTAAAAGATACTTATTTTTTGACTATAATTCATAAATTAAATAAAAAACCGCATTAAAAGACACTTATTTTTATTTATTAACATTTAAAAATAAAAAAAAACAAAATTCTTACTAACCTAAAAATAAATGACTAAATCTAAATCTTACAAACCTAGTCTAAAAGACCGCTACCAGTGGGCAACGTTCCCAAAATGCTGGCAGCATTGCCACGTTGTATGGCAATGCTCAACTTCTGGCCAAAATAAATACCAGCATTCATACTTATTTTTAATTATAATTCATGAATTTAATAAAAAAATAAACAAAATGTCGGTAGCTACAAGTTTAATTAATTCCATCAATGAAAAATACCCCACTATGTTTTTAGCTGAATTTTGCAAAACATTCGTGAAACATTGGAATTTGATTGTTTTCCAATTTTAAAAACTGAAGAAGTTTGAAGGCCTAGGCTGTTTTTTGTTAAAACTAAAAATTCTAACAAATAAAAAGAAACCAAAAAAATAACGTTTGATTTAAAATAGTAGGAAAATAGTTGACTTTAGTGTTTTACCTGCCTCGATAGTCTATCACCGCAAGGTCTTGGGTTCGATGTCCGGTTCGGGCAAAGTGTTATTTGTGAACTTTTCGTTAGGAAATTCACAATTATGAGTGCACGGTTGGCGTAGCGGTTAAAGCGGTGGCCTCGCCGCTTTCAACTACGCTGGTGTTGTGGGTTCGATCCCCACATGGGACAAATCTTTGTGTGATTCGCAATGATTTGTTCTGACTCTGGGTGTGCTTTGTGTGTGTGAAATGTATGTTTGTGAACACCCCCGCGACAGGAGTTATTCCTAGTACGGGCGTCGTTTTTTTAAACAAAAATAAAAAATTGCTGCACGGAGTTGGAATTGCCCGGTGGATGGCAGGTGAAGTGTGGGTGTTGTGCACCTAAGCCACACATTTCTGGATAATAAAGGCGTGATGTTATGTTATGTACTGTTATGTTTTGTGTTTTGTCTATAAAATATTAGCTCTGATAGATTCATTTTGTCCATTTGTGTTATTTTTATTAGAGCCAACATAATGGAGTAAACGATTTTGAAATAATAAATAGTAGTAATAAAACCGATTTATGTTTCATTAAATTGTATTTAGCGATATCTCTGGACTTCAGACGCATCAGGACCCTTATTTGACTTTCATTGATTTTATAGGTGCCATAAAATATTGTACCTACCCTAATCTACCTACAATTTTTTTTCTTTCTACGGTTTATATCTTTAGATTTTTTTTTGAAACGTTACATATTGATTTACAGGAAATTAATAAAACCCATTTATTACAAGTTAAATTTAAATTAAATCTAACGTCGACACTAATAAAAATATAATATTTATAAACAGAATGAAGCACAATATACAACTTATAAATACATGGGTTTAATAAATGTACTAAAGAAATTATTTATAAATATCTTTAACTCTGCCCTCAGATTGCCAAGGTACCCTAAATTTTCAGAGAAAGTAATTTTAAATATTATCTCCACCAGGGATGTTCGGGAGCTCCGTAACCGAAACTATCGGATATCATATCCGTTATAAAAAAATATCCGTAACCGTAACCGAATATCGAATAGAGACAGAGCCTAATTAAGGCACGTTATTACAAGTTGTTTTGATCGGCCGGCCGTAATTCGTACTAAATGGTGACATATAAATAAAAGCATTTTATTAGCTATATGTATTTCACTTTTATATTCCTTAAAAATCTAACATCCGTAACCAAAATTATCCGAAACTAACGGATAAACCGAAATAAATTAATATCCGCATCCGAAACCGTATCCGGTATAATAATCAATCTTATATCCGTAACCTATCTGATATATGAATATCTGATAAAATAACTTTTATGTTTTAAAATATGTTTGGACAGAACACAGCGTTACATATATATGAAAGCGAAACCTGTGGACACATATAAATATTACGTCTTCTTTTTATTAAAACCGACGTGAAGTGAAGACAATGTCATTAAGAGTACGGATTACTCACGTCATTTTAGCCGGAGAAATGGCGACTAGTTTCGAATCTATTATATAGATTCATCAACGGGGCAATTAATTGCGTTTCATCGCCGTCGCCGTCGCGCGACGTAATTGATTCGAAACTATTCGGCATATCTCTGGTTTAAATAACCCCGTATTCTCAATAACAACCACTTCTATTTTTGTTTTTTTCCTTTGGTGTGTTTGAGCTTTACATTTATTTGGATACATTTTGACTTGCATTTTTTTGTTAATTAAGATAACGATATGAACCATCGTGTATACGAAATCTGTCAAAACACAGAATGATTGATGATGTCTGCCAAAAAAACACGTATCTTTTTAACCCGCTATCAATCATAACAGGGATTTTTAAAGGCTTTATGTTTCTAAGAGCATCTCTTTTACGTCATACTTGACCTACTAATTTTATTTTTCATCTTGTATATATGTTTTCTACCTCGTTGGTTTAGTGGTTAAGTATGCGCCTATCACCGCGAGGTCTCGGGTTCGATGCCCGGGTCGGACAATGTGTTATTTGTGAACTTTAGGTCAGGAAATTTACAATAGCAGCTCGGAGTTAGAATTGTACTCGGTGAATAGCGATAGGTTCACCCCCTATCCCATTGCACCTAACACACCTCTGCCACCCCCTTCTGGGTGATATAGGCGTGATGTTATGCAAATATGTTTTCCTTGAATTTATAAACACTGGTCGTTTAAAATAAATATATCACTCTCATAGAAAATATATCGAAACAAAAACTGAGCGCCTATATTCTATGAGAATATTTCACTGCACGGCCCTAAACAGAATTTGTACGGAAAAACCGTACACCATAAGCAATGTAATAATAAATAATAATAAAAATATTTATTTTCTATAAAAAAAAAAATTGCAATGTTGTACAAACAGAGACTGGTGTCTGATTTAGGAGAACCTGTGGTTCAGATCACTAGGAGTATAACTACCAGATTTGTCTTAAGGCTAGTTTTACAGTAATTACTGAAGTACCAAAAGTTTTATTTTGACAAAAAAAGGTTTCTTAAACAAATAAGACAATGTAATATAATGTGAGAGATAGCTATTTAAAAAATATAGTCAGCATTTACATGCGCGCGGGCAGTGGGCATGTGTCTTTACCTAAGCATTTACGTCAGTTCGCGATCTTTCCGCATCGGCTAAAGACACGGCTCCACCAAACCGCGCGTGTAACCTTCTTTTGTAGATTATTACACATTTAAGTACAAATTTACGTGTTTCATTTGTGGACCTTATCGTTAGGCTCTACGGAATTTATTAGGTATTTCAGAATAATATTTTTTTAAATACACTTTTTTGAATGCAATTGTACTTTTGCTTTTATCTCATTGGCTTGACATATATAGACTATTTAAATTAAGTACAATTGACTTTTTTTAAGCTATTACATAGCTTCTATCGCGGACCTTGAGCGTGGAGACCGAATCCAGAAATTCCGTAACAAAAATAACCTAACACTCCGACCGGCACAGCCGTGATACTTTTTAGTTTTTCCATCTATCGATGAATAGTAGACTTTTAATGACTTTTTTGAAATATCAAGCTTGTCACTTTAGTTCAGCAACTCGCCTCTAGGTGGTCCTCTTCGCCCCGCAATCTGGTGACTCATCAGTCATCACTCACTCAGAGAAAGTATATAATAATATGATATTATTTCTATATAAATGTACATCGCGCAAAATTCGATGACCAAACTTTTAATATCGTTATTTTTGTTCAAATTTTTTGAATGAATAATTGTTTTGGTGTGTTACACTATAAATACCTAATTATTTATACCTAGATGTTTTCTTTTTATAGAAAAGAAAAGCATAAAGAGCTAAAAAAACCTATAGTTTCAATGATAAATATTCCTGAATAACCTACATGTAGGTATGTATTGTTTTAACTAAAAACAATATTATGGTTTACAGATCATCTATTTATACCTAATCATGTCTTATCTTACATAACATAACATAACATGACGCCTATATTACCTAGAAGGCAATTTTTTAGGTAGGTATATAAAAAAATAACTAATCTTGCCCTCCCACTAAAAGTTTCCTCCAAACTTTGTACGTCTATAGAAAATATTATTCCAATAATTCTTCGTACCCTAGAGAATATCGCACAAAGATTAAAAAGTTAAAACGAATCTGTCGACCGAAAAACACAATGTGATGGAAGAACGAACTGTCTCGCTTTGTTTGTTCTATGTCTGTGTGTGTTAAAATAAGGAACTGTGGAAGTAAAATCAAACTTAGTAATAATATCAATCCTAAAAAAGTTATAGGATCATGCTCGCTAATAAATCACTACCTCTGTGACAGTCTACAAGAAAAAATACAAAAAAATATAAAACCAAATTTGATTTGTGTACATCCAAAATACATGTAAAAAAGGGGTAGATCGAAATATTGACTGCCTGGATGTTCTAGGGAGGCCTCGGGTTCGATTCCCGGGTCGGATTGCAGCATGGAGTTGGAATTGCGCCCGGTGGACGGTGATAGGCTCTTCCCCCTATCCCATGGGGCCTAAACATAGCAGGTGAAGTGTGGGTGATTTACATCTCTGCCACACCCTTATAGGCATGATGTTATGTTATGTATATTATGTTTGATAGTCTACAAGTAAAAACATCGGTATTTAAAAAAAATGGAGTGTACTGTGCCATATAAAAATCTCCCCAAATCCCCAAATTTAATTTTATGAACACAGTGAGTTTCGCAGTGCGACGCAATACTTCCGCCTACCTTAAAACGGGCGGTATCTCACCGCCAGTTTAATAAGGAACCTATCTTTAAAAATAAGTTGTGAAAATGACAAAAAATTATCACAATGCTTATATAATTCTACTAGCTTTCGCCCGCGGCTTTGCTCGCGATTGTAAGTTGTCGTAAGTTGAGTTATCATTATAAATAAATACCCAATTAAAGTATTTCTTTGTAAACAATATTCGAAGTCTTCCCTTCAGGTGCCAACAAAACCAAATCTCGAGGCGAACTTACTCTTGAGCAGGCGACATAGAACTGGCCGTGTGAGAAGCAGTTCCCCCTCAGATCGATACCTGCTGTTTTCAGTGACTGACCCTGAGCTTTATTTATAGTCATTGCAAAAGACACCTTAAGGGGGAACTGCAATCTCTTGAACTCGAAGGGATAATCAGACGGTATAAGTGGTATCCGTGGTATATACACTGATTCCCCTCGTGCACAGCCTGAAAATATAATGGCCTCTACCACCGTTTTATGTAGCGCTTTCACTTGCAGTCTGCTCCCATTGCATAGTTTGGGAGGATTGAGGTTTCGCAATAACATTACCGGAGCACCCACTTTTAGGTTTAGTATGTGAGGAGGAAGACCGGGTGGATTAAGATTGTTCAGGAACTCTACAGGATAGCTGGTAGCATCATCTGAATGTAGTACTACAGTATCAACAGATTTGTATTGGTATTATCGTATAGACCCTTCGAATCACATTAGCAGAATATCATTAATGACGGAAGCCTGATCGTTTTTTGGTGTCAAAATCGCACGCTCACTAAGCCACTCCATTGGTTTTTTTGGTAGGTTCTGGATATCTTTATATATATGGGCTATTAATTCGTCAACCGTTGAAACTACTATACCAAGATCCGATGGATTTTGATTCTACCTCCTGTTTACTTAAATAAACGCACGTGTCGGGCTTTACTGTAGATTATATTTAATATTAATTAGTCCATCCGTAATTTGCGCAGTTGATGCCCTAACTTACCATCAGCTAAACCTTGGGCATGTTTGCCACCTGACTATAGCACATCAAAATGATAGTTTTAACCCTATTTAAATATTTTTTTATAATTTACATCACACATCTTCCATTACATTATTGTTGGTTTCTACTAAACAAAACAATTACTTCTTAGATATCTAAAGAGGCCGAAATGACAATTAAAAAGTTAACACTGACATAAAATCCTTTTTTTATGAAACTTCATGTCAACATCTCATTGTCACACGATTGCTCAACAAAGTTCCATTTTTGAAATTGATCGAGCCTCATAATTACTACAAACGCTTTTCCATACAAACTTTCGTCCCACTTTTCACCCTGTTAGAGGTCGAATTTTCAAAAATCCTTTCTTATTGCACGATAAAATCTTGTAAAGAATACCCCCTCCAAATTTCAAGTCGCTACGACCTATGGTTTAGGCTGTGCGTTGATACTAAGTCAGTCAGGACAAAGCCTTTTATATATATAGATAACCAAGCCTCTATTATATAGCGAGTAGGTACGTTGTCGACATCACCCGTATCTCGTACATTAATACGTCTTTCAAACAATTCAAAATGTATCCAAATAACTGTATATGAGCCTCCCCGAGTGACGTACACAACGATTTCTTACGTCCGGCGCACCCTGGCCAATTCGCGAGTTCTCAAACGCGAATTGGCTAATCCTTTCACCACGATGGCAAGTCAAAATAAAATTTGACTCAGCCATCGACACGACTAAGAAGAAGAACTGTATAGCTCTATACACATCAAAGTATGAAAAGGAAACAAAATTAATGTATACATAGTATAATTTTCCAATAAAAAAACCGACTTCAATTACTAATAATGGTTATAAAATAAAAACTACTAAACCAAACGGAAAGAATTTAATATGGGACCACCTGGCAGCTATTTCGCGTCGAACAAAAAAAGAATCACGCGAATCGGTGCATTAACCGCCTCGTAATCGATGTACATACATAGAAAAAACATACAGGCCGAATTGAGAACCTCCTCCTTCTTTTTGGAAGTCGGTTAAAAAATTATCACAATGCTTATATAATTCTATAACCAAGCCTCTATTATATATAACGAGTAGGTACGTTGTCGACATCTCCCGTAAATTGTACATTAATGCGTCTTTCAAACAAAGCTCTCTATTTCCATAGAATCCGTTTGTGAGGCACTACGTTGATAGGATTAATATTTCATGAACAAAACACAAACGAATCAAACGTTGGTTCGGTCCCGATATTCTTTTATTCACGTCGGATAGAGAGCATAAAAAACAACGACGCTGTTTGATACTCCACTGTTTTCCAAACAAAGCGGATTGAAAATTCTGTTTCGAGGATATTCCTAATTACGTAAAGAAAATAGAAAATTAAGTACCTATATTAAAACCGTGTGGTAAACTAAAGAAATATTTGTTTTTTCCAATTGTTTGATGTACCCGACTCTTAGGTAGGACACCATAAATATTACAGTCCAGTCGGATGGGCTAATAAGTTATTCAATTTGTTGATTAATTATTTAATTAATTAATAAATCGGGTATCCGCTTAAGACAAATCTTTGTGTACAGTCGGACCACGAGCTCCCTATGCAGGGCACACTTCTACACAAATATGTGTGAATAACGTATAAATAGTGTAAAAATATAATAGGTAAATTATATATGCGAAAGTAAACTCTAATGGAAACAAAATAAAGATATTATTGTGCTTCATTTTGAGTTACATTAATTGCAATGTTAAGTAATCTTTATTATATTTTATTTAAAGTTTATTTTTGCACAGATGTTCTTTTAATGCTTACCTACACACATTATTGTCTACCATTACTCATTTCAACACACAGAGACAGATTTTATGTAAATAATTCATTTGAGTCTTTATATCGTGCTCAATAAAGCTTATATTCGCAAAAATATAATTGACCTACCTATCTACTCTCATACAAAATGTAAGCAACTATTTTGCCACAGTTCTTGTAAATCGCGATCTAAATTTTTATCGCGTTAGGATAGTGTTTGAATCTACCCTCATTATGATTTATTATTTTTGTTTGTCATTGGTAATGAAATTGCATCTACTGACGAAACTTATTAGCTACGGACTGTTTGTGCCATACCTTAGATCTTATAGATTACCTACTCGTTTTTTTGTTGAATTACTTATACAATATAAATAATAGTCACCTGACTACGCTATTGAGAGCGGATATATTGTTCTGCATAAACAAAATATTTCAATTAGTGAATTTGCGAGACGTCTAAACATTTCGGTAAGTGATCCAAATTTATATTATAATTTTAAGTATGTAATATATTTTTATAAAGTGGATTTCGTTATTTATCTTCAAATTATTGTTTACAGGGGAGAACTGTGCAGTTGTGGGTCCACCGGTATGCAAACTTTGGACACAGATCCTCGTCGGCCTGGCCCACAGGCTATTGCCTATACCGGTGCGAGTTCGTGGCACAAAGATGTGGTGGCCACCCATATCGCTGGCCCCGGGCAATATAGTGGTAAACGCCGGTTACGTCCTTTTTAATGTTATTTGATTTTTGGCTTCTCTGAGTATCAGTCTATCTATCTTATTTTTTTCAGATTTTTTAAATGATTATTTCTTTAGAAAATATGACAATTACACCTTTATTGCATGGCAAATTCTCTTACAATATAAAATGTTTTATTGCATTACTGTTTAAAACATAACACAAAAAACCGGTGAACATCATTACACTACATTTCTAAACAAAAAGTAACAGTAATAAATTTAACCGCGTTTTTGGAAATAAACGAATTATATCAATAAACTGTAAACATTTAATACGAAGTAATCACAAGACATTTTATTCTGTACAAGATATTACGCCTTTCTTCCTGAAAATTTATTGTAACCCTCGCGCCGTACTGTCGTGTTACGCTGACCGCCATCCCTTCCATTCCTACGTATAAATTATTACCGCATACTTTCTAGCATGATGTTTTTAGGTAATCAATTGTTACAATTAATAATAACTCAATTCGGCAGGCGGTGTCAGTGCAGCGTGTGACGTCTTTTTTTTTTTTTCTTAGAGTACCTATACTAAACTTAATAATCCTTAGAATCCTTAATAAACTGTGTGTATTAAAATCTCGAGCTAAAAGAATTTTATCCATGGTTGACGGTATGTGATTAATCGGTAAGTTGATTAGGTATTATATTAATAATAATTTTAAATTCTTGTAATACTTACCGACCTATGTACATACACCTTATTGTACGTCTTGTAATATATTTACCTCTTATTAACCCCTAATCTATCATTACCTACCTACTTACACTACTTAATTACTTACTTGTACTTACGTACTACATAATTTGAAAAAACCGATATTATTTACCAATATAATTATATTATATTAAACTTAAATGATGAGTGTAGTGTGTGTGTGTGTGTGTGTATTTAATATGTTGTTTCATAGTTTTTTGCGTGTACAATGGCAATGTGGTCTATTCAGCGGTTACATAAGTCAAAGTCTAATCGACAAGTTGAAAATGGTACAAAATAGAGATACTGCTCTTAAAAATATTTGTGCGATACCTCATTGGATCTGGAATGACGCCTAGAAAAATGTGCCAAAAGTCTGTATTAGCACATAAAAAATTGCAATAGTTTTAAACAATTAAAGATGAACAAAAAATGGCTTTTCGTTTTTTGCCAATATTTCATAAATTATTAATATTTAAGAAATTTCAAAAAAATATTCTAGAAGAAGAGAAAATTTCCAATAAAAAACTTTTAATTCCCGGCAATCTATCTCCATTATTTATAATTTTAATTTAACGCTGAAAATAGGTCTACGCGCGAAATTTTTAGGTTGCACGCGTGGCGTCAAAAGCGAGTACGGCACACATAAATTAATTTATTTTAGGTATTGAATATTTTTTTTAATTTTTAAAAAAATATCGTGTGTTCTGAACACTATAAATAATTTATTCCCATTGGAAATTTAACTTAAAGTTAATTTTTCAACAAGTTAAACAATTATTAACTAACGAAATTTCCTCGAACTAACGTCTTAATTGTAAGTGAAAAAAATGTGTAAAAACAAATAATATAATGTTGATGAAAAAACGGACATAAGTCGAACAAAATTATAGTATATTAAAGCTTATAAAATAATTATAAAAATGTTGTTATTAACTTGAGCTGTTTTATGACAGATTTGATATTTTACTAGGTAAGTACATTTTTTTCTGGTTTTAGATGCCATAATATTTTCCTGTAACGGTGATGATGGAAAAAAAAAAGAAATCGCCATTTCGAAGAGTGTGGAAGACGTAAACCTCACTGGAACTCATAGCCCAACTCCAATGTCTTTCAACCAATTTCGATTTACAATCACATTTATTGCAATCCCCTTCTAATATTTCATACGAGTCTGCTTTATTCGATAATGTTGACTTTGTAGCTTCTCCAACCCTAATATCTAGCACACCTTGTCACCAGAAGCCCAGATTTAAAGATAATCGTGACTCTCGATCTATAAAATATTATAATGTGGGTGAATCGACAGACCATAAGTAATCCTATAAAGATAGTAGTCCTACTAGGATTGCTACAATGACAATTTAAAAATTTTGATTATTATATTTCTTTAAATACTGCATCAAACACCAGATCTTCAAGAGGAAGACCCAATAAGACGCCAGTGACTGATGTTTCAGGAGATGAACTGAGAAATCTGTACAGAGAGCCAATTGCCTTATCAAAACCACTTTACGATGATTTGATAAAGCTCTGAAAAACTGAAGCAATCCCACAACATTATCATACATTTTATAACAATTTGCATTGTGTTGGGAACTTTGAAGAAGAAATCGATATTCAAAGCGAAGATTCAAATTAAATTATTAAAGCAGTATAATACATTTTTCAAAGTATAACTGCTAATTAAAATTATGTGATTTTATTCTAATTAAGGTAAAATAGTATTGTCTTTTTTCAGTTCTTTTCCAAAGTTTTATAATAAATAAAAAATATATGTGATAGGAAAGGTTTTTTTTACAAAGTCATTATCATTAAAACTTTAATTAAGCAAAAAAAAGGTAGTAGAAACACCGTCGTAAAGTGACTGTCAACAAAGTACGGTCTATTACTAATGGTTACATAAAAATATGATTTATTGAAGGGATACTAAAATAGCGATTAGTAGATGATACAGCTAAGTTTTGGCTTTAAAATTTCCCTGAAAAAGGTGGTAATAAGCTGGTACGCTCAAGATCTAAAGCGGAAATTTCGTCGTATTATATTCTTACAGTCCTGAATCACAGTGCTCGGTGTGTTTATAAAGTCGTTAATGATGTTACAATTAAAGCAATATCGTCTATAATTTGTTTTATATTTTTTTCAATTATTTCTTTAAATATGTATTCTATTTTAATTATTTTAAAAAGGTAAAATAGGTAAATAAAATTGCTTTCTTTTGACACTTTAAACGCCTGTTTTAGATAACTATACGCTTCACTATAAGCAAATTAGCTTCTTTTATTTTTCCTGTAAAAATCAATTTTTGATATTACCACTTTATTGCCCGGGGCCAGCGATATGACTGATTCATTTGCTTGCCCGGTCTACTGCGACTACACCATGGTGTTTGTCTTCGAATTGTCCGAAGCCATTTGCGTGCTACGGGATTAAGATGTTCCAAACCAGCACAGAAGATTTTACTGTCTGATCGTCATCGCCAAATTAGAATAAGCTTTAAAGGATTTTTTGGATTTTGACTGGTCTTAAAATGTAGTTATTAAGTGTATATTACATTTAGTGATTAAAAGTGATTTAAGTTTGATAAGGATGGACACAGCATTTTGTGGAGAAAGCCAGGTGAGCATTGAAGTGAAAAATTACCTCAAGAAATCAGGGCCATAAATATTGTTCTATTTAAGAAACATCTAAGGACCTTTTTGATAAAAAAATGCTACTATACCTTGAACGAATTTTTAAATGACAAAATACATAATTTAATACCTCATAGTGTCATCAAGTGGTAGGACAATTATTGTATTAACTATTTTGTATATTGTATTGATTGTAAATAATTGTAGTAGTAGCCCCGGTGAGCTCATTGAAATAAGGGTAAAATATAATACCAGTCAAGGTTACATAGACAATTTAAAAGAGGTAATGTGTGTAATTATCATCTAATACCAAGTAAGGAACCAATAAGTGATTGATGTTATTGTTAATGAGATTAGAAATTATGATACCTCAATAATTTTTAACTATATAACATGTTTATTCATATCACCTATACATACTTACTTGGTATGGCAATAAACCGTCCATCCATATCATACTTTTTATAAGGATTATTAAATACATAATAATATTAGTATGTTATTGCAAATGAGATAAGAAATTATGATACCTTAATAATTACTAACCAACAAACATGTTGATTAATATTACTTATCGTTTACCTACTTACTTAGTATTATATGGCAATAAAGCGTCAGATGGTGTTTATATTATTAAATATAGTTGACACAGGAAATTGTTTTATTTTTTGTTTTTGTCTTATTAATAACTTTTTTTCTATTTGCTGCTCATTAACTTTGTGCAATTATTTCCTTTCTTCATTACTATTAGGAGAAATATCCTTAACAAATAATCTACAAGTAAAATAAATCAGATACAAAACAATAGAATTAACAAAAAGAATATTGTTCCCACTTGGTTTAGAACTCAATTCAACGCAATAATCTACAAGTAAAATAAATCAGATCACAAAAAGAATATCGTTCCCACTTGGAATAGAACTCAATTCATCCCATTCACATAGTTTTTTAACCACCTCTTTAACGACTCGGCTATTTGTACTTATAATATAAATTGCAAAATATACTTTCTTGTTCAATTACAATTCTAATAATGCATGTTTTGGAATAGTATGCAATTGTGTGAGTGAAGAAATGTGTTATAGGTGGAGTATTTATGCGTGTAAGTTAGTAATAATACTCTAGTTATACGTAACTCACACAAGCTTATATAGTAGTATGGCCTGCATAACGAACTCTTTGGCCGACTGTACATGAACATGGGGATATGTCTTAGTCTGGGTGTTTCTATGTATAATAAGCATGTATTTACAAAATAATAGTATATATGTTTTGGTATCAGTTATTCTAGTACCCATAGTACGAGCTCTGCTTAGTTTGGGACTAGAGGCGTTGAGTGTAAGTTGTGAGATATTTATTTTATTTTATTTATTTACTTAGAACTTAAACTGCTGTTATGAGAAAACTTAGAATGTGTCCATTAACACTAATCTTATAATCTCTATTAACAGTAAGACACTTTGTTTATGTATTTTTATAGGTATATATTATCGAATTACAATAAAATTAATCTAGTCTTATAAAAACGTAATAAGTCATTGTCAGAAGGCCTCGTACCCAAATACTGGCAGCATTACCGCGTTGTATTGCGATACTAGCTGGCTAAAATATAAACCAGCATTTCGAGAACAAGTTGCCTCAGTTAGACGCGCTGACAACTCTTTGTACAGACAATAAGTGGTACGGCCCAAGTCCCTAATGTTACGACCGCAAAAGGCGCAAACATGTAACAGCTATCAAGCGTGCTATTTTTGCGTCTCTTGAGGCACTCCGCAAAAATATATAAAAAATATTTAAATATCTGTTAACCATTTGAGAATTCAATACTAAACTAAACTACAAAATGTAACTATGGTACGGAGGCTTTTAAATATTTTTTTTACGTTTGGTTTACAATCACCAAGAAATGGCGTTGTTTGCGTTCTGAAACCCAATTTAAGATAATCTCCGATTTAAAATTCAATACACGCAAGGGGTCGGCACGTTTCACTGAGAAATAGTGTAGTATAGCAGTGAACGAAAGAAATAATCAATATAAGAGTACGTGCTATGCGTGTATACGTGATACAAACGACGCGGGTAGGGCGTGCAAAACCGGTTAACCGGTTTTGCTAAAAACCGGAAACCGGAAGACATTTACTAATTTTACAAAACCGGTTTTGACAGACAAAACCGGGGCTACCACCGGTTTTTTCGTTATTGAATTATATATTTACATTTTGATTTAAATGAACTTTTTCGAACGCACTCATCAAATTTCCATACACAACCTTTACCACTTACACTTCTCCCTCTGCGTCCGCGACCCTTGCACCCGCGACGTGGTGTGACTCACGTCACGTGACTACTGCGCTCAACTGCGCTGCGCTGCGACAGTGTGTACCAACAAGTGTTGAAAGTGAGAGGGCCTTTTCAAGTGCTGGGTATTTTTGTAATAAAATAAGAAGTACGCTATCAGATACGATGTTAGATGCACTTCTATTTTTAAGATCACATTACCAAGAGCAGCGGTATCTAGGCAAAAAATGATTATTATTAATTTAATTTAATTAGTATATGGTGCACACACTGCACACTGTACGTAGTTACGTACACAGTTGATTTTTGATCTCGTTTTATAGTCTAATATGAATCCTATAATAATGTTGTTGTTAACTTGTTATGTTGTTAGTTTGTAATTAAAGAGCGAGTTTAAAGAAATTGAGACGTAGGTAATAGTAGGTATGGTAATTGTGGCTGTGCTTAGTTTCATAATAATGATGATGGTGTGTAATGTGATTTGTATGTTGAAAATATATTATTCTTGATGGTAGAATTGTTAGGTTGCTACTATATGTACCCAAACTGACTTGTTGTTGATTTGATCTCAATTAGATAATCTTCATCTTATTTTAAGTTCATGTTATCCAAACTATTAATGTGGTATATTTGATATTGGTTGGCATAAATAATTGATTAAAAAGAGATATATCGTACAATTCGTTTTATTTTTAGAATTTGTGAGTATCTAGGAATTGGTTTTCTTGGTAAAATTCTACTATATAATCATTAGAAAATTGTTGCCAAAACCGGGGCTAACACCGGTTTTCGGTTTTGGGCTCTCAAAACTGGATTTCAAAACCGGTTTTGAAGACCTTCCGGTTTTGCACGCCCTAGACGCGGGGGTTGTGTGACCTCTCACAAATCACAACAAACGCTCGTTTTGTTCTCACAAGGTTTTGTTACGGCTGTAAACAATTTTCACAATGAAAAGCAATAAGGAACATTTACATAATCATTTCTTTTTACTTTGTATAGATCTTATTTATGAAAAATACAAACAAATTTGTACAGATAAGTGTATAAGAGAACCAAGACTTAAAATGTTCACTTATTTATTTACTTTTTAGTTCTTCTTCGTCGGTTTTTTCTGGTAATATAAATTTTGATTTTGTAACGTTAAAGTTTTTAATAGGTATCCATTTTTAAGCTTTTGATGGATCAGACGCGGCAATGCTCACTTAATTTAAAGTAAACAAATCGACTAACCCTTTTTAGTACCTAATTAATTCTTCGAAAACGAGAATCACCAGGTTCACAAAATCAATTTGCAACTGAATATATTCTGAAAATTAATTTTATTACCGGTACTACATTTAACGGAATAGTAATAACATTTAAAATAAAATCATTAATTGAATTGTGTTTACATTGCGGTGTTTACTGAATGCAAACAGAAGGCTTGGAAGCCATTAGCCGGACAATAATAGCTGCAATCGATATGTCGTGAGCTAAAATGACTTGTTGTAATTATTCATTCCAATAATGGCCTTCAGAAGTGAATAAATACTACATACCTATTGTAAGGAGCTTTTGGCTAGGTGGAACCCTCGCGGACCGATCGATCTGGCAGGTTAAGTAATTATAAACGCGGTCGGCCGTGGATGGGTGACGTTACGAGTATTCTTCCGTGCACCGAAGAGAAGGTTAGGCCATCGGTCTTGGTTGCCATTTGAACATCTATGGCAGTCGCTACGGGTAATCTAAGGCTAGAAAGTCTGACATCTGTATTTTACATGGAGTGACTGGCATCAGACCTCCAAAACCCACTACGGGGTGATACGATACTCTCTGTTAGACTAGTTGTCAGGCTTGGTGGCTAGGTGCCTAATTGACATTCAATTGCTTCTCCACAAATGGTCTCTCATCTTGAAATTACATGTGACTAACTTCAATTATTTACGCCCACGACCGGATGGCGGAGTGGGTAGTGTACCTGCCTACGACGCCGAGGTCGTGGGTTCGATTCCCACTTAAGACAAATCTTTTTGTGCATGAACATGAGGGTTTGTCTTAGTCTGGGTGTTTCTATGTATAATAAGTATGTATTTACAAAAGAAAAGTATATATGTATTAGTATCAATTATTCTAGTACCCATAGTACAAGCTCTGCTTAGTTTGGGACTAGATGGCGTTATGTGTGAGTTGTGAAATATTTGGCTTAATAAAATAAGTTCTACGTTCAAATCCAACTTGACAGAAAATGTCTGAACCGTCAAACTTTGTAATTTGATTTGATTCAAGTAATTTCTGAAAATAACTTCGGTTCTAAAATGTTGAGCGTTTGACAGATGGTTATATTTATTCACGATTTTCTACAGAAATATTCTCAAAGTCGGGACCCAATTGATTGATTATAAATTATTCTAGAGACACGGCTGACACAGCTGGCGTTATTTCTGATTGAGGTGAATATAAATAATAATTTAAACAAAAAAAAGCGTTTATTAATATAAATTACATCGTAACGAAGCTGTATTAAAGATTTAATCAATAGTTCTGAAACTCTTGGTGCGGCAATTAATCACTGAAAAAAACAATGATTTTATTTTCTTACTACTGATTACTGCAGAACTTTAGAGCTTGGAACGTTATACAGAAATACCATTAAACGATGCCACTATATATGGATAGCACTGCTCATATACATCTCTATTCGTAGACAGCACGTTTCACCGAAAATGTTATAGCTAGAAAGAAAGCATTATTCGTAGATATCTCGGTCCATATAAAGCTTTGTAAGCAGAAATCTCTGTTCATAAAAAGCACTTCTTACTTTGCCTAAAAATAATGTATCGCAAAATAAAGTAAAATGTATCAATAGGTTTTTTCTATAGGTCCTTGCTATGAACCAGTGGTTCCTACGAACAGAGATCTTTCAAATTCAAATTCAAATTCAAATAATCTTTATTCATATAGACACAATTCAAAACTCTTAAATTATGTGCTTATGATGCGTCCATATTTTTTCTTGATGTTGTGATCCAGAGCAACTCACTCCCACGCTGTCTTGTCATTTAAATAGTCCGAGATTGTATAGTAAGCTTTCTTACATAGTTTAACTTTAACAGCTGTCTTAAACTTATTTATAGACAGTACTCGAATACTATTAGGAAGTTTGTTGTAGAAGCGTATACATTGGCCCATAAAAGAATTTTTAATTTTGTGGAGACGAGTCGTATGAAGTACAAGATTATCCTTATGTCTAGTATTAACATTATGCGTGTCACTTTTCTTTTTAAAATTGTCAATATTTTTCTGTACATATAAAAGATTTTCGTATACATACTGTGATGTCACAGTCAAGATATTTATTTCCCTGAATTTTTCTCTGAGGGAAACACGCGGACCTAGTTTATATATAGCCCTTACAGCTCGTTTCTGCAGTACAAAAATGGTGTTAATGTCCGCACAGCTTCCCCAGAGTAGAATTCCATAGGACATTATACTATGAAAGTAACTAAAGTAAACCATTCTTGCTGTATCTACATCAGTTAATCTTCTAATTGTTTTTACTGCATATACTGCAGAGCTAAGTTTGGCTGACATTTTTTCAATTTGTGGGCTCCATTGTAATTTAGAATCTATAGTAATTCCCAGAAAAGTAGTCGATTCCACCGGTTTCAACCTGGTTTCATTTATGATTACATTAGTTTCTACCTGTCTGACATTAGGCATTGAAAACTTTATTATTTTGGTTTTGTTTTCATTTAACAATAAGTTGTTTACATTAAACCATTGGACTACCTTAGAGATTGCATTGTTCACTTCGTCATAATTATGTAATTGTCTACTAATTTTAAAGGTCAATGAAGTGTCATCAGCAAACAATACAATCTCATGATTACTACCTACGTAATAAGGTAAGTCATTTATGTACACTAGGAACAGGAATGGACCGAGGATAGATCCCTGTGGAACGCCCATGTTTACTACAGACCCTAATGATTTCCTCCCATTGATATCGACCCTCTGTATTTGATTTCTCAAATAAGAAATCAGAAGGTCGAGAGCCCCGTTCCTAATGCCATAATGATGTAGTTTCCTGACTAGTGTTTCGTGATGTACGCAATCAAACGCCTTAGACAAGTCACAGAAAATACCTAATGCATCCTGTGACCCCTCCCAGGCTGCGAAAATACTTTTTAATAATTCAATTCCAGCATCTATAGTTGAGCAACCCCGAGTAAATCCAAACTGTTTCTTATGAAGTACGTTATTGGTATTAAAATGTCTGAGCAGTTGACTAAGAATAATTTTTTCAAAGATTTTACTCAGGGTGGGCAGTATAGACACCGGTCGGAAATTAGAAGGGTCCGAAGCATCACCAGACTTAAATAATGGTATGATTTTACTTTGTTTCATCATGTCAGGAAACACACCTGATGCAATACAATTGTTGAAAATCTCTGCTAAATAAGGTGCAATTAATTCTATTATATTAGACATGAGTTTCATAGAATGACCCCAAAGGTCCATTGATTTCTTCAACTCTATTGTTTTAAATGTCTTAAGTACATCGAGATAGTTTATAGGTGTGAATGAGAAATGGGTAATACACTCTGTAACACTCTCTTTAAGTAACACCTCAGCTGATTTGGATGATGATTTTAGAGATTGAGTAGTTATTAATGCTATATTATTGAAAAATTTTTCAAATTCGGTTGCAACTTCCATATCAGCTTTAACGTTTATGTCATTAATTTTTAAATTAAATTCTCTAGTCTTCGTGTTTGCTCTGCCTGTTTCATTGTTAATTATGTTCCATGTTTCTTTAATTTTATTAGTTGATTTACTTATTTTATTTTTTAAATGGATCGACTTAGCAATGGAACAGACTTTTTTAAATATTTTAGAGTACCTACTTACATAGTTCTTAAAAGTCACGCTATGATTATAAGTTTTTTCATGATACAAGTCAAATAGTTTATAGCGACTTTTATAGATACCGGTTGTTGCCCATTCATTAAAACTCAAACGTTCACTGATCAATTTAGTTTTTGGTGTAAATATTCTCATATATTCACTATTGATTAAATTAAAAAGCGAGTTAAAAAGTATATCAGGATTGTTTTGAAAAGGCAACCCTAGTAATTTGTCCCTTAAGCTAAGTTGGAATTCCTCAATACGACACTCATTAATAGGAATAAAGCTTATGTTTTTCCTTTGTGTTCTGCTTATCTTTGGAAAAGATACTAATTGACCACAGTGGTCAGAGGGTAACATATTGATTACTGCTTTTTCGCGAGGATTTAAGTTAGTAAATATGTTATCAATACATGTAGCACTAGAGGCAGTAATCCGCGTAGGTTCACAGAAGACATTAAATAAATTAAAAGATTTAAATAAATTGAGAATATTACATGTCAAAGAGGATTTTTCTAAAATATTAATATTAAAGTCTCCACAAATAACAAATGTTTTATTGCTGTTAGTTATTTTAAACAGGGCATCCTCCATAATTTTAAAAAATGCTTCATGAGATCCAGATGGAGGTCTGTATACACTCATAACAATGAATTGCTCCAACTCAATACAGGTAATCTCTAAGACTCGTTCAACAGAAAGGCTCCTAATATCAACTCTTTCTTTAAACTTAAGACATTTCTTAGTGATTATCAGTGAGCCACCACGTATAAACTGTTCTCTGCTGAATGAGCTATATCTGATCTCTCTATGCTAACAGTGCTCTCTATGGACCGAGATATCTACGATCTATTATTCTATCAATGAAGTTTTCGTCAAAACGTGTGTTGCTATATGTTGTGGAGTCGTCGAAATACCATTGTTCATTAATGGTATTTATAACAATCCAAACTCCACCCACCAAGATAACGTACCAAGTGAAGAAAGCCGACGGTGGAAGTACAAAAATTAATATAGGTGAAGGTATAACTCAATATTCATTGTAGCTTTCTTTACAATGAAATATCGGCATGTGGTTATAATGAAAGTGTCTACAGTAAGGATGTGTTATGATTTTACCCATTGAACTGATTTATCCGAGCGTGTGGTGGAAATATGATTATGTTAATGAGATTTAAGTATGCAAATGAATTCTGAAACAACAGTCCGGTCCCCGGAGTATGTGGTTGGCTTGTTTACCAAATAGTGATGTATTTTCATTACCCGTCACTGAAATTGTTATAAGGATTATGTTAAGCTGAACGTTTGAAAATCACGTGGAGAGAATGTAATAGAATATTCCAGATCTAACTCATTCATGAGATAATTTTATTGTTTTCTCAAAAATTGTGAAGATGTGTGAGTCAATTATTTTATGCAAATTGGAGATTGAGATTTTTCACTAGGGACAAATATTGGGCGGAAACTCAACCTTACATACCTGATAGGCGTCAGTCCTTATATATATACCTGTCATGTAATTTGATAGTATGGCAGGCGGCAATTTCACACTGTATATACCTAGCCTACAGATTGCAATCAAGAACGCCGTTCATCACAGGAAATTGGAGGCACGGAGAATCGAGATATTGTTACACATGCCAAAGCAAATCTTACCGTCTGATACTTTCGTATTGTTGTTATGAGGAGGTAAGCTTTACTTGATTATTCAGGGTGAATTTTTAAGTGGGTATAAGGAATATCGAAAAATGCTCAAAGGAGTCGCGAGCCCGATTTTGACGAAAACAAAAACTGCATCATTAGATTTTTGAAAATTCAACAATCCTAGGCAGGAATCGAACCCAATGATTTTGAAAAATAAAACACACCTTGTATTATTAAACCATCCGATAGTGTTGTTAATAAGGATTTATTTCTGGGAAGTAATGATATACAGCAAACTTATGGAAAATGTTAAATTTTAATAAAATGTTTCTTATCCGCCTTGATTGAAGCGATAATCAAAGCGATTATCATATTTTTATTAAATACACACCCCTAGCACAGTATAAATATGTACAAATTTATACTTTGTACATAATATTTATACTGTGCCCCTAGTGCCTGTAGAATGGTGTATCTTTACTGCATTATGTTCTAATTTCAAATTTCGATTATCTCTTTGTGGTTTTGCCGGAATTCTTGTACTGTGGTTATGGGCCACAGTAAAAAAATAAACATTTGAAATTAGAACGTAAAGCGAATTGGCGTCATTAATTTAAATCGAGACGACGAATCCGGCTGTGTATTGAAAACGATGGCTATCATTTCGAACATTAGGTAGGAAGTAGTTAAAATAAAACAATATTTTTGTTAAAAATCGCTCTTTCCTTAAGTTCCCCGTATATCATCACTCGATACATAAGAATACAACACATAAGAATCGATTTCTGATGATTCATCAGAAATCGATTCTTATTAACAAAGCTATTGAGTGGTGTAATTATTCAACATTTTGTTAAAATGATTTTAAAGTACTTTAAAAATGTTTTACTCTATTCAAATTATGAAATACGGGTGTTTGGTCAATTTAGTCGACCGCGGTTTCGCCTATACCTACGTCTAGACGCCATTATCAAGAGAGTGTGATACGTCGCGCCTGACAGTGCAAGACTGGCTGCGACTCAGGCGCGACGTATCGCACTTTCATAATGTTACAAACTCACGTCAGTTTTATTAAAAATAACGTTTTACTCATTTTATTTTAAAAACACGTAACATAAGCGTAGCTTCAAAGTCACCGCAAGGTATTATGAAACTTTTAAGGGATAAGGGATACTGTTGAGCCCTTTGTAATGTTTTGTGAAAGTAGGACAAAGTGAAACTAGCGGTGAGATAAGGGATGGCTGCAAATTAAAGTAAATTATTATTAAAATGTTCCCTTATTTTGGTCAGTTACCTACTCAGAGAATGTTTTGTCATTGCTAAATAACTTTCTAGAGAAAAACTGCCCGTTAGACGTCCCCATAGACGAAGCATCATTCTGGGACGCCATATCTTGGATCCGGATGATGTCAAGTCACTCCCGATCGGCCGACTGCTCCAGATTATGGAGGCTATTGGCCTAAAGGAGAGTCTATAATGAGGCTACAATCACAATAGACCCACGGAGGTCAGCGTGAACACCCAAAGCCTCTTCCCAATAATAATAAAACTGCCCGTTTTCATGGTTTTGGTGACGTTTTTAAATATTTTTTTCAGTAATAAAAAACCGCGCCTATCTATCTCTATAAGTAAATATTGAGTTTTTTTTTAACTTATGCGAATTAGCGTATGCGGCTCTCATCGCGAGGTCTCGGGTTCGATTCCCGGGTCAGGCAAAGGGTTATTAGTGAACTTGCCGTAAGGAAATTCACAATAGCAGCTCGGAGTTGGAATTGTGTCCGGTGGATGGTCATATGCTTACCCCTCATCCCATGGGACCTAAACATAACAGGTGAAATGTGGGTGTTGCACACCTCTGCCACACCCTTCTGGGTAATATAGGTTAATGTTATGTAAATTCATTAAGATCTACTTAGGTATTAAAAGACGTAAGATCTAAATGATCAAACTAAAAATATAATAAACAGTAAACTTTTGAAAGTGTGAGGATGATGCAATTCAGGAAGGTATTTTAGCTGCGTGAGGTCGTTTTAAAAGTGTGTGCTGTGCAACGCTGAGTCAATGTGTTTCTATGTATAATAAGTATGTATTTACAAAAGAAAAGTATATACCTATGAGTATCAGTTATTCTAGTACCCATAGTACAAGCTCTGCTTAGTTTGGGACTAGATGGCGTTGTGTGTAAGTTGTGAAATATTTCTCTATTTATTTATTTCATTTATTTAATGTACGTGTATGTATGGTAAACCGTCAACACTTCATGAAAATTCAACTTGTGAAAATATTACCCGCAAAGTAATATTACCTACATTTTAAGTTCTCATTTCGAGGTTATTGTATGAAATGTCAGCACCTAGAGAGCATTTGTTTCTATGGTTATATTATGATACTTACGTAATGAACCTTCAACGACCTAGCTTATACTGGGTGGCGCAAAAGTAAAGACCCTATTTGGTTCAGCTATAACATTTTTTCTAAATTAGAAAACTAGATTTAGATTTTTTTAAATGTATATTTGTGCCATTAAATTTCGTACCATTAGGATTTAAAGATGATGTCTTTTAAATGGTGACCTCCAGAGTTGATACACATTTGAGCCCTATTTATGACATTTTGCATAACTTGCCGTAACACTTCCTGCGATATGTTCGTTATTTCTTGACGAATGTTTTCTTTTAGAGCTGCGAGAGTCTGTGGCTTGTTCACATACACCCGAGATTTCAAAAAACCCCAAAGAAAGAAGTCTGGACTGGTCAGATCGGGTGATCTTGCAGGCCAAGGCAAATCGCCAAAACGAGAGATAACTCGGTCTGGAAAAGCGTCCCTCACTAAGTCCATAGTGTCGCGCGCTGTGTGTGCCGTAGCGCCGTCTTGTTGAAACCAGATGTGCTCCAGCCCCAATTCGTCCAAACTGGGTATCAAAAACTCACGTAACATGGTTCTGTAGCGTTCTCCAGTGACAGTTATCGCATTGCCTCCAGCGTCTTCGAAAAAATAGGGTCCGATCACTCTGTCAACACAGATGCCACACCATACAGTAACTTTTAGTGGGTGTAGAGGTGTTTCTTGAATAATGCGCGGATTATCAGTGCCCCAGAACCGAGTATTCTGCTTATTGACATGCCCTGAGAGATGGAAATGCGCTTCGTCACTCATAACCAATTTTGAAGGAAAATCATCCTCTTCAAGGTTGAGGTTTATGACGCGCTGGCAGTAATCTAGACGAGCTCGGTGGTCAGCAGGCAGCAGCTGATGAGTCATTTGAGTTTTATACGGGAACATCTTTAAGTCTTTCACCAAAATACGCTGCAGGGTCCGTCTGGAAATGCCCAATTGCGTGGCACGTCGCCTCGTTGATGTTTCTGGACACTCTTCCACATCTTCGCGCACAGCATCGATATTTTCAGCTGAACGGCCTGTTCTTGGTCTCCCAGACTTAGGTCTATCCAATGTTGAGCCAGTTGCTTCAAGGCGTGTGGCAAAGCGTCGAATTGTGCGACCAATCGGTGCCGGACGGTGGGGAAATCGTCGACGAAATTCACGTTGTGTTCTTATCACTGATGAATTATTCCGTAAGAACATTGACACAATTATTCCACGTTCTTGGGGAGTAAAACGGTCCATGTTTATTTTCAGTGTATTTTACATTTGTTCACTACACAATTTTCAACAACAGAATGACAGAAAATGTCATATAAAAAAAAAAAAGTATTTTCTTTAGTGCCACTACTTTTGCGCCACCCAGTACATAAAATAATGTGCTTTCTTACCGCGAGCTCGCCTCTAATAAAATGTAAAAAAAATGGAGATTTAATTAGTGACCGCGCAGAGCCGAGCATTACAGTGCGTAAGGTTGTTATTACATCTGCGTCGATCGACCGTCGATCGATGCATTTGTCGTAGAGCCAATCAAAGCGGACCACACATGCGCAGCTCGCCGTTTTGCGTCGAACGATCAATTTAAAAAAAATAGACAACGGGTCTAAATCGCGTAATTATTATAAAGGTAAATAAATACCTATGCTCGACGTTTCGAAGTGTTCGGTAAACCAATGTTACGCGTAAACCAACTGATACCCTTAGTATTGTATTAAACTACCGACGGTTCCGAACTAAATAAAAATAAAATTTGTGACGATCATAGGTTATTGGACAATATTCGCGCTTCACGGAGGCGATGCTGAGCTTCACCAGTCGGCTCGTGACCAAGAATGCTGCAAATAATTTCGAAACGTCGAGCATTAGTTTTATTTACCTTTATAATAATCACGCGATTTAGACCCGTTGTCTAATTTTCGAAAAATGTTCTCAAATTGCAAAAGTTTAGAAACATAGACCGATCAATTGCTCGACGTAGGTCGATGTAAATGTGATAACACCCTAAGACTGGGCGACGACCGAAAAGAAACCAAATCAGTATTCCGATACGGAATGCACAGACTTTTCTAACCATTTTTTTTTCATTATTATGATTTGGATTCTTTTATACATTTTTGACAACCATAGACAAGAATTTTCATTGCCGGAACGTTCTGAACGTATATACTCATGCTAACCCTAAATGGTAGATACAATTCTAAATTTTAATTTATTATATTTTTATATGTTACATTACTGGTGAATGTTGTCAGTCTGGGAGGTAGTTAGAAACATAATGTTTAAAATGGAATCTGCAACGTTACAGGAAAGAGCTCGCCGGTCTGAGGCACCTTAATAATATCCAAACTACCGCAATATCAAACGTTGCTGCTTCGTTCTCGTAAGTTTAATAAGATGTATTCCTGAAGAATAAATTCCTAAAATGAATTAATAAGAATAATACAAATATAAGCTAAAATTTTCAAGACAACACGTTCATAGATGCTATTCATCTTTTAAGACCGTAAGTTCCATTCAAGCTACAAAGAAGATAATAACATATTTTTTGACATGATATTTTTAACAAGATGTCCTGGTTTTCAAGACGTCGCACGTCGTGATTAATGACCATTTTTAGAAAGGATGACTTTAAAGAAAATCGTATCTGTTCATTCTTTTAAGAGTTTTATGCAAAAAATATCTTTAAATGCATAAATACCTTTTTAACCGACTAATAAAATGGAGTAGGTTATGGAAGGTACATAAGGAAAATAACTTCCATATTTCTACGTAGTTGAAAAAAATGACGGTTAGTTATTTGATTGATTGGCGCCGACTCAAAATTATGAAATATAATAGTCTATAGTTTATGTAACTACTTTTAATACCCAAGGCTTAAAAATGTTTACTTATTTTTTACTTTTTAGTTAATTTTCGTTGGTTTATTTTTTTGTTGAAAATAATTTAATTTGCTGGACAGTTTCGATTGAATCACACCGATCGCGGTCACGAGCTGACTGGTGAAGGCTCAGCGTCGTCTCCGAGAGGCGGGGGTTTTGTCCACTACCCTCATTTGGGCGTCACTCTTATTTTATTTAGATTTTTGTATACCTTTAAAAATATTTACGCGATTAAGACCCGTGTCTACAATATATAAATATGTGTACAAATCGCGAAAGTTTAAAATAATTAATTACAATGTAAATGTAACCAATATGTACAAAACTTAGAAACGTGTACAAAAAATATAACGGAAACTTCTATCAAATTACATCTATCAAAGTTTCTATTCATATCACTACATAGTATAAAACAAAGTCGCCTTTTCTGTCCCTATGTGCGCTTAAATCTTTAAAACTACGCAACGGATTTTGATGCGGTTTTTTCCAATAGATAGAGTGATTCAAGAGGAAGGTTTTTATGTATAATACATGCATAGAAAGGGGGAATTGTTTTACTCCAAATTTAACGCGTGCGGGCCACGGGCAGTAATAAATAAATCAAACTACTGGATCGATTTTAATCATTTTTTTAGTGAGTGACATAGGCTATATATTATATACCCGTGCGAATCCGGAGCGGGCCGCTGTGTTTTTATATACAACGTTCACAGTTTTTCTGTAGTGTATTTAGTATCAGCATTGTACCCGTGCGAAGCCGGGGCGGGTCGCTAGTTCTATACATATTGAATTCCTCCTTTCGAATTTGTAAACAGAAAGCTTATGAAAAACGTTATTTACCATTCAGTATAGTACATTAGTCAGTGTTGACAGAATGTCGAACGATAATTTTTAATCAACTAACGAAATTTGTTTTTTAGTCCACGATACCTTTCTGTTTTTTGGTATATGTGTGTGTTTTGTATGTATTTTACACTTTATGCTCAAACAGATAGACCGATTTAAATTAAATTTGGCACACATATAACTAATAGCCTGGACTAACATAAAAAATACATTTTATCGACATGCCATGCGGATAATGCGGTTAATGCGGGTGAAACCGCGGTGTGTAGTTAGTTATTTATAGTTGAGTGAGTTATTAGTGGTCGTGGCTTATGCGGTTATCTCATCGATCATCTGACCGCAGTGATGGATTACGTAATACCTCTTAATTATGGAATGTTAGCCCTTCATTATTTACGGATCAATTTCTTAATGTATACTTCTAACTTATAGTGCTTAGGGAATGCTTAACGTAACGTATGGTTGTTGTTATTAGAAACTTTGTAGTGAACTTTTAGTTCATCCATAATTTAGAATCAGATACAGTAATTATTAAGCGAACAGTCGAATTATTATTTTTGTTATATCTGTAGGGGGTTCTTCATGTTGATGTGAATTGATAGAGGTTGCGTGCTAATTATATATTTTATAAACTGGTACCAGAAATACATACTTATGTTAATGGCCTAATGACCTAACGGCGTGAATGTGGAGAGACGACTGCCGAGCCAAGCAACTGCGCATTTGCGCCTAAGTACAATTTGTAGCGTCAGCAGTCGTACGACATATCTATACTTTTGTATACTAAAGAACTCATAATAGTTTTCAAGTTCTCTGAAAGTTAACATTAAAAATGTACTATTAAACTGCCTCGATGGTTATTTGTGAACTTACCGTCAGGAAATTCACAATTGCAGCACGGTGTTGGAATTGTGCCTGGTGGATGGCGGTAGGCTCACCCCCTATCCAATGGGAGACACCCTTCTGAGTAATATAGGCGTAATGTTATATTATGTATAAGACATAAAACAGTTCAATGTAGTATCTTTTTAACATGTTTCCAATAGAGGTGTGTTTTGTTATGGTTCCACTTTCATACTAATTGTAAAAATAGACAGATTGGACAAGCATTCCTAAACAGTGTCTGAAGGTTGTAGTGTGCAAACCGACCGTTCTGACACAGTATATATATGTACAAACAGTACGGAAACTCCCTACAAACGTGCGAAACGGCACGCACACATAAACATGCACACCGACGAGACCTCTAAGCGATTGTCGCGGTTCTCTCAATAGCGAGTGCCGCTTAGGGGTCTCGTCGGTGTGCATGGTTCTGACGTCCTAAAATGTCAATAGAGATATAAAAGGTTACGACCTACTTGTTTTTTATGAGCCTGTCTAGTAATGTTTTAGTTGTACGTGTTTACCTCAAGTTAAGCTGTTGAAATTGTTATCTATACTTATAGAGCGGAACTAATATAGACCGTTTTTTTGTGTTGCTTAGCCCATTCCATAAGGAAGGCTATTAATTCACGCTATGACCAATATGAGCACTGTAGAAAGAAAGAAAGAAACGTTTATTCTGGCAAATCTTAAACTTAGTGATACACTTTTAAAACTACTTATAATTAGGTAGTTAAAAAAACACAGAGATAATAATAATATTGATGTGCCAGAAAAGGTACATACCTCATCATAATACTGCAGCACATTAGCACTACAGCGCTGGTATTCTGGTGCGCTGTAGCAATGTAATATGTTGTAAAAACGGGCTCAGTACGTTTTTTTGACACTACGGAATGCAGCTATTAGTTAATTTAACGGATTCCACGCGAACGAAGCACAAAGACAATGCACATTTCTTCTTAAGACTGCCATCATTTTGTGTCCCTCTAAAAGGATTAGATTTCCTTCCCTAAGATGATCAAGCAATAAGTGGATTTAAACCCATCGTTACAGGCTCAATGTTGGCACCGGTTCTTTTTGCACTGATTAGAGAAGCCCTAACCCACTCAAGAGGGTCCTTTTCATCCCTAATAAGTTTTATTAAGGAAAATTCAATCTTTAAATATTTCATCTCACGGCGTATAAGAAGATCCTTTGAAATTTTGAGAGACTGAATTTGGCATGTGTAACATCCAAACACATAATATACATACTAAGAAACAGTTGAAAAAGATATGGGACCGGCAGGATTTGAACGTATCATACAGATGAGAAATTTAGGGTTTTGGTAAGAGGCGACCGTAGCTGGATGGCTAAAGCGGCTGCCTGGTGTGCAGAAAGGTCGCAGGTTCAAATCCTGCCGGTCCCATATCTTTTTCTACTGTTTCTTAATCTAATTTGCTAAGCATAGCTAAATGCTATAAAAATAATCAATTAGAAGTTGACATAATATACATGTCCCACGGCTGGGTTCGGGCCTCTTCTCATGATGAGAAGGGTTTGGCCACCCCGCATGACCTAAAAAAAAGTTTTTAATGTGTCACAATTATAAATAATTTAAAATATTCAGTTTGTTTTATTTCTTTTTTTTTTATTTTTAATAAGAATAATAATTTTTTTCATAATGATTCCTTTTCTTTCTTTCTTTCTTTCTTTCTTTTCTTTCTTTATTGTTATAAGACAACGCGATTGAGCAGCACGCAGTTGGAATTGTGTCCGGTGGATGGCAATAGGCTCACCCCCTATCCCGTGGGACTTAAACATCACAGGTGAAGTGTGAGTTGTACATATCTGCCACACCCTTCTGGGTACTATAGGCGTGATGATGTTACGATTGATAATGGAGCAAGTGATCTTTTTACCTTACCCAACAAAAAATATTATTTATGCTCTGAAAAATTTCAAATGTACTGTTTCTATAAAAATCTGATTACTTGTTGAACGTATACAAAATCCTTCCATAACTTATCTTCATTTCAATTTAGATTGACAGTGTATCAAGTCCCAGAGCAACCTCCAGAAATAAATTCCACTTCCCCGTCACATTTACTTGGGTAACCCTGTTGTGTCATCTGTCCCTAGACCATTAAATATTTACCTTATACCGGGAATGCCTGGCCCAAACGAAAATAGATAGGTAAGTAGAAAGTCCAGGCTTTTAGGATATTGTTTCTAGATATTCTACTTTAAGTTTTTGTAGTTTTTTTTAAAACGACTCGTGCGCTAGGAATAAGTCCTATATCGCGGAGGTGTTCACAGACATACATTTAACACACACAAAGCACACCCAGAGTCAGAACTAATCTTTGCGGGTCACACAAAGATTTGTCCCGTGTGGGGTACCCACAACACCAGCATAGTTGAAAGCGGCCAGGCGACTGCTCTGCACTACACCAACCGTGCACTCAACTCAATTGTTTCATGGTATAAAACCTTCTTACGATATATCGCTTCATGTGGCTGTAATTTCAGGGTTTAATTATCACAATCACCATACTGAAATACAGTCCTACAGTAATACACTATTATTTGGCGTAATTTTGTTAAAACTGACAAGGTAGTGCTTTCTTTCTCAAGTTCGATCGCAATATCTCTACCAAACTACTTACATTTTATTTAATAAATAAAGAAATAAAATAAATTCAAATTCAAATAATTTAGTTTCATAGGCCCAGGAGGCGCTTGAAGTAAAAAAATATATAAATATCTCACAACTTAAACACAACGCCATCACAGTATAAATATGTACAAACAGTACGGAAACTGCCTACAAACGTGCGAAACGGCACGCACACATAAACATGCACACCGACGAGACCCCTAAGCGGCACTCGCTACTGAGAGCACCGCGACAATCGCTTAGGGGTCTCGTCGGTGTGCATGTTTATGTGTGCGTGCCGTTTCGCACGTTTGTAGGCAGTTTCCGTACTGTTTGTACATATTTATACTGTGACGCCATCTTGTAGTCCCAAGTCCCAGTCCTAAGCAGAGCTTGTACTGTAGGTAATAGAAAACTGATACCAATACATTTATATACTTTTTCTTGTAAATACGTACTTATTATACATAGAAACACTAAGACAAACACCAGGTTCATGCACACAAAGATTTGTCTTAAGCGGGAATCGAACCCGCATAAGACAAATATATACACAATTTTTTTTTTACTATAGTAGGTATACTCAAACAAATATGTACATCAAATTGAGCCGTTGGAACATCAGCAGAACTATCAGTGAGTTACTGACAGTTTTGCTGGCGTTCCAACGGCTCAATTGCTGCAAAATGTTAAAGCATTCTGAATATTCCGGTGAAATTGTCCGTAACTGATGAATTATGCAACAATTATGTAGAATTGTACATTTGTGTACAATTGTACAGTTATGTAAGACAGTGTGAACATTAACACTGTATTGTCGACGTGCGACCACGATGTTGTACGTATAATATTATCGTGAAGAAAATCTAGAGACTTGTGTAAATAGACGCCATGTCACTTCTACAAAATGCACATTGATTATGACTTTTAGTGGTTATTTGACTATAATAGCTGCTATTATTGCTTAAAAATATGTCAGACGGTCTTTGTATAATACTGATATTCAGTTTACCTTTATAGACTAGAAAATGTCTCGGTGAAAGGCGCGTGCGGGACAGAGAAATAGAAAGATGTAGCTTAATGCGTTGGTAAAATTGGTACTAAAAGAAAAAAAATACTGCGACTACAAAATTTAAAAATAAATTTCTTTTACATGTGTTTCTTCCATTTCCATGTAGTATAAAGACTGCAGCTGAATAATGTTAGTAAAATGTCATTTCATTTTCATTGCGCCGAATTTTGCGAGAGTTCTGTCTTCGTTTATTTTTACATAAGTGAAAAATTTTATGATTTTACAAGTTTGGGCTTTATACTTAATTTGAAAAGTGGCCGTTGTCAATGAATGAAGCGTTGGATTCTGGATTCGAATTTGAGAAAACGTAACGGTTATTTTGAATAAGATATAGTTGTAAGCCTGAAAAACAACTTGAGTTACTTTTGTATTAGCATTCGTGCGAAGTCGCGGGCAGTAGATAGTTTCTGAATTCAGTACTCCTCGTTTTAAAGGTTCTGTAGTAACTACACGGAACCTTTATAGTTTCGCCATGTCTTTCTGTCCGGGGCATAGCGTCGAAACCGTTAGTACAAGAGAGCTGAAATTTTGCAAACTATGTTAAGAAAGCGGTAATATAAAATATTGTAAAAAAAAATGTCGGGTACCTTCCATATATGTAAAGTGGCACGTACATGGAGTAGTGTGGGGTTCCGTAGATATAGGAGTTGCAAAGACAGTTTTTTTGATTTAGAGGTCTATTTTCGAGATAATTAACGTTAAAGAGCAAATAATATTTGGCTCAAAAAATTTGAATAAAATCATGATAAATGTTTGTGACAAACTTTCAAGGAAAACTATAGCGGCTACGTAAACTTTTTTAGTTCAAGAGTTATAGGGGCCCAAATTATATAATGCAGGTACTTGGAATAGTCCGTGCATAATACAAAATACCTTTGAAAATTATGACTTGTATGAAGTTGTTACTTGTTTAAAACAGATAGAAAACCTCTTTTAAGTCCATAAATGTTGGCACGACTAACTACGGAACTCTATTGCGCGTGGCCCGACACGCACTTGGCCGGTTTTTTTAAATACTTCTTATATTTTTTACCTCCTACCAGTCGGGTGGGATGTTATTGTACTTATGTGACCTACGAAATCTCTTCACAAGAAAATGTCTGGCATACAAACGAGACTTAATTTCAGAACAAAGAGTAATATAATTCGAAATTTCCCCCAGCAGTTTAAAGTTTTGCTTCAAGTTGAACATTGTTTAACGGTGTTGAAAAGAAACAAGTTATATTTCAGTTTTGTGAAGTTCGCTGCACATTCAGATTCATTTTATGGAGAAAAGTTAAATTTTGTTTTGATTGCCATGATTGTTTATATGTTGTTTGAACTTAACTTTAAAAAAACCGACTTCAATTAAAAAATGCACTATAAAATTAGAAATACTTAAGTAATATTCAACGTCTCGCCTCATCTGTGTATAACTTGAAAGAATACAGCAAACGGCTTTAAGGTAATTTAAAGAATTATACCCGTACTCCTAAACGTTGAGACGTTGTATCTTCCATCAGCTCAGCATACTCAAATCGGTCCAGGCATTTTCGAGTAATCGGCGAATAAACATAAAATAAATTACCAAAAAATATACAATCGAATTGAGAACCTCCGTGTGCGTCAGACTTTCGTCATTTTATAAAAGCTGTGATAGACACCACTAAACTTGTAGAAATAACAGTGACTTTCAAAGGGTTGGAAGCAAAGTCGTTGGTCCAGTTTCTACCATCACCAAAAAATCCAAAAATTACGCTTCATACTATGACGTAACTTGTATTAACCTACAACTTTTTTTAAATATTTCTCAAAGCCCAAACGATCCAAAATTATACATTAGGACTCATTAGGTGATTGTTCTTAGCTATGTTAGAGGCACACACGTGTTAAGATTAGGTAAAGATAAGAAGACGCGCACGGGCTCACTCTTGCAATTTAAAACAAAAAAGCACTTAAAAACAAATGGAAAGATTTTATATTTGCTTAACAGAACATAAAGCAAGTAATAACAATGATTGTACTCTTATTTATGTCGTGATTCAGTGGAGTTAATACTTGTTCGCGCCAATTAAATACCACATTAACATAGTTATTTGGGCAATTATTCAATCGAAATGTCGATAAGTTACATTTATTGGGTTGAAATACTTATAATTCAATAGTTTTTTATCATGCAGTTGGTAGTTCAATCTTTATTTTTGCAATACAAGATAAACAGAGTGGATGGCTATAGTTTTAGCATACTTAAACTTACTGAAACTGTCTTTCCTTAACGTACTCGGCGGCAATGCCGAAATATCTGACAAAGGTCTATTATTTTATTGTTTCGTAAAAATGAAATTGCAAAAATTTCAAATTTTCACGAATCCATGAATTTCTGTGTAAAATCGTACGGGTGCGAAACGCTTTGACAATCTCTACTCGACTGTAGGTAATAGCGATCGTAACAATTACTCCTCTCAGCCGAGAACGCGATTTTCTCGAACTCAACGAACGGGAAAGTGTATTCAAGTTGTTCTGAATTACGCAAATAAGACTAACGGACTTATTTATAAAAAATATAAAGCTATTCTTTCTTAAAATATGATAGCTTAGCCTTACTTATATCCGAACTGTATATTATTATAGATATCAATTAGATGTAATATAAAGAAAATTTACGGTTATACTTTTGCAAAAAGTGGACTGTCCAATTTTCAGCTTTTCCCCGGGACGGGTAAAAGCTGTCAATTCCATACATTTCTAAACTTTGACGTAAAATTTTATATGGAACACGCAACTCAGCTCGCGCAGTGGGAACCTCTCTCTGCGGTCGGTCCTTCATGGCTGAGGATCGTGTTCATCAGTGGATGTGGATGGCCTACATCTGGTTTTAATAATCTGCCTCCACCGGCGTCTGTTCATTGCGTCTCTGACGATCGAGCTGAACTTAGCTGTTGATGCGCCTCGCACTTGGTCGTTCCATCTAGTTGGGGATTGTCCCCGGACTCATTTACCCTCCGTATTCCCCACTACGATCAGCTTGGCGCTCATCACGCCTCCCAATTATGTGGCTGAAGTAGGGCGCTGCAGAACAAATCGTGCCAAGATGTGTTTGGACACGAAACTGCGAAAGGATTGATGCATTGGTGCGCATAGCAGTCCAGGGTATCCTCAACATGCGCCTCTAGCACCACTTTCCGAACGCATCAATCAATCCTTCTCCGCAGTGGAAATAATGTAATTTATAAGAATAAGAATAAGAATATAATAAGAATAATCTTTATTACAGTCCACAAGTACATAAAAAGATAAAACTTATAGTTCTCTGTAGTTAAATGCATTGTAGTTGTTGCTTTCTGTATTACTGTCCTGACTTATATAATAAATGAGCGGTCTGTCGGTTTATCTGTCTATCTGTCTGTTATGCTTTCACGGCTAAACTACTGAAACGATCTTGATGAAATTTCGTATGGAGATACGTGAAGGAAGGATACGTTCAAGACCTGAAGAAGGGCATAGGCCACATCGACATACCTACCACGTGGGCGGAAAGTAGCTAGTAAGTAATATAATGTCTTGATAGTTAACAGAATACACGATTATTAATTCTTATAAATTTAGTACTGATTATTATGATACAACTGTATTTTATCGCCTAGGGCGAGTTCACACGTGGTCGAGATTAATAAAGTCAATAATAATAAATTACTGAAAAATAAAACCTATATTTTTTACTATGACGTACGAAGCGATTGAACATCTACAATCCACTATAGGTTGTAAGAACTTACACTATTATGCCTCAAGTGCCGGTAGTTACAAGGCCTAATCTCACTACCAACTTGAAATAGTAATCTGAGCTAACTATTTGTTGGCAGGTTAAAGGTTCACAATAGCTGTACATCATTATTTATTTACCGTACTGATTTCATTTTTGACTAAAATAAAAGTAAGCCGTAAGCGTATTTCTTGAATACGAATGGATATGCTTTGGAGCTAGCCGACCCTCAAAACGCTTAAATAAGTATTCTGGTTGCCTCTTGACATGTATACGGACGCAATGTCGAGATAGCTATTCTTTGCATGACTTTACGTATTCAATTTCAACAGAGCGACGTATTTTTACGGCCTTTCAATCTTTTTAGATTCATTTTTTTTGTTTTATTCAACTCATGACTTTATTTTAAAGAAAATGCGCGCTTTTGTATATTTAATAATATAAAAAATCCGTTATCTGTACCTCCATTTAGCATACGTTTGCATTTTGTTTGTTTGAATGCGCTAATCTGCGTATTCCATAAATGGAATCACACGAAATTAAAATTTCTGTCAATTGAATATCGACCGTATTTATATTGCGGCATGAATGCACTAACATTTTGCAATCGACAGTTTTCTTTACAGAATCGCATCAAGGAATAGATTTGAATTATATGGATTATAAGTGTTTGTTTAAGCGAAATTCGGCAGCAAATATACATCACCATGGATTATTTTTTCGTTGCGTCTTGCTCTACTACTATAAAAAGTTAAAATATCCAGTGACTTATACTTATCATTTTTACATTCTAAACCTTGCCCTATCAAAGATACAAGTAAACTATTACCTTTAAGAACTCTTTGAGATAATTACAACCAAACTGCCGATTAACAAAGCCCTTTACCCCTCTCAAACACGCCTGATAGGAGGTTTTATTAAAACGGTATCTCATTGAGGTAGGTTGTTTAGACCCGCGGCGGAAATTACATCATTCCGACCCGGCCTATCTTCAATATTTTGTTTACCCATGAAAATGGAGCGACTGGTTTTAAAAGTTTACTTGTATTTTTGATAGGGCAAGATTTAGAAGGTAAAAAAAGATAAGCATATGTAACTAGATATTTTTCATTGCAAATGAACGCTTGAAGAACGATGTTTAAATTGAAAAATCGCACATAGCCACACATTGTTAATCACATATGTTTTAACAATAAATAAATATAAATATCACACTACATACACACAAACTAAGCAGAGCTTGTACTATTTTTTTCTTTTTTATAAAAAAATGATTATGAAACACCCAGATCAAGACCAACCTCTATGATCTATATTATTTCTGTATTCTCTAAATTTTATAATTTCAACTGTCATTATCATGACTTTTCATTTTATACTTTTATTTTTCTTTAATTAACGCACCAACAACTGTCCGTAACTTTGCTCATTTACTTACTTGTCGATCCTAAGGTTGCCTGTAAGAATTGCTTATAGCGAGAAGGCCGCCCATTGTGCAACATAATTTTTAAGTGCAATTGTTTACAACATTTTCTTTGTTAAAATTGGTGTACAATAAAGATTTCTCTATCTCTATCTATCTATCTAGCCTCCATGTTCATGCAGACAAAGATTTATCTTGAGCGGGTATCGGACCAGCGACCTCGGCGTCGCAGGCAGGTGCATTACCCACTTCGCCATCCGGTCTTCTACACGGACACGTCTTAGAACAATATTATGCTTAGTAACAATTTTTTTTAAAAACATTGACACAGAGACTGTAAGTGCTGAAAGTTAAGTTAAATATGTCGTCACGTAATACCTACCTACCAAAAAATTGTTAAATATATATTTACTTTTGTACCAGGTTTTAATCATAAAAAATACACTGTATTGTAATTAACAAAAGAATACAAACATTATTAACGCAATATACTTTAATTATTGATTTAACAAGAGGGTTGGTATAAAACTGAAATCTATACTAAAAAAAATATACGATGCTAGTGACGGTCAATGTGTTGGAACGGTTGTATGTTACATAGTGCAAGCCGTTTGTTCTCTGGTGCAGGGACTATTAAGCTATCGCTAGCAAAATATGGCCGAAGTTTGTTGTAGATTGGCCTGCCATGGCCCTGGTCACGTATAAATCTACTAATACTTTTAATCATTTTCATTTTCTTCGTTCCGCTAAGCTATATATATAATTAAAAAGAAAAAGTTGAATAGTAATGTGAACATGCAAATTACTAGTATTCTTGTGTTAGGTTGAAGTTCACGTCCATGGTGTAATGGCTAAAATTTGAAGCCTACCTTTTTCAAATCAAATCAAATCATTTATTTCCCTGGGCCCCAAGGGGCGCTTGAACACGTCAAAACAAACATTTAAATACAAAAAATATAAAATTAAAATAAAACTTAGCTAACTAAATTATAATACTTATTGTAATAAAATGATTTACCACCGGAGCTTAGATTGACTTTAATTCAACTTAGAGATTTGAATTAAAATCAATCCAAGTACCAGCTCCGATGGGTATTGCATCATGAGAAGAGCTGGTGAGAAACATGTGTGTGCACCATCTTTTCAAATAATTCATACAATATTTGTTTGTTTTTGACTCGTTCGTAAGAGATCCATCGGGCTACGGCCGCTTTTGTAACTAGTTTTGGAAGACGATTTCACGTGTGTCTGAGCCGAAACAGCCGCGGTCGCTTATTTAGATTTGGTTCAAATCAAAAAGTTATAATAACACTTTAATTTAGTCTGTCTACAATACGTAGACGTAGACGAAGACGTAGTAGACGTTCAAGTTATTAGTATTGATTTGGTTTAGTTTTTTTACTTACTGAGCTTTTTAGTAGGCACTGAAGAATGCAACATTTCAGGTAGGTACTTCAAGCGTTTGAATTTCGATAACTCTTTCTACCATTTGCCAATAGTCTCTTTACAATAGAATTCAAAAAGAAGGATTGTATTCGTCGTGCATCGGTCCTCCTTTGAACGTTGCCAAACAGCAATTTCAGGCATGAATAGTTGTGAGCAGGCCTGTGTTGTGTACCTCACTATTAGGTCTGTTTTTAATGTCAAAATAACAATGCTTTTACAAGCAGATATAGTTGTTTGCACGATGCTTTTACCTAAAATACAGTTTTAATTTTTTTGTCCGTCTGTCTGTACGCCTGTGTGTAACTAACTACAAGGCGCGTAACATAGGCTATTTCTTATCGATGTGTCTACCACGCAGATAAAACCACGCGAGAAAATTTGTTTCTTTGTTTGATAGTGCTTATCTCGAGAATTATCGTGAGAATTATAGTGTAATTCTCAATAAAGGTCTTTAGATATTTAAAATTATGCTAAACTCCACGGCAGTGGAGCAGTAAGGTTGAACGCGGGTCAAAGTGCGAGAGCGGCTATTAATTAATACAACGAATTCCACGCGGGTGAAGTCGCGAGCGAGAGCTAGTACAGAATAAAAACACGCTTTTGTCTCATACTTTAAGTTGTGGTGGTTGGCGTTCACATAATGGATCTCCGACATAAAGTGCGTTTTTATTGACTGACTGCTTTGGTGCGCGAACGCGCGTTCTTTAGAACTTATCTTTTTTATGATACCATGTCAATGAAAATCAACTAAAATCTGAGGAAAGCTTTTTCCATCATTGGTAGTACAGTGCTATAAAGTTCTTATGATAAAAAAATTCTTATTCTATGACGAAACGAAGATAACATAACATAACATCACGCCTATATTACCCAGAGGGGTGTGCCAGAAGTGTACAACACCCACACTTCACCTGATATGTTTAGGACCCATGGTATAGGGGGTGAGCCTAACGCCATCCACCGAACACAATGACAACTCCGTGCTATTACACATTTCCTCATGGAAAGTTCACAAATAACATTTTCACATCCGGGCATCGAACCCAAGACGTCGCAGTGTGAGCGCATACGCCAACCACTAGTACATCAAGGTAGTTCAAACGTTCACGAGCTTACCAACAAGATAAAACACCATCAACTCTGTAAAGTATGAATAGCTCGATATTATCGCTCAGAGAAATAAATGGACAAAGTTCTCCACTTGATAACAGTAACGGCACACTTTTGAAGGCTCGAAGCTTGCCAAACTTTTACTACACTTCGCTTTAATTTTAACAGCTGTGTTTACGAACAGAGTGTTGAACTTGTTTGTTTATATTAGAAGAGGTTTTGAAGTCACGTGGGATGGAAGCCCGGCAATGTCTGGGATGGTAAAATAAGCGCCTATTCCGCCATAAACAATTCAGTAATAAGGTTTTTTTATTAGTAATATTTTAAAGCAAATTTTAGGTTTGCTATGCCTTTTTGTATTTTATATAATATTAAAGTTGAAAAATTAAGAATCCAGCAGGACTCGAACCTGCACCCCCTGGGTATTACGCCCTAAGTGCTTTGAAAGTGCTTTTTTTATTACTTTACCTTAGATAGATAGAGAAAACTTTATTTGCACATCAAATTTATAACAAACATAGAAAGAAATAGGTACTTAAAACTATAACTGATAGAATGGATTCATCACATTCTATGATGGACTTAATAGAATGGATATTTTTATGTTTTTAACCTTAGTTAATATGTTTTGAATTTTCTGTCTATGCACTGAATAAAGTGTTAAATATATAAATTTACAACTTTACGCCTGGCAACACTTACTTTTTTTGTCTATGCTCTGTGACAACGAAACGCATGTATATTTTTCCCTCGCATTTCTTTAAATAATGTTTATAAAAAGTATTTATGTCTGTGATTTGCCCTAAATCCATCAGGTTATCGGCCCAGAGTAGCAGAACTGTGATTGGAAAGATTGTGTGTGGACATTACCTCCAAGAAAAACGTGAGTTTGCCGAGTGCTGTTTCAGTTTAAACTTTTACAAATTCTTGTGTTCGTACTTAATAAATCTTACAAAATGTGGCAACAAATGATCGATTCACATTAATTCTCTTGAAAAAAACAGAGAATAATAAGTATTTTCGATTTTAAAATGACATAATATTTTTTTTTTCATAAGTTAAAATACTTAGAATAAACCCACCAGCTGAACCTAACAAATTTCTCCTTCTTATTTACCGCCATATAATTATAATAAGTTACCTACTACTAATTATTAACTGCTTCGTTGGTCTAGTAGTTAGCGCATGCGACCTCTCACTACGAGGTCTCGGTTTCGATTCCCGCTTCGGGCAAAAGTGTTATTTGTCATTTATCCGTCAGGAAAATCCGTCAGGAATTTAAATATCAGAACGGAGTTGGAATTGTGATTAGTGGATGGCGATCGTTTTACCCACTATTCCATGGGACCTTAAAAGAGTAGGTGAAATGAAGGTGTATCACCTCTGCTACACCCTTTTGGGTAATATATAAGTAACTACATTTTGTGTGCCAAATAAATTATTATTATTATTATTAACTCAAACTAAGAAAATACGTTTATTGATGAACGAGCTTAAGAGCGTGTATTCCTTTTCAAAATGTAACTGTACATTTTTGTAGTTTTTTGGGAATATTTCGTAAAAACTGAATAAAAGTATGATTTTATTCAACCTACTTTTTAGAATGTGGGCTTTAAAAGGTAAATATGACAATTACATTTAATAACTAAAGCATACTTTTCTATTTTATCAGTTGAAAGAGTATTAACTGTTAAGTTGATAAATTACAAAATTATGCTGTATTTACGAATGAAATTGTTATATTTACCTTTCAAAACTTGCATTCTAAAAAGTTAGTTGAATAAAATCATACTTTCATTCAGTTTTTACGAAATATTCCCAAAACACTACAAAAATTGACAGTTACATTTTGAAAAGGAATACACGCTCTTAACTAGCCCGTCAATTCTAATTTTCGAACAGAAACAAACTGATAATTACAGTTCTAAAACAATACTAAGATACTGGAAGCATGAATACAAACTTGCTCCGACATGTTTGGTTAGTTAGCTCGGAATCACGTCTTGTTCATTTTGCACGTTTAGACCCTTGATAGATTGACTGATGAGAAGCTACTTTATACAACGTATATAACAATCAACATACAAACAAACACACAACATAACTAGCGTAATTTTCAGGACTAAAAAATAAATTATTATCTCAATGTTCAATTTGTTTAGGACATTATTTTTTTAATTATTTATCCGGTAAAAATGAACACTCTTACACGTGAAAAATCTTAATGAATGAATTTCGCATCCACCCTGTACAGCTAGCGCAATTATAGAATTACATACAAAGATTGAGCTGTATATATATTTATGATGAAGGGCCACTTGCTTATTCCACCGACATACATCTCATGTAGCCTCCATGCTCATATTAAAAAATTCTAAGCTACCATTATACTTGAGTTAGTAGAATGCGCTTAAAAGCTCTTAGCGTGCTTAGCACTGAGTTGATCCAATTTGCTGCAAAGTGCTTCTTATTTTGCGTTGAGAACCCGCCGTGATTCATATTCAAAGATGAATAGCAAGGATGAGGTGATAACGTTTAATCTTTTCTACCCGAACCTGCTCTATATGCCAATCCAACACGTCTTATCGCCAGTGTCACTTAATTACTGTAATACTGATACCAAAACGAGTATTTTGGTATTAGTTTTGATATTTCATCGTTCAAAGAAATGGCTTAAGCCGAGTGGCAAAATGGTGGCATAGTCCCTGTCCGGGGATGGCTGATCGTAAGGTCTCAAGTTCGATTTCAAGGAGAGGCAAAGTATTTTCTATCTCTGCCTACTCCCGTGGTATATAATTATGTAATAAGTTTATCATACTCACCTATAAGCGGTCAAAAGGTCAAGTCATCGTGTCACTCAGGTACCTAGACCGCTCTTTGTCTTTCTATCTAACTTTATTTTAGTTGAAACCAGGTCACTTTCTAATTTAAGTGACCCAGACTTTAAGCCAGATACCTATTGCATTGGACGCTGAAACACATTACCAGATTAAACCCCCATTTCTATTTCAAAATTAACTCAGTAGTGTAATTAAGTTATAATTGAATTGAGCGTGTTATTGAAGTCAATAATTAATTTTCAAATTGTGGTTCACCTACGTTTAGTAAACTAGGAATTTTGTTCAAATATTAAACAATGTTGCTTGATAATAATTACGGTTGTACATTGTAGTAATTTTTAAAGTGTCGACAAAGAACGAATGATGCCCTTGGTGTTGCAAGTGTCCATAGGCTTTAGTAACTGTTTACCATCAGGCAGGCCGTATGCAATATTGCCACCTAGGTGAAAAAAAAATAAATACTGTTTGACAGTTTTACCTTTAACTTGTGACAGAAACGAAAATGTCTAAATTAGTATAAATATAAACGAATAAATTTTGCAACTTGTCGATTCTGGACAGTTTAAACTTTTAACTGCTATAGTCATGAACATAATACATAATATAGAAAGTAAATGAATAATAAAATAACATTCGTATTTAAATATAAATAAATAATACAAATAAATAACAGTTCCATGCTAATAATGCCAGTACTTAAAATATACCCCACTAGCGCGCATTCAGTGTATTTTTAATAAATAAAATGGAACTAAAGAGGGTTTCTCAAGAATATGGTATTAATAGTAAAATTTAATAGACGTGTTCAGGGACCAGACACTCATAAAATTCCAACACGTCACACTTTGAGTATTTATGAGGCATTCATACCGCCATAAAGCTTATCTCAAAACCTGTAAAATATTTTGTACATTTTCTCGCGGTACGGTCAGTAGCAAAAGTATTTTTTTGCTGTATTATATTATATATATTATAAATCCAGAAAGGTGATCAAGAATCGCGACAAAATGGATGTGTCGGCGCCGAGTTCGGTGGAGAAAACGGCACCATGACTTGGACACCTTTCTGGAAATCTGGCAGAAGAATAGAAGTCTTTGAGAGAGACGTTTTCTCAACAATGAAACAATATAAGTTTATGAAAAAAAAGAAAAGATAAATTATCATGCGTCATGTTTTCAATGCGACGACGATGCATAGCTGTAGTTCGTAGCACTGAGTTTGAGTAACCGTAGCTGCGTAGCTACAGACATCTACGCCGTAGCAGGTGGACGGTAACACTGCTCTACTAACGATCAACATAAAATAAAATACAATATGCGATTCATTAACATTAGTATTTTATTTTGTCCTACTTGTAGTCTAACGACTAGAGCGTTGAGCTGATCTTTACAAAAAAATGGAAAATTAGACCTTATACACATATCTGCATTTGTGAAATATTTCCATAGAACCATCTGCACAAAATACCCGTAAAAACACAATGTTTTTGGTACAATTGAATTGAATTATTTTTTATACAATATGCGAGCAAAAAGAAATCTAACCATAAAAGTGCATAATTCAAAAGTGTGGCAAGTATTATTATTACATTACAGCAATATGATAGCACACATTATTAAAGTTTTAGTTGCTAAAACGATGTAATTACAATACTTCTCGATATTAGAAACATAATTTAAATAATTACTTTGATATCACATAAACTTCCTGGGATATAACTATTTTAAATGCACATTAATAATAGACTCGCCCAAACGCGTCGAACACTGCCTTGTAGCTTGTATGCGAAGTTATGACAATTTTTTGATAGCTCTATGAAATATTGCGTTTTTGACAATTGTTTTATTAAAAAAATTGCTCAAAATTGTGTGGGTAATTCAATAAAAAATATATATTTTTTATAATTTCGTACTATAAAAGTTGATTTGCTCATTAAACTTTTAATGATCATAACATGACTTTGACTTCAAGTATAGAACTAAAAATTCTGGCATTTGGTTTCTGTTTATCTATATTTTGAAAAGGTATTACTTACTATTAGTATATTTATTACTATTGCAGTAACAGTCATCCTTATAACTTCGAAAGAAAAAGTCGCCATATGGCCGATATCCGATGCTAAAAGTAGCGTGTATACCATGCCCCTAATCAATACCTGACTCACACGCCACGCAATTAAAATATATCTAGCAAAGCATTTCCCGCCGAAGTTATAATTACAGGAAAAGTTTGAACCACAGTAATCGGAGCTTTGTTTAGAAATTAAATTAATCCTGTCAATTAAAATATTCAGTTTTATTTAATACAACATAACATCACGCCTATATTACTTAGAATGGTGTGGCAGACGTGTACAACACCCACGTTTCACTTGTTATGTTTAGGTCCCATGGAATAAGTAATCCTATCGCCATCCACCGGGCACAATGCCAACAATATTTAATACAATGTTACGTATGCGTCAGGCATACCTTTGGAGCTACATGAGCCGTGGCGCAGCGTCAGCAATACGAGCGGTGGACGTCGCGCCATACAATCATGTTTACCGTATTGGTGCACTTTCGTATCTAACATCGAGCGTTAGTCACCTATCTTATAATGTAGACATTGAAATTTTAATTGTATTTTTAATTATAGTATTATTTTAAGTAAATTTGGTTTCTTTTCGACCCTCTGGCGGCGGCCAACGTGATTATAATTATGAAATGTATGACACCCGGATAGCGGAGTTGGTAGTGCAAATGTCTGCTACGCAGACGTCGCGGGTTCACTTCCCGCTGAAGACAAATTCTTATGCATGCACATGGCGGTTTGTCTTGGTCTGGTTATTATATGTATAATAGGTATATATTTACAAAATAAAAGTGTATAAAATAAATATACAACGCTGTCTCGTTGGTTTAATGCTATAAAGCGTATTGCGAAGGCTGATTGTAATGGTCAGTACTCACATACGGTTCTACTCAATAGATTTACTCGGGGACGAGTTTAATAAAAGTGTGGATAGCAAGGCTATTGATCCAAATTATGTTCATGCGAAAACATAGACTCGGGCAAGACTTCCAATTTTGGCAATTCGCATAAGAAATGAAGAGGCGAAACGTTTAGTGCGCATTTGTGGTATATCTACCACGAATTTTCAGAAGTTCTACTTTAAGTTTTATTGTATGAGGAACAAACACACACGCACGCATACACACACACACACAAACACACACACACGCATCGCAAATGTTTTACTATAAGTTTTAAATAATAACTTTATGACTTTTGTGCCTAGTTTACAAATATATTGTTAATTTAGTTAAAATTCTGAAGTCCAATTTCTGTATAGACGCTATTAATAACCACGATACAGACTTTGCCTAGTGTGGTTATTACTGTTACCTATATCTTTTTATGTACTTGTGGACTGTAATAAAGATTATTCTTATTCTTATTCTTAATCGGTTGGATATGCTCTTTCATCTCTTCATATCTCCGGTGAGAAAGCAGCCCATATACATCTACCGTACACTTCTAGACAATACAAGCGTGATATTAATAAATAATTTATTTTATTTATGTACATTTATTGTAACTGACTGTTGTTTATACGTTAGAATATAGAAATGAAATTCAATAAGTCTGTACCAACAAAGGAATGTTCGAATATTAGGAATGTGACGTCACTGCCGTGTGCTCACAAGATATCTCGTACGTGTTCATTCGAGTTCGATACATCCGACAACTGTTCCCGATATATTTCAACATGTTTTCTGTGATCTGTTTTATGTAACATCAAATTTCTATATTTTGTTGACGTCTAGTATATTGCAGACGCTGTAGTATTGAAGCCTGATTTATAAAGTAATGCACTTTTGATTTTGGTGTATTATAACTGCGATTTTAGCCTTATAAAGTTTGTGATGGATTTACAAGATATGAGGTAAAGAAATAACTAAAAGATATTTATATTTATTTGTAGTCAACATTACGTAACTCAACATTACGTCACAACGGTTCACTTCAGGTTTCCTTCAGGAAACCTCATGAGGAAACCTGCATGCCTGAGAGTGCCTATAAAGTGCTCGAGGGTGTGTGAAGTCTAGCAATCCGCACTTGGCCAGGTTCGTGGACTGTGACCTAACCCCTATCACCATGAGAAGAGGCCGGAGCCCAGCGCGAAAAAATATATATTTAATATATAGCAGCCCTGTATATAATACGTACACAAAACGATTACGTACGTCCGGCGCACCCTGGGCAATTCGCAAATCCTCCAAAGCGACACGATGGCAAGTCCAAATAAAATTTGACTCAGCCATCGACACGACGAAGAAGAAGAATACATGTCCCTCACATGTATTATATACAGGGCTGCTATATATCATTACGTGACTGAAACAACATAACTACATATCCATATTACCCATTACGGTGTTGCGCCTAAAACAATAAACATCATGTCCATTAGATTGTAGCAGTGGTATTAAACAACCATACTTCATTGTTATGATTAGGTCCCATGTGATAGGACTGAGCTAATTGCCATACACAGGGCACAATTCCAACTCCATGCTGCTATTGAGAACTTAGAGGTCGCATAGGCTCAGCATTAGACCAACGAAGAATATAGAAGATAGGAACAAATAGATGAACGTGGCGTCACGAAATGACGTATCATACAGTTGAAAAATTTAGGGTTCTGCTAAGACGCGACCGTACCTGGATGGCTGAAGCGGCTGCCCGGTGTGCAGTAAGGCCGCCGGTTCTAATCCTGCCGGTCCCATATCTTTTTCAACTGTTTCTTAGTATAATTTGCTAAGCAAAGCTAAATGCTATAAAAATAATCAATTAGAAGTTAAAACAACGAAATAGTCTCAAAATAATAATTCGTAGTCAATATAACGTGTCTAGAAAGTTTTATAATTATTTGTTATCGAATATTGTCGCGGAGAATCTAAACACCTGGCAGCCCCAGCGTAGCCCAGATTCCAATGTTAAAACTTAATATAACTGTTTCAAGTAACAAATATTACTTTCTTGTTTGAATAGGTCGGTCGCCTGCTTTGAAAACTTGTTCTGAACAATTTGATGAGAATCTGAGGAGCATGATATTTTTAACTAATAGCGCGACCCAAAGAAAGATAATGTTTTTAGCAGATTATGTATGACTGCAATCGATCGCTTTAAAAGTAAATATGCAATAATAAAGGGTGTTTATTAAATTGGAACATAAATACAGAAATACCATTGCACGACTCTACTACATACAGAAAGCATTAGAGATAGGAATAGAGTTTTCTTATTTTCTAAATCATAGAAATCTTTAATCGGAGACAAAATACTAGTGGTAGAGCTCTTGTGAATGAGCTCTAGGGCAGCAGCACCACCGTCTCACATTTAACCTGCCGCCAAATAGTAGTGCTTCCATTACTGTGTTCCGGTTTGGTGGTAAGATCAGGCCCTGAAATTACAGGCACATGAGGCATAACACCGTAGTCCTCAGCTGCAGCGACGGATATACAATCTGCTTTTGTGGATTGTTGATGTCCATGGGCTGTACTCCATTTACCATCAGGTGGACTACACGTTCGTTCGCCGTGGGCGTAGTATAAAAAAAAAACACGCTCCGCCAAAAACTTTATTGATAGAATAGTGTATATGTCTGTAGAAATATCGGTCCACAGAAAGCACTGTTGACCAAATTTTCTGTTCATATTTAGAAAGCCCTTCTTACTATGTCTTGTTGTTTACAAAATTAACTCTGTTCATAGGAACCATTGGTTCATAAAGAGCACATTTAGAGAAAAAAACTATTAATACTTCTTCTATTATTATAGATATATATTTGTTCACCCGACTGACTGATTCATCAACGCAGAGCCTTAACTGCTGGGGTAAGAAACTTAAAATTTTGCGTAAATGTTCCTAACAATATGGGGGGGCTGTATTACGTGCCAATCTTACCTTACCGTGGGTGACAAATAAATTTTATGTAAAAAATAATAGTTTAAACAAAAATAAAAAACACGCTTTTAAAGTACTTCTAACTAAAAACAAAAAATAATTCCTAATATAAGCTGAAAAAAGCGTGGGTTGCTCGATAGACGAAAAATATGGCACAGAGCGCCCCACGCTTTTTTTAGTTTATATAAGGAATTATTTTTTACTTTTTAGTTAGAAGTACTTTAAAAGCGTGTTTTTTTAGTTTTTTTAAACTATTATTATTTTATTCTCTACTTTTTAGTTTGGTTTATTTATAAGAGCATTTTTTTAATTTTTTCTTATTTTTTTATTATTTTTAGGGTTCCGTACCTCAAAAGGTAAAAACGGAACCCTTATAGGATCACTTTGTTGTCCGTCTGTCTGTCTGTCTGTCTGTCTGTCTGTCTGTCAAGACCTTTTTTCTCAGGAACGCGTGGAGGTATCAAGCTGAAATTCATATCAAATACTCAAGTCTATGGTCTCTTGGAGCTGTGAAAAAATCAAACTTCTAAGTCAACGTGATCAAAAGATACTCCCGTTTATGCCGCAAATTTTCGACACTCGCAAGGGAATCAAAACCTACAGGGTACTTCCCGTGAACTCAGAATCTTGAAATTTGGTACGAAGCAACGTCTTATAACACAGATAAAGGAAAAATTGCGAAAAGCATACATTTTTAGTTAAATCATATAATAAAAATATTTTTAATAATTTTAAACTTATTACCCCTTTACTCATGAACGCGTAGTGGTATTATATTGAAATTCTTAACAAATACTCAAGTCTATAATATCTTTAAGCTGTAACAAAATCAAACTTCTACGTCAACGCAATCAAAAGATACAGCAATTAAAGCCGCATATTTTGAAACTCGCAACTACTCGCAAGGGAATCAAAACCTAAAGGATACTTCCAAACGACCTGGAATCTTGAAATTTGGCATGAAGCAACGTCATAAAGTACACATATAGGAAAAATTCCGAAAATCTTAAATTTTTAGTTACATCACATAGTATATTTTTTTTAATAATCATAAACTTACTAGCTGACCCAGCAAACGTTATTCAGCGATTAAAAAAAAAAAACAGATGTTGGCCAATTCTCAGACCTACCCGATATGCACACAAAATTTCATGCAAATCGGTTCAGCCGTTTCGGAGGAGTTTGGAAACAAACACCGCAACACGAGAATTTTATATATTAGACTTGCTGACCCAGCAAACGTTGTTATGCGATTAACAAAAAAAAAAAAAAAATAGATTTTGGCCGATTCTCAGACCTACCCGATATGCACACAAAATTTCATGCAAATTGGTTCAGCCATTTCGGAGGAGTTTGGAAACAAACACCGCGACACGAGAATTTTGCTTACTTCTAATATATGAGAACAATGCTAATTAAAAATTACATTAACAATAAAATTAAAATAAGCTAGTGGCAGTTGAGAGATGACCAGTCTCAACTGATGGCGCCCGTTCACGAACATGACGCGTGGATCAGCACTACTCAGCTCAACCATATTGAAGGGAACCGAATGACCCAACACACGTGCCACCATCAGCGAGACATTTGAGTGAGCATGACAAACTCTCAATTGCCATGCTCGTTCATGTCAAAAAAAAAAAAACAAAAACAGTTACATTATATTACACGTGGTACTCATATTTACAAAATAAATAAAAAATGCTTCGAAGTTATACAATACTATAACTTTTCAAAAGTTAAAAATAAAAAGATTAAACATTTACTCCAAAAAAAAAAAAATACGATTTAAAAAAAAAAAAAAACCATGTTTATAAAAATAAAAGGGAGAGCATCTCTTCCAAATATAAAATAAAAGAAAACTAATTAGTGGACCCAAGTGGCTGTGACTGTGGAGCAGGACCAGCATTAAGCCAAGCTTTTTTATCAAGGATATAATCCTCTAATTTATAATATGCTTGTCTACATAGTGTGCGTTTTATGCATGTTTTAAATTTTGTCTCGTTCAGTTGTAGAATCCGCAGTGGTATTTTATTATAAAATTTTACACAATTCCCCATAAAAGAATTTCGTACCTTAGCCAATCTAAACCGAGATTGATCCAAATTGTGCCTATTTCTAGTATTAAAATTATGTCTATCACTTCTCTTCTTAAAGAGATGAAGATTTTTCCGAACATACATAATGTTTTCATATATGTATTGACAAGGTACCGTCAGCTTTCCACATTGTTATGTTATGGATTTCATTTAGCAATAAAAATACCATAACTTTTACTTATATACCTACAGGTTTGTACGGAACCCTCGGTGCGCGAGTCTGACTCGCACTTGGCCGGTTTTTTTTTTTATTTTTTTTATCGAATTATTGCATAGTCATCGATCTTTGACAGGTGTACTTATTATTTCTTATTTAAAAACTGTTCATTACGACTTACCAACGGCTGTGTTAAAAAAAACAAATAATATGTTTGGTACACAATAATAATATCATAATTCACGATAGAAATAGACAAATGGTAATCGATCTATCGTGACATGACGCAATTTGTTATTCATTCCTTAATAATTGAACTAGACTTTCGTCTACTGTACTATTAAAAAGATAAGGGATATTTTATATTGCATATCAAATAAATAATCGCCTATCAACACATACTCATCATTTATATTCTTTTTTACATCAAATAACTTACTACACTACAGATAAACTAAATGTTTAACAAAACTCAAACTGCAGATAATTCGAAATTACACATCAATATGACATTCCTTTTCTCCTCATAATGCAATACAGTTAAATTTATTTTTGTACAAAAATACTACATGCATAGCATAAATACTGACTGCACATCAAATTTACCATATTTCATAGCAAAATAACTATCCCAGTCGCATATTAACCAGTAAGTACAACAAAATCTGTTCATCATATTTGTCTTAATTTTCAAGAAGCCATGCTCGGCAAATTTAATGGTTATTATAAATTATTTCTAAAAGCAGAACAACTTAACTGAAAAACTTCGCGCGTTCTTTCGTCACTGGAGTAAATAATATAAAAATAAAAGCTATAGTTATGGCATAGGTCAATTATGGGTAAAGTAGTAGGTTAGGTTAGGTTAGAACTGCGACCATAACATAGAATCAATCTGTGTGATACTCCGACCCCTTTTTGAATCAACCCACTAAATAAAATAATATTATACTACCTACCAATTTCTTATTATCATAGATCGTAACAGACGACAGTACGTGGCGCCACCAACAGAAGCTAAAAATGTGCCTATTGGGCAAAAAAGGAAGCGTGGACGCCCCGCGAAAGCAAGACCCGCTTTAATAATTTAATAAATTACAATTTTGTATCTAATTTTATTTTATTTTTGCTGATCTCATTTTGTGATAATAAATAAATAATAAGATGACTGTGACTAATAAAATGTTGTTTGATTTAGAAAAACTGCTGTAAATATTATAAAAATAGAAGCTATATTTAAAAGAAAAAGAGTTAACATGTATAATGTTCATTAAGATTATTAGCTGTGCATTGATAAAAAAGCTTTTGCTTTAGGAAAAATTGCTGTGCGCTGTGAAAATAAATTGTAGTGTGTTTAGTGATATTTTGAGTTGAATATTTTGTTGAGCAATCAGTAATTTTGATGGGAATTCGGTATTTAATTGCATAGAAAAAGGATATTTTATGATTTGCGTTTAAATACTACCCAAAAGATAAATCCCTTTTTGGATTTTTGTTTGATTGCGCTAATATTTCATAGAATAGAAAATAAATACACATATTATTAGTAGTTATGAACTTTGATTATGTTTCTTATTGATTTTTATAAAGCATTTATGATAAGAGCAATTTATCGTTAATCTGTTATTCTATCAAAATTTTGCGAATTAATCTCGACCCCGGCTAATGCAGCTATCTCATCAATCATCTGACCGCAGTGATGGCTTACTCGACGCCTCTTAATTACAGATTTTAGAACCTTAATTACTGTGGAAATTAACTAATTACACGTTTATATCATACTAGATTGCTTGCAGCTTGGCGGAAGACCTGCTAATTACTCAGACTTAAAGTTATATACATATTTTTGGTCAAGATCGGTCCAGCCAGTGATTCAATCATGAAAACCTACTAACTGGACAATCATGACAAAACTCCGTGATGCTAGGCAAATTCACAAATAACACATTGCCTGACCCGAATCGAAACCGACTCCTCGCGGTGAGAGCGCATACCATCGAGGGAGTAAAAATGCATGAGCTTTTTTAGTTTCGATTTCTCCGGTAGGACTCTTACCATTAATATTAAGTAAGCGGACAGGTCAACACGCGAACCTATTTTTTTTTTTTATTCTACGCTTACAAAGAACGAACGTGTAGTCCACCTGATGGTAAGTGGAGTACAGCCCATGGACATCAACAATCCACAAAAGCAGATTATAGATGCGTCGCTGCAGCTGAGGACTACGGTGGTATGCCTCATGTGCCAGTAATTTCATGGCCTGATCTCACCACCAAACCGGAACACAGTAATGGAAGCACTACTATTTGGCGGCAGGTTAAAGATGAGACGGTGGTGCTGCCGCCCTCGAGCTCATTCACAAGAGCTCTACCACCAGTACTGCTTTATTACAGTTGCTTGCTGCTATACCTGCAGTATTATTGATTCATTTGCTCCGTGACACAACGTATTAACTTTATCCAATGGTAAGTTACATAGTAATATAATCAGCTAGTGCAAGGACTGGACGATGGATATAGAGATTGGATCTATCTGCTATGTAATCGTATTACTCGTTGTCCAGTGAAGAGTTCGTAAATAAGGACTTATCCTTATTTACGAACTCTTCACTGGACAAAACACGCTTTGGTGAAAACCAGGCCTCAGCCTGGTTTTCACCAAAGCTGAGACAGGAGATGTTTGATAACTAATTAGGTTTCGTTACCAAAGCTAAGCAGATATAGATGGTCATTCAAACATACCTAGTATTTTGAGTTAAATCGTAACAAAGTTTAGAAGTTAGATATTGAATTTCAAATAAAATTGTTTGTATTTGTGAACATACTGTAGAATGTAGAAATGAAAATATAAACATAACATCACTTCTATATTACCCAGAAGAGCGTGGCAGAGGTTTCCAACACCCACACTTCACCTGTTATGTTTAGGTCATATGGGATTGGGAGTGAGCCTATCGCCATCCACCGGGCACAATTCCAACTCCGTCCTGCTAATGTGCATTTCCTGACGGAAAGTTCATTAATAACACTTTACCCGACCGAATTAAACCTGAGACTCGGTGAGGGGCGTATACGCTAACCACTAGACTATCCAGGCAGATAATAAGTGGCTGCAAGATTATGAAGGAAAATATTCATACAAAATGTTAGTATACTAAGAAACAGTTGAAAAAGATATGGGACCGGCAGGATTTGAACCTGCGGCCTTACTGCACACCGGGCAGCCGCTCTTAGCCATCCAGCTACGGTCGCCTCTTACCGGCACCCTAAATTTCTCAACTGTATGATACGTCATTTCGTGACGTCACTTATATCTTTTTCAACTGTTTCATAATATAATTTGCTAAGCATAGCTAAATGCTATAAAAATAATCAAAGTTAAAATGTTAGTAGCTGCTAAAATGTTCATGGATATAATATTCAGTACATTCTACGTTGCTCCAATTTTATAAATATCTTGCCGCGTAAGCTGACATGATAAAGTGATATGTGAAAGCTAACATTGCAGCTCTTAGCGAGTTTGCGGTTTACCGTTATTTATATCGTGTAAAATTCTTACTAATTCTACTAATACTATAAATGCATATCTTTGTCAGGATGTTCGATGGAGCTAAACAAATAATGAGAATCTTTGAAATACATAGTTGATACATGGGTGTGTATGGTCACTATTTACCACGCGGGCGGTGTCGTGGGCAAAAGCTAGTATTATGATATTACAAAAAAAAATAAGTATGTATGGGATAATTCTTTTAATATGCACCTTATGGCCGTTATAAAGAATACATCTTTCAAGTTAAACACAGATGAGGCAAGACGGTGACGTAACAGCGTCTGTTAGAAGTTGAAATCATTTTAGAAGAAAAACAAGGCAACTGCAGTGCTAAATGGCATTTTAAATTGAAACGCTTTTATAAAGGTTTGTCACTAATATGAAGCATTAAATGACATTTGTAATGCTAAAGACTAACTACGTACATATTCAATAGAAGAAACAGTAACAAACTGTCGGTTATGCTATGAGCTGTATAGCGTTTGGAATATTCTGGTGCAATTGCTCGTAAATGGTAAAATTTATGCAGCAGCGTAATGTACAGCTATGAAAGGAAATGTCAGCGGTAAAACTGAATTGTTGACGGCGGACGGTGCTATTTTGCATGATTACAAGAAGTTTTATTATACGAACGAGTATGAATATATTTTGAAGTAAATCGAAGTAATCATTTTGATGGTGGTGGAGCTCTTGTGAACAGTTTCACCTTTAACCTGCCGCCAAATAGCATTACTGTGTTCCAATTCGGTAGTGAGATCAGGTCCTGTTATTACTGGCAAATGAGGCGTAACAGCTGAGATGAAGCGAAGCATCTACAATCTGATTTTGTGGATTGTTGATGTGCCCGTCGGATGGCGATAGGCTAACCCCCTATCCCATGAGACTTCACCATAACAGGTGAAATATGGGTGTTGGACATCTATGCTGCACCCTTTTGGGCAATATAGGCGTGATGTTATGTTAGGTTTTTCTTTAATTTGGAATTATATTCGTAACGTTTGAGGGTTCAGCCACTTACGATGGAAAGCTTAAGCCGCTTGTTATAATATTTTCTTAGGGGCTTTAAGGGCTTGGAAAGCAAATAAGTATCCACGCAAGGAATCAGGACACGGGTGGAAGATTTAGGCAAAATAATTTCTTGTATTTTTAAGACGGAGACCCGCTGTTTTTCTTTTTATACTCGAGTATTATAACTTAGTGGTGTTTTAAGTTAAAATTAACAAGACACAGATGGTAGTAATATATTATAAAATCACAGAGCATAATTCTAACTCAATGCTGCAACTGAGATTTTCCTAACAGGATTTTTTCTTCTCACTTTCTCCGGGAATCGAACCTAAGATTTGCGTTAGCGATACGCAAATTTTACCGCTAGACCAAATGCCTCGTTAGGATAATGGTAATATACCTAATAAAATGTCTCTAAAAAGTCTAAAAAGTCAAGTAAGCCAGATTCAGTTTCAGAATTTAAAACGTACTCAGAATTCAGATGTTCAAAAAAATTATACTAAAATCTATACTGTATTAAATACTAGTAGCCCGCCCTGGCATCGCTCCGGGTTCTTAATTGTGTTTTTTTAAACATGAAACCTTCAACTTGAATCACTCTATCTATTAAAGAAAACCGCATCAAAGTCCGTTGCGTTGTTTTAACGATGCATACATAGGGACAGACAGACAGACAGCAGGGAGTGACTTTTTATACCCATTCCAAGATACAGACAGATTTTCTGCCTAGTTTAGGAAAGGAAGTCAATGACCCCTTTAATTATTGCTGTACTAGTTTTTTAATAACTATAATTATAATAAGACAACTCTGTATGCCATGTACTATCGACAAAGCAAATTCATGATCCAGCATTATACTATTTTGTATGAGAATTTCGAAACACTAAAGTTTAAATTCTCTTGTTCTATTAACCAATATCAACCTTATAAACTTTAACAGTTTTAAATAAATTATTTGTCAAATTGGTCTTGAATCAATTTTGCTGATATCTACTTTTTTGAAATAAATTTATTAATATTCTACGTAGTAAGTAATGTCTTTTGGAACTTGTCCTACTCTACGTAATACCCAAAGGCCTATTAAATATACAAAAGCCCTATCTTTATATACAACAAAACTTCCTTCAAGGTCCTTAAACTTTGTCAAGCATGCGTGATACGAGGTTCTATCAATAAGGCATGTCACGGCAGGTTGTACAGAACTGGGCCGGAAATTACGTCATTTTGTCATGACCCGACATAGCCCGATGTCGCGAACATCGATAAAAAGCGTGGCGTACTTAAGGTCAACTATGTGTACTCTTGTCACGTGAAAAGTTAGTAGTATTACAGTTCCAGTAATCCACATCAGTATCGAATTAATAAGTTGCTCATCAGTATTGAATTAATAGTCAGTAAAACTATAAGATTTTAAGGTCCCGATCGGTGTTAGATATCTTATAAGACTTTAGCTATAAAAAATCAACTAACACTTCTATCACTTAGAAGAGTGTGTTAAAAATGTATGCGCCATACACTTCACCTGTTATGTTTGCGACCCATGTGGGACCTGATTCCCGACTTGAAAATGTTTTGACGGAAAAGTTACTAATATAAGTGAGATGTTGAAATGCTGGTATACGCCTACTACTAGAGAAACGGTGCAGTTAAACGTAAGTTAAGATTGCTATCTTGTTACCTTAAATATAGTTCTTCCCATTGTTCCTTTTGTCTTTGCAAAGTAATGGTTGTAGTCTTTTAATAGCGCTGTAAGTCTTTTCTAATCAGTTTGTCTCCTAAGGGTGAACAAAAAGGTAGTTAAAACTGCAAGATATGTTGTGTACAAGACGAGTCACGAAACGAATAAATAAAAAAAACGAAACGAAAAAAAAAAAAACGAATAATAACGAATGTTTGAGATAGATATTGTAATTTCCTTTTAATTGTAAAATGGTATTTGATGAATGAAAATGATGTAGTTTGATGAAAATTATTAATAAAATAAAAAGTTCATTATATTTACGAGGTTCCTTCGTTTCGAAAACTTGTAATAATCTGTTGTGTAATACTGAAAAAGTCGCATTTGTCTGGCAGTTCAAAACTGCGGATGTTTAGATGCCTATAATTTTTAAAATAGGCAGACTAAAGATAATTTGAAATCGAAGAAACATAGATAATTATGTTTTAAATTGGCTGTGCAAAAATTATAACATTGTGATGAAAAATGTAAAAGATACAACCATACTCATTTTGTATGAGAATTCCATACCGGTTGTTCCCCCTTAAGCAACATATTATTATTATTAATGTACCAGAGCCACCGGAGCGGAGTAGCGCAGACGGAGCGCTACTTGAAAAAAAAAGTTAAGTGTAATGTCACCAGTATTTATATTTGAACGTTGAGATGCTTGAAGCTAGTGCACTTGAGTCGGTAGAATTGCGTAGCTCTCACGCGAAGCACTCAGTTGATCCAATTTTCTGTAAAGTGCCTCGTATTCGTGTCGAGATCCAGCTTGTATTCATATAATAAACCGTATTTACTGGTACCATAGCTTCAATTGTCAACCAATTTAAGATTAAACATAGCGTTTGTGATCAATTTCGAGGAAAGAAGTACTACCGTTTGATTTGTAATCTGTTGTTTGCGTTCGTTTCGTTTTGGTCAAATTTCTGTCGTCCCACTGCGCCATACCTAACAAATCTTCTTAAAAACCTCGTTTGACTTATTTTCGTTTTTTTACCATATTAAACTACGTAAGTTTTCGCTAACTTAACGTAAAAAAATAATGATGCAATATATTCTGACACATTCGCTAACAATTATGAATATTGATTGAGTGACAGTAACATTAGGAGCCACGAGAGCTTTCAAAGTGAATAAACATTATTATCAAATATGAATATGATAATGAATACTGAACAGATGTTTATTGCGATAGGGACACATGGTGGATAATTGATCAGTGAAACAGTGGCTCTCTTTCCTACGAGGTTTCTCGACAAATAGTAGTGTTTATCTGGGATTTAATTTAGGTTATTTATGTATTATCTATTTATTTCTTTGCGTAAATACAAATTATCATCCTAGCAAACTAGCTTTATATTTTTGCATATCAGTAGAATGGCTTTAGAATTTGTATTTTGATAAAATTTTACAAAAAAAAATCGACTTTAATTACAAAAACTGCACTTATAAATAAAATATATTAAAGTAATATTTAACGTCTTGTCTCATCTGTGTATATCTTGAAAGAATACAGTAAACGGCCTTAAAGGGCCCATATATTAGTTATTTATGCAACTGTTCTATAATGAGGGGTATTAAAACACGAGTGTGGGTTTATCACACGAGGCGAAGCCGAGTGTGATAAAAGTATCACATGAGTGTTTTAATACCTAATTATAACAGTTGCATACAAGACTTTATCTACACCCATGATATGAATCCTCTATAAATGTTCTAAAACCATAGGGTATTAGGGTACAGTGTTGTAAGAACTCTATGTAAATTCATGGAAAGTTTAATTAGTGAGTATCTAATACAAAAAAACTATGTATAGGTAATAATATAATTATTTATTGTAATAATTATTTACATTTTGGATCGTACAATTATTAAAAAGTATTTTTTCAATACTATTATTGAACAAAAATGGCGGGATACGACGTCAATTCAAAAATTCGAATAAGTTTTTATTTAAATTACGGCGCTGTGGTAGTGAAACGCGCGTGCATGACATGTTCTTTTTTTGAAATTCATAAAGATGCCATGAGAATGTGGCTGTTCGATGAGTAAAAAAGGAGTTGCATAATGAATTTCAGTACAACATTATAACACCCGTTTGGGTGTTATAATGGTTATTATGACACTGGCTGTTTTGATGTTGGCAATTAGCTAACTGTTTCAAGAACGTTTATAGAGGATTTATAGCATGGGTGTAGATAAAAAGAATTATCTCCGTACTTCTAACCGTTGAGGAGTTGTACCTTTCAGCATCGGCTCAGCAACATTTAATGCTGACTGCTAGATGCAAATATCCGAGAAGCTTTAGGTAATTTACGAAAAACAATATAGAAAAAATTGAGGGTTGCTCTCGATTTCTCTAGAATTCCATCATCAGATCGTGACCTAATGAAAATGCGGCCGAATGACTATATACTCTTTCAGACAAAAATTATGTCTCAAATCAGTCAATGCATTTTCGAGAAGGCACTTGAACCTTCTCCTTTTTATCAAATCAGTTAAAATGTTTAAATTGTTGGTTTGTTTGCTCGCACGGGGTAATCTCTGAATCGATCGATCGAATTATAAAAATAGATATTTTGATCTACAGATAAAATTACATGTAAGATCTTGAATTAAACTATTCTAATACATTAATCTAAACTTAATAAGTCACTGTCAGAAGGCCTCGTACCCTAAATGCTGGTAGCATTACCGCGTTGTATTGCGATACTAAAATTATTTTACCAAAAGGAAACTAACTTTTTTGCGATTGACATAAAGTTATGTCAATCGAAAAGAAGTTAGTAGGAGTTTTCCTTTCAGTCGACACCATGCGAGTGAAGTCGCGTGCCAATATGCTAGCAAACATATATTATATGAATAATTTGAATACTGAATGAATGTTTATGGCGGCGGGGACAGTTGAAATGTAAACTAGTCGGCGAAACGTGGTCTCATCTCGTATTTTATGGCCGATGTTAAATATTTATACTGTTTACTACACCTGTTCCTATATTGGATAAGGTATGGTGGTAAGGTAAGGTTGTGTTTGCATGTAGATTTGAGGTTTTGAGGGCCCGTTTCTGATAAATGAAACATGTTTTGGGTTGGAATGTCTCAAGATATATTTTGTTAAGATATTCAATAATAAGCAAGTTAAAAAAATATATTCCATTTAGCTCGATAAAATTTGTCGTTCAGTGTGAAATTATAAACGTCTCTAGTGGATGAAAATTAAAATTGTGTATGTACGTGTAAGGGTAGCGTATTGGCGTATTGGCATGTTTAAAGGTATATACAGGGTGTCCCATTAATTAATAGCTAATATTTTACCTGCAGGGCAAAGATTCACGTTTTTTCAATATTGATTGTTTTCAATTTTTTTTCAAAATCGACACTTTGTCCACTTTTTGATGCTATGTTCTTAAATCTTAGATTTTTTACGTTTGTTTTTGAAATTTATTATTATTTATTATATATTCTATTACATTGTTGTACAGTGGTTTAATTTTAAAAAGTAAAAAGCTTTAAAAATATATTTTTACATTTAAAATTTGTCGTGCATAAGGTTTGAATCTTTATGGCGTAAACAAAATGTAAAGAGACCTGTGTGCTCAAGGAAAAAAATGCCAGTTTAATTGTAATTCCGTAATAAGTTTTAAACATACCGCACGTACTTCTCTTTAAACTTTAAATTATTTTTATTGTTTGAATCCAGACCACGACCAAGATATTGAACAAAAATGATTGGCGAAGAATCCAATTACTTTATAAAGTGGAGAAAAACAATTAATGATATAAACTAAGCTCCGGTGTCAAATTATTTTATTACAATAAGTATTATAATTTAGTTAAGTAGCTAAGTTTTATTTAAATTTTATATTAAATATAAAATTTAAATAAAACTTAGCTACATCAAAATTTTTGATGTTTGTTTTGACGTGTTCAAGCGCCCCTTGGGGCCCATGGAAATAAATGATTTGATTTGATTTGAACATAACATAACATCACCCCTATATTATCCAAAAGGGCGTGTCAGCGGTGTATTACACCCACATTTCAATACCAATCATGATATTTCTTTTTATGGAGACAGTTTCATACAAATTTTATCATGCTTGGTTCAAGACCTAGAAAGAACATAGGTTAATTTTAACCCACGTACTATGCGGACAGAGCCGCGTGAAAAAAGGTAGTTTGATTATAAATAGTTGGTTATTCGTTTACATTACACGCTGTTGAAAACAATAAAGATAAATATCTTCGTACTTTTTGCACCATTTGCGTACCCTTCAATGGTACGACTTAGAATCTTCCAGCTTAAACATCTAATTTATGCAAATGGAAGGATCAGGATGTTCCCGACACGATCCAATTTCCTTCAATTCGATTTCCATTGCACTCTTAAATCCACCTTCAATGGACGCAAATCTCGAACATAAGCAAAAAACGCAATCTAACATAAAATGAAATGAGCTCTCGTATTTCTTTTGAAGAGGCCTCCGAATCTTTTGAATATTTAGGCTGAATGAGATACCACGGGTATTTATCTACTCAAATTAAATTTAAATGTTTTTAACACGCTGTGTATGTATGTATGTAACCGACTCCTTTGGACTCGATTTTGACCCACTTTAAACGGACAGATTTCATTAAAATTTTGCACACCTGTCAAAGATCGATGACAATGCAATAATTCGATAAAAAATTAAATAAAAAAATTAAAAAAAAACGCTCTTATAAATAAACCAAACTAAAAAGTAGAAAATAAATAATAGTTTAAAAAAACTAAAAAAATAATTGCTAATATAAGCTGAAAAAAAAAGCCATATTTTTCGTCTACCGAGCAACCAACGCTTTTTTCAGCTTATATTAGGAATTATTTTTCACTTTTTAGTTAGAAGTACTTTAAAAGCGTGTTTTTTTAGTTTTTTGAAACTATTATTTATTTTTCTGGTAAAGAAAAATTGTACAGAATCTCGTGGCTAAGTCGAAGCTTGCGGACCGATCGATCTTGCAGGTTACGCAATGCTATCCGCGGTCGGCCGTGGATGAGTGTCCATCTCAACATAACGAGTTTTACTAAGAAACAGTTGAAAAAGATATGGGACTGGCAGGATTTGAACCTGCGACCTTACTGCACACCGGGCAGCCGCTCTTAGCCATCCAGCTACGGTCGCCTCTTACCGGCACCCTAAATTTCTCAAGATAGGAACAAATGGATGAACGTGACGTCACGAAATGACGTATCATACAGTTGAGAAATTTAGGGTGCCGGTAAGAGGCGACCGTAGCTGGATGGCTAAGAGCGGCTGCCCGGTGTGCAGTAAGGTCGCAGGTTCAAATCCTGCCAGCCCCATATCTTTTTCAACTGTTTCTTAGTATAATTTTCTAAGCATAGCTAAATGCTATAAAAATAATCAAAGTTAAAATAACGAGTTTTCCTCTGTGCCTTGGAGAGCATGTTAAGCTATCAGTCCCGGTTGCCATTTGAAGATCTATGGCAGTCGTTACCTGTAGTCAGAGGCCAGAAAGTATGACCACTAGTCTTACAAAGAGTATCGTATCACCTCGTACTGGCTTGTGGAGGTCTCCTGGCAGTCACTCTACGTAAAATACTGATATTCAGCTAAATCCGTTAGGCTAGAAGCTGACCCCAATGTAATAGGCATGGTGACTGATCTATAGATAGTAAAATATAGGATACCTTATCAAACTATAGGTAAACATAAACCAATTGAAATAATTTTTTGTTACATACTATAAATCTAACTCATTTTATGATCATTCAAAGTTTCATGGACGAGTTCATTTTTAAAATACGAAATTATTCGATTTTTTGTTATCATTAAATTACCCACACAATTTATAGCAATATTTGTAATAAAACCATTTTTATAAACGCAATATTTCGTATAGCTATCAAACAAAATTCATAACTTCACATACAAAATACTCAAGCGTGACGTCACGCTTGAGTAGCCTTTTGTTTGGAGCGTTTGGGCGAGTCTATTATTAATGTGAATTTGAAATTGTATTATCTCAGGAAGTTTATGTTAGGTCAAAGTAATTCTTGTAATGATGTTTCTTATATCAAGAGGTGTTTCAATTACATACAAAAATAAAAATTAGTCATCATGCCTATTGGGCAGATTGAGTATACCGCCTTGACAGATAACTGTAGTACATCGTATATTATAACATTACTTATATGTATTAGTATGTAAGTATTTTATTATTGTACCTATACGTAGGTATATTTATCATAATTAATATCTTTATGCATTTATATTTTTCCCTATTCTTAATCCTCTCTAATACACCTTAAACTTCCCTTTCGTGTCTCTTTCTTACTCTCCATCCAATGGTTGTCTTTGCGATAAGACCGCCAATTGTACTATAAATCTTCTTTATTTCTGTATATTTATTTTTCCTTGGTGTGCAATAAAGCTTTTTACTATTATTATTATTACATCGTAGTATTTATCAGTCTTACTATTAGAAAATACAGAAGAGTAACCATTTATCATTTGCCGAACCTTTTTCCAATTACATTGATTCAGCTGAATATCAATACTTTACGTGGAGCGACTACCATTAATCCTCCGAAACAAAGAACCAGTTTATCCAATACTCATTGAGATATATTTACTTGTGAGGCTTTCTGGCCTCTGGCTTATAAAGCTTACAGAAGCTTAATAAACCTATTTATCTACACCCGTGCTATAAATCCTCTATAAACGTTCTTGAAACAGTTAGCATATTGCCAACATTAAAACAGCCAGTGTCATAATAACCATTATAACACCCAAACGGGTGTACTAATGTTGTACCTTGGATGAAGGTTCTCTGTCTACGTGTTGTACTGATATTCATTATGCAACTGTTCTCCTATTTTACTCATCGAACAGCCACATTCTCATGGCATCTTTATGAATTTCAAAAAAAGAACATGTCATGCACGCGCGTTTCACTACCACAGCGCCGTAATTTAAATAAAAACTTATTCGAATTTTTGAATTGACGTCGTATCCCGCCATTTTTGTTCAATAATAGTATTGAAAAAAAAATATATTTTGTTGTTTACAAAATTCATATCATGGATGTAGATAAAGTCTTGTATGCAACTGTTATAATTAGGTATTAAAACACTCATGTGATACTATTATCACACTCGGCTTCGCCTCTTGTGATAAACCCACACTCGTGTTTTAATACGGGCATTATAGAACAGTTGCATATAACTATTAATAAACCTACCTATAGAGCTGTCGAGTATTTTGTCTGCCGGTTTCAAAATTATTATTAAAAGTTAAACTGGAGCTATTATCGACCTTATAATCTGGTAGTAGGGAATGCAGTTATCCATATTTAACTTATGAGTAGACTCCTGAGCGCCGTGTTTTCTTACTAACGTAACGTGGGTTTAACTTTCATTAATATTATTAAGTTTCTATCTAGGTATTTTTAGGCAAATCATATCTAAAAGTGCATTTTTAGATATTGTTGTGCCCATTTTGTCAAAATTGTTTAAATATTAATTGAGTTACCTTTTTTTTTTCTAGTTTTATCTTGCGATCGGTTTCATTACCATTAGCAGATTAGTTGTAGAGGTAGTTATTGGCTGATGAGGTTCATTCTTCCAGCAAAGAAACTGCCTCCTATCGTTTGATATTTTATTTTGCTATTGCAAAGTCCCATATATGGTAGCGTTTAAGTCGTTTCTTTTCAAGTGGTTTACTTAATGCTGCTGCCAAGGCGTTGTTATGAGATTCGATTAGATTTTTATACGACTTTATGCTGTGCTCTATTTCTTCTTTGACTGTTCTTATGTGTAGATGATCATGTAATTCTGTTGTTTTGATGAACCACGGAGCATTTGTGATGGTTTTGAGAGCTTTGTTTTGAAATCGCTGCAGGATTTCTACAATTGAGTTTTTATCTGTGCCCCACAGTTTGACATCGTATGCCCACACCGGTTTTAGTACTGCTTTATAAATAAGTAGTTTATTTTCGAGTGTCACTTGTGACTTGAGTTACCTGAAAAAAAAAAAGAAAAAATTGGGCGTCAACAAACATGCACCTTAGTGTTCGAGATATAAAAAAAAAAAAAAAACTTAAATAAAAAGCATTTATTTTCAGACCAACAGATCCATAGTGTCGGTAACAATAAAACTTATATCCTAAAATTAGCTAAAAACTTCCTCATATTAAAGTTACACCCATACTTTTGTATGGAAATAGCCAACCAATTGCTCCCCATTAAGATTTTGTCCATTTATCTGCGTATACATCTTTGCATTGTAAAAAGAGGGTACTTAATTAAAATTATGTCAGTTTCATCCTCCTTATTATAAGGTAAGTTTATACTCTTCTTACCTACATCCTATCACAGATATAAATATCGCCTCCGTAGCTCCCTAGAGGACTGGTGTTAATTAACTATTAAATTTTAGTAGAGGCTGGGATTTTGCTTGAAGAACTTTGTATTACAATGGGGTGTAGGCAGAATGATAAAAAGCCTTCAAGGTGAAGGTCCGCACTATCTAACACTACTCACGCAATATATATTGACAAAATTTCGCGTATTTACTGGTAATTATGAAGCATTGACTACTCAATACGCGAAATATTGTCATAACTCGATATAAATATGTGTGAATTGCCTGACATGCAACAGCATCCTAAAGATTATAAGCGATGATTATAACTTACCTATAAACCGCCATCTAGTGAAAAGGGTAATCGGGGATGTTACCTGAAGTAGCTGGTTTTGTTTTATTTTAATTTATATGTGTATGTGCTGTATTGTATATGTGTCTCAATGTAATGTGATGTCTAATGGAATTTAATGTTGTGTTATGTGTTTAATCTTACAATTAATAATTTAAATAATGTGTATATGGATTGTAATTAACTGAAATAATGTATATTCATTCATTCATTCATTCATAAATGCAATTGAACCTATAAGGCGTTTCGGAGTTTATTTCGAACTAAATACTAAATAGTGCTTGAGGGTAGTGTTAAGTCTGCCAATCCGCACATGGCCAACGTGGTGGATTATGGCCTAACCCTTCTCATCATGAGAAGAGGCCCGAGCCCAGCAGTGGGACATGTATTAATAATAAAATAAATAACATATTCATAGTATCGTGAGGCCTATATTTTGTAAAATTTTAATTTATTTTCCTGTCTTATTCTAGTAAAATTATTAATTAAAATTGTTTAAATACAGACACAACGAGGTCAGAGAAGCAGGAATTGAAATTGAAAAGTCTTTTTACATGCACTTTATAGTATTGAGCACGTGTCAAGAACTAGTGCAATTGAAATTGAGTATTGACGTTTCAACACATGTTATGTACAGCCAATATCCAATTACATTGCGTTGGAGCGCTGCAGATGATATTGAACCACGTGTGGTGTGGTGGTTTAAGCGGTCGCCTCGCCGCTCTCCACTGCACTGGTGTTGTGGGTTCGATCCCCACATGGGACAAATCTTTGTGTGATTCGCAAAGATTTGTTCTGAGACTGGGTGTGCTTGTGTGAGTGAATGTGTGTAATTGGCCTTGTCATTGGGACCATTGGATAGTGTAATTGCTTCAGGCGTTCTATCTAATGTCAAAAATCCAAATCCAATCATAAATGAATGTGTAGTAGAATAGTTATATTGAGGGTAATTGTACCAATGATGTGGAATCAGATCTACCTGTAACAGGAATCTCCTGTTAATTAATAATTAATTAATTAATTAATTAATTTTAACTGCCTCGATGGTCTAGTTGTTAGCGTATCTCACCGCGAGGTCTCGGGTTTGATTTCCCGGTCGGGCAAAGTGTTATTTGTGAACTTTCCATTAGGAAATTCACAATGGCAGCATGGAGTTGTATTTGTGTACGGAGGATGACGATAGGCTCACCCCCTATCACAAGGATCCTAAACATAACAGGTGAAGTGTGGGTACATATAATTATAAATAATAATAAATTTTATTTCTCTCATCACAAAGGTTCACAAACAAGGCATAAACTTAGATATAATGTGACAAAATGCTAGTGACATTAATGTTATGTTCCTTTATGAGAAACTGGAGTCTGTACTAATGAAAACCCTGTGTGACAGATCACCACGTAGTGCATGCATAGCGTAACATCACATGGCAATCCTATAATCAAACTGTCATCAGAAAAATAATAAACAACAAAGAACAATAATTACTCTCGACGTATTTACTTCTCGTCCCCAGAATGAAACTCAATTACGTTTCAGTGAAAAATAATTGAATTTGATATGAGACGATGCGGCTCAAGCGACACTTACGGATAGGGTTGCCACTTAAACGAAAGAGATACTGATATAATGGTTTTGAATTTTGGCTATATGTTTCGCTTGACACCGTGGCATGATACTTGATGTGATACGTAGCTTGTCACTCACATCAATATTCAATGCAATTAATGAGGGGTATTGCGTATGAATTTGCCGCTAGGGATGCTGTATAGCGTGAGGTCTCCGAAATGTCATATGCCACTATTTGCGGGTTGGCTATGCGGTCATTGATTTATTAGTGTCTATAGAGGCACATTTTTAAAGGCGTTTTGAAGATAAACTTTTTACGAGCGAAAGAGAACGTTTTTGTGTATAAGGCACGTATGAGAACAAGAATAACGGACGTCATCACTTAAAATTGGAATAAAAAGCCGTACTTCTTCAAAACGCCTCAAAGAACTGTACCTCTATAAAAACTCAATGGTTGGAATTAATCAATGTCTGTCACGAAAATTTGAAAGTGGCGCCAACTGGTGAGACAAAAAACGATTGCCCGCATTGCAAGATATCGTGACATGACGTCATGGCAAAAGTATTGACAGAATTTATATTATACGAGTATATCATATTGATGGCATACCTTACCATACCTTGGCATATCATGCCACGTACCTTTGTGGCCTTTAAGGTTTGGCTTTGCACCTGCAGAATGTGTTATACCGTTTACTATTTGAGTCAATCACGTGAAAAAGTCAAGATTCTTGAGCCTTTTCCCAAACACTATGGGAAAAGGCTCAAACTTACTAAACCTCTAGTCTATTAAGTCGCGATTTAGCTGAACATGAGTATTTTACGTGGACCTAGTCAGTGCCCTATTTATTAAAGTCAAACTGACCTAACGTAATTTTATATTAGCCGTATATGGTAGAGTTGGTAAGATTAAAACATTATGATCCTGCGATGTGCCAGCCCTACCAACGAAGCATATTCATTGGGTCACAAAGCCGGCAGATATCACCCCGTTCTTAATTACCATTTTAATTGAATTCACTTGCAAAATTCATTTCAGTGACTTTTTCTCGTAGAATATAGTGAGCCTTTCATTTCATACTGTCATTCTAGCAACGAATGATGGCTGCCTTGCTGGTTATTAAATTTCTCAAAATGAGCGCATAAATCGTGTTAAAATTTGAGAAAAATATTCAGTTTTATTTAGATACTACTACTCTTTTTTGAATGGGCTTGCAAAAAAATCTTTAAATATTATTGTTCATTTTACCAGCTGTATTTTTGCCTGACTACCCAAACTAGTGAGGTACTCGAGACGTTATTCATACTATTTGTTCTAAAGTTTATGTGTAGTCATTATCAACATTCAACCTGTAAGAACAAGTATAAAAAATGTTACATAAATAAAAAGATAGTTGTACAAAAATATTTGAAAGTTATTTAAAATATTCTGGCAGAAAATGCCACAAAAACAAATTCGCTAACCAAACACGAATTATTCCACTTCCGTTCTCATACAAACCTTCTTCTTAATCTTTACAATAATAACTAAAAAGCCACTGACTCTGCAAAGGATATTGCACAGAACAAACACTTTCCACAAACTTTGATAAAATGAGCAACCAGTTCACAGAGACAAGTGAAGCAAAAATATCAGAAATGTCTCCAAACATCGTCTGATCTTTCATTGGTTATGCTAATGTGAATAAACTCGAGAGAAAGTTCAACCCTTACATGTATAATGCTGCTTAATACTGTACTGTAAGTTTGATAGTTAGGTTGGGTTTGGTTGGTACAAATATAAGTTTACAACCGAGAATAAAGTATTGGCTTCATTTTATTGACTTAAGTTCCACGCTGGCGGCGGAGCCGTGCCTGACAGCTAATCTATATAAATAGTATATACAAAAACCGGCCAAGTGCATTTCGGGCCACGTGCAAAAGTTTCGTATTTAGTCGTGCCAATATATTAAGACTTAAAAGGGGTTTTAAACAAGTAACAACTTCATTCTAGTTGAAAATAATTTTCAAAGGTTTTTTGTATTATGTACGAACTATTCCAAATAACTGCAATTTGGACCGTTAGTAGCCGCTACAGTTTTCCTTGAAATTGTATAACATAATAATATATTACCACCATGAGTTTGTTCAGATTTTTTGAGCCAACGGTTTAGCTATTACATAAATTTACTATTTGTTGTGTTTGTTATTGCCAGGAGAGGGTTCATATTAAAGCAAAAAAGAAAAACAAAATGCTCTAATGATTCGCTAATGTAACCTAAGCTTAATGCTTTTGACAATAAATATAAACTTTTTTGTGTAACCTTATGGTGTTAGATAACATTGACAGATTGCGTGTTGCAAAATATCGTCAAAGTGATGTATTCATAGTTAATACAGGACAGCGTCTGTCGGCTCGAGTGTATTGAATAAATCTTCTTTAACTAAGGTCCCTAATGCTTCAACTCTGCAAGCGTGTCGGTATTTTCAGTACAAACTTCAGTCGCGTGAAGGCAGCTATTGGTGTCAGACGCGAGTACCGCTGCTTTTAACAAAAAGCTTATTGATGTCGGAAAACTCTGCGTAACTTATTATAACAAAGTGAAAAAACTAGTTCAAGTGTAGTGATGTGCAGTTAATTGTGGTTTTCTCTTAGATTATTCATAGGAATTACCCCGAATTAGAGTTGAAAGGTAAGGGCTTGAGCCAATCTATTGTAGTTGATGACTCTGCGCTATTATGATTAACTTTAGAAAGTTGATGCTAAATTTTATTGTGTAGTGTTAGTTGTTTCGTGATATTATATTAGTTGAGCCTTATATTGATTTTTAATTACAAGAATATAAAAATTCAAAGTAAGATTATGTTATGTAATTAGAATTTCTATAGGCCAAGTTTGTCATAGAAACATTTGTATGTATGTGATTAGTTTCTTTATACATTTTTCTAATAATAATATAGTTATCGCTTTGAATATGGCTGGTTGCGTTTATTTGGTCCAAGGATGACTTGAGTAATAGTTAACCGTTTTCTGTGATTTAATTCAATAAAATATAGCCACGGTATGAAAAAGAATGTTTAAAAAATCTTGGGTTAAAATATTTCTCGATTAGTTTTATACTTTTTGATTCATTACATTTATTTTATTTTTTATTTATATTGATGAAGAAGTATACAGAATAACTAGCAGTTCATTAATATTTATTTAACAGTATTTATGTATTTACATAAGAATAATTGTAAAAACATTCTGTGTTCCCGTTTATTATATTCGTTATTTTAATGTTCTTGCCTTGAAAATGCAGCAGAAATAAAATATGGATAATTTTTTGATCAAGCAATCCATCTTATAATTTTTCTTTTACATCAAACTACATCTCTTCATACCTATCCTTTTATACATTCCGTTTGACGCAAGTTTAACATCACTGCATGAACTAACTTTCCTTTTCATGTATAAAAGTGATTCATCTGGCTGGGGCAACCACTCTATGTAATTATGCGCTGGCTCCCTGAGTGAGCTAATATGAATTTTCCAACCATCACTTTTAAGCTTATCAACGTGCGCAACGTTATAATAAGTCGAGAAACTTAATTAAAGTAATTAAACACTCGAAACGTGTAATTTGATTAATATGGGGAAAACTTGAGCTTAAAATGTCTCAGTTAGACGGAAGTATTAGATAATATAATTAAGCTGTATGTTTATGAAGATAGATTAACAAATAACATTTAAGCTTTAGTTATTAGCTATTTATTTAAATACAACGTATGTAGAAACACACGGGTGTATAATTTGTGTTATCCACTTGATAGTAAGTGGTTTCTCTGGCCCTTCAACTTCTACAATACACAAATTATTTCACAATCGTCGCCACATCTAAGAGTTTTGATGTTAAACCTTATAAGCAAGTATAATAATTGATAAGGACTCCCTAACACTATCTGTTTGATACGAGTTCTACATCACTGCGCAAACCAACTTAAAAGAAAACGAGATTCATCTGACTTGAGCAACCACTTGAAGTAATTATTCGCTAGCTCCCTGAGTGAGCTAAATGATTTTTTCAACCATCATTTTTCGAGAAACTTAATTAAAGTAATTAAACACGACAGAATCCAGGTGTAATTTTATTAATATGAATTAAACTTGAGCTTAGAACGTTGCCGTGTGACGGCAGGTTTTATATATTTCATTTGACTTGTTTTTAGTAGAATAATAGTAGCAATATTGTGGCTTATTTTTAATATTTTAATAAAATATGTATGTAGGCCATTTGCTCGTAAATGCTATTAATAGGCTATGATGCGGCGGTCTACTGGACTCCCTCAACCGGCCGGGGAAGGCTTGTTTTAACATGCAGTTTCCAGGCAGCGAGATGGCATACTTTCATTTTGTTTCCACCGGCAAACCAGGCAGCCAGGTCCAAGCTTAGCACACAAAGCCCGCATATGAGAACCCCGGCTGGCGATCGCCAATCTGAATGTTAGGCCAGCCCATCCCTGGTCATGAACAGCCACAATTCGTAAATGATCACAGATACGTCGCTATAATATGTATTGCCAGTATTTTCAAGGCATTTTCTCACCACTCAACGGGAACACAGCACCAGTATTCCTGACTATTTGGCAGCAAACTCATCAAAGATTGTTATTGTTAAATGTGTCGTAAATGTTACTGCCAACAGCGATGTATCACAGTTATTTATCACAATACTCCCGTAATTAAACACAACTCCATTGAGATAACATAAAGAGCATACCGTAATAAATTGTAACCAAAACAATTCATTTGTATTATAACGGCACGCTCCAAGGCAATACACAGAGAATCAGAGATATCTGTTTCACTGTGTAACTTCAGAATATCGGAAAATAGATGCTATTGTTACCTTCCATTAGGTAAAGGTCGGTATAGTGGTAGTCCTATTGTCAACTCTATATTAATGGCTCACGATATCACAAAGAAAAGAAAATTAAACCTCTTTGGATCGATGAAAAAAACCGACTTCAATTGAAAAAATGCACTAAAGAAGAAGTAAGAAAGACTTTAGTAATATTCAACGTCTTGCCTCATCTATATTTAACTTTCAAGAATACAGTAAACGGCCTTAAGCCCAAGTAGCACGTAAGTGTCGTCAGCATCAATAATACAGCCAATATAGAACTTAAAGTGTTATAAGAGCGGTATAAGAGAGTCAGGAAAGGTTATAAGCGTTATAAGAGTGTTACAATCCGCTATTATACAGCTCAGCTGTATATAGGCTTTATAATGGTATCTGCGTACACTTAAGGTGTTATATCGGAATATTACAACTCTACTATACAGCTTTAATAATTGTGTAACACTCCAAGCGTATTTCTACGGCTAAAGCTGTATAAAGGCTGTATTATAGTACTATTCACTCGCTTATTACAGCTTTAAGCTGTATTATAGTGTTACTTGACACTTGTTGCTGTACAAAGGCATATGCTAACTCCATTATAACACTAGTTTTTATGGTGTAATTTAACACTCTTATAAGTATTAAAGCTGTATTAGTTACTTCTAAGAGAGTATTATAGAACTAAAAAGATAAATGGCAGCTATAGTACAGCTTTAGTCTGTATTATTGACGGAGACGTCAAATCAATGTCGCAGTCAGGAGATGGATTGAGAAGGAATATTTGAATATAAAGCCCGGTATCCACTTTGTTTAGTGCGAGTGCGAGTGATTAGTGCAGGTGTTTAGTGACAAGGTGTGGACAGCGACTGATTAGTGCGAGTGCTTAGTTGGCTGTGTAGTAAAGTGAATAGAAGCGTGTTCTATTTTTTTGCGAGTGGACTGCGTAGTAGCCACGTCCCGCGCGCCCTCCCTTCCCCCTCACTCGCAGCGTGCCTGCACTAAGCACGTTTGGACAGGAGTGTTTAGTGTTTAGTGTTTAGCGTTTAGTGTGTAGCGTCGGGCGCTTGTTGTACAAAATGTGAAAGTTGACCAAAGACGTAACTTATAAATTTGTGCAGGAGTATTTGAAACATAAATAAATAAAATTTCACAACTTACACACAACGCCATCTAGTCCCAAACTAAGCAGAGCTTGTACTATGGGTACTAGAATAACTGATACATAAGACATATTATAGAAAACAAATAAAAAAAAATACAAAAAAAAAAAAAGTAATCTTTTGTAAATACATACATATTATACATAGAAACACCCAGACTTAGACAAACCCCATGTTTATGTACAAAAAGATTTGTCTTAAGTGGGAATCGAACCCACGACCCACTCCGCCATCCGGTCGTCCTTTACAACTGTTACGCCCCTAAGTATAAAATTGCCCGAGATGCGGCCCTTGTAAATATAAGTGAAGCCATGAACATACCAGGGTTTGGCAGTAAAGAAGTTTATTCTAAAATTAGAAACTTGAAGTCTACATATGCGCAAGAGTCTAAGAAAATTAAACAGAGTACAAAATCTGGAGCTGGAACAGATGACGTATATATTCCACATAGAAGTGGTTCAAACTATCAGATGACGGCATACTGAATTTAAACAGAGCCACTTGTACAATACTCGCACTACACACCTGCACTCGCACTAATCAAAATTGGACACTACTCGCACTAAACACCTGCACTCGCACTAATCACCTGCACTCGCAATGAATTGGACACTACTCGCACTACACACCTGCACTCGCACTAATCACTTGCACTCGCAATGAATTGGACACTACTCGCACTACACACCTGCACTCGCACTAAACACTTGCACTCGCACTAAACAAAGTGTAAACCGGACTTAAGGAATTACAACTTAAATAACAGTAATGATAGTGAACCAATATTGACTGAAAGAAAAAACCATTCAACCACAACGACAATCCATAGCTCCAATGAGGGTTCCGTACGAAAAAAAAAGAGAAAAAAAAAAAAAAAAAGAGATAAAAATAACATTATTAATTGCTTCCTTCGCCATCATAACACCCCTTTTGATTCCCAGGAACTTGGCACTATGCAAAGTTTTTTTGACATTTTTCTTCAGTTTCTATTATCTTGAAAGACATATTATTCTGAAAAATAAAGAAAATACCTTAATAAATAATCGTCAAAATGGTTTTAAAGATTTTAATACTTTATACGTATCTCTAAAGAGGTTATTAGTTATTATCTAAATGAAGAGCATAATACAGCCTATGTAATAAAAATATTCTAAAATTACTCTAATTAGAAGTTAAAAGCTGTACTTCATTTATTCCATAGTACAGCTACTGGCGCTATATTGCTCTTCAAATAGTGTTAGGGCTGTTTAAAATTGACGCCATTTTCTAATAAACAAAAACATATTAGATGATTCTAAAAACAATAAGAATTGACATTATTTTGCATTATCTTTAGCCGTATCATGTTTACTAGCTTATATAACGTTAACTTGGCCTTTTCCCTTATACTTGAAATTAAAATGTTGTTATTCTAACCTTAAAATACAAAAACTTACTTACCGATATTCAGTATTTCTTTTGTTTTTCTTGATTTTTATGCTGGCGCGCGAATATTTTACCGAAAACCATATACAGGTTTACAATAAATATTGGTTTGCACGTTATTTTCACCAAACCAATAAGTTCAAGATCATTTATGTTTTTCTTAGCAAGTAATTGGCCATTATAATAATTTGCATAATGTAGATAAAAAATATGATGTACATTAAAATATCTATACTTTTGTAATTCTTTTATAACACTATTGTAGAACTTTAACTCTTACAAGATACGTTTAGGATACCATCTGGAGAGTTAAAGTTCTACAATAGTGTTATAAGAGAGTTACAAAAGTATTGTAGTTTCTTTTGACACCAAATAACAGCTCTAATACAGCCTTTATACAGCTACTATACAGCTCTTATAACACCAAACGCTGTATAACTTGTGCCCATTTTACACTTATAAGGGCTGTATAAGCGCTTATGCAGCCTTTATACAGCTACTATACAGCTTTAAGTATAAAATTACGCTCTAGTACAGCTTTTATACAGCTTGTAATGCTACTTGGGAGGTGTCTTAATTTAAAGAATTATCCCCGTACTCCTAACCATTAAGGCATTGTACCTTCCAGTATTAGCACAGCAACATGAAATGCTGACTGCTAGATGCAAATATCCGAGTAGAAAAACAATAAAAAGCCTTTATAATTTGAGGGTTGCCTTTAATTTACCTAAGATCCCATCATCAGATCGTGATCTGATAAGAATGGGACAACATGACAAGTATCCGTTTTCAGACAAAAAACGCTTTTCTTAAATCTGTCTTTGAGTAATCGGCGCAGAATTGAGAACCTCCTCCTTTTTTGGAGTAGGTTAACAATTAAATTAAGTACCGAAAAACATTCAGTAGATAGTTAAGTGGATAACACGTTTCAATATCGAGCATGCCTTTAACAACAGATAAACAATGGAAACAATTTTATTCCATACAACGTTTTTTTCTAAGTTTAATCCCTTAGTTCTTTAGTCACTTATTTGAGAACAATGAATATACATAAAGTTAAGTTTCAACTTCGTCGTTTAGACAATTAGATTTACTCACCTAATTGATTAAATATCTAAATTGTGTTGCGTTATTTCAGCTATTTTAGTACTTTGATTACATTATGTAGGCAGTTTAAAACGGGCCTAAAACTAAATCCAACTCTATAATAGCCAAGAACTAGTCGTCAAATTGGAGGCTCAAACTAATATCGGTATCCAGCGGGCGTTAAAACCCAAAATTAGCATCAGAAACCAATTAATTGATTTCTAGCTACAAATGGGTTCCGAGTATTGAGTTTGACAATTAGAGTAGGTCAGCGAGATCACTGAGATAAAATTTGATTACTCGACAATAGTGCTGTACACATAAGACTGTATTGTTGCTTAATAAGGCATTAATCTAATTGAATACTAATTGGGGGACGGTATGTGTACAACATTAACGCGGTTTCCACCAAGGCAAAGATGAGAGGAGAGGTGTTGGAATGACCAATCAGGTTTTGTTTTCCACATCGCCTGTCTTTGGTAACGATACCTTATAGGTTTGGTGGACACTGGGCCTAACAATATACAGTGCAATAAGCAGATACGGTATGTTATGGCGAAAGTTCATACATTTTGGTAATTATTAATAATCACCAGTAATTATTTATAATTTTTAATTTATTACATTCACCTTAACATAATATAGTAATATATTTTTGTTTTGACTGAAGCCACCCAGTCAATAAGTTATGTATTTGTAATATCTATAAAAAAAAATATGATGTTCAAAACTCTGTACAAAAAAATCCTCTTTCTCCGTAATTACCATTAGCTACTGAGGACTTGTAAATTGTAATAGAATGAAAATATTGAGCCGTAAAAGTATGCTGATATTGTTAACTTTAGTTCTGCAATTTTCTTCTTTCGTTTCTTAGCAAAGTAGCGGTTGGTGTTATTTTTTAGGAGATTATTTTAGTTGGCGGGTATGTTCTCGCTCCCCGTTTTTACTAAGAACATAGCTTTACAATCAATGGCTCTGACGGATGAACGCTCAAACAATCCAATCAGAGCGTTGATTAGTTCACTGCTGACGCCGGACAATTGTCAATAGTGCGGCTGCAGGTAGAGAAGCTATTCTCTACTGATATTTAAATGTAAGTCTAGCATTTTACTAGTGGAAGAGCTTTTGTCAACAAGCCCGAGGGCGGCAGCACCGCCGCAAAATAGTTGTGCTTGCATTACTGTGTTCCGGTTTGGTGGTGAGATAAGGCCCTGAAATTACCGGTATATGAGGCATAACAACGTAGTCATCAGCTGCAGTAACGCATCTGCAATCTGCTTTTGTGTATCGTTGATGTCCATGGGCTGTACTCCACTTACCATCAGGTGCACTACATGTTCATTCGCTGTATTTGTACAATAAAAAAAGAAGAGCTTTTACGGCACAACCACTGAACCTATATTGATTTAAAGCAAGCGGCCGTGGCGCAATGGATAAGGCATCAGTCTTACGATCGAGAGGTCGTGGGTTCGAATCCTGGCCATTACACCACGGACGTGAACTTCCTCCTAACACAAGCGAATTAAGCTTAGCTGGAGGGGGTTAACAAGAATACTAGTAATTTGTATTTGCAAATTACTAGTAAGCTTTTTTTTAAAAAAAAAAAGAAAAAATTGGAATGAACATAAGTCTTTGCAAAGACCGTTTAGACAAACGAAGCCGTGGATGGAAGCCAGTGGGCTATTAAATGTCTATATTATAAACTGTTCGTAGTTTGACATTATCTAATTAGGTCAATCTGAAGATAAAGTGATTTCCAACTTGCAACTATCCGAGTGACGTCAGCTGAAGACGTCAGATTCTGAAATAAGTTATTCGCAAGATAGATCATCGAATTGAATCTAGTCCTATTTGTACAAAGATCTATGAAATATAAAAAGAAGGATGTTGTAACTAACTTGGTTTATTACAAACTTATTTTAATTTACGTACAATGATATGTTTTCGTGAGCTCGACTTTTATAGAAGAAGGTGTTATTAAAATGGAAGAGAAAAAGAGGGTTTGATTGAAGATCGCAAGCTTTATATAATGAAAAATTTATAACTGTTTGACAGTTATCAAGCATCTGTCAAAGTGACTTAGGAACTGGCCTTTTGGCTTATTACGTTTAGGGGAGCATTGACACAGGCAATCAAATAGCGTGAGTGGCGCCAACAATAAGAAATATGTGCCAACGCAGGCAAACGTATTTTGCTGTAAGCCTGAAAATATGAAAAGTTATACGATTTTTTTCTGGAATTAGAAAAAGAACAGAACCAAAAAATGACTAGCCAAATGATTTAAATAACTTATTTTTATTAAAGTTGAAAGCTACTATTAAAATATATAATAATAATATTTTCATAACCTGAAAATTCAATTCAAAAAGTAGAAAACGTTAGCGGCTGGCGGAAATTTCAATTTTATTATTAAAACTAACGTAAAACATCAGGTGGTTTCGGTCTCACGTATACACATACCTCCGTATAAGCATACTCGTTGTTATTCAAATTTCTTACAAATTTAGTTATGCTCACACAATTTTCATGCATATTTTATAAGTTTCCCGTGGTTTCATCTTATAAAAATATTGTCTACGGATATTTTAAGACTCCGCTACTCCGCTCCCGTAGGTTCTTACCATCAGGTAGACTAAAAGATCTTACTCTGCAAGCGTTGTATAAAAAAAGTTACACTTCAGTTACACTTTTTTTTAATTGCACTCCCAACGCACATTCCATCACCATTTTAATTAGAAATTTGGTAAAATGCGTTAGATAAGGGAACATGAAACAGCTTGCTTTCACTCAACTTTTTGATACGAGGATATAACAATATATAAGCCATAATATTGTAAGTCCATGGTTTGTTTGGATTGTATTTACATAGTAAAAATAGATTCGTATGTTATCTTCGAACAAAGGTACATCATGCCGTTTGTATGTACGCGTAGCGCTTGCCACGCCCCGGGTTCATGTACGTACGCACGCACACTACGCCGCTCGGCCACTCACTCGGTCACCGGTAGTGCGGGCCGTGTCATTACTGTGAGCGGTCGGTGTTTGTTTAAAAAATTAGGTACGGTTACGCGCTGCAATCAATCTAAGCTCCGGTGATTCAAATCATTTTGTTGCAATTAATATTATAATTTAATTAGCTTAAGTTTTATTCTAATTTTATTTATTTGAACGTTGATGTTTGTTTTGACGTGTTCAAGCAGCCTTTGGGGCCCATGGAAATAAATGATTTGACTTTGACTTGACATAAATAAATGCTTTGTTTTGTAAAAAAAAACGTTTTTTTATAATTAAAAAAATAATTTCAGTACAGGTAATTTAAAATATCAATCTGACAAGTGACAACCCTGCGCCTCGAGCAAGTTTAGGTATCGTGCGCTCCTAAACGCCGGGAGTTGGCCTACTTATCTATTTTTACTATGGTATTTATTTGTATCGAGTTATTAGCTAATTGAGTTTTATTTTTATAAAAGCAGAAAGCCCTATTTAATCTATTCTTACTACTATATGCTTAAAAGCATTGCCATCGTCTAAATTTCGTCTACAGAGGCCTATCTCGACAGAGACTCATCACATCTAAAGCCAGATCCGACAGATATCAGTTCTGAATTAATTATTACTTTAATTGAATTCACTCGCAAACATTTACTGACACTTTTTTCGCCTCACCACGGAATACAGTCTGCTTTTAATTTCAGCTATCATTCTGGCTAAAAAAAATTGTCGGTAAATTTTCATGCAGGCTTTTAGACGGAAAAATGAGTCCATTTATCGTTTGAAATTGCAGCTCTGCTGAAAAATTCTCTCGTATTGGTCACGTGCATTCATGACAAAACTTGGCTAAATTCTAAAACAACATTATTAAAAACTTTTAAATTCTCCACAAGCCTACACAAATCGCCAAGAAATGGCTATGAATTTGCAATAAAATTATAAATAAATAAAAAAGGAAAACCGATGCCTTATCTATCTATTACGCCACAGTCGCCTAAATATTTTGGTAGCGTAATATACAAACGGGCTATATTTTAATGTCTAACCACAATGAAAAATACATGCGTGAAATTAGTTGTATTGCGGAGTAGCGAGAAATCATCATGATAACATTAAAACGAAACATGATTATTCTACCCTGATTCATAATAATATACAAACTATATTTTTAAACCTTTATAACAATTGGTGTAAAGCTGTTAGTTTCACTAAAAAAATAAACCAAAGAAATACAGTTTAAATTGCCTATGCGGCACACGACACGCAAATAGCAGGAAAGCGAACATAACTCACAAAAAACGACTTCTGCCATACTTTCTAATTATAATAATATTATGCGCTTCAAAATTAAGTATTATACGAATCTTTTGTAGGTACTTAATTTGGCAAACATTGTGTTTAAACTATGCCAAAAGCGTCAGTATTTTTTAGTTCAAAACTTTGGTCAGGTAAAGGCAGGCTTCGACCTCGGACGCGACCGCCGCTTTTCACAAAAATCTTGTAAACGTAAAACTCTCCGTGACATAACAAAACTAAAGTCGTGTCTCTAGCGACTTGCAAACATCCTAACACGCCAAAACATTTTCGACAACCAATCAAATTGCTTGATGCGTTCAAACTACCACCAGAATTCACTGGTATCGTTTATTGTTGGGTTATTTTTGGTGGCAGGAGATTAAGGCTAAAGTGAACATTGAAAGTTAGTGTTATGATGTGTTTAATTTGAATATACCCTTGGATTGTTTATCGAAATAACCCGAATAGAGTTGAAAGGTAAGGAACCCGTGTCAATCTAATAAGGTTGGTACTGTTATAAATTCAGTGCTTTTGGAAATTAGGGAGTTAATTTGTAGTAGAAAGGAAGGTTTACGGGATAAATTAGTTTTATAGTCGAGTGTAATGGTCGTTTCTGATTTATGACGTTTATTTAGATTTCTAGAATTTATGGTAAAAAGTTAAATTATCATGTTTTTTGTTCGTTTTTGAATAGTACGTACGTACAGTTTTGATAAGTTGTTAGCTTTCCGTAGCTTGTTAATGTCTGTATGACGGTTATGCGATCAGATTGTTGTTTTATCTTCTTCAACTATTTCAACCGTGTTTTGAAAATGTAAATGCGGGTGAAATTGTAAAATAGTTGTTTTGGTACTTTCTTTAAAAGTGGTAGTTGTTGCACCGTAGAAGGTACAACATTATTTTTAAATATATATTTAATATTAACATACATTATTTTTATTAATCTCTTCTATAAGAAAATTAACATCTTTGCCAGAAATTTTGAAAATATAATTTGTGATTAAAAATATGCAGAAAATTGGACTAGGTGTAAATAAATTTAAAACCAGTAGACATACTGTTTTTAAATTTATTTAAAACCAGTAGGATTTATTTTGAGTTTTATGTTCTTGTTAATGTTTGTAGTAAACATTCTCGAGGTATATAAACTTAGTAGGGTAAGTAACTCCATTACACGTTCACACCTAAATGACTGAGCCAGTGTAGAATGCAATTGGTGCTAATATGAATGAAAGCTTGCATGGCAATCCTAAGAGGGTGTCTCCCTTGGAGCGGGGTGGTTCATACAGAGCAGACTTGCAAATAAAATATTTGAAAAGACGCTCTGCTTCACTCCACTCTGCTTCCTAATACTTGACCTGGTAAAATGTTTGAACGAAAAATATCAATTGAGATGAGAACAATAATCAATGATGGGAAGGACAAACACATTAAACGCCATTTTGCTAATTTTTTAGCCGAGACTGTATAAAATATTTTTGGAACAAGGTCTTCGAACTGACTTATTTATTTATGGATCTTTTAGATTTATTTTGTTGCCGTATGGCTACTAATAATATAATAAGAGTCAAAAAAACGATTAAACCGTCTATCTACAAATATGGCGTTAAATGTTTTTCTTTTGCACCGTCGCATCGTCGATATATTTGTTTTAAACAGAAGTCCATGTTCTCACTATCCAAGTGTACATTTCAGCCGTCCCCAATCGGATTGTGGCGGTGCCACAATCACGTTATCTTTCTGAGTGACCCAATTTGATAGTGTGATAAGCCTCATGGAAACCTCAAAACTTTAACAGTTGGACATTTCAGATAGAAGATGCGAAGTATATAGCCTGTATTTTAGAAGTTTGTCCTAATCCTAACCAACTAAAAATTTTAACAATAACTCTGTTTGCATGTTACACTTTCACGCCTATACGATTTTGATGAAATTTGGTAAGGAAATAGATGAGACCAAAGGGCAGGAAATAGGTTACTTTTCGTCCGCAAGTGATACCGCAGGATGCAGCTAGTTTATCTAGTTAGCTGGCTCGTGCGATATTATCTGAAATTACATTTTAATAATTGAACTCCATTCAGATTTAGTGGTATAATTTATTTGTTGGTCGCTATTAACATAATATAACATCATACTAGATATAAAAATATTACAATATGAATATTTTTGTTGAATCTAAAACCACGTTAAACAAATTATGAAGCGTCAGCAGTCAACTATTGAATGCTCTGATTGGATTGTATACGCGCTCGTCTGGTAAATCGATTGATTGTTGGGCCTTGCTTTTAGTGACAACGATGGAGTTAACAAGTTATAGGCATTATACTAAGAAACAGTTAAAATATTAAATGATGTTCGCATGTGGTATACATTTAGTTCAGTAAATTATATTTGCATGTCAATACATTTGACTGAAGTTGCATGAACTATCTGTAGTATGTAAGATCTAATAAATAAATAATCATTTATTTGCCTTAAAGTTGGTACAATACCAACTTTAAGGCTAATAAATGATTATTTATTTATTTATTTAAAAATTATGGGATCGGCAGTATTTGAAATTGCGACCAACTACGGTCGCCTCTTGCCAGGACATTTTGGATCTCTTGCCAGGATAATTTGCTAAGCAGGGCTAAATGCTATAAAAATAATCAATAAGGAGTTATAGGAAATAAACGATAGTGAACTTTGATTTCTACCTTATAATCTTAAATGCCTATAGCCTGACCAGATACTAAAAGGCATCATCATAATTTTTTTTTTTTTTATAAAACTACGTGTTCCGATTTTCGTTTAAGTTTAAAAGACGTTAATTAATTTACGTTATGTGACTTTTTAAAATACGATAGTGAGGGAAGAAAAATGCAAATTAATGTTTTACTACTAATGTATAAGAATGTATAAGAAAGTGTAATGTAAAAGAAAGGTAAAAGCAAAATTAATGCTCGGTGCGAACTTTGCATTCAAAAACAAAGTAATGTTGTAGCTGGTTATGTGGAGAGATGAGATGAAGTCTCGATCAGAGCATTTTGTTATTTATCTATGCAAATACTTTGTTCAATCTCGAAAGAATGTTCCGGCTAGTATTAAAGCTCATGTAGTCCGCATTATGACCTGCTTTATTTAAGTTTGCACTAGAGATTTACTGGTGGTAGAGCTCTTGTGAATGAGCTCGAGGGCGGCAGCACCACCGTCTTACCTTTAACCTGCCGCCAAATAGTAGTGCTTCCATTACTGTGTTCCGGTTTGGTGGTGAGATCAGGCCCTGAAATTACTGGCACATGAGGCATAACACCGTAGTCCTCAGCTGCAGCGACGCATCTATAATCTGTTTTTGTGGATTGTTGATGTCCATGGGCTGTACTCCACTTACCATCAGGTGGACTACACGTTCGTTCGCTGTGGGCGTAGTATAAAAAAAAAAAAAAGATTGCCCGACTAGTCGGTGGTTGAATGGCCGACTATTTAGCAACAACAAGTGTGGTACAAGGTTATTGGCATTATTTGGATTTTTTACATAAGATAGAACGCCAGAAGCAATTACACTATCCAATGGTCCCAATGACAAGGCCAAAGACACACATTCACTCAAGCAAGCACACCCAGTCTCAGAACAAAATTTTGCGAATCACACAAGTGGAGAGCGGCGAGGCGACCGCTTGAAAAAAACGTACAGACATATAAAGTAGAACTTTTGGCGTTATTGGCCGTATTAGTCGGCTCATCTCTATTGAGTGAAGTTTTAGAGATCTCGCTGATAAGGCCTATTTGGTGCGCCCAGAGCGGTGCGGTATAAAATAATTGTCCGTGTGGTGACCCACACGGACAATTATTTTATCGCAGGACCGTCCGTCAGGACATTAAGAATACAAATGTCACCACCCCATATCATCTCGTGGGTGTCTTAGAAGGCGACTAAGGGAAAAATTGAGCAGAGCCTAAATCGACTGCTTAGAGAAGGAAAACTCGAGATCAAACCCTATACCAACCCGTCTGACCAGCGTGGTATTAGTAGGCCAAAACCTCTTGAAATGGAGCTACAACAAAAAAAATATATACCAAAAACAAAATCGTAGCGCTTAATTGGTAACACTGGCCAATGTTTTTGGTAGGTATATCGTATACATGCATACCCATCCATACCGCGCCGCTTGTACCAATAAACAAGTAAGGGGCCCTATTAGTACTTCAATGAACCCCTTTCCAGTTCGAAATCAATAAATCGGTTTCTGATGCTAATTTTGGGTTACAACGTCAGGCATAAAATAGATTAAACTATTAATTTGACGAGCGTTTGAATGCCCATTACTGCTGGACTATTAAGTTTTAGGCCGGTCTGAAATGACCTATTAATGTTTATTTTATAGCATTGTTTTAATGGGATTTGTACCATTAATTTATTTTTTATAGGACTGCAAATTTAAGCAATAGTTATCTCCCTATTTTGTTTCTGAATAACTTTTTCAATGTTCAAAAAAAAGTATTGCTGCCAGAAAATTAGGCAAACTTGATTTTCAGCTGGAACCTCAAGTAATAAATTATATAATACTAGCTGACCCGTGCCCACTTCGTTGGGCATAATGTTCAAAAATATATATCTTTCATAGTTAAGGCAGCGTTCGTAAGAAACGTTCTAATTTAATATCTAGGTACATGAAACAAACTTAATGCCTATCTATAACCTAAATTAAATGAAAACTATATAAACATAAAAGATTTTTTTTTTAATGTACCGAAAATAAAATTAATGAATGTCGAAAGTGTGTTACGAAAAATTCAATTTTGGGGACGTCCGCTGCGTAAAGAGCCGACCGCGCGAATGAGCCGCGCGGGTACCTACCTCTCAAATGTAAAAGGAAGGTCACGCCTCCTTCTTCCGAAGTAAGCACGAACGCGAACCGAAATAAGCCGAAACCATCGCGCGCCGCTGCCGCGCTGCTGTGGCCTTCACGTATAACGATGAGTTTTTCTCCGATTCTCTTTACAAAACGGACTACCACGTAAAAACCTTTTAATTTTTCGGTTTTTTATATAGCCTATGACACTCAGCGATAATGTGGCTTTCTATTAGTGAAAGAATTTTTAAAATCGGTGCAGTAGATTTCGGGATTACCCCTGACAATTTAACAAACACACAAACTTTACCTCTTTATAATATTAGTATAGATAATAAATATAAAAATAAGATGTATAGACGTGATATTTATAAAAAAACTGATATATTATAATAACTTTGATAGTGACAGTTTTGCTAGTAGAATAAGGAAAAAGATTAGGTAGGTAGGTATCAAAAATAACCTAAATAATCATATTTTTAAGACGGTTATATAATAATAATATAATATAATAAAATATATTTAATCAAGTGACTAATGACTCATAATGTGAGTAGAGCTTATATACTATGTTAGTAAACGATACAATTGGAAACTTATTATAAAAAAGCGAGATGAGCACACAGTTTGTCATCCCATGGGAAATGGCGTCGCAGCGACCCACGTACGGACAGTCTTCTCTGCTTGATATCATTTTCAGGATGCTGTTTGAGCTACCCCGCACCCTACGCACCAGGGATGCGCATCTTTTAAATAAATAATGATTAATAATATTGTCAAACTGGTACGGCAAATATATAATTGATAATGTCAAATTGAAAATGCCATGGAAAGAAAAAAATAAGATTAAAGGAAAAATATGGAGACAGTTTCAAAAGTCTTTTTCATTTCAATGTCTATTGAAGATATTATTATAAATTTAGTTTATGTCAGTATTTTCAAAGTATAATAATAAAAAAAAAAAAAAAAAATAGGTACTTTTGTAATTTACAATAATTTATGTGTTTTGAGTTTTTTGATTCTCCAAGAGCATTATTTTTAATTTCCGCTTAAAACTGTGCACAGTGGTCAGATTTCTGATTGGTGGCGGTAAATTATTCCAGCACATCACTTTGCTAGTCACAATTTAGTACACAACTTCTCGAGTTTAACAAAAGCTTTTTTATACCGTTATTATAGCACTCAAAACTGTTTCTAGGTTAGAGCATTCCAAGCCCACAACAAATACCATTCGATGGATCCAAAGAGGTTCGATGATATTTTTTGTCCCAAGCGGATTTTTCTATGTCGCATCGAGGGCCATTTATATCGGACTGACAATAGGACTATCGGTCTGGCCTAATGTTCCGACGGCCACACTTCTAGCAATACAATTTCCAGTATTAACTGGTCTCGGATTGCACGGGAAGCCTGTACAATGCCAGACAATCTTATATTGGAAATGTATAGGTTGATGTGTATTCGTGTGTACCTACAGACAGTTGGAAGCCAACAATAGCATCCAAATTGCAGAATTTCGAAGTTATACAGCGAAACAGATATCTCTGAGCCTTGGAGTGTGCCATTGTAATACAAATCGAATTGTTTTGTTAGAATTTATTACGGTATCCTATGTCTGGTATATTTATGGTGTTCTGTTTAATAATAACGCAAATTTTTAGCTTAATAATATATTAAAACTAGCTTTTTCGCGTAACTTTGCCCTCGTGGTGCCTGTGGCTGTACCCGCACATAATAATTAACAGCATTGTCATTGACAACGTCAAAAAGTGATGCATGATACAAAACAGAAATGACACACTCGTCACAAACGTCATAGAGCTCTAAATCGCGATAACAAAGTGTTCACAGCGAGTGTATGTACATAAATACAACTTCCAAAACGTTACCTTTGAACAACTGTCCGCTAGGCAAATCCACCGAGTCTGGTTGGATCTTTCCTTTGTTGTAGAGAAACATCACACCCTGTTCATCCACAGTACCTCCGTGAAACTAACATTCTAATTCGTGAAACTAAAATTCTAATAGTGAAACAAAAATCAAAATCAGTCCAATAGTTTTCGAGTAATATCCAAACAAAGTAACAAAAATCAAATCTATCCATTTATAATATCAAAGAAGATTAAGTTACTAGTTCAATGAATACACTCAAACCCCAATTTTGTTCTACATAAATTATACTGATCTGATTACATGTAAAACCCAAAGTGTTATGAAGTTTCTAACTTACTATTACGTTGCGTACGTTGTAAAGTGACTGGCGGAAAATTTACATTAGCAGGAACTTTGCAGAGTTAGTGAACAGTTTCAGAGAGTTATCACTGCCGATTAATCGCTTTTACATAATGTTTATCATGAAGAGAAAAGTTAGTTTGTGCAGTGAAAAGTTATACTTCTTACATAGTTAGATAGATAGAATATTTTTTTTTGCACACCAAAAAAAATACATAAAGAACATTATTGAGCATAAAGACATGTACAATGGGCGGTCTTTTGGCTAAAAGCAATGTTTTTTGTAAATAGTTTGATATGCAAACGCGACTATATAAAGCGAGTTATAAATATGGAACTGAAAATCTCGTCAAAGGTTTTTTTTTTATTAAATTACATTCCCGTGCACTGCCTCCGCGAGGTCTCGGGTTCGATTCCCGGGTCGGGCAAAGTGTTTCTGTGATCTTTCCGTCAGGAATACACAATAGCAGCACGGAGTTGAATTGTGCCCGGTGGATGGCTATAGGCTCACCCCCTATCCCTTGAGACCTAAACAGGTGAAATGTGGGTGTTGTACACCTCTGCTACACCATTCTGGGTAATATAGGCGTGATGTTATGGTAGCATTCCAGTAATTAAGTACTTACTGTTCAACTACTAACAAAAAATGTCGCCGATCGTAAAAATAATTGTTATAAATGTTCATTGGGACAGTTAATAACGCTGAGTCTGTTTTAGAAATGAAAAGCGGCATAAAAATGTTTAAAGATTTTTTAATTAAGTGACCCTTTAAAAAGAGAAAAATAAATTTCCATGAAAACTTAATACTAGACATTTATTTTTCGTAGAATACTACTATAAGAGCTATACTGTGGAAACTTGGTAAGAACAATAATTTTTTGGGGTTCCCCATACTTAGAACTGAAACTCATTTTTTTTCATCAAACCCATTTGTGTGTATCTATGGATAGGTCTTCAAAAATGATATTGAGGTTTCTAATAATTTTTTTTTTCTAAACTGAATAGTTTGCGCGAGAGACGCTTCCAAAGTGAAAACATGTAACCGGAAGTGTAAACATGTAAAAGTAACCCGTAACTTCTAAAATAAGGGAATGATAAATGTAAAAAATAATATATTGGTTTGAACGAGATCTAATATTTTTTTTTTAATACGTTATAAATCGTAAACCGCATTTTACCTTTCATTCAATCAACTCCAATATAATAAAGAATAAAGAAAAACATTTATTTACATGTATAGTGGTACGGAACCCTACGTGCGCGAGTCCAACTCGCACTTGGCCGGTTTTTATAAATGTGAATTGCCAGGATTATTCACAAAGAGAAAGGATTTTTTTTATAATAAGTCGTCTACATTTACTTATATGTACTTTGTTCATAATTACCACTTTAAAATCGTCGTCGGATATCAGATTATACGTTAATTTTAAAAATCTTAAACTGTAATATTGACTGTCTTGAGTTATTGTCCAATTTTTTGTTAAATTTTCCGAACAAGTCAAGACATTCTTATATATACCATTGCGGATTCCAGATTCTTCAACTAACTACAGGTAAAATATGTAGTTGCGTTGTGCGTGCAGTTCAATACCCTTAAAATGTTCACTTATTTTTTACTTTTTAGTTCTTTTTCGTCGGTTTAATTTTTTGTTAAAAATAGTCTTTGCTGTCTACGGTTATATGAAAATTTTAATCAGTATTTATTCAAGTATATTTTATAGTCCAAAAAAGCTTCTAACAACTTTCACAGACAAACAACGATCTTCTCAGAACCGCTAGAGGTTTCATATTTTTATAATTAAATTTAAACATGTCCATGTATAAAACAAAATTATCTGTGCGGCAGTTTTGCCTGCAGAACAAATAAGTTAATTAATTTCATATTTTGATATTTATTTTAATTTGAAATAAATTTGTTGCCTATTTGATAACCAACTTCAAAAAAAAAAAAGAAGAGTGCTGTCAATTCGATTGTACCTTTTCTTTTTTTTCCATGTTTGTTACCCGATTATTCGAAGACGTCTGAACCGATTTAAGAAATTTATTTTTTTGTCTTAGAGTTTATACTTGTCATGTGATCTCATTTTTATCAGGTCAGGATCTGATGATGGGATCCTAGAGAAATCAAGGGAAACCCATAAATTTTAAAGCTTCTTTATTGTTTTTCGAACATTACCTAAAGCTACTCGGATATTTGCATCATGCAATCAGTAATAATATTGCTGAGCTGATGCTGGAAGGTACATTTTCTCAACGGTTAGGAGTACGAGGATAAAAATAGGCAATCTACGGCCGTTTACTGTATTCTTTCACGTTATACACGGATGAGACGAGACGTTGTTATCTACTATATAAAAATAAGTCGGGTTTTCCTTCCTGACGCTATAACTCCAGAACGCACGAACCGATTCCCACGGTTTTGCATTCGTTGGAAAGGTCTCGGGCTCCGTGAGGTTTATAGCAAAGAAAATTCAGAAAAAAATCAACAGAAAAGCGGGAAAATCTTTTTCACATACAGCGCCATCTCTGATACATAGCATGTACTACAAACCAATATTTTAAGTAGATGGCGCCGGTGCGTGATACGTTGTTTGACAGCTACTCATTGTTCTCTGCTCAGTTAATTTTATGTGACAAACCGGTATTGTGTTCACTGTGAAATTGTGAAAAAAAAGTAAAAAAAATAAGTTATTCGTTTCCTAACATTTCAATTGGAAACCATCAAATCAATCACGTGTATTGTGCAAATTTTTATTCAATTTCAACAGCAGGCATTTGTCTTTAAGGTCGTAAGTTGAACTGTGTAAATTATGTGGATCGTGCATTTGAGGTTAAATTCACCACTCTGTCCATAGTTCAAAATGCCTAGAGGACACAAGGCATGCAAGCCAGCAACAATTGTATTCACAGAACTTAAGCACTCACACGAAGATCATTGGCATCATACAATCGCTTAGCATTCTAATATGATTGCACTGCAAACTACAGTGATGATGAAAATTTAGATATTGGACCAATGACGACTATATGCCGATAATGCAATGCGTTAAAGCTCAAAAGAGAAACGGCTGGATTGTGCTGCGCAAGTGGAAAAGTCAAACTGGATCCATTACTTACTCCACCACAGCCACTGAAACCATTGTTCGATGGTAGTGATCCCGATTCCAGCCATTTTCTCCAACACATCCTTGAATACAATAACTGCTTTCGCATGACTTCCTTTGGAGCTAATATCATTCGAGAAGGCGGCTTCATGCCGACTTGCAAGGTAAAAGATACAACACACATAACCAATCACTCACACCAACATAATGAATTGCAACACATAACAACTACATATACACGACACACCACACCATCACACGATCAGAAGTTACACCGTATTCTTCAACAAATGATTGTTTGCAATTACAAGGACAAATATATCATTTGCATGGTTCAATGGTGCCAACACCAGATGAACCGCATCAATTTCTGCAAATATATTTCATTTCGTCGATGGTGGATTAGCTGAATGTGCGGTGCAATATACAGGGAACACAACAGTTAAAGAGACGATGAATTATTTAATGTTGCAAGCATTTTTTCACGCTAATAATGCTGTGGTTAATATGTTCAAAACAGCATTGGAACGAATGCCATCGGATACGAACAAATTTGTCATAAGAGCGGATTGTACTCCAACAGGTGAACATGTGCGAAGATTCAATGCACCCACCGTTAATGATGTTGCTGCAATTATTGTTGGCGATCCAACTAAATCGCGAGACATTGTCGTTCAGCGAAGAAGCAATATCATGCATCGTGTAAACGAGACACATCGTTTGTACGATGCGTTACAATATCCAATCATTTATTGGCAAGGGCAAGACGGATACGACATCACGTTGAAGATGGTCGATCCAATTACAGGTACAATATTCACACACTAATTATTTCTATTATTGCTATTACCTATTGGTTTTCATTAACAATTTTATTCATTTAATTTTGCATTTTCAGGCGTATCAACGAATAAAAATCGCAATGAATTACTATGCGTATCGTATGATGATTCGTACACAGTAGGAGAATGTTATTCTGAAGTGCCGTCGGCTATTCCAGCAATTCGCTGTCGACATGTATGTCAAAGTCGAGACCGAACGTTTAGCGTTCATCTGATTCAATCAGGCAAAGCTACGATCTGAGGACTATATACACTTGCGTGATGCTATTCATTCAGATGGTGATATTCAGAATATTGGACGTCTGACGATTCTCCCATCATCTTATATTGGAAGCCCACGCCACATGCACGAATACACTCAAGACGCTATGACGTACGTGCGAAATTATGGAACTCTGGATTTATTATAGGATATACAGTAGTATACACACATTGTTTTTACTCCTTTATTTTCTGCTTGAAGTGTAAGATATTGCAACCTTATATACTATGGATTTATTTATAAGTATTAATTTAATTGCGTTTCTATATTTAAGTTTATTTTCTCTTTAGCTATAATGTTGTTTTGGTTGCTATAACTTACACATAGAATTATTGTCCAAAAACAAACAAATATTGTATGAATTATTTGAAAAGATGGTGCACATGAGTTTCTCACCAGCTCTTCTCATGATGCAATACCCATCGGAGCTGGTACTTGGATTGATTTTAATTCAAATCTCTAAGTTGAATTAAAGTCAATCTAAGCTCCGGTGTCAAATTATTTTATTACAATAAGTATTATAATTTAGTGAGCTAAGTTTTATTTTAATTTTATATTTTTTGTGTTTTGATGTTTGTTTTGACGTGTTCAAGCGCCGCCCCTTGGGGCCCATGGAAATAAATGATTTGATTTGATTTGATTTATTTATTACGTTCACATGCAATCTGAAGTGGACGGAAATTCACCAAACGAAATGTTACTTAAAACGAATCCATCTGGTGGCGAAACGGAGTTCGCCGGGTTTGCTAGTTACTTCTATTTCTTACTTTTCCGTGCATTTTTTGTAATTAAAGTCGGTTTTATTTATTAAATTATCAATAAAAATTATACAAAATCTTTGTCGGATTATAATTAAAGAAGTTTCAATTAAGTGTGTGTTAAGAGCATTATTTTTACGGAGATAAAACAGCCCATTATCCCGCCCCAACACTTGGAAACAAGGACACTCATACAATAGAAGCCATTATATTAACAAAGATACGACCATCTCACTTGATGTCTATTGTTTGTTAGCAAATAAAAATAAATAAAGAACTGTTACGTGCGTTCATTAACGAAGTAATTCTTATCATCTCATATTAATCAGCTAATCGAACTGTGTGATTACTCCGTTTACTTAATGGTTAACTTAATTTTCAAGTAGAGCTGTGTCAAATTAGCTTGATGGACCACGAGCAGTATAAAGGGGAATGGCCAAACAACACAATTTATGTGTTGTAAATTATGTTATTTAATTGAGTTGGTAAAGAGCTTAGGCCCACTTAAACATTATGGTGGAAGCGGGACTAAGCTCAACTTTAGGATTATACTAGATATATAAGATAACATGACGTCTATATTCTATATTTGGAAATGAATTGCTCCTCTTATGTGATTTTTTTTTATGTACTTTTATATTGTTATATTTTTCATTTTAAAAGATGGTGCACATGAGTTTCTCACCAGCTCTTCTCATAATGCAATACCCATCGGAGCTGGTACTTAGATTGATTTTAATTCGATTCTAAACAGTTTGATTAAAATTAATCTGAGCCCCGGTTATTCAAATCATTGTAATTAGTATAATTTAGTATTATTTATTATTTACTTTTATATCATTGTTTGTAATGTTTTGACGTGTTCAAGCGCCTCCTGGGGCCTATGAAAATAAATGATTTGAATTTGAATTTGAAATTATTACCCAGAAGGGTGAGGTAGAGGTGTACAACACCCATACTTCACCTATTATGTTTAGGTCCCATGGGATAGGGGGTGAGACTATCGCCATCCACTGGGCACAAATCCAACTCCATGCTGCTATTGAGAATTGCCTGACGGAAACTGCACAATTATTCCACCCCAACACTTTCAAATCAGGACACTCATACAATAGGAGCCATTATATTAACTGTAGGGACACAGTGCAACCGGTGCATATGTATTTAAGTGGATCCTTAAGTTTAGTCGGCCGGTTCGCCAGTCGCCTTCCCGTATCGCTAGAGATAGGTAGTAGTTAAGTTAGAATTATGTAGTCAATAAGTTTATTATATAATATGAACTCTGGTACCAGTAAATTAAAACATTAGTTTAGTAATCGTTTCTCTCTTAAACATCATAAAGTACAACAAAAACGACCCCCACGTTAACTAAAATACGACCATCTCACTTGATGTCTATTGTTTGTTAGCAAATAACAATAAAAAAAGAACTGTTGGTACGTGCGTACATTACGAAGCAATACTTATCGTCTTAAATTGATTAGCTAATCGAACTATGTGTGATTTCTCTACCAGTATAAAGGGGAATGACCAAAAGCATAAATTGTGTTGTAAATTATGTGTGCAACATTGTGTATTTGTGCAACAAGAGAGCAAAGTTCGTTGCTATTTCTAATTTTGAGTTCCGAATAAGTGAAAGATTTTATAGTAGAATCACGAGCGTAGCGAGTGATTCTAGTTTAAAATCTTGAGCGTAGTAGGGGCTCAAAATCACGAGGTATAAATAACTTTGATCTGGTGTCGCACATACAACTTTTTACCTCAGCAGCTCGAAATACTAACAAGTTCTTCTTAGTATAGGGTTAGCTGACGTGATTACCCCTGACGTCCGGCTCACCCTGGGCAGTCACATCAACGCAACTGGCCAATCCTACCACCACAATGGAAACAATTTAAACTAGTTGTTTTTCCATTGACACGCAAAGAAGAAGATGACGTGGTGTGACAGTTGTGTAACGTTAATAAAAAAACAGTGAGCAAAACTCAACTTTGCTTTGTGTGAGAGCCAAACTCGAAGCAAAATTGAGTATTGCTCCTTGACCTTTCGAGCAGTTGAGGTGAAAAAATATTTGTTCTGGTTGCCTTCACATAATATGAAAGGAGTTTGGCCGTAATCCAAAAACAAAGCATAAAAGAAACACTTAAACTCCAACAACGGGCTTTCGTATACAAAATATCGTTGTTATGGAATATGCTAGTATTTGGCAAAATATGGATGCGACTTTAAATGGAACATCGTGTTGCGCGTTGCGGGTCTTGAATCTAGGAGATGTATCTAAACTTACAAAGTTTGTAGTACGATGTCTTTCAAAAATTAAAAATAAATATTGAAATAAATAAATACATATTTTACTACATTCACACAACACAATTTACTCCCAAACTAAGCAGAGCTTGCTATGGTTACTAGAGATGTATCGAAACTTACAGTGTTTGTAATACGATGTCTCTCAAAGATTTAAGTTGGGGTGACATGATCAACTCTGATCAGACCCCTTTAATAAAAAAGTAGTAAGGAAAAGTTAGATTCTTGAAAATGTAACTTGTGATTTCACTAAGGCTTACACAACTTACAACTTACTTCGTACACAACGATTCCCTACGTCCGGCGCACCCTGGGCAATTCGCGAGTTCTCCAAAGCGAATTGGCTAATCCTTTCACCACGATGGCAAGTCAAAATAAAATTTGACTCAGCCATCGACACGACGAAGACTAAGGCTTAGTAATATTTTGCTGGTAACCTTATATTCAATTCGAATTAATTATTGTATTATGTTAATTGACTTTAGCACAACGACGCATACTATTGCAAATCTTCCACGTAGACGCAGATATAAAAAAAAAACATTAGATTTTAACACTAAAGACTAATTACTAAATATTCGCTATTTAGGATGTAAGTAAAACAAACTGCCTCGATGGTCTAGAGGTTAGCGTATGCACTTCTTACTTCGATTCCCGGGTCGGGCAAAGTGTTACTTGTGAACTTTCCGATAGGAAATTCACAATAGCAACACTGAGTTGGAATTGTGCCTTGTGGATGGCGATAGGCTCGCCCCCTATCCCATGGGACCTGAACCCTTCTCAGTAATATAGGCGTGATGTTATGTTATGTTATGGTAAAACAAACATAAGTTGTAAAACTTTCTTAAACTTAAAGCACTAACTCGATTTCAGGTAAAAGTATTAAAACCTTATTTTATAAACTTCTTTAATAAATAAATAATAAAATTCGAAAAAAAAGCGCCCGTTTTGAATAACATTAAGTGTTCCACAACGCCAACGTCGTGATTCGTGTGAGGCACTGATATCGATCGCTGTCGTGCCACTCGGTCACTAGCCTACCAACTCTATCGATTTTACCATAAACATTTAGACATTAGTACATTACCCATTGTCGTCCGCGGTTGGATTCTGTCGTTATTATATTTATACATTATATATTTTTATATTATACATTATACGCATTGCGTTCAGAAATAGACGCATAATAGATCTGTCGAAATCTAAATGGTGATTATTTAAGTCACTAACATATCAACTGTATTGATTTTACCATTTATTAACATAAATGTATTAACATTACCCATTGTCGTCCGTGGCTGGATTCTGTCGATATCATGGTGCGTTATTCTGTACTAGATATACATTATACGCATTGCGTTCAGAAATAGAGGCAGAATAGATAATATGCCTAAATCTAAACGGTGATTATTTAAGTCACTAGCCTACCAACTGTATTGATTTTACCATTTATAAACAGTTAGATATACCCATTGTCGTCCGCGGCTGGATTCTGTCGATAGCATGGGGCGTTGTTCTGAAATAGATATATATATATACATTATACGCATTGCGTTAAGATTTTTTTTTTATACTACGTCTACAGCGAACGAACGTGTAGTCCACCTGATGGTAAGTGAAGTACAGCCCATGGACATCAACAATCCACAAAAGCAGATTAAAGATGCGTCGCTGCACTTGAGGACTACGGTGTTATGCCTCATGTGCCAGTAAGTTCAGGGCCTGATCTCACCACCAAACCGAAACACAGTAATTGAAGCACTACTATTTGGCGGCAGGTTAAAGGTGAGACGGTGGTGCTGCCGCCCTCGAGCTCATTCACAAGAGCTCTACCACCAGTGTAATAAAATAGTGGCAAAATAGGTCTATCTAAATCTAAATGGTGATTATTTAAAGTCTTTACTATACCACTTCTATCGATTATAGCCTATACATTTAGACACTAGTACATTTTGATTGTCGTCCGCGGGTGAATTATGTCGATATCATGCAGTGTAATAGTTGGATATGTCGGTAACTCTAATATGAAAGATATCAACTGTGGCTCAATATAAAATAAAATATATTTAATAATGTTAATTTTTTGCGTTTTAAGTGCTGTGCTTAACCTAATCAAATAATATTGGTAAAATATTTTACCGGGTCGTAAAATGTAATGTGAAACGCAACGCTAAACGCCGCCATATTCTTGATAATATTGATTCCTCTTCGCCCGCTGATATCTGGAAGTTCTTAAAGACTCTAGGTATTGGCAAACAGACACCTTCGGATTCTCAGATGACGATTGATTTGAATTCTATCAACAAACATTTCTCCACTACATCTCAGATAGATCACCAAACCAGGCGTCGTACTGTTGATTATCTAACCAACCTACCTAAAAGCCTAAACATTTAGACACTAGTACATTTTGATTGTCGTCCGCGGGTGAATTATGTCGATACCATGCAGTGTAATAGTTGGATATGTCGGTAACTCTATTATGAAAGATATCAACTGTGGTTCAATATAAAATAAAATATATTTAATAATGTTAATTTTTTGCGTTTTAAGTGCTGTGCTTAACCTAATCAAATAATATTGGTAAAATATTTTACCGGGTCGTAAAATGTAATGTGAAACGCAACGCTAAACGCCGCCATATTCTTGATAATATTGATTCCTCTTCGCCCGCTGATATCTGGAAGTTCTTAAAGACTCTAGGTATTGGCAAACAGACACCTTCGGATTCTCAGATGACGATTGATTTGAATTCTATCAACAAACATTTCTCCACTACATCTCAGATAGATCACCAAACCAGGCGTCGTACTGTTGATTATCTAACCAACCTACCTAAAAGCCTAAACATTTAGACACTAGTACATTTTGATTGTCGTCCGCGGGTGAATTATGTCGATACCATGCAGTGTAATAGTTGGATATGTCGGTAACTCTATTATGAAAGATATCAACTGTGGTTCAATATAAAATAAAATATATTTAATAATGTTAATTTTTTGCGTTTTAAGTGCTGTGCTTAACCTAATCAAATAATATTGGTAAAATATCTTACCGGGTCGTAAAATGTAATGTATCACGTGTACGATTTTACTATTTTTTTTACGTATGTACCTATATCTTGCTCTCGCTCTTGCGAGCCGCCAATAAGTTTGACGTTTAGTATACCATTGAGATGATTCACACATTCATCGCGAAAGAATTTTCATTTTTATCTATCAAGTCTCTCAATCCACACGTTGAATGTTAGAAAAACTAGAAACAGATGTTGTAAAGAAAGAACGCGTACGTTATTTCAACTTCTAATTGATTATTTTTATAGCATTTAGCTATGCTTAGCAAATTATACTAAGAAACAGTTGAAAAAGATATGGTGCCATCCCACGCGTTTATTCTTTACAACATTTGTGCTGAATGTAACTTCGCCATGTTGGTTTGTATCCTGCCTACTTAAGATAGGAACAAATGGATGAACGTGACGTCACGAAATGACGTATCATACAGCTGAGAAATTTATGGCGCCGGTAAGAGGCGACCGTAGCTGGATGGCTAAGAGCGGCTACCCGGTGTGCAGTAAGGTCGCAGGTTCAAATCCTGCCGGTCCCATATCTTTTTCAACTGTTTTTTAGTATACTTCACATTTATAGTTTTATTATTGCATCATTACATATATAAGTAAGTATAACGTCAAAGTGTTTTCAGCACATAGGCAGCGCAAAACTAATGGTTCGTAGCAAGCAAACACGCGATCCAGCATTTAGAAGCGTCTGCAAAAAAGAAAGCTTTATTTATTCACCATTAACAGGAAAAAGTAGCGATAGCCGAGTGGTAGGACTGCAAAGTTAAAGATCTCGGGTTCGAACCCACTTCACACACCTCTCGTCTTTTCGAAGATATGTGTGTATTTATCATAATTATAAATTATCGCTCGCTAACGGTGAAGAAAAACATCGTGAGGAAACCTACATGCCTGAGAGTGCCTAATAAGTGCTCGAGGGTGTGTGAAGTCTACCAATCCGCACTTGGCCAGCGTGGTAGACTATGGCCTAACCCTTCTCATCATGAGAAGAGGCGCGATCCCAGCAGTGGGACATGTATTAAATACTGGGCTGCTATTATAACAGGAAAAATCAACTTAAAACTCTTATTATTCACGAGAACCAGCCGATTGGAATGACGTGTGTAGATGTTACCTAGCTTTTTACGTGAAATGGAACGTCAAAGAAAATGCTGAAGCTGACGTCACTAGTTTTCTTGAAATATATTTCATTATATTAAGTCTAGTCTAACATAATATTTTGTATCACATGGATTCTGTGAAAATAAGACATAAAAACTAACCGAGTGGATTGACTTTCGAAACTTAAGAAATCATTATAGTTTTTCAATAAAATCTAAAAGAATTTTATGGGCCCTTTTTAATTTAGCGCCACATTTGTTAAATGCTTTCATAACTGCCTCGATAGTCTAGTGGTTACCGTATGCGCCTCTCACCCCAAGGTCTCGGGTTCGATTCTCGGGTCGGGCAAAGTGTTATTTGTGAACCTTCCGTTAGGAAATTCATAATAGCAGCACAGAGTTGGAATTGTGCGCGGCGGTTGGCAATAGGCCCCTATGGTACCTAAAAAAATAAAAGGTGAAGTGTGGGTATTGTGTACACTTCTGCCACACCCTTTTAGGTTGTTAGGCGTGTTGTTATGTTATGTAATGTTTTATAAATGTTTTATAATTTCACATACAAAATATTAAATATATAAAATATTAATTTTCAGTTTTAGTCGCCAAAGTTTGTCAAATTAATTCAGATGACGCCGGCTCTTTATTTAACAGTAATGAGAAGCTACAATTCACTGGAGAATATACAAGTTTTTGCTTTTATATTTCACTGCAGTCAAACTTAATAAAAATATTATTTCAGCTTGGTTTCTCCCTAGGGCTTACTGCAACTAAAACCAATGCAGAGATATAAACACACGTCCGTGTCACTTAAAAATACATGAAAATATTTCATGTTTTCCCCGACCTGAATATCGAATGGACATGTAGTCGCAATGGGCAATCATCCATAAAAGATTGCAGATGGCACATGAGGCCTAGAATCGTTGTTCTCAACTACTATTTAATTAGACCTCGTGTGCTTGTAGTAATTCAGGGGCTAATCGCACCACGTAACTGGTACCCAGTGTATATAATAATATCACACAACTTTCACAAGCCATCTAGTCCCAAACTAACAAGAGCTTGTAATATGGGTACTAGAATAACTGATACTAATACATTTATATTCGTCACGATGTAATTTACACCCTGTATTTCATCAGTTATGTTTATGCCAACTACGACTCTCTTGAGAATATTTTTGCTTTGCATTTGTGAAACATGCAGTCAAACTTAGTAGAAATATTATACCAGCTCGTTTACCCCTGCAGGAATTACTGCAACTAAAACCAGTGCAGAGATATAAACAGATCGTATAATGAATAAAAAGTGAATTGTCTTTTTATACATACAAATTATATACAAGGACTTTTAGCGGCCAAAGACTCAAAATATCATAAAACCTCTTTTTAAGTTGATGGAACATAAACCGACACTTTTTTTGTAAATCCTATTAGTATTTTGGTTCGAGTAGGGCACAGAAAATTGCACTATGGGGCGGATAATTAGCAAGGACGCCTACTTGAACAAACATTTTCTCTTTAAAGATAATTATCTCGGAAAATCTATCTAACGATACCCCACACAATGGGGTAGGCGACGGAAAAAAACATCCCCACTATACATGTAGGGAAGGTACCCGAAAAATATACAACATAGTTTTGTCACTGTCCGTGGTGTCTATACTCTTTCCATATAGACACTTTGTCTATATTTGGCATTACTCAGTCGCCCGCTTTGCTTTGGAGGGAAGTAAAGATACATACATTCCAACTCCAACTATATACTTCTGATTAAATTCGTTGCGGGTTCCAAGACAATTTTAACTCTCCCTGGGATTACTCGTGTGTCATGCACGGTGCCTTTCAGTTGGTTACCGCTGTAGATCCTGGCGTCATCCCGGGTCCGATCCCGGGTGGGATTATATCCCGTAAAAAAAAAAAGTTACCCGATAAAACACTTTTTGTCATAATTTTACTGTAACACTTTTTCATGTAGTTTACGTACATACAAAATTTCAGCTTTCTTGCACTAACGGTTTTCACCCTATGACGGACAGACGGATATGGCGAAGCTATAAGGGTACTTTGTAGGTAGGTACTATAGAACCCTAAAAAGAGGTTATCAATTCCAGCTACTGTGTTCCATTTTGTTGGTGTCACCAAGTCAGGCTGGCTGGCTGTAGTCACTACTAACTATCAGGTGAACAACACGGCTGACTACTACATTCGTCTTGTTAAAATGGATTATTTGTAACATTAGTTATTTTTATAGAATTCAGGCTATTTACACACCACTTCAGTTGTAGGTTACACTCACTAGGTCAAGCGGTTCACCTGTGAACTAGAATTGGAAAACTATGACGTAGTGTTGCAGTATAAAAGAAAAGCGAATCAAATTAAAAGTATACGGAGAAAAATAACAGCTTTTAAAAAAGCGGCCGTGGCGCAATGGATAAGGCATCGGTCTTACGATCGAGACCACGGACCTGAACTTTCTCCTATCGCAAGCCAATTTAACATATTTATAACTATTTGCAAATGTATATTTTTGATTTTAGCAAAAATATCTTGTCAGAATTGATAGACTTTTTTGCATTATTAACTAACGCCCTCTCGCGTGGTACCTCGTTTAAAAGTACCTTTATATGTAAATCTAGGCTTAAAGCCATGTTTGGCAATTTAATTAGAGTCAAACCAGTAGTTTATTTATTTATTTATTTAGCTTGTACTATGGGTACTAGAATAACTGATACTAATACATATTTTACTTTTCTTTTGTAAATACATACTTATTATACATAGAAACACCCAGACTAAGACAAACCCCCATGTTCATGCACACAAAGATTTGTCTTAAGTGGGAATTGAACCCACGACCTCGTCGTCGCAGGCAGGTACACTACCCACTCCGCCATCCGGTCGTCAAGGATTGAGATTAGAAGGATAGGATAGGATTAATCTCACTAGAAGTAAGATTGGTCTTTGAAAATATGCGCTACAAAGTTTGGCAAAAAAGCATTTATTTTATTTAGTTTCAGCGCCCAAACCCACCAATGTCGTCGGTAGGACATTGGACATTAATGTTGAATGAGTTGAAAGGTCAACAGACTGACCTACTTGCAGCTATATTATTATTTCATTCACTTTATGACATCCCTTTAGTATTGAATTACCAATTTTGTCTAGTGATCCAATTTTGTTTTTTTTTCGGTGTAGCCACGATTATCACCAAACTTACCTATCTACGATTTAATAAACTCGTAGTTGCGTATCTCTCTCACTCGTTCAATGTTTGTACGGGACGGATAGATCGAAGCTGTACCACGTTGCGTCAGTTAACACTTAATATATTCAACGTATGCGTGTACCCTTCGTGTAGCGTAACACGACAAAGCCTTATTGATCGCCCTGTCTTAACACAAGCACTTTACATACTCTCAAGTACTTTTAAAAGCTGCGAAATCTATTTCATCGCTACATGGCATCACGCCTATAACACCCAGAAAGGTGGGACAGAGGAGTATTAAAACTACCTACGTACTTAACATACTCTCAAGTAAGTTAAAAAAATGACAATATATTGCATTGCTACCTCAGATATATTTAAATCCCAAGTGATTCGGTGAAACTATTTTTTATTAAATTATTCTAGTTAATATAATTACTACGGTAATATAAAGGTACGTGTACTGAATAACAAATAAACAATTATTAGAAATTATTTCTTTATATTTAGATTAGACTCCCAAGCGCCGCGTTTTTATACTAACGTAATATATAAATAACTTAACTTAGGTTTAACTTTAATATTATTAAGTTTTTATCTATACACAAATCATATCTAAACACTAAAATGCGTGTTAGTTCGTGGCAATTTTGTCAAAACAGTTAAAACCATTAATTGCGTTTCATACAAACTGAAAAATTAGAATAATAATTTTGCAAAAAGGTGGGCGCCAATAAACATGCATCTTAGTGTTTAAGATACGATTTAACTATAAAAATAGATAAAAACATATTAATAAACTAACAAAACTTATTCATAATATTAGGGATAAACCCGTGGGGTTATTCGCTTATTGAGATTTTGGTTTCTTAACAAATAGTTTCTGTCAATTAGTAATTCTTTCACTCAAAACATGCATTTTTGACATAACGAAACCACGGATTACTCTCCTGGTTACTTGCCTGATATTAATACTTACGCTTAAAAACTCATTTCAAAATAGCAAAAATTAGAGTGCGTGTTATTACTAATGGCTTACGACAATAGGCAAAACTAAACGGAAATGACCAATTTGTAAATTATTAACTGATATTAAATTATTTCTTATTTAATAGGACGAGGAATATACAAATTTATCCACTTTTATTGTTGTGTTATAGTTTAAATAGAAGTAAAAATTATTTAGATTTACAGTTTTTTACTGAGTTGTGGCGCGCACTCTATTAGTTAATGATGTTTTAATTGTGGTTGAAATACCTGAGTCGTAATAAAAGGTTTAATGGTTTTATGATTATTAGCTAATCCATACATATAATAAAATTTGAAATTATAAATGTCTGTTCATTAAAGACATTTAAGAAAAATTAATAAGAGGAGACTAGAACAGCAGTAGAAGCCGAAACATATTTTTAGGATTTTTGTCTGTCTGTAAATATGTTCATAATTATGCTCCTTACAAGTAAATAAAATAAATTTTGTAGATGAATTTGGGATAGATTTTTTGGAAATTTAACTCCCAAAGGGTGTAAATTAGGCGTTGCAAGTGTATGAGGAAGGTTTCTCAATTTTGAAAGATATAATAACTCAGAAATATCGAACTTAACGGGGACGAAACCACGGGCAGAAGCTATTTAACAATAAAGTAATACTTCTTAAACTACATTTGAAATTGATGTAAAGAGTGAAATATAACTTCTACATTTTTTAAAATATATTTGCAGTGAAAAGACGCCTTAAAATTGCTGCCTTAGAAAAAAAGAAAAATATTTTTAGTATTACCTCAGAGGTAAAATTTGCGGCCGCTTACCGTGAGGTTTCGCCATGTAGGTAGCTATAAAGAGTATAAACACAAAGTCATAAATTAAGTTTTTGGGCTTTCAATATTTAACTTGAACATCCTCCATAATAATTATATATATAACTACTTTGCCCGCCACCTCGTTTGCGTGGAATTCATTATATTAGTATCTAATAGCTACGCCCACGTTTTGACCCGCATTAAACCTTACAGCTCCACTCCCGTGACGTTTAGCGTAATCTCAAATATCAGTTCAATATTCAGTAGTTCGCGAGAATAAAATTAACGAACTGACTTTCGCTCGCGGATTTGTCTGCGTGGTAGCTAAATAAATTAAAACTGATTTTATAAATAAGTATCGTGCAAATAACTATAACATTATACTAAAAATATTGTTGTTTTGACATTAAAATAAAAACAGACAATTCAATTTTATTTATTTGTATTGATAAAACCTTCTTGTTGACACCTACTAAAATGCATTTTTACTCTGTGGCCACTAATGTCTTTGGCTGAAGAAAATTGGAACGTTTCATTACAACAAAAAGCATTTAAATAGCTTTAAACTGAATTAAGAAAGCAACAAATTCAAACATTATAATAAAAAACACAATATAAGTCATTATGGTAAGAGGTATTTTCGGAGAGATTTTCTCTTTAGTGTAAAACGAGTGCATAAAATTATATAAAATAAGAATGGAACGCGATGTGATGGAAAAAAAAAGTTGTCGTTAATACAAAACAAATATCTAAAATCAAGACAGTAGACAACTATAAAAACGATATATAAATGTGATTTTCACTCTTTGCTACTGCTATGTACTAGAAACAGTGAGCATGCGTTATAATTTCTACTTAGTCCTCCGTGACACGATGAAATCACATATAAATATCTATCACTTGTGTTGTAATGTTTTTTGTCTTTCAGGTGCAATACACGAATATAGCACACCTATATTATATTAGTATTATGATAAAGATGATAGCGGCGGGTGATTTCAGAGCTAAACATTTTTTAAGACTTAAGTTTCATCAGTGCAAGCCTAGCGAACATTAGAAGAAAATAAATGTTCCTGAAATTCTGTGAAATAATAAAATTTTCAAAACTTCTGATTTTTCTTTATTATATTCTTATTTCTCTCACATAATTTATTATCATAAACATAGACACTACGTTACGTACATAAGAAATTATAAATGTAAACTCCAAATAAATTAATAATCGTGAATACAGAATGTAAGTAGTTACATTATCTGGTGCATTGTCCCATTTTGTTGGGCAAAGGTCTCCACCATCCATGAAATGGAATGAATCAGGTTTTTCATTTTTTATTAAAGTATGTAACTAGATTTGAACTACGTCGATAAAAAGCACTTACCCGTGTGCCAGAATTCATTAAAATTTGTTTAGTTTGGCGAGAAAGAGGAAGCCTACAACCTAGTTACATAATATTATTGTTTCAATATTTTCAAGATACATTATTTTCATTTAGTACTTTTTATATCCCAGACTGGCATAATTCGTGCTACTACTTGTCATATTTATAAGTTTTCGTATGAAAAATCTCGAGATCTATTACTGAAAATAATATGATCTAAATTCTATTGCATTACGTATTTAATTAGTATTTTATGACATACATAATATTAAACAGTTATTGATTTGTTGTATTACGTTAATCTGAAGTAAAAAAACCTTTTAAATATCATTATTTTATCTCGCCAAAGTACAAGAAATTACTAAGAAACTGCTCCATGACCAGTTTCCGATTTTGACATAAGAAATTGCGTTACTTGCCTGTAAAGCTGTCAAATCTGCTAGAGGATAGTAACTGGCAAGCTGTCAATTTTTTTGCCAAGCAGTTATCAACCGTATCTGTATGGGAATAAGGATGCACTAAATCCGAGATGTACCGGTTACTTTCCAAACTAATAGTCGATTTCGAAATCGACTGGAAATTAGTCACATTTACAGAATAGCATAGCCGTATTACTTTTGTTTTAAAAACCCAAGCAATTGTTTCTTCTGAAGGCGTAATACTTTTGCTGTTCTCGTTCACGCGGCTTAAATACTTTGCATGTCAATCTTAATAGTACAATAAACAACTCAAAAATATTATATTCACTTCTTTATAGTCCTAATTATTTTGTAAAGCTTATGCTGTATATTAGGTATTTATCCTACCTTTGCTATCAATCTGTCTATTAAACAAATAATATTTACCTTTATCTATTGTCATCTACTAAAATCACAAAGTCACGCCAGTACCATCGCGTTCCGATATTAATTACATACATTATGAGAATGATCTGATATAATGTTGGGAACTTAGGACGTATTAGATAATCTTGCTTTGTCATCAGTCATCGCTCAGTATCCAGGCCATTCCAGTTAGAAACCCATCACCATACATCATTACCACAATCACCATTTTGTTTCAGCATCCCAATGATGTTGACCGGCCACCCATCAGTATGGAGGTGAAAAAGAACGAGAAGACTGGCAACCTGTCGCCGGTGAAGTCAGCTTTGAAGAGAGACAGTGGCGACGATCTGCGGTCTCGCTCTAGCACCAAGTCTGAGAAGGAGTTGCGACTGCCACCAGAAAAGTCACCGTGTGATGATGGCGGGTTAAGGAAGGAAAGAAAGCTGTCGAAAGCTAGTGAGAGCTCCAAAGAGACGATAGAAAGGTTTGTATAGCTAACAGATGAGCGAACCGAACCACGAATACTATTCGCTATGGAACTGTAATAAATTTTGCGGCATTTTTTGTGTATAAAAAAATAGCGCAAGAGCTCTGTAGGTAGCGCCACGGATTTGTGGTTTGGCGATTCCAAGTTCGATCGTCTAATAGCTTTATTTAGTTTTTAAAGTAAACTTGCATGCTTTTTATGCTGGTTCAGTTTGGATTGCTTGTTGAAAAGTAGGTAGGTATTATAATAGTTTTTGAGTAGAATTAAATTTTGTTCAATTTTATTGATATAACAGTTGTTTTAGCGCCTCTTTGGATGTTTGATATGATAATGACTACACACTTCATATAAATAAGTAGGTTTAACTACGTCTACACTAATGTCGGTTGTTCACTAGTTGTATGAAGCACCACATTGCAACGCTGGCGTCGGAGGCGGATCATTTATAGAAATAGGTAGAGTATTTTATTGAGATAATCACGGCGAATTAACATCGAATTCCCACACGATCAAAGGATGGTTGCCCAAATATAAGTTATAAAGCAAAGCCTTACCTTGATCGTTCTCAGGACAGCTTACACTTTAATGCTCACAACATAACACGAATAAAGTTCACGAAATGTTTCAATTATTTCACATTTATACGAGTGATCTCGAAAAGTCGCGTGCACCTGAAATCCGCCGGATTTCAACAGAAAGGCCTTTGCCACACTAGACGGAAATTCCGTCGCCGAACTTCCGCGGCAGAAAGCCAATACATGTGTGTGCCCGCTATTTGTATTTTATATGCAATAACATGTATTGGCGTTCCGCCGCGGAAGTTCGGCGACGGAATTTCCGTCTAGTGTGGCAAAGGCCAAATATTGCTTGACGTTTTGATGACATTTGTCAATAGACAAACGGTTTCGAGTAGAGATGGGACACGCGCATCGATAGATCGGTATGTGTATTTTCAGTCTATGACCTAACGTAGAAATTGGGCAAGTAATTGTAAATAATAACATATAAAAATATGTAGTTACCTAAATTCGAAAAAAACACCCAATAAATCGTGTGAGAACTATAAGCGACGTTAGGTTTATTGATAACGATATAATGTATATATTCTTTTGCTCGACTGACGTCGACGATCGACGTCAGCGTAAGAGGCAAGCGGCTTCCATAAAAAAATAAACTACCCACTGGTTTACAGCACAAAAGCAGTACAAAAAGTTAACGTTGTAAAAATGTAGATTTCAATAAAAAGCGCCCATAAAATTAAAGTATGCCATTAGGTGCTATCGTTCTATCTATGCAGACATTAGTTTTTATGATGATAAAACGTCTATTGTAGATAAATAGCTTCTTTTAAGTAAAAGGCTAGTCCAATATTCGTAAAACATGTTTATGGTGTACTAGCGACCCGCCCCGGCTTCGCACGGGTACAATGCTGATACTAAATACACTACAGAAAAACTGTGAACGTTGTATATAAAAACACAGCGGCCCGCTCCGGATTCGCACGGGTATATAATATATAGCCTATGTCACTCACTGAAAAAATGATTAAAATCGATCCAGTAGTTTGATTTATTCATTACTGCCCGTGGCCCGCACGCGTTAAATTTGGAGTAAAACAATTCCCCCTTTCTATGCATGTATTATACATAAAAACCTTCCTCTTGAATCACTTTATCTATTGGAAAAAACCGCATCAAAATCCGTTGCGTAGTTTTAAAGATTTAAGCGCACATAGGGACAGAAAAGGCGACTTTGTTTTATACTATGTAGTGATGATGGATTAAACGTGAACGTAAATGGGTTATCAACACAGAACATAATATTATGTTCTGTGTTGATAACCCATTTACGTTTAACTTATTAAGTTGTACCGTTAAACTTTTTAATGACAACAATGGGATTATATTTTTTATTAAACGGGCAATTCACAAATAACACTTTTCTCAACCCGGGAATCAAAACTGAGAGCTCGCGGTGTGAGGCGCAAATGCTAATGAGTAACCATCGAGGCAGAGGCAGACTATAGTTGTATAATATTGCCAGAAACATGACCAAGTTATGATTTTATCTTGTACCATTTAAAATTACCCCTTTATTGTCTTCGTTCTAAAATAATGTTGGCATAATAAATGTTGGTGGTGGTAAAATATAATTTTTATTGTAACGAGTTTGTATTTAATTTTGCTTACACAATAATGAGGGTTGGTTGCTATTTATTGTGTACTTTGTCATGACGAACGTTTAATATCCATGATTTAGTTAAATAAGTAGGTATCGTGTATTTGTAAAAGAAGAATAGCCCGCCTACATGCTCAGTTTTGACTGTGCAGTTCAATCGTGGTCTAGATTTTTACAATTTCTAGTATGGGAGTCAGTTCAATTTATTAGCTAAATCTATTCGTTTAAACTTTTAGTAAAACTGTTCCAGTAGTGCCATCTGGTGAGCACAAAAACGGCAACCCATGTTGCAGCGCAACAACAAAAACAAATTGTCGACTGAAACTGATCGTTCGCCGATTAATCAGTGGTGACAAATGTTTGTTATTGCGACAAAGAACATTTTTCATTGCAACTGACTTGTTACAATTCTAAAGAAAATCAATAGTATCGATAGTTGGATAGTACCAACTATGTCCGATGTTTTTAAGTGCATATTATTATGTTTCGATGAATATGATAAAATAAAAAATATTAACATTTAACGGTAAATATTAATAAACACCACATGATTTGCAAAATGTGATTATAATATTTTCACTATTGCTGGTAGTTTATTTTATCAATCTAGCCCTTGGAAAGCATTTTGATTCTGACACTCGCTGACCGCTACCGCAGCACTCTCGCTACGCTCGTTTGGCTCGTGCGTTGTTTTTCACGATCAAACCAAACTTAACCTACTTATAGGACCACAAGACTAAAAACCTCTACCTGTTGCGCGATTGATCGAGCTTACGTTATTTTATAAAATATACTTAAATTATATTTACCGATAAATGCACGATAAATGTGTAGGTATAATTTATTACTTTCACCTCGCGTTAATTATTAATAATTTTTAACCGACTTCAAAAAAAGGAGGAGGTTCTCAATTCGGTTGTATGTTTTTTTTTTTTTTTTTTTTTTTTTTTTTATGTTTGTTCGCCGATTACTCGAAGACGCCTGGACCGATTTGAGAAATTCTTTTTTTGTTTGATAGGATATACTTGTCATGTGGTCCCATTTTTTTCAAGTCACGTTCTGATGATGGGATCCTAGAGAAATCGAGGGCAACCCTCAAATTTAAAAGGCTTCTATATTGTTTTTTATATATTATCTAAAGCTACTCGGATATCTGCATCTAGTAGTCAGCATTTTATGTTGCTGAGCTGATGCTGGAAGGTACAACTCCTCAACGGTTAGGAGTACGGGGATAATTCTTTAAATATAGGCTCCTTGAGGCCGTTTACTGTATTCTTTCAAGTTATACACAGATGAGGCGAGACGTTGAATATTACTTATGTACATTCATAATATGAAGTCATAATTTGATGATGGGATCCTAGAGAAATCATGGGTAACCCTCAAATTTCAAAGGCTTCTATATTGTTTTTCGTATATTACCTAAAACTTCTTGGATATTTGCATTTTAAGTTGCTGAGCTGATGCTGGAAGGTACAACTCCTCAACGGTTAGGAGTACGGGGATTATTATTAATAAGTTTTCCGTCTCAAGTAACCGTCATCTCCTCATTTGAGAAACATTCTGGTCTACCCATCACTTAAAATCGTAAAATAAAATAATTTTTAATAAAAAAATACCGGCTTCAAAAAGTAGGTAAACTAAAAAGCAAAATATAAATTTACTTCGCACAAAATAATACGTTTTTTCATTTAGTAAAATAGAAATTATTAAATAATTATTTTATAATTCTGAAGTCGGTGCAAAGTAAACAATAACTCTGTATAGACTAATCTTTCTAACAACTATTTTCTGACTGAATATTAGTTCTTAATTATCCGATTTACTTGGCACCGACTTCAGAATTATAAAATAATTATTTAATAATTTCTATTTTACTAAATGAAAAAACGTATTATTTTGTGCGAAGTAAATTTATTTTTTGCTTTTTAGTTTACCTACTTTTTGAAGTCGGTTTTTTTTTTTATTAAAAATTATCAATATTATACTGAAATTACAACTTAACATATAAACATCGGTCGATGTTACGTTTATGATAATATTCGTAATGAATACCAAGGTTGTTGTAAATTATTCCCTAAAAGACGTCTTCATCCGCGTTTTATACAAGCCATTTCTAATAATAAGAACTTCACGTGTGGTGTAGTGGTTTAAACGGTCGGCTCGCCGCTCTCCACTGCACTGGTGTTGTGGGTTCGATCCCCACATAGGACAAATCTTTGTGTAATTCGCAAAGATTTGTTCTGAGACTGGGTGTGCTTGTGTGAGTGAATGTGTATATTTGGCCTTGTCATTGGGACCATTGGATAGTGTAATTGCTTCTGGCGTTCTATCTAATGTAAAAAATCCAAAATTTATCTTTATCTTTTATCTTCAGTGCTTTAACATCACGCCTATATTGAACGCCCAGAAGGGTGTGACATTCACTTCACCTGTTATGTTTAGGTATCATGGGATAGGGGGTGAGCATATCGCCATCCACCGGGCACAATTCCAACTCCGTGCTGCTATTCTGAAACAAACACTTTGCCCATCCCGGGAATCGGACCCGAGACCTCGCGATGAGAGGCGCATACGCTAACCGCTGGACCATCGAAGCAGTGCCCCAGTGCTTTAATTTCTTTAAAAGTAGCCTGTTATTTAATCTAGGCCTAAGGATCGCTAGTCTTGTAAAATAGGCATTTTATGTACAGTAGGCCAACGAATTAGGTATGCAGGGCAAAAACTTCTACGCCATAGTGAAAACTGTCTGCAAAAGATATGCATGTGTGAATTACTTATTTAATAACTGTAATATACACACTATTTAGATATGTAACTCACTAATCCATCACTGGTGTAGTAAGTATTTACGATGACTTTGAAGTTTGCATTTTATTGCCTGCATACCTAACTCGTTGGCAGTGGGCCACCCGCACGGCACTTCTGCAGCGTCCACCTGAGTCAATTGTCTCTTGTCTGAGATGGACGCGTGAGTAGATACGATATGAGTGGCAAAGATCTTCATAAGCCTTCCAGTAGCTATTGAGTCAAAAGCATAACAAACATAGTTATCCGATCCAGAAAATATAACCCGACCGAATTTAACAGTGACACAAATTACACGTGCAAAAAAAGAACACAGCTGTCACTTTCATTTATGTGTGTGCTAATCCTGCCAATAAGGTTTAGCTAACACCTGTGAAATTAAGGCTTAGTTCTTGTATATTATGCGCAAATTCGCAAACCAGTTAGTCGATTCACAAAGTGAAATAAACGAGTTTGTTTTTGTTTTTAAACTTTTTATTGTACCATAAACAATTTATAAAGACAATGCATAACTATAATATGCATATATAATAAAGGCGAGCTTAACTCAAATTTGAGTTCTCTTCTAGCAAACCTTAGAGTTATTGAGGAGAAGAGGATGCAAAAAGAGGGCAAAAACAAGTGTACAACTAAGTAAAAGGAAAAACAAAAATTACCATTATGATGGTAAAAATATTATTAAAAAGTAATATAATAGTCAAAAAACATCGTATTGATCACATATGTAAAAAAAATGCTGTCTTTTTTCGGTTTTAAATCACGAATCCAGTAATTTACACCATACGTACTTTAAATTCTGTCAAAAACATTTGCATACATTTTGTATGACAATCTTACGTAGTAACGTCATAGTTTTAAAAGGAAATAAAAATCAATTAAGACTAAAAAAATTAAAACAATGAATTGAGTTTATCTATTTTGAAGTTTTGATTTTGATAAAATTTGTCTTTGTTGATGGAGTAAAATAACTCTATTCTTCTTGCACACCAACGCACACACCACGCAATGTTTTAAAATTCTAATATATAATTTAAAAAAAACACTTTGTTTTGATTTTAAGTGTGGTGCTAGCACACTCCTCCTCGCACCTTTCCATTAACGACATTAAATTCGATATCTCATATCTGTAAAGGTTTTATATAACATCTTTGTCACCCAAGAAATTTGTTGCCAGGCAAGACTCGAGGACTCCATCCCTGTCGAGTCCAAAAGTCTCGAGGAAATACTTCACAAACTGGCGCCAGGCATGTGACAAGACGAAGGATAAGACCAAGGAGTTGCTCAAGCGCTGGAGGACGTTGCCCGAGTCTGAGGGCCCTGAACCATCGATGCAGGAGACAGGGAATAGTGAGGAAGAGAAACATCGAGGATGGAGTGTGCATGTTTGGAGTGAGTAGACCTTTTACCTTTTAATAAATTTAGCTTTCACCTTTTACTAATAGTCTAAGCCCTAATTTCACAGGTTTCAGATAAACCTTATTGGCAGAATAAACCAAGAACACACATAGTGAAAACTACAGCTGTGTTCTTTGAGTGTTTTTTGTGTCACTTTTATAAAGTCAAAATTCTTTATTTGCTTACTAAGTGTACAGTTAGGTCTTAAATATTAGAATACAGATCTTTATAACTTAGTAGCCCTTTTCAGGCGTTGCATAATTAGATAACTCAGTGGGAGTCACAACACACAGTAATATTTAGAAAAAAAAACATAAAGCACAGTTTTATAAATCTTAAATCTAAACAAATAATAGTTAATTATAATACTGTTAAAATAACTTAAGATGTTTCAATTACAATTTTACATTTAAAATATTCGTCAATAGAATAAAAACATTTTTCTATTAAAAATGTCTTTAATTTTCTATTGAAAGCAGACAAGTTCGGGCTATTTTTTATCTGTTTTGGCAGTTTGTTGAATATTTTCACTGTCACATAATAGGAGCTTTGGTTCAGCATTTTAATTCTAGATGATGGCAAATACAAATTATCTTTATGTCTTGTGTTTATATTATGGGTCTCTTTTACTTTTGTGAAATAATCTATATCCGGTCAGGTTATATTTTATAGGCAGATGAGAGCTATCTGGAACCTCTGAAATTGGCTCTAAATGTAACTCTGTCTGTTAAGTTTTTATGGAAGAAAAACATTGTATGTGAAATAAAATGAAAATAACTTTATTCCTTAGACTTCACAAAGCAATTAGAATCGTCATACCAAAAAATAGTTCCTCCAAATATTCACGGCGCTTTAACTCACTTTTACCGTAATATCCTGAACGTGAAAGTGAATTTAAGTGCCAGTTCCTTAGACTAGGTCTTCTTAAGAAGAACTGGCAAGAAACTCATGTTGCGGCGGATCCAGTCGTAGGCCTGAAAATGTTAATGTTTACTTTTATCGGTCTATCACAAAGAAATAGAGAGCACCATCCTTTCTTAAAACTGCATTTAATAGTAGTAGGTATGAGATAACAGCCACAAGAATTTTTCAAGATAAGTTTAAATAAAAAATAATTTTGCTCCGCCTAATATTATAACATCGGTTAGGTGGGCTCAACATAACGCTGAAATAATAAAATCGTTTGAATACATTCAGGTTTTCTTCATGACATTTATTTATGAATACAATCTTAGCCTATCTTACCGAGAATTTCACATCGTCCTTCTACTGTAGATCTATATACCAAAGTGTTTTAGACACGAGGGAACGTACATTTATTGTGGTTGAATGCAAGATTAGCTCAGTACCACGTACAGCCAGAAACAAAAGCCGATTGAAATTATAAAATGTGCGAACTAATTTTCAACGTAGATTTTGCTTGTAAAATATGTCATTTCTTGTAAGTTTACACAGATATTTATTTCAGATCAGACATTTATACATCTTAAAACATCATTTTTTTTGTACTATAATATTTGCATGTGAATTTTTTCACTCTCGGATTACATTGTTAATGTATAATTGTGTACTTCGTAATTGACGTACTGTTCCAATGTAAATTTTTTACCTACTACCTGTAAGTTGTGAAGTGCCTGTATGAAATAAATAAATAAATTAATATAATTATGTGTGTACATATAATAATATGTGGCGTCCTAAAAAAAGGACAAGTACGTAGTACACGAAACCGGCGAGTATGTATGAAGAGATGTATGAATGTTGAGGAAGCAAAAAAGGTATAAAAGGTGTTTCATCATCTCTGCCAACGGGATAAAGGCGTGATTTTATGTATGTATGTATGTAATATAATTCATCCGAAAATGAAATATTAAATGTGTATTCGTTTATAGACTTCTGAAGGTGACTGTATTGATGTGCAATGACAGCCCACAATTTCGCATTGCAGATATCTAGCAGATTGCTATCAAGAACGTACATCACCGGAAATTGGAAGTTGTGCTGACGATATACTGTAAACTGTATACATGTATATTGTATACTTAATCTGTATTCGTAACGTCGTGTACAAATATTTATACGTTCTATTTTAATAATCTTCTTCTTCTTTGTCGTGTCGATGGCAGATTCAAATTTTATTTTGACTTGCCATCGTGGTGAAAGGATTAGCCAATTCGCTTTGGAGGATTCGCGAATTGCCCAGGGCTGCTTAATAATAATAAGCTGCGAAAAGAGATCATAACTGCCTATCTGAAAAGAAGCCACATTTTAATTAAAGATGAACAGATAGATAGCATCGCTTGGAATTCTATAAACATGCTTAAAATGTGTATGTAGTTTTTAATTTAATGCAATAATAAACAACTAATAAGAAGTCTTTCGTCTTATAATAACACTAGCTTTTGCCCGTGACTTTGCCTGCATGGAAATTCTATTAAATAGAGAAACTTTCCTCATACACTTTCAACCTCAAATTTACCCCTTGGTGTAAAGTAAAGTAAAAAGTAAAAAATCATTTATTGCCACCAAACACATAAAAGTTACAGAAAGGAAGAAATACATTGAATAAATTACAAGAGAAAGATTAAAATGTTAAGATGTAGCTAAAGGAGAAGACTCGGCTATTGTTGCAGTGCGCAGCGAGCCACGACACTAGCAACGCCGATTTTCAGTCTTCCCCTTTATACTGCCTATGAAGTACAAAGGTGCGGGTACATTATTAGAATAATATAATTGAAGTAGATAAATAGAAATAAATAATAATTTTGATAATAAATAAAGTCAGCAGCAATAAGCATGAATTCATTAATGGTGAAAGGAATATCCAAAATATTAAGCAGTTTGTTAATGTACGGCGTGTAGGAAATCTATGTGCAGAATTTCGTGAAACACAACTACTGTGAAAACCGCATTCAATCCCATGCAGTAGTTTTGTGTAATGCGCGTACGAACATACAGACCGATAGACCGACATAAAATCTAGAAAATATTTTTTTGCTTCTACTGCTGTATTATATACCCTAGTCCAGTCAAATTACGAAATAAATAAACATGAGCGAACCCCTCGTATTATTTTTTTTTTTTTTTTTATAAAATGACGCCCGCACTAGGAATTACTCCTGTATCGCGGGGGTGTTTACAAACATACATTTCACACACATACACAATGCACACCCAGAGTCAGAACAAATCTTTGCGAATCACACAAAGATTTGTCCCGTGTGGGGATCGAACGCACAACACCAGCGTAGTTGAAAGCGGCGAGGCGTCCACTTTAACCACTACGCTAACCGTGCACTCAAAATATTATTGCCCGAAATATCTTCAATATAATATAGACAATGACATGGTTAATTTACAATCACGCCTATATGAAATGAAATGAAAATATATTTGTTCAGGGAACAAAAACATGCTTAAAAAATATTAATCTTCTGCCAAACTGCATAGCTGTTTGTTGGCAGATGAACTTCCGTTGTTTACAAACTGTTTCTTATCACTACACTTACACTTATCACTAGTTTAAACAAATAAAGATTTAATACCATAACGAGATCTTTATCATACACCATCAATTACAATATTGGCCAATAGGAATTTCTTTACCTTATTTTTATACATTCGTTTTGTGCAATCTGTGTTATTTAATGCTACTGGAAATTTGTTTAACAATTTAGGCACTAAGCATTTTCTCTGTCTTTCACCATAATAGTTGTTACAAGTGGGAATTTCATAAACATCTTTTACCCTGCTAGACTACGTGCGTATTCTTTCAATCTTAAATTCCTTACTACAGTACTGTTCAACTGCCAACAATAGCTGAACCTTCTCATGGGCAGGTAAGATTTTACAGGCTAAGAACAGTTCTTCATAATTGGTATCTTTGCAGCGGCGCTTTGTATTTTTGTCAACTAAAAACTTCATGAATCTAACCTGTAAAAGACTTAACTTTATCCAAGTAAGTTTTAAATGTACGACCATAACTAGTCAGTCTATACGATAGCAGCGATTCTACTAATGCATAATACAACATTTACAGGGTTGCCCTATCCAAAACACTACTAAGGTGATGGAATTTCACAAGCATCGACCTTAGTTTATTACACAAAGTTATAATATGTGTTTTCCATGAAAAACTACTATCAATAACCAAGCCGAGGTACCTGTAATGCCCCCCCACCTCCATACAGGTATTACCCAGGGTGGGGCAGAGATATATATAACTAACATTATACCTGTTTTGTTTTAGGTCCCATGAGATAGGCTAACGCCATCCACCGGGTACAAATTCAACTTTATGCCGATATTAAATTTTTTTTGACGAAAAATCCTATATAACACTTATGCCCGATTTAGGAATAGAACCCGAGACCTCGCGGCGAGAGGCGCATACGCTAACCACTAGAACAACAAAGCAGTCTTTATAATACTAGTTTAGATAAAAATGATAAATATACATTTAATAACGGTGGTCGTGGAATGCTAATGCAAAAATGTTCTGTTTTTTTTCTGTCTTGCGTTTATAATGCGCATTAGTATGGCAATAGTTTGTTTTTAGGGTTCCGTAGCCGAATGGCAAAAAACGGAATAATATATATTATGGATTCGTCATGTCTGTCCGTCTGTATGTCACAGCCACTTTTTCCGTAACTATAAGAGCTATGCTGTGGAAACTTGGTAAGTAGATGTATTCGGTGAACCGCATGAAGATTTTCATACAATAATAGAAAAAAAACAATATTTTTTTGGGGTTCCCCATACTTAGAACTGAAACTCAATTTTTTTTTTCATCAAGCCCATACGTGTTGGGTATCTATGGATAGGTCTTCAAAAATGGTATTGAGGTTCGTAATATTTTTTTTTCTAAAGTGAATAGTTTGCGCGAGAGACGCTTCCAAAGTGGAAGATAACTTCTATAATAATGATAAATGTAAAAATAATATATAATGTACATTACCATTGGTTTGAACCAGATCTAATAATTAGTTTTTTTTTTAAATAAGTTATAAATCGTAAACCGCATCTTACCTTTCATTCAATCAACTCCAATATAATAAAGAATAAAGAAAACCATTTATTTAGATGTACAGTGGTACGGAACCCTACGTGCGTGAGTCTAACTCGCACTTGGCCGGTATTTTTCTTTCTTTCTGTCTTGCCATTATAATGCGCAGTTGTGTGGCTAGTTTGTTTTGTCATCAAATGTATTACTAATGAGTTTTTTGAACTTAGTTTTTTTGCTAGTTCTTGACCTGGCACGCGGTCGTTGTTTTTTTTATTTTGCATGTTTAGGTTAACATTTTTAAAGGCAGAGTGTTATTTGTAAACTCATAATAGCAGCCGACACAGTCTTACCAATGTAATGACACCTTATTTATTAAAACCGTTTAGTAGTTTAGGCGTTACGCTGGCACATACAAACATACATCACGACCGGTTAGCCGAGTCGGTAGTGCAACTGCCTGCTACGCAGAAGTCGCGGGTTCGATTCCCGCTCAAGACAAATCTTTGTGTGCATGAACATGGAGGTTTGTCTTAGTCTGGGTGTTTCTATGTGTAATAAGTATGTATTTACAAAAGAAAAAGTTTATATATATAATAGTATCAGATATTCTAGTACCCATAGTACAAGATCTGCTTAGTTTGGGACTAGATGATGTTGTGTGATAATTGTGTGATATTTATTTTATATACATACATGGACTGCTAAAATCATTACCCTTCCTTTTGGCTTCGGCGTAGTAAGGTAAAAATAAAAACAAGAAGCCGAAAAGAAAAAAATAATTGAGAACCTCCTCCTTTTTTTAAGTTGGTTATGATGCAACAGCATTTAACACAGCACATGCTTAAGACAGGGAAAAACAATACTTTGTTACTACTTCATTACTTGATTTGTCACCGTCTGCAGCATCTGCAGTAAGAAAAGAAAACCATTTTTCCTCCTCCTTTTTGTCACATGTGAGCGCCATTTTGAAAATGTATATAGCCTATTCATTTACCACTATTTTTATGAATTCAACGACACCTTATTTGTCAAAAATTGTTTAGGTTGTACGGCGTGCCAAAGAAATGGAAATACATGCACACATAAATATATATGTATATACATATGCTTGAAACACAAAACACTTTTTCTGACGCAGTTGGGTTAAAACTGTGTAATAAAACGGTGTTTTAAACGTATAGAGTTTGAGTAAAACCTGTTTTTTTACCCGGCTGCGTGCTATGCAGGAGTGCTATGTTTTTTCAACTGCTTCAACGTATAATTCGCGTATAGTAACTAAATAAATGGAGTTAAAAACCTCTGTCACAACCTCCTTAGGAACACAAGCGTTCTTCTTCTTCGTCATGTCGATGGCTGAGTCAAAATTTATTGGTCCAATAAGTGGCCACTGTTATGGCGCTCTCGTCGGCGTTCATGAGCGCTTCTCTTGTGCAGGTAGGGCATTTTGGACAGTCAGTAAGGTGGTCAAGGTTTTGACTTGCCATCGTGGTGAAAAGATTAGCCAATTCGCTTTGGAGAACTCGCGAATTGCCCAGGGTGTGCCGGACGTAGGCAATTGTTGTGTACGTCACTCGGGGAGGCTCCTTTCCTGTACCCCACAAACGTTATGATATGTTTATGTATTTTGTATGAAAAACATTATGGATCGAATAACAAATAGCGTCTTGTCACGACAGATTCATTACAATCTGTTTATTTCTGTCGCAATAATATCTATTCTTCTTGTTTGGTTTGTCATTAACACCGAAAATAGTTGTTTTTCTCAGTTCGCTTGCCAATTAGCTTAGAGGGCTAACTGTCTCATGTTGTACATTTATTTAGAAGACGAGATTGGCAGCCTGTACACTGACAATATTGTCAACATTATTCGATTTAACTAAAAAACAGCACAAAGCCGGTAACTAAGTGCGAAATATTGACAGTAATATTGTACTAAGAAACAGTTGAAAAAGATAAGGGACCGGCAGGATTTGAACCTGCGACCATACTGCACACCGGGCAGCCACTTTAGCCATCCAGCTATCCTACTTAGATAGGAACTAATGGATAACGTGACGTCACGAAATATCGTATCATACAGTTGAGAAATTTAGGGTTTCGGTAAGAGGCGACCGTGGCCGAAAAAAATAAAAAAGTTTAATGCATTAAAATAATAATATTATTTGAATGCTGTAAATCTAAATTGTAGGTATGCGAGTAGCCATTGGGACGCTTGGTTTCCATACAGTTGGACGGACTTACTACCCCTTCTATCTATATAGTATACATGTATTTTCCAGTTGTCTGTGTATATAAGTGATGACGACAAATTTTTTAATGTATATTTTCAGTATAAGAATTATAAGCTGCCGATTTTTAGGGTTCCATAGCCGAATGGCAAAAAACGGAACCATAGAAATCTTAATAATAAGGCAATAGAAATGTCAAAGACGCGTGACCTTGTCGCCGCGCATCTGTCTAGTCAAACACAAGTGCGAGTTGAGGAATTGTCGTCTTAATGTCATCGCAAAAAAAATAATTTTGTTTGCAGGAATACAAGCGCATGAGTCTAATCGAACACAAGTGCGAGTTGAGGAATTGTCGTCTTAATGTCATCGCCAAAAAGAATAATTTTGTTTGCAGGAATACAAAAAGTGGTATTTGAAAAACGGCGACATGCGTCCCAGTGTTAAAAGATAGTCGATAGCATTTCTATTGACTAGTTATTAAGATTTCTATGAACGGAACCCTTATAGATTCGTCATGTCTGTCCGTCCGTCTGTCCATCCGTATGTCATAGCCACTTTTTTCCGTAACTATAAGAGCTATACTGTAGAAACTTGGTATTCGGTGAACCGCATTAAGATTTTCATACAAAAATAGAAAAAAAACAATACATTTTTGGAGTTCCCTATACTTAGAACTGAAACTCATTTTTTTTTTCATCAAACCCATACGTGTGGGGTATTTATGGATAGGTCTTCAAAAATGATATTGAGGTTACTAGTATATTTTTTTCTAAACTGAATAGTTTGCGCGAGAGACGCTTCTAAAGTGGAAAAATTGTGTGTCACTTCTAAAATAAGGAAATAATAAATGTAAAAATAATATATGATGTACATTACCATGCAAACTTCCACCGAAAATTGTTTTGAACGAGTTTAATTTCATTAATTTAATTAGTTTTTTTTTAGTACGTTATAAATTGTAAATCGCATTTTACCTTTCATTCAATCAACTCCAATATAATAAAGAATAAAGAAAAACATTTATTTAGATGTATAGTGGTACGGAACCCTACGTGCGCGAGTCCGACTCGCATCACAGTAATGAGACCTAAAAATAACAGATGCAAAAGAAAGTACTACACGCCTCTGCCACACCCTTCTGTCTAATATGGGTGGATGTTATATTTATGTTAATCCCACGTTATTTACATATCAGATAATTACCTTGCAGAATCCGCTTGTTAATACTTAATTTATCTTATCTTTATTAGCAACTAGTAACGAAGTTGAAAAACTGTTTGTTTGAACGCGCTAATCTCCAAAACTACTAGTTGACTATAGACAATACTATTTGAATAAGTAAGCCAAACCTTTAGAATAGGCTCTAAGCTACTTAACATTACGCTACAATGCACTGGATAGGAGGAGTATTGTTTAACAGTTAGCAGCAAGTCTTAATATAAAATTAGTAAACATGATAAATTATTTTCACGTGGTAAAACGGATAAAGAGATAACCAAATATTTACATGAAACGTCACACTTATTTGCTTAAAGAATTACCGAGGCAACACACCTCCAAGAGAAAAACGTGATGGTAGAACTGGGTAATTCTAAGACAAGAATTTATTGCTTCACTTTCGTAGGGGGCTGTTCTGTGTTCCGTATAAATAAATAAAGAAATAAATATTTTACAACTCACACACAACGCCATCTAGTCCCAAACTAAGCAGAGCTTGTACTATGGGTACTAGAATAACTGATACTTATACATAATATACTTTTCTTTTGTAAATACATACTTATTATACATAGAAACACTCAGACTAAGACAAACCCCCATGTTCATGCACACAAAGATTTGTCTTAAGTGGGAATCGAACGCACGACCTCGGCGTCGCAGGCAGGTACATTACACACTTCGCCATCCGGTGGGTGGCCATGTGGCTGAATCTTCGGTTTAGCGAAGTTTTAAGGTCTACATCTCTGTTACGTGATACGAAATAAACATAACATAACATCACGCCTATAAACACGCAGAAGAATGTGGCAGAGGTGTATTCTTTGCACAACACCGACATTTCACCTGTCATGTTTAGGTCCCATGGGATAGCGCGTGAGCTTATCGTAAAGGAAAAATTGGAATCGAAATCAAGACATGTGAGCGATACACGAATTATACCGCTAAATCAAAGAGGCAGTTCAAGTTTCCAGCTGCAGATGCTAACTTTATTTCTTAAAAATACCTAATATATATATGATGATATTTTATTGATCGGCTAGTTCAAAGATTCGATATTTTTATATCACTTTAAGGAAAAATCTAAAATAAAATCATAACTAACCTCAAAAAGTGATTAAGAATGACCCAACGACATGACGTGATGTTTTCGACAATTATGAAATAGAGATAAACAAAAATAGCATTTCATGTCTATCGCAGACGTCAGAAGTTGTCAGTTCACATTAGTGCTTTGGGCAAACAGACTGGTTTGCCTTTATATAGCCATCAGACTCGCGATGTCTCGCAATAGTACGCGATTCTCCGTCGAATATGTACGACAGGATGCCTGGTCTTAAACTGAGTGAGTTTATATTCTACTATTAAATGTGGAAGTCTGTGAGGGTGTATGAACGGATGCTTAGGTGCTTTCATGTTATAATATTTAATGTTAAAAACTGTCATACAAATGTTGACATAGTTTATATACTAGGAACATGAACGGTAAGATTTTATCTTTAATAAACATAATTATAAAGTAGGATTTACCAAATATTGGATTCACATGGTTATGAAACAACGGACAGGTCTAAAAAAAATTAATTGATTTTAATATAACCATCAGAAATCATTGTGTATACGCAATTAGTTTCTTGGTGAAATAATGATATTTATCTACACCCATGCTATAAATCCTCTATAAACGTTCTTGAAACAGTTAGCTAATTGCCAACATTAAAACAGCCAGTGTCATAATAACCATTATAACACCCAAACGGGTGTTTTATTGTTGTACTGAAATTCATTATGCAACTCCTTTTTTACTCATCGAACAGCCACATTCTCATGGCATCTTTATGAATTTCAAAAAAAGAACATGTCATGCACGCGCGTTTCACTATAGTACGAGAGCCCACGACCAAAATTTTTGTCTCATAGCAATACGGCCAAAACCGCATCAAATCGATAGATACGATTATCCTGAACTCGAAAATACCAATATCAGACATTTTCCGCGTAGCGTTTGATCTGACCGAATTTTCAAAATTGTCAAAGAATTTTACCGAACTGCATTATAGCAATATGTCTGATTTGCAGACTGTAGTTGAATGATAGTTCTTAAATACCGGAAACATATTTTTCAGACGTTAGTGGTGTAGCGCAAACCCGTAAAATCACTTAAAAAAATTTAAAATGAGACCAAAAAAATGTCTCATAGCAATACGTCTGAAAATCTTTTTTATTAGTAAATTTTGGTTATTTGATGCGAACAAAACAATTTTCAGACGGAAATGTGAACGCATTAAATTTTGAGACCGGTTTGAAAATGTTAACAAATTTTACCGATCGGTATCATAGCAATATGTCTGAAAATTGTTGGACATGATAAAATAAGTTGTCCACATGTGCAAAAAATTTATATCAGACAAATTAAGTGTAGCACCTTCTCTATCAGACAACTTTTCGATACTCAGATATCATTTAAAAATCGTATTGAGGCATCTTGAATTTTCTGTTACAAACCAATGAATACGTTGCGACCCTGAATTAATTAGATGATAATTAACAAAGAATTTACTCGAAACCGTAACATTGAAGTTGAAGGACTGAAATAAATCGCACAAAAGGAAACTGGGAAAATTAAATACTGATTTATTTGATAGTTTTGGTTTTATTTAAAGCACACTTGAGTAAATTTTACAAAAGAAATAAGTAATGACATCTGTCATCTGTCAAAGTACATATAATAGACAAGGGAGATTCTTGAATAAAGATAAAGATAAAGATAAAGATAAAGATACTTTATTTCGCAAATATGGGTGTACAGTATGATGTTACATAAAGAATATTAGTTCCACCAAATTTTACCAATATGCATGCGAAAGGTTACATAACCGTTGAAATACATGTAAGCAACAAAGACAGCATAAAATAATTATTACAAAACTAACAAAGAACAAATAAAAATAAATTTAAACAATAATATGAAACAATTAACTAAAAACTAATATAAACTACACAAATGCACTATCTTTTTCATTCATAAATTCACTTATACTGTAATAGGCTTTATCAGTCAGAAAGTTACGAAGTCTTTTTTTAAATAAATTAATATTAAGTTCTTTCCAACACTTTGGTAATTTATTGTAAATGTTGAATATCTATGAAGGCTGTAAATTTAAAAAAACATTTAACAGAGGCGTCGGCCAGGCGACTCCGAAACGTTATTTTCGTTTTTGGTAGTATATGCTACACTTAAAGTGTCTGAAAACAGGTTTTTGGTAATCATGGCAGCAATACAAAAAGTTGAATTTTTTTTTTATCCGTATTGCTATGATACAGGTCGGCTAAATTTGTTGACATTTTCAAAAATGCGCTCAGGCTATATGCTACGCGCAAAATGTCTGAAAACAAACTTTTTCGGAATACAATTATAAAATCTATGTACATTTTCACTATCAGACGTATTGCTATAATACCGACTGTCTTTTTTTTTTGACACAGCAGAAATGGCCTCCCACGCAGTTGCTACACTTTCGACCGTTACTACACACCTAGTCGGGTACAGAATCATACAATCTAACGATTTTATAGGGTTTTTGCCGTATTGCTATGAGACATGGTTTTGGTCGTGGGCTCTCGTACTACTACCACAGCGCCGTAATTTAAATAAAAACTTATTTGAATTTTTGAATTGACGTCGTATCCCACCATTTAAATCATCTTTAAGTAGCTACTATAATAATATAATTAAAAAAGTCAGGAATGTAATAAAACGACAATATTCAGACAGCCAGACAGACACACCTCTAAAAAACAAACAAGTAGAACAAACCAAAGTTTTGAATTCAAAGCATTGTCCTTGACAAAGTTACGCCAAATAAACAAGAGTCTGGCATAATGTTAAATAGGAAGGGCTGAGTTATGTCCATTTTGGAATTTTATGAACACAGTGGGTTCCGCAGTGCGACGAAATTTCGGCAACCCTTAAAACGGGGTCTTGCCGTTTGTTTAGTCTTTATTATACCTTACTAATAATAATTTTGGATATAAATGTAAAAATACTGGTTATTTGTCGTGGTTGATGAACCCAATTTTAATTAACATATTGTCGTAAAAGTTAAAAACTAGTTTTCATTTATAACGGTTTTTCGAACTAGTTCATCATAATTTGAATTGCAAAAATTATGATAATGTTAATAGTGTACCGTAAATTTCTATACATGGAATATAATCGTCAGATAGTAAAACTGTATTGACGGCTAAAAATCGATCTATATTTGTATTTATAGTAGTCGTAAGTATATGGTTGCCTGGAAGAAATCGCGTTAAGCGATAAGGTCGCCCTTTGTACATATATTGTAATTGAAACTTTCGTACAAAATGTATTTCCTATGTCTTATGCACAAATAAAGTTTTATCTATCTATCTATCTATCTCTCGTTATAAATTGCGGAAATGTATAGGTTGATCAGTAGCCGTTTCCCGAAATTCTTAGAATAACTTTTGTACATACATAAGGTTTTTATTACTCAAAAAGGTGTGGCAGAGGTGTACAACACCCAAATTTTATCTGTTATGTTTAGGTCCCATGGGATAGGGGATGAGTCTATCGCCATCCACCGAGCACAATACCAACTACGTGCTGCTATTGTGAATTTCCTGACGGGGTGATCACAAATAAAACTTTGATTGTTCCGTAACCCGAAATCTCGCGGTGATAACGCTAACCACTAGATCGAGGTAGATTTCTTTTTAACGTCACGCTTTAAACTATAGGGGTGGAGCTGTTAGGTACAACGCAGGTATAACCGTACCTACTATATCACATTTTAGAGCAAGAAACCGGTCTCCTTCTGCCCGTAGAACTAGTTTGTAGGTGTGTATTTTTTTTGTGGAAATAACAATGAACTCAGATGAACCTTTGCGTGAATAGACGAAGTATCAGTATTGCAAGCTTTTATTTTTTTCTTTGCAAATTTATAATGCACGACGGCATATAAACAACTTATTTTAGAGCATAATCCGAGTACTTATATTTGCAATCTACCACCTTATAGTCTACTAGAGTTAAAAACGTGTCTGTTATGTTTACGTTTTAAAATAATAGCTTAGCTCTTCATTATCTCTTCTCTTATCTTTTTCTGCACGTGTGGTGTAGTGGTTTAAGCGGTCGCCTCGCCGCTCTCCACTGCACTGGTGTTGTGGGTTCGATCCCCACAAGGGACAAATCTTTGTGTGTTTCACAAAGATTTGTTCTGACACTGGGTGTGCTTGTGTGAGTGAATGTGTGTATTTGGCCTTGTCTTTGGGACCATTGGATAGTGTAATTGCTTCTGGCGTTCTATCTAATGTAAAAAAAAAAAAAATGGTGGTATGAACAGTGATCGAACCAATGGAAACAGTTTCTCGTGAAGATAATAATATTATGAGGCTACTACAAAATACAGAAATTCGAAGTCATATTTATAGCAGAAAACATTTTCGAATCTGGCGTAGCTGTCGGAAATATCGAACTCGAATGAACATGTACGAGATATCATGTAGGAATGAATAGTGTGTCATGTGTGTATACCATAATGTTGTATAAAATTTAATCGAGTTGAATGCAAACGTGCGCGGTGGCTGAAAATCCTGCTAAGTTATATTTATATTTATAATATTATTCACTTATTTATTATTTTTTCTCATTTTTAACATGTTTAAATATAAATTATAAAAGTAAAGTATATTATTATTATAAGTAAAATTTTTAATCTTTCCATACGTTCACTAGAAAATATTAAAAGAAACATAGCAATGCAGAGTTCTTTGTCAGTTTGCAATATTTAAGAGTTAATGCCAGCTTGTAAGGTGCCGGATAGATCTTATCCGACCAATCAAATGTAACCTAACCGAATTAAAAAGTGACACAACACTTGAAATTAGAACACAGTTGTCACTTAAATGTATGTGTGAAATATGCTTATTGTGCCAATACGGTTTATCTAACACCTGTTAAATTGGGGCTTAGTATAATATCATTATACCATCTAGTTACTACCATTTGTTTTCACTGACGTAGGTATGTACTAGTGTTACAGACTTTCGGGGCGAGAGTCTTTAGTAATTCAAGAGCCTAGCCTAGTCTAGGCGTCCGCGTCCCGATGGATTCCTTTCCCACTGTATTATGGCCGCTCTATTATCTAAATGCTACACAATGAGTCTGGCCTACTTAAGAAGTCTAGATAATAAAGTTAGATAGCCTTTTCTTGATCTAATAACAGTTAATGTTCAGATCTTGCTCTCTAAAAGTTCTAAGAATAACGTAATGTTATTTAGTTCATTCCATTTACGAGGTTCCTTCGTTTCAAAAACTTGTAATAAATCTGTTGTATAACACTGAAAAACTCGCATTTGTCTGGCAGTTGAAAACTGCGGATGTTTGGATGCCTATCATTTTTAAAATAAGCAGACTAAAGATAATTTGAAATCGGAAGAACATAGATAATCATGTTTTAAATTGGCTGTGCAAAAATTATAACATTGTGATGAAACATGTAAAAGATACAGCCATACTCATTTTGTATGAGAATTCCATACCGGTTGTTCCCCCTTAAGGGTATTTTTTTGTATACACAGTGTTCATGTGACGATTATGATGATGTGAGTGACGAAACCAGTAATTCCGAATCCAACATCACATTGATTTATAAAAAAGGGGATCCCAAAGATATCGGAAACTACAGACCAATCAGTATTATGTCGACTTTATACAAACTGTTTGCTACAATTATAAACAACAGAATAAGCCCGATACTAGAACATGAACAACCTATAGAACAAGCTGGATTTAGAAAAGGTTTCTCAACTGTGGATCATATTCATACCTTGGAGTTGATAATCGAAAAATATCAAGAACATCAAAGACCTCTATATTTAGCTTTTATTGACTACCAGAAAGCTTTTGATATGGTCTCACATGAAAGCATATGGGCAACTCTGAGGGCTCAAAATGTTGAAGAAGGATACATTAAGATCCTAAGAAGTATTTATAGTAGATGTACTAGTAGAGTCAAACTAGAGACGATTGGACCAAGCTTTCCTGTAGAACGCGGTGTGCGACAAGGGGACCCTCTATCCCCCAAAATCTTTATTGCAATACTAGAATCCATAATACAAAAACTAGATTTCAGAAATCAAGGATTAAAGATCGATGGAAAAAACCTAAGTCACCTCCGTTTTGCAGACGACCTCGTTTTGTTATCTGAAACAAGCTTTCAATTACAACATATGGTTAAAACTCTCCATAAAGCTAGCAGAGAAGTGGGTCTTGAAATTAATGTTACAAAAACAAAAACAATGACTAACCATATAAAAACAAACATAAAAATAGACGATCAATCACTAGAATATGCAGAACAATATATTTACTTAGGAAAACAAATTGGTTTCAGTAAAGACAGCAATGAGCTGGAAGTGGAAAGACGAGTCAAAACTACTTGGTTAAAGTACTGGAGCTTCAAAGAAGTATTTAAAAGCGACATGCCTTTAAATTTAAAAAAGAAGGTAATGGATTCATGTCTTATACCATGTTTAACATACGCATGCCAAACCTGGCAATTTACAAATAGGACGAAAAACAAAATAATCACATGTCAACGTAGTATGGAACGTAGCATGATGAACATTAAAAGAATACAAAAAATAAGGCACACCGATATAAGAGCTAAAACCAAAACAATTGATGCTCTTAACCAAGCACAAAAATTAAAATTGAGATGGGCCGGGCATGTAGCGCGTCTAAAAGACAATAGATGGACAAAGTCGGTGACGTCATGGCAAGGTCCACCAGGCAAACGCCGTAAAGGTAGACCATATGCGAGATGGGAAGACGACATCAAAAAAATAGCCGGATCACAATGGCGAAGAATCGCACAAGATAGGGAAGCATGGCAATCCTTGGAAGAGGCCTTCACCTAAGAGGGGTTCCTAAAATAAATATATTATTATATCTATTCTATCAAAAATATTTATGAAAAAACTAGATTGGACCAAATTTTATAATAGTATAGTGATAATTTTAAGATAATTTTAAGTAAACAGTGTAATTTTAAGTGAAAAATATTTTAAGATAATAATTATGTAATTAAGGTTTTTGGGAAATAAAAGGCTTTTTTATTTTTTTATTTTATTTATCTAGTATTTTGATCAAACATTTTCACACCTAGGCATCAAAGACTGTTACGAGTTACTAAAAAGTGACGTGTAATTATTTTCTGGACCGACTTTGAGATGAATTTTGTCTTGCACCCTGGATCAGGGTGGTAAGGGCCTTTGTCACTATGTTATTTGCAACCGGTAGAGTGTGCTTCGATCAACAATGTGTGATATTACTCATCTAAAGTAACTGTCATAATTATTTACGAGATGTTTGGACGTTTTAATTTTTGACTTATCTGTGAATAATCCATGATAATGTACGATATAATATCTTAATTTATCCAAGATTAGTTTTATTATGAAGTGTTTATGTAAAAGTGATAAAAGTGATGGAATAGAGGTAAAACCTAATTATTTCAAGGACTTATCAAGTCGTCATCTGTTTTGTTAATAAACAAACAAATGGGCGAAGTGTGGGTGTTGTACACCTCTGCCACACCCTTCAGGGTAACAAGGCGTGATGTTATTGTAAAAGTACCAGGTTTATACAAAGGTTTATAATACCAGCAAATAAAACTTTAATTTAAACGTGATCATAGTTTTTACTGGTTACATATATTTATATCACTAAACATAACAATGTACAATATTTTTTAGTCGTTCATAATTCTAAATTGCCATTAATGATTCAGATTTGTTTGTTATGTCCAAATAATAGTACATTTATCTGTTCAACCATCACACCAGACAACAAAAATAGTGCTTATTTGTTTTTACCAATAGTAAAAATATACGATAAGAAAGATTCAGCGTTTATAAAATGATGAAGATCTGGGATCTACGGGCTCTTGGTCTAAATAATAAATTATAATTCTCATTGTCCTACAGCAACATGGGTGAACCGCTGCAGCGAAGACCTAGGATGCCTGGATCTAGAAGAAGAACAGCCTTTAGCAGAACTGAGCTCAATGCAGAGCGACAAGTTGACCTTGTTCTTTACGGAGCTACTTGACCATGACCGTGATGACGTCATCTGCGAGGACGACTTTGACCAATTCTTCGAGGTAGGAAGGTATCAACTTTGTGAGCTCTTGACTATTCTTTAATTTATTTCATTTAATTTTAAAGAAAATGGAAGTTCTTGATCTCGTTTCCTTTTTTATAAATTGCGATATAAAGTTGACTCTTAGACAAGATGAATATAGTATTTTTTTTTTTGGCAAAAGTGAAGTGTGAGTTAGGAGTTCTAAAATTTGAATAAGCTCTATAGCTTAGACACCTACCGTTAGCTTATTCAAATCGGCTCGACAAACGATGTATCAAATACCTTGTAAATTAAATCAAGAACTAACCTTTCACAAATTTAACTGAAAGTACACAAATAAATATTTCAGACTAGTTTTCTTAAACATTTCTCTTGTGAAAATATGTAATTTAAATCAGAAGTTGATGTCATAACACTTAGAATTTTGATTGAAATTTGTTTTTTTTTGTTTAAAAAAACGACGCTCGCACTAGGAACATATACTTTGTGGCGGTGTTCACAAACATGCATTACATCTACATAAAGCACACCCAGAGTCAGTACGATTCTTTGTGGATCACACAAAGATTTGTCCCGTGTAGGAATCGAACCCACAACACCAGCGCAGTAGAGCTACGCCAACCGAGCACTCAAATTAAAGTTAAAGTAATCAAGTCATGTATTCCAAAGCTTGAATCCTCGGAGCTCTCTCTCTTTTTTCTTGTTATTGTTCAGTGACTGCACAAAGATCAAAGACTTAAATAAAACCGGATAAAAGTCCTTGAATTTATACAACTAGGGGTGAAAAACCGACGCCTTATGCGGCAAACATTTAAATATCCCGGCAACTGCAAGAAAATAAAGGAAATGTAGCCTCGACAATCAACATGAAGTCATTTCAACCTCATATAACTTACACAGGAATAATGAAAGAGAATAATTAAATTCATTCCACGCCGTTATTCACAGAGGTTGGCGCATTTTGCCGACTGGTCGCCCAACTCGTCCGAGTTCCATATACTTCTGGAAGTGAAGCGAGAATTCATCGAACATTTCATCAACCCGTTGCCGTCCAAGTAAGTTGATAAGTTTGATCAGATGTTTGATAGAGTGGGGTATGATCCGTTATGTGTTATAGTCCAAGATCCCAGGCCCGCCAGACTTAACTTATTCTATGACAAAAGAAATATAACCTTTGGCCTAGTTTTACCTTAAAAAACTTAAACAAGCATTTAAAATCAATTATAGTTTTCACCCTGAATAAGTAAATAACTATGATATGGGTATGTTTATAATTATCTGAGCCAATCCAACCCCAATGCTGCTCAGGATTTGTATAAAATGTTTCGCCATTGATCGATCCAATCTCGATCCAGTTATATCCTCGATTTCATATTGATTTAAGTAATAATTGAGCTGACTTGATCTTTTAAAATGAAGCCTCTAAATAAATATAGATAAAAGAGAAGAATAATTTTACTGTTGAATAAGTATCTTATTTCACGACTCACGATACGAAGTCATAACTAAAATAAAGAATTATTAATAAAGTTTAATAAGAAAAACGAAAATTTGCGACAAATAAGCAAAAGGGTATAAATAAAATACAGAGATAGCGGTGTCTGCAGATATGTAATTGAAGGAGACTGCACTTGCTCTCTCTGTTTTTGTCACGTTCTCTGTTACTTATTCTTTGTTGAAATAAGCAGTCTGTATATTAGCAAGTTGTCTAAAAAAGAAAATTTATCTTATATGCTTTGCTGGTATTTTAGTTATGCGGCCATTCACCAAGGGGTCTCGGGTTCGATGCCCGGGTAGGCCAAAAGTGTTATTAAGGATATTTCCGTCATATAATTCTCAAGGGAGTTGTTATTGTGCCCGGTGGATGGCGATATGCCCACTTCATATCCCATGGGACTTAAACATAACAGATGACATTTAAGTGTTGTACACCTCTGCCACACCCCCCTAGGTAATATAGGCGTTATGTTATGTTCAATGTAAGTGTATCTTTGACATGCACATTATACAGGGTATTTTTAAAAAATCTTATTACCTTTTTTGGCCAGCTTTTTCAAAATCTTTCTGTTTGTTTAGATTCGCTGAGCTCCCTTACTACAGAAGAGTGTGCGGTCCAGAGGCGAGTGGAATCAACATCCCTGGTCGGACGACATTAGAAGGATGGCTTGCAAGATGGGCGTTACATCTCAGTCCTATGAAACGATTCACGGACCTACCACTGTACCTGCAATATCTATGCAAGATACTGTTTCATGTAGTTGATAGAACTGGTGAGTAAAGCATTACTTTATAAAAAAAATATTTTTAAATACTCTATATATCCCCAAACGGAGATGGCGGGACGACTTGGACGCATTTCAGAACTATTGGCGAGAGATAGCAAATAACAGAAAGACTTTGAAGTCATGGGGAGAGGCGTTTGCCCAGCAGTGGGATACGGGTGTATCCCACTGCTGTAGGCTGTGTTGGCTATGTAGGCTAGCAAAAAATAAAAATATATATTGTTCCTTTCTACTGCCATGTTGTTGTTGTTCTAAATTTTCGCAATATTTGTTAGACATGATTAGCTCGGGGACTGCGGAGTTGATTTGCGACGTAAACACGTCTTGCTAATATTGTGACATTTTAGAAGAAAAACAACTTAGCAGGGAAGCGTATTACATTATTTTAGACGTTTTCAAATATGCTGTTATGAAAATATTAATTTTGTTCTTCACAATTTTCCCTACAATATGATATTAATTATACTTTTAGCCGCGACATCGTCCACGTGGCAATCGTTTTATTGAGTAGTAGCTATGCCCGCGCATTTACCCGCGTTAAAACTTACTGCTATGCTCCCGTGGAGCTTAGCGAAATGTTAAATATTAAAAAGACTTTAATTTAAAGTTTGATAGATAGATAGATAGAGAAAACTTTATTTGCACATCAAATTTGTAACAAACATACAAAGAAATAGGTACTTAAAACTATAACGTATGTACAAAGGGCGGCCTTATCGCTTGACGCGATCTCTTCCAGGCAACCTTAGGATGGACAAAATAGAGTGGATATTTGCGGGTTGATATTTGCGGTAGTTTAATGCATTGGATTTTGTTGTTGCATTTTTTTTATAAGTTAGACTATAAAACACAAAAAGTGTTAAACGATAAGTAGTTACCGAAATTTGCGTTAGCAAACAGACAAACTTACTTTTTCCAGCGGTTTCGTCTGCGTGGTAGGTATCAATAAGTTGTTTATGTTACGCACCTTGTAGTCATTTCCCTGCATTTAAAATGTTACCAAAATTGTTCCCGCCGTTTAAAAGACCAGACAAACAGAAGGACCGGATTTTTTAGGCACAGGTGTCATACAAATAACTATATCAACTGAATAAACATTGGTATTTTGACAATAAAAACACTTCAATCTTATTTATATGTATGTATTGATAAATCAAGGCAATGTTGGCAAAGATTGCGAGTTCAGTTGATAGAGCCGAGGACTTCGTTTCAAGCCTTGCTTAGCCCCAAAATGCTAGGTACTGCTTATTAGTATGCCTATTTAATTTAATCAACTTCTTCTTTGTCGTGTCGATGGCTGAGTCAAATTTTATTTTGACTTGCCATCGTGGTGAAAGGATTAGCCAATTCGCTTTGGAGAACTTGCGAATTGCCCAGGGTGCGCCGGACGTAGGGAATCGTTGTGTACTATAATTAACTAAACTTGTGTGTTATTTTTTAAGGTACGGGTGCTATTGAGAAACCGGCGTTAGCTGCCTTCTATCGGTCAGTAATAGGACTGAACACTAACCGAGTAGACGAAATCATAGATACTGCGTACGATCGCCTAACAAGCGTAAGTTTACCACTTTCTCATTTCTTTTGTTTTTTTAAAACCTTACTAGTTGTGAGAGATCCGATGTTGCTCTCTCTCTCTCTCTTTCCATCGGCCATTAATATTAACAGGACGCAATGTCAATGTGCTCTTCAAAGTTTTCAAAAAATAAATTAGTAAAAGTGCACGTTCCAAGTTTAGTTCATTTCACTACGACCCCAATAAGTGCAAGATATAACTAGTAATACGCAAATACAAATTACTCATATTCTTGTAACCCTACAGCTAAGCGTAATTCGCTTGATTTAGGAGGAAGTTCACGTCCGTGCTGTAATTGCCAGGATTCGAACCCACAACCTCTCAATCGCTAGGCCGATGGCTTATCCATTGCGCCACGGCCGCTTAATTTCCAAAGCGTTCTTTCAATAAATGTACTCGTATTTTAAGCTGAGTCATTCAAGTTTATAAAACAATACTGAAGGTACACACAAACATACATTTCACACACACAGAGCACACTCAGAGTTAAACAAATATTTGCGAATCACACAAAGATTTTGTCTGTTTGTTTTTTTTTTTGCCAAATTGCCCAGGGTGCGCCGGACGTAGAGAATCGCTGTGTACGTTTCTCGGGGAGGCTCCTTTCATGCATCCCAAACTGCACAAGTGCCTACTTATATTCACTTACATTATTTTGAATGTAAGCGAATCTAGGCGGATTTCGTTTTACTTAGTATTTTTTAAATTTGTTTTTTTTTGTCTTACCAGAACGGCTACCTAATACTGGACTACGGCACTTACGTGCACTGCTTCACCAACTGGCTGATGGGCAAGAATCCAAACGGACCTGGACAATGGGTCCTTGTGCCTCCAAAAGATTCCTTACCTCCACCCCCTTTCCCCGTCGATTATAGTGCTTTAAATACGGAACCCGCTAAGTTAGAACCTTATGCACCTGATAAAAAGACCAACAGACATTCTGTCATAGTTTAAGTGAACAAGCCTTTAATTAGTGTAACATGGACTGGGTGAAGAGGAAGCTATATTGTATAGCTATTTATATATCTCACCTCTACCCGCCTAAGTGCTGAATTCAGCAATGTGATTAACCATAGCAATGTGTTTCCATCTTTATGTCCCGTTCAAACATTTAACGAGAGAGCGAGATCAAAATGTGGGTTTATAAAAATGGCAGTTTAAGGGTAGACTCCCGTGCGCCGTGTTTCCATACTAACGCAATATGGATTTAACTTTAATATTATTAAAATTGAATCTATTTATGTATAAAAATTATATCTTGAACACTAAAATGCATGTTTGTTCGGGGTCATTTTGTCAAAATTCTTTTAATCATTAATTGAGTTACATAAAAACTGTTAATTGAAATAATCATTTTGAAAAAGTGGGCGCCAACCTGCATTGTAGTGTTTTAAATATGATTAATCTATAATGATAGATAAAAACTAAATTGTAAATTAAAGTTAAGCCCATATTTATTTTGTATGGAAAACAGCTAAGCAATTGTTACCCTGAAGAAGTTTGGTGATGTTGGGGCTAATATTAGGGCTAGTACAACTGTGTACCGTGGTGATGAGACTATACTTTAACAATTACAGACACATGGGGCATAATATCTTTGTCCTAAAATGCAGCGACGCATCGAAAATCTGCTTTTGCGGATTAAAGATGTTCGCTACGTCGTAAAAAAGAACAAAGAATGGAATAATTAAATTTTGGTTTTTAGAATTTCAATACAATATAAAAGTTTAGGTGCAGTAGTTTTAGTACAGTGCAATTTAATTTGACTATAGTGCTATTCGTGAATATAATTTATATATGTACAGTGGGCTAAGCAATTAGGTATGCAGGGCAAAAACTTCTACGCCACAGTGAAAAATGACTGCAATAGATATGCATTTAATTACATATTGAATAAGTGTAATATAGTGTAATATACCCACTATTTAGATATGTATCTCACTTATCCATAGCTGGTGTAGTAAGTCTTAACTATGACTTACAAGTTTTCGCCCTGCTTACCTAACTCGTTGGCCCACTGTACCAATTCTTTTCAAAAATGTTATGTACGTTACGAAATTGTTTGTAAATAATTTAAAACTTGATCGAACATTCCTAATACTAAGTCAATTGTTAAAAACGACTGCGTAAGATAAATTAAATTTAGTAAATACTGCTAATCAATTGATACGCCCTGAATGTCCTGTGTGATATGGCTGACGTAAGTGGCTATCTAAAATACGTCACGTTTTGTTCAGCCCGAATAGCGATATTATTAGACTTATAATTCTTTTAATATTGTAAGTTTTCCTTTTTGTTTGAATTTAAAGTGTTTTATGTATAGCACAATAGATTATAACGTAGTATGATACGGATGAACGTGTCTATTATACTTTAGTTCTTAAAATTTGGTTGATCTATACTTACAACAAGCATATATTTATCATGTTGCGAATTTATTAGAAAACTTCTTCAAAGTGCTCCTGGATACATAATTATCAGTAAAATGGTAACTTTGTGTGTAAACAAATTACGTCTGTTGTAAAATTTCCTTTGACAATGCTTTACTGAGTGCTTATTTTAATCCTTTCCTGGTTGAAGCTTACGGAAAGAAATATCATCGAGTCAATTTTTACCTGTTTTACCCGTTTGGAGTGGTAATAGGCTCTGTAACTACAGGCACATGAGACATTTAGTAGTCCTAATGTGCCCCAAAGACCGCGAACATTTACCTATATAGTTAATTTTTAATCAGAGATACTAATTTGACAGCAAGAACAATGCCCAGCTGTCATTAATCTATTGTGTTTGCTGTCAAATTAGTATCCGGGATTAATAAATGAACTATAGTGTAACGTGGTAGTTTAGAATATTACACCAGGGTAAGAGGAGAACCGAGCATCTCAGCATGCAACTGGTAATGATAGAATTCGAAATGTGAAATTTTAATGTGGTGAATGGTCGTCAGTTTGGAAAAAACTTTAGATGTAGATACGTAACTACAATCTTTCTTTGCGGACTGTGAACATATATGAGCTGTAGTTTCTATTAAACATCGAGTGGACTACACGCCTATTCGCTATATAGTAAAAGCCCGTTTCACAATCGTCAGATAATTTATTAACTTAACTAAATGTAAAAGTGTCAATATTCAAACAACAAATCAAACTGCTGTCACTTCAAATAGTTTGTATATAATAATATGTTGTTGTATAAACACCCTATTCTAGATTTCGCTTGGAAGTAAAACAGAACGCTTTATATATTATAAAACGTGTAATTTGACCAATTCTCGTCTATACATTCCGTAGAATAAGTCGATGTAAATAGTAGAGTAAAGATGCACGGTATGCAAAAACTGCCTTAAAGTAAGCATATTCACGTTTCACGATATAGCCTTATTTTGTACCTTAACTGTAACATAGGTAATATAGGATAATTTAATATAGTTATTAGTTATTTACACTTTGATTCACGAATAAACCCTTTCGTTTGTTATATTGACTTTTATTTACTACCTACAATTACATTCGAAAGTTGCTGCATTTAGTTTTGTTTGACAAAAATTGCTATCACTTGAAAGCGATATAATATGTCTTATAAGTCTGACCTTACATAAGATGAGCGCGATCGTCCGGCGTGTGGGCGCGCTGGCTGCACACTCGCAACGCCGTGTGACATGTGCAGCCAGCGCGCCCACACGCCTAACGTGGGAGAGGCCTAAGTGACTTGAGAGTTTCGATCAAACAAAGTTAAACTTTTAAATTCCCATTTAAAGTACATACGACTCTCTGGAGGATTTGATTATACTGCAAGTTTTTCTTCTGTCAAACTTAATAAAAATATGAAGTCTTTATATCTTAAGGGATCACTAGAAATAAAACGAGACTGAGATATAAACAGAAAGTCGTAAAAGTCCATAAAAATGTGGGTTCTTTTTATGTCATCTATCAATGAAACACGAACGGAATATTTAAGAGCCCTAAAGCGCCTGAAGACTGGAGATATCGCCAAACATTTTCAGTCTAAAGGCGTGTCTCCTGCGAGTCTAACATGTTATGAAACGAGCAATATTTGAACGATATCATTCAATTTTAACAGAAGTGAGCCGAAATCAAGCATTTTGATTGGCTGTTCGAATGTTTTGTTAAGCTAAACACCTCGCAAAAGATACAGCTTAAATTAATCATTATTTATTTTTAATATAACAAATCAATGGAAGGTGTAAGTAGTACCTGAGGCAACTGGAAAAATCGTAAACTTCGTCTAAAATAAGAAAAATTTTGGATTTTATTTTTTGGAAATTAAACTCCCAAAAAGTGTTATTAGGGTCGCAAATGGATGAGAAAAGTTACACAATTTCCAAGGAAATGGCGTAAAAATATGGAACATCATGCGGATTTAGTCGTGAGCAAAAGCAAGTTAATATAAATTAAAAGTTAATTTTTATAACGATAAGTACTGCAGGAACCGCGGGTGGATAGCTACAAAAACTGATAATTCATTTGTTATTTCATATTGGCATAATAGTAAATACTTATATTCAACTAAATCAGTAAATATAGAAACCGACCGCATTGTATTTGAAAATAGGCTTGGAAGATTGATTTCATGTTGTCATACAAAACTGCAAACCAAAAATAGAAAGACCTCGGTAGTGCCATCAATCACAACCATACACACAGTGCCGGATTAGCCATATAGCAAGAGTAGCAAATGCTACGAGCCCCGCGAATTGGAGAGCCCCGCGCTCCAACGCCTGAGCTGCAGCTGCAGTACCGACACATTTCGTCTGTCGGTGCCTTACAAATTGATGGAGCGCCGTGACTTGGCGACCATTTCCAGTGGGTACGAGTATTGTTTGTAAATATTCAAACTCAAATTCTTTATTGCACACCCAAAATAGCAACATTATAACAACATTATGAATAAATTTATTATTTATTCAAACACGCTGTATAAATGCATTTTGCTTTGAAGGTGGATAGAAATTTTATTTGTTTACGCTGCGCTGTGTGTAAATCCGATGGAATTTTTTTTGCATGTACCGTCGACAAATTGGTGTACGGAAAAACCTAAACTGGTTTATGTTACACTATGTTGTTGTAATTTTTGTAAGACTATATTGTAAGTGATTTTAATAAATAAATAAATAAATAAAGACATAGCCAGATAACAGCCAGATAACAACATTATGAATAAAGCTCAAGGCGAGCTTAATTCAATATTACATACATAATTTTATAACAGCAAACCTTTGAGACGTAGAAGAAATAATGATGGAAAAGGTCAAGTCAAGTGTACAACGCATAGAAAATTTAATTGAAAATATTTTGAACTACTCTTACATTTATTTTTTACATAAATGATATCGCTCAAGAGATTCTACCTGAAAGAGTATAACAGAGTCTATTTTATAGAATTCTGCCTGTAATATTTTTGCAGATTAATATTTTACTGTGTATATATTAAGTACCAACAAGTATAAAATAGAAAATATTTTATTTAATACAGTGCCCTAGCCGTTTTCGAATGCACGCCGCGCCGGTTCATGACATGACGTAAATGCAAGAGGCACTTCACAGGAAATTGGATCAATTGAGTGCATAAGAGCTGCCAAGCGCAATTCTACCGATTCAAGTATAACGATCAGTATTGAATAGGTCAGACAGGGTTCAGAATAAGTTCTTTTTTTTTCAAAAATTATTCAGTCGGCTCGTGACCAAGAATGATGCAAGTCATTCGAAACGTCGAGCATAGGTATTTATTTACCTTTAAAATAATTACGCGATTTAGACCCGTTGTCTTTTTTTTGAAAAAAAAAATATTCTCAAATCACGAAAGTTTAAAAACATTATACAGAATAAGTTCGTTTGAAATTCAGATTCCTGCTGATTCTATATTTTCTAGCTAAATGTATTTTGATGGTTGGATCAACAAACTTTGCCATCCATAACATAACATCGTTTTTCTCTCATAATTCCTAAAGACGCATATTTTTATTAAGTCTGACAGCTGAAAACTAGCATATATATAATGTTATTCTTCAAAGATTCGTACAAAAACTTTCATAAAATTTTAATGTAAAAACTTACCTTTATTTGATCGGTACAACTTGATGGAGATTTTTGTCACATCAAATCATTTATTTTCATGGGCCCCAAGGGGCGCTAGCCCAGTGCCGTTAATTTTTAAGACCAAAGAAATTAATAGTAGGATGAAACCCATTAGAAAAGGAGGAGAATATTATAAAAATTTAAGGAAAAATAATTTACGGGCGATCTGAGGTCGGGAAGAGGGGGAGGGGGGGGGTTTTAAGGGTAAAAAACGGATTTTCTCGATTTCCGGCAAAACTAAAAGTCCTATGGAAAAAAGTTGAATGGCAAAGTTGTTGGTAATAAAAAGATCTAAAACTTTTGTATTTACACTTTTTTCATATAACCTCAAAATTTATGTAAAAAATTCAAAAAACCAAGTTTTTGGTTTTTTATTTTTATCTTTTACAAACAATAATTTTTTTTCACGAAATTTGGTGCAAACTTACCTTTTTATGTCCCAAATACGCTGTAATTTATTTGATTAGAAATATTTATGTTTTCACCTTTTTTTTTAATTAATATCGATTTTTTACCCGTATTTTCGATCGAAAAATCACCTGTCAAAATATCAGCTTTTTTCAAAAAGTTGGTATGTATTTTGTTCGTTGAAATGTCTTCTTTCTGATGGTGAAAAAATATATATATATGTAAATCTTCACAGACAATGCAAAACAAAGATCGAAAAATACTATTAATATATAATTAACATATACAATTTTGAGTTATTTATTAAAATTTACACTTCAATTACTCGAAAAACGTAAGATTACATGTTACATTGATAAAATATTAATTTTATTAACTTATTTGTTTGTAAATAGCTCAAAATTGTATATAGTGTATATATTAATTATATATTAATAGTTTTTTACGATCTTTGTTTTGCATTTTCTGTGAAGATTTACTATAGTAACATATATATATTTTTTCACCATCAGAAAGAAGACATTTCAACGAACAAAATACATACCAACTTTTTGAAAAAAGCTGATATTTTGACAGGTGATTTTTCGATCGAAAATACGGGTAAAAAATCGATATTAATAAAAAAAAAAAGGTGAAAACATATATATTTCTAATCAAATAAATTACAGCGTATTTGGGACATAAAAAGGTAAGTTTTCACTAAATTTCGTGAAAAAAAATTATTGTTTGTAAAAGATAAAAATAAAAAACCAAAAACTTGGTTTTTTGAATTTTTTACATAAATTTTGAGGTTATATGAAAAAAGTGTAAATACAAAAGTTTTAGATCTTTTTATTACCAACAACTTTGCCATTCAACTTTTTTCCATAGGACTTTTAGTTTTGCCGGAAATCGAGAAAATCCGTTTTTTACCCTTAAAACCCCCCCCTCCCCCTCTTCCCGACCTCAGATCGCCCGTAAATTATTTTTCCTTAAATTTTTATAATATTCTCCTCCTTTTCTAATGGGTTTCATCCTACTATAAATTTTTTGACTTTTTATCATTTTTTAAGGGATCTACCCTGGGCTACGCTTGAACACGTCAAAACAAACATCAAAATACAAAATATAAAATTAAAATAAAACTTAGCTAACTAAATTATAATACTTATTGTAATAAAATGATTTGACACCGGCGCTTGAATTGACTTTAATTCAACTTAGAGATATGAATTAAAATCAATCCAAGTACCAGCTCTGATGGGTATTGCATGATGAGAAGAGCTGGTGTGAAACTCATGTTTAATTACATAACACAATATCAAGCCTATATTATCCAGAAGGATGTGGCAGAGGTGTGTATAACACTTAGACTTCAGCTGTTATGTTCAGGTCCAATGGGATAAGGGGTATCGCCATCCACCGGGCACAATTTCAACTCCATGCTGCTATTGCTATTTAACATGAAAATAAACCGATCCTTTTTTTATTGACTAACAAACATATTTTACGTTCTAAAGCAGCATTAATAGCTATAACTTTTGAAAGAGTAACGAACAAACCAAAAAAAAATCTTTTAATATTAATGTTGGCAAATTATATTTTATATAATATTGAAGTTAAAAATTAAGAATCCAGCAGGACTCAAACCTGCATCCCCTGGGTATAAGCTCTTTGGCTACATTCAAAGAAAACCCTACAAATAAATTATTTATTTCGTGTCTTTTAGTACCGAGTATATTGGCAAATAGAAGAAAACGATATCGAATTGTGAAATATTAAAACTCACCTTTACTTGTTCATGGAAGCCATGTCGCTCTAATACGAGTAGGTAGACTGACTTGTCTCCGTAGAGTATAATTCTTAATGTTGGGTCAACGTCTTAACATCACGCCTATGTTACCTAGAAGGATATGACAGAGCTGTACAACACCCACACTTCACCTGTAATGTTTTAGTTCCATGGGATAGGGCGTGAACCCACCGCCATCCACAGGGCACAATTTCATCTCCGTGCTAGTACGAATCCTATTGTTATTTCCTGACGTAAAGTTCGCAAATAACACTTTACCTGACCCAGGAATCGAACCCGAGACCTCGCGATACATACGCTAACCACTAGACCATCGAGGCAGTCTTTCAACAAGTCGGCGAAAAAAAAACAGGTCAGGTGATTATTTCTCATTACCAAGAAGGTTTCAACATTGAAATGGTAGATGCCAAGAAACAAAGTAAAATCCATAATAAAATTTTCATTTTAAGGTTACATTGCATCTGTACAACGCCTTTGATATATAAGTAAATCACATGAATAAAACAGGCTTGTTTAAATCTATTCATGCCTGAAATTGCTCTCTGTTTGGCAACATTCAAAGAAGTACTAGGAATAAATTCTTTCTTTTGTGTCCCGACTGTAGTACCGAGTGTATTTGCAACGTGAAATATTCAAACTCAACTACATTTTTCGCAGAAGTTGTCTAGATACTGTATATCTAGCCTACTAGACTGTTTCGTCCTCATAGTAGAGTGAAGAATAACTTGAAGGTATTCCCAGACCGCTTACATTCGCCTGCAATGTAAAAAAAAAACAAAAGTATTAGACTAGACATAACATTACCATTATTATAACCTTTGAAGCTGCGTTTCGGTGCTAGAGAAGTGCAACTTTTTTACATAAAGTTTTTATTTAGATCTTTTCTAAACTCATTGTTCTAATTATTTATATCAAACAAAATTATTGTGGTTATCCCTCTTGAGACAATATTATCTGTACTTTAAACTCTCCGCCGAACCGGCACAAAGTGACTACTGTTGACTGTTTGGCGGCAGGTTTGGCAAAGGTGAGACTGTGATGCTTTCTCCCTAGAGCTAATTCAAAAAAGTTGTACGACAATAAATAATGTTACACCAGGTTTGTGCTCTGTAAGGGTAAACTGACCGTGTTTAAATATTAACAGTGGCCGGCCGTTAAGAAATCTCATTAAAGGATAAATTTAAAGGTTACACAAAAAAATGCTTGTTAAATATGTGTAGGTACGTACCAACATTGTTTTTAAATAGTAAATATCTCTTAACGCAATTTTGCACTTCGTCAAATTTGTGACATGTGGTAGTTCTAGAACTATTTTTACTTTGAATCGGATGAAGGAAATGGGACCTAGTGCGAAAGTTAGCATACGAACACATTTGGATTTCGTCCTTTTGAAATATACGCTGACAACTTGTTAATTTGTAACCATGTATTCCTCAAATTTTAGTTTGGTTGTGTATATACGTGTATTTGCCAATGACACAAAAGATTACATGGACACAAACTAGACAGGCCTGTAACTTAGACAACAATAATTTGAAATCTTTTTTTAATTAGTAATATGTTGACATATAACATTCTATTTATTCTATATGAGAATTTCAGAATATTATTTACAAAATAAATAATAAATTAAACTTATTAATTGACTTATTTATTTTTTAAATACCAACAGTTCTAATTGTACTAAGAACAGTCGAAATTGCTTTGAATCTGAAATGGGATTTGAACCCGCAACTATAGGATGCCAGCCTAAGCTCTAATTATCCTCAATTTTCTTAGAAATTTAAATTAAACCATAGTAGGTACTTTGATACTTATATTGTGTTTAAATACCCTTTCAACGAGCCGCCGTATAAATCTTCACCTGAATTTTGGTTCACCACTTCCTCGTAAATCTTTTTCACGAATAATTTACGTTTAGATTTATTTGTACCTTTTTTCTCGAAACCTCTGGGTACATTGTGCGGAAAATTATACCTACCCAATTTTCTTAAATAGAAGTTTGTTTATCTGTTTTAAAGGTATGAAATTTTTTTATTTCACGATCAGGCAACGAAAATATTGTTAAACAAATATTTTTGAATTAATTTGTAGAAGAAGAAAAGAATTTTAGACATTCTGTCTAAAACATTGTTTTACAAATTAATAAAAAGAAAATTGGCTAATCAATATTTTCGTTTAAAATAAATATGCTGAACACCAATTTATTACCTGCGCCAATATATTACAATTTAAGGATTTATGTGCGCTAAAACTAGTAAGTAAAAAGAATTTTAAGACCGATTTGAATGAATGAATGAATGAATATACATTTATTTCAGATAATAAAATCCATATACATTATTTAAACACATAACACTACATTAAAATACAAATAGACATCACATAACATTGAGACACATATACAAATACATTGAGACACAAATACACATAGCACATACACATTTAAATCCAGCTACTTCGGTAACAGCCCCAATTACCCTTTTTGCTAGATGGCGGTTTATAGGTGCGGTATAATCCTCACTAATTATTTTTTTTTATTTAGATTTTAAGACCGTTTATTTTTTAAACAAATTTATTACAAACGGGACTAATCGGCTCATGAAGTCATGCATGATATAGGATAAAGATAGATATAGCTATTAGTCTGATTATTATGTTATAATTATTTTGTCAAAGGTTCTTTTAAATTTATTCAATTTCTAATAATAACGTTTTCTGTTTAATGTTAGTACAATCATTATTGTCTCAAGAATAGTATAAATCAAAATGTAATCTGCACTACAACCTCTAACTAAACAGGTGCATCTTAAAAATATATTTCATTCCAGCCAGCGCTCTAAGTAACACTAATTGGGGTCACCAGCTCGAGTGCTCTACACTATTAAAGAAAAATACGGCTGTGGTAATTTAATAAAAATAACTTTCTTGCCAAGTATGTTTTCTTCAGTAATACATGTTCAGTATAAAAGTAAGAAGGCAGTTAGTAGCTATATCAAAGACACGTGGGTTGATCGTAGGATAAAACAATACTTACTACGGTTTACCGGTGGATGGTTGACCATCACAACCTGATTATTTGATTTGATAACCGGGTTATTTGATTAAAGAATTATTCACACATCCAGGCGTTACACATAGTTAAAGGTCTGAAAGTCTGACTATCATTCTTACAAAGAGTATCGTATCACCTCGTCCCGGCAGACTGATAGCTCTATGAAAAATACTGCTATTACGCTGACTCCGATTGACTTTATTTTTCGATTCGACCCTAATGTAATACCAAAAAATGCTTGGTAATCAATTTATGTCAAGTACCCATATAAACCTATATCTGCACAGTTTTATCATAATCTGATTTAATCACTACGGTACAATTTCATTCAAATGGTTCAGCGGACCTCGCTCTGAACAACCAAAGGCTTTTTGTATATCAACGGTCTCAGTGCCAAAATTGAATTTTGTGTGCACAGATATCAGTGTCAGCTGTTCCATTGGCAACTTACATACTGTCATATGTGAGTTTTTTTTTGTTGAAACTAGCGTACGCCACTGCGCATTGTGACGCTTCGAGCCAAATAAAACTGTCAACAGCCGGGCCGAAAAACTGTACCGTAGAGGAAAATTTAACTTATTTAAAGTTACCTTTTTTAGGAATTGTAGCTTTTGCACGCACTACTATGTTTGGTGGTGGAAGAGTCAAAATATTGTATTCCTTAAACGTTGAATCTACTGTCTGATTTTGTGGGTTGTAAATATTCATAGAATCACCTTCCATCTGATAGACTGCACTTACGTTCCCTTATTTTTTGCTGTGCTAAATCGTTTTTTTTTAAATACATAGACGTGCTACAAAGCTAAAAATAAATAAACTTTTAAATTGTCAAAAAATAGCTCCATAGCTGTCAGAGACGTATGCTTATCGCATAAGTTTATAAAATATATTTTTCTACAGGTAAAAAAGGAATTGTGAAGGTGCTCCCAGAAGGTTATTGTAAATTTGCCACATTGTCGATTCGTCACAAATTTCATACATTCATAGTCAATTCGTCACATTTCTTTGTTTTACGTTGTTTCTTAAGAAACACCGAGCACTAGCTAGTAATGATTCGGAATTCGATATTGAATAAACATAATAATTATATGTATACTAGCGGCCCGTCCCGGATTGGCACGGGTAGACATAAGATTTATTTTTAAATTTCTTAGCATTTTTTGTCTAACGGTACTTTTTCATTTGTAAAATAATTCAAATAATATAGATTATACGTAAGGAGTGTACGGGCTCGTCAAAAAATATTAAATTAATTTTGTCTTGATACACCCCTTCAAAAGAGGTGTAAAGGCTCTCCAAAAAGGGGTGAATATGTAATTTTAATCTGAGGGGTGAACATTGAGGAGTGTACGGGCTCGTAGCCCCTAATACGCTTCATCGAATTGTTTGTTAAAAAAATAGCACAAGGCATAACAAGTAGCTATAAATAAATAAAATAATAAATATCTCACAACTTACACTACGCCATCTAGTCTCAGTCTAAGCCATAGAAATCTTAATAACTAGTCAATAGAAATGCTATCGACTATCTTTTAACACTGGGACGCATGTCGCCGGTTTTCAAATACCACTTTTTGTATTCCTGCAAACAAAATTATTCTTTTTGGCGATGACATTAAGACGACAATTCCTCAACTCGCACTTATGTTCGATTAGACAAATGCGCTTGTATTCCTGCAAACAAAATTATTCTTTTTGCGATGACATTAAGACGACAATTCCTCAACTCGCACTTGTGTTTGACTTGACAGATGCGCGGCGACAAGGTCACGCGTCTTTGACATTTCTATTGCCTTATTATTAAGATTTCTATGGTCTAAGCAGAGCTTGTATTATGGGTACTGGAATAACTGATACTAATACATATATTCTTTTCTTTTCGATATAGAATAGAGAATATACAATATTCTCTATTCTATATCGAGACTAACACCCAGACTATCCCTCCATGTTTATGCATACAAAGATTAGTCTTAAGCCAGAATCGAACCCGCGACCTCGGCGTTGCAGGCAGTACACTGACGACCGGATGGCGCAGTGGATGCGCCATCCGGTCGTCAGCTATATCAGGCCATATTTAATTTTATAGTTGCCTTTTATAGACGTGATCGGGGACCAAGGACACTAATAAAGATAATGGTCTTAAACAACATTCGGATATTTTAGTACTTATCATCTCAACCGCTATTAAGCTTATCCGGGACCCTCTAAAAATAATGCGAGTATGTATAACGTTATAAGTGCGGTTATTTTACCAACATATTTAAAACTGATATTTACATCACAATGCATCAGTGTCTGTGTAATTTTATGGGATTTTCACGAGAAATGCCAGAAGTAGCCGCATGGAGTTAGGAATTGGGATGAAGACTGCCCGCGAAAGTAAAAAAGTAGGTAAACAGTGTTATAATTCTAACTTTATCACTAGTTTAAAATTTTATTGTATTTTTTTATTTTATTGTAGTTATTTAGTAATTTGTTATTTTAATTAGTTTGTAATTTAAAAAAGTATTTAATTTGACTTCTGAGTTCTCATTGGTCGCGCGCCATTAAGCTAGCCAATGAGATCACAGTAGTAAAATCGCGGTAAAGTGAGTTAGGCAGATAGAGGGCGGTGGCAAGGGTCATTCGCGGCCTGGATGTCAAAAAGTTAAGACGTGTTAAAGTGATAAGTGTGTTTATAATAATATTAGTACTGCAAGAAGTAACACGTGTTAACAGTTAACACGTGTTAAAGTGATAAGTGCATTAATTGTAATTTATGGAATAAAAGGTGATTCTTATAAAGTTACATTGTTTCGTATTGTTATACCTGACTTCTGAGGTACCGGCAAAGTATCGCCACAACAGAAATCAAATTCAAATTGCATTTTTTATAGAATCTACATACTTTAAGTCAAACTTATCTTATGATCTAATACTATGAACAGTCGCAATTTTTGTTGCAATTTCTAATTGATTTATATATATAGCATCGAGTCATGCTTAGAAATTTATTACTAAGAACCGTCGAAAAAAAAAATCTCATGATCATTCAAAGTTTCAAAGTCCATTTTGAAAGTACAAAATTATTAAAAAACAGTGTTATAATAAAGTAGAGATTTCAATTACATAGAAAACATTCGTCATCATTATGGGAATGGAACTACATGGGAACTAACATAACAGGCATAGAGTAGGTTGTACTACAGCCTTCTGCGTAACATAGGCTAGTGTTGTTATTGTCTTTTGCCTCCATGAAATCAGGAAAACAAGATCATTTTCTAACTCAAAATTTATTTCACAAAAAATAATCTACGCTATAAAAAAAGTCTTTGTTATCCAACGTACGTTACAGAGCATAATATTCTGTTGGATCTTGTACAGATCAAACTTTTCATTTTCAGTATAATCTGTTATCGCATTGTACGGGAAGCCATCTAATTCTGGAAATCGTATTTATTGGTCTGTAACTGTCTGTACCTGGATGTACCGAGCTAGGTAAAAGCTTTGAGAATATTCAAAGGAACGAGATGTTACATTCCAAAATTTGGAAACTCACTGTGGTGTTTAAAGGCTAGTGTTGAGTCATCCGTTATCCTGTATTCAAATAATACAATGACGAAAACTTTTCTGTATTATGACTATTAGGTAATATTTCTTTCTTTTAAAATAAAGATGCGAATCTTATAGCCGCCTCACACGTTCACGTTGATGTATTCCACCCTACGTCGACTCAATAAAGTGACAGTAACAATATAGCATCGCCGCGACTGAGAGAAGAAGTACAGTCAACAATATAATACAGTTGTAAACAATAAACCTATATTTCACATTGTTTAGTAGTGGGTACCATAATGTATTGTTTTTTTTACATGGTTGTGTTTTGCGCAAATTCAAGTGGTCTTAAATATTAAGCATAGGGTGTTATTAAATTTACATAGATAAACCGTCGATTGATGTATTTGAAGTTTAAAGAGCCAATAAGAGAACACCACGCATGCGCAACTCACTATCTTGTGTCGATCGATGCATCGATCACACACAAACTATATTTATGTCAATCTTGTCTGTATTATAATCTACTTACCGATGTCTAAGTTATTAATATTTTTCTTTTTATTTTTGTTATGGAAGAGCGGAGTCTTGTAATACAGGCATTGTTTGCTTAAAAGAAGGCTCCAATCACAAACTAATTGTTGTAAACTTGTTAAAGAAATAAACAATTTAAATTTGAATTTGAATCGATCGATGTAGATGTAATAACACCTTTACCTATATCACCATAAAGTTTATATTGGTGATATAGTTAAGGTTGAGATTTTGTACAACTTCACGCAAACTTGAATGTGAATTTGTGCAATATTATTAAACGTGTGTGGCGGCCATAATGACCATCCTCCGTTTATGTAATAACCATATATCCTTACAAACTCTCTATCCTATCCATCCATAGTACATAAGCACACACTCTCGCATTCAGAGTATTGTATTAGTTGCATGTTCAAAGCGAGTGAAATTAGCGGCATGACCGCGCGCTAACTAACCAAACATCGTGGAATTACTTCGAGTTGTTTTGAACTGTAATTATATTACAAGTTTACTTCAGTTGGCAAATGAGAATAGAAATGACGGGCCATTTTGGGTTCGTAATCAACAAGAATCTTTAGTAAGTTTTGGGTAGCTTTGTGTGGTTACACGCTTCTTGCACAATGTGGGTAATCACAAGATTACCCACATTGTGTCAGAAGCGTGTTCTCAAAAGTGAAAACTGTGACTTAGTTTTACCATGTCGGGCTGTCCCTACATTAGGTGGCGAGCGCGTTGCTCAGGTGTGCGAGTGACGTGAGCGCCGCGTTCACGCCGCGAGCGCGTAAGGTATTATGATTGTGAGAATAGAGTTGGAATTCATATGACACTGAAACTGCGCTTCGAGTCGCTGCGCTTCGACGCGCTTTTGGTGTGTGTCGACCCTAAGCGACCCTCGCGGCCTCAGCTAGGCGTTAAAGCCCCTTCAGCGGGTTTGGCAGGCGGAGGGATAAGAACGTGACGCGCGCTCCAAAGCCAAATGTGACGCTGACGCAACGCGCTCGCGGCGTACACGCGGCGCTCGCGTCGTTCACACACCCGAAAACAGCGCACGCCTAATGTGGGGGAATTGCAAATTCAAAACTCAATGGTTTCTTAGTTTTTTTGGCCCCGTACCATGACATCTTATTGCCTCTCAAACGCTATCTAGTTCAGTTTTATCATACGTTTGAGTGGAAAATAATGCGGCAACTGTACAATGAAGTATCAAAACTGACCCAAAAACACTCATTTTTTATAAGAGCCATAGCACACACGATAGTTTTAGCCGCCAAAACTCGCGTTTCCGATGCCACGATCGAACTAATTCGATAAAAACAGTCACCAAATCACCGATCGTAAAAAAATGTAGCGTGTCTGCTATGGCCCTTACAATTGAGTAGGAATAAGACGTCATAGTTCGACAACAGAGCTTCAAAACGATTAACTATTAATCCAATTGTCTTACCAACATCAAACAACAATGTTTGATACGTAAATAATTAACCCAAACACATATTCACCAAATTCGACGTGGTCTTCTTCAACCACAATACGAACATTAATTATGAAACGTAATACATTAAATATGAACTGACAGGCTAATAACGTGATTGTAATGAATCACAACAATATATAATACAGATGTTGTCTGTTTGAACCATATAATTATTACACTTAAAAACCATAAACATTTGAGTGCACGATTGGCGTAGCGGTTAAAGCGGTCGCCTTACCACTTTCAACTACGCTGGTGTTGTGGGTTCGATCCCACATGGGACAAATCTTTGTGTGATTCGCAAAAATTTGTTCTGACTCTGGGTGTGCTTTGTGTGTGTGAAATGTATGTTTGTGAACACCCGGGCCCCGCGAATTTTGACGCTCACATCAATATGTTTGTCTGCCGCGCTGGTCCAGTGGTTAGCGTATGGCCTTACACTGCGAGGTCTCGGGTTACCAATTACCGGGTCGGGCAAAGTGTTATTTGTGAACTTTCCGTCAGGAAATTTACAATAGCAGCACGGAGTTGGAGTCGTGCCCTGTGGATAGCGATAGCCTCACCCCCTATCCCATGGGTGTTGTACACCTCTGCTTCACCCTTCTGGGTAATATAGGCGTGATGATATGCTATGTTATATCAATCTCTATAGCTTCACTTTAGTCTTCATACAAATGAAGACTATCGATCCAGGTGTAGAAAAATTAATGAGATTAACTTCTGCAAAAATCTTTTAAAAGCCGTTTAGTTGAACGCGCTTATCTCAGCAAGTACTGCTTTGAGTTCAAAAAGCATTTTGCTATCGCTTAAATTGACTATGATATATAGTCACTATAAATAATAATATTATGCTGCATTGGGAGCGCAGCAGAAAAACCTTAAAGTAACCCAGATAAAACCGCGGGGCACAGCTAGATTTAAAATGAAAACGTCGGGCTAATCTGCTAATGCACTTCGTTCACCGAAATAGGTATATCAGTTAGTCTGGGTCTCTCAAATTAGAAGCTGACCTGGTTTCAACTAAAATAAAGTAACATATCAAAGAACGCCGGCGTCACAGGCCGTTGGGCGGTCTTTAAAAGCTAACTTTAGGTTTGGCTTTATACTGGGTGATTTTAAAAATACTCACCCCTTTATCGCAGATTTAAGGCAATTGTCTTGCCATCCCTGTTTTTTTAATCACAATAAACAAAAAATCTAATGAAATGCTCGTATAAATGGACTTTTATGTATAGTAAAGAACAATATTGAATAATTTTTGTTTCACCACTGAATAAACTAAACTGCTGTTGATAAGTAGAGTCAGAGCCCCTACGCGATTGACAGATGCCATTCAAGATTCAAGACACCATAGGTACTACCAATATCCAGGAGGAAATACATCTAGCCCAAAAAATAGAGGGGCGTGGACAGAGATAGTGAGGAACAGCACTTCCGATGGTCACGATCCTCACCCTTAAGGAGCCGACCAGGACGAGGATAAAGGACAGTGGTAATAAACCTGACTAGCGTTTTTATCTCTAATATTGTCTTCTAAATAACTAAGTCAGCAACCTAACGTAATCTAACCCGTGGCTAACTTAGTAATCTTGATGCTGAAATATAAAATTTGCAGCTTTACTTGCTATTTCTCAAAAAAATTACAGATTAATTTTAAATAACTGCAGAACAAAACGAACATTTGGACAATTTTATTCTTAAAATAAAATAGTACTAATAAGATTGCGTAACCAGCCCTAATTTTCTTGCGCATTAAAACAAAGTTGGGGTAGAATTAACATAAAGCTTTTGTATAATTAGGAATGAGTTTTAAAACACTTAAATTAGAGTTAAGAGAATAGTGCATGTTGGGTCATTTTAAAACAATTTGCTTAGCCCGAGCATAATCAGGAAAAGAAAGCAAAGATTATGCTCCCAATTTTTTTATCTTCATCGGAGGACTATTAATAGTACAGTTTATTATATAACTATCGTACTGCGTATAACATATAATCACGCCTATATTACCCAGAAGGGTGTGGCAGAGGTGTTCAACACCCAGGATGTAGATGGCGATAGGCTCACCGCCTATCCCATGGGACCTAAACATAACAGGAGAAATGTGGGTGTGGTATATACACCTATGCCACTCCCTTCTGTGTAATAAGGCATGATGTTATGTTATGTTATATTATGTGTATAAAGTTTAAGTGGCCGCTGCGCAATGGATAAGGCATCGGTCTTACGATCGAGAGGTCGTGGGTTCGAATCCTGGCCATCACACCACGGACGTGAACTTCCTCCTAACACAAGCGAATTAAGCTTAGCTGGAGGGAGTTAACAAGAATACTATTAATTTGTATTTGCAAATTGCTAGTAAGATTTAAAAAAAAGGAGTTTTTAGTTTGGATTTTAGCCGATATACCTATTTTTTTTTATTACTTAAATAAAAAAAAAAGTCGTCACACCATTCAAGTGGGGCCGCGGGTGGAAGCTTGTCGTATGTATGATATGTAATAATCTGGAACATGGTTTTGTAAAGGTACAGAATTTCTGCGTACGAATTTAAAAAGCTCTTACGTTAATAGCTTTTCCATTTCGCTGGTGAATGTATCTGCTTACATATGTATTGTTATTTCGTATGGGCATGCAGATATTTTAATAATGAATACTGTTGTGGCGAAAAATATGTTATGATATTAATAATATTATTATCATTTTTGTTTTAATGCTCAAAATCAAATTACTACTTACCCTTTAATTTTATATCTAGACTAGATTTTTATCTTTATGAAGTATCTAATTGTTTAGAAACATCATTAAAAAAAATCTTCGATAATGTTAACCAAGACAGATTGTGTGAGAAAAATTATACCTCATTAATTAAGTCAGTTGAAGTACCTTCAACCTATTATTGTTTCAAACAACTGTTGCAAGTGAATTACAATAATTAACATAGAAACAACGAACATACATTTAAGTAATGCAGGTTATGATCTGAAGTTGCAATGGATCCCCGCACATGTAGGCATAAAAGGTAATGAGGAGGCTGATCGCATGGCAAAAATCGGCAGTATTAGAGGGAAAGAGATAATTTTTAAAAATGATTTTAGTGAAATTTTACCTAAATATAAAAATAAATGCTACGAACTTTGGAAGGAATATTTTAATGAAATATCTAGAAATAAAGGGATTTGGTATAAAACAATTGTATCGGAACCTCCTCGTATACCGTGGTTTTGTAGTAGTAATAAGCTCAGTAGAAGTCTTGTCGTCATCGCTCACAGATTGAGATCTGGACATGTGCCGCTCAATAAGTTTGGCTTCTTAATGAAGAAGACCAATTCACCTAATTGCGAAGTGTGTGGAACAATAGAGGACGTATCACACCTATTGACGGAATGCACCAGGTTCCAATCTGCTAGAGGAAAATTATTTAAGGCATTAAATTTAAATAATTTAGATATAGGGATGTTTCACCATATATTGTCTGCACCTAGTTCTGAAGCTGCTATTAGTATTTTACATGTTTGTTATGTTACGATTTAGTTAAGTTATTGTTAGTGTATGGTCCGATGGGACTGGCATGTACTTTTGTATAAAAGTCCCTAAAAATAAATAAAGAGAAAAAAAAAAAAAAAAGAACAAAATATTAAACCCAGAACATTTTATTATTGGGAACACTGAAATTAACAGTTAATTATTTATTAAAAAAAAAAAAAAACAAAGATTAAAAATATTTTGCTCTAAGAAGTTTAATGTTCACATACAGATTACTTGATATACACGACGTACTCCTTCACACGTGAGAAACTTGATGTAGTGATCACGAGACCCAATGAAAAACAAATATGAATTCCTTCTCACTGAATGTGTAGACGATTTCGGCAATTTTACTCGATTGAGTATAGGTCGTATCTAATCAGAATAGACCCACGGAGGTCGAGGTGAACACCCAAAGACACGTCCCAGCAATAATAATATTAGAATCGTACGTTCCATAAGATAATTATTAATTCTGCAATTTATTTACTTTTGAAAAATGTGTAAAACATGCTTTTCCAGCAATCTTTATCTTTTTCTATCTCAAAGAGAATACTTGTCATGTGTATATGTTATTACTTAAGTATTATACTAAGAAACAGTTGAAAAAGATATGGAACCGCCAGGATTTGAACCTGCGATTTGAAATTTGATTTGAAAAATCAATTAGAAATTAAAATTACGTACGTGTTCATTCGTTACAACATTTGTGCTGAATGTAACTTCGCCATGTTGGTTTCTATCTTACTTAAGATAGGAACAAATGGATGAACGTGACGTCACGAAATGACGTATCATGAAATTTAGGGTTCTGGTAAGAGGCGACCGTAGCTGTCTGGCTAAAGCGTCTGCCCGGTGTGCAGTATGGTGGCAGGTTCAAATCCTGTCGGTCCCATATCTTTTTCAACTGTTTCTTAGTATAATTTGCTAAGCATAACTAAATGCTATAAAAATAATCAAATAAGTACTTAAGTATTTCCTAATTTAAGTGCATTTTGTGTAATTAAAGTCGGATATTTAACTAACCGAGTATGTCGGAGCTTTATATAAATGTATCTCTGATACAGACACGTATATGACAGTGTACACAAAGGCCTCTAATTACCTATAGCAGATAATAATCGCAATCTTGAATAGACATTACACGCTATACGTGCTTCAATAAGCAAGTAGGATCTCTAGCGGTACGGTAATGTAATTTGTCAGACATTCATGTTAATATCTCAGGTATTAGCTAAATGCTGACTGAATGACGTCATATATCAGGCTTTCAATTCATAACTTCCAAAGCTCTGAATATACAGAGATGGAAGACTAATTACTTACTGTTACTAATGTTAAACTTGTTTATACGTCATCATGTTGATCAAATCTTTTCACCGTAGCACTTGTCAATACCCCCGCGATTCAATTGTCCAATATGATACAAAACGGAAGATTTTATTCGTTCAATGGTCTCCTTTGACCGTTGCCAAACAGGAGACAATTTCTGGCATGAATGCCTGTTTTGTCTGTTTTGTGTGCTTCTGTGCTTTGCTATTGGATTTATGTTCTACAAAAAGAATACATAGAGAGGAAATAGAACAGATATGACGTAAAAGCGTTTGTCTACAGAATATAATTGAGGTTGTAGTCGTAGGCGAGCACACAATAGTACAAATATTTTAGATTTTAGTGAAATCAAACAATGGTGGTGTATCGTAGAGCCAGAGGCCACGAATTCCGTAGAAATGCTACGAAACAGCTACGCATCTGTTCCTCATTGTGATAAACCACGTTCACAGTAGGACCACTGCATGAATATATCCTTTGTTTTGACGAATGCTGGAGAGCTATATTAATGTAAATGGCAGTCTTATTGCCGTACAGACAACCTTCAAATAATAAATTATTATTATATTATTATTTATTTTCTTATTTTTGACATGTTTAAATACAAAAATAAACAAGTGAAGTACATTTAAAAATATAAAACTATAAAATTCTAAATTTTTAAATATGAAGTACAAAATATATTCAAAAATATAAAAAAAATAGCACCTCACTGACATCAGATGCCGGTGTGCCTTCTCCAGAGAGAGGAACCTCCTCATAATGCGTGCCGTGTCGAAATGCACCGCATTGTGCATCAGACCCTTGATACAGCACCTATTATTATTAGTATATTTTAAACACCGATAGATTAGATATAGATTAGATTATTAAAGCTAAATGCTAATCATTTTTAATTTTATTGCCTCCAAATAATCAGGGAACAAACTTAAAAAAATAAAAGATTAATCGAATGAGGAACCACCTCCTGTTTTAAATTTGGTTAACAAGGCGGTGAACGCTCAAGCAAAACAACACGAAAATAATCTAAACATATTCTAAGAACGTAAAAATGCGTCGGAAATAAGTCGCGTTGAAATTGAAAACATAAAGTCGGGCAAAACCCAACGTTATCTCGGCTTTGTGGCCGTATACATGTCAAGAGGCAACCAGAATTCTTATTTAGGCACCAAATCGCGTGCTCATCTGTATTCGAGGAACACGTTTACGTTTATTTCTGTCTACGTAACGGAAAAAATAACGTAAATAATAATATAAACATTTCCCTTATGGATTCGAAGCTTTTCCACCATTTATTGTTATTTTTAACCGACTTCCCAAAAAGGAGGAGGTTCTCAATTCGGCTGGTATGTTTTTTTTTTATGTATGTACATCGATTACGTCGCCGTTAATGGACCGATTCGCGTGATTCTTTTTTTTTTTGGCGCGAAATAGCTGCCAGGTGGTCTCATAAAAAAAAAATTCAGTTTGGTCCAGTAGTTTTTATTTTATTAGCATTGTTAGTAATTGAAGTCGGTTTTTTTATTGTAAAATTATAAAAACAAAGACAAAGTATTTTATTTGTAAACAAAGGTTGTTACAAAATTACATAAGGTAAAGTTGTTACAAAATTACGTAAAGTTCAGCTATGTTTTGCCTTAAGCATACAAATACAGATATCTTGATTTTCAATAATATCAAATAACATAATTTGAAAATAGGACATAATAGTACAAATTCGTGCATCCAGTAAATTTTCAGCAATAGTGAAATATCCCTTCCTAATATGGCTTCTTCTTCTTCTTCTTCGTCGTGTCGAGGGCTGATATTTTGACTTGCCATCGTGGTGAAAGGATTAGCCAATTGGCTTTGGAGAACTCACGAGTTACCCAGGGTGCGCCGGACGTAGGTAATCGTTGTGTACGTCACTCGGGGAGGCTCCTTTCATGCACCCCCTAATATGGCATAAGTGTTTTTTTTAAATGTCAAATCTATTTATCTCTAGTAAGGTCATCGGTAAAATAAAATTAAAATAAAATTTGTGAAATTGCTGGTAGCGATTGGATGCGTAAGGCACAAGACCATGATCTCAAGCGCACCTTGGGAGAGGCCTATGTCCAGCAGGGGACTGCTACATGCTGATGATGATTATAATAAAAGTCGTCGGTAAATGATTGTATGTAATAAATAATTGGATGTACCAATGTATCTCTCTTAACTTGGTTTTGCGGCAAAGGCATTGTGGATGGTCTTCTTCTTTGCGTGTCAATGGAAAACAAATGGATAATATTGCATTATATTTAAATTTAAATTTAAAGAAAATTTATTACTGCATAATATTTATATTTTGTTGGACCAAAAATTTGCTACAAGAACGGCATTATCGGTGGCGCCCCACAGGTCGTCTATGGTACAGGTGGTAGGACATAAAGGGCATGTAATAAGGTGAGCCATCGTTTGGGGACTGGCACCGCATTCGCAATCGGCGAAGTCTGCATAGCCCCACCTCGCTATGTTTTCCTGGCAGCGGCAGGGTAGGCAGAAAAGCGGCAGGGTAGATCGCTGCCTGAAGGAAGTTTTCTTGCTGAGGTATCAGTGGCTCGACGGGATAGACTTCCTTCCAAAGTAGCAATCTGGCTTGTTGGGAGTTCCATTTAGCATAGTCGTGGATGGTAGTGTTATGTATCTATCCAGTAGTGGTTGCAGTGGCCAATTCGTTGAAACAACTAAACAAAGTAACTCTTTAGATTTGTAACGTTAGTATAGAGATTTGTGTGAGTATGTTGTTATTGGTTCACAACATTTTGTATAAAATTCTAAAAAAACTTATTTAAGCATTCTGAGTGTTGAAAAAAGCACCGATCTGATAAAAACGAAAGTCGGCATCAAATTCAAGGCTCATCACAAAACAGAAAGTGTCTCAAAATATTCTTAGCATATAAAAAGGCGTCGCAAGTACGTCATGTTAAAATTGAAAACATAAACATATTAGAGGAAAGTCACCAAATATGGAATACCGTTTTGTTTTTGGGATATAAAAAGAAAACTTCATATAAATTAAATCAGTTTAATGTTTTTACTAATCCGTCATACATTTATATGTAGTAATTAACAGCCTTTAATCAAATATATTAGTTATCAAATTAAATATAGCACAAAAAACAATATCACAAATGAGTAACCAAATATGGAATAGGTCCCCATATATGGAATATAAGCATAAATCAACATAAAAATAACAGAAATGGACATTAATATCTTTCGAGATCAATTAAATTAATATAACATATTGTGATCAATGCAAGAAGTTACATAATTACTTGCAAAAGTGACAGATCCAAGTATCAAACTCTGGACCAGCACAATCATAATGTGCCCAGAGCCCACACATCAAGCATTTAATCCAGCTTTCTTTTCCCGGACGAATTTTATAGCTTGTGCCATTTTTTCTTTATTTCAGGTTTTTCGTTTGGTTGATTGTAAACCGGACATTCTAAAAACAAGCATTACATATATTTTTAAAGAAATAATAGCAAGTATCTATCATATGATATATTAAGACCTAATATTCCATAATTAGACACCGGCAACTGTCCATATTTGGATTTTTATACTAGTTCATACTCTTCTAAATATTTTTTCAAGTCACAATATTTTAATGACAAAAGATCACAAAATGGTGAAATAAACATAATACCGATATACTAAATAGTATAACACTTATGAATACAAACATAACAGCTGGTAATATTCATTTATTACTTACCTTTAAAATTTTCTGCACGACAACAAAACAAAACACGCCTGCCACACGTGATGCGTTCGTGCAACTGACTCGATGGTGTGTGTGCGTTAGTTAGTAGACCGAATGAAACAGAAGATGGTCGAGTGTTGCGTTTCATACTTATAGTTTAAGAGAAATGAAGGTATTCCATATTAGGATACCATTTCATATTTGGTGACTTTCCTCTACCTATATAATAAAGTAAACAAACTTACCCCAATTTACCACCTCACAAAGTATCGCTGTAAACGGGCTGTCACCCATTGGCTAAAATCTCTAACTTATGACGAAACTGAAAACCTAATCACTGTTCCCTAATTTTCAATGATGTATTTATTACTGTGCTTATATATTATATTTTCAACCACAAACTACTACTCACCTCAAACTAAACCAAACCACACTTTACACCTCCAGCTCACATTCGCACCACACAACTCACCATACCAGGTCACATTCACACCACACCTATGCATAACACACCCTTCACACCACATTCACAAACATCAACATCACACGACAACAATCCTACCTACCTTCTCTCATCATGACTTAGTGATAAAGCATTGTTTCACCTTGCAAATCTCCACCTATCCAGAGTCTGGAGAGTCTGGTAATCTGTCATACAGGCTGGTCTCCTAGTACAGATACCAGTCTCCCACACAGATCTTTGTTATGCTAAATTGTAAACAATTTTGCTTGTACTGTCACGATTTCGTTTTTTCTATGTACTGTGTGAGAGAACAAAATAAAGATTATTTGTATTTGTATTGTATAAAGTCAGGGAAAGCCCGGTGTTATTTTGGCTTTTTGGTCGTATACATGACAAGAGGCAACCATATTAGTTATTTAAGCATGAGGGTTAGGTTAGCACCATCTTTATTTTCTATATTAAAGGAACACACTTGAACGACGAACTTGACGCGGGTAAAATTGCCTGAGGAAGCTAACGTAGCTTCCGCCGGCGATTTCACTCGCGTTGTAGGATGACCTTGATAAATTATAAACCTAAACCTTCCTCATGAATCACTCCATCTTTCGTCGTAAATGGATACATGATGGTGAACATAGCAGGCAGACTCATCGAGAGACTTTGCTTTTCAATATGTAAGAAGGAGTCCAAAAGATAGTGTCAAGCCAAAAAACAACGGTATCTAAAAAGATTCTAAGTATGCGTCGCAAATATGTTGTATTGAAATTGAAAACATAAAATCCCGGAAAGCCTGGCGTTGTCAAGCGGCAACCAGATTTCTTATTTAGGCACCAAATCGCGAGCTCATCTGTATTCGAGGAACACGCCTACGATTTTTCTGTCTACGTAACATTAAAGTAAATAAACATTTCGCTTAAGGTTTTGGAAGCTTTTCCACCATTTATTGTTATTACATCTATAACTCTAACTCGGCCTCGTGGCCACGTGGGAAACGCATTAGATTTCCGTGGGGGCTATTACATCAAAGGTTATTTATTGCAATATAAATGTGCGTGGATTAGTTGGCATAAATGCAACTGAATTTCAAAAGCAGATAATATATGGATATAGTGTAGAGGGAGTTTAAAAAGCATTGCATAGTCTGAAATTTTCGACCTAGTTCTTTTTTTAATTTTTTTATAAAACTAACGGAATAACTCACACAAAAATACATTTCACACACACAAAGCACACCTAGAGATAGAAGCAATCTTTGCAGATCACACAAAGATTTGTCCCGTGTGGAGATCGAACCCACAACACCAGCGCATTTGAAAACGGCGAGGCGACCGCTTTAACCACTAACCGTGCACCAACCGTGCACTCATTGCATTATTTCACAACTTTACTTTCTTTATGTTTTATCTCATATAAATAAATCAAATAATATTATTTTTAAATGTTAAAAACAGGCCCACAATTCACAAATCTGGTTTCACAATCGCCGAGTAATCTTTACTCAATGTATAGTCTGAGACGAAGAAATTGGTTGACAGCAATCGCAACGTGTTCGATGTTGCTCGTATCCTTAAAATGTCTCACTTTTATATTCGGACGATTGTATTTATTTTGTGAATAACTCTTACTTGTCTGTTATCTGACCCTTAAAGTTGAGAAGTAGGACTTTGATTTTCGATAAATTAAAATTGAATCATGAATTAATTAAAAGGTGAAGTCGAGAAATGTTCTAAAGCAGCAGTCTAAATTTATACCAGCAGATGGTATTTATATATTCGAATTGTTGATATAACATTTTTATAATTTATTTATGCACCTACCTTTGTTCGCTCTGCATCACCTTAAGGTTGACTGGTAGAAAATGCCTATGGCATTAAGTCCGCCGTTGTACTATTTTTAAGTGCAAAAAGTTGTAAAATAAAATAAAATAAATAAATAAAAGGTTCATCAAGGGACCTAAACAAAATAGCTGGAATGTGAGTGATAAAACACCTTTGGTAATCCCCTCTGGGAAATACAACCGTCATGTTATGAATGTATGTGGATTCCACAGGGTTGAGCAGTCCAATTAAAAAATCTAAATAATTTAAAGACGCGTTGAAACGCTCCAACATTGATGGAAGTACTTGCATTATTAATTACAAGATTTACACACACATTGTCAGTAAGACATATAGGTAAAGAGCGGATATGACATTTATTGAGCCCATAGGGTTATTTGTTTTTACAAAAGTAATATTTTCCGTTCAAATGGAATGAAAATCAATGTTCAATTACAACTATACACTGCAAGTGAGGTGCTATATAAATTTGTAAAAATCGGTTTTATATGAACCTGACTGCGAGTACGTCGCGGCACGATGTGTGTATTAATTGTATTGCAGCTACAAAATTATAGTTCACCTCATGACCTGTCAAACGTGCCCCCCCCATCTGCACCAAGAAAGGCCTAGCACTGCAAAAATAAAGATCACTAAAATTGAATGAATATCGATTCTACCATCGATACGAAAGAATAAAAAATATTTATTTGGTAAACTTGGTATATTTCTACGACTTTTTTAAACCACGTCTAGGGTTTTTGGTTTCAATAAATGTCGTCATGTCGGATCCACCCTTTATTTTGAACTAACCTACATCTCTGGTGCCTGTTAGGAATAGAGAAAATCGATAACTGCTTTTAGAATGCTATGAAATTTAAACAAACGCACTGTCTAGACTTTTCCTATTCTCGATGCGCTATTTTTGGTAAATATCAATTGCATCTACGTTTAATTTGAAAAATCTTTTCTTCTGTCTAATTGGTCTAATGGTAAGCATATGCGCCTCTCACCGCGAGGTCACGGGTTCGATTCCCGTCTCGGAAAAAGTGTTATTTGTGAACTTTCCGTTAGGAAATTCTCAATAGCAGCACGGAGTTGGAACTTTGCCCGGTGAATGGCGATAGGCTCGCCCACTATAATATAATATAATAATAATAATAATTCATTAATTTCAGGCTGCATAGGCCCATAAATATATACCTTAACCTAAAAATACATAACACTATTTCACACATAGATTCGGCGACGTGTGACGCGCGGTGTCAGGTAGGCTGCCACGGAATCGCCGGAACACAACCTAATATATGCCATGGGACCTAAAACATAACAGGTGAAAAGTGGGTGGTGTTTAATATAGGCATAATGTTATGTTAAGTTACAGCCATTACTTATAAAAAGTTTTATATATTTCACCTGATATGATGGTTCCAAAAACTTATGATTGCACAAGTTTATAACTCATTAAATTCTTCAGTTTATTATCAAAGTTTCATTTTTAAATTAAACTTTTCTACACATTAAACGAAGTTTAATACTAAGAGTTTATGCGAGCAATATGTTACAGGGAACATAATTTTGCAAAAGGAAGTTTGACCCATTTAAAATAAAGTGTGTAAGCAGATTTTACATAGGAAGATCTCACCACGTAGTTAGAGAATGTGGTCATGCGTATTTGGAAACTACATACCATGTATTACAAGCTGTGTCATGATGTAGGTCTCATTAAAATGGTCAAATATTATTATGTAAACGTTTCAAAGAGATATAGCTTATTGCATGAATGCGTTTGACAACCGCGTTACTAACATACAATCCGCATGCGTATTTCATAAATGGAATCACATAATATCTAAATTTCTGTCAACCGAAAATCAACCTTATTTATTTAGATTAAAGATCAGAATGTACTAAAATTTCAAACATAATCGCACCCCGAGATGCATCAAAGTTTTTTAGTTTTGGCGTGATGTGTTTTTATTAAGTAACGAAGATCTTCGCCATTTTTTTTTATGTAGTTGCGTTGTGTGTTCTACAAATATACATACTTAGTAATAGTATCTACGAAACTATTGCTAAGTATGCCATAAAAAACTAGGTTTGTCTTTCATTGACCTATTTTCCTCACAGTTTTACGATTTTCGCAGCTGGTTACTTTCAGAATTGCGAAGAATAAACTGATGTTCCAGTGAAGTTCCTTAAAAGACTTCTGTGTTTTTTTCATATACAGCGTATGTAGCAAATGGGCGTGAGTCCCTCTGATGGTATATTACAACTAACTACAGCTGACCATCCACGAACCCTTCAGATGATATGTGTCACTTGATGACAACGCCGACGTCTTCAAAAAAAAAAGAAAGTCGAATCGACCTCCTTGTTTTATGATAGTCGATTAAAAGTCAATTACGCCTGAGTTATTGAAGTTCTCCAGAATTACAAAAGTTCAAAAGATTATAGCCGAGTTAAATAAACTAAAAGTTTTGTAACTCAAAAAGTCTTTGTTCCGTTAAATAAGTTTCAGAGTGGATGAATATGCTTTTCCAATCGTTGAGTTTGAGACAATCGAAATTTTGGCATTGAGGAGTTATTGTCAAGATTACTATTATTTACAGTCGATTTTGGACATATATTTTTGGTTTAAAACTTTGTTTAAATTAATTTGTCAGAATAGATTTAGAGCTTTACTGGTTATAAAAAAGGCGTGTCTGAATTTGAAGTTTAAATATTGGCCAACAAAAAAGACACCAATGCTTTTAAAAATGAATACTAACGAAATATTTACCATATTATTTTTTGGAATTTATTTTGGTGTTGATTAATGAAATGACCATGGGGTTAAAAAATATTTATCAATTTATGTTATTTTAAAATAATTAATTATATATATACTAATTGTGATTTGTCAACTTTTTTGTCCCGAAGTTTTATTAGCAGACTTTCACACGTTTCTATTCTGCGCTGTAACACCCATAACGAATAAAGTGACAAAACCTGTAAATCTAGACTTTGAAACAAATTATATTTATGATCGTATAAAAAGAATAAGTTTGAGAGAGACTCTTTGCTTTGACTGTTTCTTTAAAGTGATTTTTATAAAAAGCGTGTCTTCTATACGAAACAGGACCCAAATTAATACCTTATCAGTTAGGAATTAAGGATGTAATTACTATCAGCATACAAAAGACATGAAAATGTGCTTGTTTCTAGGTTTTTAGGCTAACAGCTCATATGGTTTGGCTGTAGACACGACGAGGATAAATTGAGCGTCAGATTTTCAACACAGTGACTGACATTCAATTAAATATCTTATTTATTCTTGAAGGCTTTGGCTACAATATTTTTAGAAGTGATTTAGTGCTGGCTTCTATTGTATAGGAGGAGTTAGCACCATAGCCATCATGTTTACAGATTTAATTTGATTTGATAATCTCATTGCTAGATATTCCATATTAAGGGGCGCAGTTGACAGGGAGCGGAGCGTACTGGAGTGCAGCGTGACGGCATATTTTCATACAAACAATATGCGCGCGCAATCGTCAAGTCTGCGCGCGGATCTTCTTTTTTAGGAAAAATAAAATCCGTCGAGCATTACCGCTGACGCTTGCTGTCAATCGCAATCGGGATCAATTGGTTGGCTGTTCTCTATATAAAAGTATCATGATTATTAAGATTTCATCTATTTTTATAAATAAATCATATCTTTTTTTTTTTTTTTTTTTTTTTTTTCTTATTTTGTGACTATCTGCGATCAGTGCCTTCACTATAAGCAGATCTGTTGCTTGAAGGCGAGCTCAAATCATATCTAAAACACTAAAATGCATGTTTGTTCAGCTCATTTTTACAAAATTAAATTATTTTAAATGTAACCTATTTTTTTACTGTTTATATATAATTTAATAAATGATTAAAATAGTGAATTTTGGTCATTCAAAGTTTTATGGGCAAGTCCACTTTTAAAGTATAAAATTATTTAAAAATAATTTTATCATTAAATTACTTACACAATTTAAAGCAACTTTCGTAATAAAACGCAACCAGAAACGACTTATCTCAATGAGATATAATTTCGTTTAAACTGCTAATCCAGAACATCCAAGGAAGGAAAGGTGTATTTTTAATACGTCTCGGTGAATTAACATGCGGGCTCCCCTGATGGTAAGTAACAAGGACAGCCCTTCAATACTCAAAGATGCAAATATTTTTTTTTCAAAGGCCCCAGGACAAGATAAAACATTGCAAATAATAATATAGAAAAAAATAATAAGTAAAACCAAATTATACTAATTACAATGATTTGAATACCCGGGCTTAGGGTTTCCTGAAACTAACTCCGCTCCTCAAAATCCGTAATAACTTTTCTACCATTACAAGTTTTGCAAATAAAAACAAGCATAACATTTTCCACGCACAATGGACCAAATGAGAGTCTCAGTGCGGAAAAATGAGTCCACTTTCCAAGCATAACAAAGTCCTTCCAACAGACTTCCAGACATTGCGGAAAATAACGTTTCGTTTTACTCACACTCAACGTTTTACAGAGCAGCTGCGTCCTAATAAAGGAAAGAAATACATGTAAAAATAAAGTTTTATTGTAACATCACGCATATAACCAGAAGGGTATGGCAGAGGTATACGATACCCACATTTCACTTGTTATGTTTGGGTCCCTTTGGAGGTAGGCATATAGCCATCCACCGGGCACAATTCTAATAACTAATCTAATACTAACTTCGTGTTGTATCCGGGAAGATCGGAGAGCGAAGGGAAACGACTGTTTTCCGTAAGTATTTTTTCTGGACTGCCGGACCCCACGATTACATTCCTTATAGCTCTACTACCCTCCACCAGCAGTATATTTAAATTGTACGTTTCTTTGGATTATTATAGGAATACCTACATACATCAGATAATGATGTTATGTCATGAAATGGTTAGGTTACCTTAGGCACTTATGATTATTTAGACAGATAATTAAGTCAGATTTAAAGCACAGTTTGCTTTAACAGTAATAAAACAAACTGTATATTAGCTCGTTAAAATTTATAGGGTGGACAAGTATAAGTGAATTTATGAATCCATGTCTCAATATTCCTAAAATGCAGCAATATTCGAAACACATGCTAACTTTAAACGGCTCAATATCGGCCGATCTCGGCAATAAATAAATAAATATTTTACAAATATTTCGATCACTCTCTTCAAAGCTCATCACATTAATGAGAACTCCAAAATGCATAGTAATTAACGAAAGTTGTTTTGCCTCCACACATTAGACTTTATACTAGGCTGCTTTAATGTTACGCTGACGTCGGTCGCGTACAAATATATACTAGTTATATTTAGCGCCGCACTGCAACTCTGACGTTAGCGGCAGATCATTTCAAAGGAATAATGTTTATTCGTACGCTCGATCGACGTCAATGGATGACGTCAGCATAAGAGGCAATCAAGCCTTGGGTTATTCTCGGGCTGTAGTTATATCTTACCTTCAGGTGCACTAAGGGTCTACCCACATTTATCGACGCGGAATCGGCTAACGCCGCGGCGCCGGTCAAAAAAGTCTTTATGTCGAAGGAATAAGGGTGTTACTTAATACCTTTCGCATCGGCTAGGCCCGGCCGACGCGACGCAACACCGACCGACGGCGAAACTAGCCGTTTGTCGATTAGCTGATCGCATCCGTACGGCGCTGTCGAGTAGTGTAGTGATAAATGTGGGTAGACGCTAAGCGTCCATTTACTCTACAGGTTGTACAACAATTTATATTGTATTTCTGCTAATTATGCATACATTTTCAATGGTGATGGCTCTAGAAAAAAATAAAAGACAACATTCTACTCCAGTTAGAGTGGACTGAAAACAATATTCCTAAGGTATGAGACATAATCTGATTTATCCATTTTCATTCAGTATAGAGCTTCTCGGTATAAGGTAAATATTTAATGGCCTTGGGACAGATGACACAACAGGGATATATACCCGTGTGACAGGGAGGTAGAATTTATTTTTGGATGCTTCTCGGATTCTTGGAACACTATCAATCATAATTTGGAAGCAGAGATTATGATGGCAAGATGTATGAATATGGGTAGATACTTGAATGTGTTGTTATTAGATATATATTATACATGTATTTTTATTCTGTTTTATCCTAATGAAATAAAAGTCTAATTAAGAAAAACGTTATTTACGGAGGAGAAACAACATTGACTAGAAAAGACATTGATAGTTAGATAGATAGATGACATCAAGTCTTCTTCAGTATTGTGTCATAGACACACACAAAGGAGGTTTTTAATTTATTATTACAACACTTATCCATCATTATATAGGATTTTAAGATTACTACTACTTTAGTAATTTGGATTAGGGTGCATGAAAGGAGCCTCCCCGAGTGACGTACACAACAATTCCCTACGTCCGGCGCACCCTGGGCAATTCGCGAGATCTTAAAAGCGAATTGGCTAATCCTTTCACCACGATGGCAAGTCAAAACCTTGACCACCTTACTGACTGTCCAAAATGCCCTACCACCTGCACAAGAGAGGCGCTCATTAAAGCCGACGAGAGCGCTATAACAGTGACCACTTATTGGACCAATCAAATTTGACTCAGCCATCGACATGACGAAGAAGAAGGAGAAGAAGTAATTTGGAATTCACTGTAGCAGTATTATATTTTAACGTGTATATAGATTGCAATTAAAATCCGACTCGAAGGACCAAATTTACTGATTGATAATAACAACTGAGAAAACTAAGCGCTTGCTGTATAGTTTTGTGGATTGAGTACACTTCTTACCGAATGATATTCTTCAGGTTTCAGCATCACAAACGATCCGATGTCGTCGGTAGGACAATGAGCATTAATGTTGAATGAGCTGACAGGTCAACAGACTGACCTACTTACTACCATATTATTATTTCAGTGCTTTTGTGACTCACCGCATTATCTGGATCAAATAGAGACAATAACCAGAGTGCAGGAACGGCTGTATTCATGACTGAATTTTATACAACCTTATTTATAATTGACCAGAAACTTGAAAACCGTTTGTTGAAAATCAGTACAAAACATATTCCACTAGTTTGAACGTGAATATAAACTGCAGTGTATGGATAACATGTTTTTTTCGTATTAAAAACCAGTGGATTGTATTTGGTAACTGATTCTGAACAAACGGTTTAAAGGTTTCATTCACGCGAATTTTACAGATAATAAACACACATTTTTCATTCTGGGAATATTATTTTTAATTTTAAAACAATACATAAACATAATATTACACCTATATTACCCAAAAGGGTGTGGCAGAGGTGTATAATACCAACATTACACCTGTTATGTTTAGGTGCCATGGGATAGAGGGAGAGCTTATCGCCATCGACCGGGCACAAATCCAACTTCGTGCTGCTATCGTTAATAGCATGACGGAAGTTTCACAAATAACACTTTGCCTGACCCGGGAATCGAACCCGATACCCGAGGTGATTTAGGATTTTTTGTCAGGAAATTCTTATTAGCAGCACTAATAAGAATTTCCTGACAAAAAATCCTAAATAACTGACGGAAAAATTCCAAATAACTGACAGAAAAAGCCCAAATAAAATAATATTAATCAGAAAGTTTTGTTAGTATACATATTACTAGCTTATTTCCATATTTTACATTTATTAGATAAATAATTCATGGACAATAATTTAATAAAAAAAACATATTAAAATAACAACTGACTACATGGTTTTATACGAAATAATTCGCTACAACAAATATACATGGTAAAAATATCAAATATTTTTATTAAACTTATGATAATCAACTTTTCTTATCTCAATAAACAAAACATACAAATCATACCCCGCCATAACATAAAATAAAACTTGCATTCTCCCTCATTGTTAAACATAAACAAACTTATAATTCAAGAGAAACTTTAGCATATCTGCTGAAATTTTCATATTATTTCACTCCCGGCTCTTGAATGAATTTACATTTTACATCCGACATTTTCTCACAAAGGCAGTTCATAGGTCACATATCATAACATTCTAGTACATTTATACTGACCGCTGTTATTTCAAAGCTACGTGAAGTGAAGCCCTGGCTTAATTAGAAATGATATGGGGTAATAAAGCTGATGGAAATTCTAGTTTGATGTTAAAAAGACCTGAAATATTTTTTATGGCACATGCCAATAATACAATTCTACAAGTACGTTCTCGTTCTGTACGTTCAGACTATACTTAAGACGATACCTCATCAATTCTCAGCGGGCGATGGGCATGTTAAATGTAAATGTATCTTTTATTTAATGCATATGCGCAATAAGTATGAATTTATTTTGCGTTGTACATACATGCTAATTATAATTATATTTATGTTTAATCTTTGTTTTCTTTTTTTTCTTTTATTTGGTTTGTTTAATTTTATTTATTATATAATTAACAGATTGTCATCCGTGTAGTCACTGGGGGATTGGTTGAAAACCAGCGCCAAGCTTTAGTTTGGCATATGCTGAACCAATTCCCATTTAGGGCAATTTTTGCTTTGTAAATAACTGTATTTTTTTTTGTCTTAACTGAATTTATGTGTGTCTCATTGTTTCTGTTGGACCTAAATAAATATTTTTTATTTTTTATTCACGGTGCTACAGACAAATTAATTGATATGTTGGCAGTTTTGGTCCTGTTTATCTCTTTTAGTCAGCCAACACATCCTGACTCAATGCTGATTGTGAGAGTTTACTAAAGTAAAATTCACAAATACAAGTGGTATTTGTGAATTTTACTTTAGGAAACTCTATTGAATTTTATATTAATCGAACCTGACACCTTCAGGTTGCAAATTATATCGTTTCACCACGAAGCAGTGGGAATAAATTTTCTTACTTATATTATTAATGAAAAAGTAAATTTGTCTTTCTGTCTGTCTGTCTGTCTGTTACACTTAACTGCAGTACGTATTCGCATAGAGTTCGGACATAATAAAAAAAAATATTTACAAGGAGTTCACAAACCATTTCGGACAAGTATACAGTTAATTACTTTTATGTCGGAACAAATTCCATAATTAAGGGGCAGCGCGTAATCCATCACTGCGGTTAGATGATCGATGAGATAACCGCATTAGCCACGACCACTAATAACTCACTCAACTAGAAGTAATTAGTTACGACTAATGGTTGGTAACTTGATTTGTTCAGAATACCAAAGTTTGGTTCAAATTACTAGCACTCTCAATTTGACATTGAGAGACCTTTATTTTGTCTGTCAATATCACATTCACAAATAATTATTAGTAAATTACATTTTGGAGCTCGATTTAAGTCTCTCTAATTTTGGTATACAGTATACAGACGAGAGGCGAGAACCGTCGCTTTACCTGGCAAAAGGCAAATAGACGGGCAGCAGTAGGCAAATACAGTAAATTAATTTAAACCTCACATAACTTCTAGCGGAATAATTAAATAATTTCACGCCGTATTTCACAGCACCCATTGGTCCCTTTTCTCTGAGTGTGACATACAACTGTAAAATGGGTAGTCGTGGTACATTTGATCTAGCCTTTGCGGTGAATGAATGGCAGTCCAGATATCTTACAACATATTACTTTTTATTAACTTGCTAAGTTTTAAGTTTAAATATTCTAATATGTTTATATGCACAATATGATGTGAGCAATATAACTGCATCCTATTTTATTATGTAATGTGTTTAATTTTATAAATGATGCAAAGCAATATTTCTTAAAAAAAGCATTCTAACACTTTGATATCAATCGCTCTAGGCAAAACTTTTCATTGCACTAGAATGGCTTGTAACAAACATGTCATTGTTATAATTTGAGAAGTAAAAAACCGTCTATATAAATGTCAACGCTAGCTTTCTTGGTTGCTGTCCAAAAGTGTAAAATTTGGCTGCTTGCGAGGTATTGGTAGCCAAAATCACTGGAGTGAACAATTGTACTACAAAGACATCGAAACATTGTTCCAACAACACTTCTTTTATGCAGTGTTTTTTACTTTTTAATCTTTGGCCGATATTCTCGACGGGGCTGAAGAGTTATTGAAACAATATTCTGTGCCAACATATTAATGTGAGATGAGAAAGTTATTAGAGTATCATAATAATATTTCTTAGAGAAGTGGCGCTAGGTTGGTTTTAAATTTAAGACAGAACTTGGCATTGATAAATTAATTCAATCAATTGAATTAATTTATCAATGCCAATTTCTTGAGAAAGGAGTTAGAAATTTCTCGAAATAACACTTTAATGAAGACAATTTAATATCTGTACTGATAAAATAAAGCTAAAAACAAGTTCGTTTGATATGTTTTAAATAGTCTAATTTTATCTGTCCACTACCTCGATGGTCTAGTGAAGCATATACGCCTCTCTCTAAGCATATGTCGGTCTCGGATTAGATTCCCGGGTTGGGCAAATTGTTATTTGTGAACTTTCCATATATTTACCTAGCCTTATCTACATAATGCAACAGTGTAAATAGAGACACTGAATTTCTGCCATAAAATAATATCCTCCACTATTTTATTGGTACACATAAATCCGTCCCATATTTTTATTTGATTGTAAATCATTTCTCTATGGACATATGTTTAATATAAATCGTAGGTACTTTAATATATCCACGCAATTTTGTTGCGAAATGTAAATCCAATATAAGTTATGCTTTTGGGACCGCACTATCATTGAATGGTTTTTAATATTAATTGAAGCGGCCGTGGCGCAATGGATTACGATCGCGAGGTCGTAGGTTCGAATCCTGGCCATTTCACCACGGACGTAAACTTTCTCCTAACACAAGCGAATTAAGCTTAGCTGGAGGGGGTTTACAAGAATACTAGTAATTTGTATTTGCAAATTGCTAGGAAACTTTAAAAAAAAAAAAAAAGAAGGTCGAGATAATGCGTAATTTTTGGATATAATACGATCCCCATCATTAGAAAATACTTAGCATGGTACAACTCTTTGACTGACAGACTTGCGCCCTAACATCGACGCCCGCCAAACAAAATTCGCCCTGCCACGGCACTTCGTCTCAGTGGCAACCGACAACGACGCTTCTTTCAGTTAAGTCTGACGGACGTTGGGAGGGGGGGGGGGTCGACCTTACCATACACAGGAGGACATGCATGACATAATGCGCTGTTAACAAGCTGGCTGCTCGCAGCGATTCACGCCCACAGGCTCGACCCGCGCCATCCACCGGACCTGACAACCCGGATTGACATTTACCAAAAGTTTGTTTTAAGTTCATAGTATTATAAAAGCAGATATCGATTTACTCTTATCTGAACAGGCAGCAGAGATGTAGGTTAGTTAAAAATAAAAGGATGCGAGTAGTATTTTCTATAATATTTCATGAAAACACATAAATATTTTGATAAACAGACAAATCACACACACCACGGATTGCGGACTGTTGTTTGAGAATACATTGGCATTCATAACACTCATTTACATGTTGCCAACACACGCATGGATAAATCAGTTCTATGGTTTAACAAAACAGCCTGCACTAGTACTGTAAATAGCATATCCATAGGTACTGTTAAACAAAAAGATTCATGACTCATTGTCAAATGTTGTGTTAAAAATTTGTTACATTGGGTCAATACCGTGACTTCAGTAGTAAGATTAATGAAAGAGACATATCAATTACTAGTTTCCGCCGTGGCTCTGTTCGTAACTATGATGTGTCAATTAAATATAACCTACCGATAATCCAGGCTATAAGCAGCATAAATAAAAATATAATATGTATATTTACTCTAAGGTATGGTATGGACTTATATAAGGGCCTTGACAAATGATTTGATTGATTGATTGATATATGGATGCAAAATTTTATAAAATTTGACAGTCTAGTTTTTGAGTGAAAGAATAACAAACATTCATACGTCCTCACAAACTATTGCATCTATGAAACTAACAGCCCGAATCATGTAAGCAAGTACTATCAGACCAAAACTGCGTGATCGACATAAACACTAATTTTGCAAAGACATTCCAAAACTCTAAATTCTAAATTTCCTCGACAGCTACCTATCATCATCTTTCGAGCTTCTAGTCTAACGGATTTAGCTGAATATCAGTATTTTACGAGGAGCAACTGCCATCAGACCTTTACAACCCAGTAGAAGGTAATACGATACTCTTTGTCAGACTAGTTGACAGACTTTCTAGCTTCTGACTACCCGTAGCGACTGCCATAGATGTTCAAATGGGACCGACGGCTTTACGTGCTTTCCAAGGCACGGAGGAAAACACGTTACCTCGATAACTATCTATAAAAAAAAATAAAAAGTTAGTCAAATGAGTCATGAATGTACTAGTCTAATAGTTTTCGATGCCGACGGATGTGCGTACACCTAGGCGCATCCCCACTTGAGCAGCCGCGGGGCGAGCTGCCTCAATCTGAGCATGCCGCGCGCCGCGGAAACTTTATGCATCTCCACTTGAGCCACATTAATCAGCAACTCTGCAGCGTGCCTCAAGCCGAGCAACGAATTTATCTAGTTTCTTACTAGCTACCATGGGTGACGCACGCAAAATCGCTGCAGCTTTAGTGATAATTAATCACTACAAAAAGAAAAAAGGACAGAAAGTCAAACGTCAATGGTGGATCAAGGAATTATATCGGCAGCGAAATGATCATTTCAAAGAAATATTGTCAGATATGACTTTTGAAGGAGTAGAAGATACTATACAAAATTTTATTAGAATGAATTCTGAAACATTTGATGGTCTATGTATGAAACTTCATCCAATTATTGGAAAAAAAGACACGTCGTTCCGCAAAGCCATAACGACTAGAGAAAGACTTGCGATAACATTAAGATATTTGGCAACTGGTGATTCATTTGTTAGTTTACAATACCTTTTTAGAGTATCAAAGCAATCTATTTCTAAAATTGTTCGCGAAACATGTGATGGCTTGGTAGAAGTGCTAAATGAATATGTTCAGGTATGTTTTTCAAATTATCCTTTATTTATAGTAAATAATTATAAGTTACAAATATGTGTAGGAGATTCTTCAAAACTCCCAACAGCATTTTGTGGTGGTGCAGAAGTTTGGTTTTGCCCGTATTCCTGAGTGTAGTATCCTTGTCGTGTGCCAGGCAACATACCCACATCTGCTTGAAAAATGATGTCCATTATACTCTTTTCTACGTGTGCTGATGTTAGAGCGTCATACTTTCTAAGTTTTGCTGCAACATGTTTACCGAAAGTATCGTAGGTATCATCAGTATAATTTAATACCTCTATAGCTTTATCAAGATCAATGTTATTTTCCAAAATATCTGTCTCCTTTCTTTTATTTGATCTCGGAGTTGTAGACGGCAACTGTCGTTGATCATCGAGGGACAATGTTAAGTTTTCGGAAGATGTTTCAGGTAGTGTTTCATTCACAACTGTTTCTTTATTCTGTAATTGAAATAAATTAAATTATTAGGGAAACATTACTATCGCTGATGTCATCGCTGTATTTTTTTTTTCACAAAACATCTTTATACTCTATTCATACATTCATGCATTGATCACATGACAACCACCTCAGACCATAATTATTGTAAATGTGAATCTAGTGGTAGTATATTTAAATTCATTTGAATTTTCAGATACCATCGTCAGAAGAAGAATGGTTAAAAATATCAGAAGATTTTGATAATTATTGGCATTTTCCTCATTGCATTGGTGCCCTTGATGGGAAACATATTGTTCTCCAATCACCGCTGAATAGTCATGGAGAATATATAAATTATAAGGATTTTCCTAGCATCGTATTGCTAGGATTGGTAGATGCTCATTACAATTTTTTGTATGTAGATGTTGGTTGTCAAGGACGCATATCTGATGGTGGAGTCTTCAGAAACTCTACATTATATTCGAAATTGGAAAATAAGGAATTAAAGTTGCCAGCACCTAGTATATTACAGGTACCATATTTAACTGAAGTACCTTATTTTATATTAGCTGACAAGGCATTTGCCTTAAATAATTATACAATGAAACCATTTGAGGGGACTCCAGATAATGGCTTCCCAGAAAGAGTATTTAATTACCGTCTATCTAGAGCACGGCGCGTGGTAGAAAATGCTTTTGGTATTATGAGTTCTGTATTTAGAGTGTTAAGAAAGCCAATGTTATTGGAACCAAATATTGCTACCAAAGTGGTATTGGCTACTGTTTATTTGCATAATTTTTTAAGAAAAATGCGCATAAATATTTATACACCAGCAGGAAGTTTAGATTCTGAAGTTGATGGGAATTTTGCAAATGGGTCTTGGAGACATGAAGAAGTTGGGACCTCGTTCTTACCTTTACGCGCAATTCCACGAAGGTCTGCAAATGACGCAAAATCAATTCGTTCACACTTGGCTACACACTTTGTTACCAATGGAGAAATACCATGGCAATGTAGATATTGATGATATAATAAACCAAAAAGTAATGTTTAAAAAAAAAGGAGATAATAAATATTTACATAAGTATCAGTTGCAGCAGCTGTTGATGGTTCTTTCTGCATTGTGTCCGTTGTCGACTTGTCGGTAGACGTAGTTTCACGGGGAGTGAATTTGTCCGCTAAAAAGTGGAAGTGCTCGTAAGCGAACCATTTTGAAATATAAATTTCGTTACGGCCTGGAAAAAATTATAAGGTAGTTATAGGTATAAGCAGTAACAATAAATAATTTAAACATGAAATTGCATTTTAAATAGATATGTGCATACCCCTTCCTGTTGTAATTTAATATAATTAATACTTTAGGTAACAGAACTCTTTAGTCTACACATGAAACCTTCCCCGGACGCTCCCCGGATGCCCTCTAAACTAGGACAAATCCGGGGAAACCCAGACGGATGGCAACCCTATATTGAACTAAAATGTTTATTGTTATTCATCGAAACTAAAATATGTTCAGTGACTGGACTCCGTTCAACTGTGGGGGCCATTTTGCGCTAACTGTCACGTCAGTGGCGCGTGTGCAAAATGGCCGCCACCTCAGAGTGGCGTCTGGGGTATCGATCATTTAAAATGACCATAGGTATCTCTAATATTTTGTATGAACGCTATACAAAGAAACTTATGTAGTTGTTATCGTTATGAAATAAGCTAACGTTATAAAAATGCTTTAGGTCAGTTTGGAATGTTTATTACATACCCATTCATGATATAATAGCACAAAAACACACAAAAACACGGAAAATACACACAATTTCGTTATTACGCGCACCCGGCTCGCGCTACACTGACTGAACAAAGAGACACCAACATTGGAATGCTTGTATATTTCTACTAAAATACTTTCAGAGTCGTTAAATGTGCCTATACGCCGTCTTTTTTATTTATCTACACACTTTATACAACTTAAAGCAAGATAGACATAGTTTTCGTCAACTATAGCTACATTTAGAGCGCGCGGACAATGACGCCACAGCATGGCGCGTTCACAGAAATGTCAATCTGTACACGGGCCATGCCATGGCTGCGCCACAGAGGAAGGGAATAATAATATCAGATTCTCAATCCCCAATGAGCCGGTACGATCCGGAATGCAGATTTCGTCACTTAAGAAATTGAAATATTACAACAAAAATATATTTACCTGATCCCGTGATGAGGCTTTGTTTGTGTCGGGATTTTTCCCTCCGAAAAGAACCACAAAGTGCCGTCATCTTCTTTTTCACTTCCGTTACAGATATTCCTATTTTCTTACTTATAATTTTCTAGGAATCTTCCTTAAAGGCCTTATTATAATGATGTGGTGACGTCGGATCCCATAGAAGCCTGTGGCTTTGATATTCTTTAATTAACTCAATGCATTTATTATTGTCCATTTTGCCGCGAAGTGAGCGTACAACGTCCGTCTCCACTGTTCGCGTGGCTCACACTGAGGCGCCTTTGAGCACCGACGTTTACCGACACAAAATGGCTCGTCACGAGGCCGCCTCGTTTGGCTCAAGACGCGGCACGCCTCGACCCGCGGCAGCGTCTCCACTGGAGCTGCCGCGAGTTGAGGCGGCCGCTCGCCCCGCGGCTGCTCAAGTGGGGATCCGGCTAAAGCAGAGTCTAAGAAAACATGTAGTTAATACTTCACGTAATAAGGTATTAACTTTATAACACCATATCGCAGAACTTCATAACAAAGAAATAACAAAAGGTCACCTGTAACTGTCGTCGTAAAACGATACAAACTGATATAGTTTGTAACTACGATGCCAAAAGATAAAATAAATGCAGTAATCTTTACTTTAATAAGCAATTTTTTGCTATATGCCAAGGATTTTTTATCTTATTTTAATTATTTTTATCTTATTTTATTATTAATTTTAATATTTACTTTGTTAATTAATTCGTTGCTATTATACCAAGGATTTTTTAACGATTTAACAAAGTAGTTAAATGTTTTAGATGTAGTTATTAATGAAGGTCTTACTGCAATTGAAAGCATTTAACATTAAATAAATTATCTTTGAATTAAAAGTAATTTTAACTTCGTAAAAAAATAAAAAAGGAAAAAGATCACTTAGTAACTATAAAATTTTAGGTTCTCTATTTTTTCGCATGATTTATTTTGTCATTCATTTGATTTTGTGTTCATTTGACATAACTATCATTCAGCATAATGTTCTTTCGCATAATAGCTTCGTAGGCATAATGTTTTTTGCATAATAATTTGAATTATGCCAAAAATTATCATGAGAAACTCCTTATGATATGTATTTTTTTATTCGCAGCAAGTGACACTTCTATATTCCTATTTTCGTGTGGCTCCCTCTGCCCAGTCTGTAAGCGAGCAATAAAAGCTCTTGATTCACCGGCAACATAACATAATTCTGATAACGTTAATAGCCGCAACCACAAGAAATAAAGAAAACCCTTAATTCCTGAAACAAATTAAAAATACAATTTAAATTCGATTTATATACAATATATTTACTTGCTCTGTAAGTAAGCAAAAATAACAGTGTTGTCTATATTCCTATTTTTAATAAAATTATATTAAAGCTTGCTTCAGCTATTAACAAAGCAATAGGGCTCTTTAGTGTCTATATTTCACAATTTAATGACCAAAAACTGTAAGAAACCTTTTTTTAAATTTTGCCTTAAAAAACTTGAAGCATTCTTACAAGATCGTATTCGGCATCCATTTTCACCTGCATCTAAGATAAGCTTATTCTTCCCTGACGTGACCCAAAAACTTAATACATTTTTGATGTAAGCGCCTCGGTGTAAAAGATCTCACTTATTGACAGGTTGTAAATGTGGTTCGCTAACTCGTCTTCGAGCTCTTCGTATATCTCTTTTATAAATAGTTTTTTTCTGCGGCAAGACTTCATGGTTTCAATTTTTATTTGGTATGGTTTTTTTTTCCTTTTTTTTTTATACTACGCCCACAGCGAACAAACGTGTAGTCGACCTGATGGTAAGTGGAGTACAGCCCATGGACATCAACAATCCATAAAAAGCAGATTATAGATGCGTCGCTGCAGCTGAGGACTAAGCCCAAGTAGCATTACAAGCTGTATAAAAGCTGTACTAGAGCGTAATTTTATACTTAAAGCTGTATAGTAGCTGTATAAAGGCTGCATAAGCGCTTATACAGCCCTTATAAGTATAAAATGGGCACAAATTATACAGCGTTTGGTGTTATAAGAGCTGTATAGTAGCTGTATAAAGGCTGTATTTGAGCTGTTATTTGGTGTAAAAAGAAACTACAACTCTCCAGATGGTATCCTAAACGTATCTTGTAAGAGTTAAAGTTCTACAATAGTGTTATAAAAGAATTACAAAAGTATAGATATTTTAATGTACATCATATTTTTTTATCTACATTATGCATATTATTATAATGGCAAATTACTTGCTAAGAAAAACATCAAAGATCTTGAACTTATTGGTTTGGTGAAAATAACGTGCAAACCAATATTTATTGTAAACCTGTATATGGTTTTCGGTAAAATATTCGCGCGCCAGCATAAAAATCAAGAAAAACAAAAGAAATACTGAATATCGGTAAGTAAGTTTTTGTATTTTAAGGTTAGAATAACAACATTTTAATTTCAAGTAATAAGGAAAAGGCCAAGTTAACGTTATTTAAGCTAGTAAACATGATACGGCTAAAGATAATGCAAAATAATGTCAATTCTTACTGTTTTTAGAATCATCTAATATGTTTTTGTTTATTAGAAAATGGCGTCAATTTTAAACAGCCATAACACTATTTGAAGAGCAATATAGCGCCAGTAGCTGTACTATGGAATAAATGAAGTGTATTGTACAGCTTTTAACTTCTAATTAGAGTAATTATAGAATATTTTTATTCAATAGGCTGTATTATGCTCTTCATTTAGATAATTACTAATAACCTCTTTAGAGATACGTATAAAGAATTAAAATCTTTAAAACCATTTTGACGATTATTTATTAAGGTATTTTCTTTATTTTTCAGAATAATATGTCTTTCAAGATAATAGAAACTGAAGAAAAATGTCAAAAAAACTTTGCATAGTGCCAAGTTCCTGGGAATCAAAAGGGGTGTTATGATGGCGAAGGAAGCAATTAATAATGTTATTTTTATCTCCTTTTTTTTTTTTTTTTTTTTTCTTTTTTTTTTTTCGTACGGTACCCTCATTGGAGCTATGGATTGTCGGTGTGGTTGAATGGTTTTTTCTTTCAGTCAATATTGGTTCATTAGCATTACTGTTATTTAAGTTGTAATTCCTTATATTCAAATATTCCTTCTCAATCCATCTCCTGACTGCGACATTGATTTGACGTCTCCGTCAATAATACAGACTAAAGCTGTACTATAGCTGCCATTTATCTTTTTAGTTCTATAATACTCTCTTAGAAGTAACTAATACAGCTTTAATACTTATAAGAGTGTTAAATTACACCATAAAAACTAGTGTTATAATGGAGTTAGCATATGCCTTTGTACAGCAACAAGTGTCAAGTAACACTATAATACAGCTTAAAGCTGTAATAAGCGAGTGAATAGTACTATAATACAGCCTTTATACAGCTTTAGCCGTAGAAATACGCTTGGAGTGTTACACAATTATTAAAGCTGTATAGTAGAGTTGTAATATTCCGATATAACACCTTAAGTGTACGCAGATACCATTATAAAGACTATATACAGCTGAGCTGTATAATAGCGGATTGTAACACTCTTATAACGCTTATAACCTTTCCTGACTCTCTTATACCGCTCTTATACCACTTTAAGTTCTATATTGGCTGTATTATTGATGCTGACGACACTTACGTGCTACTTGGGAGGTGTTATGCCTCGTGTGCCAGTAATTTCAGGGCCTGATCTCACCACCAAACTGGAACACAGTAATGGAAGAACCACTATTTGGCGGCAGGTTAAAGGTGAGACGGTGGTACTGCCGCCGTCGAGTTCGTTCACAAGAGCTCTACCATCAGTAAAGTCTCTTGATTCTTAGGGTATAGTTACTTCGTTTGAATTAGCACTAGTTCTCGTGATATGACAATGTTGGTAAAAATGCATGTTATACTCCAACTAAAATTTGGTTGACGGGTTTTATTAAACTTATTTATAAAAAAATATAGACAACACTTTATACACTCTATTTCACAAAAATATATAAATTTATCAAGATTTTTGTGTCTAAAATGTAAGATTTCTGATGCAAATTCGATGTTAATAACCATTTCATTTCTACTATTATAATGTTTTTTTTGTTATAAAATCAAAGTATTACTAGTGCGGGTGTTGACTGAAAAATAAATAAAAAAATAAAAAAAACTGTATTCAGGCGGTCATTATTTTACTAAAATTTATTACTAAATACCTTGTCGCAACATTACTGTTCTTCAGTGTCAAGCAATAAACGGAGATGTAGTTAATAGATAATAGCAGCTTACCTTTAGGAGATAATGACTATAAACTTCCACAATATACAAAATTTTGCAAATGCGTCGCTGTACTACGGAGTCATAAGTCTTGTCACTCACTCATGTGTCAGCTATTTCAGAGCTCGATTGCTTTACCAAATCAGTAGTTCGATTCTGTAAGGGAAACTGCCAGTTTCAAAAATGTTTTACAACTATATCTTCACTTCTATACGGTCGATATTTTATTGACAGAAATTCAAATTTCGTGTGATTTCATTTATGGAATACGCACGTAGAACACAATAGCAAAAACACACTTATTATTTTGATTTATAATTAATTTATTCAGTTCCATGATAAAAGTGAGTATTAAGTGAGATGAGATGTATTTAGTGGCATGTTAAAGGAGACGCCATAATCAAAAAGTTCTAGTTTAACAAAAAAATCTGTTTGTTTTTATTCCAGAGCTATTGGAATATCTAGTTTCTAATTGCGCTAATAGGTAAACTGCAATCTCGTTTGTCAGACGAGCTCACAGTTGTAATTTGAATCCGTCCTATATCTGTCAAACAGAAAACAACGGCGCGAGTTAACACTGTGACAACTGCACCATTAAAATTATTTAGTTAAAAGTATTTGTTTCGGAGTCACTTAATCGGAATTTAAAAAAAAAAAATCTACCAATACTGCAATGGTGGCCATTTATATAGCGCATCACGCTACGAAAATTCATTAAAAAATGTGTGTTAGTGTTAGGCTCTTATCTTTTGACAAATTTTATGAGGAATATCGTTCATCAGGTGGCGCTACTGAGTAAGATCTGTCTGTAAAGTTTGTCATTTATTCCAAACATTGTTTTTATCATTTTTATAGAGGCACAGTTCTCTAGAGCGTTTTGAAGCCAAAATTTTTGTAACAAAAATTATTAAGATGTACGGATTTTTGTTCCAATTTCAAGTGGGGACGTTAATACGGGTGTCTCTTTTGCTCTTATACGTGCCTTATATGCACAAGTGCGTGCTCTGTCGCTAATAAAAAAAATGTCTTCCGAACGCTCAAAAGAACTGTGCCTTTATAGACACTTATAAACTCATTGACCGCATAGCCAACCCGCAAATAGTGACATTCGACATTTCGGAGAACTCACGCTACACAAGCAAACCTAGCGGAGAATTCAGACCCCATAAGCCCTCCCTCATTATGTCAAGTTGCATTATGAGTAAAGCCCTTATAAATTAATATAATGTCAACATTCCGTCAAAGTTATTGTTTTAACTTTAGCGACTTAAACCAGTTTAAACTTGGAGCAAAAGCCTTGAATTTTAATACGATTCGAAGTTTCTGCGAAGATATTTTGTTACATGTTTATAACCAAGTTTGTTTTCAGTGCAGTGGTTTTTTTACTTACTAAAATGTAAATAGTGAGGTTAATTAAAAATAAATTAAAGGTATTACAATATACATGTGAAATAAACCTAATTTATATTGTAGAACAATATTATTGTAAACTAAAGTATCAATTCAATTATATATATAATCTATATTCTTTTTTACTTTTTACTTAATTATAAATTAGCAATGTCTGTACATTGAAATTATGTAAGAAAACATCATTTGAAAGGAGTTTATTACAGCAGGAGTAGAAGACAAAACATTTCTTTTCTGTCTATTTGTCTGAATGTTTGTACGCACATCACGCAAAAAGTACTACATACAATTGAATGCGGAATTAATTTTGAATTATATATATACAATTTTATAAAATTTTGATAAATAAAAATTTATTCTGTATCTAATAGCAGAGAAATAAACTCCCTCTTGAGGTGGTTATAACCTCAAGAGGAAATTATAAAAAATTAATGCGGTTTCCACAGTTGTGTAGCTGGTGAACAATATGCCTACCAGGATGTTAAAATAAACCTTTTTTATATTGTTAATAATTTAAATAAAAACCTTATTTTGAAAAAAATAAATAAAAATCATCTTAAAGGTTTAGTATTTACTTAATTTAATTAGATAGTTATGACAAAAAACAGAAAATTATTTCATCAAATTTCACACGTATATTTTTTATTTAGTTATTTTACATTCCATTGTAAGAACTGTTCACAACAAAAAGCGTGTAAGAAACGCGAGTATTTGTGATTTGTGAGACAACCTCCTTCGTTTGTATCACGCACACACGCATTGCACGTATTTTTATATTGATTATTTCTTTCGTTCACTGCTATCAAACTGTTATACTATTTTTCAGTGAAGCGTGCCGACCTTTTGCGTGTATTGAATTTAAATCGAAGATTTTCTGTGGCCCAATTTCACGCTTTTCAGAACGCAAACATCGCCATCTCCTTGCGATCTTAAAGCTTTATTTATTTTCAAGTGTATGTTCGCAATAATAATAAAATGGCTATGGTTACGTAAAGGTCGCATGTGATAGGGGTGAGCCTGTTGCCATCCACGGGGCACAATTCTAACTCCGTGCAGCTATTAAAAATTTCCTGACGGATAAATCTTTATAACACTTTTGCATGACCACGAAATCGAACGTGAGACCACGCAGTTAGTGATACACAAATCATACCGCTACATCTCGCGGGAGTCATTGTTTTATTAATATTTAGAAATGACAATCGCTAAGAAGAACTTTAAGCAGATCAGATGCGTGTCTAAACAAGAACAGGCAAGGAAGACTTAATATAAGTACAATAATTTAATATATTTTTATTAAAACTGACGTGAGTTTGTAACATTATTCAAATTATGAAAAACGGGTGTTACTCACGTAATGTTGGTCTATTTAGTCGACCGCGGTTTCGCCTATACATCTGCCTAGACGTATAGGCGAAACCGCGGTCGACTAAATAGACCAACATTACGTGAGTGAATAATAATTTAATTTATTTAAACTTAACAAATGTATCTACTGATCTTGCTCATTTGAGTATGTTTTTGCATTATATTCATGTATTTTTTAGCCTATCTTGTTTATTTTGAAAAATTAAGTCATGTTAGGTACGCATGTTTAGGAATACCATCTAGAGCAAAACTGTAACTACACCTCAAAATGTATCGACTGTATTCTGTTTTGTGTGTCATAAAAAATAAAATAAGGATATTATATGCGCGTCATGAGGGCTTTCACGAGGAAACAAATCGAGCACCCACAAAGCAGCGAGACTCAGAATAAATCTTAGCGAATCACACGAAGATTTGTCTTGTGCGGAAGTTAGACAGCTAGGTAGGTGTACCATATTTAGGTAAATATGGTACTACTCTTTACTATTCCTGGTTTACAAGCTACGTAGAAAATACCATGATATAAGAATAGGTACTCAAATCTGACAATTGCTGCAAAGGTGACGTCATACTCATACATGCCCGGCACACGTTTCTCGAATATACTGCAGACTACGTAGGTACGTAGTCTGCAGTATATTCGAGAAACGTGATCTTAGAGTGTCTGATGACCTCATCAGACACTCTAAGATCATGAGAAAATAGATATTTTTATTATACTGCTAACTGCCAGTTCACTTTTTATTCACTTAGCCCCAATTTCATAGTTATTGTCACGATAAGCATATAACTCAAATATATAAAAGTGACAGCTGTGTTGTTCTTCAAGTGTAAGTTGTGTCACTTTTAAATTCGGTAATGTAATATAAGTATATTATGGGTCAGGTTAGAACTTTTCGGAATATATAAAGATATGATAATAGCAGCCCTGTATCTAATACATGTCCCACTGCTGGGCTCGGGCCTCACGATGAGAAGGTTTAGGTCATAGTCCACCATGCTCTGGCCAAGTGCGGATTGATAGACTTCACACGACCTCGAGTACTTTTTAGGCACTCCCAGGCATGCAGGTTTCCTCACGATGTTTTCCTTCACCGCTAGCGAGCGATAATTTATATAATAAATACACACATAGGTATCTTCGAAAAGACGAATTTTAACGATTTATTGACAGAGGTGTGTGCCAGGGGTTCGAACCCGAGACCTTTGACTTAGCAGTCCTACGGTCTCCCGCTCGGCTATCGCTGCTTGATTAGGAACCAAGAATAAAATAAACAAATTTCAATATTTTAATCATCCTTTATCTTTGACTAAAATTAATTTAAATAAGCGAAAGTGTTGAACTTAGCTGGAAGAAAACAAGTTCTGTTGTTTTTTTATTTCTATAAACACAATGGGTTCCGCAGTGCGACGCAATAATTCGGCCGACCTTAAAACGGGCGGTATCTTACCGCTAATTTTATTTAAAGATATCTCAAAAGTTCTACCGGCGAATATCTGACTCAAGTAGTTTTTCTGATTTATTCTAAATTACTTAATAACTAGCTACCACCAGCGATTTCAACCGCGTACCTACTAATATTTTCAATCAATATAAATAAAACTTGCTTTTTATAACTCTTTTAAATTACTTGGGACAGCTTTTCAACAATTAGGTAAGTTGTTTCTAAATTGCCTTAATAATAACTGTTCTAAAATACTAGCTTCGTTCTAAAACAGCTGAGCACATTCAGTTAAACAGCAGTTGAATAAATTTTATATAAAGTCGGCTAAAAGTTCTCTAATTAAATAAAGCTGACGCGTTTTAGCTGCAAGCAAATAAAGGAAATTAAACCTCTAAACCAGCGGTAAACATTTCTACATGAAATATTACAAAATAGCTTTCATCCTTAGCTTCTCAAAAAATGAGTAAAAAAAATAATAATTAAAAAAGCATTTATGTTCTAACCACAACAGTTTAAGAACACAAATAAAAATGGCCTTATCCTATTCTGACGGTTATATTGTGGGGAGACTGGTGCCTAAACTTCGTCAGCGTCTATGCGCGAGCGATACCTGGCACCCGGGAAAATTCTTGTTCACGGAACACACTGGGTTTTAGTCCTTGCAACTCGTACATCCCACTGACTCTTCCCTGGCATTTCGCAGTAAAACAATAAAAATGTGTGAAACCTGTACTTCAGGTCCCCAAGCCTCCGCCCTAATGTATTACCATTAATTGTATTGGTCTTGCGCCTATGTTTCCGGTAAAGTGGTAAGTTTAGTGGTAAGTGGTCAGTGTTCATTAGAGTTAATGTTGGTTATCTAGTTAATAGCTTTTAGAGGCTTAGAATGTTTGTATAAATGCACCAACAGGCCCAAAGTGAAAAAATTTAGCTACAATTTTCGCTTGAATAATTTAATCTGTGGAAGGAAATTCTAAATCAGCAGTGCAGCTTTATCGCATTGTGAAACAAAATTCTTGTATTGTGTAACAAAATATGCTGCTGCAGCAACTTCTATTAGAATTGTAGTTTTATCACCCTCTTGTACATTAATGATTTACCTCATCTCGTTAAGGACAATCATGAGATAGTATTGTTTGCGGATGACACTTCTTTAGTTTTTAAGGTAAATAGACAACAAACAGTAATTGACGATGTAAACAATGCTCTGTCAAAGATAGTAAACTGGTTTAGTGTTAACAACTTGCTTTTAAATGGTAATAAAACAAAATATGTTAGATTTTTTACAAAAAATGTTAAACAAGTCAAAACTAGTGTGTTGGTGGACAATGAGGAATTGGAAATGGTCAATAAAGTTGTCTTTCTTGGTATAACATAAGATTCTAAATTACAATGGGGCCCACATATAGAAACGTTATCTGGTAGACTCAGCTCAGCAGCTTACGCGGTAAAAACAATCCGTCAACTGACCGATGTTGACACTGCGCGTTTAGTTTATTTTAGCTATTTTCATAGTATAATGTCATATGGTTTATTGCTTTGGGGTAGTGCCACGGATGTAGATTCAATCTTTGTGCTCCAGAAACGAGCTGTTCGAGCTATCTATATGATGAGTCCCAAGGAGACACTAAGAAATAAATTTAAAGAGATAAATATTATGACGTTACATTCTCAATACATTTATGAAAATTTATTGTACGTCCACAAGAATCAAACAAAATTTAAGAAAAATAGTGATCTCCATAAAGTAAATCTAAGGAACAAAAACAAACTGGCTGTGCCCACTACTAGGCTCCATAAAATCTCTAACACGTTTCCAGGTCAATGTATACGCTTCTACAATAAACTTCCATTAGACGCAGTAGAATTATCGATAGGTAAATTTAAGAAATATATTAAAATCAGATTATCTCAAAAAGCTTATTACTGTATTTTAGACTACATAAATGATAATAGTATTTGGAAATGAACTGCTCTTTTTATGTGTTGTAATTGTTATATATTATTATATATTAATATAATTGTATATTATTCATTTCATTTGAAAAGATGGTGCACATGAGTTTCTCACCAGCTCTTCTCATAATGCAATACCCATCGGAGCTGGTACTTAGTTTGATTTTAATCTGATTTTAAACAGTTGGATTAAAATTATTAATCTAAGCCCCGGTTATTAAATCATTGTAATTAGTATAATTTAGTTTTACTTATAATTTATTTTTATACCATTTGTTTGTAATATTTTGACGTGTTCAAGCGCCTCCTGGGGCCTATGAAAATAAATGATTTGAATTTGAATTTGAATTTGAATTTATGCTCCAATAAATATTAAATTGCTGTCTATAATAATATTAAATATTAAATGTCAACGGTCGGTTCACTTTTTAGTTCGGTGCAAAACAGATTACTACAGTATGGATTATTTTGTTGATACAATTATAAGTTTTCATAAACATATCGACCGATTTTTGGACGTGGTCAGTTTTTATTTCCTGTGCTCTAAAAAAATAATATAAAAAGATCATGTGTTTCAAACAAATTGAACATTGATATCACATAGACCGCCTGGAATCCATACAAAGGCCATGTAAGGGCTCTATGCACAACGCGGTAACGGCGTAAAATATCAGAATACGATGATCGGTTACTACTACTACTATCGGGTACTATTCTGGACAGTAGAAGATGGGTGAACGACATATGCACTCTACATAAAAATGTGAACGGCTCACTAGATTGTGATCTTGTTAATAAATTGTATCTTAAGATGCCAACACGATCTGTGCGTACTCCACAATACTTGTAGTAATAATGTTTCACAGAATATTCCACTAATAAGAAAGTGTAAAAAGTATAATTTAGTATGCTCTTGCCAGTAACGGATATTTTCAGGACAAACTCAATAGATTTTAATCATTATTATGTAATTTAGGTCACATTCTAAAATCTGTGTTTTCAATAAACGTCCCTATGTAGCATCCACCCTGTAGATGGATATAAAAATTTGGCACCTCTTACAGAGATTCTAGCCAAAATCACATATCGGTATGCGACGAAGCGAGACATAGCGGCTCGTCGCTCCAGCATACTTATTGTTCTGATAGCGGTTTATTTTAATTTTTAGGGTTCTGTAGTGTCAGCTCTAAGCCTAAGGAACCCTTAAAGTTTCGCCATGTTCGTCTGTCCGTCTGTCCGAGGTATATCATCGAAACCGTTAGAGATAGAAAGCTGAAGCTTGGCATAAAAAAATTGTTTATTTTTCAGGTATCTAAGAAGTAAGATGTTATTACTTGAAATTTACCGTACAAAATACAAACACCATTGAAAATAAAGACTTTTATGATGTTGTTACGTATTCAATTCTGGTAATAGACCCATTTTAAGCCCGTATGCGGCAACTTTTTCCTCATAATATTTTCTCAAAATTATAGTCGAGATGTATGTAGATATTAGTAACACAAATAGTTGAACGCTGAAAACATGGTTTAAATTTTATGAAATTGAATCAAAGTATATCTTTTTTATGTTAACGTACCCAACGTAGGCTTAATGCATTTTAAAATAAATTACGCTAATGGGTTTGAGTCATTAGTTTTCACACACGAAAAAATACACCAGCGGGTTTCATTGCTTTTTTAAAAGCTGGCTATGATTGATGGCGGATAAAAAATATTGTGGCGCCCGTCTTAAATTTATCCTTCGATATACCATGTAAAATACATAAAGAAAAAAAATTAAGAGCGACAGAGAACGCACGTGTCCTAAGGAATCGGTTTCTATCTCCATCAAATTGTAAGCAAAACGCAAGGACGGAAGCTTTTTTATAAGCTAGCTATGATTGATGGATGTAAAAAAGATTGTCTCGATGCGACGCTTTTCCGTTGCGGCGACGGGCATGCGGATCTTCTCTTGGACATTTTAGCAAATTATCATCAATCATTCAAGGCAATGACAAATTTTATGATCGTGTTTTTTTCAGATCATTATCTTACATCATATTATCATGGCTATATTACCCTGAAGAGTATGGTAGAGATGTGATAGCACCCACATTTCATCAGCTATGTTTAAGTATAAAATTATACGAAGTGAACCTATCGCCATCCATCGAAGACTTTACCAGACTCGATGATATAAACTACGCTAAAGACATCAAGACTGTCAACATGACAAAAAAAAGAACGCAAGGAAAAAGCTTTTTTAAAAGCTAGCAATGATTGATGACAAGATAAAAACATTGTGTCGACACGATGACGCGTTTTCGTTGCGGCGACGGGCGACTGTCATTCAAGGCACTGACAAATTTTATGATTGCGTTTTTTCAGTTCATTATCTTACATAAAATCACGCTATTATATGTCAAACATGAGAAATAATTACTTAAATTTATGAATGCGAAAATAGCTCTGTCTTACAGTCACGCTCGCATAAGTAAACTACTGCACTCTTAATAAAAATTGGTACCTACAAAGATAGTTGGAGACTTGAAAAAGGACATAATATGCTAATTTTTATCGACATACCGGTATGCTATACGACATGACAAAGCCGTGTGTACAAGCTAGTAAATAATAAAGCTGAACATAAGGACAAAAGCTATTATAAAAGCTAGCTATGATTGATGGCGGGTTAAAAATATTGTTTCGACACGACGACGCTTTTCCGCTGCGGCGACGGGGATGCGGGTTTCTGCTTGGACATTTTAGCAAATTATCATCAATCATTCAAGGCATAAGCAAGTATTATGTTCGAGTTTTTTTAGTCCATTATTTCACATAACATAACGCTTATATATTAGAGGAGCGTTAACTCTTTTAATTAGGTATTACATGATAGTGGGTGAGCTGAACAAACGTTTAGTACACTTGATTGTAAGTGGAGTATAGCCCATGGACATCAATAACACAAAAGAAGATTGAAGATGTGTTGCTGAAGCTGAAGACTACGGTGCTATGCCAAATATACCAATAATTACAGGGCCTGATCTCATCACCAAACTTGAACACTATTAAACCTGAGTCGCAGCCAGCAGTGCAAGACTGGCTGCGACTCAGGCGCGACGTATCGCACTCTCTTGATAATGCCTAGACGTATAGGCGAAACCGCGGTCGATTAAATAGACCAACATTACGTGAGTAACACCCGTATTTCATAATTTGAATAATGTTACAAACTCACGTCAGTTTTAATAAAAACTTGAACACAGTAATGCAAGAACCACTATTTGACGGAAGGTTAAAGGTGAGACGGTGGTGCTGCCGCTATTGAGCTCGTTCACAAGAGCTCTACCATCAGTCAAAGTCTTACAGAGATAGGTTCAGACTCCGTGCTATTACTGAGATTTTCTAACAGAAAAACTTGAATAATACTTTCAGCTGGTAATCGAACCAAAGACCAAGTGGTAACATACTCTTGTCGTACCAATGAAGTAGTATTTTTCCGCATTCTAGATATGCTTACAAAGCGATGTCTTTTTAGAAATTATGGGAACAGAAAATTATTCAAACTAAGCTAATATTATGTTTCAAAGGCTAAAGTGGGATAATTTGCGGCTAAAATGTAGCTGATCTAATTAGGTCACTCTTCCATTTGGCGTAGAATTTTCCCAAAAAGCAGATTCATTTTAGTCTCATTCGGTTGCACAGAAATTCCAGTTTCAGTGAATAGATGAATGAATAAACCGTAATACAAATAAACTGGTAAAAACAGAGGCATTCATGAATCATATAAATACAAGTAAGCATTTTTCCAAGTATATTTTTAGGGTTGCGTGGTGACTACAAGAAACCTTTGTAGTTGCGTCATGTCCGTATGTCCATCTGCCCGTTAAAATGCAAAGCTAAAATTTGCCATGAATATGTAAAATTAAAATATTTATATATAAATATTATATTATATTTATTATATTTATTATATTTATTATATATTTATATTACATTTTATCTTCTATGCTTATATAATTGTTTGCCCGACTGACTGATTCATCAACGCAGAGCCTAAACCGTTAGGGTTAGGAACTTGAAATTTTCCATGAAGGTTCCTTAAGGTGCGCCTTACATGGCGTAGAGGCGCACTACGAAGGGATTTTTGGCAATTCTATTTTGAAGGGGGTAAAACAGGGGATGAACGGTTGTATGGAAATCTGTCATTTTTGAAGATACAAGTACGAAATTTCATATAGTTAAACTTGAAAAATAAATAAATGTCTGTACCGGGGTTTTTCCAAATTTTTTTTCCCAAGAGGGTGAATTTAGGATTTTTCAGTTAGAAGTGAGTTAACGCAAAAAATCAATAGATGGCGTTGTGAATATTTTTAACTTGCGCACCGGCCAGAATAATGTTTGACACGGGTAAAAAAACATTTTGAATGGATTAAGTTGCTCATTTCGGTATTTCGGTATAGTTTATGCTAGTTATTTTATAATAATATTTGCTTTATTAGAGCTCTGACCACGCGACGTCTACCAAACATGACCACCCCATAAACCACTTACTTATAATAACATCAACACACCTTTGTGACTCAAACTGCCACCCGTTAAATAGGCCATATTTAAAGCCATCGTTAAGATAACGTAATTTATCGAGTAAGTTATAACTTGACCGAATATAATATTTTAATACAGTGGTCAAGAAGGTGAAGTCAATTTGTTCATGTTGTTTTATGATCCTGTGATTAGTCAAAGTTTATAATTACCTTATTACTTATATCAATGACAATGTTGGTTTTGAGTGAAACTTTTTATCGTTATTACCAACTATATAGTATAAATATACACACAAAATGTTAATCTTTGATAAGAAATTCTAGTTCTATCAGTAGCATTTCCTAAACATTCCGAATAACGTCTATTTACCCAACCTGGAATCAAATTCGAAACATAGTGGTCAGCAGTGGCATAGATACACTAAGAACGAGACCAACAAAGTAGTCAGAAACAATATTATGAGTATAATGCGAAACAAGTATTAATCAAAGTCAAATCAAATGAAAATAACGAAAATTTCGTTAACAACATAACATCACGCCTATATTACTCATAAGTGTGTGGCAGAGGGGTAGAACACGTACACTTCACCTGTTATAATTAGGTCCCATGGGATTGGGGCTGAGCCTATCGCCATCCACCAGTCACAATTCCAACTCCGTGCTGCTATATGTGGAGAAATCTATTCTTATTTTACTCGCATAATATCCATCATAAATACAGAATACAGGAGATAAATGGAAACACTGGTTTACAAAAACATCCTATCGCGCCAAACCATGACCTTCTACGCACCATATCGTGGGTAGAAATAGCTAATGGTCAGCTTTGTTTAGAACATGCAATCTATCATTTAGCTTCAACAAAGAAGGTTTGATTTATTTCCCAAGATTAGCAAGAAACAGTCGGAGAAATAAGCCAAACGGAGGTGTCATTGTCAGGCGGCCCCCAGTCCCAAATGTGAAAGAGCGCCGCTCTTGCACGCAATACAAAACTTGTTGTCTAATACTATGATTTGACATTAGCGCGGCACTATCTACCTCCCCGGTTCCCCGCGAGTTTTAGTGTAGTATTTTTTTTTATTCTATGGTGAGCTATATTTACAAAGTTTGGTTGTTTTTCTCGCCAAACACAGCTGTTTATAGGCGAGATGCGCTTTTTACGTATTAAAATAACCTACCTTTCCTATGTAAATATTACCTAAGTTAAACATTAACAATATTTTATATTTCACATATACCTAATATAATAGTTTTAAATGTGCGAACTTAATAAACTAATTAAACTAAATTAAGTTTAATTAACTAAATTTACAAAGATATTTGCGTTAATTGCGGGTCCATATTGGTTTTTTAGTCTGAGAACAAACATCAACACACAACCACATTTATTAATCACGAAACAATATGACGTAACTTATGGTTGCTTTTTACGTGAAAACGTTCAATAAGAAAGCTGAGTGCAAGCTGACGCGATGACATCATGAGTAACTGCGGATTTATTGGCAGTTGTGTTTCGTTGTTTTTGTTGAGCTTTCACGTTTTGTATTTAGTTTACTGTGCCTTGTTTTATATTGTTTCGTTTTTAGCATTACACATGCGACTTGTGACTAATAGCCTGGTTTAATCTGGCTCAATGCATAAGCATATATATTTTTATCTTTATTTGTCTTGCCTTGTTTGTTTATTATAAGTTTTGTTTGGTAATAGTTGTACGCATGTTTGTCAAATTTTGTACTCGCAATAACTAAAGTTACAATGTGAATGCTATGCACACTTATTATTTGTAAAATTACATATAATTTAGGCGATTTAATGTTAATATTAAGTGTCTCTGTAATTTTGCTGTTGGTAGTGCTTATAAATAAATAAATAAATAAATAAATAAATAAATACAACACGGCAATGCTACCAGCCTTATGGGCACGATGTCGCCTTTTGACATCGATGTCGAGGAGTTCTTTGATGCTGTATAGTTTTGTAAATATACATCTTGAGTGTACGGTTGGAGAAGTGGTTAAAGCGCTTGCCTCGCCACTTTCAACTACGCTGGTGTTGTGGGTTTAAACCCCAGACGACAAATCTGTGTGTGATCCCCAAATTTGTTCAGACTCTGTTTCGTGTGTGTGAAATGTATGTTTGTGAAGATCCCCGCAACACTGAGCTCGAGGGCGGCAGCACCACCGTCTCACCTTTAACCTGCCGCCAAATAGTAGTGCTTCCATTACTGTGTTCCGATTTGGTGGTGAGATCAGGCCCTGAAACTACTGGCACTTGAGGCATAACACCGTAGTCCTCAGCTGCAGCGACGCATCTATAATCTGCTTTTGTGGATTGTTGATGTCCATGGGCTGTACTCCACTTACCATCAGGTGGACTACACGTTCGTTCGCTGTGGGCGTGGTATAAAAAAAAAACACAGGAGCTATTCCTAGTGCGGGCGTCGTTTTTTTTAAAAAAGCAGAAATAGAGATTTTGTGTATGTTGTATATAAATATTTTTCTTTTTTATATTATTAGGTACAATTGTGAATATTTTATTATCAATATTATTGTAAACAACATTAGATGTGTTTTTATTACCCACAGTATTAATAACAAGTATTGCTGAGATGTATTATTATGTATTCATAATTTTTAGGACTTATTGTTAGTAGTTAGCATCGCACGTTAGTGAAGCCATCAAAGCAAATACGAATTCTAAAGTTTAGTTAAACTATTTTATAATCTGAGATTTGAGGACTATTTCCATCAGTAAATTCTTTATCGAGTCTGGAATTATGTCCAGTAGATGGCAATAGGCTCCCTCACGTAAAATATTATGTAAGTATTCCTTGGGATACCCAACTTACCTGAAACCGCGTAAAAATCAATAATGTTATAAACAAGTAGCAAACCCTTATAATAAATTACGCTTTGAATATTTACGTCCGCAATGAAAGTTTACGCGAACGGTAAACTAAGAAGATTGCTCTTAAAAACTTCAAAGGGTTGAGTTTGTTATTTTTGCATCTTATGGTTAAACTTTAAGTTCCTGTTACAGTTTAAGCGCCACTTATACCAAAATTACTAAGGGTTGGTGGCACGAAGTTTGAGTAAGAGATAAACTCAGGTACTTCATATTACTCATACCGTCATATTACTTTGTTAAGAACTAATTACTGTAAGAAATGTTTATTTAATGAACTTCTTACTATTAAAGTTGAAAAATTAAGAATCCAGCAGGATTAAAACCTGCACCCCCTGGGTATACGCCCCAAGTGCTTTGCCAATTCAGCCATGGATTCGTATGCTGCTAGACTCGAAATTTCTCAACTCTTTTTGTGCCAGCGTCATAAGGTCATATTATTATATTAGCTAGATGAATCTTACTTGGTTTTAGCTCCACCTATGCGATGAGTGATAAGTCACTTAGTCACAGTCCTGCTGGATTCTTAATTTTTCAACTTTAATATTATTTAAATACATTGAAATTAAAATTCTAATATTTGCTTTAAAATATTACAACTTCTTACTTGTACAACAATATTGTAATAACTTCCGAGTGCAATGATGTATAAGACATGTATTGTGTCACCTCTCTCTACCAAAATCGATTGCATGTATTAGATACACTAAATGTGTTTACGATTCTGTTATACATTTCTAAATTTTGATCAAATCTGAGGAAACTGTTTTTAGATAATGAGATGCCTATTATATAAGGATTATATTTCTACAGTGTATTTGTTTGTTTCCCAAATAAATAAAAATAAAATAAATTATAACTGGACTGAATATAAAAGTGACACATACCAAAATAAATGTAAAATTGTACACAGCTGTTACTTCAATTTGTTAATTTGTTCGCGTTATATTTTATTATTTCAGTAACGTTTTCTTGACGATTCTAAATAAACTTGTGATGGAAAAATACAAACTACTTAGGATTTAACCTTACTGTAGCAATTTGTACCATTATCAAACCCGGTATAAAAAAAACGTCTCATATAATCGACCTTGCATTATCCGTGGATGATGTAAAACCGGCCAAGTGCGTGTCGGGCCACGCGCAGTAGGGTTCCGTAGCTAGTCGTAACAACATATTTCGACTTAAAAGGGATTTACTATCTGTATTAAACAAGTAACATCTTCATACAAGTCATTACTTTCAAAGGTTTTTGTAATTTGCACGAATTATTCTAAGTAACTGTTGTACAAGAAGTATTAAAAATAACTTTCCTTTTATACCATAGCTCGTAACGAAACCATAGCGCGATTCAGAAAACTAGTACAACGCCATCTATCGAGTCCTTTTGTAAAATAATTTATATTTTTCACTCAACCTGTTCTAGTAGTTCGTCTTGAGATAAAAATCGTGATCTTATGTATGACCTAGATATGTAATGATTATTTTTAATTTATTTTATCTATGTTATCCTCGAAAGTATTTATTTTATCCTCGAAAGACATATAGGGACCAGATAAATGGCGTCCTTCAGAAAGGAAATGTTTGTAGTACACGAAACCAGCTAGCACGTATGACGAGATGTATGAATGTTGAGGAAGCGAAAGAAGTATGTAAGGAGCGAAGCACATGGCGTTCCATCGTCTCTGCCTACCCCCGTGGGATAAAGGCGTGATTTTATATATTATTATGTATTATGTATGTTAATTTATGTTTCAAGAATTTTGAACGAAATATTCTGAGTAACTGCATCTGACATTTCGGACCCCTATTCCTCTTGAACTAATGAAGTGAACTTATCCGCTATAGTTTTCCTTTAAAGTTCATTACATGTACTACCGACACAATTTTTTTCAGATTTTGGGATCCAGTAGATTAGCTTTTAGAGGGGGGGACGCTCTACTCGAACAAAAATTTGCTCTTTAAAGTTAATTATCTCGCAAACGGATCTCTAAATCAAAAAACTGTCTTAGCAACCCCTAAACGTTTTTAAAAGTCCTATCTAACAATACCCCACACTATGGGGTAGGCGACAAAAAAAAAACATCCCTACTTTACATGTAGGGGAGCTACCCGAAAAAAAAATATTTTTCCATATTTTATTCTACGACTTTCTTTGTATAGTTAACATACATGTTTATGCAAAATTTCAGTTTTCTAGCACCAACGGTTTCGTCGCTATGCCTTGGACAGACGGACGGACAGACGGACATGGCGAAACTATAAGGGTTCCTTGTAGGTACTACGGAACCCTAAAAATGAGTACCGTATTCTACACCGTATTACAAATTTAACGAGCACCTAAGTCCTTCTTACACTAATCTTGTACCTAAATAATGAATTAGCGTTACAGGTAGAATCAAAAATCTTGGCGGGTTGTAAAATGCACTGTCTTAGTCAGTCGTGTAGGGTCCGCTTTACGTATATCTCACTCTCGGTCTTGTAAGCAGCCAAGAAGTTTGGTGTTTGGTATACCAGAGTCCTGTTGTCCTAGCTGAGTGGCAAGTCCGACGCGAGGCGACGCACACATTTCACTCATTGACACGCGCAGGTTTCTATAGAAATAGTGTCGTTCAATATTCAATATAATAGACGAAACTGCACGGACCGATCGATCTTGCTGGTTAACAAATGCCAGCCGTGGTCGACGGTGGATGGGTGACCATCATTAACATGACGAGTTTTCCTCAGACAACACGTTGAGCTGTCTGTCCCAGTTGCCATTTGAACATCTATGGCAGTCGTTAGAGGTAGTCAGAAGCCAAAAAGACTGACAACTAGTCTACATCGTATTACCTTGTACTGAGTTTCGGAGTTCTGGTAGCAGTTGTTATATGGGTTGTAAAAGGCTCGGCAGATTAATTAGTAATTTACCATCAGGTGGAGTACACCTCATTTATTACGGATATTGTACAGAAAAACCAACCCATATTTCATCTTTATTACCAACTTAAACTCGTGCATTATCCGTGGGTGATATAATAGCGAGTACGGCATTACAAATTTAACGAACACCTGAGTCCTTCCAACGCTAATCCTGTACCTTAGTAATAAGTAACGTCTTAGCGTTAGACATTGTAGGCGAGTCATATGTTATAAATAATAACATATGACTCGCTACAATACAGATATAATACTGTTGTTTAAATTAATACATGGTTTTGTCGATTGTCCAGAAGTATTGGAACGGGTAACATTCTTAGTGGCGCGTGCAAGTAGTCGTCTCAATAACCGCAAACCATTTCATTTGCCACATTTTAAGACTAACCTTGGTCAGCATTCTCCCATTTATAGGATGAGCTCATTTGCCAATGACATCAAATGTAATATAGACTTATTCGGAACAAGTTCTTTGGCCTCAATGAAAGGGCAACTAAAACAGTTACAATAACTAATTTCTCTTAATTTCATAGCGTTTTTTTAATGTTTAAATTTTCTTTTTTTTTTAGTTTTATTTTTTTGTTTTTTGTTTTTAATTCGTTGTTATTTTTAGTTTTAAAATATTTATTTTTTAAGTCACTACAATGCATTCAACATTACCACGCATGCTGTGTTTGCAACTAGTAGGATACTTCTTAGATTTATATACATCTAGATATAAATCATAAATTAGTATAGCCAAGAATGTATCCAGTTTTGCGAACCAATAAAAAAAAAAAATATGTTTAACTATAGAAAAATACATAGAGCACGAGTTTTTAACCTAAAATGGTGTATTAACACCCACACTTCACCATTTAGGTCGCATCTAATAGGCTTAATAGGAACTCCATGTAATTAAGAGTTTACTGATAAAAAATACCCTAAATAACACTATTTATAGACATAGGATGTAGAGAAACGGGTTGTAATGTTCCTTCACCACAAAAGGGAGGATCCTTCCAACCAGACTCGGTGGTATTGCCTAGTAGTATTTATTTTATATACTGTGAAACTTTCGCTGTCGCGATTCAGCGCTCTTTGACATTTGTGATGAGTGTGTCACTCCTTGAACTTGTCAATGTCATTCGTTATGTGCGGGTACCGCCACATCTAAAAATGCAGAGTAAAGTAGTAGTTATTAATACATATCTGCGATACCTCTCTTGGTAATAAAGATACTAAGAGTTTATGTCGAGTGCTATAAATGAAACAAAACAAAAACAGTTTTAGTAAATTAAATCCAATACGTGAAAGCTCAACAAAACAATGAAACACAGAACCAGAGTAAAAATATACCGAGTAGTTTATCTTCATAGAAACGAAATGATCTTTTAAACTATTGCGTTGCATGATTATTATAGTTATGAACGGGAATCATGCATATTATTTACCTTTCGGCTATACGTTTCGGCAACGGGTTACACCGGCCATTTTCTATGGCATACTGTCGTGTGCTATAGAAACGGTTGGAATAAGGAGACTGATATTAGACGGGGATGTGCCGCTGTGACGTACTAATTCAAAAGATAAGGTAGAAGCTCAATTCAGGTACATAAAATTAAAATTCAGTAGGTAGTTAGCCCTACCGTGTATTGCGTGATTGCCTTTTGTTATTTTAAGGAATGGAATCGAATCAGAGTGCTGGTTGATATTTATACTGTGTCAGAACGGGCAATAAATCCGCAGTAGCCGTGACGTCATCGCGTCAGCTTGCACTCAGCTTTCTTATTGAACGTTCCGTTTCACGTAAAAGCAACCATAAGTCACGGCATATTGTTCTCTGATTAATTAGTTGTATGTGGATGTGTCTCGTTAATCTTGGCAAAAAAATCCACTTACTTCCTTGATGTTGCTTAATGATACATTGCGAATTCTTAGCCTAACCAATCATTAGTGTGTTTGTGTTCTCTTTCTTGCTCTCTCGCTTGTTTGTCATCCTAGAGTAAAAATATTAATTTAAATCAACAATTGATCAATACCTTGTAATATTTTAAAGCAAATTATAGCTTTGCTATGCCTTTTTGTATTTTATATAATATTAATGTTGAAAAATTAAGAATCCAGCAAAACGCTGGCACAAAAAGTGTTGAGAAATTTCGAGTCTAGCAGCATAATGATCAATACCTCCAAAGTAAATAAATCAGTCGATTCCTAAATTTGTTTCTTTTATTATTAAACGAATTTCCTATTAATGTGGCTGAGGCGCCAGACTGCCGTCGCAAAAGGCTTTAGCAAACTCTCAGGCGCTTCTTAAATATAAGTATAATAGTCAATCAACTGCGATCCTTTAGAGATTTCGAGGCCATATTTTCTTTGTTATCTGTAGGCGTCAACATGCAAGATTCAAAATTGCATTTTTCCCTTGTACAAAGTAAGTTCAGGCAAATCATTCAAATATTTTTATTTTCTAACAATCAGATGATGATTATTAATTTATGTTACTATCATAATCTTAACTCTTAATAAATTAATTAATTGAACTTATATCTCTCTCACAATCAGCCACCTGGCACCTTTGTTAAGAATAGGTGCGCTTTGTTTCTGATACATTTTTCTTCATAAAATTTGCAAGTCTGAATTTGTTCTTCATAACATTTTTCTTAATAACATCGATCTTCATATATTTTTTAATCATAACGATGGAACTCATACTCTTAGGAATTCCTAATAAGGTTATTCATACACATTTTTAATTTTTTTTCCTAATAATCAAGTCTCCTAATGCCAGCACTGATCTCATCACCAAACCGGAACACAGCAATGCAAGCACTACTATATGGTGGCCGGTTGAAGGTAAGACGGCAGTGCTCCAATACTTGAGCTCGTTCACAATAGCTCTACCACGATTATAACAATGTGTTTTGGATAATCTTTAATGGTACCTGTTTAAATTTACCTTTTTCATGATCCAATTATGGAAAACGACCTTTAAACCGATGACCAACGTTTCCGTAATCGGTTTTATGTAATTTTAAATTGAATTCGAATTGAAACGAATTCGGCAACAAATGGAGAATATTATTGAATTGGAAAGGAGAAGCATTTTCTTTAGTGAATACCTGAAGATGTTATATTGAACTGGTAACTGTGCATCGAGTATATTCAACAAGGTATTCAACTGTATTCTTATTTGTGTCGGGGCATTAAATTTTTTAACTGTTTTTTTTAAATCACATTTGGGATACAATACTAAACTCACCTTTGGCTTATGGTTACCAATTTTACTGTGCTGGCTAGGCTTTGGACAGGGTCACGAAATCACAATATAACTAAGCGGTATTATAAATGTGTTATCTCGTATACAAGATGTCTGACAAACTCTGGCATGGTCGCCAAGTGGGTAGATGTTGCCAGGAAGCTATCCCACTTTAAAATCGTCTGAATTTTTATTGGACGCTACCAGGGTTAAAAATACAATACACTTGTTAAATGGATACAAAATGGACGTACAATAAAAATAAAATTAATAAATGTAATGCAGGTTTAAAACATTGTAACTTATAATAACGGGTTTTTCTCACGTATTGCTTAGAAGTGTTCCTGGACAGACCACGTCGCGCAGCGTACCAGACTGCTAGAATAAAAATAGTAAAATCAGAAAAAATGTCACAATCAAATTAATATTTGAACTAATCAGAACTTAATTTGATTCATCAATAGAAAAACCTAGTTATTTTGATTACGCAATACAATTTATTTAATGTGTTTCGTTTTAACAACTTATTTACGGAGCTCTCATACAAAAACATTATGTTAAAATAAATAAGTACGGAGGTACTTTGTAATGTAGTAGCGACAGAGGTTTTTAAAGCGTCGATTTATTCCAAGGTGGGTTCATCTGGCGCCAGCCGCTTCAGGTAAATTGTGTCATACGCTTTAGGTAAATTGTCCTATACGCAACTCATGATTAATTCAGATGGGTATACTTACGGCAAAATACCGACGCATTTGTTACAAAACTGTTTTACTAAATTATATAGGAGAACCTCATTTTCTGCTAGCATTATAAAAATATACCTAATAGTAGAGTTAAAGTCTAAATTTAGGCGTTCTACTTCATTATCAATCTGCAAACTAGGGACCTTAGGCCTCCCGTACATAAGGCGTGCGCGATCCTCGGGCGTGTAAGCGACGCGAGTGTCAGCATCACATTTTGCTGCCCTCTGCGAGACTATAAATTGATGTGAATGTTGCGCTAAATAAAACTACAAACAGTTTAGTTATTCACAATGCTTCAAAAAATCTCTTAATGTTATTTGAACAGTTCAAAATGTAATATAAAGATTAAGTTATTATAAAATGTTCTTATGATTGTAGTGAACATAAATTTGTAAAGTTAAAGAGTTTGACAATTTCCATATTATGATATTATAATTTCAAGCTAAACTTTAAAGCATTTAGTATCAGAACTGTCGATTATTGCAGGTAAAGCAGAGATTATCCTGAAAGATTCACATAATAACACATCTTCAGGTGTTCACAAAAGAAAATGCTTTTCGTTCGAACTCAGAAATATTTTCTCTTTGTTGGCGATTTCGTTTTAATTCGAATTCTATTAAAAATATCATAAAAGCGATTACGAAGTAAGAATAAACATTAAGTAATCGGCCTAAAGGCTGTTATCCGTAACTGCAGCATGAAAACGGTAAATATAAATAGGTACCGTAATTTTATTTTATTTTCAACCAAAACTCTTCCATTATCCGTGGGTGATATAACAACGAGTACGGCTATACAAATTTAATGAGCACCTGAGTCTCTCCAACGCTAATGCTGTACCTGAGTAGTAAGTAACGTCTTAGTGTTAGAATTGTGGTAGAACTCTTGTGGACGAGCTCAAGAGCGGCAGCACCACCTCATCTTAGACTTGCCGCCAATTAATAGAATTGCTTGCATTACTTTCAAATCAAATCATCAATTTAAGTCATAAAGTTTATTTGACTAAAATGCCTAGTTGTTTGACCACTGCAATACTCATAAAACAGTCCAATTCGACAAAGTATACTTAACAAAGGTGCCAGGAGACTGATTGTGAATAATAAGTCATAAGTTTAATTGATTATCTAATTTATTATTAATTATAGTAAAATAGATGTATAATCATAGAAATCTTAATAATAAGGCAATAGAAATGTCAAAGACGCGTGACCTTGTCGCCGCGCATCTGTCTAGTCAAACACAAGTGCGAGTTGAGGAATTGTCGTCTTAATGTCATCGCAAAAAGAATAATTTTGTTTGCAGGAATACAAGCGCATGAGTCTAATCGAACATAAGTGCGAGTTGAGGAATTGTCGTCTTAATGTCATCGCCAAAAAGAATAATTTTGTTTGCAGGAATACAAAAAGTGGTATTTGAAAAACGGCGACATGCGTCCCAGTGTTAAAAGATAGTCGATAGCATTTCTATTGACTAGTTATTAAGATTTCTATGTGTATAATCTTCATCTGATTGATTTATGGAAAAATATGGAATAATATGGGTTTATAACTATAATATATTCTAGTGTTTATTCTTTTTTTTTGTTTTTGTATTTGATACTCTATTTAACGTTACTTTATTCTATGCATGCTGAGTTTACCTTTAAGTGATTGTTACATTGTTATTGCACTGTATTGGTTGTTAATTTATTTAAACATGTAGCTTGTGTAAACAATTGTTGGTGAACCAAATAAAACAAAATAAAATAAAATAAAATAACTCGGCATATTTTCACCTCATTATAATGTAAGTCGGCTATAGGTAACAAAAAAAATATGGCCTTGAAATCTCTAGAGGTTTGTTGTTGATTGACTATTATATTTACAAGGGGCGCTGGGAGTTTGCTAGAAAGTTTTTTGTATTACTTCGAGAGTCTGTGGTCTGAGCCATTCTGATAGAAAACTACAAGTGGTTTTGAAGTACAAGTTCCAAAAAAAATTGTGAGACAAAAATAGTAGAAAATTGTATGAACTTTCATACCATAAAAGACAGTTTTCTTTATGACGCGATACACCGTTTTAAAGATTTTAGCGAAAATCTAAATAGTGTGACTTTCCCCGAATCACCCACTCCAGCTAACCTCTTAGACGCCAGCGTTTTTAATATGTTTACTACTTTCTAAAAAGATCGCGTAGGGGCCAGCTCACGCACTTTAGAAATTCGTTTTTCAGTGAAGATACATCGTAGAAAAATCCTTACAATAACACCTTTTAAGGACGTTTGAATTCAATATTATTATTACTTTTTCCCTTTGTTGCCTATTTCGTTTTAATTCAAATTCCCTTCGCCCGTAACCCACCGAAGTGAGAACGCGTGCACGCCCGAGGATGGCGCACGCCTAATGTGGGGTCAATTTTAGATTGAAAATAATAGTTTTGTGTTTTTAATCAATTGTTTCTATTAGCAGAAAAGTTGATGGGCCATATTTTATCAAGACAGGAAATTTCGTTATAAATTCACCTTATTTGTTGTGTTTCTTTCACAATAAGATACATGTAATTAATATTTTATTATGTTAAAACAACGCCTTGCCATCTGCTATTTGCCGTAAAGTAGACACGTTGCTGAAAAAGGTTCGTGGGTTCATTAGGCGTTGTTTCAGGTAAACTGTGTCATACGCAACTCATGATTAATTCAGATGGGTATACTTACGGCAAAATACCGACGCTACTGCTTACAAAACTGTTTTACTAAATTACAAAAGGGATAAATTCAGTGAAGAGATGCAAACAAACAATGAAGTATAGCGAGCTCGCAGAAAGCAAGCATCAATAGGTACTCTTAACTTTTTATAGCAGGTTTGCGTTAAAAATCGATAGAATCACTACGATCGTTCACATTTCTATAAAAAGAAAATAAAACCTTTATGTATTCGGTTTGGATGCAACAAAGGTACATGACAAGGACTTATATTATAATGATTCACAGAAAAAGTAGTGAACAAGGAGATGAAGAATGGAAAATATAATAAAGTTAGGTCTGATTACTTCAACAATAAGTAGTAATAGGGTGTTATTACACCGTACTTAGACATTTGATCGCTAGAACAGTCGAATGACGTCATTGTTGACTTTGGGCCTGCGCTCAAAAACGTGCTAACTGAAAGTGTTCCAAAGCGCTAAAATCCATCCAATTCGGTGCAAACTAAACTGATCATTGAAGTGTCATAAAATAAAAATTGTTTTGTGACGGTTAATAATATTTTAAACAAGAATCTACGGATATAAAGGTGTCGTATGTGTATGATGATTATTTCGTAAATTTTGTTCAAAGCCCGACGTTTATTGTTTGACGTCAATGAATGACGTCGACAAATAAGTCTTTCAGTTATTCGATCGTCGTTCTCTGTATGGCGTGAAATTAGACTCCTACCTCAGTGAAATCTTATTACTTCTGAGAAAATATACGTGTTTCGTTAAGTTTATAGTAAATGCTATTAATCTATGTTTAGATAGAGATAAAATAAAAATATAATATACATCTTTCGATTCCTCGTGACGATCTTTAAAATCAACTCCAATCATCAATGTATGTCATTGGCACGACATTAGAATATATTATGTTATTAAACTATTGTTTTTAAAGTTGTACTAGCTATAAGTTTTCCATATGATAAATAAAATTATAAACGATCATTTTAAGCATTGCTCAATTAATAAACCGAATGAGTTGTGAAACTTCACGAATGATCGGCAAATAAATGACATGTACAAATATTTTTATGTTACAATTGTAAAAGGATTTATTTTCTTATTTGCAATACAATTTTTCTATCCATTCATGTAGAAAACATATGAATAATACCGACAGCTGTCGACGTTGTAATACTTTTATTCTGCAACTTTTCAAGACGATTTCGCTATCCGAGCGTACAATCCAAGCTGAAAATATTGTCAACGTCTGCTGCGCTCTATGCTGTAACTTTTGAATTATTTAGTTTTCTTGCCGTATAGTGGTTTAAACTTTAATATTTTTATGAAACAAATGGCGGTATTAAATGGGCATATAGCCCATATGGCGGTAATCTGCCATGGGCCATGAACACCCACAATTTTCTCTGTATGACCCTAAGGTTTGACTGGAAGTCCACCTTCTAACTTTTATTATACTACATATTTATTATACTTTAATTTGAGCGGAGATATGAGTTGTCTAGTACACATGACTTATCTGTCCGCTACAGAGGAGCCAGTAAGCATTTCTGCACAGCTTCGATGGATACACCCTTTTTTTTTTTAAACTGGGAAATGCCTGACGCATACCATCGACCCGGGCAGAGTCGCTGGTTATGTCCGAGTTGCACGGACTAAAACCCAGTGTGTTCCGTCCACGTGATATGACCGGGGTGCCAGGTATCGCTCGCGCATGGACGCTAGCATCGATGGATGCACCTTAACTAAAAAACATCTCTTCTCGTCGCCTCTTCGGACATCTTCGTACATTGCCGCTTTGGTGGAGTCCAAGCCTAAATCTAACCTCAGCATCAAGCCAGAACACAGTAAGGTGAGACGAGGTGCTGTCTACTTCAAGTCAGTTACCAAAAAATCTTATACAAAAAAAGTATTCAATATTCGGCATATGAAATATAATCTTATAAGCTGCAATGTTGTCGTCTACTGCGTTCGAGGTACCTGAAAGTTATGAATTATTTAATCTCCGTGCCATGTAGCGGTTTCAACTTTGTCGCCTGTTGGCCAAATTCTTGGCTTAGTTATTAACATATTCACCACAGCTAAAATAATTAGGGCTCCAAGTCGTTGCATGGCTATGTTTTTGTTTCTTCAAATCTCTACTAATTATAAAGAAGACAATTTTTTTAGTTTGTTTGTACGCTGAATATACTTTACCGATCTAAATGAAAATTGGTGTGTAGATAGATCAAAACCCCAGATATAATATAGGCGCGCAGAATTCTAGAATAAAAACAGAAGTCAACTAGAATAGTTCTTGTAACTGTGATTCCCCTTTATATACATACATATTGATGTATGCATAGTGATGTAGAGGTTATTGAAATTCTAGACATAGCCAAAATAAAGAAAAGCTGAACATCATGAGGTAAAGTGGCGTACAACCAAAGAAAGTACATATTTTTCATGTTTTATGTCGAGTGAGAAAAATCATTGATCCATCGTTAAAAACCCAATGGTAGTATTTATTCAAAACCAGAATTGGGACGTCATTTATTGAAAAAATAACAGTCAATAAAAGAGGCTTATTGTCTATTTTTTTTTATTTTATTAAAAAAAACGACGCCCGCACTAGGTACTCTTGTAACTTGGGGGTGTTCACAAACATACATTTCACACACACAAAGCTCACCCAGACTCAGATTTTTTTTTGCGTATCAGACAAATATTTGTCCCGTGTCCCCACAGCAGCAGCGTTGTTAAAAGCGGCCAAGCGACCTCTTTAACCACTACGCCAACCATGCCATTATCAACCATCATTATCATTATCATACCTCATCATTATCAACCACACTTCACACGTCGCCGACTCTGTGTGAAATAGTGTTATTGCATTTGATATGGACCCCGATGCCTGATTTAAATAAATAGATAAAAAAAATAAAAAAAATATTAAACATATTTCTAACAGTCAATGAGGCCTTGTTGATCGGATATGCGATACGATCACAATATCTGCGATAGTCTTCAAAATGTCGTCGTTGACCTCAACCCCACTCGTAACTTATAAAGTTTATTAAAGGTCCCCGTTATCCCACTTGAGAAAGGATATCTGAACACAATCTACGTGAGTTATGATTTTCATATTTGCGATAAAAAAGGTAGCTATTTTTCATTCATGACCTTTTTATGAAAGAAATATATTTTTGTGGTTGCGTTTTTGAATAAGCCTGTAGGGACACAGGGCAACCGGCGCATATGTATTTAAGTGGATACTTAAGTTTAGTCGCCCGGTTTGCCAGTCGCCTTCCCGTATCGCTAGAGATAGGTCGTAGTTAAGATAGAATAATGTAGTCAATAAGTTTATTATATAATATTTACTCTGGTACCAGTTAATTAAAACATTTAGTATAGCGACCTATCGTTTCAATCATACAACAATCATCAACAAAATAAAAACAACAACAACACAGAAGACCCCACAAAGACCCCCACAAGCCCATTATATTTTTGTGGAATACCCTAAGATTGCGTCTTTTCTTCTAAAAACCCAAGAAAAATGTAGTTTGTTAAAAAATGTATCTTAAACAACGCTTCAAGTTTGTACATGACACGCACACAAAGTACTTGAGATCATCTGAAAACTTTAGGCTGGAGATGCCAGCGCACACCACCGATTTCTACAGTAAATCCTTTACTGTCGAAGCCGTGCGCCTATGGAATGCGTTGCCTTTGGCTATCAGACAAGCGAAATCCATTTCAATTTTTAAAAAAATGTTAAATGAGCACTATCTTTCCTTATAGTAATATGTATTGTTATTTATTTATTTATTTATTATACAATTATCATTTTATTGCTTACAGTCTTAAACCAAACACAACAAAATGGAAAAACATGAAAAAGCATTATAAATTAAATACAGTATGAATTACAAATTAAATGTTCTAAAATAAAATTATGAAAAATAAAATAAAATCATATTATTATAAATTAAAAAAAAAAAAACAATTATATCTAAGTAACAAATATTATTACAAATAACTTGTATATAATTTGTAAGTTGGTATAATAATATATAATATATATATATACTATAATATATTTATATGTCGTATATATATTATATAATATGTATTTTATTGATATAATATATTATATAATAATTCTTGTTAAATGCAAATAATTTCTTATTATCTAAGCAAAAACAACCGCTTTATTTTCTTTCCAAAATGTCCATCCTAAGGTTGCCTGGAAGAAATCGCTTTAAGCGATAAGGCCGCCCTTTGTACATTTTTTTCTGTTATTTTCTTTTTGTTGTTACCTCTTAAGTTTCTTTTGTCATGTGAAATTATGTATAAATAAAGTATTTTCTATCTATCTATCTATCTAGTTTCAAACATAACATAACATGATGGAAATGCCCAGAAGGGCATGGCAGAGGTGTTACCGACACTTCACCTGTTATGTTTAGGTCCAATGGGATAGAAGATGGGCCTATCGCCATCCACCGGGCACAATTCCATCTCCGTGCTGCTATTGTGAATTTCCTGACATTCCTATCAGTGAGCCTTATGTTTAACATACTCCTCTCCACAGCTCGTTAACACTTTGCAAGTTTCTTCTGATGAATTCACGTTAGAGACCATGTTTCACAACCATAAGTTAGACAGGGCAAATGCTACTCAGCATTAAATCCATATACAACAGTCGTATAGAATATAAGCCGTAATGTTAAAAACAAAAGCAAAATGTGCAGCTTACCATAAAATGATCTTAGAGTATTATTATGGTTCTATGACGTAAAAACTATCAAAAGACGTCGACCAAATATGATGGCATCGATCTATGATCTATAGATTTATGTAATAGCACCCTTAAAGGACAATAATATTATTAAAACCGATGTGAGGTGAAGACATTATTATTGAGAATACGGGTTACTCACGTTATTTTAGCCAGGATATGCTGACTAGTTTCGCACTCTGCGAGATGTCGCGCAACGGCGACTGAATGAATCTACGTAGTAGATTCGAAACTAGTCGGCATATCCCGGCTTAAATAAGGTGAGTAACCCGTATTCTCAATAATAAACCCTCAGGACCTTTATTGACGTGAAATAACTCGTACAATGACCAAAAAAAATGATACCCGCCAGATTTTGTCGTACAATATTTTTTACACAGAACAAAACGAATGTTATGAATCTAAACAAAGGATTCTAGAAGTGAATTTCCATTTGATTGTGACAAAAAATATCTGCACAAGAAAGGTTCCCCTTGTCTCAGAGTTATATTATTCCATCAGTGTTGTGATACCCGAACATTTTTCAAGTTACGAGGAGTTCTATGGTAGGGACAAATATTATTTTACGGGATTACCTTGAGACGTGGAGGGGTTAAAAAGACTTTCTGGGGATATTGTTACATAATTGTTTTATGACAAAATTGATACTTACTATCATCAAGCACAAGGTACTCGTGGCTAAGTAGAAGCTGCGCGGACCGACCGATATTGCAGGTTAAGCAATGCTATCCGCGGTCTGCCGTGGATGGATAATCATCTTTGTAGGGGGATCTTCATGTTGGTATGATTGATAAAGGTTGCGTGTCAATTATATACTTTATTCACTGGTACCAGAAATATATACTTATGTTATAAACTAACTTAATGACCTAACGGCGTGAATGTGGAGAGACAACTGCCGAGCCGAGCAACTGCGCATTTGCGCCTAAGTACAATTTGTAGTCCGCGTGGTGACGGACTTTAAGAATACAGATGTCACCACCCCATATCATCCCGTGGGTGTCGTAGAAGGCGACTAAGGAAAATAAATAAATTGAGCAGTAAATAAATCGACTGCTTAGAGAAGGAAAACTCGAGAACAAACCCTATACCAACCCGTCTGGCCAGCGTGGTATCAATAGGCCAAAACCTCTTGAAATGGAGCTACAATATATAAGACGGCCCCCAGTTCCCGGTAGTCCCGCTATTCCCTTCCAAGGTAGCGGTCGTGGTAACGGCGGGGCAGGGGGTGCTAGGAATCTCCGGGCTACGGGAGGCTACCACCACCTCAAAAAACTGACCCTGGCTACGTACAATGGACGAAGTCTACGGCTGGACCAACACCTCACCGAACTCGAGGTAGAATTGGGTCGCATAAACTGGCATATATTGGGGTTATCTGAAGTCCGAAGACAGGGGGAGGACACGATAACCCTTGAGTCAGGCGACCTGTTCTACTTTCGAGAAGGTGATAGGACCTCTCAGGGCGGTGTCGGTTTCTTGGTCAACAAGTGTCTCACTAGCAGCGTTGTGGAAATCAGCAGTGTGTCGACAAGGGTAGCGTTCCTAATACTGAAGATCACCGACAGAAAATTTCTGAAGGTGGTACAGGTATATGCGCCGACCTCGACATATTCTGATGAGATAGCCGAAACCATGTACGAAGACATAGCGAAAGCACTACATGGTACCAGGAAGGCTCACTACAACGTTGTTATGGGAGACTTTAATGCCAAAGTGGGAGTACAAGAACGCGGCGAAACGAAAATCGGAACTAACGGTGTGGGGCGCCGAAATCACAGGGGCCAAATGCTAGTAAACTTTCTAGAGTCCCAGGGGCTCTTCTTAATGAATTCTTTCTTTAATAAGAAGCCCCACAGAAAGTGGACATGGCGAAGCCCCGATAATGTGACGAGGAACGAGATAGATTTTATCATCACGGACAAGCGGCATATATTTAGAGACGTCTCGGTGATTAATAGGTTTAATACCGGTAGTGATCATAGACTCGTCCGAGGCTCTCTAAATATCAACCTTAAGGCCGAAAGAGTTAGGATGATAAGACCTATTCTCAGACCCACGCTGCCCCAAATAGCCCTAGGTTCCGAAAAGTTCCAGTTGGAACTTCAAAATCGTTTCGCACTGCTGGAAACCACGGACAATGTTGACAGAAAAACCGACACAGTGGTCAAAACGCTACGGAACGTGTCTCGAAGGTTGTTTCCCGGAAAACGCGGTAATAGGGAGTCCAAACTCTCACCCGAGACTCTCGAACTTATGAAGGAAAGGCGAGAAACGCCAGACACTCAGATGTCTTCGTCAGATAGGCGGTCCCTAAACCTGAAAATCAGGAAACTGACGCGACGTGACCTCCGACGCTGCAGCACTCGAAATATCGAGGCTGCGATTGAGCGAAATAGAGGCACCAAAGTTTTCGCTCAGCAACTAGGTAGACCCCATCTGACGAAACTGAGGACTGGGGATGGCAGAACCGTCACCTCTAAGTTCGAGATACTTGAGGAAGTTGAGAGTTTCTATAGACACCTATACGCATCACGGATGACTAAACCAACGAGACCAAGCGATGATGACCACAGAGCCCCACTTACGCGCCACTACACCGAAGACATCCCGGATGTCGACCCAGGCGAGGTCGAGGCAGCTCTCAGACAACTGCAGAACAACAAGGCGCCGGGTGATGACGGAATTACAACCGAGCTCCTTAAGGCCGGTGGGACCCCAGTCCTGAAAGAGCTAGCGAGTCTCTTTAATTCCGTCATTCACCAAGGCTTGACACCACAGGCGTGGAGCGGGAGTGCGGTGGTTCTGTTCTTCAAAAAAGGTGACAAAACCTTACTGAAGAACTACAGACCTATCTCACTCCTGAGCCACATCTACAAGTTGTTCTCGAGAGTAGTCACGAACCGCCTCGCCAGGAGACTTGACGAGTTCCAGCCACCAGAACAAGCCGGGTTTCGAAAAGGCTTTAGTACCGTAGACCACATCCATACTGTTCGGCAGATTGTACAGAAAACCGAAGAGTACAATCAGCCGCTGTGTCTGGCTTTTGTGGACTACGAGAAAGCCTTCGACTCCATCGAAACTTGGGCGGTTTTGGATGCTCTGCAACGATGTCGTATCGACTGGAGATACATCGAGGTGCTGAGATGCTTGTATGACACCGCCACCATGACCGTCCAGATCCAGGACCAGAAGACAAACTGCATAGAGCTGCGTCGGGGGGTGAGACAGGGGGATGTCATATCCCCGAAGCTGTTCACCAACGCTCTCGAGGATGTCTTTAAGACTCTGGACTGGACTGGACGGGGTATAAACGTGAACGGTGAGTACATCTCGCACCTTCGGTTTGCCGATGACATCGTTATAGTTGCGGAGTCGCTGGAACAGCTGAGCGAGATGCTGCACAGCCTAGATGGAGCTTCACGACGTGTTGGTCTCGGCATGAATTTGGATAAAACCAAAATCATGCTTAATCAGCATGTCATGCCGAGACCAATATTTGTCGACGGATCGATGCTCGAAGTTGTTCAAGAATATATCTACCTAGGGCAGGTCATTAGGCTTGGTAGAAACAACTTCGAGCGAGAAGTCGATAGAAGGATCCAATTGGGTTGGGCAGCATTTAGCAAACTTCGTCAAGTCTTCTCTTTGCCTTTACCGCAGTGCCTGAAGACGAAAGTCTACAACCAGTGCGTCCTACCTGTTATGACCTACGGTGCTGAGACGTGGACATTAACGGTTGCACTAGTCCACAAATTTAAAGTCGCGCAGCGGGCTATGGAGCGAGCTATGCTTGGAGTTTCTTTGAAGGATAAAATTCGTAATGAGGTCATCCGACAAAGAACCAAAGTGACCGACATAGCTCGCAAAATAAGCTCGCTGAAGTGGCAGTGGGCTGGTCACGTCTGCCGAAGGACCGACAGCCGCTGGAGCAAACGAGTCCTAGAATGGAGACCGCGACTCGGCAACCGTAAGGTAGGACGCCCCCCTGCCAGGTGGACTGACGACCTGAAAAAGGTCGCTGGAGGGGACTGGATGCGGAAGGCGCAGGACCGGGTTTTGTGGCGCAAATTGAGAGAGGCCTATGTCCAGCAGTGGACTACAAAAGGCTAAATGATGATGATGACAATTTGTAGCGTCAGCAGTCGTACGCTACAACTATGACAAATAATAAAGTTTTTTTTCTGCATTCATAGTTATTTGCACGATACCTATGTCTTAAATACAGTTTTGAATATATTTTTTTCTGTCTCTCTGTTGGTATTAGCTAATCTTCCAACCGGCTGGAACGATATTAATAAAATTTTAGACGCAGGCAAGTCAAGTAAAGTAGCCTAATCAAAGCCTTGCAGGCGCGTAACATAGACTAGGTATTCAACCCTTCTGCCCCCTCTTACTTAAAAGAACGTTTTCAGTTCGTCAGTGACACGCATTCTAGAGCCTTAAGATCGTCGGCAAATCTGAAACTGGATATGCCAATGTATTCTACCACCTTTTACGACAAATCCTTTGTGGTTCAAGCAACACGTCTGTGGATGCATGTGGATGCATTGCCCGTGTCTATTCGACGCGCCAAAACTATTTTCTCTTTTAAAATAACCCTCCTTCTGACGCAGTCGGGTAAAATGGTCAAAGAACATTACTTATCCTCTAAATAAATTATTTATTGACATTGCCAGTCCTTATTATCATTTCTTATTATCCTCTGTTTTTATTATATGTATGTATAATATTTATTTATAATAATATGTATGTATTTAATATATAAATAGTGATATGTACATATTTATTTTAAGTATACCTATGTAAGTTAATATAATATATATATTTAATTTGTAGGTAAATGTACCAATTGAATTTGTAAATTTATGTAAATATTAGTTAAATTGTACCTCCTATCTCATCTATTACACCTTAAACTGCCCCATATCAGTCTAACTATCTATTTGTCCATCCAAAGGTTGCCTGTAAGATATTGCTTTTTAGCGATAAGGCCGCCCATTGTAATGTCTTAATGTTTAATTATGTTCTATTTTGTGTCTTATTTTTTGGTGTGCAATAAGGCTTATTCTATATATCTATCTATCTAGGTACTTCTAATTGGTGAACCTACCACTCAGACGAAGGTTAAGGTTAAATACAGGTACATGGATTTAAGTGTAAGCTGCATCCAGCTTACACTTAAATCCATGTATCTTAATAAATAAATAAATAAATAAAACATGGAGTGCATGAAAGGAGCCTCTCCGAGTAACGTACACAAAGATTCCCTACGTCCGGCACACCCTGGCCTATTCGCGAATCCTCCAAAGCGAATTGGCTTAACCTTTCACCACGATGGCAAGTCAAAATAAAATTTGACTCAGCCATCGACACGACGAAGAAGAAGAATAAATAAAACAACAAACTGCACGCGGACGAAGTCGCGGGCAAAAGCCAGTTGTGAATAAAACAAAATGCAATATCATAAGTAAAGGTCAAAGAACTTGAACAATGTAAGAACAAACTTGATAGATGATATAACGTTTTTTCCACTACACAATATTTCAACCGCAAAGAGAAGGGTATCCGTACGTTTATCTTTACTTAGCTAAAAGGTTCACTTCAATCAGAACACTATCCGTTTTACGTAAAATCTTTACTCTTTTCGAAACTAATATGTTTAATGTGTGTACTATAACATAATATAACATCACGTCTATGTTACCCATAAGAGTGTGGCAAGGTGTTCTTTTATTCAAATCTACAGTCCCAACATACATAACCCACACTTCACCTGTTATGTTTACGTCGCATGGGATAGGGGGTGACCCTATCGCCATCCACCGGGCACAATTGCATCGCCGTGCTGCTATTGTGAGTTTCCTGACATAAAATTCACAAATAACCTATGCTACACGGGAATCATACCCGTAACCGTGAGAGGCACATACGCTAACCATTAGACTATCGAGGCAGTCATGATGTTTGAAGTGTAGTTTTCTGAGGTTTCCAATACGTTCAGTTATAGATTTAATTAATTTTAAGTATATCAGTGCTTACACTTGTAATCAAATCAAATGTTTTAGCTTATAAGTGCGCATGTGGTGTTTACCTATAAGAGTTTGTTACACTTTTGTATGATGTATAATTAAAAACAATCCTGTGTAATTTTAGTGTAAACAAATGTTGGTAAACCAAAATAAATAAATAAAAATCATTTATTTCCATGGGCCCCAAGGGGACACGTCAAAACAAACATCAAAATACAAAAAATATAAAATTAAAATAAAACTTTACTAATCAAATTATAATACTTATTGCAATAAAATGATTTGACACCGGAGCTTAGATTGACTTTACTTCAACTTAGAAATTTGAATTAAAATCAATCCAAGTACCAGCTCCGGTGGATATTGCATCATGAGAAGAGCTGGTGAGAAACTAAAATAAAGTAAAGTAGAAGGTTTTGCCCTTCATACCTAATTAATTGGCTTACCTTCAACTAAACTAAGATCTTTCTTAAATAAAAAAATGTAAATCTGCAACTATATATTTCAATATATATAAGCCATTTAGCCCCGCTTATTGTCAAGCGGTAACAAAACGCAGGCTGGATGAAGAAAGTTCAGGATTATGAAGGATTGAATTTGGACAATATATCAGAATACACCTTAATATACCTTCTCTGACATGCTGTAATTATCAGTTAACCACCACTAAGTAATACTAAACTATTCGCTTTGTCATACGTGGCAAAACATTCTTCAACAACTTTTTAAAACGTGGTCAATTTATATGGTCATAAAAATACTAACTTTAACTTAGCGTAACTTGAAAACAACTTTACAACAATAAACTCATCAGCTACATCTTGTCGTGCCACCTGATTCTAAGTCTTGATAGTATTATATAAAATAACAATTCGCCAAGTCGAGATAATGATACCGGTGTACCACTTCCGAGCGGCCTCGTCAATTTTTTGCTGGGTGCATTGACTGTAACGGCACGATTCCAAATTGCTTTTTTTCCACCAATGAGAGATCAGAGCCTGAATCGCGATATTGAAGTTCTCTTCAGCTTGCAGCATATAAGTTAGAAGCTTAAAACAATTGTTGGGGAGTCCGATGGCGCCGTAAAGACCGGCCGTGGCGAGGGGCCGGACTATAGCCTCGCTGTATTGTGTCCAGACAGTAGAGTGGCCTCTGCTTCGTGTATCAATTGTTAATATTAATCTCCGTTAAATTAACTGTATGTATGCGTTAAGATTAGGGACCCTCTTCATCACCAAAACCGGTCGGCGGCATGTTTGACTTCCTTTTGCTACTGAAAATCGGATCAAGGCATCGAGAGGAGATCTAATCGAAGCGAAACATGTCTGTAACTCTGTTCTGTCCAGGATTGGATTGATAAACCCGCACACGTCCCCGCGTTTGGGTGCTAATGGCCAGTAGGCCGGTAACACTTTGGGTGGAGGAGGGCTGTTCTGTCCTGGACACTTGACAAGTATTTATAATTCAATAAAATGGACGTGTAAATAAGCTGTCTACCTCAACTTTGTTAGACAAAGAGATAAAGGTTTATTTTATAAAATGAGATATAATGAGAGAAAACAGCTCTAGCGATCTTCATTATTTTTATAAAACTTTTATGTATGTATTGCGACGATCTATTTTCGTCTCAAAGAGATTCCATTTACAGTCTGTACTGAAGAAATTTGACTTATAACCTAGAAACCACATTAAGCTTGTCAAACCGTCATTAAATATTTTATTTATATTTTTTATAGGGGTTCACGTCCGTGGTGTAATGGTCAGGATTTGAACCCACGACCACTCGATGGTAAAAATTATGTCTTTATCCATTGCACCACGGCCGGTTTAGGATTTATACCATTTATATGTCATAATATTTAAGAATCGTAGGTTAAATTGGAAAACCAAGTTGCAACCAAGCTACACGTAGGAACGACCAGTAACACCTTTTTATAAATGGGAAGAAATAAGATGTATGGTAAATAGCGACTCACCCTGGTTTTGCTGCGAGCATTATGTAGTACTATAATACGCATGTTTTATACATAAAAGCCTTCGTTAAAATAAAGTCATTCTATGGACTTCATTCCAAATGGTTGCAGCTTAGTGTTTCGTCGATAAAAAACCGCATTGCGTAGTTTTAAAGATCATAGCATACATAAGGACAGACATACAGAGGGATGCGACTTTCTATTATACTATGTAGTGAGTATGTTACATCCACGGACTCCATCATCCTGGTCTGTACCTTCTTTGTTAGCCTATCAAGAATCTATGTTAGATGTAGAACGAATCCGTTTTTTTGGAGATTGTAAATATTCATGGGCATTGTTACTAATCATCAGATTAACTACAAGCCCGTTCATTTACCACATAGGCCAAAAAAAGGTTTTAATCAATTTCATGCACAGTTCAACAACCTCAAAGATGACCAATTAGTGCAATACTCCATATTCATAATTGTTAGGTCTGTTGCACACGTCATTAAGAATGCACGACGTACAGGCCTGTGCAACCGCGCCATTATGTTTTGCTAATGACTTCGGCTGACGACATTAATTGGGCAATAGTTACCGCATACGTTCACACTACAGATCAAGCTTAAGTACCAGTATAAGATAGTCTGGCATTGTTTATGCTTCTCGTGCAATGCGGGACCAGCTTATAATGGTAATATAGCTTTATGTGTAGCCGTGAGCACGTATGTTACAATATGAAATATTACCTGACGTTTGTCAAGCGCTATGTAACTAGAGCGTACCAGAAGTCGTGGCTTATTACTTTTTAAATTCTAACATCCCTAGCTATAGCCTAAGGATGCTATGCTTGAACATGCGAGTGAGGCTTCTAGGGAGCACGGGATATATTGATTTTATGCCCGCTATGAGTAATTAAGTAAAGTAAAGTAAAAAATTATTTATTAGAAAAATAGTAAAAAGTATTTAAGCATTTTTTTTAATTTGGACATCAACAGTCCACAAAAGCAGATTATAGATGCGTCACTGCAGCTGAGGACTACGGTGTTATGCCTCATGTGCCAGTAATTTCAGGGCCTGATCTCACCACCAAACCGGAACACTGTAATGGAAGCACTACTATTTGGTGGCAGGTTAAAGGTGAGACGGTGGTGCTGCCGCCCTCGAGCTCATTCACAAAAGCTCTACCAGTAAATATTACCAATAGTCCAACACTTATAACACAAAATGTTGATTTGGGAGACCTAAAAAAATTGCTTATTCTCCGTACGGGCACCAATGGATTCTGATACAGTTCATGAACATTCATAAAAGAGTACGTCGCTATATCGGAGAACCAATGGGCCATAGTCACGATTTTAAGCCTTTAGCCCTCAGCTGTCTAAAAATGTGTAATTGTATTGTATTATGTATGTAAAAACGTGAAAAGGTAAGCGCCTGTAGCAATATGAGCGTCAGTAATATAAGCATGTTTTGCTCTATATTTTCTCCTAGTGTGCCAAACTCAAAGTGTAATAGAATTGAATTAGCATATTAAATTAAGTTTACATACTAATTTACACATGGTTGAATTTATGGTACTAGCTCTGCAGATTGACTGGCAGATTTAGTATAATTAAAGCCAAGTTATATCAGGCAACTAGGTAAAGAATACTCTTTTTAACCGACTTCTAAAAAAGGAGGAGGTTCTCAATTCGATTCGTATATATGTTGCTTTTTTTTTTTTTTTATGTTTGTTCACGGATATCTCCGTCGTTTATGAACTGATTTTGATGATTCTTTTTTTGTTGGATAGGAGATGATTCCAAAGGGGTCCCATTGTCAGCACGTCGTGATCTGATGATGGGATCTTAGAGAAATCGAGGGCAACCCTCGAATTTTATAGGCACATGTAATGTTTTTAGTGTGTTTTTCAAAGCTACACCAGTATTTACGTATTTTTATGTGGATGAGCTGATGATGGAAGGTCAACTCCTCAATGGTTAGGAGTTAAAGGATAATTCTTTCACTACTGTAAACATATTCAGACTGCTAGTTATGATGTCAAGTGAGCTGTTGGAACGGAGATATTTCAAAGGTGGTCCCATTTTCAGCATGTCATGATCTGATGATGGGATCCCAGAGAAATCGGGGGCAACCCTCATATTTTATTAATCGAGGCCAGGATTTACGCTTGGTCGCAATAATTTTATGTGGTTGAACTGATGATGGAAGGTCAACTCCTCAATAGTTAGGAGTTAAAGGATAATTCTTTCACTTCTGTACGCATATTAATTCCTACTGCTAGTTATTGTGTCAAATGAGCTGATGATGGAAGGTCTTGACCCTCAATAGTCAGGAGAAAGAATTAAATTCTTGTTCATTATTAATAAGTTTTCCGTTTTAAGTAACCGTCTTCTCCTCATTCGAGAAACATTCTCGCTCGGTCTACCCATCACTTAAAATCGTAAAATAAAATAATTTTTAACAAAAAAAAAACCGACTTCAAAAAGTAGGTAAACTAAAAAGCAAAAAATAAATTTACTTCGCACAAAATAATACGTTTTTTCATTTAGTTAAATAGAAATTATTAAATAATTATTTTATAATTCTGAAGTCGGTGCCAAGTAAACAATTAATAACTCTGTATAAATAATATCAATCGTTAACAACTGTTTTCTGACTGAATATTAGTTATATTTCTGTGGTAAGTACCAATACTGGGCGACCGCGCACTAGCACAACTACGCCTCCCTTTTTGTGTGAACTGTAATTTGATATTGTAGAAAGGTTGTTTTTACTTGGCACCGACTTCAGAATTATAAAATAATTATTTAATAATTTCTATTTAACTAAATGAAAAAACGTATTATTTTGTGCGAAGTAAATTTATTTTTTGCTTTTTAGTTTACCTACTTTTTGAAGTCGGTTTTTTTTTTTTAGAAATAAGAACCTAAAAGCAATTTACGTAAATGTTTAATTTAAATAGTCAAAAGATAAATGAATGAATGGATGAATAAGTTTAAATTAATCCTATTTTACTTTTACTTAACAGTAGTTTCTAACTAATATCATCAACACTAAATTGAATAATTATAATATGAGTAGATACGTTATACAAAAAGTCGTTTCAACCATAAGCACATAGCTTAATGTAAAACAATGTGATTACACCTTTTGCAGCACACAACTAGATTACGAAACTTTTTCAACATTACTAAATGTATAAACAAGTTTATCTAAACATAAGTAAAATTAAAGCAATTCAAAAAATCATCCCGCTATCTAAGCACATGCATTTTCCAACGCATTCGTGAAACAGCAGGAACTTGCCAGAACATTTACATGCCATTCTCCGCAGTGTGTCCTCGTTTAATTGTTGTCGCTTACTACTGACGGTTTTCCCTTATTTTAAACAAGGCACGGAAAGCCTGGCACATTTTAGGCATAGCTCCTTTAGCAAATCACTATCAGTTGTAGTTACTTTTAGATACTTTTACTCAAAAAAATTGTATTTTTAACATTCATGTTACACTGTCTTACCCACGATCAGGGCGCACCAGAATATCAGCGCTGTGCTAATCTGATGCAGTAATTTGCTGAGGTGCGTTGGCAAATCGGTATGTTCATGTACTTATTTTAAATAGTAATAACTAATATAATAACTTTTTTTAATAATTTATAGGAAAATATATTAAATATATTATTATAGGATTTAGAAAATATATAAAATATCCAACTAAAAATAAATAATGACTAATAATAAAACTATATACACACACATAAAATCAATAAATTAATAAAATTAAATAAAAATAATAAATCACATTATGCGTCATAAAATTCCTCCGCATCACTGTCCACAGCTGATACCGTGGCCAGAAGGCTGGCAGCATTGCCACGTTGAATGGCAATGCTTGTTCACAGGGTGAAGTAAAAACCAGGGTGAAATAAAAAAGCTGTCTGGTCGCGAGAAGCGTCGATTAGGCGTTTTACTATGTCTTTTAATAAAGCCCGAGCCCTCGGACCATTGGGTCCGAGTGCTCGGGCTTTATTTTAATAATAATAATGGTCCTGGGTAATAATAATAATAATAATGGGTCCTAAAGTTTAATAATAATAATGATAATAACTAAGTAAAATTGAGTGCACGGATGGCGTGGTGTTTAAAGCGGTCGCCTCGCCGCTTTCAACTGCGCTAATGTTGTGGGTTCGATCCCCACATGGGACAAATCTTTGTGTGATTCGCAAAGATTTGTTCTGACTCTGGGTGTGCTCTGTGTATGTGAAATGTATGTTTGTGAACACTCCCGCGACATAGGCGTTATTCCTAGTGCAGGAGTTGTTTAAAAAAAAAAATACTAAGAAACAGTTGGGAAAATTATTGGTCCAGCAGGATTTGAACCTATGATCTCTGCATACCTATGCATACATAATTATTTCAACTGTTTTATAGTACCTATAATTTGCTGAGCATAGCTAAATTCTATAAAAATAATCAATAAGTAGTTTCAAAATTGTTTATATAACTTTAAAATTTGCCGGCATAAATGTATCTTATTCTTATTAACACCTTAGACACCATAATTATTATATTACTTTCGAAGAAGCTGAGCGGGAGACCGTAGGACTGGGTATACCCACGACACACGTCTGTATTAATAAATCGTTAAGATTAGTCTTTCAAAGATATGTTTATTTATCAAAAAAATATCGCTCGTTAACGACGAAGGGAAACTTCATGAACACTATAATACCTTTGACTGCTCGGGAGTACGCGAAGTCATCCAATCCGCACGTCTTGGTCAGCTTAGAAGATGGTATTTAATCGTGGAAAGAGCCTATGCTGAGCAGAGCGACATAAATATCACTGCACCACCTTAGAGTTAAGTCAAGTTAAAAAAAAAATGTATAATTTAATAATATAATTTATAGGGCTGCTTACATATGGATAATTACTTTAGGCTCTAGAATACTTAAAATTGCAATAGGTTTCTATTGCAATTTCAAGTATTTCTTTTCGTGTCGAATAATATCAGCAATTAAAATATAATTAACCTCAACAGTTTAATTAAATACACCGCTTATTGCTCAGTCCTTGGAAATAATTACTTGTTATTGAGCCAACTCGACCTAAGCTGAAAATTATCTGGATAAAATTGGCGACGTTAGTGTGCCAAAATGTTTTAATAAGAGTCTACTGTGTGCCATATGCGGTAAAAATGTCAATAGGGTTGTTTTATAGGCTAATATGTTATAATACCTCTGTCTCGATAGACTAGTCGTTAGCGTATGCGCCCCTAACCGAGAGGTCTTGATTGCCGGGCCGGGGAATGTGTAATTAGTGAACTTTCCGGGAGGAAATTCACAATAGCAGCACGGAGTTGGAATTGTGCCCGGTGCACGGCGAAAGGCTCGGCCCCTATCCAATGGGACCTAAACATAAAAGGTAAATTGTGGGTGTTGTACATCTCTGCCATACTCTTCTGGGTAATATGGGCGTGATGCTATGTTTTATTATAATGAAGAAAAGAGATCTATATTCACACAAACGGACTCTATATTGAATAAAAGTAACTTGACAATAGTTTACAATCAAAAAGTAGTACTTTTCCTTTTTAGTACCTAGATAGCATTTGCACAATACCTTTCAAATTATTTGTTTAATTTTCGTCCTTTAGCAATTATAAAAACATATGCTTAAAGTATTTTAAGAACGAAGTTATTGCAAGTTCCTTTCTTGCACGTGTAATTACCTAAAATTTACTCCACAGTCATTTTAATTATTATAATTAAAAGGCACAGTAATTATATAATACCAGCTCTCGCACGTGGCTCTATCCTTATGGAGTGTATATTGTATACAACACCGTCCCCTCTTAGCACGGCATGCAAGTATTGACCTTGTAATACAAATATTACGTAGTTATGAACATATAAGCGCCAAAAAACAAGTTAATTACAATTCCATGCTGTTAAAATACATCACATACTTATCCAAATGTTCACGCTGCTAGGTCGGTAGTCCATTTAAACTCTGACATAAGAACGACCACCATATTATGACAGAGCAAACGCCTAACGCATGACGTGACATTACGCGCGTGTTACGTGACGCGTCACGCATTGTGAATGTCCACTGACCACTGATAAGACATTTTAATTAACGGCTCCCCGTTAGTCTATAGATAATGTACGCTCTGTAGATTAGCCGCTATTGTAGCCATCACATAATGTAATTGTTCGATGATCAATCAGAAAAAAATAATCACAATTTACAAATTGTTTGGAGGCTTTGTGATTTGTTTAATTGTACCTATTCACATTACATCATCATTCTACACTTTTTTAGTACATCTTGTAACTATAATTATTTTCTATAAAAAATATTATTATTTTTTTATTTAAAAAAAATACAAATATATAAGGAGGCACATTTTTATTACCCAATACTATATTGCGAAACACCTGGATAGCCGTTTGCTTTTTGGCATGTCTATTATTAATTTAAAAAAAAAAATGTTAAAGAATATTTTTACCACAGTGTTACGAACATTGTTGAGGCCTTCTTTTAAGTAAAACTTGTGCCAGAAGACATCAAAATGTGAATATAGCACGTTTTATTTAATGTAGTTTATAGTGATACCAAAGTATTTATTTTAATATCGAGAGGAAAGTATATAGATTACACACAAAAATAAAACTATTTGACAAGCCTATTGTTATACAATATGAACGGGGATGCCTAAAAACAGTGGTCCGGTTCGTGCGACCCAATTTTTATGTATGTATGTACATAATTATGTATGTGTGGTGTTACCGCACTATGCGTAACACGCAATATGTACAGGCGATGCAAAAAGGCGTAGGGTATATTACTTTAGTTTTTTGTAAATATATTGTGAATATAGTGACTGCCTCATCTCACACTAAAAGAGCAGCGATAGCCGAGTGGGAGACCGTAGGACTGCTAAGTCGAAGGTATTGGGTTCAAACTCATGGCACACACCTCTGTCAAGAAATCGCTAAGATTCGTCTTTTCGAAGATATGTATGTATTTGTCATATAAATTATCACTCGCTTAAGTGAAGGAAAACATCGTGAGGAAACCTGCATGCCTAAGAGTGCCCAAAAGTACTCGTGGTCGTGTGAAGTCTACCAATCCGCACTTGGCCAGCGTACAGACTATGGCGGTATGGCCTAACCCGTCTCAGTATGAGAAGAGGCCCGAGTCCAGCAGTGGAACATGTATAAGATACAGGGCTGCTAATATTTTGGGTTTCTGCAGTGCCCTAATCTAATTGAACTTCGCGAGTCATTACGCCAGCAGGCAATTGTTTTGATTGCACGACGAGACGCATCATGACAATGTAATCGTACGATATTTGCCAATACAGACGACACGACGCCTAAAGCTTTTATGCCAGCAATAATATAGCAACGCCTTTATAAAGTCGACTGTAAAGAAAATCCCCGTACAAGGGGATCAAAACAAAGAAAATTAAAATTAAATATTTGAAGAAACATTATTCTCGACGGTAAGAATATTTTGCACGGCTTATTTAGAATTTCTAAGCAAAAAATTGTTGTAGATACATTTTCTTTAGAGGATTTTATGTAACTTTTCCAATTGAAGTACTTGTTTTTATTATGGGACGGATAAATATTTACGCAGGGTTTCTCATTATGCCTTTTAAAATTATTGTACATCTGTTATTTTAGGGTACCATAACTTCGAGTAAACCCTTATTGTATTTTTATTTTTCTATCAGTCTTTATTTATTGGAGCATCATTATTAGATTAGGTTTTGCATAAAATTTCGATTTAGTTAACAATATGCTCAACCTTTATTACATAAATCCTTAACATAACAGGAAAATGTGTTTGTTTCACACCTGAGGCATATTCTAATGGTTATTGTAGACTTAAGTTATGTAATAATCGTAATGCGGTACAGTGGCTAACTTCTTTAGGAGATTAAAAATTGTGGGTATTTTGTTTTTTTAAAAACGAGCTCACAAAATATGTTTGCATGAATAGTCATGGTTATTTATTTATTTAATTTTTTTATTTATTTATTTGATTCAGGCATCATGGCCCATATTAAATACACTAATACAATATTAAAATAAAATATAAGTCCTATAATATATATAAATATAACTATTCCACACGTTCCGTCGGCGACATGTGACGCGTAGTGTCGGATAAGCTGCCCCGGAATCGCCGGAACACTACCTACACCTCTCGGCCAAAATTCCTCATTTGTGAAGATCCCCAGATGTTCGGTCGGAACTCTCACCACGAAAATAATTAAAATTAACGTTACGGTGTGACTGCAACCGTCATAACGGTGGCTCTACCATTTTCCATTCACATAACTCAGTAATCTAAATTTAAAAGGTAAATCATACATTAATACAAAAAAATAAGAATCAATTTTAAAATTTAGACAACGGGTTTAAATCGCATAATTATTATAAAGGTAAATAAATACCTACCTATGTAAAGTGTTTCTTGCCCGTTGAGACAATAGTCGATATCTTTTGTAGAAGGGTGAAAATCATTTAAAATGACCATTGTGACAAAAATGAAACAAAAATGACACCGTAACAAAAATGAAACCCGTAACAAAAAATAACAAAAATCAAATATTAGGATCTTTTCACAAACAACACAAAAAAGGATATTTATAGATCGAACACCACCCAGGAACAAAAATAAACATAATTTATTTTCATGATTCGTTTAATCAATCAAAAATTCACTTACATCAACAAAAATATTTGTACTCATTTCAACGCAATATATCCTATATATATATATAGGAAAGAAGTTTGTTTATATATATATATATACAGTGCATTACATTGCGTAGGGAATAAAATTCATACTTGTGAATGCGGCCTTTGTTCATTTTTGTTATTCATTTTTTTCACGTGAGAAAAAAGTCATAACAAAAATGAACAATCTCCGTACTTGGAATATAACTTTAAATATTTTAAGTCAAATAAGAACATCAATGAGATAAAGCACCTTGCATTTAAATAAAGTTCTAATACAAACAGCTTATATGAATCAATTAAATGTATAAGTATTCTCTTACTTTTTAAATTGGGTGGACAACAAAAATGAGGATTTAAAATTGTAATTTTCGCTCACGACACTAAAACACGCATTTGCTTACTTTTGCATACGATGACAATATGGCCGACACATAATCGCTTCTAGTATCTGATTGTTTACCAAATAGCAACACTCACTCTGAGTGTTGCCATTTGGTAAACAACAAATATTACTAAATTATGTGGTGACAAAAATGAATAACAAAAATGAACAAAATAATGGAGGTTTATTTAGAGACAAATAATTATTTATAAAAGTAAGAAAATATTATAGATTTACATGATAACAGTGGCAAATCTTATGTTTGTAACAAAATAAAAACATGTTTTTAAATACTGCTTCCAATATTTTTATTATGATATACTTTGTAACGCTAGTCATGAAGAGGACAAATAATTTTGTATGGAGAAAATTCGGGCTCGATGCAAAATAGGAATATATCTTACTAAATACTGCTAAGGTACATTGAACTATAAATTTATTTAGTTAGGTAATGTTCCCTTCAGTACAGTAAAGTACTTATAGCTTTAGTTAGAATAGTATTTTGTGAAATATCGGGCGTGGACAAATTTTGATGTCAAAATGGTCATTTTAAATGATTTTCACCCAGAAGTAAAACGCAGATTATGTTGGCTTCGTTTATTGAAAAAGAACTTGCCGGACACACACATCAAAAGTAAGATGGCTGGCGCCTGGCAGCACACAGTCCAAAGACAAAAGACCATAGACAATATGATATCACATACATTACACCCTCACCCTGAACTAACAATATATCTTTTTATGAAGTTACACAAATGAAAACTAATAACTAATATTTTTCTTAACCTAGGTATGCCAAAATCAGATAACGGCATATACTAGTGCTTTTAACATTTTTCTTAAAATAAATACATGAAAGTTTAAGATTCAGTCTATTTCTTCAATATACCGTTGTACCGGTCTTCTAACTCTACGAGGTCGATTCAACGGTGGTTCATGACAATCGTTATCAATGTTTACATCTATACATCTATCCTCCCCCTTATCTAAATTCGTTGATTCCTGCGCGCCCGGACTCACCCCTCTAGGTGATGCCCTGGTTGGTATATCCTCTTGTCTATCTAGCTCAGGTACAGAATCCTCCAGCTCTAGCTGAGTAATCGGTATGGAATTAGTCTGCTCTGACGTGGATAGACCCATACTACTATGCCTTTTCTTAATTTGATCAACATGTCTCTTCAGGAATGGACCACTTCCCTTACCCAAGATATAATTACGGGAGCCAATTTTTTCCTTAACTGTACTTTCTAACCACTTCCGTCCTGTAAAATCTCGAGCCCATACAGTCTCTCCTACTGCAAATTCTCTACTAGTACCACCCGCATGGTCCACTTGCTTGTTTTGAACTATTTGTACTTTAGACTCCAATTGCCTGTCCTCCCTTAATAAATCTAATCTAGTCCTTAAGTTTCTCCGCTGCAAAAGCATAGATGGTGAAACCCCAGTAGAACTATGCTCTACATTCCTATACATCAATAAATATGTTTGTAATGCTTCATCTATTTCAATGCCATCTCTTATTGATTTCTTAATAGCCCGCTTGCAAAGCTTTACAGCATTCTCAGCTGCCCCGTATGGCTATTCCGTAAAGGTGACTAATTTCCAGTCGATTTCGAAAGCAATTAATAATTTCGTTTGAAACCGGTTCATCTCGGATTTAGTGCATCCTTATTTCCATACATATACGGTTGATAACTGCTTGGCAAAAAAATTGACAGCTTGCCAGTTACTATCCTCTTGCAGATTTGACAGCTTTACAGGCAAGTAACGCAATTTCTTATGTCAAAATCGGAAACTGGTCATGGAGCAGTTTCTCAGTGATTTCTTGTACTTTGGCGAGATAAAATAATGATATTTAAAAGGTTTTTTTACTTCAGATTAACGTTATACAACAAATCAATAACTGTTTAATACTAATGTATATCATAAAATACTAATTAAATACGTAATGCAATAGAATTTAGGTCATATTATTTTCAGTCATAGATCTCGAAATTTTTCATACGAAAACTTATAAATATGACAAGTAGCACGAATTATGCCAGTCTGGGATATAAAAAGCACTAAATGAAAATAATGTATCTTCAAAATATTGAAACATTAATATTATGTAGCTAGGTTGTAGGCTTCCTTTTTCTCGCCAAACTAAACAAATTTTAATGAATTCTGGCACACGGGTAAGTGCTTTTTATCGACGTAGTTCAAATCTAGTTACATACTTTAATAAAAAATGAAAACCTGATTCATTCCATTTCATGTATGGTGGAGACCTTTGCCCAACAATGGGACAATACAGGTTATGCACCAGATAATGTAACTACTTACATTCTGTATTCACGATTATTAATTTATTTGGAGTTTACATTTATAATTTCTTATGTACGTAACGTAGTGTCTATGTCTATGATAATTATGTGAGAGAAATAAGAATATAATAAAGAAAAATCAGAAGTTTTGAAAAATTTTATTATTTCACAGAATTTCAGGAACATTTCTTCTAATGTTCGCTGTTCTTGCACTTATGAAACTTAAGTCTAAAAAAATGTTTAGCTCTGAAATCACCCGCCGCTATCATCTTTATCATAATACTATTATAATATAGGTGTGCATATTCGTGTATTGTACCTGAAAGACAAAAAACATTACAACACAAGTGAGAGATATTTTATGTAATTTCATCGTGTCACGGAGGACTAAGTAGAAATTATAACGCATACTCACTGTTTCTAGTACATAGCAGTAGCAAAGAGTTAAAATCACATTTATATATCGTTTTTATAGTTGTCTTAAAAGATTATCTTGAACTTTGATATATTTTGTTTTGTATTGAGGATAACTTTTTTTTCCATCACATCGCGTTCCATTCTTATTTTATTTAATTTTATGCACTCGTTTTACACTAAAGAGAAAATCTCTCCGAAAATACCTCTTACCATAATGACTTATATTGTGTTTGTTGTTATAATATGTACAATTTTCTTTTGATATAATCAGTTAAATAATTTGAGTTTTATTGTTTGAATTTGTTACTTTCTTTATTCAGTTTAAAGCTATTTATATGCTTTTTGTTGTAATGAAACGTTCCAATTTTCTTCAGCCAAAGACATTAGTTGCCACAGAGTAAAAATGCATTTTAGTAGGTGTCAACAAGAAGGTTTTATCAATACAAATAAATAAAATTGAATTGTCTGTTTTTATTTTAATGCCAAAATATTTATAGTTATTTGAACGATACTTATTTATAAAATCCAGTTTTAATTTATTTAGCTACCACGCAGACAAATCCGCGAGCGAAAGTCAGTTCGTTAATTTTATTATTTTATTCTCGCGATCTACTGAATATTGAACTGATATTTGAGATTACGCTAAACGTCACGGGAGTGGAGCTGTAAGGTTTAATGCGGGTCAAAACGTGGGCGTAGCTATTACTAATATAATGAATTCCACGCAAACGAGGTGGCGGGAAAAGTAGTTAGGATGTTCAAGTTAAATATTGAAAGCCCAAAAACTAAATTTTTATGATTTTGTGTTTATACTTTTTATAGCTGGCGAAACCTCACGGTAAGCGGCCGCAAATTTCACCTCTGTTTTAATACTAAAAATATTTTTCTTTTTTTTTTAAGTGGCAGTCAGCAATTTTATATTTTTGCAGAAAAATATATTTTTAAAAATGTAGAAGTCATATTTCACTCTTTACATCAATTTCAAATGTAGTTTAAAAAGTATTATTTTATTGTTAAATAGCTTATGCCCGTGGCTTCGTCCCCGTTAATTTCGATATTTCTGAGTTATTATATCTTTCAAAATTGAAAAACCTGCCTAATTTACCCCCTTTGGGAGTTACATTTCGAAAAAATCTATCCCAAATTCATCTACAAAATTTATTTTATTTACTTGTAAGGAGCATAATTATTAACATAATTATACAGGCAGACAAAATCCAAAAAATATGTTTCGGCTTCTACTGCTGTTCTAGTCTCCTCTTATTGATTTTTCTTAAATGTGTTCGACAGGCATTTATAATTTTAAATTTTATTATATCTATGGATTAGCTATTATTAATAAAACCATTAAACTTTTTATTACGGCTCAAGGGATTTCAACCACAGATAAAACATCATTAACTAATAGAGTGCGCGCCACAACTCAGTAAAAAACTGTAAAACAAAATAATTTTTACTTCTATTAAAACTATAACACAACAATAAAAGTGGATAAATTTGTATATTCCTCGTCCTATTAAATAAGAAATAATTTAATATCAGTTGATAATTTACAAATTGGTCATTTCCATTCAGTTTTGCCTATTGTCGTAAGCCATTATTAATAACACGCACTCTGATTTTTTGCTATTTCGAAATGAGTTTTTAAGCGTAAGTATTAATATCAGGCAAGTAACCAGGAGAGTAATCCGTGGTTTCGTTATGTCAAAAATGCATGTTTTGAGTGAAAGAATTACTAATTGACAGAAACTATTTGTTAAGAAACCAAAATCTCAAATAGCGAATAAGCCCACCGTTAGAAGATGGGTGATATACAGGTGAAAAAGTTAACTTAATACCATTGTTAGTCATAAAAGCCTGATATTCTTTACTCGTGAATGGTGGTCCATTATCTGAAACTATTTGATTTGGTAGTCCAAAACGAGCAAATGTTGTGCGTAACACTTTAATCACTGCCTTTGCTGTGGTCTGTGGCATTAAAAATACTTCCAACCATTTAGACGTAGAATCTACCAGTACCATAAATGTTCTACCTTGAAACGGTCCCAAAAAATCCACATGTAATCGTGACCAAGGCTCTACAATATAAGGCCAGGGCTGTGGTGCTGCTTTTGGTGGAGCAGGACCTTCTATGCAGCAGGTTACACACTTTTTGCAAGTATTTTCAATATCTAGATCGATTCCTGGCCACCACATGATACCTTTTGCTAGACTCTTCATTTTAACTATTCCTAGATGCCCCACATGTAATTCTGTTAATAACTGTGCTCTGAGCTTGTCAGGTACAACTAACCTATAACCCCACACTATGCAACCTCTGTCCAGATATAATTCATTGCGCCTCATAAAATAAGCTCTCAAATCATTCTCCTTACAATCCTGAGGCCAGCCTGACTTAATTAAATTTATTACTTTTAATAAAACTTTGTCCCTACTAATATTATCTTGCACTACTTTTCTAGTGATGGGCCAAAAATTTTGAATAAAATTTAAATATGTCTTTTCTACCTGTTCCTGTTTTTCCTTCTCTACTGGTAGTCGTGAGAGAGCATCAGCAGCATTTTTCTCACTACACACATATTCAATGTTGTAGTCATAACCTGCAAGAATAACTGCCCAAAGCTGCATCCTACTTGCGGCCATAATAGGTATACCTTTTTTATCCCCAAAAATTGTCCCTCCGTCCACTAAGATCCATTACAAAAATCCATTGATGGATCTTTTTACACTTTTATGTCCACTTTAATCCTCGATCCTAGAATATTTTCAAAATGGATTTTTTAGAACCAACGTGTGTATTAAAATCTATATAAAGCCACATCTACAGCAGCCATTTTCAATAAATGAACGAATAATAAAAATTAAATTAAAGAGCTGTAATGCTGAAGTTTATTTAATTTTTTCCAGATAGTGCGCCACCGTTATCTCTCCATTTAGAAGTTCCATCCCACAATCTTGAATAAAAGCATCGTATTTTATTTGAGCCTTTGTTCTTTTGTTGCAGCTTTCATTTATCGTCCGTATTGAACTATTCTCGTATTAAACCGTATTCTCGAGAGTAGTCACGAACCGCCTCGCCAGGAGACTTGACGAGTTCCAGCCACCAGAACAAGCCGGGTTTCGAAAAGGCTTTAGTACCGCAGACCACATCCATACTGTTCGGCAGATTGTACAGAAAACCGAAGAGTACAATCAGCCGCTGTGTCTGGCTTTTGTGGACTACGAGAAAGCCTTCGACTCCATCGAAACTTGGGCGGTTCTGGATGCTCTGCAACGATGTCGTATCGACTGGCGATACATCGAGGTGCTGAGATGCTTGTATGACACCGCCACCATGACCGTCCAGATCCAGGACCAGAAGACAAACTGTATAGAGCTGCGTCGGGGGGTGAGACAGGGAGATGTCATATCCCCGAAACTGTTCACCAACGCTCTCGAGGATGTCTTTAAGACTCTGGACTGGACTGGACGGGGTATAAACGTGAACGGTGAGTACATCTCGCACCTTCGGTTTGCCGATGATATCGTCATAGTTGCGGAGTCGCTGGAACAGCTGAGCGAAATGCTGCACGGCCTAGATGGAGCTTCACGACGTGTTGGTCTCGGCATGAATTTGGATAAAACCAAAATCATGCTTAATGAGCATGTTATGCCGAGACCAATATTTGTCGACGGATCGATGCTCGAAGTTGTTCAGGAATATATCTACCTAGGGCAGGTCATTAGGCTTGGTAGAAACAACTTCGAGCGAGAAGTCGACAGAAGGATCCGGTTGGGTTGGGCAGCATTTGGCAAACTTCGTCAAGTCTTCTCTTTGCCTTTACCGCAGTGCCTGAAGACGAAAGTCTACAACCAGTGCGTCCTACCTGTTATGACCTACGGTGCCGAGACGTGGACATTAACGGTTGCACTAGTCCACAAATTTAAAGTCGCGCAGCGGGCTATGGAGCGAGCTATGCTCGGAGTTTCTTTGAAGGATAAAATTCGTAATGAGGTCATCCGACAAAGAACCAAAGTAACCGACATAGCTCGCAAAATAAGCTCGCTGAAGTGGCAGTGGGCTGGTCACGTCTGCCGAAGGACCGACAGCCGCTGGAGCAAACGAGTCCTAGAATGGAGACCGCGACTCGGCAACCGTAAGGTAGGACGCCCCCCTGCCAGGTGGACTGACGACCTGAAAAAGGTCGCTGGAGGGGACTGGATGCGGAAGGCGCAGGACCGGGTGTTGTGGCGCAAATTGAGAGAGGCCTATGTCCAGCAGTGGACTGCGAAAGGCTAAATGATGATTGAACTATAGTTCGCTTCGTCTTTTAACTTGTTTAATAAATAAACAATATTCGGTTTCTTTCTACCAACTGCTTTATTTAGGCTGGAATGCCAAGATTCCACACAGTTATTCGTGCGGTGGCGTTCTCCAAATACGGTCCAAATGTCCTTGATATATATATTTTTAAACCAGTACCGTTCCATGTAGTTTCTTAACTTTGTATATGTTACATCGCTCCGCATTATTTCATTTACATATCCTTCTTCAAGCATTGTGGGCGGTAAATGCGGTAACGCTGCACACAAATCAACTACCCTTCGATTTAATTTAGTTTTCATGAGACCAAATTAAGCCTTACTCTTTTTTCGGATACTATTTTGAAAATGGTATAAGCAACCATTCATATTCGAGTCTGGAAAACTCTCAATAACGGCTTTTATAGCCGGTAATTCAAAGTCCAAAGTAAATTTTGTGGGGTGATAATCTGGAATCTGTGATTTTATAATTTGGAACAAAGCATTATACGACTCGTATTTCCGGTCCGTCATGAGAGCATAAATTACAGGTACGACTCTGTTAGTGGTAAGGGTACTCCCCAAATCCCCGTGAATACTATATATCTGAAGAAAAGGTGCGGACGTAATTTTGAATGTGCCATCAGCAAATACATGTTTTATTGTTCGAATCACCTCCCGAGTTTCTTTTAAGCATAAAACTATGATTCGCGTATCACCAGAACTATAGTCAGCTAATAGGAAATCCGATAATGAGTTGGGTATTTCAACGTCGCAGGCACGGTCAAATGACGTTTTATGAACGCCTAGTTTTGAATTACGTTGTTTATACAAACCGCTCTTTAAAGATTCGTATGGCGGTAGTCTGGTAACTAAATTTAAACCTTTCCTTTTTATGGAACATGCGAAGTTTTTATAAATAGACGGAATAGGCTGATTCTCAGAAGATATCACATTTTCTCTGCATTTATCCATCGCCAACAATATTTCATTATGTGCATGGTCGGGATTGCAAACGTCTGAATGTTGATGATGCTTTATTATTTTATCCTAAAAAAACGTTTGAAAATTATAATGAGCTATATGTTGCGTTATACTTTTGAGATAATCAAATTCAATAATGTATAATGATATACTTAACATGAAAAAATTACAAAAAAAATACCTCGTAGATTGTTATAGTTCCTGAACAATGTTTGGATTTCCAAAAACGACATCTCCATAGCACTGCACCCTGCTTGTATGTCGTCTTCTTATGATATTTAAATCCGTCATATAATATCCCTTTTTTATTTTTAATATATTGAAAATCGGATGGTTCCATGACGAATAATGAAAATTAATAATTATTGCTTGTGACGCTTGAAATAATCAAATAGCGTTGCAATTGACCTATGACAATTGACAGTCGACAAAACATAGTTGTTTGAATGATTCAGCCAGTGAATTGAAAATTGATAAAGAAGTTTGCGTGTCACCGCTTTATTTTTATAATAGATTTTAATACACACGTTGGTTTTAAAAAATCCATTTTGAAAATATTCTAGGATCTAGGATTAAAGTGGACATAAAAGTGTAAAAAGATCCATCAATGGATTTTTGTAATGGATCTTAGTGGACGGAGGGAAAATTGTAACCAATGGTTTATGATCCGTTCTCAATGTGAATTTTCTGCCATATAAATATTGGTGAAACTTGCGAACCCCATAAACTATAGCCAATGCCTCACGTTCAATCTGTGAGTAGGATTTTTCAGCTGTATTGAGTACTCTTGAAGCATAAGCCACTGGTCTCTCACCCCCTTCTGGACACAGATGAGATATTACAGCGCCTATTCCCACAGAGCTGGCGTCTGTGGTTAATATTAAAGGAAGTTCAGCTGCATAGTGAGCTAATACCTTACTAGACATCAACATTTGTTTTACTTTATTAAATGCCTGCATACAATCCTCACTCCATTCATACTTAGTATCTTTTCTCAATAATTGATATAGTGGTGCCAGTATAGTACTTATATTGGGTACAAATTTGGCATAGTACATCACTAAACCTAGCCATGATCTTAACTCGGTGATATTAACTGGTACCCTTACCTTTTTTATTGCTTGTATTTTCTCTGGACATGTATGTACTCCCTGACTACTAATTACAAACCCTAGATATGTTACCGAATCTGCAAAAAATGTGCACTTTTCTTTTTTAATTTTTAACCCAAACTTCTGTTATCTACTAAATACTTCATGTAAAGTGGTTAAATGTGAACTATCATCTACCCCGGTAATAATTAAATCGTCGAGGAAAACACCTACTCTCGGCATATCTGCAAAAAGTTGCTCTAATTTCCTTTGAAAAATACCTGGACTGGATGCTAAACCATATATTAGCCTATTGTACCTAAATAACCCTTTATGAGTGTTTATAACAGTATATTTCTTGGAATCATCCAATTCAAATTGTGCATATGCTTGTGACAAATCTAATTTAGTGAATTTTTGACCACCGTGTAACTTAACAAGTAAATCTTCAACTTTAGGTAAGGGATAGTTGTCCACTTCTAGACATTTGTTTAAAGTCATCTTAAAATCTGCACAAACCCGTATAGTACCATCCTTTTTCATAACAGGTACAATTGGTGTCGCCCAGTCTGATGTGGAGACTGGAGTGAGGATTCTGTCCTGCACCATTTGGTTTAAAGCTTTCTCCACCGGCTCCCGTAGTGCATAAGCAAGCGGCCGCGCACGCAAGAATACTGGACGAGCCCCGTCACGTAACTGGAATCCAACTTTGCCACCGTTGAACCGCCCTAGTCCTTCTTGAAATACCTCACAGTATCTGGAACTAAATTCCTTAAAATAATTTTTATCCTTTACCTCTAATGTTTGTACCTTATGACAATTTAATGTTGGAATGGGAATTTCTAATTGTTTAAGCCAACATCTACCAATCAAATTAGTTTTGCCACTTTTAATAACATATAAATCTAAAATTTTATGTATATTTCTAAACTTTACATGAGGCTTAATCATTCCTATGGGTGGCACTGCTTCCCCAGTATAATATTTTAAAATTAAATTGGTTGGGTTTAACTTACACTTAGAAAACATTTTTTTATAACATTCATAGCTAATACAGGAGATAGCACTTCCTGTATCAATCTCCATTTTTAACAACATGCCTTCCACATACACATCTACAGTATAGGGACTCACAAAATGCAACTGACTACATGTAATAGTTTGCCTAGAATGAATTACCTCATCGCTGTCACTGTCACAGCTTACATTATCCTGTTGTACATTTTGTTCCTCTATATTATTTATTGACACATTACCGTGAAATTTTGGACACATTCTTTTTAAATGTCCTTCTTGGTTGCATATTCTGCACACATATGCCTTAAATTTACAACTTTTTGAGTCATGACTACCGCCACAAACACTACAACTTCCTTTCTTATTGTCACTGCCAGCATTCATGCGCTGATTCTTTTTAGCTGCACCATTTGTGCCACTTGCACCACTACCAGCTGCTTGTGTACTTCGGCTACTACGATTAGGCTTATCTCGTTTATTTTCATATATTTTCTTTGAGTAATGCACCATAGTTAACGCACTGTCACCCGCGCCATTCCTGCCTCTGGTGCAGTCTTCTACTAAGGCTGCATTGGTTTCTGCCGCCTCCATTGAAACCGCGATTGAGTAAGCCCTCTCAAACGTGATGGTGTCCTCCTCTGTAAACAACTTTTGACGTATGTCGTCACTCACCAGCCCGCACACCAATTGATCGCGCAAATTCTCGGCCAAAGCACCCGCCGCGAAACCGCAGTTCCTTGTCATTTTCTTTAACTCTGCCACATACGCTGCAACTTTTTCCTCTGGTTTCTGTATCCTTTGGCGGAATTTGAACCTTTCCGCTAATTGACTAGGCTTTGGACTTAAATGACCTTGCATCAACTTAACTAAATCTTCATACTTTTTTGTTGCTGGTTTTGCCGGAGTGCATAGTGTGATCATCAACTCGTATGCCTCACTTCCTATGACAGTTATCAGCGACGCTACTCGCAACTCCTCCTTGATGCTATTCGCCACAAAATATTGTTCCAGCCGGTCCACGTAGGCCTCCCAGTTGCCTCCTTCCAGGCCAAACGGTCCCACCTTGCCGATCGTCATTTCTTCGTGATTCGTCTCGTTTAAATTTGTTAATTATCCCGTGCTCGTCGCCAATAAAGTGTTTCTTGCCCGTTGAGACAATAGTCGATATCTTTTGTAGAAGTAAAACGCAGATTATGTTGGCTTCGTTTATTGAAAAAGAACTTGCCGGACACACACATCAAAAGTAAGATGGCTGGCGCCTGGCAGCACACAGTCCAAAGACAAAAGACCATAGACAATATGATATCACATACATTACACTATGCTCGACGTTTAAGACCCGTTGTCTGATTTTTGAAAAATGTTTTCTAATCGCGAACGTTTAAAAACATATAAAAAAAAGATCGTTAATCTACTCCATTGTTATTGACTGTACATGAAACTGATAGTGTGTATTATTGCCGCCTGAATAGACACGCATGTTCTATGTACTTCGTACGAGCAATGCGAAAACAGACCTGCTACTTTGTAGGACAAGTGCCTTTCGTATAATAATGGAGATAATGTAATATTTTTTTATATTGGTTGGTAATAAAACTTAGATGTTAAGTGGCAAGCTTCAAATAATATGAGTCTCTGAGGCAAGATGGTCGAAATCATGTTTTTATTTAAATTTTATTTGATGTACAGCCAAGTTATCAATATGATGGCAATTTTAAAATTTATTAAAAAGGTAATGATAACAGTTGAGTGCACGGTTGGTGTAGCAGTTAAAGCGGTCGCCTCGCCGCTTTCAACTACGCTGGTGTTGTGGGTTCGATCCCCTCATGGGACAAATCTTTGTGTGATTCGCAAAGATTTGTTCTGAGACTGGGTGTGCTTTGTGTGTGTAAAATCTATGTTTGTGAACACCCCCGCGACACAGGAGTTATTCTTAGTGCGGGCGTCGTTTTTTTTTTTAAAAAAAAAGGTCCTAAACTGCCAAAATATAAATGACCTCGGCTGTACAAATATATATATTTTTAGACTATTAAATAGGCACAGGTTAAACCGCCGCCATCTTAATGATACTTATATGTTTTGTGAGAGTATGTATGAGAGGCAAAGTACGATAGTATCTTTTTCCTCTAGCACTCTAAGGTTTGCTGGCAGAAAACCCATTTTAGTGGTTAAGCTCGCCTTTGTACATAAATTTAAAATTGTATTTTTTATTATTGTATTGTTTTTTATTTGTACAATAAAGAATTAAAGAATAGTATAATAATGTTTGTTTTATTTATGATTTTTAATTATCGTTCTTTGTTTAATTTGTTTCTATTTGTCACTTTTATACGATATTAATATTTTTTGATTACATGTCCTATATGTACCTAATTAAGTTAATTATTGTAATAGGCTCCAAGCCATTGTAATTAAATATAAATAAAATAAATAAATATATAAAACATTACAACATAAACTCCTACAGTAAGTTGCGACGTCACACACCCCCTCCGTTAGGGCAGAATTTTTCTTAGAAAATTCGGCTCCTGGCAGACACGGAAGAGCTCAGGAAGCAGTTCTTAAGCAGCACCGGCAGCTCGATCCGGCTTTACTGAAATCAGAACAATAAGTGTATATAAAAAAAATAACTAGAAAAAAATATTTAGTTACGATACCTAAATAAAATTAAAAAGAACCGGAGTGATCGAGCCAAACGCATTCAAGACAATAATAAGTTATGTAATGTTTAAAACAATATATTTCTGTAGTCTAGGCAGGTGTCCGAGGGTACAAATATATAATGCATGTTACGCTTAATATCTTACTGGTGGGTTGAATAATAAGAACAGAAACCTGAATATACAAAAATAAGGTTTTTGGTTGCGAGCAAAAGTAAATAAAAATAACTTTACAATAAAAAATTTCGACGAAAAAGGCACTGAAAAGTAAATAATACAAAAGTAATATTCAACGTCTGGCCTCATCTGTGTTTAACTTGAAAAAATACAGTAAACAGCCTTATTGTGCCTATATTTAAAGAATCATCCCCGTACTCCAAACCGTTGAGGCGTTGTACTTTCCAGCATCAGCTTAGCAACATGAAATGCTGATACCTAGATGGAAATAGCCGAATAGATTTAGGTAATATACGAAAAACAATATAGAAGCCTTTAAAATTTGAGGGTTGCCCTCAGTTTCTCTAGGATCTCATAATCAGATCGTGACCTGATAAAAATGGGACCTCGTAACGCCTATGCTCTTTCAGACAAAAACATAAATTTTCAAATCGTACCAGGCATCTTCGAGTAATCGGCAAACAAACATAACAAAAAAAACAAACGAAAAAAAGACAATCGAATTGAGTACCTCCTCTTTTTTTAGAAGTTGGTTAGTAAAAGTAATAAATAAAATTAAATAAATTAAATTATTTGGATTTTTTACATTAGATAGAACGCCAGAAGCAATTACACTATCCAATGGTCCCAATGACAAGGCCAACTACACACATTCACTCACACAAACACACCCAGTCTCAGAACAAATCTTTGCGAATCACACAAAGATTTGTCCCATGTGGGGATCGAACCCACAACACCAGTCCAGTGGAGAGCGGCGAGGCGACCGCTTAAACCACTACACCACACGTGCAGACAAATATGAAAAGAATATGGCAATAGCGGTGCTTTCCTTGGTGCAAATGAAAACTCATTACATTATGATGGTTAGCCACTCAAGGCCGAACTTGGTAAGCATTGTCTTACCCAACGATCAATTTATTCGCACGGCTTTTTAAATGCAATTCAAAATTAACTTTACATAACATCTCACCTATATAATCAAGAAGGGTTTGGCAGAGGTGTACAACACCCACATTTCACCTGTTATGTTTAGGTCCCATAGGATAGGGGGTGAGCCTAATGCTTTTTACCGGGCACAATTCCAACTCCGTGCTGCTTCCTGACGGAAAGTTCACTAATAACATTTTGTCCAACCCGGGAATCGAAGCCGAGACCTCACAGTGAGAGTCGATACGCTAACCACTAGACTATCGAGGCAATTCAAAATTAATTTGGAATATTTTCGCAAAATTAGCATTAAGGTCAGTAATCTATTGGTCTGATAGTACCCAAAAAGTGCTATTACCAATATTATTAAACTACCAAACGTCTTAACTTACGCAATATGAAAGTAAAATCTCTAGATTACGAATAAATTACGTTCAATCTTACACCGATCTTTCTAAACCGTTCTACATACATTAATAAACTTTCTTCTCAAACTGTATTACACATCTCGGAATATAGACCTTATATACATCAAGAATGGGTAATCAGAAATTCAATAATATACACTATGCTTCACTGCGTCCGTTAAGGTCGTGTTTTCTTAACTCAATTTTATGGTTTTTAGTATTGTTTCTTGAAATGCTTTTGCGTAAAATCTGTCATTCTGTACGTTAGCCACCGCAAGATTACTTGTGTTTGTGCTGTGAAATACCTTTCGTTTATTTTTTAATGTAATAAGAACGTAATTATTACAAAATGTTTGCTAACTCCAAAATATGTGTTGCTATTGTCAGCATGGCGTGTCTAGCTCAGCTATTAGAAGCCAAAGGTAAGTTGTTATTTTGTTCTATTTCAAAGGTTGGGTTAATAAGTGAGTAATTTGAAAGTCTCATATAAGTCCTTGGAGATTATGTGTTGTTGTGATGAAACTCTCCGCTACATTTTGATTTGAAAGCTGGTGAATTTTATCGTAAAACTTTGCGAGTAAATCATGCAGTATCTAAATGGTTCTAAACTGACCTACTGCCCACATAAACTGAACAAAACTGGGTCCTTTATTGCTTTTATAGGACAGGAATACGATTTTCCAAATACTAATAAATTTAAAACGTAAATGGCTGTTTTGTTAGTGCAAACTTCAAATATACATAGGCAATTCAGTCCAACCGAAGTGTACCTATGGCTGTTTTATGGTTACTCGAAACGGGGTTGGTGCGGTAACATATTATATATTAATTGAATTCATTAATATATAATATGCCTATATTAGTAAGAAAACAGTATACTGTAACGCTCTTATTGTTTATTTATATGTATTTCAGATCGAATAGCATTACTACTAATCGAGTTACGAGTTGTCTTTTTTTGCAAAACATTGAATTTGTATAATCGAGTGAAAAGTGTGTATAATTATTATTAACCCTCTTTGCCTATTAATAAAAACTGGACATTAAATTACCGGGAAAATGACGCAATTACAAGTTTCCTTATATAGACATCAACCAAAAAAACAAGGAATAATTACCGACTCTCGTGCATCGCGAAACACAGCTGTCACGTTTATATTTTGCATTTATGGCTAATTAAACAATAACATGTAAATTATTTTAAAAATAACTTATTACCTACTGTTAATATATTCCTAAATATTACGCTAGCACCTTTATCAAATTTCCCTACAGGCTAGGCAGAGATATGTAATGCATCACACTTCACAGTTATTTTTACGCTTCGACCAACATTGAACTCAAGTCCCACGTAATAGAGGATTTGCTCTTTCCATCTACGGGTAACATTTCCTGACCCAATTCTACTGTGATCTGATGGAATCCAAATAGCGGTGTCGCGCTCCGAGAATCAGACCTCAAATATTGCGATGTACTTGGTTCATCAAATATGCTTATTACTCGACTATGGTGATGCCTAAAGGAAGGGTTATGGTTTTGGCAGTCTATATATGTATGTTTGTATGTTAATATGTTTGTATGTTTCATAAAAAAATAAACTTTACGCTCGACACATTAAAGTGGCTTATTAATTAAAAAGTCTATCTGCAAAACGCTACAGCCTTATATTTCAGAATTGCCAAGGTATAACTCAGAAACCTACATTTAAATTTCTTTGGTATAACTCATCCGAAATGGAGTCAGACGCAAACTCAGTCCCAGAAAAACATTCACGTAGAACAAACGATTATTACACATCGTCTCAGTCACTCAAATTGAGATGAATGCCTGCTATTTACTAACTAAATGAAAGTGAGCCTTATAAAACTCTGGTATTTTTCTTCGTTTCTTTCGGAACTACTTAATGGGCGTAGAAGTTAACAATACAAGTTAAATATGTAAATGTTTTTCCTGAAATGGATTGGATACTTAAGAAAACTAGAGATATTAGAAGTAATATAACACATATCGCTCCTTGAATACAAAAGGGACACAAATCGAAATCTATAAATTTTACAGGACATCCAAAACAAATTTTTGAAACTGTTTTTTTTTAATATTTCATATATTTATTAATTAAATATAAGATGTTAATATATCATTAGATGCGTATTTTTTAGCTCTATCTGTGTATAATATAAACTTTGTAATATCTGTTACCTTTTAAGAAAAAAAGTATAAAAGTCCCTTTTGCATTCAAAATTTGAACCAATATTATAAAAAATATGTCAAAACTTTAACACCAATTTACAAATAAAACTGGTTTATTGTACCTTTTTAGTAAAAAAACGTATCAATAAAATGTAATCTTATTACTAGATAAAAACATATTAAATGAACAACAGGGAAACATTGTATTAAAAAATCTAAACGAAATAATCTTAACTTATTATTAAGTAATATTTTGAGTTGAGATCAACTTTTTACGTTTACTATTATTCAGTAAAATTAAACATCTCTCTAAAACAATTATATTGGTAGGATAAAATGAAAAAACAACAGATAAAACTGAAATAATCATTATCAAAATATTCATAAAATAAATAAATTCTCTAAAAAAACTCAAAAATAATCAACTGACGACACTAATTTGTCTCTCTTTAACATTAATAATTAAAACAAAACAAAATACGAGATCAGTTCTAAAGGCACAGAATTCAGTAACAAAATAGTATAGTTTATAATAATACTATTGCACAATAACAATCTAAGTACAAAATCACAGTTATAAACAATTTAAGGCACTTTTTACGTTAGAACACTAAGTTGAAATTTATAATCGTTATTTATTATTGTTATGTAAATGTTTGTATGAAATTAAAAGTCTTTATTATTAAAAGTAACTTTTGAATAGATACCTAATTGTGATAATATTTAGAATAGTTATTCTAAATATTTTCACAATTAGGTATCTATTATCAAAATAACAAATTTTCGTAAAAGCTTTGGTATTACTTAGGAATGATATTTTTTTCAATAAGTTTAAGAATACGCTGTTTTCTAGTTTCACTTATTTTAAGTTTTTGTTTGTACTATAGGATTAGCAGACCTTCTCTTTGTCAGCGTAGCAACCGAGGTAAACTCTTCAGTTTCGTGAGAATTCTTGAAGACGCTAGCAGTCACTACCCATGCTGGGTGACTGAATATTCACGCTAGGTGACTGATTATGACTGATGGATGGCTGTGTATGTATATTAGGCGACTGAGTATCCAAATTGATTGGTAGGTTATCATTGATGAGTAAGTAAGGTTCAAAATGGTTTGGCAATTACTTTTGACTGTTTATCTTCATGCCTAGGTAGAAAGTTGGGATCTTCAACACTGTCATCTGAAAAAAAATCTGCATTTGATGAACTACTGGATGTTGTTGATCGCCTGCAATTGGTATCTGGGTCATTATCAGAGTTGCTTGAACTGCTACTTGAGTCACTCTGTTCAACAAATATTTTAGGCCTATTTGTGTTTTTGGTATTCGTTACACAGCTTACTTCACTGTCTTCATCCTCTAATATTGATCGTTTTTCGTCGATTTCGTCGATTTTTCGTGCTCTATTCATTATGTTACTGTAACAAAACATATTTAAAGTTTAAAAAAAACATAAAATACACACAATTATATACATATAATAATATATTATACAGTCCTTAATACATACACACAATACATACATACAATAAACATACACACAATCTAATACATAACAATCCTTAGCATGGCATTTTCAATACTAATTTACCAGTAATAACACCTTAGTTATATTTAACAAATTTAAACTACTGCCGCCATATTTAACATTCAAATTCACAGAAAAATGAGGTAATGCATCTTAATCACATATTTTTCAACATTTGCGAATATCTACCCATATAATAATAGGTACAAACACTTATTTAAAAACCTTTAAATTAGTGACTAAAGCTACAGTGACAGGGCTTCAATTTAGTATAATATTAATAATTTACAAACAAATAAATACATTTGTATGGTTATTAAGTAAAAAATCACTGAAGTAATAAGAATAGAACAAAATTAACATCATGCAAAACGGCCAAATTATTTATTCTACTATAATCTAATGCAAAAGGGACGCATTTCAAAATATGCTACTGTTGTATTACAATATAAAACTACAAATAATACCTAATGTTAGAATGCAAAACGGACGTTTTCCAAAATATGGCACTTTTGTATTATTATATTAAGATTACAAATACTAATGTTAGAATGCTAAACGGACGTTTTTCAAAATGTGGCACTTTTGCATTATATATTTAGATTATAAATACTAATGTTAGAATGCTAAACGGACGTTTTTCAAAATATGGCACTTTTGTATTATATATTTAGATTACAAATACTAATGTTAGAATTCTAAACGGACGTTTTCCAAAATATGGCACTTTTGTATTATATATTTAGATTATAAATACTAATGTTAGAATACTAAACGGACGTTTTCCAAAATATGGCACTTTTGTATTATTATTATTAAGATTACAAATATTAATGTTAGAATGCAAAACGGACGAATTCCAAAAAATGGCACTTTTGTATTGTAAAATATAATCACACTTACCTGAAATTTTGAATCCAACTCAGACGTATTTTGGATTGTGGCACTTTTTCACGCAACCGACGTGCGTTTGCGTTGAATCTCGGGGCGCAACAAACAAAATGGCTGTTTTGCACTGACTTTACCTGTCAAAGTGCTCTAATGCAAAAATGGCGGTAAGTCAGTGTGTCCATAATATAAGCAAAAATGATGGGAGTTTTTTTTAAATTTAAAATATAGTCGGTTTAGGTGTCATTTTTGCAATAAATAGAATAATTAAATTTTTCCTTAAAATACGACTTAAATAGCTTAAGGTGATGATTACGTGTAGCCTATTCGTTTATCACATAACAAGAATTCCTTAACCAGTAAAAATAAAGAAAATAAATGAATTTTGTAAGCCATATTTCTGATATACCAACTTCTCACGGCACCTGTGGGAAGAGATTACGTTTTTTATTCGCAGCCAACGTCAGTTTATTGGACACCGGTGACCAATATGTTCTTTTGCATCTTCTACTGGAATGTTTTTTCTTTTTAGCATTTTAATTTATTTGCCTAGGAACCGTGCTAAGCTTTGATTGGTCAAACAAAGATTTTCATACACTACGACAAAGATATTGACAAACAAGAATTATAATACTACATTGTTAGATTTTTCGTACCCTGTTTTTATCTCCTGATATACCATCAACAAAGTAGATTCATGATCCACCTCAAAACTATTTTTGTAAAGACATTTCAAACATTAAGTCTAAATTCGCTTGTTATATCAACAAATGTCTACTTTATCGACTTTGACAACTTCAAAGAAAGTAATGGTCAAATGGGTCATGAATTATTACTAGTAGTAGTTACAGCTTAGCTGATAGTACTTCTTGTACATATTTTGGAGGAATATTATGAGTATACCAAGGGTTGCACACCCTTGGTTTACTCATAAAATACAGATATATTTTTGAATATTTTTCTAATATCATTCTAATATATATCTTTACCTAGACTATCTTATTAACTGCCTCGTTGGTCTAGTGGTTAGCGTATGCGCCTCTCACCACGAGGTCTCGGGTTTGATTCCCGGGTCGGTCAAAGTGTATAGCAGCGCAAAGTTGTAATTGTGCCCGGTGGATAGCGATAGGCTCACCCCCTATCACATCGAACCAAAACATAACAGATGAAATGTGGGTGATGTACACCTCTGCTACACCCTTCTGGGTAATATAGGCGTTAATTATATTTGAAAGATTCGGAAACATTATATATATTTTTATGTCTCACATATAATAATTAGGTACTTGTGATGTTAACTTTTAGTCAAAAGCATTAAAAAATATACTTACAAAAAAGGAGCATACTGTAAAAGTGTAAGTGATTTGTGATGTTCTAACTAACCCGGATTCTTTTTTAAACTACCGTCGACGAATCCAAAGGTGTATAGAAAAACCTAGTTAGGTTTATATTACACTGTTAAGCATGTCATTCTTTGTATATTAATTGTATTATTAAATAAATAAATAAATAAAATAAATATATGTAACTTTCTCACCAAATATTCAGGTTGTTTAATAACTAATATCGGTTTTATTCTCAAGGGATGGCAAAGAAAAATAAAGAAACGTGAGATCTCCTTTGGGTACGTAGGTAACAAATTGTTGTGGGTATTCTGTCGAGGAGCGCTGTAGAATATGCAAATGAAACAATACTACAGAATGAAAAGCTTGTGGCAATCTTAATATATAAGAAATGCATGGATTTTCTACGATGGATGTTTTACTAAAGGTTTGTTTAGCTCCTCGAAAACGTTGCTTTTTGTTTGTTGAAGTTATCGTGTATATCGATGGTTTTATTTATACCGGCAAAGTGAAGCGTGCCCAAGCAGAGTGGGAACTGAAGTTGGTATGTCAAAATTTCTATCAACGCCTTGCCTATCGTTGGTGTAAAAAGCCTGGTTTGGAGATTTAAAATATTTGTTCGTATAATAGCGAACTTTATTGCATCTGGAATAGGGTATTTATCACCTTTTAATGCGTGACGTCGATATTAAAATTATGGCTCTAAGAATACTATTATTAGTATTTACTAACTTTGACAAGTTGCATCGCTAGCTGGATGACGGCGCGGTTTAAAAGGTGCAGCGCGTTTTCAATTCACGCCTTGTCCGTCCACTCCTCGCCTCGCCGTTAGAAAACTACCCTTAGAGTTGGAGGGTATACTTAATCACAATTTTTCGATTTAAAAACATTTTGTCAGCTGCGTTTTCGCATTACCTCTCTCTTAAGTTCAGTTAATTAGCAAAAAAGTTCAGTTTTGATATCATTTATTTTAATAAAGCACACAAACGAACTGTATGTAATTGTTAGAATATTAAGTGGGACTTAACAAAATTCCATGGTATTAATCAAAGTAAATAGGTGATTAAGACATTCCTGTTCTACATTATTCCTCCATAGATTAAATATTCACTTTCAATTTACCTTAAGCACACGTTTCCGTGTCCCACTAAACAGGAAAGTAGGTGAGAAACAAACTTGTTTTTATTTTCGTCCTGAAAAGGTTGTAATGCTGGAATAACAAGGCCCTCGGCGTCGCCTAATGGGGTACTTACCTACCCCCTGTCACGCGAGAACTTGCGGGAATCAGCACCTTAACCAGAGGTGCTCAACCTTTTTGACAAGCACCCATTTCTATTTTAATATTTCTAGTTCAAGATGCAGCTATGGATATAGAGCTACAATTTTATTAAGTCTAAATAGATTTGCGACGGTAGCATTTGATTCAAACTTGATTAGATTAAATCCTACAAGGATTATTTTAAATTTCTTTAATGTCACAGTCACAGTGACAGACAGTCCAGTCTGCTCCATAATATATTAAAGAAGCTCTATTAGAGAAGTACTCGCCGAATCAAAAAGCCATTCTGTGCCAAAACAAAACGAAGTCTGTATCTGCAGGTGTGGTGTATAGGTTTAAGCGGTCGCTTCGCCGCTCACCACTAAGCTGGTGTTGTGGTTTCGATTGCCTCAAGACAAGTCAAACATTTTCTGTAATCCGCAAAGATTGTTCTAAATGGATGTGCGTATCTGCCATTTTTATTTTTTCATTGGACAGAGTACCTAATTGCTTCTGGCGTTCTAAGTTATGTCAAAAATACTAATTTATTATTTAATTATTAAGTCACTATTGTGTCATGATAATTTAGTAACCGCAGCAAAAACTTACTTATAAAATTATAGTAAGTATACCTCCAATAACGAAAAACAGATTTAAAAATATGGATAAAATATTTTAAGTATCTCGGGGTTCGTGGACTGTGAAGCGCTTGTTGAGAACCAGTGATTTATGCTTAAAAGAGAATATCTCTGGATTTTTATTTGCGTTTGCTGTAATGAGGAAGCAGGGATGGTTTTCATCTTTGTTTAAAGCGGCTTGAGTTTTTCTCAAAAGGTTTTCTGCGGTTGTCAATGTTGTTTCACCTTTGACTGGAAATTACTTTACTTAACTTGTGAACCTTTAAAAGGACTTAGATTGTTTTGGTTACCCAAACCGTTGAACAGTCTTAACTGTTCAACGGCTTACAAACTTACGAAGATATCGTCACCAAATGGATCGTTTTTTGGAAGTTCCGATATAAATTTGGTAAGTTCCCTATGGGTGTAAGAATATAAAATGAAATTTCGGACCATTCTTATACTATAAACTTCAGAATAAAATTATATAGGTAAATTTGTCACAATGTATAGTTTTCACATTATGTACCGTTTGTTATCAAGATCGATTTCTCAAAAACTGCAGATTCGTAAGTTTGCCATGGAGGTGACGATATTAAACCTCAATAATGTTTTTCAAAAATAGTTCATTTCAATTTCTTTGGGTAAATAATATAAGACATCAATTTTCAGTTCATTTTCAGTTCATTTTTATCATATCAGATTTTAAATTCTGCATAGCATAAAAAATGTGCTTTTGGTTTCATTATAGTACGACCAATTAATAAAAAAGGACATTAAAAAAATATAAAAAATATACTCACAAAGAGCATTCATTAAAAAGAGCAAAAGTATTCATATTTTATTACTTGATACTACAAAACATAACACATTTATAACTTTATCATTTAATTATAAAGCTTTTATATAACTTAAAAGCCTGAAACATTATAACTATGATAAAACACAGGGTAGGTATACAATATATACATTTAACAAATTATTGTTCCCGAGAGAAATTAAAATGAGTAATGAGACGAGGTTGAACATTAAAGCTTAGACTAATATTATAGTTAAATATTAAATTTAGTAATTTTTATATTCTTATCAGAATGTATAAGATAGGTTAAATTAAATTAAAGAGTGCACGGTTGGCGTAGTGGTTTAATCGATCGCCTCGCTGCTTTTAACTCCGCTGGTGTTGTGGGTTCGAACTCTACACGGGACAAATCTTTGTGTGATCCGTAAAGATTTGTTCTGACTTTGGGTGTGCTTTGTGTGTGTGAAATGTATGTTTTAGAACACCACCGCTACACAGGAATTATTCCTATTGCCGCCGTCGATTAACAATAAAAAAAAAATGTGAACAAGATAGAATTACTTACCGCGGTCGACCGTGCATGGGGACCATCTTTACAATAACGAATTTACTCTATGCCTCGGGGAACACGTTAATCCGTCGCGTCGGTCCCGATGTCTTTTAACCATCTATGCAATCGTTACGGGTAGTCGGAGGCCAAAAAGTCTAGACAACTAGTCTAACAAAGAGTATCGTATTATCTCGGCCTGGGTTGTGGAGGCTCGACGGCAGTCGGTCTTCGTAAAATACTGATATTTAGCTTAATATAGACTAATAATAATATAGACTAGAAGTCAACCCCAATGTAATTGAAAATAAATGCTCGGAATATTTTATGTATTAGATTGAGTTATTTTGTATTGCAATAATTTTAATTTTAATGAATTAGATTGAATTATTATACAAAGATCTTTCTAAAAGATTAATCAACGCTTCCCGTGACCAGAAGGCTGGCTTTTACTTAGCACAAAGAATGAGCATTGCAATACAACGTGGCAATGCTGTCAGCCTTCTGAACACGGTCCCCACAATCGAGATCGATGCGGAGAAATACTATGGCGCCTAACTTAATGTAAATATTTGCCTTTTTATTTTACCTATGTATTTACGTAGTACGTATTTTCAATTTATTTTCCTAATATTTGATGTAACATTATATCTTTAGTGTTTTTAAAATAAATAAATAAATTCTGTTATTTTAATGGTTCTAGTTTCCAACCAACTCTCAGCTCTTGCACCTACCACTTCTCGTCTCTGCATCACCTAATGATTGACTGGTAGATAATGCCTACGGCATTAAGTCCGCCCATGTACCAATTGTGCATAAAGTTTTTAAATAAAAATAAAATAAAAAATATTGATTGCTAAGGATAATATTCACAGCCTTAACCGTATGTGATTGCTTATTTACATCGGTTTTATCTTCGGAAACTATAATCTATTTTAGCAGTCGCTTGTTTTAAAAACAAACGTTACAATATTATCTAGACTAGAGACAATGCTTGCCTTTTGTCTTAATTATTATATTATGTAAGCGTAAGGAAGTTACATGAAATTATTTACGGATATAAGAAGACATTAAGGCGACGGCTTCCGATACGATATACTTTTTATATCTTGGAAAAATAATACCTTTGCAATCGAATATCAATCAACATATTATGCCGTTTTACACCATAGGCCAGGCAGGACAATCGTATTCGTTTTGATGTTGACAACTAGTAAATATAAACATAATAAGCACTGAAAATGGGTTTAACCCATAGAAATCTTAATAACTAGTCAATAGAAATGCTATCGACTATCTTTTAACACTGGGACGCATGTCGCCGTTTTTCAAATACCACTTTTTGTATTCCTGCAAACAAAATTATTCTTTTTGCGATGACATTAAGACGACAATTCCTCAACTCGCACTTGTGTTTGACTAGACAGATGCGCGGCGACAAGGTCACGCGTCTTTGACATTTCTATTGCCTTATTATTAAGATTTCTATGGTTTAACCGCAACTCAACAAGCGTTTCATTTGTTTAATATTTAGTATGAAAAATATACGAAGAAATAAAAAAAAACTAATTTTATAAAACTTTAGCTATAGCTAAGCCATTATCAATTCATGATGTATGAACAAAGTAGATCCATGATTCACTTTAATATAAATTTTTGTATTGTCAAAACATTAAAGTTTAAATTCGCTTGTTTTATCAACAAATGTCAAATCGACTTAAATATTTGCCAAATGAGTCATGAATCAATTTTGCTGATAGTACGATCAGCCCCTGTTAATTTTATTATGGCCGCCATTACTGGTCGGTAATCGAAGCCTTAAGAATGCTGGTAATGTAAAAATAACTACTATATGTTCAATTAGGTATTTGGCACAGTGCATTGTTATATTTATATATATTAATATATTTTTGTAACATAAGCGTGCATTATATATTTTTTTATTATTATTGGGTCACTGTTTCGTCGTAATTTTACACGTATGCGTAATTGTTACATAACTATTTAAATAAGTTAGTATTGTTAACTAAATATTCCAAATATATGCGATTTAGAACGTCCATTTCGAATAAATACTATTTACAGATAAATTGAGATATATAGGGAAGATGCCCTCTGCCCAGCAGTGAAACACACCCATAGGCAAAGTCTTATGGCGGACAGACGGACAGACATGACGAATCCATAAGGGTTCCATGTTTTGCCATTCGGCTACGGAACCCTAAAAATAATGATTAGTTTTTGATAGCTTACCTTATCAACTTTTCTCTACAATCAGTTGATTTGATAGTACAGTACGATAAATACTTATGCTAAAATACACTTCAATGTGGTACCATTCTAAAATTATTCTCGAGCAAGCTTCTGCATAAGATATTCAATCGACTTCTACGAATATATTCAAAGCCTCGGTTTCAAATATCTCTGCGGTTCACTGGCGGCTTCATTGTGACTAAACTCCAAGTTTGAAATTCATTTCAGACTGTCTGTGTTCAATTTAGATATAAATTTTAAGATAATCTTATATCTAACTTTTGCAGCAGCGTCTTCAGCTTCCCAGTTTCCATTGATTTGAGTAATTGGATGGGAAAAGATTTATTTGAAGTTTGCTACAGACAGAATTTTGCTAGAGATTGTACCTACTTATTACTGATTCTAGACCCATCGTCATGGACTATACAACAATGTCAATAATATTGTATAGTCCATGACGATGAGTCTTGTATCTGTTGGTCTCATAAAGTACTTAATATATTCTTGTTTTTATTGTAAGCTAACAGCCGCACTAGGAATAACTCCTGAGTCGTGCAGGTATACATTTCACTCAGACAAAGCACACCCAGAGTCAGAACAAATGATTGCGAATCACACAAAGATTTGTCTCGTGTGGGGATCGAAAAAGCAAGGCGATCGCTTTAACCGGTATGCCAAACATGTGTTATATCAATATATTATTTCGCCATCGACAAATAAGTAGCAAGTTTTTTTTTTTGGTTTTTTAAAAAGCTTACTAGTAATTTGCAAATACAAATTACTAGTATTCTTGTTAACCCCCTCCAGCTAAGCTTAATTCGCTTGTGTTAGGAGGAAGTTCACGTCCGTGGTGTAATGGCCAGGATTCGAACCCACGACCTCTCGATCGTAAGACCGATGCCTTATCCGTTGCGCCACAGCCGCTTAGTTGCTCAAAAACATCGCAGACAAGCCAATCTCAAATACAAATTTAGAAGGACTACTATCCAAAAGCTAACGGTCTTAAAATCGATTTGTACATCAGATTGAATAATCTTATCAGTTTTCAAGTACGCGTTGCTTAATGCTTATGGTAATTACCGTAGACATGTCTGGAGGGGTATAATGCTAGAACATGGATCTATCTTGTCAGTACAGTGTGTTTTTGCGCGCGTTTCTTTGACGTTCGTTCCATTGCGTGTATATGGGCTCGCTGCGTGCGCCTTCGTCGGTCACTTTCAATGTTTACCTTGTGAACCAGTTGATTTAAATCGGTGTCAGTATATCTAATGTTGCAATTTGTAAATTGAATCTTATAAGGGATTGTGGTGGCGGCGCTGTGTCACTTTTGTTGAAATTTTGATTTTGAAATATTCGACAGCCAATCCAAACATTAAGTTATAATTTTATTGATGTTCTAGTTGTAAGTTAGTAAACATGCCTTAACATTTTTAAATATAAATGTTTTGTTGGCATGAATTTAAAATCTAGACAATCTAGGATCGATAATATAATTTAACAGAAACGTCATGTAATTTAAATTAAACAAGCTTATTTCAATAGAATTTTCAAATGTGGATTTAGGGGCTATGGAAATGTAACAAAGTCTTTTAGTACAATACTGAAAAGTGTTTAGCATTATTTGCAAATGCAAATATAAACTAGTAGTTTATTTTGTACATTCGTAGTCCAAAAACATCTTGTAATGAGGTAATTGGCGGTCGTGAGGAAACCCACCTGACCTCAATATGGCCGACAATGCTGGGAACATTATTTACTTAAAATTCACTTATTATGTAATGTATACTAAACAATACAGTTACAGCAGTTATGGTTAAGCTATTTCGTAAAATGTAATTGCTTTACTTGAATTTGACTACTCAAAATAAAAAATTGTTACTAAATATTTCCCTAGTTTACTTTGTTGAGGCATCAAATGTCAAATTAATTTTAGTTTTTAATTCAAAATATACGAAATATTTTCACCAAATTCCTTATTATTTAAAAATCAAAATATTTAATTTCTATCACGAAACACAAACAATCGTAATATTTTATAATATGACTTAAATTAAAACATTTGTAACAGCTTTTTAACAGCTGTCAGTCAGTTCAAATTAAAAAAAGGGTTGAAATCACGCTTCTAAATACGAATAAATTTTGCGAAGTATGACTCGTTAATCTAGCTGACATTAGAATTATGACCTATAATGTAGTATGTGCCCGAACTGCATCTATGTCGTAATACTTAATAACCCCGCTAGGTGCCAGTGTTTTGCACGGTCAGTTATACGCTGTAATCCATTAAGGTCGTTGCGTTTTATTCACTGCATCGAATAATTGAATCGATTGTTTTTCATTTTATTTTTACCTTGGACAATATTTGCAGTAATTAATTTTTTTAAAGTTTGGATACGTTTGATTACGTTCCATGTTTGAATTTATTGACGCTGTTTTAAACGATTAACTGTTCTATTTTATCTTTTTCAATTGTTTTTAAACATTATTCGAAATACGAACTTTATAGTTTAGTAAAAAATGGATGTGAAAAAAGTGTGTTACATCTGGACTTTATTGTCTCTGCTTTTATTCGACTGCTTGAGGGAAGGCTCGACGAAAGAAACCTCCTTTGAATTGCCCGTGCAGTTGGTTGGATTTCCATTCATCATTTTGGCTGTACGGCTCACCAATTTTGTGAAGAAAATGTCTTATGCGCTAAGTCCAGGTAAATGTTTTATTTTGGTATGTCTAAATTCCATGTAAAGATATTATATCTCCATGTTTCTAAATTATATGCATCAATTGTGTGCACAGTTGGCGTAGTAGTTAAGGCGGCCGCCTCGCCACTTTTAACTGCGCTGGTGTTGTGGGGTCGATCCGTCGTATGTTCCACAAAAAAATGTTCTGACTCTGATTGTGCTTTGTGTTTTTGAACACCGTGTCATTTTTAAAAATAACAATTACTTTTACATTCACTTGTATTATCGGATCTAAATTATTTTCTTACCAATAGTTACCATAATAAAATCTTTCTACAGAAATCACTATAATAGGTTAAATCCCCTGAAAGGTTAGAACTATATTGCCTAAAATTAATAAATGATTTATAAATTTTTATTTATTTTCTTAGCTCTTAGAACAGCGATTCATTAATTAAAACATTGTGTTTTTAATAGTTATTTTATTCATCTTATGTTTTTGTATTCTTTTAAGTAAATCCTTATAAATAAAAGTATTTTTTGCAATACCACGTTAAAATAAAATACGATAAATATAAAATACCACGTATAAGAATACAATGCATCTATTCTTCATGTTTGCATTTTTTTTCTAATCAAAAATGCGTCTAGATCAAAGGACTAGGATAGTATTGTCTTTTGAGCCTTTCGTGCCAGGATACAAAGGAATTCTCTGTGTTTTTTATGTAGTCCTTTTTGACAGTATTATATAATGTTTATATATTTATAGTAATGTTGTACAAAGAGATTTTTTTCGACGCAGCGTAAGGGCAATAATAAAAAAATATCCACTATGCTTAAAAAAAAATGTTAAGTGAAGTAAAGTAAAGTAAAGTAAATCTTTATTTGGATGAATATGTAGTGATAATAATCGGTTTTAACAAAGAAAAAAAAGTGACTTGTCAACTATCTCTTTTTGGAACCTGGAAATTGAGCTAAGGGCGTTAACTTCGAGTATTGTAACAATATATACGTAATTAAAATTATGAAAATACGGGTGTTACTCACGTAATGTTGGTCTATTTAGTCGACCGCGGTTTCGCCTATATGTCTAGGCATTATCAAGAGAGTGCAAGACTGGCTGCGACTCAGGCGCGACGTATCGCACTCTCTTGATAATGCCTAGACATATAGGCGAAACCGCGGTCGACTAAATAGACCAACATTACGTGAGTAACACCCGTATTTTCATAATTTTAATAATGTTACAAACTCACGTCAGTTTTAATAAAAATAATATATACGTAATAATATGTAATGTATACATTTTTAAAAATCATAAATGCCGTACCTCTTCCTGTTTTACGTGTGAATATTTGTAGCATCCGGATTGCAATATTTCAGATAACACACGCATATTCCACCAGATACAATTACATGTTATGTGATAAGGGTTATTGCTATCTAACCTACATAGTTCAAGACACCGTACTGATATTAAAGATTAGCTGACGAAAGAAGTCCAAAAAACCCTTATGACTGACCCGATAATCGAATTTGAGATTTAACGATTCACATATGGTAACTACTAGCCCAAAGAGGCGTACGTATATAACATCACACCTTTATTGCCGCGAAGGAAAGTGTATTGCACCCACACTTCACCTGTTATGTTTAGGATCCATGTGAGCCTATCGCTACCAACCGGGTACACATCCAAATCCGTGCTGCTACTACAAATTTTGTGACGGAAAATCCCAAATAACTCTTATGCCTGACTCAAAAATCAAACCTGAGAGCCCGCAATGAAAGGCACAGTGGGCCAAGCAATTAGGTATGCAGGGCAAAAACTTCTATGCCATAGTGAAAACTATGCAATAGATATGCATGGGTGAATTACATATTTAATATGTAATATACCCACTATTTAGATATGTAACTCACTTATCCATAACTGGTGTAGTAAGTCAAAACAAACTTTACTATGACTTAGAAGTTTTTGCCCTGCATAGTTAACTCGTTGGCCCACTGTACACTAACCGCTTTACTCTGTTCCAAATCAAATCAAATCAAATCATTCATTGCCATGGGCCCCAAGAGGCGCTTGAACACGTCAAAACAAACATCAAAATATAAAACATATAAAATTAAAATAAAACTTATCTAACTAAATTATAATACTTATTGTAATAAAATGATTTAACACCGGAGCAACTTAATATTCTGTGACCGGAGCTTAGATTGACTTTAATTTAACTTAGAGGTATGAATTAAAATCAATCCAAGTACCAGCTCCGATGGGTATTGCATCATGAGAAGAGCTGGTGAGAAACTCATGTGCACCATCTTTTCAAATAATTCATACATTATTTGTTTGTTTTTTGACAATAATTCTATGTGTAAGTTATAGCAACCAAAAACAACATTATGGCTAAAGATGGTTATGGAGAGAAAATAAACTTAAATAAAGCAATGTATTTGTTAATGCTATTTATACTACAAAAAAATATTTTGAAAAAGTACACACAGATTGCCTTAACTTAACAATATTTGAAATAACATGAAATTAAGTTATACAAATAAAATTTAACGAGTTATTATAAAAAAATTATATTATAATTATGAATTAATTTCCAAAATCAAAGAGACAAAAATCGAATTCCAAAATGTCAAATTCAAAAATTTTTGGGTCAATTTTGTCTTTCTGATTTTGGTACGGAGTAAAAGCGAACAAGCCAAGTTCAAATTAATAAACGATGTTAAGAAATGTTGGCGGTATAAATTAATTATTTCGTAAATGTCGTAACTATCTCTCGTCTTGATGTGGTCCATGTTTGGTCGATTATCTCTTATTATATTATAGTATCTTACTGAAGAGGTTGTGTTATAAACACTTAGTCTTGATTTAAATAAAAAAAATACAAACATTGGTTGAGATTGGTTTAGATTTTTATATTGACCGTGGCTAATTTTAAGTGAGTGTTACAGTGATAGTAAAAACAACAAACGTGAAAACAACTTTATAGCTTTTTTTTCGGAAGCTAAATAGTTTTATTAAAATAGTGAAAATGGAAGTGAAAACAGTGTTCGTTATGAGTATATTATCTTTGCTCTTATTTCAATGTGTGATGGAAGTTTCAACTCAGGAAAATTTTTATGAATTACCAATTCAGTTAGTTGGATTTCCAATCATAGTTTTTTCAGTGAGATTCACCAACTTCCTGAAGCAATTGTCTTACGCTTCAAGTCCAGGTAAATACAATTAAAGCAGCCTATTTTATATGTTTAACATTAAAACATTAAAATACTTATCCTTTCTAATATTTTTAATGCGAAATTCTGTCTGTCTATCTGTCTGTTTGTCTGTCAGTTATGCTTTTACGGATAAAGTACTGAGCCGATTTTGATAATAATTGTATGGATATAGTTCATCTGATAATGGACATAGTCTTCTTTATATCCATCTAACAGAGGCCGAAAGTTGCTTTATATTTGTCCATTTAAAAAAAATATACATTTTGTGTTTTCATCTCAATAATCAGATTAATTTTAAATATTATTCAATTAGAAAATTAAATAAACATTGAACACGAATCTGATTAAAATGACTTAATTTGGACTTACTACTTATAGATCATGAATTTCGTGACAAATAAATTTTAGTCATTACAAAATTACTTGTCATAAATTTGATGTCATACTTTATACCGTTTTTCATACTTTTGTAGTACGAAATTTAAGTTGGACCGATGGTTTTAACCTCTTAATCTACAATTAACATTATTTATTAAAAGAAGAGTTAACAATACTCGGACGTCGTTTAAAAAAAATCACTCGTTTTCATCGAAATCAGTTCATTAACCGTAACATAAACAAATTAACTTTCGCGGTAAGGATAATTATAGAATGAGGATATTTTGCAATTTCAATACATACAAAGTCTTTGCTAACTAACCTTAATTGTAATGTTAATTCCATAAGTTTTAATTACGGTAATTTATATAACAAAGTTTCAAATTCTTGTAATACATTATGTAATTAAAGACCTTGGCCTCATGACCCGCCATTAAAAAGTTTATGTAATATGGTTGACGTGACTTCTTATTATTCATTGTGGGTTTTATCGGTGATTCCTGGACGGAGTATATGATTGGAAAGTATTTATTGCGATTATGACTGCCTCTTTGGTTAGTGGTTAGCCTATGCGACCTCTTACTGTGTGGTCTGGGGTTTGATTCTTAGATCGGGCAAAATAGGTATCAGTCAGAAAAACTCAATTGCAGCTCGATTGACCCGGTGCCCGGTAGATTGCCCCATCACAAGGACGGTGAACCTTTATTGATTTTAAATAGAAAATAATAATGTTATCACCACGTGCCCAATTCGAAGAATTTTTTGATTTCGCGAGCTAAAATTTTTATACTGCTTGCCAAAGGTTTGCCATCACAGTCCTATCACATAAGATCTAAATTGTTGTTGGGGTGTGTGTTTAAATACTTTTGCCTTCTGCTACACCTTCCTTGGTAATTTAGGCGTGATAGCTCCCGTAAATTGATAATTGGACCTTGTCTCAATTCACTTGTATTGTATGATAAATAAATGCATTATATATTTTATTGGCTCTGTTATTGCCAAATAAGAGAATCTCATCTTAGGCAGACCACGGTATTGCTAAACCTAATGATCGATCGATCCGCGCGACTATTCGAGCTTCACAAGAACAACATTATTTTCCACCATAACTATCTCAATAAATTCACAAACCAACAATAACAAAACAAACATTCCATCAAATAGCGCATCGTTTAAATTCATTCACTGCACTTACTGGTATGATTGACCTACATTGTAGTTACATAAACTACGCGGAGAGAAGGCATTGCGTTCCTTTACTCGTAAGAGAGCTTTTGCAGTGCAATCTTAACCGCTCTACTGACTAGTTGAGTACGAATATCATTGACCGCGGTTACCGCGCGCAATGTAACCGACATTCCAAATTTAAATATTAAAAAAGTACACAAGTCTGTGATTTGCGTTTTTATTTTTATTGTTAAGTTGGCAACACTAGTACCTACGTGTTCTTTTTTAGAAATGAAGTGCAGCAAAAAGTTTTTATTAATAACGCTGTTAATAGTTTTTAGTGAAGATGTGTTGGGAGGGAGCAATAATGTGGGTGATTATGAGCTGCCAGTTCAATTGGTGGGATTTCCTTTCATAGTTGCATCTGTAAAACTGACGAATTTTCTTAAGAGGTTCACGTACTCATTAAGTCCAGGTGAGTTGAATTTGTTTATTGTTGACAGCAGCAGTACTAAAAACTACAAAGCTACCTTGTAGTTGTCGACATAATTTTAGATCGCCATTAATTTTCTTTATTGTATCACTTGAATACATAAATAAAAATTAAAACTACCCTTCGAACTTATCGTAAATAAATAAAGAGTTGCCATTACTCGTGATTTCAAATCGCATTACGTACGTAAGTTTGGGAGATTTTATATGAAATGGCAATATTTTTTTACCAAATCACGTTCTGCGAATTTGACGTCATTACTGTAAATTTACCTGTGTCTGTGATTATTTGTATTTACTTTGGATGGGGCTAGGGAAGTATGAGGTCGCCGAAATGTCAAATGTTATTGTTTGCGGGTTGGCTACGCGGGTTTTTTTTTTTTTAATAATTCAAATATTTAGCAATACGTTAGATTAGTTATAAATCAATGAATGTTCATGCTTTCAGACAGTTTTATCTTTCGGAAACTTATGCTCGCTTTTTTCTAACTGCACCTACATTTTATTCCTAGTTTGAATGTGCTACAAAGAGAAGTAGTGATGAGATTACGTCGAAGTGTAGTGTGGAAATGTAGTGATGAATCTACGATTTTTGGTAGATAAGTGGTATGTGCTTGTGGGCAGTAGTAACTACTCTGATAAACATGAATTGGATTACATGTCCGACTACTTCGTATATAGAAGTAGAATACCAATTCTGAACAAACGGTTTTCAGGTTTTTGCCAAATTAAAAATAAGATTACTTAAAAATATTTTTTTATTGGCAACATTTATGTATAGGTCATCCTTTCAATCTCATCACTTCGATAAAACCAACATTGTGTATAACCGGCCAGCGTTTCATTTCGTTAAAACAGCGTTTTAACTTCGAAACAACGTTGACTCAGTTAATTTGATTACGAGATTCAATTAAAAATGTTTGTTAAAAATAGATTAAGTTTATTTTCAAAATGAAGTGCCTTTTCCGTGGCTTTTTCGTGTAGTCTTTTTGTTGGTAAAGGGATTTGGTCCGCAAAGATGGGAGAAGATAAAAGTGGAACAATTGTTAACTGAAATCCGTTGTTTTTGTTTGCAGCATCATTGTTAAACAAAGCGATAGTGAAGTTTACAATCAAACACGTATTTTTAAATTACAATCTAATCAATTGAAAAGAACTTCCAAAGCATATTTTCATTGACCGTTCATCTTTTAGGGTCTTACATATCATAACATCACGCCTATATTACCGAGAAGGGTGTACTACATCCACACTTCACCTGTTAAAAAACAAACTTGTGATAAAACGTTTTTTGTACTACACAATACTTCAACCGCAAAGGGAATCTTATTTTTAAAAAATACAAATAACTTTGATTGAAATTGGAATAAATAAAAACAAAACATTCATCGCTCAGCCAATAAAATGCTCTATTCAACCACACTTCGTGAGAAAAAAATATACAACTACTGGCACAAAAGAATCTTGAAAATTCACGCACGTATGTATCGAGATACCGAGTGATATATTGGAGTTTGCATTGAACAAGTTGTACTAACACATTGATGAATGCTTCGCTACTCTTGAGATAGATCTGATAGTTGAGAAACCAACTGCTTATTGCAAAAGATGCTACATAAAGTACAGACTTTATGTAGCTTCTTTTGCAATTTTGAATCAAGATGCTCCTACTAAAAAAATCTAAGAAACCAAAATATTTAACGAAGCAATCGATCTTGCAGGTTAAGTAATGTTAACCGCGGTCGGCCGTGGATGGGTGACCATCTTTAACATAACGAGTTTTCCCCTTCCTCGGAGAGTACGTTAAGGAGTCGGTCCCGGTTGCCATTTGAACATCTATGGCAGTTATTACGGGTAGTCAGAGACTAGACAGTCTTACAACTAGAAACCGACTCCAATGTAATTGGAAAAAGACTCGGAAAAAGAAACTGGAATCAAACCGAAGACCGCATTGTCAATCAAATACACTAACTACTAGACTAATGAGGTGGCATTAAATATCTACAAAAAATACTACAAGTTCAGAAGACGTAGGTACAGTAGCGAAAGATTTTTCAGTTTACTAAAAACCTATCTAAGTTTCCGGGCCGATAACTTCCATATATTCATTCTTCCAACTTTTTCTCTTTATGTGGTCCAATAAATAAAAGTTAGTCAGTGTCGAAAGAGTCAAAGATTTCACCCGTATTCGTTCGTAAGTTAGTTGGTACTTTATTTTAGTCTAGTTTCTTGGCTGTCTTGCCAAGTCCCGCGTGCTAAGCTTTGAGATAATCCGTACAATTTTTCTTCGTTTATTTTACTGACTCGTTTTCACGCCAAAATTGTAAGTTACTTTCTTCAACGCTGGCCACAGTACGAAAGCTTAGACAGTAGGTTATATAGTATATACAGTATAGCCCAGAAATACCTGAGTCTTATTTAGTTTTCAATAACATCCTCAACTAGCACTTTTATATGGCAATCTATAAAGCTTATTTGTCCACGCTTTTCACAGAGAAGACCATGTGCAGAAAAAAGAAGAGTCAATATCAGCCCAAAATATTGCGTCATTTTCGAACATAAATTCTGCATATAGCAAAGACTTCTTCGAAGTAGACCAAAATGACTCATCGTTTCCATGAAAACTACTTAAAGCTTTATTAACTGATATATCTTTTTTCTTTCCATGTAGCTTTGATTGGGCAGAACGCAGAATGAATCTGGATTTATTAAAATAACAATAATAATAAACATTATTAACATTATAAACAGAAAACCTCTAAGTGCAACAATTTTTGATCGGATGTGAAAAAAATTCATTGGCACATGCCAAGGGTGGCTGGGAAATGTATTGGGATAGGCAAAGAAAAAAAACTGGGGGACATTTTTCGCACCCAGACTTCCAGTATTCCATTTTTCCATTCCATTCACTGAATCACTGATCATAATTTGTTACCTTTTAACCAGTAAATCCAAAACAGGTGTTAGTTACAAACAATCATAAGAAGTATTTACAGTGACCTACAAGTTTCTTCATCCTTAACCGAACTCGCCTCTTTGCTTGAAAAACCATGACAAATGGTTTTCAGAAACAATAAAGATGAATATTTATGAACTTGGTTTAATAGCTCTATTACTTAATCTCACTTAGTAGCCACAACTAACCACATAACGAGGATTATTTATCATAGAATTGTAGGTTTAAATTTTATGCAATATGTAAGTTTTTATGTCACTAAAGCGCCTCTAACGCGTTGCAGAGTTAAATATGTTAAAAGTTGAATATAATAATAATAAATAAAATAATGATAATAAAAATATAATAAGAATAATAAAAATACTTGTAATATTTTAAAGCAAATTTTAGCTTTGCTATGCCTTTTTTTAATTTATAGAATATTAAAGTTGAAAAATTAAGAATCCAGCAGGACTCGAACCTGCACCCCCTGGGTATACGCCCCAAGTTACTGCCTGTAACAGTGTTGATCTTAATTCAAACTTACAGTATGTGAATAGTGACTTATTACATCACATAGATGGCGCTAAAACCAAATAAGGTTCGTCTAGCTAAAAGCTGGCACAAAAAGAGTTGAGAAAATTCGAGTCCGGCAGCATACGAATCCATAGCTGAATTGGCAAAGCACTTGGGGCGTATACCCAGGGGGTTCAGGTTCGAGTCCTGCTGGATTCTTAATTTTTCAACTTTAATATTTTATAAATTAAAAAAAAGCATAGCAAAGCTAAAATTTGCTTTAAAATATTACAAGTATTTGATAAAAATGCGTCATCTCTTGACTGTAACAGTGTTGATCTTAATTCAAACTTACAGTATGTGAATAGTGACTTATTACATCACATAGATGGCGCTAAAACCAAATAAGGTTCGTCTAGCTAAAAGCTGGCACAAAAAGAGTTGAGAAAATTCGAGTCCGGCAGCATACGAATCCATAGCTGAATTGGCAAAGCACTTGGGGCGTATACCCAGGGGGTGCAGGTTCGAGTCCTGCTGGATTCTTAATTTTTCAACTTTAATATTTTATAAATTAAAAAAAGGCATAGCAAAGCTAAAATTTGCTTTAAAATATTACAAGTATTTGATAAAAATGCGTCATCTCTTGACTGTAACAGTGTTGATCTTAATTCAAACTTACAGTATGTGAATAGTGACTTATTACATCACATAGATGGCGCTAAAACCAAATAAGGTTCGTCTAGCTAAAAGCTGGCACAAAAAGAGTTGAGAAATTTCGAGTCCGGCAGCATACGAATCCATAGCTGAATTGGCAAAGCACTTGGGGCGTATACCCAGGGGGTGCAGGTTCGAGTCCTGCTGGATTTTTAATTTTTCAACTTTAATATTTTATAAATTAAAAAAAGGCATAGCAAAGCTAAAATTTGCTTTAAAATATTACAAGTATTTGATAAAAAAGCGTCATCTCTTGACTGTAACAGTGTTGATCTTAATTCAAACTTACAGTATGTGAATAGTGACTTATTACATACATCACATAGATGGCGCTAAAACCAAATAAGGTTCGTCTAGCTAAAAGCTGGCACAAAAAGAGTTGAGAAATTTCGAGTCCGGCAGCATACGAATCCATAGCTGAATTGGCAAAGCACTTGGGGCGTATACCCAGGGGGTGCAGGTTCGAGTCCTGCTGGATTCTTAATTTTTCAACTTTAATATTTTATATAATAATAAAAATGTTGAATAATGTTAAAAGCCGGAGTTAACTGCTAACCCAGTATTAAATACTTATTATTTTGTCAAGTGTAACCAAATAACTTGAAGTTTACTATTGACACTGGAACTCACAAGTGGGGGTGTCAAAAATAGAAATAACCTATTTAATAAATAATTCTTTTTTTAATAAAGATGACCATTAGAAAATTATGTATACATGTAGTATGATACAGCCAAATGGACAGACAAAGTTACTTTTGCATTTATTGTATTTCATTAATTCCTGTTTGATTTGAGAACCAAATTATCATGAGCTAAGTAACTGGATCAACCTAGATGAAGTTTCGAGACACTCTAGTACCAGCCTTAACCAACGAGTTATAATACCAGTAGCATTATTGACAAGTTATTAAACATTTCCAGTTTAACATGGTCACATAATTATTGTATAGGTTTCCCGTTCAATGTGAGACCAGTTTTTATTGGCATAGTATAGCTTGATATGTAGTATGTACATGATACACATTTAAGTCTGTTACGTATAAGCAAATGTAGGTCTGTAAGCCGTATTAGCCAATTCATTGCATTTACAAAAAATAAATATAGACTTTTAAAGATGATCACAAACCGCAAGCATTCACTTGTAATGTTCAAGATTCGAATAACACTGGTGTTAAACTGTGGATGCGTATTGCAGATTGAGCATTGCAATACGCAACCCGTAATGATACATTTTGAAATAAGACATTTAACTCGAAATGGTACATGACAAGCAAATGCTCATGACTGTGTAACAGTTTGTAACGTAATGCTCTAAGTCGAATTTGCTAAGTCAAATTACTGGCGGTCTAGGAGCACCTTAAGTCGGACGATTTTGATGGTGAAAAAGCTGTGTATGACTTTTATGGTCGGTAATTTTTTTCTAATACATATATATATACATACGTATAGGCCAGTCATATCTAGCACTGTAAAAGTCACGAAGGGATCACCATATGATTTAAGCACATTAAATCATATGGTGATCCCTTCGTGACTTTTATTTTCTAGTTAACTAGATTATTGAATGGCTCGATTTCTTATTATTAATTACTAGCTGTTACCCGCGCGGGATTTTTTACTTGTGGCAAAAGTTTATATCTTTCCACGTGAGTTAGACGCACGATTCAGAAAAAGAGCGTAGCGCCATCTATTGCGTTTTGATGTAAGCTTCAAACTTCACTTTAAAACCCTAAATTTTACTCTTACTTCAATAAGAATATGTTTACTTATTTCTTTTGAAGATCAAGTTATAAAATTATAATTATAAAATGACGAGGTCCATACAACCGTTCAACCCTAATTTTACTTCCTAAAAAGGGGTGAAATTCCTAAAAATCTTTCCCAATTGTAAGAAATTCTTGAACTTTCTAGTTTCTTGACTCAGCGGCTTAGGCTCTACGTTTATGAATCAGTCAGTCAGTGACACGGCAAATAATTAAATTATTATAATTGTGTATGTATAGATATGTTTCTTTCAATGAAGATTTTTAAAGAATAATTGGACAGGAATAACGTTATATTAGTCTTGTAGCTGGCTAATAAATACATTTGCCAATCGTAAGGTGAAGTGAAATCGTCTTGAGTTCAAGGCTCGGGTCGGGCAAATTTATTATTGTGTTTTCCTTTCTAATTTAATGCACGATGTTTGTAGATTTACCTCTAAAATATATGTATATTTTATCTAAAGAGAGATGGGTAAAATAATAAAGCTGCAGCAAGATTTTCCTTCTTCTCTGGCTCAGGCAATTTTTTTTTCAGGTATGTTTTGTTGCTATGATATCCGCACACACGCAATAATATTTTCGTTGTAATTTCTTCCAGTGTGTGCATCAATACTGCATGATCATTTCAATTCAATGTTGTTACTCTATAAATTGAGTCACTATCGATTGCAGTAACAAAACATTCAAACGTATCATTCGAAAGCAATATTACGTAAATACATATCAAAATAAATTGGATTTTGTTAATCCGGTTATGATATTTTATTATATTATGACGGTGTACATTTATTTATTTAAGAAGAAAAATGCTTTTGTCTATTTCATTCATTTTGAGTAGTTTGGTTTTAGAGGCTTTAAGTGTTGAAAATTCAAAGTATCTACTACAAATCAATAGCTGATAATATATGTAGTAAGCAGATAGACTATGCGATCATAGTATACCTACATGTGGCACGATGACATACGTGACTTGACCCACGTCTACCATCTACCAATACCGACTATGTTGTAACTTTGCCGTTTACGGTGTAGGAATCAACTATTGCCTGCGACGCTCATCCATACTAAAACTTTTACTTGTAGCGTTTTACGATCGAGAGGTCGTAGGTTCGAATCCTGGTCTTACACCAAGGACGTATACTTCCTCCGAACAAAAGCTAATTAAGCTAATTAAGGAGGTGGGTTAACAAGAAAACTAGTAATTTGTATTTGCAAATAACTATTAAGGTTTTAAAAAAATATATATAATAATTATATATACTTACGTTATACGTACAATTATATAAATTACACTATATTAACCTAACTATATATACAAATAAAAAATAATACAAAATTATTGAATAAAATATATCTATTAAAAATTTTAGGTGTCAAAAAATACGTCCGCATCAATGTCAACCTACCCGTGGTTGACATTGATGCGGACGTATTTTTTGACACCTAAAATTTTTAATAGATATATTTTATTCAATAATTTTGTATTATTTTTTATTTGTATATATAGTTAGGTTAATATAGTGTAATTTTAAATCTTTAACGGTATAAATTCATTTTGTAAATAATAGTATAATCATTTTTATATCACTTAGTTTCACTATCTATCATTATTCATTGCCCTTAAATACCGTGTTTCACAGATGTATTTGTAATCTGCCGAGCCATTTCCCAATTACATTGGGTTCGGCTTCTAGTCTAATGGATTTTAACTGAATTAGTATTTTTTTCATGGAGCCATTGCCATCAGATCTTCACAACCCAGTACTAGGTGATACCATAATCTTTGTTGGACTAGTTGTTAGACTTTTTAGGCTACCCATTACGACTACGATATTTATATATTTAGATAGATTCTTAAATAGCAACAGGGACTGACGCGACGCCTTAACGTGCTCTCAGGAGCCTGGAAGAAATCACGTTATGCCGAGATAATCTGTGTCTGCACGTGTGGTCTAGTGGTTTAAGCGGTGGCCTCGCCGCTCTCCACTGCACTGGTGTTGTGGGTTCGATCCCCACATGGGACAAATCTTTGTGTGATTCGCAAATATTTGTTCTGATACTGGTTGTGCTTTGTGTGTGTGAAATGTATGTTTGTGAACACCCTGCGACACAGGAGTAATTCCTAGTGCGGGAGACGTTTTAAAAAAAAAAAATTACGGCAAACGGCCTCAATCGGTCCACGCCGATTCGATTTAGTCATGTGTATGTCTATCCGTTCTAATTCATAAAATGTGTATCTTTTCAGCAACCTACCGCTCCCGCAACCGCCGAGAATTATCCCTGACGGAATCGGAGCCGTTCGACGTGACTGAAGTAGAGAAGTACATCGTCAGCGAATTTGGCGCTAGAGCTTGCGTGTTTGAGCGCGTCTGCGCTCACTATGCGACGAGGGCCATCGCGCAGCCGAGGCAGCAATTGGATTGGCCTGATGTATTCAGGTATAGTTATTTTCTATAAATATTGCATATGCTTAAACATCACGTCTGTATCATCAGAAAAGAATATGGAAGATACCCATATTTACCTGTCAAATTTAGGTCCCATGTCAGGGGGAGGGTATACCCATAAGAGCAAGGATTTAATACTGAGTTGGTTTAAAAACGCTCAAAGTGATAACCATGTTCAGGTAAAAATTGTTATTTTATAAATGAGTCATCCGACATGACTATAATAGATGATAAGTATGTCCGAGTGGACCTGTCTGTATTCATTAGACGAAGGGAGAGCTTTCCCATCATCCACCTGCCCTTATCCTATTTACTTGGCGTCGGCGCAATATGTTTTATCCTATCAGTCATTTCATCACTCACACTCCTTCTAGTCATGTCATCCTACACAATCGATCCATCATTTCTTAGGTCTACGGTCAGGCAAAGCTTTTTAACTGTTGATCTTGTACATACATACCTATACATCACGCCTGTTTTATCCAAAAGGGATAAAACAGGCGTGAAAAAGGCGTGAAAAAGGGGGGGTGCATGAAAGGAGCCTACCCGAGTGACGTACACAACAATTCCCTACGTCCGGCGCACCCTGGGCAATTCGCGAGTTCTTAAAAGTGAATTGGCTAATCCTTTCACCACGATGGCAAGTCAAAACCTTGACCACCTTACTGACTGTCAAAAATATCCTACCACCTGCAAAAGAGAGGCGCTCATGAACGCCGACGAGAGCGCCATAACAGTGACCACTTATTGGACCAATAAAATTTGACTCAGCCATCGACACGACGAAGAAGAAAAAGAGTATCCAAAAGGGTATTGCTATGTGTGTTAATTAGCACCCACTCATTAAGGACTATCTTTAGGTCCCATGTTATGTTTAAAATCTAAGGTTTCATTATAAAAACCTTCACTGTAGTAGAAGCACAAAAATTATTTTGAGACGAGGTCTTCCATGTTATGTATCTTATTATGTCGTTATCGTATCCTTAATTTTATTATTACTGTACAATAAAATTTGGTGAGCGTTAAAACAGATTTCTAAGTGATTTCACGAATTTTGCAAAGGTAAATTAATTGTCTCTTAGCGCTTTGTAAAGCCTCATTCATATTAATTATTATTGTATTCTTTATCTTCAGCATTATAAATACAAAATGAGTTTATTGTCCAAAACAATTAATGAACTGTCTCAATTCACGAACCATTAGGGAAATTATTTTTTTTGATTTAAAGTCGGATGATTTCATTGCTTTGTTGACAAGGACTTATTTATTGTTTTTTGATTAAAATAGGTATACGCAAAATTCATTAATATTCTGTCAGATAACTTTAATAAAATGAATACAGAAAAAGTTTAATTTCAAAGAATTTTCAATTTCAGTAACTTTGTAGTATTTTTACTGCAATCCGGGCAATAGGGTGTATACATGTATGTATACATCATTTATTTTAGTTTTAAGTACTTTCTATTTTTTTAACTACACCACTGACTAATATTTCGATTAACTCAATCCTGTCCATCCAAAGGTTGCCTGGAAGAGATCACTTAATAGTGATAAGGCCGCCCATTGTGCATACTTAGATAAGACTCTTCTATAAATTGTATTTAATCTGTGTGTACAATAAAGAATTTTCTATCTATCTATCTATCTAGGGTGGCCCGTGGTAGTGGAGGCCCGTACATGGCTTTATTCTCACCTGTTATTATCGCATACAACTATAACCAGTGAAGTGTAGGTGTTGACATACTTCTGCTTAAACCTATGCTGGTATTATGGCTGTAATGTTATGTATTTATGTAAGGTCTTTCTTGCAAAAGCAAGCTTGTGGCCTATAGCTGTGAAATACTTCTTTATACAATATTATTCGAAAATCAATCACAACCGACCAAACATCCATAACCTTATATTTAATTCAAACCCCTAATCCCATTTCCAAATCGACCTTGAACTCATCTTTTCCATGAATATTTCATAACACCCAAATGTTTTCAATGCCATTCGTCAATTGTGACGCCGACTATGAAGGAGGTCACTAGTGGCTACTATGGTCGGCATGCCGCAAAGTGGCGATGCAAGTAGGACAACGATGTAACACGATGTACGCAACCGCGGGTCAACGTAGTCACCGAGACAACAGTAGAAGATATTACGCAATTTGTGTAGATTTATTTTTTTAATGCGTGGGTTTGTATCCCGAGCTTAACAATATTTTTTTTCGTATTAAAAAACTTAGTATTAGCAATTAATTTTATCTTGCCCGGTAGACGTTGATAATACGCTGACGTACCACTATGTCATGGGGCATTATCAATAACATTACAGGTGGTTGAATAATCATCTATAAATATAATTAGCAAGATTAATTAACGCTATTTTTGTAACCTATTATGTCCGACTAAAACTCAACTCTTTATTAAATAATTGGAATAAAGTACGTTAAATCTAAACAACGTTGGACATTGTTAATCAATTAAGTGCGGTACTTTTATTTCATCAAGGCTAAAATTTTCTAAACTTTTTAAATCCAATTAATGAATCTCCGATTCTAGCACACGGCCATGGTTTTGAATAGAACCCTCATTATATGCTTATAATCCCAATAATTTGGTAAGTAAGCCGCGCAAATTGGATATAATCACCAATCATTATAGCTCTTTTAGAATTACATGCACATTACGTTATGACTCAAATAATTATGGTGAAACTTTTTATGTCAATCTTCCATAACTTTATTAATCTCACTTTTTATTTGCAATTTGACATTAAAAAGCATTCAACACTTGCATTTAAGCACAAAAAACCGAAGGTCAAAGCAGATGAGTAAATCATTCCAGTGTATGGATGACTATCGTCTACTTTGCGTTCGATGTCCGAGGTGAGCCGGTATTATGCAACCGCAGAACACTTTCACTGATCTTAGACTTACCATTGAAAAATACACCTAATGAATAAAGGTTTAAGGTTCCTTTTACATCAGCAATAATTGATATATCCCTGCATCTAAGATTACATTGAAATCACAAACTTTAGTATAGAATCTATTCGTTTTCTTTACGTTGCCAAATTGCGCGCTGCCTCGTGGCTTAGCGATACAATTTGCAACACACTGTGAAGTCCCAGGTACGATCCCTGGGTCGGGCAAAAGTGTTATTTGGGACTTTTGCGATAGGAAAATCTCAGTAGATATTCTTATCGTAAATATCCAATATTACACATTCTGCCACTACCTACTGAGCAGCACAGAGTCTGGTATTGTGTTGGGTGGTTTCGGGGTACTTCTTATCACATCGGGCCTAAACAGGTGAAGTGTGGGTGCAATATTTCCCCATCCTTTCAGGTAATATAGGCGTGATGTTATGTCGTGTCAATTTGCGGTTTAGAGATGGTTCTTGAGATATTGTTCCGTATTATGGCATCGTATTATCGAGAATGTTAAGGCATTCTCGATAATACGAAGTGTGGTTAGTGTAACCACTTGCAATTTCTATTTGTGTTACTGAACTACCGTACGGTGATCATAGAAAATGAGTTTGCTGTTTTCTTTAGAAAATTGTTTTCTATTTCCTTAATCGTGCTTACAGACCGCGAGCATCGTTTGTAATATAATGTTACTGGGTCAGTATCAGCATCAGTGTGCAGTTTGTAATGATTAATACGAAATTTGTTATTTAGTTCAAAAAAATGTTTCATTTCAGGCGAATGATCGCGGTCTGTGATTTACGGATACTTAAAACAGTTGATATCTTGATTTTCTTTAAAATAATCAAATATCTTTGATACAAGCTAGAAATAGGAGTTTATGGGCAAACAATAATACTATGGCCCAGTTTCATCAGTACTGAATACGTATCTGGTAGTATATTTGGAATTTTTATAACAGATTATAGAAATTTATAGAAATATATACCAGCACAATAGATAAAATTATAAATAAATAAATAAATATCTCACAACTTACACACAACGTCATCTAGTCACAAACTAAACAGAGCTTGTACTATGGGTACTAAAATAACTGATACTAATACATAATACTTATACTTTTCTCTTGTAAATATTATTATTATATAAATCTTTAATTATGGGCAAGGTCGACGTACAAAAATAGTATTTATTTTAGAAATGTTCCAAGATGTAATTGCTTCTTCACTTCCGCAACTTTTTTGTCGGTTCAAAAAACTTGATTGTTATTTTATAATTTTCTAAAACATCGCCAAGAGACAAAATACATTAAAGAAAATTGTTGAAGATGATGAAATAATACCTAAGAAACTATATAAAGTAGAAATACGAGTGTATGAATTAAGGAAAATGTTTAATATTATAATGTAAAATTCAAAGGTAACATTAAACAACACCCTGGGCAATTCCCGAGATCTCCAAAGCGAATTGGCTAATCCTTTCTCCACGATGACAAGTCAAAATAAAATTTGACTTAGCCATCGACACGACGAAGAAGAAGAAGAACAACAGGAACAATAAAAAGCCGAAATGCTTGTAAAATAAAATTGCTAAAATGGTAATTTATCGTGTAGATATAGGTTGTGTGGAAGAAATTGCTTTAAGCAATAACACCGCCGCTTGTACAACTAGTTTTAAGTGTTTGTTTTATGTATCTTTCTTTTGTATTTTGGTGTACAATAAAGAATATTTATTATTATTATTTATTATACAGACATGTATCAAAAGAATCGTAAACGCTATCAATTGTACGGGTACACGTTACAATCTAAAAGATTTATGACTGAAAACTGAAAACCCGTGAGAAACAAAAATTTATGGGCGCTATTATCTTGATGCAAAACCCGTAGGATATTGTTAAAAGAGAGGATGAGATGTAAAGATCCTTTGCACCAGAAATTATCTTTAATTTTAGGGCGAACTTAATAGAGAACAAATTAAATAAGTCAGTGTTTATAATTATCACAATTTGGCTTCTGAAACGATTAAAGTTAATGTAAAGATACCATAATTAGGGTTCCGTAGTACCTTCAAGGAACCCTTATAGTTTCGCCATGTCCGTCTGTCCGTCTGTCCACGGCATAGCGACGAAACCGTTGGTGCTAGAAAACTGAAATTTTGCATAAACATGTATGTTAACTAAACAAAGAAAGTCGTAGAGTAAAATTTGGAAAAATATTTTTTTTTCAGGTAGCTCCCCTACATGTAAAGTAGGGATGTTTTTTTTTTTTGTCGCCTACCCCATAGTGTGGGGTATTGTTAGATAGGACTTTTAAAAACGGGGTTGCTAAGACAGTTTTTTGATTTAGGGATCCGTTTGCGAGATAATTAACTTTAAAGAGCAAATTTTTGTTCGAGTAGGGCGCCCCCCCTCTAAAAGCTAAACTACTGGATCCTAAAATCTGAAAAAAATTGTGTCGGTAGTACATGTAATGAACTTTAAAGGAAAACTATAGCGGATAAGTTCACTTCATTAGTTCAAGAGGAATAGGGGTCCGAAATGTCAGATGCAGTTACTCAGAATATTTCGTTCAAAATTCTTGAAACATAAATAAACATACATAATACATATATAAAATCACGCCTTTATCCCACGGAGGTAGGCAGAGACGATGGAACGCCATGTGCTTCGCTCCTTACATACTTCTTTCGCTTCCTCAACATTCATACATCTCGTCATACGTGCTAGCTGGTTTCGTGTACTACAAACATTTCCTTTCTGAAGGACGCCATTTAGTTAAAAAGTAAAATTTAAAATATTTTTCTATTTCTACTGCGCGTGGCCCGACATGCACTTGGCCGGTTTTTTTCTGTTGTCACACTGCTTTCTACTCATTTTCTGGGCGCATCAGAATTATCAGCGCTGCGGTGCTTTTTGGCGCTGCAGTATTGTGCTGAGATGCGTACCATTTCTGGCATTAAGAATGATTTTTAAATTATTTAGTTTTAGACGTTTTATTATGTATTTTATTTGCCAGAATAAATGATTTTTCTTTCTTCTTTCTTTCTTTCTTTCTTTCTTTCATAATGTAGAAAGTATTAAATTCAACTGTATTCATAAAACACTACAAAAACTGCCTTGATGGTCTTGTGGTTAACGTCTACGCCTTTGACCGCGATGTCTGGGGTTCGGTCCCCGGGTCGGGCAAAGTGATATTTATGAACTTTCCGTCAAAAAATTCACAATTAGAACATAGAGTTGGAATTGTGCCCGGTGGATGGCGATAGGCTCACTGAAGTTTGGGTGTTGTACACCTCTGCTACACCCTTCTGGGTAATGTAGGCGTGATGATATGTTAATGTATGTTATTTACTACAAAATAAACAGCGAAACTTACTTATAATTTATTTTTAAATCATTGTTTGTAATGTTGTGACGTGTTCAAGCGCCTCCTGGAGCCTATGAAAATAAATGATTTGAATTTGAATTTGAAATTAATTCCACAGCTAGTTTTCACCGTTAAGGATAAATTGCACTTAGTTTTACCAGATATAAAGCCCCGTAAGTTTTATTTACTTGTCGGGGTCTAGCAAAATATTATTCAGAAGTAGAGACTGATTTATAAAAGAATCCCTTTTCTTCGAAACCGATTATATTCGGGACATGAGTAAAAGGCCTTTGATCCACATATCCTTTTGAATATTATTATACTTTGTCGAGCTTTCGTCGTTTGAAATGATGAGCTCTTCCGATTTACGCCATTGTTCGACTTCTTCTTACGTTTTGTTCTCAAAAGATATGTCTTGAATATTGAATGAAGAGTGGAATGAATAATTTAGTACCAGTTATGTTATATGTATATACAGATCAATAGCATAATGCTATTGATCTGTATATACATATAACATTACTTTCTTGTGAATTTTCTGATGGAAAGTTTACTAATAACACTTTGCCCGACCCGGGAATGGAGCCCGAGATCTCGTGGTTGAAGGCACATACGCTAACAACTACACCTTCGAGGCAGTTATCTGGATATACTTGCTAAATTCTATTTGTTTATTGCTTTAAATTGTTGAAATGAGGGTGTTGTCACCTCTTCTAGAGACTTGGTATAATAATAATAATATTTATTTATTTATTTATTCATTGGAAGACCAACAGCAGTAACAATTAATATAAATAAAAATATTATGCAACATTCAGCCAATTACAGGTCCTCACGAATAAGTAACAATATATTATAAAATTAAGAACTGCGAATGTACTACAACAAATCATTACAGAGCCTTATACAAATCAATTGCTTCAATAATACTAAACACCTTGATATTGAAAAAAGAGATCACGGCTTAGCACCTGTCTCATCGACTCCTCATGTAGTTTGCTTGCATCATTAAGGGTCTTACTAGCTCTCAATATAGGTTTAAATCATCCTAGAGGCTAGTTGAAAATGTGTATATCACCCACATTTCACCAGTTATGTTTAGTATTCTCAAACTAAGCCTGAATACAAATTAATTTGCACATTGAAATCAATTTATTTAAATTCCAAGGTCTTTGATTACAACAAATTGAAGTGTGTATTCTGTGGCAAGAGTTGTTGTTTGTTTGATAAATTACGAAATGGCAAAACCATTTCAAATGTGCTCAGTAACGCTAAAATAACAACCAGTCATTTGAAGTCTTATGCAAATTGTTACTGTGTTGATCACAGATATAGATCTACATAGATAACGCAAATGCATGTACTTCGCGTGTCCGAACCCCGACCAAGCGTCAAGGTTGGTCGCCGCTAACTTCAGTCCACGCGCGTCTTTTGTTAGAGAAAATCATAGCGGACGGCTCCAGTTGAATTGTTTGAATCGTACTGGGCGGATGGGCATCGGCGGCATCGGTGTCTTTGAATCGGTTTGGATTTCCCGTCACTAAATTTCGGCTGTGACGTCACAATAGGTATTAAAAAGTCGGCACGCTTGGTTTCTATACAAATCGTGATACTTGCGTTATCTATATCTGTGGTGTTGATACATTAGGATTTTCCTAGTAGTTTTAGTCATTTTCAGTCTATTTACAGACTACTGTACTGTAGTACATGTATTCGTGAGATGACAAATTAAAATTCTCGTTTAAGTATTTAAGTCTATTTTGTGATTGTACTGTAAGCCTATAAGTACGCGAAACAAATACCTATGTTTTTTATGACGTACCTACATAATGTTCATAATCATCATTCATCTTGATGTTCAGTGGCAAGTGGAAACTGCACCCTATGAATATGTTTCTTAATATGTTTGGATTTTTTACATTAGATAGAACGCCAGAAGCAATTACACTATCTAATGGTCCCAATGACAAGGCCAAATACACACTTTCACTCACACAAGCACACCCAGTCTCAGAACTAATCTTTGCGAATCACACAAAGATTTGTCCCATGTGGGGATCGAACCCACAACACCAGTGTAGTGGAGAGCGGCAAGGCGACCGCTTAAACCACTACACCACACGTGCAGACATGAATATCCACAATCCACAAAAACAGCGTCCCTACAACTGAGGACAACTATAGCTCAAGCATTATATATCTGTAGGTTAATTGAGACGTTTGACAACCATGCTCCCGTTAGCCAATTTTTTTTAACCGACTTCGAAAAGGAGTAGGTTCTCAATTCGTCTGTACTTTTTTATGTTTGTTACCTCATAACTTTGACTGGCCGAAGCGATTTTAAAGATTCTTTTTTATTTGAAAGCTGGTGCTTCCCGCGTGGTGCCAATTCAATTTGGTCTAGTTCTGACCATGGCACCCATGAGAAAACCATATAAGTCTAAAATTATTGTAATTGAAGTTTTTTAAGATTGTGTTATAATTCGTTAAGTTGATATACGTTTCAGCTGTTATTTGCTCGTGGTGCCCGGGTTCAGGCTAGCGTTGAGCCGTCCTGCTTGTTTCATTATTAGGTACTTAAATATTATATATATTACTTGTTTAATTCATCTCATTGAATAACTACTGAAGTTGCAAGTAGGGTGGTGTCAGCACTGGCTGGGTTTCGGGCATCATCAATAGTTAATGTTTGAATTGTACATCCCTTTATGAGAGAAATAAATAAATGTTTATGTTTATGTTTAACATAATATATTTTTCACATTCCAGCCAGTACAAACGCTCACCAGACCAGGCGAAGGAGTTCTACCTACTCAGCGTGTTCCTGGGTGACATAGTGGGATCACCTCAGCTGTGTCTACAACTCGGCAAGCGCCGGAGCTGTGACAATATGCAGTTCAGCATTGCATAGTGATATTGTGTACCAAAGTTAGGATACAGAGCTCTGTTGACGTACTATGACGTCACTCAACGCTTCATTTTCATAAAGGTGTTCGCAGACCACGAGCTTTCCATTTTTAATGTAAGTTGAGTACCTTATGCTACTGTTCTACCTGTGTAAGCATTAACGTGGATATAAATCGCTAACTATGCGATAAAAAAGGCATGGCATGATTTCTATGGCATAAATTAGTAATGCCTTTCGTCGTTTTTGTCCAAATCTGCATTAACGTGATTATTAACGCGTAAAGACGCAGGTGGAACAGTACATTAAAAGTCGAATCTTGCTTGTTTACCATCCAGAATATGAAATTTCATACCAAAAAATTTTACATACATATGTACTTGGTTTTGCATGGACATAACGTTAAAGAAAAGATATCATACCAACCATATTCAAATATACGCAGCAGTATGTGTCTTGTCATGAGTAATTTAGAATCAAACCGACTATTAAGTATATGAAAATCGACCTTAATTATTTTGAGGTTGAAATATAAAAATAATGAAACGTTACGTAAAGTACAAAAATTATAAATAAATACATATGAATGAGCTCTATTTCAACTTTATAGTTAGCAAATTATAATAACTTTTATGTTTAGTTTTTGTTTTATATTCAAGTATCTAGCGAATTATATGATTATGTATTATATGATGTAAGTGTTAAACATAGCAATACTTACACCAAAATGTAAGTATTACTATGTTTAAAAAATTTTGTAACTGAAGTATTTTTAATTAATTTATGTATATTTTTTAAAATAATTCTTTTATGAAATATTGGGCTGAGTAGTCTAATATTGCATAATTAATTCTATATTTAACTTTATTTTTAGTTTACTTTAAAAACAAATTATTTTTATTATTTTATTTTTATTAAAATAAGCCACATCAACCATCGTGATGATAATTAAGTTACCAAAACCAATTATTTAGTGGTAGTTTATCATATTTTTAATTTTAAGTACTAGATGATAATTAATGTACCTATATTTAGCGCGCGCATTAAAAGTTACCTATTTTTGTTAACCATTTTAATTTTAGTAATTTTTTTGTACGATAATTGTTACTTTTGCTTTATTATTAGCTTTAAAGTGTTATGATAGTGAGTTTATTCTATTAAAAAATGTTTTTCATAAGTACCTATAATATCTTTTATCGAATTCACAAAAAAAACAGCAAAATACTTGCTTAGAAGAGGCTAAAATAATAGTTATAATGTGAATGTTTAATTTTATAACGATGCTATATTACACCTCTTGGCAATGACAACGTGACATCTCAACCAAGTCCTTTTTTAAGTTAAAAATAATCTATATTATTATCAGAAAATTATTTTTATTAAAAACTAAAGAGACGCGTTATTCTTCAAGTAGACCAAACACCGTAAAAGTAATAAGAAGTAGCTGCTTCCAGTGGGAAACACGCTCGACACGACATAGCACGCTCAACGAATTTGCTCTATGTCTATGACTGATCGCAGATTAACGCAAAAAAAAAAAAAAAAACTTATTTTAAAATCAAACCTTAAAACCTTTTTTTTAGATTTAAGTGTAAGTTAAAAAGTGATTTGTAAAATGGATGTTTTTAAATGTCATTGCAAAGAAGCGATATTCCGTTATGAATTGATTAAATAATCTGCCTGTTATAACATCTTGTAACACTTTAATTACAGATTACAATACCAACTAAGCAAATTAGGATATTCAAATAGGTCAGGTAATAAATAACATGATTTATCTTTAAGTTTTCCACTAGCAATTAAGGTAGCATCAATTTGTGGTCCAAACCCTCAAAGGGTTGGAGCCTCAGGTCGGGAACAGTGTAATTAGGATTTTCTCTGCAATCGTTATCCTGGAAAAGGTGTTAGACAAATTACAATTAATTTGAAAACTTTAATGAGGGAAACTTTATCTTTTTATGGTTCTTACGGTCAATTTTAATATGTTTATTTTACAGCTATAAAAATATAGGTATAGGTACTAGCATAAAAGTTACACTATACTCAATTTTCTGCTGGTTATTTAAATGTGGGCCACGGCATTGGTCCCGCCAAGACAGGCCAGCAAAGTGATTTGTTTCTTTACCGTTCCATTAAGGTGAAAAAAAATAATTACTCTTCTGTTATAGTTTTTGTAGTAAGAAAGCCAGGGCACATATTTTGACCAAGGTGTAGAGTTTGTGAAGTTAGGGCTTGTAAAGTAATGGTATGTAGAGTTAGAAGCTTGGCTCTATTTATGATCTGATACCTTTTTGAAACTGTTATGGCCTCGTCTGGGCAACATTTTACATGAAAATGTTTGGTGGGATGTTATACTTTTTGAAATTTAAGAAATTAAGGGTTTTAATAATAAGATTCAATACGAACCAAGCTTTTATATAACTGATATGCACGGTTTTGATAAGATCTACATTTTTTTAAAAAACTGTATTACGAGGCAAATTCTACCATACGATATTAAGTGATAAACGGAAAAGAGACACGAGATTTGGTTTGACCATTTGCATTTTCAATCCCGAATGCAATTAATTATGTTAATGAACAGTCCATTAATTAAATGCAGTCGGTACGCCTGAAAAGCATTTTGTAGTTCGTTTTCAATTTCTCGGATTGCTTATATCGAGAATTCAGATCTGACGGGTTTTTTAACCTATTATTGTATTGTCGTATTTTAAGCTGTTTTTTAGACTTTCATTGTATAAATTGCTTGAAGCTTGTTTTTGAAAATATCTCTTTTAGTCCTATTTTTAAATATATCAAAATAGAAAAAAAATGCCTATCAGTTCTTAATTGAAAAAATTGGGGAAAAAAAAAATCTCTACAAACAACGGGTTTGTTTAATAATTGCGGATTAGGTAAATATTTTGATTGATGTCAAGTTTTTATTAATTTATCAGTACACAACCTGATATGGTTTAAAAGGCTGTATGGAGGTGGTCAACATCTTTAACCATCAATACTAAAAGAGATATTCGAGGCTGTATCATGTATTGACATTTGTATCACATTTTTAAACCAAATTACTTACTTTGTAATCTTGTTCTCTGAAAACAATAACTAAAATTTAGTAGGCAGGCTTTACTGCTCTATTATAAACTATATAGGATAGATTTTAAGAGGGAACATTTATTGAAACTTCAGAATAAAATCAAATTGCCTTTAAAATTTTAAATGCCGAAGAAATTAAATTAAAATTGTTTAAAAAACGTGAATTTTGATGTGTTTTTTTAATTATGGTGGAAATAAACACTTACCACGTACATAATCTATAGGTTTAATAAATGTTAAGTATGTAGGAATAAAAACTTCAATCCGTGAATTCTTCCATTTAGTTGCCACAGTACAACTTGCAATGAATGAATTCCTTGTTTTGATACTGTTGCTTCACATTATGTCTATAGTTATATTTTATGTCTAACGTTATGTTTTATAAAGTCTAATTTGTATTAAACATAAGTTACCGTAATATTTTGTAAGAAATTAGGACTAGTCAAATAAATATTTTGTAAAAACAGTTATTTCTATTTTGTTCCTTTAACCACGGCGATTAACAATCAATCAATCAATTTGACGACCGGATGGCAGAGTGGATAGTGTACCTGCCTGCGACGCCGAGGTCGTGGGTTCGATTCCCACTTAAGACAAATCTTTGTGTGCATGAACAGGGGGGTTTGTCTTAGTCTGGGTGTTTCTATGTATAATATGTATGTATTTACAAAAGAAAAGTATATATATTAGTAATTATAAGTAGGTCTGCATTAGTATCAGTTATTCTAGTACCAATAGTACAAGCTCTGCTTAGTTTGGGGCTAGATGGCGCTGTGTGTGAGTTGTGAGATATTTATTTATTTATATTCATAATCACGGCGAGGTCTCGAGTTCAATTTTGAACTTGCCGTCTGGAAAGTCACAATAGCTGCACGGAGGTAGAATTGTGCCTGTTGGATGGCGATAGGCTCATTCCCATCGCATGGGACCTAAACATAACAGGTGAAATAATAAAGAAAGAAAGAAAAGATAAATCATTTATTCTGGCACAATAAAAAAAGAATACATTATAAAGCGTCTAAAACTAAATAATTTAAAATACCATTCATAATGCCAGAAATATGGTACGCATCTCAGCACAATACTGCAGCGCTAAAAGCACCGCAGCGCTGATATTCTGATGCGCCCAGTGAATGAGTAAAAACGTAGTGTGACTAAAGAAAAAAAAAATAAAAAAAAAAACTGAGTGTAGTACATTTTTGCCACACCCTTCTAGGTAATATAGGCGTAATGCTATGTTATGTAAATGCTATTTTCTCCAATAAAATCGATTACTCTCGAGTATTTTGGGTACAAAAATCGGATCCCTATTGACGTGTAAAATTCTCAAATGTACCGGATATGGACCCTTCGTGACCGCCGACCTAACATGGCTGGTCATCCGGTTAAAGAGCCGTTAATCCTTCGGTATTTATGGAGGTTCATGGGCCTGACAGAAACCATCATTATTGGCTGCTCCCATCGGTTTTAGCGTGTTGTAAAACAGGGTGGATGCGATAAATAAATATCACACAACTTTCACACAGCAACATCTAGTCCCAAACTAAGCAGAGCTTGTAGTATGGGTAGTAGAATAACTGATACTAATACATATATACTTTTTCTTTTGTAGATACTTATAATACATACCCAGCCCAATACAAACCTCCATGTTCATGCACACAAAGATTTGTCTTTAGCGGGAATCGAACCCGTGACCTCGGCGTTGCAGGCAGTTGCACTACCGACTCCGCTATCCGGTCGTCAATAATTGAAACCACAGCTTCCCTACATGATCAGTATTGAAATGAAATTAATGGAATTATATTTACAAGCCAAGAATATGGTTCATTAAGATGGTACAATGGTATAATTATAATTCTAGCATATTCAGCCATTTAACAGCGTGGATATATTATGTTAAATTAAAAAAATACGAACTGTAATCTGCTTATTAATAAGAATTAGTTATTTCTAAGTAACACATCAGTGTTCACTTCGCTACGTTGCATCCACCCTGTATAGTTTTCCTTGATAAATGAGAGAGATGGTTACCACTAACCATCAGGCAGACTACACGCCCGTTAATTGCATTCTCATCACAGTAGCGCCATCTAGTATTGGGACCAAGAACTCGCAAGTCAATTGGCCAAGTGAAAGCATTTTGCACTTTGTATTGCAGAAACTTTGAAACGAGAGGTGAGGCTTTATACTTAGTTCTGCATCTTGCTAGTAGATGGTGTGTGTGCTATCTTTATAGCACTATAGCTTTAGCCTGCGACTCCACTCGCATTAGAAGCTCGAATATAGTTTTTACACAGTAGGATTAAATATTGGTATTTTGTTACATAAAACAGAACGCCAAAAGCAATTTGAGATGAGTAGAACACTTGCAAATTGATTTACTTTAACCATTCTCGTTATATTCCTTTATGTCAGTATTTGTAACGTATGGCAAGTTTCAGAGGTGCCGGATAGATCTTATGTGACCCATAAAATATAACCTGACTGATTTTAAAAGAGACACAAGTTGAATTAAGATCACAGCTGTTACTTTAATTTATTTGTGTTATATGCTTATCGTGCTAATATAGTTAATTAACACCTGTGAAATTGTTCCTTAACCTTTTTTATTTTATGTATGCAATTAAATTATCATAATATCTATTGTTTCTGAAAATATGCACCGGATGCACTGTAATGTTGCTTACGCATTCCAAATAATTATTTTGTACTTATTTAATGTTTAACTTTCAGAGAAAAGGTAGTAGAAAATACCTACTTACAACCATTATAATTCCTATGGGTTTTTTAATGTATAAATACAATGAGATACAGTTGTACAATGCTGATTTGGCTGGCAGTACTGGAAGAGATTGTTCACGGAAGCCATACTTACCTGATAAGTGGTATTTCGGCTTTCGTGTACCTTAGTAGTACACGAAATAGGTGGACATGTGCGACAAGCTGTAAGCTGTATTAATGTTTAGGAATAAAAATAGGTTTGGTAAGTAGCGTAAGCATAATGGCGTTTCATCGTCTTTGTCAGCAGCATGAGGTAGGAATTGTACCCTATCTTATGGGCCTAAATATAAAAGGTAAAATGCGGTTTATATACATTTCTGCCACACTTTTCTGGGTGAAATAGGCGTGATGTTATGTGTTTATCTACAAACTGCACCTCTTTTGCGACTGCGAGCCACTGATCCATAGACGAAGCATCATCCTGGGACGCCATATCTTGAATCCGGAAGATGTCAAGTCACTCCCGATCGGCCGACTGCTCCAGTTTATGGAGGCTATTGGCCTAAAGGAGTCTTTAATGAGGCTACAATCACAATAGACCCACGGAGGTCGACGTGAACTCCCAAAGCCTCTTCCCAATAATAATAATAATGTGTTTATCTATGTATTTATGTATGTAACGTATATAGAATCCACTTGCATTCTAAAAAAATATTGCATATGCCTGCCAACTATGGGATTGTGTCATGCTGCAATAGAAAGGAAATGATATAATCGTCAAGCTTGGCACTTCACCATACGGACGGTCTATAGGACGCACTAATTACCTGATTAACTAATCAGTGGAAAGATTATTACTCAATAATCTATTTGGAGTTTAGCCAAGTCAGCTCACAAATGTACGTGCCCAACCACCAGCACTGAAAGGAGCCTCCCCGAGTGACGTACACAATGATTTCCTACGTCCGGCGCATCCTGGACAATTCGCGAGTCCTCCTAAGCGAATTGGCTAATCCTTTCACCACGATGGCAAGTCAAAATAAAATTTGACTCAGCCATCGACACGAAGAAGAAGAAGAAGAAGAAGCACAAAAAGACGCTCATGAATGCTGTAGGTAATGGCGGCTAATCATTAGGTCTCTAAAAATTGACTTTAGGTATGGAATTGAAACGGAGAAGACTGAGAAACATTGAATATAATAACATATGTTCGGGGTTGGATGAGATTAAGATAAACTAAGATTAAAGATAAAAAGATAACTTTATTTCACTACTATTAAACTAATGGGATGAGAATGAGTCGCGCACGGTATGACGACAAATCGCGTACTACATAATTTTATTAATGCATAATTAATCGAACGATGTATCGCAGTGTCGCAATCTGCTGACTCCACGTATACCTACTGTACGGCGATGACCCGTACAACATAAGTGTAAAAAAAGGGGATCCCACGTGACAATGGTGAGCCTTTCACCATCTACGGGGCATTATTTCAGATTAGAGCACAAAATAAACATCCATATTATTTTTATTTTTTTAGGACCTTAAAATAGGTCCTAAAATAATAAATGGAGTCACATAATTCATAAGTTATATACCAGAGTATAATTCTCGATAAAGTTGTTCCAAGTAATAGTAGGTATATATGTTGACTAGATCACAAAAAGCGATATCGTTGTGTGAAAAAATAGATACATTTTTCGCGGCATTCAATGCGTCGATTTATTTTCGCGGAACTCCCATCCAATTTCCTATAGCTCATATCAACGTTAAATCAAATAAGTGTCTCACGAGTGACTACGCCGATAAATCAGCTCTGATGTTGACACGCCTGAGGAATCGCAATTACAAGAGATTCAAACAAATTGAAATTTCCTTTGACACATGTTTCGTGGTTGAAGTGTTTGAGCCTAGACTTGACGACCATGACGTCTTAATGCCTTTCAAATCCAGGGTTTGATATCATCTTTTTGATTTATATGGAAATGGCTACCAACTGTCCAAACATTTCTTTTTTTATAATGAATTGGCACGCGTTTGACCACGATTTCACCTAATGGTAAGTGATGATGCCGTCTACGGTGGAGCACGCTTACCTTTGAGATACCTATTAACTCTTGCTTTAAAGAGATCCAAGTTGTACTCATGGGGGAACACAGAGTCAGGCAAGGCGTTAACTGGATAACATTTAAATGCTAATTCTTATTACCCCTCAAATGTAATCCAGTTTTCGCTTCATCATCGTCTTCTTCTTCTCATAAAAGATGCATGAAAGGAGCCTCCCCGAGTGACGTACACAACGATTCCCTACGTCCGGCGCACCCTGGGCAATTCGCGAGTTCTCCAAATAGTCTAAGAGGTAGCAACGTTTTTGAGAGAGAACTTCAGGTAGGCTAATTTTTAGATATTCTATCTCTCTCACTCTCCCGCACGTCATATGGACTATCTGGCTGGTGGAAGTGGTTGCATTCATCAGTGCGCATCCTACCTGCACAAGTAAAATATCGATTTTCTAAATCATTTTAAGAAGTTTTTTTTTTTGTTCATTATTCTTATTGAACTTTCCACAACGTAAATCTAATATTGCCAGACATTTTTGTTGCTGTTTAAACTGTGCCAGACGCTTATTTCGAATGAAAAAAATTTTTTTTTCAAAGTAATTCAGTATGGCTGAAATTTTTTTATAATATTATTTAAGTATCTAAAAACTTAAAATTAATTTGCCATACAATTATTCGGTTGTTAACCTTCAGCCAGACCGATTTAAAAGTGGAAAGTGATGTTGTATCATTTAGATTGGTCTAAAAATAGATGTCGAATAAATTATAGAGAAAGAATTAAGAAATAATGAATAAATGTGTGGATTAATGTAGTATCAAAATAATTATTAAATTGTTGAACAAAATTAAGATAATATCAATCTCAAGTTTGAAAATAAACAAAAACTATATATTTTAATTGATAATTGTATTACAAAAAACGGAGGCATCTTAATCATAATCATCATCATCATCTTCATCACTGCTGTCATTTTCATTGTCATCGTCGTCTTTTGGGTTGTCATCGTCTTTTAATAAGTTATTATCTGTAAAATAATGAAAAATTGAATAATCTTTCGGCAAAGAAATTTATTAGTATTTAATTTTTTTAGGGTTCCGTAGTACCTACAAGGAACCCTTATAGTTTCGCCATGTCCGTCTGTCTGTCCACGGCATAGCGACGAAACCGTTGGTGCTAGAAAACTGAAATTTTGCATAAACATGTATGTTAACTAAACAAAGAAAGTCGTAGAGTAAAATTTGGAAAAATATTTTTTTTTCAGGTAGCTCCCCTACATGTAAAGTAGGGATGTTTTTTTTTTGTCGCCTACTCCATAGTGTGGGGTATTGTTAGATAGGACTTTTAAAAACGTTTAGGGGTTGCTAAGATAGTTTTTTGATTTAGGGATCCGTTTGCGAGATAATTAACTTTAAAGAGCAAATTTTTGTTCGAGTAGGGCGTCCCCCCCTCTAAAAGCTAAACTACTGGATCCTAAAATCTGAAAAAAATTGTGTCGGTAGTACATGTAATGAACTTTAAAGGAAAACTATAGCGGATAAGTTCACTTCATTAGTTCAAGAGGAATAGGGGTCCGAAATGTCAGATGCAGTTACTCAGAATATTTCGTTCAAAATTCTTGAAACATAAATAAACATACATAATACATATATAAAATCACGCCTTTATCCCACGGAGGTAGGCAGAGACGATGGAACGCCATGTGCTTCGCTCCTTACATACTTCTTTCGCTTCCTCAACATTCATACATCTCGTCATACGTGCTAGCTGGTTTCGTGTACTACAAACATTTCCTTTCTGAAGGACGCCATTTAGTTAAAAAGTAAAATTAAAAATATTTTTCTATGGAACCCTACTGCGCGTGGCCCGACACGCACTTATGGCCGTTTATGGTCATTTATGGTCCAGCCGGAAACTTGAGGTGATAGAGATGTCGGGTGTTTTAAATGAGCATTTCTCCAAAACTTTGTAACATAACGAACTCGTAGTAAATGCTGATACAATTCACTTTTGCATGGTGGTAGGCTTGATGGATCAAAGTTACGAGTTTTTTTTTCAAAATTATCATTTGGTTTTTTAGACCGATAAGTATTTGAAAACAGATTGAACCGAACTTCATTGACGTACCAAGAATCACGATCTCCGTAAATATGACAAATTAACTTTTCTAAGATCTTAAATGTCTCTTTCAGCAATTTAACAAAGCAACATTCACGTGTTGAAGAAGTCGTCGTTCATGAGCTTCAGCATACTGTTGTATTACACTGGCGACAAGGTTCACCTTCAGGTCACGATGGAGGTCCTCATTTCTGATATACCAGGGTGCATTCACGATTGCTCTTAATACTTTATTCTGGCATCTTTGAATTATTTGGATGTTACTTGGTTTGGTACAGCCCCAGAGCTGTACACCATAAGTCCACACTGGCATAAGGACTTGTTTATAAATAATTATTTTGTTATGCACTGACAATGGAATATTTACCCAGCAACCAGTACATTTTTTATAGCGAAGTTCCAGCTCACTGCGTTTCTTTTTGACTTGAGCCTTCCAGCGAAGTTTTGCGTCTAGTGTCATGCCAAGGTACTTGGCTGAGTTCGCATACGGTATTATATGATTATTTAGATATACCGGTTGATAGTTGGCCTTTTTGTTGGTGAAGTCTATATGTGTCGATTTGGATTGATTGAGTTTTATACGCCACATTTTTGTCGGCGTTTGTTAAAAATTACATTATTTTTATTTGGCTATCGATTATGTAGGTAATAAGCAGTAAATTTTACTAGGAAACATGATATCTAAGATTGATAATATTCATTGTATTTCCTTTTTTACTAAAATCGATGTCATGGTCCCTAAGAACAGATCTTTGCATCTCTTATAATAACAGACTTCCCCATACTGACCGTTATAAATGAGCCAACCTGTATAGAAATTTAAATCACTGTCACTAACAAGTTAAAATTTTATGACAATACTTCATGTTCCATTTAGTTTGCACCAAATTGGATGTCTTTTAGCGCTTTGGGTTACGATTTCTTGCGCTGACCCGAGGCCCATTTGATTTTACGTTAATGCACAAGTGATCATATTTGTATTATTGTATTTTCTAATTTCTTGTGTAATAAATAAACGTATTTCATGTTATCTATTTCTTGTTTTTTTTAATGCAACAGCGTCTTCACAATCTTCTTTAGGAAGACGAATTCCCTGAATATTAAAATATCTTATGTTATATTGACATAGTATGCAGTGCAATCTTTCGATATCGATAAGCACATCGACAATGAAGGCCATCACTATAGCAGTGACAATAAAAATTTTGCAAATGTGTTACTGTCAAATTGCCTTTATATTTCTTCTTGACATACATATGTTCTCTGCCGTACTCTTCCAACATGCCCAATAACTTTTCAATTTTAAATCGGTCTGGCTGAAGGTTAACAACCGAATAATTGTATGGCAAATTAATTTTAAGTTTTTAGATACTTAAATAATATTATAAAAAAATTTCAGCCATACTGAATTACTTTGAAAAAAAAATTTTTTTTCATTCGAAATTAGCGTCTGGCACAGTTTAAACAGCAACAAAAATGTCTGGCAATATGAGATTTACGTTGTGGAAAGTTCAATAAGAATAATGAAAAAAAAAAGAAACTTCTTAAAATGATTTAAAAAATCGATATTTTACCTATGCAGGTAGGATGCACACTGATGAACGCAACCACTACCACCAGCCAGATAGTCCATATGACGTGCGGGAGAGTGAGAGAGATAGCATATCTAAAAATTGGCCTACCTGAAATGCTTGTTTTCCTGACGTTGCTATCTCTCGTACTAAAAGCGAATTGGCTAATCCTTTCACCACGATGGCAAGTCAAAGTAAAATTTGACTCAGCCATCGACACGACGATCATGGTATAATGGTCATTATACTGATTTATTTAATTTGTTTAGTTTCTTTGATCAAAGTATGATAGCAAAGAAATCTATATTTATACTCAACACGTAAAAAAAAAGACTAGCTTTGATGGTCCAGTGGTTAGCGTATGCGCCTCTCACCGCGAGGTCTCGGGTCCGATTCCCGGGTAGGGCAAAGGGTTATTTGAGTACTTCTACAGTACTTTACGTCAGGAAATTCACAATAGCAGCACGGAGTTGGAATTGTGCTCGGTAGATGGCGATGAGCAAACCCCTATCTACAACAGGTGAAATGGCGGTGTTGTACAGCTCTGCCACACCCTTTTGGGTAATATAGGCGTGATAATGTGTTATGTCTTACAACATTTTTGGTATTGCAAGACTTGTCAAAATGTACACTTAGATGACATAGCCCATAATAATTAAATGTGTGAGTACCTACAGCTACTTTTAAATGAATCTATATAGGCAATCTTGATGTCACAACTTTAATAAATTGATATGCTATTAACAGGTAGCGGCGAATCTTCATAACGCAATAGACGATCAGAACTATAGTTATTAGTGCCATATTACAAAAATGAGTTGCTAAATGTATATTTTAATTAAAGCTCTATGAAAAATAGTTGCACTTTTTGGCTAGACCTTAATATTGATTGAGATTACATAGCCTGATCCAGGGCTGTAGGTAGAGTCGAATTTGAGGTAGGGCAGCAGTGGTTATATATTAGTTGTAGATATATTTTCAGATTAAGGTCTATGGGCCTATGCAGCCTAAAATAACTGATTTATTAATTATTTTTAAAACATTTTTAAATATTATTATAAAAGATATCAAAAAAATATTTAAAATATAAAAAACTAACTTCTGCAAAATCGTTGTTCCAGCTGCTTTACGCGAGCCTCTTAAGGTGTTGGTCGAGGCTCTTGACTATCAGCTCTTATTGTTATTGGTTGCAGGAAGGGTGGAAGTAAAAAAATATCATAATTGAGCACGGGTTCATAAATCAATCACAAAGTATATCACTGACTTCTAGTACAGACACACCCAGACCACTTCTACTTCTTCTTCTTCTTTCGTGTCAATAGCGAGACGGCAACACATATTCTTTATAAGTATTTTTATTTGTTATTTAACACCTAGTTTGCGATAATGATATCACTACTAAGTAGTGGGTGCATGAAAGGAGCCTCCCCGAGTGACGTACACAACGATTCCCTACGTCCGGCGCACCCTGGGCAATTCGCGAGTTCTTCTTTTCACCACGATAGCAAGCCAAAATAAAATTTGACTTAGCCATCGACATGACAAGGACGAAGATTAAGTATTGATATACTAAATAATTTAGTTATTGACACGTAGGTAGATGGAAAACAGAAGTGGGACCCCCTCACCCCCGCAGAATGTCCGCGTTGTTTCATATGTAAATCTAGTAACCGCACCTCTACTCTGTTTCTGCTTTATGGCCACAAGCGTCTCAGCTTCAGTCTAAATACTTAATTATGTAATATCTTATTGCAATCTAACCTAACCAAACCAGTAGCTATATTTTATTAAATCATCATGACATTTAAAACTTTTCAATAACTAAATCGATATGCTTGCATGCGTTTTTATAGCTACTTGTTGAGGCATGTTATTTAAATAGGATAATATTTATAAATTCATCAGTTTGTGATTGCATTTTGTGTATTTCTCAATACATCACCTTAAGGTGTGTGTTTTTGCGATATTTTTCTGTCAGAAAATTCTCAAATAGCAGCACGAGGTTGGTCACCGGGCAATTCGGCCGGGTTCAATTCTCAAGCTTAGTACAAGTTTCTTTTAAATTCAAGTATACAGTTTTTGTTTTTACTAAAATCGATGTAATGGTTCCTAGAAACAGATTTGTGAATGTCTTGTAATAACAGAATTAGCCATACTGACCCATATAAATGAGCCACCCTGTATGCCTTTGCTACTCCTAGATGTCTAGGTTCCTAGATCTTTCTAGATTCTATTATTACATAATGATTCTACTATAGTCGCAGTTCAAAATGTTGTAAGCTAATGTATTTTAAACTATGATAGATGATTTGTTAGTATTCTTGGTTATTTACTCTAGCTTAGTTAAACATGCTAAATGTAAAAATTTTACCACATAATTTATTTTTTAAGAAGAGCGTGGGAAAAAATATGACACAAAAATGCCAAGGACTTCTTCAATGATCTTCTTGCAAAATGCATTGAGATGAAATTTGGATTACTGTTGGCAAATTACCTTTCTTATTTCAAGGTTGGATGTAACTGCGAAGTACTACCTATTACGTAATGGCATAAAACTGAAAGTACACTCTATAAATATATATATAAATAATTTTTGCAAAAAAAAAAAATATCCTATGTTGCCCAGATTGGTCCGACTGAGGTTTAAGTCTAATGTGGTAAATACCAATAATTAATCAATCTCTAATGAGTCATAAACGCATGCGTTATTTGCTTACACTATTATAAAGCAAAGTTCCCTGAACGAATCATGCGGTGCTTTTCCAACCTCTTAGAATACATACTAAGAAACAGTTGAAAAAGATATGGGACCGGCAGGATTTGAATCTGCGACCTACTGCACACCGGGCAGCCGTTAAGATATCTATATCGAGTATCCTACTTAAGATAGGAACAAATCGATGAACGTGACGTCACGAAATGACTAATCATACAGTTGAGAAATTTAGGGTTATGGTAAGAGGCGACCATAGCTGGATGGCTAAAGCGGCTGCCCGGTGTGCAGTAAGATCGCACGTTCAAATCCTACCGGTCTCATATCTTTTTCAACCCGTTCTTATTATAATTTGCTAAGCATAGCTAAATGCTATAAAAATAATCAATTAGAACTCTTAGAATACAACCTTATTTTACTTTACCAGGAACCTGAAAACCATTTGTTTACTATCAGTAACAGAATCCATTCCACTAGTTATAAAAAAAAACAAATATGTTATCCATACTAATTAAACATTCCAAATAGTAAAATGTATGGAAAACGTGTTTTTTTTGTATTTTTTCTTCACAAACGGTTAAGAGGTTTTCGGTAAGAAACAAATAGTTTATTTAATCCTTATATACCTATTAATAAATACGGATTTGAGTCAAGTTTTAAATGTTTGTTTGCCGTCAAATCTCGTTTCTTGCTCAGTACAGTACATGATATAAGCAATGAATATTTAACTATTTAAATTACATTTAGACTTCGCTATCAAATTTTACTTGACATGTCTCTGTTTACGCATGAATAGCTATGTATGTTAATCCCTTATGGGAATTTTCTGGCTGAATAATGTTACCATAAATGCTTAGATATTTTATATATCTTCTAGTAGTGGTAGAGCCATGCTCACTAAACTCGAGGGACAAAAAAGTACCACCTAAACTAGGTTCAGAATCTACTAGTGCATATAGCACCTAAGAAGACATCTATGTAAGATTTAGATAGTTATTTGATCAACAAGAGAGCAAAATTCGTAGATACATTTTTATAGTATCGTAATTGTAAATTATTAGAATTTTCAGCGTTGTAAGTAAGTGACTAAGCACGAGACCTAAATAACTTTTGTCTCGTATCGCACATACAACTTTTCACTTCAGTAGCTCGTAAAGGTAAGTTTTAAGCAAAACTCAACTTTGCTTCGAACGAAAACGAAACTCGAAGCATAATCGGGTTGTACTCACTGAAAAGACTCGAAGCAAAATTGAGTTTTGCTCACTGCTTTCATGCAACAAAGAACGAAAATATCTGCAGTTTATGATTGTTCTTAAACTTCTGTGCTGTGCTTGCAATCAGTAAAATAATACACAAGGTAGACTAAACATATTGTTTACCTTAATAATAGAATTAATTAGTAAATAGACAATAAAATTGTCTTGTTATTTGTTTTTTTTTATTTATTCTCTTTGAATCAAAGACAAGAAAGAAGAAAGACAATCAAAGTTATAAAATAACAACATAACATAACATCACGCCTATATTACCCAGAAGGGTAGGGCAGAGGTGTACAGCACCCACATTTCATCTGTTATGTTTAAGTCCCATGGGATAAGGGCACGCCATAAACCGGGCATAATTCCAACTCCGTGCTGCTACTGTGAATTGACGGAAAGTTCACAAATAACGCTTAAATGACCGACCAGGGAATCAAACTTGAGACCTCGCAAAATGAGGTGCATACGCTAACCACTAGAGCAACAAGGCATTCAAACCATAAAAACAGTAACAATAAGTACTTTGGTTCGGAGCCTAGAAAAGTTCTTCAAAAGGTTGAAGATTCCATGACAATATTTTGTAAGATGGAAAAAGTAATATTGTGTCATCGTTGTGAGAACCAGGCAAAGGTATAAAGGTCCACGAAAACTTATGTAAGCTATGTTTGTTAGTGCCCTTGTCTAAGACATTATGTTACGCGTAGTATGGCTTTGAGCGCGCCACAATTCGGGGCGAGGTGACGTAAACACAGCTTCCGACAAACCTATACATGTCCCGTATAAACTGATCTCGAATTGCAAGCGAAGCCTTAACAGCGAGTGACCATCTTACACTGGACATGTACAGGTTGATGTGTAGTACCTGTACACAATAAATAATTAACCTTAAACTGGTAGTTTTCGCATTTTAATCTGAATAGAAACAATTGTGTTTCGATAAAATCTTATTCCTCTACATTTTATGTACGCTTTGTATAGCAAGACCAATGAAATTAAGCGTAATATAACATCATAAACACGTTAGATGTTGGCGAATCGATGGGATTCGGCGATTCTAGAACACTACTTCCACTTATATCATTTTATAATAATTGTTGTGATAAAGGTATATTTATAACACTCACATATTTTAACCAACTTTTTTTAAAGGAGGATTTGTATTCTATACGTTATTTACTTATTTACTTCAAATCAGAAGTTGCCGAGAAAATAGTTACATACATACATACTTATATGTATGTATGTAACTATTTTCTCGGCAACTTCTGATTTGAAGTAAATAATTTTTCAGGATCTTTGGCGATAGGCAATGGAACTCTTCAAAAACGAACAGTGAATGAACCGTGCTTTGAGCAGTCGTTTGCTGTAAATTATGTTTACAATTAAATAACATAATATCACGCCTGTGTATGCCTTTAAGGGTAACAAGGTATTCTGGAATGAAAGTCTTTATTTTGATATAATACAAGAAGCGTCCCGCAGTTTCACTTGCGGACAAAAAGTAGCCTATGCCAGGCCTTACAGTCTCATCTACCTCCATATCAGACTTCATCAAAATCGATCTAGCTGTTCACACGTAATAATGTGACCAAGGGAAATAGGGATTATTTTTTATATATATAAAGATGTAGATTAAAGAAAATGAAATATGTAACAACTTAAAACTAGCTGAAATATTGGACCGAATGTACCGTGGGAAGTTTAAAGTAACGAGGTTGTTTTGTTGCATCTGTCATAATAATATAATGCTTATAAATCATATCGGACATAATAATAGCTACAGCGTGTATAATTTGTGTGTATTTATGATTTGTTTATTAAATCTTTGTTGTAGTTTAATGTGCGTAATAGGCTGAGATTGTCATTGCGTGTCAATGCTATTTAGAACTAGCCTTAAACAGCTCTTTTTTCGAAATTTCATCAAAATCTACGCGGCAGTTTTTGCATGATGATTACAAACATTCTAACTAACACTTGTAAAAGACTCGAAATTTCTCAACTCTTTTGTGCTAGCGTCGTAGGTATATATATATATACATATATACCTTAGCTAGACGAACCTTACTTGGCCTTTGGACGTTGGCACAAAAGAGTTTAGAAATTTCGAATGTAGCAGCAAACGAACCCATCCCAAGTAGCAATCAAATGTCCTTAAAAGGTATTGTAGATATCTTGAAGGCAAGTAGATGAATTCCAGCTGTTGCCTTGGGTAAAACCAATATGTCCCTCAAGATATCTTGAAGATACTCTCCAAGAATCAGTTAAGTAAAAGTGGGCACAGATTTTAACACAGAGTTAAGACAGAGTTAATACTACTCTTTAGATCAGGGGTTCCCAAACCTATAAGTATCGCGCCTCCCTACTGCTTAAAATGAATATGCCCACGCCCCCCCTTGGTGTGTACCCCCCTTGGTAGTAAAGTTAAGAAGGTCATCGATACGCATGAATCCGTCGCTTTTTGTAGTCATTCGAATTTGGTCGGATAACCTGCGCCGAATAACTGTTTTGGTTTAGTATTAATATTTACTTAATACGAAACAGTTGAAGCTGGATATTTTTACTATAATTATATTATTTGATAAAGGCACTAATTTTTGGTTTACATCTACACATCTTAGGTTGAGCCAGTTTCTTGTTTGATGGCGTCAAAGTTATGATGCCGTCGTTTTGACTTTTAGTAATATTATTCATTAGCGCTTGTAGGTTCTGTTTTGAAACTTTTTATGGTAATTATAAACGTCAAGATGGAACGAATACAGTTTTTAGCAAGCTTATACGTCTTCTCATTTAGGCGCTACAATATTTTTTTAAGTTTTCAATAAAGCGCGATTACTTGAAAATTTTAAATATTATCTGGCATCTAATTTAGTCACAAATATGCACAAATTAAGAGCTATTCGTGTATGTTCATTCTACAGGCGCACATAAAATGGTCTTAGAGATACACGAATTCGCAAAACGTTACTCCAGCGGGAAACGCAATATCTCGAAAACCTGAAGACGCACAAATTATATTTATGGCGGACATATTTGCACAAATATAAGCTCTCTGCCCATGTATGTATTTTATCTCTCCGATAATTCGTCTAGAATTTTCTTGCTAGAACAACGTTACTCCAGCAGGAATCGTTTTTACGTTTTTTTTTCAAAACTACAAAACGCACAAATTTTTTATGCGGCGCACATTTACAGCAGATTGCGCACTAAGTATACGTTCTACTCATATCACTCTAGGTGACACTTTCTTGCTGGCGTAACGTACACGATCGGAGTGATAACCGCCGCCGCCCGCGCCCGCGCCCCCCTGTACATGTCTTCGCGCCTCCCTAGTGGGGCGCGCCCCCTAGTTTGAAAATCAATGCTTTAGATAAACTTAAACCCTACTTAAGAATGTGGTTTTGCAGAACTCTAAACACTGATTTCAAGATATCTTGTAGGTTGACTTCAGATCATAAAATAGACTTAGAGATATCTACAATACTTAATTAAAACTATCAATATTGAATTGCAGATATTCGATCTTCACTTATTAAAGTAAAATTTAAAACTTATTTTGCTTTAAAGTGCTTTATGTAACTTTATTTTAGAAAATAAATATGGTGAACTTATAAATTATTACAAAAACTGTTTTAAGATTAATGAAAATGGCGATTACTAATTTTTATGTCTAATAAATGCTATCAAAAGGCATTAAATGCATTTGAAATTTAAAACGCATGATTATTTCTCGTGTCAAATCTATAGATAGTGCTATAAAACAGACGGGCTTTTAAAATACTAGAAAATAAGCAATACAATTTAGTTAAAAAATATTGCAAAAAATATTTTTTGTGCTTTTAGTGCATAGTTGTTATTGTTTCTATGAATATGTAAGATATTAATATAGTTACAATGACTTTAACATAAATACAAGTTCAATCTACTTTAGTTTTTGATTAAGTGTTGTGGTAAAATGTTTTATTACTTTTTTCATTTAAGGGGAAAAATGGCGTTAATTCTTAATTTTCCTAACGAAGCAAGATTTTAGACTAAACTGATTTTGTAAGGTTAGTTCAGACATAGTTAAGACAATTAACATTTGAAGTAGCGCTAGTTAGGAGTTAATATACTTAACTTATATTAAAAACTGTATTGGCGAAATACTATTTAATTCTTGGTGGTATAAAGTGATTCTAAAGTTTGATTTAGTTAAGACCAGATTAGGTACGTACGTTACTTAATATTTTCTTAACTATTCTTTTTTATTTTATGGTGTAAACAAGTTTATGCAAGATAGACTAGTGAATATTATCTAATTAATAAGTGTAGGTACCTAAGTTTAGTACCTAATGTTTAAATTCCAGTAAACATCAGACAACAAGGATTTAAATTCAACAGCAAGTACGTGATGTTAAATAACTATCTAATCCCCATTTATTTAGAATTTTAGAGGATTCCCAAGCTCAGCAAAAAAATATTAACACCTATATTTAATAACTTCTGTTCTGCATAGTTGATAATCTTAACGTGCCATTACCAAATAGCTTTTTAGTATCTCTTGATCTTAATTATTTACCTACTATTGTTCTTTACGCCATCAACTAGGAACTAAGTCTAACATCGGCTGTTTAATTTTTGTGTGTATAATTATTTATTATATACCTATATATTATAATTCAAAGTGAAACTAAATAAAAGCTTGTAAAACATTAACTTTTAAAAAGATCATTCACATAAACTAAATGAATTATTGAATTATATAAGTAAGTATAAAAGAAAGATAGCGGGCTCCTAAACACATAACATGATGAACCATAATATAATTATATACCTGCCAATAAATTACGTATTTTCAATTTTTGCCCACAAGCCCAGGCATGAAGGCTGAATGGATTAATAAATGCATAGGTCACTACCATACACTACCACACTGAATAAAAAATATAAATCTAAGAGCATTTGGTAGGTATAAGAAAAATAAAGTTAGTAGCTGTCACTTACTTTTTATCGCAATTTTATTCTTATTACATAATTATTTATTTCAATGCCATTTTGCATAATTTCCTTCATTTCAGTTACGAAAGGTTTTAAAAATTCATTAGACTGAGGTTTTTTAATATCACAGTAAATTCCAATGGTCATTACAGGCACTGTGTTTATCTCATGATTGTTACATAGAATTGGCCAAAATTCTACTTTCGAACTTTTGCACGTGGGTAACCCGTCGATATTTACATTAATACATAAATTTACATTTTTATCCAAATTTTCAAAATACTGCACAATATTTTTGCAAAATCCATTATGCCAGTATTCTCCACTGCCACAAGGTTCGATATCCACAGATTTTACTGTTTTCAGAAGAGTTGTAGCGTCTTTTGACACAACACCTGGATCATGCTTGTTAATAATCTGCATTAAATCATTGATTGCAGTATGCGGTATATTGTGATTCAACCAGTTTCTTAATTGGTCTCTAAAATCAAAATCACGAAAAACTTTTGATGCGTGACTATCAGCTGTCGAGTCGAAATCACTGTCCAATTGCGCTATTTCTAAATTATCCGCGGTATCTTTTTCCTCGTAGTCCGTAAACGACACTGAAGTCCGACTCAAAGATATCGCATTGCTATTATTGGTAACGTTTGCAGCACTTAAAAGCACATCGATGAAGTTAATTTTTTTATATTTTAAAATACGCCGACGAAAGCCACCAGATCTTTTTAATTTTTCCACTACATCTATGTTTCTACTTGGTTCTATTTGTAGAGAACGTCCCGTTAAATGTATTTTTACTCTAAACTTATTAATTTTAGTAAAAAGGAATAAAATTATACTGTAGAAAAACAGTTTCTAGAACTTGGTATGACTATTATCTTAAATTTATCTACAAAATCATTTTGGTCTTTGTGAGTCTTAAAAGATACTTCAATTATTACAGTAAAGTTTTAAGTGAGCTTTCAGATAATCTGGTATAGAAAAACAATATTTTAAGTTTTAACCGTAGGCATACTTAATACAAACTAGTTTTGAGAATACTTAACCTGGTTTTTGGTATTCCTAACTTACTTAAGTAGCGGTAGTTTAGTATTAAAGAAAAAAAATACTTAACGAAATCCTTTTTGATTTAGCAAAATCTAACTTTAGATAAAGTACAGATATGTTAGATTTACTTGCTATTCTTGTTTGCTACTTGGAATAGCTGAATTGGCAAAGCACTTGGGGCGTATACCCAGGGGGTTCGAGTCCTGCTGGATTCTTAATTTTTCAACTTTAATATTATATAAAATATAAAAAGGCATAGCAAAACTAAAATTTGCTTTAAAAAATTACTTGTTAAAGATTTCAAATTTATACATTTTATATTTGTTATAATTTTTTATTTATATATTTTAGACTTCGTATCTAGAAATGTGCGCGGTACATTGACGATAGCTTCACCCCCACCACAGGCGACCTAAACATAACCAATAAAAATATTGGTGTTAATTTACATCTGCCCAACCCTCCTGGATAGCACAGACGTGTGATATAACTCTTATGTATTTGTGACCCCATGTTTAATTGTGACATTTGGATTACAAGATAGGAGCCTGCTAGCGGCGCATCCTGTACTATCAGCACGGTAACGCAGAGTCTGGCTGATGAACCGTCTCCGGAGCCAAGGTGGCCGCAGTAAGGCAGATTTAATTAAATAGGGGTTTAACAACCCTGACACCCCTGCGAATGTGGCTTTTACATTCAAACAATGGAACATCTCCGCTCATCCTGCACCACTGAAGGCCTAATGCCGGCTACAATTAAAGGAGTGGAGTGAGCCACCTTCTGGTCGGGAACCATCTAGAAAGGAATTTAAAAAACACAATAAAATAGATATTGATACGACAAAGAAGACCACCACCATAATGTTCTCACATACCACAACAATACCACCCATGTTAATACTGAATATGATTTTTCATTTCTCTATCACATAAAAAACCGTTATGCAAATGAAAAACGGTTTATAATCGTTTTAAATACACCGGTACAGATAAATGACTTCATTATGCAAATACTGAGCATTGACAACAAGAGTAGAAAGCAATCTAAGTTTACTTCTTCTTGTTAATAAACTTCCCTGTTTTGATATTAGTAATGATTCTCTACTTCGTCGTGTCGATGGCTGAGACAAATTATATTTTGACTTGCCATCGTGGTGAAAGGATTGGCCAATTCACTTTGGAGAACTCGCCAATAGCCCAGGGTACGCCGGACGTAGGGAATCGTTGTGTACGTCACTCGGGGAGGCTCCTTTCATGCACCCCAATTAGTAATGATAGGATTGTCAAATGAAATGAAATTATTTATTTATGTAACAGAAACAATGAGACACACATAAATTCAGTAAAGACAGAAAAAAATAATAAATACAGTAATTTACAAGGCTGTATGCCCTAAAGCAAAAATTGTCCTAAATGGGAATTGGTTCAGCATATTATTATTATTATGCCAAACTAAAGCTTGGCGCTGGTTTTCAACCAATCCCTTAGTGACTACAACAGTGACAGTGAATACATCTGTTTTTTACCATGTTCAACAAATAAAGCTACTTTGACTTTGACTTTGACTTTGACTTTGACTTTGACTTTGACTTTGACTTTGACTTTGACTTTGACTTTGACTTTGACTTTGACTTTGACTACACATTTTGAAGGTACTTAATTTGATCTAATTGCCTAGATGGTCTCGTGGTTAGCGTATGCGCCTCTTACCGCGTTGTCTGTCCGGGTCTGAACGTCCGGGTTTGACTCCTGGGTCCGGCAAAGTGTTATTTGTGAACTGGAATTGTGCCCCGTGGATGGCGATTAGCTCACCCCCTACTCCATGGGACGGACCTAAACATGACAGGTGAAATGTGGGTTTTGTACACTCTGCCACACCCTTTTGGGTAATATAGGCGAGATGTTATGTCATGTTACATAACATAGCATCTAAATAACAAAGCATATAGGGTCGTCTTCTAGTTAAAACAAATTAAGTCCAAACCACGTCCACAAGTCCAACCAATTTTACGTCGAATTACATTAAAGCCACTGCATTTCAATTAAACCCACTAGAAATGATAATGACAATGTGTGAAATGAGTCTGCCTGGTATTCTAACTCAAGAAGTTAGAAATCAAGGCAGAGAAAAATAATCATCTCCTCTTTACATGTAGAACCGAAAACAATATATTTTTCAAAACTTTATTTAACCTTTTTTTACTTATTAAATACAAGAAATACAAGAAATATCCAATTATACAGAAGTACTTCTTCGATAAAAACCTTTGAAAAGGAAATATAATTAATGGAAGCCTTTTACTGCGATCTTTTTGTTGAGAAGAGAGATAAATTGAAAATATCCCGGGGACATGCGACAAAAAAGTTAAATTTATTACGAGTACTTATTGTACTTACACACAGAGATAATTATATTTCTAGAGTTATGTACGAAAAAGATCACAATAGCTAGCGCAACGCAACTTTTTCCGCGTGGAATTTGTTGTATTAAGTTCTAGATTCATGTATTAAGTAGAAGCTGCTCTCATGCTTTGGTCCGTGTTAAAAAAATAATTATTATAAAATACAATCAGTTTTCAACTTTGCTCATTACTTACTTGTCCATCCTAAGGTTGCCTGTAAGAAATTGCTTATAGCGATAAGGCCGCCCATTGTGCAACATAATTTTTAAGTGCATTTATTTACATAATAAACTTCTTTGTTAATATTGGTGTATAATAAAGATTACTCTATCTATCTATCTATCAGTAGTCTCCGAGATTAGGGTTATCAAACAAACAAACTATCTTTCTCCCGCGGTTTCGTCTGCGTGGTAGATACATTCACAAAAAGTGGCTTATGTTACGCGCCTTATAGTCAGTTTACTGCTCCTAGGGGTGCATGAAAGGAGCCTCCCCGAGTGACGTACACAACAATTCCCTACGTCCGGCGCACCCTGGGCAATTCGCGAGTTCTTAAAAGCGAACTGGCTAATCCTTTCACCACGATGGCAAGTCAAAACCTTGACCACCTTACTGACTGTCCAAAATGCCCTACCACCTGCACAAGTGAGGCGTTCATAAACGCCGATGAGAGCGCCATAACAGTGGCAACTTATTGGACCAATAAAATTTGACTCAGCCATCGACACGACGAAGAAGAAGAAGAAGACAGCTCCTAGAATTTTATCAAAATCGTCGTTAAGAAGATAAGCCGATAAAAACAGGCAATAATTATCAAAACTGGATTTTAGGTACAGGTATCGTGCAAAAAGCTATACCAGCTAAAAATCATTGTAATTTTTGACATTAAAAACGGACACTTTAATTATATAATTGTTCGCCTGATTGACTGATTTATCAACGACGAGTCTAGGCTGCTGGGACTTGAAATTTAAAATTTTTATGAAGGTTCCTTACGTGAATATCTTATAGTATACTAGCTGACCCGGCGAACTCTGTTCTACCTTAAAGGCAATAAATAAGCAGATTTTGGAATTTATTAAGTTAATTTGTTTATTAGAAAATACAATTTAAAAAATTAAGTACTTTAATCATTCATTATTGTTAAGTTTAAGGAAATTTTAATCGACATCTATCGAGCGGGATGAAAAATGATTAAATTATTAAAATGGCTATTAAAAATAGGCGTTGGTGATAAAAGGGTAAACATTTAGGGTTGTATGTATTTTTAATGCCACATTATACAAAATAAAAACAAAAAGATGGGCCGAAAATTAAAAAAAAGAAGGGGAACAACCCTTATCACTTAGGGGTATGAAAAATAGATAGTAGCCGATTCTCAGACATACTGAGTACCTATGCATATAAAATTTGGTAAAAATCAGTAAGGAGTCGGAGGAGTAAGGTAACTAACATTGTGACACGAGAATTTTATATATAAGATTAGTGACATTATATTATTTACATTATATATTATATTTCACAACTCACACACAACGCCATCTAGTCCCAAACTAAGCAGAGCTTGTACTATGGGTACTAGAATAACTGATACTAATACATAATATACTTTTCTTTTGTAAATACATACGTATTATAGGTACATAGAAACACCCAGACTAAGACAAACCCCCATGTTCACGCACACAAAGATTTGTCTTAAGCGGGAATCGAACCCACGACCTCGGCGTCGCAGGCAGGTACACTACCCACTCCGCCATCCGGTCGTACATTGATAGTACAATAGCGATTGCTCGCGCAATATTGAATAGAAAGAAGGATCCTACGAATATACACCACAAGAAAACCTAAACTCAAATAGCAAAAGTATAGAAATACACATGATTAACTAGTCTGAGTACTGTTATTCTAGTGCTAAGCAATCTATTATTAGATCGATCGTGAGTTATTAAAATATATTTGCATGTAAACTGGAAGGTTGATTCTATCATAAACCGGAGGTCCTGTATTGACGTAGAGTTCAGTTATGGTGATTGTCCTTTGCCTAACATAATTTCACGCATATTTTAGCCCGCACATAAAAATATAAATTACATAGAGCAAGCTAATTCAGAATATAGTGTTTTTAAATGTCTTTTCGAGCAGACCCGGAGTCAGAACAAATCTTAGTGTGATAAGAAAGAAAGAAAGAAAGAAAGAAAGAAAGAAAACATTTATTCTGACAAAAAAAATAAATAGGAGAATAAAACAATAGAACTTACAACTAAACAAACTTTTTGCCAGAAATGGTCACCATCTCAGCCATATGCTGCAGAGCAACAAAGCCCTGCAGCGCTGATTTTCTGATGGCACCAGAGAGAGAGAGGACGAACGATATCACATAAAAAATAACAATAATATTAAAAACTTAAGTATGTACATATAAGCATCAAGAAATAACAAAGGTAAGATCTAAAATGAAATTTTAAAACTAAAAAGTAAATAAAACTAGAATAAAACTGAATAAAACAAAGTAGGGAAGACAAAAAATAAAAATAAAAACAAAATAAAAAATAAAAACATAATACTAGTAAAACCTCACTAGATTCATGAGTAAAACGGAACGCAACCATGACGCTCGGGCCATAGGGCATAGCGCGACTGCGCGAAAGAAATGGCCAGTGGTGGCGTCCGTATATCAAACAAAAGTGCAATCGCCAATCATAGCGCTTCAATTATCTTATCAACTTATTAACTTCTTCAGTGATCAATCGAACCCACAACACCAGCACAGTTGAAAGCGGCGAGGCGACCGCTTTTACCACCACGCCAATTATGGACCCCACCAAAACAAGTTAGCTCATAGTACAATCAAACCCGAGTATTTAATCGATACTTATATACGCTAAACACTAGAACAATTATCCCTTCGTCCCCGTTTCACCATCGGACTACCAGACAAACGGCACTCAGGCACCGCTTCACGGTAGATATTCCACTAACACGCACTAAGCGTTTCGCCTCTACATTTCTTATCCGAACTGCCAAAGAAGGGAACGCCTTGCCCGAGTCTGTGTTTCCGCATGAGTACAATCTGGATCTCTTCAAAGCAATAGTTAATAGGTATCTCATAGGTAAGCGTGCTCCACCGTAGACCGCATCATCACTTACCATCAGGTGAGATCGTGGTCAAACGCGTGCCTATCCACCATAAAAAAAATCGATCGATAATTCGACAACTATATGATAAGCGCGTAACTTGTCAACAAAATAATATACCTTTGGGGAAAAACCATAAAAAGAAAAAAAAAAATAAGTAAGCACTTTCTATTTTCCGTAACCATAACATAACTTATACAAACAAAAGTAATGGAGTGTTACAAATCGACAGACAAACGTAATATTATTGTAATAGTTCTTGATAAATGTAATGAGAGAAATGTTTTCTCTTTACTAATATTTTATAGAACTAAATATAATGAACTGTAATTGGTTTAGTTTTATTTGCTTATTTCCTGTAGTGGGATTTCAGATTTGGCTTGTCTCTGTCGTGATTTATCTCAATAATAGAGATATTCTAATAACTTACTGCCTTGATGGTCTAGTGGTTAGCGTATGCGTTTCTCACAGTGAGGACTCGGGAATGATTCTCGGGTCGGGCATATTTGTGAACCGTCAGGAAATTCACAATAGAAGCACGGAGTTGGAATTGTGCTCAACCCTCATCCCATGGGATTTAGACGTAACAGGTGAAGTGTGGGTGTTGTACACCTCTGCCACACATTGCTGGGTAGTAAAGGCGTGATGTTATGTTTTGTTATGTTAGTCTGTAGTCGCTCTTATGTCCAGGCTGCGTCAATGGTAAGGTGCATTTTAAGCTTTCAAGAAAAGTCAATTATAATAATTAGTTTTTATTAGTTTTATGATGGTTTCAGTAATATAACCGTCAATTATATAAAAAGTAGGCGAGATATTTTGCCTTTGTTCCAACAAACATTGATTTTAGTATGCGTATAGAGCCCAATAAATAGTTAAACAAGAATAGGTGATTGAGGTGACGGAGGTGATCCATAGATAGTTAAAATATAGAATACCTTTTTAAAATATAGGTAGACATAAATCAAATGCAAGAATTTTTAGTAACATACTTTAATTTTAACTCATAGTATGATCATTCAATGTTTCATGGGCAAGTCCATTTTTAAAGTACGAAATTATTTAACAAATATTTTATTATTAAATTACCCATACAATTTATGGCAACTTTTGTAACAATATATTGTCAATAAGCATGACAAATAATAATATATTTTTGAGTATAATCGATAATATTTTTGTTTAAACTTTATTGTATATCTGATAAAATATTATTTGATGGTTGACCCAAATAAAGGTAACCGGTAGTCACGACGGCAAAATTAGGTTTTAACAAAATCGTTTACAAGTTATAATTTTTTCATGTTTTTAATTTTTTTTACATTTTTTTTTTTTTTTTTTTTTATTCTGCAATCTGTTTCTTTGAACATTCAGCATATGGTTATGGATGTATAATAAATTGTCTTGGAGGGCTGTCAGTCCAGCGACGTGCGCCCTTTATGTGTGCTTATTTAAAAAAAAAAAAAAATACATTTAAAAAATGTTTTTTGCTTGAAGCTTGCAGTTAGAAGCAAGCGTGAGTGTCAACGCTCGACGTATGTTAACATATTTTTATAGAAAACAAGCTGTCCCGCCAGACTTTGTTCAGTCTTAACTATGAGTTGTATGTATTTTTTAATCCCACAATATAAAAAAATAAAAACAAGCATTTTAGTCCAAAAACTAAAAAAAAATCAAGGGTGAACAACACTTATCACTCAGGGGTATGAACAATAGAGTAGCCGATTCTCAGACCTACTGAATATGCATATAAAATTTGGTAAATATCAGTGAAACCGTTTCGGAGGAGCAAGGTAACTAACATTGTGACACGAGAATTTTATATATAAGATGATGCACGGCTGTCCGCTTGCTCCCAACTGCAAGCTTTATTTACTTTTTTTTAGCTGTATCTGCGTATTAGTAAGGACTAATTATTTGCAGATACAGCTATGGTTAATTACCTTGTGTTAGTAGAAAGATCACGTCCGTGGTGTAACCAGGATTCGAACGCACGACCTATCGATCGTAAGACCTTATCCATTACGCTACAGCCGCACTTAATTATGTTGCCTTCATTCAGGCCATTTTAAATTACTTTTTATTTCAAAATTTTACATTTTGATTAAATTAATTGTTTACGAATAGATATAATCAGAAATAATAACATTAACCAACCTTGCAACAAGTGCATTTTTCAGTTTAAAAAAAGGATTTCCTTGCAGTGACCTTCATTATAGCTACTAGGCAATATATTAATTTAATTTTTAATACATATTATTAGATTATCTGCTTCATATAGTTTTTTTCTGAAACATATGACAATGTTTTACTGTAATAATATTAGGGAAATTTTCTACCACGAATAAGTCAATAGGACATGCATGATAGCAGGTCTCTATTTATTTGGTCACTGATGTATGTCACAGTTCGGATAACCTGTCCAAAAGGCGAGGGTAGGCATACGGTGGTATTTAAGTGGGTGAGGGCCCCACATAACTGCACCGTCTCCTCGAACGGTGCGGTATGCAGTCAGGAACATTTCACCATCTTTAAAAAAATGTTCTCGATTTATTTATAGTCCTTCCAAAGAAAACATAGCGCAGAACTAAGAGAATATGACTACACACAGTTACCCATCAACTTAGACATTTCCAATATAAACTGTTTTGATATACAATGCTCAACATTTTAAATGGATGTGTGATTCTCTTGATTATATTTTGTCCTCGGGCAAATATTATGAGTTACCTAAAATAACAACAAAATTGATAAATTAAAGGTATTTATTCAAGTGATTCCAACTTACATTTACTTAAAATATCTGATTACAACTATTGTTAAAACTTGAAGTTTCAGAACTGTGTTAATTTTTTTGTATTTTTATTTTATGTTAACAAAACTATCGGATCGGTAAGCTTTCAAATAGGTACATTTGGTACGGAAACCTGAGATCATGCGGGTGCCGACACGCACTAGACCGATTTTATTTTTTTTTTTATTATTTAGGAATATTTTGCAGTCGGGTAGACACTATTTAAAGGAGTTGTGTCCTATGTCACTCTCTTCTAGGTAATATAGGCGTGGTGTTATGTGATAATTATAACCTAGATATGAATTTCACACAGCCACGTTTTCTCCATAGCCCATTTTTTACTTTTCTCTGTCGACAGTATAATTTTGAATCATTATTACAGCAATTATATTTGCCATTAAGGTAAAAATTAATTCAACTCACTCCAAAATCCTCATTCTAAGGCTTAGTCATCGCGAAAGTTTAGGTAGCGCTTTTGTGAAAATAACTAGTTTATTTATTTATTGGAAGACCAACAGCAGTAACAATTATTATTTATAAAAATACATATTATGCAACATTCAGCCAATTACAGGTCCTCACGAATAAGGAACAATATATTATTATAAAATTAAGAACTGCGAATGTACTACAACAAATCATTACAGAGCCTTATACAAATCTATTGCTTAAATAATACTAAACACCTTGATATTGAAAAACGAAATCACGGCTTAGCACCTGTCTCATCGACTCCAGGTTTGCATTAAATATATCAACATCATGTAATTTGCTTGCATCATTAAGGGTCTTACTAGCTCTCCGGACAAAGCTATTCTGCCGATAGTTAGATGGCACTAGTGGAAGGTGGAGGGGTGAATAATGTCGCGTATATTTTGTAGGTATATTAATACTGACTTTGGAGGGTAAGTATCAGTGTCTTACCTAAGTAAGTATATTATCTATGTGTTTCCAGATAACCAACAGATGAACAGATGCCATTAATGTTTCCGTGGTTGCTTCTTTGATATAATGCCTTGAAGTTTCTTGGACATGTTGTATTTGAGAGGTTTTGTCTGCACGTGTGGTGTATGGTGTAGTGGTTTAAGCGGTCGCCTCGCCGCTTAAACCACTACACCACACCACTGCACTGGTGTTGTGGGTTCGATCCCCACATGGGACAAATCTTTGTGTGATTCGCAATGATTTGTTCTGAGACTGGGTGTGCTTGTGTGAGTGAATGTGTATATTTGGCCTTGTCATTGAGACCATTGGATAGTGAAATTGTTTCTGGCGTTCTATCTAATGTAAAAAATCCAAAAACGATTAAAAACTATTGGGTCTTCAATCCCATGTGAATTCTTTTGGTTGGGTGGATTATAACATAACATCACGCCTATATTACCTAGAAGATTGTGGTAGAGGTGTACAATACCCAAATTTCACCAGGTATGATGGGATAGGTGGTGAGCCTATCGTCATCCACCAGGCACAATTCCAATTCCGTGCTGCTATTGTGAATTTTCTGACGGAAAGTTCACAAATAACACTTTGCCCGAATCGAAAATTTAACTCGAGTCCTTGCGTTGAGGGACAAGCACTAACCTCTACACCATCGGGGCAGTCTTTTTTTTAAGGGATATAATCCCACCCACACGCCCACCACTGTGACTCCTGTGACGCCAGGATCTACAGCGGTAACCAACTAAAGGCACCGTGCATGACACACGGGCAATCCCAGGGAGAGTTAAAAGAGTTGTCTTGGAACCCGGAACGAATTTAATCAGAAGTATATTGTTAGAGTTGGAACTGGGACATCGGGGCAGTCTCTTTAATTTAAATCCTTAGTAATATTATAATGCGTGGTTTCAGTTTAAAGAGTAGGTTACCTATTTTAAGTATCAATCTTTTAGTCTAACAATTAGTTAGTATATAATAGTAGTAATAGTAGTCACAGCTCACGAGCCTCCCTATTTTATATTTGTTAATAATTTGCAGATACAAATAACTAGAATTCTTGTTAAGTTTAATTCGCTTGTGTTAGGAGGAAGTACATGTCCGTGTTGAATGGCCAGGATTTTAATCCACCACCTGTCGATTGTAAGACCGATGCATTATCCATTGCGCCACGGCTGCTTAATAATTGATGCATATTTTGACTTGTACCTCAAGTTGGCCCTGTTTTGCAAGGTTAAAATATTCACAGAGAAATAAGGCCAATTACTTACTTGATAAAAAAGGACGACAAGAACAATATCAATATTATTCATACTTTTCCCACAATTTATAAAAGATAAACAATCTGTAATTGAATTCATAAAAAACTAAACATTTTGATGGTAGAGCTTTTGAAAAGCCTTATAAAAAATCTTTAACAGGTTGATAAAGCTATAACAGAGGTTAATAACACCTACTTATCACTCGTTATGTGTGCTTTGTGTGTGTAAAATGTATTTATTTTTATTTATTTATTTATAGGAAGATCAACAGCATGTAACATTTTGAATAGATTAACGTAAATTAGTAACAGAGAGCCAATAATAGATCTTCACGAATAAACTTTTGAATATAAATACAATTTTTTGTGAACATCAGAACAAAAGTACAAAAGTAAGTGCTAAATTATTACACTAAAAACTAAAAAACACATCAAAGATCGCTATAAATATTTAGAAAAGAAGTCCTGACTGAGTATCCGTCTAGCCGGTCCAATTTTTGTATTAAATATATCAATGTCTACATATTTGCATAGTTTGTTAGTACTAGGTACTGCTCGTTGCTCGTTCGCCACAAAAATGTTTGTGAACACCCCCGTGACACAGGAGCTATTACTAGTGACGGCGTCGTTTAAAAAAAAACAAGAAACAATGGTCCCATGTGATAGAAATGTGCCTATTGCCATCCACCGAAGATTATTCTAACTCCGTGCTGCTAAATCCCAAATAACACTTGCCCAAGCCGGAAAGCGAATCTAAAACCTCGCAGAGAGAGGTGGCATACGCTAACCAATAGACCAAGGAGACAGTAGAAAAAGCTATAATTATTACAAAAGCTTTACATCTAATAACAGAGTTCACAACGGAAGCAACTCATCACACGAGTCCTTCAGCCGCCAACCGAAAGTGATAGTAATAAAATTTAATGATCCAAAACGAGGTCTTCATCGATATAATGGAAAAGTGTTATTCGGGATTTTTTCGTAAAAACTTAGCTCTTCTTTCTAAGCATCTTGCAAGCACGTGCTGTTCAACGCAAGGGTGGATCCAGCTTTTGAGCTAAGGGGTTCGCATGAAAAAATTCGAGTTCTTTTTCTTGCGAAAAATTAAAAAAAAATGTTGTCCTGGCTACATCAAGGTTTAGTGGTAGTGTTTTTTTCGTAGAATAAAAATGTTTTGGCAAAACGCGAGCGGGCGAGCCAAGAGACGAGCCGCGAGCTTCTATTTACACTTGCGCCTCATGATTCGTCTCGAGGTACGTCTCTTAGCTCGTGCCCGAGTGTAAACGAGCCTTTAAATTTTTTTTCGGCACGGAGTGTAGAATTGGCTTGGCTTAGAATTATAACAGAGTTCGACAGTCACTACGGAAGCGACTCATCACACGTGTCCTTCAGCCGCTTGCAACACCAACAGAAAGTGATAGTATTAAGATTTAATGATCCAAGACAAGGTCTCAGATGATACCAAATGTGGAACACTTTAAAACAAATAAAAAAAACGACTTATTATAACATAATAATAGCGTGTGGCAGAGATGTATAAAACACACACTTGACCGCATATGTCTAGGTATATGATAGGGAGGTGAGCATATCGCCATCCACCGGGCACAATAAAAAACTAATTAGTTGTAAATTTACAATCACTGTCAGTCTAGTGCGGTAGTTGAACGGGATTTCTCAATCGTAGAACGGAGTCTAGAATTTAACCCCGTCGATGGCGATAGGCTTACCTTAACATAACAGGTGTTATGTTGCTCTGCCGCACTCTTCTGGGTAATATAGGCCTGATGTTGTTTATATAAAATTTACATTGTGTAATGTTGGATCGGTGCATCATATTGTTAATTAATCTTACGTGTCGTGTATACAGTAATGTCAACAAACCCTTGATTTCCTTGCTCCTGAGCCCCTCCACGTAGAAAGTGAAGGCGGGCATCGGCGGCGGTGGCGCGCGCGCATCTAACACACGCGGCTAGCCGTCGGAACACGACGAACGCCGTCGAACAAATTCAAACTTCGAACTTTTTCGTTCTAAAACTTAGTGACAGTGTTGCGATCTGTAAAACCGGTTACCATGAAGATTTACGTGTTTCTTGGTGAGTCTTTTGTTTATTTTTTTTTACAACACTACTAAAAAGTTTGAATATGTTTTTGGTTTCATGCAATGAACCATCCATGCGTATTAATTCATGTGCAAAACGATTGATTTCAAAAATAGACACTAAGTAATTTATGATAGCAGCAAAATTGTAACACGCGAGCTGAATTTCTTGATTAACACATTAAACAAACCATGAAACATTCTTGGAAGCGAGACGATTTTTACGAAAAAAATACGCGCGATTTTCCGCCAATTTGGTTCCGGTGTGCGTGTTAGACGTTACCGCAAGTTTGTAAATATAGTCAATGAAAACTCTCCAGAGAAATTGAAATTAAAGAGAGAATGACAAGTTTAGAAATTGTTTTGTTGTTAACCCCAAACTGCTTGCGGTTAGAAACATTGAACTTTAGAAATATCTATTGTTTTACATGAGGAAGAATACTGACATATCAAGGCACGCAGGTGTGTAGAATTAAGTGACAATGAGTTTGTTTTCTTTGTCGTAAAAAACGCGAGCAATGAAAGATCACACGCTAACATGCGATTGTGATGCGTGATGATAATGTTTTGCATTTTTTTGTGAAAATCTTGGCTGACCCAGTTTTAAGATGTTTGCATAAAAATGTTTGTGATCCAAGATGAATGTACATTAAATCAAATATGCTAAGCAAATTTAAATTTCTTGTTATTTTTTCAACAAAGTTTTTTTTTTTCGTAAGCTTTGGCAAACCACATACAGTATGCAGTAAAATCAGCATAATATTTAAAAAAAAACCACGTAACGTAAAAATGTCGACAATATTAATTCCATGTAAAAAAAAAAACAACTTCACTGATTCTTGATAAAGCATGACTGATTTATAATATCATGACATGCACGTTAGTGCATTTAAAAACTTAAAACATTATGATTAACGTTCGGTTGCATTTTTTCAGTGTATAAAGTTTGATAGTGTAAGTAAAAAATTTAAAAAAAATGGTATGTGTCTTAAGGCTTAGCCAGTTTAATCAGCAATATCAGATAAATATGTTCAGTATAAAGTTTTTTTCTTTCTTAGATTTTACCCAAAATTCAATTTATGTTTAATACTTATAATTTCACCCAGTGTGTACCTAAGTGATTTTTCAGCATAACTTGAATATTTTTTCTAACAGTGATATAATTTAAAAATAAGTCAAATTCTCTACATTTCAACAAAATCGCAAGTAATTGATACGATTGCGTGCAGACTCGAAAAAAATATCACTTTCCGATTTTTAGCGCAGCAGTCTAACATTTATCTATTTGTGTTTTGTTTATTTAATATGTGTCAATACTAATTACTTTTTAAAACAAAATCTATGAAGAAAAAGCGCGAAAAAAAGTTGTGCTCTATTTTGATTTGTGCTTTTATGGGCATAGTTAGAAAAAAAGCAGGGAAAAGTATCGGGTTAAATTTTTGTAAAAATATTAATAAAAGATTTTCATGCCCTTGTTTTCTTATCAATATTTTTTTGTGGTTGGCAATAAAACCTAAGAATAACTGAAAGCAAGAAATTGTTTAACTTTATTAGAGTATAAATTAGGTTCGCAATACCTACTATAATAGTAATTACCTGCAGCGCGGCGCTACCCGTTATTCAGTATATGGACCAACAGGAGCCTCTGTGTAAATTTAAGCTATTAACTATGTGTCTACCAAATTTAATTCATATCCTTTAGTTCCTTTGGCTAAAAGAGTTATAAACATTAATTAATATCTATAATCATACATACGTCATACGTTTTTTTATTATTTTTTTTCTGTTTATATCATTTTATTGCATGTAATAATATTAATAATTATTTTTTTATTGAATATAGTCACTGGCAATCGTTAGTATGGTACCCACAGGACAGGCTTGCCTAGTGTGGGACCAATGGATATTTGTGAATGTTTATGCTTTTTGGTAATAAATAATTTTAATTTATTTATTTATTATCTCTAAATCATCTTCGCATACTTTTGCATTACATTTATTGTGTCACAGCTTACACATATAATTTCCTTGAATCACTCATCATTTCAATTGTATCTATCACATTTTTGCAACATGAAGAAATTATCCGAAGAGATACGAAGCTACCCGTACGTAAAATTATCTGCTCACGCTCAAATTATACTGCTACGCTCCTTTAAGTTCTAGCGTTATGATAAAAATTTTAAAGCCTTTAAATAAAGTTAAAATATCGAACGCAAAAATATTTATTTAAATTTGATCCATAATTTCAGAGATTAGCTTATACAAACATACAAACTCTTCAGCATTATTATTAGTTTAAAGGTTGCGCAAGAAAAGGTTTCTTCAGATGGCGCATCTCGCAATCGTTTCTCTGTTTGTCTATACTTATTGTATTATCGATAATGATCGAGACGAGAGCTTAAACCACTTAGTTGTAATACTGATCTCAATTTGAGTTATTTTTGAATAGATTTACATCGTTAGCGAATCACTAAAGAGTTTTGTTTTCTTTTTATGGATGCGTCGTTACTAAAGAAATATGGTAGAGAAATAAAAAAAATCGGTATGGTCTTGTTACTAAATAACTGTCGTGTAAAGCTCTACTCATAATATTTTTACTAAACATAAATATCGCACTCTCTTGATAATGCCTAGACATATAGGCGAAACCGCGGTCGACTAAATAGACTAACATTACGTGAGAACACCCGTATTTCATAATTTTAATAATCTACTCATAATCTTTGGAGCCGTTTATAAATGTCATTGGGGTCGGCTTCTAGTCTTACCAATTTGGTTGAATACCAATATTTCACAAGGACTGACTGCTGTCAGACCTCCACAACCCAGTGTGGCGGTATCCGCACATAATAAATGACGGATGACACACACGTGACATATGTCAACGAGTGCTTAATCGCGATAACGAAATGTTCACAGCAAGTGACTATAAATACCACTTCCAATAAGCTACCGTTGGACAGTTGACGACCAGGCAATACCACCGAGCCTGGTTGGAGGATCCTCACTTTGTGGTGGAGGAACATCACACCCTGTTCCTCTTCACCAGTACGAGGTGATATGTTTCTCTTTGTTTGACTAGCTGTCTGACTTTTGGTCTCTGACTACGCGTAACGACTGCCATATATCTGCAATCGAGGCCAATCGTAGTACTGCAATACAAATAGTCGGTTTAAAACGGGTGTGTGCGTCTCCGCTCGCACGCGAATCCCTTATGGAACGGGGTACCTGAGGTACCACCCGCGCGTGTTTACGTTGCTTACTCAGGCAGTAATAGACCTGCTAATACTAAAGTATTACTACCTTTATACTTGTAATATTATAAAGCAAATTTTAGTTTTGCTATGCCTTTTTGTATTTTATAAAACCAAGTAAGGTTTGTCTAGCTAAGGTATATATAGGTATATACCTATGACGCTGGCACCTAAGAGTTGAGAAATTTCGAGTCTAGCAGCATACGAATCCATAGCTGAATTGACAAAGCACTTGGGGTGTATACCCAGGGGGTGCAGGTTCGAGTCCTGCTGGATTCTTAATTATTCAACTTTAATATTATATATTACTACCTTACTAGAAATAGATTAGTCCTACCGCGGTGGTAAATCTTCTGTGAATTACTTCGAGAGAATAAGCAATTATGTAAATACATACCGCTTTAGTTTTAACACATAAGGCCCTGAAATTACATGATGATAATATAGTATTGACCTCCTCATAGTGGATTTACATATTTAGTTTAGCTACTGGCTAAAACAATTTTGAACAAAATACTGGAAATATTTTTCTCAATGTTTTCATGTATTCTGTGACTGTCTTTGTAAAAAATCGTCCTAAAATGCAACATAATTGTTGACCATGAAGAAACGGATACCCATCATGCTTTATATTTCCAGTATAAGCTAGTCTTTCATTGTACGGGAGGCCTATACAATTAGACCATCTAATACTATACTTTGACCATTCCTTTATTTTTTTTTTTGACAGATCACGCCTATGAATTACCGTTTTTTTTGTCAGATTAATGTACTACAATAATAATGTACTTTATTGACAAGCGACACTTCTTAAGGAAGTTCACTGTTTGTAACAAACAACCACAGACTATAAATCAAATCGTGAAATGAAATAAATCGATCATTATGAAAAAGAATAATTTGACTTTTTTTGTGTATTGTCTGTATTTTTTGTAAAAAAAAGAATATAATAATAGTATCATGATTCCATGAATAATTATTTGCAAGAAATTAAGTCGAAATCTTGGAATGACATATCAAAATGTAAACAAAGGTAACTAGGAAACTGTTATAGACTAAGTATGTGACATTATTATTATATTATTATTTTGTATATTTATTTCATCTAATAAAAACTACTAATAAACGAATATTTAATAATGAAATTAAACTATTTCGATGTAATTAATCGATTGAAAGTTCTTCTTAGACAACATCGATTATGATTTCAAATCGAATCAGTAACGTGTGAAGGCATCCCTAAATGTAATCTGTCAAAAAGAAAATAAAGGAATGGACAGAGTATAGCAATGTATTGCTTGACGTGTAGCAGTGTGTACTGCAAGACTTGCTCTAATATTTTATTTGTTATGCTTTTAATCACGATCTCTCCATACAAATCGTGAGAAATAAACCATAAACGCGGACTTTAAAAAATGGAATGAATTAATTTTCACGACAATTATTCTTAACAATGCATAGACAAATATTTTTGTTTATGGAATAGGTCAATTGTGTTGCCAAGGTAGAAAATAAAGTTAGTGGGTTAAGAATGAAGTATAACAAATTTAGTGTAGTATTCTTACAATATAGAAGACATTATGTTTTGATTTTTTTATTTACAAAATGTTGGATGTTGAGAAGTTGTTTTGATTTTGATGTTTAATGTTTATTGCTTAGTTATATCTTAATTCAATGTTGTTATTGTTTTAACTTAACCTCGTGCTAGTTTCAGAATACAAACATATTTTTTTATTACGCGGCATTAATTTTCTAAATTTTATTATATAACCTCAAAAAATCAGTACCTAATGTTGATTAAACAATTTTATATATTTCTATAAAAAATAATTAGTAGTTTTCTTTTGTATTTTAGTACATTTAATAATAGTTTTTAGATGGACGTCACACAAAGACTGCTATAAAGATTTTGCGATAAGTAGTGGGTAGTAAACTTTATCTCCATTCACAAGTACATCTCGCACAATACATAATGTCTGGCAAACTTATTTTTACTTGCGACGACTTTAAAAACTAAATGACATTATAATGGAATTTTGTCGTTTGTTCAATAAATTTCCTCACAAGCAGCGCCACTACAACAGCAAAGATAAGTTTGCTCGATCGTAGATACTTTTACGACCAACATTGAAAGACGTTTCTTAGTATTTGCGGAACAATGCATAGAACATAGGCCTTGCAAACTTTTTCTACGTGTAGGCAATGCCCGACGTTTTTCCCACTGGCAATTTTCTACTGTATACCTTTGTAATGTCACTATTATTACCATTATAGTCGTAACAGCAATTTTGATATTATTGATGTATGCCATTAGCCTTAATAAGGTGTTAACTTTGAATTGGATTTATTACCTCTTTGTGTAGTACAAAATTGTGGGAATACGGGGTTTGTGGTAATGCAGGGCTAATTTAGATTGATGTTCTATTTCTGTCGTAGGAGATATATCTATTAATTAATGATGAAGCTGTTGTAACTATGCTTTATCGACGTGGTACAATTGTCATACCTTTGAATGGCCATCTTTTAAAGCAGTAGGTACTTGCACTATGCACGCGCAATTAATGACATCACACCTTATAATACTCTATAGAGGCTGAGGAGTAATAAGACCCACATACAAACCTATCGCCATCCACCGGACAAAATTCCAACTCCGTGCTGCTATTGAAAATTTACTGACGGAAGAATCCGAAAACCGACTTTTGACTTGAATCCGAGACCTAGCGGTGAAAGGCAGCCTATTTAAAACTTCGTTCAATCTGTATTGGCTTCAAAAATTATTCCATTCACAGTCTGTTGTGAGAACGAAAACAGTAATTAACACAATTAGGTGATATTGATCACGAAAGGTTCCCATGGCGGTCCTTGGTACACCTACTATTATGAGAATTAGACATTATCACCAATCTACAAGTTGTTTTCGTCAATCATGTTACATGACACATTACTATACTAGTTTTTACCGGAAACATTACAATGTGGTGCAATATTTCCCCAGGTATTGAGATCAAACAAAGGTATTGTGAGTCATTTTGTTTCGAAATGTACTAGAAAGATATTATTCCGGTATTGGCCAGTTTGATTTGGGTTACAGCAGTAATTTATTTATTTATTGGAACATATAACAGTTACACATTAGGTACATTGCTATTATAAATCTAAAGTATATCTTAAAAAGTAAATGTAGGTATAACCCACGCTATTTTCGCAAAATACTATCATAGAAAATTTATAAATATGTATAAATTTAATTTTATAAAATATAAAAATGAAACCCGCTTTCCGTTGTCACGGCATCACACGGGATCGGCTGAACCGATTTCGCTGATTCTTTTTATGTTGTGTTTGTTATAGTCAGGAGATGGTTCTTATGAAATAAAAGACTAGGCAACTTGCGTGGAAAATGATAAAATTTAAGAATACTTAACCACTATATTAAATTTTCTAATGATTTTCTAACGTAACCTTAGGGCTTTTGACAGTATGAACTTTTTGAATGTACTTTATGGGGTTTGACATAACATTGACAGAAGGCGTGCTGCAAATATCGTCACAGATAATGTATGCATAGTTAGGACAGGACAACGTCTGTCGGGTCAGCTTGTAAGTCATGATATGAGTCATGTGCATCTAACCTAAATAACATTTTGAGCTTAACAGAAGTAACAATATAAAAAGAAAACAAATAGGAGTGCAAATTGAGATTTTAAAACAATTGTTTTAAGATTTCAATCGCTGTACTTTTAAACCTAGATGGAGACAGTGCAAAAATATCGATGTCAGCGAAGTGCGTGTTGTACGTTTCTAACGTAATGGTTACAGTTTATTAGTATTAGGTAAAAAATAACTATTGAGAAGGCACTCTATGCCATCTATGCTAATATTATAAAAAGGAATATATATTTATAAGTAATTGCTGTTACGACGTGTTGGTCTCGGCATGAATCTGGATAAAACCAAAATCATGCTTAATGAGCATGTTATGCCGAGACCAATATTTGTCGACGGATCGATGCTCGAAGTTGTTCAGGAATATATCTACCTAGGGCAGGTCATTAGGCTTGGTAGAAACAACTTCGAGCGAGAAGTCGACAGAAGGATCCGGTTGGGTTGGGCAGCATTTGGCAAACTTCGTCAAGTCTTCTCTTTGCCTTTACCGCAGTGCCTGAAGACGAAAGTCTACAACCAGTGCGTCCTACCTGTTATGACCTACGGTGCCGAGACGTGGACATTAACGGTTGCACTAGTCCACAAATTTAAAGTCGCGCAGCGGGCTATGGAGCGAGCTATGCTCGGAGTTTCTTTGAAGGATAAAATTCGTAATGAGGTCATCCGACAAAGAACCAAAGTAACCGACATAGCTCGCAAAATAAGCTCGCTGAAGTGGCAGTGGGCTGGTCACGTCTGCCGAAGGACCGACAGCCGCTGGAGCAAACGAGTCCTAGAATGGAGACCGCGACTCGGCAACCGTAAGGTAGGACGCCCCCCTGCCAGGTGGACTGACGACCTGAAAAAGGTCGCTGGAGGGGACTGGATGCGGAAGGCGCAGGACCGGGTGTTGTGGCGCAAATTGAGAGAGGCCTATGTCCAGCAGTGGACTATGAAAGGCTAAATGATGAAATGATGAAGTAATTGCTAAGTTGAGCAAGATTTAGCACACTAGTTGGGAGACCGTAGGACAGCGAAGTCTGCGACGTCAAAAATCTCGGGTTCGAACACACGGCACACACCTCTGTCAGTAAATCGTTAAGATTTGTTTGTTTGAAAATATCTGTATTTTTAGGATACAAATTATCACTCGCTAACGGTAAAGGAAAAACATCGTGAGGAAACCTGCATTCCTGAGAGTGCATAACGTGCTTGAGGGTGTGTTAAGTCGACCAATCCGCACTTGGCCAACGTGGAGAACTGAGGCCTTACCCTTCTGATCATGAGAAGAGGCCCGAGCCCAGCAGCGGGACCTGTATTAAATACAGGGCTGCTATTATTATTACAGCACATAATAATTATGTACTGGCACATTGTACTTACATAATAATATTAGGTGCAATACACATAAGCTCAATGCAAAATGACTTTGACCCGTGTTTACTTTTTAAAGGCGTAAAAGTTAAGCCATGAACCCATCAAGGGATTAGTTTGACAAACACAGTTTTCCACTATCCGAGTTTGGATAGAAACGTGACAAACAAACTAGTGGATTATTTTGGCATTTATTTTGGTTTAGGAAAGTTTTTTAAGTGGACAGTTTTATCAGTTCTAGATAAGTTGTAGTCTGGTAGCCTATATAAAACATTTTTGACAGTTGAATTTGTAAATACATTTATAGATCTAACCAACAACTATCCAAAATTATTATTGCAAATACGGGTTACTCACGTTATATTAGCCGGGATATGCCGACTAGTTTCGAATCTATTACATAAATTCATCAAATAGGCGCTTAATCGCGTTTCGTCGCCATTACGCGACGTCTCGCACTCAACCCGTATTCTCAATAATAATGTCTTCACCTCACGTCGGTTCAATAATATTAACAATCCAAAACCTTATCTTATGTAGGTATATATTTACAAAAGAAAAGTTTAATGTATTAGTATCAGTTATCCTAGTACCCATAGTACAAGCTCCGCTTAGTTTGGGACTAGATGACATTGTGTGTATGATGTGGGATATGAACCTAAGTAAGTAATACTAACTTCTAGAGAAAAAAGGTTATATTAATACAATTAAAAGATCCGCCTCTCAGTGACAAAGTTCAGTGATTTAGCAACAAAGGGTAACTAAGTTTCCGAAGCCGCTATTGTGTCACACGTTATAGCCATTAACGCGAGTTATTGCGAGATCACCTCTCGCTAATGTCGTACTATGAACTATGACATTTCTTGGTAAATTATATTAGTTGATAGAGTTCTAGATGGTTCCAGATGTAATGTTTTTTTTTCAAAAAAGGAAATAAAAATAGGGATAACGATGATATTTTAAGATGTCCAGTTAATCATAAATACATTTATCAGCAGTCTCTGTGACTTATTTACCGGCCTACTTGAAAAAGGATTTAGTGAGTGTCAACATCTTACCCTCAAAAGGTGAATGAAACGTCAATTCCCTGTCAGTTAACTCGTCAATATTAAAACTTGTTAATAAGCAATTTACAACTAAAATTACGTTATCAAATGAAATCGAAAACCAAGTGAAACCAAATCAATCAGTGTCAATCCTCGATGGGAAGTGGACACGTCGGATCGCACGGCTACCGATCAACCTACACATTTCCAGTACAAGATGGTCCCGCGTCGTATAGGCTTTCCTTTCAACGCGAGACCAGCTTTTACTGGAAATGGATAGATTAATATGTAGCCGTGTTTACCACGCAACATTCCGTACCTCTTAATTAATCAGAGTAATTATACCGCGGCTCATCTGATCATGATATTGTTAGTAATAGCTTCGAAGAACGCATCGCACATAACTATTACTTGTACAGTTTACTTTCATAGCTGTTTCTGGGCTAACAATAAGAGCGCCAACACACGAGGCTACTTAAGTTGCCTACCACTTTGCTACGACTTGATGACACGAGTTGTGGAAGACATGCTATCCTATCCTAATTCCTACTCTTAGTAAAAAAGTTTTGAAAGTTTGTGAGGATATCTGAATGTTTTTTACTCAATCACGCTCTGAACTTAAATTTGTAACTCATATTAATATTTTTTTTTTATACACAAAAAATTACAAATAAATAGACATATTACAGGTAAACTCAGTGTTTAAGTTCTCTTCTAGCAAACCTAGAGCAATGACGATGATGCTATAGAATGCAAGATAAGTGAACAACTTAAAAGGAAAATACAAGATACATATAACTAAATCCGTATACATAATATAGTTTCTAACTTAAATGAACATAGGCTTCCTTTCTTTTGGCTTTTGATTGACTTACTCGTAACTATCACGAGGGCTGTTCTTAGTTATTCGTATAATTGTCTGTTATACACATTGAAGGTTCAAGTGGCCGATTTCAAGCCAAAAGCTGCGGTCTGCTTTTACTCCCTTTCAGTTGCCGTTCAGTTGCCGTTCAGTCGCCCCCATAATTGCCTAGTGTGCGACAGCGCTTATTGTAGAGTTTACATTCCTCATATTTCTTTGTTAGCAACAAATGTCGGTTAGTACGATCACGCACAGCATTTTTTATAATTAGTACTTAAGTAGTAAATTAGCTTGCAATTCATCTGTTGGTGTAAACTGCAATCCACAGACATGTACGAAGAAATATATATGTATCCGATGCACCGGAGAGCTACAACATTAAAAAATCTGTGCATGTTATTTAAGTGCTGTTATGTTAAGATGGTGACCCATCCAACGACCGGACTTAGTTAGCAATGCTTAACCTGTATATTAATCGGCATGCTTTCGACCGAGATCAACGCAAATGAAATAATAGCACTATGTTTTAAAAACAAAGATACCACACTGTGTTATAAATAGCTTCGGTAATGTTTCCATTACAAAATAAAACTACCCAGAATACAGAGATAATGAGTCCTAAGGAGATGTAGTAAATAACTTAGCGGTAATCTATCTCTGGAGGAACATGTATTGTGTACCCACACATTCTAGGAATAGGGTTAGCAAAGCGAGATACGTCTCACTGCATTAAACTGCTACTCACTCGCCTGGAAAATTCGTTTATGTGGATGCTTAGTACTTTGCATTAAAGGAAAATTAGATGAAAACTAGGTCAGTTATTTCTTTAAGGGGAAATGAGGCTCAGATTATTATTTTATTAAAATTTTTCGTTTTAGGGCCACCCTTTTTATCGTTCTAGACTTTTTTTTTTCTTTTGTGTTAATCTGCGATCAGTCATAGACTATAAGCAAATCCGTTGAGCGTGTTATGTCGTGTCGAGCGTGTTTCCCACTGGAAGCAGCTACTCTTTATTGCTTTTATGCTGATTTATACACTTGGAGAATAACGCGTCTCTTTAATCGTGTTTCTTTGTTTGCTTGTATTAGTTGGACTGCTAGGTTATTAGGATGGTTTGCAAATCTCTTTTTGTACCTTTCTGTGGTATATCGGATCTCTTCCTTTACCGTGTTCAACACGTTAAAGGATGGTTCGTTCTAGATGATGAAAAATAAACCAAATTAAAAAAATATTTTATGACCATAAAGCGCCGTTTTTTTAGCTTTCATTGCAGCATTTACTGCATGCCTGAGAGTGCCTAAAAAAAGTGCTCAAGGGTGTGTGAAGTCTACCAATCCGCACTTGGGTAGAGTTGTGGGACTATGGGCTAAATCTTCTCATCGTGAGAAGAGGCCCGAGCCCAGCAGTGGGACATGTATTAGATACAGATGTTTTGTTGCCACCACAGCGTGCCTGCAAATCAGTATTCGGTTTTAAAAATGTGTACAAAAGATACCTATTAGAACAACAACAAATGTTATGAATGGCTTACCTAGTTGTCCACACATATGCTTATAGTTATTTCCATAATAGCATGAATGCGGTTGCTTCACTTAGTACCTAGCTCACTTTTCTACTATAAAAGGTTTGATACCTTAACTATGAAAACTTTAAAGTAACTATTTCACACAGAACACACACTTACTGCGAAAATCACATAAAATATATACATTTTTCAAGCTTTTCTATATATAATACTAATGAACTTAGTGATAATTGTGTTGATTTTGTGTATGTTGTTACGAGAAAAAATTATGTTTGGCTTGGTTTTCATTGTTTTGAAAGGACGATAGAGACAAATGAGAACCCCGAGTTAAACCTGACTTTTCGCGACATATGTCAAACCACTCTAACGCTATGGGTGCGTTCCATATTTTTCGGTTTTTGAGGTTTTGTGGTGTCATTTGTTTTTATTGTCGAGTATTTTTATTATTATTATTTTTATTTTTATTTTTTATTTGTTTTATTTTTTCTATAACTTGTAATTATAATTATATTTGTATATTCTGTTAAATTTGTCATCATTAGGACGAATGTCGCGCTACCTTTACTCGCAATCAGGGCGCACCAGAATACCAGCGCTGTAGTGCTGATGTCCTGCAGTAGTGTGCTGAGGTGTGTACCTTTTTTGGCATATCAATTAAATTTTTATTATAAGTAGTTTTATAGGTTATATTAAGATTATGATTTGCCAAAATAAATGTTTCTTTCTTTCTTTTCTTTTCTTTATACAGGGCTGCTATTATAAACATTTACTCTAGTCGGGGTCCTTAGTAACTTTACATTATGCCAAGGCCGCTATGATAAAGTTGACTTTATTTTCTTTTGCGAGACAACCCTGTATTGGGCCCTAGACCGTCATCAAAATTCATAAAGAATCATGTAGCCAGCTCATATATGAGAGCTTATGAGTTCGAACCTTTTTCTTCACCAAATGTCATGTTATAATGGCAGTGTGGACTGAATAAACTTTCATAACGTTTTCAAATAAATTCTAGTGAACATAAATAATGAGGATAAGGTTTTGTTTAAGTTGACCAGTAAGATAAAAAATTGTAAAGTCATGCTATAAAATACTGGTTACTAAAAAGACAACCAGATAACAAAAAAAAATTATTTAATGAAAAATGATAATTATTTTAATTTTGAAATATATACAATTTCATACAATTTTGACAAAAAACAAACTTACGTTGGTTGTATCAAATAGTAGAGAAATAACCTCCCTCTTACGGTGGTTATAACCTCAAGAGGAAATCAAGAAAAAAAACCTTATTAATTTTATTACTCAAGAATTTTATTGTGGAAGGAAGTCTGGATACCGGACACAAAAATATTATTAATTTAAATATTCTTATCAATAAATAAAATAAAACCTTGTTAAATAAAAGCATAATTAGTATTTTAAATAATTTGAAAACCTTTTAAAAATTTAGACAACGGGTCTAAATCGCGTAATTATTATAAAGGTAAATAAATACCTATATATGCTCGACGTTTCGAAATGACTTGCTTCATTCGTGGTCACGAGCCGACTGACTGAGTCGTAATATTGAATAGTCTGTAATAAATACGCGATTTAGAGTATTTTATAGCATGACTTTACAAGTCATGCTATAAAATACTGGTTACTAAAAAGACAACCAGATAACAAAAAAAAATTATTTAATGAAAAATGATAATTATTTTAATTTTGAAATATATACAATTTCATACAATTTTGACAAAAAACAAACTTACGTTGGTTGTATCAAATAGTAGAGAAATAACCTCCCTCTTACGGTGGTTATAACCTCAAGAGGAAATCAAGAAAAAAAAACCTCATTAATTTTATTACTCAAGAATTTTATTGTGGAAGGAAGTCTGGATACCGGACACAAAAATATTATTAATTTAAATATTCTTATCAATAAATAAAATAAAACCTTGTTAAATAAAAGCATAATTAGTATTTTAAATAATTTGAAAACCTTTTAAAAATTTAGACAACGGGTCTAAATCGCGTAATTATTATAAAGGTAAATAAATACCTATATATGCTCGACGTTTCGAAATGACTTGCTTCATTCGTGGTCACGAGCCGACTGACTGAGTCGTAATATTGAATAGTCTGTTATAAATACGCGATTTAGACCCGTTGTCTAATTTTTTAAAATGTTCTCAAATCGCGATAATTTAAAACATACGGTCTATATTTGAAAACCTTGTTTGATATAATAGAAAAGCATATTTTATACATCCGTAAAATAAAAAAAAGGAAATGAATTATTTATGTATGTGATTGTAATACGCAAATTAAAAGAACATTAGTTTTGTAACAGTTAGTTTGTTTATTGCCACTCATATTTGGCAGGTTCTGCATTAAAACACAATTTCGCGCAAGGTTATATGAATAATGCATTATGTTGTAATAATTGTAGCTATAATAAGATATATTTCAATATCATCTGATTATTATAATTCGTGCATATTGCATACAAAAACAGTAAAAAATATATTAATATTGACCTTGTAAATTTGTTTTTGAGACAGACAAACGGGCAACCTGATAATTAATTTTTATTACTTTCTAAATCATCGTTTTTTTTCGTCAGTCTTTACATGAGAACATTTCCGGCACCAAATTTGAATGCTTAAGTTTTGACGTATAGTAGTGTTTGTTCAGAGCAGAATGTGATCAAATTTGCTTTTAATTAATTATTAGCTTCCACCCGCGACTCCTGTCGCTTGCAATCTACACTAATAAAAAGTAATCTAAATTTTAAAGTTAATAAAACTGTAATAGATTCAACATTTTTTTTATTACTTGGGTAATACGTAAGACTAATTATCCAATCGCCAATCGTCATTCAACAAATAATTATTTTTTTTACTTTACCAAAAACCTGAAAAACTGTTTGTACAGAATTAGTAACTACGAGTAGATCCATTTCACTGGTTTTTACGAGAATATGCGAATTTTTATAAATATTGACTATCACTAAGCTTTAATTAGTAGGTACCATGTATTTACACGTAAAAAATAGTGGAATGAATTCTGTTACTGATTCTGATCAAATTACTTGCTCAGTGTTGGTAAAATAAAACTAATTGTGTCAAAGATCAAAGATTTACCTACTGCGGTAATTAAAAATAATTTTCTTGCCTCAATGATTCAGGAAAAGTGAAAAACGTTATGTAACTTGGAGTTTTCCATAGAAATTACAAAAACAAGGCTTTATATTCCATTAATATCTACTTCAACATCATTATTTTAACGACATAAGGGAAATGTAGGTGATAATCTACCTCCGTTGGTGCAAATTGCTGTGTTATAACCTCAATTATTGCGTCAAACTTTCGCATAACATAATAATAAATAGAAAAGAATGGGTAAGAAGATCTTAAATACAAAAATGTATGTATGTTTGGTTTTACATTGGCAAGCCAAAAATGCTCATGTTCAACTTCTTACTGATTAGTTTTTATAGTATTTAGCTATGCTTAGTAAATTATGCTCAGAAACAGTTGAAAAATGATGGAACCGTTAAGATTTCAACCTGCAACAAACTTCAACCCTTTGCATTCCAGGTAGCTGCTTCAACCACTAAGCTACAGTCGCCTTTTACCAGGACCCTTAATTTTTCAACTGTATGTTACATCATTACATGACGTCTCATTCATCCATCACCTTTTAAGGGTTCCGTAGCTGAATGGCAAAAAACGGAACCCTTATAAATTCGTCATGTCTGTCTGTCTGTCTGTCTGTCCGTCCGTCCGTCCGTATGTCACAGCCACTTTATTCCAAAACTATTAAGACTAAGTAGGTAGATGTATTCTGTTAACCGCTTTACGATTTTTACACAAAAAATAAAAATATTTATATTAGAGGGGGGCTCCCTATACATTGAACTGAAACAATTTTAATTTTTTTTTATTCTACCTATACGTGTGGGGTGTCATTTTTTTTCAATGTCAATCGTTCCAAAGATAGACACTTTCAAAGTGCTAAAATGAGTGTCCCCTCCCTCTAACTTTTAAACCACAGGAGTGAAAAATCTAAAAAAAATATATATTACAGATCTTAATAAAAACTTTCAACATAAATTGTTTTGAATGAGATACAGTCGGCAGTTTTTGAGATATAGCACTTTTTCAGCAACCGCAAATTATAACTTTGTTATTGATACAAATTCTATAAAACACTATGAAAAACAAAGTTATTTTTGCTGGCAAAAAAAATTTGGTATTTTGGCTATTTGTCGGTAATCGGTACGTTTATTTATTTATTTATGTTGTTACGACTAGCTACGGAACCCTATTGCGCGTGCCTCGATGCGTGTCGAAGGGCCCCGGGATGTCTGATAGAACTCTCCGGTGCCCCTCTACATATTGCCATAGCACGTCCCCGGGGCGGCTCTTTCGCCCCGTCTGCTCGCGGTTCGCGACGGCACATGACGATCACCTATCATCCATCACCTATCTTAAGTAGGGTACAGCTTAGTGGTTAAAGCAGCTGCCCGGTATGCAAAGGTCGCATTTTCAAATCCTGCCGGTCCAATAATTTTTTAACCGTTTCTAAGTATGACTTATGTTGTTTTAATCCTATAAAAATAACTTCACTTTTATATATTACAACTTTTATTATAAACCACATTTATTCAAAATTTGCTGAGTAATTTTGAGCTGTAAAGTAAATTGATTTAAATTAATCAGTCAGCTTGTTTTGAACATAGCTTTATCATTTTGCAAATTCTATACTAATATTATTCACCATATTTTCCATAAATAACATACCACAGATTCCCATTAGAATTACTTCGGGATTCGATGTCGGTAATACCTCTACTCAAATACCTTGTTTCCTTGTAACCACAAGCATCGTTGCGTAAATTCACTTTCAAAAGAAATTCGTACAACAAAATGATGGGACTTAACCAGGGCCTAAAAAGGGAAAACAATGGCCATTTAGGCCTATTATTAGTGACCTCACGTAATGGAAGGTTTGGGTGAAAGTGTCACTTGGACATAATGGTATCATAGTTTGTATGAAATAGGCTTTTTATGGTTGAATAATGTGTTGTTTTACCTCATTTATGGTCATTATGGATTTAATCTGTAGGACTGCCTCGTTAGTTCAGTAATTTAGGAGTATTTGCTACTACTACTAATCGTGAGTTATTGGGTTTGATTTGAGATCAAAACATAACTGATAAAATAACATAAGATTACATCAGCCTATATAACCCAAAAAGGTGTAGCATATTTCACCTGTTATTTTTAAGGTGCTATGGGGTCCTATCGTCATTCATCGACACTATTCCAATTGGTAAAATAAATAATAATAATAATAATATTTCACAACTTACACACAACGCCATCTAGTCCCAAACTAAGCAGAGCTTGTACTATGGATACTAGAATAACTGATACTAATACATATATACTTTTCTTTTGTAAATACATACTTATTATACATAGAAACACCCAGACTAAGACAAACCCCATGTTCATGCACACAAAGATTTGTCTTAAGCGGGAATTGAACCCGCGACCACGGCGTCGCAGGCAGGTACACTACCCACTCCGCCATCCTGTGTAAAACTACCTTTACTATTCCCTTCTGTGTACTTAGGCGTGGTATTATATGAAAGGGTCTAATCATTGCAAATAAACTACGTAAAGCGAATTATTGAATTCTACAGCGGAATTGAAACTCAAATTTCTGAACGTTAATAAAATTAAAATAAAATCACTTTAAACATAGAACAAGATGGCGTCCAGAAAAGTCTCCCACCTTTAATACAAAGTGCTTCCCGCCACCTTTTGTTAATTTTATTAAGTGTGCCAACGTTACTGCACTAATTTTACAGAACTTTACTAATTAAAACAACATTGTAGAACACTGTTACGTATTTTAAAGAATGCTATTAGTTCCAGTTGAAGTAATTTAAGTGTTTAAATTATCTTGTCTCTGTTTGAACAGTATCACCGCAGAATTCGGCATTTCTAGCTGCCACAGCGGTGTATTCAACGTGTATCGGTACTATTTAATACCTTTTTCACCTCAGAAGCTCGAAATGATGTTCTTTGTTGTGTGAAAACATTGAGCGAAATTCGATTTTGCTTTTAGTCTTTTTAGTGAGCAAAACTCAATTTTGCTCACTGTTTGCAGTTTCGAGCTGCTGAGGTGAAAAGTTGTATGTGTGACACGAGACCAAAGTTATTTTCATGTTGTGCTTTTGAAGCCCACACTGCGCTCAAGATTCTAGAACGACTCGCTAGATATTGTGTAAATTTAAAAGGAAGAAAGATTTTAAGTGCTTAGTGAAGTCTAAGGTATAAAAATATTTTCATTTCGTTTCATTTTATGTTGTTGTCATATTTGTAACAATTTATTGTTGTCAGTGATTTTAATAAATACAAAGTTACAAAATAGACAGCTCTCATTTGAAAGTGACAAGTCAAGCCCCGGACAGGTTTCCAGTCCATCTGCAGAGAAGTGAAGTTATCTCTCACATAGTTGTGGAGGAATCAGAGAAGGCATTAGCTGTCGGACGTCAATGAAAAGCAATCTATTAGATGCTGCCATTGCCGCGCGAATCTCATTAATTTGTGTGTACTAACAACGCAAATAAGGCTGTGACCTACTTACCGTGAGCTTTTATGCAATTGATTGATTAGGTATAGATTGGATTGAAAGGACGGTACTGTTATATGTTACGGTCCCATGGTTATACGAATTATTTTGTATTCGCTCATTTCTCACAGTTTTACTCACGGCAAACGTTACTGCCCGATTTGTTCTCGCGTGGGTCAGCCGCGATCCAGAAAAAACCAGCTAAGTGCGTGTCGGGCCACGCGCAATAGGGTTCCGGGTTAAACGTAGGTACCGATTACCGACAAAATTAAATAGCCAAAATACCAACATTTTTTCGCCAGCAAAAATAACTTTGTTTTTCATTGTGTTTTATGGAATTTGTATCAATAACAAAGTTATAATATGCGGCTGCTGAAAAAGTGCTATATCTCAAAAACTGAAGACTGTATCTCATTCAAAACATTTTTGGTTGAAATTTTTTATTAAGAGAAGATATATTTTTTTTAGATTTTTTACTCCTGTGGTTTAAAAGTTAGAGGGTTGGGACACTCATTTTAGCACTTTGAAAGTGTCTATCTTTGGAACGATTGACATTGAAAAAAAATGGTTCTAGAAACCTCAATGTAAGTTTTAAGACCTATCTATAGACACTCCACACGTATAGGTAGAATGAAAAAAAAAATTGTTTCAGTTCAATGTATGGGGAGCCCCCCTCTAATATTAATATTTATTTTTTTATGTAAAAATCGTAAAGCGGTTAACAGAATACATCTACCTACTTAGTTTCAATTGTGTAGTCCTAATAGTTTCGGAATAAAGTGGCTGTGACATACGGACGGACGGACAGACAGACAGACATGACGAATTTATAAGGGTTCCGTTTTTTGCCATTCGGCTACGGAACCCTAAAAATGCACAGCGCCATTCATCGAAGTTTGTCAGATTGTATTATACACAGAAACACCTACTAAATGTGACGACCGGATGGCGGAATGGGTAGTGTACCTTGCCAGTGACGCCGAGGTCACAGGTTCGATGCCCGCTTAAGCCAAATTTTTGTGTGCATCAACATGGGGGCTTGTCTAAGTTTGGGTGTTTCTATGTATAATATGTATGTATTTACAAAAAAAAGAAGTATATATGTATTAGTATCAGTTATTCTAGTATCCATAGTACAAGCTCCGCTTAGTTAGGGACCAGATGGCATTGTGTGTAAGTTGTGAGATATTTATTTTATTTATTATTTATTTATTAATATAGTCATCTCATTACAACGTCTTAGTTTTTGGCACTTTAAGCAAAGTGAAACCAGAAACCACAATCTTGCCTTACTTTATTAAATTTTGAACTTACGCGTTGCATGATTAAGTAAAATATAACGGGAATTAACGCGATCATGCATTATTTACCTTTTAGGCTTGACGTTTCGGCAGACAGATTACACTGGCCGTGGTCGCAAACAGACTTAAGAAACGAAACGTCAAGCCCAAAAGGTAATGCATGATCGCGTTAATTCCCTTAAGATTTCACTTTCCCTAACTTTGTTGTGAAAATGTAAAGTCCCTAATACATTTGCAACTTTATTAAAATTTATCGCAGGGCAAGTTCCTTCGTCGGAGAAATTATCACAATAATGGGAAGTAATTTGGTTACTAAGATTTTTGTTTGAGGCCATATTTTGAGGGTAATTAGATCGCGTTGGAAATTTTAATAAAAGCTTTGTGGTACAGACGGCAACTGAAGTGTCTCTCGACTCTCGACTCGAGAATAATTCAGGTCCTAAAATTTGCAAGGCGCAAATTAAATACGTCGGCTTATTACTAAACGGTCCTGATATATTATATGGCTATTTTGATATATTGTTAGACTCCTGACAGATTTATTAAAGTGTATTATATACGGATTTAGGTACTATATTGTCGACCATACAAAGTATATATGAATTAATACCAGTTATTCTGATACCCTGTAGTGGTGTGTAGTAGTGAGAGTACAAGCTCTCCTTAGTTTTGGACTAAATGATGAAGTTGTGTAATATTTATTTATATTGGATAATGGAACTGAATAAACTTTTCGTAGTGTTAATGTTATTATTTTGCATGAGCATTCGGGTTACTTTAATGTACTGTTACTTTAATATAACACTGAAAACATGGATGTAATGCAGTATCAGACCAGTAGTCACTTTCTATAATAAAGTTAATAGATTGTTTAATCTTGACTCTTACTAATTCTTACTAATTTGATATTAGTTGTCAAGGTAATTAAGTTTTCAATGTTTTTAATGTCTTTGCAAAAATAATATCACGGTCATCTTCGGTCTTATAAAGGTTCGATGTTAATGTCAATCTTCAGAGAAGATTCTGTACAGCTTTTGTTGCTGACTGTACGACTAAATCTAAATTAATCCTTATTAAACCGATTTTGGTCCTTGTTTCATCCAGATTCAGTTAATTCTTGGCATTCAGGGGTTTTATTCCTAAAAAAAATATTTGCTTTTGCAAATTGATTGTTCTCTGTGTCGAAACGAACAATTTGACAGACCTAAATAAATTTCAGAAGAATAAAGACCTAATAAGAATATTTACATAAGATAAGAAAACAAATGAAATTTGATAGTATCTTCCCAATTTCTTACAATGGTATAGCTTCTAAGAACAAGCTAAAGGATTGCCACCATGTATAACTTTCCCTGTGGTCTGGTTGAATGGTGAGATAACGCTCTCAAATTACTGGCACATGAGGCATGTGAGGCCCTTTTTTTTTCATTTAAGACCTACACGCCCATTCGCTACATTCTTCGTATAAAAAAATATATTAGTTGTTTTGCAACCATATCATTTGAAATACTGTCACAAATGTCTAAGCTACGAGTATATCTCAAAATTGTAGATAAAAAATGTGAGAATGATAAATATATATTTATGAAGATAATTCCAAAGGTAATTGTACTATATTACATGTTAAATTACGTTTATTGCATAAGTTTGCGCATTCCGGCGTAGCTATGAGGCCGTGGCAATTAAAGTTTGAGCAAGTAGTACACGGCTTCTGATCATGCTATGCATTACCAGTATTTTTTTTTTTTTTTTTTTTTTTATATGTTCGGCGAACGCTTGTGCGTTCACCACGGGCTTTTCCCCTGACTTTATCAGAGTCCTACATCTGGGCTTTTTAAATAATTTCGTTGTTGTTGTTGTTTTGTTAAGTTAACCTATTGCCTTTATTTTCTTATAATCCTGTTTTTGTTATCTTTTTGTTTTGCATGTTCTTAATGTTATCTTTGCTTTTATTTTCTTATATTTGTTATTTTAGATTACCAGTATTAGCTGGTCCCGCATTGCACGGGAAGTGTATTCAACGCAAAATCATCTTATAATGGACTTGCATAAGTCGCTGTGTAGCCGTCTGTACATTCTTACTTTATGTTCTGGAAAATTAATCTAAATGTAACTTGGTCCATTTTTCACGCTGTTCTGAGATTTGATTTCAGATGTTTAATCTAGACTATAATTGCTGCTAACTTTAAGTTGTAAAGATGACGTATGATTACTATTATTATCTACATTTATTGATATTGTAGGTGTAGTTAGATGAGATACTATTTTTAACCGACTTCAAAAAAGGAGGAGGTTCTCAATTCGGTTGTATTTTTTTTTTTTTTTTTCATGTTTGTTCGCCGATTACTCGAAGACCCCTGGACCGATTTGAGAAATTCTTTTTTTGTTTGATAGGATATACTTGTCATGTGGTCCCATTTTTTTTTAGTCACGTTCTGATGATGGGATCCTAGAGAAATCGAGGGCAACCCTCAAATTTAAAAGGCTTCTATATTGTTTTTTGTATATTATCTAAAGCTACTTGGATATTTGCATCTAGTAGTCAGCATTTTATGTTGCTGAGCTGATGCTGGAAGGTACAACTCCTCAACGGTTAGGAGTACGGGGATAATTCTTTAAATATAGGCTCTTTGAGGCCGTTTACTGTATTCTTTCAAGTTATTCACAGATGAGGCGAGACGTTGAATATTACTGTATATTCATAATATGAGGTTATGATTTGATGATGGGATCCTAGAGAAATCATGGGTAACCCTCAAATTTCAAAGGCTTCTATATTGTTTTTCGTATATTACCTAAAACTACTTGGATATTTGCATTTTAAGTTGCTGAGCTGATGCTGGAAGGTACAACTCCTCAACGGATAGGAGTACGGGGATTATTATTAATAAGTTTTCCGTTTCAAGTAACCGTCGTCTCCTCATTCGAGAAACATTTCTGCTCGGTCTACCCATCACTTAAAATCGTAAAATAAAATAATTTTTAACAAAAAAAAAAACCGACTTCAAAAATTAGGTAAAATAAAAAGCAACAAAATAAATTTACATGGCACAAAATAATACGTTTTTTTCATTTAGTTAAATATAAATTATTAAATAATTATTTTATAATTCTGAAGTCGGTGCCAAGTAAACTCTGTATAGATAATATCAATCTTTCTAACAGCTATTTTCTGACTGAATATTAGTTATATGTTAATTATCCGATTTACTTGGCACCGACTTCAGAATTATAAAATAATTATTTAATAATTTCTATTTAACTAAATGAAAAAACGTATTATTTTGTGCCATGTAAATTTATTTTTTGCTTTTTATTTTACCTACTTTTTGAAGTCGGTTTTTTTAGTTTAGTGATAAAAATACGAAGGTTGTAGGTTATGTAATTGGGACCACTGGATGGTGTTTGGGAAAGAACAATAGAAAACTTTTACTTTATATTAAAAAAAAGTGACATAATTTTTTATTCGACCACATAATTAAAAAGAAAATAATTAATTATTATTTTTGTTGTATGTTGAAAATAAAAGGTCATACAAGTACCTACACTATTTTATATCGTTGCTCGTTGGCGATACCGCTACGGGTGAGCTTATCGCCAACGAGCACAATTCTGAGTCTGTGCTGCTATTGTGAATTTCCTGACGGAAAGTTCACAAATAGCGCTTTCCCCAACCCGGGAATCGAACTCGAGACCTCGCGATGAGAGGCGGATACGCTAACCACTAGACCACCGAGGCAGTACCCACTTAATTTATTATTTAAAAATACATTTTATTTTACACGTGTGAAACTAGGTCGTAGACAATTTGATGTGTGGTAGTTAGAATATATAGGCTAACTATATGATTCATGTATAGCTAATATAGGAAAGTAATATAATATTAGATATAATCAATGAATGTTACATAAAATCACAATAGACCCACGGAGGTCGACGTGAACACCCAAAGCCTCTTCCCAATAATAATAATAATACATAATATTATTGTTATTCGTTTTTAAACTTTGTTATGTTACTAGATTTTAGTCGTGTCTCGCAGGGTTTCATACAAATAGCAGGGTAATACACAAAGTATACCAAGAGTCAGAACAAACTTTTACAAAATCACACAAAGATTTGTACCGTGCGGGATCGAACCCACAACACCGGAGCAGTGGAGCATTACGCTAACCGTACAGCAGCTCAGCCAGTCACTGTTGCATAGCAAAAAGGTTAGCTATCCAATTATCGCCTACAAAACATAAATATCTCAACTTATACACCGCCTTCACCGTACCACTTACGAGTCTTTGTTTAACAATAATGTGAATTTAGCCCCGAGGTCGTCTCGCACCAGGCAAAGACCTGATTGTGTTCACTATCCCACAATAATTAACAAACACGAAGGTCGGACCACTGATCCACATATTTCTGGACTAGTTTCTCTATTTTAGTAGGTTTTAAAGAAACTTATGGCTAGCTCAAAGACGCGCGAATCGATTTTTCGTCAGAGTCATCCATTATTTTCGTGATCCGTCGTATGGGCTCGTATACTTTAAATCAGAGATAATAGATGACAAGATGGAACATGAAGAAAATTTACGGTTTGTATTGCACCTTGGATCTCAGAATCATGTTCTTAATCTCTGGTAAGAGGCTTCGACACGAAGTTATTTACACCTTGTATATAAAACCAAATACTGACCCAACTCTAATGGGAAAAGGGTCCATAAATGAATAGGCTAACTATTCATTGCGGTTCAAGGTCCGAAACGTCACGTTTGACATTTGTTTTCATTGTTATGAAGTCAGTTATTACTTATTACATCAATATCCGGAGGCATTATCGATCAAAACCGATCTTAATGGATAGTGCAGATTGCAGAACGATCTATGACTAATGCATTTTTTTTTATTTTAAATGTCGAATGCTTTAGTGTACTGGCTGGAGTTTAAAAATTGTTAGTGACCTTGATTTTTAAAAAGCGATCCAAAGAGTTTGATAGACAATGAAGTATTTTATGCGGATATTACTCGGTGCATTAAAATTGTTCGTGGTTATAAATTCCTAGCTTTTAATTATTCTCACGAATTTTGTCTTACTTATTACTAGACATATGTTCCCACATAATATAACTAGCTTTTATCACCCGGAAGGGTGTGCCAAAGGTGTTTTTCACTCACATTATTTACAGCTGTTATATTTTTCATCTACCGGGCACAATCGTACACCCAAATTACTTACAGCTGTTACGTTTGAGTCCCATGTGATAGGGGATGAGCCTATAGCCATCTACCGCTAGGTATAATCGCAAACTCCGTGCTGCTATTGAGAATTTACTAACGAAAAAATTGCAATTAATACTTTTGACAGGAATGTGAGAGGTTTCGTACGCTAACCACTTTACTAACAAGGTTGGTTATATATTCTCACGGCTCACAGATTAAAAATACCTTCCTTAATGCATTAATGACATGGCATATTTGATATTTAAACAGAAACAATCCACAATATCTAATCGTAACTAATCTGAACACAAATTGGTTTTTATGCTAAATTGGTCCACGTTCTCCTCAGAAATTGAATAAGTTTTATATTATGATTAATATCTAAATGACTAATGTAATTTATTTTGATTTAACTTAAAGCTTTAGGCTGTGAATTATTAGGTAATAGTCATTTGTGAGGTCAATAATAATGTCTGTTTTTACAATATTATTCCGCGAATAACAATACTTAATGATCTGCAATTAATATCATTGCAAATTAACTTAAAAAGGTGTCGCAGAATTAGATAGCACCCAGATTTCCTCTGTGAGCCTATCGCCATCCACCGTACACAATTCCAACTCCATGCTGCTATAGATAATTACTGACGGAATAAAATGCCAGATTACACTTTGCCCGACACACTAGACCAACAAGGTAGTAAATAGGAGGATTTGAAACTGTTTATTAGTATAATTTACTAAGCAAATATCAATGCTATAAAAATAATTAATAAGAAGTTTAAATAAGGTACGCATTTATTCTACACATCATTTGTGCTCAATATAACTTCGCCATGTTGGTTTGTATCCTACTTAAGATTGGTACAAATGGATGAACGTGACTCACGTAATGACGAAACAAAGAGTTAAAAGATTTAGGATTTTTCTGAAGGAATTTCCTGGCAAGAGGCGATCGTAGCTGAGTGGCTAAAGCAGCTGTCCAGTATGAAAAAAAAAATAGTAAAAGAATACAAAATATTCGTTTAGCTTACTAAGCAAGGTCCCAATCTTGAACTCAAGCATACACAAGGTTTTGTAGCACCCACTGATCTGCTGTAAGTGCTTTGAAGGGTTCAGCTGTGATAACCGTGGCGCTGTGCCAAGAGATAGAAAATATACGTAAAGGAGCTCCAAGACCGGCGAACATTCTCCTGTAATGTAAGGTTTGATTTTGAGCATTACGTTTCAAATTTCAAATTTTGGGTTTGTCTTAGTCTGGGTGTTTCTATGTATAATATGTATGTATTTACAAAAAAAAAAAGTATATATGTATAGTATCAGTTATTCTAGTACCCATATTACAAGCTCTGCTTAGTTTGGGACTAGATGGCGTTGTGTGAGAGTTGTGAAATATTTAAAAAAAAAAAAAATTGTTTTTTCATCAAAGTTTGCGTAATGAAACTGGGGTCGGTTCGCCTTTCACACTAGGGTAATATTTAAATTGGTAACGTCATATTAGGGGTAGACTCCCAAGCGCTGTGTTTTCATACTAACGATGTATATGGGTTTTAGTTTTTATATTTTTTTATAGACAAATCATATCTAAAACATTTAAATGTATGTTTGATTGTGGCCATTTAGTCAAAATTGTTTTAATAACTAATTGAATTTCATTCAAACTAAAGCAAAAATAATAATTTTGAAAAAATGGGCGCCTTTAAACATGCATTTAGTGTTTTAGATATGATATGATAAAAATTTAATAAAAATTAATAACATTAAAGCTAAATCAATTTTATTTTTGTATGGAAAACAGCCAAGTCATTATTGCCCCTTTAAATCAAATGCTTGCGGTCTGAAAGCACCTCAGTGATGCCAAACGATAGGAAAATTAACATAAATCGCAGATCTTTGCAGGCGTTTTATTTTGTAGAATCTGGTTAGGATAATAATATGCATATTGGATTCATGTTTTTACTGACCGTTCTTGTCAATATCAAAGATTGCATAATACTTTACATTTAGATTTATGAATGAAATTGGTAGTGGCAATTTTGGTAAACGAGTTCATTATAAATATTTTAACAATTAAAATCATATTTTTGTTTTAAAGACAAATGAGTTATTTTATTGTATGGTTACGTGCTCCTTCTTCTTGCAAGCCGTTACTAACAACGACAGGGTAGGTTTTAAGTACAAAAAATTTTTAATTGATTATTTTTATAGCATTTAGCTATGCTTAGCAAATTATACTAAGAAACAGTTGAAAAAGATATGGGACCGGCAGGACTTGAACCAGCGACCTTACTGCACACGGCAGCCGCTTTAGCCATCCAGCTACGGTCGCCTCTTACCAGAACCCTAAATTTCTCAACTGTATGATACGTCATTTTGTGACGTCACGTTCATCCAACATATAATAACATATAGGAACAAACGGATGGCGCGACCGTATCTTTTTCAACTGTTTCTTAGTACAACAAATTTAGCTGAATATGAGTATTACTCTCTCTATTATCAGAGCTTCACAGTACTCTTTGTTAGACTAGTTCTCAGACTTTCAGGCCTCTGACTATCTCTTGCAACTGCTAACTGCTAGATATCTTCATATGACAATTTATATAGTATTATTAAAACCGACTTGAGGTGAAGACATTATTATTGAGAATACGGGTTACTCACGTTACTTTAACCGGGATATGCCGGGATATGCCGACTAGTTTCGAATCTAATACGTAGATTCGAAACTAGTCGGCAGAGCATCTTCCACCCTCCACTACCCCCCCCCCTGCAACATCAAGCCGTGCGACGCGCGCGGAGGCGACGACACGCGAATAATAGCCCAGTTGATGAATCTACGTATTAGATTCGAAACTAGTCGACATATCCCGGCTAAAGTAACGTGAATAACCCGTTTTCTCAATAATAATGACACGAGCTTACAGAAAAAAAAATACAACATGTCAGATTTATTGATACGCTTTTTCCAAGTAAAAGCTTGAACTACAATCCTTGAATTAATAAAGTTACCCTACTTTTACCTCGAAAAACAACTACTTCTTCCAAGTCAATATTATCCAGCCAGTGAAAGACGGGGTTAGAAACCACACATATTTATTCAACTGATCAGATTAAAAGTTTCTGGCCATCAAAAGTCTTAAACAAACGAAAGTAACTTATAACTCCCTCTTATTTAGCGTTGCCTGGCGTCCAGATAAAGCCGGATAGTTGGACTTTTTCATTGCGTGTCCGGCCAGAAAAAACGGTGTACGGCTTATGTTAGGCTTTTAAATTCTGCAATTTATTTTTTTTCGTTTTTATTAGAATTTAAGATGAATTTAAAAAAAAATTATAGTACCTATATAAAAAATAAAATAAAAAAAATAGCGGTCTTTTAGACTAGGTTTGTACATATTTTTAGATGTAGTCATTTATTTTTAGGTTAATAGGAATTTTGTATTGTACCTATTGTAAAATTTTATTATAAAAAAAAAAAAATATATAACAAAGTATAATAAAAATGTCCAAAATAATCATAATTAATAAATAATAAAAATTGCTAATAGAAGTCCAAAAAATAATAAAATTGTCAACTTGTAAATTAATGACTTAAAAAATTTAAAAATGTTGATAAATATTTGTCTAGTATTTAATTTTGACTGATGACTTTAAAAAGCTAAGCTTTACGTCATACAGTTTTTCTGTCGCACCTATGAATACTGAGACACCCTCAATAGTGTAGGGTGTCCGGCCTTTTTACCCAAATTCTCTGTCCGGCTATTAAGTTTGGTGACCTGGCAACCCTACTCTTATTCAACCAAAAAAGATCTTAATATTTGTTCAACGGATTTAGCATACGAATATTTAAATATTTTTTTTTTATAAATATTTCACAACTCACACACAACGCCATCTAGTCCCAAACTAAGCAGAACTTGTACTATGGGTACTAGAATAACTGATACTAATACATATATACTTTTCTTTTGTAAATACATACTTATTATTCATAGAAACACCCAGACTAAGACGAACCCTCATGTTCATGCACACAAAGATTTGTCTTAAGCGGGAATCGAATCCACGACCTCGGCGTTGCAGGCAGGTACACTACGCACTCCGCCATCCGGTCGTCAGTCTTTACCATTATATTTGCAAAAAAAATGGACAAGGATTCATTGTGTTGCGAGGATTTAAAAACGACTTCTTAGACATACTAATTACACACAGAGACAGAACAAGTCTTTGCAGGATCATACAATGATTTGTTCCGTGAGGTAATCGAACCCTAACTACACGACTGCTTAACCACTACGTCAAAGTTAATATAGTAAAACATAAGTAAAGAGGAAATATCTTATACTTATACCTTTGAATCTACTGGATCGATAATAATTAAAGCTGGTGTGGAGATCGTTCAAGACCTCAGAAATAATATAGACCATTATAACACGCTTATATTAGCTTCACCTGTATTTATTTATTTATTATTTATTATTATTACTTATTAAACGGACAGATTTCATTCAAATTTTGCACACCTGTCAAAGATCGATGACAATGCAATAATTCGATAAAAAAAAAAAAATGCGCTCTTACAAATAAACCAAACTAAAAAGTAGAAAATAAATAATAGTTTAAAAAAACTAAAAAAACACGCTTTTAAAGTACTTCTAACTAAAAAGTGACAAATAATTCCTAATATAAGCTGAAAATGGTAATGAACAAAAAATAGTAGTATTATTGTGAAAAAGCGTGGGTTGCTCGATAGACGAAAAATATGGCACAGAGCGCCATATTTATCAGATTTTCATTTAGTTTGTCTGTCTGCCAAGCTGCGCATTATAATTTTCAATCAATCTGTTTTTAGCCTAACTTTATACTTAAATTCATACAAGCAGTTTATTGATCTAGACATTATAAGTCTATGCGTGTGTTTGAATGAACCTCGCTTTTGATATTTTGAAATTCGAATAGCGCGAAAGTTTGAAGATAAGAATTATTTTGAAATTGAGTGTGTAAGGCACAGGAAATATTGTTATGAAGCCATTCAGCCTATAGGAGTATTGTGATAATATCACCACAATGATTTTAAAAGTATTCGATTATTTTAAGAGAATTAGTAAGTGATTCTGAATGATCGTGTGTACGCTTGCTACGCTTGATAAATTAATTGTCTTAATGTTTGTTTTTTTTTTATTTGGTTTAAATTTTTGTTACCGTATATTTAGTTTATTAATAGACTGTTTTATTTGTTTAGTGGTTAAGGTCGCATACCTTTTACTGCAATCTCGGGAGCGAATCCTGATTTGTTGTTATTTGGAATTACCGAACTTCGTTCCATCCGGGTGTCCCTTGACACCTGAGCAGTTTTTTTATTATATCGATGGAAGTCTAAGTCAGAAATTTTTTCGAAAAAGAAATACAAATATTCTTTGCGCAGTGAAAGAAAAATAAACAGGAATTTGTTTAACATAAATGATTAGGTATATCCAAGGACGTTACTAAAACAATTTTCTCATTAACGATCTCTAACGTTTACTTTCAATGTTAATCTTATTTACATATCGATTCAATTTCACTTTCTGTTAATGTAATCTCTTTAATGAAATATTTCACATATTAGTCTGTTCTTTAGCGGTTTAGTAGTAAAATAAGTATTTTTAACCGACTTCTAAAAAAGGAGGAGGTTCTCAATTCGATTCGTATATATGTTACTTTTTTTTTTTTTTTATGTTTGTTCACGGATATCTCCGTCGTTTATGAACTGATTTTGATGATTCTTTTTTTGTTGGACAGGAGATGATTCCAAAGAGGTACCATAGTCAGCATGTCGTGATCTGATGATGGAATCTCAGAGAAATCGAGGGCAACCCTCGAATTTTATAGGCACATGTAATGTTTTTAGTGTGTTTTTCAAAGCTACACTAGTATTTACGTATTTTTATGTGGATGAGCTGATGATGGAAGGTCAACTCCTCAATGGTTAGGAGTTAAAGGATAATTCTTTCACTACTGTACACATATTCAGACTGCTAGTTATGATTTCAAGTGAGCTGTTGGAACGGAGATATTTCAAAGGTGGTCCCATTGTCAGCATGTCATGATCTGATGATGGGACCCCAGAGAAATCGGGGGCAACCCTCATATTTTATTAATCGAGGCCAAGATTTACGCTTGGTCGCAACAATTTTATGTGGTTGAGCTGATGATGGAAGGTCAACTCCTCAATGGTTAGGAGTTAAAGGATAATTCTTTCACTACTGTACGCATATTCCTGCTGCTAGTTATTGTGTAAAATGAGCTGATGATGGAAGGTCGTGACCCTCAATAGTCAGGAGAAAGGATTTAATTCTTGTTTATTATAAATAAGTTTTCCGTCTCAAGTAACCATCGTCTCCTCATTCGAGAAACATTCTTGCTCGGTGTACCCATCACTTAAAATCGTAAAATAAAATAATTTTTAACAAAAAAAAAACCGACTTCAAAAAGTAGGTTAACTAAAAAGCAAAAAATAAATTTACTTCGCACAAAATAATACGTTTTTTCATATAATTAAATAGAAATTATTAAATAATTATTTTATAATTCTGAAGTCGGTGCCAAGTAAACAATTAATAACTCTGTATAGATAATATCAATCGTTATATTTCTGTGGTAAGTACCAATACTGGGCGACCGCGCACTAGAACAACTACGCCTCCCTTTTTGTGTGAACTGTAATTTGATATTGTAGAAAGGTTGTTTTTACTTGGCACCGACTTCAGAATTATAAAATAATTATTTAATAATTTCTATTTAATTATATGAAAAAACGTATTATTTTGTGCGAAGTAAATTTATTTTTTGCTTTTTAGTTAACCTACTTTTTGAAGTCGGTTTTTTTTTTGTTAAAAATTATTTTTTTTAAATAAAGACAAAGTTATTCATTGATTGTCGGCAAACTAATTATATTATGATGATTTTTTAAGATATTGTATACTAGATTTCATCCGCGGTTCGCAATTTTTTTGTTGTCATCAACATTCTTTACACAAAAATTTATCAAAATTGGAGCATTAATTTTCGAGCCTTTTCTGTTTTTATTTTATTTGTGCTGTTATTTTCGTGAAATGTTTTTATTCCAAGATACTACTCATTCATTTTAGCATAAACATGAATGTAAATAGTTGTAAGCCGCAGAGTGTTCCAAAATTTGCATTTTGTCCTTGCAAAAGACATAATGTTAATATTGACACACTATGCGGTCGTAGCCGTGGAAGCAGTTTTTACTTAAACGGAATGTCCAGCCTAATCTTTATTATTCAAAGATTACAAAAATTTAACGTTCAACTCTTTAATGCAGTTGTATAAAAAGTAATTTAATTTAACATAACGTAAATAAATACCAGTTTTTTATTGGCTCAAATCATAGAATAATAATTGGCGTAATTAATCAATGCCTTGAATAATATTTATCCTTAGGCCTTATTGCCACCCAAGCGAAGAGATTTGTTTAAGCCCCAATTAAGTTTTGTTATTTCCACTTAGCTCTGACAAAGAAACCTGATTAGGTAATCAAACAGTCATCTCTCCTCTACCCTTTGGTTTCAACCGAGCCTTAATGTATAAATAAGAATGCAACATTTTCATTAGAAACATCATGTTTCCGGTGCACGTCAGAAACCACCAACTATTTCGTCGCAAAGCAACAGTTTTGGCCTATCAATAAATAATTCTGTCAGGCTACCATTATTTACGAGTATACTCGATACGATTGACCGATACACGATATGCTTACAACATATTTGTACATATTTATGAATCAATAAGTTATTTTAAATAGAATACAAATGGAATAAATATGTAGTATGTAACCTCTATATTGTTGCCGGAAAGGTTGCTAACTCAGTTTTAGCTGAGTGTCGCATTTCCACCCAGTACTGATTTTGAGAAAGGTTTCCTGTTTTCGCAGACCTTTATAGTCAGAAGTTTTAGAAGGAGGTAAGATCAACATCAGATTTCAAGAAGGGATAGAAATGTCATTTCTCGATAGGTCTAATCACTAACCTCATTACAACTTAACTTGTCAGTGAGTGTTTCTACTCATTAGATGAAATTATAAAATGAAATTCTGGTTTTAATGTAAGTTTTTAACGTGCCTGTTTATTTTTTTCTATTTATTCTATAATATTGGTAAATTGGCCTTATTATTCTTTATAAATAAGTTAATTTTATTCGGATTATTTCTAACATTTCAGTATTAAAACCGGTCTGTCAGGATTTATTACATTGTGCGAGTAGTACAAGTTTAGGACAGTGATGCTTCTTCATTTTAACAAAACCTATAATATACAACCCAGTATAACATTTTTACTTACTGCACCACCCAAAAATAGCTTCCAAAAACCCTACTTAAATTTAGCAAGCCTAAATAACCCACGCAGAGTAAATGCAAGCTTGACTATTTACCAACTACTACAAGAAACACTGTATCTAGCATTTAATTGCTCAACTACCAGCAATTTTCCGTCGAACCGCCACATCCTGATATTAACTGCCGGCAGGATATTACGTTGTCACGTGACAAACTAGGCGCACCGAACTAAACTGGATACTGCAGTTGAAGTTAAGTTGTAGTCCAGTGAGGAGTAAAGATAAATTATATTATGGGAGGTAGTAATAGCTCCTTACCAACTACATAGCCCTAAATAAATATTAGTTTAAAAAAAACTAAAAAACACGCTTTTAAAGTACTTCATCTAAAAAGTGAAAAATAATTCCTAATATAAGCTGAAAAAAGCGTGGGTTGATCGATAGACGAAAAATATGGCACAGAGCGCCAGTTTGGTTTATTTATAAGAGCGTTTTTTTTTATTTTTTATTTTTTTTATCGAATTATTGCATTGTCATCGATCTTTGACAGATGTGCTAAATTTGAATGAAATCTGTTCGTTTAAAGTGGGTCAAAATCGAGTCCAAAGGAGTCGGTTACATACATATATACATACAGGTGAAGCTAATATAAGCGTGTTAAAAATAAGTAAAAACTGCCTCTAGTGGTTAGCGTATGCGCTCTTACCGCGAGGTCTCGGGTTCGATTTCTGAGTCGGGCATAGTGTTATTCACATTATATTCAGAAAATTCCCAATACCAGATTTTTTATGTGCGAACCTCAAATTTATTCCTCTAAAAATACAATTTAAGACAAGATAATATTTTTATCTCCTATTCTACATATTTTGAGCTACTCTTCCTATTAATTTAATCAAGTTATATAACATGCATACTTTACATGTATAGAAGTATAATATTAAAAATATCTTCAGCTAGCCAATGGAATGGCGGCTTTAGATCTTAAACTGTGTATTAACAAATATATCATTATATTATATTGACTTAGACCTCTGTTTCCTGATACCTGGAGTATCCGGAGTACTGTAGCTGCTTATTACAACTAACAAATACTTTACCTACAGTATTACCTGTGCTGAAAAATACTCCTTCATTAATGTTTACAACCTTTTTGCATCTACAATGGGGTTGTTTTATAGTCTAATGGAACGGTGATTGAAAGAAGATATTTTTAAGAAACTAACATAACATCAAGCCGTTATTATCCAAAAGGGTGCAACAGAGATGTGTGACATTTACTTTTCATCTTATATTTTAGGTCCCAATAAGAGAAAAGTTATTGCAATTTTTGCTCGAACCGTAGACCAGGCAGCGAGCGGTCATTAACACTACCGCTTAACGCCAACAGTAAAACTCACATCAAACATTTTTTCATCACGCCATTGAAGTTTCTTTACATCACCGAGAAGAATAGAAGGCGTTGAATAACACTGATAACATCAACGCAACAAAAGAATCACATAAAACAATAAACATAGCTATATGACAATGTGCTAAGATATCTAGACAATAAGCATTTAACTGTAAGTTATCGTATATCCATCTTTTATATAAAAGTTACTCAAATTATGAAACACGCATGTTGGAATAATATAAGTTTTAAATGACATTATTCGCACTGTGCGAGCAGAGCTGCGCGTTCCAGATAAAATTTCACGTCAAAGTTTGACAGCTTCTACCCGGCCCGGGGAAAATTTTCTATGCAATTTGACAACCCAATTGGTGCAAAATTATAACCTTAAATTTTCTTCGTGTTTTATCTTGACATTTTTATCTCTGGACTAAACTAACTAACAATTGCAGCTTTAAGTTAGAATAATGCCCGATGGATGGCGATAGGCCTCTACTACATGTGACATTAGCATAACAGGTAAAATGAGGGTGTTATTCGCCTCTGCTGTTTAACAATAGTATCTAGATTCTAGACAATAAGCAATTAATTCTATGTTATCTTATTATAATAAACTTATCGTTTCACTGATGAACACTTGGCTTAGGCCCGTGCCATCAGTTAAACCGGCTTGTCGAGAAAAAAATAGAAACAACAATAATAATAATAATAATTTGGATTTTTTACATTAGATAGAACGCCAGAAGCAATTACACTATCCAATGGTCCCAATGACAAGGCCAAATAAACACATTTACTCACACAAGCACACCCAGTATCAGAACAAATCTTATCTATATCTTTTTTATAAAAGTTATGCGTTTTAATGATTATAATAACATCAAACGCATGTTGGACTAAACTTGTTGTTCCTTGTACATACTTATATCCGCTATATTCTACTACTTAACATAACATCACGCCTATATTACCCAGATGGTTGTAGCAGAGGTGTACAACACCAACTTTTCACCTGTTATGTTGGTATTTCACCAACTGGGTGTTCCGTGTTGTCGTCGCGGTGGGACTTAGTAGCCGTGGCATGGTGGTTACCCGCGGCAAACCTAAGTGTACCCCAAGTGGGGGCTGCTCCTCGGGCTTTTGACGGGAAGCTAATTTAGTTTTAGTGCACTGTTTGACGACGAATGTAAAAATTATATTATAAGTCAACAATGTTCTCATGTAAATGATGTAATTCGTATTATGAGAATAAAGTTTCTTCAAACCTAAGCCCATGTGGCGCTCCCACATGGTCCCAACAGGTTGCGGTGTCGGTGTTACGTAAAAAAAAAAGTTCCCATGGCCTATTGCCATTCATCGGGCAAACCCAATTCGTGCTGCTATTGTGAGTATCCTGGCGGATATTTCACAAATAACCTATTCCCGACCCGAGAATCGAATTCGAGACCTCGCGGTGAGAGGCGCATACGCTAACCACTAGACCAACGTACCACTCGTATCACTAGACCACACACACACACGCACCAATACATACAATTTCTTTCTCTCTTTTAATCAATAGGTCTCTTTTTTTGTTTTCTTTGTAATACAGTAGACTGACACAGTCCACTTACGAAATGTTATCAATAATAAGTTGTAATCCTCGACTGCAAACTACCTCTTATAATACAGGTATACCCATAGAAATCTTAATAACAAGGCAATAAGATTTCTATGGGTATACCCTAGCTTAAGAGGTAGAAATCATCTCTTGTACAGAATCTGAAACAAAAACTGTGTAATCTTAGCAAACTCTGTATGTTTTTTAACTTGAATAAAGATTTTTATTATTATTATTAACGTGGTAGCTAAAAATAAATGAAGTCTTAAGTCTATAGAGCCTCGCAATATATCTTGCAGTTTCTCTCCTATCATGTACACTTGACCTAAGCGCCCTGTAACCCGACGGCCGCCGGCGGCTACTCCACGGTGAGTAAAATAGCCCTTTATTGCACTCGTGGCTGAGGCAATTTCTCATTCAAATACCCGTAATATATCATAGGTTAACTTTTAAATTTACGCGTTGCACAAGTAAAATCTAAAAGGTAAATTAATAATGCAAGATCACGTTAATTATATATAAATAAGACGACCGGATGGCGGAGTGGATAGTGTACCTGCCTGCGACGCCGAGGTCGTGGTTCGATTCCCACTTAAGACAAATCTTTGCGTGCATGAACATGGGGGTTTGTCTTAGTCTGGGTGTTTCTATATATAATAAGTATGTATTTACAAAAGAAAATTTTAAACATTTAATTGTAAATTATTTTTTTTACCAACAGACAAAATTATGCATCGTAATGACTTGAAACTCTTCACCATAAACAATATTCAAATTAATTCAAATAAATTATTGTAATTTCGATTGTTTTTGTTTTAAAAGCTGGGAAAATAGGGTTTATTTTTGCAAGTTATACCAAAAAGTAATGTTATAACTGTCCTCAATCCGCGAAATATAATCAACTCAACACATAATATATATAAGGTGTCTGAATCAAGTACAACTACGATATAACGGGAATTAATTAAATTAAATAAATATTTTACAACTCACGCGCAACGCCATCTAGTCCTAAACTAAGCAGACTTTGTACTATGGATACTAGAATAACTGATGCTAATACATAATACTTTTCTTTTGCCAATAAAAACATCCATTCACTAAGAACGGCTAAAGCGTGTATTATAAAAATAGGTAATATTATGAGTAAATTTTGCCTCGCGAAGAAGACCGTTTGTTTTACATTGTCAAGTTAAATATTTAATAACACAGTCATGGTCTTTTTTTGCTGATTTTACAAGAAAGCAAGTTTGGCATATAAAAATACAAGGGCTGTACAAGAAATTGAAAATGGGACGAAGCAGGCATAAAATAATTTATTTTATATTTTGGGACAAAAGAGGCATATTGTTTGGGACGAACAATGATTTTTTTATGTGGGACAAAACTCAGTGGGCCGAACTAGGAATAATTCAATATTTGCAACCGCTCCGCTGCAACCTTGACATAATTCTATTTCAGTCCTCAGAATGCACCGTCAACAAACGAGAATAGTACCTTTTTTTTAATCGACTTATCGACGAAGGAGCACTTTGAAGGCGTTTCAAAAGTTTTGGATACCTAGATTTCATTAACCGTACCAAAAAGTTCATTCGCTACATATAACCTACATAACATCACGCCTTTGTTACCCAGAAGGGTATGACAGAGGTGTACAACACCCACTTGTTCAAGTTTAAGTTTAGGTCCCATGGGATAGGAATGAGCCAATCGCCATCCACCGGGCACAATTCCAACTCTATGCTGCTATTGTAAACTTCCTGACAGAAAGTTCACAAATAACAATCTGCCCGACCTGGGAATCAAACCCGAGACCTCGGGGCGCATAACTAACACTAGACCATCTAGACAGTCGCTATACATATATAGTTATGTTAAATACGAATAAAAACCACAATCGTTAAAATCAAAATACTATTGAAATTGCTTTCGAAACGTTATTGGCCATAGCACAAATGATACTGTTTGTCGTACTGTACTGTACTAAAATTCGCGATACCGATATCCTGCCCATACTATAACTATATCAATGCAAACAGTAAATTGTATTGTCGAAAACCTTTGCCAAAGGACACGCCAAATCGTCGTTCGCTGATGCTAAAACTAGCGTGAGTGCTATGGTCTATATGCAGTGGGCCTTAGAAAATAACATCGGCAAAGTATTCGTGTTACAAACCGCTAGTTTAATGGACTGGCTAAATGTATACTTTGAAGGCATTCATTATGCTAACAACTGTATTCATTGATGTTATTAGTGGAAGGAATTTCCTACTTCCTCGCGTAAATTGTAAATGGAAAAGTAAGACTTTGACGGTAAAATTCCTTAACTTTTTTCAGTCTTTACTATCTTTGCCCGTTTCTTTGTCTTTATTATACTAATTTAGCCAACTATTTTTAATTTTAATAAGATACTATTATGATCTATCTATATATAATATATATAAAAATGAAACCCGTATTCCGTTGTCACGACATAGCATGAAAACGGCTTGAGCGATTTGGCTGATTTTTTTTTGTAGTTTTCTAATACTCTGTACAAGGTTCTTACGAAAAAAAAAAATATTAATATATTTTCTGTAAAAATATAAGTGAAATTATTGAACCCTACGGAATAAACACTATTATGAAAATATATATTTTGTTTTATATTTAATAAAATTAGTAAAGTCCTTCTCAGGTATGATGAGCCCAGGTAAAAAGGTATTCATTTTTATATGGAGGATATTATAGATTCCAGTTCAAATTGAATAGGTACGCATACATAAGATAGGTCAGCTATACAAAATAAAGTAGTGCATCAAATTTACGTTATGGCGGTACGAAGTTCGCCGGGTCAGCTAGTTATTAATGATTTTAAACTTTTTCGATTTGTACACATAAACCGGAGACGCCGCTGAGCATTCACCAGTCGACTGGTGACCACGATCGGTATGAATCAATTCAACTGATATTATTTTTGTCACACTAAAAGGACTTTTTATTTAATTGTTATCATAGTTAAGACGGAATAATTGTCGCTTTTAGTGATAATGGACATAAGTATCTAATATTTCCTAAAGCCGGTTCGACTGAATTAATTCAACGTATACAGTTAATATAAAATCGCACCTAGTTACCAGCACCACTTACAAATAGACATTTCCTTTAAGGAAACTATGTGGTAACTTAGTCTCATATCATTTACTTGATCCATTCATAGATAACATTAAATATTTATACCTTAGACTTCACAAAGAACTTAGAAAACTAAAAGCCAGTTTTTGAAGTTCTGGATACATCTTATCCGGCCCATAAAATATAACCTGACTGAATTTAAAAGTGACGTAGGTAAGTTACACTTAAAAAAAGAGAACACAGCTGTCACTTTCATTTATGCTTATCAGACCAATAAAGTTTATCTAACACCTGTTAAATGTGGGCTAAATGTTCATTTGTATTAGTGATGCTAAATGATTACCTATTCGTAATAATCATTTATTTATTTATTTATTTAAGATATATGGAAGACTTACAGCTAAATTTACAGTATTGTATGTAGTAGTACAGGAATCTGGCAGCCAATTACAAGTCTTCACTTATATAAAACAGAATCAAAACAAACGTAAACAGTAAAAAAAATCAGAACAAAATAAATCTAAAGCTAAATTTGTAAGTACCTATATAAACACTAACCACACACTAATGTTACCATATACTGACCAATCACGCCTCCACTGCACCCTTAAAAAAGTCAAGGCTCAAACACCTTCGGACTTTTGACACACTACTATTGAAAGGATCAATATCGTGCTGTTTACACATATTATTGAAGCTTCTGCTATCATAAAAGGTAAACGATGAAATTATTTTTATGAATGCGAATCTAGTAGATTCGGAACTGTATTGGTTCAAAAAATCTTTCATACATAAATATCATAACATAAAATCACGCCTATATTACTCAGAAGGGTGTGGCAGACAAAGCCCACGTTATACCTGTTATTTTTAGGTCCCATGGGATAGGGGTTGAGCCTATCATCATCCACCGGGCGCAATTCTAACTCTGTGCTGCTTTTGTGAATTTCCTAACGGCAAGTTTCAACACTTTGCTCGACCCAAGAATCCAACCCTAGACCTTGCAGTGAGAGGCGGATACGCTAACAACTGGACCTTCGAGGCAGTTCCCACTTAAATATTCACGTATGTAATAAGTATATTACATTATATATTTTATAACGTATAATAACATATTTTATAATTGTATGTATTTTATGTATTGATTTGATAATTATATTCAACACTGTAAACACTTCAGTTCTTTTCTCATATTGCACCTACCCTTGCTTTTCTCTGCAACTCCCAAGGTTGACTGTTAGAGAATGCCACTAGGCATTAAGTCCGCCCCTGTAGGTACTTAAATATGTGCAAAAGTTTAAATAAATAAATAAATATTTAAAAAAAAAAAAAAAAAAAATATTTATTTTGCATGTGGGCAACTAAGTCGTAGACAATTTGTCGAGTGGTAGTTTTGCCTTTTACTAGCACTATTGGCCTTTTATATTGCGCAAATAAGCATCAATAATCCTTCTTAGACTAATTAGGTGACTTGGTATTAGCTAGTATTATAAAATTGCACAAGAAAATTCAATTCCTTGCGTAAAGTGATATAAAATTGTCTTCTAATATTCTACTTAAATTTTATTTTAGAGATGAAATGTCGGTGAATGAAGATGAAATACGTAATTATGTTTGAAATTTAAATTAGATATAATTTGTAACACTAGGTGCTATGTTTCGTAATGCTGTACATCAAGAGATAACGAGTCTCTTTTGCTCTAATACTTTTGTAGATTAGTATTGTATTGGTACAGACATTCTTAGTGTGAATTATACCAACATGTTATTGGTACAGAAATTCTTAGTGCAAATTATACCAACACGTTTTTGATACAGAAATTCTTAGTGCAAATCATACCAACATGTTATTAGTACAGAAATTCTTAGTGCAAATTATACCAACATGTCAAAAGCCAAGCTACTTCTTTTGAACTCTCTGTTCCGTACAAGCAAATTCATAAAGATAATTCTTAAAATTAAAATTATATTCTTCAATTTTAATTCTTATAACTTTATAAATTATAACTCTTAAAAAAAATCTTAAATAATTCCGAAAGAAAGCGAAAGAGATTCTCTACGTAGAAATTTCAGGAGACTTAACATTTTTTTATTTAGCACCGACTAACCTTATCTTTAAAACTCTCATTACCAGGATCAGGTTGGATATGTGCCCTATAGACGTCATTAGGCTCTTGGTTCACACACCCTATCATATGACATCGAAGTGTGGGTGTTAAAACACCTGTACTCACTATTTGACTGAAACTGGCGTGATGTTATGTCATGTAGCCCATTCTGAAATTAGATTCGCTCTAGATTTTGTCAGAATCATCATCATGGACCTCACTGACTGACTAGTGGATAATAAAATAGACTTTCAAATCTATTGACTGAGTTGAATTACAACCATTGCACAATTTTGTCCTACTTACGATCAATCAAGCAGGCCGTTTGTATTACTAGCCACTTCAAATGAAATGTAAATAAAAAAAAATACATCAAAAAACCTTGTAAAAAGACTTCAAGAACTAGATAAATGCTTCACATTTACAGTCAATTTCAAATTAAAGAATTAGCTCATAACAATGCTAATGCTACTATTATTTGGCGGCTAATTTTAATAACTTAATATTTAACATGAAAAAAAAATAAAAAAAAAAGTAAAGAGTAGCATTTTTAAAAATATTATTATATAATTTGAGAAAATATATTGCGTCAGAAGGCCTTAGAATTCAAATTTTATTTTAGAATTCTCAATTTAGAATGTTTTAGATTTATCATCACCGGCCTGTCCGTTCCTTCATCATTTGGGATTGGCAAAATAGTCTAACTACTAATAAAGTAAAAGATAACCTCAAAAGTATAGAAACAGTTTCTTAAATATCTTTACGTCCAAAAATAGCCTATTCTATTTCTCACATCAAAGAACCAACAAAGTGAAATTGAAATCAGTGCTTGCGATCATGCAGTTGGTTCCAGTTTCGAGACAAATGAAACAGGTCTCGGGTCACAAAGCCTGGGATGTCGTGACGAAGTAACGGATTACGGCACTCTGTGGATTACTGATATCTATTACAATGGAGAGTTGCTGAAATGTGTGTCGTTTGTTGGTAGGTATATGTCTGTGAGTGTGTAGAACCGGCGCATTTATATATACTTATATTCCTTTTTTTTATTTTATGGGGCTCGCACTTGGAATAATTTCTGTATCGCGGCGGGGTTCACAAACATCCATTCCACACACACAAAGCACACTCAGAGTCAAAATATTTTTGCGGATCACACAAATATTTGTCCCGTGTGGGGATCGAATCTACAACACCAGCACAGTGGAGAGCGGCGTGGCGATATCTTAAACCGCTACGCTAACCATGCAAAATATCCTAACATTTTCAATATACCTTACGCTTTGGTAGATATTTACTTTGTGGTATTAGGTCGTGTCATTGACCTCTTCCGTTCTCCCGATATTTCTGAGTCGACACTTTGACAGTGATCTATGACCAGTAGGCGATCGTTCCAACTAAAATTGCCAGAACTATTTGCGAACTTTGATAAAAACAAGATGATTTAAATCGGACTTGGTGATTACTTTTGTCTTCGATGTTTTTGGGGGTTGAGACGTAAAAAGTGTTATTGCCTTCATAAATGAGGATAGGGAATATTTATTTCGGTCATTTCAATTGATTATACTGTTGATAAGTTCAGGATATCTGACTATTTTGTCTCAACACAGTCACATATGCTGAACTAGTATATTGTAATATTAATAATTGTAGTAATAATAAATAATATACAAGTGTGTAGGTATATATATATTATGATGTGAGTTTAAGACCTATTTCGTCATAGTCAAGTAAAAGTTATTGTAGTTAATAATATAGAGAGTAATTTTGGACTGACACTATTAAAATAAGAAAATTAATGTGTTTAATTTGGCTCCTGTCGCTTCAGTTTTCTTGTGTTGAAATTAAAATCATTTGATTACCCTAACTTGCATCAATAAAAATATTTGTTTATTTTTCTGCAATACATTTAAAATATTTATTTACAAAAATATTTATTTAGGAACTAAAATAACTACTTAATACTTATTTTAACAAAAAGGAGCTTGTGCCTTTGTTTCACCGGATGCACGTGCAATTAAAATTGAACAATATAATATCATCAAAATACCCAATACAATATTGAAATAAATAAAAGCTTTTAACATTTTCAATTATTAATTTTTAAAATATTCCTATTTGAAATGTTAATTTATTTATTTAAATCTGTTAATCTTATCTTTATTGCTATCATTTCACACAACAAGTCCATCGTAAAACTGAAATTAATTAATAAAAAAAAATCTTTTCATCGAATTCCATTTCATTTCGTTACAAATCGAGGCATCAAGACTCCGGTTTGAACGCTTACATACATACATAACGCCAAGTAGGCTTTGGCAGATGTCTACAACACCCACACTTCACCTGTTATCTTAAGGTCCCATGGTCCCAAGCTTTCGGCATCCACTGGGCACAATTTCAACTCCGTGCTGCTATTGTGAATTTCCGGACGAAAAGTTCACAAATAACACTGCCCGGCCCGGAAATCGAACCTGAGACCACGTGTTGAAAGAAGCATACGCTAACCACTAGACCATCGAGGCTTAATTTTGCATAAATGTTATACAATAATACAGTTTTACTATGCGTGTGGTGAAATGAAGCGATGATATGAGGAACATTTACGACCGATGTTAAATGGTAAGTAGATCAAAGAAATGGAAAAAGGAACTTAATTGTCATTACTGTTTGTATTTTTCCTTCTATGTTTCACTTCCTTTTTACGATATATACGTAGAATTTTTTTTTTATATGTTTTTTTTATATTTTTTTAGTGAGATACCGCCGCGTCCGTCCTCTCTCTGGCGCCATCAGAAAATCAGCGCAGGGCTTTGTTGCTTTGCAGCATAATTATGGCTGAGATGGTGTTTAATGTTGAATTTATTTTTACATTTTATAAGTTTCTTTCTTTCTTTCAAAATTTACCTTTTATTTTAAATGGCAGAACATGGAAAATACGTCGCTACATCAATACTATAAACTAGTAATTTTAGGCCCATATAATTACCTATAAATAAGTATACAGTTAGGCAAGTAGGCTCCTTTTTTCGAGACAAAATTTTATTGTAGCTACCATTCAACTTGCTGTTTTCTTGAAATATTTCTATAGCTAGTGACCCTCCATTAAACAGTACCTGTTTTTGTAAGTAATGTAGGAAGACATCTAGGAACATCTGAGTGAAAGCAGTCTTACTTCTACATTTGATGTAGCGGGGAAATACTACTCATTATAAGTAATAGTGCGATTATAGTGATAAATATACCCTTGGATGCTATTTTCTCTGTACTAACATCATTGTGATAAATATAAGCTGGTTTGCTGTTGACATCCTTACTGTACGTGTGACATGAAATATAAATAAACATGCAGGCTAATATGTGAGAGGTGCAAAATCACTGCCAGTTTTCAAAAAAGGATACATAACACTACTTGTCTACAGTAAATTGATATTCCTAAAGTTTTTTAGCTTTATTTATTTATGTGTTGTTTCTCTTAATTATGCTACACATCTAAATTTATTTATGAAATATTATATTTATTACCATTATTTATTTATTATACGTATTAGTACAGTATTACTATATCATATTGATTATGTGTAATTTGATTTACTTTATATTATTTAAGATATTAAACAAAATAATTTTTAGTTTTTCCAATCTTTAAACACCGCGCGCTCCCCTAAATTCACACTTTTTAAATTTCTTTCCATCCAATGGTTGCCTGGAAGAAATTGCCACAAGGCGATAAGGCCGCCACTTGTTACCATACCATTTTGTTTATATATCTCTTATTATTATTTTCTATTGTTTTGTATTTGGTGTACAATAAAGAGTTTTATTATTATTATTATAAACAAGTAGTATTTGAATATCAATATATTTTCAGTAAACTAACTTAATTATATTAAATTAACAGACAGAGCCCAAAACTGGCAATTGCGGTCGTGTATGGAGGAGACCTTTGCTCAGCAGTGAGACATTTCATGGGTTAGAAAAAAAAACAATTAATTGTTTAATACGATTTTATGGTACATATACTGCAGTTGGTATATAAGGTTAAAAAATATATAATTGATCTTTTGTTGATATTTTTATTTATTTATTTAAAAAACGACGCCCGCACTAGGAATAACTCCTGTGTCGCGGGGGTGTTCACAAACATACATTTCACACACAGAGTCAGAACAAATCTTTGCGAATCACACAAAGATTTGTCTCATGTGGGGATCGAACCCACGACACCAGCGTAGTTGAAAGCAGCGAGGCGACCGCTTTAACCACTGCGCCAACTGTGCACTCAATTAGTAATGTTTTCCCATCTGATGAGAAAACATCTGCGCTCTTCCTAATAATATTCGCATTACTCAGTCATATTAGCGTCCAACAGTTTAAAAGCATTTATTGCCATCAGTAACGAGGTCATTGACTTTTTAAATTATCTCAAATCTGGTTATTTTTTAAAGCGATGACTAATCTACTTTAACGACTGAAAGTCTACAAAAACCGCAGCAATTTACAAAAAAACTGTCCTCATGCAATCAGGTACGAGTAATTAAAAAGTAGCACATCTAATTACACCAACGACCTAAGCGAGAGTTTTCACACAAACGGTCATTATAGCACCGAACTTGCGCTTGACCTTCCCAAGCTAGTAGCACAGATCTGGTTCTTGAATGGCTTATGTGAATCACTGTAAAGGTGAGTTCAGACCTGGGTGTAACGTGCAATGTAACGAATGGTTCAACGTTCATTTTGCTGCTAGGTATCATGGAGGGTTTTGATATTAGCTTTTTTGTTATTATCAATGACTCTAATATAATTTTCATATAATATATAAGACAGAAAGGTATTTATATACAAGTAAATAACAAATAAGTTATGTGTTTAAAACTAAAGTGCGTGATCATCTCTTCAATGAGTTGGCAGAATTAAGTCAAACATAGTTTACTTCGTTATAATATATAATATATATATAATATTTATAAATATTTATGTATGATTATATTTGTGTTTATTAGAATCGTATATATAGATCCATATATTATTTATATATTCTAAATAGTTTATTTTAAGTTTATTGTAGTGTACTAATTTTTATGATGTATTTAATTAAATAATTGTAATTGGTTTGTTTCTAACCTACTCTCAGCTCTTGCACCTACCACTTGTCGTCTCTGCATCACCTAAAGGTTGACTGGTAGATAATGCCGTAGGCATTAAGTCCACCAATGTACCATTTTGTGCATAAAGTTTTTAGATAAATAAAATAAATAAATAACTATTTACAAATTTACAGGTGTCATAGAATTATAGGCTGCAGGGAACGTGTTCAGAAGGCTGAATAGCAATGCTGATTCTTTGAGCCAAGTAAAAGCCAGCCTACTGATCACATTAAGCGTCGATTAACGTGATCAGAAATATCTTTAAATAATAAGAGGGCACTCGGACCCCATAAATCTAGCTTTCTTTAAATCTCGTGTAGTTTGGACGTTTGCCGTGAATTCTGAATTTCAGGTACAAAATAACTGCATTGCTGTGAACAGAGCTATTTATGTTTTATTTTGACAATCGTCGATCAATTCCTCGGTATATCTTTCTCGAATTAACAAAATTAATTACTGACTGTATTGTATTTTGTGAGTCAATAATAAATAATTAATAAACACAAAGAACAAAACCACATGCACGTGGGAGCGCGTGCACAGTTCATAGTGTAATGAGCAATGTTAGTGTGTAGTGCAACATGCAATGAAAAACATATTGATACATTTAATGTTATGATACCAGTGTAAGCACACCCTAACAAGTTTAATTCTTTTGTGTGAACGCGATTAGGAAGTTTACTTTTACTAGGCACGCGTTCCAGCGCGCACGCAATCACTTTCGACTTTCAGACGAAGAACAACGTCGACTTCTGCGCACGCGCACCGTCCTTTTTTCTACTAATTCTTTGCAAAGAAATTTATTCCAATATGAAAGTAAAATTTTAGACCGGTATTTCTTGTGTTGTAATATTATTAACAACTGTAATAGAAGAATGTGGTAGCTGTTGTGAATCAAGTTGAGGAACACTGACTCATCTTTATTCTGCCACCTGTCTTTATGATTGATGGTAACATTTTTAGTGAATTAACTTATATAGCAACAATAATTGAAACCACGGTTTTCAGACTTGGTCATTCTATTTCGACTGGTATTTTTTTGCCCAATGTTCAATTTGTTCGGTAAACGTGTTTTGTTTTCGTAAGAGTTTTTTTAATTGTTGGAAATGAACACTGGCCATGTGTAGAAGCTGTTTCAGTTAATATCGCCGTCTAGCATCCATCCATTTACAATGATTTTTTTTTGTGTGTAAATAAATGTTTGTCCAATTAGTTCAACTCTTTTTGAGCCACATATTACTGTCATTTAAATATTTCATAGGAACGCGAACGTTTTATAGTCTTGTGTAGGTGTGCCTGTTTATTTTATTTTTTAACTATTTGGTTCTTTTTACAAAAATCGTTTTTGGTTCCTAAGAACAGATTTGTGTATGTCTTATAACTACAAACTTCCTCATACTGCCTGATATAAATGAGCCATATATATAGTACAAAACGATAGGTATTCAATTCAGAACCAACGTAACCGAGTTAGTTGATTGCGATGGAAAGCAATCAAATTGTCAGAGATACACGTGAATTATCGATCGCTGGATAAAGCCCTTGTTTCGGGTGCACTACAAAATTAACAAAAATTGTGGATATTCGGATATAGGCTGGCTTGTAACTGACTTTTCTTTTTTTAATAAAATTGTTTTACATATTTGCATCAGACATACCTTAATTTCATCAACTATACAATGAACCAAAATACACATGAAAGATAATGCTTAAATTTCGAAATTGATATTCTTTTTGTTTTTGTTTTAATTAAAGAGGAGTATGATTATTTTGGTGGCACATCCTTTTCAATACATCTATTTTTGAGTAACGATATTTCTCAATACGATAGGTATTCAATTCAGAACCAACGAAATCGAGTTAGTTGATTGCGATGGAAAGCAATCAAATTGTCAGTGTCACATGTATTATCGATCGCTGGATGAAACTGTTGTCTGTGGCACACAAAAAATGAAAATAAAACGGTGGTTATACGGTTATAGTCTGGACTGTAACAGAGTTATCATTGAATTAAATTGTTTTACATTTTTTCAATAGCTTAGATTTACAGATTATTTTATTTGTATAACTAGCTACTGCCCGCGACTTCGTTCGCGTGGAATTCGTTGTATTATGAATTTGCTGCTACCACGTTTTGACCCGCGTTTAACCTTACTGCTCCGCGGAGAAGCGCGTGGAGTTTAGCGTAATACTAATGAGAGTTAGACTATCAAACACAAAAAATATTATCAAAATTCGACCAGTAATTCGCGAGATTAGCGCTTTCAAACAAACAAACTAACTTTCTACCGGGGTTTCGTTTGCGTGTTAGGTACATCAATAACAAATAGCCTTTGTTACGTGCCTTTTACTCTGTTATCTACATCTAAAATTTTATGAAAATCGGTCCTGTCGTTTAGAAGATTAGCCGATACAAACTGATAGATATTTACAGACAAACAGACAAATTTTTGATTTGATGCGTTTACCTTATCTAAGCTCGAAAATTTATTTATTTATTTATTTATTATTTGGCTCTTCAACAATGAGTACACTGTTACATTAATAAGGGTTAACACTGTGAACTTAATTCTAAGCGTCTCACTACTTATAGAGGAGCACAACATGCACTATAATAAAAGAAATTAGAAATTAGACAACACATTACGCTAATTTAAAAAAGAATGCTTATCTTACAAAAAAAAAATAGTTTTAAAAACTAAAAAAACACGCTTTTAAAGTACTTCTAACTAAAAAGTGAGTTGCTCGATAGACGAAAAATATGGCACAGAGCGCCCGCACGCTTTTTCACAATAATACTAGTATTTTTTGTTCCATTTTCAGCTTATATTAGGAATTATTTTTCACTTTTTACTTAGAAGTACTTTAAAAGCGTGTTTTTTTAGTTTTTTAAACTATTATTTATTTTTTAATTTTTAGTTTGGTTTATGTATAAGAGCGTTTTTTTATTAATTTTTTTTTTTAATCCAATTATTGCATTGTAATCGATTTTTGACAGGTGTGCAAAATTTTAATGAAATCTGTCCGTTTAAAGTGAGTCAAAATCGAGTCCAAAGGAGTCGGTTACATACATACACACATACAGGTGAAGCTAATATAAGCGTGTTAAAAATAACTATGATGATATTTCAAATCAAAGATTACTAGTTTCTGCATAATTATTAATTTATTGTAATCTAAACAGCCGCGTCCTAGTTAGTGGTTAGTGACATTAACCTGTACGGATTTAATCTTACCATATTGCAATGCGTATGAAAAAATCATAATTAATAAATAATTTATGATTTGCGAAAACATAATTATTTACATTTATAATATTGTGATAAATTATGATTAATATCATATACCTATATCATAATATAAGTTTGACAGCAAATAATCAAGTGGTCAAAATATGGTTACGAAGATTTTGAAAAATCCATACATGAATGTGATTTATGACCGAATGAATAAAAGTTTGTAAAACTACCGCTTTAATAATTAAAAAAAAAATTAACGTGTTTTTATAGGACAGGAATAGAGGTATTCCTGTCCTACAATAACACTACCTTATACAGAATGGATGAATGCAACATAGCAACGTTTATTGAAACCAAAGATTTTAAACGTAGTAAGTGATAATGTTACCCGTTATTTTTTTTTATGAAAATATATTTCTCGTTACTCGAACAAATTGAACATTGAGATTATTCAGTTACCGTTTATGTAAAGGAGTAAACCTGTTATTTTCTAGAATTTAATTGATTAACAACTTTTTTTCACTTCAGTATCGTGCTTCGATCAATTATAGCATTTTTATATGACAAGGGGGTGGAATTGATATGAAGTTGTAATTAGATTAATTACAACTATTCTATTTTTTTATCACACATTTTCACTTGATAACTTTTCAACTTTCGCGTTGCATATTTATTGATTTGATTTGAACTGGAATTAACGATATTAATTTTTACCTTTCGGTGCTTGACGTTTCGACATATACCTATCGACGGCGATAGGTTCACCCCCTATTCCACGGGACCTTAACATAACAGGTTAAATGTGGGTGTTGTACACCTATGTGGTGTTATGTTATGTTTATGTTATCCTTTTGATCATATAGCCTAAAAATCATATCGTTTCGAAGCATATATACTTTACGACCGCCAATCTAGCATTTTAACTACTCAACTAAACCCGCATATTCACGTTTCTATTTTATTTTATTATCCGTCTAGCCAGGTAACATCCGCTTTAAACTTGAACGGGCCTAGGTCAATAAAACAAAGACTAATAAAAAACAAAAGATCCTAATAAAAATTCCACGGCTGCATTCATAAAAGTGATAGTAAAATTTGATAACACAAAAAGTATACAACTATAATAAAAATATATCAAACGTTAAACGTATAATAATGTATATTTAGCGCGTGATACTCTGTACGAGTATCACGCGCTAAATATACATTATTATACGTTTAACGTTTGACATTATAAGCAGCTGTGGGAACTGGGCCGAGCCAGTACTGGCAGCATAAAAAAAGATTACTCATGCCGTTTACTTAAAATTAAAAAAAAATGTGTTTGTCTTTAGAACACTTATTTGAAATTTTATGAAATTCTTAAAGATTTAGTTTAGTAATAAACTCAAACATAGAGTACGGGTTTATTGTTTTATTTTTACTGTTGTAGCAAAATGAAGTTTTTATTGAGATCTAAGCCTTTTGATCTTGAAATATTTTTGATTTGATTTGTACTTGTCTGATTCAATTGTGAAATAAAATTGGATTCGTAAAGTAATTTTGAATAGTTCAAGACAATAAAGAATTCGTGTTTTTCATTGAAATTCGAAAAAATATATCAGGGATATATAATGATTCGAATTTTCATGATCTTTACAAAAACATAGCTTTGCATTTATTTATTTTTACTGTCTCGGAACAGTGTTTATTAATCAAAAACATACTCATTAAAAGTTATAGATACTTTTACTGAAACTGGTTCGTGGAAATATTATTTTATTGCAAATTAATGTTTGATTTTATGATCTAACTCGATCATAAGATGACAACTACAGTAAAAGTACTTTATATAAAAATAATAATTTAATTAATTTTGCTTCTTTGAAATTATTTTTTCATTTCTTATCACTGTACCTACCATAATCGTGACAGATGACAAAAATATTAATTAATCTGTCGGTATATGTTTCTTGCTTACCCTACTAACTGGTGAGAGCGTACACTGTGTTGTACTACGGCCTTAAAATAGAGAGGACACTGGGCATTTGAGCATTTGACCTTCGAGCCCCTGTCTTTTGAATGCAAATATTTCCCGTAATGGGCACGAATCAGCTACAAATGGACCACAATGGTTGGTAAATTTCCACCCAATTACCATCTTTTGAAGTTGAGAAATCAAAACGGCGATCGGAAAGGGACATATTCGTATTACGCAGTTTTGGTGCGTTCCTTGTTCGTCGTTCAAACAAAAATGGATTAACTAGCTTGCTTCCGGGGCTTCGTTTCATGCGCTACTTTTCACCCCTTCTGAGCACTTATCTATTTATGAACGTTTTTTGAGAACTTGGTTTAGTAGGTTTCAGAGATTTACCTCCACAAATCACCACAACAAATCAATTCTATATGTTTTTTAAATCAGAACTTAGAAATTCATGGCAGTCCTAGCTAGGATCAGGTCGTGGCTAATAAACGCTATAATTATAAAGAGTTAAAAATAGCTAAGCGAAGTCGGTCTATAGTTGAGTGAACTTTTATAACAATGCACAATAGTAGCTACTGACTATTAGCTTCTTCGTATCTTTAGAACACGTTTCTGTTAAGAATATAATTTTAACGACCTATGGTAATTATTGAAGACACGCATCTTTAGAAGCTTTACTTCTCAGATAAGTTATTTGGTCACTATTTAATTTAATTTGTCTCCGTAACATACCTACCTAATATAAAATTCATCACTTATTCTGGCTTAGCTATACAGGGTGGATGTAACATAGCGACATTTATTAAAACCACAGTTTCCATATTATAGTATGATAAGTAAGTATTAATTTCCACCGGTACCAATTTTTTTCTCGACAAAAATTTGTATGGGAAACGTAAAAAGATGTTTGTCGTTAAACAATTTAAACTGTGGTTTCAATAAATGTACACTACGGTACACAATAGGTACACTAGGCACACAAACGGGTACTAAATGCCTACTAAAGTATTCATATGACCGGCCACAGCTGGTTTTAACCTTCCTCTCCGGTAAAGGTCACAGGGTCAACTACAGGTATATTGGGCATGAATAATGAATGGGTTACTTTGATAGATTTGCTACGGAAAACGGGATATGCAATGATGAAAGTTTTATTGCCTGTATATTGAGCGACTAGGTGCTATCCGCAATTTTACTCTCGTTAATCATTACTTCTTGTTTTTTTTTTATAAAACGCCTGCGGCGAACGAACGCGTGGTCCAACTAAGTAAGTGGAGTACAGCCCACAAACAACAATCTACAAACGCAGTTTTTTTTAACTTTACTAGTAATTTGCAGCTAATCTTAATTCGCTAGTGTTGGGACGAAGTTCACGTCCGTGGTATGATTGTCAGGATTTAAACCCACGACGTCTCGGTCGTAAGATCAATGCCTTATCCAATGCGCCACGGCCGCTTATAAAGCTTATTAGAAGCGTTGCTGCAGCTGAGGACTACGGTGTTATGCATCTTAAGGATACTATATGTCCATACCATCTACCAGTTGTGCTGGAAGGAAAACTGTCAGTTTCGAAAATGTTGTGTAACCTTATTCTCATAATATGATGACGGTTGATATTTGATTGACAGAAATTCTAATTTCGTGTAATTCCATTTAATGGAATACACACGCAGTTTACCAAGCATTCCAAGATTTAATTTCATGTTTTTCATTTAATCACCACCAAAATATCTAAAGCATGAAGTTCAAATTAATGAATCCACGCTATTCTTTAACTAGTATCAACAATTATATAAACTAAGTGGTCTAATAACTGCCTAACAACTTTCAGTTCTAGTAGATATGCAAAGCCCGACAGGATGTAGAAGTACCTAACCATATTGCCTAACTAACAGAACTGGTCATGTCAGTTAGATATCCTTGGTACTTTAGTTTGCATCAACTCAAGGGCTTGAAAGGATCTTTGGATAAACTGATATTTATAATGTAAAACGATTGTGAAGATGTGTGTCGGTGTTTGTTTGTCACATTCACGTAAAAATTACTAAACAGATTTAAATGAAATTGTGTAAACAGGCAGCTAATGCATCTCCAACAGCTGGGCAGTGCCTTTTTTCATGATGAGGAGGACACAATTAGTTATTACAGGCATTTTATTCAGAACTGCGTCGTTGGTCGAGTGGTTAGCGTTTGCCTCCTACCGCGAGATCTTCGGTCCGACAAAAACTTGACATTAGCACGGAGTTGGATTTGTGCGCGGTGGATGGCGATAGTCTCTCATCCCTATCACATAAAACCTAAACGAAACAGGTAAATCTGAAGGTTATACACCTCTGCCTCTTTCTTTTGGGAACAAATAGGCGTTTTGTAATTTTATGCATACATATATCACTCGGGGAAAGCCGCGGGGAATTAATAGTATATACGTCGTACGTGACAACATCTGAAATACAACTTGATTGTTTTTTAAATGGATGAAACTGCAAAGATTGCATTTGTTTCGTAATTGGGTGTGAAATGGAAAGATGCAAAAATGTCTTACAAAATTGTATTAGCAAATTTAAAACAGTTCTACATAATAACCATTTCAAAAAAAGTTGAACTGACGTAATTTCATATTACGGAGTTAATAGAACTATTACTAACATACAACGTATCATAACATCACGCCAATATTACCCAGAAGGATGTGGCAGAGGTGTACAACACCCACACTTCACCTTATATATATATGTTATGTTGAGGTCCCATGTGAAAAGGGGTGAGCTTATCGCCATCCATCGGGAAAAATTTCAACCCCGTGTTGCTATTGAGAATTTCTTGACGAAAAAATCCCAAATAATACTTTTTCGTCCGAAGCGGGAGTAGAAACGAGACCTTGCGATGAGAAGCTCAAATGCTAACCAATAAACCAAAAAAAACAGTTACACACAGTACGCAGTTAATTCAATAACATAAAAATAATTGAGCAAAACTGCAATATTACATTTAGTATAAAGTTATTGCAAAATGACTTTATAAAGCGCAAATGTCAAATCGATTAAATTTTAATTATGTTTATTCGAGCTTCAATACGGACTTAATGTAGTTATCTGATCGTTAATGTTATTATGACTATTAAGTTTAATAAATCATTAAGCCTATATGATAGACTTTGCTTCTATAAATTATTTATTGGCTCATCGAAATCATTATGTTAACCAAGGGTTGTAAATAACTCCTATACAACACACCGTCACACGTCTGTGTCACGTTGACACAACATCAAGACGGTAACATGTTATGATTCTAACTTTATCATTAGCTTATAATTTCTAAAAACTATTCCAAATTGTCGTTATTTAGTCATTTTGTTATTTCAATTAGTTTGTAATTAAAAAAAGTATTTAATTTGACTTATGTGTTCTCATTGGTCGCGCGCCATCAAGCTTGCCAATGAGATCACAGTAGTAAAATCGCGGTAAAGTGGGTTAGGAAGGTATATGGCGGTGGCAAGGGTCAAAAAATAAAGACATTTAAAAGTGATAAGTGTGTTTATTATAATATTAGTACTGCAAGAAGTAACACGTGTTAAAGTGATAAGTGCATTAAGTGTAATGTATGGAATAAAAGGTGATTCTTATAAAGTTACATTGTTTTGTATTGTTATCCCTAACTTCTGAGGTAACGGCAAGGTATCGCCACAAACACATGACAGAAATCCAACACTCGTCACAAATTTCAAAGAGCTCTGAATCGCGATAGCGAAGTGTTCACAGCAAGTGTACATAAATACAACTAGAGCTTCCAAGACGTTACTGTCGGACAGCTGGACGCCAGGCAATCTACCCTTTGAGGTAGAGGAAGATCCACCCCGTTCTTCTACAAGAAGCATGTATTTCAAGAAAGCCTAGTTTTTTTTAGGCACCTATAAATGTCAAAATTCACGTATATGTAAAAAATGCGAACATATGGACGTCAAATATGCATACATAATTTCTGTATTCATAAATGAGGGTGGAGACGTGCTGACATTTCATATAAAAAAGACAACTAATCCGTTCTATCTACTTCTTCTTTTCTCTGATGTTAACTGCTAACGTAACATGAAAGATATTACTATTAACCAGAAAAGCGAGCAAAAAGGAGGTGCAATAGGCCCCCCCCACATTTGGCGTGCGCGATCCTCGGGCGTGCGAGCTGCAGAGAGAAAAAAGCGTCGCGAGCGCGCCGCGCGCACGCTGCGCCCGTGTTTTCTCTCTGCAGCTCGCACGCCCGAGGATCGCGCACGCCAAATGTGGGGGGGGCCATACTCTCGCATTTGATTGGCAATGAGTCTATTATATCGCCATCCACCGTTCTCTGTTTCAGAATCAACGCTGCTATTGTATTTTTTTTACTCATTTGGCCATAGCGGACATCAAACACACATTTAACGGTTACATAGGTTTGACTAGAATATCCAATCTAAATGAGAAATTACTTTTATTTATAATTAACCTTTAATTTATGGTAGTTGGTAGGTCTTCTCATGGGTATAGCTGGATCTAATTACCTTTTAAATAATCTTATATACAGCCTTCACGTAGACCCACGGAGGTCGACGTGAACACCCAAAGCCTCTTCCCAATAATAATATATACAGCCTTAATTGAGGATATTCTATCAATAGAATATACGCAATGCTACTCGTATCTGCGATTTGATGTGATTAGGAAAATTTCTTGTCTCAATGGTCAGGAAAATTACTTTTCTGTAGCCTTTTTCGGTTTTGAAATAAAATATCTGTTGAAATAAATAGCAAGCGAGCGAGCGAAAATTTTAGCATGATAAAATTGGATATTTAGAACAAAATTGATGTGAAATTGCTGTCAGTACAATGTTCAAAATAAATTTAATAAAACATCACCAAATCGTTTTAAATTTAAACGATGTAATGTAAATTATAAATGTAATGTTCAAATGGTATATAAAAAAAAAAGTTAGAATGAAAGCTCAGTTACAAGGCAGAAGTTAAATATTTATGTGCTTTTTAGTAAAATTATTCATTTAAAAACCCAATTAATTTGTGTAGATTATATTGTCATCAATCACTATAAGCAGTTGCCAGTGTTTCCGATTTTTTTTTTATTTATTCATATCATAAACATCACAAATTAAATGACAACGACAACGTATTACCAAAGACGATCTAAATACTAAAGACAGGCAACGTAGAACAAAAAAGTGTCCGCTCGAAAAAATTACTTTTTAACTCAAAAGATGTCGCTAAGTGTATCGAACTATGGATTTGTGTGACAAATTAATAGGACTCCGTTCATTAACTCAAAAGTCTGTCGTAGAAGTGCGAACAAAAAACTCTAGATGGCGTTTTCACGAATGTATAATTATGAATGTAAACACCTTCATTGAACATGTATGTCATTGTATGTATAGTATATATATATAACAATAATTGTGAAATTTAACATTTTAATTAGAAGTGTTCTTAAAAAAAGATAAAAAATCTGTACACCAACTATTTGATTTAAGCTCAATTTTAATTGTGTAAAATGTTTTCAGTCTGTAAAATAATGGTTTCTAATAAATATTAAGTTTATTAGTTACATCATTCGTTGTTTCATTACCTATGCCTATCATAGATAAGATACCCATGCATAGGCTTATAGACGTATGCAAGGGAAGGGAGGGGGACGCCATATTTTACTCAACCATTGACTAAAGGCGTTCACTAACTTTGGTCAACGTGAGCCACCTCTCACAGCCTGCCGCCTTGCACCTAAAAAGTAAACGATTCAACTTCAACATAGGCGTAAGGGTGTTATTACAACTACATCGATCGACGTCGACCGAGATGTTCTATTACACCAATCGATCGAGCATCGATCGATGGTGGAATGAAATAGTCGATGTCGATCGACGGTTGCTATTACACTAATCGATCGATGGTAGAATGGAATATTCTTATTTGCCGCCCAATAAAAAAGAGTGGCCTGTCTTTACCCGTATTAATATTTCATTTATAATCTATGCTGATTGATGACACGTCGATCGATGCATCGATCGACGTTGACCGACATGTTCTATTACACCAATCGATCGAGCATCGATCGATGGTGGAATGGAATAGTCGACGTCGATCGACGGTTGCTATTACACCAATAGATCGATGCATCGATTGAAGTCGATCGATGTAGATCTAATAACACCCTAACATAGGCTACTTTTTTTTGACGTACCTACCCCGCAGACGAAACCGCGGGAGAAAGTTAGTTTGTTTATAAGCGCTAATCTCGAGAACTACTGGTCGGATTTTAATAATTCTTTTTGTGTTTGATAGTTTCACTATCAACAAAAGTTCTTCAATATTTAACATTACGCTAAACTGCACGGGAGCGGAGCAGTAAGGCTTAACGGGGGTCAAAGCGCGGGAGCAGCTACTACTTAATACAACGAATTCCACGCGGACGAAGTCGCGGGCAACAGCTAGTTCGTAGTTCGTACAATATACAGAATAATACAGATGCTCAAAATATTATAAATATAGTTTCAATATCCGATATTGAATACCAGTATAAGGTTTCGATATACGATATGCCGAAAAACCGATATCGCCCGTCTCTATCAAGCAAGGTAGGTATTTATCTGTATTATTTTGTTTAATAAATCCCTCCCCAATTAATAATGGCAAAAACAAAAGAAATCTAAAAAATTGGCTAATTTTATTTAAAAGTTACTCTTCTACTTTCTATTAAAAAATCATTAAAATAAATTTCTTATCCAAGGATTTATAATTATTATTCTTTGTAATGATTCCTAGAGTTGCTACTGATATGAATTCGACATCCGCCAGCTTACGAGGTGAAACAGACGCGAATGTAAACGGACGCTCGTCGAAAAGCTCGCGGCCGCGCTCGCACGAGCCGCTCGTACTCGGGGCTGGCGCTCGCCACGTGACTTCACGAGAGTGAACGTAACATCACAATTTACTTGTTGGACGTTGGACGTTCAAATAGCCAATGAGGCCGTTCACTGTTAACAATCTACTATCCCATTACCAATTTCCGGGCGTAATTCAACAAAGTGACTTTACTTGTCATATCGTTCGGAATTTGAAAGAAAGTTAACGATCCCGGTTCCTTTGCCTTCCTTATTATAATAACACATCCGTACACACAACAATATCTTTTTAATGAGTTAGTATGAGAACTAATGAGAAGTAAAAGCCAAGTCAAGCCCAGACACAGAGAAATAGACACTGCGCACACGCATGCTGGCTGGTGGTGTGTAACTCATACATACCTCAAATGTCCCATACAAAGGAATGAATTTAATTACCGCTTCAAACTATTTGAGGTGTTGAGATTGTAGAGTAGTGGTTTACATGTAGCTCACTCACTCTCAAGGCGAAAGCGTAAGCAAGAAAGAGTAACTAAATGAATGAGCAAACGCGCGTAACGTTTTGGATTATTTTGTCCTGCTCACACTTCTCAAGCTTGACAACAAAGTTATTGAAGTAAATGAAACGATACTGTGACATTTTTAAAGTTTATTCTCTTGCCCTATTCACATTTAATTTTATCATTCTTGACAACAAAGATAGATCCGATAATATTTAAAGTAAATGGAACGATACGTATGTGTCGTTTTTCAAGTTTTTTGTAGGTATAATAATAAATTTTCATTGTTATAAACATTAATCTTTATTTTAATTACAAATGTTTTAATTTACTCAATTCAATGTTACTCAAGTACCAAAACACTTCAAAGTCAAGTATCAGTATGTTACTTTTCAGCAAACCTCATTTTACCTCATTTAACGCATCGCCCAAAAACATGTTAAGGGGCGGCGCAGACGACGGACTTTTTGTGCGATCGAGTCTGCGGTCACAGAACAAATGTGCTGCGGTGTACGAAATTACGCATACATAATATTACTAGTTTCCGTACGCCGCAGACTCGATCGCACAAAAAGTCTGTCGTCTGCGCCGCCCCTAAGACCTCATTACGTGCATACCGTTCATTTTGAGTTTCACCTGAAATGAGTTGCAAATTGCAAACCTCATTTTACCTCATATAACGCATCGCTCAAAAATATGTTAAGACCTCATTACGTGCATACCGCTCATTTGAGGTCCACCTCACAAATGAGGTGGTACATTGTCACACCTCATTTGTCAAAATGAGTAACTCATACAAACTCATAATTTTCGCTTGTCACCCATCACTCATGCACGCAAGCGCAAACGCGACGAAATGTATCGCTTGCGTGCATGCGTATGAGCCGTGTGACGAGCGATAGCCGTAGTGGCCGTAGTCCCTCCAGGCCAGGCGGATCGCCGGTGAAACATACCTACTGCGCGCATGCGGAGTGAGACCCCCCTGGCTCAAGTGCCAACCTCTATAAAAAAAATCGGTCATAAGATCGGTCGTGTGCTAGAGCCCTTAATGAAATATGGGACGTACCGTCCCTTTCAAAACGTAACAAACAACACTATAAACAAACGTAACTAAATATCCTACAATCTACAAGAGCAGAATGTAGATGCGTCGCTTTATCTGAGGAATACCCGGTGTTATGCCTTTTGTGCTAGTAATTCATTTAAATCGTCTTTGCCAAAACTCAGTAATGCAACCACTATTACGTGGCGGCAGGTTAAAAGTGAGTCGGTGGTGTATCCGCCCTCGAGTCGTGTTCACAAAAGCTCTACCATACCAATAAAACATTCATTGATTGTTTTGACAACATGACATAATTTCAGAAGAAAAGTAATAATAACATTTTATTTAAGCGACATCTAGTGACAGGTTTGCTATAACTCTAGTCGATCGATCGCAACGTCATCTATTGGATGCTCTTGAAACGGGGCAAAATACTTACTAATTTCACGTAAATCAAAAATGTTTAAAAATAAGTTTTGATAATGAAATACGTTCTTAAAAAACTATATATTTATTTTTCACTCGATTGGTTATGAAATGGCACAAGATTATCGGTTCAGTGCCACAAACCACAACACGCAGGCTATTTAGCCTGCGCGCTAGTAACTCCATCTAGAAATTGCCTGCTTTTCCGGCGGACACTTTTTTGTTCTACGTTGCCTGTCTTTAGTAATTTAGATCGTCTTTGGTATTACTTACAAACTTTGTTCCACAAAAAGTAAAACCCAGAATTGAAAAATTATTTAGTTAAATCTAGCTAGAAAGTCATGTTGTCTCGTTCTATTTTAGTTGTTGTTTCTGTCACACTGGATAAAAGGAACTATCATTTCTATTCTGTACTATCGTAGTTTTATCTAGACAGAAAAGAGTGTCAGTGGCGGCACTGAAGCAAGTTGTATGATATTTCTAAGCTTATAATATCGTTATCTTTTTACTATGTAGTTTTATATTACTGGCTCGTTGGTGCTGTAGCCGTTATCTGCTAAAGTTTGATGGGTTTGATTTCCGAGTCGGTAAAAAGTATTATAAAGGTTTTTTTCCCCCACCAACTTTTCACATATTATTTACCGACTTCCCAAAAAGGAGGAGGTTCTCAATTCGGCCGGTATGTTTTTTTTTCTATGTATGTACATCGATTACGTCGCGGTTAATGGACGCGAAATAGCTGCCAGGTGGTCCCATAAACATCTCTTTCAGTTTGGTCTAGTAGTTTTTATTTTATAAGCATTATTAGTAATTGAAGTCAGTTTTTTTATTGGAAAATTATTATTAATTGTAATTAACATCCACATTCTATTTAGTTAAGGTGACCTCTGAACATAACAGATGGAATGTGGGTGTTATATAGGTATATAATACCCACATTTTATCACACCCATCGTGGTAATAAAGACGTTAGTTAGTTATATAGTGTTATTTAGTTTTATCTATTTAGATAATTGTTTGCTCGACTGACTAATTTATCAACGCAGAAATTAAACAGCTAGGGCCAGCAACTTGAAATTTTGCTTGACGGTTCCTAAGGCATAAGAGACTAAGAAGGGTTTTATGGAGAAAACGGCATATCTAACAAACTCAACTGTACATAGTTAGGTATGATTATTTTTATTATTTAATTTTTAATGTCTGTAAAATAAATTTTCTTGTTAAATGTAAGTTATTAAATACTGTATCGTGTCCAGGTATTTTTAACTCATTATATTATTAGGCTCCAATATTGGGTGCATAATAAAGGCAGTCCTTTTGTGATAAAATATTTTTTTTTTTAAATAAATGGACCACTCATGACTTACAATCAAGTCTACACTAAATTAGCAATGTCTGTACATCCGTTAGCCAAAAATGCACATTAATAAGAGAATAAATTCTAAAACATTTATCCATGAGTTGTTGAAAGTGATTTAGAACGAATCATTTGGTGTGATAAATTGTTTGTTACTTTCATATCATTATGTGCATTTTATAAACGGATTGAAATTTTGAAATGTCTGAATTGAGGTTTGATTTGTCAATTAATGTTGATGATTGATTTAATTGACAATTGATATGATCAAAATGCTACCAGACCGCTTGAGCATTGCCTGTTATATAACGTATTCGATTTTGAGCATCACGTAACATACTTTTGTGTGTTTGCCTGTTTATTTGTATCGAATAATTTTTAAACGGCTGCACTGAATATAATAAAATTGCTAGACTACAAGGCGCGTAACATATATAGGCATAGGCTACTTTTTATCGATGTACAGTCGGCCAATGAGTTGGGTATGCAGGGCAAAAACTTCTACGCCATCGTGAAAACTGACTGCAATAGTTATTATATGTGTGAACTACATATTTAAAAAGTGTAGTATACCTACTATTTAGATATGAAACTCACTTATCCATAACTGGTGTAGTAAGTCTTTACTATGACTTAGAAGTTTTTGCCCTGCATACCTAACTCATTGGCCCACTGTACCTATCATGCAGACGAACCGCGGGAGAAAGTTAGTTGGTTTGTTTGAATGCCAATCTCGGGAACTAATGGTTGAATCATAATAAATAAATAAATATTCCACAACTCACACACAACGCCATCTAGTCACAAACTAAGAAGAACTTGTACTATGGGTACTAGAATAACTGATACTAATACATATAATTATACTTTTCTTTTGTAAATACATACTTATTATATTATACATAGAAACACCCTAATTATAATAACTCTTTTTGTGTTTTATAGTCTAACTCTCAATAAAGATCTTTAGATATTTAACATCACGCTAATCTCCACAGAAGCGGAGCAGTAAGGTTGAACGCGGGTCACAATAAATTATCATTCATATCGTAATACGCACAAAGAAGGAAAACAATTTTTATTGTCTTCCCTATGACAAACATTATGTCATACTTAAATATAAAGAATTTCTGACGTATTGTAGACGCTCCAGGCAGTTTGGCAGGCTTTGACGCGAAACAAACGACACGCTAATGACGTCACGGTTTGGAACGCGTAATGTCGAATATGTTTATTGATGTAAGAAAATTTGCAGCTTTTAAGTAAACATTTAATATGGTGCAATACGGTGTTAATAGAAGCTACGGAGTTAAGTCTACAAATCACTGTCCCCAAAAAAGTCTGAAGCAATCAAATGTAAGATCTAAAAATTTTAAACTAACCATATCCGGTTCACCCTTTTTTCTGTAGCATGAAATAATCAAACTGTCGTAAAGACATACAACAATGTTTCTAAGGTCTGCTCTTAAGCTGTTCTTATGACGTCAACTTTAAATATTAAGAGTTTCTGACGTAGACACTCTTATCGAGTCGACACTCTGACATTATGACAAGCTTTGACACGAAACGAACGACACGCTAATGGCAACACTAGCTTTTGCCCGCGACTCGTCCACGTGGAATACGATATTTTTATGCTATTTCCTTCAAACTTGAGGAATTGCCCTCATAATGTTTTAATCCCAAAATCACCCTCTTGGGTAGAATAATTTCTAAAAAAAATCTTAAGTTAAATTTATTCTACTTAGGGTCGACACACACCAAAAGCGCGTCGAAGCGCAAACTCTACGCTACTACTACTATGGAATTCGCCGGAATTCCCGCGGCGCCGCGGGCATCCGCGCGACTCGTTTGAGTTTCTCATGCGATAATGAGTATTATGGTGGTGAGAATAGAGTTGGAATTCATATAACACTGAAACTGCGCTTCGATTCGCTGCGCTTCGACGCGCTTTTGGTGTGTGTCGACCCTTAAGGAACCTATGTGCAGATTTTCTGCAATTTTCGTCAAAAGTAACAAAATTGCCATAAAATTATATCCTTTATTGCGTGAGTGACATTACCTAAAAATCTAACTCTCAGTTCATTTAAGTTATGTTAAAAACCTATGAGCAGAATTTCCAGCTGAATTGACGAACCGTCCGTATAAATTTACACCACCTAATTAACCCCCTTGGGCATAAAATTCGCAGATAAAACATAAGTACTAGTATTTAGGTTAAACTTCCAGCTATTTAATTGACTGACGGACAGACAAAAAAAATATAAAAAAATTATGTTTTGCCTTCTACTGCTGTTGTAATTAAGGTCTCCTCATTTTATTTTTTCTTAAATATTTTAATGTTAATTGGTTGTAAGCATAATCAATCACTTAAGCATTTTTCAATGTGCGGCTTTGTTTTTACCCTATGTACATGAACGCCAAATTGTCATAATTCTATTTACATACATACCTCACCTCTTGTATACTGCCAACATGTCAAAAATAACACGATAAAAACAGTCAAAAGGTCTTTATAAGAAGTAAGGGATGGAGAATAGAGATGGTAAATTTCCATTCGAATTCGAAATTCCAATTGCCTTCGTTTTCATTAGAAGATATTCACATCATACATAACTTGTAGGTACTTGCAGAAAATATGCATAATTTCATACAATATCATTAAAACCACGGAAAGCTGAATTAGTGTTAATGGGTTCCGCATTTCCTCGCAACAAATGGATTTGTGGGCACTTGTGTGACGAATGGAACTCTAAATAGCCTTTTTACTCGATTACGTAAAACAAAAGAGGAGTAATGGTTTTAAGTTACGAATAGTCCATTAAGTTACGTGTGACCGTCTTCATGATAAATGAGGTGTCATTTGAATCGTCTGTAGGTGTGTTAAGATACTCGAGATGCATAACTTACTTATCATTTAAAAAATACTTCATATACCACTGTCTGAAAACTTTTCTTGATTTTGTTACTCTATTAGTAATATATAATACTATAGTAGTAATAAATAATTAATGATGTTTACGTGATATCGCTTACGAGGTATTATGCAAAAAATTACGACCAAAATATTGGTTATACGTTATGTAAACGAAACAATATAAATAAATTCAGATATTGAATTCTATATCCATAATGGCGACTACAAAATATTAATTATTACCCTCTCTTCACTGTGCTTACAGTTGCCTAATGCGCACAGTGAGCCACACAAGTAGATGAAAAATTACACACAGATAAGGTACATAGATTATAGATTATCTCTTAAAAATAACAAACATAAACATACAAATTGGCTAAATTTGGTTTACCGTACACAACTTGAATGTGACAATAAGTACAACATAAAATATATTATGAAAATAAATAAAACACAAAATATTTCTTGATACATCCAAAAAATCCCCTATTCCCAAATATAACAGCCAAATACAGAATTCCAGAACCTTTCAAAAGCACATATTTTTACCCAATAATATTGGAAATCATTTTATTCAAAGAAATGACAAGAAAATTGTATGTTTCTGGGTCAAGGGTTTTACGTTAACGAATCATCCGAAGATGGATGAAAAGATGAAAGAACCTTTCAATCTTGTTAGAATAATACTTGAGACAATTTGTGAAGGAATTGCTAAAGAGAATGATTGAATAACTGGTACCGGGAGGGCTTTGGAGACATACACTGTGGATAAAGATAAAGATAAAGATAAATTTGGATTTTATTTTGTGGATATATAAGTATAGTGACATTTATTGAAACCATAGAGATACTAGACGCATATTTTCACCTACTCCGAAAAAATTTAATGATCTCAATGTTTAATTTATTTAAAAAACGTGTTTATAATAATAATAATAATATTCATTTATTTCAAACCCAGAGATCCATAGTGTTAGTAAACATTATTCTTAAAACTATGTTAGTAGACATAAAATTATATTTTTAAGACATGAATATTGTTCCAGTGCCTCCATATAGGACTTTCTAATTTACTAGTAATTACTTTCAGGTACCTGTTGGAACTGACTCTCACCCTGCGCATCAGCGATGCAGTTCGCTAGCGTATTATAGCAGCAAAGCCTTTACTTTAACCTCCGCAAACATCGCTGATGCGCTACAGTATCGAGGCAGTCTCATCAGGAACCTGAAAGCATTGTTGTATTGCACTCTCAGTGTATTGACCGCTCGCTGCGTGTGGCTAGCCCACAGGCTGCAGTTTATAATATTGTCGTAAAAAACTGGTAGAAATGTGCAAACTGTGATTTCATTTAATGTCACTATATCGCATTTACCCAGTATGCATTTAACCAGAGAGAACTCTCAGTTTAAAGTGACATTATTCTTATTGCGCGAGAAGAGCGCGTGCCAGATAAAATTCACTTCAAAGTTTAGAAATGTATGGGTTTTGACATATTTTTCCCGGCTCGGGGAAAAGCTGCTATAAAATTTGACAGGCCAACCGTTGCAAAAGTATAACCTTAAATTTTCTTCAAGTTACATCTTGACATCTATTATCTCTGGTACAAATATGTACATACGTATAAATATAAATAAAAAATCACGTAGTCCGACAACTCGGTAACGTAATTGAGCTGAAGATGCTCTATTAAATGTGTATCTATCGTTTTGATATAATCATAGAGAAAAGCAGCATTCATCGAACTTCCGTGAACAAGCTACTACCGTCTTAAATATACTGTCAAATAGGAGTGTTTGTATTATTATATTCCAATGTGGTGATGACAAACAAGCACGACACATTAAAATTACAATCTTTTTGTAGATTGAGGATATTCAAGAACTCTAGTGGCCTGAGAAGCTATATACAATTTGGTGACCGGGGTGGTCCATACAATCGTTCGCTATATAATATCTTATCGTATCAAAATAAGAACTTATTGTCATCGATAATAATAATAAGATCCGTAATACCATAATTCGCTCCAAGACCGGTATAGCTGACGTTGGCAATAAATCTGCCAAACTTAAATAGGAGTGGGGGTTAGCCAGAATGCACCCAGATAGATGGGCGCGAATAACCACCGAATGGATACCTAAGGACGGTCATTGGCGCCGCGGTAGGCCCAGAAAGCGCTGGAGGGATGATTTGGACTCGTTTCGAAGAGATTGGACAGACAGAGCCCAAAACAGAGAATTGTGGTCGTGTATGACCTTTGCTCAGCAGTGGGACAACATGGGTTAGAAAAAAAATAAATAAAGTGTGACTTAATAAGTTTAGATTAAGTTACTATGAGACTTGTTCAGTTTAATTTAAAATAAGATCCCACATGTATATTTTTCTGTTAATAAGTCTATATTTACAGCTTCCATTACTTTATGAATATGTGACAAGACAGCACTAACTCAGTCTACATTAGAAGATATATTATAAAGAAGTGACTCTAAAATAAAATATACCTTACGTCAAGTCTACATTATCCCCGACTTTCTCTAGCATATTTCCATTTCTAAAATTATTCATACTGAAATGTCACGTCAATTAAACGTAAAAAAAATTGTCATCGAGCGAACTTAGTTTTATATCGTTGATAAAATTTTATTTAGCGTTTTCAGTAATAACAAGACCCAACTTTTAAGTCTGCCACAGGCAATTAATTTTAATATGTACATTAAGCTGAACACTTAGCCACCTGATGTCAATATTAAACTTACTCCTAACTTTGCCAATTCAAGTAACAATATGAACTTCTAATAATGTTTCGCATTATTAACTCGGGTCATTAAAGATTGAAATCATTTTATTACTGAATGCTCTTAAGAAGCCCCAAATGGCATAAAATTTAATGTCAATTCTGTTAAGGCATACGCACACTGGACGGGTGAGTGCATATTAGCTGCATACAGACTGCCCCTTTTACATACAAACGCGTCTTAATTTTAGCCTTTAAGCATTTATGCAAAAAATGCTTACTATTAAGCATCAGTCTGCTTAGAGGCGCTCTTAAATTGACACTCAAATTTAATACGTGAAAGAACGAATACGTACGACATTCTGAAGGACTTCTAATTGATTATTTTTATAGCATTTAGCTAAGCTTAGCAAATTATACTAAGAAACAGTTGAAAAAGATATAGGACCGGCAGGATTTGAACCTGCCGGTCCCATACCTTACTGCACACCGGGCAGCCGCTTTAGCCATCCAGCTACGGTCGCTTCTTGCAGTAAGGTCGCAGGTTCAAATCCTGCCGGTCCCATATCTTTTTCAACTATTTCTTAGTATTCTGAAGGACTGCTAAGGATAATCTGCCAAACAAGGGCCGTAGCTTTCCACGGTGCAATGCCACTAACCACCGCTGTATTTTTTTGCGTGATCTTAGTAGTATGACTTGAAATCCCTTTTAAATCCATCGTTCTATATCGTATTTCTTGTGTAATGTCCATTTTCAATAATTTAAAATCATATGCTATGCTCTCGATGTGCTAAACCTTTAGCATAACCTTTTCATGTATCAGGTGCCATTTCGCTAATAGTTAAGCTTAGAATGCATTTATATTAATTACTTGTCAAAAAATTATTTCCAATGCTATTCTTATCTACTGATGGTGTAGTTAACAAGCCTGATGGACGAGACATCACCATCTCGCCTATAAACAACTATGTTAGGCGAGATAAACCATCAAACTTTATAAATGTACCATAGAATAAAAAATTAAAAAAGAAAAAAATACTGCCGCCAAATAGTACATACTAGCATAGCGTCGTAGTCCTCAGACTCAGTATGATATATGAGTGCCTCAGATGAAATCGCATCTACAATCTGCTTTTGTAGGATGTGCATTGTGGACGGGATGATATTGAAATTTACTATCAGAACTGCCGCTACTCACTCAACTCATATATTTTTTTTCCTTTTAGCTTGGAGTCAGAAAATGTAGCAAAAAATGACCTCATAACGTGAAAATGTGGGTCTTAATAGACCTCTGCGATACCCTTAAGCTTAATATATTTGTGATGTGGCTGCGCTCGCGCCGTCTCATGGCGATAGCACCCGTTTTGTTTTGGCGCAAATTGTGCAGTGCACGTCGCACTGCACAATTTGCGCCAACCACGCTAGGCCATTAATCAACACACTGATTGCTCAGCATCCAGATGTCGATATATTTTACACGAAGTTTGCTGATTTTTAAAAATATGCCTGAATTTTTTTTCTTGTAATATTATATAATTTATTTATGTACAATATTATGTATTGTATACCTAGCTCATTGTGCGTATTGGGATATACTGTTAGCGCAATGAGCATCTCATTTATTAATTAAATAAATAAAATGTAATATTGTTTTTATTGACCTTATCTTTTTTTTTGTTGCAGCACTCGTGCTATGCGCATACGCCGCAGATGTGAAAGAGACTGAAAAGGCAGCGGAGACTGAAACGACGAAGGACAAGAGGCAGACACAAGATGAATTTGTGCCTTCTCACCCTATACAATACAGAGTAGCTCGCAAACAGGTATGTACAAAATTATTATACTACTTTTATTCTACAAGGATTATTATCTAGCTGTAAGTTTGGTGTAAGGTATAAATATAAGAGGTAAAAAAAATACTAAATACAAAATCATTTATTGCTCAACATAGTACACAATTTGTTCCATTCTAAGATGACGAGTGAATGTGCTGATCAATATGCTTTGTCAATTGGGCATGCAAGGCGTATAAAATCCTGATATCTTGTAAGAAGTCGAAAATAAAAATGTGCCGCGAGTTAAAAATAATGTAGGAAAAACAAAACATTTAGATTTTTGTTTTTGCTTCATTTGTGCTTTTATTTCATTAATGTTGGTGTTTATTACGAAAGAAAATAAAATAAATAAAACAAAATTTTTACATAAATTTTAGAAATTTTGTTGAACTTTGCTCTAAAATTCAAAACACTACCCTGTACCCTGAAGGTTGTGGCAGAGGTGTACAACAGTACCCACACTTCACTGGATAGGAGGTTTGCCTATTGCCATCACTATTTTTCAACATTCGGCATGGTGATGGCGATGGTACGGCAAAATTGCTAGGTAAAGGCACTAACAAAAAAAAATCACTGTTTTGATAAATATCATTACAAAATGTGTAAGGTTTTTGTCCATCAAAAGGTATTTTTTTAATATTATAACAACCATACTACTTAAAATACTATTGATAAAACCCCTTACGTATTGCCAGTAATCCTTTCTCTATATCCGAAAACGAACATCTTGTCTATTCCCACGAGAAATTTCAAAATAGTTTATTATTAACATGAGCCTTAAACTTTATCGTTCCAACATGTTCGTGCTCGAACCGTTTCATTACCTGTCACGTGAAGTCACGCTACAAACTAGTAATAATCACAGATCGGAGTAGGTAGTGCTATTTAGGTGCAATGACAACAAATGCGTTATTGTTTACAGGACATTTTTCGTAAACAGAATACCGGGATTGAATAAATACGTGTAATTTTTATTTATAAGGATAATAATTGGCCCCCAATGGAGTAATTATTTGAAAAAAGGAAGTTTGATTTTTAATTTAATTTTTTCTTTCCTTCCTAACTTTCCACAAACATTTACATTTTTATATAATAATGAAAATGTTATAATATATATATCCTATCAAAAACCATTTCATGTGAAAGTGCAATATCACATAAAAAAAATGTTATTTATATAGGTGCCAAATTCTGTATAAATAATGTTAAAAATAAAACAAGTTCACATGGTGAGTTAAAATTAGGACAAATATAAATATATTTGTACTTTAGGTACTGATACTCTCTCACATACACTACAATCTTTAAAATTGTCGCCTTTATTTGGTACGTATACTAAGTATTACTACCGGTTGATATAATTGACATGAAATCGACTACTACCGGTAACGGCACTTTGAAACGCGGAATAGGAACATATTTTTTGCTTATCTTCGCCCATCAAAATTCTATCACCATTCTACTAATATGGCAGTAATGTATTAGTGAAGTAATCGAGGAAATGAACGATAAACTAATAATTAGTAACATCAATCATCGAAGTTGGAATAGTACTAGTCAAGTTGGAATTGCAAACGCATATGAAAAGTTGTAATTGGTTTTCTTGAAAATACTTCTAATCGGAATGATAATTATTGTATCATTTATTTTACCGCGTCATTACACATTTAATCTACATTAAAACTAGTATGCTTTTTCAAAGAATAAAAGAAAAAAAACTTTTTTGTTTTTTAGCACAAAAAATGAGACATAGTAGAACGGGTATTTATTAATTTATTTACTTAAATTATAACGGTAATTACACCAATTACTATAGTTTAAGATAGTCGTATACTTAATTAGCATAATTAAATTAACCATACAGAGAATACAAGAGATATAATTTGGAAACAATATTACCAAAAGAAAAAAAAAGAAAAATAATAATAATAGTAGGTAGGCGGTGCTACTTGACACGGCACGGATTGTGAGGAGGTTCCTCTCTCTAGAGCCCTAACCACCGGTAGCTTGGTCCCTGCATCCGATACCGGTGGGGTACTATTTTTTATATTTTTAAATATTTTTTTGTACTTTATATTTAAAATTATGTAAAAAATGAGAAAAAGAATTAATGAGTGAATAATAATAATATACCCACATAACAAACACAAATGAAAATTCATCTATCTCTTTCGCAATAACTCAAACACACTGTTAACTCATTCGGGTATGTTGTCTTTTGCACGAAGCGACAGCGTAAATACCTATATCGTTAATTTTCACCGTTAAGTTTAATTATGTAGTTAGTAGTTTAAGTAAAAATATAGTTTAATTATTAGATTTGACAACATTACCTGGGTATAATATATAAAAGGCACTAACTCAGAAAAATATTCAGAATCGTATTCTCCTACTAGTGAACATAAACAATCAAACAATGTCTCATTGATTATTTTTATAGCATTTAGCTATACTTAGCAAAACATACTAAGTAACAGTTGAAAAAATATTATAAAATTTGTATCCTACTTAAGATAGGAACAAATAGATAGATAAACGTGACTTCACGAAATGACGTAACATACAGTACAAAAATTTAGGACCCTGAAAAGAGGCGACCGTAGCTGGTTGGTTAAAGCGGGTGCCTGGTGTGCAGAAGGTCGCAGGTCCAAATCCTGCCGGTCCCATATTTTTTTAAACTGTTTTTTAGTACATATTATTTATGCAACGTGTGTAAAGATCAAAGCTACTAAAATGCATCTATGCTTAGCTGTATTACGTCTCTACTAGTAAAAGAAACGTATATCCAACCTCTCCAACATTTATGAATCAATTCATCAAAACGTAATTAAAACATTGTTCTCATCTGAACGTGACACGACTGAAGCCCTAGACGTGCAAGTATTGGTTGGTCAATTACAATGATCGATTGACTATTAGTCTAGAGCAATTAGACTTGTGTTTCTTATGGGTATGCTGGTGAATGTTAATGGTACATTTATTCACGCACTACCGTGGGAAAACATAGAGGAGATTGGAAGTAAAGTACCTTTAGAAGTTTGGAACATAATAATACCCGCATGGTAGGATAGAACCTTGTGAGTATTCACTTTTTAACGAAGAGACAATAAGAGGGTATAACAACGAGCGATGGAACCTTTTCGCAGTTGACTGTCATACTGGTCTGAGCGTTTTTGTGTATAATAAGTATGTATTTATAAAATAAAAAGTATATAATATATGTATTAGTATCAGTTATTCTAATACCCATAGTACAAGCTCTGCTGAGTTTGGGACTAGATGACGTTGTGTGATATTTATTATTTATTTATTTATACAATAAAGTGCCTATTTACGGGAGTTTCATTTGCAGATAGAAGCTAAATTCATACAGGAGGTGGTCTCTGTAGAGATTAATTATTTTTGTAAATTTTTGACATTTATTTCTGGATATAATTAAATTATATCGCCATGTTGACATTACCTTGACAAGTCATAAACTTAATGTCTTGTGGAATAAAACAAATTATCCATTGGTTGGTTTAACTTGACAACACAATTTGAAACACTGTGACAGCACAGTTTAAAACATTTTGACAGAACAATAAGAAACGTACGTTGTTTAATAACAATTTATCTATTAACTATGTTAAACTCAATATGGTTTCAAATTCAAATTCAAATCAATTATTTTCATAGGCCTCAGGAGGCGCTTAAACACGTCAAAAATTACAAACAATGTTATAAAAATAAATTAAAAGCAAAACTAAATTATACTAATTACAATTATTTTAACCGGGGCTTAGATTAATTTTAATTAAACTGTTTATCAGATTAAAATCAATTTAAGTACCAGCTCCGATGGGTATTGCATTATGAGAAGAGCTGGTGAGAAACTCATGTGCACCATCTTTTAAAATGAAAAATATAACAATTATTATTATGCATATTAAAAGTCACATAAAAAGAGCCTAAGCTTAAGCCTCTAACTTGCTTCTTACCTTTTAATTACATTTAGCAATTAAGCGCTTCTCAGACGGCAGCTATAATATATTATTAAATGTATATCAAAATACGTAAATGCGAAAATATGCATTATAGGTTGTGTGCTGCCACCTGTCAATTACTATGGAAAGATATAACGAAATGTATTGTGATGTAAATATACACTTTTACTATTTTTTTTATAGCTAATCTACAGTTAAGACGGTTTTCCATTTCTCTCTATCCCTTTTAAACATGAACTGAATCGGTTGATTTAACAAATTAATGGTAGAACACGTTTAGTGAAGTTAAGTCTTAATGACAAATAATAATAATAATAAATATCTCACAACTTACACACAACGCCATCTAGTTCAAAACTAAGCAGAGCTTGTATTTTGGGTACTAGAATAACTGATATTAATACATATATACTTTTCTTTGGTAAATATACATACTTATTATACATAGAAACACCCAGACTAAGACAAATCTATTCTTAATGAGGACTATCGGGTATGAATTCAACGCTAAGGGTGCTTGTGTATCGTGAGGTCGCCGAAACGTCAAATGTCACTATTTGCGTGTTTGGTTATGCGGACATTGAGTTTATAAGTGTATAGAGGAACAGTTCTTTAAGGTGTTCTGAAGACAAACATTATAAGAGAGACAGATAACGCATTTGTGCATAGGGCACGTATGAAATCAAGATCGACGGACGTATTAATGTCCTCATCTGAAATTGAAACAAAATATCCGTACTTCTTCATAATTTTTGTGCAAAAATGTTTGTCTTCAAAACGCCCATCAGATCTGTACCTCTATAAAACGTATGATCTCATTGGTTGGAATAAATCAATGTCTGTCAACAAATTTTAACAGACCTCAACAGTAGCGCCACGTGGTGAGACAAAAAACGATAGCCCCCATTTAAGTGAGACGAGGCGAACAGGTTGCCATGGAGACCAAACTTGTTATATGGTGTCAGTAGGTGAAGATCTACTAATTTATTCTACTATATTATTCAATTATTTTAAAATTACCCTGCATTTAATAATAACCAGCCTCTAATCGCGTTTAATGTTTACACGTCTGTTCTAGATATTAAAATAATTATCAGATATTTCTCATAAATAAAATTATTTTTATCTAGTAAGACTATAATTGTTTTATAGTTATTTAAGCAACTGTTCTATAATGAGGGGTATTAAAACACGAGTGTGGGTTTTAATACCTAATTATAACAGTTGCATACAAGACTTTATCTACACCCATGATATGAATCCTCTATAAATGTTCTGAAACCATAGGGTATTGTACAGTGTTGTAAGAACTCTATGTAAATTCATGGAAAGTTTAATTAGTGAGTATCTAATACAAACAAACTATGTATAGGTAATAATACTATTATTGAACAAAAATGGCGAGATACGACGTCAATTCAAAAATTCGAATAAGTTTTTATTTAAATTACGGCGCTGTGCTAGTGAAACGCGCGTGCATGACATGTTCTTTTTTTGAAATTCATAAAGATGCCATGAGAATGTGGCTGTTCGATGAGTAAAAAAGGAGTTGCATAATGAATTTCAGTACAACACTTGGCTGTTTTAATGTTGGCAATAAGCTAACTGTTTCAAGAACGTTTATAGAGGATTTATAGCATGGGTGTAGATAAAATAATTAATAAGAAGACGTTTTTTCGTTGTTATTAATTTGCTCTTGCCTATGGACCTTTTCCAAACCTAGGAAAATACATTGACTCTTCTTCTTCGTCGTGTCGATGGCTGAGTCAAATTTTATTTTGCCTTGCCATCGTGGTGAAAGGATTAGCCAATTCGCTTTAGAGAACTAGCGAATTGCCCAGGGTGCGCCGGACGTAGGGAATCGTTGTGTACGTCACTCGGGGAGGCCCTTTTCATGCACCCCAACATTGATAATAATATATTACTAAAATAACATACCATAACGCCCGTATGACCACAAACGGGAGTGGCAGAGCGTGTATAACTCGCACATTTCAGCCGTTATGATTTAGGTCCCATGTGATAGGTGGTAAGCCTATCGCTATCTACAGGGCACAAATCCAACTCCGTGCTACTATAGCCTGACGGAAAAGGTAAAATAACACTTTTATCTGACTGGCTATGACTAATTATTTGCATTATCATAATAATATTGAATTTTAAATCATTATAAAGGTTAAAAAGTAAACTAACTGAAGTTTCTAACAACAATATATTATGTTAAACAATAAGAAAGTAGTTGTAATGCGCCTACAAGAAATATAGCCGCAAGTGCACTGTCATAAGTAATGCAAACGTAATGATAAACGCAAAGGTCAGAAATATTAACCTCAGATTAACCTCAGTCCGGTACAGTCAGCAACAAAAATGTTTTACTCTAAATAATTTTTCTAAACCAAAAAGACAGATGATCTGGTTATGATGAAAATAAGATGAGGCCTATGTCCAGCATTAGACGTCTATAAGATGAGATGATAATGATGACAATGTTATTTTTCTTTAATATGTGTAAATCCTGGGTGTAAATCCTCTGTCGCGTGGGTGTTCACAAACATACATTTCACACACACAGAGCACACTCATAAAGCATATTCAAACTGCGTTCATTACGAGTTATACACTTTTAACATAACGTCACCGATTAGGGGAGGCCTTTACTCAGCAGTGGGTGGAAATAAGCGGTAGATAATTATGTATATGTATTGTAGATGATGATGATCCAATAATGGACTATATAAATATCACAAATATAATACAACTAAAAATTATGGGACCGGCAGTATTCGAACCTACAACCTTCCGCACATCGGGCAGCCTTAACCAACCAGCACCGGTCGCCTCTTGCCAGGACCCTAAATTTAAATCGTTTTTTTATCAGTTGTTATTTCATAGCTAGAGTTATTTCAAACAATTATAGTTTGTTACGATAATATTCAATTTTGTGTGTGGATTCAATTTTGTGTGTGGATATTAACTTTCGACGCTGACCGTACCACGAACAAAGTAAGACTTCACCGGATAGTGCCCTAAGTCGCCCTTTCACCAAATGACCTAGATTTCGTCACGAATAGCCAGTCCTTTAAACTGTTCGCTGGAACTACTATCTGATATCAAGCACCTACTTTGTATTTGAACGTATATGTTTGTGAGTGTTCGCGAGAAAATGATCTTTGATTTTGTAGGGAAATGTTCTCTAGAAATACTCTCAATTACGATTTGCTAGGTGTAGTGGTTTAAGCGGTTGCCTCGCCACTCTCCACTATACTGGTGGTGTTGTGGGTTCGATCCCCACATGGGACAAATCTTTGTGTGATTCGCAAAGAATTGTTCTGACACTAGTTGTGCTTGTGTGAGTGAATGTGTGTATTTGGCCTTGACATTGGGTCCATTGGATAGTGTAATTGCTTCTAGCGTTCTATCGAATGTAAAAAATCCAATTTTAAATTTATTTACCTTCATCAAAATATAGCGTTATCAATCAATACAAATCAATAAAATGTAAGTGTCCGTTTTCAATGTCAAAAAAACAATGTTTTTCAAGCTGGTTTAGTAAATACAGTTTTAAAAAATGTTGTCTGTCTGTTCGTATAGGCCTCTAAACGGCTCAAGGCGCGTACCATAAGCTACTTTTTATTTTAATTGATTATTTTTATAACATTTAGGTATGCTTAGCAAATTAAACTAAGAAACAGTTAAAAAACCGGCCAAGTGCGAGTCAGACTCGCGCACCGAGGGTTCCATACAAACCTGTAGGTATATTAGTAAAAGTTATGGTATTTTTATTGCTAAATGAAATCCATAACATAACAATGTGGAAAGCTGACGGTACCTTGTCAATACATATATGAAAACATTTTCAAAATTCTCGTGTCGCGGTGTTTGTTTCCAAACTCCTCCGAAATGGCTGAACCAATTTGCATGAAATTTTGTGTGCATATCGGGTAGGTCTGAGAATCGGCCAAAATCTATTTTTTTATTTTTTTTTGTTAATCGCATAACAACGTTTGCTGGGTCAGCAAGTCTAATATATAAAATTCTCGTGTAGCGGTGTTTGTTTCCAAACTCCTCCGAAACGGCTGAACCGATTTGCATGAAATTTTGTGTGCATATCGGGTAGGTCTGAGAATCGGCCAACATCTGTTTTTTTTTTTTAATCGCTGAACAACGTTTGCTGGGTCAGCTAGTAAGTTTATGATTATTAAAAAAAATATACTATGTGATGTAACTAAAAATTTAAGATTTTCGGAATTTTTCCTATATGTGTACTTTATAACGTTGCTTCATGCCAAATTTCAAGATTCCAGGTCGTCTGGAAGTATCCTTTAGGTTTTGATTCCCTTGCGAGTAGTTGCGAGTTTCAAAATATGCGGCTTTAATTGCTGTATCTTTTGATTGCGTTGACGTAGAAGTTTGATTTTGTTTCAGCTTAAAGATATTATAGACTTGAGTATTTGTTAAGAATTTCAATATAATACCACTACGCGTTCATGAGTAAAGGGGTAATAAGTTTAAAATTATTAAAAATATTTTTATTATATGATGTAACTAAAAATTTATGCTTTTCGCAATTTTTCCTTTATCTGTGTTATAAGTCGTTGCTTCGTACCAAATTTCAAGATTCTGAGTTCACGGGAAGTACCCTGTAGGTTTTGATTCCCTTGCGAGTGTCGAAAATTTGCGGCATAAACGGGAGTATCTTTTGATCGCGTTGACTTAGAAGTTTGATTTTTTCACAGCTCCAAGAGACCATAGACTTGAGTATTTGATATGAATTTCAGCTTGATACCTCCACGCGTTCCTGAGAAAAAAGGTCTTGACAGACAGACAGAAGACGGACAACAAAGTGATCCTATAAGGGTTCCGTTTTTACCTTTTGAGGTACGGAACCCTAAAAATTATGGGACCGGCAGGATTTGAACCTGCGACCTTCTGCACACCGGGCAGTCGCTTTAATCGACAAGCTACGGTCGCCTCTTGCCAGGACCCTAAATTTCTGTAACTGTATGTTACGTCAATTCCTGACGTTCTCTTTATTCATGTACAGTGGACCAAGCAATTAGTTACGCAAGGTAAAAACTTCTACGCCATTGTGAAAATTGATTGCAATAGATATGCATGTGTGAATTACATGTTTAATAAGTGTAATATACCCACTATTTAGATAAATAACTCACTTATCCATAACTGGTGTAGTAAGTCTTTACTATGACATAGAAGATTTTCCCTGCATAGCTATTTGCCCACTGTACCTACCACGCAAAAGCAAAATAATATTTTATGCGTGGATGACTTTTCATTACTTCATAAGAAAAAGTCGTAGTCTCTCTATCTTGTTAAGAACTCAATTTGGGATAATAACATTGCAATCAGTACAACAATAAAATGCTCAGATTTTCGTCTTATTGCCCCAAAATGTAATCTATTCAATATCCAATATACTATCCTATTTAATCTATTACATACAATGTTGCAACATAATAATAGATTTCTAAACGTCCAATAACCCGAGATGGCTATGTAATAATAGATGTATTTTCTCAAATTGGATCATAACGTTTTCTTCTGGATCGATTGTGGTCGGCCAACTGAATTGATCTATCCGTTTGCACTGTTACGCAATTTTGTATAGATAGCATTTTGTATTGAAGAACTGTTTGAGTTTAATTCTAGTATCTTTATCAATACAAATAAATAAAATTGAATTGTCTGTTTTTTGTCTGTTTTTAATGTCAAAACAACAATGTTTTTTCCAGTTGATATAGTTATTTGCACGATATTTATGCCTAAAATACAGTTTTAATGTCAAATGTTAAATTTTGTGTGTCTATCTGTCTGTTTGTATCGGCTAATCTTCTAAACGACTAATTTTGATAAAATTGTATATATGCAGGTAACTGACTACAAGGCGCGTTACATATGCTACTTTTTATTGGTGTACCTACCATGCAGACGAAACCGCGGTAGCAATTTAGTTTGTTTGTTTGTTAGCGCTAATCTCGGGAACGAATCATCTTATTTTAGTAATTCTTATTGTGTTTGATTGTCCAACTATCTATTGAAGTTTTTTGATATTTGACATTACGCTGAACTCCATGGAAGCGTTAGCTCCAGTAACGTTTAACGCAGGTTAAAATTGTGGGAGCAGCTACTACTTATTATTATAATAAATTCCGCGCGGACGAAGTCGCGGCAAAAGCTAGTGTAGATCGATATAATCTTGTGATCTTTAAATTGAATATGTTATCTTTCGGTAGATGGCAATAGACTGCGACTGAACGGCTGCGTTATACAGACGTGATGTAATGTAATATTGTGTTAATGATGAATTGACCAACAAAATAAAATGGCAGAACCTCCTTTTAAGTGATAAAATTGGTCTTGTGTTTACAGTTGATACTTCCGTAATCAGGTTATTACCTTAAGAGGAAATAATCTATAGAGACCTACTCATACACGCTCAAACATAAAAAAAAATGTTGTTGAATTTTTTTATATTTATTTTTTTTACCAGATAGGTATTATTCCCATTTTGTTGGGGTAAATTAAATTTCTGGTAACTCTCAGACGAACGTGACGTCATCGTAAAGCTTTCATGCACACTAGCTTGTCAAATTTCTACGTTTATGTTGCATCGTTCGCTTCCCGAGTGTCTCTGTATTTTTATAGACTTACTTGTATCATATCTAAAACATATGCAATTTTGTTCGTGCCCATTGGGTAAAATTGTTTTGATAATTTATTAACACAATGTACACGAACAAATACGCATTTTAGTGATCTAGGTAGTTATAGATACGGCAGTAAACAAATTGAACATCCGTCAACACAGTTTTCATAAAAAAGTAAAATTAAATTAATAACATATTGATATTAATAAATTACCTTAATATTTTAAATCTGATTCCTACAGACTCAATATTCTAGCCTCAACGAAGTCTTGAGCTCGATTCCCGAGTCGGGCAAAGTGTTATTTACCATCCAGAAGTTCACAACACGGTGTTGGAATAGTGCCCTGTAGATGGCAACAGGCTCACCACCTAAGTCACGAAACCTTAAACATAACAGGTGAAGTGTGGATATTGTAAACTTCTACCACAGCCTTGTGGTTAATATAGTGTAATGTTATGTTATATTATTATACCTACAGGGTAAGAATTATACCTTAACTAACCATGTAACTTCAAAATCTGAATAGGTAAATAAGAATATGAATACGTTTATTTGTCTTTAAAATACATAACGATTTTCAGTTAAATCCTTATACAATAGGGTAACCTAACTTAAATTACTCACGTGATAATCGATGAGATAGTATAAACAGATGAGGTAGTTGTAGTACATATATGTCATTAGTAGGTACACATTGCAAGAAAGAGAACAACTACCAACAATCATATTGATAGTTGTTCTCTTAGCTCCTCCATAATGATAAAAAAAAGAAAAGAAAAGATTGACCTTAACTATATTACAAGAAAGTTCATATTTAAATAACAGCCACGATTTAAAGCGGTCGATTCGATCAAAATCTTATATCTGGCTTTAACCTCACGCAGCTTCTGTATCACTCGAGTGATTCAACCAACAAATATCGGATTGTCTTAATTAAACGTCTAATCACTTATTACGGATTAACAAGCTTAGTTGGTACTTACGGTATTATCGTAATAATATTATAAGCCAAAGATTACCTGAACCGTTAATGAGGAATGAAACAACATAGGTAATGATGATATTCAGTTATGCGAATTAATTTAGTTGATCCAATTAGTTTCAGGATCAATTTCACGTTGTTAGACATAGGTATCTATCAGACTGACTATTCTGCCGAATCAGATCTAGCTCTTGTCATCACGTCAGCGTTTCTAAGAAAGGCAGAAAGCGTATAATGTATTTTTACTTGTTATGTTTAGGTCTCATTGTATGGCTTATCTCATAGCTTATCACCATCAACCGGCACAATTCCAGATTTTATACTCCTGAAATTTTTTTAGTGAAAACTCTTAAATAACACTGTTATTCGATCCAGATATCGAACTCGAGACGGGCTCTGACATGTAACGGATCAGGGTTCGGGATGAGCAGTTGCAATAACTAAGGATTTTTATTTTTTTATTTAAATAAATAAATCCGGATCGGACTCGGGGTGATCAGTTGCGATAACTAAGGATTTTTAATTTATTTAATTTAAATAAACGACGCCATCACTAGGAATTACTCCTGTGTCGCAGAGGTGTTCACAAACATACATTTCACACACACCCAGAGTCAGAATAAATCTTTGCGGGTCACACAACGATTTGTCCCGTGTGGTGATCGCATCCACAACACCAGGGCGTTGAAAGCGGCGAGGTGACCGCTGTAACCACTACGCCAACCGTGCACTCGATTAAACCAACTAAGCAGTCAATATTACAAGCATAAAAACAATCCCACAATGAGTCATTCACCCTTGGTTTAAATCCAGTACAAAACTAAAACCAACTTAATATTATTAGGGTTAATTAAAACCCTAAAACAGAGCTAAAATAAATGAGTAAAGCGCAATTAATGCGTAAAATTACAAAATGGTATAATTCGTGGCAGAAAATGACACGAAATTATGTCATTTTGAGCGGTACCAACCATTTAACAGTTAAATCGACCTCAGCAATGTAAGTTGTACTAAAATGAGGTTTTATTATCCATATTTAAGGGAACCTTGTGGTTTATGAAGCTTTTTGGTGAAGAAGTAATTAGGAACGTGCGGTTTGATGCTGAATAAAGATAAGATGAAATAAGGGTTGAATAATCTTATGTCTATGTTTTATTTTACATCTTTAAAAGAAAACTTAAGTGTTAGTTACTTGAAAATTGCTTTAATACGTTAAATAAATTTTATTCCTGTAAAAAAATCTGTTTGTTAGTGCTATTTAAATGTTTTTTTAAGTTCCAAACACCCTGCAAATACGTTTCTCTTTTTAATCTGTTCATCCAAAGGTTGCATGGCAGAAATTGCGTCATGCGATAAGGCTGCCCTTTGCATATTATTATTGTTATTATCTTTCAATAGTTGTCATTAGTTTGTAATGTAAAAATAAATCTAAACTTTATTTGCATACCATTCGTATGCAAATAAAGTTTTATCTATATATCTATCTATAATTTTTTTAATCCATGTTAACTACTCTAAACAAAGAATTCGCATGCCTATAAAGGTGAATATGTCGGGCTGCCTAAACATGTAGGTATACCAACTACTGTACCATATTCTTGCGAATAAATGAATCTTGAATCTTGAATCTATTATCGAGCTATACATGCGACTTTGGCTTCGATTCCTTGGACTTTAAAAGCACTTAGAATCAATCAATCTTCAGAGCCTTTTTTCAATTAGATTGGGGTCAGCTTCTAGTCTAATGGATTTAGCTGAATATATAGTATTTTTTCGTGGTAATACGATACACATTGTAAGACTAGATGTCAAACTTTCTGCCCTCTGACTACCCGTAACGACTGCCATAAATGTTCAAATGGCAACCGTGACCGACGGCTTATCGTGCTATCCGAGGCGCGGCCGAAATCTCGGTAGGTTAAAGATACTTACGGTTTGCTTATATTAAACCATCCATGGCCAACCGCGGCTAGCATTGCTTAACCTGCAAGATCGTTCGCTCCGTGCGGCTTAGACTGAGCCTCAAGCTTCTCCAATTGCACTATAATAGCACTTAGAATCATGATACAAAAATATATCTAAATTAAACTATAGCTAAGATCGCTAAGCTAAAATCCACTCACACACAAAAAATGCAATAAACGTAAGTGAATCTAAGTATCAGTTCTGTGCGTGAACTGGCAAAACACTCACACACACAATATTGTACTGTTATATTCGGTTATTATAAAAATATGGCAGTGTATGTTTTTGTTATGCTACCCGGAATAATACTTCATAATAATTAAAATAATACTAAGAAACAGTTGAAAAAGATATGGGACTGGCAGGATTTGAACCTGTGACCTTACTGCACACCGGGCAGCCGCTTTAGCGATCCAGCTACGGTCGCCTCTTACCAGTACCCTAAATTTCTCAACTGTATAATACGTCATTTCGTGACGTCAAGAATTTGCTAAGCATAGCTAAATGCTATAAAAAAATAATCAATAAGAAATTAAAATAATGTTTATATAGTAAATCTTCAGTAGCTATGTCGACCCTTCCAACCAAGAATTTGGTTATCAAAAATACAAAATTTACACTAAAAATAATAATAAATATTTTCCTATCATTCAAAAACAAAAACAACTCTCAATGCTGACTGCAAATATTTGTATCAAACATGAAAATTATTTTGTCGTAGCCTGCAGCAGTACAATTACCCGGGATGTCGAAAACGACTAATTGGGACAGTTAAATTAGCCGGTGTCCTCGACTAGCTGAAAATGGTTAAATTCTAGTTATTTTTACCTTTCGCTAATAGTTGACATTATTATTCAGTTTAAATAATAGTAATAGTAGCCCTGTATCTAATACATGTCCCACTGCTGGGCTCGGGCCTCTTCTCGTGATAAGAAGGGTTAGGCCATAGTCCACCACGCTGGCCAAGTGCGGATTGGTGGACTTCACACGACCTCGAGTACTTTTTGGCACTCTCAGGCATGCAGGTTTCCTCACGATGTTTTTCCTTCACCGTTAGCGAGCGATAATTTGTATGATAAATACACACATATCTTCGAAAAGAACCCACGGCACACACCTCTGTCAATTATTCAGTTTATTATTCAAAAATATTTTTTATTTTGTAGCTGATCCTAAAGAAAGTAGTTACATGGTTTTCGTTGAAGTTTTTAAGGTGAACATTTTGTTTTTGTTTTAAGTACTTGAAAACTAGAAATAATAATGCTCTCAATGTTCAATTAGTTCGGCAAGCGGGTAGTTTTTTTTTCGTTATTTTATTTTCAATCACTGCCTTGATGGTCTAATTGGCGTATGCACCTCTCACTGCGAAGTCTCGGGTTCGATTCCCGGGTCGGGCAATGTGTTACAACATTACATATTACATTAAAACATTTAGAGAAGTAGGTATATGTTTGTGAACACCCCGCGACACCGTTCTTCCAAAAGGGGTCGTCGTTTTTTAATTAGGACTCAGTTTCCTTGGCTAAAAACCACAACACGAAATAATACACTCAGATAAGAGGGCCGGGCTGCTATGACAAATCAAAGACACTAATTTGAATTGAATAAGACATTCATCTCAAGTATTTGCTAACAATGGAAAAGAAAGTATATATTTCGGATTAGATCTATTGTAATAATGTGTGGGTGTGATTAGGTTTAACCGACAATTGTTGTATTTGAGCACTGACAGTCATAAATCAGCATATTTTTTGAGTCACTGATCAGACCACTAATATATTATATTATATTTACCTGACAAACTAAACTAACTAATAAAACGCATTGTGATCTGAGAAAGCCTCTACAACAGTTGATTAGCAATATATGTTTTTAAACTTTCGCGATTTGAGAACATTTTTCAAAAATTAGACAACGGTCTGAATCGCGTAATTATTATAAAGGTAAAACGTCGAGCATAGGTATTTATTTACCTTTATAATAAGTTGATTAGCATTTCCAAGTTGAATGCGTTAATCTTATAAACTACTGATCGGAATTGAAAAAATCTGTTTGTGGTGCGACGTCCATTTATTAAGGAGGGCTTAAAGCTATTGAACATCAAGCTACAACTAAAAGGAGCAGCAACAAAAAAAAATAAAGCAATTTGTAATCTTTTAGGTACATTACATTAAACATGACGGGATCGGAGTAGGTCACTATCTTCTGAATAACGAAATGAGTTAAAAAGTCTGTCTCAAACTTCAAACTAAGGCTATTAGTTTCAAAAAAGTTTTAAAGAAGAAATTAGCATCACACTTGAAATTTTATAAACCACATTTCATCAGCAAATTCTAAAGAAGTATAGCTAAATTGCTGCAACACATATAACAATTTATTTCGATCAAACCTTTGATATAAAAGCATTTTATTTCAACAATAGGATCCACGCTCTGATATATCGCAAACGACCTTGTATTCCGTTCAAAACAGTGACAAAGTGGTTTCATTTTGTGCTATTCTTGTGCTGACAGTTACAAAATAGCGGCACATTCAGCAGATAGCCGCTTATTAGCCACTGCACTGCAATTCACACGAGGCCTATTATATAGCACCCAAAGATATGTGGCAACTGTTACAGTCTTGTATTAAAATCGTATTAAAGGAGCTAGAATGGATTTGCATGACCAATTTTAAAGTTTGATGATTCGCTATAATGTTAGTGCATAAATTATAATTAACTATTGTTTTTTATACGGCAATAAGTAGTTGATCTAGTTTTTTGGTTATCTTATAATTTCCGCTAATTGTAAGAGCTCGGATTCAGGCTAAGGAGCCATCTTGTTTTTCCATTAGGATTTTTCTTTCGCTGTACAGTGTTTCGTATTTGTAGGCTCACTCCCAATTACGTGAAAACCAAACATTTTTGAAGTAATGTGTTTATACACCTAAATATACCTATATGGGTAATAATAAATTATGTTATGTGTATTAGAAAATGCGTTTGTGAAGCTCAATAATAATGGCATGGAAAGTAGACCTTGTCTTGTTGGACTGAAATTATTGAGACGTAAGCCAAGTTGTTCTGACAAGTCGATATTGAGAGATGCTAGAAAATTGTTGTTGTCAGGTTGTCGAACATTTCTGTGTGTCACACGCATTTTCTGAAATGTGTGTGACACACAGAAATGTTTGACATTTCAGAAAATGTGTCCATAAATCTTTGTGTGCATTGATGAAGGGTTTGTCTTAGCCTGGGTGTTTCTATGTATAATAAGTATCTATTTACAAAATAAAAGTATTATATGTATTTGTATCAGTTATTCTAGTACAAGCTCAGCTTAGTTTGGGACTAGATGGCGCTGTGTGTAAGTAGTGAAATATTATATGTAAGATAATTATATTATTATTTAAACGACTTCCCCTCGAGTTTTTTTTTGCATAGATATTTGCGTTTATCTCGTGTCCATATTGGTTTTTAGTCCGAGTATCTATAGCAAGTTTATTATAGTGTGTATGTTATTGATTTTCATTGTACTCCAAATGAGGCATCGAGACCAATGGCTAAACGACCAAATTAATACTCTACCAATATAGACAGATTTCCATTGAAATATCTCATTACTTTCGCTTGATAAAGACAGGTTCTTGTAAAATTTACTGACTGAGATCGGGCCACAATAACTTGCTCTGGTCTGATTAGATACAACTATCTGCACTCTAATATCCTGCTTGAAAAAACAAGACAATGCAATCTATAGTCAAGTCCACTTTTGAAACAGAAGGGGTTTAGCCGCACGAGTCCAATGACTCTTTCACAATACATTAGTCAATCAATTCCTGTCCATCCAGTAATGATACCTTTGAGCAATTTGCACTAATTGGATCAATTAGGTTAATCAATTTGTCTGTCAAGCGTGGTGGGTGTAGCAACTGACCAGGAATGTCTGTATTGCAATTAGTCAAGAAGGTGTATAAAAGTCGCTATGGCTAAATTCTTGCGTAAAGTATCGATCCTCGTTTACGAGTTAAAGTATTTAAGTATTCAAATTCTTGATTGCACTCCACAATGTTAAAATGGTCTTATTAATAGGTACAGTGTCAATTATGGACCCTGTAGGGCACGGCAAAAGTAGGAGAGAGGAAGAAAGAGCTCATTGTGTATAAACACAAAAATATTTAAATTTTAAAATTGTATCTTATTAGAAGTTATACAATTTTATATTATTTCATTTATTTTTTTGGCTACATAAATATCATACTTTTAATTAATCGAAACTAGATATAAAAAAATTTAAGTAGTAATTTGATATTTCTGAACTTTTAAGTTTATCTGATCTAAACAATTTGTGGCAATATAACGCTCTTGCATGGAGCTTCTACGTTTTAGTCTTCATTATTTATTGAAATAAAAATACAACATACTTTATTTTTGTAATTGTGCTCAGAGCGTGGCGACGGGTACACACTATGCTAAAGACATGGGACTTAAATTTAACAGATGAAACGCGGATGCAATACAACTTTGCCATACTGTTCTAGGTCATGTCTATATCCTAATGTTATGTTATGGTTCTTTCTGATCAGGCTGGAGTCAAAGCTATTGTTTTAGCCTAGTTCTAGTTAAAACAATTTACTCCCCGCTGACCCTTTCTTTTTTAGTCATTCTGTTAATATTTTAGCTAACTTAAAACTTTCATACAACAAGATGAATTACAAATTCCTAAGCTATCATCGTAACTGAATCACAAACGAAACACAGATAATATAATCAAGAAGATCCGCGTTGTTGAGTCATAGGTATCTAATAGTAATTTAGTTCTGTTTCGAAAATGGAATTTTCCAGCACTTTCTCTGTAGACGCATCAAATGTAATACATAATTGTGGGCTTGTATGTTATGACATGTTCTGCTGTTGTCATACATTTAATTTGCCAGCCCGTGATGATTGTATGACATTATAGTGTTGCGTGTGTGCAAAAGTTGGCACAGGTGTTTTTCCGCTTTATTCTTTTGAGGATTGTCGTAAAGAATTCGGTTGTACTGTAATGCGAAAGATTTTAAAATTTCATTATACTACTTTTTATGATACTTAAGTAGCTATCAGGCATATAGACCGCCTCCTGGTAAGCAGTTTCGGTTGGATGTGCTAGTATTACAATGTTTTAATAAAACCATTGTGAAGTTACATGTACGGCAGACATAGCTCAGTGAAAACGTGCATACTATGAGCTACTAGGAAAACGAAGGTGTTTTGCGTCTAACAGATTTCATGATGTATATTATATATTATAGTTAAAAAATTTAGAATCCAGCAGGACTCGAAACTGCACGCCCTGGGTATAAGCCCCAAGTGCTTTGCCAATTTAGCTATGGATTCGTATGCTGCTAGACTCGAAAGATAGATAGATTCGATAGATTTCATTATATAATATGTTACATCAGAGGTGCATATGTTAACCACTAGAACATCGAGGCAGTTACAGATTTCATTATTGAGAAAAATATTATAATCGGATTTTTTTATGAATTTAGTTTTTTTTTTATGTATTATATGCAACTTAACTAATGCCCGCGACTTCGTCCGCGTGGATTTTTTTTTAATTTCTCCCAACTTACACATAACACAATCTAGTCCCAAACTAAGCAGAGCTTGTACTATAGGTACTAAAATGACTGATACTAATACATATTTGATGCTAATCGATATTTTATTTGTTTCAGGAACAAGTAGCACCAGTTGAAGAGCTTCAGGAGGATGACAAGCCTCTCAGGTAAATTAACGGGTTTTTTTCATTGACGTGCTCATGTAGAAAACGGGCAGTTTGTTCAACGGTGGAAACTTTAGATCATGAATATCCACAATTCACAGAAAATTTCAGGTGCGTGTCTACAGATAAATGAAGAACATGATAATTACATTTCATGTCTACAAATAAAAGCGACCGTGGCACAATGGATAGGGCATCGGTTTTACGATCGAAAGGTCGTGGATTATAATCCCGGTCACGAGCGTGAACTTCCCCCTAACACAGATTAGCTGGAAGAGGTTAACAAGAATACTAGTAATAATTATTTACTTGCAATTTTTTTTATTAAAAAAAAATTCTTGTAAATAGACATAATTATCTCCAATTCCAAAGGTTCCAATCCTTTCGGCGTTTAATGTCCACAATTGAAATAAACTACTTCTTAGAATGTCCACATCTAGAAATGACCACTCTTGGAATGTCTATTTCTGGTAATAACCACTTCTAGAAATGACCACTTCTTAAAAAAGACAATCTCTCAGAATACCCATTTATTAAAATGATCTCATTTATGTCTCAAAATAGGTTGTGCACGATACGTTGTGGTGCCTATTTGTTATCCTATTTGAAGTACTGGCCACTTAGAACATAATCTACAAAGATAATAATATGACAGTTATTCCCTTGCGTTTGACACCATCATTATGCTTGTTATTTGTTATCCTGAAGTATTTACTTAATTATTTGATAATATTTAAAATGGTAAAAACAGATCTAGAAGTAAGAAAAAATCAAAAAGGAAAAGACACTATCTTGTATAACAAAAACCGTTATAACTTTTCATTAAAAAACAAGAATGGTACATCACGTTGGAGGTGTGTAAATAGACATGACTGCAGCTCCACGATTACGCTAAATTCTAGTAAAAATATAGTACTTCGATCAACTCCACATACATGTTTACAAAAAAAAATTCTCAATGACATTTTTATTGCGGTGGATGATTGCAAGAAAAAAGTATGCCATAATTTTGGATCGGTAGAAAAAATATTTGAAAAGAGATTTCAAAAGTTGAAGAAAAACTGCAAAGCCGATGATATAACGCATATTCCCAACTTCTCTTCGAAAAAAGATTGTTTATACGCAGCACGAAAATCATTTTTGGAGACCAAAAGTTTATCCTTTCAAACAATTGCAGACGTACATGTACCAAAAGGGTTAGGAAAAGATTTTCTTGTATGTGAAGAAGGTACAACAGAAAAAATTATTTTGTTTTGTTCAAGGACAGCACAAATGTTTTTGAAAAACGAAGAAGAAAACATTGCGATGTACTTTGGGGATGGCACATTTTATTGTGTTCCACAACATCATTATCAGCTTTATTCATTACATGTGGACATTGGTTCGAATGAGAATGTAACAAATGTTGTTCCTGTAATCTTTGCTTTGCTCCCAAACAAGAGTGAACAAACTTACGTACGACTTTTTGAGCTTATTAAAAATAAACTCTCTGTAGAAATGCCGACTTTTAAATGTGATTTTGAAACTGCAGTCATGAACGCTGTCAAGGCAGTATTCCCCAACTGTAAAATATCTGGCTGCTTCTACCACTACAATAAAGCCATTTGGCGTACTGCTAAGAAATTCAACTTAACGCTGTCACCAGACAGTAGAAAAATGGTGAGAATGGTATCTTACTTACCCCTTTTACCTTCAAGATTTATTGAAGACGCATGGAATTCCATTATTCGCGAGACTGATGACACAGAAGATATCCGAAAATTTAAAAAATATTTTAATAAACAATGGATTCCATTAGTTAGAGATGAAATTTTAAACTGTGCTTTTGAGCGGCACCGTACGACGAATCCCGTCGAGGGATGGCATCGTCGAATAAATGCGCGATTTCAAAAAAAGTGTCCCTTTTTTAAATTTGTTTTAAAACTGAAGAGGGAAGCGGATTACCAAGATCACAAAATTATGAAATCCTATTTTGATGAACCAAAGAAAAATAGACGGGATCGACAAATTTACGTAGACAAAAAAATTACACAATTCATGCAAGATGTTGAAACCGACATTATAACACCAATTCAATTTTTGAAAAAAGTTATTTACTTTAAGTTAAATCATTGAAGTGATTATTAGTTTAAGTGTAGCTTCTCACTCTTGTTTTAATTAGAAAAAGTGTTATGTTTTTTTATAAGTTTCTTTTATTCCTGAATATTATTCAAACCTGGTATTAAACAGTTACAAATAATAAATAAATGAATTCCGATTTAACTCTTATTTACAACTGTCTCAGAATTAGGTATGTCCAGTCCAACAAGGTATAGTCTAGTTAATTCGAGTTGCACGCACCCATTATGAATAACTATCTAAAGATATTTTTTAGCAAATGTGACGATGCCAATGCTGATTACATTTTCTAGAAGTAGTCATTTTTAGAAGTGGTCATTTCTAGAAGTAGTCATTTCTAGAAGTGGTCATTTCTAGAAGTAGTCATTTCTAGAAGTGGTCATTTCTAGAAGTGGTCATTTCTAGATGTGGACATTCTAAGAAGTAGTTTATTTCAATTGTGGACATTAAACGCCGAAAGGTCTCCAATATCTATGTCTCATCTACTAGTCATTTCTAGGCTCAATCTTACCACCAAATCAGAAGACACAGCACTATCAATGTCAATCATTTACACTTGTATAATAATATACTACTTAGCAGTAGGATAAAGTTAAGACACTACCGTCATAGCTTAAGAGTGCGGCGGACGGATCGCGATTTTACAATTCGCTACGTACACGCGCTTACGTTTATACCCACGAAACAGACGGAGTAGTACACGAAACAGCACGACTGGTCTAATGAAAACTTAATATTCCAAACTAGACAATAAAAACTTTGTTTCTGTTCGAAAAACATGAGAAATATAAATATTTACAATACAGAACAAATATGATTAACATGTGACGTTAACGCTGTAAAAATACATGAAAATCAAGTCTCTTAAATTTCAATTTATGATGATATTTATAATGTTTTTACCAACAAATACCAAGTTTATATAATATATTTGTTAATAAATGGCAATAACACAATAATATTAAATAAATACGCTCGAATCACAAATGATTGTGTAATTCCGTTTGTATGTGAATATCACACTCCGTCGAACCCTTGAACTTACAGTCAATTGGTAGCTTCCTCCTGTAAATTTTCACAATAACTCTGCCACCATAAATTGTTTCCTGTATTATCTAGTTGGTGTTAGTCAGAAATAGTACAATAATTGAAAACTAACTCGATTACTAAGCAAATAACTTGTCCAATTTGTGTTACAGTTTCGAACTATTAATGTGCGTTATTTGGAACCAAATGTTGATACAGAGGCTAAACTTCACAAATATTTATCCTGAAAAGGGATTTAGTTTTACCTTATAATTGTACTAGCTATTATATTATCCCAATTATCGTACTTTAGCGAATGTATTTTGCTTGATTTATGAAACAATAGTTATGCTGTAAGATTGAAAAGGTTTTATGTGGACAGCTTTTGACAATTCCATTATCTAAAATTGAGTGAATACTCTGAGTTCGAGCACCAACTTTGACATTTACTCGGCCCAAAGATGAGCTGCCAGGATCGCCGAGGATCCCATTGTACAGACGTTATCGAAGCACTTAGTATCAGGAGAGATTTGGCCTCCATTTGCCTGATCTACTACTATAATAAGCGTTATATTTTAATATTAAACGTATAGTATTCATTTTCAAAAAGCACTTCAAAGACATAAGTTTGCCAGATAGCTTTTGCCAAAGTTTTGGCAGCATTTCATTTTGAAATGACTCATGCAATTTGTTAAATAAAATAAAATGTTATATGGTTCTTATGCCAAAATTGTTGGTATGACCGAAACTTTAATTAATTCTCGCTTATACTCGTAGTACACAACAACGAAGACATTTAGTTTTATGCAGCAGAATATATTAGCAGCATAAATAATAACATCGTCTTTTAGGTTTAATTTGGTAATTTATTACTACTAGGCACTATGTACCTTTTCTGAACTAATGAACTAACCTCCATTGACCCACCCGCATAATTACAAACATCAATAAAAATAAACTTAGATTTTGTTAGACTATGCTTCATATCAGATCTAAATTTTGAAAAAATCTTTTTATTATTTTTGGCGCGAATAAGTGACAAATATTCTTCCAAACCTTCATATTTATAATTTAAGTGTGATGAGAGCTCCAAATGTGATGTGACCACAGCACTTTTTCAAGATTCATAGAAGAGCTTGTTGGCATTAAATTTCTTGTATTAAAATTTTCAGTCGCTCTGATGGTGAACAATACCGCCGTGGACAAGTATTTTCCCTGAACACTCAAGAGTTATTGGAGCTCCAGCCAGAACGAAAGGCACCGCTGGCCAGCAACCAGTTATTGCAGCAACTGTACAACAGCCCTCAGCCTGATCATAAGCAGAACCTACAGCAAATATACTATATTGAACCTCAAGGAGGACGTCAGGTATACACTCATTAATTTTGTAACCTTTTTCATAATACATTAACGTCGGCATCAAGCCTCATGGTTTTAGCTCAATATATCAGAATTGTTCTACGCAGAGTTGTTGCCATTAAAACTCTTCTACACAGTATGGGGTGCTATGATACTCTTTGTTAGATGCCAGACATAACTCCTCCAGCCTCTGGCGTCCTGTAACGACTTCATTAATCTTGAAATGACAACGCTAAATGATGGCTTACGATGTTGTTTGAGGCACGGAGAGTAATGTTTAATTTTAAACTAAGCCATTTATAAAATGCCGGGAAAGCTATTTATTTATCTGTACGGATTGACAAAGTGGGTTTAATTTTGTTCCAAAATGCCAAGCAACATTTTAACAAATACATAAAAACAATTTAATCCATGTCAACGTAATTGTTTGGAATTGAAGTCAGCAGTTGTCAACTGAAATATTTCCATTTCGATGTTTAGAGTTTGGACCCAAATATGTCGGCAAAATTTATTTACAATATTAAGAAAGACAAACAATAAAATTTGCTTCCAGTTTTGGTATTTTTGCCGTCACGTTCAAAGGTTACTGCCCACTCCCATTGGTTATGATGTTATGTCAAATAACCTATGTCTGTGGCAAGAATAAGACAACCAAATGCAAAAAGTTTTTTTAAGTACTGACAAAAAGTTCCAAGAATCATTACAGTTAATCAAAAATGTATTCTTAACTTTATTATTATATTTAATAAATTATGCTATTCTTGATGACTTTCAGGTGGCATTCCCCTCTCATGCAGTCATCGCTCGACCAGATTACACTTCCAATGGTGGTGAAGCATCAGTCGGTGCTGCATTATCAGTGAGCGATACTGGTTCCGGTAACAGAGATGTCTACAACCAAGAACTCCTGGCTTTGCTCGGAAACCCTTCAGTCAGACAAGAAGAGACTCGCCAGCAGTTGTATAGCCAACCTCAACAAGTACAGCATGCTCAACCCATACAACAGGCTTCTACAGTTCAAACTAATGCACCTCAATACCAACAGGTAAATTATATACAAGTTTCTGCCCACGATTTTGAACGCGTGGTAGGTCGATAACATTTAGTTCGATACGTCCAATTTTCATTAAGACCACTTCAGTGCTTTTTTTTGTAAAAGCTTTAAATATAGCGACATAGTTTCTCATAAAATGTATAATAACTATTTACTAAGACTACTTTAAATTTACAGGTGGACAGATACATCTCAAAGCCAAGCAAGAAATCGAAACTCCGCAACAAATCTCAAATAACACCTCCTCAACCATCAGCCGCTCCTCAGCAGTACTTGATTGAAACTACGAATGTTCAGCAACAGCAACAGGCAAAACAACAGTCACAAATGTACCGTCAAGCTGTTCAACCACAGAGAGTACCTCAAGCCCTACGATACGTCACAGTACCTCAAAACTCTCAAGTGTCCCAACAGATTTTGTACGAACGCCCAGAATCTCAAGGTCTGAAAATTGTACCAGCCCCCAAGTTGCAGCAACAGCAACCCAGAGCTCAACTCAATTACAGACTTGTGTCTCAATACCAACCCGAAGCTCAGCCGAAGCAATACAGAATTGTCGAGGCTCCAAGACAAACCATTCGAGCTCAGGAACAACGTCTTCAAAGTCAGAGCGTTGAAAGACCCATCACATACTTGAAGCGTTTCCCTGACCATGAAAAAATGCGATCAGTTAAAATTTACGACCCAATTGCTAACGAAGGTTTACCACCGCAGCCTGCTCAAATTATTGGAGATCAACATTACTACCTTCGTCCTTTGTATAATGGAAATGAACAGCGGGCACGATTTGACCTTGCTCCTCAGTACAAACCAGAACAAAGAGTTGAAACGGGTAAGGCTCCCCAATCATCCATCTTTGTAAGCAAAAATTTGGCTCCAAGAAAACCGATCAGACCTCAGCCACTTTTGCAAAACAGAGAAGCTATGCAGCCACATTACGAGCAGGTAAACCTTGAGCAGCACGGACAGAGTTTGGAAGAACAAAGAGCGCAATTACCTCCACCTAAGAACAACAAAGCATATACTCCAGAAGAATTCGCTGCTTTGGTAGCGGCTGGTTATTCGGTCACCCCTGTACCAGTTAGCTCAGTAAACCTTCATGACGCTCAATCCAGGTCATCACTGGAATCAGTGACGATGCATCCGAAACGGCTCCTGCGACCTATTAGCAGCAGACGTCACCAATATCTGCCCCTCCGTGGAGACGACGCGCCTTAGATTATAAAAACCCTGCTGTAAATAGGTTAGAAATAGAACTGTAAAATAAAATAGTGATATTCGGTTAAGTTCTGTTTTATTGCAGTGCTCGTAAGAGCGCTGCGGAAATATGTATGAAGCAAAACAAACATAACTATTTATGACCATTCCACCCGCATAAATGAAACCGCAGCAAGCTCGCAGAGCGTTGGAATTCATTATGCTTTCATGAAAACCACAACTACATCTGCAAACAGACATCAGAAAGATATTATTTTGACCTAAACACATACTTGTCACTTAATAGTGTAATAATCCTTCTTTTACAAATCAAAAGACAACTGACAGTTTTCCTTTATATAAAAGCGAAGCAGTCGTGGCGCAATGGATAAGGCGTCGATCTTACGATCGAGAGGTCATGGGTTCGAACCCTGGCTATTACATCACGCTAAGCCCAGCTAAGCCTAATTCGCTTGTGTTAGGAAACAAGCGAATTACACTTAGCTGGAAGGGGTTTTCAAGAATACTAGTAATTTGTATTTGCAAATTACAAGTAAGCTTTTTAAAAAAAAATCTATGTTTATTATATTGGTAGTAAGAAGGATTGCGTAAATAAATAATGATCAGCAAAAACACTTGAGGGTTAAATATATGTCGGTGTTTCGTCGATAAACCTTTTATAAATAGCTAAATTATCCAAGAGCATTCGACCTTACGAAATCTGGTGCTTGCAATATAGTAATGAATCATTTTTGCGCTCATTCAATTTATCAAGTTTCGTTTCATATTTTCCTTGTTTCTGGATGAGATTGATTCATACGATGAATATCACTTTTTGCTCGTTGTCTTTCCTATCGTTTTTCGCAAACACGCTATTACATATTTTCTTTTTTTTGTGTTTGTTTAGTTCCAACATAATAATATTAAATCACTCGAAAGACATATAGGGACGACTAGAAAAATGGCGACCTTCAGAATGGACAAGTTCACGAAACCGGCGAGCATGTATGACGAGATGTATGAATGTTGAGGAAGCGAAAGAAAGTACGTAGGGAGCGTAGCTCATGGCATTCCATGTCTCTACCTGACCCTCTAAGCTAAAAGCGCGATTTTATGTATGATTAACGTAAGAATAGGTACGCCATAAATAAAACCATGTTTTATTATTAATACTCTACTCAACTGAGTGCACGGTTGGCGTAGCGGTTAAAGCGGTCGCCTCGCCGCTTTCAACTACGCTGGTGTTGTGGGTTCGATCCCCACATAGGACAAATCTTTGTGTGATTTGCAAAGATTTGTTCTAACTCAGGGTGTGCTTTGTGTGTGTGATGTATGGTTGTGAACACCCCCGCGACACAGGCGTTATTCCTAGTCCAATGTCGTTTTAAAAAAAAAAAAAAATGTGCCAAATTATGATAAAACGAACCTGCATGGACAAACTAAGTATGTGCATTGTAACCATGATATCTTAAAGCTGGGCAATCTCCTAACATTAAACAATAACTGCAGTCAATACGAACTGAAAGTTAGGTAGAACTAATAAGATTTTAGGTCGCAACAGACTACTTAATATTATTAAAAGCTTAGAAAAAAAGAATATTTAGGTACCTTAAGCCACCTTTACATCACTCATCGTTATTTGATTTCACTTAATAGAATCACTCAAAGTTTATTACATTTTGCAAGCACTTCGGATCAGAAACAAAATAAAAATACATTTTCTATTTCAGACTTGACGGCAATCACATTTGGAAACAGATCAAAATTAACATCTTGGAAATGAAAAACTCGTATCATTCATACCGTTATGTGACAAGTCAATATTTTGGAGATATTGATGCGAATGTAGCATGTTATTACATAAAGTTAATAACACAAAAATATAATAATCATATTATATTTGTATTTAATAGTAGGCCTGTATTTAATACATGTCTCTTCTCACAATGAGAAGGGTTAGGCCATAGTCCACCACGTTGGCCAAGTGCGGATTGGTAGACTTCACATACCCTTAAACACTTTCAGGCACCTTCAGGCATGCAGGTTTCCTCACGATGTTTTCCTTCACCGTCTGCGGGCGAGGTTTATATGTTAAATCTTTGAAAAGACGAATCTTTACGATTTATTTACAGAGGTGTGTGCCGTGGGTTCAAACCCGAGACCTTTGACTTCACAGTCCTATGGTCTCCTAGTCGGCTATCGCTGCTGCTATAACATTAATGACACAGAGATAATTTGAATGCAAACGTACCAGATTAATGATCCTCGAGGCCGGAACTTCAATTTACGAGCGAATGTCATCAACCTGAGTGTTTTAGTAAATAGCTCCTGGTCTAGATAGACGATCTATTGGTGCTATCTATTACACTGGATTTAGCTCTTGCTTCATAGTTTTGGAATGAAAACAAAGACATAAAAAAGACAGACGAAAGCATAGCAAGTCGCTAGAATTAACTGCTCTGGGAATCATAATTAGGTCATTTTATTTTTATTTTATTGTACTTTTTTTTAGGGAAACTAACTGCAAACTAAAACTAGACAATAAAATATATTAATGACATGAATACTGAAACAAAACGAGCGTATATTTATTGACAATTTAACTTGCAGGTTAATTGTTGTAAAAAGGATAGATAGCTATGTTTTATTGTTTCTAAAAAACTCCGTTATCGAATCGGTTAATGCATTGCATTCTCAACAACATTATTATATCATCAACAACAATAACCATATATCTGAATCTGTAAATGAAATAATATGTAATTTATATACATTGATAATTATAATTATGGTGTCTACAAGCAATTAATAAATAAACATCTTGGCCAAATCGCCTGTTTTGTATTGCATTCATCCATATAAAAAAAAAGGAAATAATTATATTTTTACAAATCTTTGAATAACCCGCCCTCTTTTTCTTTTGTTATATTTTCGTTAGGATTTCGCTCTGCTTTGATTAATATTCTAAGAAACCTTTCCCGAGGCTAAGGAGGTAATGAAAATATACGAGTAATTTTAGTCCGGGTCCGCAGCCGCTGGTTACATCTTGTTCTTTACATAAGTCATAATATAAACAATGTTATGCGGAATCGGATTTAAAATTAGGAGCAAAAGAATTTGTCTTTGTTTGGTGAAAGAGTTTTGAAATTATGTAAACAATTGAGTTTTCCTCAAGTACTCGGTTTTGATTACTAAGGCTGATACTGTTTGTACTGCCTCCGTGGTCAAGCAGCTGGCGATCCAATTTCCAAATCGTACAAAAACGGGTATTTGACTTTTCTGTGAAAAAGGCCCAATTTCTACCCAGAGACAGGCCGGCTGCTCAAATTCAAAACCTAGTAACAGGTGATTTGAGAAAAAAGCGGTTTTTGTCATTTTTCGACTTACTAAACAGTATAGAAAGGATGTAAACCTTAAAACACCCAGTTTCATACGTAATTTTAAAAATAACATTTAGCAAGTCTAAGCAATTTGGCATGATTACGAAAATTTCCTTGAAGTACAAATTCTAAACATAGTATGTCAGAATACAAATTTAAAACCCTAGCAGCTCAAGCGACTTACTAAGTTATGAATTTTAAATACCTACTTGCTATGTTTTGAATTTGGCGTCAATTGTAAAATCAATGTAATTTCGTTTAGTAAGTCCAGTGTCACCGGTGCAAGGGGGTGCATTTTCTGGGTTAAAAAAGAATAAAATGAGTTACAAGCAATTTTATCGGTCCAGGCGTGTAGTGCGTGCTTTGTAAGTCCAAAACGAATGCAGGTAAGAAATAACGTCGTTCGCTGTGTGGCAAATAGCGCCATCTTGCTGGAACCACATGTTGTTCACGTACATATTGTTTAATACAAGCCAAAAGAAACTGTTTATCATTGATCTGTAGCGCTCGCCGTTGACGGTGATGGCCTCGCCAAGGTTGTTTTCGAAGATATATGGACCAATGACGCCGCCAGACTAAAATATGTACCGAACAGTAACTTTTTGTGGATGCATTGCCACCTGGTGAACCACGTGGGTGGTGGTCATCCCATCCCATACGGCAATATCGCTTATTAACAAAACCATTAATCCAAAAAGTGCCTCATCGCTAAAGATATTTTTTTTGCACTAACACTTTTGCGTAGTATACTAAAGAACACTCATTTTGATAATAAAGTTTTATCATTTGCACATGCAGTTCTGCTCAACCGTGTGACTTGCCATGGTGATTTGGCATCAGTGACTGAATAAGAAAAAACTGATTTGAAAGATGCCGCCAAAACAAAATGGCCGCCACAGATTATTAACATGGACCCGCTCTATTTGAAAGACCTTTTAAATCAAAATCTGCATTCATAGGACTTATGAACGGTACTTTTGTATTATTTTTAATCTTATATATACTATTAATGTATAATGAATTTGTTTAGTCTTTACGTTTACCATAGAAATTCAAATTGATAACCTAGCAAGCAGACTTACTAGTATGTTTTGATATTGTTCTTACAGTCATATTTGGGTAAATTTACAAATAAAAATAAAGTATGAGAGATTCAAGTGCAACTATACTCCAAAACGATTACGAGTATTACAACCTAAAATGTCAACAATATAGCACAACTTTTTGCCAAACATCCAAATCGCTATCTGTTCTGGTTTCTTTAGGCGAATGAATCAAAGTAGCCGACCCGTTTTTTGGCTCTCCTGAACATTTTTGTTGGAAGAAGTTACTATGTTTTGATTTTAAGCAGCCGAGGCAGTTTGCGGTGTTTACACCCGTGGTTAGAAGGTCACGAACAACCGTTGATTCTGTGCCTGATCTCTCTCCGGTCGTGTCGGTCGATTCGTCCTATCGGAGAGTCTCTAGAGTCTAGAGTGAGGGCGCGCAGACGTTTGAGCATTATTATTGCCCGCAAAGTTGGCTCCGTTGAGATTAGCCGCCGTATTCAAAATACGGTAAGGTTAAACATAACTTTTTATTTTTTTGTACTGGCTCATAGCCCACCCATATAAATGGTAAAACCTATGAGCATACACAATATTGATACCATGGTACGGTACAAAGGCAGAGATAAGAGCCCGTTTAGGGTAAGAAACTTACCCTAAACGGGCTCTTATCTCTGCCTTTGTTTATTTATTACTATGTATTGTCAATAGTTTTACAATGTCATAACTCAGCTGCCGTGCGAAATGCAAAACCAATTACCTATCTCTGGAACCTAATTCTAAAAATGAGTGTGTTGAAAATTAAAACAAAGTATTTTTATTAGTCAGTATATATATATATTGTTGCGTATTTGTTTATAATCAAACAAACATTTTTGCCTTACATTACTTGGCTCTTAACACAATGTATTGCCTTAGGCAGAATTGGCTTCTCTCTGCAAATGATGTTTTTTAAGTAAATATTTTTGTTTACTTACATTTATCTAATTAAATTCTTGTTTGCCGTATTTGTATGAAGCTTTTGTATTCCTTAAGAATATAATCATAAATCTGCGAGAACCGGGACATTGTTATTTTCTACGCCTGTTTTTTATTTCGGAGCAAAAGCCCCTTGTGTAAATATAATGTTGTTTGTAGTTGTTACGAACCGCTTTTCATCAGGCGTTTAATTAAAATAGCTTTTTTTAATGAGTAGGATAAGGCGACCGCCGCCAAAAACGTTGTATTAATTAGTTATATTATCCATCGATAAATCTGCGCAGGCTTAATTGGCTCAATCATACAATACAATTATGATTATAAATCCTATTTATACTCAATAAATTGCATTCCCACATTTGCTTTTACGATATTACATTTCCATTTACCTGTGTTCCGTCATAAACAGGAGAATCAAAGGCTTTATTCAACAAATAATTAACCTTTAGCCTTTAACGCAAAGTGCATTATTCAGTCATAAAACTCATGAAGCCGTATTGGTAACAGTATTATACGGATCCCTACTACGAATGTTTTATTGTTCTCACTAACAACTCGATAGTGACGCTACCGACTTTCAAGGATTAGCTTAACATCTTGCGAGCATCCAGGAGTTACACATACTTTTTGTTAATAGTAGGTGAGCGTTATGATTGAGAATACGGGTTACTCACGTTACTTTAGCCGAGATATGCCGACTAGTTTCGAATCTAGTATGTAGATTCATCAACTGGGCTATTATTCGCGTGTCGTCGCCTCCGCGCGACATCTAGCACTCATAGCGCGAGTGCTAAATTCGAAACTAGTCGGCATATCCCGGCTAAAATAACGTGAGTAACCCGTATTCTCAATAATTATGTCTTCATCTCACGTCGGTTTTAATAATATTATACGTGAACGTTCACTTTTATTGAGTAAGTTATCAGACATTTATCGTTTTCAGCGATTTATCGCTGAAAATAAACGCCACTTACCTCTACAATATGAAAATCGCATCCCGGTAGGGCCGCATGTATTTTAGCTTACCAATTAATTTATCACCACGAGTTCTCAGGTTTTATTCCCGGGTCGTGTTAAAGTGTTTATTTTCTGGAAATGCTCAATAGCAGCACGGATATAGCATCACATAGCGCCCTAAACATAAAATAATTATGAAGTGAGGGTGTTTTTGACCTCTGCCACACCGTTCTGAATACCTATAGCAGTGATGTTATGATACGTTTGTTTCCTGAAAGACACGGTTCATAGGTTGAGGGAACCTAGCCCCAGGGCATTATCTTACAAATAGCAGTTCGATATCGATCCATTTACTATAAGTTTGTCTGCGGCAAGAGGACGGTTGAGTCTCGAATTCTTTAAATGAGCGGAGTATCATATTTCTTTTTTTTATGTTATGTTTTATTTCTATTTTATTTTTTTCATTTAAATTGCGCACTAATTATAAGGTTGAGCAAGCGATGTTTGCATTAGTTTTGTTCGCACCAAATTGTTATACAGTCACTAGAAGCGAAAACTTGTTATTGGCTTTATGGTTCCTAAACTTATTGTGATTTAAGTTATACTAGCTGTAAGTTTTCCATATGATAAATAAATAAATAAATAAATAAATAGAATTTACTCTCATCGTTCAGTAATTTAAAAAACTCACCGCGGGGTCTCGGGTTCGATTCCCGGGTCGTGCAAAGCGTTATTTGTAAATCTCCGTCAGGAAATTCACAATAGGAGCACGGAGTGGGAATTGTGTCCAGTGGATGGCGATAGGCTCATCCCCTATCCCAAGGGACCTAAACATAACAGGAAAAATGTGGGTGTTCTACACCTCTGCCAAAACCCTTCTAGCGTGATGTTATGTTATTCACAGCGAGATTTACGGGATATGTAAGTTGAAACTCACTGTTTGGTTATATAGTAGTGGTATTTACTATAGCAGTACAGAGCGCCGTATTAATTGTATGCAATCGCTATGTTGCCGGCCGATGCAGTGAATTGATTCTATTATAGGCGGCGCTGAGCTTCAGTTTAATTTAGTTTTATAATTTCATTATAATACGCTGGAGAAAGAGTCTATTGTGGAGACTTATCGTATCACTGTGGTAGATGATGGTATTGTGATTGAGTGAACGGCTTGTTGCTGTAACAAGTTGATTGGTTAAATTAAGAAATGCGAACATGACCAACGAGGCGGATTTATGGTTGGCGTATGCGTCTCATGATCGCGAGGTTCTATATTCAGTGTTGGACAAAAGAGTTATTTGTAAGTTTTCCTATAGAACATTCTATAGAAAAAAGTCTTCGTTTGGGTGCCCCAGTGAGACATTCAGCAGGCTTTTTCCTTGAAAAATCTTTAGTAAAATAACCTCAATTGGGTGTTACCTTAATATAATATATGAAGCAGAATTTTCAGAAGAAGAATCCTCGTTTGAGTACCCACCTGAGATTTGCAGCGGGCTATTCCCTTGAAGGAAATATTTATAAGAAGAAGTCACTTTATTTTAATGAAAGAAAATATTTTAAACGTCAATGCCAGCGGCGCTCCTTGCCTCTTACAGGCCGAAGGCACTTCTGTACCGCTTATCATTTTAATTGCAGGAAATACTTTAAAAAGTTCGTACCTGCGGCGCTCTTTGCCTCTTACAGGCCGAAAGCACCTTTGTATTACTTCCTATTTTTATTAAAAAAAAAGACCATGACTCTTGACACCAAAAGCACTTTCGTGCCACTTATTATTTTTATTCAACGAAATATTTCAAAAGTTGGTGCCTACGGCGCTGTCTTACTCTTGAGGCCGATGACACTTCGGTGACGCTTCTTATTTTGATTGAAGGAAAAACACAATAAGACGGCGCCAACGGCACGACATGATTCTTGGTCCCGAAGGCATTTATGTGCCGCTTCTTACTTATATTAAAGAAAATATAACCCTCCCCCTGCGGGAATGACTAAGTTCGCCACTGCAGAAGACCAATCTTATCGGTGCGGCAAGTAATGGAATTGTGAATGAGGAAACAGCTCATTGCTCTAACTAGTTGTTGGTTTGTAAAATAAAGATGCTCATATCATCAAAAGAATGACTACATGAATTTGAATTTGAAAGCTCATCTACCTTCAGATGTGTAGTGATAGTTATAGATGTCCTTCTTTAAATTCGTAGGGGGTCGTAAGCGAATCCTATTGCATCCACTTCCCGACGCACATGAATGGAAATGGCATGGTATGTGTTTAATTACACTTTTTCGAGTGATTGGTTAACTTTCAGTCAGCTGTTGACTGAAAATGATCCCAAAGTGATAAGTAATAACTTTTTTAAATTTTCTCTTGTGTTTGAAATAAAATAAACAAAAAAAATATTATTTTGTGTAAAAATGTTAAACATCTTTGAAATAAAGATAAAAATCCATTGTAAAATCGCACATAATATAAAAAAAAATATGAACTAACAATTCGTCTCGTTAGTACGGGAGTAATATTTTATTTATTCTTTTTAGCCCTCTATCCTGACTGGTTAGATCGCTTGGCTTAGCAGAGACGACTAATTACAATATAAACTTTAATTAAACAGAACCCGACGTTGATTAATTAGTGTGGGCTTCAAGCAAACTATTCTGTTACTACATCGTTAGTACTCAGCTCTTTTCATTCTATAATGGCTAAAATATATAATCTGTTTTCATTATATAACCCAGAAAAGTATGGCAGGGGTGTTTTGACACCCACACTTCTGATTGATTTTAAGCCTCACGACTAGGAGAAAAAATAGTGAGCAGAACTCGATTTTGCCACAAGTTTTCTCACGCTCAAAGCAAAGTTGAGCTTTGCTCACAGCTCGCATTTTCGAGCTGCTGAGGTGAAAAGTTATATGCGACACGAGATCAAAGCTATTTACATATTGTGCTTTTAAGTCCTTAGTACACTCAAGATTCTAACCTAGACTCACCCGCTAGTAATTCTATATAATATAATCTTTCGCTTATTCTGGCCTCAAAATTAGCACTCGAAGCAAATTTAGTAGTAGAGTAGCCGTGTGTACTAGTAAAGAAGCAACGTGTAATAAACAAGTCAACTTTCAGGGTTCAGTGCACACACAACAATTCTTCGGAGCATTTGTCATAAAATTCAGTAGATAAGCTAGTGAACGATCCAAGGATTTATTATTTTTATTTTATACGAAGTTTGACTCATGAATATTTAATTGAAATGAATCTTAATTCAATATTTGGTTTTAAACTTTTTCAATTTAAATTTAAAATTTTACTAAATCTAAAATCAGCGGAAAATCTTACCGGTGGTAAAGCTCTTGTGAAGGAGCTCGATGGTGGCAACACCACCGTCTCACCTTTAACGTGCCGGCAAATAGTAGTGCTTGCATTACTAAGTGCCGGCCTGGTGATGAGATCAGGTCCTGATACATGTTACGTTTAGGTCTCATGTAACAGGGAATGCAATAGGTACCCATCGGAGCTGGTACTTGGATTGATTTTAATTCGATTCTAAACAGTTTGATTAAAATTAATCTGAGCCCCGGTTATTCAAATCATTGTAATTAGTATAATTTAGTATTATTTATGATTTATTTTTATATCATTTTTTGTAATGTTTTGACGTGTTCAAGCGCCTCCTGGGGCCTATGAAAATAAATGATTTGAATTTGAATTTGAAATTGAATTTGAATTAGGGGGTGAGCTTATCGCCATTCTCCGGACACAATTGTTTAAAAATGTCAACGCAAATTTAGTTTTAAGGTGGATCATGAATATATAGGGTGAGGTGTCCAACAATGAACCACCAAAAATTTGTTACTTCATAAGTCGGATTTATGTGAATGTATCTCAACATAATTTTGTGTGATCATACCCTGGTTATCAAGCTTTAATTTGGCGTTAAAATTATATTCTAAAATCTAATAAAAAATATGTTATTTGATTTCCAAGCAAAACCAAGAAATGGTTAACTGTGTACCAACACTGGTATACAGTGAACCAGCGTTAGGTCTACAATGAACCGGCCGTGTACACAGTGAACCATTAAATTAATATTATTTCAATAACATATCTGGGCTATCTGGCTGTAAAGTCATGCAGTATAACGATAGGAAGGTAAATAAAACAATATGTTTATGATGTAAAAAAAATATTTTTACTTTAATTTCTCAAGCCAATGTTATATTTTACTTAATATTCTGTTATAAACGAAAATCAGTCTCGAACATCGTAATTTTAAATAGAAACACATTAGCATATCAATTTTATTGTTATTATTTTGTATCTATTATAACCAGAATTCTGTACAATTCTGTACAATTCTGTACCTAAACTCTACCTACATATAAACTCCAAGAGATCTAGATATCTGCATTGCTTCTTTGGTATGCCCACCTTTCTTCCTTTTCTCGACCTTCGATCGCCCCATTCTAAAAAGAACATTATTTTTTACAAGTTTGAGCAATTACAACAGCTTAGCTAATTGTTTCTGCCAATAAGAGAAAAACAAATTAAAATGAAAATGTGGATTCATGCGGTTCATTGTGTACCACGTCTTTGTGGCTCATTGTGAACCAACTTCCATTTTAGAGGTTTTAGGTTATGTAAAAAAATAACAGAACAACATGGCGGCAAATTGATATTCGGCAATTATAGCCAAGTAGCCATTCTTCAAAATGAATTAATTTCATGTGTTATAAGTGATAAAAAGCTAGCAATATTAAATAACACAAAACTTACCTTTTTTGTTGTTTTGGTGTCGAAAACTGTTAAACACGTCACCACACGTGAGCTTCTAGCGCGAGCTAACCGTCGACTGGGGAGTGCGGGGGGGGACTATATTGGAGAGTATTTTTGCCAATAGCACGGTTGGTCAACGTCGCAAATTCAAAATACAGCGTTGGCTCAATGTGTACTACTGGCTCATGGTTGGACACCTCACCCTATTATAATGGTTCTAATACATTTATTTTATTATCCAGCTTCAACTTCACCCGCGTGTTAATCGTTGTTTTAAGAAGTAGCTGCTCCCGCGCTTTGACCTGCGTACTGCTCCGCGCCCGTGGAGTTTAGCGTAATGCAAAATATTTTAAAACCTTTGTTGAGGGTTTGACTATCAACCACAAAAATAAATATAAATATCCAATTAGTAGTTCTCAAGATTAGCGATATCAAACAAACAAACTTACTTTTACCCATGGCTTCGCCTGTGTGATAGTACATTCATAAAAAACCAATACAAACAGGCAGACATACAAACAAAGAATATCAAAACTGGATTTTAGGCATATGTATCGTGCAAATTACCAACTTATAAACATATTGTTATTTTGACATTAAAACACACACTTAATTTATTATTTGTGTTGTTTAGATTGCTGGGAAGCCTATCGCCTCGGTTGTTAGTACAAGTATTTACTTAGCAGCTCATTGCTAAACTTTGCACACAGCGGAGTGGTCAAGTACTGACGGCTACCAATCAACCTATACATGTCCAGTATAAGCTGGTCTAGGATTGTACCATAGTAAAAATAGATTGTACGCTAAGGCGCACCCACTGCACCGCGCCCCGTCGCGTAGCGCGGGACGGCAGATTTTACCATTGTATGCAAGTATCTCAATTTGTATAGAAATCACGCCTAGCACAACACACTGCCGACACGGAAATGCGCGTGAAGGCGCACCGCGCGCAGTTTCTGCTAAACTGCGCGGGAGCGCGAGCCGTGCCGTGGGGTATGACACACCGGCTCCGCAGTCCCGCGCGTGATTTGATACTGTAAAGAATAAATAAAATCTTCTATAGACTGCAGTGTCTTTTAATTCTTGTATACAAAAACTAATATGCCAATATAACTGCAACATCTTGAAATTGAATAAGTTTGTCCATTCTCCAAGACGACGATCGACAACACAGTGAACATATGAGTTTATTCAGCGCGGGGCCGTCGTAATCTGCATCACCGCGCGGGGCAGCAGATTACACCGCTAAGTAAGGCAGATCCGTCGCTCCACGAACCGCGGCGGGACGCATCTTCAGTGGATGGAGCGCTGGCGCCATCAGAATATCAGCGCTGCAGGGCTTTGTAGCTCTGCAGCATATGGCTGAGATGGTGTCCTTTTCTGGCAAAATTCATGTTTACTGTTTTATTTTTTATTTTTATCTGTGTTTTTGTGTTTGTCAGAATAAATATATTTCTTTCTTTCTTTCTTTCTTTCTTAGCCTATACAATGCGAGATCATCTTATACTGGCAATCACATAGATCTACATAGATAACGCAAGTATCACGATTTGTATTGAAACCAAGCGTGCCGACTTTTTAATACCTTTTGTGACGTCACAGCCGATATTTAGTGACGGGAAATCCAAACCGCTTCAAAGACACTGATGCCGCCGATGCCATTTCGCCCAGTACGTTCAACTGGAGCCGTCCGCTATGATTTTCTCTGACAAAAGACGCGCGTGGACTGAAGTTAGAGGCGACCAACCTCGACGCTTGGTCGGGGTTGAGACACGCGAAGTACATGCATCTGCGTTATCTATGTAGATCTATATCTGTGCTGGCAATGTATATGTTTATGAGTAGTCGTTTGTAAATCGATAGTTGTGTACAGCCTTTGGTACCTTTTAAAGTAATGCGATTTGTCTTATTTATTTATTAGTGTAAGTAGTTTTGTGGAATTGGAAAAGTGCTAAAATGGTGCTGCTATTTTTAGATAAAAATGAATATAATAATAGCAGTCCTGTATCTAATACATGTCCTTTTCCTAAGATACAGGTTTCCTGCCTAGTTTAGGAAAGGGAGTCCTATGATTCCTTTTATTAAAGCTATACTGGTTTTCTTTATAACTATAATTATAATAAGACAACTCTGTATGCCATGTACAATCTACTTTTTGGAAATAAATTAATTATTTTTAATTAATTAATTATTATTATTATGTCCCACTGCTGGGCTCGGGCCTCTTCTCATGATGAGAAGGGTTAGGCCATAGTCCACCACGCTGGCCAAGTGCGGATTGGTAGTCTTCACACACCCTTGAGCGCATTTTAGGCACTCTCAGGCATGCAGGCTTCCTCACGATGTTTACCTTCACCGTTATCGAGCGATAATGTATATGATAAAAATAAAATTTCTTGTGGACCAGTAGTATAATTTCCTACCGCTCATCGTAAGGTCTCAAGTCCGATTTCGGATCGGCCAAAATGTTATTTTGGTTTGTTTTATTAGGATTCGTAGCAACACTGGTGGTAGAGCTCTTGTGAATGAGCTCGAGGGCGGCAGCACCACCGTCTCACCTTTAACCTGCCGCCAAATAGTAGTGCTTCAATTACTGTGTTCCGGTTTGGTGGTGAGATCAGGCCCTGAAATTACTGGCACATGAGGCATAACACCGTAGTCCTCAGCTGCAGCGACACATCTATAATCTGCTTCTGTGGATTTTTGATGTCCATGGGCTGTACTCCACTTACCATCAGGTGGTCTACACGTTCGTTCGCTGAGGGCGTAGTATAAAAAAAAAAAGCAGATGAACTCGGTTTGATTCTGTTCGGTTGGTGATAGGCAAAAACAGATGAAATATGGGTTGTATAAATCTTTACCACATCTTTCTGGGCGAAGAATATAATGAAACTCATTACGCAACGTCCTTGTGAGAACGGTTCACAATAAAATTACCATAATAATATTACATATTACATGCAGTATTTGAACAAGGCTTCTCATATGGTTCAAGGGGAACCAATTGGTCCGCTGTTTTCCATACAAAAGTAATTAGGGGTAAAACTTTAATATTGTTACGTTTTAATCTATTTTTAAAGACAAATCATATTTTTTTATATGATTTGTCTTTAAAAATAGAAAAAAAAAATATAAGTATAGGCGCTTAGTATTCCTAAGTAATTATTTTAAATTAATTAAAATTATTTTTAAATAATAGATAAAAACTGCATAATTTTAGAGTTTAACACATATTGCGTTAGTATGAAAACACGGGGCTTGGGAATCTTCTTTTAATACAAAAAGGATATCTTTGTTGCCGAATTTTACGAGTATTATTGTGACTAGAATTCGATCAAAACCGTAGTATGTCTGTGTTAAATATTAGTATGTTGTAAACATCTAGTATACTAATACAATAAACCTAACATATTTTAGCTGGAATTCGCCATAGCGATCGCTTGAGTTGACAATGCGACTAACACCAGTCTAAGAAAGAAAGAAAGAAGAAAGAAAGAAATATATTTATTCTGACAAACACATAAAAACACAAATAAAAAAAAATACAAATAAAACGTAAACAGTAGTTAGTCTAGTAGAACAAGTTTCCCCTACGACTATTAATTGTCGCCACTATATTTTTCTTTTTAACTCATAAAATGCAGAAGAGATACACTGTCTCGACGACAGTCGTAGTTCCATTGTGTTGACTACATCGCAATCGCATATGAATCGTCTAGCCTATGGTATACCAAACATCAAACTACTTGGGAGCTCACGAGAACAAGAGCGAGATATACGTAAAGCGTAAACCCTACACGTGTGACTGAGACAGTGCATTTTACGACCTCGCTAGATTTTGATTTTACCCATTATTTTCAAAGCTACAATAGATTATTTGACAATAAAGTCTTACAACTTACATTGTAGGGCTTATAAAATGTTTGTCAAATGTAACGTAACTTGTGAAGTTTGTCAATACTCAAAGTTGAAGAAGTTTGTCAAATAACACACGCACTTAGAACGCTTAGATGTAACTTAACTTGAACATAGTTGAAAAACACTTAACTCAAATTGGATAAAACAACTTGAAACTTGACTGAATTAATTAATTTCGTCGTCTTACAAGATGGCCACTTTCTAGCCGAGACCGAACTTTAAACGCCTTAATCTATATTATTTATCCTTTAGCTGGTCTCAAGTACAACAATGAAATAGTTGACCGCTGGCTGTAACTAATGGAAACCTTTTAACTGTGGCTCTCATTGTACTCAATATAATAGTAGCCACTCACGCAGTTTAATTATACGTTCAGAAAATAGTTAGTATTGGTATTGCTATACCATATTCTTGGCAATTGTTAAAATAGCAAATAGGAAGATCGAACATCGGGGAAAATAAATAAATTGTTTGAGATTTGTGACATGTTGATCAAGATTTGTGACGAAAAGTGCGTTTCAAAATCATAGCCCGTGGCGTAATTCTGTTAGACAGTACTGTTTCCAAAATTTAATGAACCCTTATCTTCATATAAACACGGTAGATATTTGATTATCAGAAGTTTCGTGCAATTTCATTTAGGGAATACGGCTTCATCGACTCGATACGTCATTTCCATAAGGAATTAGTAAATAATTTTAGTAATAGAGGGCGACCGTAGGACTGCGAAATCAAAGGTCTCGGGTTCGATCCCACGACACACACCTCTGACAATAAATCTTTAAGATTCGTCTTTTCGAAGATAATATGTGTATATTTATCATATAAATTGTCGCTTGCTAACGGTAAAGGAAACATCATGAGGAACCTGCACGTCTGAAATCGAGAATCGAGAGTGTGTGAAGTCTTCCAATCGGCACTCGGCTAGCGAGGTAGACTAGGGCTTCAACCCTTCTCATCATGAGAAGAGGCCCGAGCCAAACATTGGGACATGTATTAGATACAGGGCTGCTATTATTATTATATAGGAACAAATATTAATAAGAAGGGATATAGAATAGAATAGAATAGGATATCATTTATTTCTGAGTATATGGTATTACAGGTTTTACAATTAATACAAATGTTTCACATATACTACCGTAGCCGGTGTAGAAATATTACAATTTTTACCCTTTAATCTATTTATATACTATTTTACATCTAAATAAATTAAATATGTTATTATTTTAATATTTTTCTACCTTTATTTATTCTGCATTACAATTTATAATCCATAAAATCTTGAATTGAGTAGAAACATTTGTCGAAAAGCAAGAAAACATTGCATGTCTAAACTTATTTATAGGTAACTGTCTGATCTGTGGTGGAAGCTTATTGAAAATTGTAACTGCCATGCAGGGAGCATTACGACTATATAAATGAAGCCTCTGGGTTGGTACAGTTAATTTGTTTGGGTTTTTATCAAGAATCCTTTTGGAAACATGTTCATGTATTGGAAATAAATGGGGATATTTTTTTTACAAACAAACACATCTCAGAAATATAGAGACATGGCAATGGTAGATTTTTTTATTTTATAAATAATGGCTTACAGTGATCTAAATAATCAGCACCACACATAACAACATGAATATATCCAAAAATAACTTTTACCTACAGCGTAACCGAAAATATAATAAACCTGACTGCCATCCATTGTAGGATAATAGGACCAAACTTATGGGACGCTCGACCGAAATGACCCATCCCTCGTCAAGCGTCATGTCACAAAACTTCGAGAGCGTTTCGCTTACGAGAAAATAATGCGTTATTTCTAGAACAATCATTTCAACTTTATTAAGTTTGATGGAAAACTAAGAATTATGTCGTATATAATATGTTTTTAAACTATCGCGATTAGAGAACCTTTTTCAAAAAATATAAGGCAACGGGTCTAAATCGCGTAATTATTATAAAGGTAAATAAATACCTATGCTCGACGTTTCGATATGACTTGCACCATTCGTGGTCACGAGCTGACTGTTGAAGTACCGGATTCCAAGATGACGATAAGCGGTATCCAGTCATTTCCAAACGTCGAGCATAGGTATTTATTTACCTTTATAATAATTACGCGATGAAGACCCGTTGTCTATTTTTAGAAAAATATTACTACAACATTTTACCAGTTACTTTTTACAAATAGAAGAAGGTATACTGGTAATCTATGTCTCAATTGTAAGGGTCAGGCGGAGTATGATTTTCTTATACAAACGGATGCTGCAATCATTTGTTATTCTAGTATTTACTAAATACTTTATTATGTTATTTAATTGCCTCATTGGTCTCGGATTCGATTCCCGGGTCGACCAAAGTGTTATTTGTGAACTTTCCGTCAATAAATTCTGAATAGCAGTACGGAGTTGGAATTGTGCCCGGTGAATGGCGACAGGCTAACTCCCTATCCCATGGGACCTTAACATAACACAAAATGCTATTAAACTTGTTAAGAATTTTAATAATTTAAATTGCGAACGCATTATCTCAGTATTGAATATTCAATTTTCGGTACAACGCGAGTTAGGTTGTGGGCTGAGACGAAAGGCTTTTTAAAAAGGAACAAGAGGTGTGTTCCGCTTGAAGAGCAGTGCAAGACTAACTTTATTTAATATCAAATATTATAAGCTAAGTAACCTAAACAAAGGATCATTATAATCTTAATGCTTCCTGTTATCGCAGTACCAGGAAGTTACATGTAATGTAATCTTTATTGCCTAATTACAATGAAGGTTATTGTGTTATAACCTTGTTACGCTTATATAACTCCTCCCCCCTTAAGATGGAGGCGCGTCGAAGGCTGCGACTGAAGTTGGAGTGTTTCAGCTTCAGGTTGTTGCAGGACTGAAGTATGCGCCGATCTGGGTATCCACCAAAGTTTGTATACTGCCACTCCGATTGCTGTTGCGAGTATTAGGATGTACAGGACTATTGATGACCAGCTAGGTGTGTTTGAAATGAATACTGGATCAATTATGGAGTCTTTGATTTCTTCAGATTGCTGTAAGGCTTTCTTCAGGTTGTCTAGTTCTATGCTTTCCAGCTTTATTTTAATAGGTAAAGCTTTCGGTGTTTGATGTGCGCGTGGTAACGGTATGGTTTCCTTGATGTTAATGTACCGCTGATGTGTTGTTAGAGTTCGGTCCATAATTTGTACTTTGCAGTTATTGTTTGTTGTTATCAGGAAAACACCTTTGTTACGTTGGTATTGTACGTCATTGCCGCAGATGGTTTTGATGACTTCTTCTTGCTTCATGATGACTATCCAGCTGTTATCTTCGATTTGCTGTATTATGTTGTCTTGAAAGGTTGCAGTTACATATGTACAATTGTGTGGCTCTTGATGTTGTATGAGTTGAGCTATACAATCAGTAGAGTGCAGCAAGGGCTGCCATTCCAGGTGCTTGCAGATGACTTCATCTTCTGCTATCTTGTTGCATGACTCGTGGGGATAAGCGAACTCATTATTGCCCAAGATAAGGTAAGGATTTTTAGGTATAAGGATTGTGTTATTATTGTTAGGTATGGAATATAGATGTAGGAGGTTATAAGGTTGTTCTGCAACTAGTGGTATATCCAATATAAAGTTAATTGTTTCATTAGTACTATAAGCTCGTACTGTAATAGCTTTTTCCCAAAGTTGTATCTTGTTTATGTTTGGGGCAAAAGCCAAGTATGCGCTGATTTCATTCTGGATGCTATTTAACTCCTCTATTAAATACGAAGGGTCGATTATGCTAGGGTGCATCTTTTCAAGATGTGCAAATGTTAGTGCGTTTTCTAGTGTATCTAATCTATCGTAAAGCTGTTGGAGCGAAGTTTCTATGCTATAAAAGATGCTCATAGTTATGTAGTTATTTTCAAATTCTGTTTCTTGAGTTGAATATTCTTCGATTGCTTTAAATATTGTTATCTGGTTATCATTGATGTTCTTTAAATTATTTTCGTACTGTTTCATGAAATCTTGCATGATGCTAATGGTCTTTTTCTGATTGACTCTATCGCTACTGAGGGATGCTTTAATTGATTTTATTTCGTTTTCGAATTTTGTAGCGTCATTTTGATCTAAGTTTCCTGTGATGGCTTTTACTATGGTGCCTAAGCCGTTTATAAGTCCTCGTTTTTGTCTATATCCTAGTCTATAACCTATGGTGTCTAGTCCTAAATAAACTAACTTACTTTCTATCGTATCTATACGGTACTCTATTTGTTTAATAGTGGACTTGGTATCTGTTGAACTGTTTTGTTTTAATTTAAATGTATAATAGTTTCTACAAATTTCTAGGAAGATTTCTCTTAATTTAGTTGTATTGTAAATTACTGCTAGGTGATATGTATCTACTTGGTATTGGGCTTGAGCTTCTGTTAGTACTAAGATCCCATTGTGGTTATCTATTGGCTGTATGACTGCTGTGGCAGCGGTGAGGTAGAGCACTGCGCAGCAGGCGATGGCGTTCCTGAAACATTTTCAGGGCGCCTTAATAAGCGGAAGTGAACTCTTATTGATTTTGCGTTCACATGTTTGCCTACTATTTCCGCTATTTGCTCTGGGTGTATGCGAGTTATTGTATAAGGTCCTAAGTATTTGGGCTCTAGTTTATTGCTCCTGGCTGTCTTTGCTACCTGTTTATAAACTGAATCTCCTACTTTGAATTGTGCAGTTTCTTTATTTTTATTGAATCTTTCTATTATTTGTTGTTTATCGATAGTTATTTTATTATTTATTAGTTTTTGTGCATTTTCCATTATTTGTCTGTGTTTAATTACGTATTCCTGGTAGAATTCTTTAGGACAGTGTAATTCTAGTGGGTTTCTGCTATCAGTGTGTCCATAAAGTAATTCAAATGGTGTAAAACCTGTTGAGGAGTGTATTGTATTATTGTAAGCTATAATGGCGTATTTCATTAAATTTGTAGTGTCGTCCTTGTCTGTTATTCTTTGTAATCTAATTATTTCTGCTAACGTTGAATGTAGTCTTTCTATTGGAGAATTTGAATTTGGATTGTATGGTGTTGTGAAGTGTATGTTTATGTCATGTAACCACTGGAACATCACGAGAAACTAGCGGTATATCCCTCGACGTCCCGGCCATCCCTGACGGCCAGCGGCAAATTGCGCCTCATCATACTACTGATTCAAAGTGTATTTTCTAGCAAACTATTGCAGCTATAGCAAAATAAAAAATACCAGTATAAAGCTGAATTGATAAGGAATCAAAATATGTACTTATTAAAGTATAACAATTAATCTGAAATCCATAAAAAAAAAATAACTTTACACTAGGAGTTAAATTGATGTAAAATATTTTTTTTAACAAGATGTAACGAAACTATATCTAACTTTTGTGTAATGATGTATACTAATTATTAAACTAGATTAAATAAGCTTTTCTTTGATACCAATATATCATTACTTAAAATGAACAGTGTAGCACATTCATCCAAAACAAAAAAATCCAAAACGCGGACGGCAATGGCGGCCATACCTAAACTCTGGGCAAGGAAATATAAAAACGTGAAATTCTAATTATTTACGTCATATTTCTTTTTGAAAGTCTACTTAAATATAAATAAGGACCTGTTTTACTAATTACAATAAGTATTTTATTAATATATCGTATAATAACACAAAATCATGACGAATTTTAGGTTAGGTTTAGCATTGGGGCGAAGTTTTTGTCTTTCGACTATAACACGTGAAAAACTTTATTTTGACTGTGGATGCTTAAAATTGGTAGTTAATCTAAAAGAATAGACATTCAGCTTTCTTTTAATATATAACACTAATACACTGGGCTATTAAATACATAAAATACTTACATTTTAAAACCGGCACTCACTAACACTTCCACTCACTAGTTACGTAAAATGTTACTAAAAAAAAAAAATTTTTTCAACGCTTGCTGACATCTGTCGGACTCTTGAATTAATACATATGATGCGTTAGCTAGCAGAGCCATCTAGTAAACATTTTACTAAGCTTTTTAACAAGGTTCATAGATACAAACCCGTTCTAAATTGTACTAGTACGCTGGATATCCGCGGAGTGTCTCTAGCCGCTCGGAAAATTTTGGTAATTTTATTGGATTATGGATGTTTAAAATTGGTAGATAATTTAGAAGAATAGACATTCAGCTTTTTTTTAATATATAATAATAATACACTGGGCTAATAAAAACATAAAATATTTACATTTTAAAAGTGGCATTCACTAAAACTTCCGATCAGTAGGTACGCAAAATTACACTGTTGAAAACATTTTTTTTTCGACGCCTGCTGCCATCTGTCTTTTTTTTGAATTAATACATATGAGGCGTTAGCTAGTCAGTGTCATCTAGTAAAATTTTTACGAAGCTATTTACAAGCTTCTTAATTAAAACCTCGTTTATATTGTAGTAGTACGCTGCGCCCCCCCCCCCACCGCTTTATCGGCTTGCACGCTCAGCACAAATCTGTGAACAACCGCTCTATCGGCTTGCGCGTCCCAGTGGGTAATGCACATATTTCTGTGATTACTTCGTTATCGAATTTTGTATCGGAGTCCGTTGTGATTTTCTTGGGTACTCCTATTACTGAGAATAAACTTAACAAAGCTTCAGCGATGTGTATGCTGTTTGCAGCGTTAAGAGGTATTGCTTGTGCGTATTTTGTGAAGTTGTCAATTATAGTAAGGAAGGTTATACTTCCGGTGCTGTATAAATCCATAAACATGTGCTCCATTGGTCTATGTGGTGTATCTGTTAAGGATAGAGGTAATTTTAATGGATTGCGTTCATATTTGCTTTTGAGGCAGCTGTCGCATTTGTTAATGAATTTTTGTATAGAAGCTAACATATTAGGCCAGTGGTAATTTCTATGTATGTGTTTATATGTTTCTTGTATACCTCTATGTATGGTTTTTCCTTCGTGATATTTCCTTATTAAGTCTGTTTGTTCGGAAATATTTTCTATTAATGTTACCCTATTCATGCATCTAATTAATTTTGGTCCACGATTGCTGAATATTGATTTATATACTTCACAGAATAGTGGATAATATTCTTCGTAGTGGAAAAAACAATGGAAAATTCTATCTGCAATTGTATTTTCTTTAAGGAATTGTATTATTTGTGTTTTTGTATTGTTAATCGGAATCCATACGTCTTTTATTATAGTTTTACCTTTTGATCTATCATCTATCCTGTAAGTGTCTCCGGGTGTTTTTCTAATGTGAAATTGTTTTAATTGTCTGTCTATAGCGTCTTCTATTTCAGGGATTTTTACTATAGTCGTTTCTGTTTGGCTTTCGAGGGTCTGGTTTGTATTTGTTGGTTGACCCTGACTTTCCTGTGGATGGTTTATGATATCAGGAGTAATGGGTAAGTCTAATAGCGTTCGAATGTCTATGTTTGTCAAATCTACGTCATCGTTTGATGTACTAGGTTGATTGTTTTTGCTAACCTCATTATGGTGTATAATTTGAACTCTTGAGAGCGCGTCTGCATTTGTATTGGCTTTTCCTTTTTTATATTGTACATCGTAGTTGTATTCTGCTAATCTTAGGCGCCAGCGTGTTAGCTTTGAGTTTGGGTCTTTTATAGACATTATCCATGTAAGCGGGCGATGGTCTGTATAAATAGTAAATCGTTTACCATAAAGGTAAGGGCGAAAATATTTAATAGCCCATACGATGCTTAACAGTTCTTTTTCAATAGTCGAATATCTTTGTTCTGTTTCTGATAGTGTACGTGAAGCGTATGCTATTGGTTTATCTGAGCCTATTTGTCCCTGGGATAATACTGCGCCTATGGCTACGTCTGATGCGTCTGTAGTAAGAATGAAAGGTTTTTCAAAGTCCGGGTATTGAAGTATTGGTGCATTAATTAGTACTTCTTTGCATTTTTCGAATGCTTGAGTGTATTCTGGTGTAAACAGTATTTTGCTACCCTTTTTTAAACATTTTGTAAGTGGTTTTGTCAATTTTGCGAAGTCCTGAATGAACTTTCTATAATAGCCTACTAAGCCTAAAAAGGACTTAATTTCTTTCTGAGTTTTTGGTAGAGGGAACTTTTTAACTGCTGCGATTTTATCTTCATTTGGCTGAAGGCCTTTGTCTGTCAATGTGTGTCCTAAGAACTTGACTTGTTTCTGTAAAAATTCTGATTTATTTAGTTGAATTTTAAGGTTGTGTGTCCTGAATCTATTGAATACTTGTTTACATTTATCCAGGTGTTCCTGTAAGGATGTGGAATAAATTATTACGTCATCCAAGTATGTTAATACGTTATCTAATCCACGTAATACTGAGTCCATTAGTCTCTGAAATGTGCTGGGTGCATTCTTTAAACCAAAGGGCATTCTGAGAAATTCATAATGTCCTCGATCTATAGAAAATGCAGTTTTCTCTACGTCATTTGGGTGCATCTCCACTTGATGGTAGCCTGAGGCTAAATCTATTGTAGTAAAATATTGTGCACGTCCTAGTTTATCTAAAATATCATCTATATTAGGTAGAGGGTACTTATCTTCTACGGTCTTATCATTTAGTTTCCTATAGTCTATAACTAACCTATATTTCTGTTCTCCTGAAGCATCAGTTTTTTTTGGAACTATATGTACTGGGCACGACCATGGAGAATTACTTTCCTGAATAATATTATTTTCGAGTAGTTGGTTAATTTGTTTTTTAATTTCCTCTTTTTGTTTCGGTGCCTGTCTATAATTACGCACGAAAATAGGTTTATTCTCGGTTAACCTAAGTTGGTGTTTAATCTCGTGTGTGAATGTTAATGGTATTTCCTCGCAATGAAAAATGTCTCTGTAATTATAACAAAGTTTTTTAATTTCTCGGTTTTCTTCCGGGTTCATATGATTGGTACGTAATCTTTCTAGGTTCTGTTTTAGTAAATTATCTATGGTTTTGTATGATTCCTTAGTGTTGTTCACCGGTTCTTGTTGGATTCTTTTATTTTTTATATTTAACCGTTGTAAGTTTAGGAAACAACTTTTTTTAAAGTTTATTGTATTATTCGATGTGTTAATTACCGACATTAATGCATTTCCATTTTTTACCGTCACTAGTGCCGATGGGAAAATCAATCCACTTTTTGTTGTCTTTTTTTCTGAAAAGTATTCTCCTTCTTTATAATTGCATAGTATATTTATAACTTGTTCGCAATTAGGTCTTATTTGGCTATAAGATTTTATGTCGTCTCTAATTGGTATTATAGTTTTCTCAGTGCGAAGTATCATGTTTTTTATATCTATTTTACATTTAAGTGGGACTAATAAATCTAATCCTAGTAATCCTACGAAATCTGAGTCGAAGTTAAAGATTAAAAACTTGTGAGTTATGTTTTCCTTAAATAGTTTTTCCGGGAGTTTAATATATGCTACCTGTTTATGTTTGGAGGTTGCATGTGCTGTTTTGATGAAATGTGTTTCGTTCTTTATTTTTATATTCATATTTTTTGCATTTTGTAATATATTTGGATTAATGAGAGATTGTGAGGCACCTGTGTCTAATAAAAATCTACCGCCTAATTCACTGATGTAAATATAAGGAAGGCGATTGTAGTTTTTTATGTTGTTCATGAAAACTATATTACGAGTTGGTTTTCTAAGTCTGTAAGAAAATTTTCATCTTCTACTTCCTCGGAGACGTCCTCCGTTTCTTGTTCTGGGATGTCATTTTCTTCTACACTATCTTCTCCTTCATTTTGGAAATAAATTTTCTTTGTTTGTTCTGAGTTATTAGGAGTTTTATTTGTAAATTTCTTTTGAAAAGAACCCGGTTTGTTCGGTTTGTTATATGGTACTGATGGTTTGAACGATTTTGGTTTAGATTGTTCATTACGCCTAGCTCTTAATTTCACTTCCTCCTGTTTAGCTACCGTAATGGCCTGGTCTAAATTTTGTACATATTTAAGTTTAATTAAAATAGCTGTTATAGGGTTTAGTTTATCGAGGAATGTTTCAAGAGCCATTTGCTCATAATAGATGCGTTTTTCAGGATTAGCTGAAATAAGTGTACACATTAAGGCTCTAATTTTATCACCAAATGCATCTATTGTACTGTTATCTCTTTTAATTAACATTAGTTCTTGGACTAATTGAATTTCAGTTCTGAATTCTCCAAATTTTTTTTTGAGAACATCTTTTATATCACTCCAGGTTTTGGTGCCTGGATTTTCTGACAGTGCTTCAACAGCTTTACCTGTCAATTTATTTCTAATAAGACACGCTATGCAATCGTCATCTTTATTAGTAATAAGTTCTAATGCATTTTCTACACCTTCTATGTAGAATGCTAACGTTCTCTTGTTTCCATCGTAGCATGGTAACAACTTTGAGAACGTTGAATAATCTGCGGGAGTTGTCTTTACTTCCGGGATTGGTTTTTCATCTAGTGCTACCTTGTCATTAGACATGTTAATCTTAGTGAGTCAGATGGCAACCAAGAATTGAAAAACTAGCGACAATTTTTGTATTAATTAAAATACAGATACCTAGCCACTGGAAACACGCAAAAGTTGCTTATAGTTAGTGTGACAGGAATAGAATATAAGGATTCTCGGGAATAATCAGATTCGATGCTTACCCCACGAGCATAGCCGATTAGAGGCTGTTCGATGCTTAGATGAGTCTGCTGTTGTTGAGCTGCTCTGCTTGTTCTGCTGCCTGACGCTCTGCGAGTTGCCCACGGTAGGTTCTTTAATGCACGCCACGGATTCGAGGTTTACGGAAATCTTCCACTAGAACCGATAAACGCGACGTACCGACTGCGCCAGTTAGGTTGTGGGCTGAGACGAAAGGCTTTTTAAAAAGGAACAAGAGGTGTGTTCCGCTTGAAGAGCAGTGCAAGACTAACTTTATTTAATATCAAATATTATAAGCTAAGTAACCTAAACAAAGGATCATTATAATCTTAATGCTTCCTGTTATCGCAGTACCAGGAAGTTACATGTAATGTAATCTTTATTGCCTAATTACAATGAAGGTTATTGTGTTATAACCTTGTTACGCTTATATAACTCGCGACACAATAATCTCTTTATTGTGTTTATTTACAGGATAAAGTTTGATATGAATTATAAATATTCAATATTTCAGAATTAATTTATGATTGATATAATAGGTATGCATTTCATTGGTTAATATAACGTTTACCTGAAACTTCTACCCTTTCTGATATTCTTATGACATTCAAGTTTCAAAATTAACAGCTCGCATACTTCAGAGGCGAAATTTAAATGTTATAAACATGTGAGAGGTATTGGCACTTAATCCACGAAATCATGTTGGATAGATAGATATCCAACATAATATCGTCGATTAATCGAAGTCGAAAATATTAATAGCTATAATAAATTGAAATGGGCATCATAGTGTAAAAATAGGTTAGGTTGCCCAAAGGTGGCCCCTAGGCCACTCCTAAGCTGCCACTTGTTTATTTTACATACGAAAAGCATTTTGTTAAATTAGGATATTATTAAAATAGTATGACATAAAACATAATGCCTTACAGTGATTATGCGTCAAGTATTATTGCAAAAAAATTGCGATAAAAGTTATTCCAAATTAATATTATGTCATATCTGTTTAACTATCACTATGTCATATAAAAGTGAGCGAAGTTAAATTGTGCCAAATAAAAATATGCGAGCGAATAGAGAACCATTTCAAATTTACCCATTTTCTAAGGAAAATCCATTACATAAAAAAGTGAATTTGTTTGCGTAATGTTTTCACTAAATCGCAAAATCTTCATTATGCTTTCAGGATGTTTTCCGACTCGTCTTCAAAGACAACATCGTATTTCACACAAATTAATGGTTTGCAACAGAGTACGGTCGGTTGATCCCTTGAGACCAATTTCAAATATTCATGATCGAACCGCACAGGCTATCGTTAGACTGAATTTATGTGGAGTTTCCCCGAGAGCCTTCATTTGTGGGCTAAAGACGAAGTAAGTGTTTTCTTGAAGTCAAGAGAGTTTTTGGATCTTTAACTAAGCTTAGGTAATAAGTATTGAAATAGATACAAACATGTTAACATACATTATTTATTAAGGTTAAGCAAGAACTGTCCCAAAAGTAGCTGAACAACATAAGCGACAAAAGAATATTAACACACGGAAATATTAAAAATATACTTTGTTAACCTAATTTTGTCTTTACTGCTGTTCAGCGACATTTGGATTGATGGTGTGCAGCGACTTTAGGAATACTAGTGCCCAGGTACTTTTGAAATACTCGTGTTTAACGACTTTTGTAAATTTCTGGTGTACAGGCTATTTTGTTTGCTAGTTGCGACTATAACTTATGGCATTTTATTGTGAACAGGTGTTTTGTAAAGTTGATTCTGTTCATCGACTTTTGGGGCTGACTGTACATACAGGGTGGATGCGACATAGCGACATTTATTGAAACCACAGCTTCTATACATGGCCAGTATGCATTTCCACCGGATAAAAAATTCTCTGGCGAAAAAAAAATCCACGTCTGCCGAACAAATTGCACGATCGCAATGTTCAAATTGTTCGGAGAACGTGATTTTTTTTTTTTCGCCAGAGAATTTTTATCCGGTGGAAATTGATACTTACCATGTATAGAAGCTGTGGTTTCAATAAATGTCGCTATGTCGCATCCATCCCGTATAATAATAGCAGCCCTGTATCTAATACAAGTCCCACTGCTGGGCTCGGGCCTCTTCTCATGATGAGATAAGGGTTAGGTCATAGTCCACTACGCTGGCCACGTGCGGTAGACTTCACACACCCTCACATGGCATGCAGGTTTCCTCACGATGTTTTCCTTCACCGTTAGTTAGCGATAATTTATATGATAAATATACACATATCTTCAAAAAGACAAATCGCGCTCACAAGTACATTTTCTTCTTCTTCTTCGTCGTGTCGATGGCTGAGCCAAATTTTATTTTGACTTGCCCTCGTGGTGAAAGGATTAACCAATTCGCTTTGGAGAACTGAAAGTAACAAGTACATAAAGTCCTCTATAAGCCTATTTAGATCTGAGCGGTATTTGCTGTTGTCTGCGGTAGAGAACCAAATATTTCGCTCTAGCTGTGGAACTTACGAAATTCCATCGGAATCCACGCGGTATGTTTAATCAACAAAGTCTGCAAACACTGCTAAGGGTTTGAATAGGCTTTTTTATAATTTAAATAAGGCCAGAGTCAACTATACGCCTGTTTTCTACATAATAGTGTTGTATTTTAAACTAACCATCTCACTTAAAATTTAAATAATATATCAATCAAATTAATTACAAGATATAAAACAACCAAGTACTAAAAGGAAATGCCAAAGCTTTTAGTAAATTGATATGGCCTTTAAAACCCGTTTATTGTTATTATGGCCGTTTTAAGTGGGACTCAAATGGAAGGGATTATTTTCAAATTGTTTTCCAAGTTGAATGATCTTGCTATAGAATATCGAGCTATTTAAAATGTATTTAGGCACCGATCGCACTGAGGGCAGTCTGCGGTTGTACTGCTGAGTTTTGCGTTCCGCATTCACTACTGAGTTTCGCGTCTTAAAAGCGCCGAACCCGTCGCGCTCGGTCTGCGTTCAGCGTTTACAGTACGGAACGGTAGAACGCAGAATTGAGAACGGAACGGTCTCACGTTCAAGAAAAGAAAAATCTTTGGACCACAATAAATGGGTCGCCTTGTATAAAAAGTAGGTATTAGAATAATGTAACGTTCATTGTAATTTCAAATGTTAGTATAACTTTTAGTACTTTCTGAAGTCAACAATACCATTAAATCTGAAAATCGTATATTTTGGTAAACATAGATAGTCTTTACGAACCTCTACTATGATCCTGAAGCGAACAGAGGACTAGGATTAATATACTAATAAAATAATTTAAATTTAGAAGCACGAAATTACGTATACTTAGACTTAAATATAAATAAATGAATTTCTGAACCGGGGTTGTCTAAATTTTATTTCCAAAAGGGATTATTGTTAAGTTACTGTTGATTAGGTTAGAAGTGAGTTTTCGCAAAAATTAAATAGTTGGCATTGTGGATATTTTCTAATGTTAAGTTGAGCAGAAAACAGTTAAAATAACGATTTTTAATTTTGATCCAAATCTGCTCATACCACAATTCGAATTTATTTGTAAAGACTTTTACAAACTCAAGAGAGCAGCGATAGCCAAGTGGAAGACCGTAAGGCCCAGTTTCCACCAAAGCAGAGAGTAGAAGAGAGAAGCAAGAAGTCCGGCGAAGCAAGCATGTGATTTCCAACTAAGCGGAGCGGAGACGACCGGCGCGCCGCCCGTTTAAGATGCGTAGTGACGGCACACATCTTAGCTTGAGACTTCACTTTTGGGAACATGACCCATTTCCATTAAAGTGAAGTGGAGTTGTCAAAATAACGAAATCTGATTGGTTATTCCAAACAGAGCTCTTCTCCGGTCCTCTCCTCTTAGCTTTCGTGGAAATCGGGCCTAAGACTGCAAAGGAAAGGAAGGCAGGTCTCGAGTTTGATCATAAACCTCTGTCATCAAATTGTTAAGGTTACTCTTCTCAAAGATGTGTATGTTTATTATGTGTGTATTTATTATAAAAAAAAATCAATCGCTAACGGTGAACGAAAACGCATACTGAGAAAACCTAAAAAGCAATTGAGTGCCTAATAATATATGAAGTCTACCACACTTAGCTAGCTCATCATAAGAACAGGCCCGAGCCCAACAATGGGACACAGGACCACTAAAATTTTTCATCATCGCAACAATTAAAGCCCATCCCAGTTCCTTTCTATATGTATACCTTACAACAATATAACACTCATAGTACCGACCAACAAATCCCAGCAATAGTCCCTTTGATCTAGAAAGTTGTAACAAGCTCATCCTACATTCTATAACAGTTCACTGACTGCCGAACTTTGTCTGTGACTCTAAGATGGTGTTAACGACCTTCGCAATTGTGCGGGTAGTTTATGAAATTCATAGTTCTATAACAACCATGTAGTTAACGTTCTTGTTACATTTTATTGCAAACGGTAAATTTTCATGCTATATTTATTTTTGTATAAGTATTTTTCATGTATATTCATGTATATATTAGTGTTTTATATGTATGATGAAACTTTTAAAATATTTACATTTAATCCTCTTTACTTATACTATTTACCTTATCATTTATCAAAATATAATATTGTTAATATCATTATTTTATTTTACTTTCAAAAAGAGGCGTAGCTCTCAAAGGGACATACAGCTTAAAACCGGTGTCAGGGACTTTTCAAGTCATTGACAATATGCTGAGCTACTATCCTATTTGTTGTTATAGCTAGTAAATAATATTTGTATTAATGTCACTATTTTTATCACTGCTCATTATTTTATTGCAATTTATTTTATGTTAAGTTATTTTTGTTATTCGTAATGCAAATTAATATTTTTCTTTCTTCTTACCTTTTTATGCCCGATTTTTTGTGATAGCTACTTTTTAACTACATTGTCGACAGCCAGTTTTTTTCCTTTTTTTGTAGGTAAAAATGCAAAAATCGGCCAAACAATTTGTGGAGATAATGTAGTTATGTGGGGAACGCTGGTGGTAGAGCTCTTGTGAATGAGCTCGAGGGCGGCAGCACCACCGTCTCAACTTTAACCTGCCGCCAAAATAGTAGTGCTTCCATTACTGTGTTCCGGTTTGGTGGTGAGATCAGGCCCATGAGGCATAACACATGAGGCATAACACCGAAGTCCTAAACTGCAGCGACGCATCTATAATTTGCTTTTGTGGATTGTTGATGTCCATGGTCTGAACTCCACTTACCATCAGGTGGACTACATGTTCGTTCGCTGTGGGCGTAGTATTAAAAAAAAAAAAAAAAAAAACGCACCAACTAAAACACTGAAGGGCCACTAGAACTATAATATGACATGCATCGGTTACAATAAACAACCACGTGACAAAGAGAAAGTCTACCAGTCTCACAGTTTGACTTCATGTTGCCATTTAAATAATATTCAGGTTAGATAATTTGTCATTCAAATTAAAATATATTTTTTCATTGCTTTTGAGTGGGAAAAAGGTAGTTCCTACATTAAAATTGACGCTAGGGAAGTATTTGTTCTTTTCAGATTATCCTTTATTTTTCTATTATTGCTTTCCATCAATCGCATTTCCATGGATTGTTTCACTCGCAATATCGGCATTCTTCGACACAACTGCGACATACATTTAATCTATCTAAGTGTACGAACTTTATTTGACAAACACTCCTTCGATTTACGTCAACCATGCCGTCTGTAGGAAATAGATACTATAATTGCCACTTTATATCTCGAGCAAATTGAATTTCCGACGTGCGGTCGTGACTATGAATATATAGTAAACCCTGTCACTTGTGTTTTGCTATATTTCAGATAATTATCTAAAATACTAATGATATTTTTTTATATAATTTCAAATTGAAAATAATCTTATGAATAACATGACTTGCTACTTAATTTTTGATTGTTAAAAAGGCCTTTTAATGCAGCAAATGCATATGTATTTAAAGCGGCGACTGTAATAATAAAGATGAAAACATCCGACCAGGGTATGACGCAAAAGTCAAAACAGTAGGCGTTTAGGTCATTTATTTTCATGTAACACCCAATTAGTTTACCGTTTTAGTAATGAAATCACAACCATTTTTCCTGCTAGGGTTAATTCAATTTCATTCCTCATAAAACTCATTTATTGGTATACACGTCATCACAGATATATTTAAGAGAGTAGGTAATTTAAAATTAATTAAAAATATTATTAGAAAAATTCAATTCAACATTAAATTTCATATATTAATTCCAATTACAATAAAAATGGCAAAAATAATCATAAATAATAAAAAATTCAAATAAAAGTACAAAAACGTAAACTTCTTCCATTTTCGAAGTCGTGTTTCCAATAGATACATATTTTATATATAGCTCTGAATATTTATTTAATTTATTTTATTTATCTTCAGCACAGAAAAAATTACAAGCCAAAAACATTGTCTAACATTCAACCTATGCAGAGTTAAAAAGTGATATTTGCAGTTATATGAAATAAATAATATGAATATGACTCACAAAATAAAATAAAAACAAAACACGAGCAATATCGCGTGATATAGATCGAATAACAGCCAGTCAATTGTATACTGACTTATTTTGTTTTAGACAGACGAACCATGAATAGTCCTACTATATAGGACTACTCATGGGGTCATTTCTTGTAGAGGTCAGGGACTAATTGTAATCGGTTTTCTATGACTACTATATTGTCCTATAATATGCAAATAATAACTCCGAAACTTAGCTCCACAAAATAAACATTTTTGCATATTATTATAGAACAATATAAGCCATACACGTCCCATAAAGTTTGATTGCTGACCACAAGAATTTTTGAAATACAACCAGTTAAATACCATTTCTCATAACGAACATTTCAAAGCAATAATAATAAAATAATTCGTGAGTCGGAAAACTCTTCGTGCCGGGGTGCCATAAGCTAGGCATCCAAATACTGAGTTTTTATCGCGATAGGGTTGAAACACATTACAGATTGTATGCCTTATAAATGTATTTTAACCGACTTCAAAAAAAGAGGAGGTTCTCAGTTTGTCTTCAATTGTGTATTATTTATGCTTGTTACCTCATAACTTTTGACTGGGCGAAGCGATTCTACAGTTTTATTTTTATTTCAAAGCTGGTGCTTACCGTATGGTCCCATTTTCAGTTGTTCCCATTACCATTTGGTCCATTTCTGACCATGAAACCTATGAGAAAACCATATAAGTCTAAATTATTGTAATAGTAGTCAGTTTCTTTTTGAAAAATAATTTTTAAAATAACTTATAATTTTCGATAATAACAAACGTGCATATCAAGTTTTATGTTGACAGAAGAAACTTAGTGAATGTAAGAACTAACGTCTTGTAAACTAGTTATTTTGAGTATTTTGTGAAAAGGAAGATGGGTCTTCCAATCTTTGTGGCATCCACTATGAACGGGTATTACAAAACACACGTACAGGTCACACAGACACACGTACAGGTCGTGCAGTACAATTAAAACACCCAGATAAATTAAACTAATAAACAAATATAACAAACGGAGATGACTTAACTTAACAGAAAGCGTGTGAAAATACGAGCCAATATAATGCTCGAACAAAGTAATGAATTGTTATGAACAACCCTATCAACGCAATATAGGGAAAGTGGCCATTAGAAGGCAAGCTCTTCGCGGTTAATAAGGATGCCTCCACGCTCCGTAGCGGTATGTAATAAAATTATGTGCTTTATTATATATATATTATATATATTCGTATGCCCGTTCTAGGGTGTTCGCGATGTAATTAAATTATAATAGTCATAACATACATTTTCGGGTTATTGATACTGGGTGTAGGGACACAATGCGTCTATATATTCAAGCGCACTTAACACGACTCGCTAGTTTCCGCAGTCCACGTCGACGACAGTCGTCGTGGGTTCGATTCCCACGTAAGACAAATCTTCGTGTGCATGAACATGGGGGTTTGTCTTAGTCTGGGTGTTTCTATGTATAATAAGTATGTATTCACAAAAGATTAGTATATATGTATTAATATCAGTTATTCTAGTACCATAGTACAAGCTCTGCTTAGTTTGGGGCTAGATGGCGTTGCGTGTCAGTTGTGAAATATTTATTTATTTAAGTCATCATTCAATTAAATTAAATGCCCTGAAAACTGCAAAGCTGATTTATATGAGAGACATTGAGACAGTTGTTTAATGAGCCTTTGTAAAAATGAGATATTTAGTTTTATTCCTTCAAATCTTTATAATTAAATGAATATAATACACTATAATCTCTAGTTATATTTCATAACATGACATCACGCCTATATTACCCAGAAGGGTATGGCAGAGGTGTACAACACCCACATTTCACCTGTTATGTTTAGGTCCCATGCGATAGTGGTCGAGCTTATCGACTTCCTCCAGGCTCAATTTCAACTCCGTAAATTTCCTGGTGGAAAGTTCACAAATAACACTTAGCACGACCCGGGAATCGAACCCGAAACCTCGCGGTGAGAGGCGCATAAGAGGCAGTCAGCACATTTTTGCAATGTACAGATATCTGGAGTCCAGTTGATGTTAATTTATTGTATTTATTGGACATTAAAGGATTCTCAGGTGAAAGTGAAATCCTTATTACAAAAAAAAAACAAACTATTTCAAAGCAGGATATTGAAAAATACAAAATCTATTTCCTATAAGAAGCATAAGTTTCAGGTCACGAGCACGATTCTCATTTTCCATCCCATGGGACCAAGTTACGTAATGGAACAAAACACTTCTACAGATTTTATGTGCCAGCCGTTCTAAGGAATCAAAAAAAAGCCTTTTCATTATTTATTTTAAAATAATGAAACAATTGACAATTCGAATTAAAGACAAGCAATACCCGTGCTTTTATCACTCGGTAAATACAAAATTATTACGAGAAAATATTTTAATGCGTTCGCCAAGACAATAAAATAAAATGTCGGTAGTGCATAAAAACTTCGACTACCGAGCTAATGAAAAAAAACTACTGAGGTGTCAAGGGACACCCGGATGGAACGAAGTTCGGTAATTCCAAATAACAACAAATCAGGACTCGCATCCGAGATTGCAGTAAAAGGTATGCGACCTTAACCACTAAACAAATAAAACAGTCTATTTATAAACTAAATACGGTAACAAAAATTTAAACCAAATTAAAATAAAAACAAACATTAAGACAATTAAATTATCAAGTGTAGCAAGCGTACACAAGATCATTCAGAATCACTTTAATCATTCTCTTAAAATAATCGAATGATACTTTTAAAATCATTGTGGAGATATTATCACAATACTCCTATAGGCTGAATGGCTACCTACATAACAATATTTCCTGTGCCTTACACACTTAATTTTAAAATAATTCTTATCTTCAAACTTTCGCGCTATTTGAATTTCAAAATATCAAAAGCGAGGTTCATTCAAACACACGCATAGACTTATAATGCCTAGATAAATAAACTGCTTGTATGAATTTAAGTTTAAAGTAAGGCTAAAAACAGATTGATTGAAAATTATAATGCACCGCTTGGCGGACAGACAAACTAAACGAAAATCTGATAAATACCAGAGAGTTACACTGAACTGAAACGGCACAATTAAAGTGGTTTTACATTTCATGCGTGTACTCGGTTTCTAGGAGTAATAGTTCTATGACCACACATAACAAACCTTATCTTTAACATTATTTTTCTGCGATTATCTTGCTTTCTTTTAAATTGTATTCGCAAGTTTACTCGCGATATAATAATATCAGATCTCATTATCAATAATCTCATCACCAATCCCAATGACATAATTAGATGTGTTCTAATCGTATATTCCATGAAATGTACATAACAAAATTAGTAAACATTCTGTGGTAATATTAAAAAATAATTTGCTTTTGAATTTAATATAGTTATGACGCGTACACTTGCTAAACACACAATAATGAAGAGATTATAACGCGTATGACTTGGTTAGCACAATAGTAAAGAAAGGTTATAATGTGTACTTGCTAAAATACAAAAGCATTTATTATCGTGTGTATAAAATCTCTACTTACCTAAATCCATCAGCAATATCCAGAACTTGTGCAGAAACACTGTCAGGATTCATTATTGTAACTATTTTTAATAATTTATTATGTACAAAACACCTATAAACACTCAACAAAAGGCGGGAATTGTATTTTTTTTTAAAGTTATGATAATATTTTTTTTTTGTTACTTTATTATTCATAGAGAGACAAAATGAAAATATTTCGCTTGCTTTCTCTATGCGCAGCATATTTCTGTAGCACCAATTAGTTCCGAAGTCGCGCGATAGATGGCGTTGGGATCGAATTAGATCGCGCTATGGTTTCGTTACAAGGTCCTGTATATAAGATCCACCGATTTATAGTTTAAGTATGTTCTGCAGATCCAAGTGAGGAGTAATGTTCACGATATCGAGCTATTTATTCCCTGGTATCTGACTAGAACAGCGATCGTGTACGCCTTCGCAGACCTTATTGAGCGCGCCAGCGCCCCTATTTTTGCAGAAACTCAACTCTAGTAAATTTTTTTTCTTATTATTTTTTTAATTTTTTTTTTTCTATAAGCGAGATGGAGCGACGGACACAGAAAAACAAAAATTTTTTTTTTTTAGTAACTCAATTCTAGTAATTTTTTTCTTTATAGTTTTTTTTTTAAATTTAATTTATCTCTTTTTTTCTATAAGCGAGAAAGAGAGACGGACACAGAAAAATGCGCACGCCGTGCGGCGGGCGCATTTTTCTGTTTTGTCTGATGATGTAGCACCGTAGCTGTAACGTAGCATGAAATTACTACGCTGCTACGAGAATTGCTACGAAAAGTGTCGTTACAACTTTTCGTTCCTTTTTTTTCCGCCTAGCCCCCTTTCGCAACGCGCAATAAGGAACTTCGTTCCAAAAACCACACTACCTTCACACATTATTACAATGTTTGTGTGTATGTTATATTGATACGTTGATCTATACTAGCTTAATATGTGATCAAGTTCATAAGAGTATGTTTACCCTGTTTTTTATAGCAGATATCGGTACAAACGACATGATTTTTTGCCGTTTTATCGATAATGCTACGGAACCCTCCATGCGCCAATCCAGGTCGCACTTAGACGGTTTTTTAAAGTCGGTTTAATTCGATATTTAAGCAGAGTCAATAGTAGGAAACGCATCTATAGAACAAGTATATTTTTTTTTTCTTTCTTATTTGGGTCCTAGCGCGTCGCGCGAGAGAAATAATTTCGCCAAAAGGAATACTTAGTTCGATCGTGGACCGCCTTTTTTTAGTCTTCTCTCAGATTGCCACGATACTCCAAATTTTCAGGGATGATAATAAAATACAACCAATCGAATTTAATCACTTACATCTTCTCATAAACTTGAGACTAACAAAATTTAACTTATATTTATAACTAACTTCCACTTTCACAACCTACCTGAAAAGGTTATAATATTATTGAAAAGGCTTCTTACCAAGTCGATAAGTAGACTGGCAAATAAAATCTGTAGAAGTGTTTTGTTCCATTACGTAACGCTGTCCCGTGGGATCGGAAAATGTGAACCGCGCTCGTGACCTAAACCTTAAGCTTCTTATAGGAAAAAGATTTTTATAGATTCAATATTTGTGCTCCAGAAACGAGCTATTCGAGCTATCTATATGATAAGTCCCAAGGAGACACTAAGAAATAAATTTAAAGAGATACATATTATGACGTTACATTCTCAATACATTTACGAAAATTTAATGTACGTTCACAAAAACCAAACGAAATTTAAGAAAAATAGTGATCTCCATAAATTAAATCTAAGGAACAAAAACAAACTCGCTGTGCCCACTACTAGGCTTCATAAAATCTCTAACTCGTTTCCAGGTCAATGTATACGCTTTTACAATAAACTTCCTTTAGACGCAATAGAATTATCAATAGGTAAATTTAAAAAATATGTTAAAACTAAATTATGTCAAAAAGCTTCCTATAGTATTTCAGACTACATAAATGATAATAGTATTTGGAAATGAATTGCTCTTCTTAAGTGATTTTTTTATGTACTTTTATATTGTTATATTTTTCATTTTAAAAGATGGTGCACATGAGTTTCTCACCAGCTCTTCTCATAATGCAATACCCATCGGAGCTGGTACTTAGATTGATTTTAATTCGATTCTAAACAGTTTGATTAAAATTAATCTGAGCCCCGGTTATTCAAATCATTGTAATTAGTATAATTTAGTATTATTTATTATTTACTTTTATATCATTTTTTGTAATGTTTTGACGTGTTCAAGCGCCTCCTGGGGCCTATGAAAATAAATGATTTGAATTTTAATTTATTTTTAATTTACTTCTATACAATAGTTTTTTCTTACACATTGGTAGTACTGAATTAAGATTGATGTAACAATTTTTACAGTTACAGCAAAGACAAAAGTAAGTGATATTTTATTTTATTTTATTTTTTATTTAATAGGGAAACTTACAGCTAACTTATAACTAGAAAAACATTAATAACATTATAAAGGCCATTTACAAGTTTCCGCAAATAAAAATATCTTATAGCAAAATCAAAAACAACAAACAGCACAATAAAAGATAAATTAAAAACGAACTGAAAAATTTAATGAAAAACTGAATAAAGACAATGAGATACACATAAAAAACATAAACATCACAATTTATGCAAAAACAATCAAAACTTACATCTCGCCAAAAAATGCAAGGACAATATAATGGACACTATGTAAATACAGGTTGAATGCGTCATACTGCATCGATTTTAATCAACCAGGTGACAATCGATTCCTTTCAGATACTTACAGTAATTACTAAGACTAATTACTTAATTAATACCCGACTGCGTATGTATGTATGTGTGTCTGTAGATCCATTTCTTTGGCACTCCCAACAGCCCAAACGGCTAAACGAGTTTTGACAATTGACGTGTCGACGAATTCGACGAAGTGATTTTATGGTTCATAAATGAGAAAAATAAAATTATTTTTCTTTTCTTGAATAAATTATTGAAACTCAAAAACCATGACCTGCCCTTATCGCCTTTTCATTTTGAATATATAAAAACTATTACTACAATACCAAATGGCGTATTGGCGTCAATCCGGAAAATCCATAGTGTTCCACACCTCTTCTATACCCAGGGTGATATATTATATACGCATTGTTTATACTTCAACCGAAATGATTCTGGTATATTCTCATATTCTCCGTTAGCCTTTGTTTTTGTTGAGGCTGTGTTTTTGTTTTGACACGTACACACTGCCACCGATCAACCATTCCATATACATTACCAGTATAAATTGGTCTTGCATTGCAAGTAAAGACTATACAACGCGAGATCATCTTATGCAGGAAATTTATATGTTGATGTGTTGCCGTCTACATTTTTAACGCGTGACTGATCACAGATATTGCTTTTCGTGTCGGCAATTTATTTTATTCGTTAGCTGGCAAAATGCCGCAACAAAATGATCGCATTGTTTTTAATTTATGTTAAATATATTTGTTTTTTTTTGTAAAATGACATGTACAGTGGGCCAAGCAGTTAGGTATGCAGGTCAAAATTTTTCACGTCATAATGACGACTGATTACACTAGATAAGCATGTGTGAGTTACATATTTATGTATTTAACTCACATATCTATAACTAGTGTAGTCAGTCTTCACTAACACGTTGACTGCATACCTGATTGCTGGCAACACTGTAACTACACAGTTTTACCACTTATTCTTGAATGTTTAAATAAGTGAAGGTAAGGTAAGGTGAAGTCTACGTGAAAAATGTTTCTATTCTGTAGATGAGTTCTTAAAATATAATAATTAGAATGTAAGTAATGTTGATATATTTTATAGTAAATATTTCTAGTTTGTAAGTTTGTTGCTAAACTTTGTTATGTTATAATACAGTACACCGTTCATTATCTTGTTGATAGAAATGGAAGGCGCTGGTACCTGTGATACAGTGGTTTTCTTTAGTACAGGTGCCAACGTTACAAACTTTTGTAATATTTGGATTAATCTAATATGTACTTGCTTTGTATTGCCATGTATCTTATTGAAATAAATGATTATTATTATTATTATTGTATGCCATAATATTACATGGCAAATGTGTAGAACTAAATTATTGTACCATAACACCTATTATACATATTGTACCATACAGTATTTGTATTTGTATTTTAAAAATTAATGAAACATAATAACATATAATACGTAAATATTTCCAAAAAGGTTAATAGTTTCAAAGCAAAAACTATGCCCATGTTATCATTCAGTTAAAATTAATTTGCACCTTTCAATATTATTGCTCAAAGTTTTCGGGAACCACCATTTTAAAGGTTGTTTTTATTGTACTAATTGAAAAGGGGTTCATATTATCTAAAACTTTATAGAAAAAGCATTTTCATATTACAAGCAATTTCGGGAAAATGTACCCTTTATCAATATTATTATACATAGCCTATTTGACTGCTTCGTTTCTAGTCATTAGGGTAGGTATACAGGCTCGCGAGGTCTCCAGTTCGAGTCCTGTGTCAGGCGAAACTGTTATATGGGACTTTCCCGTCAGGAATTGGAAAATGGTGTATGGCGATAGGCACACCCTCTATCGCATGGGACCTAAAAACATAAATTCAAATTCAAATTCAAATCATTTATTTTCATAGGCCCCAGGAGACGCTTTAACACGTGAAAACATTACAAAAAAGGATATAAAAATAAATCGTAAATTATACTAATTACAATGATTTGAATAACCGGGGCTTAGATTAATTTTAATCAAACTGTTTAGAATCAAATTAAAATCAATCCAAGTACCAGCTCCGATGGGTATTGCATTATGAGAAGAGCTGGTGAGAAACTTATGTACACCATCTTTTAAAATGAAAATATAACAATAAGTATACATATAAAAGTCACATAAGAAGAGCAATTCATTTCCAAATACTTTTTCTTCTTCTTCTTCGTCGTGTCGATGGCTGAGTCAAATTTTATTTAGACTTGCCATTGTGGTGAAAGGATTAGCCAATTCGCTTCGGAGAACTCGCGAATTGCCCAGGGTGCGCCGGACGTAGGGAATCGTTGTGTACGTCACTCGGGGAGGCTCCTTTTATGCACCCCATTCATCTACTATTCATCCAAATACTATTATCACTTATGTAGTCTAAAATATTTTAGTAAGCTTTTTGACATAGTGTAATTTTAACATATTTCTTAAATTTACCTATCGATAATCATAACAGTTGAAGTATTGGTGTTACACACCTCTGCCACACACTTTTGTGCAGTATATTTTGCAATAAAAATGCCCTGTATTTTGGTGGAGAGATAGCCGCACTCAAAAAAGCTTTTTGTCCTAAAAATGTCTAAGTTTTCCCGTTAAATTAAAACTTTGGTTTCGTCACTCTGAAGTTATAATGGGTTTATGAGTGCCTCACTTGTTTACTCTAATTCGTTTTTGCCTTAATTTTCTTATTTTGTATTCACGATAAATTAAGGAATTTGATAATATGCCTGTAGGGGGTTCTTTTTGTTGATTTGAATTGATAGAGGTTGCGTGGATATACTTTGTTCACTGGTACTAGAAATACATACTTAAGTTACTAACTAAACCTAATGACCTAACGGCGTGAATGTGGAGAGACGACTGCCGAGCCGAGCAACTGCGCATTTGCGCCTAAATACAATTTGTAGCGTCAGCAGTCGAACGCTACAATGCCATAAAGAATATTGTTACGTACTAGTTAGCCGTAGTTAAAGTTACATTATTATTAGAGATTTTTTTTTTTGACGATATGTAGACAAAAATCTTTACCAGTCAGTTGTCAATATTATGTTAACCACAGATAATATACTATATTAGATAACATAACATAACATCACGCCTATATTATCCAGATGGATGTGGCAGAGGTGTATATCACTTACACTTCACCTGTTTTGATTTAGACACCATGACATATGCAAACATAAAATTGAATTAATGTTTTCCGATCATTTTGACTACCTTGAAAGCTAAGATATTTTTGATGCTGACAGTACCATAATGGAATTGTACAAATCTTAGAGTCACGGTAGTTACGTACATCAGTTAGTAAGACATCTTGTTTATCTATCCGCCTTGTAGCCGAGAATGTCTTTGTTATACGCTTGGTAACACCACAAAAATACTCCTACGATCTTTTCCATTCTTATCCCAAGGACATAGGGTTCAAAATGAATTAAATTAACAGCAAAGCTAAAGTGGTGCGGGGTTTGAATGCATCTCCAGCGAGCTATTCAGTGCCATGATGCTATATAAATTATAGCAGCCAGACGGATTTTATTTATTCTGAAGATTTCCTTGGTCTGACATGTTTTTAGGGTTCCGTAGTACCTACAAGGAACCCTTATAGTTTCGCCATGTCCGTCTGTCTGTCCAAGGCATAGCGACGAAACCGTTGGTGCCAGAAAACTGAAATTTTGCATGAACATGTATGTTAACTAAACAAAGAAAGTCGTAGAATAAAATTTGGAAAAATATTTTTTTTTCAGATAGCTCCCCTACATGTAAAGTAGGGATGTTTTTTTTTTGTCGCCTACCCCATAGTGTGGGGTATTGTTAGATAGGCCTTTTAAAAACGTTTAGGGGTTGCTAAGACAATTTTTTGATTTAGAGATCCGTTTGCGAGATAATTAACTTTAAAGAGCAAATTTTTGTTCGAGTAGGGCGTCCCCCCCCCTCTAAAAGCTAAACTACTGGATCCCAAAATCTGAAAAAAATTGTGTCGGTAGTACATGTAAAGAACTTTAAAGGAAAACTATAGCGGATAAGTTCACTTCATTAGTTCAAGAGGAATAGGGGTCCGAAATGTCAGATGCAGTTACTCAGAATATTTCGTTCAAAATTCTTGAAACATAAATAAACATACATAATACATATATAAAATCACGCCTTTATCCCACGGGGGTAGACAGAGAAGATGGAACGCCATTTGCTTCGCTCCTTACATACTTCTTTCGCTTCCTCAACATTCATACATCTCGTCATACGTGCTAGCTGGTTTCGTGTACTACAAACATTTCCTTTCTGAAGGACGCCATTTAGTTAAAAAGTAAAATTAAAAATATTTTTCTACGGAACCCTACTGCGCGTGGCCCGACACGCACTTGGCCGGTTTTTAGGATATACCTAAGCTTTCGAGTTGATTTACTGTAAGGTTGTTGAAAGTTCATGATTATCTTTTTATTTTCGGGGCTTAAGGTTAGACTCCCGAGCGCCGCGTTTTCATACTAACGTAATATGGATTTACTTCAATATTATTAGATTTTTGTTGTAAAATGTTTTTTTTTGTGGCCATGTTATAGAAGGTAGATACAACATAGCGACATACCTACCTACCTCCAGCTACACGATGCGTTCGTCGATTTCATAATGCTGATTACGACAGTATAAACGCTGCTCTTTCTGTTATTGACTGGTGCAATGAATTAGATTCGGATAGCGTTTCAAATTCTGTTGATATTTTTTACAATAAAATAAACTCCATAATAGATCATCATGTTTCTTCTAAGAATATTTCCTCCTCTAATAAATATCCCTCCTGGTATTCTAAAGGTTTGATTAAAAAATCATTAAGCAGAAATTAAAATTTCACAGAAGATGGAAGGTCTACGGTCATCAGGCAGATTATGACACTTTCTCGGAACTTCGTAAACAACAAAAAGATGCCCAAACCTTTTGTTATAACTCATTTTTAGATAGATCAGAGTGCATCATTAGTAAAAATTCTAAATATTTCTGGACCTTTATTAAATCTAAGTTAAATTCAACAGATTTTCCTAATACAGTGTTTCTTTCTGATCGTTCTGCCAAGGAGGGAGCGGATATTGCTGAACTTTTTAATACTTATTTCGTTTCTGTTTTTGAGGATCCTACAGCCTCTGTGGCTCTTAATACTACCACAAACGGTTCACAAGTGGATATAAGTTGCGTTCCAATTACTCCCACTATTACGGAAAAATATTTGAAAGGTTTGAGTATTAGTAAAGGACCTGGCCCTGATGGGATTCACCCTATATTTTTACGTAATTGCTATAAAACCTTAGCTATTCCTCTTTCTTTTATCTTCAATCTATCTCTGAAAAAAGGGGTCATGCCTGATCGCTGGAAAAAAAGTTACGTGGTTCCTATTCTTAAGGGTGGAGACAGATGTGATGTTAAAAACTATCGCGGAATTTCAAAACTTTCAATCATACCTAAAATGTTTGAAAAAATAATTTATGATACCATTTATCCGTGTGTTAGACAGATTTTAATTCCTAATCAACACGGTTTTGTTGATAGGCGTTCTACAGAAACAAATCTATGTGAAATGGTCGATGTGGTAACAAAGGCGTTAGATGATGGGCTTCAGGTGGACGCTGTGTATACCGATTACTCCAAAGCATTCGATAAAATTTCACATTTGACATTACTTAACAAGCTAGCCTGTATCGGCATACATGGCGACCTTCTGAGGTGGCTCGAATCTTACCTTAATAATAGAACCCAGGCAGTTTCAATTAAAGGTTATTTATCTAGTTTTGTTCCTGTTACATCTGGTGTTACCCAGGGCTCGCACCTTGGCCCTCTCCTCTTCAACATTTTTATTAATGACGTTATTTACTCAATTGTAAATTCAAATTGTTTACTATATGCAGATGATACAAAAATTTATCGAATAATTAATAATCAAAATGACTGTGCTCTTCTCCAAAAAGATTTAGATAACTTAGGTATTTATTGTTTAAAGAATGGACTTACAATCAATACTGATAAGTGTTATATTATTAGTTTCACCAGAAAATCCAAACCTGTACCTTTTGATTATAAAATACTTGATACTAGCTTAAAAAGAGTTGAGGAGGTGCGAGACTTGGGCGTGATCCTTGATAAAGAGCTCACCTTCAGAGCCCATTACGATCAAATTATTACTAAGTCATATAAAATGTTGGGATTTGTTCTGAGACAGGGCAAGGAATTCAGAAAAGCGCGTACTTATATGATGCTATATAACGCTTATGTCAGATCGCGTCTTGAATATGCATCTACGGTGTGGAATCCACATTACAATATACATTCTTATGGTATAGAACGAATTCAAAACAGATTTAAGAAACATCTTGAATATCGTAATAACTTCGATCCAACCTTTGGTTTTCAATCGAGCAAGTTGGTATCTCTAACGGATCGCCGCTCCCACAGAGATGTAATCTTCTTATATAAAATTTTAAATAATGTTATTGATTCTTCATTATCTCCTGGGCAATATAGGTTTACGTTGTAGGAGACCAACCTCACGAAGTGTTGTGGTTTTAGATGTTCCGTACGCTAGAACCTCACACGGTAAAAACAGATTCATAATACGGGCGTGTAGCTGTTACAATAATAAATTTAACGATATTGATATTTTTCATGAAAAATTAAATAAGTTTATTTTACAACTATTTTCTAATGCGGAATAACTCTAAAAAAATTATTTAGGTTACTTTTATTATATATTATTTAATGTTCTATTAAATGTGTTAAATCTTATATAAGATACATAATATGCGAATATAAATACAAATATTATATTTATTTATATATTATCTTCTTAAATTGTTAAAATTGTAATATTTATTATTTATCTGTGCGATTAATTAAGCCGTCGAGTGTAATTTTATTATTAGAAACTTTGTTGGTGACAGTGTTAATTATGTATGTGTTGGTAATTGTTCTTAATTATAATACTGTTTGTTTCTTGTACCACAATAAATAAATAAATAAATATGGCAAAACCACAGATTTAGGAAATGTGCATTTGAATTTTTTTTTTAATTAAAAATCAATCTGCTTGTTTGCCGAACAGATTGATGATTGATTGAGAATGTACGATTGTACAATTTGTTCTGAAACGTATTTTTATTTGGGATATAAATAATAACTATTGTTAATGAATAATGACTATGTATAGATGTGGTTTTAATAAATGTCTGTCCAATAAATATAACATTTTGGCGCACATTAATAAAGCTAAGCAGTATAATTAATAAAGATAAATGGAATCCAATTACACAATACGCCATGTTGCCGATCCGCGCTTCGGGCTTATTTCTGACATCCGACGAGAATAAACCAAATTAGTCAATGTACCCACTTCATGACAATGTAAGTATGTTTTAAAATTAATAAACTTATAGCGCAACATGATTTACTTTTAAATTTTCTTTGCTTTCCTTATAATTCCGACTTTAAATAAGTTTAGGGGAAAAGTTTAATTCAAACTGCCGGCTTTCATGCGACGTTTATTTTTATTTAGTTTAACTCTGAATAAATGTCAACAACCGCCTTGTCCGCGACGTTAATGGTCTCGGCAGAATATTTGTTTGCTTTCAAAAGTGTTATTTGGATAACCTTAACGTTCTCAATTATTCTTCTAGCTTTTTTATAATTAAATTGCGGCTACTAGTCTAATGGAATCAGCTAAAAACAGTATTTTACGTAGAACGTGCCTTTAGACCTCCACAACCTCTTGGTTTCTGGCTTTCTGGCTTTTGACTTCTCGTACTGACTGCCATAGATATTATTTGGCAACTGGGACCGTTGGGTTAACGTGATTTCAGAAGCACGGAGGAAATATCGTTTTGTTGATCGGTCACCCATCCAAGGCCGACCGCGATTAGCATTACTGAGATTCGCCGCAGATCTCTCTGTACAAACATTATAACAATTTACCTTTTTTCATAATATTGAATAGTCATTATCCACACCAATGATATCCAAAAAAGTTTTTCTGAAAGAACTTTGTAGCGAGAATTCCATAGAATGGTTTAGCAATCAACGCCATTGTTTTGCAATAAATGTTGGGCTCTCGAGTAAGCCATTAGCAGAAATGAATTTATCAAAACGCCACGTCATCCCTAAAAATATCATAATATATAAAAGTATAAAATATATGTTCGATAAAGTTTTTTCCTCTAACACTTAATTTTTTAGCAATTTTTTTGTTTGTAAATAAAGCCCCTGGTTACTGATCCAAACAAAATTTATAAATTGTTAAATCTACTAACATATCTCGCTAGCCAAACCGCAGCCGAGAAATATTATTTTATTAAAATAATCAAATTCATTTCGTCCAAAACCGGAGTGATGGTGGTGCGATTCTGTGAAGGAAACTGTAGATTTTAAAATTTTGATCTTTTAGATTTTCTATTACTAAAAATTAAAATATAAAGTGATTCCATTTATTTAATACGCTTGCGGATTAAGTTTAATCCCATGAAATGTAAACATGGAAGGATTTGTACAGGCCTGAACATACAAATTATGTATACTTTTGTAGCTAAGCTGTTGGTTTATTTTGTTATACACACGCTTGGGTGTGAATTTCACGTTTTAATTACCATAACAATATTTCATGTTTATGACACAAACTTAAGCCAGCATTTTGTAAATGTATAATATAATGTATTATTGCCTAACATCCGGGTTGGAGGCACTGTATGCTGAAATACAGGTCAAACCTAGTTTAGCAACGGATGCTACTTTCTGTCACAATAACTAATGTAATATTTTGATAATAGTTTTTAATAGATTTTGGATTTTTTACATTAGATAGAACGCCAGAAGCAATTACACTATCCAATAGTCCCAATGACAAGGCCAAATATACACATTCACTCACACAAGCACACCCCGTCTCAGAACAAATCATTGCGAATCACAACAAAGATTTGTCCCATGTGGGGGATCGAACCCACAACACCAGTGCAGTGGAGAGCGGCGAGGCGACCGCTTAAACCACTGCACCACACGTGCAGACAGATAAGTGTAACCATTGTAAATTTATGAAGTTGTGTATTTAGTCATCCCTTTTGAGATAGTAAATTACCGCTTCATTGGTGGCAGCTTCTTAAAAGGGGTCGAGCATAGTGTTATTCATGATCTTTCCCTCAGGAAAGGTGCTAGCACGGAGTTGGAATTTTTACTAGACACATGCGCGGCGACAAGGTCACGCGTCTTTGACATTTCTATTGCCTTGTTATTAAGATTTCTATGGACTTTACATTTAATCAGTATTTTATAATAGAATAGTGCATAATTAAATTATGCATAATAATATATTTAATTTGTTTAATTATCTCTATAAGTTAGAATAGAGTAAACAACATAAATACAATATTTAAAACATTTAATTTCGTAGGGTATGTTTTGCTTGATTTCCTATTTTTTTGGGTTATGCACTTTTTACACAAATTGTTTTATTGTTCATGTATTATGAAACTCGAGCAATATCAGTTTTGCGACAGATTTGTACGGATTATGCGTAGTATCGCTAAAATTAAGATATCGGGATGAAAGTTAGAGCAATGACCGTTGTCCTAAACCCCTGAAAGGTAAATATAAAACACTTATTAGTTTACAGTTTATAGGCACAAAACAAACTTTAGTTTTCTTTTTAATTATTATAAACATTTTTCTTATTCAACAGCCGAAACTACCAGCTCTCTGCTATCATACAAATTGAGCTTTCCACCTAAATGAAATAGGTTATTTATCTAGAATAATCAAATATATATGTCCGTTCAATTTTACAAAGTAGTCAATTAGATTGACCTCGAAGGCTCAAACAATTTACTAATTTCTTAGAACAATTTGGCACAAAAGAATAAAAGAAGAGGCACGTACTCAATTACTTTATTTTTGTGGCTACAGCTGGCCAATGACCGAATAATACTCATTGCCTATCCGATTTGCATATTTTGGTCAAGGTATATCTATGGCAGTCTTTACGGGTCGTCAAAGGCAAAAAATCTGACAACTAGTCTTAAATAGAGTATCACATAGCCTCGTACGTATACGTGACTATACGAGATACGTAACATGGGAGTCCGTTTTACTAGTACGTTTTTAACGGATACGTCATAAATTTATGCTCTGTTCACACATAGGCACCGTATAACGTTTAACGGATCCGTCATTACTGGATGTGCGATGTGTGAACAGAAAACAGAAAACTGAGAAATGCTAGTCAAAACCTGTCGCATCACTCCCCCCTCCTACGCCTCGCACACACCGCCCGCCACGCAAACAGTATCTATCCGTTAAAATTCTACGTATCCGTATATTTTTACTGTTCCGTCATCCAGTATTCGATGACAAAACGGAATGTAATTTTTTTACGGAACGTGTGACGTCGTTCATAAAACTACATACGCCATCGAGGAAAAACAAAACGTACACGATAAAACGGAACATTAACACGGAGACATGTGTGAACCGGCCGTAACCGTTGGTCTACGTAAAATACGTATTCGTTTGATTCTGTTAGAGTGGAAGCCGACCCCATTGTGATTGGATAAAGGTTCGGCGAATTAGTTTATTCTTTGTTAGTGTGCCTAGAAACTAATAAAGGTTTTATATTTACGTTTCAGGGGTTCAGGGCATCGGCTTGTGGGTTAATTATTTGTCGAAAAAAAAGATTGTTTGGCACTGTGCTACTGAACAGCACAGCATTTACCAATTAATGCATCTCATGCACTGTTGATGCCCTAACTGAGGTCTATAAATAAAACTAATACTCGATATAATGGACTATATAATTATAAATTTGGAGCGTAAAAAAAGTAATCGGAAGTAGATACAATCGCAGTGTTCTGTTCGGAAGTGGATGTGCACGGGCCCCCGGCACCCGCTCGCCGCAGCGATTGCGTTTAGATATCCTACAACACAACTTTACAAGGATGCCAGTGTGTTGAATGTACGACAATTGTTAATTTTGGGGACTTTTTTACCAATTATAATTATAATTTAACTTCCTGAAATTCCTTATTAATAATGTATACTTTTTTTATTCTTTTTTTCTGTTTATATCATTTTATTGCATGTAATAATATTAATATTATTTTTTTTATAGAATTTAATATTGTCACCAACGATCTCGAATGAGTGCATTATGTAATACAACTGGCAATCGTTATTGTGGTACCCACAGGACAGGCTTGCCTAGTGTGGTGTTTTTTTTTTTTTTTTATTGTCCCCCGCGATGACGACAGCAGCCGACAGCGGTCGAATTAGTCCGAACATGCACATTAAGTACTTTGTAGTCTTCTCAATAGCATCACGAAGTCTGGAATTGTCACTGGAAAATAGTTCATCGCCTAATATTATGTTAGGTCCTGGGGAACTGATTAATATTTATCTTTTACCAGTACAGGATAAAAACCTGGGTGATTTTTTCAACAGTTAACGAATTCTATCGATCCCTTATTCATGAGACGCTTCAAACATTCATTTTCCCAAACCGTTTGACTTCGAAACCATCCGGTAACTGAAAAGCTCTTCGTGGCCGAGCAATTGAAAGAATAAATTAAAAGGTGCTAAGTACCTACGATTTTTTATTTAGACGGCCGTCTTGTGTTTTATTATGTTATGTTTACCTCATCTAAATAATTAAATTCCTACATAGCATAACATCACGCCTATAATACCCAAAAGGGTATGGCAGAGGTGTATCACACCCACATTTCACCAGTTGTGTTTACATCCCATGTGATATAGGGTGAGCCTATCGCCATCCACCGGGGGCAAATCACTGGTCAAAACAAGTGATATCTGTGGTTTTACCCTTGTTAAACATAACTGCTTAGATCACGTGCATTGTATCGTGATGTTTCTCAGCTTAAAACCTTTTATCGATTATATTATAGCATTTAGCTATGCTTAGCAAATTACACTAAGAAATAGTTGAAAAATAAATGAGACCGGCTTAATATGTAATAACGTAGATTGTTATACGATGCTGAACTGACGTGAACGTACTTTAATACAGCAATTGCGACCACAAAAGATTGCATAAGACTGATATTACACCAAAATCGATCGATTTCGATCGAGCGCAGTGGTGCTCTCTTATAGGTTCTATAAACGTCAAACACATCATTCGACGTCAATCGATCGGCGGTGCAATAACACCCTAATATCATCGATATAAAAAACCATAGATGAACAATTGCGAACAAAAGTATCATTCAAAACTGTCCTCAAACGATTTAAAATTCTATAGATGTAATTTTTTGCAAATTGAACCTTATGCGGATTCATATAGGTTGCTTTCACAAGGGAGTGAACAAAGTGTTACAGTGACGCGGGCGACACTAGACTATTTGAAATAAGCGCACAATTTGAAATTTTGCGCTTATTTTATGTGGACGGTTTTGAGACGTTGAGTGTGCTTCTTTGGTTTTTTATATCGATGCCTAATATCAAAAAAATAATTTACATTTAAAAAATAAATACATAAATAAAGCTTAGTGTCAGAAATTTGAGGCCCTGATCTCACTATCACACCATATCGCAGTAATGCAAGCATTACTATTACGGTAAAGTGAGGCTGTGGTGTTCTATCACTAGTAAGCCAAACATCTTCATTCAAAGCTGCTTTAACCACTAAGCTACGGTCGCCTCTTGCACAGTATAAATATGTACAAACAGTACGGAAACTGCCTACAAACGTGCGAAACGGCACGCACACATAAACATGCACACCGACGAGACCGCTAAGCGGCACTCGCTACTGAGAGCACCGCGACAATCGCTTTCTCGCTTTCGCTTCGCTTCGATCGCTTTTCGCACGTTTGTAAGCAGTTTCCGTACTGTTTGTACATATTTTTACTGTGCCTCTTGTCAGCATACCTGGCAGCCGCTTTAACCACATTTTCGAACTGTATGTTACGTCATTACGTGACGTCACATTCATCTATTTGTATCTATCTTAAGTAGGATACAAACCAACATGGCGACGTACCCGAGTACCTTATTTCAACCTCTTATTGATTATTCATTCCTATCTTGGTCCCATAATATTTTTAACAGTTTCTTAGTATAGTTTAGTACCTTTTTGAAAAGTTTCACTATTCAATACAATATTAACTCTTTAGTTTTAATTTGTAGTTCCTGAGATTATCGCGTACGAACAAACAAACTACAAAACAACTTCAGCGTTATACGGTTAGTAGGTATAAATGGCCTCTTAATTTTAGAAAAGGATCCTTATATTTCCTCGACAACCTTTTATGTCCTTAATCCAATGTTTTTTTCGAGTATCAATGGATTCGCATTAATCGGCCCGACCCTTGAAATTTCTTTTTTTTTGCTGATGTTTAATAAAAAACGTAGGTTTTTAGAATTGGATTTTTTTGATATTGATGACAGAGGCCTTTTTTTACTGGGGTTCTGTTAAGAAATATACGATTTTGAGGGTACTTTTTTAATCAAATGGTTCCTAAAACTCTAGTTGGGTAGGGTTTGATAGATTTTAATTAGCATGTTAAGTCATTTATATTAACATTATACAGATTATGCTATGTATAGAAATTTGTTAGTAACATTTTACTTCATCATTCATATTAAAATTCTACTAAATACTTTGAAGTCGTCTTCTAGACTAACGTATTTACTTGAATGTCTGTATGTTATGAAATCAAACTCCTAGATTGTTATACTTTATAAACTTCTTCTTATGTTCTAAAAGGCAGTCTTTCAGACAGATTCTTGAAACTGATTCGCTTATGAATATATTCATATTCATTTATTTCGTAAACTATTATAACATAGTGTTTGAAATTGTCAATCAAAATGTACAAACAAAACTTAACTAAATACATGAAGCTGAGAAACGGTAATTTAATCCCAAGCATTATTATATTCCATATAATCTTTAATGGAATAATAGCCCTTCGAACACAGTTTTCGTCTTATTATCGACTTAAATTTATGGACACTTCTGAATTTTGCTCGGGATTTTATTATAAAATCGCACACATTCACCTTCGATTCTTTTCCAGAGCCAAAAATTGTCTACTATAGTTATCGTGTTCTAATCTAACGGAAGCGGCTGAATATCACTTCATCATCATCACTTTAAGCTTGACTCGTCAGTTGTGATATATAAAGACTCACAAGTTCTGTATAGCAATGTACAGAATCAATTTCGCACTAGACTGCACTATTCACATTTACGTAGTTTATTCTTAAATATACTGACCTTTTCTATCTTCCGCTCGACTCACTTTAATGTCTGTGTAAAAAGAATATCTCTATTATTCCAATACCAACCGGTGCATATACACCTCAGGTTACTGTCCTCTGACGTCACGGAACTTAAATGCCACGGATGACGTCACACTGTAACCTACATTCAGTATTGAAATAGGTTTATGGGTAATGTGTCGAATTTTTGCATTGAGTTAGATCTATTTTGTGTGTACGTTTAAAAACGCAAAGATAACTATAGTACATTGTACACCAAGGGATGAAAGCAGTCGATTTCATTGAGGGTGTAGTTTGAAAAGCTGTGCGCCTTACTACAACCGAAAGACATCGAACTTTTTCCCGAGTGATACATCGAGCTTTATAGTACACCTAAATAGAAACAAAATCAATTTAAAAACAATCTACTAAATATTATAAAAACAACCATAATTGCTCAAAAACAACAAATTATCAAAATAAATCACAAGTAGAGAATAACGACAACGCCCTTGTAGCACAGGAAGTTTTCTCTACTTCGCCCACTGCACTCTGCAGCGGGCGGAAAAATAGGAAAACTCCCGCTGCTCAGATTTTTCTGCACATCTATGATTAGACAACTATTTATTTTATTTATTTATTATACAATTATCATTTTATTGCTCACAGTCTTAAACCAAACACATTGGAAAACATGAAAAAAGCATTATAAATTAAATACAGTATAAATTACAAATTAAACTTTTTAAAATAAAATTATAAAAAATAAAATAGAATTATATGAATTAAATAAAAACAATTATATTATTATATAAGTAACAAATATCATTACAAATAACACATAGATCAAATATTATATTAAGTATTCTAATTAAGTAAATTATATTATTATTATAATTATTACTATTAACTAGTTTTATAGCAAGTGTGTTTGTTAAAATGCCTCTTCCACATTTGGCAGTGGGAGACGCCTGAATATGACTGGTCGTTTAGATTTAATTGACTTAGGACTCAGACGGATACATAAGATCTACTTTCTGTAAGACTTATATATAGCCGGCCGATTTCGAACCGTAAGGACCATTTACACGATGTAAGATTTGCAAAGCAATTCTATTGCTTGCTTTGTTTATCGCTATCAAAAAGACACAGATGGCAAGACAAAATCCTTTATTCTCTGGTTATATTCATAAAGAGCACGTACAGTGGGCCAACGAGTTAGGTATGCAGGGTAAAATCTTCAAAGTCATCGTTAATACTTACTACACTAGTTATGGATAAGTGAGTTACATATCTAAACAGTGGGTATATTATACTTATTAAATAAGTAATTGACACATGCATATCTTTTGCAGTCAGTTTTCACTAAGGTGTAGAAGTTTTTGCCATGCATAGCTAATTGCTTGGCCCACTGTACCTACCGGCCCGAGATACGGGCCGCTTCAGACACAATAGTCCAACGGTTAGCGTCCCTTGTGAGTAACCCATATTTTACAGTGCAAATAAAATTATTCTCCATGGCTTTCGTACTACAATGGAGAAATTATTATCATATATTTGAATAATCAGCTCAAATTATAATTCTCGTCGTGACGACACGTGCCCATTCCTCTAAACTGACGTGACATTTCAGTATGAATAATTTAATAATTTTAGAAATGGAAATATGCTAGAGAAAGTCGGGGATAATGTACACTTGACGTAAGGCATATTTTATTTTAGAATCACTTCTTGTTAATATGTCTTCTAATATGTAGACTGAGTTAGTGCTGTCTTGTCACATATTCATAAAGTAATGGAAGCTGTAAATATAGACTTATTAACAGAAAAATATACATGTTGGATCTTATTTTAAATTAAACTGAACATGTCTCATAATAATTTAATCTAAACTTATTATGTCACTCTCAATTAAGACTTATTTAATTTAAATAGTTGTAGAGACAGTTAATATTTGAAAATGCAGTAAATATATTTAATATTTTAAAATAATACATAACAAAAACCTTAATAGTTTATAATAAAGTTTATAGCATATATCTTTACCACCTACCACCTTAATAAAATAAAGAAGACCTTTATTTCAGTTTCCAAACTTTAAACTATATACTTTCTAGTTTTCTTGAAGTATCAGCAACACAAACAAAACATAACTGAAAATGAAGCATAAAGCCTTTATTTCAGTTTCCAAACTTTAAACTATATACTTTCTAGTTTTCTTGAAGTATCAGCAACACAAACAAAACATAACTTTTGTTATGGAGTCTAAACCATTATTTTAATACGATTAAAGAACTATAAAAAAAATCTTGGTTTATATTTCGTTTTATGTTCTTCAACGAATAGGTATGTACAAAAGGTGGGCTCTTAAGTTAAAAAGGAGCCTTTGCAGTTTCTATGCGAGTCATAAACAATAATTCACTTACTAAATAAAAAGTAAAGGGCACTTAAAAATATATGGCATGCTTGAATTCAAGGTTTATTTGGAAAGAGAAAACCTTATTATGTTTATATCCTTGAAGGGTGACTTTTATTTTAATGAATTTGCTTATGAAGACCGTGAAATGTATAATTTAATCTTTTCCCAAACCACTCAGAATAGGAATGCAAATATTCAGTGCGAAATATTTTATTGCATACTGCCGCGGAGCGTGGAGGCATTCTTATTAACCGCGAAGAGCTCGCCTCTTAATGGCCACTTTCCTTATATTGCGTTGCTAGGGTTATCTATAACAGAATATTGTTTAGTAATTCACAAGTCAAATATTTAGGGGTAGTGATTGGCCAACACTTCAGATGGAACCTGCATATAAATGCCTTGGCATCACGTGTAATAAAGCTGATTTATGTGTTTAAAAACCTCAGACAAGCTGCGGATATCAAGATAATGAAAATGGTTTACTACTCGCTTTGTGAATCTCTACTAACTTACTGCAACTCAGCTTGGGGTGGAGCAGCTAAAACCCATCTACTCACACTAGAAAGGTCGCAACGAGCAGTCCTAAAAGTTATTTCCAGCAAACCCTTTCGCTACCCCACGGCTAAATTATATAAGGATATGACAGTCCTAACTGTAAGGCAACTGTATATCCTAAACCTTACATTAAAAACGCACACGACTTTGACTTATGATGCATCAATTTGTAAACGTAAACGAAGAGCTGATATAGTCTGTACAATAGTATTATGTAAAACAACCCTGGCACAACAGCATTCGTATTATCTGTGTAACTATTTATATAATAGGGCAAATAGAGTACTAAACATCTATCCTCTAGTAAAATGCCAAGCTAAGAAAAAGCTGATAGAATGGTTACAGTCCTTAAATTATATTGACACGGAGACTCTAATTGAATAAATTAGTGCTTGGCTCACCAAGCGCTAATTTATTCAAAAAGAACTTACTCTTTTTTTTCCCATTATAACATCCCCCTAATCATCATTTCTCTAGCATCTCTCTTTACTGCACATCCACTTTCGCAACACCTCATTCTTAATTTCTTCCCCTTCCTACTTCCCTCTTCTCATATTCATAAACATCAAAATACATTACACACACACACACACACGCACACGCACACACACACACACACACACACACACACACACACACACACACACACACACACACACATATATATATACACTGATGTCTACAAACATGTACTTAATACCAATATCACACTTTCTACACGACACGTCTATATTTTTTGTCATTTACTTTTTTTTATCTAATATTGTACGCATGGTGAGGAACCACTGACTAACTCAAAATACAGGTACGTACCTAGTTTGGGAGTCAGTGGTAAATCAATCCAAATATTTTAAGTGAAATTGTTTTTGTAATTTATAAACCTATGTTTTGTATTGGTTTGGTAAATAAAAAGTTTTTATTTTTATTTTTTTTTATTAATTGCTTGGATTCTGGCACGCATTATGTGCGATAATTCTGGTAAATTTTACCTTTTTATTTTGTTTGAATAGTATTTAAATTAAGGCGTCTCCCACATCAGGCGTGCTCGATCCTCGGGCGTGTGAGCGACGACGTGAGCATCGGTCGCGTAGAGGTCGGGAGCGCGCTGCGGCAGCGTCGCGATTTGCTGCCGTGCGGCGTATGTGCCCCCTTCGGCGGGGTTAGTGGGCGGCGGGGTTAGAACGCAACGACTCAGCCCAACATCATGTGTGCTTTAAAGAACCCACAGTCTAAGCCATTAGTGGCGATTACAGCTAAGCCTCTCTAGTCTACCAGGTGCCATAAGTGTTTTTTTTTTATACAGATTGGTACGTTCAATACACAAGGAGCATTTGAAAGTCCGTCAGGCAGACTGCAAGCTGACTTCCTATAAGTAGAACTTTTAGTTCGAATAAAACCATCGACATTATCTTCACCAAATTCTGCAGTATCAGACTCAACATAACTGGCATTATTACAGAGCTTGAAGTTTTTATCTTCACTTAGTTTCCGCTTTCGACCGTAAAACTTGAAATGTATGTATGGCTCTATCTCAAATTGTCACTTTTACGCGCGATAATTTTTATTAGAGAAAAGTACACATTTTACGATCCTCTCATACCATCTGTAATGTGTATCAACCCTATCGCGTTTAAAGCTCCAAGCTCTACGCTATGCCCTTGTTTACAATCCGGCACGAAGAGTATTCCAACTCGTGAAAATAATATCATTTATTATGCTATAAACTATTTGTCGTGAGAAATCGTATTTAACGGGTAAAATTTCAAAAGAACTTATAAAGAATGTTAAACAATTCGTTATTTTTAGTATTATTACGGCTTTAATTTTTTATTATTGTCTATACTACATTCACATAGATCTATAAAGCCTAGATTGTTAGTCCTCATACAAGCTCTTTGTATGAATTAAAGCTAAAAACAGATTATGAGTAGACTTTTTTATACATTCGTAGATGACAAGTTACTTTAAAATAATATTATTTAGTATTTATATATTTTTTTTAAACTAATCTTTTCTAAAACACTATGCATATTTGTTCTGCACATGCACACTGACTAAAATTGTATGTCTAACGTGGGAGTCGTCATCATCATTAATTTTATACTATTCAAACTTACGTGAGATGACATTACTACTAGAGAATAAATGGGTTACTCACGTATTATTGTCACAATTATACAGGTACTGATTGCACCGAGCGTACTGCACTCACAGCCCTGATGAAAATAGTTCCTTAATGAAATATAGAAACCGGTCGGCAATATCCTGACAATAATACGTGAGTAACCCGTTTATTCTCTAGTAGTAATCATTAATTTTCATTTATTTATTTCAACAACAATTTATATTGTGCTTGAAAAACATTATTTATAGGATATTCCGAGCCTTTGCCCAATTACATTAAGGTCTCTTTCTTTTAGTCTTACGGATTTAGTTGAATATCAATATTTTACGAGGAGCAACTGCCATCAGATCTCCACAACCCAGTACGAGGTAATAACGTACAAGGCGTATTGAGCCGAAACTGCACAACTATAATGGCTTCACTAAGTGTGTACTCAGTTTCTATGGTGTAATAATTCTATGTACATGTCGGCGAATATAACCATTTATACAAACAAAGTAGGTATATGGTTCTTTGTTTCCAATAGCGGCATGTGTTTCATTTATCTTCAAACTGTATCGAGCTTTCTTGTCACGCATCCAATTTGATTTATCCGAAGTCGAGGCCGGATGAATTAAATTTAGTTGAGCGAAACATGTGAGCGATCTTGATATATGCGTCTTCAATATTACTTCTATACAAAAAACTGTTTACATCGTGTAAGTAAAATGTTCAAGAAAACATGTTTGCGTGTTTTTTAACTTCACACCAATTTATCAAATATATCGCAAAAAATATCTTTTGGACACCCACACATCAACTGATATTATGATTAGGCTATCGCCACCCCCCGGGCTCAATTCTAGCCATACTAATAGTTAAAGCGGCATCACACCGCGAGATCTCGGGTTTTTTGCCAGGAATTCTCTATAGCAGCACGGAGTTTGGAATTGTGCCCAGTGGTTGACGATAGGCTTACCCATTATCACATGGGACCTAGTCATAACAGGTGAAATATGGATGTTATACATCTGTGCTAAAGCCTTCTGCGCTATACCTATAGGCGTGATAATTTTCTGTTATTTAAGGGTAGACTCCAAAACTCTGCGTTTTCATACTTAAGTAATAAGGGTTAAACTTAAATTATTTAAAATAAATTGAGTTTCGTACAATTTTTTTTTTTTTTTTTTGTCGCCAACAAACATTCATTTTAGTGTTGTAGATATGAATTGTCTATAAATATATATTATATAAAAACTTAATGATATTAAAGATCTATATTACTTTTGTATAAAGAACAGCCAAGCAATTGTTCCTTCTTAATGATCATTAAAAACAAAAAGCTTGAAGTACAACTTCACATAAAACGCTCAGTCACTTGTTCAAAAGATTTGAACAAAAGTTGTAAGAAGTTGTAATTGCAATACTTGGAAAACACACAACTTGCGGTAAAGTTCTTTTAAGTAGTTTTGGACGGTTGTACCACTAAAGGAAAGCAAGGAAATTTAACTACAAGCTGAAAACTTAATTTCTTTTTTATAACAACTATCGCCCTTGGAATATGTCCTGTCTCGCGGGGGTGGTTACAAACATACATTTCACACACTCAAAACACACCAAAAGTCAGATCAAATCTTTGCCGATCACACAAAGATTTGTCCACAACACCAGCGCAGTTGAAGGCGGCGACTACGCCAACCGAGCAATTATTCTGAAATATGGTGGCTACTGTCTTGTTGTTCTACTGATTGCATATTTGGTGGTGCTGGTGCTCTCCAGTTACCAGCGCAGGTCGCGTCGTTGTTTTTTTGTACACCGCTCGTACGATATCTCTCGGAAGAATTTATTTTTGATTTTGCTCCGGTCGCAAATGCAAGTCAAAAAACTGCGCAGTTCTATACCCGGGGTACAGAAAACTGCGTAAAAATCTCTGTACATTCGCATAAATTCGCATCGTCAATTCTTTACATTCAGTTCAATCACTCTTACCGCTTGAAATCACATTGCAGAAATTTGCGTCTCGATTTGTTTCGTTGCGAATTCGCATCACACCGATTCGCCGTTTTGTGTACCAGCCCTTATCTGTGACAAGTATATCGCAGCATGTATGTACATAAGTATGTGCGACTTTTCATCGCGAAGTCTCGAGGTTTGAAAAGAAAATTCTTAGTAGGAGACGTAGTCTGGATTGTGCCAGATATTTGACGTTAGCGTCCGACCTAAAGGACAACAGGTAAAATTATGTTTCCTTTCCACTCGTTTATTTTCTTTTTGACAGCTTTTCGGAATAAGATTTTACAGTAATGTCGTACTTTTTTGACGGGCAAAAATTCTTAGTGAATACCCTGTGTCATAACAAAAAAACCACAGACTATAAATCAGGTCTTGAAATAAGATAAATCGATCATATTATTTAAAAGAAAAAAAATATGTATAGCGTAAATTGAATAAAAAGAGAAAAGAAAATAGTATCATGACTCCATAATAAATTGTTTGCGATAAATTATGAATCTTAAATGAAACAATACAAAGTAATTTTTGAAATAAAATCGATTATTACTTCAAATCGAATCGGTAACATGTGAAGGCGTCACTAATGTTGAAATGTCAAAAGGAAAATGAACGGTTGGACAAGGTATAAGATAAAGATGCCTAACTATAAGGGTTACTCTATCTATTCATAGTCACGACCGCACGTCAGAAATTCAATTTGCTCGAAGTATAATGTGGCAATTATAGTATCTATTTCCTACAGACGGCATGGTTGACGTAAATCGAAGGAGTGTTTGTCAAATAAGCTTCGTACACTTAAGATAGATTAAATGTATGTCGCAATTGTATCGAAGGCAAGAATGTAATGGAATGCCAATATTTTGATTAAAAAAGCCAATTACATTCGATGGTATCCTGAAATGGGATCAGGAAAGGATTTAGTCAAGTCAACTAAGTATTCTTGTTTTACTTATAACATCACGCATATATTACCCAGAATGGTACGGCAGAGGTGTATAAAACCCACATTTCACCTGCTTTGGTCAGATCATTATTGATAAGAGATATTCAACTAAAAATATTTCTGTGCATTTAAATCAATATAAAGTTATTTTTGACATGAAATCGATTATAATTTTAAATCAAATCGGTAACGTGTGCAAGCGTCATTAATGTTGAAATGTCAAAAGGAAAATAAACTGTTGGACAAGGTATAAGACAAAGATGCCAAACCAGAATTGAATGGGTCAATCTATCTATTCATAGTCACGACCGCACGTCAGAAATTCAATTTGCTCGAAGTATAAAGTGGCAATTATAGTATCTATTTCCTACAGACGGCATGGCTGACGTAAATCGAAGGAGTGTTTGTCAAATAAGGTTCGAACACTTAAGATAGATTAAATGTATGTCGCAATTGTATCGAAGGCAAGAATGTAATGGAATGCCAATATTTTGATTAAAAAAGCCAATTACATTCGATGGTATCCTGAAATGGGATCAGGAAAGGATTTAGTCAAGTCAACTAAGTATTCTTGTTTTACTTATAACATCACGCATATATTACCCAGAATGGTACGGCAGAGGTGTATAAAACCCACATTTCACCTGCTTTGGTCAGATCATTATTGATAAGAGATATTCAACTAAAAATATTTCTGTGCATTTAAATCAATATAAAGTTATTTTTGACATGAAATCGATTATAATTTTAAATCAAATCGGTAACGTGTGCAAGCGTCATTAATGTTGAAATGTCAAAAGGAAAATAAACTGTTGGACAAGGTATAAGACAAAGATGCCAAACCAGAATTGAATGGGTCAATCTATCTATTCATAGTCACGACCGCACGTCAGAAATTCAATTTGCTCGAAGTATAAAGTGGCAATTATAGTATCTATTTCCTACAGACGGCATGGCTGACGTAAATCGAAGGAGTGTTTGTCAAATAAGGTTCGAACACTTAGATAGATTAAATGTATGTCGCAGTTGTGTCGAAGGCAAGAATGTAATGGAATGCCAAAATTTTGATTAAAAAGCCAAATTACATTCGATGGTATCCTGAAATGGGAACAGAAAAAGATTAAGTTTAGTCCGCGAATCCGGACACGGTCAGTGTAGTGTGTACTGGACTTTATTATGAAATAAATAATAGTTTAAAAAAACTAAAAAACACGCTTTTAAAGTACTTCTAACTAAAAAGTGAAAAATAATTCCTAATATAAGCTGAAAATGGTAATGAACAAAAAATACTTGTATTATTGTGAAAAAGCGTGGGGCGCTCTGTGCCATATTTTTCGTCTATCGAGCAAAGCGTGTTTTTTAGTTTTTTTAAACTATTATTTATTTTCTACTTTTTAGTTTGGTTTATTTATAAGAGCTTTTTTTTATTTATTTGTTTATTTTTTTATTTTTTTATCGAATTATTGCATTGTCATCGATCTTTGACAGGTGTGCAAAATTTGAATGAAATCTGTCCGTTTAAAGTGGGTCAAAATCGAGTCCAAAGGAGTCGGTTACATACATACATACATACATTCATACAGGTGAAGCTAATATAAGCTTGTTAAAAAGACAAGAAGTGAGGGTAGACGGAGAATAATCGGCCTCACAAACGGAGACGGTGCGCTGCTAGAACCAGTCTGTTTGCGACCACGGCCAGTGTTATCTAAGTCAAGCCTAAAAGGTAAATAATGCATTCCCGTTAGATTTTACTTAATCTTGCAACGAGTAAATTTAAAAGTTAATAATTTATTATAGACAACAGAAGACTTAAAATATGAACGTTATTTAAAAATACTTATGACAAACATTTATAAACGTTCATGATTATTATATTTGATAACTATTCATTTCAATGTATACTTTAGCTACAATTTACTGACAAATTCGATTCAATTAATACTTACCCGAGTCTAAGCCAAGACTAAGTTTCCGAACTTAGACTAATCAGCAACAAAGTTATCTTACAAACTGCAAGTTGTGTTTCAGACTTGCCTTACCTTGTGTTATCTTGGGTATTAAATTATAAATATAAAGATAAATTTGGATTTTTTACATTAGATAGAACGCCAGAAGCAATCACACTATCCAATGGTCCCAATGACAAGGCCAAATACACACATTCACTCACACAAGCACACCCAGTCTCAGAACAAATCTATGCGAATTACACAAAGATTTGTCCCATGTGGAGATCGAACCCACAACACCAGTGCAGCGGAGAGCGTCGAGGCGACCACTTAAACCATTACACCTCACGTACAGACAATTATTTTTTAATTATATTATTATTGCTGCACTATTTAAACATTTATTTTCTATATTTGCAAAAAAAGCCGTTATTTTCACGTCAGTTTTGACACGTCTGTTCAATTATAAGAATAGAATCAAACTTAAACTAATTCATAGAGAAACATAACATGTAAAATGTTGGTAATATACATTTGGGCTTCTTCTTCTGTGTGTTATTAAAACCGTTAATTTGGCACGTACGAAGATGGAAGATTTAAAAACTCCTTGATAAGTATTACTATTAAAACATGACATGAATAATATTAAACTTTGGTTCCATTTTCTAAATCTTTAACCGAATTAACATATCATTTAGACTAATTTAAGAACTTTTGGGGTAACTTAAGATCCCTTAGGCTCTCTTTAGCCGACGAAAACACTTACAGACTCCTTAAACCACAAAACAGGGCTCTTGGGAAAATTCTACATAAATTGAGTCTAACAATAGCCGATGAGGATTGATCTTGAATATTTGAAATTGATCTCAGGGGATCAAGCATCCGTACTCTCAACCATTAATTTGTGTAAAATACGATGTTGTCTTTGAAGATTAGTCGAAAATAATATCTTCCGCCTCATTGGTTTAATGGTTAGTGTATGCGCCTCTCCCCGCGAGGTCACGGTTTCGATTCCCAGGTAGGTTCACAATTGCAGCATGGAGTTTGAATTGTGCCCGGCGAATGGCGATAGGCTCACCTCCAAAAACATAACAGGTGAATTAAGGGTGTTGTAGACTTCTGCCATACCCCTCTGGGTCATAAAGGCGTTATGACATGTAATATTAATATCTTGAAAACTTTATATAATATTAAAGTTGAAAAATTAAGATTCCAGCAGGACTCGAACCTGCACCCCCTGGGTATACGCCCCAAGTGCTTTGCAAATTCAGCTATGGATTCGTATGCTGCTAGACTCGAAATCAACTTTAATATTATATAAAATACAAAAAGGCATAGTAAAGCTAAAATTTGCTTTAAAATATTACAAGTATCTTGAAAACTATTTGATTGTAATTAAATCGTTTTTCAGAACGTGTGATTGTGACATTCTGACCCCGTATCATTGAGTTGATACGTCTTGTCCCGTTTCATGATTAACGTTTGAAAACTGAGGAGCTCCTGGCTCGCGCGGATCGATCGATCTTGCTGGTTAAGCAATGATAACCGCGGTCGGTTGTGGATGGGTGACCATCTTTAAATAATCGAGTTTTCCTCGGTGCTTCGGAGAGCACGTTAAACCGTGGGTCTCAGTTGCCATTTGAACATGTACGGCAGTCGTTACGGGTAGTCACAGGATAAAAAGTCTGACAACTTGTCCAAAAGAGTATCGTGTTACCTCGTACTGGGTTGTGGAGGTCTGATAGCACGCTCCAAGTAAAATGCTGATACTTAGCTATACTAGAAGCCGACCCCAATTTAAAAAGCTTCTATAGTTCAGACAATGAAACGAGATAATCTATTGCAATTGAGATTGTTTAGGACATTTGTAACAGTTTTTATTATACGAAAATCAACTTAAATATCGAAGCAATAGAATTTATACTCGTGTGATTTGTAATAACATAAATTTATCTTGTTTCGTTGGCTTTAGTATAGTTCAGTAATTTTCGATGGAAAATTCATTCAAATTTCTTTTGAGTGAGTGACATAAAAGCGTTAGGACGGTATCAACTTTGATCATAATACAAATAGCTATAACGGACAAAATGCAGGATATATATTTTCTGGCAGCTCGTTAATAATAAGTAGGTGTATAATTTACATGAAAGAAACAGGGAATCTGCATATCAAAGGCCCGGTAGAAATAATGGTTCTTTAAAGATATTCATAAAACATTATTCAAATCTGCCTCGATGGTTAAGGTATGGGCCTCTCACCACAAGGTCTCGAGTTTGATTTCCGGGTCGAGCTAATTGTTATATGAACTTTCCGTCTGGAAATTCACAATAGCAGCGCGGAGTTGGAATTGTGCCCGGTGGATGGCGATAAGCTCACCCCCTATGCAATGGAACCTAAACATAACCGGTGAAGTGCGGGTGTCCTACACCTCTGCCACACCCTTCTGGGTAATGTAGACGTGATGTTATGATATGTTTTTGCATTTAGTTCTATTCTGCTTTTTGCTTTTGCCGGTTGCCGGCTTTCAAATGGAAGAAGGAGGGGGGCGGCAGGGACAAATAAAGTTACTCGTAATTAATTTCTAAAAACAAAGTCAGGCTCTAAAATTATTGGCACTTGTTTACTAGCACTGATGAAGCTATGCATTTTCAATTAGGGATTGTAAAGTGTCGATGTCCATGCGCTATAGTCACCGATTACCATCAGGTCTTCACGTCCGATCCCTTTATACGTGGTTATATTTTCCGGTTTTCGGTTGACTAAATGGTAATACTAAACAATGCTATTTATTTCTTATAGCCTTGAAAAATTATTGAAAATTAATTACACCCTCAAGATAGCTTCTATATAAAATTTAATTAAGCACCTTATCTTATTCATCGTTGATAATTAATCTATGTTATTATACTTTTCAGATTATCGACTTTTGTATGTAAATGTACGAAACAAAAGGGGCAATTAGACACCTAATGGTAAGTATTAATGTTATGAACATCGACAGTTCACAGTAACGAGCATAGTAATATTTGGCGGCAGAATAAAGGTAAGCCGGTGATGATTTCTCCCTTGTACCAGTTCACAAGAGCTCTACCACTATTATTATAAGGTCAGGGGCTTTATCAATATTGCAGCCTTTGCCGGATTTGCTTTGTTGAACGTTTCATTGTTGACGAGCACAACATGTACAGGCAGCTACCGATCAACCTATACATCGCACTCGTAATACAATACTGTCGTAACTCAAAATACTTCGTACTTGACATAACACTATAATCAAACGTAAAATTTAATGCCTCACAAGTCATTAAAACCGCCGTTGTAGTAATGCAAAAAATAAATACGAGATGGCGCCAAAAGTCATTATTCATGACTGACCAGTCGTCTACTCTCTGCTCTCAATATTGCGTTATCTTTAGTTGCGACCAACAGTGACCGGGGAAGCACGGGCCTTCCGGCGCGTTATTTTCAGTTGACGCGTTATTGCTGGATCAGGTATGTAACATTCAGAGTTGTTTTTTTAATTAATACAGTATTGTGGATTCATACCTAACATTACATTATTGTTATTTCTAGTTACTACATTTTACTGATTTACACAAGCATTATTTAAAATAATATTTCTAATTGCGACACTATAATTGATTATGTTAATCATTTTTGACTTGATGCAGTTTTTTTGAATCATACATTAATGCCGGTTTTTTGTGTACTTTATAAATTAATTTGTATAATTATCTATTTGCAAATTACAGTATTACTTACAACTCAATCGAATTTGCAGAAATTTTATGATTAAAATGCTTACTGACTATTTTATTTCATAAATTTAGAGTTACTACAGTCTTTGTGACATGCATGCAACAAGTGTGTTTTTGAACTAATAAATACTTATTTTATTTGTAGGTTCAGTATGAATCGTGAGATGGAAAATCAAAAAATGAATGTTAAAAGTATTACCCACAACTACCTGATTCGCGGTCACTCTCAGAACGAGGGTGACAATGTGCACAGTGTAATTGGGAAACAAGTAAGGCGTTTTGTGTCCCAACACAATATATTACATTAATTACGGCCGCTAAAAAGACAGGAAAACCGTATAACGTGACTGAAATGACTTACGATAAATTTTATAATCTTAAATTACTTAAATAAGCGTGGGGTAACAATTTTAATATAAATGAAGATAGAGTAAGAGTAAAATGGCAAGACATTAAGGTTTTTGGTCTTGAAAGAACATCTTGAAAGAACATCCATTAACATTCTTCTACAAAAATTGCAGAAGAAAATTACCAAAAGGTTTTCGTACGTAACTTACGACGAACTGGAAATCAAACCTCATTATTTTCTATTGGACTGGCACAAGAATACACAAGCAAGATACCTTTAACTCAAAATAAGAAGAGAGACATAATAAATGAAGATTTACATGCTCTAAATATGAGTAATAATTTCATTGTGCTTTTCAGGCTGATTAAATCTAAGTAAAAATATGTTTTTAATACAAATATTTCTGTTCCTTAACGTCACTATTACATTACACTATTAAATGTAAGAATAATATTTTGTTTTTTTTGTTTAAGGTTTTTTTTGTTGAATTAAGATTAACTAAAAATGTTTAAGAACAAATAAATATTTTGTTATCTGAATTACGAATGATTGATTTGGTTTTGGAAGGTTTATTTTATTTTACTAAATGTTTCTACAAGTTTAAGTACATTACAAGCATTGATTTGTAGTTTTGTTCGATTTAATTTCAATTATAACTGCTTTTAGAAATAATCTGGTTTTATTTATTATTATCCTAATCAAACATTTTCAGAGTTCGTATTAAACGTAAATAAAATACCGAGAATTAATTTTCCAATATTGTTGTAAGTCCAAGAATAATTTAAAATCGTAGTGAAAATTTGTAATTTTACTATGTTGTAACACAAAATATTTCTACAATAATGACATAACTTAAAATGTTGTTTCATTTTGAACATTGTTTTTGGAATAATACCGTCGTAACTAAAAATTTCGGAATAATTTTCCCATTTATTATTATTTTCATTATTGGTGAATAAATACTATCTTCAATTTCATTTTGAATACACATGGCACATTAATTTTTTTTAAACCTATGATAGGAAGAGAATAATCAGTTTTTCGTTGATTCTGAAAAAACATCTATTTTGAGTTACATCACTATTGTATTATTAGTGCGACATGTCCAATATAAGCTGGTCTCGCGTTGCACGGGAAGCTTATACAAAGCAAGACCATCTTACACTGTACATGTATAATTTGGTAGTCGTCTGTACGTGACTACTGGTACCATTTCCTTAACGAACACAAAGGAAGCCTTTTACTGAATCATACATTTTGCTACATGTCACTATTCAGGCTATTGGGTTTGTATCTTTACAATATGCTTCGTGTATTTTATTATTTTCCGCCAGGATGTTCGCAATAGCACCGTGGAGACTCACTCTTTATGACATGAGGGTAAATATAACAGGTGAAGTGCATTTCTGGGTAATAGGCGTGTTTTATCATTTGGTTATGTTTGGTAACATTACCAAAAACCGGCCACATGGGTTCTGTAAAAATATCTATTAAATATTCTATCTATAAAAACGGCAATATAACATAATATAATATATGTCATATCTCCATACAACAGACATGATTTTTTTAAATTATTTGGTCGTCGCTGTTGTTGTTATAGCGGCAACAGTTTTAATTCATTTGTTAATATTTCAACTAAGAGACGGAGAGACGGAGATAAAGTGTCTCAATGTTCCACAATTTAAGAAAAGTTTAAAATTGTTTTTAATTAATACGTATTTTTATAGAGTAGAAGATTTTTTATACGATTGATGTTATTTCTGTTTTATTATATGTGTATAAAAATGTTTATTATCTCTTAAAAGTGTATTCAAATAATATTAGCCTATAAAATTGCATGCTGTAATTTACAGTGAAACATGTTGGACAATTTACCATGTAAGATCAGTTTGTAACCATGTTTTCGCAAATAAATATATTGATTGATTGATTGATTGAGACAGCTAGCGTTTTTAACCTACGGAAACCTAAAAATGGATCCTTTATTATTATAGTATTTTTTGTCCTTAAAAAATTGAAAATTGAGAGGACTCTTATTTTTGTGTGATATATTTTGGCTCAATAGAGCGCTAAAAGTGCAAAGAGTATGCGATTAGTTCAAGTCTGCCTAAAATATTACGCTTACATTTTAAACGTGCTTTTATTTAATTAAATTTAAAAGCACGCGCTTATGCGCATAATGAACCTAAATAATCCTTATTCAGCTCCAACTTTCTATATCAGCTAAACTTTATTGAAGCTGAATATAACTTAGACATAACTACTTTATAACTTAGCAGAAATCTGCATGCATTAAAAAGGTACAGTCGACAACACAATTTATTTTACGAAGTTTCAAAAAAAAATATATAGATATTGAATTAATGGAACTATTACTGATGTATTATATAAGATTTGAGTCCAAACATGATCATTTTCTTACGATGTATTAGATATACTTTTACTATCAGTTTTATCGTGAACAAGCGGGTTTCAAAAGCTGCGAAATATCTAAAAACTCACTACAACAAAATACATGGTAAATATCCTATGATATCTATTTATTTATTTATTTATTTTTATTATTTATTTATTTATTTAATAATACAATTAATATACAAAGAATGACATGCTTAACAGTGTAAAATAAACCTAACTAGGTATTTCTATACACCTAAATCTAATATTAGTATGTATTATCGACAGGCCCTTCGTAGACTTGGATCAACGCTGATCTCGGTTTGATTTTTACGTCGTCTAAACAGGACTGAAAAATAAAAAAATCTGGGTTCACCGATGAACTGGGGCCGGTGAAATTGGCCCAAAAGTGGTCAACTGCAAAATTGTGTATTTGAACTTGCACTAGTCTACCTAAGACCCGTCGATATTATTACTTTCTACTCTTTTAAGTTATGTTTTTCAAAACAATAAGAATATAAGTTACTTTAGTTTAGTTATTAGTATAAGCAATGTGTATATTTTTAATTCCAATTTCATACTTTGACATTAGCTGTACACACATTATGTGTGACATTTTATTAGCACTTTGTGTTTTGACCGCATGATTATTGTCTAAGGAGATCTTAGACAAGATTTTTGACATTTTAATACAAAATTATCAGATTTACCAGCCTAAAAACTTATTTCGCTTGTTCTAGGGCATTATGCATATTACCTTACATATCTAATGCAAATTCTACTGATCACATAATTCGGGTAACCTTAAACAATTTAAACTTCTTTCATCCTGGACTGTCAGTACTACGACTTTTGTTGACGACAGTACCGCTTTATAAGTTACTGAAATCTAGACGCATTCTCAGAAACTCAAACACAAATGGATATTTATATTATTCATACTAATATTTTTGTGCGATACGAAATATTTTCGAAGAAATATTACTTTTATTAAAATGATACAGAACTCTTGAGTTTATGTAAATAAATTCGATCTAATGCTACATTTTAATTAAAAACCTTGAAACTTTTTTTAATAAATGGGTATTTAGTTTAAGTTATACAACAAAATCAGATAACAATTGCTTAATCATGTTGTTATATGTTTATTATTAAACAATGCGAGTATTATAATATTATATGATTTAAATTTTTAACTAAGAATGGAGCCCTAAAAATAAGTTAGTTAAATAAGTTTTAAGAGCTTTGTAAATGAACAACGCCACTGGGATCATTGAAGATAAAAGTGTTTCAAAACTTGATAATGAAAAAAGTTTCACTAATGTAATCGTCTTTAGGCAAAATTTTACTTTATAAAAGCACTTTCTTCATATTCATGTTTTATTAATTCAGCCTCTACCCGGGTAACCCTTGTAATAGGTTGGTAAAAAGTCATAGTCAATATATAGATCATGATTTTTTAACCATGCGATGATCGTTACCAAAAACGCTTTTTAGTAATTATGACAGATTTTTTTATTGCTACAGTCTGAGTATGTCTTCTAACGCTGTAGTCACTGTATGGTTCTATATCTGTCTCAAAAATCACTCATAATTTTGTTATTATTATGAAACAAATATTATTATAAATAAGCTCGCTGAAGTGGCAATGGGCTGGTCACGTCTGCCGAAGGACCGACAGCCGTTGGAGCAAACGAGTCCTGGAGTGGCGACCGCGACTCGGCAACCGTAACTAGGCTGCAGGCCTCTGTTTCGCAAGTTATCAATTATGACTCTTCCATGTCTATACATATTTGAAACCTGTTTGTTTGTAAAGGATAACTTGGACTTGTATGCATGCATAAAAGATGTATGTAAATTCAATACAAGATATCCCGATAAATTAGTATTGCCAGGTATAAGGACAGATATATGTAACAGAAATAGCTACGTCATGTCAATAAGAATATGTAATCATCTACCACAAGGGGTCAGGGTTTTACCAGCTAATAAGTTTAAAAAACAGCTATTGAGATTTTTGACAGAAAAGTGTTTTTACTCTGTTAAAGAATTTTTAAATTATAAATTTAGTACCTAAATTTTATTTCATTATTGACATGAATATAAATTATATTGTATAATAAATTGATAAATATGATAAAATAAGGTAGGGAAAGGTAGTAGATATAATAATATTGTGATTGGTGAACTCTGATATTTTTATGTATAATATAATCTAATTCTTTCATAATATAATATAATTATTTGATCATTAGACATTTACTGTTTAATCATCTAATATATTGTGAATGTTCATGACTTTATAAACTTATTTTCTTTTAATCACAAAAATAAAATAATTAAACCTATAATAAAAATAACTAAAAAAATAAATAACATTTACTTATACAAGACAATACATACTAATATTATTAAATCTTATTTTTTTTTGGTTGACATGTTTGTTAATGCAATTTAATTCTTATGTATAATATTTGCATGCCATAATCTAGTTGGTAAATGAGCTGATCTTACTTTAAATTTAAGAACATTGTGACCACATTTAAGTAAATAAATGATTTGATTTTGATTTGAAGGGGGGGCCCTGCAAGGTGGACTGGCGACCTGAAGAAGGTCGCTGGAGTGGACTGGATGCGGAAGGCGCAGGACCGGTTGGGGTTGCACGAAAATAGCCTCCCCGAGTGACGTACACAACGCTTCCCTACGTCCGGCGCACCCTGGGCAATTGGCGAGTTCTCCAAAGCGAATTGGCTAATCCTTTCACCACGATGGCAAGTCAAAATAAAATTTGACTCAACCATCGACACGACGAAGAAGAAGATGAAGGACCGAGTCTTGTGGCGCAAATTGGGAGAGGCCTATGTCCAGCAGTGGACTACGAGCGGCTTGATGATGATGATGTTATTATTAGAACTTCGGAATTGCAGCGGGACAACCTGGATGATTTTGACTCTAACCATGCTGTTTTATAGACGTCAAATCCAAGGACGTTATAATGACTGATCTTAAAGATGACGTAATAGATGTCTAACTATTGGTAAAACAGGATAGTATGCATTTAAATAACAGCCCTGTATCTAATACATGTCCCACTGCTGGGCTCGTGTCACTTCTCATGATGAGAAGGGTTAGGCCAAAGTCCACCACGCTGGCCAAATGCGGATTGGTAGACTTCACACACCCTTGAGTACTTTTTAGGCACTCTCAGGCATGCAGGTTTCCTCACGATGTTTTTCTTCGCCGTTAGCGAGCGGTAATTTATATGATAAATACACACATATTATCTTCGAAAAGACGAAACGATTATTACTTAACGATTTATTGACAGAGGTGTATGCATTTAACAGGAGTGAATTATAAGTTTTAAATTAAATTATTTTCAATGAGCGCTCCAGATAAAATTCACGGCAAAGTTTAGAAATGTATGGGTTTTGACATTTTTTACCCGGCCCGGGGAAAATCTTCTATGAAATTTGACAGTCAGTAAATTTGTTATTTTATTTCTTCTTGACTATTATCTCTGGTTGATTATTTTTATAGCATTTAGCTATGCTTAGCAAATTATACTAAGAAACAGTTGAACAAGATATGGCTAAAGCGGCTGCCCGGTGAGCAGTAAGATCGTAGGTTCAAATCACAGATATAGATCTACATAGATAACGCAAATGCATGTACTTCGCGTGTCCGAACCCCGACCAAGCGTCAAGGTTGGTCGCCGCTAACTTCAGTCCACGCGCGTCTTTTGTTAGAGAAAATCATAGCGGACGGCCGTTTGAATCGTACTGGGCGGATGGGTATCGGCGGCATAGGTGTCTTTGAATCGGTTTGGATTTCCCGTCACTAAATTTCGGCTGTGACGTCACAATAGGTATTAAAAAGTCGGCACGCTTGGTTTCAATACAAATCGTGATACTTGCGTTATCTATGTAGATCTATATCTGTGGTTCAAATCCTGCCGGTCCCATATCTTTTTCAACTGTTTCTTAGTATATTATCTCTGGGTCCAATTTCGACATTCTTTTCAACCAAAACAAAAACCATAATCAAATACATAACACAATATACCTTCATTCAGAGCTAAAATAAATAATGTTTTGCTAAATTGCCTTCAAAGAATAGAAAATGACTGTCTTTTCCAGTCCAACCTTTCTTAATTTACAAAGCTGGATTAAAATTATCAGGGCAGGGAATTTACCTGTTTGATCAAAGTTAATTAAAGTTCTGATCTTGACAGATAATTTGTGAAAAATATTTTTTGTTGAAAATGTCCTCAAGACAAGGTTTGGTCTTTCAGATTCATTTGAATATTAGTATTGTACTCAGAATGACTTTGATACTCTTGATTAGGCAGTTTTCTTGTGCGTTATGTGACTTAACAGGCTCATGAAGACTGCTATCAATATTTAGATGACAACCAGTGCCCTATTTATAGTCTAACTAAACAGTCACTCATTAGTTCATTACCAATGAACGCCGAGCTTCAGGTTGACAACTGAATAATAGAATTTGGCATATTTTGTATTATTCTTAAGCGTATTGGTAAATTTCATTAAGTTTCGGGTATTGCCGTCGACAATGAGTGACTTTTTGACTCTAATTAAGATGTCAATTAGGCAATGTAGTCAAATTTTAAATTTAAAATATGAATTGCCGGCTATTTCATGGCAAAAATTACCAAAGTTTTCGAATATATTTTGTTCTAGGTACAGAAAAAAAAAGAATCATAATAATATTATGAAAGTCACCCAGGTGGATGCATGTTTTTAAGTTGTAAGGTTATTTAATTACTTAATAAATAAGCTTAGTTTACGTATTGTGTATTGGACTATTTAATGCAATGATTTCAATCTGGCTGCGAAATAAGGCTTAATGTATGGTCAGTCTAACCTCTCATTACCAAGTTTGAATTCCAATATCGGCTTGTCAAACAGACTAAATTGGGAATTGCCAATTGCGAGCTGTCAAATGCAACCACGAAGCCTTGATACTGGAGTATTTATTGTGTGCCAATCCGATTCATGATCACTCTAATGGCATTGTATTAAACAGCTTTAGGTCCTAGGCACGAATCAATTAAAATAGTTTGATCATAAACATAACTTTAACGATTTAATTCAAAATCTTTTTGACCGATTTAAAAAATTTCTTCACCATGAAATTTCTAGAGTATTCCCGAGTAACATAGACTATATTTTATGAAAGTACCACATGGGCAAAGACACGTGCGGTTGCTAGTTTTATACACAATTAATAAAAAATTATTTTGTAGCCAACGAACCTATATATAGTATAGTCGTATAGTTCACACTATGATAAGATGAGACGGACGTTCTTTCAAACTTGTTCTCTAACAGCTCTTCTACCATGTAATATTATTGATTTTTCAAATTTCATATATTATTATATTGAGGTATGAAACGTTTTCAAAACATAATTGAAGTGAAAATATACTTAAAATACTAAACAATACGTGTTCTCAAGTATTTGAAAAAATACCAATTTTAAACACCTGCTACATAGTAAATTGCAGTCATGACGCGTGCCCAAAGTCACTTATTTATCGGAGGATTACCATCTGTTCAATTTTTTTAGGAATTTATAGCAACATAAATCCTGACCTTAAGTGTTTTCATTATTTCGACGGTATACTTATTAAAAATAAACCTAAAATAACTCGCGATAAAAAAACTCTTTCCAAACATAAAGCTGCGTAGAATACGTAAATTGCTTACGTAGAATAGATCTTTGAAAGCGCAAAATAAAGTATCAAAGCGGCAATTGCTTGCTTATATTAAAAATTATTTTATGCTCGCTCACAGAATTGTTTGCTTTATATTAAAAAGTATTGTACGCTCACACGGCCACCGATCAACTTATACATTTTTAGTATAAGCTAGACTCGCAATGCATGGGTCTTATACAATGCGAGACCATTTTATTCTAGAAATGTATAGGTTGACGAGTAGTCGCTTGGACATTGTACGTTTAAGCTTGTAACCAGAAATTAAGTTAGCCATGTTTGTGAAGCGAAAGCCCTCTTACGGCAAAAAGACTCAATTTTTGTCTTCTTCTTCGAAGAAGAATTGTATTTTTAACATGGGTCACTCAAAAAAGTCCAAACTGAAAGTGCTCTATATCGCTACAAGTCATCCAATTTGGTACAAACTAAATATAACTTTGAAATATTGACATAAATTTTAAATTTGTTTTTGAATTATAATAAATAATTTATTATTATACTAGAAGTATTAATAATAAATTATTTATTACATGAAATTTACGTTTATGTAGTTATATACATTGCTATGAAATTATTTTTGTGAATTTTGTTGGAGTTCCGCGGCGTGATACTGTAAGGGAAACTGTCAGTTTGAAAAATTAAGTTCATCATTATCTTTATAGTAATACCATATTTTACTATGGTAATACGGTCGATATTAGATTGACGGAAATTCAAATTTCGTGATTCTATTTATGGAATAACAGCATGCTTCATGCTCATAGATATGGATCATGCTCCTGCATGCTGCAAATAGATGATCCCTAATAAAACTGCGGTATTTTTGTTTAATTACTCAGAATGTGTTTGTTATCTTTTAGTATGATACACAAACAAGAAAACAATCTAGCCACATCACCTCTTTAATTACTTATAATAATAATAATATGAAGCGTACAAGATACATACAAATGTGTACTGATATTATTGCAGCTAAAAAGGTTGTTTGATTTTTTAAATTTTGAATGGGTCATTTATTGAGGAATAAAGAATTAAACTAAATATATAACTTCACGCTTCTACTAACAGGAGTGGAACAGTAACCTTTAATACGAGTAAAACCGGAGAGCAGGGATTTAAAATCATGAGCTGAGTGAGTATCTCGATCTGTTTGCGTTGGTTTCAGCTTGCCACGAGCTATTGTTTGTCGAGATAACGACGCTGCTAGACAAACGAACCACAAGGCTGTTGTGAATGAGAGTTTACTCTTAGTATTGTGTCGAGTTTTGAATGAGTTAGAAGATAAATGCTGTTCCACGTGTTGGACATAATTTAGTTGGCGTTTATTCGGATTTGTTTTTATGTGGCTATATTTCAATTTCAATCAGTATTAATATCATGAGAACTATATTGTGTTATTGTTGCCAGCCTTCTGGGCACGTTACCTGGCGGTCGACGTATTTTTTGTATATTGATATTATAAAGAGTTAAATAGCTTGTTTGTTTATTTGCAAAAGGTTTTTTTAAACAAACCGATACCAAAAAAACAAAGATAAGAAGCGATACTTACGTTTAATAACACAGTAACATAAGCTGAGCTAGTATCTTGTTTTGTTTGCGTTGGTTTCAGTTTGCCACGCGCCAGTGTTTGTCGTGGAAAGGACCGCAAGGCAAACAACGACAGGCGCTGTTTCAAGCTCTCAGTTTTGTTTGGATTTATGAAATTGAAGATACATTTACTTTCCACGTGTATGACAGAAGATAGATAGATAAAAACTTTATTTGACATAGGAAATACATTTTGTACGAAAGTTATTCTTATTTTCTATTTTGCTGATTGCTTAGATAATAATCTTATTTATCCTAATCCTAACTTACTAACTTCTATTAATTACAATATCCTCATATTATAATCCTTAATCCTAATTTCCTCATCCTAGCTACCCTTAACTCCTAACTGTACGGTACAATGCTGACACCAAATACGTGAATTGCGCACGGGCTCATTAATATTTCACACAGAAATAAATAAATTAGAACAATTCAGTGCACTTTTCGGGTTCATCGCTAACGTGTTCATTCAGAACATTCCTTAACATTTCGTAACATTTTTGACATTTTCATTAACTAAGAAACAGTTGAAAAAGATATGGGACCGGTAGGATTTGAACCTGCGACCTTACTGCACACCGGGCAGCCGCTTTAGCCATCCAGCTACAGTCGCCTCTTACCAGAACCCAAAATTTCTCAACTGTATGATACGTCATTTCGTGACGTCACGTTCATCCATTTGTTCCTATCTTAAGTTCAACACAAACCAACATGGCGAAGTTACATTCAGCACAAATGTTGTAACGAATGAACGTGTACGTTATTTTAACTTCTAACGTCTAAATTCTATAAAAATAATCAATTTTCATTAACATTTACAGTCGTGCATTAGTTTTGACAGTTTAAATAAGTATTAGAATTGTATGAGTGTGTAAGACTTTTACAATATACTATTAATTAACATTAGTTCCGGTCGTTTAATACCTTACCCGTCTGCATCCCTAGCACAAACTTAATATTGTAAATCAGAAAGCTACTCTGTATGTTTGTTACGCTTTAACACCCAAACGGCTGAACCGATTTCAATGAAATTTGCTATGGAGTTAAAAGGGACATTAGAGCAGGATATATACTATTTTTTAATATAGCAGCTAGTTCAAAAGTAAGTGCAATGACCTCCAAACTTTGTGAGTAAACTTTTTCATCGCCCGTCGCCGGAGAATCTATAAATTGATTTAATGACTTTATCTGTCTTATCAATTCCTCCCCTCAGTTTGGTATTTATTTCAAAAGAAGGTCATTGCCCACTACATGAGACGGAATACTAAATACATTAGACCATCAAAATAAAAAGCCACTTTTATATTCCGTCTACAGGATGTCCCATGGCGATGCCACATCGAGGTGAAGTATCTTAAATGATTTACTTTTAGATACATATAAATGTTTTTTTTGGAAATCCTTTGATTTAATTGTTTTTCTTGCATTTAATTAACCATGATAGTTAAAGAGATTTGATCTTTATGATTGACGCTACCAATTAATGCCATAAAAGTATGCGTTGTGAACGAAGTTCACGAGCGACTGGATATTTTCTCGTACACTTTGAGTGAATTCGGAAGAGTATTATTAAATATAATTAGTTATGATATAAAATAAGAGAGAAAGACATATTATTTTATTAAGTTCCAATTTATGTACCTACATTCTAGTGTTAGTTAGGTTAGGTCAGACTTAAAAAATAAGTGATTTCGGGTTAAGTTGATAGTTGCACTGACACATTAGGTTTTAAGCCTGTAATTATAGTTGTAAGATAAAATTATATAATCTTTTGTTTAATAATAATTTAATTTAATATTTTTTATTTTGCCTAATCGATGCTTCTCGCGACCAGAAGGCAGGTTTTTACTTCGGCCAGCGAATAAGCATTGCCATTCAACGTGGCAATGCTGACAGCCTTCTGGCCACGGAATTGCTGTGGACAGCGATGCGGAGGCATTTTTTGACGCCTAATGTAAATATTTTATTTTATTTATTAATTGAATGATTTAGTTTTATATAGTGTTATTTTTGTATATAGTTACGAGTAGGTTCTCACTCACACACAGAGCGTTTGTGTAATAGACGTGATGACGTCTGGGAGTTATATCCAATATTAATGCAAATGTAAGTGCCGACTGAGTGGTGTTTAGTGACCACTAACGTCCACTAAAAGTAGGTTATGAGCTTTAGGCTTATATAATTATCATATGGTGCTAATTTGTGGATATACTTTTTTTTGCAAATGCGCGCGACATGATATTATCAAGATAATTAACTCTTTAATAATAAGTTTACTATTAATTTAGCAAATCGTCACTAAATAACTTTATGACAAACAGATTTCCGGTTATGACTACAGACAAATTTTATGTAGAAAATTTATCATACATAGCCTTTATCCTTTCACAGCCCTTTAACACTTTTTATATCTATTTTCATCTAGATTGGGTCAGACGTTTAGCTGTGAAATTGACAGACAAACGAACAGAGTTACTATAAAATAATTATATTTAAACATCTTACTTCAGTTTTAGAAGCAGCTATTTATAACTGTGATAAGCCTCTAAATAAGCCAGAGTCTCCATCAATACGTCCTGAATAAACTTCGTCATTTACAGACAAGGGGGAAACGACGGCAAATACGTCAACATTTTCCTTTAGCTAAATTGTGTTTGAGCTGATGAGATATATTTACTTCATAATCTGGGGGATTTAATATACTACATTTGTTTGAGTAGATATTTAAAAGAAGATTTTAAATAACCAAGGAAAATTAGAATACTGAAATGTTTCAACTACTTTCTTACGCACATATTTTTTTTCTATAAATCTAATATTTATAAAACCGACGTTAGGTGAAGACATTATTATTTAGAATACGGGTTCTCTACGTAATAGATTCGAAACTTCTAGCATATCTCCCGCTTAAATATCGTGAGTAACAAACATTTTCTTTTATAAATTAAGATTTATTTATAAAATTTGATAAATAAACCACTTTCTTTCAAGCACCTTATTCAAATATCTTGGGATAACGTTTATAGAAATAGTAAATAAATAGCCTGCAATAAAGAGTCACTAAGTTATTAAATAAGTCTATTAAATTATAAAACTTTTTTCAGTGGTCGTTTAACTAGAGGAATAAAATATACTGTAATAAAATGCGACAGGAAAAATAAATACGTGTCTTCAATTGCTTGCTTGGATTTTATTTAAGAAATCCCTTTTTCCGCAAAACTTTATTTAGCATAACAGTAACTAACTTTTATTGCATAATAGTCATTTGGCTTAAATGTCTTTTGGTATGCTTCTTCTCTTTAAATAACTATGCATTTCACGTAATGTTTTTTAACATAATGTATTTTTCGTATAATAGTTATTAGGAATAACGTTTTTTCATCTAATCAAAAGATAACTTGAGTATCATAAGGTAAACAAGTTATTTTAACATCACGCTGAACGCAGCGGGTGCTATGATTTAACATAGGTAAAACTCTGGGCTCAGGCACCACCTGCTCAGTTGACATAACTAATTCCACGCGTAAAAAGTCGTGGGCAACGAATTGTTTATAATATTATATAGATATTCTAATAATTGTATCCTGTTTGTATCCTACTTAAGATAGGAACAAATGGATGAACGTGACGTCACGAAATGACGTATCATGCAGTTGAGAAATTAAGGGTTCTGGTAAGAGGCGACCGTAGCTGGATGTCTAAAGCGGCTGCCCGGTGTGCAGTAAGGTCGCAGTTTCAAATCCTGCCGGTCCCATATCTTTTACAACTGTTTCTTAGTATAACTTGTTAAGCATAGCTAAATGCTATAAAATAATCAATTAGAAGTTATTCTAATAATATTATAAACAATAATATCGCCCACAATTTTTACTAATTATTATCCATGCGAAAGTGACTTCGTCTGTCTGTCTATCAGGTCGACTTTCACGGCTTAAGTGCTGCCAATCGTGGTGGAAAATTTATTTGGAGATTGTGATCTGAAAAAGGCACAGACTACCTTTTATCGACATTCCTAACACGCGGGTGGTGCCGCGTTTCATAGCTAATAAATAATTTTGGAATGGTTTCAAAGAGGTTTTTAAAATAATTCCAGATATCTCATTTTACGAGACATATCAATTATATAAGAGGTCAGCAAGTCTGTATATTTTCTAATCCACCGCAAAATGATAACCACGTTACTCTTTCCACCGTTTCAAGTCAAAACTGTCACCGTCGAAGCGACGAGGGATAATTTAATATTCTCCCTTAGCCGTGGAATTTTAATGAAAACGCCACGTTTCTGTATAACTGTAAGCTTATTCAGCATTTGCATTTCAGACTGCGAACATTTTATCACATAATTTTAAGCAACTTTTTAAAACATATTAGGAGAGTCTGTAGTTTGTTTTATACAATTTTTTAGTAGGTTTTTTAGTAGTAAGTTTTGTTTTATACAAATCAAATGCAATAAACAGTTCGATCTGATACAGAGTATCAGATCGAACTGTTTATTGCATTTGATTTGTTTTAAGTGTTTTATTTTTGTCAAGATTTTAAATAATAAAACATTACAATTTTAGAGTGTGTATGTGTGTATGTGTATGTATATGTGTGTGTGTGAATGAGTGTTATGTAAACATAGTCGAATGGTTGGTTAGTGTATGTGACTGCTGATTGTAAGATTCCGAGGTTAATCGTCGTATCGGGTAAGAAGTTCTTTTTTTTATGGTGGATAGGCACGCGTTTGACCACTATCTCACCTGATGGTAGGTGATGATGCGGTCTACGGTGGAGCGCGCACCTATGAGATATCTATTAACTCTTGCTTTGAAGAGATCCAAGTTGTACTCATGCGGAAACACAGACTCGGGCAAGGCGTTCCATTCTTTGGCAGTTCGCATAAGAAATGTAGAGGCGAAACGGTTAGTGCGTATTGGTGGAATATCTACCGTGCGTGAAGCGATGCCTGGGTGCCGTTTGTCTGGTAGTTCGATGGCCGTCATGTTATTCTCAGTAGCAGCACGGATTCTGAAATTGTCTCAGCAGATGGCGATAGGCTTGACTCCTATTACAATTGACGTAAATCATAACAACTGAAGTGTGGGTCAAAATTATAATGATAATTTTACAGATTTAGATATACAGGGTGGATGCGACATAGCGACATTTATTGAAACCACAGCTTCTATACATGGCCAGTATGCATTTCCACCAGATAAAAAATTCTCTGGCGAAAAAAAAAATCCACGTCTTCCGAAGAAATTGCACGATCGCAATGTTCAAATTGTTCGGAGAACGTGATTTTTTTTTTTTCGTCAGAGAATTTTTATCCGGTGGAAATTGATACTTACCATGTATAGAAGCTGTGGTTTCAATAAATGTCGCTATGTCGCACTCACCCCGTATTCGCCATGCGCGCTAACGTATTTAGAACTACATTAATAGAAAATATCAAGCAAATTAAGGAATAACTGTAGACGTTCGCATTCTTTGCCTATTGTTTTGCATTTCTTTTCTTCATATTATTTAATTTTAAGTTGCAAATATGTCACCAATTTTTTTTACTTATATTTTGTGGATAACGTTGTGAGTGCACATTTAATCACTGTTTAATTTGTAAAAATTTTGAATTTACTCTTAATGTTGTAACTGTTTGTTTATCCCTAATAAATAAAATAAAATAAAATAAGTACACCCCTGTCAAATTTAGTCTTTTACCCAAATATCACTGGCCAATGATTTTGTGGGTAAACACGATCGCTCACTCAAACTTTGATAAGTGTGTGTGTGCCCCGGGCTGTAGTGTTGGCTGTACACACTTATAAGTGAATTGGTTCACCAAGTTATGACGATGATTTAATTTGATGTTCACTGAACTCTGTGCTAAACGAAATTCGGGTTGTTGATCGATGTTTTGATACAGGTAAACTAATATTAACTACACGGTGCTGACTTAGCCTGTTAGTTTGATATTTTGAGGTTAGTTTGATTGTTTTGCTGTTATTATTACCTTGTATTTCACCAGTTTTAGATTTGACACCTGTTGTATTGTATTTTGTAATTGGAAACAAAAGATAATTATGTTTTTTAGCTAGGGCGTTTCCCCCAAAGTTGTGCGGAGATGCGTACTGCCTAGGATAACGATGATCACTAACAAGAAACAGCTTACATCTCGCCTTCCATCGCGCTATACAAGCATGATACATTTCGGACTCCACTCAGTCGTCTCTACTGAAGCTGAGTGGAGACAAGATGTGTGTGAATAACGAAATTCCATTACGTCGATTGTAATATGAATTGCTGTAACCGCCAAATGACGATTTTACAGGAGAAGCGAAAAACTGTTTTACAAATCAGAAAAAGTGTTATAACTTTTTATTTATTTGTCCAATTTCGGTGTGTTTTTCACCATTATCCTATTTTTGTGAGATCTTATAGATGAACTGGTTCAAAACAGGATAGCTATTATAGTTTGGGAAATAGCCTGGCGGTTACATCAATTATTTGCAAAAATATGTAGTTACGCTAGTTGATTTACGGATATAATTTGAAAAACAGTTAGCAGTTTAATGTATGTCACAAAATATATAAGAAATATTAAAGTAAGGCGCACAGTTTTAGAAAAGTGGACTTACGTTTTAAACAATTTGCTAATGCATTTTCACACTTATTCACTTTTATTAAGGTTGAATATTAAATTAACCTATTGATTTAAAAAAAACAGTGGCAAGGTAGTAAGTAATTAAAAAAAACAGATTAAAAGGTACAACATGATTTAATCATAATCAGAAACACGTTTAATTATAAAAAAAGGTTTGTTCTTTTTAGAAAAACACTAAATTTACTCAAAAATTTAATCATAATTACTTTAATTACCTATTAGATAACACTTAGTCTTATCATCGAGTATCAAAGTGGAATAATAAATCACAATTATTTAAGAAACAAAAATAAACTCCTTATTTTTACTTCTGTTTCTTACTTTTAAACACAAAGTATAGTTTAATTACTAAAACAATCACTTTTTTATTAAGTTGGGACATAAAATTATAATATTTTACGAAATTAACATAAGAAAACACGTAGTTTATTCTACTTTTTCGAATTTTTCTTCACTCTTTTTCCTAATTTTCTTCTTCTTGTTTCTTTTTGGCCTTTTCTACTGTCTTTTCTACAGCTTTTCCTGTCTTTCTGCTGGCTTTCACTGCTTTTTGTGTTTCTTTTCATCCTTTTGTATCGTCATCTTTATTACACTATTTTGTTTTTCTTGATGTTGTTCTTTGAATTTTCTACCGCTGCACGTTTTCTTTTTTCGTCATGTGTTGGTTCCTTTTGCTTAGTTTCCGGCATATTTTATTGATATTTTTCTTTAATTACGTCAATTTCCTCACTTGAATCTTGGATTGCATTGTCATTATTTGAGGTCTCGTCCTGTATAATATCGTCTAAGTAGTCGACTTTGTCGATGTAAGGGAGCTGTATGTAGTCTTGTACGAACTGTTTCGGTATCACCTTATCGTCACATAGCTTCTTCAGGTCCATGTATTTCTTTGTGGAAATGGGTAGTCGCTGATTATACAGTTTTTGCAGAGAATAATTTGGGTAATAAATGCGACTTACATCAATGATATTTTTTCAACGTTGCTCATTACATTAATGCGCAATTACAATTTGATCTTTACGTTAACCTAATAACATGAGATTTTACAAAAACGGCCCATAACTTAAAAAAAGTCATGTGAATTGAAAAAATCGGTTAAGTTGCGGTTAACGTACTCGACATTTTTTTTAAGATATCAACATTTTAACAACACCAATCGATCCGGATTGAAATTTGCAGTCGAACTACATATATAACTCATTTTCGACATTTTGGCGGTTACATCAATTCATATTACAACCGACGATAACATAATTATTGGTCCTTTGAATCACATCTCTACTAAGCTCTGTATAGGATTTAAAAATATTTCAAGTTCTACGGTTTTTTATTTCTACATTTTATTGGTGGTATTTTGTGATCAATTTTAATGGAGGAAGCACCTCTGTATTAATTTTAACATATCGCCAAACAACACCTGCACCTGCACCACCAAGCACGACTGTGTACCGGTTTAGTGGTGATAATATTAGCCCCTAAAATGATTGTGTGTGCATGTGAGCTAACGTATTCGCGGTCTGCAACTAATCATAATAATTCTCTTTAGATTAAAATTAAAGTACCAACTGCCTCGATGGTCCAGTGGTTAGCGTATACGCCTTTCACCGCGAGGTCACGGGTTCTATTCCTGGTACAATAGCAGCACGAAGTTGAAATTGTGCTTCTTGGATGGCGATAGACATGCCCTATCTAATGGGACCTAAAACATAACAGGTGAAGTGTGGGTGTTGTACACCTCTGCCACACCCTTCTTGGTAATATAGGCGTGATGTTATGTTATGTATATTAAAGTACAGTGGTTTGATTAGAATTTAGTACTAATCAATGTCAACTCAAATTCAAATACGGATGTGTGAAGGTATCCCCGAGCAGGTTCCAGTAAGGCCTGTATGTCAAGTGTTTCGGCAATTTCCCGTATCGCTTAGAATTTGACCCAGTTTCGATTAAGAGGCGTAAATATTCGCAGCTCTAGATGTTCTTGAGGGGAACAATTGGTTGGCTGATTTCCATACAAAAGTAATATGGGTTTATCTCTAATATTTTTATGTTTTTATCTTTTTTTATAGACAAATCATATCTAAAACACTAAAATGTTTGTTGGCGCTTAGCACTTGCGCTTGTACGTCAATCAAAGTTCTTTTCAAAACGGGGCCCACTTGGAATAACTCTTGTGTCGCGGGGGTGTTCACGTAAATATATCTAACTCACAAAGCACACCCAGACTCAGAACAAATCACAATTATTAAAACAATAAAAAAATGGCCCCGAACAAACATACATTTTAGTGTTTTAGATATGCTTTGTCTATAAAAAAAGATAAAACTTAATAATTATTATAGTCAATCCCATATTACGTTAGTATAAAAACACGACGCTCGGGTGTCTACTCTTAAACTTTTAATTTGGTTGGACGTTGGAATTAAGTCGAAGAGTTTGTAGGTTTTTAAAAGGTTTTTCCGCTGCTTTTGGTTATGGTAAAAGATTAAATTCATTTAATAGATTAAAAAAATGTACTATGTATTTTATTTTTAAATATAAGATGTCAAGTATTACAATTATGATATCTCATTTACATTACAATTTAGCCTATCAAGACTTATAAGTAATATTATAATAACCTAAATAATATAATCTAAGAATTTATTTATTTATTTATTTAGAATGCGTCCATTAAACACTTTACCTAGTTTCTGTTAAGACACTTTGTGTGTTCTTTATAACTACACTTATATTTGTCACTTATTTTTTTTATTGTTTTAGGAAGGCTTACAGTGTAATAACAAAATGTATGTAGTCAGTAGTGTTGCCCAAATTCAGTCTTGGTCTTGCAGTCTTGGTCTTGTTCTTGCAAGACCAAGACCAAGACCAAGACCGCCTAATTATAGCAAGACCAAGACCAAGACTGACCGTGTTAGATTTAAGCAAGAACAAGACTAAGCAAGACTCTTGCGTCTTGCAGCTTGCAGCTTGACTGAGCGCCGTTTCACGGAGTAGGTAGGTATAACATTTTGGGGTATAGGGTATAGGTACGCATAGGGACTCTATGAGACGCAAAAAAACTGTTTTAAAGAATATGAAAAACTGGACCTATGCGCATTACGACCAATACCATAAACATACATAGCGAATGAAAATATCCATTAAAAGAAAACAGAGTGCATTCATATCATAGTTTTAACCATCGGCACTTTGATTATGCGCGGCGCCTTGTCGTCGGCATCATCAAAGGTTTTGTACTGACTTCTCAAAGACATTTTGCAGCTTTTCGGCAGTACATGGTGACGATACACGCGCCGCCGGCGCGGCGGCTTCTATTGAAATCACATATACAAACAATCGTCGCAGCCGCGCCGAACGCACAACATTTGACACTATTTGATTGCCGCCACAGGGCCTAGGTATACTCACACAGGCTCACGTTCCGTGCCGCCTATGCCTTGTACATGCATTGGCGCCTTTTTACCTTGCAGTCCCAATTGTCTTCGCGATTTCGTGGTCCAACAATGTAACTGTGCTTCCTTCATCATTCTATTATTCATCAAAGTCAAGCAGAGTACGCATGACCTTGTATCGCTGTCGCTGTGTTCGATGCGCTTAGTACGAGTGTGGGCGGGGCTTGCGCGGGCGCAGCGGCGACGAAGGTCGGCGTATCGGGGCGGCTGGGTGGCCGAGCGCTGCGCTGGCGTCTTGCTTGCGCTCACTCGATGGTTCGTGATGCATACATACGTGCGCCGTGGTTTCGCTCGTTCGTTCGGCGTGTAATAATTTATGATGCGGTTGTTCGCATCCGTTATTACCGCACTTCTTCGCTTCATGCATGCTTACTATACAATTAAAGCACAATTTATTTTGGCGTACTATGTTCCATCGTTTGTTCGTATCATAGTTTAAAAACTTAGGTCACTTAATCAGTACGTGTTCTGCTTTACACACAGGGCACTTTTTATTATTATTTGAATCATTCGATAAATACGTACGTTCATGGTTTCTACGATTACTGCTAGATGATTTTTCTTCTCTTCGTGATAATTGTTCTGGGGCTGCGTAAGGTGCGCGCTTGTCCGCTTCGCATATAGCTCAAGTTGATAACCATGAGGCAGATGATTTTTCGAATTTCTCATAAAATCTTTAGACATTTATTAATCTGGTTGGTCTTTACTATGGCTATGTTAATTCAAGCTCAAAATGTTCCTATTCTGATACGTTTTTCTAAGTTCTAAAGTAAACTTTAATAAATACCAATAGTCTAATAGGTAATTGCAAGACTTGCAAGACCAAGACCAAGACCAGGCGTATTGCTGCAAGACCAAGACCAAGACTGGCTAAGTCTCGTCTTGTTCTTGCATTTGGGCAACACTAGTAGTCAGTCAGTCAGTCAGCCAGTCAGTCAGTCAGTCAGTCAGTCAGTCAGTCATTTATTTATTTATTTAATTAATTAATTTGCTTTTTTAAGATAAAACTGTTCAGTAACTATTTCTTTGCTCTCTTGAATGTAAACTTTATTTTGATATGCAATAACGTCCCTGTATGTTTCTTTAGAAAATACACGTGTCATTGAAATAAAATAAACCGATAAGTGGCGTTACACGAGGCAAAACAGTTATTACTACAGAAGTTCAAGGATACAACAATAAAATTTAATCACGGCCATACTAACTATTACTTAGAATTCAATACGTTAGTTGATAAGGTTAAATCATCCACTATAATCGGCTTGAATAGTTTCAAGATAATATGCTTGCTATACAGGGTGAATGCGACATAGCGGTATTTATTGAAACCACAGCCTCCATACAGTAATATTTTTCCACCGGTTTCAATTTTCTAAACAAGCTGTAGCTTTAATAAATATCGGTATATCGCATACACCTTGTATGAATTATTAAAGTCATAAAACCCGTTTTGATAGGATGAGTCACTTAATTACCACCATAATATTACAATCATTAATTTCAAGTACCTAAACATGTGAAACACACATCTCTGGTAACGTTAATGACTGCCTTGTTAGTCTTATAGTTATCGTTCGCGACTGTAGATCTGTCGCAGGTTATTGCAATCGGATTTTCATAAAAAACCTAGGTTTTTGATCAAGTGATGAAGAACTTTGTGGAACTTCAAAAGAGTTGCGACAACTTGCTTCTAACACAGAAGTTTGCTTTTTACCAGAAAAACCACGTGAAAAGTATTTGAAAGCGTACGTATATATTTAATTAGTGGTGACTCCTCTTTATTAGAATCACTCGCTACGCTCGTGATTCAATTCAAGACTACTTCGCAAGCTCAAGATTTAAAATTGGCACTCACAACAGAAATGTAATTTTTTTTCACTTGTACCATAAATAACTATTAAACACCTTCGTTATGATAATGTTATTCCATTGTTACTTAAGTATTAAGTCCAAGGTTTGGTTCAATTTTGTAAATAACGTAATAATGTTACTTTGTAATATTACTACAGCCGAATCAAACCTTGACCTTCACAATGTCGTTAATGTTATTATGTAAGAAATGCCTCACTTCCTCGTCCTTCAACCCTGGCCTTGTTAAATAAAACAACTAGATTGAAAATAAAAACCATTAACTTAAGAATTAATGAGTAATTAATGTTAAAGCCTGCGTGAGTAATAATTACACACCTCGTATTAATGTTACGGGGTGGAAGACTAAGCTACCAGCACCCGCTGATTTTCCTGAGCTAGTTGAGCACCTGCCACCTGAAAGAAGGCTACAGTGGCCGATCTGGAAGTCTCTTAACCGCCTTCGGACACAAGTTGGTAGCTGCAGGGAGAATCTGGCCAAATAGGGAATCACTAACTCCAATAATACCTCGTGCGATTATGGATTCCCCATTAAAAAGAAGGCTTATTTGCTTTCGTGCCCATTGTCGCCCTCTACGTGTGCCCGTAAAGACCTAATGCAAGCCACACGCAAGGGATTAGAAGTAGAAGAAACAATTTTAATAAAAAATGAAAAAGCATAATGCCACTGACACGTAAGAAGAAGAAGGGCATATAAATCAGTGTGCCACTTTTGATTAAATAAAGCTCTGCTAGTGAAACAACATTCCGTTTATTCAATGACAATTTGCAAATGGCGATGTACTAAATTCTGTACATCCTGCACTGAGGTGACAACCTATTGAAATAAATCAGATAGAAAATGATTCATTTTGAATTTGATGATTTTAAATATGTATCATAATATTTTTCTTTAAGATTTTCTTCTCCTCACAAAATATTAATTAACAAAACAAACGATATCGATTTGCGATTTTACCTTAGCTCTTATTTGTTAAACTTAGATACTGATTTTTAAATAATATATAAAGATACGACGTTCAAAATGTTAAGTTTGTTCAAATATTGAAGTAGGTATATATTACTTTTCAGTCACAAGAAATTAGTATGTTTTTATTCGATGTTCGTTTAAGATTGTGCTAAAAAACTTGTATCAAATTATTTTTTTTCCTGTCTCAATTAAATTTTTTATGGTAGATTCGCGTTGTACCACGATCTCACTTGAGGTAAGTATGCGGTCTGTAGTGGACCACTGTCTTTTGCATGGTCATCCTACTAATCTACATCGTATTGCAGGCTCGCAATTAGCCACATACATGGCATGCACACATTCACGTATTCCGTAACGAGACCGACGCGGACACTAATGCAATTACTCCTGTTTTTGATTACCTTTGAAGCTGAATATTTCACTATATAACGTTTACTTTAAGGTCCAGTTATAAGAAAACCTTTACAATATTTACGGTAGTTAAAGGTCAGAAAGTCAGAAAACTTGTTTATCTACACCCATGCTATAAATCCTCTATAAACGTTCTTGAAACAGCTTATTGCCTACATTAAAACAGCCAGTGTCATAATAACCATTATAACACCCAAACGGGTGTACTAATGTTGTACTGAAATTCATTATGCAACTCCTTTTTTACTCATCGAACAGCCACATTCTCATGGCATCTTTATCAATTTCAAAAAAAGAACATGTCATGCACGCGCGTTTCACTACCACAGCGCCGTAATTTAAATAAAACTTATTCGAATTTTTGAATTGACGTCGTATCCCGCCATTTTTGTTTAATAATAGTATTGAAAAAATGTAAATAATTAATATGGTGATCTCTCTGCGAAAATACTTTTACTCAGTCAGATTTCTAGCATGTCTACGCCACAGCTACGAAATGGCGACAAAACTTGAAACAAACGTACAGTCAGCAACGAAAGTAGCTACAAACAAACAAATTTTTAAAGTCACTTAATTCTTATGATCGTAATTATTTCATGATTGAATGAATCAAAACTAATAGTAATATAGTCTTATCTTTAAATGCGAGAATTGTGAGTTCTATAGAAGTTTAGAAATTTTAGAGTGTTAAACTACTTTTGTTGCTGACTGTACTATCAACATGTAAATTCGTAGCTGTACATAAGAATAAGAATAATCTTTATTACAGTCCACAAGGACATAAAAAGATATAACAGTAATAACCACAGGCAAAGCCTGTATCGTGGTTATTAATAGCGTCTATACAGAAATTGGACTTAAGAATTTAAACTAAAATAACAATATATTTATAAATCATCAAGTTAAATATTCAGTATTTCCTTACAAGTAATTTGTAAGATACCTGAAAATTGGTTTCTAATGCTATCAAGTGCCCTATTTTTCATATATTGCACAAATTCAACGTAAACATAATTCAGATTTATTTTCTATATATTTTTACGGTGCAAGAAAAAGACTTTGTGATACATTTTATTTCAGATCTGTGAGAGAAATTTATTTACATTCCTTTGCTCAGAAATCTCTTTTGTTGTGCGTAACTTTTTTCTACCAGCCACATTCTATTTACTAGTCAGGTTGTTACAAATAGGGAACATTTTTTACGAGTATCCAAACAATAGTATAAAAAAAAATAGAGGTATATATGAACCTTTATAATTTAGCTTTTTCAGGTCTAAATTCTGCTCCAATTTCGATCTTTTTTTGTCACTTTGTTTTTCTTTATATGCTTCAAAATCAGAACATTTTGGAGCGGGAACAAATATGTTAAATGAATGAGAGACGATCCTAGGTGGAACACAATAAAAGAACACTATCAAATTGTCTGCACGTGTGGTGTAGTGGTTTAAGCGGTCGCCACACCGCTCTCCACTGCACTGGTGTTGTGGGTTCGATCCCCACATAGGACAAATCTTTGTGTGATTCGCAAAGATTTGTTCTGTGACTGGGTGTGCTTGTGTGAGTGAATGTTTGGCCTTGTCATTGGGACCATTGGATAGTATAATTGCTTCTGGCGTTCTATCTAATGTAAAATCATTTTTGCATTGTCGCTAGAACAACATAAGTACATAAATTGGAGCTGTTTCTGAGGAGTTTTAACCAAAGATACCTTTATTCTTACTATTTTTTTTTTACTATTTTATTATTAATTAATTATGATTATTATGTTATACTATATTGATGGTTGGTTACCTATAGACGGCCAACTGCCGTTATCATTACTTAAAAGTAGACTCCCGAGTGCCGTGTTTTCATAACAACATTATTTGCGTATAACTTTAATATAATTAAGTATTTAACATTTTTATTGACAAAATATGTTTATAACACTTAAATGCATGTTTGTTTGCGGCCATATTGTCTAAATTGTTTTAATCATTAATTAAGTCACATACAAACTGAAAAAATAAAAAAAATATTTTGAAAAATGAGCGCCAACAAACTATTTGACTTAACGGTTTGTCTATAGAAATATAAACAAACTTAATCATATTAAAGTCAAACACATAGTACATTTGTATTGAAAACCGCCGAGAATTGTTCCCCCTTAGCCCAGGAATTAATGGATTCGTATAGGTTTGACTTAGCTACGATTTATTTTCTGGCTGCGATTTCCTTGCTTTGAATACAAAATATAACAAATAAAGTTACACGTGGCTTGAAGCAAGGAAGCCGGATAAAGTAAGAACTAAGTGCAATGCCCGCGGCCTTTTCAACGTTTCCGTAACTTGTGTTTTATTATAGCATTAACTCTTCAGGTTCTTCGTGACTGCTACAATGGAAAACTCTTTTGAAATACTTCATTGCTCCATGCTGCGAAAAAAGTAGTATTTACTTGCTTTTATTATCAAGCTAGTTAAATGAATATTTTTTTAAAGAAAATTTATAGGTATAAGCTAACTAGGAAAATTAAAATTATGATGATAGACAGATACTGGTGGTAGAGCACTTGTCAACGAGCTCGAGGGCGGCAGCACAACCGTCTCACCTTTAACCTGCCGCCAAATAGTAGTGCTTCCATTACTGTGTTCCGGTTTGGTCATGAGATCAGGCCCTGAAATTACTGGCACATGAGGCATAACACCTTAGTCCTCAGCTGCAGCGACGCAACTATAATCTGCTTTTGTGGAATGTTGATGTCCATGGGCCGTACTCCACTTACCATCAGGTGGACTACACGTTCGTTCGTTCGCTGTAGTCGTAGGATAGAAAAAAAAAACAAACAACAACACAAACAGCTTTTGGTACAAAATTACAAACGAGTACTAAGATCCCGCACTGCTCGTACCAAATAAAGGTACATTGCAGGATTATTATGGTTTTGAATTGCGCAAATGACATGTCGCGGGTTAGTATTGACCATGCTCAAGTACGGTGCTCGTCTTTCATTAAGACAACTAACTTTAAAACCGTCAAGATCCCTGATTTTATCTATAATTATGGAACGGTCTCCTTTGTAGAATACACTTTGGAGAATATTCCAAATCTGACCAGATACCAAGGATCAGCTAATTTTTCAAATATTGAAGTGTAGATATTTTTGCAGGTTTCATCACTCTATGTTCAAATTTAAGCACAAACTGAGTACCTACACCATTCTGATTTCACAAAAATGTTAAAGATTTTCCTACAAGAATATCTATTCCGGAACACATTCCAACCCAATACAACGACGATAAAAATGTATGTGTCCTGTAAACTTTCTTTATATATTATTGTTAGAAAAACTTCAGTGTCTCTGTCTAATGCTAAAAGTTTTTGTCAGTTATTTGTATTCTTTTTGCAATAGAACCCTCTTTTAAAGTTATAAGTAAGACAAATGGAGCTCAAATTCAGGAAACATTAGATCTGCTTCGCTGGTCTAGGGGTTAGCATTTGCGCCTCTCACCGTGAGGTCTTGGATTCGATTTACGGATCGGACAAAGTTTCAACTGTGAACTTTCCGTCATAATATTCTCAATGGCAGCACGGAGCTGGAATTGTGACCGTTGTATGGCGATAGGCTCACCTCCTACACAACAAGTGAAATGTGGGTGTTGTACACCTCTACCACACCCTTCTGGGTAAAATAGGCGTGTTGTTATATGTATGTTAAAACATTAGATAGAACGCCTAAGCTATTATACAATACCCAATGGTCTCAATGACATGGCCAAACACACACACACCCAATCTCAGATCAAATCTTTGCGGATTAAACAAAGTATCTTCTGTATCGTTGTTTCAGGTAAGCTACGTACATACTCAAACCCTCAAAAATGTAATTCTTCTTGTCGTGTCAATGACTATAGTAATTCTAATATTATTAAAACCGACGTGAGGTGAAGACATTATTATTGAGAATACGGGTTACTCACGTTACTTTAGCCGGGATAGTTTCGAATCTAGGGCGACGACACGCGAATAATAGCCCAGTTGATGAATCTACGTACTAGATTCGAAACTAGTCGGCATATCCCGGCTAAAGTAACGTGAGTAACCCGTATTCTCAATAATAATATAGTAATTCTGTTTAATATTTTCTATTTATACAGTTTTAGACCAATAGGATGCGACTAAGACGCCTATCAGGTTGGCCTGCATAAGGTCTTTTAGGGTACAAGAACATCTCCTCTTAAAATTTTAACAGAAGGCTTTATGTAGTTATGTTTGACATAAATTTATGCAGTATGACCATACCAGGCTCGCCGTAACAACGTTAACAAAGGCACTCTATGGTAATTTCTACTAACTACCTTGTCTGATGGCAATGTTGGTAGAGTGGACACTTTAGTTAAGAACTCTGGTAGTGGTAGTAAACCAAAACGGGCACTTAAAATTTTCAGTAAATTATTTTATATGTCAGCATTATAATAGATTTGTCAGCAAAATTATGAATTCACAAATAAGTAATAGAATTGTTAGTAAATTGTAATCAGTTAATTAAAAGGTTTATCGGCACGATATATATATTCATACTCAGAAAAATAAATCAATGAGAATGATGAGGACAGTAAACGAATTTAATATTGAAGCGTGCATAAGCGCATGCCAAGGAGCCGCAATGACGAAAATTAAAACCATCTGTGACTTTGATTATTTTGCTGATAAATATATTATTTTGATGGCTAATCTATGATTCGCTTATAAAAATAAAAACAGTTCGAAAGAATATATTTTTTTTGCTGACAAATCTATTATTTTTCAGACAATAAATTGCGGACAAATTTTGTTTAATTACTGACAGTTTCCGTTAGGCAATTCACTATAGCAGCAATCACAGAGTTGGAATTGTGCCCGGTAAATGTGATGTGATAGGTGGAGTGATGGTGATAGTCTTTTACCCCCTATCCCATGGGACCTAAAACGTTACAGATCAAATTGGGTGTTGTACACCTCTGCCACGCCCTTCTAGGTAATAAAGGCGTGATGCTATGTTATGTTATGCTTATTTTTCAAACTAGATCAGCATTTTACTTGGAGCAACGGACGTCGGACGTGAGCTTTTTTGCACAAAACATACAATTTTATACACCTAAACTAATTTTAAAGCGAATTTCCTCTTTTTTTGTCGATTAATATACTGGGTTGGTATCAAAAAAATCTATTCTGTAGTTCTATCAATATTTGGTATCCATTTCAGTATGAACACTATGAACAGGGATGCAATCACTATGCAAATGAACGTTTGTTATGGAAATCGTAGTTGCTTTGAGAAATTCCTATTAACCTCGCTATAAGGGAACGCCATATTTGTTAGGTGAATACAATAAAATTAAAAATTGAATTAAAGATATTTAAGAATAATTGATTCTAGTGATCTTTAAAACAGCAGTAGAAGCCAAAACATATGTTTTAGTTTTTTTTTCTGTCAGTCTGTATGACCGTACGCATCACGCAAAAACCTACTGTTTGGAATTGGATGCGTTTATTACAGTTGTGTAGCTGGTATATGTTTTATTTTGGTATTCTATCCCTAATGGGTTAAATTAGGGGATGTAATTTTGGTCCCTGTGGATGTAAGATCGATCCAGGGCTCGCTGACCCACCATCTCTCGGCGACGATGGTACACCGCGGGGTTTTAGTGGGTATACTCGTGCCGTTTACCATCTGCAGGCACGGGGAGTCCCACATAACCACCCTGCTCGCCCCCCACGGGCGAGGTGGTATGCGTAATGCATTTCACCGCGAGAAACAAAAAAAAAGGGTGTGTTAGTTTATATGGCAGATTGAACAATTTAAAGTAAAAGCTTATTATTTTGCACATAAGTTTTTTACCCACACAGACCGCAACGATTCCATTTCCAGGTCGGGCAAAGTGTTTGATGAAATGGTGGAAGGCGATATGCTCACCTATGCCATGGGACCTTAAACAAAATAGGTGGAATGTGTTAATATTACAAACACGATTATATTATAAATTTCCACTGCATTACTCATGAGCAAACTCATTATCACATTTACACACACATTGACATTTTCATCAGCAACACAGACTGATTTAACACAAAGCCGTAATACACAAATAGCTTTTAATTAAACCAGTGTGTATTGTCATCAAACAATTTGGCTTAATTCGATGGCGGCGCTGATTGAATACTGGAACTGTATCTGGTTTTATTAGTAATTGTTTTTTTTTTTTAAACCAGCATTCGATCACGACAGCAGCGATAGCCGAGTGGGAGACCGTAGGACTGCTAAGTCAAAGGTCTCGGGTTCGATCCCACGGCACACACCTTTGTCAATAAATCGTTAAGATTTGTCTTTTAGAAGATTTGTGTGTATTTATCATATAAATTATCGCTTGCTAACGGTGAAGGAAAACATCGTGAGGAAACCGGCATGTCTGAGAGTGCCTAAAAGTACTCGAGGGTGTGTGAAGACTACCAATCCGTACTTGGCCAGCGTAGTGGACTATGGCCTAACCCTTGTCATCATGAGAAGAGGCCCGAGCCCAGCAATGTGTCGTTCACATAATACTCGATGATATAAAATATATTTTATGTACTATCATTGACCTCTTTGACAAATATTTTGTTTGATATTGTCAAATTGATAAGGTTGACATTTGTTGATAGAACAAGCAAATTTAGCCGGTAAGTGTTTTGAAATGTCTATACAAAAAAAAGGATTATGGTGGATCATGAATCTGCTTTGTTGAGTACATGGGTGCATGAAAGGAGCCTCCCCCAGTGACGTACACAAAGATTCCCTACGTCCGGCGCACCCTGGGCAATTCGCGAGTTCTCTAAAGCGAATTGGCTAATCCTTTCACCACGATAGCAAGTCATAATAAAATTTAGCTCAGCTATCGACACGACGATGAAGAAAAAGAAGTACCTCGAAACTTCTTAACACCAAAATTCAATAAAATCTCTGTATTGCTTTTATATTAGTAGGATAACTACATATTTATGTGCACTTATGGTAAATATGTACTTACTATTTTCTTCGATGTCCAAATCTTTCCGTACATCACCTGTTGTAAACACATCACAAATAGGCGCTATAAATAATATTATTTCCAATCCTAGCAGTGAAGAAGCGGTTATGTTTTTCAGTATTTTTGTTGATGTTATGTAATGTTACTATTAGTTTAGTTAGATTTAATCGGACTGACATGTACATAAATGTATAAAAGTCCTTAAAAATAAAGATTAAAAAAAAAAAAAAAAATCACCTGTTGTAAGTTCCTAGCATGGCAAAAATGACACGGGCAAAACTGTCAAAGAGGGTATAAAAAGGTGAGGAGGTATAAAGAAGTGGGAGTTGGCCAAACCAAAGCAAACGCGTAGTAATATTTAACTATCGTAGTCATCCACTTGCATCTTAGCGGACTACGAGGAGTTAATATGTCCGTAGACACTTTACGGCTACAAACATCGTAGCAACATCTGCTACGTACTTTACTTACTTTTATCGAAACAACAGGGAAAGTCTATAAAATATCTAGGGCAAGTCATAAATTGTTGACCATTTCTCTAATGTACTTTAATCGACAGTGTATTAATCAATTAGAGAGGTCCATCGTATAGTTTATGACTTAGTGACGTAAACATTTAACTACTCGAGTTTATGTTATAGAAGGCTAGTTTCCGATTATGGCTTTACCTGCTTAGTAGTTATATAATAGTTGGTCCTTTTTTGCTTTTAAATTTTGCCAATTTTTATTAAGAGGAGACAATTAATAGTTTATTTTTAAAAACCGTGGTCTGGTTGCAACTTTAAGATGAATAAGTTTTTATCTATTTATCATATCTAAACAACAAAAGTGTATGTTTTTTTTTGTGCCCATACTGTTGCCAGTATTTTTTTTAAATTGATTAATGAAGAACTTAATATAATATATTAAATTAACAACCCGATTAGGCACTCGTATGTATGTAAAACGGGCGGTCGACAGTTTACTCTTAAGTTCGGGTCATGCGTTGAGCTGTAAAAGCTTAACAGACAGACAAAACAATATACCTTTTTCCCATTTAAAATATTAAATGTCGAGGTGTAGAAGAAACTACCTCGTTTATCTACCACGGAACAAACACAATACGCACATATCGCTCACACAATATCACCAACAACACAAATACAAGAGCACACACACACACACACACACTTTACACACGAACACATACATACCAACATACATAAACCTACTCAATCCGCATCTTTTATGTCTAATAGTTAATTTTCCAGATTATAAATCACCTAAAGAGCTAAAAACTATCACTAGATTATTGTGTACATTTTGCTACTTGTTTGTAAATTTGCTACTTGTTTCCGAGCGGAAAACTGGTGACCTGTATCACAGGTTATTTTATACCTACTTCAGGCACCAGCGATCCTCAACCTACGCTGTAACATAGCTATTTTTATTTTTATTTTTATATCATGTATATTATGGTTGATGGTGAGAAATAAATTTATTTATTATTTATTTATTTATTATCTGTGGTTCGCGTATGTGCCTCTCACCGCGAGTTCTAAATTTATATTTCCAGGTCGGTCCAAAATCGTTACTCGGGGGTTGCCCGTCAGAAAATTCTTAATAGCTGCATGGAGTTGTATTTCCTCCTATCACACGAGACTTGAACATAACAGTTGAAATTTGGGTGTTTTAAATCTCTGCCACGCTCTTTCGGGTAATATTGGCGTAATGTTATGTTATGTGTAGAAATTACTATACTCAAGGGTTAATACTGAAGTGTTACATACAATTAATTTTATTATTGAGACCTGACGGTATGACTCTTGTTCCCTGGAGGATGGGACGGCCTCTAGTGTGGGATGCCACTTGTGTAGACACACTGGCGCCGTCACATCTTCCTAGGTCTCAGGAAAAGGCTGGTGCGGCGGCCTGCGGTGATCTGCAGAATGCCTCAAGAGGCGCAAATATTGTCTTCTTGATAGTGGATATATGTTTGTGCCTTTTGGGGTAGAGACATTAGGGCCGTGGGGACCAGAAGCGCTTAATTTGTACAAACAGATTTCAACTCGCCTGTTTGAGGCGTGTGGCCTCAAACAGGATGGTTCTCAGAATGCTGGTATTTATTTTGGCCAGAAGTTGAGCATTGCCATACAACGTGGCAATGTTGCTAGCATTTTGGGAACGTTGCCCACTGGTAGGGTATCTAAATCTTACAAACCTACTCTTTTAGACTAGGTTTGTAAGATTTATATTTAGGTTAGTAGGAATTTTGTTTTTATTTTTATTTTTGTGAATAAATAAATACAATGGAGAAAAAATGACAATTTTATTATGGTGTAATAAAATAGGAACCTAGCTGAGGAAGAAAGTGCCTACTATCAATCAGCTTCTTCGCTCATTCTTCAACCTTCGGGAAAATTCGGACGTTTTCGGCTTACGAGCATTGGCCGAGAGCCAAAAGTTTTAATGGGTTGGAGACGTCTGATCACCGTCCGTCTAAGGGCCAATGACCCCGGTGGGATAAGGTAAATTTGTGAGCTATTTAGTGGGGTAAAATTAATATTAACTATCTTATATGGTAAGAATAGTAGATGTTAAGTGGTGAAGTTATATATGTCATAGTCAAAGGTCTTTCGGGAATTGCTGAATTTACATAACACTATTTAGTCAACAGACACAAATTAACTTCATTTAGTCAACTTTAGTTAATGGCCGAAAAAAATCTATTATTTATTATTTTATAGATTATAAAGTGAAAAAAGTTTATCCTGTCTAAAAACTAGAGACTGTTGTCTAAAAACAGAAATAATTATCCAAATCCAACTTGCAGTTTTAAATATGACCGCATTCAGAAAAACAAACTTACCTCACCTGCAACTTCAGGTTTATTATCTTTATTAATATACATAGATATATAGAATAATCTTTATTGCACACCAAAATAAATACATAAAGAACATTATTAAGCATAAAGACACGTACAATAGGCGGCCTTATCGCTAAAAAGCAATGTCTTACAGGCAATAATAAAGGGATTTTTTTTAAGTAAAGTTAAACTTTGAATCCATAAGTCAGATTTTCATGAAAGGTGTGTGTTCATGTGAAGATATTTCAAGACCCCAATGGTAAAGGCTACTTTTTATAGTAGTATATTCAGTAGATTAAAAGCTAATCTCGATATTTCGTGAACAAACTTCTTCAGCAAACAATTGGCTCGTGTCATTCAAGAAAGTATATTGACAATTTGTCACACCCACTCCTGTCTCGGCACCTATCTATCCTCCTACGCAGCAATCAATCATTTACTATACATTACATTCAGAGTAACCTATCGGCAATATAAAATGCCATTCAGACTATTATTAGGGTTCAGTATCAACAGTAAAAGAACCAACAATAGAATAATAGAAGCATTATTAGTATAATAATGCTCGAAGTATCAGTAGTAACCACTGGTGGTAGAACTCTTGTGAATAAGCTCAAGGGCGGCAGCACCACCGTCTCACCTTTAACCTGCCGCCAAATAGTAGTACTTCCATTACTGTGTTCCGGTTTGGTGGTGAGATCAGGCCCTGAAATTACAGGCACATGAGGCATAACACCGTAGTTCTCAGCTGCAGCGACGTATCTATAATCTGCTTTTGTGGATTGTTGATGTCCTTGGGCTATACTCCACTTACCATCAGGTGGACTACACGTTCGTTCACTGTGGGCGTAGTATAACCGCTCACGTGCGCTAGAACAACTTACCAAAAATCCGTCACGTGCGCACCGCATGACGTCACTTCGACCGCCGGCGTAGTGTTTCAAAAAAATGCCTGTATGGATGGCGCACATCTGTTCTTAGAATTCAAGTGGTGTTTTTATTCAAGCTTAAGAGTTACTCTTTTAAACTGTATCCATTATTTATTTACATTGAGTGTCAAATTTGTTTTAGTTAACGATAAACATTGGCTATGGTTGAACACGTACAATTCTTCCACTTATCTATGAGTTGACTACAAGTTTTATATGACGGACAAGAGCTGCGTTCTTTCACATTTGGCAGCATACAAACGATTATTATTATAGGTTTTAAGGATTCAGTACCTGTACATTTTAAATGATGTATATACGAGTACCAAACGAGTTCATAGTTCACTTGATAATAATAGCCCGCTTTATATGTTTCTGCCTTGCTCACATTGCGCTTAGCGTAAGGTTTTAACTAACAAATGGGCATGTTGGAGCCATTTATGCTATTAAAACTGCCACTGTAAAGGCTAATCGCTCTCAATCACCTTGACATTTTGCCAACTGTCAAACAGTTGTCAACTTAAATTATATAAAAACTTGCTATAGATTAACTACTCCTTTTCTAGAGCTCACTAGAATCTTTCATTGTACAAAGTAGTTTAAGTTTAGTGCAATAAACAACTGTTACAAAAGTCCATCTATTATGTATGCCAAGTTTGCTCGACGGGGCACAATAAGTCCCCAGTTTCTTATATTAGAGCGACCAAAAAACTCTTCAACTCTGTAATATTAGTATAGATACAAACTGAATCAAATTACTGAGTTCTAAAATCTTGCTATTTCTAAGCCACAATCTGATACTATTTTCTTCCAGGTATGACCATTTCTTACAAATAAAATTGCCACACGGCGCATTGCCAAGCCTTTTTGAAACTATCATGTCACTGCACTATATTATGTGGGTAGACAAGATAAAGGTAAAATATTTAAGGTTTAAATATGGTCTATAAAGGTAAAATGTGTCACTAATCTGGTAGCCATTTTGTTACATATAATATATAACTTAACATCACGCCTTTATACCCAGAAGGGTGTCGCAGAGGTGTACAGCACCCATACTTAATCTGTTATGATTAGTTTTCTTATGATAGGCCCTTTCGCAATCTACCGGGCACAAACCCAACTCCAAATTCAAAATCAAATTCAAATCATTTATTTTCATAGGCCCCAGGAGGCGCTTGAACACGTCAACACATTACAAAAATTGATATAAAAATGAATCATAAATAATACTAAATATACTAATTACAATGATTTGAATAACCGGGCATTATGAGAAGAGCTGGTGAGAAACTCACGTGCACCATCTTTCTAAAATGAAAAATATAACAATAAGTATACATACAAAAGTCACAGAAGAAGAGCAATTCATTTCCAAATACTATGCTGAAATAAACTAAGCTTAAGCTTAGCTTATTAGCTTCTGTAAGCTTTTTGACATAATCTAATTTTAACATATTTTTTAAATTTACCTATCGATGATTCTATTGCGTCTAAAGGAAGTTTATTGTAAAAGCGTATACATTGACCTGGAAACGAGTTAGAGATTTTATGGAGCCTAGTAGTGGGCACAGCGAGTTTGTTTCCGTGTTGTATTGAGAATTCCACTTTGTTCGACCTGGGAATCGAACACGAGACCTCGCGGTAAGAGCCTCATACACTTACCACTTTACCATTGAGGCAGGCACTAATTCTAAAAAATATAATACGTGACCGTCTTTCCCGTTTACCATAGACTGTTAAATAAATAAATAAATAAATATTTCACAACTCACACACAACGCCATCTAGTCCCAAACTAAGCAGAGCTTGTAATATGGGTACTAGAATAACTGATACTAATACATATAATACTTTTTTTTTGTAAATACATACATATTATACATAGAAACACCCAGACTAAGACAAATCCCCATGTTCATGCACACAAAGATTTGTCTTAAGTGGGAATCGAAACCACGACCTCAGCGTCGCAGGCAGGTACACTACCCACTCCGCCATCCGGTCGTCAAACGTAGTAACCACGCTAAGTTTGGTTTATCCCTCGGCCGGCGCGCGCTGAGCCCCTGAGTTGTTTTAGCGGGAAAATGACGTAAGTAGGTTTTAGAACACGGTAGACGTCGGATTTTACGAAAAGTAAGGTTGCTGTAAAGACTTTTATTTACACCCATGCTATAAATCCTCTATAAACGTTCTTGAAACAGTTAGCTAATTGCCAACATTAAAACAGCCAGTTTCATAATAACCATTATAACACCCAAACGGGTGTTATAATGTTGTACTGAAATTCATTATGCAACTCCTTTTTTACTCATCGAACAGCTATGATAAGTACTATACATAAACATAACATAAACATAAAAATTTATTTATTTCTCTCATAAAGGGATGTACAATTCAAACATAAATTACTGGTGATGCCCGAAGCCCAGCCAGCGCTGACACCGCCCTACTTGCAACTTTAGTAGTTATTCAATGAGATGAATAAAACAAATAATAATATTTAGGTACCTAATAATGAAACAAGCAGCCTGTATTCATGTTGTACTAAGACGGGTTTAATCTACGTAATGATAAATTACAACTAATTTCAACACTATCCAAAAGATGACGACAGCCTCACCACCTAATACCTGGATCATACAGGGTGTACATGACATGATAGCAAAGTTAATAGTGATTCAGTATGATGAAAAAATTTTGTATTCCGGTTCTTAGAATCTGTAGTGTGATGTGGAATGTTCTGAATTACTGGTAAGTGGCTTTGTCATCATGTCATTTACACCCTGTTTATAACAAGAGAAATGTGGATAGAGGGAATTATCTCTACATTAATTTTAAGAAAAATACATGTTGTAGTTTTAGTATTGGAACGAAGTTCCTTATCGCGCGTTGCGAAAGGGGGTAGACGGAAAAAATTAGAACGAAAAGTTGTAACGACTCATTTCGTAGCAATTCTCGTAGCGGCGTAGTAATTACATGCTACGTTACAGCTACGGTGCTACATCATCAGACACCCAGAGAAAAATGGCATTGCGCATTTTTCTCAATTCAACTTCGTTCCATCCGGGTGTCCCTTGACACCTCAGTAGTTTTTTTTTTATGTTTTATTCACTCATCTCAAACTGTCGGTGATGTAGGAGTAACAAAGAACTTCCAAGCGCTTTGCCGGCAATCGATCGAACATAGAAAGATTAAATTTGCATAGTAATGTATTCAGTCAATTTATAAATACGTATATTTAATCGCCCATGAGATCATTCAGTACTTAAGCTTAAAATAAACGATTACGTAAAAGAAACCACGAAAATAAATGAATATTTCCTTTTTGCAGAAGATTTTCGCTGATGATATTTCATACTTTTTAAATACGAAATATCACTTATCAGCGGACGTGTAGCCCACCTGATGATAAGTTATAACTACAGCTTATAAATATCCATCACAATCATAGAGACTTAATCAATATGGAGAGAAAATAATAGCAAATAACTATGCAAATAAGCCTGCCAAAATTCATGGGGGAGCAGATTCTTCCGCGCATCGATGATTTGACAACTAGTTATATATGACGTACGTCGACATTTGGCAGTGGGGTAGGCCTGACAATGACAAGTCATTTAGGTTTTACTGGCTGAGATCACAGTCAATCACAACTTTTTTTTTTTGTTGTCGAGATACCTAAGATACCTCGCTGCATGAAAAGGGTGCGACGGGTTATGTGAGGTTGTCGGGACTCCGACGACTTGCCATAGCACGTCCCTGGGGCGGCTCTTCCGCCCCGTCTGCTCGCGTTTCGAGACGGCACATAACACTGGGTACCGTCGCCCGTCTCTGGATCCGTATACTGGCCAGCTAGAGTTTTTTCGGCAGTTCCCTACTTTAAGCTTGTTTGCGAAAACTCTACTAGTAGTAAACCAACCAACAATAATCTATTTCATAGGTATTTTGGTCATATAATAATATTTCATTTTACATCGCTTCCAACAAACAAATGAATATCACACACAATAACATTAATAAAACATGGGTAGATTAACTTCATTTTAATTGCTTCAGGGAGTTTGAAACGACATCACAAACTTTCAAGTCCTTATGTAAACAAAATCAATCATTTTTAGTCATATCAGACTTTTATGTTACCTCCGCATTAATATTTTATAAGTACCGCAAGCACACTTGGGATATAATTTTGTTAGTCGTTACAGAATATCTAAGATTGATTTATTACCTAACCGTCTTGGGTCGTCATCGTCTTAATGGCTTAATCTATTTACAGATAAGGGGCCATGCCCTTCCAATTTCGATACATGTATTATTGAATTTATAATACACATTGTATATTATTATAATGCTTTCGTATCGGACCATTCCATATAACGTAATGATATTTACTCGATTAATTGGACACTTGGCCAGCGTGGTGGACTATGACCTAACCCTTCCCATCATAAGAAGAGGCCCGAGCCTATTATTAATCGGAAAAGTGAGCTCATAAATTCATAACTCTTTCGTCTTTACCTCCTTTGTTCTCTGTTTGACTCATAAATCATACTGATACATTAATGTATGCTGATCCTCGTACGACGAGCGAATATTTAATTTGCGTAACTCTTTAAGAAGTAGGGCACGGTAAAATATTTTCCTCATTTTATCTAATAAATCTATGAGATTTACGTTTTTTTTTATATACTACGCTCACAGCGAACGAACGTGTAGTCCACCTGATGGTAAGTGGAGAACCGCCCATGGACATCAACAATCCACAAAAGCAGATTATAGATGCGTCGCTGCAGCTGAGGACTACGGTGTTATGCCTCATGTGCCAGTAATTTCAGGGCCTGATCTCACCACCAAACCGGAACACAATAATGGAAGCACTACTATTTGGCGGCAGGTTAAAGGTGAGACGGTGGTGCAGCCGCCCTCGAGCTCATTCACAAGAGCTCTACCACCAGTTTTGTGAATCTGCAGTTTTGGCTCACAATACTATAAGGGATAGACCAACCACTATACTGCGTCCAAGATTAAAAAAAGAAGTTTTGCGATAAGAATCTTTAATATTAATAAAATAAAGATTATTTGCAACTATAGTATATATGTATTACAGTATCAGTTATTCTAGTACCCATAGTACAAGCTCTGCCTAGTTTGGGACTAGACGGCGTTGTGTGTAAGTTGTGAGATATTTATTTATTTTTATTAATTAATTAAAAAAAAAAACAAATGTGTTAAGTGCCACGCATACAAATTACATTGTTTGTACATAAAGCCCATTTAAATAGTACAAACATAAATGTAAATAAACCTAGAAACCTGATTTTTGAATATATTAGGAAAGAAGCTTGTAGAAGCTTATCCTGAAGTAAATAATTTTAAAAACGTTATACAAATCATTTTTGTCAAAGGACGTAAAGCCGAGATAAATCAAGAAAATTCATAATTGTAACTACTTTTCCAAGATAGCGGCAAAAGCTCATAAGAAATCAAGGTCGAAAATTTGATTGAATCGTGAATTGAATCCTCTACAACATATCTAAAAATTAGCTTTCTAGGTTCATTTGCATTCATAACAGGCAGTTTACGGCTATTTTAATTGCACTAAATGTAGTATTATATGTGTAAATATAGCTGGCAAACTGCCAAGAGCTAGGATTAGTAAAATCAGACTAGACTAAGAATGTAGGTCCTGACGTATTTACATAAGCCGAACACTCAACCGACTGCACTATCTCTACCATAGAAATCTTAATAACTAGTCAATAGAAATGCTATCGACTATCTTTTAACACTGGGACGCATGTCGCCGTTTTTCAAATATCTACCACTTTTTGTATTCCTGCAAACAAAATTATTCTTTTTGGCGATGACATTAAGACGACAATTCCTCAACTCGCACTTTTGTTCGATTAGACTCATGCGCTTGTATTCCTGCAAACAAAATTATTCTTTTTGCGATGACATTAAGACGACAATTCCTCAACTCGCACTTGTGTTTGACTAGACAGATGCGCGGCGACAAGGTCACGCGTCTTTGACATTTCTATTGCCTTATTATTAAGATTTCTATGATCTCTACAGAGCTGCATTCTACACTCGGTTACATATTAATCTATTAATTTCCAGTATAAGCTAGCCTCTTACTGCATGGGAAGTCAATACAATGTGAGACTATCTTATACTGCAATTAAATAACTTGATAAAGTTCTTATAATTATTACATACTTGATGTATGAGTTATGTAGTTCAGACCGTTAAAGATGACGTTGTTATTTAACCAAGTTTTGTTAGACTGACAACTAAGATACAACAGACTTATTTTTCTACTAAAAATCACGTCACAGTTAGTAAAAAAAAAAATGTTAATTGCCTGGTATAAATGCAAATAAACCCTGAAAGCTGATTTTTTAATTAGTTGTAGAAAAAGTTTAAAAGAGCATACCCTAAAATTTTCAACTATAATTTCCCATCAGCTTTCGCCGCCATATTGAAAAAAAGTGGTTGAATTTTTAGTTTTTTTTATTTATTTCTTATCCCCGTTATATAACAAAGATATTTTTATTCAACGAAGTACGAAGTACGAGCGAAGCTAGTGTCTTTATATTAAATTAGATGACTCCATAAAAAAAAATATATCTCCATTTGATCGCATAACTTTGTGTGCGACAAAGCACTTTTGGATTTTTTCAATTGGAATTATTCACTTGAACATCTTTTATTCAATACAATGGCGTGCCAGGCACTTACTTGACACTATATACCACTAACAAAGCCACCGTATTTTATTAAACTCTTCAAAGGGCTTATCAAGACGACCTTGTCAGTTCATGTTACACGCGATTATTTGCCATTAGACCTATCGACTCGTCTTATAAGACGTGATAGGACTGACAAACGTAATATTAATAAAAATCATTTCCCGAATGTCAATGGAAGCGCCAAGACAAAAATACAGTAATTTCATTCTATCGCATCGCTTCAGAGGATTTGTCGTCGAGATAATGGGAAAGATGAATATTTGACATGACATATTATTATGTTTTATGACAATGACGATTTATCAGATTTATGAAGAGTTATTTTTGAAAAGACTGTGTTGACTATTGATATACACAATACTTATACTTTATTTCACCAACCTACTATGTGAACCGACTGTTGACTTAATGTAAATTTATATAAATTTATCTACACCCATGCTATAAATCCTCTATAAACGTTCTTGAAACAGTTAGCTAATTGCCAACATTAAAACAGCCAGTGTCATAATAATCATTATAACACCCAAACGGGTGTTATAATGTTGTACTGAAATTCATTATGCAACTCCTTTTTTACTCATCGAACAGCCACATTCTCATGGCATCTTTATGAATTTCAAAAAAAGAACATGTCATGCACGCGCGTTTCACTACCACAGCGCCGTAATTTAAATAAAAACTTATTCGAATTTTTGAATTGACGTCGTATGCCGCCATTTTTGTTCAATAATAGTATTGAAAAAATACTATTTAATAATTGTACGATCCAAAATGTAAATAATTATTACAATATATAATTATATTATTACCTATACATAGTTTTTTTGTATTAGATACTCACTAATTAAACTTTCCATGAATTTACATAGAGTTCTTACAACACTGTACCCTAATACCCTATGGTTTCAGAACATTTATAGAGGATTCATATCATGGGTGTAGATAAAGTCTTGTATGCAACTGTTATAATTAGGTATTAAAACACTCATGTGATACTATTATCAGTAAACCCACACTCGTGTTTTAATACCCCTCATTATAGAACAGTTGCATAAATAACTATTAATCCTGCCATTATCTTCTACTCACATAAAGCTATGAAGGGATTCTTCTTTTGAAAAACGAAGCCCGCCTTTAGAATTACTCCTGTGTCGTGTGAGTGTTTACAAATATACATTTTACAAACACACGATACAAATAGCACTTTAGCTTGACCCGGGAATCGAACCAGAGACCTCACAGTGAAAGGCGTATACGCTTACCACTAGACCAACGAGGCAGTATCTGATAAAAACCATTTCTTATCTATTATAGTAACAAATATAAATATATTTCTTGTTTTAGCCGTCGCCGCGTCGGTACTAAACAAAGTTACTGCATTAACAAATTGTAAACCCAATGAAATACTTACTTCAAGGAAAAGTTTCTACACTTTCAAGAGTAAGAATGAAGTACAAAATGCATTAAGTGGAACTCCAAAGGCAAGTTAAACTTAAGTTCTCTAAGAGAAACCTTCTAGTTTGTAATTGTCAATTAAATCCATCTGCAGAGGCAATTTACTCAGACCACACAGGCAATATTAACTGTTCGGAATGCAGACTGCATGCTGCTAAATGCTTTCCAAAGGAAATGTAATTGGAAACTGCAAAAGCTATTTGAGAAAATTATATATAAATAAATATATATATAAATTTTTGAATGGCGACGAATCTAATGCATTCAGGGACATTAATTCTTTTAAATTTCAATTTGCAAATACAAATTACTAGTGTTCTTGTTAACCCCCTTCAGCTAAGCTTAATTATCTTGTGTTAGGAGGAAAATCACATCCGTGGTGTAATGGCCAGGATTTTGGACATTACTTTTGTCTGCACTGTTATAAACCGAAAATAGTTGTAACTAATTACTTTAAATTTGTTACGTATAGAGTAAAATATTGATTTTATAGTAAATGGTAAACAGTTAAGAATAATAAAAATATAAACCTACCTGTAGTATTTTAATTACTGTGCCTTTTGTTACTCTACTACAATAGCTGATTTTACAATGGGTGGAGAAGAATTAGTGGAAGAGAAATTAATTAAAAATCATCTCAGGTTAAGGTCTTGTGTATACATTCTAAGTTACCAGTACAAAATAGTTTATGCAGGTACGATGGGGCGTGTAGGCGGGACCTAATGACGAGAATTCCTAAGATAACAGGATTAATCGCAAGGAAATGACAGAGGTGTATATTTAGACGGACACGTGCACTGAAAAGCACGTGCTTCACAGTGTACTCGTGCAACTGCACACTGCGGAGAACACTTGATAAGGCCTATGTCCAGCAGTGGATAGAAATAACCTATATTTATACACACATTTTGCAAGTTAAGAGCGTGTATTCCTTTTCAAAATGTAACTGTCAATTTTTGTAGTGTTTTGGGAATATTTCGTAAAAACTGAATGAAAGTATGATTTTATTCAACTAACTTTTTAGAATGCAAGTTTTGAAAGGTAAATATAACAATTTCATTCGTAAATACAGCATAATTTTGTAATTTATCAACTTAACAGTTAATACTCTTTCAACTGATAAAATAGAAAAGTATGCTTTAGTTATTAGATGTAATTGTCATATTTAACTTTTAAAGCCCACATTCTAAAAAGTTAGTTGAATAAAATCATACTTTTATTCAGTTTTTACGAAATATTCCCAAAAAACTACAAAAATTGACAGTTACATTTTGAAAAGGAATACACGCTCTTAAGTAATACCGTGAGTTTGAGCCAATTGTCGATATTTCGTCAAACGAAAAAGTTAAGCTTGGCCTTTGTTCTCGTGATATAAATGACGCTATCTAACACAAACAATGTGTTTTATTGCCCACGTATTTGTCAACAGTTACAGAATGATTCATTGTATTAATTGCAAGAGCATCCATCCAAGTGCTCACTCTGCCAGTGATAAAGATGTAAGTCGGAATAAAGGCTGATTTACATTATGCCAGTACACTGAACCCAGTACTATGGCACAACAGTGCTGAATTACGAATTAGCTGGGGTCCGCGACTACTTCCGTGAGTAATATGATATTTCCATGCTATTCCTACAAAATTAAGCGACTGTCAAATTTACCCTTATGTGAAGTAGAATTCCTCAAAATATATCTTATTGTTAATTTATGTCGTGCAGAACCTATGTGCTGAATTTCGTGCAATTGCCTTCAAAATGACTAAAGTCCCATAAAAACTTAAAACCCTTTTATATAATAATATTATTATATACCAGTTTTTAGGTTAGACCTCCAGCTACACAATTGTGAAAACCGCATATTCCATGCAGTAGTTTAAACGTGATACGCGTACATACATACAGACATACATAAATTCTAAAAAATATGTTTTGCTTCTACTACTGTTATAAAGACCCCTGGTATATTTTTCTTTGAAAGCTTCAATATACAGACATGGCAAATTTAAAGTTTTATTATAAAATATGTATTTAAATAGATATAGATAATGACATTTATGACATAAGAACGTAGTCTATTCCGATCCAGCCTCAAAACTGGATGCTGGAGTTTTATTTTTTGTATTTCGTACTAGACTAGATATTTATACAGCCTTAAAAGATTGCCTTCGTTACCTTTGACCTTTATATCTTTAAAGCAGTGTTGCTAAAGTGGTAGGTCAATGAATTTATTATATATCGTTTTTACAATATTATTAGGGATAGAAATCCATAATTATGACTTAATACAATAAAATCAGTGTGATAGAATAAGCCTGATATAAAGATGTTACCAGACTGCCGACCTGTAATATTACTTCGTTTTAGAGCAAAATGTCACAAACTGTCTATTTGACGCATATTTTCCACTTCAATTCAAAACTTGAACGAAATAATCAAACTGGAAATAATGTTGAAATCCTTCCGACTCGGTTCATGTTTTATTCATCGCTCTGACCCTCAGACTAAAAACCAATATGGACACGAAAATGAACGTTAATATATATGCAATATTATTCCAATAAAAAAACCGACTTTAATTACTAATAATGCTTATAAAATAAAAAATACTAGACCAAACTGACAGATTTTTTTATGGGACCACCTGGCAGCTATTTCGCGTCGAACAAAAATCACGCGATTGGGTCCATTAAGCGCGACGTAATCGATGTACATACATAGAAAAAAAACATACTGGCCGAATTGAGAACCTCCTCTTTTTTGGGAAGTCGGTTAAAAAAGTCTGCTGAAACTCTCGGGGGAGTGGAAGAGTAGATTGTTCCGTGCTAGTGTCAACACAGGATTTGCCAACCAGTTTTATATGAAGAGTATGATCGGCGGTCATTCACATTCAGCAGCGGGGGATGCTTGTCAATGACGCCTCCAGTTGGCTTATTTCTCTGAACTCTAACCTTTATAACTGCGCATGCAATACAAACTAAACCTATTTGTTTATGATTAGTATCCGAGAAAAGAATTAACTATGTAACTTCGTAGAAACTACTGAACTGACTTTTCAACAAATCAAAATGTGTTATTTTTTTTTGTCGTGATACACAAGTTACTCTTTATACAACGAATATTTGAATTTGTTGTATGAAAACATTATAATTAATATGTTACCTGCCACACTTATTTTAGACGACAATGCGTCCGATTTAGTACTATTTTTTGTATGGTGGGTAGGCAAACTCACATATTCTTCTTCTTCTTTCGTGTCGATGGCTGCAGTCATATTCTATCAGCCCAGTGTGTGGCCACGCGGAGGCCTCTTCCTTTGTGCAGGTGGTGGAGCAAGTAGGACAGGACTCACCTATAACATAAACTTTTGCTTTTAGGAGATCCAAATTGTACTCATGCGGTAATACGGACTTAAGCAAGGCGTTCAACCTTCAGACAGTTTGCGAAAAAAGAGATAAAGCGATGCCGAAGTATGATTTGTCTATGCCAGACAAATCATACTTCGGCTCGCTTTAACATTGTTCTGTCTGATGACACACTCTCTAAAATGTACCCTAATAAAGAGCGATGTTCATTAATTTTTATACAACAAATCTGAAATCAGCTTCTTTCGTTACCTTCAGTGCTAAAATATGTACGAAACTCCTTTTGAATATCTTAACGGCAACATAGTACTTGGTATAAATAAAATCAAATATTTAGGTGGTTATTAAGTTGGCTGATTGCACGTCAACCGATTTGTTGCAGCACAATCTGCGGCTAACTTAAGGGTAGAACTCCCGAGTGCCGAGATTTTATACAAACATAATTTATAATATGTTTAACTTTAATATTATTAAGTTTTAATCAATTTTTATAGACAAATCATATCTAAAACACTTAAATGCATGTCTGTTTGTGGAAATTTTGTCTGAAATGTTTTAATTATTAATATTTTATAATTATATTAGCATTCCAGTGTTTTAGATATGATTTGTCTATTAAAATAGATTAAACTTAACATTATAAAAGTTAAACCCATATTGCTTGTGAATAGAAAACATGCAAGCCATTGTTCCGTCTTAAACCCGCCGAGAAATTAAGTATACCTACCTTATTGATCCTCATAATCTGCATAGCTGTACACAATTATCAACAAAACTGCAGGCGCTAGTACTAACTATAGCCGATAGCCGAGTGGTAGACCGTAGAACTGCGAAGTTAAAGGTCTCGGGTTCGAACCCACAGCACACACCTCTCGTCTTTTCGAAGATATGTGTGTATTTATCATATAAATTATCGCTCGCTAACGGTGAAGGTGTCGTGAGGCTCGAGAGTGTGTGAAGTCTACCAATCTGCACTTGGCCAGTGTGGTGGACTATGGCCTAACCCTTCTCATCATGAGAAGAGGCCCGAGCCCAGCAGTGGGACATGTATTAAATACAGGGTTGCTATAATAACAGTTCTAACTTTATACTTAACATAATATTATGCAAAATAATCAAAAAGTATTGTAGCATACTCCACGTTAGCATAAATTTGAACATCATGCAAACAAACTTTAGAATGTTGAGGGAAATGTGAGTTAAGGCAGAACTTTCTCGAAACTTTGTACTGCCGCGGTTCGAAGCTCATTTGTAAAACCACCTGTTTCATTTATCTCTTTAATTTTATCTTCATTGGTGAAAAAGCTCTTGTGCCATATGAGACATAACACCGTAGTCCACAGCAGCAGCGACGCATCTACTATCTGCTTTTGTGGATTATTGATCTCCGTGGTCTGTACTCCACTTGCCATCACGTGGACTACACGTTCGTTTGCTGCAGACGTTGTAAAACTCCAAAAAATCTTACTTTGGTACATTTTCTACTCTACAAACCAAGCCGGGGCTGAAAACTAGTTCGATTTGTTTATTTTTTTTAAAGTAATAAATTATTGAAATCTTCGTTTCATATTTTAGTTTACTGTAAGAAAAACTTAATTTATTTTCTATACATTATTTGTTTTCGTAATAAAAACGTTTTTAAAATAAGAATATGGAAAGATTACTACCTTGTTAGTCTGGTGGTTAGCGAATCTGCCTCTCTCCACGAGGTTCGGGTTCGATTCCCGGCTCGGGCAAAGTGTCATTTGTAAATTTTCCGTCAGGATATTCTCAATAGCAGCACGGAGTTGGAATTGTGCCCCATGGATGGCGATAGACTTACCCCCTATCCCATAGGACCTAATGTTATGTATGTTTATAGAAAAGATTTCATCTAGTGCTTACATATTTGCGAAAACGATATTAAATATTTTTGTATCTGACCTTTTCTGACCCTAAGCCGTAAATCTATGTAACTAAAAATAATTTTTCCAATAAACCAAATAAAAAAATATTCGCTACCCAAAAAGGAAAACTACGAGTAAGATAGAATAAAGGTGGTTTTATACCGGCAAGGCGAGGCGTGGCCATCCACGTCTCGCCTCGCAGGGAGTGAATTGAAAACACGCTGAACCTTTTACACTGCGCCGTCATCCGGCTCGCGATGCAATGCGTAAAAAGCGCTACTGACGTACACTGCACAATTTGCGCCAACCAACCACGATATGGCATTGATCAACACACTAATTGCTCAGCATCCAGGTGATGATATTAAATTTTTTCATGAAGTTTGCTAATTTTTTAAAAATGTTTTTCCATTTTTAATACGCTTATATTAGCTTCACCTGTATGTATGTATGTATGTATGTAACCGACTCCTTTGGACTCGATTTTGACCCACTTTAAACGGACAAATTTCATTAAAATTTTGCACACCTGTCAAAGTTCGATGACAAAAAAATTAAAAAAACGCTCTTATAAATAAACAAAACTAAAAAGTAGAAAATAAATAATAGTTTTTAGTGTAGTATTATTCTGAAAATAGATTGCTCGATAGACGAAAAATATGGCACAGAGCGCCCCACGCTTTTTCACAATAATACTAGTATTTTTTGTTCATTACCATTTTCAGCTTATATTAGGAATTATTTTTCACTTTTTAGTTAGAAGTACTTTAAAAGTGTGTTTTTTTAGTTTTTTAAACTATGCTTTATTTTGTAATATTATGTAATTTATTTATGTCATTAAATTGTATACCTAGCTTATTGTGCGTATTGAGTTACTGTTAGCGCAATAAAGCAAATACATTATCTATACTTAGTGCAATAAAATTAAATATCATACTACCAAATATTGTCATTTTAGACGGCTTTCGGTCAGCTCGTGATGTCACACATTTAAAGTTAATACACACTATAACAAAAGCAAAAAAGTTCAATATTGTACAAAGAAGTTTTCAATTCTCACCGCGCTGGGACTTTTACACCAAAGATTGGCAGGGTGAGGATAGTATTTTGCACACAAATTTCTCGCTCTGTCACGCCACGCTTCGCCGGTATAAAACTACCTTAACCGTAGTATTCAATAATAGTAATATTTTAAAGCAAATTTTAGCTTAAGAATGCATTTTGTATTTTATATAATATTAAAGTTGAAACCAAATAAGGTAATATACCTATGACGCTGGCACAAAAAAGTTGAGAAATTTTGAGTCTAGCAGCATACGAATCCATCGCTGAATTGGCAAAGCACTTGGGGTGTATACCCAGGGGGTGCAGGTTCGGGTCCTGCTGGATTCTTAATTTTTCAACTTTAATATTACATAAAAAGAACAATAATTAGCTGTTTTTTTATTTCTGCCTTGTTCATCTAGTGGGTAGTAGGTAGGCGACTTCTCACCGCCCAATCTCGGTTTTGATTCCCAGGTATTTTTCATTTTTTTGTTAGGGAATTCGCAATAGCAGCATGAAATTGGAATTGTGCCCGGGTGTGCACTCCCAATCACCTGATACCTAAACATAACAGGTGAAATGTGGGTTATTGTTCTCTTTTTACTTCTAGGTAATATAGGTCTAATATTTTGTTTGTGTCACTTAAAGCAATTTACCAATTTATTCTATACCATGTCCTGACCAAACAATTTTTCCCTGACAATAAACTATACATCAAGAGATGGACGAACCTAGAGCGAGCCGTGTTGTCTCATCGATCACGACACGATGTGGAATTCCGCAAGCCTCCCATCCCGTAGGCTGTGCTATTCGTAGCACAGTTGCGCCGCACCCGTAGACCGCTACGCCCGTAGCGCCAGCCGCTACGAAAGAGACGCGGGCTACATAAACAAGTGTTAACATAGTGAAGTGCCAAAGTGACTTTTTTGTGGACTTGTACCGAGTTTCAATGTAAGTTTGTTGATTTATTGTAGTTTATTTATTATTAATATAATTTTTTAAGTTATTAACTAACAAATATGAAAAAAATGTTTCCAATAATTTTAAAAAAATATAATAATGAGATAATATAACAGTTAAAAAGTATCATATTTTTATTTTAAAATTATTGTGATCACCATTTTGCGATAATAGTAAATAAGTTGGTGCTTAATATAAAACGTAAAAATAGTAAATTAAGCATACAGAAACTTTAAATTTTTAAAGATCTGTTTAATACCAGAATTAATAAATTATTATTAATCACTTGAGTTCATTTACGTCGATATTCATGAGATTATTTTAATATACTTTCTCTTTGCTTTTAAAAAAGTTAAAAGAAAACTTAAGGCTATTTTTACTTGACTTCAAAAAAAAGACAAGAAGGAAAATATTTTTTTTTATGTAGTTTATTTTTTCTTGTCACATATTTCTCGAAGACGCCTTAACTGATTTGAGAAATTCTTTTTTTGCCTGAAAGAGTATACTTATTTTATAATTTCATGCTCATGAGGTCACGATCTGATGATGGAATTCTATAGAAATTGAAGGCAACCTTCAAATTTTAAAGGCTTCTATATCGTTTTTCGTATACTACCTAAACCATAAATATTTGCATCTAGCAGTCAGCATTCATGTAGCTCAGCTGATGCTGGAAGAATACAACTCCTCAACGGTTAGGAGTACGGGGATAGTTCTTTATATATTGGCATACAGGCACCATTTACTGTTATTTCAAATTCTACACAAATGAGACGAGACGTTGAATAAATATTACTTAAGTATTTCTTTCTTTTTTAGTGCATTTGTAGTAATTGAAGTCGTAATGTAAGTTTTATTTTATTACAATATTTTGTACACGTTCACACTCTATTGTAATATCATGACCCAAGCAGAACGATACTTACAAGTTGAATTTATGGGTCAAAGATCTCTCTACGGTATTTTCATACTCAATATTGAAAACATAACTTAACAGCACACCTATAATACCCATGAGGGTGTGGCAGAGATGTATAGCACCCATATTTTATCTGTTATATTTAGGTACTATGTGATAGGACGTGAGCCTATCACCGTCCACTGGGCACAATTCCAACTCCGAAATATCCCAAAAGCACTTTTTCTCGACCCAATAATCGAAGCTAGACCAACTACTAGACCAACAAGTAAGCAAGTAGCTTGAATCGCTGAAAGTGCTAAAATCTGCTTAATGTTAGCGTTTCGGACCTTAGGGTCTATATTTTTTCGTATTGTAATTGTTATTTTATTGTAATGTAAACTTTCTATTACGCTAATAAGGTAATTTATTTATCCGGTGATAGTTTTGATAATAATATGCATTTAAAAGAATAGTATACCACAGCCAAATACTGAAAAAAAAAACAACGTGCTCATAAGAACACGATTGTATTTTCGTGACCCAAACGAAACGAGTTGTACAAGTTTAAGAAATAGGTCAATGATCTTCTCAGTTCAAATGGGTGACGTTACGTGCAGGCAATTTCAACACTCCTACTCACACTTATGGTAAAAGATCCTTATTTCCTTTGAGACTTTATGACTCCATGCTTGAAAACTTTTGTGAAAATGACCATTATGAACACCTTTTTATATTTCCTGATGGTATCATTTGTGAAATAAATTATTATTTATGGTGAAAAAATTTTGCAGATTTATAACTAGCTGATCCCGGCGATTTTAAACACGTCAAACGTTATTCTGCTCGGTGCCTGCAAGTTAAAAAATATACACAACGTGATCCATTGATTTATTTGCGTAAACTGACTGCTAACTCACACCCTTTAATTCTTCCTCTTGGAAATAAAATTCTTCAATACAACATTACAATAATTAAAAATACATAAATGGTATAAAATTAAAACAATATTAAATTGCCTGGTTATTTGAATTTCGAATGCATTCACTGAAACCGTTGCGATATTTAAATTCAACTTATATTTTGAACGCCCACATCACAAATTACTGTGCGGATATTTCGATTCGTTTTACGCAAATTACTCAGCTCTGGTAACTGAATAACTTGTACGCTTTTGGGAAATATTTAAATACGTGAATTTATTTATTTTTGCGTATATTGGACTGCAATCAACCGCTCGGATGCGGAAAGATTAATTTAAAAATTACTTTTAATGGTAGTGATTTCCATTGTTTGATTTTAGTGATGATTCTTTTGTTTTAAGTTCTTATGATAAAATAGTATCTAATACATGTTCCGCTACTGGGCTAGGGCCTCTTCTCATGATGAGAAGGGTTAGGCCACAGTCCACCACGCTGGCTATGAACAGATTTGTAGACTTTACACACACTCGAGCACTTTTGCGGCACTCTCAGGCATACAGTTTTCTTTACGATGTTTTACTTCACCGTTAGCGAGCAATAAATTATATGATAAATACACACATATATATATCTTTGAGAAGACGAATGCTAACGATTTATTGACAGAGGTATGTGCCGTGGGTTCGAACCCGAGTCTTTTCACTTCTGCTCTCCCACTCGGCTTTCGCTGCTGATCATTGATTGATTTATTTAGTACACAATCTGGCGAAATTTTTGACGAAATTTTTTTACCCCGGGATTTCAGAATCATGTTCTGAATCACTGAAGAGCGGCTTTAAAACGAAGTCATTTATACCCTGTATAATAAGACTCAACAAGATACAATTTTCAATGTTACTTTTTTATACTGACACTTTCAGGGTGTTATTGGGACGGCCTCGCTACTGTAGTGCTTCAGGGATGTTTGCCGAGGTACATCTCATTTCTTTGCAGTAATGCGTAAAAAAGTGGCGTTACTGATGCACAGGTTGTGGGGTAGTTCTAATAGCATACTGTAGGTGTTTGCCGATTTAGATGGTTCACTGATCTGTAAATTTAATGACCTACATGTCAACCAAGGAGTTCGGTGAGACATCTCATTTATTGCTTAGTTTATTTTAAATATAGATTTTAAATTGTAAGTTTCTATCTGTATTGAAGTACTAGCTGACCCGGCGAACTTCGTACCGCCTTAGCGTAAATTTGATGCACTACTTTATTTTCCTATCTTATGTATGCGTACCTATTCAATTTGAACTGGAATCTATAATATCCTCCATATAAAAATGAATACCTATTTCCCTGGTCTCGTCATACCTGAAGAAGGACTTTACTAATTTTATTAAATAAAAAACAAAATATATATTTTCATAATAGTGTTTATTCCGTAGGGTTCAGTAAATTCACTTATATTTTTACAGAAAATTTATTAATATATTATATTATATTTATTTTGTTTTTCTCCTTTTTTTTCTTAAGAACCTTGTACAGAGTATTAGAAAACTACAAAAAAAATATCAGCCAAATCGGTCAAGCCGTTTTCATGCTATGTCGTGCCATCGGAAAACGGGTTTCATTTTTATATATATAGATATTTTTAATTGTGGACTGGTAAGTTGTCTGAAATAAATAATAATTATTATTATACCATCACAACTGCGTTCGGTTTACGAGTGCAGTGCAGACAAAAGTCAATGTCCCTAAAGGCATTACTTTCGTCGCCAGCCACTGAACAAAATGTATCATTTTCTCAAATAGCTTTTGCAGTTTCCAATTACATTTCCTTTGGAAAGCATTTAGCAGCATGCAGTCTGCATTCCGAACAGTTAATATTGCCTGTGTGGCCTCAGTTAATTGTCTCTGTAGATGGACTTAATTGTCAATTACAAACTAGAAGGTTCTCTCTGAGAATTCAACTTTAACTTGCCTTTGGAGTTCCACTTAATTCATTTTGTAGTTCGATCTAACTCTTGGTAGTGGTAAAACTTTTTTTAAGAGATTTTTAGAGTTTGATGAGGATTTTATTTGTCTTATTAAGTTTTAAATCTATTGTGTACTTAGTTGCATAATACTTGTCAGCAAACATTTATAAATCTTCAATTATATAACAAAATAATTAAATTGTTAAGGAGCATTGCCGCGCGGTACCTCCAATTGCGGGCAAGTGTTCACAAAATATTCATTTTGCTACAAAAATATGCACTTTAAAGAACCGACACGTATTAAAATGAGGCAAATATTAGCTTACACATTTCTACTTTAATTTGCTAACATGCGTTTAATTTAACTTGTAGATTTAGCAAATAATTCCTGAAAGCAAAGGACTTCGAGTTCAAGCGCAAATACTAATAGTAATGTTCAAGAAAGCTGCTAAATATGTATATAAAACAAATACATGCGTGTACACAAAGCAAATATCCCGCCAAGAGTATGTTAAGGCGAATTTGCTATACATTTACTCTTTAGAAACCTTCGCCGGATATTAATATCACAATTATTATAAAGTATTTGTCTAACATCCATCCTTTCCATTATATCGCCAACAAATCCTCTGAAACGATGTCGAAAAACTAAATTACTGTACACACAGCTACCGATCAACCTATACTTTTCCTATATAAGATGGTTTTGCTCAACACAAGCTTCCTGTGCAATGCGAGACCAGTTTATACTGGAGTTGTATAAGTTGATGTGTCTGTACTCTTGTCTTGTTACCTCCATTGATATTCGGGAAATGATTTTTATTAATATTATGTTTGTTAGTCGTATCACGTCTTAGAAGACGGGTCGATAGGTCTAATGGCAAATAAACGCGTGTAACATGAACCCACAAGGTCGTCTTGATAAGCTCTCTGAAGAGTATAATAAAAATGTCGTGGCTTTGTTAGAATTGTTAGTCATAGAATGGTGTCGAGTAAGGGTTAACTCACATTGACGCAGTCGCTACTTTAGAGTAGATAAAGGTTCTCTGTTTCCATTAGGTAACGTTGAAAAAGTTTTTGAACTTGAAGCGGACTTTAAACCCGCGACAACAGGATTCCAGCTTAACGCTTAAAAAAAGGCATCTGTTCTTAGTAACAGATGCATGAAAAATCTCATAAAACTCATAAACTCATTTATTAGTAATTGGTTTACACGTCATTATAGATATATTCAAGTGAGTAGGTAATATACGATATATATAATTTAATTAGAAATTAGGTAACGTGTTTGGGGATCGTGTTAATTTGTGCGTCATTGTAAGTAAAAAAAGTAAAGTAAAAATTATTTATTAGATCACCATCAAATAAAATTAAAATCAAAATAATAATTAAAAAAAAAACATTTAGAAACTTACAAATAATAAAAAGAAAATTAAATAAAATATACAGAACAATAATAAGTTTATGTCTCAGACTTGATATGCTATGATGGTGCCTAAAAGGCCACAGCTCAACATATTGTTGCCAGAAAATTAGGCAACGTTGATTTTCAGCTGGAACCTCAGGTGACAAGTGATATATAATGAAAAATATATAAAATAAATTAAAAATAAATATGATGTATAGACGTAATAAAAATCAAATCAAAAATAAAATAGCTAGTAGACTAAGGAAAAAGAATAGGTAGGAAGATGTCAAAATAACCTAATATGTCAAAGTGGTACGGCAATAAATAATTAATAATGTCAAGTTGAAAATGGCATGGAAAGAATAAACACAGACATTGCTTAATTACAGTTGGTGTTGAATTTATACTTAATCTAACAGAAATAGAGATGAATACAGGGTGGGTCACGGGAATAGGGCCAAAAGTAGTCGGGGTTTTCTCCGAACAGGAAAGGAGTAGGGAGGTCGGGGAGAGCTCATTCGAACCGTCAGGTCATGCCATTTAGTTACCACTATGGAACAGTGGGGTGTTGTTCACCGCGTGTTTGCATACGACGAATTTGTGAGGAGCAATGAATCAGTCGTGGCGGCGCAGCGTGCATTCAGACAACGCTTCAACATTGAACGTCATGTCGTACTACGTATTAGATTCCTAATCGGAAACCATGCATGAAAGGAGCCTCCCCGAGTGACGTACACAACGATTCCCTACGTCCGGCGCACCCTGGGCAATTCGCGAGTTCTCCAAAGCGAATTGGCTAATCCTTTCACCACAATGGCAAGTCAAAATAAACTTTGACTCTGCCATCGACACGACGAAGAAGAAGAAGCCCTCACGAACGGAGACGGCGCGCCGCTAGAACCAGTCTGCTTTCGAAAATGGCCAGTGTAACCTGTTAGCCGAAACGTAAAGCCTAAAAGGTAAATAACTGCATGATCGCGTTAATTCCCGTTATATTTTATTTAATCATGCAACGCGTAAGTTTAAAAGTTAATCTTTGTCTGGGTCCGACGTGACAGTAAAGGATTGTACGTTAAATGCCTTGCAATTTACCTTGTTCTGGTGCGCCAGTATTGTGCTGCAGGATTGAGATTCATTGCAGTACGGGACGAGCTTGACACTATCCAAACTTTCTTCCATTTCTATTGGCGTCAATACTAGTCTAATGGATTTGACGTTACTCAGATCTTTTAATGACAACTGAACCGTCTTAGAATGATCTCCGAGATAACGATGAAAATGTTTGATACTGTTATGTTTACCCTTCTGTGTCCAACCACGGTAATTATTGCATTAACAGACAATAGATAGGTCCGCTTTGGCTTAGCTCGCGAATTTAACAATGATAAGAGTAAAAAATCTGAACTTAATACATGTCATAAATACTCTATGTGTCTAATGTAAATAATCAAAAATAATAAATATTATTAAAATTAACACTGACCTTTGGCAAAAAGACAATGAGTGACCTTCATGTACTGAAATTCTAAATGATGGTTTATTTTTTTTACAATCATTGAATAGTTTATTCTAGCTTTGAGGCGCTCAGCTTACCAACCAGTGTTAATGTATTGCCCATGAACCAATAAAATACACGAACGGGTTGCGTGAAAACATGAATTTAATAATTGTTTATTCACATGCCGTTACAGCAGTAAGCTTACCAATTCATTTCAAGACTTCGCGTCATAATTATTTTTGTAACTTTTTTTTATAATTCTTGACCATTTCTTCAAGTTTTTATTGTTTATGTTCCTACTGAACGCTATTGACTATTAAATCGACTTATTACGGGTATTAAGCATATGGATATAGCTAACTTTGTAACAAAAATCTAGACACATTAAAAACTTACATCACCTTATAAGAACGCTACTGGCAACTTAGATATTCAATGATTGCGTGGACGAAAGGTATTACGAAACTTGTGGTACAACTGAGTTTATTATATTTAAACACGAATATTACATGAACTTACTATTCCACCACGACTCAATATCTTTTCAGTAATATTACATCACAAATAATATCTATGTATGACCGAAGGGTATTGCAAAGATGAATATAATATATAAACACATACATTTTACCCATTATGCTTAGGTATGTGATAGAGGGTGATATCATCACTATTCAAGGGAGAAGAATTGCTTGGCTGTTTTCTATACAAACGTAATATGAGTTTATCTTTAATATTATTCAGTTTTTATGTCTTATTATATAAAAAACACTAAAATGCATGTTTGTTGGCGCCCGTTTTTCAAAATTTATTTTAATTTTTCAGTTTGTATATAAATCAATTAATTATTAATTCAATTTTGACAACATGGCCACGAACAAACATGCATTTTAGTGTTTTTGATAGGATTTGTCTATAATAAAAGAACAAAACATCTATATCTGTATGAAAACACGGCGCTCGGGAGTCTACCCTCAATGGTAATAGATAGACTCTGTACTATACTTTACTTTTTCCATGTCTATATGTAGTCATAAAACTATGTAATAAAATAATAAAACTTCTACCAGGCAACTCATCAAACATAATATCCATGTTCACAAACATCAAACATAATATCTAAGGTCTAAAAATCTGCCATTCGAGCACTTGGGTTCCTAAATCAATATTCTGAAGCGACAAACAAATTATATTATTTCCCAAGCGTGTTTGCTTAGATGCTTAGAAAATGTGAAGGCTGAGGGTAATATTGAAGGCTTAGCTGTCTCCATTTAGTATTTTATTTACAAACCGAGTTGAAAGTTTTAATTAATGAAGATAAAGGTTGCCTGGAAGAGATCACTTTATAGTGATAAGGCCGCCCATTGTGCATGTTTCAATTAGACTGAGTATCACAATTATGTACTTCTTCTTTGTGTACAATAAAGAATTCTCTATCTATCTAAAATTACTACTGGTAAAAGAAACGCTGTACCAACATACATAGAAACATCCTATGGACCCCTGGGGGTCTAGCATTGAAACGTTATTAACCATTAGGTACCTGGGTACTTAATGGTTAATAACGTTTCAATGCTAGGGGCGGGCTTCTTCTCAAGATAAAAAAGGTAAGTCATAGTTTACTATGCGGGCCAATAGCGGGTTAGTAGACTTTATTTATTTATTTATTTATTATTTATTTATTTATTATTTATTTATTTATTATTTATTTATTTATTATTTATTTATTTATTATTACTTCACAGTTTATCAGTTTTTTTTTTCAGTTTTCTATCAGTTACGGAATTATTGTTTATGGTCGTACCTTTAAAACTTATTTACAAGATGTTAAAAACCTGCAGATAAGATTAGTTAAGTACCTAGTCTCCAAAAAAGAAAAGAATGATTGTAATAAAGATTACGACAAGTTGTTTCCCATTAGCAAAATTTTACCAGTAGATAAGAAAGTCGATTACTTAATAGGACATTACTATAGTGATGAGTATAAAGAAACAGTTAACAACAAATATAATACCAGATATGTAAGAGAGAAAAGGCTAATTAAACCTAAGGTAATAAGAGATGGATTGTAAAAATTTGTGGTACCTAATTAATTTAATTAAATAGAATTATTAAGGAATAACCCTAAGTATAGTAAATTTGTTATAAAATCAAAACTTAAAGAATGGTTTCTCAGTGATAGGTAGATAATGTTGCCTACCATTGAGAAACAATTCACCAAATAACAATGTGTGTGTGTTCAATTTTGTTTATATAGTTGTGTAGATTTAAATATTAAACTATTGTTGGTCAGTGTAAGTCGTTAAGTGATTACCTATAAATTATAAAATGAGCGTTTCTCGCCATCAAACGTAACAGTTTGGCGAGTTTATCATGAGTTAACAAACTTATATTGTAAAAATTAAAAATAAATGATAAAAAAAAATACGCCATCAAACACATTGAGTAGGCACTCTCAAATAATAGCAGACGAGTCTATAAAATTACGATAAGCCATGTGCCAGTATATTGAGGGTAATTCCCATCATACCAATATATCGAAGCGAGAACTATTTGGTGGCAAGTTAAAGGTCAGACGGCAGTAATTCCCCCCTCGAGATCGTTCACAAGAGTTCTACCAGCACAAAAAGGTAATATAAAAGTCTGACCTGTCTAGTTCCATTATTGATTGATTTTATTTACACAGGGAGTTGAAACTTTTGGATATCATTCGCAAACTCCCTGAAGCCATTAATATGAAGGTTTATCTTGTCATGTTTTATTAATGTGAGACTGTATGTTATATTCATGTGTTTGTTGAATCGAGATAAAGTAATAGAATCAATATATTATTAAAACCGACGTGAGGTGAGGACATTATTAATGAGCGCGTGTCGTCGCCTCCGCGAATAATAGCCCAGTTTAGTACCTACGTATTAGATTCGAAACTAGTCGGCATATCCCGGCTAAAGTAACGTGAGTAACCCGTTATTCTCAATAATAATAGAATCAATATTTGACTCCGAAAATAAACTGCTTTATTTTTTAAAAGATTACTAGTAATTTTCAAATAAAATTACTTGTATTCTTGTTAACTCCCCCACACTAAGCTTAAATTGCTTGTGTTACAAGGAAATTTACGTCCGTGGTAACAAGGATTCGAACGACCTCTCGATCCCATGTCAGATGCCTTATCCATTGAGCCACGGCCGCTTATGTTAGTTGGATATTTACAATTTGAATAATTTTATTGACAACAAGGTTCAATCCGCGGATTCGCCTGCGTGGAATTTAAAAAGTAGACTATATTATTATGTTTTTTTAAGTCTTAAACTATCCTAACACAAATTTTCATAGAGATCGATCCTGTTGTTTCGGAGCCTTTTCGGTACGAACAAAAAAAAACAAAAAAATCTTTCCTCATTATAATAAATAAATATAAATAAATAAATATCTCCCAACTAACACACAACGCCATCTAGTCCCAAACTAAGCAGAGCGTGTACTATGGGTACTAGAATAACTGATACTAATACATATATACTTTTCTTTTGTAAATACATACTTATTATACATAGAAACACCCAGACTAAGACAAACCCCCATGTTCATGCACACAAAGATTTGTCTTAAGCGGGAATCGAACCCGCGACCTCGGCGTAGCAGGCAGGTACACTACCCACTCCGTCATCCGGTCGTCAATAATAAATAATAATATTAGTATAAGTAAGTAAGTAAGTGTTTATTTAAATTACGATCAAAATTGTACTAACTGTCTAAAGAATAAATTTATTCCGTATTTTCATCAGTATAAATAAATTAGGCAGTCCCTACATATTTCCTAAAATTTCTTATGAGGTCCATAAATATTTTAGCTTCCATCTTGATTTTTTTCTTTTGCCACGCCATAAATGTCAAATATAGTAAACTTCTAATAAAAAACTGTTTTTATTCTTTTTTTTGTAAGATTCTAAGTACACATAGAATACTATTAACTTACATAAAAGTTTTACACCGTTGCCATTTTCCGTAAAATCCGACGTGTACCATGTATAAAATTATGCTTACGTCATTTTTCCTGCTCAAACAAGCCAGGAGCTTAGCGAGCGCCGACCGAGGGATAAACCAAGCTTAAACTTGGTTCTGACGTCACAGGGTTCACGCGTAGACGTCACTGTACCCAGGGGGTTAAGGTCACACAGATACACTTCTTCTTGAGCTTTAGTTCAGTTTTGTGATATACTTATCTCAAAACTGAACTAGTACTTGTACTGTGTACTTTTTGAAAAATTTAGATGCGATAGATTTTTAAGTTGCTTAAATTATACGAAATAAATGTTTTTTGCCATTGTAAAAATGTTTGTTGCCATATAAAAATGCCACGGTTACAGTGTCAAAAGGTCTGTGAAAAATACTGGCCACAAAACTTAGGGAATAATTGACTTACAAAAATAACTTAATATAAATACACTATAAAAAGAAAACACGTTTTTAAAATCATGTTTCTACTATGTTTGGGTTTTTAATAAAGCAAGGCAAATAAAGGATAATCTGAACCACAGGTATATCTTAGTCACAATAGTGTATCAAGACTGACTTTTTTTACAGAATTCGGGTAGGTGTTAAAAATGTGGACCCGGATTCAAACATCATCGATGACGTGTGTTATGTTCCTTTCTTATAAAACACGAGGGTTATCGTTAATAGCTAAAGCAAACTTCTCTCTGTCAGGTTTAGTGACAGAATCTTAGATAAGACCAGATTTAAACGGTCGTATTCCCAAAATATATTTCGTTTTATCTTGTCTCCCACAAACAAATATACAACGGGGATATGGCGGTTATTAGGTGACTTGGCATTCGGCCGGGGAGCAATTTTAGTCTAGATAAATAATGGTTATACCTGAAAAAAGCTACACGGCATCGTTTGTACAACCAGTTAGTTTTTATTTATTACTAGTGTGGCGATACCTTGCCGTTAACTCAGAAGTCAGGGATAACAATATGAAACAATGTAACTTTATAAGAATCACCGTTTATTTCATATATTACACTTAATGCACTTATCACTTTAACACGTGTTAACTGTTAACACGTGTCACTTCTTGCAGTACTAATATTATATTAAACACACTTATCACTTTTAAACGTCTTTACTTTTTGACATCCAGGCAGCGAATGACCCTTGCTACCGCCCTATATCTTCCTAACCCACTTTACCGCGATTTTACTGCTGTGATCTCATTGGCTAGCTTAACGGCGCGCGACCAATGAGAACACAGAAGTCAAATTAAATACTTTTTAAAATTACAAACTAATTAAAAGAACAAAATGACTAAATAACGACAATTTGCAAAAGTTTTTAGAAATTATAAGCTAGTGATAAAGTTAGAATTATAACACTAGCTTCTGCCCGTAGCTTTGTTCGCCTAGTATATTGATAAAACGAGGCCTATATCATTCGGTAAAAATATATTTTTTTAAATTTTGTAATCGACTATGACACGGCTATGCCCGTGTAGTGTATAGATAAAAAGAAGCATATTATGAAAATAAACTAGACGAGATCAAACGAGAACTAACTAGATTAGATTTAGATGGAGGATAGAAAAATATTTTTTGTTTTATCTCTTCCTCCCACAAACAAATATACAACGGGGGTATGGCGGTTTTTAGGTGACTTGGCACTCGGCCGGGGAGCAATTTTAGTCTGGATAAAAAATGGTTATACCTGAAAAAAGCTATACGACATCGTTTGGAGACAGTCAATTGGTTTCTTTTTCGGCCTAGTATATCAGTACAAAGAGGTCAATAGCACTCTAAAAGAGACTAGCTTTCTTAACAGTAAAAATATTTCTGTATTCGGCTTTGTCACGGCTAGGTATCAACGGGATAAAAAAAAATGCCCGTTCTATATTTGTTTGTTGTCCCGTTACAAGGACAACAAACAAATATAGAACGGGAATTTTTTTTATAGTACGCCCACAGCGAACGAACGTGTAGTCCACCTGGTGGTAAGTGAAGTACAGCCCATGGACATCAACAATTTACAAAAGCAGATTAGAGATGCGTCGCTGCAGCTGAGGACTACGGTATTATGCCTCATGTGCCAGTAATTTCAGGGCCTGATCTTACCACCATACCGGGACACAGTAATGGAAGCACTACTATTTGGCGGCAGGTTAAAGGTGAGACGGTGGTGCTGGCGCCCTTGAGCTCATTCACAAGAGCTCTACCACCAGTAAATAGTATATGACGGTTTTTAAGTGATGTTCAATGATTAGGGTGTGAGATAAAAACGTCCCAGAAAGACTTATTCTCGAATTAAAAAACGCCAGTAACACTCTTTTACAGACCCGATACGATAGTATACGATTATTTCTTTCTATAAAATATTTCAGTAATAATGTATAACCGGTCGTGTTTACGAGTCGACACAAAAAGGCGATATTTCCATTTACATCTGTTTACTTTCATAGAGCGACGAAGAAATGAATAAATGCTTACGGAGCGAATTCGTTTTGATTGACGATTTTCCCCGGTTTTCTTTAGGATGGTTGTTTTAGATTTAATGTTAAACGTTCTATATTTACTTGTAATTCTTTTTTTAATAATTTTAGAGTGCACGGGTTAGCGTAGTGGTCAATACGGTCGCCTCGCCGCTTTCAACTGCGCTGGTGTTGTGGGTTCGATCCCCACGCGGGACAAATCTTTGTGTGATCCGCAAAGATTTGTTCTGACTTTGGATGTGCTTTGTGTGTGTGAAATATATGTTCGTGAACACCCCCGCGGCACAAGTAATTCGTAGGGCGGGTGTCGTTTTATTTAAAAATAATAATTTTTGAACTGAACTGCCAAAGAATGGAACGCCTTGCCCGAGTCTGTGTTTCCGCATGAGTACAATCTGGTTCTCTTCAAAGTAAGAGTTAATTGGTATCTTATAGGTAAGCGTGCTCCACCGTAGACCGCATCATCACTTACCATCAGGTGAGATCGGGGACAAACGCGTGCCTATCCACCATAAAAAAAAAAATAATAAAAAATAATACTGTGCAGCAATACAAAATAATAAGCTATCCATCTTGGATGGAGTTTTACTTATTATCAGAGGTTAAATATAATTTTAAGAAATACTAGATAGCTGATTCCCAAGATAATCCCACAATAACAAACTAAAATTATTATCCCTTCACGATAATAGATAACTTCCCAGGCACCAAAGCTTACGTTTATCTATTTCTATCAATAAAACACTTCACCAAATATGTATAGGTTATTGCACAACCAGTCGTGTTTACGAGTCGACACATAAAGACGCTATTTCCATGTGTAAACATCTGAAGGAGCGAAATGAATAAAAACATAACCCTACTTGGCAGTCAGTTAAAGATTCAAACGGGGAATTCGTTTTGATTTACGATTTTCTTTGGTATACTGTGATGGATTTAGATTTTCAATGTATTGAATGTTGTTTTAAAATAAAGTATGATATAGAAAATCATCAGCATGAGTGCACGGTTGGCGTAACGGTTAATGCGGTCGCCTCGCCGCTTTCAACTACGCTGGTGTTGTGGGTTCGATCCCCACATGGGACAAGTCTTTGTGTGATTCTCAAAGATTTGTTCTGACTCTGGCTGTGCTGTGTGTGTGAAATGTATGTTTGTGAACACCCCCGCGACACAGGAGCTATTCTTAGTGTGAAAGTCGTTTTTTAAATAGAAAGAAAAAAAAAGCAGTGTATTTAATATCAATATTATGGAAACAAAAACAAATGCGGTTTACTGGAAAAAATAGGTTTTAGTCGACTTCTGTATTTTGTTTGTTAGTCAGGTGTTGTTAGTAATTAATAAATACGTCTACAGTTTTTATAAATGTGTATGTATATTATATAGTATAGTATTATACTATAGTAATTTTGCTGATTCGATCACTTAACTCTAGACCCGACTTTTTGAGCAATTTTTACAATTAATTGAAATATCGTACACTAGCAAAACAGTGTAATAGTTCCCAAGCAGGGTAATTGACCCGATCAGACGTACGGTGTTCAGACGTCTCTCACACATTACAACCTTTGGCTCTCGGCCAAGTGCCGAAATCGTCCGAACTTCCCCGAATGATTTCGAACGCATCTGCGGCGTAACCGTATTTTTTTTTGCTCCTGACAAAACTGTATCGTTTTCTACTGTTTTTTACAATGAAACGACACAAAAATGCTCGTTTTTAATAGCAATAAAACAACATAGTACGGCCTCTGGATGATTGATTATTATGTTCACTAACCATTTTAGGGTTCCGTACCTAAAGGGTAAAAATGGAACCCTATTATTGAGATTTCGCTGTACGTCTGTCCGTCAATCCATCTGTCCATCTGTCATCAGGCTATATCTTATGAACCCTTATAGCTAGACAGTTAACATTTTTACAGATGATATATAACTGTTGGGGCTATATCAACAAACACTAAAACCGAATAAAATACTTATTTAAGGGAGGCCAAATGTGAATTTTTTGCCCACATCAATCACAAATGGTGATGGACAATGGTGTGTGCCGATGGTTCGAACCCGAGACCTTCGACTTCGCAGTACTATGGTTTCCCACTCGGTTAGCATTGCTTTTACTTAACGATGGAAAAAACACCCTCAAACTCACCTGCATCACTATTTATTTAAACTGAAAGCAAGTGACCCATTTAAAAAAGGTCCTCAAACTGATGCAGGTAGCATCACTATTTATTTTAAACTGAAAGCAAGCTGACCCATTTAAACCTTGAAAAATATTTAAAGTTCATACGCGACGGCTCAATGCTTATACATTTTTAACCCAGCCTTCAGAACCACTTTGTAGAAAGACTGTTTTATTTTTTGTTTTTCACCCTCACGTTTCTGTATAGGTAATAAACATGAAGGTTAGAAGATCTATAAATAATGTCGTAAAGTGTACGATAGACCTTTTAATGGACTATTCCACTATCAATTAAAGCACATTACGAGATTAATCATTAAGAGACTAACCCTTGATATTTAACCAATTTAAACAAGGACACATCTGCCACACCCTTTTTTTTTTTTTTTTTATACTACGCCCGCAGCGAACGAACGTGTAGTCCACCTGATGGTAAGTGGAGTACAGCCCATGGACATCAACAATCCACAAAAGCAGATTATTGATGCGTCGCTGCAGCTGAGGACTACGGTGTTATGCCTCATGTGCCAGTAATTTCAGGGCCTGATCTCACCACCAAACCGGAACACAGTAATGGAAGCATTACTATTTGGCGGCAGGTTAAAGGTGAGACGGTGGTGCTGCCGCCCTCGAGCTCATTCACAGGAGCATCTGGGTAGTATAGGCGTGATGTTCTGTTATGTTATGTGTTAAAAATAAAGGAGACAGCTCTTAATTCGATATTTTTTTATGTTTGTTTGGCGATTACTCGTAGACGCCTAAACCGATTTGAAAATTCTTCTTATTTCTGAAAGAGTATACTTGTCATGCATGCTCATCAGTTTACGATCTGATGATGATCCTAGAGAAATCGAGGGCAGCATTTCATGTTGCTGACCTGATGCTGGCTGGTACAACTCCTCAACGGTTATGAGAACGGCGATAATTATTTAAACATTGCACCATGCACGCATGTGGTGTTATACGTCTCTGCCTAATCGTTCTGGGAAGCACTAGAAAAAAGAAAAAGTTATTATTTTTTAAAATACAACTGTAAAAGTAAAGCCATTTTAAAAAGATTATCTTTTGAGAATCAGTTACAAAATGAATTGTATAAATAAATACCGATAAATTAACAGACAATAATTACGAAGTAATTGTCTGTTAATTTGTTTATACAGAAAAAGGAATTATCATTTCCTGTATTTAGTCAATTTCCAGCCATCGGATTAAGCTGAAATGTATATTGACTTGCCCGAATTACTGCTTTGAAACAATGCTGTTTATTTACTGATAAGCATGTGGGCTTTGGTGCGTGGAGCTATGGTTACATTTTCATATAATTTTGGTCATATAACGGCCTCGAACAATGGCGCGTAATAAAAGTAATTTCATAGAAAATAACTTTCAATTGCTACATTTAAGACATTGGTCATCGTATAAAAAAAATGAGACACGCTAATGGCTAATTCCACCAGTTCCAGATAAGAAGGTGCATATTTATATTCTTAACACAACTTACTAAAAACTAAACCTATTGATAAAAAAGGCTATACATTAATCAAGTAAATCACCACCAGTAGGCAGCGTGCCTGAAATGCTGGCAGCATTGTCACGCTGTATGGCAAAGCTTATTCGTCGGCAAAGAATATGTGAGTATTTTGGAAACTGGTGGACTCAACCAGGCGTTGTGTGATGTTTTTATACAAAGCGTGAGCTCCTGGACCCACGACCCAAGCGTCTCTGCTTGTGATAGATAGTTATTTGCTACAAATTTGACATTTCATATGTCAAAAAGTTTCGAATAGGCTTATTAAGGACTTACCAGGTAATTGTAAAACTGGTCCTTAACATTAAAAAACTAAGGTCGTTACGGTTTGTTCTACTTTGAAATATAGCCAACCAAACCTTCTCTATAATAATACGGCTTTCTCCAACTTTCTCATGTAACAAATAATAAGTTTTCTGGAGGTTACGCAACCCTTTTGACGCGAAGAGTTTCCCACTTGGTTCGTATTTTGTGACATATTGTGTAATTTGGCGAAATCGTGGCTAAGGGCGGACGTTCTTGTTGCGGTTATAATACATTTTCGTTGTTCTTTTTGTGGTCATTTTTCATATTACTTCGTATTATAAAAAGTTGTGAAAGTGTGATACAATATTGAGATTGAATAATTGAGAAATTAGCGGGATTTGATACCGCACCTCTGATATCAACACTCGTAATGCTTTGCCAATTCAGATATGGACTCATATACCGCTAAAATTAAAATTTCTCAACAACTTGGGCTGATCCAGAGTAACATCTAAAACAGATCTAAGATCTCTTTCTCGCATAGTATGTTAGATTGAGAAAGATGGATTCAATATTTTATACGTAAAAACGAATCATTATTTTTTTTGGAAATTAATAAATAAAATAGAAAGTATTTACCGTCGCAAATATAACATTAGGGATTTTGGGTGACCAATAGCTATAAGAATGCCAATAGCTCAAAAAATATACAGGTATTTTTTTTTTTCATACTATGCCTGCAGCAAACCAACGTGTATTCCACCTGATAGTAAGCGGAGTACAGCCGATGGACATCAATAATCCACAAAAGCAGATTGTAGATGCTGCACCTGAGGACTACGGTGTTATGCCTCATATGCCAGTCATTTCAGGACCATCAAACCGGCACACAGTAATGCAAGCACTCCTATTTGGCGGTACTTAAAGGTGAGACGGTGGTGCTGCCGCCCTCGAGCTCGTTCAAAAGTGCTCTACCACCAGTCCAACCAACACTACAGCTCCAAATACCCAGTACCACACAAAATAGGCGGTAAAATGTGTTATTCACGGCACATGTTACGTATAATTAGAAGATATTACGAAACATGATCCCCCATTTTAATTACATACGTCATTAAGAGTAACCGCCATGTTTTTAAACACGTGACGCCTACAAGCATTTGTGGTTTAAATCATGCTCAGGGTTGTAGCATGATATCAGCTTCACAGTTCATGAAACTTTTAGTATGAAATGTAAAAAGAATTAGCCAAATCTAATTAGTAGTTTCAGAGATTCGTTAGTTCGTTCTTCCGCTTTATAAAATTCTTAACATAACATAACATCAAGCCTATATTACCCAAAAGTGTGTGGCAGAGGTGTACAACACCCGCATTTTACCTGTTATGTTTCGGTCCCATGGGATAGGGGGTGAGCCTATCGCCATCCACGGTGACCAATTACAACTCCGTGCAGCTAGTGTGTATTTCCTAATGGAAAGTTCACAAATAACACTTTGTCCGACCCGGGAATTAAACCCGAGACGTCGCGGTAAGAGCATACGCTAACCTCTGTCGCATAGCAACAAAGAAGTAGATAATTTAGTATAGATTTATGCACCCAAATATATCTAACTCTCGTGTGACGTCACACTCGTTATAAGGCTAATATAAAGGCTTTCAATACCGTACGAGAGTGCCTGTTCGTTGATTTATAGTATAGCCTTCAGGCTATATCGGTCGCTTTAGAAACACGAACATTCAAAAATAAGGTTGGCTATTATGTTCATGCCGTACTTGATTAAATTAGTCTTGGAACATAGTTATATTGTGTACGGAACTATGAAACTAATAATTAATGCCTTCTTAGGGTTCCGTACCCAAAGGGTAAGAACAGAACCCTATTACTGAGACTTCGCTGTCCTCAGGCTGTAACTCATAAACCGTTATAGAGTTGAAATTTTCACAGATGGTGTTAATTTGTTACACAACAAATTAATAATGATGTTATCACAGATAATATAAATGTTATACAACAAATAATTAATACGTGTTTTTTCTCGGTTTTGCTTGGGGTCTCAAGGTTCGATTCCCGGGTCGGGCAAAGTACAATAGACTTTTAGAATATATAATAGAGTTAGAGAATTAGAATTGAGTGCAGTGAATTGAGGTTGGCGTGGTGGTTTAAAGCGGTCGCCTCGCCGCTTTCAACTGCGCTGGTGTTGTGGGTTCGATCCCCACGCGGGACAAATCTTTGTGTGATTCGCAAAGATTTGTTCTGACTCTGGGTGTGCTTTGTGTGTGTGAAATGTATGTTTGTGAAAACCCCCGCGACACAGGAGTTATTCCTAGTGCGGGCGTCGTTTATAAAAAAAAAAAAAAAAAAAAATAGCAGCACGGAGTTGAAATTGTGCCCGGTGAAAGGCGATAGGCTCATCCCCTATCCCATGGGACCTTCATGTGAATGTGAGTGTTGTATACCTCTGCCACACCGTTCTGGGTAACTTTTTCATTTATCCTGACGTGATGTTATGCAAGGTAAGTTATGTTATTTATATTTTGTTGTAGCAAGTTGTTTTAATATTTTCCAACTGTTGTAAACCGCTTGTTTACGACATAACTGCTCTAAACTTCTAAAACAACGAAACAACGCGGCAATGCTCGATGCCTTCTTTGAAATATTTCTACCAGCTTCATAAAAAGCGTTTTGGGAGACGAGTGCTATATACAGGTCATGATTTAATGTACATTTAAATCGTGACAAAGCCACTTGCCAGTGATTCATTAAATGCTTCTGAAAATGTGCAAATATATTTCATCAGAAATTTCCACACATTAGAAAATCGATCTTGGAAAAAGTTTACGTATCAGAATCATAAAACATAAGTAAATAAAACATAAAAGCTAGCAAATAAATTCAAGGATGTCGTCTAGAATAAGTAGATATAAAATAGGATTATCCATTATTTCTACAAGGTCAAAAGGAAATTAAAACTCAAGCAAGCTTGTCGAACTAGTGGTCCTAATCTTCTATTCTTAATAGACTTTAATGTCTTTTAAAATAAGTATTCTAAGATGACTACATAACTATGATATAATAAAAACTCTTTGGCGAATCAATCCACAATTTTTATAGGAAATTTCAAGCAATTATTTACTGTTTAGGAAGTTTCCAATCTTCAGAGGCGAACTTATGAGATCATTGTAGCATTTATCTCGGGTGAAATTGAACAAGTAAAATTACATTTTAGACATCGCTTTTGTTATAAATACAAATGTCATGTCATTGCATTGTTTTACTCAGTTATTATCTAAAATCTCTCTACGTGAGAGAAATGAAAGTGTAGGTAGGTGTAGCAGTTAACGAGTCAGCTTCATCTTAAAGATTTCAAAAAGGCAATCAATATCAAGTACTGCTGAACTTGGCCGTAAATGTCTCATTGCAACAGATAACGTAGGAACTTTATATTTTATTCAATTTGTCGCTTGGCTCCAGACTAGCTTTGAATATTAACAATATAATCAGGAGCTGACGGCTTCAAGTTGGTGGAACTTTGGAACAAGCTCAGCTTATTGTGAATTTTACTTATTCACAACGGCTCCCTCCGTCGTACGCCTTGAGATCCTACACAGATTTCAGATCTGTTCCCGTGAAGTATAGCTCGCTAGTACCAGATTACTGTGGTAGTTTTATCTCATACTAAACTTTGTCACAGTCAGTGAAATGAATTTCAATAAACGTCAACCGCGGCTTGTGTAATCACAGTTGTGACACAAAGAGAATTCGAATTGTGGTTGCATCGGTTAAACAGCGAAAAACACAATTATTTTCTCTTAACCACGTGTTTACGTTCTACACAACTTTAAACAATGCAATTAATTAGATTGCTAAGTTTCTTAACAACTTTATAACTTAAAGTACTTTAAAAACTATACTTACTTAAGTTAAAGTTTTATTTCACTATAAGTTTCATCCGGCAGAATGCCAGCAAGTTTTAAAATAAGTCTACAAGTTTTGTGACTGCAATCTGGCCTGAAAGACGTTGGCTCTTAGACTAACACTGTCTGTCAGTTTTGTTTTGGCATGAAGTTTGAATCGCATTACATTTTGTACGAAGATTGCATTAGCATTATTAAAAATACCAGATTTATCTCATAAATAAAATTATTTTTATAGGCGGTTGGCATGAACAGCGAAAATGCACTGTCTCGCCGCTTTTACTCCCTTTACGTACTGAGAGCGACTAAAACATAGATATAACATGGAACAATATCCCGATAATTCCAGAACGCAATCAAAATATCTATCATACCAGATTGTATTAAAATGTTTAGGGTTTTGTAAATTCAGTGTCATAATCTTAGTAATATTATTATAAACTATTAAGAATATACAACTTTTCGCTAATTCGGAACTCAAAATTAGCACTCGAAGAAAATACGAACTTTTCTCTCTTGTAGCAAATAACTACTTAAGTAGGTATATTAAGATGGTGATTTCAATTAATCGAATAAACATATCATTGAATGTGTCTATCGCCGCAACACGTTTCGTAAATAAAATAAAGGGTAGCGAGTAATAAACTAAGCAAATGAGAGATAATCCAATAAAGTTTCTTGATTAATTATCTCTGAGACAAACTTACTTTTTCCTTATTTTCTTCCTTTCTGTATAGAGTAGTAGTAGTTCTAAGTTCATCAAATTCTTATTATATCCTACTTTGTTTTATAATTACTTGGTGCACCTGTTTAAGCGGTTTGAAAAAAATCTTATTAGAACATTATTTTATCAAAATGTGCTCATTAAAGTTCTACATTTGAAAATTCGAAAACAAAAAGTTTTTTTTTATAATTGAGCCCTTGTTGGGCGTCATTATTTTTCTTTACCGTTAAAAACTATAGTTATTAAAAAGTAAAAATACACATTAAAATATCACAAAAAAAGCTTGTAGATGCGTAATTGCATATAGAAAGAAAGAAAGAAAGAAAAATCATTTATTCTGGCATAATAAAAATAGAATACATTATAATACATCTAATACTAAATAATTTAAAATACAACTATACATATATGAGGACTTTAATGGTGTTATACCCGTAACTTCAGAACTTGATTTCAAACCGGAACACAGTAATGCAAGGTTAAACAAATATAAGACGATGGTGCTGCCAAAATGTATACCACTTTATCGAAACTGGGTCGAATCATGAGGCTTGCGGAGGGAAATTGCCAAAACACTCGACATATACCGGCATCACTGCATACTGGTTGGTAATTTCCTATCCTATTCACATGCCTGAATTAGAATTTAAATTGGCTTTGATTTGCACCACATTTCTATCAGGTTCGTGACCTGATTTAGAACTTTGCTAGTCAGAGGCCAGAAATTCTGACAACTATTTACAAAGGTTGTTTTGTAGCATCAAATACCAAAATAGTTTTACATTTGTGGTGCTCCTAGTTGTTAAATTGGGAAAAATGGATTTGCACCGAAATGACATTAAAAACTATTTTTAAATAATTAAATTTTCACTCCAGCACCGCAATACAAATAGTGTCGGTTAAAACAGCGTGTGCGTCTCCGCTCGCACGCAAGTCCCTTACGGAATAGAGTACCCGGGGTACTGGGCCGCCCGTAAGTATGTTTTCGATGTGGAGGAGACAGGCCTGCTATTGGTATTTACCACGAAGTATTGAGATTATAATATTATGGCGATATGTTTTAAAATGTTATTCTTAAAGCGATTTTTTCATTTAAATAAAAATAATAATTTCTTTAATTTCCATTTTGCGATTTGTGTAAACAAAATCGAGGCATATTTATTGCCATGAAAAGATGTGAATTATTTTTAAAGATTTTCTGTTGATCAACTTTATATTACAGTGCAATTCAGTGTAGTGTATATTATTATTTAATTGGGTTTGGCGAGTCGAGGGTTTGAACGAAGCATACTCTCAGAATTATAAATGTTTATTTTATTTGCATCCCTATTTTCGGTTACAGTTAAAACGGTTCAAATAAAAGCCACACAAGTGTATGCGAGTCCAAAAGGATACAAACGATTTCCATTCCACACATGGCACCCTTTGAAAAGCTTTGAAATGAAAGTTTGAAAGCATTCACAAGTGACAGAATGATTGTAGTCCACAACAAAATATCCAACATTCGGAATTGCAGCGAACGAGTGAGTTCTAAGGCTCAAATCACACTGATGCGAAGTCAAAGCGAAACGAAGACATTTTTGAGGTATATTTAACACTACCTCGATGGTCTAGTGGTTAGCCTATGCGCCTCTTATCGTGAGGTCTTGGGTTCGATTCTCGGGACGAGCAAAGTGTTATTTGTGAACTTTCCGTCAGGTAATTCACAATAGCTGCAGGGAGTTGGAATTGTCCCAGCGGATGGCTATAAACTCACCCCCTTTTCCATGGAACCTAAACATAACAGATTAAATGTGGGTGGGGGTTGTATACTTCTGCCACAGCCTTCTGGGTAATATAGGCGTGATATTCTGTCGAGAGATATAGCGGAGATTTTTACGCGTTTTATGAAGGCAGCTAATCAGCATGCGATGAGTATGATTTTACGGTCTTCACATTTCAAAAATCCCAACTTGTAATGCTAATCTGACGAAACAACGTGGCGAGTTGTAAATTTAACAAAAAAAATAAAATCAGTTTGCATATTATATTTTATTAATTGTGTATCGCAATTCGATACAATAACAAGTAAAATTAATTAGGTTCATTCTTTCGATTTAACGGTGACAATAATATACTAACTCATAAGTGAGATATCACGTTGTCTCTGCATCAGCCTGAGATGAGTCTAAGCGGTTTAAAACGAGTGCTGCGAACGCTGCAATGAATAGGAAATACCACTTTATATGTACATTTGTATCAAGTACTTATGCTTAGAATGGTCAGTGAGAAAATGTTAGAGAAATCTTTCTCGGTATTATTTGTTTTGATATTTTAGGAGCTATGACCTGAAGTACATTTATAACGTTTTAAGAATAACGTGTGTAATGAAAGGAAGATAATAATATATCAAAATACATTAATATCATGTAATTAGTTCGGAAAACGTGATCTTTTCGTAATTTGCTACACTGACCAGTCTGATCACATCTAAATCCATGGTTTCAATAAATGTCTCAATGTTGCAAGTAAAAAGATAATTATAAATAGTAGGTAACGTTATTCTTCGTGTATTAGTCGGTTAACCGTCTAAAATAATAATAATCGGATAGTAAGAAAGATGTCATGCAGAAATTATTGTCTACAAATTTGTAAATGCAGGATTTCACAATAATATCGCAAAATGTAGATAGTTAAGAAAACTCACAATCTAAATAAAATATTATAATGTAGTCAACTTTACTTTTCTAATACGTAATTAAATTATAACGTAATTAATTTAATTATTATATTCATTTCATTTATTTTTTCTTTAAAAACAGGAATCACGTTTAAATTACACCTTTAAAAATATTTATTTTGTTTGTTTATAGCGTGAATTCTAGATTTCATATTAACAAACAATAAAGTTTAATGGTTTCAATAGAAATTTTATAACTCACGAGAAAGTTACAGATTATTTTTATTATTATACTTACTCCCTTCATGAAACGATTTAGAATTTGGGTAATTAATAATAATTTCTTTTATTTAAAACTAAAACAAAAATACATTTATAAATATAAAAAGTACCCACCGACACCGGATACAAGGACCAAGCTGCTGTTGATTAGGGTTTCAGAGATAAGAGCTTCCTCACTATGCGTGGCGTGTCGAGAGGCACCGCTTTCTGAATCTGACCCTATAATTATTATTATTACCATAATCCTCCTCCGTGACCTCTTTTTCAATTAATATAATATAGAATGATTACTTTTTAAAGCCTATGGCATCGGTAGAGTTTGGATGATTTGTGTTTTTATGATTAAGGTTATACCGCCTCTATAGTCTTGAGGTAAGCGTATGCGCCTCTAACCGCGAGGTTTCGGGTTCGATGCCCGGGTTGGGTAAAAAGTATTATGGCAAAAGTGTTATTTTTGATCTTTCCGTCAAGAAAATCACAATAGCACCACGGAGTTGGAATTGTGCCCCGTGAATAGCGATAGACTCATCCCATCCCATAGGACCTAAATATAACAGGTGAAGTGTGGGTGTTGTTCACCTCTGCCACACCCTTCTGGGTAATATAGGCGTGATGGTATGTAATGGTAACTATTAATTATTTGGTAAGTATTTAATACTTATTAATGTCAATCTATTAAATATCACAGTATAATTTATACTATTTAGTATTTTTGTTTATTGACTATACGACTTTTTTTCATTTAAATAACTGGAGCCACAAATCTTGTTTATGACAAATAAAAAATATCGCTACACAAATAACACCAATAAATAATACTTTGTGGCTAAATTGTTTCTCTTTGTTTTGAACGCCATTGAGCTTGAACTCGATTGAAGACAATCAATTTAATTTGTTGCCACAAACACCTTTTGTGAAAGTTCCGACTCTTCGGTAATAATAACAATATTTTGAATAAACTTTTGCCCACGACTTCGTCGTTGTGGAATTCATTGTAGTGAGTAGCAGCTTTGATGTTTTGATGCTAACGCTTTGATTCGCGTTCAACCTTACTGCTTCGCTCCCGTGGAATTTAGCGTAATGTTATTTATCTAAAGGCGTTATTGAGAGTTAGACTATCAAACACAAAATAATTACCATAATTATTCAATCCCCACCGCGGTTTCATCTGCTTTATCGATAAAAAGTAGCTACCCGCCTAAAGTATTACCTGCATCTAAAATGTTATTTAATTCGGTCGTAATTTTGACTAAAGACTTAAGCCGTTTAGAATTATAGACGGTACAAACACACAAAAAGACAGACGAACAAACAAAAATAAAAATAAAAACTTTATTATAGGAAACGATGCCATGCAAATAAGTATACCAGCTTGAAAAATCATTGTTATTTTGACAGTATAACAGACACATGAATTTTATTTATTTGTATTGATTTTTTTTTTTTACGGGATATAATCCCACCCACACGCCCACCACTGTGACTCCTGTGACGACAGGATCTACAGCGGTAACCAACTGAAAGGCACCGTGCATGACACACGGGCAATACCAGGGAGAGTTAAAATTGTCTTGGAACCCGCAACGAATTTAATCAGAAGTATATAGTTGGAGTTGGAAAGTATGTATCTTTACTTCTCTCCAAAGCAAAGCGGGAGACTGAGTAATGCCAAATATAGACAAAGTGTCTATATGGAAAGAGTGTAGACACCACGGACAGTGACAAAACTATGGGGCATAAATTTGATTGCTATAATAGATATGGCAGAAACGGCTAAATGCACGGAAATTTATTCTGTTCGATACGAGATCCTCCAGATGTCAATTGTAAGCTATTTAACATAACATTACGTTCGTTGTGCCAAAGACAACACTCCCAGATAATATGGTATATATTATGTATGATTTGTATTGATTTATAAAATTTGTTAAAACTGTCTCGTAGGTCAAGTATGGCGTATATGGCTACTCATCGAAAGTTCTCATTTTTTTTCCCGGTTCGGCCAGAAGTATTATTTGGGATTTCTCTGTCAGAAAGTTCTCAATAGCTATCACATGCGACATTAACAAAAGAGGTGACAAGTGGGTATTATACACCACTGCCTGACCCTTCTGTGTAACATAGCCGTGATGTTAAGCTATGTAATTTGATAAATTTATCTACTGGACACACTTTGAGACTCCGACTGCCTACTAAGAATTTTTAACGTCTAAAGAGCTAACTACTACAGAAACTAAGTAATTAATGTATTTAACATGTCATTGTCATGAAGAGACTGACACGAGTTGGAACAATAATATCATCTATATCTGTAATGTTATATCACAAAGACTAAAATGTCATAATGTTCATAAAACAGAATTGTTTTGCTCCATTAAATAATTTTATCCAAAGTCTCACGTACCTACATAGCCATCCCTTGAAGCCTCGAAGTTATTCAATCATAAAATCATGTCTCGAAATTTTACGACTGTTATATCTATGTGTTTTGGGTTAGCATTAGCAGTTGCCTGACCCAGAGCGGTTTTACGCGCAATAAAAGGGACTGCAAATTGCATTTGCTGATTACATTCTTAATGGGTATCCGAAAACTTGGTAAAATAGATCTTGAGGATGCTTGTGAATCATATATATAGTTAAGTTCACAAAACAGGCGGCGACAGCTGAGCCACTAGTGGACACCATCAAATGTGGATGTTGTAGTAAAAATCTGTCATATAATTTGTATTGTATGATAACGGCGTATACTGAGCAAATGTGTTGTGTTCAAATGGCCGCATCCAAGTAAAACTATCAAAATTGTAAAAGTTGCCAGTTCGTTGCGAGTTGCTGCTATAGTTGCTCCATATTTTTTTTCATTTTTTGTATATTTTTTTAACGACTCCTGCTCTAAGAATTACTCCTGTGTCGCGGGGGTAAACAATACAAACTTACATTTCATACAATTAGCACACCCAGAGCCAGAACAAATATTTGCGGCGAGACCACCACTTTAACCACTACGCCAACCGTGCACTCTGTTCTGATCTGCAAAGCGCCATATTAATTGAATTGTTATTATGAATACATTGATTTCAAATTAGATTCTTACACTATCAGAGAAAATCGTATTCATGAGGAGTCAAATATTGACTCAACTCTTACAGAAAAAAAAATATATATTTAAAAAAAAAAACCGACTTCAAAAAGTAGGTAAACTAAAAAGCATAAAATAAATTTACTTCGCACAAATAATACGTTTTTTCATTTAGTTAAATAGAAATTATTAAATAATTATTTTATAATTCTGAAGTCGGTGCCACGTAAATCGGATAATTAAGAACTAATATTCAGTCAGAAAATAGTTGTTAGAAAGATTTATACTTATTATCAAGTTATTGGTTACTTGGCACCGACTTCAGAATTATAAAATAATTATTTAATAATTTCTATTTAACTAAATGAAAAAACGTATTATTTGTGCGAAGTAAATTTATTTTATGCTTTTTAGTTTACCTACTTTTTGAAGTCGGTTTTTTTTTTTTGTTAAAAATTATTTTATTTTACGATTTTAAGTGATGGGTAGACCGAGCAAGAATGTTTCTCGAATGAGGAGACGACGGTTACTTGAGACGGAAAACTTATTAATAATAATCCCCGTACTCCTAACCGTTGAGGAGTTGTACCTTCCAGCATCAGCTCTGCAACTTAAAATGCAAATATCCAAGTAGTTTTAGGTAATATACGAAACACAATATAGAAGCTTGATTGACCCATGATTTCTCTAGGATCCGATCATTAAATCATGACCTCATATTATGAATATACATAAGTAATATTCAACTTCTCGCCTCATCTGTGTATAACTTGAAAGAATTCAGTAAACTTCCTCAAGGAGCCTATATGTAAAGAATTATCCCCGTACTCCTAACCGTTGAGGAGTTGTACCTTCCAGCATCAGATCAGCAACATAAAATGCTGGCTACTAGATGCAAATATCCAAGTAGCTTTAGATAATATACAAAAAACAATATAGAAGCCTTTTAAATTTGAGGGTTGCCCTCGATTTCTCTAGGATCCCATCATCAGAACGTGACTGGAAAAAAATGGGACCACATGACAAGTATATCCTATCAAACAAAAAAAGAATTTCTCAAATCGGTCCAGGCGGCTTCGAGTAAACGGTGAACAAACATAAAAAAAAAAAAAAAAAAAAAATACAACCGAATTGAGAACCTCCTCCTTTTTTTGAAGTCGGTTAAAAATACACGTAACCTAACGCCACACGATCGAAAAAATCTTATAAGATATAAATAAAAGTAGCTAGTTTACATCATAAGTTGGCGTTCAACGCGTTCAGTAGCATTTCTGAAGTAATAAAATAATGTCAAGCGGGGAAATGCTATTGTAGCAACCTTTGTATCGGAAAGATGTGATTGCTTTGCTATTGAATACAGGCGGCTACACATCAACCTATATTTACCAGTATAAGATGGTTTTGCCTTGTATAAGCTTCCTGTGCATTGCAAGACCAGCTTATATTGGAAATTGATAGCTTGGGGAGTAGACTTGTGAACAATCTGTGAGAGTCTGGAACACAAAAGGTTGTTTCGTGAAATAGGAACGTTTTACTGTACGAATGTAACTCGATTACTATTAATAGAAAAGGTTTTAGTTTTACCCTTTTGGTAATGAACGTTTGGAAAAATTTGTGTGTAATTACTGACAGCAGCGATAGCCGAGTGGGAGAGCGTAGGACTGCGAAGTCAAAGGTCTCGGGTTCGAACCCACGGCACACACCTCTGTCAATAAATTATTAAGATTTGTCTTTTCGAAGATATGTGTGTATTTATCATATAAATTATCGCTCGCTAACGGTGAAGGAAAACATCGTGAGGAAACCTGCATGCCTGTGAGTGCCTAAAAAGTGCTTGAGGTCATATGTACCAATCCGCAGTTGGCGTGGTGGACTATGGCCTAACCGTTCTCATCATAAGAAGAGGCCCGAGCCCAGCAGTGGGACATGTATTAGGTACAGTTAGATACAGATTAATTGGAATGACGATTTTGAGAACTAGATTAACATTTGCGTAGCTTCTTCTAGTAACAGCTATTGTTTTTTTGTAAATTTTCCGAATGTAAGTTTTGTACACTTACCTGCATACGTAATCCATATTGATTGATTGATTGATTGATTGATTGATGATTGATTGATAGATTGATTGATTGATTGATTGATTGATTGTGTAGGGGATTCTTCATGTTGATGGTGTGAATGATAGATGTTGCGTGGTAATTATATACTTTATTCACTGGTACCAGAAATATTATACTTATGTTATTAATTAAATCTAATGACCTAACTGCGTGAATATGGAGAGACAACTGCCGAGCCAAGCAACTGCGCATTTGCGTCTAAGTACAATTTGTAGCGTCAGCAGTCGTACGCTACAATACTCCCCTCCTATTTTTGATTTTTTTATTACTAAAAAAAATAACAAACTAATTTAACAAAAATAATCATAACAAAATTCTAATCTGTCACGGATCTTGTGTTGCTTTAAGTATTCATCGATAACAATTCTACTACACTTTTGCTTACACATCGAAATGATTAAATGACTACCATTATACAATAACAACTTCGTAACTTGATACCGTGCAGGTGTGCCTGATGCAATTTATAAGCACAAATTATAATGAGTGTTTTTATCATCACGCTATACAATATAAAGGGTACAAAATGTGACAAATATGATTTTAATTTCACAAAATATTTGCTACATTTAACTTGCCATGTGAAAAGCGTATGTATAAAGCTTTTCGTACGGAAAACACAATTTCACGCAAAATCACTAGTTTCGTAAATTTTGTCTACCAGTACACTACACACGAGAAATGGGCCAATATCTGAAGAATGACAGGTTGCACCATCCATCACCGATGCGGAATCTGCCTCGCCCCTGGTGAGATACGCGAATACGACGCACGCACTGTACTTGGAGAGTGCCGCCGACGTGTCCCATGCCATCTCGATTCACAGGGTTTGCTGCGACCTTCAGACTAATACGGTATGTCGTCCCTGGTTACCTCCATGTCGCTCATATACTCCGAACTCTGCAGTGGACTGCTTTTATTTTATTTTATTTTTATTAGAAAGGGAAACTTACAGCTAACTTAAGACTAGAAAAACAAACATAACATTATGAAAGCCAATTAAAAGTTTCCGCATATAAACAAATTATATATCGATGTCGACACTCCGGCTGCATTGTATGATCGCGTTGCTCTAACCAGGTAAGAGTTTTGCCCACCAGCTCGGGTAATTCGGTCGCTTGGGTAATTTGATCGCTTCTTTTTCTGACTGACTGACTGCAATCAGTCAGTCAGTCACTGACTGACTGATCATCAAACATCGACCGTGTTAATATGAAAGAATTATGCAATAAAATTTCAAATCGACTGTTTCCCTAACGGAATCGCACCAAGGGTGCCATATTTAGGAAACTTTAAACACGCCACCTTATAGCCTGGATTAATAAAGGTCCCATATCCCATGGGACTTAATAATTACAGGTGAAGTGTTGGCGTTTTACACCTCTGCCACACCCTTCTGGGTAATATAGGCGTGATGCTATGCTATGTTAATTATGAAAAATTTAACTGTGATATTTGCAGGCGGTAGATAAAAAAATATAAATCTACTTGGTGACTTGCAACACGAACGCGAGCGGTTGAATAAGCTTACATTGATACAGAATCGTGAAGTCTTCATTGAAATTCCACGGCTAAAGAAGCATATTAAATTATCTCTTCTATCGACGGAGACAGTTTTGACGGAAAACGGAACGAGTAAAGGTGTTCTATTATTTGATAAGAAAATTAAATATGAAATACGATAGAGTAAGATTACTTTCTTTTTATAAATCGATTAAGACTTATCGATGCGTGACTCGTGACAAGAATGCTGGTTTTTAGGCAGCTTCCAACCGCTTGGTTTGACAAATGATATACCTTAACCTGAATCATAAATCACTCTAGATCTATTGGGGAGAACCGAAATATGATGATTCGGTAAGTAGTTTTTGAGTTTATCGCAAACACAGACTTTAATATAATAATGTAAGTATCGCCATTCCACCGGGCACAATTACAAGAAATTGTCTTTTCTATCGCCAGTGTAATCTACTTCTGTAAGAGTCGAAAGAAGGTAGTAGATTAAAATGTAATCGCCCAGATTATACAGATGTATCTCATCAGCTTAAACCCGCATTTGCTAAAGGAAAATGTTGACATATTTGCTGAGAGATTTTGCAGTCGCGTGTCTTGAAATGGGTGTTTATTTAACTCAAAATTATGGAAGAAGAAGGTTGGTTTAGAGTTTCATCGCAGTTATTAGATGGTTAATTTTTATATTTTAACGTTGGCCTAATGGCTTATATATAAACTTGTCCACTAGCATATCGAGAGATTGATTTTGTTGCATTTTTGACAGTTTTTTGTTTGAGCAATCATTACTAAACCGAAACAACAGAAGATAAGGATACCCTTTATCACATGAGACTTAAGTATGGCTGGTGGACTTTTAAGTTATGTAAAGGAAACAGTACTTTTTATTAGTCCACATAACAAATACATATTTTTATATTTATGTTAAATGGGAGCGAACCTTCAAAACAAAGAGATAAATCCGGTAAACCTAAGCGGACCTAAGCGGAAAGGTAACACGCTTATGTTACGCCACGTCACGATAACATATTGTTTGGTTACGTACTTATGAAAAATCACCGTATTATATCTTAGGGAAAAGCCTGATGGTGTCGGTTAGCGTGATACGTATGGACCCAGTTTATATATAGTACAAAGTTGTTTTTAGACATCAATGAAAATGTCTAAAAGAGTATAAGTATTATATTGTTCACAATTTTTTGAGTCAGATGAACTGCATTGCAAAACTTGTGCATTTTTAGGGCTCCGTACCCAAAGGGTAAAAACGGAACCCAATTACTGAGACATCGCTGTCCGTCTGTCCGTCTGTTACCAGGCTGTATCTCATGAACCGTTATAGCTAGATAGATGATGTAAAACTGTTCATCAACAAAATACTAAAAACCGAAAAAAATAAAATTTAGAGAAGGGTGCTCCCATACAACAACCGTGATTTTTTCGTTATAAGTAACTCGATATTGATACGGTAACAGGTAGACGCTTGAAATATTCACAAAATATGAAGTAATATAAATATAAAATAAATATTTAAGCGTGGCTCCTATCCAACAGACATGTTTTTTTGTCCTTTTTATAGATAATGGTAGGTACCCTTAATGCACAAATCCGACTCGCACATGGCTGGTTTTTGTACATGGTTATGTTTTTTATAATACTGAAACTGTTATCTGGGTGCTTGGTTTTGGTAAATGAGTAAGGAATAGAAATAACAAACACTCGTGTTGTACTTGCGGTTATATTTTTCAAATGACACACAGCAGTAGCACTTGTACACACTCACAGTAAATCACAGCACTTTATTTTTAGCACATACTTATTGGTTGACTATAACCACTTCTTATTTTGGTGTTTAGAAAATCCTGTGCTCGCCGGATAGGCACGACCAACAAAGTAATTTTGCCCACTACTGAAATACCCCCATTTTACTAAATGTGTTCTGATTGGTTGATCGTGCCAACCCCGAGCAAAGTTGCCATTTTAATCAAAACAGTACTATTAATTATCTAATAATTTTACAAATTCATACTTTAGGAAAGTATTAATTTATAAAATAGTATATATTAAAATTAGTAATAATGTGTCTAACATGGTCTATGCTAATAAGGTCTAATTATTATGCTTTTGTGTCTAAGCATAAAAAGTCGGTTAAAAAGGGCGCATACAAAATAATACATATTTAATATATATTTAAAACAATAAGCTTAATGTTGAGTTTTGAGTTTTTAAAGATCTTTATTGCATAAAAATAAACATCAAACGTAACAAATCTAGTGTAAATTAATCCTAGAAGTTAACAAATTATAAAGTACATTACATTACACAAAGCTAGTGCGCTTTTTTCCGAATTTTTAGACATAAACATAACACATTACATACATTACACTGTACGCGCGGTGGCTATGTACCTGTCGTCAAACTTGTTGTCTGCTAATGACCGATCTTTTGTTCCTGTTGCTAATGAGTTTATTATTTTACTGCCCACAAACGATTATCGTTTTGTTTTAATACCTACTTTTTAAATGTGTTATTATATGTTTGTCTTAATATTTACGCTCGCATTTACTTGCTATTTATGTTTTGTATCTACTTAGGTATGCAAATAAATGTAATGCTTTACTAAAGCTTGCATGAAATATGTACAATGTTCTCACAATATTTTTATAATAAGCTTAATGTCCACACTGATATATCATATTTCTGTTATTCAAAAAAGCAATAGAAACACGTTGCAAAATGCGTCACAAAATTTTCATATGAAGTAGCGTAAGCTGTGTGTATCTTTTTGTTTGCGTTAGTTGCAGTGCAACGAACCATTGTTTGTTGCGATAAGGGGCTCACGCTGCAAACTAAACAAACGACAAGCGTTGTTACCGTTTCAGACCCGCGTTAGTTTTATGTGATTTTCAAATGGAAGATAGATTCGTATTTCTTTTGTATAATATTTTCATTGGAAGATTCATACTGCCAACTATCCAGAATTGCGTCGTGTTGTGCAAAAAATAATGTACACGTGTTCGAAGAAGGTGTAGATACTAAACGAGACCAACTGATAACACGACCACCTTCAAATATAACATTAAATTAACTCAATGGTGCCCTCACGTGTCCGCGGTGTTCACGTGTATTTACCGCTAAAATTGGGTACATTAGTCATCTAAAAGCAAAACATTCATGTTCGTAAAATAAATATCGCACAGTAGCTTAGTCTCGTAGCCGAAATCAGCTAGGAATCCTATTATTATTATTATACCAAATTAAGGTATGCGAAGTTAAATTATACCAAAAATTTATGGGAACCTAATTCGCCGAGCTTATTGCCAATTATTAGGGTCTGATTATTATAAAAAAAATATTTTTATGCAGGGCATACTTTTATAGACATTGCTCCATAATCCAGTATGGAGAAATACCAAAGAGAATGTAGTAATAATTATATAAAGCAACAGTCCTAAACGATTTTTGTTCCAGTTCCAAGTGGGGATACGTCTCTGTGCTCTCATACGTGTCTTATGCAGTTGGGGCATGTGCGATCTCTAAACTCAATACGATACTCTTTTTTAAATTGTTTGTCAGACTTTTTCACTTCTGACGACTGTCATATTATATACGTCCAAAATATTTATATCCAATACGCGTTATTTGTCCAAAACGTGAATCTATTTTTCCAGCTTAATTTTTATAAAAATGCGCTTCCAATATGCCCGAACTGTCGATTTTCAATTCCATTCTCGTTCTCTAGTATGCAGGAAGGCGCATTTCCAATGCACATAATAATTTTATATGTAGCTGGTAAACGCTTGACATTTTATATGGCTGCCTTGCTTTGAAACTGGAATTTTAAAAATTAGGATTCTGAGTAAAACAGCCCGAGAGATTATGTTATTTTCGTTGAATATAGGGATATGGACTTTGTGAAAACTAAATCGGTTTTTCATTTTTGAAACTATGTGAAAATGTGATTTTCATTTACCGAAGAATTTAAATGAGTTTTGTTATTTTTTTACTAATATTATATAAATGCGAGAGTAGCTGCTCTTCTTCTTCTTCGTCGTGTCGATGGCTGTGTCAAATTTGATTTTGACTTGCCATCGTGGTGAAAGGATTAGCCAATTCGCTTTGGAGAACTCGTGAATTGCCCAGGGTGCGCCGGACGTAGGGAATCGTTGTGTACGTCACTCGGGGAGGCTACTTTCATGCACCTAGCTCTGTCTGTCGATAATTTGTCTGTTTCCTTGTCTTATGTTTGTTTTGATACTGTTACAGCTAAACTACTGAACCGATATTAATAAAAATTGGTATAAAGATAGTTCAATGCCTGAGTAATGAAATAAGCTATTTTATATTGACATTCCACGCGTGCGGAATCTAGTTTTGTCATAATTAGTACAATACTTGATCACAAAAAACGATGACGTTTTTGTCTTTATAAAAATCTCGTAGAGTTGAGTTTATTTGTGTTGTGGGTTTATTTTTGCCTTTTCGATAAAAGAGCTTAATTTGTAAAGAGACACAGTTCACATCCCCATTGCTTGGGTTAGGAAAAAGTATCACGTCCGTGGGGGTAATTAATGACTACGACCTCTTAATCGCAAGTCAGACACCATGCTATTTCGCCACGGCCACTTCATAATAATATACACTATATTATGAAAATATTGAATATAGCCGTATTTATATTATTCTTCTTCTTCTCAGTCGTTTTCTTCATTGCTGAAGGTCGTGTCTAGCTAGACACTCGATGCACTATGCTTCTCCACGCATTGCTGTCCTCGGCGGTCTTAAGAGCCTTGGTTATTGAAAGACCAGTGAGCGATTTAACCAGGTCTGACCAGCGGGTAGGTGAGCGACCACGTGATCTTTTGCCGTCGACCTGGCCAACTACCATCAGCTTCTCTAGGCTGTCAGGGTTTCTGCGAGCGATGTGTCCGAAGTATTTGAGGATGCGCTTAAAACAGATGGCAGACAACCTTGTGGTGATGCCGAGCTCCTCGAGAATGGACACGTTGGTCCGATTGATTTATATTATTAATAGCATTCAATATCTACTATATTTTAGGAAAGGCAAACTGCTAAAATCGGCCGCTTCAAATAATATAAATAAAAAAACATCGTACAAATTCACTCAGTTTTCCCCTAAGCTGTATTTCAGTGAAAGAATATAAAAATTGTTGAGTCATAAAAACGTACAACCATTTTGGTGTAGAACATAATGTTAGTAAATTAAAGAGCTATCAAGGAAATTATATGCGTACATTGTATGTCGACTCCTTGACAAAACTTGAAGGTCGGCCCTATTGAAAATACATACCTATGGTAATAACAGGGTCATACATCAAGGGCTTTTTGTATGTAAAATTTATTAGTAGAGTAAATTATAGGTTGACGCGAAATGTGAATAAAATTTTTCTTTTGAGGCACATTGTAAATGGGCAGAAAAATTGGGTACGGGCGCTGAAAACCCAAGTGTTTTTTTTATTAATTAGCTAGCTGACCCGGCAGACTTTGTTTTGCCTAAATCGATAAGTAAAAGACCTAAACTTTTGTATAAAATAAATTTAAAACAAACAAAAGAAATCCGTAATGAATAAAAAAAAATGCTCGGTATGTTATCAACCCACATAAAATAATCTGATAGATGGTTAACAATTTTCATATTATTATGTATACACCTTTTAAACCTTCTCAGAACTTCCACAAATAATTCAAGACCAAAATTAGGCAAATCGGTCCAGCCGATCTCGAGTTTTAGAGAAACTAACAAACAGCAATTCATTTTTATATATATAGATATTAAACAGCGCCCGATACACAAGCCGAGTGGATATTGCTGGCAATCATCAGCAAGCGATAGAGATTAAAAGTGGCTACATGTGATTTGATGTAATCATGAACTCATTATTACTAGTGTTATATTATTATAACATGTTTAAATGTACAGTGGGCCAAGCAATTAGGTAAGCAGGGCAAAAAGTTCTCTGCCATAGTGAAAACAAACTAACACATGTGTGTATTCAATATTTAAAATGTATGATATACTCACTATTTAGATAAGTAAGTCGCTAATCCATAACTGGTGTAGTAAGTATTAATTTTGACTTAAAGTTTTGCCCTGCATACCTAAATCGTTGGCCCACTGTACTATGAAAAAGAGATAACACTTTAATTTGTTTATGTAGTTAGTTATAAGTAGGACATTATAACCTAAAGCTGATAACTCCTACTTATAACTTAATAGACATGATGAATGATTTTTATTTTTGTGTGTTATCGAAGTACCTCATCACTTAATCTGCACAATAATACACTTGCCCAAACGCTACAAACACACGGCTACAAAGGCGTGACGTCATCCATTTGTATCTTGTATGCGAAATTATGAATTTTGTTTGATAGCTACACGAAATTTTGCGTTTATGAAAATAGTTTTATTTCGAAAGTTGCTATAAATTGTGTGCGTTTTTTTTTTGCATTTTTTTTTTATATTTCAAAATGGACTTGCCCATGAAACTCTGAATTATCATAAAATTACTAATATTTATAAGAATTTTTAGTAACATACTATAATAGTATGTATGTACTAAAAATTCTGTAAACTAGGAATTCTAATCAAAATATAATTAAATATAAACCCATTTGGGTTTTAAATATAAAATTTACCTATATTCGATAAGATATCCCATAATAAGCTGTTTATGGATCAGTCACTATACCTATTGTAAATGATTTGACAGACCTTATTGACCCCAAATGTCTGATAATGAATGTTTTAACTAATTATTGTTTTATCTTTGCTCTCAGATGTCCTTGGTGCCTCCAGGGGGCGCGGACTCTCCCAGTCCGCGACGAGCAGTCAGTCCTCTGCTGGAAATGCGCAGACCACATTGTACTCTGGCCTGCGATTACTGTGCGGCTATACTTGAAGATAAATTTAAACGTAAGTTGATCATAATTTTACATGAATTGCCAGAAATGTAAAAATGGCACAGTCAGCATCGAAAGTCCTTATTCACAAGTAAGTTGTTAAACTGTCTCAATACACAAAAGCTTAAATACTGTGTATTCCGATGAGTTAAAATGTATAGTTACAGATTAAATACACTCACTTTTCTAAGTAGGTAACTGACCCTTTTTATTAGTTTAACAGTTTTTTATTTATGTAATAAAAAAAATTATTAATGTAATGAAATGTTATCAATAACTTAATGAACTGTATAATTTTTTTGTTCAAGTTGGATTTGGAAATAAAAATGCTTTATTATTATTATTTGTGGTTTATGTTACCATAATTATCTCGGGACTACAGAGTCCCGGAACTTTGGTAGGCATGTGTGGGGCCGAAGCCAACAGCACAGAGGCCCGATAAACACTTTACTCTAAATGTAATAAAGCTAAAGCCGGCGATTATCGCTGTTCACACTATAAAAATGCACCCAAGGACAATCCCTGGTTTGAGCAGACCTATTGCAGAAAATGAAGACTAAATGATAAGAGCTATTGTGTTGAGGTGCTAATGGAACACAAAAAGAACACAGCTGTCATTTTCATTAATGTGTGTTATATGCATATCTTGCCATTAAGGTTTATGTAACTATTAATCAACTTTTGTCGCTGACTATACTATAAATACCAATCCGCACTTGGCCAGCGTGGTGGACTATGGCCTAACTCTTCTCTTCATAAGAAGAGGCAAGAGCCCAGCAGTGGGACAAGTATTAGATACAGGGCTGCTATTATTACACTATAAATAAAAAGAATAATCGTGAAAAAAATCTATTCAAAATTGTATGAGACTCATAACAACGAAAAATACCCGGCAACGACTGAAATAGCTTGCCACACAATGAAAAGTCCTGTATTTAATGCCTTTCCTGTTTGCAAATGACGGTTCCCAATTGGCAATTTCCGATTGACTGTTTGACAGATCGTAATTGAAATTTTAACTTAAATAATGACCAATTTCTTCGAATTAAATGCTCAATCTAACTTTACATCTTTGATAGAAAACATCAAGTTATTTTTATAAAAAAAAAACATATTCTAAACAAATTTAACATTGAGATCATTCAATACGTTCAGAATAAGTTTATTTTTTTTCTCGTTAAAAAATATACCGTTTGTCTCATGAATATGCTATGTCGTACCCATCCGACAACGACGACCGGATGGCGGAGTGGGTAGTGTACCTGCCTGCAACGCCGAGGTCGCGGGTTCGAATCCCACTCAAGACAAATCTTTGTGTGCATGAATATTGAGTTTTGTCTTGGTCTGGGCGTTTCTATTTATAATAAGTATTTATTTACAAAAGAAAAGCCTATATGTATTAGTATCAGTTATCCTAGTACCCATAATACATACTCTTATTAGTTTGGGACTAGATGGCGTTGTTTTTATGTAGTAGTTAGTGTGATATTTATTTATTATTTATCCTGTAAAAATTATGTCAACTAAAAGAGCTTACAATCGTTCCAACATGAGTCTGCGATTTTTATATTCAGAACTTTTGTAAATAAGAATCAGAACATTCTTTTCCATACTACATTGTGCTTGAATTTTATTCGCGATACCGTCTACGAGCAACAGAACATTTATAAAACAACAATGCTTGAATTCGCAATGCAACGCCTGGTTAGAAAATATTATTTATTTGTTATGTAGGTATTACGCATATATTTACGCATATATTTTCATTATGTATTCATTAATTGTATTGATTTGTATTGCCTTTTATTTCTAATCAAAAGGATTTATTTTATAACTTCACCTGCCTTGTTATTCTCTGCATTACCTAAAGCTAGACTGGTAGAGAATGCCTATGGCATTATGTCGATCCGCCTTGTATACAAATTTTGTATATGAAGTTTTTTGAATAAATAAATAAAATATTCTAAAGTTATGCGAATATCAATGATGTAGTAATATGTTGTAAGTACTTTTATTCAGGTAAAATGATTTTATTATTCAATAAGGAGTGGTAATAGTTCTTTCTACATTACATAAAGCCACGCCAATATTACCCAGAAGGGTGTGGCAGAGGTGTACAACACCCACATTTCACCTGTTATGTTTAAGTCCCATGAGTTAGGGGGTGAGCCTATCGCCATCGATCGGACACAATTCCACGTCCGTGCTGCTATTGAGAGTTTCCTGAGCGAAAGTTCACAAATAACACTTTGCTCGACCCGGGAATGGAACCCGAGATCTCGTGGTAAGAGGTACATACGCTAACCACTAGACCAGGCAGTAGTTCATTTTAATAATTACAAATTGCTTGAAAACTTAACAAAATTGCATATGGAGGCATACCTCATGTGCCAGTAATATCAGGGTCTCATCTCAGCACTAAACTGATCATCACCATAACGTAAGTTTGCGTCAAGTCTGTTATATGTTTTGACAACTAAGTTTTTAGCTCTAAGGGCCGAGCGACACGGTGCGGTGTGGCGCCGCTGCGTTGTAAATAGACGCATCGGATTGGATGTTGAACACGCGATCGACTCTGGCATCCAATACGATGCGTCGATTTACGCCGCTGCGGCTCCGCACCGCACCGTGTGGCCTTGTGTCTTATGCAATAATATTTTTGAGGATAAACTTAGTTATATAAATACCTTCTTTTTAACAACAGGTAGTGCAGAGATGCGGAACCGTGGCACATCACCTTTATCAGCATCACCTCGACAGTCCCTCACCGGGGAACCTCCTTGGACTCTGCCTGATGATGATCGCCCCGACTTCTCAGCTCTGAAGGAAAATATTCACAAAATTAATAAGTACGTAAATTTCATGCAAAGAATATTATAAACTACAAGCTGACCCGACAGACGTTGTCCTGTCTAAACTATGCATACATTCTCTGTGACGATATTTGCAGCACGCATTATGTCAATGTTGTGTCAAACCCCACACAAAGGTACATTAAGTTACTAAAATGGCTATTAAAAAAGGGGTTGTGATAAAAGGATAACAATTTAGGGTTGTATGTAATTTTTAATACCACATTATAGAAAAATAAAAAAAATTGTCCAAAAATTAAAAAAAAAATCTTAAGTATGAACAACCCTTATCACTTAGGGGTATGAAAAATAGATAGTAGCCGATTTTCAGACCTACTGAATATGCATATAAAATTTGGTTAAAATCAGTAAAGCCGTTTCGGTGGAGTAAGGTAACTAACATTGTGACACGAGAATTATATATACTGGGTGGCGCAAAAGTAGTGGCACTAAAGAAAATACTTTTTTTTTTTTTATATGACATTTTCTGTCATTCTGTTGTTGAAAATTGTGTAGTGAACAAATGTAAAATACACTGAAAATAAACATGGACCGTTTTACTCCCCAAGAACGTGGAATAATTGTGTCAATGTTCTTACGGAATAATTCATCAGTGATAAGAACACAACGTGAATTTCGTCGACGATTTCCCCACCGTCCGGCACCGATTGGTCGCACAATTCGACGCTTTGCCACACGCCTTGAAGCAACTGGCTCAACATTGGATAGACCTAAGTCTGGGAGACCAAGAACAGGCCGTTCAGCTGAAAATATCGATGCTGTGCGCGAAGATGTGGAAGAGTGTCCAGAAACATCAACGAGGCGACGTGCCACGCAATTGGGCATTTCCAGACGGACCCTGCAGCGTATTTTGGTGAAAGACTTAAAGATGTTCCCGTATAAAACTCAAATGACTCATCAGCTGCTGCCTGCTGACCACCGAGCTCGTCTAGATTACTGCCAGCGCGTCATAAACCTCAACCTTGAAGAGGATGATTTTCCTTCAAAATTGGTTATGAGTGACGAAGCGCATTTCCATCTCTCAGGGCATGTCAATAAGCAGAATACTCGGTTCTGGGGCACTGATAATCCGCGCATTATTCAAGAAACACCTCTACACCCACTAAAAGTTACTGTATGGTGTGGCATCTGTGTTGACAGAGTGATCGGACCCTATTTTTTCGAAGACGCTGGAGGCAATGCGATAACTGTCACTGGAGAACGCTACAGAACCATGTTACGTGAGTTTTTGATACCCAGTTTGGACGAATTGGGGCTGGAGCACATCTGGTTTCAACAAGACGGCGCTACGGCACACACAGCGCGCGACACTATGGACTTAGTGAGGGACGCTTTTCCAGACCGAGTTATCTCTCGTTTTGGCGATTTGCCTTGGCCTGCAAGATCACCCGATCTGACCAGTCCAGACTTCTTTCTTTGGGGTTTTTTGAAATCTCGGGTGTATGTGAACAAGCCACAGACTCTCGCAGCTCTAAAAGAAAACATTCGTCAAGAAATAACGAACATATCGCAGGAAGTGTTACGGCAAGTTATGCAAAATGTCATAAATAGGGCTCAAATGTGTATCAACTCTGGAGGTCACCATTTAAAAGACATCATCTTTAAATCCTAATGGTACGAAATTTAATGGCACAAATATACATTTAAAAAAATCTAAATCTAGTTTTCTAATTTAGAAAAAATGTTATAGCTGAACCAAATAGGGTCTTTACTTTTGCGCCACCCAGTATATGATAAAAGATTCATGATCCACATTAATACTCATTCTGCTCTGCTAAAACGTTCCAAAACATTGAAGATTAAATTCGCTTGACATCTAATTTCGAACTTCATTTCAAATATGGAAGGTGTCAAGTTCAAACTAATATTGTAATTCAAATTTCAAATTGTTTCAAAATTCAAATTTCAAATTGTTTATTTCTATATCAAGTTTACACCAATTAGTTTGTGATTGGAGCCTTTTTTTAAGCAAACAATGCCTGTATTAGAATACTCCGCTCTTCCATAACAAAAATAAAAAATAAAAAGAAAAATATTAATAATTTAGACATAGTAGATTATAATACAGAAAAGACAAAAATTTAATTTTTTTTTTATTTCTTATACAAACAACTAAATAGTGTAGTATATTACAGACATTAAAAATTAAATAATAAAAAAACAAATTAATTAATTTTAATTTTAAATCAACACCATTTTTTACAATTTCCATCACGTCTAGACACCCATTATGATAGACCCCTGGTACTCATAACACAAATTTAATTTAACGACGGGTACCAGGGAATTTACCTATATGCTCTAGAATTTCTAAGTTTATTTAATAAACACTTTTGCCCTGCCCGGGAATAGAACCCAAGACTCCCCAGACAGCAGTTGAGCACGCTGACTGCATGCTATAAGCCAAGGACAGTAATATCGCAAAAAAAAATGCCCTGTTAGTCACTTGGTTGCATAATATTATCCCGTATTTTCATATTGGGATTATAAATAGAACCTCAGGCTTGTTACAGCCTTCGGGTATAATAAAGCTGCTTAAAGGATTAAAAGCCCACGCGAGGGTGCAGGCGTCCCACATGTTTTTTCTACACTTTCCTGGGAACGTTCAACGTGTTGGTTATGGCATAAAAAGGCAAGGCATTCATTAGGAAGACGAAATCAGCGGACCAAAGTCCAGCCAATCTACGATGTGAAATTTGGAAGGCTAATCATCCTGTACCTCCCAACTTTCTTGAACCGGCCGAACATCTGCCACCTGGAAATGAGCTGCAGTGGCCGATCTGGAAGTCCCTTAACAAACTTAGGACTCAGGTTTGCCGTTGCAGAGACAATCTGGCCAAGTGGGGATTTATCAACTCATCCGTTGCGAATGTGGATCCCCTAGCCAGAGTATGGCCCATCTGATGTCTTGCCCCTTACTACCCGCCACTTGCATCCGCGATGACCTCATGCAGGCAAAAAGAAGGGGTTAAAGTCGCCAAGACAGTATAATTGAAGCCAAGCCATTAACACGATAAGAAGAAGATGGCATAAAAAGTGGTATATTTAGGCTGTTTTTTTTTAATGAAGCGAAATATGTATTTAATTTAGGTAAGTATACTATTATTACGAAGCGGTTGAAAGGAATTGTTTATTTAGGTAATCTGTAGACCCGCCTGTCTGATGCCATAAACTCTTTCACTGATAGGAAGCTAAGCTTTTTTCGTGTGCCATAAATAGTTGTTTTACTGTCATGAGTGAGTGAAGCCGCGTTAAGATGCTAGTTTATGTTAAATACAGCTCAAAGTACAATTTTTAAAATAAATGGTGGTTTTTTTGTTTAAATTGTACCAGGGACTGCGAAACTTCAACACGACTAGACATGTTGTTAACACAAGTGGAACAATACGCAAACAACCTAGAAGCGCTGGTGGAGGAAAGGACATCGGACTACTTGGAGGAGAAGAGGAAATGCGAGGAATTGCTGTACCAGTTATTACCAAAGTAAGTTTTTAACGATGTTCCACCTGATGTTTAAGTGGCAACCTAAAGCCTTTGAACCAAAGAGGATATATATAACTATTTTACAACTAGTGAGGCATACATAATTATCAAGAAATTGTAGTCAAATTATTGCACCTATGAATGTTAAAATTCACCTACTAATGTAAAAATACATATATGAAAGTAAATGCATCCATAATTTCTGTATTTAGCGTGTCTCCACTCACACATGTCACAGTATAAATATGTAACAGTATGGAAACTAAGCCTATTTCATAAAATAATTACCTACGCTCTATTGAAGCTATAGGGTTGACACTTTCAAACTTTTTGATATTGACTTTTTATGAAAAAAAAAAGTGTTTAATGTGATCATTCAATCATCAAATCGAAATAACTAGTTAACAAATAAAATTTAAATAGGTAATCTCAGAGCATCGGTTAATCTCAACAAAATACGATACACAGTTTAATATTGACACATAATAACAATTTGTAGATCTTTGTTTTTGTTTTGTAGATATTTATCTAAATATAACAGCACGCGGCGTACAAAATGTAATTTAACATAACATTACAAATTAAAATAAAAGGGAGGGCTAAAAGGGTAAAAGTTACAAATTATATACTTAATTAAGTTAGGTACTACGAAATTCTTTATTATTAAATTTAATTGTGTAAAAAATTCTCATTCTTATAAACAATTTTTTTAAATAAACAAGGACAGGGTACTATAAAAGTGATATTGTCTAATTCTTTGTAAATGAATTCAGCTACTTTGCAGTTTATGTGTTGTTTTTTAAAGCAATAACGAAAAATTTCATCCATTTTCTCGATATATTGAACAAAATCATCTGGTAGTCGGCGAAATTTTAAACGTGACCACACGCTTCCACGCGGCACTCGCTACTGTGAGCACCGCGACAATCGCTTAGGGGTCTCGTCGGTGTGCATGTTTATGTGTGCGTGCCGTTTCGAACGTTTGTAAGCAGTTTCCGTACTGTTTGTACATATTTATACTGTGCACATGTAGTGGGTGGAGACACGCTGACGTTTCATATAAAATAGGCAACTAAGCCTTCTCTACCTTGAATAAACACAATCTACGAAAGATTGCAGGTTCGTCGGTATTCTAAGGACTAAGACTGATATCTTTCATAGAACAGATTTCTAGCTTAGACTTTTCGATTGTGATTAAAAGACAAAAAAAAAGTTATCTTTGCCTAAGATGTTATACCTCATGAGCTGGTAATTTCTGGGCCTAATGTTATCACCTAACTGGAACACAGTGGAACCAACCCGAGAATAGAAAATGAGGCCTTACCTAATTTTGCAGGCGGTTCTAAAATCCCAAACCACGCCCCTCTGGCTATGCGATCAACCTTTTTTTTATGGTGGATAGGCACGCGTTTGACCACGATCTCACCTGATGGTAAGTGATGATGCAGTCTACCGTGGAGCACGCTTACCTATGAAATACCTATTGACTCTTGCTTTGAAGAGATCTAAGATCAATGAATCAAATACAAATATCACTAGACCAACAAGATAATGACACTTTATTTTACAGTAAATACTTTTTTTTGTTCAGGTCAGTAGCCTCCCAACTAATAATGGGTCAGCCAGTAATGGCGGAGACCTACGACCAAGTGACGATCTACTTCAGTGACATCATCGGCTTCACCCAGCTCTCTGCTGAGTCCACGCCGCTTGAAGTTGTGGATCTACTCAACGATTTGTACACCAGCTTTGATTCAATCATCGAGAATTTTGATGTTTATAAGGTAAGGCATCTAGTACTAATATTATAAAATCATTGTCATGAGAGATGTCTCATCGCGACTAATATAGTATTACAAACCATCGTTCTAATTCTAAAAAAAGTTTATCTGATACTTGAAATATTACAAAAATACACCTAGTATTTTTGTTTTATTCCTAGGTTTTTCACCGATTAATGAGTTATCATTTTTTTTATTTTTTTTATTTTATGTTATCAAAGTAATAAAAGTATTTTGAGGTTATTATAAAGTAGCCCTGTGCAAACCATCCACTCGAGCGTGGAAAAGTATGAAACATTCACACACTAACAAACTTTTGGCTTTATAATAAAAGTAGGAGATGCCATGCTACCCGTTTAAAATCAGGATTGGTAGCAGTTATTTTATAGTAAGGAACTAAAGACAGCTATCCGTGTAACTAGCATCTACTCTGCTAGCTGTATTTATTTATTTATTTACTTAAATTATAACGGTAATTACATCAATTACTTTATTTAAGATAGTTGTATACTAAATTAACACACTTAAATTAACCATACAGAGAATACAAGGAAATCATCATTTGGAAACAAAATGAAAATAAACAAAATAATAATAATATAACATCTTTCGCAAAAACTCAAACACACTGTTATCACATTTCGCCATCCATCCGCAAACAAATCACAGTCAGGGTTGGAATCCAGGAGAGCTTTGAATGCAGAGAAGGTACGTGGTATTGGTAACTGAGCCCGTGCCACGGTGCGACACGCTGGCCCAGCAAATAATACATGCTTGCGATTGCGGATATGGTTGTATGCAATGACACACTCGTCTCTGATTGAGAGATTAATCATGAGTGACTTCTTTCACTAGTCCATTAGAGATGCAACTCGAGTAGGGTAAATTTTAACAAGCGTTTTTTTTTTTCATTTCGGTGGACTTTTTTAATGCTATCTATATATTTTAAGTGAAAAACATTGTGTGTGAGTGGACATTAAATATCATCAAAACTTACAAAAATATTTAAGGATGAATTTCATAGAGTCCACTGAAATGAAAAGTGTCTACCGAAATGATAAAAAATTACCACTGAAATGATAAACTGTGCGACGTTTCTTACTGTGTGATAATTTTTTAAAAACAATATGAACACTACTCAAGCAAATCAGTACTTACGGCGAAATTAAATACACCATTTTGAAACAAATTAAAGGAATCTAGCTCGAGTTATAACAGCCACCGAAATGATCCTACTTTTGTCCCCATATCACTGAAATGATAAACTTACTTTTGTGGCGGGAAACCGGGAAACGTTGGGACTGGTGCGATCGCGCCTAGAGCTTGAGCCTTGACAAAAGTTGACTGCCTGTCAAATCCATGAGAAAGAAGATGAACAAACAAAAATGGTTTTATTTGATCGAATATATTATAATTTAATGATAAAACAACCGATTTAAATCCATATTATTATTATGAATAAATTTGCAGGGGAAGGTATTTTATGAGCGGAATTGGGTTCGGGACAGGCCACCGTGCAGATAAAATTACACTTTGAAATTTTTTTTGTGGTATATTATTGGGTAGAAATCAATGATTTTTTTTGCCAAGGTAGAGAAGTACTTACTTTTTTGAGAAAAATATATTAAATAAAAAACCAGCACATTGCACTACCATTCTCACGTTTGCCGTGTATTTTTTATGATTGTGCAATTCACCCAGTACTAACATACGGATTTATGCAAGGATAAACAGAAGGTGATGAAGAATTTATTTACACACTGTATTGTAAACATCCTCACAATCCACAAGTGTTATGTGTATCGTGTTGGACTTGACTAGAAAACTACTGAACAGAATTGTATGTGTTTTATTTTTTCATATTGTAAGCAACAAAGTAATTATAAAGGACAATTTGAATTTGCTTTATTACACATACGAAGTCAGGGCAGTTTGCTGGTTTTTTGATAGTATTGATAAATCTCATTCAAAACTTGCATCTACTTTACTAGTTGTATGCAATCACACACTCGTATCTGTGATTGAGAGTGTTCATTAATTACTGGTCCATTAGGGACTCATCGCATTGATTGACTCACGTACTCATTAAGTACAAGCAAGTAAGGACATAATACAGAACGTTCATTGACTTTAGTTTGAATGCGTATTGCATATTTAGTGCGTTACAGAAAAATTGTTATTTATAAATGTGTCGTATATCTCACTGTGAAATCTTAGGATTGATTCCAGGGTCGAGCAAAGTGTGGCATTCAGTACGTAATGGATTTTTTATTTGTTTAATGCTTACCTTGGGATTGAGATGCGTTCCGATATAGACGATCAAGGTCGGTATCAACCGAATAAATATTGACATGCCTTGATGGGTGCTACGTACGCCATCTGGATTTGACATAAATTTTCATAGCACGCACTTTCTACTTTCAGCAGTATTTTTAGTCGCGATAAACAAAACAAGCAAATTGCCTTACAAAACTTGCATCGTGTAAATGAGTCATATGACTATAGTTCATGCCCCATACTGGTATCTGATAGTAGTTGCTTTAAGTAAAATACTGATAGTTTAAATCAAGTGTAATTGAGAAATAATAATGGCAGGATATAAAAATAAAAAAAAACTATTATTTATTTTCTACTTTTTAGTTTGGTTTATTTATAAGAGCGTAAATAAAAAAATAAAAAAAATATTATTTTTTTTTTCATTTTTTTTATCGAATTATTGCATTGTCATCGGTAATTGACAGGTGTGCAAAATTTGAATGAAATCTGAACGTTTAAAGTGGGTCAAAATAGCGTCCAAAGGAGTCGGTTGCATACAAACAAACGTACAAGTGAAGCTAATATAAAGCGTGTAAAAACTCAAGTCTCACAACGATACAAATAAAACTATTCTCAGTGGAGAACAAACTCGAAGTTCCACCAAAAAGGTTTATTATTTTATCATACCTGAGCTCACAACACCCTAAATCTAACCATTCTGCTTCAACAACGAAGAAAAACTAAACTCGTTATAAGTTAGCGAGAGGAAATTCGTCGTAATAAGGGTTAGACCCTTTTTCCTTCTGTGTCATTATCGGCGACACATAAGTGTATGTTGTGAACAGGAGAAATGGGCTCGCTCACTCACACACACGTGAAAATAAACAAAATGTACTTTTAATCACATTTATTATAATATCTAAGACAGCCGGGATTAAATGGATGATTGTGGCCCAAGACCGTCAGGTGTGGCAAAGTCTGTAGGAGACCATTACTTAAAAAAAATTGGTGAAGTACAAACGAGATAAGATCACTATAATCAATGTTTATTAAGTTAAGTTAAGTTATATGTTACAAAGATCAAGTTAGTGTCTCTTACTCATGACAATAGGTTCGTACCACGGTAGTCAATGTACTCAAAGTTATTTGTGGAGTCATGTTATTTATATAATTGCTGGCGCGCGACCGCGACCAACAAATGAATTTGCTGTGGCAGCAAAGATGTACGGTAGCGAGATCGTACAGCAGTTGAATGCTATCTTGTGCTACCACGAGCAAGTGGAGCACAAACCAGCCGCTAAGAGAGGCAATGGTCGAACGCATAAATGGGTTCCTAAAGGCAGTCGCCGCGCGCCGATTGGGGTGAAGCCAACCTGGCTACATTCAATGCAAGTAAGACTCAGGCTTGTCTTATCGCCGCTAAACGGTTCCATTCCATCTGACTACTACTTTTCTAGATGTACCTGAGCTTGTACTATGGGTACTATAATAACTAATAGTAATACATATATACTTTTCTTTTGTAAATAAATACTTAATATATATAGAAACACCCTGACTAAGACAAACCTCCATGATCATGCACACAAAGATTTGTCTTGAGCGGGAATCGAACCCTCGACCTCGGCGTAGCAGGCAGGTGCACTACCCACTCCGCCATCCGGTCGTCATACAATACACTAAAGTTCAGATTCTTAACGTGTAAGTACCATTTGCAAATATACTTAGTTGTACTCCTAAAACCACTACATCTTCCAGATGTAGAACACTTCTCTCGCTGTGAAAACAAATGTGCTGTAACAAGACAGATTGGTACCATTACACGTACACGTTATGCAGTCATCTGTTACCTCGTATCGTAGCACGCCATTTTGTGAAGAGTAGAGTAAGCATTTTATATGAAGTCTTTTGGGTTATATCTAAGGTTGGTGTAAGGAAATTGTTTATACTAAGAAACACAACAAATGGGTATTTTGAATCAAACTTCGGAGCCTTTTTCTTAATTACATTGGGGTCGGCTTCTAGTCTAAAGGATTAATATCAGTATTTTACGAGAAGCAGCTGCCATCAAATCAAATCAAATCAAATCATTTATTTCCATGGGCCCCAAGGGGCGCTTGAACACGTCAAAACAAACATCAAAATACAAAAAATATAAAATTAACATAATACTTAGCTAACTAAATTATAATACTTATTGTAATAAAATGATTTGACACCGGAGCTTAGATTGACTTTAATTCAACTTAGAGATTTGAATTAAAATCAATCCAAGTACCAGATCCGATGGGTATTGCATCATGAGAAGAGCTAATGAGAAACTCATGTGCACCATCTTTTCAAATAATTCATACAATATTTGTTTGTTTTTTTGACAATAATTCTATGTGTAAGTTATAGCAACCAAACCTCCACAACCCAGTACAAGGTAATATGACTCTTTGTTAGACTAATTATCAGACTTTCTGCCCTCTTACTAACGACTGTCATAGATGTAACAATGGCAACCAGGATCGACAGTTTAACGTGCTCACCGAGGCACGGAGGAAAACTCGTTATATTACAGATGGTCACCCATCCATGGCCGACCGGGGTTAACATTGCTTAACCTGCAAGAACAATCGGAAAGCGCGTCTTCACCTTAGCCACAAGCCCCTCAACTTAGCCACTAGCTCTAGAAATAGTTATTTTGAATGTACTAATAATAAATATCACACCGTCAGTCCGTTACACTTTCGCAATTAAAACACTAGCCAATCTTAAAAAATGGTATGGGGAATATTAAAATAAATAAATGATATCGTGACGAAGTTGCTTACATGTGTGATTTAGTACATGACCTTTAAATTTGGGTACAAATATATTTCATCGGAAAAAAAATCAGTGATTTTTAACTTGAATATTTAAGAAATAATCTTATGGGAACATTTATCACTGTGATACACTTATATTATAGGTTTAGTGTTTCTTTCGACTAGAGGCACATTACAAAGATGACTCAGGCACAGTATAAATATGTACAAACAGTACGGAAACTGCCTAAAAACGTGCGAAACGGCACGCACACATAAACATGCACACCGACGAGACCCCTAAGCGATTGTCGCGGTGCTCTCTCAGTAGCGAGTGCCGCTTAGGGGTCTTCTTATGAAGGTAAGATCCGACCCGTGATCAGAACAGTATTGTTCCCAGAGGAAAGCCTTATACGAAAGGGACATTTTCGGTTAAAACTCATATATTCAGAGGATATTACCAGAAACTAAACAAAGTGTCGCCTTCGCCTACAGGAACATTAAAAGATGACCTTGATTATTTCTAGCAGGAATAAGATCCGTTGACCTATGAATAAAAAATATTGTTCCCCGAGGAGACATTTATCGTACAAAAGGGACACTTTCAGCTGGGTATAAACTATCCTATTTTTTTAAGAACGGATTGATAACTTTTGTTTAAATAGTGATAAAACTTATATTTTTGTGTGTCGATACTTCGTGCAAATGACAGTCGATTTGTGGATGTTTTCGGGTCAAATCTTTTCGCTGATTTTAAAACAGCTAGGACCGTTATACATATAGGCGGACTCGCACATTTTATGTTTCATTACAGTGTCCATCTAAGTCAACTGTCACCTGACTGACATACAAAATAGTCAACCGATTAAGATGGCTTTTCTTTGTCGTAGGTGGAGACTATAGGTGACGCATACATGGTGGTATCAGGCCTACCGATGCGTAACGGCAACAGACACGCAGCGGAAATAGCGCGCATGTCCCTAGCGTTACTAGGAGCTGTGCGAGTTAAAACTGTGCCACACCGACCTGGCGAACGACTGCTACTGAGGGTTGGCATGCATACAGGTGAGGGTTTAACATTTTTGCTAGGAATTAGTTGGTGTTTGACCACGATTTTACCTTACACTCTTACTTTATTATATATTGAACACATGTAGGAAGAGAAGAGAGAGAATGTATCAATGCGTTCCACAGTTTGGCAGATAGTAATGGGAATGTTTACGCAAACGCTATGTGCGTATGCGTGAAATGTCAAAGATGTAGCAATTGACTAAAACTTTTTTTTCAAATACCTTGTTATTTTTTTCGTATAAAGGAATTGAATTTAAACTTTCGTTCAAATTACTTTTTAAACTACGATGTTTAAAAGTTTTGTTTTGGTTGTGTTGGCATGTTATTTATAGAACTTTAACGTTAATAAATTGCCAAAAAGTAATTGATATGAGGTATCAAACTTCCAAAATTTAAGCAAGTATTTTGCAAAGAAAAAGAAATACTTGTATGAGGCAGATTTAAAGTAGGTAGTCAATTTGTTATTATTACAGGTCCCTGTGTAGCAGGAGTAGTGGGACTCAAGATGCCTCGATACTGTCTCTTTGGTGACACAGTAAACACAGCGTCAAGGTTGGAGTCTCATGGTGAGGCCTTGAAGATCCACGTCAGCCCCAAGACCAAGGAAGTGCTGGATCTCTACGACTGCTTCGAGTTGGAATGTAGGGGAGAGATCACTATGAAGGTACAGTGTTTGTATTATTTGTTCTACATCATATCTCCAATATTTTACTGTTTAGTAAATACACTTTTCCTTCGGAATCTGAATTCCTTATATGTTTTTTATTTTTTTTTTACTGTCGTTATTATTATAGTGTGCTTAATGTTAATTTACTGTTTCACTAACAGGGCAAGGGCAAAATGACGACATACTGGCTCTTAGGAGAGAAGAAATCAGAAAATCATGTGAACTACTATCAAACGAATCACGTGCAGGCAAACATTGTGAGCAACCCAAGCATAACATTCCAAGGGCCTGACAGTCCAGCTTCACATTCTCTAACACAAAGTCACAGTCCTGATCAGACTGTAGCAGAAAATAAAGATGCAAATCATCGGACAATCGAAATACAAAATGAACGAAATCGCATCAAACATGAAATAGCAACATTTGTTGCAAAAGATCTCATTAATAACATAGATAGCGCTGTCAGAGAATTCAGGAAGTCTCAAAGCGCAAACTTCGCTGCAACCAATAAACCTGTCTGTAATGGAAAAGAGAAGGGCCTAATAACTCCAACTTATGACAAAGAACTTGTCATCAGCAAAGGAAAGGTACGTGATGTTGTCAACCGATTCAACAGCTGTGTCATCACTAATGAGAATGTGAATAAATGTACGAAAGCAAAAGCTATCAAGAGTGAAGACTGAACTGAAACGATGGATTTTACGCTTATTGTTTTTCCCTGCCCGGTCTAAACATTTTAATACTTTAGAAGTGTTTAAAGGGATATTAAAACTTTATTAGTGCCAAGCACATGTATGATTTCGTTATTAGTCTAGTCATTACTGTTTTAAGATGTGAAGAATAGGATGTTTACAATTTTAAGATATTTAACGGTAGTGGGGTGACCAAATACCCTTCGAATTCTAGTAAATATTAGATGATTTAAAAAAAAAAATATTAGATAATATTATGTGTATTACTTTAAGCAAAAATCGCCAACGCGATCAAGAAAGATGTAGTGAGAATTATGTGTGAATACCTATAAACTATTGTATAATACACTTGGACCCCGTAGTGTTTTTACTGACCTTTTATACTTCCGTATCTTTCTAGTCCATTGTATACTCGATTGTGGAATAAGATGTTTGTATAAATAACACTATTGTATTACCCATTTGCTTTGACTTAGCCAAATTTTACTGTCCCGATTTTTCTTACCTTTTGTTTTGACTGTGCCATCTTTGAAATGTTAGAGGCTAACTAGAGGCTATGCAGTCAAGAGAGGCTTGCGAAATTTCCGAAGTACTAATATAAGTATCTGTGTCACAATAATTACAAAATTAAGAAAGATATATAGAACCAGAGTGACTACAGCGCTAGAGAGACAATCTAGATTGCGTTGACTTTAGAGGTGGTCTACGGAGAAGCGGTACAGTAAGATTTGGCAATCTTTAAGCGAATAACTTATAATAATCACCATATTTAATGGTACCATCTCATATTCCATTTAGACCAGAGGCTTTAAGTAAAAAAATACATGTTTTACGCTTAGTATTTTGTCTCATATTTCTAATTTTACCGACATAGTGATAAGTGATTGTTAGATTTTTTCGAATCGTTCTATGTATTACATTGTTTGATGTGAGCATTTACTAATAATTTAAGTCTGTTACTATAATAATTTATTTATCTAGTTTAATCTTAAGAAAGTTGAAGTAGTTCAAAGTAAGTTAAGTTATTTTTACGAGTTTTTTTTTTACTTTACTACTTTAGTAAGTTTAATTATGATAATTCATAGTTTAATTTTTAAATTGAAATATTTACCGTCTTTAGTAGCCTTAAAGTTGAGCAGACGTTAAAATAAAATATCAATTTTTTTTATCACTTAATATGTTGTTGCCAATAGTAAAATAATTGATTTTATATTCATGCTATTCTATTATTATGTTGAAATACTTTTCTCAATGTTTGAAATTACTTACATATATAATACTACAAAGATAATTAATTATTATTTATATTAAGAATAAAAATAAAAAAATAAAATATTTAATTGTTTAAATAAATATTCTAGTCAGTTTATTGTGATGAAATTGAACATTGTTAATCATTTAAGTACAAGTATTTTAGAGCTGTGAAATTGATCGAGTGAGTGAATTGTTTTAATAAATTTATTAGAATCTCTTCAAGTTCCTTTGTGTGTTTAGCACAATCTGTTGCGTCATTTTACTCATATAAATAAACATACATAATGCGTATTAAATATGTTTTTTTATTTATAAACTGCTGTCAACTAAAACCTCCTTAATTTTTAACTCACCTGCTATCAAGTGATATTTGGACCTTATATTCCTGCCTAACCTTTCTGGGTGCTACAGGAATGATATTGTATCATCTCTAGAATGAAACTGATCCTGTAAAAAAACCGGCCAAGTGCGTGTCGGGCCACGCGCAGTAGGGTTCCGTAGCTAGTTGTAACAACATGTTTCGACTTAAAAGGGATTTACTATCTGTATTAAACAAGTAACATCTTCATACAAGTCAAAGGTTTTTGTAATTTGCACGAACTAAGTAACTGCATTTTACACTTTGGACCCCTATTCCTCTTGAACTAATGAAGTGAACTTATCCGCTATAGTTTTCCTTTAAAGTTCATTACATGTACTACCGACACAATTTTTTTCAGATTTTGGGATCCAGTAGTTTAGCTTTTAGAGGGGGGGGGACGCTCTACTCGAACAAAAATTTGCTCTTTAAAGTTAATTATCTCGCAAACGGATCTCTAAATCAAAAAACTGTCTTAGCAACCCCTGAACGTTTTTAAAAGTCCTATCTAACAATACCCCACACTATGGGGTAGGCGACAAAAAAAAAACATCCCTACTTTACATGTAGGGGAGCTACCCGAAAAAAATATTTTTCCAAATTTTATTCTACGACTTTCTTTGTATAGTTAACATACATGTTTATGCAAAATTTTAGTTTTCTAGCACCAACGGTTTCGTCGCTATGCCTCGGACAGACGGACATGGCGAAACTATAAGGGTTCCTTGTAGGTACTACGGAACCCTAAAAACGCATTTACGTAGTAGTACAGTATAGTAGTACAGTATTTAACGTGGAACGACTGACGACCGACCTCCACTACCCAGTACGAGGTGATACGATACTCTTTGTTAGACGAGTGGTCATACTTTCTGCCCTCTGACTACCCGTAACGACTGCCATAGATGTTCCAATGGCAACTGGGACCGATGGCTTAGCGTACTCGCTGAAGCACGGAGGAACACTCGTTATGTTAAAGATGGTTACCCATCCCCATCCGACCGCGGTCAGCAATGCCTAACCTGCAAGATCGATCGGTATGCGCGGTTACGACTTAACTACAAATTCCTCCGAAACAGCTTAACCGATTCTTATGAAATTTTGTGTGTTTATTTAGTAGGTCTGAGAATAGGAGGTAAGTTATTTTTAAATCCGCTAGATGAAGGTCGACTTACCACGCAGGCGGAGCCCTGGACAACAGCCAGTCTAATATATAAAAATCATGTGTCACAGCGTTTGTTATCATACTCCTCCGAAACGGTTTGACTGATTTGTATGTAATTTGTGTATAAATATACACAAACTACATACAAATCAGTCAAATAGAACAATAATACAAGTCAGGTAGCTCCGGGAATAGGAGATAAGTTATTTTACCACTTGGTACGACGCTGAAGCTGCGGGAAACAGCTAGTTTATCTATACTTTCATCCTCTTAGTATAGGAACAAATAGATGAACGTGACGTCACGAAATGACGTAACACACAGTTGAGAAATTTAGGATCGGCGACTGTAGCTGGTTGGTTATAGCGACCGAAATTAACTCACCGTAGCGTACACCGCTACAATGTTGTGTACAATGTCACGATACTTTACCTACTTGTCTTATTACATTGCCGCTATTCTTAGTTAGTTTACTACTTATACTGCTACTTAGTTACTATCCATCAGGCGTAAGTAGTACCAAGGTGCTACATTTAAGGACTACGTTGTTATGCTTCATGTGCCAGTATTTTCAATTATTCTTTATTGTACACAGAAAATATACAGTTTGACAATAGATACAACTTAAAATTATTTTAAATGCGCAATGGGTGGCCTTATTGCTTAAAAGCAATTTTACAGGCAACCTTTGGATGGATAAAAAGATGGTTTGTGTTGCAGGCAATATATATAGGGAAATGGTGTATAAAAATAAAAATCTTAGAGCTCATATTTACAAAAACAGAGATATCCTAATTGCAATATTTACACATATCTTACAATACTATGTATGGTGTTTATTGCAATACTAAACCTGAATAAAGTTATATAATCAATACTTAACTCGTCGCCTCGATAATCTCGTGGTTAGCGAATGCGCCGCTCACCGCGAGGTTTTGGGTTCGATGCCCGGGTCAAGCAAAGTGTTCCGTCAGGCAATGCACAAGAACAGCCTGGAGTTGGAATTGTGCGCGGTGGATGGCGATAGGCTCACTTCGTATCATGAGGACCTAAACATATTAGGTGAAATGTGGGTGTTGTACACTTCTGCCACACCCTTCTGGGTAATATAGGCGTGATGTTATGTTATGTTATTATTTTCTAATAAGGCAAGCTCGTTTTTACCACCAATAATTTAACACCAAATCAAAATAGAGTAGTGCACATTTCACTAACTGAAACACGTCAAATGCCTTTATTGAGAGGGTGTCAGCCCTAGCTTTGTGGGTAACCACGTAGGTCCTATTATTCTGTCATATCTCCGTCCAACCGACTGTTTTTAGGGATGTGGTTTGATAACGAGATCACTAGAGCTCGTGTATTTGTACGTCTGTCTTAGATTGTTTTGATAGCTTCTATTTGCAGAGTTTAAAGAGATTATGCCCAGGAGCTTTTGGGCTTAAATAATTTAATAAAAACTGATTTTTCTGTGTTTCTGTTCCTCTAACATATACAGGGTGTATTTTTGAAACGGGGCAGTAAGGGCAAGTACCTTAACCGTTGCAGTTACAGCAAAACGTTCTTAAAAGACCTTCCCTAACTTTTTGGGACATTTTGAACTGCATTCACAGATTTTGTAAAAAACTTACAGTTAGCAAAAAAAATGCAAAAAATGTATAAAACTATCACAAAATAAACGGAATATTGTAGTTAAGTGTGAATGGCTATTTTAAGGCAAAATGTTACGTCATACTAAAAAGCCTATTTTTGTAACAGTATTTCTTTCATGTAGTTATTTAGTATCACCATAAGCAAAATAACCAAAATAACGCTTTAAATTAATTTACCTTGCGGTTGTTCCATGACCTCTTTACCTTGTCCATTTGTTTATTTCGTTTTGACAGCTCACGTCTATGAATTACCGGTTTTTTTCGGCATAACATTCTTCAGTCACGCCGTACTTTATTGACGGGATTTTAGTGAAAACCGTGTGTCATATCAAAAACCACAGACATTCAAGTCTTGAAATAAGATTAATCGATCATAATACTTTGATAATAATAAAATATTTGAGTTTATTTAAATATTGTCCGTAAATTTAATTGAAAATTAAAAATAGTATTATGATGCCAAAACTAAACAAACTAATGATGCCATCATTAATAATTTTTTATTTTTCGAGAAATTAAGTCAAAACCATGGCATTTTAAATGAAACAAGTAAAATTATTATTTATAACAATAATTCATGTGACTAATCTTTAAAAAAAACTTATAAACTAGCAATTAATATTAAACTAAAAATATTTTTGTGCGTTTAAATCAATATAAAGTTATTCTTAAATGAAATAGATTATTATTTCAAATCGAATCGGTAACGTGTGAAGGCGTTACTAATGATGAAATGTCAAAAATAAAATAAACGGATGGACAATACAATTACCAGTTTCGATAGTCCGATTTACAAAGGTGTTCCAATTTCAAATCGCATTGAGTGTGAAAAGGTTGAAGTATGACCCAAGATATGAATAGAAAGTTATTACTGCTGACGCTTTGAAAGATTAAAGTGCTTCTATCTTTTAAACCAGTTCTCATTGTTAATGAAATGGACTTGGAAATTACAATTTAATAAGGGAAGAGCTCAGATATTCATAGATGCTTTAAGATACTAGAATATCTTTGAAGAGACACTTTCAAGATCTGGAATTTAATATTGAAATTTAAATTAAGGTATGTAGTACTACAGGTTTATTATAAGGACTTGTGACAAGTGAGAATATAAATTCAGAATAAAAATTTTCAAAATAGACTTTGACAAAGATTTTGACTAAATTAGCAGACTGGCTAATATTGTATTCTTATTCGTAAATATTAATTTGTTACAGTTTTAAAGCTAAACGCTTGACGATTGTGACGCACCGGGAGACGTACAGACGAAACAACACTGTACCAAACAAACTACAAAAAAAATTCTCAATTTATCTTTAGTGTGCCAACGTTTTTGTGTGGTCCAAGCCTTAAGACACGTTCAAGGTGAAATATAATGGATAGATAGCATGAAATTTTTAGATCAGACCTGAACTTTTGACATTTGCGTGTTTGGCATTTATAAGCGGATATCAGTCAGTCATTACTGTTTTCTATTTTCGTTATCTATTGCATAGGTTATTATTTCGTAAGCCGTACCTGTCTTATAGCCTCCAATTGCTATCCAGTATTGACAGCCGATTTCAAAAAAAGAAAAGTATTCATTTTGAATCACATTTCAAGACATGGCAGTAAGAGGTCACTATAATAATATATGTCCTCAGTGATAAGCTGTCTGACGACATAATTATGTTTTTTCTTTGATTAATTGCTATTCAGTATTGACAGCTTATTCATAAAAAAAGAAAATTCTTAATTTGAATCTCATTTGCATCGATCGATTCTTTATTGAATTTGGTTCATAATTATGACATATTGACATTTGCGGGTTTGGAAATTATAAGCGGATATCATCAGTCAATCATTACTGTTCTCTATTTTCGATATATCTTTTGCATTAGTTATTATTCCGTAAAGTCCCTTTATTGCTATCCAGTATTGACAACTCATTTTAAAAAAAAAGATTTAATTTTAAATCGCATAAATTTGCATGGCAGTTAAAGGTCACTTTACGACCTCAGTAATAAGCTATCTGATATAATTATGATTTCTGTTTCAATTTGGTTCATAATTATGAAATTTTGACAATTGCGTATTTGGCATTTATAAGCGGAAATCAGTTAATTATAACTGTTTTCTATTTTCATTATCTATTAAATTATTTAATTTTCCGTAGGCCGAACTTTAAGTCTCATATCCCCTCAATTGCTATCCAGTATTGCCAGCTTAATCCAAAAAAAAGAAAAGATCAAATTTTGATCGCGTTTGACCTCCGTAATAAGCTATTTGACGACATAGTTATGATTTTTTGATTGAGTGACGTCGTTTAAAAACTGGAATCAAATCTACTGTATTGTCACGCCAGTTTTATTTTTTTTAAATACTTATTCCAACATGAAAAATTCACATCAAATCCAGTATATCACATTCCCGTGAATGAAATTCAATAAACGTTGTGGGGGTGCTTCATGGTTGTATATTATGATGTTGAAGAGAGATGAGAGAAACGATAGGTCACTATTCTAAATGTTTTATATTTACTGGTACCAGGAACATATTATTATATAATAAACTTATCGACTACATTATTCTATCTTAACTACGACCTATCTCTAGCGATACGGGAAGGCGACTGGCGAACCGGGCGACTAAACTTAAGTATCCAGTGTATCCACTTAAATACATATGCGCCGGTTGCCCTGTGTCCCTACAAACGTCGATCGCGGCTTTCATGCCAAAGTTGTGACACAAAAAGGAATTCGCATTGTGGTTTCATCGATTTAAACTAACCATAGCCACAGACAAAATGGTATCACTTTTAACAGGCAGGCACTTTTTATAATAATATAAAGTATGGGTCGAATAGTCCATCTGATGGAGAGTGGTGAGGACAACCCTTCATTCAATCCATCAACCACTATCCACAAACGATTGAACTAGATGTGAGGAATGTAGGTATAATGCCTCCAGTGCTAGTAATCTTATTGTCAAATCTCATCCCTAAACCCGAACAACGTAAGGAAAGTACTTACTACCATTTGGCTGCAGGATTTATCCCATTTTGTCTTCATTATGATCTTTAGATGATAAAGTTGAGCCAGTCAAAGCTCTATCCCCATTTAATTACAATAATTATTGTGTAATATCTCTTCGTATTTTTTTTTGTTATCATGTCTCGATGGTCTAGTGGTAGGCATATGCGCCTCTCACTGCTAGGTCTCGGGTTCGATACCCGGGTCAGGCATAGTGTTATTTGTGAACTTTACGTCAGGAAATTCACAATAGCAGCTCGGAGTTGGAATTGTACCAGATGGATGGCGACAGGCTTACCCCCTATCTCATAAGACCTAAAGATAACTGGTGAATTGTTCGTGCTGTACACCTCTGCCACACCCTTCTGGGTAATATAGGCGTGATGTTATGTTATGTCATCATAAAAGTACCCTAAGTTTTGAGCTAGATTGCCTTAAGACCATAGCACACATGCTACATTAGGCATCGGTGATCGGTGATTAGGCGACTATTTTCATTGAAACAATTGACTGTTTCCATCGAAACAGTTCGATCACGACATCGAAAACAAGCATAATAGTGACAAAAAAGTATCGTGTGTGCAATGGCCTTTATACCCACAGTAGGTTGCATAATCCTCATTAGCATAAAACAGAGCAAGAGACGAAAGGATTGTTTTGACTTTACTTAAAGCATAGCCAAGAATTTTAAATGAGATGTTGATGGTTGGCTATGTATATTTTTGCGGACAAGTTTCCTAGACTTTAGTAATGAGATTTGTAGAATATAGTGCGATGTTGCGTTGGAACACATGTGTTACGAGTATTACAAAAAAACTAACATTACATAAAATCACGACTATATAACCAGAAAAGTGTGGTACATGTATATAACACCCACACGACACAAAAAATGAAAAAATGGGCGCCAAAAAACATGTATATGCACATACATCAATCTTCATTTCTTCTATGTGTAACAAACAGTATTTTTTTCACTTTCTACCATTTCTGTTCAAGACATAAGAGAAATCGGAATGATTAGTAGTAAATGCTTTCTGCTAAAACCGTGGTATGGAAGACCTTCGAAATGTACTAAGTCAACAGAGCTTCGGAGCCTTATGCCAATTTTTAAGATTCTAGAATCTGGAATCTGCTACTTAGTATTAATCTAGAATCTAGATTAATACTTAGTACCCCAAAGGTTTTTAATTCTTTTCTTTTCTATTCATTTGTGAGGGTTTATTGCGATTATCTTTTGAATGTGTTAACTTTGATAGTTAAGTTTCTATCAGCTTAAAGCAATCTTTGATTTAAGTATTGTATTTAATATTTAAGATATGATTTGCTTTTAATAAAAGATAAGACTTAATTATATTTAAGTTGAACCCATATTACGTTTGTATGGAAAACCGCCAAGCATTTGTCCCTTAGGCGCTGTCTCCACGAGCGAGTGAATCGCGGCGATATTATCGTCGTGCCACGTATTTCTATACACTCTCTATGGAGCCATCTCCACACGGCGATATTATCGCCGCGATCCGACGAGTGGCACCGAGCGTGCGAAACGTCAAATGACGTTTCGCACGCTTGTTGCCACTCGTCGGATAGCGACGGGCTAGCGACGATGTAATGTTACATCGTCGCTAGCCCGTCGCTACTCGCAGCGGGCTCGCCGCGCTCTCGCGACGAGCGCGCAGCGGGCGCGCTGTCAAACGTAACTGAATTCTTTCTTTTACAACGCGTCGTCAAGGAAACGCGGCGATACCGTTACGAGTCGCCGCGGAAACGCTGCGATTCCGTTACGACTCGCGACGATACGCGGCGGAATTATCGCTCGTTCGTGGAGATTCCCCGACGATATAAGGGCGGACTCGTCGCGATTCTCTCGCTCGTGGAGACAGCGCCTTAATAAAGATATATAATTCTTTACCTACTCCACTATAAATGCATAAGATTTACATTCTTCAATAGTTTTTGTGCAATATGAAAATAAATAAGGAAAAAACGAAACTTTTTTAGATTAACTGAACAAAAGATGAAATATTTGCTATCCTGAATTTCTTTGAATGGTTGGTCACCTCAGTGCGGTTGTATGGAATCCCCGGTACTTCGGCAGAGAAAAGAAACCTTTGAATTGTAGGGATATACTTTAGATACTAGATGCTTTGTGATTTATAATTCAGCCAGTTTAAAAATTACAAATAATATCACGCAGCATCAAATCGCCATCCACCAGGCATAAGCCGATCTCCGTGCTGCTACTGAGAAGTTCCTGATGGGAATAGCCGAATAACACGATGGCCTGATCCGGATCCGTATATGCGCCACGAGCTAGACCATCAAAGCAATAATGAATCTAGCTTTTGCCCGATGAATCTCGTACATGGATGTATGTAAATATACATGATGTATATACATGTTCCACTGTTGGGCTCGGGCCTCTTCTTATGATGAGAAGGGTAAGGCCATAGTCCACCACGCTGGCAAAGTGCGGATTGGTTAACTTCACACACTCTTATCTATTTCATACCATTAATTAAGCTTAAGAGCTTTTTAATTTACTAAGCCGCATCTTCAGTTGGTTCGCTCGCCACCAGGACCACGAATAGCGGGTAATACCGTTTACAAAACTCTTCAAACTCTTCAATTTAATTCCAACGGGGAAGTTTAAGGCGAGGTTTTCAAACCAAGTATCTAAAATTTATATTTGTCATTCAGCACTATACTAAATTATAAGCTAAGCTAGATGGACGTTAAAACATATACTGATAATTTTACCTAATAAAGTTTTAGATAATGAAAAATATACCACTTTTATCGGTCCTGATCCTTTTGGACTATAATAATGAGAGGGAGGTAGATTTTGTTTCGTTTTTGTCGTATTGTTGGCTTATGTATTGTTTCGCATATATGTATATATAACATTACCTTAGAGGCACTCTCACCCCACCCTAACCCTTCTTTTACACTATGATACCTATTTTAAATTACTTTTAATCGATATAAGGCGGCAAACTATTATGCCTAATAAGTATTATGCCTAAAAACATTATGAAAAGAAACATATTTTGCCTAAAAACATATGTGAAATTATAGTTATGAAATGTTAAGTAATATGCCTAAAGACAATTATGCCAAATGACTATGATATGCAAAAAAAAATATTGTGTAACGTATAATGCCAAACTAATTTATGCAAAAGAAAGGGATCCCTATTGTTGAATAATGACATGACAAAAACGTGGCAAAATCTATCTCAGATGGATATAAGGACCAATGACTGCTATTATATTAAATTAGAAACTAACCCTTGAAATTTCACAATTAATATTCACCAATTTCCAACCAGTCCTACACAGGTCGGCAATCCTTGTCTTAAGAACATCTATAGCTGTGAATATTTACTCCGCTTAATAAAACTGGGTCAAATTCTAAGGACGGTAGCGCGAAATTGCCTAAACACTCAATATACAGGCATTACTGCAAACTGCTCAGTAATGTCCTAGGCTCTTAACATGACATGTCGATATCATTTAAATTTATTCCATGTTCTGAATGAATTATTTGATAATTCTCATAAATATTATTGACTAGCTTCTTTTGGGTCTTTTCTTACAACTATCTCTACAACAATTATCATCACGATCATTCTAGAAGTACAAACAATATTTCCTCTTTATTTTATAAGTTTTTTAGGTAAGCTTTTTTATTCCTAGGTTTTATACTAGCATTATTATTAACCACTCTAATGCTACTGCTACACCTGCGTTAACGTTAACGTGAATTGTAATCACCAACAATGCGTTAATAAAGGCATTCCAAATATTCAAATTGGTGCCTTGGCTACATTTACGTTGCAATGCCAATAAAGCTAATTCTTCAAGAAATAACGTGTTATCCAGTGTGACCATTTGTTTAAATTAAATTAGTTTTGTACACATCATTTAGCCCGGCACCTGATTTTAGAGACTTTTTGTATTTATTCAAATGGATACGGTAGTATCCCATCAAAGATTCCTTTTTCTTTTTTAACTCATCTATTGTCACAGGAAACGACAAACTTTGGCTGATACGTCGCCAAGCGTCGCTTACGGCCGAGCGATTCTTGTGCGTCTGATGTTTAGGGTCCCATAAACAGGCTTCAGACTGTAGCTGCTCTAAAAACTCGAGAACTTTTTCGTTCGACCACTCCATTGTTGCCGCCAAAAGTGCCAAAACAAATTTCTAAACACCGATTTTTCACTGTTGCCAACTCCAATTTTTTAAGTTCCTAGATTCAGTACCAAAAGTCACCAGATCCCACCATGCTGCACACGATGACCTTGTTTTATTCAATTTAATCATTTATTTTTATTTTACCAATAAAATAGAAACAAACAGCAGTCTGTCAGGTTTTTTTTTTCTTTTTCAGTACATATTAGCTTATATCATGCACCTCAAAAGTCGTCAGATCTGGCGACAAAGTCGTCAAATTGGCAACACTGTCATCATACGTCAAGTTGACGTCAAGCGAAATATTATGTCATTAATGTAGCCAACGTCCGTCAGCGCGCTAAAGTGAACGCTAAAACCCTTTGATGTGTCCAAAAAACCGACACCCGACCTATCGCCTAATGTCTAATGAAAATAGCAATGCCGTTAGTCATTAATCACGTTAAACCTTTGGCCACATCTGCGTAAACGTGATTATTTGCGCGTTAAGACGCAGGTGTAGCAGTAGCATAAGAAAGACTGCATAAGCATCATAATTAAAGCTGGTAGCCGATCGTTTGAATGTGGCAATGTTTGCTAAATAGCGAGCGTGAACTGAAATTTGACGCTAACGAAAGGTAACAGGAGTGAGCCAGGTACACTGACTACCTGTTAATTTCGTTCGGAAATTGATTGGGCAAAATAACACTTTAACTATATTGTTAACTTTACTTTATTTATGTAACATGACATAGAGAATGTTTGTGTATTATTTTTTGTTCATAGAGAGGACGCGCCCTGGTATGTAAGAAATTGCGACCTCCACAGGGACCTAAACATTGATGTCGTTGATAAAGTGATGCAAAAATTGGCAGAAGCCCACGAATATAGGCTTCATCATCACGTTAACGTCGAGGCTATCCAGCTTCTCGACAATACAGACATAGTGAAAAGACTTAAACGGACAAAACCATATGAGTTAGTTAGTGTTAGTGATTAAGTGAAAAATTACAAACAAAAACAGTGATAGTTCAAAAGACAACATGAACAAAGTGTCTTCGCGTTCATAAAAACTAAGTGAAGTGTTATTGGACGCCTCTTAGATTTATGTTTACATATTAATTTAGGTTAAAATAGAATTACTCATTAGCCTTTATGGGCTAGATTGTAATAAAATAAGATATTTGTGATATCTTAGAATACAAAAAAAGAAAAATAGAGAGGACAAAGATTTGGAAGGTAGAATACGGTCACCGGCAAAAATATTGATTTTGACCAAACGTTGGACAGGTTAGTCATTAATTTGTTATACTTATTCTGCGGAATAGTAGTCACTTCAGATCTATGCTATAAATTGTGAAGGCCCATTCACATGGGTGCGGAAGCGCTTCGCGTCAACATTGATTCGTCCCAGCATATTCAATTTAAAGCTCTAGGCTTGCAGACCTTGGTTTGTGGTTAGTGTTGATGCAACGTAACGTGTCAACACTGTAAATGCAAGCAAACGATGACGTGTCCGTATACCCACCAGGGCCCTACGTCTATTCCGATTGAAAGCTAATGCTTATCGTTCATCGTATTCGGTACTTTCCGATATATTTAAGTAAAAAAATAGTACCGTAAAGGCTACAGAGAAATCTTGAATTTCTTTCAGCGTATTGCTATATGTAAAGTTATTTGAAAAGTACTATTAAAATGCTAATAAAAAATATAACTATTTGGTCTGAAAGTGTACAAACAAAAAGGGCCCTGCTGGCTGGATAAAAGTTTTGAAGGTATATTCCTCATGAATTAATAATTATTTTAAAATAAAACCAAGGTATTTCGACGGTACTAAAACACCGCTAAACGGGATAATAAGTAATATTGGTCTTGACAATAAAAACTGAGAAGGGCCCTGCTGGCAATACGCTCAAAGAAATTCAAGATTTCTCTGTAGCCTTTACAGTACTATTTTTTTACTTAAATATATCGAAAAGTACCGAATACGACGAACGATAAGCATAAGCTTGCAATCGGAATTGACTTAGAGCCCTGGTGGGTATACGGACACAACGATGACACATCTTCTCGGATGCCCCAATCGTCCCGACAATTGCTCCTTAATCGATCTGAATTTATTACTGTGCCCGAGTGGTATAAAAACTTTGCCTATTTAATCGAAAGAAGAAGTGCCAAAACTTCATGGTCATTACTTAAAGGTGATTTGAGTATAGAGAAACAACAAAGACCCGGGAAAATCTCATTCAAATCACAACCAATACCTTCACATGATTATCTTTTACTGAAGTTACAGCAATAGTACGTTATTTATTTAAAGGTGGTTTAAGTTGAGAGGACCAACAAAGTCCCGGGAAAATCTCATTCAAATCACAACCAATTCCTCCACATGTCTTTTACTGAAGTTACAGCAATAGTACGTTATTTATTTAAAGGTGGTTTGAGTTGAGAGAACCAACAAAGACCCGGGAAAATTTCAATCAAATCACAACCAATTCCTCCACATATCTTTTACTGAAGTTACAGCAATAGTACGTTATTTATTTAAAGGTGGTTTGAATTGAGAGAACCAACAAAGACCCAGGATAATTTCATTCAAATCACAACCAATTCCTCCACATGTCTTTTACTAAAGTTACAGCAATAGTACGTTATTTATTTAAAGGTGGTTTGAGTTGAGAGAACCAACAAATTCCCGGGAAAATCTCATTCAAATCACAACCAATTCCTCCACATGTATTTTGCCGAAGTCACAGCAATAGAACGTTATCTAATTGATAGCAAAACAATGTTTTGTTTTGCTAAAACAATTACAAACAGCAACATGCTCTAGTTCTATTCAACCTCCTCATATAGGTATCAAAACATCTATCAACAACCCGAAATTTGTTTGGTAAACATAGCACAAAATTCAGTGAACATCAAATGAAATCATCCTCATAACTTCGTGAACTGATTCGCTTATTAGTGTGTGTTTACCTAACACTATAGCCTGAGGCACGCACACAAACACAAATAACTAAGTTTGAGTGAGCGATCGTGTTTGCTTACGAAATCATTGTTCTGTGATATTAGGGTTGGATTGAAATTCGCCTTTTATTTACATATAAAACAGATTTGGCTATTTTTTCAGGGTGAGCTGAATATTGAATCAGTAAAAATAATATGGGATTTATTACACTGATTTATATGTAAGGTTAACTTATAATATTCATATTTTAATTAGACGACCGGATGGCGGAGTGGGTAGTGTACCTGCCTGCGACGCCGAGGTCGTGGATTCGATTCCCACTTAAGACAAATCTTTGTGTAGATGAACATGAGGGTTTGTCTTAGTCTGGGTGTTTCTATGTATAATAAGTAGGTATATATTTACAAAATATATATATATATGTATTAGTATCAGTTATTCTAGTACCCATAGTACAAGCTCTGCTTAGTTTGGGACTAGATGGTGTTGTGTGTGAGTTGTGGAATATTTATTTATTGATTTATTTAACTTTTTTGGTTACATACCAGTCGGGCTAGCAAAACGAGCGCGACATAGATTTTATCGCTCATATAAATATATGTCAAAAACGCAACATAATCTATATACCATTATGCTAGTCCATTAGGGCAGTTTAATTTAGTATTTTTTTTTAATTTATGCTTCTTTACGGGCTGTTTGAAGACAATGATGATGATGCTTCTCTAAGCCTTCAACCATCTCTATACCTATTTTCCTGAAGTTCGATTTGGTATGTTTTGGTTTGAAAGGCTAACAAACAGTTGATAAGAATAAACCATAGAAATCTTAATAACTAGTCAATAGAAATGCTATCGACTATCTTTTAACACTGGGACGCATGTCGCCGTTTTTCAAATACCACTTTTTGTATTCCTGCAAACAAAATTATTCTTTTTGGCGATGACATTAAGACGACAATTCCTCAACTCAAACTTGTGTTCGATTAGACTCATGCGCTTCTATTCCTGCAAACAAAATTATTCTTTTTGCGATGACATTAAGACGACAATTCCTCAACTCGCACTTGTGTTTGACTAGACAGATGCGCGGCGACAAGGTCACGCGTCTTTGACATTTCTATTGCCTTATTATTAAGATTTCTATGGAATAAACTAACATAGTTTCGTTAAGTATACTGCTCGTCTAAGACAAATTTTATTTTTTTTGTTTACATACCATACAATAACATAACATCACGCCTATATTACCTAGAAAGGTATGGCAGACTGTACAATACTCACATTTCACCTGATATGTTTAGCCATCCACCTGACAGAATTACAACTCCGTGCTGCTATTGTGAATTTCCTCATGGAAAGTTCACAAATAACACTTAGACCGTCCCAGGAATCGAACCCAAGACCTCACGGTAAGAGACGCATACGCTAACCACTAGACCATCGAGGCAGTTAGACCAAACAATGTACAATTTATTTTGTTGGGGTCACGCTACTATGCAACAACAACAATTCGTTTGTCAGAACGCTTTGTGTAACTAAAAACAAAACGTATATGAGAGATGAATACGAATCGCGATTCATATTCAGTTACAACAAAATAAACGATCAGAATTGCTTTGTATTTTTGCAGAAAATTTATACAGGGTGTATTTTTGAAACGGGGCAGTAAGGGCAAGTACCTTAACCGTTGCAGTTACAGCAAAACGTTCTTAAAAGACCTTCCCTAACTTTTTGGGACATTTTGAACTGCATTCACAGATTTTGTAAAAAACTTACAGTTAGCAAAAAAAATGCAAAAAGTTCAATTTTTTTTTTTATGCCAATCGATTCTATTTCATGTGGGGATCAAAAAACTCTATGGGACCATTTTAGCTTTCAGTATTAGAAAAGACAGAAATCGCCAAAAACGTTTCCCATACATTTCGGCAACAGAAACGAATTTCTACGATGGTCTAACTTTTTGTTATGGCCTGGAAGTGGGTAGAATTGACTGTAAAGTAAATAAAAAGAATTTTTACCCTCAAATTTCGAATTTGATTCGAAAATCTGTGTGTTATACTTAGTTTCAGCTGAGAAACTTCGTATGAGTTATTAATTAAGGATTTTCGCTAAAATGTCTTCTAATCGTGAAAAAATTGACTTATTAGAAGCGTATTTTGTCAATAATCGAAATGCGGGAGCTGCATTAGTGTGGTACCGCAATAAGTATCCGTTGCGGCATGTGCCAACAAGAAAGGTTATTACAAATCTTTTGAAAAACCTGGAATTGCAGGGTTCTTTCAAAATACGCTTCTAATAAGTCAATTTTTTCACGATTAGAAGACATTTTAGCGAAAATCCTTAATTAATAACTCATACGAAGCTTCTCAGCTGAAACTAAGTATAACACACAGATTTTCGAATCAAATTCGAAATTTGAGGGTAAAAATTCTTTTTATTTACTTTACAGTCAATTCTACCCACTTCCAGGCCATAACAAAAAGTTATACCATCGTAGAAATTCGTTTCTGTTGCCGAAATGTATGGGAAACGTTTTTAGCGATTTCTGTCTTTTCTAGTACTGAAAGCTAAAATGGTCCCATAGAGTTTTTTGATCCCCATATGAAATAGAATCGATTGGCATAAAAAAAAAAATTGAACTTTTTGCATTTTTTTTGCTAACTGTAAGTTTTTTACAAAATCTGTGAATGCAGTTCAAAATGTCCCAAAAAGTTAGGGAAGGTCTTTTAAGAACGTTTTGCTGTAACTGCAACGGATAAGGTACTTGCCCTTACTGCCCTGTTTCAAAAATACACCCTGTATATTGTATGGTATAATTATAAAATAAGATTTGCCAAAGAGCTATGGAGCACAGCATCCTTGGGGTGAGGAGAACAGACCATATCAGAAACACAGAATTGCGCTGTAAAACCGGTGTCACAGATGTAGGGCAAAAGTCTGCCAGGCTAAAGTGGGACTGGGCAGGCCTCGTTTGCCGTATGAGTCCAGAGAGGTGGGCCCAAAAAGCGACCAACTGGGTACCACGTGACGGTCAACGGCGACGAGGAAGGCCCAAACGGAGATGGCGAGACGACTTGGATGCATTTCAGAACGATTGGCCAGAGTTAGCAAATAACAGAAATGCTTGGAAGTAATGGGGAGAGGCCTTTGCCCAGCAGTGGGACACACCCGCAAGCTAGTAAAAAAAAAAAAAAAAATTATAATGAAATAAATCAAATTTAATCCAATATTTATATATACATGTGAAATGTAGGTTTATTACATATGAAGTTCCAAAAGTTTTGACGCTGGGTGTTGTGATGATAAATTGCATTAATTATAACTCCTTGTCTTCCCTTGTCTCAGGTTTGTTGACCTTCAAAACAAAAGAGAAACTCAAGGAAAGGGACAGCATGGCATGATTCATTGCTTTTATTTTTGTAATTTAAGTTGAACACGATTTATTGTTCTAACTTTGAGAGATTTAATGTTGTTAAAAATAAAATAAAATCATTTCTCGTTTAACTTATACATGGTGTAAGCGACATCGTGACAAAGCCGCTTACCAGTGACTCAGTACACGGTTGAAAAAACCTTCTACCGGAAAATGCTCGTTTTGCCTATAATTTTAGTGTTTCGAGTTAAATAGACCCAATAAATCATGTTCTGTCCTTTACTTCCCTTTTGTTTTGAAGTTCAACAAACCTTAGCAAGACAAGGAGTTGTAATCCATTTAATTTATCATCACAAACACCCTGCGTCAAAACTTTTCGAACTTTAGATGGAATAATTATATTTTGATTGTTATTTAAATTGAACTTGATAGGTACTTGAAATACAACGTTTTGTCATGTTATTAAGTTAAACAAGGAGATTTTTAATCACAATACGGGGTGGATACGTCATATGGACATTATATAAATCAAATAGCCCAAATTAAATGCAGGATAATCGCTTGGATAAATGCGAATGCACCTAGTAAGCTAATTTTTGGATATGTGAGAGAGCTTACTAAATATTTCTACTGACGATTTGTTGCTTGTATTTCGCTCTACAATTAAGTTATGAATCGTTTACACCTATCGTTGAACAAACAAGTTCTAAATACGGGGTAGACAACAGACTTTTTGATTTTCTACTTTCGTATTCAGATATTCTAGTATATTAACTTGTCAAGTATGTAACTCAGGTTTCCTTTCATAAAATGTATAATGATTATGATTGTACTATTTAAATAAAATTTAACATTGAGAACATTCAATTTGTTGAAGTAGGGAAGTAGAGCACATATTTTTTTGTACACACAGATACACATCAACCTATACATTTCTAGTATAATACTTATGAGCCCGCGTTGTTAAAGGTTTCCCGTGCAGTACAAGACCATTTTATACTGAAAACTGGTTGATTGGTAGCTCTGTGTATTGATTAACAGTAGTGTGGCGGTATCCGAACATAATAATTGACACACTCGTCACAACTGTCAAAGAGCGCTGAATCGCGATAACGAAATGTTCACAGCAAGTGACTATATTATACCATTTCCAATACGCCGCCGTTGGACAGTTGTCCGCCAGACAATACCACCGAGCCTAGTCGGAGGATTCTCCCTTTGTGGTGGAGGAACATCACACCCTGTTCCTCTACAGTAGTTTATGCAAGAACGAGACCAACCTGGCAGTCTTAAATCAAAATATACAATGAAGGTACTATTACTAAACCGTTTTGATTTTCATCTTATAAGATAACTTTAAAACAATTTCAAACTTCAAAGTTTCAGCGTCGCTTAAAGGTTCAGAGTTTCAGAGTTATTAAATTTGACACAAATAAATTAAAAATAATCTAGTTTAGTCGTTGACTTATTACTGCGAGGTATCGTGTTCGATTCCCAGGTCATACAAGAATGTTATTTGGGATTTTTCCGTCAGATTTTTTGTTATAGCACCACTGTCGATAGCTCAGGGAATGTTGAGGGGTTCAATGATTTAAAAAGGTTTGACTGTTATTAAATGAGGTATATTGTCCAAAATATAAATGACAATATGGCTACGGCATGAAGCTAGGGGACGCGTATAATAGTTCGTGTCGAGAATTGAGAGGGCCTAGTCGCGGTCGTTCGGCGGCGCCGCCGAAGGAGTTCTGTTCTGTGCTCGCCGCCGCGCGCTGGCCGCAGCCCCACCGCGCGCTCCTCGTCCCCTGCGTCCTCAGGTCCCCCCGCCGCCGTGGTCCGAGATCCTGTTGCGAGCCTCGTCCTCTGCGCCCGCGCCGCCCCCCGCGGCGTCCTGCCTCTTGGGATCGAGAGATCTCGAACATCCTGGCCGGGTTGAAGGATTGTCTTCAAAAGGTAATGGACAGATATTATTGAAGGCCCGTGTGATGGTGCCTTTCTTAGTTTTGATGTCTGCCACCCTGGTTACGCCATCTGGTCCGGGAAATATCTTTGTGATCCGGCCCAACGCCCATTGTAGTGGCGGTAGCCCTTTGTCTCTGATCAGAACTAACTGGTTCAATGTTAGTTTTCCTGTGGACGCATGCCATCGGTTTCTATGCTGCAACATGACAACATACTCGTGACTAAATCGATTCCAAAAGTGTTGTCGCAAATGCTCGATCCTCTTGTAGCGGTCCAACCGGTTGATGTTGATGGAGTGTACCTGTGGCTGAGGAATGGATATTAGTGGTCGTCCAATTAAGAAGTGAGCTGAGGTAAGGGCAGAAAGGTCGTCGGGAGACGAAGAAAATGGAGTAAGCGGACGAGAATTAAGTATAGCCTCTATTTGGACTAAATAAGTGTTCATTTCTTCGTATGTGAGATGTGAAGAATGAATTATAGTTTTTAAGTGTTTTTTAGTGGATTTCACAACCGCCTCTGTTATTCCATTGAAGAGAGGAGTTTGGGGAGGTATAAAACTAAATTGAATACCATCTTGAGCGATATCTGAACTGATGTTTGAACTGGATAAGAATTTTGCAAGCTCATTAAAGGCACCTACAAACGCTGTACCATTATCAGAGAGAATGCTGTGTGGTTTACCCCGCCGAGCAACGAATCTTTTTAAGGCTGCTAGATAAGCGTCTTTGGTGAGATCCGTGACAAGCTCCAGATGAATAGCCTTTACTGCTAAACAAACAAACACACAAATGTAAGATTTGATTAGTCTACTACCTCTACCTTTTCGATCGGCTATCAAGATTGGCCCGGCATAGTCTACACTACAATTATAGAATGGATAGACTAGTTGAGTCCTCTCACGTGGTAGTTGACCCATGACTGGTTCCACGGACTGAGCTCTGAATCTAAAACATTTTACACATTCTCTAAATGTAACTTTGGATAAATTACGACCGCCCAATGGCCAATAAGTTTGTCGAAGATGGGTTAAAAGAAGTTGCGGCCCTGCATGCATAAGATTTAAATGTTCATTACGAAATATTACCTTGGTAAGATGATGTTTACTATCTATCAATATGGGATGTTTAATCTCATAATCAAGGTTTGTGTTATGCAACCTGCCACCTACACGAATGACCCCTTGATCATCCATGAATGGAGATAATGAAATTTGTCTATTTTTCTTAGATAATTGTTTCCTTAGACTTAATATTTTGTATTCGTCAGGAAACATTTCCATTTGACTGAAACGTAGAATAATATTATATGCATCTTGCAGCTCCTTACAAGACAGACTGCCCAGTAATTTATTACTATTTTTAGAATTAAAGAGAAATCTAAGTATATACGCGACAATACGTTTTAATTTATTTAAATTAGATTTTTTATGTATAAGGGTATTGATAATAGATGAACTCGACTGATTACTATCTAACAGGTGAACTTTGATTTCAGGTATATTAGCACCCAAACCTACATCTGGCATCTTTGGCCACGTATCCTCATTGTGCTTTAGAAATTGGGGCCCCGACCACCACAATTGACAATCGCCGATTAGGTCGGCCTTCACCCCGCGAGATACCAGGTCCGCCGGGTTCTCCCCAGACGCCACATATCTCCAAGATCCTTCCTCGGTGCTTTCTTGTATCTCACTCACCCGATTACGAACAAAAGGCTTTAATTTATTGGGTGGTGAAGCTAACCAATACAAAACTATAGATGAATCACACCAGTATTGAACTTTATCTATTTTTACTGTTAACGAGGATACTATTTTAGCGCACAGTCTTGTCCCTAATAAAGCCCCACATAATTCTAGACGAGCAATAATTTTATTATTTAAAGGAGCTACCTTATTTTTTGAGGTTAATAAATTGACAGCTACTGTTCCGTCATCATTTTTGCATCTAACATAAATACATGCCCCATACGCACATTCTGATGCATCTGTAAAGACATGCAACTCAACGGATTTATAATTTATATTGAATGCATGCCGTGGCACCTTTAAGTTATTTAAATATGGCAACGTAGCAACGAAAGACAACCAACGTTCCTGCGTTTCATGGGAAACTGGTGATTCCCACGAGCATTTTTCTAACCATAAAACCTGCATAATCACCTTGGCCACTACAATACACGGCCCTACAAGACCTAGGGGGTCAAAGATTTGACTGATACAAGATAAGATATGTCGTTTAGTTATCTTATGACTTTGAGATATGTTTATAGAAAATGTTAAAATATCTAGGTCACAAACCCAGTATAAACCCAATGTTTTTGAAGTGTTAAGAGATTGATTAAGATTCAAGTCAATGACCTTATTATCATTAGTATTGTGACTAGAAAGTATTTCCTTTAACACATATGGGCTATTAGATTGCCATTTTCTTAATTTAAATTGAGCTGACTCAAGTATAGAATTCATTTCCTTGCACAATTGTATGGCGCTAGATTCAGAATCACAGCCTCAATATAGTCATCAACATAATAGTCTCGTTGTATAGCTCGTTTGACCTGATCGTTTGATGTTTGTGAAGCAAGACTGACAAGTGATTTTGTCGCTAAATATGGTGAACTACTTTGACCATATGTTACTGTATTAAGAACATATGTTTTAATTGGTTCAAATTGATTAAACCTAAATAATATTTTCTGTAATGAGCGTTGTGATTTATCTAACTCAATAGCTCTATACATTTTCTCTATGTCAGCTGATACTACATACCTATGCTGCCGAAAACGTAACAAAATTGAAAAAATATCGTCCTGCATAGTTGGACCGATCATTTGTAAGTTATTTAAAGACACACCTGACGTTGTTACAGCTGATGCGTCAAAAACGACTCGTAATTTTGTAGTCGTACTTTGTTCATTCATCACCCCGTGATGAGCGAGATAATAATCTACACTGTCGTCAGAATTCTTACATTCAGACATGTGCCCTAGTTCTAGGTATTCCCGCATGAACTTGATATACCTATCTTTAAATATAGGATCACGTAAGAATCTACGTTCTAGCGATAGAAAACGCATTTTAGCCATCTGATATGAGTCGCCTAATATTGTTGGAGATTGTTTTAATGGCATTTTAACAATAAAGCGACCATCATTACCCCGATGAGTAGTATTTAAAAAATGCTCTTCGCAAGCACGTTCCTCGGCTGATAACGAATGTTTATCAGATATAGTATCCAACTCCCAAAAGCGTGTAAGATCGCATTTTATTTCTTGAACAAAATTACACACAGGTTGGACACAGGATGAACTGGGTTGTGAAATATACCCCGAGATAAGCCATCCTAACTTAGATTCATATAACCTTGGTTGTCCGTTACCTAAGTTGATAGTATTTGTACCGAGTACATTCCAAAACGTTACGGCACCTAGCAAAATATCTACGCTTGACGGTTTATAATAGTAAGGATCAGCTAGACAGATGCTCGACGGAACTGGAACAGTACTACTATCAATTAATGTTGCCGGTATAGGCTGAGTTATTTCCGGTAAAACTAGACAGTCAATCGACGTTTTATAACTACCACAAAAGGATTCTAACGTGAGGGAACAAGACTGTGTGCTTTTACAAGACTGCTGATTGATACCTGTGATCTTGGAGTCTACGTGACGCCTAGGCGAACGCAGCTTACCACACAGCCCCTCCGTTATGAAGTTGGCAGTGCTCCCGTTGTCCAGGAGTACTCTCGCGACGTGAAGGCGGCCTCTGCTGTCTCGTACTTTCACTCGTGCTGTGGAAAGCAATACAGTGGACGCAGTAGTATTATGTATTGTTTTTGCGGATAAAACAACATTATCCGATAATAAAGGAGTATTTACAGACTCCGTTCCAGGGTCCACATGTAGCAACGTGTTATGTTTAGCTTTACAATATTTACATCGAGCCCACAACTTACATTTATTTGCTACATGGCCCATATTTAAACAATTGTGACAAACATTTAATTCATTAACCTTTTGATTTCGTACCTCCGTCGTAAGCTTACGAAATTGATCACATTTAAATAGGACATGCTTTTGTTTACACAAAGGACAAATTAAGTTGGATACCCTTTTGGAAGTTATGTTTTCATTTGAGGTTATGGCAAAACTTTTTTGTTTATTAATATTTTTATTTTGAGAGGTTTTATTGTTTTCTGATACCTCAACGGATTCCAATAAATCGGCCCTGTTATTTAGAAAATCTAGAAATTGGGATAATGCAGGCGCTTCAGTTAATTTATTTCTGCCTTCTTCCCAGTGATAATTTGTTTTTGAATCTAATTTCGCTGCCATCATATGAATGATCAAGGAGTCCCAGTGTTGCGTCGGTTGACCCAGAACGGTCAACGCTCTGAGATTTTTTGTAGTGACATCAACAAGATTACGTACCGATTTACTCGATGAATGTTGCAACTGCTCAACATTAAACAACAATTGGACATGATTATTTACTAGGAGACGATTATTTTTATATCGTTTCATTAAAAGATCCCAAGCGACGGTGTAATTGTCGGAATTAAAATCTAGCCCCTCAATAATTAAAGCGGCGCTTCCTATTAAAGACGCCCTAAGATAGTGAAATTTGCTAATGTTATCTAACAATTTGTTCTTATGGATTAGAGACTCAAATTTGTTACTAAATTCGAGCCATTCCTGATAGGCTCCCCCAAATTGATGTAACTTTATTTGGGGCAGCTTAACGATACTTTGAGTAGGCTTTGAGATCTCGTGATCATCTGTACCGGTAGCTTGCACGGAACTCACCAAATCGCCGGCAGGGCGTTGTCCCTGGCGCCTTAACACGTCACGCGCCGAAGACACCAGGGAGAAGTACTGATTTTCGAACTCTTCGCGATCGCCCGTTGCCTCGGCGGGGTCCTCCACCAGCAGCTCGATCTCGCCCTGTATTTTATCATATTCGTTATACAGCAAATCAATTTTATTAAGTCTTATTTCTAATTCGGTCACCTGCAATTCGCTTAAAGCAGTGCACGAGAGAACTACATTTAAGTAGTTGCTGAAAAGCGTGAGCTTAGCCTTACAGCTTGCGCGCTTCTTATTCAGTTCCTTGAATTTAGCAGCTTCCATAATAAAACAAAATTCATATTACCAAGCAAATAAGAAATTGAAGAAAAAAAGAAAAAACTGCGTGCGTAATTGCAGAAAAAAATACGCGAGCCACGCGTGCAAAAATCTCATGCGACCTTTCCTTGACCTTGAATGGTCGCGTCAAGCCACCGCTCCAAAACCCACGTCACGCCACGCCCCGTGCACGTGCAATGCAAACCGGCAAAAACTCGATATTTAAAATGCAGCAGTGCTTTTAGCTTTGAATTTAGCTGAGAGATGGCTAGTAAGAACGAATGGGAAAGAAAATGGAACAGATTAATGGCTTGAATAGGAATAGAGAACAGGCGGAACTGATTAATTGGAACGACACACTAATTACCCACTGCCGTATAGATAGCCACAGGTCACCGTTGCCCGTAGATTGGTATCTTGATCTTGACACGAGGTATTTGCCACGCCACGCGACACTCCGCCGCCGTCCACAGCACAGCCAACGCCCTTTTTTCTTGAATTACGTAGAAGGACCAATGTCGATAGCTCAGGGAATGTTGAGGGGTTCAATGATTTAAAAAGGTTTGACTGTTATTAAATGAGGTATATTGTCCAAAATATAAATGACAATATGGCTACGGCATGAAGCTAGGGGACGCGTACAATAGTTCGTGTCGAGAATTGAGAGGGCCTAGTCGCGGTCGTTCGGCGGCGCCGCCGAAAGAGTTCTGTTCTGTGCTCGCCGCCGCGCGCTGGCCGCAGCCCCACCGCGCGCTCCTCGTCCCCTGCGTCCTCAGGTCCCCCCGCCGCCGTGGTCCGAGATCCTGTTGCGAGCCTCGTCCTCTGCGCCCGCGCCGCCCCCCGCGGCGTCCTGCCTCTTGGGATCGAGAGATCTCGAACAACCACGGAATTGAAATTGTGCTCGGTGGATGGCGATATGCTCACCCCAAATCACATGGAACCTATATAACAGTTGTAAAAGGCCTGGAAAGGATGATGAATGACAATAACTGAAATATATATAGTTACATGAGTCTCTCGTTTCAATATGGTTAGAATATTTTAATTCGATTGTGTGATATTCTTTTTATAAGAAAGGACTGGAAAGGATGATGAATGACAATAACTGAAATATATATGGGTGAAAATCATTTAAAATGACCATTTTGACATCAAAATTTGTCCACGCCCGATATAAGCTATAAGTACTTTACTGTACTGAAGGGAACATTACCTAACTAAATAAATTTATAGTTCAATGTACCTTAACAGTATTTAGTAAAATATATTCCTATTTTGCATCGAGCCCGAATTTTCTCCATACAAAATTATTTGTCCTCTTCATGACTAGCGTTACAAAGTATATCATAATAAAAATATTGGAAACAGTATTTAAAAACATATTTTTATTTTGTTACAAACATAAGATTTGCAACTGTTATCAGGTAAATCTATAATATTTTCTTACTTTTATAAATAATTATTTGTCTCTAAATAAACGTCCATTATTTTGTTCATTTTTGTTATTCATTTTTGTCACCACATAATTTAGTAATATTTGTTGTTTACCAAATGGCAGCACTCAGAGTGAGTGTTGCCATTTGGTAAACAATCAGATACTAGAAGCGATTATGTGTCGGCCACTTCGTCATCGTATGCAAAAGTAAGCAAATGTGTGTTTTAGTGTCGTGAACGAAAATTACAATTTTAAATCCTCATTTTTGTTGTCCACCCAACTTAAAAAGTAAGAGAATACTTATACATTTAATTGATTCATATAATCTGTTTGTATTAGAACTTTATTTAAATGCAAGGTGCTTTATCTCATTGATGTTCTTATTTGACTTAAAATATTTAAGGTTATATTCCAAGTACGGAGATTGTTCATTTTTGTTATGACTTTATGCTCACGTGAAAAAAATGAATAACAAAAATGAACAAAGGCCGCATTCACAAGTATGAATTTTATTCCCTACGCAACTGCGACGAAGTTGAACGATTAGCAACTATACCTTCAAAGAAAAATATTTTTTTTGATACTTCAAGTGAAAGTGAGTAGCTGTATTCCATTGTTGCTATGTTGCATATGCTTTTTCTATTTTTGAATAATTATGTACCTTCGTTAATAGATGCCATTGAAAAATCCTATTTTTTTACAGATGACTGAATAGATAGTAATAATTATATAGAATAAAGATAATTTCTATTTTGAGGAAAGAAGTTTGTTTTTATATATGTTTGATTTTTTTATTAAAGGATATTATTGCGTTGAAATGACTGAATACATAGTAATAATTATATAGAATAAAGATAATTTCTATTTCGAGGAAAGAAGTTTGTTTTTATATATATATAAAAGAAAGAAAGAAAGAAAATTATTTTTTATTTTCTTACATAATATACAAAAATAGGTAATTATTATAAAAAAAAAATATGTAAGGATATATTGAGTTGAAATGAGTACAAATATTTTTGTTGATGTAAGTGAATTTGATTATCATGAAAATAAATTATGTTTATTTTTGTTCCTGGATGGTGTTCGATCTATAAAAATCCTTTTTTGTGTTGTTTGTGAAAAGACCCTAATATTTCATTTTTGTTATTTTTTGTTACGGGTTTCATTTTTGTTACGGTTTCATTTTTGTTTCATTTTTGTCACAATGGTCATTTTAAATGATTTTCACCCATATAGTTACATGAGTCTCTCGTTTCAATATGGTTAGAATATTTTAATTCGATTGTGTGATTGTTTTTCCAAAGTGATTTTAGATGCAATGAAATGAACTTCTAATGGCATTGGTAAATTACATCCGTAATAGGTTTATCCGAAAACAAGTTCGAACAACTCCTGAGGAGATATCCACTAAAATAAATGTGGTTAATTGTAATTCGTACTGCGCAGAAAAAAATACCTTATTAAGCTAGGTAACATTGCCGGATGATCTTTGACGAAATTTATAAACAGAAAACCATAATAATGATGAATCAGTTTGATCTACTGATCTACTGATTCATCATACGATCTCAAACTAAAAAAACAATAATTATAGACACAAAATGAGCGCAAATATCAATGCAAAAAAGTCTGCCATAACTCGTAGGGGTGCGGGGGGTAGATTGTGCCGCGCTAATGTCAAATTATTATGATTTGACAGCGTGCAAAAGCAACGCTCTTCTACATTTGGCAGCGGGAGGGTGTGCGTTACCCCAGCAAAATAATGTCGAAAATAGTAATTTTAATCTTACAGATTTTTAGTTGTCCATCTTCTGTAATTGTTGCGCACATTTTTAAATTTGTTGCACTTATAGTTTTTAGTTATTTAAAAAAAACTATTCCTGCTGGGGTAACGTTACTGCAGACAGACATTTTCCTTTTTAATGGGAATGCTGAAATAAATATTAGCTATATAATTAGTTGTCTAAACGAGGTAAATGTTGCAAATAATTTTGTAATTGTTCTTTCTTCGGCTGCGAAGTTATTCGAGATCCTGCTGGAGTAACGTTTGTGGTTTTGCTGGATCTCTGAAACGGTCTAGCGGATTCTTATCATCTTTTGTACATGATCTTTTATGGATTAGTTTTAATTTGTTGTGCAATAAAAAAATGAAATTAATGAACCGTTGAAAAGTTATTTCATTAAATATAAAAACACTTAAATAGGTCCTAACACCTTAAATAAGAACTTTAAAGACTTACATTAAACGTTATTTTGTAGCTTATAACTGCCTTCAAATGTATGTGAAGTTTCATTAGTATCCTGTGTGTAATTAACAAGTTATGACCAATTCAGTTTACGGTCTCAATGCGCGTGGAGTTATTTGGCCACAGATAACCCTGTATGTGGATATATCAACTGAATGATAAGTCAATAAGTAGTTGTCTAGTTCAGTTATATTCCTGCAAAATTGGAGCGCAGTACATACATGCAATAATTTACTAGATAATAAATAAAAAGTCATTAGGAAGTGCAAGACCGTGGTAACCCGACCATGTTTAGGTGGTTACCAAAATGCGACCGCGTAGTACATTATGGTATATTCTTAAATATGTAGGATAGTGTAACAAGTTTAGTACAGATGTGTACACAAGTGTTTTAAAAAACTATAATTATGTTCCTTAAAGAATATTTATTTACAGGTTCAGTACACAAATTCTGCAGAACTTTTTTACATTCATTTAACTTAAAAACAATAACAGATAAATATTATAGGTAGCAATTCTGCTTTTATGGCCTTTTCCATTTTGTTATATGATATGTATTCACATGTGCAATTGTGCATAATTTTAATACATACTTATCTAATAAGTAGCCGAAAGCCAAAATAATAATTATAATGTTTTCATAGTTCAGATATTATTATATTGTTATCTACTATTTAATCGGTATTTAACAGTGTACGCGTCTGTACCGAACTTGTAAGGTGTATGATACTAAACATTTTAGAAGATACCATAATGTACTACGTCGTCGCTTTTTTGTAACCAACTAAACATGGCCGGGTTACCACGGTCATGTAAGTACATGACCGTGGTAACCCGGCCATGTTTAGTTGCAATAATTTACTAGATAATTATTGCATGTACTGCGCTGAAATTTTGCAGGTATATAACTGAACTAAGCAACTAATTATTGACTTATCATTCAGTTGATATATCCACATACAGGGTTATCTGTGGCCAAATAACTCCACGCGCATTGAGACCGTAAACTGAATTGGTCATAACTTGTTAATTACACACAGGATACTAATGAAACTTCACATACATTTGAAGGCAGTTATAAGCTACAAAATAACGTTTAATGTAAGTCTTTAAAGTTCTTATTTAAGGTGTTAGGACCTATTTAAGTGTTTTTATATTTAATGAAATAACTTTTCAACGGTTCATTAATTTCATTTTTTTATTGCACAACAAATTAAAACTAATTCTTAAAAGATCATGTACAAAAGATGATAAGAATCCGCTTGACCGTTTCAGAGATCCAGCAAAACCACAAACGTTACTCCAGCAGGATCTCGAATAACTTCGCAGCCGAAGAAAGAACAATTACAAAATTATTTGCAACATTTACCTCGTTTAGACAACTAATTATATAGCTAATATTTATTTCAGTATTCCCATTAAAAAGGAAAATGTCTGGCTGCAGTAACGTTACCCCAGCAGGAATAGTTTTTTATAAATAACTAAAAAACTATAAGTGCAACAAATTTAAAAATGTGCGCAACAATTACAGAAGATGGACAACTAAAAATCTATAACATTAAAATTACTATATAAGACATTATTTTGCTGGGGTAACGCACACAGCGGGAGGTGTCTAAACCTCAATATATTTTCTAAGGTTACTAATTATCATACTTTCACTATACTTTTTTTTTTCTTGAATTAACTTTCTAAAAAAAATTAAGTAAAACATAGAATAAACGGGCGTTTTCCGTAGTTTTACATGAACTTAACTTCATCCAATTAAATAACTAACAACCTTCCCTCAGCATTTCAATAGATTTTGAAATGAAACTGAAATGGACGTTATTTCAATGACGTTCAACAAGCTTGTAGATTGAATCCATGCAATAACGAATGGAGTGTCGTTTTGTCGTGAGAGAGCTCTCGCTCTGCAAACATGGCCTACTTCGTGTACGGTAACAAGCTTTGTGAGTGACGTCACTGATAAACTGTCACTCCGTATCGGAATATTTATAAAGATTACCTATTTTTGACATATTTAGATACATCTTCTTTACGGACTTCAAAAAATGAAGTATATCGAGGTTCTCAATTCGATTGACTTTTTTTTGAATGATACACATTTATTTCCAAAAAAATTGTAAGCGTGATCTTAAGTTAAACACTGACATTTTAATGAAGTTGGTCAGTAAAATAATATGGAAAAAAAAATTAAATCCTTTCAAGTGGCATATAAATTTTAATCTCACATTTTTTTTGTTTTTCTTAATTGATTATGTATGTACTTAATTTATTTATTTATGGCACTCCAACGACAATTCACATGTACAATTTAGGAAGATAATCTTATGCATTCATTTGCTAGGTGAACTTGTAACTTTAAGGTGTGCACAGCACTTACAGTTTATTCTGCGATAATATTATAATTATATTAACTGTTTTAACTAACTAACATGCAATTGCATTTAATGAAAGTTTAGTTTTAGACAATTATTTTTTTAATTTAATACCGTTCGTCCCCTCTCTGGCTCCATCAGCGCTGCAGGGCTTTGTTACACTGCTGCTTATGGCTGAGGTGGTGACCATTTCAAAAAAAATGGTATTGTTCAGTATTTAAGTGTTTTTTGCTCTTTTTGTCGGAATAAATATCTTTCTTTCTTTCAAAATGATACTATTCTTGTATTTACAACCTCCTAAGTTGCCTCTGCGATCTTTTTGCTTGTAGTAATCAATGGCAAACTCTGCCTCATAAACAGTAAGATTTATTTGACGTTAATTTGACCGCGAACGATAAATGCCCGGTTTTCCCTCAACGGAATACCTGGAATAACAAAATATTTTGTTCTTAGAAACGAACCTTGCCACTCGAAAGGTTAATTTGTAGGTGTGACAAGTGCGTCCTTTGGCCACAAAGCGATAAGAGAAGGAGACAACCTCGAAATACTGTTGTTCACTGGGCAGATCGAAGGAAAGAGTCCTAGACAAATTATAATACCATTGTAGCAAATGTACCATATTCTTGGAAAATAAATATACTTCATTTCGATTAAATAAATATATATTTTATTTATTTATGTACATGATTCATAGACAACAGACACACACACATATACACACACTGCTTACACTCAATCCGCAGACATTACTTTGGATAACACAATAATAATCACATTAGTCACGCTCATCAGGCACATAAAGTACGCAACACAGACATTTATATATATTATATTTGAATTATTTAGATTTTTATGCAAATATTTTGACTCTCGTATTACATTGTTAATGTCGCAGCGTATTGTGTATTTCGCAATTGGTGTACTGTTCCAATGTAAATTATTTAGCTACTGCCTGTAAGCTGTGAAGAGCCTGTATGAAATAAATGAGATCAAATAAATTTCTCATCGAACTCCGCTGTCAACACATCAAGAAAAACCGTATGTGAGTATGGACTATAATATTTAAGTGTATTTTATGGTGCGGAGCAACTTGTAAAACGTATCATTGTGCTTTTTATTGCACGTTTGCTGCAAGCGTAAATTCTTTATATCCGTAGATCCCGGAGATCTATTTTTATGGTGAGAATTGCTAACACGCATTTTAGTCACAAAAGACAGCAATAAAATCATTTTTTTCGTAGTAAAAAAAGGCGTCCTTTTGTTTTTGTTTTTAAAAAAGTAAATGTGCTCACATAACATACACACAATAGAACAGCTCTTTTGTTTTGAATTGCTACGTGTCGGGTTTCTTTAAGGAATGGATGGATGGATGAATTTTAGAGGAATGCAGAGAGCACAGCTTTGTTAAAACTGTGCTTTATTTGTAGTTAATTGCTTTGTACCTCGTATTTTGTTATAAAACGTGCAGAAATATTCACAATTAATGCAGTTGGTATGTGCACATGATAAAAAATAAAATTAAGTACATTTATTTAAATACTGCCTCGATTGTCTAGTAGTTAGCTTATGCGAGGTCTCGGGTTCGATTCCCGGGTCGGGAAAGTGTTATTTGTGAACTTTCCGTCATAAAATTCACAATAGCCGCACGGACTTGGGATTATGCCCGGTGGATGGCGATATCTCATCCCTTTTCCTATAGGATAAACATAACAGGTGAAATGTGGGTTTTGTACACCTCTGTCTCACCCTTCTGGGTAATATAGGCGTGATGTTATGTTATAAATGTTATGTTAATAACTTTAAACCAACACTTAACCTGTTATATTTATGCTTAGCTGCCATGTAATAAATGAGTCCATCGCCATTCGGGAACAATTACAACCCAGTGCTACTATTCTTCTTCTTCTTTCGTGTCGATGGCTGCAGTCATATTCTATCAGCCCAGTGTGTGGCCACGCGGATGGCGCTTGCATCCGCATTCATGAGCTCTTCCTTTGTGCAGGTGGTAGAGCAAGTAGGACAGGTCATGAGATGGGACAGTCTGTACAGCACCACACTCGCAATTTAGGTCTGATTCGTCAGCAAAACCCCACCTTACCAGGTTCTGTTTGCTTCGACCGACTTGAGTTCGGAGCCTATTTAGTGACTTCCAAATTAACCTTGGCAATTCGTGCCCAAGTGGAAGGCTCTCCTTGAGTGGGACAAAGGGGTTGGGCAGAGATGTTTTTTCTTGCCATAGTTCTCATAGTGCTACTATTGAGAATAACCTGAAGAAAAATTAAAATAACACATTGTTGGTGTGTTACTGAGATAAAATCTTGTAGCCATTTTGTACCAAGAAATGTTACACATAACATAACTTAACGCCTATTTTACCCATAAGTGCGGCAGAGATGTAAAACACCCACACTTCACACATTATATTTCGTTCCCATTATGATAGGGGGTGAACCTATCGCCATCCACCGGGCACAAATCCAACGCCGCGCTGCTATTGAGAATTTCCTGACAGCAATATTCCAAATAAAACTTTGCCCTACCCGGGAATCAAACCCGAGACGACTGGTGAGAAGCCGCATACGCTAACTCCTGAATTAACGAGGAAAATAATAACAAAACACAAAGGCCCTACTTTTATTTCACAACACAAAATCTGATGTCCTTTATAAAAGACAGATTTTAAATGGGTATGTTAATAATACCAACAATTCATCACTGTCACGTGACAAGCCGTTGTTAACTTCAGCCGTGGAAATTTTGTTTATGGCCGTCATTTGTACGGGTCTTTATTATGTGCTATTTTCTGAATAATGCTATTAAGCTGCTATTCAAAATAGGGACTTTACTTCATTTTAAAACTTTTGCTTTAAAGCATTTGCTTCGTACGGATTTATCAAGATTGGTTCTGTAGTTTGGGGCTCTCGTCCACGGCGATTTTTTGTAGCGATGCTGTCGCGCGTTCGCTTTGATACAATCGCGAAGCGGTCGTTATCTGTGTGTCCTCACCCACGGGCCCAAACTCAGTCGCTATGCAAACGCGATACTGTCTGTCTGTCTGTGTTACTATGATGCTTGGTTCTCCACTGACGCGCCACCCGCCCTCCGTTCTCTTCCCGATTTTGTTCGACACGGTCGCGCGTTTGCATCGATACAGTCGCGATGCAGTAGCACGTTGCAAATGCGACCAATACGCGTTAATGGCGATGATGTCGCAGCATCGCAAATCAACAAAAAGTCGCCGTGGGCGAGGGCCCTTAGCTGTAAATGCGTAACAGAGAGACAGAGTTACTTTCTCATTTATAATTTTTTTTTTTTTTCAAAAAAGTGTGATTCATAAATATATGATAGATAAATTATATCGAATTGAGAACCGCCTCTTTTTTTATGAAGTCGGTTAAAAAAGCCCGCTGATTTGCATGGGAAAATTATAACTACTAACTGGAAACTACCATATTTATTATTATGATAGTTTTAGTTGTTAAAAGAACATTCTATGATTGAATGTGAATAAGACGCTATTTAAATTACCATTGCGCAAGTTTGAGGTAAGGATTAGTTAATACACATTTCATAGTTATTGTGGACTAAGCTCCGCTCACGGCTGCGCCCGGGTGGTACAGTGGGCTGAGAAATTAGGAATGCAGGGCAAAAACTTATACGCCATAGTGAAAACTGACTGCAATAGATATGCATGTGTGAATTACATATTTAATAAGTGTAATATATACACTATTTAGATATGTTACTCACTAATAACTGGTGTAGTAAGTCTTTACTACGACTTGTAAGTTTTTGCCCTGCAAAATGAACTCGTTGGCCCACTGTACCGCCATAAAAAGTAGTCCATGTCCTACCCTGCTTCATCTACCTGCATACTCAATCTTGTTATTTAAAGTAAAAGCTTCACAAAAAATATAAATTACTAAAAACAACTTTACGACTTAAAAAAAAACACATTCAAAACTATGGAAAGACTTCCCAACAGAAAGCAATAATAACAAAACTTTTATAATAAACAAGGTACGAGGACCAATGTCCGAAATAAACAGGAGACGTGACCTTATCAGAGTTATCAGGTAGGGACAGGGAATCGTTTTTATACTTAATAGGAAACTTTGTGGAACTGCCTTAATGTTCTAGTGGTAAGTATGTGCATATAACTATCGAGGTACCGCGTTCGATATCCGGGTGAGGAAAAAGTTATTTGGAATTCTTACCATAGATAGATAGACTTATCTATAGCATCTATAATAAGACCTAGTATAAAGCTAAAGCGCTAGTTTGTTTCCACTGGTAGGATTCGGATGCTTAGCTTTCTAATTTGATAGGTAATTTTATGGAGGGGTTTTAGGTAGGCCATTTTTACGCTACTAACCTAAGCAATACAGCAGTACTATTTTACCAGGAGTAAAACTACTAATTATGGGGTAAGAAAAGAGAAGGATCCTGAAAACCTAGTCATTTAACAGTGATTGGCAAAAAAAATATAAGTAATAACTTAGCAATCAAGAGTTTAGAAATACACGCATTGAATTTTTATATTTCCTTTTTTTTGGTTTGTGACAAAAATTCAATAACCCTGAGGTTAAGTAAACCACTTTTCATTTTTTTCTTAAATTTATTCCTTGAAGTTAAAAGGTAAAGATAAAATAAAAGATCTTGGCGGTTCTGAAGTTGGATGCAGATGGCTATTCAACCAATGAACGGACAACGAGCCCAATACCGACCTGTGACATTTCATTTACGGCCAACTTCAAAACCGTCCATATCTTTGATTTATCTAAATATAATAATAAATTAATACAGTTATATTAAATTCTAATTGTTCTCAATTTCATTTCATTGTAGGTATAAAGTTCAGATAAATTCTTTCTTTTGGCTTGATTATAAAGTGGTGCGGGTCATATTGAATTGTAGGACAAGTGTTGTTGGAGATCTCCACTTGAAACCGAGATAGCAGCTTCGCGATACAAACTCCAAATTGAATTCTTGCATAGACAGTACCTGAAAAAATACAATATAACGTCACGCTTATATTAACTAGAAGAGTGTGGCAGAGGTGTAAAGTGGGCCAAGCAATTAGGTATGCACGGCAAGAACTTCTAAGTCATAGTAAAGACTTCCTACAACAATTGCGTCATATATATTTATAGTGTATATATTACACTAATTAAATACGAAGTTCACACATGCATATATAATGCATTCTGTTTTCACTATGACGTAAAAGTTTTTGCCCTGCATACCTAATTGCTTGGCCCACTGTACAAAACACCCACATTTCACCTGTTATGATTAGGTCTCATGGGACTAACCCCCTGTTAGTAGTTGAAGTGTATTAACATTCAAGCATCAGTTATGTTTAGTATTATTATTATTATTGGGAAGAGGCTTTGGGTGTTCACGTCGACCTCCGTGGGTCTATTAATAATAATAATAATAATAAATAAACTTTATTGTACACCAGATAAAATATAAATTTAAAACTTAAAAACTAAATACCTAAAACTACGCTGTACAATCGGCGGTCTTATCGCTATCCGCGATCTCTTCCAGACAACCTGGATGGACAAGAAGTATATGGAGACCAAACTAGTGGCGGTAGTAGGTGCACGAATAAACAATTAAATTTCTTATAATCAAATAAAGTACTATTTAAACGATTAAAATAACAATAATAGCTAAATATAATATAAAAATAAATAACATAAATATATACAACTTACATAAATATATACATATATATATATATATATATATAATATATATTTATTATACTAACATAAATGCTTAAATACATATTATTATGGATACATTGATACTATTATTTGTTCAATAAGTAGAAATCTGTGACTAGTTTTTTAAATACTGCTAGCGACTGAGCTCGCCTTACTGGCACCGGCAATGCGTTCCACAACCTCGCAGCTTGTACAGTAAAAGATTTGTCGAAGAAAATAGTGGAATGTGGTGCCGTCTTTAGTTGCAAGTTTTCCGCAGATCTCAGGCACTTTGAATGTGTGTCATTAAGGAACTGAAAACGTTCTTTAAGATAGGCAGGAGTACATGGATTAAACAATATATTGTAGAGAAGGAAAAGAATATGAGCATTCCGGCGAAGGCGAATTGGGAGCCACTTGAGCTTTGCGCGAAATTCTGAAACGTGATCATATTTTCTTAAACCAAATATGAATCTAATACAAAAGTTTTGAAGTCGCTCAAGCTTATTTAGCTGTTCCTCGGTGAGATCTAGATAGCTGGCATCAGCGTAGTCGAGGATAGGTAAAAGAAGAGATTGTGCAAGCGCAGTTTTGGTGACAATGGGTAGGAAATTACGTAACCTACGGAGTGATGCAGCGGACGCATATATTTTACGGCTTAACTCCTGTAGCTGAGGACCCCAAGATAATGTTTTATCGAAGTACACGCCCAAGTTTTTAACTTTAGTGCTAATAGGTATAACAGATCCGTTAAAATGAATTTGCGGGAGTTCCGCCCAATTTATTTTTGCCACTAACCTAGAGCTACCTATGACGATCGCTTGACTTTTTGTTGGATTCACTGTAAGCCCCTGTTGTATACTCCATTGACTAATATGCGCCAGGTCCAAGTTGATTTTATCAAAAGCACATGATAAGTTACCTGGAGGCGCTTGTGTATAGATTTGCAAATCGTCTGCGTATAAGTGGTAGGAAGATAAAATATTATTCGAGATAGGATTAATAAAAATCGTAAAGAGTAAAGGAGATAAAACGCCACCCTGTGGTACACCGACAGATGTATCAGTCCAAGAAGAATAGGTATCTTCGATACGAACACGTTGCCGGCGACCAGACAGGTAACTACGAAACCAATCAATCACCGTTGGAGATATGTTAAGAGAGTTAAGAACAGCAAGCAAAATGTCGAAATCAACGGTGTTAAACGCATTGCTGAAATCGAGTAAGGAAAGCACCGTGATATCTCCACCCTCCATTCCGTGCCTGATGTCATCCGTAATATTGATGAGGGCTGAAGTGGTACTGTGTCCAGGACGGAAACCGGATTGGTAAGGGTTGAGCAGGTTGTTTCTGGTAAGGAAAGAGCTAACTTGATTATGAATAAGTCGCTCCAGGACTTTGGATAGGAAAGGTAAGACGGATATAGGACGGTATACAGAAAAGGATTTAGGATTTGCTTTTTTTGGGAGTGGAACGATTAAGGCGTCTTTCCAGGAAGAAGGAAACACATTGCTGGATAAAGAAAAATTCAAGATATGTGTTAGGATGGGAAGAATTACATCAAGGATGGGAAGGATCATATTACGGCTGACATCATCAGTTCCAACAGCATTGGATGTAATTGATAAAATACTCTTCTTAACATCACAATCAGTGACTTGATTAAACACAAAAGAGTCATGGCCTGGAGTTGGAAGTGATGAAAGATACTCTAAAGACTTTGCTTTAGTTGTCCTATCAAAGTTGGACGAAGCTGTGAAGTGTTGGTTTAACATGTTGACGTCTACGTGATTAGGAACTGAGTCTTGCCGTAATTTTCCAACTCCAAGAGTTTTAAGAAATTTCCAGACTTTGGCTGGATCACCATTTTGTACAGACTTGTGAATGTTGTGGCATTGCGCTTTCCTACACACTCTACTGCAGCGATTCCTTATTGACGCATATTTGTCGAAGTTTTCAGGAGTAGGATTCTTCTTGTACTTGGACTTGGCTACAGCCTTTTTAGCTATAATCGCCTTTATGTCACCAGTTATCCATGGGGAGGGATGGTGCTTAAGTTTTATTTTACGGACGGGAGCATGAACATTAAACAACTGTATCAGTCTAGCCGTAAGTAAAGTAACCTTCTCGTCAACACTGTGAGATTCCAACAGCTGGCTCCAATTAATATTTTGTGCATCCTCTAAGAGTTTGGCTACGTCCATACCACCAAAATTGCGTTGCAGAAGAATTTTGGGTTTAACCTTTGGAGGGCGTACCCGGTAGGATAAGTATATGAGATCGTGGTAAGAGAAAGAGTCTATTGTGATTGTAGCCTCATTATAGACTCTCCTTTAGGCCAATAGCCTCCATAAACTGGAGTAGTCGGCCGATCGGGAGTGACTTGACATCATCCGGATCCAAGATATGGCGTCCCAGAATGATGCTTCGTCTATGGATCAGTGGCTCGCAGTCGCAAAAGTGGTGCAGCGGTGTTTCCGGTATGTTTAGTAACCATTACAAGACAAGTGATATAGGGTGAGCTTGCCGCCATCTACCAGACACAATTCTGGATACCGTGCCGCACTTTCTTTCACTACTAGACCAAAACCTCATGATCAGCAGTCAATCATACATAATTTGGGAAGACGCGACGTGACGAAGTAAATAAATACATACATACAAGACAACTGACAAATCTTAACACAAATCAAGAAGAGAAAATATAAAATTAAAGCTTACCCAGACATTTTCTAGGACCTGCTCCGAACGATGCATAGGCGCACGGATGTCGTTCCTTGCTATTTTCTGGCGAAAACCTTTCTGGCATAAATTTTTCTGGCTCTGGAAAATGTTTCGCATCACGATGTATTGCATACACAGGAATAACCACAAGTGTTCCTTTGTCAATTGTTAAATCAGTCCCTTCTATCTTCACATCTTCGCTAGCAGCTCTTGTAATTCCATGAGTTGTTGGCTGCAATCTTAATGTTTCTTGAAAAACCATTTCAACATATTTCATTTCTTTCAACACCTCATAAGTCAATTTATTATTGTGTTTTTCCATTACATCATTTATTTCTTGTCGTAATTTTGCTTGTACATCGGGGTTGCATGCTAAATGATACAACGCATAAGTTAAAGCCAGTAGATTGTTCAAATATCCTGCTGTATAATATACCCAAACCTGACCAGCTAATAAACTATCAGTAATTTTTATATTTAGTTCTTTATCACTAACACTTTCTTTTTTCATATTTAACATAACATCTTTCACGTTAGTAATCTTATCAGAATTATTATTTTCATCATAAGCTCGTTTTACTATTTGGTGGCACATATTTCTGGTCTTCTCATGTAACACTGAAAGGTTAAATTTAGTCATAATTCCAGGGAAAATCATATCCATTTCTTGTGAGTGACTGACGTTTTGATTCTCATCAAAATCTTTAGACCATACAAAGTCATTGTTAAACGTATCGATATCCCAACCAAATCCTACGGCGAGAGCTGTAGCGACAGTGTACTTCATAACTGTGTCATATACATCTAGCTCGGATGTTTTCATTGTTAGGTTGTCAACGTAATTAATAAGCTTGTCACCATTTTTGACCAGTACAGGAAATATACTCTTAAGCTTGCTGCTTGTGAATACTGAAGTAAATCGGTGCCTCAACAATTTCCAGGTTTCTGCGTCGCTGTGGAAGATATTTTCTCCCAAACCTACTTTGCTGAAAATTGTACCTCGATCAGGAAAAGATTCGAAATCCTTGATCAACACTTGTTTCACAATATCCAAGTTTCGTATCAACAGCGCTGGTGAAGTCATTTGGTAGATGCCTATAACTTTTTCTTCGGAATATTGTTTATAGAGCTCATTGTATAGAACGACTTTGGGCTTCTTTCTCATCACGACTTCCTTAAAAGTACCGAAAAGTGGTATCGGTTTTGGTCCCGCAACGTTTTTGTCCTTCCAATGGTTGAAGGTTCTTGTAAAATATTTATATAAGCATAATATTGTTACCAAGACAATGATATAAAATAACATTTTGAAACCTGTTTGAGAAATATCTCAATTAAACTTTTATATCTGCAAAAAAAGATCCATGTTAATAAAATAATAATTGTACGGGGTAGGTACATCAAAATGATAAGTCATAAGATAAAGTTAAAAGAAATGTATTTTAAGTCAGATAGAAAAACACTTAAACTAATGCTAAATGACCGACACGCGGCGAAAGGAACGTTTGCTGTTGCCCGAACCGATTTATTGCAACTACTGATTATTGTGTCGAATGTATGTATTTTGTTCACTTCGCTGCGTGTTGAAATCAGCATAAAACTAAAACTATTGCGTTGTACGGGTTTGCTCGTACAATAATGATGCACTTAAATCAAGATTTTGTTTACTTACTTAAAATAATCTAATCTAAATGTCTATCAAAAATATTTAAATGCTTAATGCATTTAACAACAAGATATTTTTAAGACAGTAAGTAATTGCGTAAGTTAATCCATCACAAAACGACACACAAAATTTTGACAAATTGTTATAATAAAACCGTAATTAAAAAAGATCATTCTAAAGGTGAAGCTGAAGTTAGCATACCTTCTGCAATTGCACTGTGTCCTTTCACGAAAAACTGCAGTCAATTAGTTCAAATTATATTCGTATCGATCTTCAGTGTTTGTAGAAAACGCGTAAAATAACGTAAGGTAACACAACCAAATATAATAATTAGTTTAATTTTTTAAAACAATAATTAGTTGTTTTATTGTTGGAGAATATTATATTATATACAAAATCACAGACTAAAATTTCATATGCCGGTTGAATTAAATCTACCCACAACGAAAATGATTAGAATGAGTTATCGGTAGAAAAATACAGCCATTTATACGATAGTAAGTACGAAAATATATTAACATACACATGGCATTATAATAGTATAATGTACTATTAAATTAATAGAGGTAATCGAATTAAATATATAACAGACTAAGTGCGAGTCAGGCTATGCATAGCGTTGGGTTCCGTTAACGGTAATATAACATTTAAATAAATTATAATAATATCTCACAACGCCATCTAGTCCCAAACTAAGCAGAGCTTGTATTATGGGTACGAGAATAACTGATACTTATACATATATACTTGGCTTTTGTAAATACATACTTATTATACATAGAACAACCAGTGTTAGACAAAGCCCGTGTTCATGCACACAAAGACAAACCCACTCCGCCATAACTTTTACTCGTAGTTACTTCCAGCAACTGCAGACTGCCTGAGTGGTTAGCGTTATCGCGCGAGGTCTTTGCTTCGATGCCTGGGTCGGGCAAAGTGTGTAGCAGAACGGAGTTGAAATTTTGTCCTGTAGATGATAATAGGCTCACCCCTATTCCTTGGGATCTAAACATAACAGGTGAAGTGTGGGTTTTGTACACCTCTGCCAAACCTTTATGGGTAATAGAGGCGTGATGTTATGTATCCCAGCAATGAGCATTTTCAATCAGTCAATAGTAGCAGGTTTTTCTTTGAACATACTTACTGCCCTTGCTGATCCCTTCGAATACTCATACTCACACATATGCCTATACTCTGTCCATTCCTTTAGGGATGCCTTCACACGTTACTGATTCGATTTGAAATCATAATCGATGTTGTATAAGAAGAACTTTCAATCGATTAATTACATCGAAATGGTTTTAGTTCATTATTAATTATTCGTTTATTAGTAGTTTTTATTAGATGAAATAAATATACAAAATAATAATATAATAATAATGTCACATACTTAGTCTATGACGGTTTCCTCTTATGTCATTCTGAAATATAATTATTCATAATGATCGATTTATTCCATTTCACGATTTGATTTATAGTCTGTGGTTGTTTGTTACAAACAGTGAACTGCCCTAAAAAGTGTCGCTTGTCAATAAAGTACATTTTTATTGTAGTACATTAATCTGACAAAAAAACGGTAATTCATAGGCGTGATCTGTCAAAAAGAAAATAAAGGAATGGTCAAAGTATAGTATGCTATAGTGCATTGTCTTAAGGATCTCTATTCAGGATGCAGGTGCAGGGTGTCCCTCGGCGATACCACATGGGAAGTGTCTTAAATAATATAATGAAGCGTGAAGAATTTACTCATTTTGTTTTTAAAAAATATTTTTAGTATTGTTGTAAGCGGGAATCGAACCAAAATAAATAACATTCTATACTTGTATGGCATCAACTGGTAGCATAAATTTAAATCTCTTTCAGATACACGGTAGAATACTTGAATGGAAACAAATAATAAATCAGTCAAAGCTCCTATAGGCTGACCGTTTAACTGAGTCCTCGCCTGCGCGGTACAGGGGCGCGGGGGTATGACGACAAAGGGGACTGAAACAGGGGCGGGCGGTGGGGGCCCTTAATGAAATATACAGGAGATGAAATGCACCAAGATATTTCCTAAGATATGTGACATCATAGGAAAAAAGAAATAGTGATTTATCAAATGAAAAATAGTTAAGAAGATACAAAATTTTAATGAACTTATGAACGTAAATAAAATAATTGGGAATAAACTATTATACTATTTGTTATCTAAACATATAATTAAATCGTAAGAAAGTCGAAACTTTTTTGGGTCCAGTTACTTTTTCTAAAATATTCGTATACGTTAAAAGCCATTTGCTTGCACTGACTATTTACTTTATGTCCGAAGATTTTTCGATTAATCTTGAGATAGTTATTACATGTGTACCTCTCACAAGGTGTCCGCAACAGTCAACACATGCGATCGCTACCCATGTAGCGAACGAAATGAACAATTACAAAAATTTGCCCACCGCCCGCACCTGTTTCAGTCCCCTTTGTCGTCATACCCCCGCGCCCCTGTACGGGGCAGGCGAGGACTCACTTAAACGGTCAGCCTATATCACCGTGCGACATCCTGTATAGCGATCAACGAAATCAGGCGCAAAATAACTAATAATTTAATTAATCTATAATTATATTATTGCTCTTATAGCACAAATTGCCTTGTTTATCAATTTACCATTACTTTTTTCCGTAAAATCGTAACGTTTACGCTAATAATGACAAGCGTGATCTGTCAAGTGTATAATTAATTCACACGTCTACTCACGTGTGTACACGTGTTTATCAATCGTTGATTTTTTTACTTTACCTGGTCTTGCACTTGCCGCAGTAAATAAAGAAATAAATAAATATTTCACAACTCACACACAACGCCATCTAGTCCCAAACTAAGCAGAGCTTGTAATATGAGTACTAGAATAACTGATACTAATACATATAATATACTTTTCTTTTGTAAATACATACTTATTATACATAGAAACACCCAGACTAAGACAAACCCCCATGTTTATGCACACAAAGATTTGTCTTAAGTGGGAATCGAACACACGACCTCGGCGACACAGGCAGGTACACTACCCACTCCGCCATCCGGTCGTTTTAATAATAGTGCCTTATCACCATCCCGTGATGATGATGACATAAATCTTCATAAAATTACGCCTATATTGCCCAAAAATTAGTGGCAGAGGTTATTTTCCACATTTCACCTGCTATGTGCAAGTTCCATGTAAAAGGGAATAGTCTATTGCTGTTTTACGCAACTTATTCTACGTTAGAATGTAGTTATGGATGAAAAAATAATCTTTAAAATTCCCTTTGTTCAAAAGTATCCTTTTATAAATTGCAATAGGATTTATTCTTGAAATTTTTATTTTATTATTTTATCCGAATAGTAGAATCTAATCGTGTTTGCTCGCCGCCAAATAGTAGTACTTGCATTCCTGTGTTCTAATTTGCTGATGAAATCAGGCCCTGATATTATTAGCACATTAGGCTACCCACCATAGTCCTCAGATGAAGCGACGCATGTACGTTATTTTTTATTTTATTGTTTTAAAATAATCTAATAATCTTGCACATAATAAGTGTACAATGGTGGACTTAATGCCATAGGCATTCTCTACCAGTCGACCGTAAGGTGGTGCAGAGATAACCAAGGTAGGTGCAGTAATACGATGTGCATGCACTGTCGTTACTATTAACCATCCAGTGGACTGCACGTCCTTTGTATATAGCCAACGTACATCGTATTAACGAAAAAAAGAATACAAGCCCTGCACGCTCAGTCGCTTTGAAAGTCTAGACTCCAGACCGTCTAAACGTGCGCCATTAAAGTTTTATGTTGATATAACGATCAAAGTTTCAATTTCCTCACAATTGTTGTTGTATTGTTATGTCCGGACATAACTGTTAAAAGCTTTAAACGCTTACAACGTAGAATATTATGGATAAAGCAAATCGATCAGAAAAAAATAACGACAGCATCTTTGTAGAAAAGGAAATTAGTCGACTTATTTTTCAAGGTGTTGTTATAAGTAATATAAAATACGTTTATATTATGACCCTTGTGAATTAGCTTGCTACAACACAATCATGTCTATTTGGTGACAACAAAAAGCCATGAACATCCACAATCCAGAGAAGATTGTAAGTAGATGTGTCGCTATTCGAATCACATTTGATACTACTACGATATTTGCTCTCTATGCTAGGAATTTCAGGTCCGAATCTCGCCAGGATAGCAAGGAAAATGTGCAAGGGAAAAGACTGTTTTTGCCGACTCTAAATTAAATTGGATAGAAAGAAAAAAATAATCTCTATGTCAAGTTGCAAGCAGCAAGTTATAGCGCAAGCAATTTACTGGTTAAATATGGAGGTGAAATCACGCCCCAAAATACCAAATTATCTTTAATAATAATAATTTAATCTTTCAAATCAAATCACTTATTTCGATGGGCCCAAAGGGGCGCTTGAGCACGTCAAAACAAACATCAAAATACAAAAAATATAAAATTAAAATAAAACTTAGCTAATTACATTAAAATACTTATTACAATAAAATGATTTGACACCGGAGCTTAGATTGACTTTAACTTTCAATTACATTAAGGTTGGCTGGCGAGGAGCGACTGTTACTCCACAACCCAGTACGAGGTAACCTCTGACTACCCGTAACGACTGCCATAGATATTCAAATGACTACCAGGACTGTCGGCTCTCCGAGGCACAGAGGAAAACTCATTAGCATTTTAAAGATAATCACCCATCCACGGCCGACCGAGATTACCATTGCTTAACCTGCAAGATCGATCGGAGTTAGCCACGAGCTCCTCGCCTAAAACTATCATATCTAAGCATAAAAAAAAATAAATGTGCTATTATCACTAAAATAACGTAGAATTTCCACTTCAACCGCTGCAACATATCAATGCTTTTATCTTCTAAATTCAATTCAATTGTGGTACACGTCTTGCACATTTTATTTCTATTTCGAAAAGAGTTTTGCGTTGAAAATATAAATGGCGCTTTATTTCATTTGAATAAATAAAAAGCTATGTGATCGGAATAATAAATATGAACAGTCATAAAGTCATTTATGTGGTTTTGGTCTCTGGGAATTTGATAGTAAATACTACGTCCCTGCCTGCGACGCCGGGGTCGCGGGTTCGATTCCCACTTAAGACAAATCTTTGTGTGCATGAACATGGGGGTCAGTCTTAGCTGGGTGTTTGGTATGTATAATAAGTATGTATTTACAAAAGAAAAGTATATTATGTATTAGTATTAGTTATTTTAGTATTCATAGTACAAGCTCTGTTTAGTTTAGGACTAGTTGGCGTTGTATGTTAGTCGTGAGATATTTATTTATTTATTTATCACCTCATTCCATCTCTCATGTTTCGGTTTCATGTAATACTATCGGACCGGATTCAATTTCAGACGCTGAAAATTTGTACACAGAAAATCCCAATTAATGTTTTTGCCTAATCTGGTGGTCGTACTAAACACTTTACTGATTGAATGCAGTATTTCTTGATCAAAAACATTGATAGGTATTACGGGCATTTAAAAAGATTTTCGTAACAGCTCTGAGGAATATACAAACTTTAATTGGATCGGTCACCAGGGTACCAGTATGCATATTTAAGCATAAATCAACGATGCTGGCGTAAGTCAGAGAGGCAAGCAGGCGGTTAAGTAAATCTACCAAAGAGGCATTTCATGCTCCGAGGAAAGAGATTAAAGTGTCAAGGTACCTGCAGCCAACTTAATCTACACCAGGAAAAAGGTTAAAAGCTTTGGAAAACGAGTTTTTAAATAGAAATTCTAAGTTAGAAGAAATACTTTGATGGAGTAAGTTTGATTTATTAAAACAAAGTAAATTAAGGTTTTAAGACTAAAGCTTCGATTTCCTAGGAAAGCGGTGTGGAATAATGCGGCCGTATTATTATTACCGTGACACGATTAATATGTAATACGTTGGGTCGATCACCGCTCTCTAGGAAACCACTACATTTGTTTTACATAGGCAACGTTCTAGTGACGACATTGTACCGTTATCTTTACGACCGCATTATTCCACACCGCTATGCTAGGAAACCGAAGCTTTAGGTCAAGTTTCTGAGGTTCCAGATAGATCTTAGCCGACTCAAAAATTAACCTGACCGAATTTAAAAGGAACACAAGTTACACTAGAAAAAAAAAACAGCTGTCATATTATTAATGTGTGTTCATCCTGCCACAATGGTTTATCTAACATCTGTAAATTTGAAGCTAAACTTGGATATTTTCTTACTAAATACGGAGGATATCACGGAGTATTTATAAATTATATTATTATTATTTATAGATTATTTTATTTATTTATTTTTATATATTTATTTTTTTGTATTTTTTTTAATGTATATTTATTTGTTGAAGCGAGTTATTTCGATATGTCAGAGACGTTGCAATGATTTTGTTAGCTAAATACCCGTGATATATAATGTAATATTTAGTAAAAAAATAAATTTTGGTTAAACGCGTTTATCTATGAAAAGCTTATTTATATGAATATAAATGTTTATGAAGAAATTAATGTGTGTGTATGTATATGCATGTGCTTGTTTATTTTTCACGCAAAACTTACTTACTGTCTGGATTAACATACCTATTCAATGTAGGCTACTTTCCATTGATATCCCACGCGGGCAGAACCGTGGATGGAAGTAAGTGTGTAATATTTTTAAAGAAGGCATTTTTTAAATACACAACTACACATGGGTAGCAAAACAAGTCCGATTGTGCTGAAAGGTAAAATATTATTTCATTTTATTTTCTTTATTGTCTACCAAAGTTTAATTGCTTGTTGTTTTTATTATAAAAGCAAAAAACTAGAAAACAAGCGAGATCTACTAAGCCATAAACTTTTCATACTTGCCTCAATCAACGTTTCATAGCCCAAATGAATAAAATACTTGTGAATAAAAGTGAGTACATTGTTCCGTCAGTGCGCTAAGCAAGTTTAATCAAGTTCATTTTATGAGTGAAATAGTAAGGAGTAGTTTATGATGCTTTTGATTTGATAGCCTCTTTTGTCCTATTTTTTACACCACAAATTTGTATTTTTGAACAAAAAAAAGAAAATTGTACATTAATATTATATTTGACGACCGAATTGCAGAGTCGGCAGTGCAACTGCGTGCTACGCAGAGGTCGTGGCCCGTGGGTACAATTCCCGCTCAAGACAAATCTTTGTGTGCCTGAACATGGCGGTTTGTCTTGGTCTGGGTGTTTATATGTATAATAAGTATAAAAAGTATATGTATTAGTATCAGTTATTCTAGTACCCATAGTACAAGTACTGATTAGTTTGGGACTAAGTGACGTTGTGTGAAAGTTGTGTTATATTTATTTTTAATACTTCTATTAACACGTGTGCTATTCCCAACATTAAAGGCCCTTTCCACAACCGTTCGATTTGCCAAAATAAACGTTTCTTTCTTTCTTTCTTTCATTCTTTAATTTGACTTTTCAGACAAATTTATTTTGCCTAATGTGCCCATGGCCTAATCTCACTACTAGACTGGAATACAGGACCCAGCCCAGCCCAGCTCTACTCTTTGGTGGCTTAACTATAACATAACAATATTAATATTGCTGTCATATTAATTAATATAACATAACCTCAATAGAGGATGGGAACCGGTTTGCCCGATTACTAAAGAACAGGGAACATTAGTGTATGTTTTAAACTATGTATTATTTATTGTAGTGTATGTATATATTGTATTGTTTATTTATCTATATTTTTTGTAATAATAATTATGTAAGTTTTAGTATAATAATTATATATGAATGATTTTTATATAGATGTTCATGTATTATATAAGGTTTATATCATAGAAATCTTAATAACTAGTCAATAGAAATGCTATCGACTATCTTTTAACACTTGGACGCATGTCGCCGTTTTTCAAATACCACTTTTTGTATTCCTGCAAACAAAATTATTCATTTTGGCGATGACATTAAGACGACAATTCCTTAACTCGCACTTGTGTTCGATTAGACTCATGCGCTTGTATTCCTGCAAACAAAATTATTCTTTTTGCGATGACATTAAGACGACAATTCCTCAACTCGCACTTGTGTTTGACTAGACAGATGCGCGGCGACAAGGTCACGCGTCTTTGACATTTCTATTGCCTTATTATTAAGATTTCTATGGTTTATATCTAGTCCTCACACGTGTTCAAAACTGCACCTACTATCTACATATCTGCATTACCCATAGGTTGACTGGTAGAGAATACTTTTAGTATGAAGTCCGCCTTAGTACATTTTAGTGCATAAAGTTGAAATAAATAAAAAAATAAAAGAACAGGGAATTCTCGGTTATCGTTTCGGTTTCTAAAAAATAATTTAAGCACTTTGAGTTTAAGCATATTGTTAAAATGATTTTATTGGTTAAGTGTACTTAGTAGTTTTAACTAATTTACATTTAAATGCTGTGTAGAACACGTTTATAAAGAATGAAACTCGCAAGGAGGAAAAACAAACACTGAAAAACGTGATCCATAATTAATGGAATTATGTATAGGTATTACTGTCTCACGAGACGAGACGTTTAGTCGCCACGGTGTGTGAAGTAATTAGAGGTCGCAGATATGTCACTAACTATTCTTTTGAGGTTTATAATGGTTAGCTTCTTCGTCTGCGTGGAATTCGTTGTATTAAGTAGTAGCTGCTTCCACGCTTTGACCCGCGATCAACCTTACTGCTCAGCTCCCGTGGAGTTTAGCGTAATGTTAAATACCTAAAGACCTTTTTGAAGAGTTAGACTATCAAACACAAAAATAATTATGAACAATCGACCGGTAGTTCTCGAGATTAGCGCTACCAAACAAACAAAGCAACTTTCTCGCGTGGTTTTGTCTGGGTACATCGATAAAAAATAGCCTATGTTACGCGCCTTGTAGACAGTTACCTGCATCTAAAATTTTATTTCAATCGGTTCAGCCATTTAGAAGAAAAGTGGATACAAACATACAGACGTAGAATTGTCATACAAAAATTTGTTATATATTTTAAATTCACAGAGCTTAAACTCACTTTCATAAAAATATCTTGATCGTGAGTTTAAGTGCCAGTTTCGTACACAGGGTTTTCTTGAGAAGAACTGACAAAAACCTCAAGGCCGACTCTTTTCAATTGCCAACTTGTGTTTGCAAAATAAAGTTACAATATAGTTTTCTTAAGCTATAGCTAAAGCATAGATGTGAGTGTCAGCATTAAGCAAATTAATATTGCAATTGTTTACCTATTGAGGTAGTGAATGAATACAAATACTTAGACTTAACCATAGACCAGAGTTTCTCGTGGCGAACGCACATTAACAACTTATGTGAAAAACTAAGGATGGTGCTTACTAAGCTCTATCAATTAAGTTTTATATTAGACAGATCGACTATGTACATTGTTTATTACCCGCTAGTAGACTCGTTGCTTTGCTATAGACTGACCAGTTATGGACGCACGTTTAAGACATATTTAGACAAAATAAAACTAATACAATCTAGCTTCTGAAAACTGTTAGTAAACAAGAGAGTCAAAAATAAATGTAAATCAAGTGATTACAACGAATTATTTATTGAGTGTTAAATGCTGCCAGTCCATGACAAGGTAACCTTGTTGATCAGCTATCAACAAGGTTACCTTGTCATGGACTGGCAGCATTTTGCAGCGACAAAAAAACTGTATTAATAAACCCATATGGCGTAGAATGCTCATCAAAAAGGTATTTGAAGTACCAACTTATACTTATTATTTTGGCCAACGTAGAAGAAAATATTTGGTGCCTATATTTTTCAATAATTGGCCATTAAAATGAAAAAAATGTAAATTGACAAAACGATCTTTTAAACATCAACTGCAGAAGAGGCTTTTAAGTATTCTTAAGGAAAAATTAACGATTTATATAACAACTAACTTTAAATAAATAGATTCAACCATTTATTCTGTTGTGTAAAATAGACTAACATTAATACCTAAGTAAGAATAGGAAATACCTAATAAGTAAATAAGCAGAGGTATTATATAAAAACAACTTGTAATATTTATTCTGAAATAAACGTTTTTATTATTATTATTTATTTTATTATTAAAGCTACTGTTATTCGTGCATCAGTCCTTTCACGTAACTACTTCCATGGTGTTCTGCCGTTCACATAATCTTTAATCGTTAATAGATCTGCCTAAGCTGGTTATTCATATCGTGAATTTGTGTGGAGGCAGATTCATCATTTCTAATGGAAGTTTATTATAAAAACGCACACTTCATCCTCAAAATGCATCGATCGATGCACTTTGTGCCTGCAATGATGCGAGGCTGCCAATTTGTGACCATTGCACGTGTTGTAGGTATGAACTTTGCAGGTTTTGGTGTACTTATAAATATTCTTCCTCACAACTTAATATTTTGTTAAATATATTGCGATGCAACTGTGAGGATGTCAACTTCTTTGAATAGGTCACTAAGGGAGACTCGTGCTTGTGCGAATTTGTAAATAGGTCGTACTGCTCGTTTCTGTTTTATGAAAATAGGAGACAACTACAGCTGATAAACATTTATAAAGAACAAAATATGACAAGTGCCTTGATCTATCTGAGGACTACGATATTATGCTCCATGTACCTTTGATTCTAAGGCCTAACGTCACCACCATACTTAAACATGAAAGTGCAAGAACCACTAATTGGTGGTAGGTTAACGGTGAAACTGTAGACCTATCTGCCTTGAGCTCTTTAACAGAAAGCTCTATTACATTTAATTAGTTCAGATATCATGTAGATTTGCGAGGGTCTGTCCCTGACATAGGTACTGGAAGTTTTAATCAATACTTTCCACTCCGATAGACTAACCATCCCATATATTGGTCAATGGAAATTAATTAATTGCAAAATGGATCCATTACAATTGAATTGTGCTCAATCATTTGTATATAAGGCCTTTTCATGATTGGTTGGTACAAGTGGTGCGGGGTCGATATACGAAATATGAAAAACTGAGCTTCTAAATTCCTATGAGCTTACCATAACTAGGGTAAAGATATCTGTAGAGTACTCTGGCTTAACTTCTTTACCTGGAATAAAAGACTATTAGCCCAGGGTAGATCCCTTAAAAAATGATAAAAAGTCAAAAAAATAATAGTAGGATGAAACCCATTAGAAAAGGAGGAGAATATTATAAAAATTAAAGGAAAAATAATTTACGGGCGATCTGAGGCCGGGAAGAGGGGGAGGGGGGGGTTTTAAGGGTAAAAATCGGATTTTCTCGATTTCCGGCAAAACTAAAAGTCCTATGGAAAAAAGTTGAATGGCAAAGTTGTTGTTAATAAAAAGATCTAAAACTTTTGTATTTACACTTTTTTCATATAACCTCAAAATTTATGTGAAAAATTCAAAAAACCAAGTTTTTGGTTTTTTATTTTTATCTTTTACAAACAATAATTTTTTTTCACGAAATTTGGTGAAAACTTACCTTTTTACGTCCCAAATCCGTTGTAATTTATTTGATTAGATATATTTATTTTTTCACCTTTTTAGGGTTCCGTACCTCAAAAGGTAAAAACGGAACCCTTATAGGATCACTTTGTTGTCCGTCTGTCTGTCTGTCTGTCTGTCTGTCTGTCTGTCTGTCTGTCAAGACCTTTTTTCTCAGGAACGCGTGGAGGTATCAAGCTGAAATTCATATCAAATACTCAAGTCTATGGTCTCTTGGAGCTGTGAAAAAATCAAACTTCTAAGTCAACGCGATCAAAAGATACTCCCGTTTATGCCGCAAATTTTCGACACTCGCAAGGGAATCAAAACCTACAGGGTACTTCCCGTGAACTCAGAATCTTGAAATTTGGTACGAAGCAACGTCTTATAACACAGATAAAGGAAAAATTGCGAAAAGCATAAATTTTTGGTTACATCATATAATAAAAATATTTTTAATAATTTTAAACTTATTACCCCTTTACTCATGAACGCGTAGTGGTATTATATTGAAATTCTTAACAAATACTCAAGTCTATAATATCTTTAAGCTGTATCAAAATCAAACTTCTACGTCAACGCAATCAAAAGATACAGCAATTAAAGCCGCATATTTTGAAACTCGCAACTACTCGCAAGGGAATCAAAACCTAAAGGATACTTCCAGATGACCTGGAATCTTGAAATTTGGCATGAAGCAACGTTATAAAGTACACATATAGGAAAAATTCCGAAAATCTTAAATTTTTAGTTACATCACATAGTATATTTTTTTTAATAATCATAAACTTACTAGCTGACCCAGCAAACGTTGTTCAGCGATTAAAAAAAAAAAAACAGATGTTGGCCGATTCTCAGACCTACCCGATATGCACACAAAATTTCATGCAAATCGGTTCAGCCGTTTCAGAGGAGTTTGCAAACAAACACCGCAACACGAGAATTTTATATATTAGACTTGCTGACCCAGCAAACGTTGTTATGCGATTAACAAAAAAAAATAAAAAAATAGATTTTGGCCGATTCTCAGACCTACCCGATATGCACACAAAATTTCATGCAAATTGGTTCAGCCATTTCGGAGGAGTTTGGAAACAAACACCGCGACACGAGAATTTTGATAATGTTTTCATATATGTATTGACAAGGTACCGTCAGCTTTCCACATTGTTATGTTATGGATTTCATTTAGCAATAAAAATACCATAACTTTTACTTATATACCTACAGGTTTGTACGGAACCCTCGGTGCGCGAGTCTGACTCGCACTTGGCCGGTTTTTTTTTAATTAATATCGATTGTTTACCCTTATTTTCGATCGAAAATTCACCCGTCAAAATATCAGCTTTTTTCAAAAAATTGGTATGTTTTCTGTTCGTTGAAATCTCTTCTTTCCGATGGTGAAAAAATATATATATGTTACTATAGTAAATCTTCACAGAAAATGCAAAATAAAAGATCGTAAAAAACTATTAATATATAATTAATATATACACTATATACAATTTTGAGCTATTTACAAACAAATAAGTTAATAAAATTAATATTTTATCAATGTAACATGTAATCTTACGTTTTTCGAGTAATTAAAGTGTAAATTTTGATAAATAACTCAAAATTGTATATATTCATTATATATTAATGGGTGAAAATCATTTAAAATGACCATTTTGACATCAAAATTTGTCCACGCCCGATATTTCACAAAATACTATTCTAACTAAAGCTATAAGTACTTTACTGTACTGAAGGGAACATTACCTAACTAAATAAATTTATAGTTCAATGTACCTTAACAGTATTTAGTAAAATATATTCCTATTTTGCATCGAGCCCGAATTTTCTCCATACAAAATTATTTGTCCTCTTCATGACTAGCGTTACAAAGTATATCATAATAAAAATATTGGAAACAGTATTTAAAAACATGTTTTTATTTTGTTACAAACATAAGATTTGCCACTGTTATCAGGTAAATCTATAATATTTTCTTACTTTTATAAATAATTATTTGTCTCTAAATAAACGTCCATTATTTTGTTCATTTTTGTTATTCATTTTAGTCACCACATAATTTAGTAATATTTGTTGTTTACCAAATGGCAACACTCAGAGTGAGTGTTGCCATTTGGTTAACAATCAGATACTAGAAGCGATTATGTGTCGGCCATTTTTTCATCGTATGCAAAAGTAAGCAAATGCGTGTTTTAGTGTCGTGAGCGAAAATTACAATTTTAAATCCTCATTTTTGTTGTCCACCCAACTTAAAAAGTAAGAGAATACTTATACATTTAATTGATTCATATAAGCTGTTTGTATTAGAACTTTATTTAAATGCAAGGTGCTTTATCTCATTGATGTTCTTATTTGACTTCAAATATTTAAGGTTATATTCCAAGTACGGAGATTGTTCATTTTTGTTATGACTTTTTTCTCACGTGAAAAAAATGAATAACAAAAATGAACAAAGGCCGCATTCACAAGTATGAATTTTATTCCCTACGCAACTGCGACGAAGTTGAACGATTAGCAACTATACCATCAAAGAAAAATATTTTTTTTGATACTTCAAGTGAAAGTGAGTAGCTGTATTCCATTGTTGCTATGTTGCATATGCTTTTTTTTTTCTATTTTTGAATAATTATGTACCTTCGTTAATAGATGCCATTGAAAAAAACCTAATTTTTTACAGATGACTGAATAGATAGTAATAATTATATAGAATAAAGATAATTTCTATTTCGAGGAAAGAAGTTTGTTTTTATATAATTATATTTATGTTTGATTTTTTTTTTATTAAAGGATATTATTGCGTTGAAATGACTGAATACATAGTAATAATTATAAAGAATAAAGATAATTTCTATTTCGAGGCAAGAAGTTTGTTTATATATATATATATATATATATATATATAGGATATATTGCGTTGAAATGAGTACAAATATTTTTGTTGATGTAAGTGAATTTTTGATTGATTAAACGAATCATGAAAATAAATTATGTTTATTTTTGTTCCTGGATGATGTTCGATCTATAAAAATCCTTTTTTGTGTTGTTTGTGAAAAGACCCTAATATTTCATTTTTGTTATTTTTTGTTACGGGTTTCATTTTTGTTGCGGTTTCATTTTTGTTTCATTTTTGTCACAATGGTCATTTTAAATGATTTTCACCCTAATAGTTTTTTTCGATCTTTGTTTTGCATTTTCTGTGAAGATTTACTAAAGTAACATATATATATTTTTTCACCATCAGAAAGAAGAGATTTCAACAAACAAAAAACATACCAACTTTTTTAAAAAAGCTGATATTTTGAGGGGTGAATTTTTGATCGAAAATAAGGGTGAAAATCGATATTAATTCAAAATAAGGTGAAAAAATAAATATTTCCAATCAAATAAATTACAGCGTATTTGGGACATAAAAAGGTAAGTTTTCACCAAATTTCGTGAAAAAAAAATATTGTTTGTAAAAGATCAAAATAAAAAACCAAAAACTTGTTTTTTTTTAATTTTTCACATAAATTTTGAGGTTATATGAAAAAAGTGTAAATACAAAAGTTTTAGATCTTTTTATTACCAACAACTTTGCCATTCAACTTTTTTCCACAGGACTTTTAGTTTTGCCGGAAATCGAGAAAATCCGATTTTTACCCTTAAAACCCCCCCTCCCCCTCTTCCCGGCCTCAGATCGCCCGTAAATTATTATTCCTTTAATTTTTATAATATTCTCCTCCTTTTCTAATGGGTTTCATCCTACTATTAATTTTTTTGGTCTTAAAAATTAACGGCACTGGGCTATATTGCGTATTACACATTAGAACTGTATACTTACTTTGTTTAAATTTCATATACCTGACCTAAAACCTAATTTTAGAACAATTGTTTAAAAACAAATTTTGTCACAGCGGCGGCAGCAGCAACCAGTCTGTTGTTGGCGTTCTTATTGTACCCTACTTTGAGGCAATAGGCCTGTCATGCGTTTCAACCGTGAGGATAGAATGCTCTAAATTTGATCTTTACTCGGCTATAAGGCACCGCGAAAAAATAAATAAAACATATTTTCAAGAACATAAAACCTTTGTGGTCTCATCTATAACGAAATTGTAACGTAAAATAAGTTCACTTGAATAAATAGATTTTATTATTATTAGATAAAAATATATATAAATAATGGTAATATTTAAAATTACACTATATTATTAGAAAGTGAAAACTAAATATATACCTAACTATATATTTTTTTTTACCGTTCACACAACAACGTAAAATAATAAGTAATAATAGTAGCCCTGTATCTAATACATGTCCCACTGCTGGGCTCGGGCCTCTTCTCATGATAAACGATATGATGAAAAAATATATCCTCACCGTGTCTCCCTTCCGTTACTACGGGTACCGGGATCTACTGGTATGTGGTGATTGTAAATGATTTGTTTGCCATTAATCTACCTCCTGTTTAAGCAAATGTTGTTAGACTTTGGCGCTGGTAGAACTGTTGTGTTCAAGTTAGTAACACCCATCTAACTTTTACCTATCGCTGAATAGTAATAATTGTTAAAATAAATTATGTTATGTTATTATAACCGTCTCCGGAACCCAACACTATGCATAGCCGTCACGCGCTTATTCTGTTCTATTTTTTATATGATTACCTCTATTAATTTTATTGGCTCAATTACCTATAATATAATTTAATAATAATATTGTAAACAGTGCAACGCCTCGTGGTATATTATAGTATTATAGTGTCATGTGCATGTTAGTGTATTGTTGTATTTGCTATCGTATATAAGGCTGCCTTTTCTACCGGTAAGTCATTCTTACTATTTTCGTTGTAGGTAGAGTTGATCCAACCGGGATATGTAACTTTCGTCGGTGATTTTCGTATGTATAATCTTCAACGAAGAACAAACAAATTAGTGATATTTCGTTGTGTTTTCTTAACGTGTTTTCTACAAACACTCAAGAGCCGTACAACTATAATTTGAACTAACTGACTACAGTTTTTTGTGAAAGGACACAGTGCAATTACAGGAGGTATGGTAACGAAGGTTTAACCTTTAGATTATACTTTTCTAATTATGATTTTATTTTAACAATTGGTCAAAATGTTGTGTGTCCTTTTTGTAACGGCTTTATGTAATGCTCTCATTACCTAGCGTCTTAAAAATATGATGTTTTTAAATGCATTCAATTTTTAAATGTTAGTGATAGACTTTTACATTTAAAGATAGAGATTGTTTTGAGTTAGTAAAGTAAATTTTGATTCAAATGATTTTTTTTTTTAACTTGCATCTTTTTTCAGATATTGAAAAGAAAAACTAAGATAATTCCCAACCAAGTACCAAAATGATCTTTTATATTATAGTCTTGATAACAATATTATGCTTATATAAATACTTCACAAGAACGTTCAACTACTGGAAGGACAAAAATGTTGCGGGGCCAAAACCGATACCACTTTTCGGTAATTTTAAGGAAGCCGTGATGAGAAAGAAGCCCAAAGTCGTTCTGTACAATGAGATTTACAAACAGTATCCCGAAGAAAAAGTAGTAGGAATGTACCTAATGACTACACCAGTGCTGTTGATAAGAGACTTGGATATTGTGAAACAAGTGATGATTAAGGATTTTGAATCGTTTCCCGATCGAGGTGCAAACTTCAGCAAAGAAGGTTTGGGAGAAAATATCTTCCACTGCGACGCAGAAACCTGGAAAATGTTAAGGCACCGATTTACTTCAGTATTTACAAGCAGCAAGCTTAAGAGAATGTTCCCTTTGCTCATTCAAAACAGTGATAGGCTTATTAATTATGTTGACAACCTTACGATGAAAAAACCCGAGCTAGATGTATATGAAACAATTATGAAGTACACTGTCGCTACATCTTGTGCCACAATATTCGGTTGGGATATCGATACGTTCAACGAGGATATTGCGTGGCCTACAACTTTTGATAACCACCAGAACATTAGTCATTTACAAGAAATGGACATGGTTTTCCCTGGAATTGTGAATAAATTAAACCTTTCATTGTTAGATGAGAAAGTAAGAAACATATCTCGCCAAATCTTAAACAAAGCTATTACCGAACAAAGTGATACTAATAACGTATTCAACGTAAAAGATGTTCTTTTAAATATGAAAAAAGAAAGTGATAATGATAAAGAAGCAAATACAAAAATAACTGATAGTTTATTAGCTGGTCAAGTTTGGCTATTCCATACAACTGCATATTTGAACAACGCGCTGATTTTAAGTCACGCGTTGTATCAATTAGCACGCAATCCAGAAGTACAAGCAAAATTACGAGAAGAAATAAATAATGCAATGGAACAACATGGCAATATATTGACTTATGAAGTGTTGAAAGAAATGAAATATATTGAAATGGTTTTTGAAGAAACGTTGAGGATACAGCCAACATCTCCTGGACATACAAGAGCTTGTAGAGAAGATGTGAAGATAGAAGGGACAGATTTAACAATTAACAAAGGAACACTTGTGATTATTCCTGCATATTCAATACATCATGATGAGAAATACTATCCTGAGCCAGAACAATTTATACCAGAAAGGTTTTTGCAGGAAAATAGTAAGGAACGACACCCATGCGCCTATGTATCGTTCGGAGCTGGCCCCAGAAAATGTCTCGGTTAGTTTTTCATTTATTCAAAATAAATATTCTTTTTATAGTTTGTGTTATGTTAGTCTGCCATAAGATGAAGTAATTTATTCATTTATTCAAAAAATCAAGAAATCGAAACATTTATTTTCATGTGCCCCAAAGGGCGCTTGAACACGTCAAAACAAACATCAAAATACAAAAAATATAAAACTTAACTAGGTAATTAGATTATAATATCTTTGCAATTAAATGATTTGACACCGGCGCTTACATTGACTTTAAAAACTATTACTTTAAATATGAATTATTGAATTAAACTGTTTCGTTTCATGAAATGAACTTATGATTGCTGATCGTAAAGTGTCATGCGGCGAGTTTGATTCCCAGATCGAGCAAAATGTCTGTAGGCTGTATCCTCCTATCACATTGGACCCTTTTTACTACTGAAATGTGTGTGTGAAAAGTTAAAACAGTTCTGGCACACCCGGTAATATACATAGGCGTGAAGTTATGTATGTTATTTTTTTCAGGTTCACTCTTCGGAAGAATTCAGTTCGGCGCTTGTATCGTGCAGCTGTTATCCCGTTTTCAAGTAGAGGTCTCCAACAACACTTGTTCTGCTATGGAGTATGACCCATACAACATTATAGTCAAGCCAATTAACAGTATTCTACTCAACTTTGTACCCATACAGCGTCCGAAATAAAAAAAGTATTTTATATTCTGCGATTAGATACTTTAATAACATTGCAATTAATTTGAACTTTGAATGTTTTGAATTGCTTTGTAATTAAAATAAGAATTTTCTATTAATACAGTTAAAGTTGACATTATTTATTAAGTTATAATTTATTATTACTGAGTTATACATTATTTATTTTTGAGAAAATATCACTCTGTCTTTATTTTGGACGAAGTATAGAGTGTAATTATATGGAGTATTTAAGTTCTCTTAGTAGAGTAGTAATCGTAACTTTTTGCCACTCCGATGCCGACTCAGTTCCAATGCCCGGGTCGGGGAAAGGAAAGTTTTATCTGTGAACTTTCCGTCAGGAAATTCACAATAGCAGCACGGAGTTGGAATTGTGCATGTGGATGGCGATAGGCTCACCCTCTATCCCATGGGACATAAAACATAACAGGAGAAATGTAGGTAATATAAATCTATGCCACACTTTTCCGTATATAGGTGTAATGATATTTTTATGTATGTGACATATCAAAGTTAGTTTTGAGATGCCATTGAGTGGCGATAAGAAATCTTATTATGGCCCATTCATTGTGATATATTATTAATTATAGGATTAATAATCGTAGCAAAAAACATGATAACTAACACATTTATACACAAACTCATGAACATAGTTAATATAGGATCCTATTAATATAATAAATTATTATTAATTTATTTGATGGCATATTATTTACAAGTCCACAATATTACCTTTTGAATTTTCTGAAATAAAGAAACAGTAATACGCACGTATACGGGAAGGCGCAGGACTGGGTGCTGTGGCGCAAATTGAGAGAGGCCTATGTCCAGCAGTGGACTACGAAAGGCTAAATGATGAATACGCACGTAAAGAACTATCCTGCTTCCTGCATGATAATAAATAACCTTTCAAGAATTATTACTAAAGCCGGATTCGATCATCCTTCCTCTCTCTTCGCTGTTTAAACAGCTGTCCTGTTTAAACAGCGAAGAGAGAGGAAGGATAGTGATGAGGAAAACAATCGATCAGCGTTAACGTCAGCTTAAATCGTTAGTGAAATCAGGCTTCGACTATGAAATGGAAAATCAGAAAACCAAATTCCAGAAGTAGTTGTAGCAAAAGGTGCGTTCTACAAAAAAAACAACCTGACTGGGTGTCCTTGAGTGAGTGAATGTGTGTATTTGGCCTTGTCATTGGATAGTGTAATTGCTTATGGCGTTCTTTCTAATGTAAAAAATCCAAAATTATAAATTATTATTCCTCTTTATTTATTTTTAACCTTATTTTATATATTTTTAAATATGATTTATAAAAAATACAAAAAACATTTAAAAATATAAAAATAATTTTTAACAAAAAAAAACCGACTTCAAAAAGTAGGTAAACTAAAAAGCAAAAAATTAAATTTACTTCGCACAAAATAATACGTTTTTTCATTTAGTTAAATAGAAATTATTAAAATATTTATTTTATAATTCTGAAGTCGGTGCCAAGTAAAAACAACCTTTCTACAATATCAAATTACAGTTCACACAAAAAGGGAGGCGTAGGTGTTCTAGTGCGCGGTCGCCCAGTATTGGTACTTACCACAGAAATATAACTAATATTCAGTCAGAAAAAAGTTGTTAGAACGATTGATATTATCTACACAGAGTTATTAATTGTTTACTTGGCACCGACTTCAGAATTATAAAATAAATATTTTAATAATTTCTATTTAACTAAATGAAAAAACGTATTATTTTGTGCGAAGTAAATTTAATTTTTTGCTTTTTAGTTTACCTACTTTTTGAAGTCGGTTTTTTTTTGTTAAAAATTATTTTATTTTACGATTTTAAGTGATGGGTAGACCGAGCAAGAATGTTTCTCGAATGAGGAGACGACGGTTACTTGAGACGGAAAACTTATTAATAATAGACAAGAATTAAATCCTTTCGCCTGACTATTGAGGGTCACGACCTTCCATCATCAGCTCATTTGACACAATAACTAGCAGTAGGAATACGCGTACAGTAGTGAAAGAATTATCCTTTAACTCCTAACTATTGAGGAGTTGACCTTCCATCATCAGCTCAAACACATAAAATTATTGCGACCAAGCGTAAATCCTGGCCTCGATTAATAAAATATGAGGGTTGCCCCCGATTTCTCTGGGATCCTATCATCAGATCATGACATGCTGACAATGGGACCACCTTTGAAATATCTCCGTTCCAACAGCTCACTTGACATCATAACTAGCAGTCTGAATATGTGTACAGTAGTGAAAGAATTATCCTTTAACTCCTAACCATTGAGGAGTTGACCTTCCATCATCAGCTCATCCACATAAAAATACGTAAATACTGGTACAGCTTTGAAAAACACACTAAAAACATTACATGTGCCTATAAAATTCGAGGGTTGCCCTCGATTTCTCTGAGATCCCATCATCAGATCACAACATGCTGACAATGGGACCCCTTTGGAATCATCTCCTGTCCAACAAAAAAATAATCATCAAAATCAGTTCATAAACGACGGAGATATCCGTGAACAAACATAAAAAAAAAAGCAACATATATACGAATCGAATTGAGAACCTCCTCCTTTTTTAGAAGTCGGTTAAAAAACAGTGTCCCACCGACATCAGGTGCAGGGACCAAGCTGCCGATGGTTAGGGCTCCAGAGAGAGGAACCTCCTCACGATGCGTGCCGTGTCCAAAAGGACCGCCTTTTGCATCTGGCTCTTGATCCAACCGCCTAACGCGAGCCTCTTAAGATGTTGGTCGAGGCTCTTTGCTATCAGTCCATTGACTGATATGACTATCGGTACAATGATGGCTGAATCCACATCCCACATGTCGACAATCTCGTGTGCCAGGTCAAGATATTTAATTTGTTTATCTTTCTCGGCTTTCACGAGATTCCCGTCATGGGGGATGGTGATGTCGACAATCACTGCACGGCGCTCCAATCGATCCATCAACACTATATCAGGTCTATTGGCGACAATAGTCCTGTCAGTGATGATAGATCGATCCCAATACAACGTGGCACGGCCATTTTCGAGAACTGGGTCGGGCACATACCTATAGTACGGCACTTCTGCAGCCACAAGTTTGTATTTCAAAGCAATTTGCTGATGGACCATCCTGGCCACTAGGTTGTGTCTGTGCAAATACTCGCCATTGGCAAGACGAGAACAACCGGAGACTATATGTCTAAGGGATTCCCCGGGACAGTGGCATGCCCGACACACGTCCACCGTACCGTCCTTCAGGATATACCTCCGGTAGTTATTCGTCATAACAACTTCATCCATAATTGCAAAAACAAAACCCTCGGTTTCCCCAAATAGGTCACCGAATCGTAGCCAGGATACCGATGCTAGGGTGTCTACATCGGGCCCGTGTAAAGCCCGGTAAAAACGTCCATGCAGCTCCTTACTCTTCCATACATCCTTGCGATCACTAGTACTTAGTACTACTGGTTTGCGCCAGTTCTCTTTACCTAGAGCTAGCGGGGTAAAGCCGCTGTCTACCGCCACCACATCACGATGCATACCCGAATCCACAGCGAGAAAATATTCTCTAAGGTTGCACACCTCGCGGTTATGCAGGTCCTTGGCGTTCAATAGGCCACGGCCCCCGCATCTCCGCAGAATGTACAACCTCATTACTGATGAACGCGGATGATGCATCCGATGTGCCGTCAGCAAAGAACGCACTCTTCTGTCCAGGGCATCAAGTTCAGTTTGGGTCCATCTGAGAATGCCAAAGGAGTACATCAAAACTGGCATGACCCAGCCGTTGCAGGCGCGGATCTTGTTACCACCTGATAAAAATTATTATTATTATTATTATAACCTGATGATATTTTAGCTTGATATGGTACTAGCTAATGCCCAGCTAATACCCGCGACTTCATCCGCGTGCAATTCTGTACTATAGTTTGCACTAACGATTCTTTGAGTGTGTCAACAGATTCGTCAATCGTGTGATAAGAATTAAAGTAATAACCTAAGTCTTTATCTTTTTTTATAGAGATATGATATCTAAAAATCTGTATTAATGTGATTTCGGGCACATTTTGACAAAATTGCTTTAATCATTAATTGATTGACATGCAAACTGATAAATTAAAATAATAATTTTAATCCAGTGGGGTCCGTTTTGAATAAAAATATTTTTTTGATGAGTCTGATTTTTTCTGAAGTATTATTAGACATTCTCGTAAGACATAGTTAATCGTAATAGAATGTAATATGACTAATACTCTTTAAGATAAAGAGCCCCGGTAACAGTAACGGAAAATTAAATCTTTAGTTTTTTTTAATAAATGGTGGGATTATACAAAGACCGTCGTTGACGCTATATCAGTACAACATTACTACAATGACGTCATCACCTTGTCCTTGTCGCTTTTTTGGCATGTCTTGGCGTGTTTTGAGTCACGTGACAATATTATTCTTTTTCGATTTTCAATTGTTAATAATTGATAAAAAATCACTTTGCCAAGGTTTTTTTTGCACGAATTTAATAATATTCATAAATCAAGTTTTAGAATTAGTGAAAAAACACCGAATTTTTTTTTCGCACACTATTTTACACTTTATTTGTACAAATTATAAATCTGCGTGCATATTGCACACTCTTATAACTGAGTGATTTCTTAATAATCTTTTATAGAGTAAACGGTAGGAGGAACCGGTAAACCAAGCGATATTGTGTTATTAGAGCAATCATAATTTAATTATTAGTTATTTCACTGCCTGATATCCTTGATCACATGTTGTCTTATCCATATAAGTGTTTTAGCCAATAATCGAATAACCCATAGACGATGCAGGTACTTATTTAGGAGTCGCTAATGACGTATAAGGTTCAAAACCACGTGGCTCAACACCCGGCTGTGTTTTTAGTAAGTGAGGGTTTCATATAACCACACCGTACTTCCTAATGATCAGGTATTTTCACCGTCAAAACTGACACAAAAAAAAGGCCCATAACTAGGATCGTTGTGAAGGACTACCTTCCATTACGACTTATAGACATTAATTATTGTGTATCCTGCCTATCCTTACCGATGGTGCTTAGGCTTGGCCTTTTGGTACCAGACTTCAATATCAGAGGTCAATTAATCAATATCAGCAATACCACAATTTCCTCCAGGATCTGTATAGATGACGGGTGCAAAAATCTGCCAAACTAAAATGGGAGCTGGCGGGACACATTAGCATAATCCACCCATAGAGACGAATTCGAATAACCACTGAATGGATGAAACACAATATGACGGCGCGATAGGCCCAGAAAACGCTTGAGCCACGATTTAGACTCGGTGCATGAAGAATGGTGCAAAGAAAGGCAAAACAGGGGTCGTAGTCGTCTATGGCAGAGACTTTTGCCTTGTCTTGCCTTGGAAACAAACGAGGAGCGTAACTTTTCAAAGAAAACGGCTAGAAAGACTTAACTGACGGTGGACCACTATGTGTTCTAGTTAGAGATAGCAAACACCACTGTCACACCTCAGGCTGCGTGCCCTCCAAAGCTGCACTCAGCTGCGTTACTATGTTTTGGTTCGAAAAACCCAGCAAGTGCATAGCTAGGTTTTAGACGAGGCTAAATGGTAGTGCTAGCTTTCGACTACGGAACCCTTCGTTACGTACGTCCCGATACGCACTTAGCTTGATACATACCTCGATTTATTCGCACAATTACCTATCTATAGTAAATTCGTATATTATATGACCAGTTCATTACGTTGCGGTTTTCCATTGTGTCAAGTTCATGTTTGTGTATTTTATGTGTTTCCAATCGTTTTTTAAGGAGTGTCTCTATCTATCTGTAAGTTATTTTGTTTTTTTGCATTATAGGTGCATTCAACCGGTTCATTAATCTTGAGTCTGTGATTTTTATATAGAAGTTATAGATTAGATTAGATTAGATCAGCTTAGTAATATTTCGACTTATTTTCGAACGGTCATAAATATTTGTTACTCTACGCGCGACAAGATAAATAAAACTAATTTTTGGCACCCAATATCACTCAAAAATCACTATACAATTAATCCAGAAAATAATGATGATTATTTTTATAGCATTTAGCTATGCGTAGCAAATTATACTAAGAAACAGTTGAAAAAGATATGGGACCGGCAGGATTTGAACCTGCGACCTTACTGCACACCGGGCACAAGAGGCGACCGTAGCTGGATGGCTAAGAGCGGCTGCCCGGTGTGCAGTAAGGTCGCAGGTTCAAATCCTGCAGGTCCCATATCTTTTTCAACTGTTTCTTAGTATAGTAAATAATGTGTTTAAAGTTTCAGTACATTTTATTAGACTATATTCAATCCCCGTTTTTTTTTTCACAAACTCAAAAGCTGTGCGATAACCAAACACTTATTATTATATTATTATTATAATTATAATACTTAACTCGACGACGACAGTTTTTCGTGAACTTACATAGCAATTGCAGTATAATGCTATTGTAATATAGACTGAAACTCTTCATTAAGTTAGTTTTGGTGTTTTCATGTCAAAGTTTGGTTATCGATTTCTTAGTCTCGATAAAATTAAAATTTTGTTGTTTATTGCACTCAATATTTAAATATTTTTGGAAACGTTACCTTAATGCTGATTCATGTGCATATCTACCTTTTTTTTTCAGATATAAAAGAAAACTTGTTTTTCGTTCAGTCGATACAATAAAATAAAACGCAATCAATTACTTCTACCAATACCAATATGTCCTTCTATATACTCATTTTAATAATATTTTATTTATTCTACTTCTCCACAAGAACCTTCGACCATTGGAAGGACAAAAACGTTGCAGGACCAAAACCAGTGCCGGTTTTTGGTAATTTTATAGAAGTCGTGATGAGAAAGATACCTAAAGTGATATTCTACAACGAGATCTACAAACAGTATCCCGAAGAAAAAGTAGTAGGAATCTACCTAATGACTTCACCAGCGCTGTTGATACGTGACTTGGATATTGTGAAACAAGTGATGATCAAGGATTTCGAATATTTTCCTGATCGAGGTACAAACTTCAGCAAAGTAGGATTGGGAGAAAATATCTTCCACAGCGACGCAGAAACCTGGAAATTGTTGAGGCACCGATTTACTTCAGTATTTACAAGCAGCAAGCTTAAGAGTATATTTCCTTTACTCGTCGAAAATGGTGATAAGCTTATTAATTACGTTGATAACCTAACGATAGAAAAACCAGAGCAAGATGTGTACGATATAGTTATGAAGTACACTGTCGCTACAGCTCTCGCCGTAGGATTTGGTTGGGATATCGATACGTTTAACAATGACTTTGCATGGTCTAAAGATTTTGATAAGAATCAAAACATCAGTCACTTACAAGAAATGGATATGCTTTTTCCTGGAATTTTGACAAAATTTAACCTTTCAGTGTTACATGAGAAGACCAGAAATATGTGCCACCAAATTATAAAACAAGCCTGTGGTGAAATTGATAATTCTGATAAAATTAATAATGTGAAAGATGTTATGTTAAATATGATGAAAGAAAGTGTCAGTGAAAAAGAACAAAATTTAAAAGTTACTGCTAGTTTATTAGCTGGTCAAGTTTGGGTATATTATACAGCAGGATATTTGAACAATCTACTGACTTTAACTTACGCGCTGTATCATTTAGCATGCAACCCCGATGTACAAGCAAAATTACGGAAAGAAATAAATGATGTTATGGAAAAACACAATAATAAATTGAGTTATGAAGTGTTAAAAGAAATGAAATATGTCGATATGGTTTTTGAAGAAACATTAAGATTGCAGCCAACAACTCATGGAATTACAAGAGCTGCTAGCAAAGATGTGAAGATAGAAGGGACTGATTTAACAATTAACAAAGGAACACTTGTGGTTATTCCTGCGTATGCAATACATCGTGATGAAAAACATTTTCCAGAGCCAGAACAATTTATGCCAGAAAGGTTTTTGCCAGAAAATAGCATGGAACGACATCCATGCGCCTTTGCATCGTTCGGAGCTGGTCCTAGAAAATGTCTTGGTGAGCTTTTACCTTTTTATTTTGGCTTTTTGTTTTGTGTTAAGCATGGTCTTATAGCAAAAAACTTTTCTTTTTATTCTACAGTGAATTTAATCATTTCGCCTCTTCGGGTCATCCTTCATTACTTATTACTCTCTGCTCGTGGTAAACATTAGCGACTGCTGATCATAAGATCCTGGTTTCGGTTCGAAAAAAAGTGCAGCATGGAGTCCGGAATTGTGTCTGCTAGATGACGATAAGCTCACCCTGTATTACTTGGCATGATAACTAAACATCACTGATGTTTAGAATGTTAATACACTTCTACTATTCGCCCTCTATCGCATGGGACCTAAAAATAATAGGTAAAGTGTGGGTGTTTTACACCTCTGCCACACTCTTCTGGGTAATATAGGCGTGATGTTGTATTGTATTTTCCAGGTACACTCTATGCAAGAATTCAATTTGGCGTTTGTATCGCGAAGCTGCTATCTCGGTTTCAAGTGGAGATCTCCAACAACACTTGTTCTACAATTCAATATGACCCGCACCACTTTATAATCAAGCCAAAAGAAAGAATTTATCTGACCTTTATACCTACGGTGAAATCGTGTTAAATAGATTTTAGTTTTATTCTACTTGTATACAATTTATTTATAGTAAGTATTTATAGTAATCTCAAAGACCTTCTTGTTTGAGTTGTTTAATTTCAGTCACATTAACACAAATAAATAAAATAATGGTAATTGAAAATATTTATTTTTTCATATGTTAATATTGTAAGTCAAAAGAATGTTATCAACACTTATGGCAAATAAAGGATTTCATTTAAAAATAAACTTCAATCTGAAGTTGTACCTTTTTGCCACTCAAATCTGTTAAAAATTTATGTTGTTATTTTTTTAAAATCTGACAGAACCGTGCGTTTTGAAAAGATATTGAGTGGATCCAAACAAACAACCACTTCAGCTTTTGTTCGCCACTTCGTCCACGTGGAGTTAGCTAATTCCTATAGTATTGAGAACCTTCCCTATAACACTTTCAACCCTTGGGAGAGGAATTTAAAAAAATATATCTCATTGTTAATTAATATCGTGTAGGCAACATAACATATAATATGCAGAATTTCAAGCAAAATTACGTCATCCCTACACCCTCAAATGTACATTTGGGATAAATAACAAAGCTAAAACATATACCAATCTTTAAGGTAAACCTTCAGCTACGCAACTGTAATAATTGCATCTAATTTCATGCAGTAGTTTTAACGTGATGCGAACATAAAGACAAACACAGACAAAAATTCTTTATATCTAGCAATGTTGTCTATTTCTACACGGTATTAATAATCTATACCAATATATAAAGAGCAAAAAATTTTTTGTTTGTTCGTTTGTTTGTACCCATTATCTTTGAACCTTAATTAAAATTGGTGTGGAGATAGTTAAAGAACCCAGGAATAATATAGGCATATAATACTATATTACAATATATTTTTTATTGACGTACTAAGCGGGTGGAGCCGCACGTATAAAGCGGATGCGCAGTTTGATTACAGAAGAAGTTAACAAAAACGAAAATTAAAAATAAACAAAATATATAACTATAATAGAACCAATTTTTTTAATATCTTATACACTATATACAACTCTGAATTTGAACACTGAGCTCAATGCTAAGTGAAACTATAGAAATGAACTTACATGAACTATAGAATGCTAAATTCAAATTCAAATTCAAATCATTTATTTTCATAGGCCCCAGGAGGCGCTTGAACACGTCAAAACATTACAAAAAATGATATAAAAGTAAATAATAAATAATACTAAATTATACTAATTACAATGATTTGAATAACCGGGGCTCAGATTAATTTTAATCAAACTGTTTAGAATCGAATTAAAATCAATCCAAGTACCAGCTCCGATGGGTATTGCATTATGAGAAGAGCTGGTGAGAAACTCATGTGCACCATCTATTAAAATGAAAAATATAACAATATAAAAGTACATAAAAAAAAATCACATAAGAAGAGCAATTCATTTCCAAATACTATTATCATTTATGTAGTCTGAAATACTATAGTAAGCTTTTTGACATAATTTAGTTTTAACATATTTTTTAAATTTACCTATTGATAATTCTATTGCGTCTAAAGGAAGTTTATTGTAAAAGCGTATACATTGACCTGGAAACGAGTTAGAGATTTTATGGAGCCTAGTAGTGGGCACAGCGAGTTTGTTTTTGTTCCTTAGATTTAATTTATGGAGATCACTATTTTTCTTAAATTTCGTTTGGTTTTTGTGAACGTACATTAAATTTTCGTAAATGTATTGAGAATGTAACGTCATAATATGTATCTCTTTAAATTTATTTCTTAGTGTCTCCTTGGGACTCATCATATAGATAGCTCGAATAGCTCGTTTCTGGAGCACAAATATTGAATCTATATCCGCGGCACTACCCCAAAGCAATAAACCATATGACATTATGCTAAAAAAAATAAAACACCTAAATAATGAAAACTTTAAAATAATACTCCATCGCAACACAATTTCTTGGTTCAATGCTTTCTGAGCGCATTTGCATTAAAAATACTTTGTATCAAATGCGCAGTAGACCGGCATAATTACCTAAAGATAAGGAGATACATTGTAGTTTGGAGCTTAAAGAGGTGGAAGAGCTTTTGTGAACGAGCTTAAGGAAGGAAGTACCACCGTCTCCCCTTAATCCTGTCGCGCTAACCATTAGAATAACGAGGTACCAATTAAATTTTTAACTAAAATCGTACACCATCTACGTAATTATAGCATAACAAATATTCTTGAAGCCTTTTTTCCAATACATTGAGGTCGGCTTAATCGGAATATCAATATTTTATGCGATCGAGCGACTGCCACTAGGCCTCTACAACACAGTGCACAAATTACAACAAATCAAACACACGAATGTAATTGCGTCACGTCAGTCTTGTGTCACGCTGTCTGCGAACTAATGAACCACAGAGCGTGTTGGTTAGAGCTAATTTGTTTACTGTTATAGCTTAAAAACAGCTTGTTTAAAATAAAAATAATGTATTGATGTGCTTTTTTGGATGAAATTTTGCTTTATATACATATATTACACATTCTTAGTCAGTCTTCACAATTCTAAACTAAAATTCTTGATTACAGCAAAACAAACACGTGTTTTGTAATTGGGACAGTCAAGTCTGTCTTGTGTCACGCTGTCTGCAAACTAATGAACCACAGAGCGTGTTGATTAGAGCTAATTCGTTTATCACAGCAGCTGTTGCTTTTGTTGCGACCCTAAAAATTTTGTCTGTATAAAGGTGGCTTAGTTTCCTTGAGACTGCTATTTACGTCGTTATTAGGTGTTATTTGGAGTAGTATATTGTGCCGATAATGGAAAAAATCTAACTCATTCTTTATTTATAAGTTAAAACTATACTTAATAGCTTTAAGTCGACCACACTAAACTAAAGATTTAGGAGATTGTGATTTGAAGTAGCTAGCCGAGTGGGAGCCCGTAGGACTGCAAAGTCAAGACAGTCTCGGGTTCGGTCAGTAAATTTTTAAGATTCGTCTTTTTGAGTAATGTGTGTGTGTGTGCATTAATCAAATAAATTATCCGCTTGCTAACGGTGAAGTAAAACATCATGAGGAAACCTGCATTGAGTGCCTTAAAAGTGCTTGAGGGCGTGTGAAGTCTACCAATCCGCACTTGGCCAGCGTGGTAGACTATTCCTACCCCTTCTCATCATGAGCAGTGGCCCGAGCCCAGCTGTGAGACATGTATTATTATTGTAATTTGCGGTAAACAGCTTCAGAGTTTCGTTTGACCTACGATATTATCAAAGAGTATTGGAGGTAGATAACATTATGCATAACAGTTCTAATGAAGTAATCTATTCCCAGCCCATTTCAACACACATTTGCCCTTTCAAGCAGGCCTCGATCGATATTCAGGTATATTTGTTTACCTCAAAATTATGCACAGGCTCATTAAAATGTATGAGCGATCGCGTTGTTTGTTATCAGGACGTTAACGTGATTATCAAATAAACAAGTGGATATTGTATTTGATGTGAAGACGAGACGATTAATATTTATGGTTTTGCTTAGCTTTCTAGATTATGAATAAAATTTGATGTTTTATGTTTATGTACTGATTTTGTAGCGGTATGAATGGTTCACTCTAAATCAATATACAAGTATTTGCTGAAGTAATACCTAAATTTATTTATTTTACCACCGTACTGAGATGGCAAGCAAATATTGACCGTATCGCACATGGGCGCCTTTTCGCAAAATCTGTGAGTGCAAACTATACCTACCTACATTTTAAAAATTACAAGACAATTCAATCAATGTGTATATTCTCTTACGAGCCATTCTCTTCTTTTACAACCATTCGAAATCACTCTAGGTCGACCGACGACCTTTCAAAAATTATAGCTAGACCTTTCAAAAATTATAGATACCTCTGAGTGCTTACAAACAAAATTGCCCGATATAACCTACGCCCTAAATACTAAAACAATGTACCTTTTACCCACTCTTATAGAAATGTATTCTTAACTATAACCGAGTCCTCCGTTCGTCTCAGTAACGAGGGACCTAAGTGAAAGTCATTGTATTCCCATCGACCCGCTTCCATTTAATACAAGAAATGGTCCTGAACGTAATGGAAACTCGATAAATAGGGCTCGAGGCTCTATGACGTAATCCAGAAATAAATGTGGCGAAAATAGCAACAAAAATACCTGTTGAGAAAAAAAACAAAATGAAATACAGGGCGTGTAGTCGGCATAACAACATGTTTGCACACACTGGTGGTAGAGCTCTTGTGAATGAGCTCGAGGGCGGCAGCACCACCGTCTTACCTTTAACCTACCGCCAAATAGTAGTGCTTCCATTACTGTGTTCCGGTTTGGTGGTTAGATCAGGCCCTGAAATTACTGGCACATGATGCATAACACCGTAGTCCTCAGCTGCAGCGGCGCATCTATAATCTGCTTTTGCGGATTGTTGATGTCCATGGGCTGTACTCTACTTACCATCAGGTGGACTACACGTTCGTTCGCTGAGGGCGTAGTATAAAAAAAAAAAAAAAAAAAACTGTCTAAGTAGGATTGATCGTGTAGCCGGGTTAAGTTTGCACAAATGAGATGGAGCGTCAAACCCTCTGGTTATACGCTCCAGGTCAGCTTTACATTAAAATTATCATGTTTGGGCTCTCCCAAACATGATAATTTTAATGTAAGAGTGCCCTTGACTTCTGACTGCCATGAATAACTAGAAACCTAATAATAATGAATAAGTCCTTGAGTACTTATAAACATTTGATATTGACCCTGAAATAAACGTGACTGGTGTGATGTCATTTTCGCTTCGTCATCCACCATTACATCGACCGAATTGTTTTTCCATTAGGAAAATGTTTCTCTTAGATATTAGTTTCTTTGGAAACGTATCTTTATTAGCCTCATTACAGCAATTCGAACCTTTTCTATGAATAAGTTTGTTCGGTTCATATAGGTACCTTGTATTTTGGACGTTGATTAATTAAAAAAATAAGGTTAGTCTTTGAGAGTCAGTTATTTTTTTCATTGCTTAACTTTAATAATAAGGTACCTACATGGTTGAGCTTACGTACCTACCTCTCATTTTATATTAAGTTTGAATTTAACAATTTTGTTATTTTATTTGATGCTTTAATATTATATGTGCAAAATGTATATTATATAATATTACAACACCGAAATTAAACTAAAGGGATCAAATGGCGGCCATTCGATTTTTTGAAATAAGTATTTTTCTTCTATTTTGTGATTTTTAGGAGGGTTCTGTAAACCCAATTGCACATTAAGGGTTGATTATTTTTTGATATAAAGTATTATTTTTAGTCATGTTGTAGATCATGTTCGAAAATTTTTGGTAAACTTTTTGTGACTAACACTTCAATTTTACGGATTTTATCGCGATATTTCACTTAAATTTCACTTACTTTTTAAATTTGATTTCCCGACGTTTCAAATGCTATTTCAGCATTCATGGTCGCGGGTAGACTCCGTAAAATTGAAGTGTTAGTCATGTATAACATTCGCGTAAACCTTAGAAAATATTATATAAACTTTTTGTCTTCGAGCCGTATCGATACGCCATAAAATATAACAGTACCAGATGCTTGTCCTTCAAGAAATGCCATCAATTAAATAATACTTACGGAAACACAACGCCATGACAAATGATTAAAAACGTGAAAGTAATAACTATGTATGCATGAAAGGAGTGACGTATACACAACGATTCCCTACGTCCGGCGCACCCTGGGCAATTCGCGAGTCTTACAAAGCGAATTGGCTAATCCTTTCACCACGATGGCAAGTCAAAATAAAATTTGACTCAGCCATCGACACGACGAAGAAGAAGAAGAATTAACTATGTATGTCTTTTACGCTTCCACAGATAAACTACTAGAGATCTTTATGAAACAGACAGAGCCTTGGCCACGCGGGACAAGCCGTGGGTGGAAGCACTGATCAATAAAACAAAGAGTCAGATTGTGATCAAGAGCATACGTCATAAAATATTACAGTCTCATGAGTGTTATGTCCATCAAGACATGTTATCAATGAAATATTACTATTGGAAACACAACGCCATGACAAGTGCTTCAACGATGTGGTATTGTTTTGTTAATTATTCTTGGGAAAAGGTTCAGTTCTTGACCTACGTGAGCGACGTAACGCGACAAGTACAACACTACGCGCTGCGATCCATACAAAACAAGCGATGAACACCAAATTAACGCTGTCAAAACGACTTTGCATCGTGCACAAAGGAATGGTTCAGTGTGACAAATATAATTAAAAATGTAGATATTATTGCTACGTATTATATTACAAACGCGAGAGGACTTAGCTCTAAGCAATGTAAACTACTAAAACGATTTTGATGAGTACTGCCGTAAAGATAGTCGAATGGCAAAAGCACTGACCACGTGGAACGAGCCGCGGGTGGGAGCTAGTGGTCAATAAAAGAAAGGGTGAGGTCGTTTAAAAGACCACCCTCATAAAATATTACAGTCTTCTTCTTCTTTTTTGTTTATGGCAACTGAGCCTTCTTATGGTAGCTAATACTGCCAGAGTCAAGTGTGGTGTATATATTCAGGTACTGGAATTGCTGTATGCTTTCTTCTTTATATTTATTTTTCTTCTTTATTTAAGTTTTAACGAAATTTTGCGGTATGTTTACGTAAAAGCTTAGAAATGTAGAGGATTTGACAGCTCTACCAGGCCCGGGGAAAGTTTAGAAACGAAATTTTGAGAGTATTGACAATTGTTGCAAAAGTATTATCGTCAATTTTTTTCATGTTACCTACATTTCGACGTCTTTATCTCTAGGTCCGTAAACCTAGCCATGAAAACGTGACAGATAGTCAAACAGATCGACGAGTCAGATATTCAAATAGCCAACAAAGCTATTATTGGTCTTAGAGGGTGAGTAATAAAATGAAAATCAAAGGTAATGTCATTGAAAATTTATTTAATTTTACGTACGATTAAATTACAAATCACAATCTAGTCTTGCTCACAACATAGCTCTAAATCAAGACATCACTTCCCATCACAAATAACACATAGAACGTTAAAAAGCATGGATTAACTCACAAAGAATTCATTCGAGGAGTTCTAATTGAGAGATTCTGTCGACAGGCCTCAAACGGCTGCAGGTTTGTGCATGTTACAAGCAGAGGTTACTAACAGAAGGTTTGAGGCGGTGATGCGACACCATAATAAGGTATAGGTATAATTATTTTTAGGCAATTATAATGACAGAAAAAATACACCATCTCAGTCGCTCACAGTATGTAGACCGGGTGAGAGCGACTGAAATGGCGCATTTTCATGCCAAGAGCCTAAAACGTCGTGACGTCATCGTCATACATAAATTCCATATAAAAGTGCTACTTCTCGGTCCGCGCCGCCGCCGCCTTAACTCTCTTGTCAGCAAGTCAGCAACACATTTTTTGCTGAAGCGTGAAGGTTTCAGAAAATGTAAAATTATTTTGACCCGAGCAATAAACAACACAAATCATAATTACATACAGGATAGATGCGACATATCGACAAGTATTGAAAGCAACTGATTATAGACGTAAAAAAAAATCAACAAATTGGATTATCTTATATTATATATTGGTTTTTTTTTTCGGTATTAGAAAATACCTGTGGCATATTGACCATGTCTGGAGACTGTGGTATTAATATATGTCAATATGTCACATTCAACCCGTAAGTCGCAAATTAGTAGTTACACAATTCGCATAACAATGTTCTATGGACAGAATCTCTCTATTTAATTGTAGAATACAAAAGTATAAAATTCATAAAAAATAGCCCACGCAAATGACTCAACATGAGTCGCTTGATATGTCGAAATTCTTTCAACAATATGTCGAGAAACCACCAATTGATATCCACAATATAGACCTTTGTCAGCGAGATACTAACCATATTTATTCCGTGCCCTTACTAACTTCAAATAAGTATAGATAAACTCAAGTTTCTAGGCGGATCTGGAATAATCTACAACAATGAGCTGTCACAGTAGCTCTCATACGTTAGTGTTGCTCACACTTGAACCGCCTAGAAACTCGACTCAACTTAAAAACGTCAATTAGCAGTTACTTGACATTTAATAAAGCTGAAAACGAGACTATGTCAGTTGGAGACACTACGTTTAAGGTCGCAGTTGACAGGGACCGGTGCGCAGCGTGACAGCATTTTCAAATATGTTATAATACATCGGGCGCTGACGCTGACGCTGACGGTTGCTTCCAACCGCGAAGCTTTATTAGTAAGGGTTCGTGTATTCACTTTGTTCCACATTCACATTTTAATATGAATCAAATAATTCTTAAAATAAACGAAATAAAATTATTTGATATTTCATTAATATTTTTCAGGAATTTTGTTTTCTTATTATTAAATTGTTGGTAGTTCAATGATTAATGAATAACAATTGATGGTTTCCCGCTACGTACATTAATCTATATAAAATATATAATGTTTTGTAAATAGGCATCTATTTCAATAAACTATGTCAGTAAATATGTCTGCATTATTTCATTTAAAATATGAATAAAATATTTATTGTATGTGAAGGCACCACTATTTGTACTGCTTAATACGAATTACTTAAAAATTACATTAAAATTAATATTTACATTAAAACCTACTTATTTACATGGCACATAATTGGCTTTGTTGTATCTCCTTCACAAATTAAAAACTAAAAATACACTGGGTTTTTATAATTTTAGTTACAATGGCACTGGATTTTTCTAATGCCTAATTTAATCACAATAATATTGTGATAATTATTATAACATAATAATATTTACTTAACACAACTTTGCTTTATCAATTTATAGAAAACCGAGTGTCTACTAAAAATAAAATTTCCAGAGTTGTTATGGCAAGTCATCTGCATTGTGTTAACATATATTTTACCTCAGGAACTTGAAAAGACGTTCTTTGTTGTATGAAAACGGTGAGAAAACTCGATTTCACTTCGAGTTCGCTCGCCTTTTTTATGTCACACAATGTTCACATCACGTCATCTAGTCCCAAAATAAGCAGAACTTGTACTGTGGGTTGGTGGTGTGGTACTATTCCGAGCTGCTAAGGTGAAAAGTTGTATACGCGACACCAGATCAAAGTTATTTACATCTCGTGCTTTTGAGTCTCTCTCACTAAGCATATTCGGGACTCAAAATAATCACTCGAAGAAAATACGCACTTTGCTATCTTAAATCTAACAGTGCTTCACAGTGCAAGTTGTCGTTGTTATATAATTAACTTCTGCACGCTTTATTGCTAGTGAACACATAGCTTTAGAAACTTTTTACAGATAACTGCAACTATCTAGAATTATACATGAAAAATATAAGGTTATATTACTATATGATTGTAATTGGAAATATATATTTTCGTATAGAACCCTAGATAGTTTAGGTTAAAAGTAGAAATCTATATTGTGCTCATGCAACCGTTTTATTAACATAGATACATTATAAAATTATCGACATTGCATGTTTAGAGACTGTCTCTTTAAAATTTTATTTCGTAATTTTTATATATTATAGCAAAGAACATTAAATATTAGTTCACATTATCAATTATATTTATCATAGCAACACATTAAACTGCGCATTTAGTTATTAAAAAATATAATTTGATATGACAGTAGAACATAAAATAGTATATAACAGATTGTATAAAATTGTATGTACAATAACTATTGCATAAATAATAATACAGTATACATTTATTTCATTCAAAACAATCTCATAATTGGACAATAAAATATGAAATGTTAACTTTATTACTTGTAATGAATTGATTATTTAATATTTCTAATTATTTAGTACATGAAACTAACGGCTAAATCGAGACGATTTTTGAAGTAAAAATTGAATTTCAATATGTGTAGCGTTTGTTCCTGTTGCCTGCCCTTACCCTTGAAAATGGAAGAAAACATGTATCTTTGGATCTAGCAGTCAGCATTTCATGTTGCTGAACTGATGCTGGAAGGTACAACTCCTCAACAGTTAGGAGTATTGGGATAATTCTTTAAATATATCTGGTTATCTCCCCTTATAAAGTGACAAAATTGAATATCTGATGATTTAGTAGCACAGTAGCAGCTTAATGACTAAATACTAAACCAATACATGAATTGATACAGCTTTTACTGGGACTGCTAAAATTCACACTGGGATAACACAATCAATCATTCTCTTAGAGATTCCATTGTAAGGTGGAAGGAACTATATACTTAATAGGAATGTAGAAATACCGACCAGGCAGTATACATATACTATACATATTTAAAATATATACAAGTCAACATTATAAAGGCACAAAACGGTCGAAAAGAAAGTCTTTATTTATATCTATAAAATTTAAATAGTGTTTGTCCATACACTAGTAAATACTTTAATACACTTTCACTATTATATTCTTAAGGCACCTTCTTTATTATAATCACTGGGATAAACTGTTTATAGAGCCTCTAAGATTAAAACTTGGAATACAAGTTACATCAAAATTAGCCATCGTATTTCAGATGATCCAGTCATCATTTCAGTCTATCACAGACTCATCAATTTATAAAATCTAGCTTAAATAATAACTTTCATTACTGAAAAATTAATTTTGTCATGTCAACCGATGATTAAAAACACATACTCGGCAAAACAAAGAATTGAAGTCATTAGGTCAATGTTATTTAAAAAAGGAACACATAAGTTGAAAATCGAAAATCAACTAAAACAAATGTTTTCTTAACCATGCTTGGTTTGCCTTATTCCTCAAGTTAAAATCCGAAGCTAAGCGTTGGTCAGTTGTAGTAGTCGGTGACAAAACTTGAACACAACCTATACACACTGTAGCGCCTCAGTCCGTTTATTTCTGGCACAATCCACTCGCTTATACAATAAGCCAGACGGCTTGCCACTGTGTCCCTTTAAACCCATGCTTGGTACGCACAGCAATTCCACAGATCCACTTGTCTACGCCAGATTTAAACTCGCTCGCTCTCTACCCATAAACTGTACAGCAGCTCTTTATTGAAGCAAGTCTCACTGCGGATCACGGGCTCTTCATGGTGGGTTAAAACCCATGTTAAATTAATTATGTTCTAAACATCACCTTCACATCTTCAATAGAACTTATCTTCCTCAACATCCAAATTATTCTTATTGTTCGGTTGGTTCGAATGTCTCCTCAAAGTGCCTAAGGAATCGTACTCATTAGCGATCGCCTTCGGGTACAGCTTCGGGGTTGTCATAGTGTTGTTGTGGTTGTTGACGTTGGATATGTTGTTCGCTTTTGAGAGGAGGATCCCACTTGAGTTGCCGATGCCTGTGAATGATGGCTGACGTTTTGCTTTGCGGGGCTGTTTAGAAAAGATCTTGTTAGAAGGTGAAATTATAGTTATTTACGGTATGAGAAAAGTTTGATATTTCGTTTGAATCCGGTTCTTTTCTTGAGCTTAAAAAGTAGTCTAGAATTTGACTCACGAGCGAAGCGAGTGATTCGTATATAGAGTACTTAACAATGCAAGTGATTAAAAAACTACAATGTTGAATTGAGACTAATCTAGTAGGCCATATCGTTGATCTAGTAAAACTGGCACTTAAAAATTTTAATCACTCTTGTTCATGCTTAAAGACGCCTGAGCTCTTTAGCTTAACAGTTTATGAGATCCACATTCTTAAAGCATATTATATATAAGTAAGAAAATAATATAATGTAGACACTTACAACTTCCTTCAGAGGCACAGTGACGTAGCTGTTCTGTTTAGCAGTGATGTAGTGAGGACTGGAAGGTACTCTGTGTTGACGGTTCCAAGGTAGACGCGTCCCACGGCGCTGACAGAATATAACCGCGGCAAGACAAACTAGGCAGCCTGAAAAAAAGAACTTTTTGAGAAAAGAAACTTTGACCAATGTGTGTATTGTAATTACTATGCCTTGCTGACTGTGATTTGTATAGACTAGATACGAGAAAAACCCATGCTTCACAAAAAATACAAATGAATTAATGACCTGAATAATAATAAAATTGGAGACTTCAGAATTACTTAACATAAAATATTTTTTCTTTACACACAATATTACCTACCATTTTATTGTTACAATATTTTTATAACAAAATGTTTTTCTTTTGTATGTAACTACCTTGCAAAAGTAACGGTTTTATAGATATTTGCAAATTACACCAATGGTGTCACTAAATTCAATGTGTAGGTGGTACTGTACGGTTCTTCTACAGTCGGTCTATTCCAGTATTTTTTTTAGTAACAGTAATAATAATCATAAAAAAATGTGGTCAAGTGTGCCTTAACCATTTTATGTGATCCATCCTTGTCAAGGGGAGTGCTAACCGTCTCTCCTTTCAATAGACACAACTCCGATCTTTAAATTGTTGACTGTATGTTTTAGTTAACAAAAACTTTACAAGCGCGATTTAGATCTTTTAATGACAAAACTCAATTTAAAATACATATAATTATTTAAATACATTAAAACTGTTTTTTTTTACATTGATTATTCACATATTAAACAATAATGCACTTAAATCCTCGCAAAAGAAAATAAACTGCATAAATCTTCCTACTTAGTTCAAAATGATACTAGTAACGCCATCTACCTGTTATTATATGTACTACAACGCATTGTGTTACACGTTCGAAATTTAAGGGTGCCACAAATAACGCCATCTAGTTATTATGAAATGTATTACAAGGAGAATTTTGTAACTTACCCATGACGAAGGCAGCAACCACGCAGCCTATGATGGTGCCTAAGCTCAGGGTATCGTTGTTCGACATCGTCACGAAAGAGGCCATTTCCACGTTTTGACTGTATGCTGGCATTGCGTAGAGCTCTGTTGGAAGAAAATATTATAATAATCGGTTAGTTTTTTTTTCTACAACTTAAGTGGTTTCAGTTGCAGTCTATACGCTTTTCTAAAGCCTTCTACAAGATTTATGCACTAAGCATAGATTTTTTTTATATAACTTTAATTAAGCTCTGATAATTTCCAAAAGTTATTCAAACGGGAATAAACGTGATCATGCATTTTAATTTTACCCTTCAGGCTTGACGTTTCGACTTGGATGCACGAGCCTTTCTAAGGTTCCAGTTTCTGAGCTTCCGGATAGATCTTATTCAACCCATAAAAAATACCTGAACGAATTCAAAAGTGACACAATTTACACTTGAAAAAAGAACACAGCTGTCACTTTTATTTATGTATGTTATAATGCATATATCCTGCCCATAAGGCTTATATAAAAAAAAAGAAGCGGCCGTGGCGCAATGGATAAGGCATCGGTCTTACGATCGAGAGGTCGTGGGTTCGAATCCTGGCCATTACGCCACGGACGTGAACTTCCTCCTAACACAAGCGAATTAAGCTTAGCTGGAGGGGGTTAACAAGCATACTAGTAATTTGTATTTGCAAATTACTAGTAAGCTATAAAAAAAAGGCTTATCTAAACACATGAAATTGGGGCTTAATCTTGTTAATGATTATTTCATATGTATGTCTGGTACCTATAGCAGCCCAAGTAGTTAGTACTACAGACCAGCTAGCTGCTGTAATTATACTAGGTACCGTTAGGATTTACAAGAGTGAATACTCACCATTATCAAGATCGTCTCCTCCATCAGAGCACCGAGCGACTTGCAGCTGAGCTCCGAGGCAAGCGCCGGCTTCACAAGATCGACGTCGAACTCGCTCTCCGCCGGTGCAGGCGCCCCATTCGCCCCACTCACCCCAACCAGCTTCTGGGTCTGAAATATTAAGTATTATGTATTTTTGGAGCAGTGACACTATATTCGCGGCTATGTAGTTAAGGGGGATCAATTGCTTGTCTGTCTTCTATCCGAAAGTAATATGGGTTGTATCTATTATTATTTATTATAAACAAATCATATCTAAAACACAAAAATGTATGATTGTTGACGCACAATTTTTCAAATTTTTAAATTGTTCCTTTTTGTTGGTATGCTTGATTTAAAGGGTGGTTAAGTAGCATATAATTTTATTGAACTCGCTGAAGAGTAATACGAGTTTGCTACTTTTGTCTTAATCTGATTTCATTCTAAAGATTAATTTTTATGCATGTGAGATGCCTGAAGACTACTAAACCGAGTGGAAATTACTTACATAAGCTATATTTAATGGAATCAAGTTCCAAAAAGAAAGTTATCTATCAATAAGTACACAGGTATACATACCAGCACAGTTATTAACACAGACACGCCTCTCCAGCGCAGCGCCGGCGTCGGCGCAGCCGTCGGGCGACAAGCACATACGAGCGCGGCTGCGATGGCCGGCCGCGCTGGCCGCGCCCGTGGCGCACTCGCTGCTGCACTCACTCCACTCGCTCCAGCATGACCACTCGCCTAAGAACAAAAGGAAAATTCATTTTTTTTTACATTGTATTATTATTATAGACGACCGGATGGCGGAGTGGGTAGTGTACCTGCGTGCGACGCCGAGGTCGTGGGTTCGATTCCCGCTTAAGACAAATCTTTGTGTGCATGAACATGGGGGTTTGTCTTAGTCTGGGTGTTTCTATGTATAATAAGTATGTATTTACAAAAGAAAAGTATATATGTATTAGTATCAGTTATTCTAGTACCCATAGTACAAGCTCTGCTTAGTTTGGGACTAGATGGCGTTGTGTGTAAGTTGTGAGATATTTATTTATTATTCATATTTAATGCAAAAGCTAGTATCTAATAAATAAAAATCTCGTGACGATTAATCTTAACGGCTTGACCGATTCTTATGAAATTTAGGTCTGAGAATAGGAGGTAAGCAATATTTTATACCGCTAGGTAAAGATAGACATACCACGCGTGCGGACCCGCGGGCAACAGGTAGTTCTATATACTACTAGCTGACCCGATAGACGCTCCTGTCTTAATTATGAATACATCCCATTTGACGATATTTTGCAACACGCATTCTGTCACGGTTTTGACATAAGGTTATTTAATACAATTTTAAGGTTAAAAATAAGAATCCAGCAAGATTCAAACCTGCACCCCCTGGGTAATCGCCCCACGTGCTTTGCCAACTAAGCCATGGATTCGTATCATAGATTCGAAATTTCTCAACCCTTTTTGTACCAGCGTTATAGGTTTACTTATATACCTTAGCTAGACGGTAACATTAAAGGATTTTTTTATTGTAAAAAGCGCTAAGCGACATTAGCAAAGCAACAGAAAATTTTATATTGTGGTTAAGTATTCTTAAATTTTGTAAATTGCCGCGGAAATTTCAATTTTTTTCTTTCCTAAGAATCTCCTCCATCTCCTGGCAATAAAAAACAACACACACAATAAAAAAAAGAGAGCGATATCGGTCCGTTCAAGCGTGATGCCGTGAACATCAAAATAAGGATTCATTTATTACCCGACTGCGTCAGAAGGAGGGTTATGTTTTTCGAGGGTATGTATGTATGTATGTCTATTTCTTTGTACCGCCCTACAGCCCAAACGGCTAGACGGATTTTGACATATGAGGTGTCGTTGAATTCGTCGAAACAGTGACAGTGACATAGGCTATATACATTTTCAAAATGGCGCCGGCAAATGAAAAAAAGGGGGGGGTATGGATTTTCTTTTCATCATAGTAATATGGGTATCAAATAAAAGACCATGAAAAGACCATTTCAAAAATATATACTTCTTATCACATTTATATTACTGATTAAACACAATTTACCAATTTATATATCGGCACGCTCTCGCGCCCGAAGTGGGTGGAAGTTAGTTTGTATGTTCGCTTACGCTAATCTTAGAAACTGCCGGTCGAATTTGAATAATTGTTTTTGCATTTGATAGTTTAACTCACGATTAAGGCTCATTGATCTCAAAAAGATTTGATTTCTACAAATTAATAGATATAAAAAAAACATGTCGGTTAAAAGAACTAAAAAGAGTGAAATAAAAAATAATTATTAAAAAAACAAAAAACCCGACTGCTTCAAAAAAAGAACTGAAAAGATAAAAACAAGTATAGCATTATCTACATTAAATTCATTAACAACAAATGAAATATGTCAAACTAAATTCTTTATGATGTTGCAGGCGGTGACAAACGATTGTTTGTCCCCGCCTGCATGAATTTAATGTAGATAATGCTATACTTGTTTTTATCTTTTCAGTTCTTTTTTTGAAGCAGTCGGGTTTTTTGTTTTTTTAATAATTATTTTTTTTATAGTCGGATTCTGCTGACACTGAGAGTGTCAGCAGAGTCATCGTTATGGCTATAAGGGTAAAAGAAAAGTGATGAACGTACCAGTACAAGCATGAGTATTACAAGCTCTCAGCATATCCGAGGGTCCCCTGCAAGGGTGTCGCAGGCACTTCCTCCGCCTCCTCTGGTGTCCGCCCCCGCACGGCGCCGAGCAGCTCTGCCAGGCTCCCCACGCCTCGTAGCCGGACTCCTCCTCCAAGCGCTCGCTGGAGCAGCGGCCGCGGGCAGTGCAGAAACGCTCGTCTTCGCGGACTAGAGATAGCTGTAAATGGTAAAATGAATATTCTTATCCATGTCCATATTTTATTAAGTCGAAGGTGCTTACAGACCCCGAGGATTCACAAATTTTTCACAAATATTTCACAACTCACACACAACGCCATCTAGTCCCAAACTAAGCAGAGCTTGTACTATGGGTACTAGAATAACTGATACTAATACATATATACTTTTCTTTTTGTAAATACAAAATTATTATAACATAGAAACGCCCAGACTAAGACAAACCCCCATGTTCATGGACACAAAGATTTGTCTTAAGTGGGAATCGAACCCACGATTGGTTTGTAATAACGTTACATTTTCGAATATGCTTCTAAGAAGAGCCTGTTCTCCCTCGACATGTGCCCATGAAGACCTAATGCAAGCCACAAGTAAGGGAGTAGTAGTTGCTACCTACTGGGCAAAAACAATATAAATATAAAATGAGAAACAATAATGCCATGCCATTGACACGTAAAAATAAAAAAAAATATATTCGAATATTACACCAGTATGGGAGGCGAATCAAGTATAACAGTGTGCAACCAAAGGTCTGTGGCACTTGCAGTCTGGGAGCATCTTTATGCAAATTATAGTGTGTTTGCTTCTTAAAGTGTTTCCTTAAAATACGATCCTATGAATCACTGTTATTTACCTTCAGTTGTTCAGGCGATGGCGCTCTGCATTGGAACTTGAATCGTTTTTCTGTGTAGCTGCCGTCAGAATCATTTCCTGAAAATAAAAATTTTTTTTCTTCACATAGTCAAGTTAATCAAAGGGCCTCAAACATTGTGTATGTTTTCCTTCTTAGTTGTTTTGGTATATACTAGGCACCTCACCTATGAAGGACTATTAAGGTCCAATTACAAGAAAGATCTATGCTTGTTTATCGCGATTAAAAAGACAGATGGTACATAAATTGCTCTACAAAACATGCATTGTGTGGGCTTTTAGCTTCTTCAAACAAGACAAAATGTAGGTATCTGTACTTTATTTAGTGTGTGGGTTAGATTCCCGCTCAAGACAAATATTTGTGTGCATGAAAATGGAGGTTTGTCTTGATCTAATTGTTACTATGTATAAGTACTATACTAAGTATTTATTCACAAAAGAACACCATATATGTAGTAGTATAAGTTATTCTAGTACCTATAGTACAAGCTCTGCTTAGTTTGGGACTAGATGGCGTTGTGTATGTGATATTTATTATATTTATATTATTTATTTATATTAATGGACATTAAGCATTCTGTAAATATTGACTTACCAGGTATTTGCACCCAAGGTGTCCAAGCAGTAGCCTTCCTCAGCTCACACGTAGCCAAATCGCACGGCAACCTCTCAACATTGAGCCCTTCACAATCTGCCCCTCCATTCTTAGCTGTAGGATTGTTGCATTCCCGTTTCCTTTCCTTGGTGCCGCCCGCCGCGCCGCAGCCAGGTCCGCCCGCCGCGGGGGAGCATTGCGACCACGCCGACCAGTCGGACCAGCCACCGTCTATTGCAGCTAGCATTGGATCTGTGGAGAAACAAATAATTAAATTCTTGGTTTTGTTATTATTTCAACCACTTATTGATTATTTTATAGCATTTAGCTATGCTTAGCAAATTATACTAAGAAACAGTTTTAAAAAGATAGATAAGATTGGTACATGTAGATAGGTAAATGGTTAAACGAGATGTCACGAAATAACGTAACATACGGTTGAGAAATTTAGCGTAGCTGGTTAGTTAAGCCAGCTGCCCGGTGTGCAGAAGGTCGCAGGTTCAAATTCTGCCAGTCCCATATTTTTTTCAACTGTTTCTTAGTATAATTTGTCAAAATTGGTTACTAGCCGCGCCAAGCGGTTTCACTTGCGAACAAAAACTACCTATGTCCAGCCCTAAGGACCCATTTAATTTCATCAAAACCGTTTCCTAAACATACTTTGAGATTTAAAATATTAGATAATAATATGGCCTTGGAGCCAGTGGCCGTCCGACTTACGTACTTTTATAAAAGCTGAAAGATCTTAGTTTCTGCCCCTAATAGTTGTTAAAACGATCACAAACAGAACGATGACGAAAGACGAATCTTGAATTACCTCGTGGCACACTCAGTAGACAAGAGTAGTTGCTTTTGCGTTGCCATGTATGTTATAGGAGGGTTTGGATAGCTCCATTGGGAGAGCAACTGAGTATATTAAATGTACTGGTAAACTGCTTATATCCTTACCAGTACAAGGCGGCAGGTTGCAATAAACGTCATCAATGTCGAGTATCACACACACTCTGCCACAGAAGCTAGGTTCAGGCACAGTACGCGTTCTCTTTCGGGATTTGATAGCAATGACGCAGGGAATTTGGATCATTCCAACCGCCACATTCTTTTGACGACGTAAACTATATTGCTAACGTTACCTGACTAGATGACAAGAGACGCATATTAAGTCATCTCGTGTCACACTCAGTAGACAAGAGTGATGTGAATAGCTTTATTGGGAGAACGACTGAGTAAATTAATTAATGTACTGGTAAAATGCTTATATCCCTACCAGGACAAGGCGGCAGGTTGCAATAAACGTCGTCGATGTCCAGCCCCACGCACACCCGGCCTCCGAAGCTGGGCTCCGGCGCCGTGCACGTGCGCCGCCGGGACTTGATGGCGATGCCGCACGACGCAGAGCACTTGGACCAGCCCGACCACACGGACCAGCCGCCGTGCACGGTGCAGTTCGTTACTGCTATACTGGCGCCTGGAACACGGCAATACACGAAATGATTATGTGTGAAATAGTATGGTGTTGATAGAATGTTCTGAGAGAATAAGAAATATGTACTTAATTATTTATTCAAAGTTTCAAATACTTTATTTGCATAAAACAGGTTTACAGTGATTGGTACACAGATTAATATAATAAGTACACTGATTTATAAACCAAGCAGGTTTCAATATAATAATAATAATAAAAAATAAAAAAATACATTACAATACATGCAGGATTGTAGCAATTTATAATGAAACACATAGTCATAATTTATAAAATGTCACAGATTCAAAAAGAGTAAAATGTTAAAGTCTAATAACAAAAAAATATATATTTATTTATTTAAAACTTTATGCACAATTTGTACCGAGGCGGACTTAATGCCAAGGCATTCTCTACCAGTCAACCAAGGGTGGTGTAGAGATTTTACATGGTTATTGCACTAGTGATAATAGTAAAATCAATCAATTGCAAAAATTATAATAAAAAATATATATAACTTACACTTTATATAGTATAGATCAAATACAATATTAACATACATACTTAACTACATGCATATAAAAAATATAATAGATGATAAATATAAAATCATATACAGCGTAGTAACCAAATGATATGACGATTCCGACAACTTATCACGGAGGTGATGGCGAACATTCATTATGAATGTAAAATGGTTAGTGGACATCCTGATTTCGAGAGGGAGCGCATTCCACAAAAGAACAGATTGAACAATCAGGAAGAATGAAGGAACCCAGAAGTGTGAGATGGACATAGAAGGAGAAAAATTATTTAATCTCAGCCTGTTCTGGAAAATATGTTAAAATGGTTATGATAACATCTGGCTTTAGGAGAAATTTCAAAATTAGTGAATGGCTTTCCATCTATAAAATATTCAAGCCTCTGCTGTCTTTTCAATTTAATTAATAAGGCGATTCATTAATAAGAGAATTAAATAAATATAATCAATTTACCTTCACAAGATTGTCCGCCATAGGCAGGCCTCGGGTTATCACAGCGTCTGGTCCTGCACATGCACATATCAGGCTTGCTGTCCTCGTACATCGACACCGACGTGCCGTCCTGCATGCACGGCTCCCAAGTTGACCAGCTTGACCAACCGCCATCAACTAAAAAGTTTATAAATATAATATTAAGATAATTTACTCAGAGGTACCAACAGTAAAACTGGTAGGGAGACGAAATCACTGAATAGATTTCGATAAACTTGGCGAAAACACCTCAAAAGGCAATGCCCAAGAACTGTATCGCCAAAACCCTTGTGTCACGAATATAAGATAGTAAATAATTTCTAGTTTTGTGTATGACGATTATCTAGTAATAAGAGACATAACTTAAGCGGGATTTAATAAACAAAAGAGATTTTCTATTTAAACATGAAGGATGAACTAGAATCTAATTTTGTTTTGATAGAATTATCACGTTTTTTGCACTAGATTACTAACTTTTTCCATGACATCCCAGCTTACTATGAAAATATCCGGCTTAAAATTAAACTTCCATATTATTCTACATATAATACAGGAGTTTTTATCTTGACACAGCCACGGAATAGATAGCACAGTAGCGATAAATAATCCCATAGTCGATTGGTCATACTCCTTTGAAACTATACGTTACTTTTACTGCCGTATCATACCAGGAAAATAGAATTTATCATAAAAGGTATCAACAATTAATGAAACTTAAGCTTAGCATTTTTTTTTCTTAAGTATCTCAATATTTTCCGCCGCACCGCCGTGGTGCCAAGATTAAGAATTAGTACTGAAATGCAGCGCTTCGACCTTTTGCTGACGGCACCATATGGACGGACCCTGATTCTAGGACAGATGACTATTCTAGTATATAAATATTTCACAACTTACACACAACGCCATCTAGTCACAAACTAAGCAAAGCTTGTACTATGAGTACTAGAATAATCGATTCTAATGCATATATAGGTACTTGTCTTTAGTAAATATATACTTATTATATTATTATTACTTATTATATTATTAGCCTTCTGGGCACGTCACCCGCATTTGACATTGATGCGGAAGTATTTTTTGACGCATAACTTTTAAAATTTTTTAGTTCTATTTTTCTTACAGCTGTACATAGTTAGGTATTCAATTTTGTTTTTTTTTATTAAGTTATTAGAATATTTAAATGTACATAATATGTTTGAAAACTTATTATACATATAAACTGGGTGTAAGAGACTAAGACAAATCTCCATGTTCATGCACACAAAGATTTATCTTAAGCGGAAATCGAACCCACGACAACTCCGCCATCCTGTTGTCGAATATAACAAAAGAGTATCAAAATATACCTGGTGAGTCCACCGCCCCGCACACATGAGTAGCTTGCTTGAAGGCGGGGTCCCCCAGCCGAGCGCTGGCCAGCACGCACCGCTCGCGCGCGTCGTGCCAGCCGCAGTGCGGGTCGGCGGCCAGCACGCAGCCCGCGCGCGACGTGTAGCGGGAACAACGGGCGCCTGCGATGCGAAGCACGCTGGAGGAGCTGCCGATGTATACTGACATCTGTACAAACAAATAATTATTAGCCATGTACCTTAATCTTGAGGGCCAGTACCTATTGCAAGGTAGGTTCTCCAGTTTACGCATACATTTTTTTGGCATAATTTAACTTGACCTTCGTTTGGGATAATATTAATTTGGCATAACTATTTTGGAGAGGCCTTTGCCCAGCAGTAATACACCCGTGGGCTAGTAAAAAGAAACTATTTTGCCTTAATATCTTTTAGCATAAATACTTCACACATATTCATTATGTTTTGGCATATTTGTCTTTAAGCATAATTGAAAAATCGTTATGCCTAATAAGATATTATGCGAAAAAACAATATGCCGAATGATGGTTATGCCAAGTGACTATTATGCCAAAAAAATATACTTAACGTGTAAAAAGGGATTCCTAGAAAGTAGCTGAATAAAGCTCCAGGAAGGAAATACTACCTTAGTAGATTCATACAATATCACCACAGGCATGGCAGTACGGCCAAAATTAAGGTAAGTTCAGATTGGTAAGTTATGTTCTTCATGAATGCACGTTGCATACCATACACACTGACACATAGGTTACACTACGTTACTAATATTAACTGAGTTTCCGTTTCAATCTGAAGATAGCCGTCAATCTAAATAGAGTTTAAACCTGAGTCGGCCGAAGCTAGGAAAATCTGGCAGGTTTATTGAAGAAACTAATGTCATCTGTAAATGGTGTGCTAAACATACTATGGACCAAATAACTGATTGCTCAAACTGATTGCTGAATATACCTCACCACCAGTACAAAAGAGGCTCTCATGAGTGCTAATGAAACCACAGTGATAGTGGCCACTCATTGGGCCTCTAAAATCACATATTCATATTCATATTCATTTATTCCACAGAAATAGGGTACATACATAATGGTCTTAAAAAATAATTTTGGCCAACCTATTTTGCCATAAGTAGACGTGTGAATTTTGATTACTTAGGTCATAAATAAATATTACAGAAGCTTACAATAAAATCAGATTAACAATTAAAATTATAGTATATACAGACAATTATTATCATTATTATTATATTATTACATTATAAATAAGTTTTGTCATCAAAATATTCTCGGATCGAATAATAACTTTTGTTTGTAAGAAATTTTTGGAGCTCTCTATTAAATGGCAGTTGTTCATTCATGTTTCTTATAGATACTGGCAGTTTGTTATATATGAGGGGTGCTCTACACAGTACACTTCTATACATCATTGCAGTTTTGCATGGCACAGCACATAGCTTACCCACATGACGTTTTCTGTCACCAAATTAAAGTGTTAATTAGTTTAGTTATAAAATACAAATATGTATGTTAGTTATAAGGTATTTATGTATGAGCCCTGATACCTGAAATAAAATATATTTGATTTGATTTAAAATTTTAAGTAAAAGCCATCGATACGACGAAGAAGTATACTGTGGTTCACTCACCGTATCCTTAACAAACTGCATTGTAAGCACATCGAAACGGGTTCCCTCCACATTCAGTTTCCATTTCTCCACCAAGCAAGCGCCATCAAGCTTCGGCAACACTGCTATCTTTAAAACATTAGCAGTTTGCGTCGCCACGTACAGCACTAGTTGCTTGTCTATGCCTTTGGCAGGCGTGACGTCAACAGTCACGTGGGTGAAGCGCTCTGACGTCATCTTGAAGACTGGTTCGCCTGATACTGGTTGGATTGAGTCGTACATGAGGTGGTACCGGTGGTATTCAATTTCTTCGTGCGCTCTGAAACAATAAGTATTTTGGTTTTAAAACTTGGAATAACTCCTGTGTCGCGGGGGTGTTCACATACATACATTTCACACACACAAAGCACACCAAGAGATCACACAAAGATTTGTCCAGAGTGGGGATCGAACCCACAACACCAGCGCAGTTGAAAGCGGCGAGGTGACCGCTTAACCACTAAGCCTACCGTGCACCGCAATATATATATAATAATATGCTGCATGCAACGTGATGGTAGTAATTCTTATATGCTCGGTTTGGTTAATAACAAAACCTAACTATATAAGACTATATACCAAATAGGCTTATGGGTTTCCAATTGCTGGCTTGTTAATAGTTAACCGATACATAGCGAGAGAATCCAAAGAGCACTTAATTAATATCTATGCAAATGCTCTGCCAAAACTCGCGGGGGAGCGGGGAGATAGATTGTTTCGCGCATCTATGATTTGACAACTAGTTTTATATGACGTGCAAGAGCGGCGCTCTTCCTTCTTTTACAGCGGGAAACGCCTGGCAATGACAAGTTATTTTGGCTGAATTGTCTAAGCCCCTTTTACATGGAACCGAAACAACTGTGAATAAGGTGTATTTTATCCATATAATTTTTTGTAATGTTTTGACGTGTTCAAGCGCCTCCTGCTCCTATGAAAATAAATGATTGGAATTTGAATTTGAATTTGAATTTACACATCTAAATAAAAATTGTTTATTTCAAGAGTAATTTCAAGGCAATTTTAACATTTTATTACATTATATAGTCTTAAAAATTAAAGATTTTTTTAGCTATTCAACTTCCAATGGTTAAATCCCGATTTTACCAAACTTTTAATGTACGACTACAATTAACTTGCATTTCTATCTCTCTCTTTCTCTTACTCAGTATTTGAGTGAGAGGGAGACTGCAATATCCTTCTGAGAAATATTAGCGTGATGTCGTGTTATAGTACTTACCTAGAATGAGGTATACATCTGAAATGGTCTCTGGTTTGCAAGGAAGGTGAGCGCGGCTCCCAGGTGGACGTGGGACGGTCCTGCACCTTGTACGGACTCTCGAACGCCGCGTTGATGTCTGACATGCTGTAGATGCAGACTGCACTGCCGGGTATGCTGTTCCTGTAGGAAGAAATGGTAGGTAACGTTAATAAATGTGGCAATACAACGGCACCGGGACGTGCGATGGTTCCCAAATTTTTTTTGTAAAAAAACCATGTAAAAGCATTAAATAACGCAAGAAGTCGATTTAATAGTTATTGAAGTCCGTGTTGATTTTCTTTATATCAAAATTTGTAAGCCTTTTTTTAAGTAAATTGGGGAGAAACATAAAAAGAAAAATATGTACGCATCAAACATAGAACCGCCTCGTTTTTGGCAGTCGTTAAAAAATCAAAAAATTTGGTATTTTGTAGTTGGCCGCAAATTAATTGTACGGGTCGGCATTGGTCATGCCCATTATTGTTTGGTCGAACAGCTATCTGTAGCCAAATTTAAAACCACCAATATCTACGATTTTATCTAACCCTTACACATATGTGTGATATTCAGTTGAATCCTTAAAACTAGAGAAATCAATTCGAGAACTTCTTATTCTGATCTCGACGTATGTACCACGCAAGCAAAGCCGTGGTCGATAGCTAATATACTCGATATTTTTTCTTAAGGCACTTTAAAAAAACTTAATTCCAACAGTGCATTCCCCATTGATACATTACTAGTAAATACTATATACCATACGCGGATCAGTGAAACTGCCCACCGGAAATACATCGTAAAGCTACCTACCTAGTTATTTAAGGCGTTTCAAATTCGTCAGAAAAGAAACACAAATCATGTCCACAGTCCATAAACCAGAAACCGGATAAAATAAGTAATTTCAGTAACTTTCTTGGAAGTTAATTGAATCCATAAATGGATAACACCTAATACATAAATTTTCACTTCGAGAAAATCACATATTTGCTAAGTTGTTCCCGATCGTGGTGTGAAAACAAGTTCGATTTCTTTATGAACCATGTACGGGAAATAATAAATAACTAAATTAATAACGGTGCTAATTATCACTTTTACTTATAAATAACTCATTGCAACTTTCCATTTCAGCAGCATAAAATATTATATAGTTAATAGATTCACAGTTTGATTTTACGATCTAATCAATGAACCTAATTAGGTATTTGCATCTTATTTTCATTATAAATACCCGTCCTAACTCATAATGACTTTCAGCCTTAATTTTGTGGACCAGGGGGGCTTTGGACTAGGAAGTTTCGTTTCACCTGTTTGAGACCACAATGTTCCCCTAATATACTCGACACTCTGCAAGTCGTCATAATTGAATTTTAACACTTGAAACAGTTTATAGAAGCCTTCAGGAATGCGCTCCAGCTGTTCTTGCAAATAAAAGACTCACGAGCGTCGTGTAGGATATGCGTTACAAACCCTAGTCGCCCACGTGTCTGAATGACCTACCTAGACATCCTAACTACTGAACCGTCAAGGCATTTAAAGTAGCCTCCTAGATTGCGCACTAGACTTGTTCACTTTAAACTATATTTGTGCAGTAGAAAAGCGATTGATAGAAACTCACGGGTGAAATGTAGCAATTTAATGAAACTTACGTAGGCGTACTAAAAGTAGCCACAAGAATCTTCTCCTGCGGTAGGTACTCGACGCTCTGCACCTCGTCATAGTTGAATGGGATGTCGCCCGGCACTGAACACTTGATGCGAGCCTTCAGGAATGTGCTCCAGCTGTCTTTGCGTAGGAGATAGTCGCCGGGGTCGTTCTTGCAGACGCGAGCGATGCGGGAGTAGAATATCTAGAAAAATAAAAATAAATATTAAAAAAAATATACATTGAGTGTGTACAAATTGGGCAGCTAGTCTGTCCAGCGGGCATTGTATAGTTTTTATCACAGTATTCTAGTATTTTTTTTATTCGAGAAGCAATTAGAGTTCGATTGATGTTTTTTCAATAAATATGATTATTTTTTAAATAAAAGTTGTCATGTGTTAGGCTCTTTGCTTTTTTTTCTGCTCTGGATAAGTATACAACTTTTATTCTGGTTTTTAAACCATAATATGTGGTATCAACTCCTAATTGATTATTATTTTTATAGCATTTAGCTATGCTTTGCAAATTATACTAAGAAACAGTTGATAATAAAATTTTAAATCAGTTCAAATCCTGCCGGTCCCATATCTTTTTCAACTGTTTCTTGGTATATGTGGTATATGTCCTGAAACCTATATTTCGTCATGTCATATTAGTACCGATTGAAGCCCTCTTGAATAATGTGTTTGTATCTGTAGGTGTTGAAATAGCGGTCGGCAGTATGTAACAAGTACGAAGTGTTAATCAAATAATCACGAAAGGAAGGGAGAGGGGCCATACATCATCCAATCAGCAAGACATTGTCCGTGCAATCTGTGCGTTGACACACATTATGATAATGATCTTCTAGTTAGCAGGGCAGCGAAGGGTGCCAGAAATAGTATCGGATTAACCTTGTTGGTATTGGGGCTCAAGCAAGACCCTATCAAGATTTTTGAATATAATTACATAATAGACAACTGATGTGTAGTGTCTGAATCCTCATAGTGCAGCATAACATTAGCCTCCCCGAGTGACGTAGGTACACAACGATTCCCTACGTCCAGCGCACCCTGGGCAATTCGCGAGTTCTCCAAAGCGAATCTGGCTAATCCTTTCACCACGATGGTAGTTCTAAATAAAATTTCACTCAGCCATCGACACGACGAAGAAGAGAAGAGAAGCATAACATTACATAACATCACGCCTATATTACCCAGGAGGGTGTGGTAGAGGTTACCAACCAAACTTTAAGTCCCATGTGATAATAATATTTAATATTTGACTAATTTTAATGTATTACTTTGATGACGTACTTATGTTAGATTATTTTTTTATGATGTTTTAATTGTATCTTGAATGTATGTAATTTGTTTTTATATGGCTTTATTTTTTTCTTTCTTTTACTGTATGACTTGCATGAAAGGGACTTGGTTATTAACTGTAAGCTTATAATGTTTGAATAAATGAAATTGAAATTACTAAAAAATTTAAATAACTAGGGGGCGACCCTAACGCCTACCGGGTACAATGTCGACTGGTAGTGATATTTAACCTACCGTCCCCAAAAACACCTTTTGCGAGATACCGATACAAACCCGAGACCTATCGGTGAGGTAGCATATATTTTTTTGTTTATTTTTTTTAAAAAAAAAAAAGCTTACTAGTAATTTGCAAATACAAACTACTAGTATTCTTGTTAACCCCCTCCAGCTAAGCTTAATTCGCTTGTGTTAGGAGGCAGTTCACGTCCGTGGTGAAATGGCCAGGATTCGAACCCACGACCTCTCGATCGTAAGACCGATGCCTTATCCATTGCGCCACGGCCGCAGCAACTACTAGACTAATGAAGCAATCATAATAATAATGTTTTTGTAAATCAAGTAATCATAGAAGGAAGATGGCTATACATCACCCAATCATCAAGACAATTGTTCATGCAATCTGTGCGTGTGTGTGTGTGTGTGCGTGTGTGTGTGTGTGTGTGTCAACACATAATGATAATGATCTGTGATAGATAACAATCATATAGTTAAGGGCAGCAAAGGGTGACTGAAATAGAATAGGATTAACCTACTAACTGTATCGGGCCCAAGAATCTATCAAGATTTCTGATCAAAGGTCAGTTTGTCCAGTTCCTGTTAAGTCCCCGATAAGCCTATTCGAATCTTGTCTGACGTAGTATAGTTAACTTGTATTTAACTGAAACTTTAACAGGAACTGGTAAAGCCGACACTAAATGAAAAACAACAGATGTGGAATGGAATGCTTGTCAAGTATGTTTTGGTGAATCAAGTAATAACGTAGGAAAGGGAGCGGGGCCATACATCATCCAATCAGCCAGACAATTGTTCGTGCAATCTGTGCGTTGACACACATTATGATAATGATAAGTGATGGATAACAATCTTCTAGTTAAGGGCAGCGAAGGGTAATAGAAATAGAATAGAATCAACCTACTAACTCTATTGGGCCCAAGAACCCATCAAGATTTGACTCTACTTGTTAATAAAATAGACAATACTATACCAATAATTAAAACGGGATAAAAATTATCCTATGTCCGTCTCCTGGTTCTAAGCTACCTCTCCACCAATTTTCAGCGAAATCGGTTCAGCTATTCCTGAGTTAAAAATAGTTTAACTAACTCGACTTCCTTTTATATATAGTTATATAGAAATGAAGAAATTCAAAATCTTCTACTTTTAAAGTCAGCTATCGTCATCGGCAAATATAATCTTCCCTCGTGTAAATTTGCACAAATGAAATCATACAGGTGATTAAAGTTTACATTTTCGTACGTGTTTAATCTCCTATTACGTGTGATGTAATCTAAAAAGGATGGCTGATAAGATGTTATCTCGGCTTAATTTGGTATACAAAGTTTATTTGTTAGCGGTGGGCAGTAGACATAATGTCACGTAGGCATTGATAACGAATACTATACTTTTATATGGACTATTTACTTTAAAATTTTGTAGATTTTTGTAATACAGATGGTTTCGATATTAAACATCCTGTTAACGAATGTATTGTATATAATAATATAATAATTTATTCAAAGTTGTGTTGACATCTTATGATAGACGAAAAGTTGTTATTTTCAGGAGCAGCACGGGGTCTTCAAGATGGTGTGCACGGCAGATGACACACTCTTGCAATAGACTTAAACTAAAGTGCACATCTACTCTGTGGTTATACCCTTTTGGGTATTTGGATGTTATGTAATGTTGGGATAGAAATAACATCATATATTTTTTATTGGTCTAGCATTTGCTCGTATGCATTCGGGTGGGATTCTTTGATCCCTGTGATTTTACCCGTGACAAACATTTTGCTCTGTTTCCGTGGCGCCATCTGTCGCTTTGATGTAAATCTACTACTAACTTTCAGACACTAAGTATACGAAATTACGTACTTCAAACTTCAAAAATGACGGAGTGCGAAATAACCGTTCAACCCTTTTTTTTACATTCCTTAGGGGTGAAAATGCCCAAAACTCCATTTCAAGTGCGCACATATGCCATTTAAGGAATCTTTTTGAAACGTTTCAAGATTATAAACCAAGCGGTTTAGGCTCTGCGTTGATGAATCAGTCAGAATAAATGTGTATATATTTTAGCTGTGATATCAGACAATGTTACATTGCATTTATAACACTAGTACAAATAAAATTACCTTTCCACAATTCATGAACTCCACAGCGACTTCCCTAAACACGAAATACACGAAGTGGTCATCTTCGAAATTGCCCACAAACTGCGGCTCGTTCAACCAGTTCAAGTCGTACTGGGTGGTGCGGAGAGTGCCTGAGTCACGACGGGCCGCTCCTCTGCTCCTAATTACAAAAATGACTTCATTAGTGATTTGATGACGTTGACGGACGTGCAGTCCACCTGATGGTAAGTCATATAGGCCTTGAATATGCACAATCAACAAAATATCAATTTCGCCAAATTTGAGAGCCAAATTTGAGAACTACGATTTACATCCAGTAATTTCAGTATCTATCAATATAAAACAAAAGAAAACACAAAGGCGGTGGCCCTTTCTACATTTCCCACAAACAAAGTTCTTGAAATATTGAGCAAACATCATAATAATATATGCATTTAAACAATATTTAAGTTTGAAAACATTTAGAATCCCGTGGGATATGAACTCTGCGAATGGAAATCTTCAGAAAGCTTTAATTACATTTTAATAAATAATACATATTTTAAGATTGCATTATAAAAGTCGACTAAATATGATGAGTTAAGTCCCTAAATTAGGTCACCCCAATACCTCTTTTGGGCAATAAAATATCATTTCTATTCTAAAACAATACATGATAACTTGACTCATTGATAAAAACATGTAGTAAACATAGCAATAACGTAAAATAAAAATATAGGTATTAGAGATAATAATATATTTTTCAAAGGTAAAGTTAATCTAATCAAAACAGATTACGAAACCGCATATCTAACTCGCTACTGTTATGCTAGGACGTTGTAGAAGTTAATAATAATATTGACCTATTAATCATTGATCTATTATATTGTTTTAAATACCTATTATTGTAAAGGACATGGTCTCTTTAAAACGACACAACATTTAAGAGCCCGGCGGATGGACCGCGTTTTTACAATTCGAAGCGAGTTCAAAAATCAGACATTTTAATGTTACCTATCTCTGTTTAGCGTACGCGTGCAAGAGCGCGTGCGTCGTGCCACGCTCAACAGCACTACTGGTCATTCAAAATATATACGTACTTAGAATGCGTCTTGGCTTCCGAAATATTATTTGAATGAAAACTTAATATTAAGCCAATTTATTTTTGTTAATCCCTCACTAGACAATTTAAACTGTGATTCTATACATAAAAATTAAAATTTTTAATGTTTTTAATATAGAATTTGACGTTTACGCTGTAAAAATGGAATATTTAATTAATATTTTTTTATAAATATTTTTTCAAAACATACCAACGTTAATACTGCCTTAATGTAAATAACAAAATAGTATCTATTCAACTATTCAGTCACGAGACTAAATACTATTATGTTATTTCGCCGAAGCTCAAATGACGGCGAATTTCTCCGCAGGCCTCTTAAGGCGCTAATGGACAATCAAACTTGGTGTCGCCCAACCAAATATTAGGTCAGATTCTATCGTTGAATCGTCTGCTAGCTGTACTAGCTGTAATATTATTTTATTAAACATCACGTAGTGTAGATCTAGTTATCTTTAGTGAGCCTAAGGGGTTGATAAAATGGTTAAAGGCTTCCAAATTTTGACCTAGATCGTTGACTAAAATTTATGTTTAGCTTTCGGCACTTCACGATATAAAAAAATCGTTTTGAATCGAAATAAAAAAATATGATTGATGGTCCCTGATCAATTCATGCAAGCCATAAATATTTGCCGTAGAATTTTCTCTGTACATAACACTAGGATCGGCCTCCAGTCAAACCAGACTTGGTTCATTAGTAGCTAAATAGTAGTAATGAGTCAAATCAGGTTAGACTACCACATTAAACTCCTACATAGTCGTTTATGGGTAAGCAAAGCTAATTAGAAGTAGAAAATCTACTGGATTTTCCTAGCCTTCCTTGGAGATGAAAAATTGTTGAAAGTTCAAAATATTCTCACGATCTTCGTATGTACGGCTTAGTGTGGATTACCCGTCCAATTGCACCTAAATTCTTCCAATGAACAATAGATTACGGTCAGACTGACTGACAAAAGCTACATATTTCTATTCCTTATAAAGTTACTTATGACCACGGTGTATATTCGAATGTTTAACGAGAGTTCCCGAATCCTAATCCCAAGTCGATAACAGAGAGATATTTGGGTTTTTGTCAAGAAAGTTATATCTCAGACAGTTGGCAAATTTCACGCTCCTTTACCAGGTAGCTTAAGACAGCATAATAATTATGATCTTAATCATAATTCAGAACTGTGGTCTCGCATCTGATCTCTCACCGGTTGTGTAGGACAGTTTACCACGCCCGATCATTCACTGAGTGAGAAAACTCTTTATTACCTGCAAATCGCTGTATCAGAACTGGCGAAGTCGGTAGGAGTTCCAGCGTAGTATTCTCCATTACTAGTCAGGATGGCCGTAACGTTGGAGTGGGGGTTGTATGGACAGTTTGCCACGCCCGTCAACCACTCTGATACCGTGTTTATTGACTCGATCTGTTTAAAAAAAAAGGGTTAAATTATATAACCTCCTCCTAAGGAAACACCTAAAAAGTTCATTGATTAAAACTATAGAAACTTAGGTACAGACAAATTAAGATATATAGCTATATATAGCTCATATGTTACAGTGCAATTTAAGGAACATTTATGAAAATAAAATGTAAAGGAGTTCAGATCCTATTGACATTGATCTACCTAATAATATAGTTGCCAACTAACCTCTTTTGTGCAATCAATCCTCGCCTCATTACACAGGCTTCGTCTTTAACTCTTAAGTATTTTTAACATGTAAATACGCATTAGGGACTGTTTTATACATATCAAACAGCATTAGTACTGAGAAGTCGTCAGAAATAGCAATGCTCTAAGAATAGAACTAAACGTTTATTAAACAATGACATCTTAGAGTTTACTAACATTGCCATCGATATATTATTATGGTCGAAGAACATTGCTTTGTACCGTATCCTGAGTTGTTAATCTAAGATGTACAATGTATAACACGTGAATCAAAAGACCTAATTCAGCTTGAATCATTAAAACATATTATACAACGAATTTAATCTTATTTAATCAAAACCTACCTCCAATTTTGCCGTACTGGGGTTACAAGAGAATTGAGTTTGGAACATAAATTATACATGTAAATAAATAAACAAAGAACAAAACACGATACAAATGGGTCGAACTGACGAGTTGTAGCAAACAACGCTTGTGCGATTCAGCCACTTTAGGTTTGCATATTAGCTACAGCACGACTTAAGAAAATAGCAGTTTAGAGATTTAAGTGGTTTCGGAAGTAGACCTAAGGTAAAAATTGTCTTCCAACCATACCAAAAACGTTAACATACCTCTCTCCAACTGCATACAGGACTAAACGCATGTGTCCCACAAGCGAACAGCTTATGTTCATGTGCCAGCAGCACTTTCACATAGTTATGGCAGTCTTCTTCCGTCTGTCCTTTAAGCTGGCACATCTTAATCTTCTCTGATGAAGCCAGCCAGTCTGCTCGTTCTAGCACGCCGAGGCCTCGCAGGGAGAGCCGGTAGAGAGCGTCCCTGAAAGAGAATATAGAGTTTAATGCTGATACAAGAATACAACAATTGTTTCAGTTGTCTAGAGAAAAATGTGCTATCTTCTTTCATGCAGTAGCAATTTCGTACTTTAAAAATGAGGTGCTACCAAGTGCGAGTCAGACTCGCGCACTAAAGGGTTCCGTACCATTATCTATAAAAACACAAAATGTTTTGTCAATATTTCAAGCATCTGTTATGGTTATCAATATCGAGCTGAAACTAGCAGAAAAATCAATTTTGTTTTAACCTAAATTAAGATTTAGGGAAGGGGTTCCCTAAATGTTAATTTTATTCGGATTTTATTAGTTGCAGCAACAGTTTAACATCACCTGTGAAAATTTCAACTGTCTAGTTATCACGGTTCACGAGATACAGCCACCAGACTTCGCTGTCCGTCTGTCCGCTTGTCACCAGACAAGAGGACAGACGGACAGCGAAGTCTCAGTAATAGGGTTCCGTTTTTACCCCTTGGGTACGAAACCCTAATAAGAGTACTTTTTATGGTGATAGATAGAGCCCTTATCTAAAGCAGATGTGCTTACTGATTGTATATCATCGATAGGTATTTTAATCGAGTATCAATCCTCACATTGAAATGGACCCCCCGTATCGAGGCATTGAGACATCAATGGCCTGATCATTTGTTATTACGTTTAATAAATAGACAAATGGTTCAAGGTGACTGTATTGTAACACTAGATCAGATGCTAATAGATATCGAGTTACATTACATATCAATCGAGTAGAATGTCTTTTGTGTTTGTGTGTGTAATTGTTATTATGATATACAACTCAATCTTTGCAGGAAATAGTATTCAACGCTTCATTATTTTGAATTGTATAAAGTCAAATCCGAGAATGGAAGCCAATGCAAAAAGACCTTTGCCCAACAATGGGGAATTATAAGTAATTTTAATTTCTTTTTTGTCTCCCACCTGAATTTTGAAAATGCCTTATTGTCTGTTAAGTGCGATTTTTACCTTACAAGCAAAAATATTAAGTACATTTGAGTGACTACACGGACCATTCACAACAATAAGTACATACCAGTTTTGATTCAATTAGCAATTCATTACAATAGATCCGGTTATTTAGTCTCCATTTTTCTGCAATAGTTCTACACGAACCGGGGACTGTCCTTGAGTGCATTTTTATAGTGTAAACAGAGATAGTCGTCGGTTTGGCTGTCGGTTTGTGTCCCATTTCAGATTTAGATTAAAAAGTTTATCAGGCTTCTGCGCTGTTGGCTTCAGCCCCACGCATGCCTGCCAAAGTACCGGGACTCCATAATCCTGAGTTATGGAAACATAATACAAATAATAATAATAAACTTCTTGACCATACAGTATATAGGAGGTTATTTATTTATAGATATAGATAAAGCTTTTCACAAACATTTTTATCGATATGTAATTTTAATTCTACAATACTCACGATAATCCGATACCCAATCAGTACGTAATTGCATTGTTATCGCCTATTGCGCAAGCGCAGTAACTTAGTAGATATGGACGATGCACTATGCATTACTACCCATGTCCTTAATTGCTTTAAGCTCTGATAAGTTGGACGTCATTGAGTGAGTTATCTACAAACGGAGACAGCTCGGCGTCTTTTGTATTTAAATAAAAATTATAAGATTTTAGTTAATCAGAAGATAAACTGTTTACTGTCCATATCCTAAAATGACTAACAAATAGACGTGTATTTTAGTGCAGAATAATAATAATATTTAAAGCTTAATGTGATTTTATTACTGATAAAAACTTGTTTAAAGTGAGCTTGTCAAGTGTTGAACTACCAGGCAACCGTGGAGGTCGAGACAGGCAGGTGGATCGATCGTTTGAGGTCTGAAATTACGTGTAAAGATTCACTTATTAAAGCCTAATATTGTTTATAATGGCGACAAGTCTAAAATGAAGCACATTATGTCGCACAAAGTGACAATATCGCATATATCATTTATTTATTTATTCGGGATAACAACAGTCGTTTACAAATGTATTACATAGCTAACATTATTAAACAATGACCAAATTATAGCTATCCACAATGTGTTACAAAGTATAACGAACAGACTTATATTATATTAAAAAAAGCATATGAACATTTAATGCAGAACATTTTTAAAATTAGTTAATTAGTAAATTTGCAGAACAATGAGTTATTGTGAACAAACAAAGTGCAATTTTAATTACCTACAACGTAAATGTACATCATAAACATTCTACTCCTGTGTATATCAGCCCCACACATTACAGTGTATCAGTGTATTTCAATGTAATAATAGTGGTAACAGTACACTAGCCAATACTACCACTCAGTAGTGATTGCGGTATCGAATATCAATGCAATACCGTCGTAATCGATACGACATGATCCGATAGGAACGGGATCGAAATTATCTATCGATGTGTGGAATATGAGCACGTGATGTGATTTGATCTTGAATAAGACAAGTGTACGCTAGGAACAAACTTGCAGAATATCCTGACAGCTCGTCTTTTGACCGAGTCCGCTCTGCGTGTACGTCCTATAGCTATAACAGGAATAAATATCACGCACAGATACTAGATATTATTCGCAATCGACATGATACCGATTACAACGGTATTGAAATTACGTATTGATGTGGAATACTTATGTCGGGACTTGGAGCTATGTGGTCAATACAAGTCTGGGAAGGAATGTTCGCGATTTCTAGAAATATTTTATTCTGTACCTATATATATTGAGCGCAGTTAGTCTTGTATAAATTTATATTTTAGGCTCATTTGAATTTGAGTGGGTAAATTTAAGATAAGAGACTTTAGTTTAAAAAGTATCTAAATGGAATTCAAACTGGCTTATTTATAATTAAATTGTTTTACCGTCTAATGAGACGTATTAGTGTTTGACGTCGTCTTATTAGTAATTTAAACAAAATACAACATTCAAAAACATTTTAAGAAAAAAATGGTTTTGAAAATTCTCAACTAGTTGTATTCAAATGTGCACAGTACAGCTGCTACCTAAATGTGCATAAGCTTCCACGTACAAAATGGTACTGAGAATTCCTCATACCGTTCATAAACGTGTAATAAACTGTACTTAAGTCAGAAAGCACGTGAATAAACACGCAGTACTGCTGGCCAAATGTTCAGCACATATTGACATTATGTGGCCATCACTGGCGCTTCCTGGCTTTTAAGTTGACCCGCTTTGATAAGGCGTGGTCCAGACTTATGCCACTTGTTTCGAACATTCTTATACTGTTTGCTTGGTTGGTTAAGCTACCCAGTGGTTAGCTTCACCAATATTGTATTGCGTCTTCAGAAAGCCAAAGTAATGGTGGCCAAATTTTCAGCACATATTCTGGCGCTTTCTGGCTTTTGTTCGTGTTAAGGTAAGTTATGGCCCAAGTTTGTGGCGAACATTTGTGCAGAGTTTGTCTTGAATCCATCTTCAGAATGACAAAAATGGAGTTATTGAGGTATAGTTTTGGTACGATGTACATAGGTAGAAAATAGAGAGAATAGAGTTAACATTTTTCAATAGCTAGTATTAATAATTATCATCAATGAACAACATAACTGAACCTTTTCAGTCCAACTTTACTCAGTGGCTACCGAACCAAATTGGTTACCGCAAAGTCCGCGAACAGAACCGTCGAATGTATAGCACCGGCTTTATAACCAAATACAGACGTAACTGTATCTACGTGTTAATAGAGAGCTGTAACAACTTAATGCCGTATTGAATACGTTCATCCACATTTCACCGAAAGGTCGAGACTTTCGCTGCGCGTGCAGTAATTAAAGATTTCGGGTCAGCACATTTGCCAAATTCCTGCTGCATTCGGCGTTTTAATCGATGGAACTAATCTTTAAGTGTTTCGCATCACTTCATTTTGGAAAGCTAGTAATAAATCTAGAATATTTTTTATGTTTGAAAGCTTACCTATTACTTTTTAACATTGCATTGCCAAATCTGCGTTTTAGGTTCATTCAGTCTACTTATACTCTACAGTAAGAGCACTTACATGGTTTCCTATCATCTCTTCTCATGCTGCAATACCCATCGAAGCTGGTATTTTGATTGATTTTAATTGAAATTTTTAACTTGAATTAAAGTCAATCTAAGCACCGGTGTCCAATCATTTTATTGCAATAAGCACCTATAATAATTTAATTAGTAAAGTTTTATTTTAATTTTATATTTTTTGTAGTTTGATATTTGTTTAGACGTGTTCAAGCGCCCCTTAGCGCTCATGAAAATAAATTATTTGATTTCTGATTACGAAACCGGCGAGCATGTATGACAAGACATATAAACGTTGTAGAAGCGAAAAAGTGTAAAAATCGGCACATCGCGTTCTTTTGTCTCTGGGTCTTTGTCTCCGACTAGTCTAGACTTTATGTATGTATGTAAATCTACGTATAATGATATAATAATAATTTGTTTATTTGGCACACAAAAAAAAATACAGTAGGTACATAGTAGGATACTTAATATAGGTACAAAAGAAATCAAAATATAATGTTCTGCTGGTACTTAAAATAGAAAATCCTGTGCTATAAGTACCAGCACCTTCCCGTTTCACAAATAAGTCAGGGACAAATAGGAATGCCTACTCATTATACAAAATTTACAAGTTGTACGTAATACATATATACTTATATTGTAATTTTTGAGGACTGAATGTATAATCATGTGCAATTGCGCCTTCCGTTTCATCTGCTAAGCAATGTAAAACTAAGTTGCGATATTAAAGAGATATTGGAAAGCTGCACCTAAAGAAGTTAGAAACATCCCCTTTCTTGTATGTAAAGTATCTAGGCTGCAATGAAATGCTAATAGAAGTATTTACATTATGGCAAGCCTGAGACGGATATCATACAGATCGCTATCTCTTGCATCTAGGGTTGCCAGGTGAATCGCGAAAAAATACCAGACAACCCCAAAAAAAAGGGGGGGGGGGGAATTTCTAGGTCGCAAAAAAATACGTTTTTTTTGCGTTTGAGGCATTTCATATGCCTACTTTTGTAGGCGCTTGTGACAAGTAGTACCGACTTTCTTCAAAATACCGGACATTGTTCTGTCCGGTATGACCATTTATTTTTTACCGGACAGGCTTCGAAAATAACGGACTGTACGCTTAAATACCGGACATCTGGCAACCCTACTTACATCTGGTACAGAGAGCTGCATTTCATTGCCATCCGGATTAGAAGTACATGGCGACACATGAAGCTATTCATTTCGATTATAAGCTGGTTTGACATTGCTTGGGGCTTTACATTGCTAGACCATTTTATACTGGAAATATAGCTTGATATGTAGCAGTTAGAATCATGATTATGTATATTGAAATTTAAATCCTGTCTTTACCTGTATTATCTAAAGGCTAGAGCTTTCTTTTATGAATCGTCGTTTATGCTGATCCGATAATAGTTTTTATTACTTACTTCCGCCCGCGGCTCCGCCTGCGTGATATCGGTACGTCTATATAAAGTAGCCTTTGTTCTATATGGGGTTTGAGACATTTCACCTGTTATGTTTAGGTCCCTAGGGATAGGGGGTGAGCCTATCGCCATCCACCGGGCACAATTCCAACTCCGTGCTGCTATTGTGAATTGTCCGCCCCGGGATTCAAACCCGAGACCTCGCGGTGAGACGCGCATACGCTAACCACTAGACCAGTGGGTCCCAATTAGTGGTACGCGTACCCCCAGGGGTACGCGAGATTGCATCAAGGGGTACGCGCAGTTATCTCTAAACTAAAATCCTTAAAAAAAAAAAACTATATACCTACATTGACAAATAAAGAATCTCTAAAGGGGTACGCACGTTGGAGGTCTTTCTTAAAGTGGTACGTAGAAAAAACTAATTGGGCACCACTGCACTAGACCATCGAGCTATCTCCTCATAAATTATTACCAGGGGGCAAGCATACGAGCGCGAGATGGATTTAGTCACGTTTTTGTCATACTTTTATATGGGGAAAAATGACAAAACGCGACCACTAAATTCGGAACCCAATCGGCACAAAACAAACGAACCAACGACGAATTATTTTCTCTGTATGATATTAGTATAGACCACTAAAGAAACTTTTACATAATAATATTATTTATTTTTTATAAAAAAAAGCATGTGTATGTGATAAAGATACCAACGGCAGGACCTATCTCTTATCTCTGTCATCTCTTGAAAGATATAATTCCCTTCTTTTTCTTTTTATCTTCAGTTATTTTAAGTGATCCTCTACCAATTAACGCTAGAGGGTATCATAATACACAACAAAATACAAGTAAGTACATCTCGATATTAACGATATTAATTTCAACTTTCCAAAAAAAGACCGCTCCATTGAAGGCAGAGATGTTAACGTATGTTACTGATATGTACAAGTGAAAAGGATAAATGTACGACGATAAACATATCGATAACTAATGTATGGAAAGTAATAAAAGGAATTCTGTACTCAGTATGTGGGGCGGGTTAATGAGAGAAGGTATCTGTTACATACCTAAAGAATATGTTAAGTTAATATTTAAAAGGATTCTACAATAATAGTAAATATTTCTAGTTTGTAAGTTTATGTTTGTATGCTATAATATTAAAAGCGGCCGTGGCGCAATGGATAAGGCATCGGTCTTACGATCGAGAGGTCGTGGGTTCGAATCCTGGCCATTACACCACGGACGTGAACTTCCTCCTAACACAAGCGAATTAAGCTTAGCTGGAGGGGGTTAACAAGAATACTAGTAATTTGTATTTGCAAATTGCTAGTAAGCTTTTTAAACCAATAAAAAAAAATATATATATATATTACATGGCAAATGTGTAGAACTAAATTATTGTACCATAACACCAGTAAAAACCAAATTTTGACAAATAAAGTATTAGTATTTGTACAAAACAAGCTCTTGGCTAAGTCGAAGCTTCTATTTTACTTAGTTTGCATTAGCTCAAAGAGAAAGATATGTCTTTTCAAGTTAGCCCAAAATATTCTACATTATAAGAGTTATGTAAACTGTAGATAACTTAATGAAAAGAAAATAGCTTCTGGCTAAGTGGAAGCTGCGCGGACTGATCTATCATACAGGTTAAGCAATGCTAACTGCGGTCGGCCGTGGATGGGTTATCTTTAAAATAACTAGTTTTCTTCCGTGCCTCGAAGAGCTCGTTAAGCCGTCGGTCCCGGTTGCCATTTGAACATCTATGGCAGTCGTTATGGGTAGTAAAAGGCCAGTTTGACCACTAGTCTAACAAAGAGTATCGTACTGGGTTGTGGAGGTCTGATGACAGTCGCTATACGTGGAATCATAGAAATCTTAATAACTAGTCAATAGAAATGCTATCGACTATCTTTTAACACTGGGACGCATGTCGCCGGTTTTCAAATACCACTTTTTGTATTCCTGCAAACAAAATTATTCTTTTTGGCGATGACATTAAGACGACAATTCCTCAACTCGCACTTGTGTTCGATTAGACAAATGCGCTTGTATTCCTGCAAACAAAATTATTCTTTTTGCGATGACATTAAGACGACAATTCCTCAACTCGCACTTGTGTTTGACTTGACAGATGCGCGGCGACAAGGTCACGCGTCTTTGACATTTCTATTGCCTTATTATTAAGATTTCTATGCGTGGAATACTAATATTTAGCTAAATATGTTAGACTAGAAGCCGACTTCAATGTAATTGCGAATAGGCTCAGAAAATTGATTCTCCAAAAATACTCACTTAAAATATTCCTGAAATAGTGTGTTATTCCCTTATTCTCTAAGAGATTTAGGTAGTATAAGGTTGTCTTAGACCGGCGAGCATTGCCTGTAATTAAACGTTGCAGATTCGATTTTGTAATGGTTGTAATGTCACGTTGTATCGAAAACAATTTTAAGTTTTCGAAATATATCATTACAAGGTGCACACTGTTATGTCTGTCATGCTTGGTTCACCTCGCTCACCGGTGTTACATTCTTGCGATTCTAGAGCACCTCAACGAGACAATCAATGATAAGAGGAAAAGCAGTTATACTTTGTCCATTCCTTTATTTTCTTTTTGACAGATCACGCCTATGAATTACCGTTTTTTTTGTCAGATTAATGTACTACAATAATAATTTACTTTATTGACAAGCGACACTTTTTAGGGAAGTTCATTGTTTGTAACAAACAACCACAGACTATAAATCAAATCGTGAAATGAAATAAATCGATCATTATGAAAAAGAATTATTTGACTTTTTTTTGTGTATTGTCTGTATTTTTATAAAAAAAAGAATATAATAATAGTATCATGATTCCATGAATAATTATTTGCAAGAAATCAAGTCGAAATCTTGGCATTAAAAATGAAAATGTAAACAAAGGTAACTAGGAAGTCGTCATAGACTAAGTATGTGACATTATTATTATATTATTATTTTGTATATTTATTTCATCTAATAAAAACTACTAATAAACGAATAATTAATAATGAACTAAAACCATTTCGATGTAATTAATCGATTGAAAGTTCTTCGTAGACAACATCGATTATGATTTCAAATCGAATCAGTAACGTGTGAAGGCATCCCTAAATGTAATCTGTCAAAAAGAAAATAAAGAAATGGACAGAGTATAATTGTTCTTCAGTCAATACATCATAAAAGACAATGACATGCTCAATGTAGAGAATCCACATTCCCACGAGTACACAAGCTACATCAAGCTTTGCATTACCAGTATAGACGAGCTCGCATTGCAGGCCAAGCATAAGCAATACAAGACCATTTTATACTGAAAGTCTTAACTTCAAATGGAACCGTGTGTACAAAAACAGTTCCGTAGTAGGTCTAAATGTTGATTTCTCTAATTAGTAGGCAGTCCCAATACATTTACTGGTAGTAGAGCTCTTGTGAATGAGCTCGAGGGCGGCAGCACCGCCGTCTCACCTTTAACCTGCCGCGAAATAGTAGTGCTTCCATTACTGTGTTCCGGTTTGGTGGTGAGATCAGGCCATGATATTACTGGCACATGAGGCATAACACCGTAGTCCTCAGCTGCAGCGACGCATCTATATAATCTGCTTTTGTGGATTGTTGATGTCCATGGGCTGTACTCCACTTACCATCAGGTGGACTACACGTTCGTTAGTAAAAAAAATTAAAAAAAATTCCATCGACTTTATACCTCGTAATGAATAATATCATTACGCGTAATGAAGGTAATCTTCCATTAATTATTGACGCCCATCCCATTGACCTAAAACATGGATTATGGTGTGTCATCATGTTGTTTATGGCCAAGATATGAGCTGATAGTGTAATGTAATTATGTTATGACGACTGTAAATACATGTACTTGTTTGTGAGAATCTTTCTTGTTATAAATACATTTATTTTGACTTGGAGAATGACGACGAATTTATCTGCTAACTAGGAGGTGACCCCAATGTGTGTTTTTGGCAATTACATTACATACAGCTAATCTTTTTGACTGGAAACATACCCTATAAACATACATAACACAGAACTGAACAATACGATAGACACTACGTCAGCGGTCATACCCGACGTCAATAGTCAGACCTACAAGTAAATTACCAATAGAAGAAGGAATAGCCAAAACATTTCTCATTCTCAATGTTCAACTGTCAAACTGGAGCCCGGCGCTGATCAGAAATGTGTACTGGCGGCCAATCTACTATTGGTCGCTTCGTATTGTACACAGCGCTACAAAAATACTCGAATAATACAAGCTCAAAAAGGTTTCTACTCAAGGCGCTACCTGTTTCATAATAAATATGATAAACATTTTTGGGGTTATAAAACAGGGTATAAAAAAGGTTTGCCACCCATGAGACTCCCGTGACAATTTTGTTATACAATGTTTCGTCCTTATTAAAAAATATACGCTAATTGTCAATTAAACGCGAGTCTCGTACCGCGGCGTGTAGTTATCGAGCTGTCGTTGATAACACTATCTCATATCATAAGTTGAACAGGTAAACGTGTCAATCAAGAAAACGACATTAAAAAGGTCCACTCTGCATCGATCATTGGAAATGTGAAGTTGAAAATTCTATATCTGAATATGAAGGAAAATCATGCCAGTCTAACGGACAATTTTCAAATATTGCCATTTGATTTGTTATATTTAGTGCAGGTAGCAGCAGTTGTTGTTCGAGATATTTTCTCATAATTATAGTATTATGTGATTTCAATGTTAAGTAGCTTCCCCAAAAGAAGGAGGCTCTCTCAAAAGAAACGTTTTATAATAATATGAAAGGCGGTTTATAGCTTAACTTAAAAAAAAACTTTATAAACTTATTTTTTGTACATGTCATTGCATTGGACCTTCTGGTTCTACATTTTGTTATGTCAAAACACTATATTTCATTAAAGTTAAGCAGGCGTTCACCTGCTCGAGATGTTTGAACAGTTTGAACAAGTTGTTAGGACCGGGTACACACAGTTATCACATCACAACGTTGCGATATCACAACTTTTTATGATATGTGCCGTGTGCTGTTTGTTTACTGAACTTTTTAAACGATTACTCTATTTTTAATTTATTTGAACCAGTTATGGCTACTGGTTCTTAGCTGGATCGAAAATTAATTAATTAATTATTAAGATTAGACTACCGGTTTATGGAATATTTTTGACTGAGCTTTGTATTCTATACTTTTTTTCTATAGATATTATGGTAAGGCCAGAAAAAATAGCCATAGAATGCTTCATTGAATTGTAAGACAGGCCATCTACATTCTATTGTAAAATAAGCTGATGAAGATGTGTGCCATTTACTCGTTTTTCATCACTGACTAAAATAAGCTAAATTAACTGTAATATTCAAAACTTAAGCATTACATAAATCGTATTCAGTGGACAAACTAATATGTATAAATACGTACTTACATAATACAGACTTGCTAGATTTCACATACTATATTAACAGTAACTTTATTTATTTTTTGTGACTTAAAACGTAACTAACTGGTTTATATACGCGTGTTCTTACTATACCGTGTATTTTTTGCTAGACTAAAGATACCATACATTTTAATATCTTCCGAAAAGTTAAATTACGTGCAGCGCATACCAAATTTATTAGTTTCAAAAGTTAAAAGTCATCATTTAATGAGGGCACAGAGAAATAAAATGTCGTTCCTTTATTCAGTGGCATGTTCGTGACTCGTTAGCACACCATAACGTAATTATTAGGCGACAATAATGCAAGCATTAATTATGAAAAATAGTCAAATGTGCGCCTAACTCGTGGCCAAGCTTTTATTTTAATGAACTGAGAATATGGAAGCAAAGCACTTTAATAATATGAAATTCCATTGAATGTTTTTTGTTAAGTATTAATTTATGTTTTAATTTGTTCAGGCCAACAAAAAAAAAATATAATATTGTTTTTTATTTCACAATAAAATACTAAAGGATGAGAAAACAGTTACAAATTTAAAATTCATAAAGTTTTTAAGGTACAAATAAAAACGATAATAGCCGCAAAAGTAATATAAAACTGTGGTGCGACTGTCAACGAGAGGAGAGGCGTTGACAATAGCATCACAGTTTTATACTTTTGCGGCTATCATCGTTTTAATTTGTACCTTAGATTTTATAGAAAAATAGAAAAACAGAGTCACCAAGGCTTTTTACCATATATTATGATATCTTTTTTGCGCGAATTCCTAATAAAAAATGCTGTTTATAAAACATATTAATAGTTAAACATTCCACATGTTCATTATTGAAACAATAAACAACATTCTGTAAGTCGTCCTACTCTACAATGCACATGTTTAATAAAAACAATAGCTTCGGCACGTGGATAAGGCACGGTCTTCTAGCCTTTTAGCGCTTGTGTATTAAAATAATATTGTGGAATTTTAGGATAAAATTATCTTTACACTATTGTTAACGATTTATTATAATAATGGTATTTTCAAAGAATGAAGAATTATTACGTCTTTTTATGAAATCCCTCATTATTTTTAAACAATGAGAAAATGCTATTATAGTTTTATATAGAATTATCGGCTATGATCTTTAAGCTTCATTTATAAAGGCGCTTGTAGCACATGATGGTAAGTGAGAAGTACAGCCCAAGAATACTAGAAAACACAACACCACAAACACGACAAATCAAAAATTGCAGTATTATAGCCATTTTTAAAAATCGCTATAGTATTCATTGAAATAGGGCTAGAATAACAACCGCACAATAGATTTTGTCGCGTTTATTGTCAAACAGAATTATGACATAAACACAACAAAATCTACCTCATGCACATAATGCTAGGCCCTCTGGTTAAAGAAAAAGTGGTCAATACTGCCTACCTAGAGCTTGTCACAAGCCTTCATACCTTTAGAGAACTTAATCAAAATAATATTCCCATAAAGTACGTACCGTAAATCAACCAGCAGAAATTTATATCTTTTCCCAACAAATTGCCTAATATAAATCAGGTATGCAAACAGGTTGAATTACTCCAAGCTGTTCTAGGACATAAATAGATTTAGGCACTCGCCTTGCACCCACACGATCTTGGTGTTGCCACATTCGATACCAGTTGCAAGACTATCTTAGAACTGTTATATACATTACATACACTATCTAATTATTTTACGTTAATTAACCCAAAATATACGGGTAAGATGAAACGGGGAAAGAAAATCGCAATTTCAATCTGTTAGAGAAATCTGAATTTGCGGGTATCTGATTTACGGAAGCGAGAGCAACATGGCACATTTTATGGTTGCAGATTATAATCATAGTAAAGATTTTCTTGGCGTACGTAGAAGTTCAAAAGATCCACATTGAGTTTCACTAACATCTTTAACATACCCTAAAATCATTATTATGTATTTATTTTATCTTAACCTCGTAAATAAATAGATTGAAGCTGAAGCAGTACATTGCAGTCACCCACGATCTCATAATACCTTGTCATATCAAACACCATGTTCAGGTCCCATCGCAAGGAGTACATTTATCAGGGTACAATTCTAGACTACGAGAGAGTAGTGAAAGTATTCTGACGAACAATCCAAAAAAAATTATGACCAACCCGGGATTCAAACTACTAGACCAAACATCTGGCACTTAAATAGATTGAGGCATACCTTGCTCCCACGATGACTTGATCTCTTGCCACATCGAACACCAGTTGTGAGAACGACTTCGTACTGTTGTCTTCGAATATGTCGCTGTGCTCTGGAGTAAGGAGATCTGAGGAAAGAGAACAGTTTGCTTTAAAACATGATAATATAGGGAAACAAAAGTGTTCTGGTTCGGCTTTTAATCTAGTTTAAAAACTTATCATAGAGTATTACGACCGTATGGCGGAGTGGGTAGTGTACCTGCCTCCGACGCCGAGGTCGCGGGTTCGATTCCCGCTTAAGGCAAATCTTTGTGTGCATCAACATGGGGGTTTGTCTTAGTCTGGGTGTTTCTATGTATAATAAGTATATATTTACAAAAGGAAAGTATAAATGTATTAGAATCAGTTATTCTAGTACCCAAAGTACAAGCTCTGCTTAGTTTGGGACTAGATGGCGTTGTGTGTAAGTTGTGAGATATTTATTTATTTATTTATAGTCTTAAATTGTAGCATGAAACTTTTCTCAACGCAAGCTCAGAGCGAGACTTATGCACTAATTGAGACAATAATTATGATTATTATTTATTAATTGATATTTAATTCTATCTTATTATTATTATTATTGTTTTATAATTTCATTGTGTTAATTTTTCTATTGATATTTACTGTAATGACATGTAATTATTATTACGAATAAATAAGTTTATGAGTTTATGAATTTATGAGATTCTTACACAGACAAAATAGCCTCCAGTAGGTACTACAGTACAGCTTCGCAGTTAGGAAATCGTTTTAAGGGGATTGCATCGATCGAACCCGAAAAATACGCTTGGTAAAGTGCAGATTGTAGACGAATTCTTTCATGCTATAACAATAAAAAAAATATACAAATAAACTAGAGTATATGAAAAAAACTTTGTATTATTTACTTTTTCTATAAACTTGTCCAAATGTTGGCAAAAAAATTGAGAACATGGGTCTTTTTTAAACTATATATCAAATTGTCTACATAACGGCTGGGTCATTTTGTATCATATTAATACTAAAAGAAAGAAAAAACCCTGTTTAACAATTCGTGTTGCCTATTTTCACGTTTTTATTTTTATATTTTGTAATAATCAAATATAACCCGAATCTTTGCAAAGCTCCCCACCAAGCACCCCCGCTATGCCCGTGGCGCTTACTCGGGATTTGTCTGTCAGTGTCTTGACGACACCTACGACGAGAGGATGTACGTGTGTTTTTTCTTTCAAATAATTTTTTGAATTCATTATTCTTGAATGAACTCATAGTATTAATGTAAGGCAAATATTCTTTTTATTTAGTATAAATTGTAATTAAGTTTGTAAGCGTAATAAAACCCAGTTTTATTTAAGTTTTATATTTTAAATAATCATAGACTATATGGTTGAAATATTATATTGGTTAAACGTTAACAGTCAGAATAGAATATCGATATTTTTTACGGTTGAAAATATTAGTTAATATTTTTTGTCAGGTACGAGATTCGGTTTATTGTTGATGTTAATGACGTTTAATATTTTGTTCTATCGTTGCATTAGTTTGATGCTAGGTTAAATTCAATGAACTTTCCTTCATACTTTAACAGGCTTAGGACTGTCTAGTAATAGTATAATATAGGAAAGGAGAATAGCTAGGCCTAGGCGTATTTAAAAGTTCATTGATTTTATGTACATTCCAATTTACATTTTTCGTGATTTGCATTTAAATTCCGTAATCGTGAATACAAATAAATAAAATTGAAGTGTCTGTTTTTAATGTCAAAATAACAATGTTTTTTTTAGCAAATATAGTTATTTGCACGATACCTATGCCTAAAATATAGATTTTAAAATTTTGTCTGTCTGTCTGTCTGTTTGTATCGGCTAATCTTCTAAATGGCTGAACCGATTTTGATAAAATTTTAGATGCAGGTACCTGACTACAAGGCGCGTAACTAAAGCTACTTTTTATCGATGTACCTACCACGCCTCAACAAAATAAACAAACAATTAACATCATCAAAGTCTAATTAAACTCGTCACCAAAAATCAACATAATTCACAACAAACAAGTAGCACTACAAATTACGAATAGTAACTGATCATAATTCATATTACTTTCTTTTGGTTGAAAATATCACTTACAGCAATTGAATCTTTATATCTATAATGATAGAGCACATAATCGCATAAAATCAAAACTATTCTAGCCGATGAGTAGCCGACCGCGCGCGCATGCGCGTGGCCGGTGCAGCTCGGCAGTTCGTTCGGCGTTCGGTCGGGTCCGCCGCTTCACGTACGAAAATGATCTTTATAAATTTAGGAGTTAAAGTTTAAAATTCAATTGAGATAACTTGCGAATTTGGCGGCAAGAGGTCATCAAAGTTCAAATCACGTTGAATTTGATTTCAAATATATTTTAGATTCTTAATTTGGTTCATTGATTTTGATTGATTTGAATATTTTTGGTTGATGGTTATATTCATCATCTCTACTATTAGCCCAGTGCCGATAATTTTTAAAACAAAAAAAAATTATAGTACGATGAAACCCATTAGAAAAGAAGGAAAATATTATAAAAATTAAAGGAAAAATAATTTACGAGCGATCCGAGATCGGAAAGGGGAAGAGGAGGGACGGTTTCTTTTCGATTTTCGGCAAAACTAAAAGTCCTATGGAAAACAGTCGAATAGCAAAGTTGTTGGTAATAAAAAGATCTAAAACTTTTGTATTTACTTTTTTTTCATAATAACCTCAAAACTAATGTGAAAAATTCAAAAAACCAAGTTTTTGGTTATTTATTTTTATCTGTGGCCGTATCCGCACATAATCACGAGACATATGTTAACGAGTGCTGAATTGCGATAGCGAAATGTTCACAGCAAGTGAATATATATAACACTTCCAATACGCTACCGTTGGACAGCTGTCCGCCAGGCAATACCACCGAGCCTGGTCATCATCAGACCTTCAGCATGTATTCTGTAGTAGCAACCGTGATCAATTAGGCAGATTTTGAAAACTGGTCTCTCCTGACTAATTCCAATATTGAGAACCGTTGGGCGCTGATCTGGTCATCATAGACCTTCAGCAGGTATAGCTAGCAGGCAAAGCGAAGTCCACGTATTCATATCAAACAAAAGAAATACGTAATGTAAGTGTGGGCACAAATAAATTACTTTTTACATCTGAAAAAGTACTTACTGCCTCCCAGAGACCGAATGAATTAGGCAAATACTATACAGTATTGCGTCGCATCTGTAATCTTGTACAATCATCAGTAAATTTTGTTATAGTATGATTCTCTGTAACTAGATGGCGCTTAATTTTTAAACACTGTTACAACAGCCAGATCTTCAAGGTCATCGAGCAATGTGATGCCCTTAAAACAGAAGTGGTTCGAAAACAATTGCCAACCAACCCTATTGCTGCACCTCTAGCACTTGTCGCTTGTCACTTCTGATATGTCTGGTCGACTATGACGTAGTAATCAACATAAAAAAGACGGTTTATGTTCATAACAAACAACGTCATCGTTAAATCTAAACGTCTGACTCTATAGTGGCAAGCCGTGCTATAGGGCTGGTTCACATTGGTGACATCGTGCTTGGGAAGATATTTCTGCTTACTCCTTTTAAATCAATTGCGCAACAACTCGTTAAAAAACGTAACATTGTAGACAACCGAGTCGAGTGCAACGACATGCAAGTTTAAAAATTAATGTCTGAATATGCATCAAACCTGATTTAAAAAAGAAAGCAACATCCGACAGCTTAATCTGAGATCTCAACAAGAATAAATTAGAAAGATAAGTATGGAATATCTAGAATTGCATTTAGTAGCACGTACATTTTATAACTAACTTATTGATTAGTTAATTCATTCTTGCATCGTTCATTCATGCATACCCAAAAAATGTCCGAAACTATTTTTTTTTCTTTTTCTGTAAAGAATTATGGAAATCAAACCCACGACCTTACGATCCCATATCAAACACCATGATAGATTTAATATTGTATAATTATAATGCAAGTCTTATGTAATTTCTACCTACGCAATTTTTTAAAAGCTGTCCAAAGTCGCTCGCATCGTAGGCGATGATAGAGCTTACTCCTCCTCATTCATTAAAATAAAGGCCCACGCATGAGACTGGTGCCCACAAATAGGTTGTATTAAAAAAGAAAAAAAAGAATAAAAATCCTGTGTATAACTTTAGTTTTACGTTGTTTTATTGGCAGTAAGAGATGGATTAGACCAAAGTATACGGCAACATATCAAGCGATACATTTCCAGTATACGATGCGATCGCATTGTATAGGCTTTCCAGGAAATGTGAGTCCAGCTAATACTGGAAATGTAGCATGATGTGTACCGGTGCGTAGAGTCAACTGCAGAGAAATCTCACCCTCTTTAAGCACTTTTTTGCACTTCCAAGGGATGATTTTACTAGATGACTGTATACGCAAGCCAATTGTGTAAATGATTGAGTTTGTAAATATATTAAAGTGAGTTTTAGAAAGCGAGCTTGGAACATAAAGCAATGTCTCACACATATGTTTTGACTGTCGCCAAACAATAGTGCTTGTAAAACTATATGTTCCAGTTCGATGGTAAGATAACAGCTAACTCGTAAATCACAAAAAGAACATAGAACACTTTCAGTGGGAACCGATCAACAACAGTAAAAGCGAGTACTACTTTTATGTACAGTGGGCCAAGCAGCTAGGTATGCAGGGCAAAAACTTTAACGTGTTCGTGAAGACTAACTACACCAGTTATAGATATGTTTGTGAATTACATACCTAAATAGTGGGTATATTACACTTCCTAAATATGTAACTTACACATGCTTATCTAGTGTAGTCAGTCGTCATTTTAACCTGAAAGTTTTCTCCATACCTAACTGCTTGGTCCACTGTTCATTGGAAAGCTTAAATTTACAATATTTATTTGTCAATCTTCAACCAATGTGTGTCCAGTGTCCATAGGGTAAAATAACGACAGTACTAAAACATTAAACTTATCGTTGCTTGCTAACCAAAGTAAAACAATCGCCTCACTAATGTAATTCCAAATGGGCCGTCCATACATTTGCGTTACACTAAGTTACAGTTAAGCGAGCGTGTAATTAGCTTTCGACAAAGCCTGTTTGACTTGTAAATCGTATTACATATGCGAGAACACTCGACATTATGTTCTTGATGGTTACAACTTTACGAACAAACTTAGTGTTTCAGAAAACCGGGGATGTACTTATTTTTCAGTATTTGCCTGGGAATTATTGTGGATTAAATATGCTTCTTACGTTTTTTTGTGTATCTGCCTTTAGCAATATCTTCTTAAAAAGTAAAACATTAAATACATAAGAAGTAACAAGAACGTTTTATACATAACATATGTTTTTTGACAATTTTTTTTATAATAATTTTCTTAGTCTTGTGGTTAGCATAGCATGCCCAACTGACGAACTGATGGACTCAGATTCGATTCCCAGGTCGAACAAAAGTGTTTTTTGGGTAGCAAAGCATGGTTCCGTCTGCAATAATATCCCAAAAATGGTAACATTAAACATAACAGATGAAATGTATAAATACGCCTCTGCAATACCCTTCTGAGCAGTATAGGCGAAATGTTATGTGTTACCTATGCTATGTAATGTGTCATAACAATGTTCAGACGCAATACTTTCCTTTAAATTCCCAGCTGCATAATTTCCATCGATGTATCATCCAAGATTCCATACCATACCATATTGTCATACACCTATCATCAGCTACTCGGCGTGAATGTGTTTGTTTACACACGACTATCGAACAACCTATACATTTTCAGGATGGTCTCGCATTGTATAGGTTTTCCGTGTAATGCAAGACCAGTATATAATAAATAATAATAATAAATATTTCACAACTCACACACAACGCCATCTAGTCCCAAACTAAGCAGAGCTTGTAATATGGGTACTAGAATAACTGATACTAATACATATATACTTTTCTTTTGTATATACATACATATTATACATAGAAACACCCAGACTAAGACAAACCCCCATGTTCATGCACACAAAGATTTGTCTTAAGTGGGAATCGAACCCACGACCTCGGCATCGCAGGCATGTACACTACCCACTCCGCCATCCGGTCGTCATACTGGAAATGTATTGGTTGATCAGATGCTGTGTGTACATAGAACGTTTTAATACGCGCTTTGATTATTTTCTCACATATAAAAACAAATTAACGTGATACAATAAACATCGTAGTGTAAACGCAGCTGATGCTAATGTTTATGATAATTGAATTAATGTAAACTTGGGCTTTATGGTATAAGATTTTAATTTTACAAGAAACGATGTGGTGTAAATATTTACAGAAGCGTGTAGCAGAGGTGTAACACCCACACTTTGCCTGTTATGTTTAGGAACCATGTCTTCTTCTTCTTCTTCGTCGTGTCGATGGCTGAGTCAAATTTTATTTTGACTTGCCATCGTGGTGAAAGGATTAGCCAATTCGCTTTGGAGAACTCGTGAATTGCCCAGGGTGCGCCGGACGTAGGGGATTGTTGTCGACGTCACTCGGGGAGGCTCCATTCATGCACCCCCATTTCAGGACCCATGTGATATCGGGTGAGCCAATCGCCATCTACTAGGCATATTTCTAGAATCCGTTCTGCTATGAGAATCGGCCAAATTGTACCTGAGACCACACGGCGAGAAGTCACATACGCTAAACACTAGATGAAGGATGTATTTAAAAAAAAAATTGAACTTTTTAAATTACACCACTGCCTCGATGGTCTAGTGGTTAGCGTTTGCGCCTCACTCCGAAAGGTCTCGGGTTCGATGCCCGGGTTGGGCACAATGTTAGTTTTGATCTTTTCGTCAGGAAATTCACAATAGCCGCACGGAGTTAGAATTGTGGCCAGTGGATGGCGATAGGCTCACCCCCTATCCAATGGGACCTAAACATAACGGGTGTAATGTGCGTGTAGTATACCTCTGCCACACCCATCTGGGTAATATAGGCGTCATGTTATATTATGTTATGTTAAACTACACCAACATTATGACAAGGGTCAGCAACTTTGATGGTCAAAGGTCAGGAACGTTATTACTTTGTATCAGCAGCTCGCTCATAAAACTTTACCTAGAATCATTTCGCCTTTCAATTTACCGTATAAGCCAGAATTAACACATTTGTTCACTATTGCCTAAGAAATACCCTTGGCAGTGCCCCAACGGCCATACCTAATGAAGCCGTAATTAAGTGTTGTTTTACTACCAGTAAGGCGACTGCATAAATATTTACATGCAATTTACCCGCGACTTTGCCTCATAATTAACTTTCTCAAAACAAAGCAAGAATAAACTAACTGTTGGGAATGCAATTAATACTGAAATTCCTAAGGATCTTTTGAGGTTAGAACTAATGAATACCAGAGAGCTTGCTAGTTCTTGCGCCACGGTAATTTGTTATACAATCTGATCAGTTATCTTAAAATCCAGGTAACTTTATTTATTCTTAGTTACAGCGTGGCAATTAGTGACAATTATTAAGTTGTTAAAAATGGATAAATCAAAATTTGCAGTTATAGTTGACGAGATTTCACTCAAAACTTTGAAAAAACAACAGATGGCGTTGCGTGAATGGTGTGTGATATTTATTTGTATTTAAACATTTATTTAAAGTTATATGGCTACTATAAAACGAAATCTAGATGTACAAAGCAGGGATAGTATGGATATCAAATTTCGGATACGAATTGGTCACGGATATAAGATTGATTATTATACCGGATACGGATTCGGATGAAGATATTAATATATTTCGGATTATCCGTTAGTTTCAGATAATTTAAGATAAAATAGTTTTATTTATATGTCACCATTCGGTACGAATTACGGCCGGCCGATCAAAACAACTTGTAATAACTATCCGATATTATCCGGAACTTTTATTTTGAATATCTGATAGTTTCGGTTACGGTTACGGAGCTCCCTAACATCCCTGGTACAAAGTCATGGTTGGCGTAGTGGTTTATACTGTTCTCCACTTTACTGGTGTGGTGGGTTCGATCCCCACACGGGATACTTTGTTTGATCCGCTGAATTGTTGGGAATTGTTTGTTTGGGAACACCCTGCGATACAGGTATACTGCGAGTGCGGGCGGGTGTTTCTTCAAATCAGCAAAAAACTATGTTCAAGTCTTATAAAAAAATGCAGGCAGTCAAATTTCTACGACAAAGGCAGAAAATAACATCCTACTATTATATAGAAGAAAGGCAAATCATTTTTGTAGACATAAATAGTCAAATTATAATTCGAATTCATAAAAACCTCACAAATTGTCATTGCCCACAACGTTCAAATCACGCACATTCTTACAATATCAAAAATATTTGAATATCGGTTCATGAATAACCAATTTAATGTACATACATGTAATAATAGTATTATATTTTCCATTTAATGAAGAAACAAAGACTGATTTAAAACACTTTATGTGTTATTTCAGTCTTTAAACGTTTGGCATCCATTTTCTGTCATTACACGCAACAGAATATGAAAGTGAAAAAAGTGCAACATTTTGTTCAACCCGCAATCCTGTGCGACGGCCCCCCGCTGCGCCTCACGCGTAGTTTAGTCATCAATGATTTCTTATCCGACGTGCAAGTTAATTTTGTGAATAAAATTGAAAAAAAGTGTTTCTTCGAAGCCTTCGACGAGACAATCATCATTACCGAAACCTAAGATTAATCGGTGAGTTATTTATGTATTACATTTTCATTAATTTCAGTGTTCCATACATAATAATACCTTGAAACTGCCAATAAATATGTTGTTCTTCATGACAATTTTTAACAGGTTCAAACATGTTTCAATTAAAATCGTCAATGCCAGTAACATCATTGCCGGGATATTTCGTGTTGTGGGTAAGTTAAGGTAATGACATGTTTTATGTAATTTCACAACTTTCACAAGATTTTCCACAAACAAAACCTAATGTACCGAAAACTATAACATCTAAACCGTCTTGCAGCAAAATCCAGAATACAACTGGTAAAAATAAAGATGCAGATGTAGAAAACCAGCCATCATGCTCTAAAAGCGTTATTAATCCGAATAAAGAAAAACAATACCACCTGGAAAAAGAATATATATTTTACAAGATATAACAATCAAGGATATTAATCAGCTAATAAAGAAGAAGAAGACCTTAAGATTAGAAGAATAAAAGCAAGAATGACTCAATTAAACAACAATCAAGGGCGAAAACCCGCTAAATAAGAAGATTATATTTTAAGTTAAGAGAACAAGAGCTAGTGATTAAATAAAAGATGTAAATCAACCAAATATGAAAAAGACATTGAGTTAGTTAAACATTTTTAAGAAATATTAATATTAAAGATAAGAGTGGAAGAGAACATAAGAGACCGAAATAATTAATTAATAGTAAGTGTTGGTATAAATAAAGAAAATTTTTACATTGATCATAATCATGAAATTTTTTGTTTTAATTAATGTGAAAGAAAAAAATATGTTTTTTTTTTAACTGTTTTACTTTGGGTACTGGATACTGAAAACTGATTACAATCCTACAATAACTACAAAGATTTGTTAAATGCTTTTCTTATTTAATCATCATTCCCAGGAACATAAAATCATTACCAGCAACACAGATTTCATTACCAGAAACATAATGTCATTACCATCCACAAAAAAAATATTTGATGCTATTTTTCTCAATTTGTACTGCTTTAACTTCAATGCCTTATTCACATATCTTAACTACTTGTAACATAGATTCATATCCTTACTGCACTAACTTTCAATTTAGACCAAAATGTAAAAACACAGAAAAAGTGCAAAATAAATTGAAACTCAAAGAAACACCCGGGCGTAGCGTCGCTCGTTTAAATAAATAATAGTTTAAAAAAACTAAAAAACACGCTTTTAAAGTACTTCTAACTAAAAAGTGAAAAATAATTCCTAATATAAGCTGAAAATGGTAATGAACAAAAAATACTAGTATTATTGTGAAAAAGCTCTGTGCTATATTTTTCGTCTATCGAGCAACCCACGCCTTTTCACAATTAAACTAGTATTTTTTGTTCATTCATCTAAAAAAAGCTGTAGAGTATTAGTACACTCTCTTGGAACTATCCAAGAGAGTACAGCGAACCATTGATGCGCATCAATACAATACACATAAATAAAAGGACACAAGGTCTTTAGATACTTAACATTACGCTAAACTCCACGGGAGCGGAGCAGTAAGGTGAACGCGAGTCAAAGCGCGGGAGCAGCTATTTAAAATATAAATACATACCTTGTCTGTTTATTATCCTGAAGTCATCTTCTGGCAGTTCTCCTTTGCTGAGCGCACTGAGAAGTATCAGTGCGGCCACTTTATATACCGCACACCGCATCTTGACTGGTTAATACGTTTTTATCTGAAACAATTAATAACAATATGTTATTATTTTGGTATTTGTATAGTGAACCTGTTAGTAAGTTTAAACTACATGGAACACCCGCAATCTAAAAAAAAAATGCGAATGCGTCGCCATACACACACAGCTGTAATGCCTCATAAATAAATAAATAATTTAGATTTTTTACATTAGATAGAACGCCAGAAGCAATAACACTATCCAATGGTCCCAATGACAAGGCCAAATGCACACATTCACTCACACAAGCACATCAAGTCTTAGAACAAATCTTTGCGAATCACACAAAGTTTTGTCCCATGTGAGGATCGAACCCACAACACCAGTGCAGCGGCGAGGCGACCGTTTAAACCTCAGCACCACACCACGTGCAGACTCATATATTATTATGTAGCGGTAAATTCTTAGAACTACAGTATAAGATAGCGGCTCTACCTCCTTTGATATTGTTCACAAAGCCATCCCCTTCTATAATAGTATTGAAGAGTTACGATATCTCTTTCCGCAAACGTAACTATTTTATTATGACGGATAGGTACTTCTATTCCAAAGCTAATCGATGACATTCCAATATTAACGACCGTGTTAAACATTTACGCCATGAATCATCAGTCACACCATAAAATATTTCTATACAAACAACACTCAAACTATGGTTTTATGTCATAGGACCATAGGTCAACGCAATCAAGACGTATTTCTATAAAAACGAAAACATAACTCCAATAATGATAGTGATTTGACGAGAAATAGCAATTTATATTCGAAATAAATGTGTTACGAACTGTTATATATTACGATTTATTATGACAGCTAATATAAATAACCGACAGAAGTTGCTTAAATATTTATGCATATTTAATTTGGTATAGCTATTTTTTTTGGGCGCCTTTTGGATTTACATACAAAGCAGTGCAGGTCAGAAGTCATCAGTCTACCTAGTCGAAAGCAAGTTACGTAATAGTTACAAGAATAAAAAAGTGTATTAAGCGATATGAAAGGACACAGTGTTTATAGAAATGCTGAATTAGCGTTATGGTGTTTAGTTGGTCAAATAGAATAGAGCAAGCCGATCGCAGGTAGACGAATATACCTACTCTTTTACCATATTATTATTTTATTTTATTTAATTCCTAGACACGCAAATAGTAAAAAAGAGCTACATAATTCAGGACTTAGTATGTCCATACTTGTACTTTAATACTCTTACATACCTATATAATATTATATGAGACTTTACTCAAAGCATTTGATTACGTAATCTAACATGTAGATTTTTATTGATACCCAATCACATTTATAATAAAAAAGAGATCGCGGTATACGTATTAATTTACGTATTATTATTACTGTTTTAAGAAAAAAAACTTCTCCATGCTAAAAAAAGCATGCGAAGCGCAGGAAATACGGTCTGTCAAAACGAAATATTTTTTTGACAGAAATTATTTATTATTATTCCCTGTGAAATTTGATTCCAGTCATTGAATTCGTCTGCGGATCCGACCGTAAAATAGACATTATACTATATTATACCACTTCCGTAGTATAATTATATATTATAGACACGGGTCTTAATCGCGTAAATATTTTTAAGGTATAAATACCTCCTTGCTCGACTGTTTCGATCGAGTCACACCGATCGTGGTCACGAGCTAACTGGTGAAGGCTCAGCGTCGTCTCCGTGAAGCGAGGGTTTTGTTCACTACCCTCACTTGGTCGTCACAATTTTTATTTTTGTCCACATTGTCGGTATTTCTGCACACAACACTGACGACGTCTTTAGACTGATGCGTATCATTACGGCAACGATTGCATTTGGCGATGACAGGGTTCCAGGCTGTGGAGAGTCGGTATCCATCTTCGCGGTTGAAATTTTTGTATTTTTTGATTTCAACCGCTTCACGTACTATTCTGGAGTAATAGTGACGCTCAGTAGATAGAACCTGTGGTTTATGTAGTTCGATCCAGTGGTTGGTCCCTGACTCCAACACTCGATGTGACTCGATCGAAACAGTCGAGCAAGGAGGTATTTATACCTTAAAAATATTTACGCGATTAAGACCCGTGTCTATAATATATAATTATGTGTACAAATCGTGATAGTTTAAAATCATTACTTCCGTAGTAGTCCGAATAACCTGGTATACAAGACATATATGTCTCGTTTTTGGAAAAAGGATTTGTATAACGCGGTTTAACCAATTAATTTATGATGTAGCTTAATCTGTTAAAACTGCAATAACTTGGTTGGAATGCCACGTATCTATAAATAATAATCTTTATTCGTGTTGCCATTTCACGCGATTATTCAAAACCATTGAGGATCGCATTAAAATCGATTTATTTAATTGCCTATACAGTGCCAATCCGTTATATCGGCGGTGAAGAACTGGTTTTAACTTCAGACGTGGTATTTAAGAGACCGCACACACAACTACACTAGTTGTGGACCATACTTTTCATTCATATTGTATGGTATCAGTGCACACTGAGCGATTGTTAGGACGCTTCCGAGCGCGTTCCGTTTAGTTGCACTAGTTATTGGCTAGCTCCCCAAATGGCTTATCGAAAAAATCATTGACAGCAGTGAAGTGCCAGTTCCAGGCCCACAAAAAACAAGTGGTGCAAATAGTTGGAGCTCCGTTATGAGGCAGGGCTCTAACCACTCAGTCTGTCGCCTAAACAGAAGCAGGCCCGAGAAGGTGGCGTGATGTGTTCCGCGCGCGCCTTCATGAAGGAGGAGGGTTAGGCTCTCCAAAATGACGGGTCGCCATGGTGCACAGCAGCTGAGACTCATTGGTGTCAGCGGCAATGCGCGAGTGATACCTGGCACCCCGGCAAAGTCTTGTTGACGGAACACACAGGGTTTTAGTCCGTGCAACTCGGACCAGTATAAAAAAAGGCTCTAACCACTATTGGACGGGGGTAGTGGCCGCCGCAAGTAGTCTAGTGTGCGGACGCTCTAAAGTCTATTGCTCTTAACAGTCTAAACGTTTTATCGATTTGCTGTCAATTTATGTCCATTTGTCTATCTGTCTGGCTATCGGGCTTTAGTCGTGAAGACTAGTGACGAGTAACATGCCACTTAGGATACTGTTGGGTGACCATGCATGGAAGGAGTACGTTGACATCGTTGGAATAGCTCCCTGTGATTGTCAGTTTGTCACATTATCAACTATTTTTTATTATGTCTTTTTTATGTCCACGTAGTCGGCAACGAAAGTAATTTCAATGACAAAAAAAAATTAAACCGACTTTAATTACAATAATTTTAGACTTTATGGTTTTTTCATAGGTGCCATTGACAGAACTGGACCAAATTGAAAACGTCCAGTCTAAAGTTATGAGGTAACAAACATACAAAATAAATACAGACGAATTGAGAACCTCCTCCTTTGTTGAAGTCGGTTACAAACGGAAAATTCCGTCAGTAATTAAACTGAAAAGCTTTAACAGCTCTTTTAATTTCCAAAATTCCAATCCACTAATATAGGAAGTTTAAACATTAAACACGTATCCTTACGTACACAAATTTTATTTGACAAATCAATTAACATCAGAAAATTACTCAACACCGCAAAAAGTACCTTCATAATGATTACTTTGGCTCACTAAATGAGTCAACCAGCCACGTGCAGTACCTCCATACTTTAAAGTTCTCAACCCCACAGATGTGTGCTTTACCAAACAATGGACGGAACTGGAGGTCTGCAAAAAAGGCAATTGTGCGTCTGCTTTGAGTGAAAGAAAAACAAAAGGCTTATAAAGACTTGACTTAGAATGAGAATAAACGTTTTTGTACGCAAGTGTGCAAAGTAATGAAGTATTGAATGGGCGGATGGACGTCGTTAAGATGGGAGGATACTATTAGCTAACTAATTTAGAAATTAAACACGGAACGAAGACCGTGGGCAATTTCTTCGACATTAAAATTGGCTGCAGTCGAAAGTACTAAATTCTCTTTTTACTGCAGTGTTATAATGTTGAAGAATAGTTAATTAAAAGCTCAAAAAGGGTAAAGTTTGTATTATGCAGTGTGAATGCGACGTTTATTAAAACCACAGTTCTTAGACATGGTCACCAGATATATTTTTTTTACGTTAAGATACTTTTCGTTTCTTGCCAGCTTGTATAGTGTTCACTGACTATTTCTTCGTATAATTAAGGAAAGATGTTATTTTCAAGCCAAATATTAATTTAATAAATATCCAAAGATTTGTCACTTTATGCAAATAACCTTTTAAAATCAAGTATAGAAGGGCACAATAATTATGTTAAATACTTAATTCGTTGTACAATTAATAGACCAGTTCACTTTGATCCAATAAATAATCACCTGATTTAATCTATTCAAAATAAATTGTCCGTGATTGTACTCGTGTTCACATTATAATATCACTTAACTTTTTTTGTGCGCATAAAAACTTGGCCACCTGTCGCTCTACTTGTTGATAAACATTTGACATGCCTATGTAATTTAAGCTTTTTAGAGTTCCGTCAATAAAAAAGTATGTGTGAATGTAAATTCTGTATTTTAGGGTCGTTGTTGAGAGGGAACGGAGCGCAGCGTCACGGCAATTTTTTCATACAAAAAAGATGCGCGCGCAATCGTGACGTATGCGCACGCATCTTTTATATACGAAAATATGTTATAATATAATACGCTGGGCGTCGACGCTGACGCTTGCTTCAAAATGCAAGCTTTAAAGTGCAGTGGCCGAAGCCGAGGCCTTGCACCATCATTATCAAAATCCTTTCTTATTTTGAATTTCTATATGACTTTTTATTTTTATCTAAATTAAATTGATACTCTTTTTTGCCTGCAGTCACTTTTGCTGCCAAACTATTATTAGGGTACATTTGTGATGGTCCAAAGTCATCAATCAAGTGTTGAGTGCGAAATCGGAAACACCAGAGCAAAAAATGCGGTGTCTCAAATTGTAAAAAAATCAGAGTTAGTTTGTTTGAACGTGCGCATCTCTGAAGCTACTGATTAGATTGAGCTAATTTATTTTAGACGTTGATAGCCTACTTACTACAATTTTATACTACTACTATACCAACTTTTGGGTAAGGCTATAGGCCATTTAAAATCACACCAAAGCCCACGGGAGCAGAGCAGTATGTCGTTAATGATAGCATATTCAAGTATCTGCTAGCACGCAGAGCTGCAATAACAGACTATAGACTCGTGCGTAGCTCTGCATTAAAGACAGGCCATAACTTGGTTATAATTAGACATTACATTTGTACACATGTCTTCCGATCAAGCTATACATTTCGTATAAGCTGGTCCCGCATTGCATGGCAAGCCTATACAATGCGAGTCTTATACAGGAAATGTATAGGTTGATGGGTAACCGTCTGTACCTAACAGAAATAGATCACTTCTTATATTCATTGGCTATGCAATATAATATAATATAATAATAATAATAAATAAAGAGTCGTGCCAGAGCCAAAGCCGCACGCTCTTCACCCCCGGACCCGTCGCTCAGCTCCACCTTTTTTTTGATTGGAGCGCCGTGCAGTGATTGTCGACATCACCATCCCCCATGACGGGAATCTCGTGAAAGCCGAGAAAGATAAACAAATTAAATATCTTGATCTGGCACACGAGATTGTCGACATGTGGGATGTGGATTCAGCCATCATTGTACCGATAGTCCTATCAGTCAATGGACTGATAGCAAAGAGCCTCGACCAACATCTTATGAGGCTCGCGTTAGGCGGTTGGATCAAGAGCCAGATGCAAAAGGCGGTCCGGACACGGCACGCATCGTGAGGAGGTTCCTCTCTCTGGAGCCCTAACCATCGGCAGCTTGGTCCCTGCACCTGATGTCGGTGGGACACTGTTTTTTATATTTTTAAATGTTTTTTGAATTTTTTATAAATAATATTTAAAAATATATAAAATAAGGTTAAAAATAAATAAAGAGGAATAATAATATAATAATACTAAATTGTTTATTCTCTCTTCACAAAAGGCGTTATAATTAGGTTAGTTTGTAGACATCTGTTTATTTTAACCTTATGTGAGAGACTGGTGCCTGATGTAGGTTTTGAGTAAAAATCTGTGTTACAGGTCACCAGTGCCTCCTATGCAATAAGTAGTAATAATAGCTGGTTTAATTGTAAGGTTACATCAGTATGACTAAGCATTTTAGTTTTGTTGTTTAACTAACAAGATTGTGGTACGATATGGCAAAATGGGCAATTGTTTTTTTTTTAACCGACTTCAAAAAAAAAAAGAGGTTCTGTATTCGATCCGTATGTATGTATGTATGTATGTATGTATGTATGTATGTATGTATGTATGTATGTATGTCACCTTTTTATGTTCGCGATTTTCTCGGAAACTACTGATCCGATTTGAATGCAGTTTTCGGTATTTTAATCCTTGTGTTTCAAGGAAGGTTTTAGTATATAATTTATCAGAATCTGATGAAGATCTTTGGAGACAGGCAACGGAACTCTTCAAAAACGAATAGCTAATGAACCACGTTTTGTGCAATCGTGTATCTATGTATTGTTTTCACCACTACATAACATAACATCATGCCTGTGTATGCTTTGAAGGGTAAGCAGAGACAGCCTACTTACCTACCCTTAAAGTACCGAAAGCTCTGCTTAGGTTTGGACGGGGCTTACGTTTCAGCACATTTGTTATTATCGTAGTGATAACTTATGATCATGAAGATCTCAGAAAGAATTTTTTGATTATTTTGATTGTTTCTATTGTGTTTCATGCGTAATGATGCCTTAGTATTTCTTCCTAACCCCATCGTTAAATCTAAAAAACTAAGACACTAAAAAGCTTGAAATAAAAAAAAAAAATAAAAAAAAATAAAAAAAAATAAAATAAAAAAAACTAATTAAAAAAAAGAATATTCTTAACTCGAGCGTATTCTAAATATTATAATTATGTACTAATTTTTTTCAAAGAAAAAGGAACCGCCTTCAAAAACTCAAAAGTAAAAAATAAAATATTCGCTAAACTTTGCTTACCTTTATATTAATTTGTTTAAAACAATAAACCCAAATAATTATGTAATACCAATTAATTATATTTTTTTTAAGTCGGCGCCAAATTACAAAATCAAATACCAATTCAATTGGTATTTGATTTTGAGATTTTTTCAACAATTATTTCGGTAAATACGGTTTTAATTGTTATTTGATTTTTTTGTTTTCGGTTTGTTTAGATTTAACGATGGGGTTAGGAAGAAATACTAAGGCATCATTACGCATGAAACACAATAGAAACAATCAAAATAATCAAAAAATTCTTTCTGAGATCTTCATGATCATAAGTTATCACTACGATAATAACAAATGTGCTGAAACGTAAGCCCCGTCCAAACCTAAGCAGAGCTTTCGGTACTTTAAGGGTAGGTAAGTAGGCTGTCTCTGCTTACCCTTCAAAGCATACACAGGCATGATGTTATGTTATGTAGTGGTGAAAACAATACATAGATACACGATTGCACAAAACGTGGTTCATTAGCTATTCGTTTTTGAAGAGTTCCGTTGCCTGTCTCCAAAGATCTTCATCAGATTCTGATAAATTATATACTAAAACCTTCCTTGAAACACAAGGATTAAAATACCGAAAACTGCATTCAAATCGGATCAGTAGTTTCCGAGAAAATCGCGAACATAAAAAGGTGACATACATACATACATACATACATACATACATACATACATACATACATACGGATCGAATACAGAACCTCTTCTTTTTTTTGAAGTCGGTTAAAAACTAAGACACTAAAAAGCTTGAAATAAAAAAATAAAATAAAAAAAAATAAAAAAAAATAAAATAAAAAAAACTAATTAAAAAAAAGAATATTCTTAACTCGAGCGTATTCTAAATATTATAATTATGTACTAATTTTTTTCAAAGAAAAAGGAACCGCCTTCAAAAACTCAAAAGTAAAAAATAAAATATTCGCTAAACTTTGCTTACCTTTATATTAATTTGTTTAAAACAATAAACCCAAATAATTATGTAATACCAATTAATTATATTTTTTTGAAGTCGGCGCCAAATTACAAAATCAAATACCAATTCAATTGGTATTTGATTTTGAGATTTTTTCAACAATTATTTCGGTAAATACGGTTTTAATTGTTATTTGATTTTTTTGTTTTCGGTTTGAGCAGATAAAAAACTGGTTTTTGTCGATGTTACAACTTAAGTATTAGATCTTACTGGCAGATTTTGGTATTTTTATTGATGGTACGTAAAATTGATGTAACAAGTAAGTTTACAATATTTTTATTCAACTCATTACTTGAAATTTTTTCCGCACAGTTTTAAGATAATCTGATAACTGATATCACTCAGGAGTAAATTAAATGCAATACCAATGATTTTCAACCGAACTTCGACAACATTGTTACTACAAATAAATGGTAAACGGGAATAGAAAGTGACCCCTAGCTAGGTATTCAAGAAATAAGTGATTAAATACAAAACCAATGATTGCCGACTGCAATCGGAAGTGTAAACAGCTCTGATAACTAGTCTAACCCCGGCAAAGTAAAGAATAGTAGTTTAACTAAGGCCACGCGGCGAGTTAGTTGCCTACTTTCGTTGATGCGTAAGATTGTCACTTAACAATTTAATGCAAGCGTGCGGCCGACCCCCTAGATTACATGTGTGAGTGCGTGCAAACAAGGTGCTCGTAGCTCACGCACACATTCAAACCAGCAAGGGCCATTTCTATGAAGGTAATCTACTGTCTATACTGTCCTCAGGTTACTGTTGCCTGTAATGCATTACGGAACTTTGACGACATTGTCACTATAAATACACGGCAAACGAGAATAGAAACTGAGCTCTAGGTATCTAAGAGATAATCAAATAGACAGTTATATTTTCTCTGGTTAAATTCTATTGTTAGGTAGTACTAGATAAAACAGACATTAATATCTTCTGTTAGGGCCTCAGACTAAAAAACCAATATGGACACGCAAAAAACGCAAATTTATATCTATGCAAATAATGCTGCCAAACTCGCGAGGAAGCGGGAGGGGGAGGGTAATTGTAGCGCGCTAGCGCAAAACATAGGATTTGACAACTAGTTTTATATGAAGTGTATGATCGGCGGTTATTCACATTTGGCAGCGGGCGAAACTTGACAATGACACCTCCGGATGGTTTATTTCTCTGAAGTCAGGGCCTTACAAATATTATTGTAAGGCCCTGACTGTTATTACACCGAAATCGATCGATCAATGTTGATCGAACGCAGTGGTGCACCCTTATTGCCACTTTAAGCGTTAAATGCATTGATCAACGTAATTTCAGATATTTTCAGATATTTCGTATGGTTTATAAGGCAAGAACCCTTTTCTTGCAGTTGGTTTAAAAAATCCAAAGTAGTTTAAAAAGTAAAGCAGATTGGTTTATTAAATTACTAGCGACCCGCCCCGGCTTCGCACGGGTACAATGCTGATACTAAATACACTACAGAAAAACTGTGAACGTTGTATATAAACACAGCGGCCCGCTCCGGATTCGCACGGGTATATAATAATAATATATTATAGCCTATGTCACTCACTGAAAAAATGATTAAAATCGATCCAGTAGTTTTGATTTATTCATTACTACCCGTGGCCCGCACGCGTTAAATTTGGAGTAAAACAATTCCCCTTTCCCTATACCATGAAGATTTCCTGCTATCTTTGGAATATTCATACACAACATTTTTACTTATTTACTTTTTACATTTCTCAGCTCTATTTTTATCCCGAAGCTGACTGAGTCGAGCCTCACGCTCTATTGACGATTCTCTGTCCCTCTGAACAGGCTCGCTCCCGCGCCGCCCCGACCGGCCGATACCGCCGCAAACTCTACGTCCCGCAATTTTTAAATCTGTAATATCTTCGAAAATATTCATTTAAATCACATGCTGTAAAGGGCAATTTTGATCTACATGAAATGCACAACGTATCTAATTTGATAAGTAATGATACTGTATCGTTTAAAATAGCTTGGTAAATAACCCATATTTTTTTTGTAATATGTAAAAGATAAAAATGGTTACTGTGGGTTATCTTTAGGAGATAAACATATGCTGTCGCGGACTTTTTTATTTATCTTTTCAAGATATACAATTACGTAGTACATAAATTTGATCTATCTCGTAAGGTTTAGCCAGCGTTTGCAATGTAAGCGCAGAAAAATATGTTTGTTACGACATCACATTACAAATCTTTAAATTTCCCGGCTTTTTTCTACTATAATATGCATGTATTATACATAAAAACCTTCCTCTTGAATCACTCTATTCATTAAAAAAAACCGCATCAAAATCCGTTGCGTAGTTTTAAAGATTTAAGCGCACATAGGGATATAGGGACAGAAAAGGCGACTTTGTTTTATACTATGTAGTGATACATAAAAACCTTCCTCTTGAATCACTCTATTCATTAAAAAAACCGCATCAAAATCCGTTGCGTAGTTTTAAAGATTTAAGCGCACATAGGGACAGAAAAGGCGACTTTGTTTTATACTATGTAGTGATGATTACGTAGTTTAGTATTTATGTTGCACCAAATGACGGAAAAAAACAATTTCAGAGTCATAGCAATAAAGTATAGTAGTGTAGTGTAAGTGTAGATATACTACTAAGACAATGAATCATTCAAAGAGGTCTTTCAACCAGAATTCTTGTAGCACTACATGACAATTAAAAGACTGTTTAATTAAAAGTATACCAAAATAGATGGAACAGAGACTAGAGCATCGTCCAGGGTCTACAGAATAATTGCTCTTGTGTACATCTTGCCTACTTAACTAATTTAATCTGGATTCCAGACGAAGCGTCTGCGCAATTACTCAACTGATTTATTACTACTAGAGATATTAAAAATATTTTTAGTGATGTTAGGAAAATAATTCTATTAACTCTCTGAATATCAACGAATAAACAAATATTCGAGTAAAATTATACTTTTTTATGGCGGATACTCATGTGCAAGTGATGATGCGGTCTGCGATGGAGCACGCTTACCCATGATATACCTATTTACTCTTGCTTTGAAGACATCTATACTGAACTCATGCAGCAACACAGGCTCGGGCAGGGCGTTCCATTCTTTGGCAGTTTGCATAAGAAATGTTGAAGCAAATCACTTCGTTCATTTTTGAGGCATATCTACCATGAAGCTATACCATAGTGCCATTTGTCTGGTAGTCCGATAATAGACTAACAAGTGACAATTGTTCAGTTACAACTGTAATACTGACTGTTCTTTGACAAAATAGAGATTAGGATAGAAATGATTATAAAATATAAGTTTATCGCAATACGCAACGTGATCTCACTGACGTTTGAGTAAAATGGCTAAGACATTCTACATTCTAAATTTTCAGATTTAATTTTGTATGTAGCTTGATTTACGCGTAATTAATTGAGCTTGATGAGACTCGTGATTTGTATTTGACATAATAACATATTTTTAACACAAACTAGTAAATTTTAATGTAAAAAGATATTTTTGGTGATACAAAATGTATTCGATGAACATTCAAGTCATTTTGATATTCGTAAAAAAGAATCGTTGCATCACTATCTTCTTTAAGCGGCCAGAGATAAGAGTTTGTTTCGTTTATATCTCAAGTAGGTTCAATAACTCCGACCTATTTATTGAGTGTTCAATTTCATATCTGTTTTGGCTTCCGTATTTAAGGCGCGGCAGATCAAATAAAAAGTTAGGCATCGCAAATATTTGGCGATATGTGTGTTGACAATTCGACATAAGGCAGTAGTAGATTATTTGTAAAGTAAATAGCACGAATATCAAACAGTTTATGCTAAAAATAAGTAGAAAAGTGTTTTAATCAATCTTGCCTACTTCATAAAAAAGTTGAACAGTATAGTGCATACCATATTTTTATTTTGTAATAACTTTGAGTAATACAAGAAATTTAAATGAGATTTTGAAACACTAAGTATAAAAGTTAGCAATATAAATTTAATATCTCATTGTTTCTTTTGTGCAATATTTTTTTTATTGCATGTAGCTTGTTTTATGGCTTAGGCGCAAATAAATAACTTTTTCCAATATTTCTTCGTAGATGATAATTGTTTCAGATAACTAAAAAAGCTCAGAAGACATAACAATGAATGCCATTGAAGTAGACATACCTACATACTTTATCTTTCAAATACAATTACAACATTCATCAGAATTCCATGTACTTTACATATCTAATCAACAGCATATAACCCTGCTAACAATAAAATAACATAACTACTACTATTGTAAACCAGAGAAAGTGACATTTACGTTGGCCGTATAATAATGTAAAAGCTATTTACCTATATTTAATATCCAACTACTTTCTAGGATGTGATATATTATGGTTAGTGGCACATGAACACGCCGGTGACAACTGCCTTTAGATGTAGGTATTGGTTACTGTTATTTTACTGTCACCTCAAATTAAATGTACCAGATCGGTACGTTGAGAGGAGGCGACGCCCTCAACTGATGAATGTTCCCGTAGCCAGAACCAATCTTCTGTTAAAAACACCCCTCACCAGAACCATTCGCGTTGTGAACGAAGTTCACGAGCGACTGGATATTTTCTCGTGCACTTTGAGTGAATTCGCAAGAGTTTTATTAAATATAGTTACTTATGTTAGAAAATAAGAAAGACATAATATTATTTTATTATTAAGTACTAATTTATGTACCTACATACTAGTGTTAGTTAGGTTAGAATTAAAAATAAGTGATTTTAGGTTAAGTTGATAGCTGCACTGTCGCATTAGGATTAAGGCCTGTAATGATAGTTGTAAGGTTTTAAAAATAAATAAATAAATAAAAAAAAATTACTTACTAATCTTATTGTATTGTTTGAGTGCACCGTTGGCGTAGTGGTTTAAGTGGTCGCCTCGCTGCTTTCAATTACGCTGGTGTTATGGATTCAATCCCCACATGGGACAAATGTTTTTGTGATTCGCAAAGATTTGTTCTGACTCTGGGTGTGCTTTGTGTGTGTGAAATGTATGTTTGTGACTGCCCCCGACACAGGAGTCATTCCTAGTGCAGGCGTTGTTATTGTCGTTAAGGAAAAAATCTGAAGTACAGCGTGTTTCTCCATAATTTATTTTAATTTATTTTATTTTAATATTTTAGGAAAACTTACAGCTAGTACAAGATATTGTGATAATCTATATATATAAAAATGAAACCCGTTTTCCGTTGTCACGACTTGGCATGAAAACGCCTTGACCGATTTGGCTGATATTTTTTTTGTAGTTTTCTAATACTCTGTACAAGGTTGTTACGGCAAAAAAAAAAAAAAAAGTATTCATTTTTATATGGGGGATATTATAGATGCCAGTTCAAATTGAATAGGTACGCATACATAAGATAGGTCAGCTATACAAAATAAAGTAGTGCATCAAATTTACGCTAAGGCGGTACGAAGTTCGCCGGGTCAGCTAGTATATAATAAAACATGGCCAATTACAAGTTTCCACTGTTAGTTACTAATTCACACTGTTAATATATCATATTAGTACCGCATTTGCAAATTAATTAAAACTTTGTAAAGATAAATCTTAACGATTGGTTTGCAGCTGTCAAAATGCCGTTTAATTTTACTTCGCCGACAAAAAAAAACAAAATTGAAACATTATGCCAAAAGAATTCTTTATATAAATAAGCAGATGTCACATTCCTAGAAAGACTTTCTTTAGCAAATAAGTCTGTTAAGCCTGTCCTATCTTAGTAACTGAATAACTTAGTAAATAATTTTAAAACGCTTAAGATTGATAGTGATAAGACCCCCGTACTGAATTCGACCTAGATTGATATAACCAGTGTTTATTAATAAAGAAGTAAACTGTAGATAAACGTTATATCTTATCTAAATTATAAGTCATAGAGATATAACGTATACTTTCAAAGTAAATATGAGGTACTGTTTATTAATAATTTCGAAATAGGTATCGATAAAAATCAATAAACACTTGCCGTAAGCCGTAGGGCAAATAGTTTGTGTAAACTGAAGAATAATCTAGGAAAATACCACGCAGTACTTAGCGGTGCGTATTAATCATATTAATGATCTTGGTACATACATACATTACTACGCTGTTTTCCACGGAGGTGGGCAGAGACGATGTGGCGCCATGTGCTTCACTCCGTACATACTTCTTTCGTTTCCTTTATAATATCTCGTCATACATGTGACGACCGGATGGCGGAGTGAGTAGTGTACCTGCTTGCGACGCCGAGGTCATGAGTTCGATTCCCACTAAAGACAAATCTTTGTGTGCATGAACATGGGGTTTGTCCGAGTCTGGGTGTTTCTATGTATAATATGTATGTATATTAGTATCAGTTATTCCAGTACCCATAGTACAAGCTCTGTTTAGTTTGGGACTAGATGGCGTTGTGTGTGAGTTGTGAAATATTTATTATTTATTTATTACTATTATGTTGTTTATGTTCCCATAACACGGGACTATGGAGTCCCGGTACTTTGGAAGGCATGCGTGGGGCCGAAGCCAACAGCGCAGAGGCCTGATAAACATTTTAATCTAAATGTGAAATGGGACACTATTATACATGCTCGCATGTTTCTTGTACTACGTACTTTCTGGAGGCCGCCACTTATTTGGTCCCTGCATGTCTTTCGAAGACTCTCTTCCAGTACGTCATCTACTATTTTTCCTTAATCTGTCCTATCATTTATTCCTATCTGATGACATAGACATATTTATTGTTAATTTTTCGTTACAAGTCAATATTACAATATGATAACACATTAACATTACAAAATATAATACAAAATATCTGCATTCAATAAAAATAATAACAATAATTATTTACACCCATTCTTTATTATCATTATGGTCGTTGCTCAATGAGCCATGCCTTTGATTTATTTTGATTTTTTTTTCTGTTTTCGCTAAGCGTACGATTTCGGGAATTTTGTTGTAAGCTTTTGGCCTCATGACATGTATAAGCTTGATGCTCGCTACACACCACACCTTCGGATCCCACGGGGCGAATTGCGACTACGGTATTGCTACACTGAACGTCCCAGAACGTTCATATCATTGGATAAATGAAAAGTGATCTTGGTGATTACGAATATCGTCCTGACTCCTAATATTCTGAGCTCTCCCCGCTTAATTTTGAAGGAACATTTCTTAACATAAACATAACATCACGCCTACATTACCCAGAAGGGTGAAGCAGAGGTGTACAGCACCCACATTTCACCTGTTATGTTTAAGTCCCATGGGATAGGGGGTGATCCTATCGCTTACCGCCATTCACCGGGCACAAAGCCAACTCCGCGCTGATACTGTGAATTTCCTGAACTTTGCCCAAAACGGGATTCAAACTCGAGACTTGCGGTGAGAGGCGCATACGCTAACCACTAGACCATGTATAATTTTATGGATTAGGCAAATGAAACATGAAATAAATGGTCCATTGGAATAGTTGGAATAGTTGTGGCAAACTAAGAATTGAAATTACTGGTAAAACATCCAAATTCCAAGGTCTTTTAATTTCTTGTTTTCCATTCAAAAAGTTGATAACACAAAAGCGTATTACTTGAACAATGGAATTTTCCTAATTGCACTCGTCCTTGGGCACTTACAACTCAAATACCTCTTACTATCAAGCATGTAAACCCCACTTTGCTCCAGTATTTCACAAAACACAATCGATACTGAAAATCGATACATTCGAGTACAATAGACAGATAATTACAACATAATGTGAGTTGAAGTAGTGTGGCTACGTGCCTGAGAGCATGTTGGTCAAATCGGTACATACGGCTACAGTTCATCCTATACAATACCAGTTTGATAAGGTCTAGGGTCGTATAGACTTCCCGTGCAGTAAGAGACCAGTTTACACTGGAAATGTATAGGTTGATCGATAGCCATCTGTATATAAGCACTATTAAAACACTACCATACGAACAATGGGTCCTCTGAGAGCCGGGTAGTGGTTGTATGGCTGAACAAGAAAGCTACTGTTTCTCGGAATAGGTACGGACGGACAAACATTGAACTCGATAGTGATGTGGATGCGAGACCGTATTGTATGCCTATTACTTTGTAGTTTCGTCTACTCGAAATAACACGATAAAAGTAGTTATTTTGATTTAATAAAAGTAAACTAGATGGATAACGAAGTCGATTATAAAATAGTTAACTAAATTACCTAATTTAGCTCGATTATTTAAAAATTATCATAGACCAATATTTAGAATTGTATGTATGTTCTTCGTTTTACGAATCGTACATTTTCACAGAAATATATTATTCGATAGAAAGTAGGCTTTTTATTACATGAATCCTAAGTTATTGTTCGAACTTGTTTTGTATAGATAAGCTACCAGCTCCTCTAAAATACATAAAAAAGAATAATTAAAACTTTATAACGTGTTTAAAATGACTACATAAAACTATAATGGCACGATCTAAGATTTTATCAGCATCAATTAATAAGTAATGATGTAACACATTACTTCATTAGGCCGGCCGGTAATAATGTTAATCCTTCGCTTACATCATCTTACACATCTTATAAAAAATATTTAAATAATAGCTTCGGCCGGCTTTGATCACATGGAATGTCAAAAATATTGCTTATTATGTTAATTCAGGCCATATGCTACTTATATACCTACGTATATAAGTATATATCATTCATAGTATATATAATTAAAATTGGTCTATCCGTTCGACCGTGAAGAAGTAACTAACATTTTAACACAGCCGCAAACATTCGCCTTTATAACTATATTAAGTTATAATTAATTACTCTATAACTAACTTAATATTCACCGTTGTGTTCGCTCCCCTATATAGCATTACCAAAATTAAGTTATTGTCGTACCTACCTATAAGTTACGTAAGCTTTTTGAGTACCTGTACTTGAAACATTCAAATATGGAACATAAACTCGTTTTATGACGTGACTTCTTAATAAAGTAGTTACTTTTTAAAAAGTATAAATGTCGCTTCGCATCACTACGCACGATATCAGTGCGCGCGAGTGGAAATCACGCACGGCACGCACAGCCAATAAAAAATAATAATGTAAGCCAAAGGACCCAACTTATACCACTTAAGTGTTAGCGGAAACGAATTATTAGGAGTGTAAAACGAAGAGTTTAATTGCAGTTATTAAGTGGTTTCTAAAGTACAACATTTTGTGGTTGTGGAGAAAAATATGATCTCTTATCCGTCTTGAATGTTAGTACCTATTCGTCTATTTTTTCAATCAAACATAGTTTCCAATAACCATTCAATATTCTTAATGATATTTTTAATTTGTGGTAAATGAAAATGTTTCCGTATTAAATATTGTTAATGACAGAATCAATTTTGTAAGTATAACAATAAAAAATCAATACAACAGCAGTAGAAGATAAATCATATTTTTTAGATAAAATAAGTGGTAAGGCGTAGATTAAAGGCTAATAACTTGGAACTCAATACAGGTACACCCAGCTACCAATCAACCTATACAATTCTAGTATAATCTGGTTTCAAAGAAAAAGAAAGAACAACAAATCGAGAACATCTTTGACTGAAAATGTATAGGTTGATGAGTAGCCCTTTAAGAGCAAGAATAATTCAAAAGAACAGCACCGATTCTAGAACTTGTATGGCATTTCTTCCTGTGCCAAGACGTCTATGGCATTATCCGCTTTGCGCCGGATGGATGGCAGCTTCCATCGTACTTTTGCCACTTTTTACTGTCAGCAATCCAGATGCCAATCGTGGTGTTGTATATCCTCGGTGTGCTTACTAAGTGGAATGTGGTAAGTAGCTTTATGGTTTGTAAAATGTATGAGATTTGATTTATTAATGGTTTTTTAAAATATTTCATTATTTAGCTGGCAGTTGTGTCTAGCTATCAACTTTTTGTAAGTTTAATTTGATGGCAAAAATAACTTAAATGCGTCAAGATTCTATAATGACGTTTCCTCATGCAAGAATCCATGAAAAGAGTCTAAACAGCCACACATAATATTCAGATGGATAGCTTCTTTTTCACAATACAAAAAAAGAAATGCAATTGAGCGGCAAAAAGGTGGTACCGTCCCAGACTTGCTCTTACGTCATTAACACCAATAACTAAGCACAACATAGGCAGGTCTCGTATTCTAGGTCAGGCTATGCGTTTGGTAAATATTAATTTAACGTGTGCTCTCAGCTTGGAACATTTCGCAGAATTGCGCACAAAACGGGCACACATAAAGCTAGATATATTTCCAGTATAACATGGACCTGCATTGTATAGGCTTTCTGAGAAATACGAGACCAGCTTACACTGGAAATGTATAGCTTTATGTGTGGCCGTGTGTACATCGTAATGAGTTAACGGTCACCAACATGGGCAGAAACGTTAACTACCTTTGGCATTGTGGTTGGACCTTAGATTAGGTTTCGACTTCAGTCATAATAAAGTAAAACCTTTGTAGCCATAACAGTCATTGGCCGTCGTGATTAATGCTGCCTTTACCTTTTTCAGGATATCATTCTGCTATTATTTTTTCGTTGAATAACCAGTAAAAAAGGATTTATAGCGGCATATTTTGCCTTTTAATAATTTTGAAGGATGGAATTCCAACAAATTTCAGATAACCTTAGTCCTTCAACCAAAAGACATGCCTAAAAACTGGCTAGCATCAGTGACCCATTGTACGAGTTAAATCTTATTTTTTTTCTACAAGGAACTAATCTAATACGTGACTGGGCGGAGCAATACCCTAGACTTATAGCTAAGTTTAACAGAAGAATTCAATGCTAGTTCAAACAGTATGACGTCAACATTTTCAAGTGTAGTATTATTAATTAGCCTTATTCTAAAAAAAAATACTGCAAGAACATAAAGCTATAAGCTAAGTGATGTTTCTAAATACTTTAGACAAAAACAGATTGTGTAGATCTAGACAAACTGGTATTGCACTACACGCAATTAGTAGATGCCAAAGACACCAAGACTACAAGCATGCAATAATCTCCTTGTATGAGATAAAAAAAATATACTAAGAAACAGTTGAAAAAGATATGGGACCGGCAGGATTAGGACCTGCGACCTTCTGCACACTGTCGCCTCTTGCCAGGACCCTAAATTTCTCAACTGTATGTTATGTCATTTCGTGACGTCACGTTCATCCATTTGTTCCTATCTTAAGTAGGATACCTGCCCGATATCTGCCCGGTGAAGCTCGCGGGTTCAAATCCTGCCGGTCCTATATATATTTCAACTGTTTTTTTAGTATAATTTGCTTAGCTGCTATAAAAATGCTATAAAAATAATCAATAAGAAGCTAAAAAAAGTTTCTTTGAAAAATACTCACGCAGATAGTGATCTGCGTGAGTTTTTTTCAAAGAAACTTTTTTTACATTATAGAAGTACGTATTCGCATTAGTGAATGCGAATACGTACTTTTATAATGTCTATGCCAAAATAGGTACCTACCGCAAATCGAACCGAGGCCGAGTCAGATCAGAAGTCGCGTTACTATCAAGGGATCACCAACGCAAAAACAATATTATCGTATTTCTATTTACTCGTAAGTGTTAAACATACTAATAAGAATAAAATGTCAACGTCGTATTGATTATTTTAATAGCTTTTAGCTATGCTTAGCAAATTATACTACACCGGGCAGTCGCTTTAACCAACCAGCTAAGAGCTTCTGGCAAGAGGCGACCGTAGCTTAAACATAAACATAACATAAGCATTTTATTTATTTCTATCATAAAGGGATGTACAATCCCAACTAATATTATAAATGCGAAAGTAACTCTGTCTGTCTGTCTGTCTGTCTGTCTGTCTGTCTGTCTGTTACGCTTTCCCGCTTAAACCTCGCGACCGATTTTGATGAAATTTGGTACAGACAATCTTTAGACCCTGAGACAGAACATAGGCTACTTTTTTTTAAAAAAAAAGGGATGAAGGGGTTGAAATAGAGGTTGAAAGTTTGTATGGGATTTCTTAATTTAAGATAAAACCATGAAACTTTATATTTAAGTATACTTGATAAGAAATCATTCGCTTTTGAAGTTTAAATTCCTTTTGACGAATGCTCTGCATCGCCACCGCTGCCGTCGGTCGTAGTCGCGTACATTCGCCGAAGTGTGGCGTCATCTGCGGCAGGCATCGTTGTCGGACGCATGCGATTAGACAAATTTGCGCTACAGAGAATTACATTTTTCGATCCAGTAAAATTATTTTATTGTTTCATATAACTTTTTAAGTGTTTTTTATTAATAGGTCCTGTAAATTAATTTTGTTTAGTTTATAGTTACATAAGTAGGTTAGATAGTTTCCTTTACTTAAAAAAAATCCGATTTGTTTTATTTCCTTTTTTGCCTAATAGGGTATTTTTAATATAATAGGTCGTAGTAGGTAATAATATACAATAAAATACAAACTTAACTTTGCGGTTTGCTCTCGAACCGCAAACTTAAGTTTGTCGTAGGTTATAAATGACCTATGACAAACTTATATTTGCGGTTCGACTTATAAAGATAAACCGAAAGGTTTATTTTATATATAAGTCGTACTTATGGTCGTACTGTAAAGATTTTAATTTTAAAGTATAGGTATAGGTAGTATATTTGATATTGTATGTACGTAGGTTATTTTATAATACGGTTAGGTAGGATAAGACATTCGTATAGATATTAGTTTATAGGGATTTTGCTTATATATTGAGTTTAGATTAGTTATTATCAGAAATAGGTATATTAAGGTAGGTATGAATTTTATTTTCTGTTATTGAGTTTTTTTATTGATGTACCTACCACACAGATGAAATCGCGGGACGAGATAGTTTGTTTGTTTGAAAGCGCTAAGTTTAAAAACAACTGGGTGAATTTTGATATTTAACATTATAGTACGAGAGCCCACGACCAAAACCATGTCTCATAGCAATACGGCAAAAACCCTATAAAATCGTTAGATTGTATGATTCTGTACCCTTTGTAACAGAAAATTCAAGATGCCTCAATACGATTTTTAAATGATATCTGAGTATCGAAAAGTTGTCTGATAGAGAAGGTGCTACACTTAATTTGTCTGATATAAATTTTTTGCACATGTGGACAACTTATTTTATCATGTCCAACAATTTTCAGACATATTGCTATGATACCGATCGGTAAAATTTGTTAACATTTTCAAAACGGTCTCAAAATTTAATGCGTTCACATTTCCGTCTGAAAATTGTTTTGTTCGCATCAAATAACCAAAATTTACTAATAAAAAAGATTTTCAGACGTATTGCTATGAGACATTTTTTTTGTCTCATTTTTAATTTTTTTAAGTGATTTTACGGGTTTGCGCTACACCACTAACGTCTGAAAAATATGTTTCCGGTATCTCAGAACTATCATTCAACTACAGTCTGCAAATCAGACATATTGCTATGATGCAGTTCGGTAAAATTCTTTGACAATTTTGAAAATTCGGTCAGATCAAACGCTACGCGGAAAATGTCTGATATTGGTATTTTCGAGTTCAGGATAATCGTATCTATCGATTTGATGCGGTTTTGGCCGTATTGCTATGAGACAAAAATTTTGGTCGTGGGCTCTCGTACTATTACGCTAAACTCTACGGGCTGTCTCGGACGCACGTGTCGCAATTTCTATTATTTCGAAATTTGAAGTAGTTTCGAAGTAGGTACCTACATGAGTTGTTCCTATTTGTCTGTTTTGATTTGTTTGAATATTATTTTCCTCGAGTTTTTGTCGTATATTTGTTTTGGTCGGTGTGGTAATAGATAGGTTCTTCTTCATCTTTGCGTGTCAATGGAAAACACATGGAAATGCACAATATTTAAATTTTGTTTGACCTAAACTTTGCTACAAGAACGGCATTATCGGTGGCGCTCCACAGGTCGTCTATGGTACAGGTGGTGGGACTTAAGGGGCATGTAAGAAGGTGACCCATCGTTTGGGGACTGACACCGCATTCACAATCGGCGGAGTCTTACTTCATAATTTTTCTGTCATAAGTGTTTTTAATGAAAATATATTTTATCCTAAAACTTTGTTGGGTTTCTTTCCACTACCCACAATTCACCTTAAGTGCATGAGTTGTACCTACTATTGTTATATTGACATTGTTACCTTTAGCATTTTTTGTTCATAAAACGACATCCACGCGGACGAAGTCGCGGGTAACAGCTAGTTCAAACATAAATTATATGTGATGCTCGAAGCCCAGCCAGCGCTGACACCGCCCTACTTGCAACTTTAGTAGATAATCAATGGGATGAATTAAACAAATAATAATATTAATAAAACAAGCAGGGCGGCTCATCGCTAGCCTGAACCACCACGAGCAAATACCTAACAGCTGAAACTTGTTCCTTTGTGAGAGCTGGAGTCTGTAATAGGTTCAAGACCTGTATGACAGATCTCCAGGCTCCCTCCTTCTATATCAATTGAGTTTTATACAGCTTCTAATTAGCTAAGCTAATAAAATATTTGATAACTAATTTAGACATGGAAGCCCGCTATGATCCTTGAATTTGAAGTTTTCTTATCAGAAACGGCTTGCTGACCTTTGAAAGATCAAAGCGAGCGACTTAGAAGATATGAAAATAAGCTTATAACAACAGCAAGCAATTATTGCTGCATGACATTATTTAAATGCCTCGTTAGTGTAATGGTCAACGTATGGGCCTGGCATCGCAACGTTGCGGGTTCAATACCAATCAAGTGTTATTTCGGATTTTTCCACTAGGAAATTCTGAAGCAGCACGTAGTTGCATATGGAGCCCAGTGGGGGGCGATGGACTCACCTTCTATCACCTAGGTGGGACCAAAACACAACAGGTGCCACATATTCTGTAGACGAATTTTTAAAAATGAAATATTTCTAATTTTGATTTTTTGTTAATTTATAACTAACTAGCGACCCGCCCCGGCTTCGCACGGGTACAATGCTGATACTAAAATACACTACAGAAAAACTGTGAACGTTGTATATAAAAACACAGCGGCCCGCTCCGGATTCGCACGGGTATATAATATATAGCCTATGTCACTCACTGAAAAAATGATTAAAATCGATCCAGTAGTTTGATTTATTCATTACTGCCCGTGGCCCGCACGCGTTAAATTTGGAGTAAAACAATTCCCCCTTTCTATGCATTTATTATACATAAAAACCTTCCTCTTGAATCACTCTATCTATTGGAAAAAACCGCATCAAAATCCGTTGCGTAGTTTTAAAGATTTAAGCGCACATAGGGACAGAAAAGGCGACTTTGTTTTATACTATGTAGTGATGATGATTTATTTGTAATTGACATTGCAATATTGAATTTGAATTATATTTTTTTAGTATTTAATTTACAAGTTGATATTTTATTATTTTTGGACTTTCATTTGCAATATTTATTATTTACTTTTGATTATTTTGGCCATTTTTATTATATTTTTTTTATGATTTTGGAATTAATATCTGTAATTTAATGTTGAATTGGAATTTTGTAATTTTATTATTAATTAATTTTGTATTACCTACTCCCATAAATATATCTGTAATGACGTGTAAACCAATTACCAATAAAAGAGTTTTATGAGTTTTCATCCTTCTCGATAATATCGGCGTGATGTTATGTTATGAAAATATTGGAAACGATTGTGTACATACAGATGCAGGTATGTACAAAAAGCTGTACAATCAATACCAAAACTGTGTCAAAGTAATATTTTGAAAGATCTCAATCCCACGTTGGTGTGGCATCGACATCGACCGACTACAACAGTAGGCTGTAAAAAATCAATTTAAATAACGTTATGTTCAATAACAATTTAATATTTTACCGTTATATTATTTCTTCAGTATGGTTATCGAATTATTATGTTGTGCTACCGACTGGTCATATCGTAATATACGTGTTCTGCGTAGGTTAAGCAAAAGCGCATATGTTTGATGTCTTCATTTCATATCTACAGCATGTAATAATAAGGCTCAAGAACAGAAAGCAAAAAAAATATCATAACATTATTTTTCAAAGCATAGTCGTGTCTTCGGCTATCCAATAATAGCCGCAAAAACCATTTGACAACTAAGCAAATTGCTTGTTTTTTGCTAACTTTCATAAGAATAAGATATTGTTCTATGATATATGAGTTTTGAGAGCATTTTAAGAAAGATGACAATTCGACCATTTAATTTTGTCAAATTCGGAATTTAGAATATGAATTTCTGATTGTTTGACGGCCAAAAAGTATCAAAAGTATAAAAATTGTTGGATTGTTTCGATTGTCACCTTTACTAAATCTGCCAGATTGCCATCTACTTTTAGCTTAAACCATAGGTACACAGGTTGTTAGGGTTCCGTAGTACCTACAAGGAACCCTTATAGTTTCGCCATGTCCGTCTGTCCGTCCGTCTGTCCAAGGCATAGCGACGAAACCGTTGGTGCTAGAAAACTGAAATTTTGCATAAACATGTATGTTAACTATACAAAGAAAGTCGTAGAATAAAATTTGGAAATTTTTTTTTTTCGGGTAGCTACATGTAAAGTAGGGATGTTTTTTTTTTGTCGCCTACCCTATAGTGTGGGGTATTGTTAGATAGGACTTTTAAAAACGTTTAGGGTTTGCTAAGACAGTTTTTTGATTTAGAGATCCGTTTGCGAGATAATTAACTTTAAAGAGCAAATTTTTGTTCGAGTAGAGCGTCCCTCCCCCTCTAAAAGCTAAACTACTGGATCCCAAAATCTGAATAAAATTGTGTCGGTAGTACATGTAATGAACTTTAAAGGAAAACTATAGCGGATAAGTTCACTTCATTAGTTCAAGAGGAATAGGGGTCCGAAATGTCAGATGCAGTTACTCAGAATATTTCGTTCAAAATTCTTGAAACATAAATAAACATACATAATACATAATAATATATAAAATCACGCCTTTATCCCACGGGGGTAAGCAGAGACGATGGAACTCCATGTGCTTCGCTCCTTACATACTTCTTCCGCTTCCTCAACATTCATACATCCTTTGAAAGTAATGACTTGTATGAAGATGTTACTTGTTTAATACAGATAGTAAATCCCTTTTAAGTCGAAATATGTTGTTACGACTAGCTACGGAACCCTACTGCGCGTGGCCCGACACGCACTTGGCCGGTTTTTTTTTTTCGATGTATAATAATAAAATATGTTTTATTATCTAATTTCTCCCAAAACTTCAACTCAGACTCACTAGTCACTGTCAAGTAGGCGTACATTTTAATTCTAAATTGTATCTAATTAATAAACTCAACAGATGCCTTCCTACACTCGCCCAAACAATACATTCGTACATTGATTACAATCACAACATTGTATCAATAATGGCCTGAATAGCATTGCAACATGTAATGAACCAGGTTCATATTCGTTGGGACAATTTGCATTTATTGTGGGTTGATGGACTTCACGCATGGCGCGCGTGTTATGAAATATGAATGAATGGAGTAGCAATGTGGTCATCACACAGGTTAAATAGTGAAATTGATTTTTATTACTGTTATGCATTTTATCGCGCGTCTTTACGAGTAAATTTTCGCCGGCACTTTTAACTATTCGTGAACATACAATTTTGTAACATTATAGCTATTATATATACAGTGTGTCCCATACTTAATGGATAATCCTTTACCTGCAGGTTGAGAGCATTACGCCTGATAGGAAAATACAAAATTTGTTGAACAAAAACTAATCTACTCAAGAGTTAATTTACAGAAACACACTTCAAGGATTCAAAGATTTTTGAACATGGTATCGAAAAAAATGGACGAAGGTGTCGATTTTGTTAAATTTCGGCAATGTTTGGTATATTTAAAAAACCGTGATACTTTTGTGTTTAACAAATTTTGCATTTTTAATTCAGACGTGATGCCCTCAACCTGCGGGTAAGGATTATCAATTAATTATGGGACATTCTGTGTATACAATTATATAATTTTTTACATGAAAAATGTTCCAAATTCATAATTTCAAAAAGAAAATGAAAGGAAAAGTTAATTTTGACGCAGATCTGATTCACATAAGATTATCTCTCCGTGCCTGGGGAATTTCACAGTGTAGTATTTTGTTTAGAGACCCTAATTACTTTTGTCTCTCTTTCGCTCTGGGAGGTGTTTGACCCTAGGTGGTGATTGGCTAAATACGTGCGTATGGAATCGTATCGTAAACTGTCTTAGATTGCTATTCGAGCTGTCTTATTTTACGACCTTCTAGTGATGTTATAGTATAGGCACAGGGCGAATTAAAACTGATGCTTACAAAGATAACATTAGTTTTTTATCATCATCATAGTTCATAAGTGTAAAATGATATCTAATTACTTTGAACATAGTATTATATACTTATATGTCTCATGGATCAGAATCTAGTGGTTAGTATATTGATTATAATATTAAAAAATTCAGTTTTACCGGTAGTTTATTTTGTCAATCAAGTCTTTGACAAGCATTTCGATTATGGCACTTGCCGACTAGTGCCGCGGCACGCTCGCTCGGCTCGTACGTTGCTGGTCACAATCAAACCCAACTTAACCTACTTATAGGACCAAATTTAAAAACCTCTACCTCTCCCCAATTTTTCCAAAATTTATTTAATTTATTGGTACTGTGGTATTTATTTCTTTGTGATTAATTAATTACTGATACCTCGCCTTAATTAGTAATTAATAATGATTTTTAATTAAGCACATTTGCCGTAACATATATATTATACATCTGGATGTGGATCTTGAGGGTAGGTTGAGTAAAAAAATATTAGGGAAATTTCTGTCAATAAATTCTCAGTAATAGAACTGAGCTTACAATCCGGTAGATGGCGATAGGCTCACCCTTTGGTATTAAATTAATTAATAGGTATTAACTATTATCGAAGGATAACAAAATAAAAACTAAGTCCCAAATAAAAGAAGCACAAAATAATAATTACAGTCGCATTCATTAATAGGTTAGCAGTTTTTGGCAATATATTAATGACCTCGACTGTACCCACCTACATTGTATTTTCGTAGTATCACACATGTCGTATGCAGATTGTTGACACTAGTACAACAGGTTAGTAATACCAATTCACTACTAAACACCTGCATCGAATTTTAAGTAACGGTATAAAAATTGCTCAATAGAATATTTAAATTCGCGTCTTATAACTAAGAGCCAGTGGCCGCCCGACTTACCTCATTGAATAAAAGCTGAAAATTTCCTGGTTTGTTGTCTCTGGATTTGGATTGTAGTGCCTTCAGGAAATATTTAAAAATAATGTTAGTATAAAGCCAGACCTTCAGCATGGAGACAAACCCAGACATACAACTCTTAACTTTCAAACTTTAAGTTAAGTGTGTGCCAATGGCGGGAGAAGATTGCTACCATCTTTGACATAACATTTTTACAACTTTTTTTTTAAATATCTCCTAAAGCCACCACAATTCCAATTCCATATTTAGTGATCGTTTTAACCTCTATTAGAGGCACAGACAGGGAAACTTTCAGCTTTTATAAAATAACGTAAGTCGGGCGGCCACAGGCTCTTTGGCTATTAAGGAGAAAAGCGTGTTGTTGTTTTATTTTCTTAGAAGTGTTTATTTCTTGTTTAGCTATTCCTCAATGTAGGTAGTTACCTACTACCTAGTAGGTATCTGCTAAGTAAATCTATTGATAAAACTTCACTATTGGAAATGCTTACATAGTAGGTACCTACACAACAATTAAAGGACTATTTTCAAGGTCCTGCAACTGCTGACCCAGGCTGGTATAAATTAGGATATAAATTATGTACAAATATTTTTTTCTATCCATCTACCATCAGTTAAAACCTAGATATTTGGTGAAGTAAACTCATTTGAGTGGCCGGCCGTAGCCGATAATAGGTAGGTATATCTAGTCTAATGGCAAAAATTATGAGACAGCGCGATGTAGTCGGTTCGATTCCGACCCATTGCAACATGTAGGTACTGTACTGATGTATATAATATACCTAAAATTGTCTATGACTATTTTCAAATGTAGTAGGCAAGTATTTAATTACCTAGGTAGGCCTGCCATCAATATTCTAGTCAGCTGCAATTTGATCTCAATTCTCAAGTATCAGATAATTACACACTAGCGTATCCTCCTGATTGAAAATTATTAATTTTACATCTATCCACGAATGGTAATGAGATAATTGAGTGATTGCTATGCGTTGCTAATTTATACGCCATTAATGTAAAGCAGTTGCTTTTGCACCGCTACATTTCAAGCTATACAATTCCAGTGTAACGTGGTCTTGCACTGCACGGGTAGCCCATACAATGCGCGACCATCCTATGCTAGAAATGTATAACTTCATGTGAACATAGGTGCCCACCTAGTTTAATACTTTTCCACCTGCTGCTATATTTACGCAAACGGCTTACGGCAATGAACCACTATTATGTTATGGCTACAGGTTTGGCAATCGTAAAAGGCCGTCTCATAAATTGTGTGGGCTAACAACACAACACTATACATATTGCAAGGAGTCCGCACACCAAAGAGAATTATGCACCTACCGCGAATTTCTTAAACCCGCCTTTGCATCGCGCCTACAAGAAAAAAAACACCCAACTTTCTTCACGTTAAGGCATAAATAAAAACGCATCGCCAAAAGCGGCTCGACGAACCAAAAAAATAAAGTTGTAAGTTACGAAACATGACTTAAAAAGTTTTTGCTTACCATAAACGTTATGTAGGTGAAGTAGCAACAATATTCTCGTGCAAGCGAACGAATCCCATTCTCGTCCAGGATTTCCAGTTTAGAACATCTTTTAATTCATCACTTTTTGTTCCGAACGCAGTGTAACTTGTCCCGATCACTGTTTATTATTATTTGTTGACACAAAACGAGGTTATTGCCGTTTGCTCTAACATCTGGACCTCGCTCGGCTGAGATTTCACTCGTTGTAATATTAACAAGTTAGCTATTACTAAATATGAGCACTGGGAGGGATCCTACACGATCACAGTTAAAAACAAAGTTAAAACACTTGCAGGTAAACGATGGTTATAGAAACAAGTGGTCGTCTGAATACGAAAAAAAAACAAAAGTTTACAACATCGCACACAACTTCCACGTTCAACGCGACGCAACAGTGTGAGTGAATGGAGATACAAAACAATATGCTACGCACGCATGCGCGGCCCGCTCTCAGGTACGTATTGCTAGTGTGCTCTTAAGTTTTACCCTAAAATTCTAGACATTTCAGTGGATTAAACCCATCGACATATTGATATCACATTAGTTTCAGGTAATGAGCAATCACAAAATAAATATAAATGTGAAATAGTTTATTTTTTGATTTGTTATGAGGGGTTTGTTGGGTTGCCATAATTCCGTATCATAATTATACGTATTGTTGTCCCGGTGCAGGTGAATTAGCATCTAAGCAGTTTATTTTGGAAAAAAGGTTACAAGTAATAAAAAAACCTTTTTGTCGTAACTTTCCCTTGCCATATCGAATCATTCTATAATTTTTTAAGAGCTTTACGTATGATTTAAAATAAGATGTATTACTTAGCTACCTTTTTCCTAATTGTGAATCTTTAAAACTATTTTTTTTTTCAGTCAAAGATATTATTTTAGAATACCTATGAATTTATGAAGCTAACAAATTTTCCCCGCTTTCCAGTCTGAATTTTTTTTATAAAAACGATCATAAATGACGAGATTTATTTTGATTTATAATCAAAATTAGTGAAAATATTTCGCAAGTTTAACGGAGGGATTCTATGGGTTTACCACAATTTGACATCAAAAGGCATCATCAACTTGCTTAATATAAAATACTTTTTTTTCCACACAATTTTCAGACACAAAACAACCAAATTTTAATACCCACATTTATAAGTAACATCAATTTCCTGGCAACATTTCACCGCGAACGTCAAGCCCGCCAAGACGAAGCGTACGATGCGCACGCACACACAGAACGTGTTGCCGTGATTGGTCAAGAAGTTGTCGAACGCTTACCTCCGCCCGCGCACCAACGTCCTTGCGCGCACGGGCCACCGACCGCGGCTGCTTGGTCTAAGCTATGGTTACTTGAAACTTAGCAGGTAGATACCAACTTCCTATACACTCGGTTATACTTAACTCCTGGTTGTATCGAGCTTTTGCCACGATTACTCGATCACGATAATATTTTTTTATTTGCGGTTGTGATTACTTACTTCCTAGTAATAAAGAGATTGTAATGTTAGTGTGATTTTGTGGTAGTAGTAAATGGAAAAGATTTTTGCAGTAAATAGTTATTATGGTATAAGTGAGAAAAAGTTTATATTTCTGTTGTGAGTGCCAATTTTAAATCTTGAGCTTGCGAAGTAGTCTTAAATTGAATCACGAGCGTAGCGAGTGATTCTAATAAAGACTACTTCGCAATCGAAAGATTTTAAGAGGTCACGAACTAGAAATTAAATTTTTCTTACGCGTTACATACAAAACTTTTCACCTCTTCCAGTGAGAAAATAATAAACTCGTAGGTACTCGATTGCTTAACCTGCAATCATTCCATGAAATACGACAGTAATACCAATTCAGAATGCGTTTTAGGGCCTTTTGTAAGTCGCCACTAATTAAATATGTCGTACGCTTTCAAATTTTCACGTGAATTTTCTGGTAAAAAAGCAAACTTCTGTGTTAGTAGTTTCAAGTTGTCGTAACTCTTTTGGAGTTCCACAAAGTTCTTCATCACTGAATTCACTATTTTTTTGTTGTTAAAAAGTTCCAGTAAACAATTAAACATAAACTGAAAAGAATTTATAGTTGCCCGCGATGACTGACACAGACACAGACTTTTTTTTTAAATCGTGCGTTCGGAAATTCGTTTCGTAACATTTATTTAAAGAGTCTAATATTAAGTACCTGATTTTAATTAATTTAATGGTCAATCACTAATATAACACCATTAAAATACTAAATATCCGCGTTTTTATACAATTTAAAATAATTAAAACGTATCATAAGTACCTAGTTATTTAATAAAATTGATGTCAATGTTTATTACTAACCTACATGGTGGCTGTTTTGTTTTTTTTTTTTGCGCCTATTCATTGGAAGGATTTTGTGTTTCGAAATTTGAATCACTTTGCCTCACTAGTGAGTAAAAACGGCTTTTACTTACTGAATTCTGGCAAGCAAACGATCTTTTTCGTGCTGGTGTGGTGAAAAAGATATTAATTTATTTTTTAGTGGGCGCTTCTAGTCATCATTTGAAATTCTATGATAGTTGCGTAACAACTAGTCTGAAACCAGAAACACTGAAATCTAGTTTATTAACAAAGAGTATTGTACCATACTGCGTTGTGCGCTGAGATCGTGTGATTTGACTCCGCTAGACTTTTTCTTGTGGGGTTTTCTGAAGTCGCAGGTCTATGCCAATACACCACAATCGACCGTTGCCCTGAAAGCCAACATAACGCAGGCTATAGCTCAGATTCAGCCAGATAATGCAGCCGAGTCATTAAAAATTGGACCTCTCGGATTCGTGCCACCATACACGTAAGGCAGTAAGTCCCGGGCAAAAATTAGTTTTCTTTTTTACTCCTCTTTCTTTAATAAACGACGCCTTCACTAGGAATAACTCCTGTGTCGCGGGGTTGTTAACAAACATACATTTCACATACACAGAGCACACCCAGATTCAGAACAAATCTTTGCGAATCACACAAAGATTTGTGTAGGGATCGAACCCACAACACCAGCGCAGTTGAAAGCGGCGAGGCGACCGCTTTAACCACCACGCCAACCGTGCATTCAATATAAATTACAATCTCCTGCAAATATTTTCATTTCAACATTTGATTCCATCGGAGTTCTTAACGTGGGTGGCGAGTGGCGACGAGCAGTCAGATCGTTTACTATAATAATAACTAGCGACCCGCCCCGGCTTCGCACGGGTACAATGCTGATACTAAATACACTACAGAATAACTGTGAACGTTGTATATAAAAACACAGCGGCCCGCTCCGGATTCGCACGGGTATATAATATAATATATAGCCTATGTCACTCACTGAAAAAATGATTAAAATCGATCCAGTAGTTTGATTTATTCATTACTGCCCGTGGCCCGCACGCGTTAAATTTGGAGTAAAACAATTCCCCCTTTCTATGCATGTATTATACATAAAAACCTTCCTCTTGAATCACTCTATCTATTGGAAAAAACCGCATCAAAATCCGTTGCGTAGTCTTAAAGATTTAAGCGCACATAGGGACAGCAAAGGCGACTTTGTTTTATACTATGTAGTGAATACCTAAAGAAGGCAGTGTAAAACAACCAACTTACTTATATGTACTTATAATTGAGAATCAAACGAACTTACCTAGTGAAGTTTGATGTCTAATTATACGAGTGTCTTGACCGAAGATGATTACTGATTACATGCAGCAGCACGCGAGATGGTGCTGTCCTTATCACACTTTTAAAGCTATAAAAAATGCTTTTGAAATATTTTTTACTAAAAAATAAATTAAAAGTATGTATTGACTTATTTCGCCCGCCAACGGCTCACTGTGCGCTCACGAACGCCATTATTAAGAGCCTATATATTTTTTTCCGATAACATTTGGGCAATTTGGGAGGGCGGGAACGTAATCATCTTCGGTCAAGACACTCGTATAATTAGACATCAAACTTCACTAGGTAAGTTCGTTTGATTATACTTCGTATCTCTCCCGAAGATGATTACTGATTACATGCAGATGTTAAGAGCATCGAAAAAAATCAAAACAATATAGAGAAGCGATCAAACAATACTTTATTTAAATTAATAAAGTAAACACAATAAACAATTTCTTTCCTTACTACTATCAAGTAAATAATGATTCTACAAATTCATTTTCAGTAGTATTAGTTAATTTCTTATTATAATACTTTACAAATACATTTGATGATTCAGACCAACCCGCGGCTTTTCTAATTATTTCCAAATTAACGCCTGCTCTGTGGGCAGCAGATGTTGACGCGTGTCTTGTACTATGAGCACTGTATATTTTTATATCTATTCCACTTTTTTCCAAAGTTTGTTTTACCCAATGCGATAAAGTTTGAGTACCTACTTTTTTGTGAGGTTTTTGAAAACTAATAAATAAAGAATCTTCATGGACATGTAAATCGGTAGTTTTTTCTATATAGTTCTTAAGTGTTAAGGCTGGACAAAAACTAGGGTTTTCTTTGATGTAAGGCAATGTAATTAGTGGTTGAACAGTACCGGGTCCAGAAGTTTTAATAAGAGCATCTATTTTAATTATAATTCTATCTGATTGAAATATTATATTTGCTATTTTAATTAAACTAAGAGTTTGCATTCTTTGAGCTGATGCTAAAGCGAGCAAGGTAACAGTTTTTAATGATAATTCTTTTAATGTTATTAAATCATTAGGATAATAGTTTTGTAAATAATTTAAAACTAATTTAGGATTCCAGGTGGTATTATATTTTGGCAAAGGTGGATTCATACGGTAAACACCTTTGAGAAATCTTTTTATAGAATCATTACAGGTTATTTCCTGACCTAACAAAATTGACAATGCTGAACGATAACTATTAAGGGTACTGTAACTAGCACCAGAATGAAAACGATCTGTCAAAAATTCAATTACTTGATTAGTACTAGACAAACAATAATCTGTACCTTTTTCATTACAATACAACCACCATAATCTTAACGATGTGTTGTATTGGTTTAGTGTATTAGTGGAAAATGATGACATCATTATATTGAGAGATGCCTCAGGAATTCCACGTCTTAACAATGATTGCCTGATAATCGCCCTGCCATCAGGATGAGGTCTACATGCAGGGGATGCTCCTGTCTGAAAGGAGAAAATAACATATGCTTATCAGGCCCAAAAAATAGCTCTTCCGACACGAGCAGATTTGACCACAGCGGATACCACGGTTGCGTGGGCCAATGTGGCACTACTACAATCCCTTCTGCTTTATCATGTTTGATTTTGTGTAGTACTTTTGGAATTAAGCTAAATGGTGGAAATGCGTAGAATTGTATGTTCTTCCAATTAAACGTAAATGCGTCAATAATTACTGAATTTGGATCTAATTTCCACGAAGCGTAACGGGCACACTTGTGATTTTGAATGCTTGCAAATAAGTCAAATTCTGGTGTACCAAATGACAGTGTTATATCATGATATGCATAATCAGCCAATTCCCACTCTGTATCTATGTTGGATATTTGTCTAGACTCAAAATCTGCAACTACATTGTTGCTGGACGAAATATAGGATGCAAAAATAATAATGTTGCGTTTTTCACACCATTGCCATATGTCACGTGCAATGTTGTTTAAATGTGCAAATTGTATCCCGCCCATTTTGTTAATGTAAGCAATGGCTGTTGTATTGTCAATCCTAAGCAAAATATTACAGTTTTTTAAGTGTGCACCAAAAATCTTTAGCCCATAGAACGCTGCTAGTAGTTCGAGGGTATTTATATGTAACGATATTTGCGAACGGTCCCAGTGCCCGTGCGCGGTTTGGCTGTTACAAGCTATACCCCAACCTGTGGTTGAAGCGTCACTGTATATTTCAAGGGAATAGTCATTTGATTGAAAATGGCAAAAGGACAAGTCAATATGATCTCTCCACCATATAAATTCGTTTTTAATATGATCTGGTAGCGTAATATATTTATTGTAGTTATTGGAATAATTCAGTGTTAAAAATTTTTCTCTCTCAAGTAACTTTGTATACAACCAGCCGTATTTGACGGCGGGGCACGCTGACGTTAGTAGTCCTATATACCTAGCTAATTCTCGAATTGTGCATTTCTTTGTATGTAACATTTTTTCTGATAATAGTTTTATACGGTTTTTCTTTTCAATAGGTAATGTTAAAAGCATGTTTACTGAGTCAAATTCAAAGCCTAAAAAAGTGCATTTTTTACTTGGGTGAATTTGACTTTTAATGTCATTTATTAAAAAACCTAACTTGGATAGCAATTCTTTTGTCGTTCTTACATTATTGTAGCAGCTGTTCAATGAATCACCAATACATAAAAAATCATCTATAAAATTAACTGACAGATATCCTTGCGAACGTAGATTGTGCAAAACAGGTTTCAGTAACTTTGTAAACACATATGGTGCGGTACAAAGTCCGAAAGGTAGTACGTTAAACTCAAACAATTGTTTAGGAAAGCGTCTTGAGTTCCAGACAAATCGAAGATAGTGCCTGTCAGTTTTAGCTATGGGTAATAAAAAATAAGCGTCTTTTAAATCTAATGTTGCCATATAGTATTTATGATCGACCAATTTTAAAACTGTACGATAATCTTCCATTTTAAAGTGATTGACAGTAACAAATTTATTAAATTCTTTTAAATTGAGTATAAAGCGATGTTTTCCATTAGATTTAGGAACAGTGAAAATGGGTGAAATAAATTGATTTTCACATGGGACACATCGAGAGACAAAACCAGATTCTAATAATTCAGATATGCACTGATCAATTATATTTATTTCCTTATTAGTAAAAGATTTATTTTTATGACCTGTTTGTATAGGTACGGTATGAAATGGAATCTGATAACCTCTGATCCAAGACAAAATAGTTTTGTCATTTGTTATATGAAGCCATTCGTTGAAATAATATTGAAGCCTACCGGCTACAGGTATATTATTGTTAAATTGTACCTGAGGCAAAGTAATTAGCGTCGCCGGGATTGATGGGTGTAGTTCGTCCGCGAGCGCTGCTGTGGCGGCGCGCGGCGCTGGTCCCGCGGCGCAGGCGGCGGCGGCGGTGGGCGTCGAGTCTGGTTGGGGAACACTCGCGGCTCGGCGGCTGGTGCCCGCGGTGCCCCCCGTGCGTTTAAAGCTCCCGAATGGCGAGGCGTATTTGCCTGTACACGCTGCTGAGAAGGCTTGCCACTGAATCTGAGTTCTGCAGCGGATGAGGATATAGCCTTATTAGATTTTAAATAATCAGATAAATTGGACCCAAATAACTGTTCGTCTATTTTGGTGTTTTTAATTAATTCTCGTTTTTGTTTGCTCAGAGAATTTATAATCGCGAATCTTCTTGAGAGAGATTCTCTGTGATGTGTATCGCATAGTAGGCGCCCTGCATCACTCAATGTTTTTATTATTTCTTGAGGGATATTCTCAGTGTGTGACAAGGCCAAATTTAGTGCTTTACCAATTGCAGAAATACAGCTGGCCATTTGGTTTTGTTTTTGTTCACTATAAGAATCTCGCTTCACATTGATTTCTGAAAGCGCAGATTTAATTTCAGGATTTATCAAGGGTGCCTTCATATAGGTACAATTTTCGGCAGGTAAATACTGCTTAAAAAGATCAACTTTTTCATCTTTAGGCAAGCCGTTAAGCAAAATGTGTTTCCATCTTGTTACTAGATCCTTATGTAAATTATCGCCAAATGGTCTATTTTGTGTAGGGTCTGAGCCCAACAACAGCAGAATATCTGGGTCTAAGTCTTGATTTTCTTCGACTGCTCCTTCGTCTTCAACTGGTAACTCGACAGTTGGGATCTCGTCTGCAATGACGTAAAAGGCTATGCTTTATGCAAGCAGTCAAGCGAAACAGCATACATAGGGCTAGCAAGCGGTCATAGTATCCACACACGATATACGTCGGGATAACACAATGATTGAAATCATTTTATGACCTTTATAAGCATCCACACACGATATACGTCGGGATAATAACTATGTGTAATAAATGAATATCATTTTGATGTTGTACAAGAATCTACACACGATTTACGTCGAGATTCTGTTTGAATAAATTTTAAAATTATAAGTGATTTGTGACGGTAGATGCAATTAAATTGTGTATTTGCGCTGCGACAGAAAAATGACTTACGTACCGTTAGGTTCTGGATCACCAGTGGAATCGAGCGGCGTCGGCGGCGGTTCACTCGAATGCGCGGGAGATAACGGTGGCGCGTCATCATCGAAAGATGACGAGGACGACATTCTCCTACGTTTTTGCATATAATTTTTCACTTTCTTGAAGATTTTATCCACAATATCACGGTCACTTTTATCGGATCGCTTCCTTTTTCCCATTTTAAGACGAAGTTTAAATATTACTGCAGAAAAATGATTTTTCGTGTGACTCGGACAACACAAAAACACGTAATGGCGTTCGTGAGCGCACAGTGAGCCGTTGGCGGGCGAAATAAGTCAATACATACTTTTAATTTATTTTTTAGTAAAAAATATTTCAAAAGCATTTTTTATAGCTTTAAAAGTGTGATAAGGACAGCACCATCTCGCGTGCTGCTGCATGTAATCAGTAATCATCTTCGGGAGAGATACGAAGTATAACTTAAGTTATACTAATAAACAGTTGAAAAAGATATGGGACCGGCAGGATTTGAACCTGCCACCTTACTGCACACCGGGCAGCCGCTTTAGCCATCCAGCTACGGTCGCCTCTTACCAGAACCCTAAATTTCTCAACTGTATGATACGTCATTTCTTGACGTCACGTTCATCCTACTTAAGATAGGAACAAATGGATGATAGTGACGTCACTAAATGACGTACACAGCTAAAAAAATTGAGGCGACCGTAGCTGGATGGCTAAAGCGGCTGCCCGGTGTGCAGTAAGGTCGCAGGTTCAAATCCTGCCGGTCCCATATCTTTTTCAACTGTTTCAATATAATTAGCTAAGCATAGCTAAATGCGATTAAAATAATTAATTAAAAGATGTACTTAAGTTATTTTATGTACTTTAACCTTGAAACTTCGTCGGAGTGATACATTGTCAACTTTGATTGGGCGATCCCGGAGCGAGTGATGCTTTGTCTATGGGCGATCCTTGCAGATTAAAAAGAAACAAATAACAGCAAATAACCATAAATATGTTTTCTGTTTAAGCACAAGTGTCCAAGATTTTGTATTGTAGCCTTAAATTGGTAGGCTGTTTTATATAGAAACGTATTCTGGTTGTAACTTTAATATAATAAGTTTTTTTTACATTTTAGACAAAATATCATTTCATTTAATTTATTCAGTAACAATTTTAACTTTGTATGCGAATGTTTTTAACAAATTTAAAATTTCTAATAAATAAGCACATAAATAACATTAGCATTTCATCATTCATTACAATAATCTATACTAATATTATAAAGAGGTAAAGTTTGTGTGTTTGTTAAATTGTCAGGGGTAATCTCGGAATCTACTGCACCGATTTTAAAAATTCTTTCACTAATAGAAAGCCACATTATTGCTGAGTGTCATAGGCTATATAAAAAACGAAAAGAAAGAAAAGAAAAATTAAAAGGTTTTTACGTGGTAGTCCGTTTTGTAAAGAGAATCGGAGAAAAACTCATCGTTATACGTGAAGGCCACAGCAGCGCGGCAGCGGCGCGCGATGGTTTCGGCTTATTTCGGTTCGCGTTCGTGCTCACTTCGGAAGAAGGAGGCGTGACCTTCCTTTTACATCTGAGAGGTAGGTACCCGCGCGGCTCTTTACGCAGCGGACGTCCCCAAAATCGAATTTTTCGTATCACACTTTCGACATTCATTAATTTTATTTTCGGTACATTAAAAAAAAAATCTTTTATGTTTATATAGTTTTCATTTAATTTAGGTTATAGATAGGCATTAAGTTTGTTTCATGTACCTAGATATTAAATTAGGTTATAGGTATTAAGTTAGTTTCATGTAGATATTAATTTAGGTTATAGGTAGGTACCTATTAAGTTTGTTTTGTGTAGATATTAATTTAGGTTATAGGTAGGTATTAAGTTAGTTTCATGTAGATATTAATTTAGGTTATAGGTAGGTATTAAGTTCGTTTCGTGTAGATATTAATTTATTTCTTACGAACGCTGCCTTAACTATGAAAGATATATATTTTTGAACATTATGCCCAACGAAGTGGGCACGGGTCAGCTAGTTAAATATAAAAGTAATGATAAAATAGTGTAATAAACATTGATAGCACCACATCATCTCTAAAACATTAAAATGCATGTTATGTTAAAATTAATGATTTAAACAATTTTGTCAAAATGGCTACAATGGTTTAGTGCTTAGTGTAAGCGCCTCTCACCGCGAGGTCCCGGGTTCGTTTCCTGGGTCGGGCAAAGTGTTACGTGTGAATTTTTCGTGACTTAATTTATAACAGCAGAACGGATTTGGAATTGTGCCCGGTGGATGGCGATAGGCTCACCCCCTATCCCAATGTTACCTTACTGCCATATTATAATAAATACCTTCAAACATGTAAATTGCCTTGATGTAGGTACACAGCCTCGACAGTTCGGCCCTTATTTGATATTATGGGTGATTCCTGGAAAGCTTGATTTTGACGGTCACATCGTAATATTATCTAAAATAATAGACATACATAACTTAATTAGCACTCATACGATTCCTTGACTATTATAGTAATGAGGCCTATTGATTAAAATAACAATGTAAAACTGAAAATTGGTTTAAAATCCATTTGAAACTGAAAAACGGGGTGATTTAGCTTGAATTTTACGTGTCACACGCGTAACCTGTACTTTGTAATGACAATTTATTTTGTCTACGCTTATAGCTTTATATTAATTCATATATTTTTGAATACCTAGAAAGTGCTGCTATCCTATTATAATCAAACTGTTATAAAAAAATTAAACTTATAGTAGCTATAGTCATTCAAAAACATGTCACGCGGCGGGCGTCGTTTAACCGTGCGACGTAAAATAGCAACCAAATTCGGTTCGAACGTGGTAGGCATCTCGCGATTGGTTCGACACATCGCCAGTTTACTGGCAGTGCTTAGACGTAAAGGTGGTGTCGCTCAGTTTCGCGCAAAATAAGTTAGGTGAGTTCTTTGACTACTAAACGTTTTGGTCCTACAGGGTTGATACATTCCATAGCTTGTTTTACTACGTTGTTGAAAATACTTTCACCTTAATGCTTTAAGATCATGAATACTTATATCCTTGAGTAAACTTTCAAGTAAAAATATGTATAATATTATTAATAGATTCATTGTTATATCCTAAAATGTAAATTGTCGTGAGATCCGTGGGCGCAGATCCGTGGGTTTTAAGCCACGGATCTTTGTTTTCGGCCATGAATCTTTGTCCTGTACGCTGGCGAGTTCTGCCAAAGGTACTACCTTATAGACTGACACTGTTCTTGCTATTTATCTATTTACTAATGATGTCAATTAATGAAAGTGTTTTTTAGAGTTCCGTATTATCTACTAGAAAGCCATATAGTTTCACTATGTTTGTCTGTCCGGGCCCTAGCATCTAGACTGTTAGTGCCGGTAAGCTGAAATTTTGTAAACATATGTATGATAACTATGGCTACAAAGTGATAAAATTAAATCTTGAAGAAAAAAAAATGGGGTAGGTACTTTTGCTAAGAGTAAAGGGATTTTTTTTTCTTTCACGTACCTCTTAATGTAGAGTATCATTAAATAGGTCTTTTAAAAGCATTAAGGGTATGCAAAGGTAATTTTTTACTCTGAGATCTGCTAAAAATATTTTTAACCATGGATAGTATTTTTTTGTTTAAATAGCCCTCCCCCTCTAAAAGCTAAACAATTGGCTCAAGAAATACAGAATAATTCGTTACTGTGGTATTACTGAATACGGTACAGAAGACATGCTACATACGTTGGGCGCTCTATGTTTGCGTTGCTCGGGCATCGCTCACAGACACAATTTCTAAGACTACTTTCGTTCGCACGCGTACGGCCCCTGGACCCCCGCGTGCCCGCCGAGTGTAGGTATAGCAACTTAGGTATATGCATGAGCTAGTTTTCTGTAGCCAACGATTTTGTGGTAGTATTATAATATAATGAAGGAAAAGTGTCACGGCTAAGTCCGAATTGAAAAATGCAATTACTTGAAATAATTCGTACAAAATCCATAACCTTTGTTAATAATGAATTGTTTGAAGTTGTTACTTATTTAATAAAATTAATTAATACAAGTATATTTAATACAAGTAGGTCAAGCAGTGAGCCCCTCTTAAATCTGTATTACTAGGTATGTTCTAACGGTTGATTATAAAACCCTACACTGCATTTGGCCCAACAAGCACTTGGCCGGTTTATAATTATGCTTTTCCATGCACTGGGAAAAAAAAAACGGTAGTCCAGCATTATTAGAGTCCTCAATTGTCTAGTTTTTATATTTACTTTATACGACGTAAGTAGCGAACGAGCATGTAGTTCACCTGATGTTATATGTAGCTGTAGCCTATGAATATATCTACAATCCACAAAGCAGATTGTAGATACGTCGCTTCATCTGAGGGCTACGGTGCTTTGCTTCATGTACCTGTAATTTCAGGACCTGATTTCACCACCGAACTGGATCACAGTAGTGAAAGCATTCGTATTTGGTGGTAGTTTAAGGTAGGATGGCGGCTTTACCAGCCCTTGAGCTCCTCTACCACCATCCCTGACTTACCTTTATTATTTGTTAAAATTAAACACGTTTTTATAATTATTTTAACTTTTGTTGATTTTGTTTTTGCTGATTAAGTGAATAAAAATATTATTACTAGACAAATGATGTTTTATTTACAATTTCGTTTAATATTCTTTAAAATAAACGACTTTTAAGCTATGCCGCCTCGTATTTCATATGCTACCTAAGATCCATGGTTTTTTACGTGAGATCCGTGGCGACCCAAAACAAACATATTTTTATTTCCGAAACTATTATGTTTACGTGAGTGCCTTATGGACAGAAAAGTTTGTTTTTAAGCTCTCTTTTGCTACATATTTTTTGTTTTCACAAAACTTGAAAAAAAAAATATGCCATGGATCTTACGCCAGGAACGCTTCTCTCAGGAATCACCCTTATAATGTAATATTTTGTATGTCCGTAGGTTGTAACCTTTGTAAACGAGATATTTTACATAAATAATGGTCAAGTTATAGTTAATGCTTACTACAAACTGTCAACAAACTGCCTGGTGTAGACTTTAACACCATTTTATGAGTTTGTGGAAATATTTTTCTACGACGTACACAATTATGACGTCACCATCCTATACATTGCCAGTATAAGATGGCAATGCGAGACCAGCAAAGGAAACTAGCTTTTGCCCGCTACTTGGTCCGTGTAGAGTTTGTGGCGGTATCCGCCCATAAATAGTGACATACACGTGACATATGTCAAAGAGCGCTGAATCGCGATAATTAAGTGTTCACAGAGAGTATATTATATTGAAATTAGGAAGGGCTATTAATTAAAAACACAGATTATCAGTTTACTACGAGATCTATATTTCTTATTTTACTTGGAAGCTATGCTTGGAAGTGATATGAAAAGCTTCTAGCACAATATGAAAAATAGAATGACAACCAAATTTTAATAACCATAGAGGCAGGGCGAAGAATAAAACAAGATAAATCCTTTTTCAAATGAAGGATGTTACACAGTGTCTGTATACTCATATTAATTTTTGCAACCTTGTTAAAATAAATTAACAGTATACATATATATACCACTTCCAATACACTACCATTGGGCAGCTGTCCGCCAGGCAATACCACCGAGCCCGTGGGGTTATTCGCTATTTGAGATTTTGGTTTCTTAACAAATAGTTTCTGTCAATTAGTAATTCTTTCACTCAGTTGGAGGATCCTCCCTTTGTGATGGATGAACATCACACCCTGTTCCTCTACAAGTTTGTTGTATTAAGTAGTAGCAGCACCCGCGCCTTGACCTGCGTTCAACCTTAGTGCTCCGCTCCCGTGGAGTTTTTATTTTTATTTTTTTTTATACTACGCTCACAGCGAACGAACGTGTAGTCCACCTGATGGTAAGTAGAGTATAGCCCATGGACATCAACAATCTACAAAAGCAGATTATAGATGCGTCGCTGCAGCTGAGGACTACGGTGTTATGCCTCATCTGCCAGTAATTTCAGGGCCTGATCACACCACCAAACCGGAACATAGTAATGGAAGCACTACTATTTGGCGGCAGGTTAAAGGTGAGACGGTGGTGCTGCCGCCCTCGAGTTCATTCACAAGAGCTCTACCACCAGATTATCGTAATATTAAATATTTAAAGACCTTTACTGAGTAGACTATCAAACACAAAAAGGAATATCAAAATTTGACCGGAAGATCAAACAAATAAACTAACTTTCTCTCACCCTATCCTATTGGACCTTAACATAACAGGTGAAGTGTAGGTGTTGTACACCTCTGCCACACACTTCTGAGTAATATAGTCGTGATGTTCTGCATGTAGTATGTATGAAAGAAATATTATCAAAATCACATACGCAGTATTTTTCCTATTCTGCGTACCTCTGAAGTAGGACGCTCGTGAATCTGGTGCGATTTAATTGGAAGAAAGCGTTCGTGCTAAAAAATACTTTTCTCGTTCAATTTCAGAGAATTAAAAAACAACTACCTAGTTAAATTGCAAGATTTATTTATCGACTTCTGATTATACGTGACCACTTGCAGCGATATGCATGTTTATTTTCTTGGAAGTCAAATCACTGGTAATTTGGTTAGCAATAACTGATTGTATGGATGTTTTTTATTTATCTTTCACTCTAAAACCACTTGATGGGTTTTGATCAAATTTGACACACATGTAGCTTATAGCCTAGTGTAACATATAGGCCACTTTTTATTAAAGTCATTTCAAGAGCAAATTTCAAATTCAAATTGAAATCATTTATTTTCATTGGCCCCAGGAGGCGCTTGAACACGTCAAAACATTACAAAAAATTATATAAAAATAAATCATAAATAATACTAAATTATACTAATTACAATGATTAGATTAATTTTAATCAAACTGCTTAGAATCGAATTAAAATCAATCCAAGTACCAGCTCCGATGGGTATTGCATTATGAGAAGAGCTGGTGAGAAACTCATGTGCACCATCTTTTAAAATGAAAAATATAACAATATAAAAGTACATAATTATAAAAGTCACATAAGAAGAGCAATTCATTTCCAAATACCGAGCATGTATACTTAAAAGGGTCATTAACATTGTCTCTTTGTTTTATTTTTTTTATTTATTGATTACATTTTATTTGTTTATATTATTATATCTAGCTATATTATAACCAGCTTTTCAACAACTTCGTCCGCGTGGAACTGTAGTAGCTGCTCTCGCGCTTTGACCCGCATTCTCATACTGCTCCGCTCGCCAGAAGCTTACCTTAATGTTCAATATCTGAAGGTACCTTTATTGGGAGTTAGACTATCAAACACAAAATAGTTATCAAGATTCAACCAGTAGTTCTTGAGATTAGCGCTATCAAAAAAACTAACTTTGTGGTAGGTAAATCGATTAAAATTACGTATGTTAGGTAACTTGCAGTCGGTAACCTGCATCTAAAATTTAATTAAAATCGGTTTAGTCATTGAGAAGATTAGTTGATACAAACAGACAGACAGCAAAAAAGATTCTATCTATTTTATATCTAGGGTAAAGGCGGGATAGATGCCCCACTTTTTGAAATTACCTCCTAATTTTGAAAATATTCATTGTATATAAATAATGAGTATGAATTCAGCTAGTTTAGTCCTTTATGTTTAACTGTGATTTGGTTTTTTAGACCTATTGATTACAGATTTTGCAGAATTTAGCTTTTTGTGGAACTCCTTTTTTGGGGATAGATGCCTACCCGTATGGATAGATGCCCCACCATGAAAATACTAAGAGGGATAGATGCCTGCGGTGCGGGATAGATGCACTTTATAATGTATTAACGAAAAACTCAACCAAACTTTTATATGGTTTAGAGGACTTTTATAATTTTAGAAGTAGAAGGCTACCCCTAAAACAGAAATTGTTTCCAAGAAACATGGCTCTAATAATAAAAAGTATTTTGCAGTTTTTAAAGTCTTTTAATTGTCTTAGAATATAATTCTATCATAAGATCAAATAAAATTACATTAATAAAGTTTTATAAGCAATTTCAACATAAATAGAAATATTAAATTCTTCTTATTAAATATTAATTATTAAGTTTTAACATGCATAATCATAAAAAACATTCTAATTAAAACAATAAAATGTATTCTTAGCAGCATAACGTCTTCTCAGTGTTCTTGATGGAATCCCAAACTGTCGGGCTATTTCGTTTATCCCCATGATATTTCTGTCTTTTTCGTCGAAAGTTGACTGCTATTGTTCTATAGTCCAGGAACATGTCTTTTATATTTTTGTGGCATGGTTATACTACAATCAGAATGCACCTAAATACACGTAAACACATAATTGAAGGTACAATATATGAAACACCAAAAGGTGAAAGTAGTCGATTTCATAGCGGGTGTATTTTGAGAGCCGAATCATAGCTGAGGGCTTTTAATACACCTGATATGAAATAGAAAATTCACCCGAGTTATACAAAGTGCTTCATAGTATATCAGTGGAAAAAAACTACCAAGAACTACCATATATAACAAAATCCATCTACACCAACAAAAACTACAACCAAAACATACCAAACACAAAAAATATTCTACCAAAAACAACAAAACTGTATCAAAAGCCACCAAAAACTGATAAAAACAACAAAAACAACCAAATGCTACCACCAAAACCTATCAAATTCTATCAAAATTAACCAGTGGAATTACCAAACTCTACTTAAAACTACCAACAATTATCAAAAACTACAACCAAAAAACAACGAATTGTACCAAAAACTACCAAAAGGAACAAAAATCGCCTGAAATTTGAAACATTTTGTATGGAGGGATAGATGCCCCTAGGGGCACCTATCCTTCGAAAAATCAGGGCAACTATCCTTTTTGATAGGGATAGATGCCCCATGTATTTTTTAAACTAATTAAAAACAAATGACGAATTATTTGCATCAAGATGCATAATTGATGAATCAGTACATCGACGTAATTAAAAATATAACGGAATTAATGACTACTTTAAAAGTTACACAACGGCTAAAACTTACCTTTAAAACTTTGACGTCTTTGTAAACTTCGCCGCGGAGATGAATGCACACACAAGCTAAACACGTATTCACAGCACGACGGCCAATGGCTACCCGAGGTGCGGGGTGACTGCGGCTCTTAGTTATAATAAATTTTTTTAGTGGCGACTTTGGGAAGTTAGGTTTTTTGAAAATGAGGCATCAATCCCACTGGGGCATGTATCCCGCCTTTACCCTATATATAATAATAAGCCTACGGAACAAGATAAATTTATGTTATTACAAATCACACGAATATAAATTCTATTGCTATGTAATTAAAGTTGATTTTCGTATAATAAAAACTGTCAAAAATGTCCTAAACAATCTCAATTGCAATAGAAATTAAACTTTATGACTTGCGAATGAGGTTTATAATTGTAAATCATGAAAATTATCTCGTTTCGTTGTCTGAAGTATACATCTATACCATCTTGAAAAAACATTGTTATATTGACATTAACATTCCCTTTTTAACACGCTTATATTAGCTTCACCTGTATGTTTGTTTGTTTGTTTGTTTGTTTGTTTGTTTGTTTGTATGTAACCGACTCCTTTGGACTCGATTTTGACCCACTTTAAACGGACAGATTTCATTCAAATTTTGCACACCTGTCAAAGATCGATGACAATGCAATAATTCGATAAAAAAAATTAAAAATATATAAAAAAAAAAAAAAAAAAAAAAAAAAACGCTCTTATAAATAAACCAAACTAAAAAGTAGAAAATAAATAATAGTTTAAAAAAACTAAAAAACACGCTTTTAAAGTACTTCAAACTAAAAAGTGAAAAATAATTCCTAATATAAGCTGAAAAAAGCGTGGGGCGCTCTGTGCCATATTTTTCGTCTATCGAGCAACCCACGCTTTTTTTAGCTTATATTAGGAATTATTTTTCACTTTTTAGTTAGAAATACTTTAAAAGCGTGTTTTTTAGTTTTTTTAAACTATTATTTATTTTTATTTATAAATGTAAATTTAACATTCATACAGCAGAGCGACTATTCTCTTAATATAACTGGATTGTGTATTTTTCATTTAACAATTTCCAGCCTAGCCTTATCAAGGCCTCGGCGATAAGATAAAAATGCAACGTTTTAATCCCATAAAACCTGGTTTTACGTAGGTGGTATGAGTGTTTGCCACGGTATATTATTATGTAGATAACTAAGTACATGCAAAAACGATAAGCCAATAAATAATTGTCCATTATTTACAAGTTCAACAATGTAAGTCCTTAACAGTGTTTTATAGAGCTCCCATAAATATTTTTTTATATCACGAACAAAGAGAAAATATTGAAATAACTTGATACAACAAAAATACAATATATGTTTTTAATATGCTGTGATATCTAAAAGTCTTGAAAATTATAGAAATGGCTCTTCTAAATAACAGAAGATAGTGCAAATCGCACAAACGATCTCTTATTATTTCTTCTGAAAACAGAGCTGTAAGTGGGTGCATTGCAATTGCCACAAATGAGTCGAAAATTAATCTGTCTAGGTAATATAAGGACGTTATAAGGTTAACAAATATGCTTTGATAAGCTCTTAAAAGACTTTCTCATAAATAACAATAACAGTATCATATTGTGATTTGAAAACAAGTTCACATAATTTTAGTGACAGTAAAACCTTTTTGAACGTAATCTTTTTTGTTTTGTCTACGATTTTTTGTCGCAGACCTTATTTTTGCCTTATCTACTGAGAGGTCCTGAGAACCACACACTCAACGTGCTGAGTGACAAGGGGTTCTTGGTTTCAACAAATATTTAAAATCGTAAAATGCGATAGGATACTGGTATGCACCCTATGTCGTTAAATATATTTTTTGAACTGTCGGGGTTTTCCTAAGAGACTACTAGAATAAATAAATAAATATCACACAACATTCATACAACGCCATCTAGTCCCAAACTAAGCAGAGCTTGTACTATGGATACTAGACTAACTGATACTAATACATATTATAATACTTTTCTTTTGTAAATACATACTTATTTTACATAAAAACACCCAGTCCAAGACAATCCTCCATGTTCATGCACACAATGGTTTGTCTTGAGCGGGAATCAATCCCGTGACCTCTGTTTAGCAGGCAGTTGCACTACCGATTCCATTATCCAGTCGTCGGATTGAGGACTTATGCTTTCTAAAGACTTTTGATCGTTTTCAAAATACCCCTAAAGGTGCTCCCAGACCGCGTGCATTTTTTTTTTTTTTGGGAAACAAACATCTTCACTATCATCACTACATAGTATAAAACAAAGTCGCTTTCTCTGTACCTATGTCCCTATGTACGCTTAGATCTTTAAAACTACGCAACGGATTTTGATGCGGTTTTTTTTAATGAATATAGTGATTCAAGAGGATGGATTTTGTGTATATTACATGCATATTAAAGTAGAGAAAAGCCGAGAAATTTAAAGATTTGTAATGTGATGTCGTAACAAACATATTTTTCTGCGCTTACATTGCAAACGCTGGCTAAACCTTACGAGACAGATAAAATTTATGTACTACGGAATTGTATACAGCAGTCATATAGTGTCCGCGACAGCATATGTTTATCTCCTAAGGATAACCCACAGTAACCATTTTTATCTTTTACATATTACAAAAAAAATATAGGTTATTTACCAAGCTATTTTAAACGATACATATCATTCCTTATCCAATTAAATACATTAGATACGTTGTGCATTTCATGTAGATTAAAATTGCCCCTACAGCATGTGATTTAAATGAATATTTTCGAAGATATTACAGATTTAAAAATTGCGGGACGTAGCGGCCGGACGGGGCGGCGGGAGCGAGCCTGTTCAGAGGGTCAGAAAATCGTGAGTAGAGCGTGAGGCTCGACTCAGTCAGCTTCGGGATATATATAGATCTGAGAAATGTAAAAGTAAATAAGTAAAAATGTTGTGTATGAATATTCCAAAGATAGCAGGAAATCTTCATGGTATGGGGAAAGGGGAATTGTTTTACTCCAAATTTAACGCGTGCGGGCTACGGGCAGTAATGAATAAATCAAAACTACTGGATCGATTTTAATCATTTTTTCAGTGAGTGATATAGGCTATATATTATATACCCGTGCGAATCCGGAGCGGGCCGCTGTGTTTTTATATACAACGTTCACAGTTTTTCTGTAGTGTATTTAGTATCAGCATTGTACCCGTGCGAAGCCGGGGCGGGTCGCTAGTTTAAGAACAATCGATAAAATAACTTATAGAAATAACAACGTAAGCCAATTGATAGTTTCCGCTTATATCATATTCGTTTGCTTGTAATGTAATATTATAGATTCGTGTATTGACACAATGTGTAATGACACAATTCGAAATTGGAATTTGGTTCCGAAATAATGTTACATTCGCCAGTTAGGGAGGTAGATAGTAGCATAATGCTCAAAATTAAATTTAGAACGTTACATTACAAGCGAATGGTAGCGGTCTAGAAGCACCTGTATATCTCGAGAGCTAAAAAGACGAGGAATCAGATACGCTTATTTGCCACCTGAATAAGTAAAAAACTCGTATAAAAATAGAAGTTCGAAAGAGTCACTGGTTTTTACCAACATTGACTGTAATGAGACCAGTCACTCTATACCTATAGACTTTTAACTGCGCAGTCTAGTTTTTATTAAACTTAAAATAAAGTAATGCATCAAAGTGTGAGTTAATAACCTGCATTGTTAAACCAACGATCTCCTTGCTAAAATTGCTAGTTTGGAACAAAAAACAGAATATTCTATGAATTCTAAAAAACCTAGATTAGCTATTGGCAACGCAAATTGAATTTGATATGAAAAAATAGCATATCAACACTTTACAATTACATCGTTTAATTTTTACTCTTACTAGTAGCGGTATAAGTATTGCTAGTTTTAGTATAGACAGCGTGGCTCCGATGCACCTTGGCGCTGATAACGATAAAGGCCATTTTTCCTTATCAGTGGTCACTCTTATCGAATCTCTGCATTAAGTCCGGAACTTGTTATCTCAACCAAGGCCTTGCCGATAAGATAGTAGACAATCATGCTTGTATCTGCCCGATGCATTAGGCCTGGAGTATTAACCTACGTTTAACTTTTTCTCTATGGTGAACCAGTACCTACCTACACAGACAGTTAGCGATAGCCGAGTTGTCTAAGGTTCAAACCCACGGCACACCTCTGTCAATAAATCTTTAAGATTTGTATTTTCGAAGATATTATGTGTGTATTTATCATATAAATATTTCTTGCCAACGGTGACGGAAAACATCGTGAGGAATCCTGAATTCCAGAGAGTGCTGAAAAAGTACTCGGGGTTGTCTGAAAGTCTACCTATCCGTACTGGGTGGTAGACTTAGGCCCAACCCTTCTTATCATAAGAAGAGACTCGAGGCCAGCAGTGGGACATGAATATGTAAATAAGGCTGCTATTATATCTAAATACATATTTATATTAAAAATGAATCGCTATTTTTCCTGATCAGGGCATCACGCGTTTTGTTGTGTTTATATTGTTATTCTTATAAAAGAAAAAAAAATAATGATTAGGAATACTCAACTACCATATTAAATTTTCTAATGAATTCCTAATGTAGCTTTAGCGCTTATGACAATATAAACTTTTTAGTATTTAAACATTATGGGGTTTAACATAACATTAACAGAATGCGTGTTGCAAAATATCGTCATATAATGTATTCATAGCTAAGACAGAACAGCGTCTGTTGTCGGGTCAGCTAGTAACCAATACAATAAGCATATTATGTCTCATACCTTTATTCATTCCTATTTACAGAGGAGTTCGATAACTAACGTCAAGCTAAGTCTGCTTAATGCTCGATCGATCCGTGAAGCTTTGTCTTAGCCACAAGATCCTCTGATAATGATGATTAGTACCCTTGTCAGAATACAAGCTACGTCCTTGAGTGACCAAGGCAAGGCAGGATACATGATACAAATTAGAAGTATTGAGTAACCTTGCCCGAGATTTGTGGCGTTTGTGGTCTGTGGACCTCGCTTATGTTGTATTTTATTTGTTTTTGTGTCAAAATCAGTTTAGAGGTAAAGATTAACCGGTTTTTTGGTCGGATGGTGTAAACAATAACGTAACTATGTGGAATTGTGATCGTATTTTATTTTTAGACTAGCTGGTTTCTAGTATGTCTTATTGAACTTTAAGTTATGAGGATATTTAAATTTAATTTCTCATCATTTACGACCTACCATTTTTAAGGTTCCGTAGTACCTACAAGGAACCCTTATAGTTGCGCCATGTCCATCTGTCCGTTTATCCTGGAAAGCTGATATTTTGTTTGAATATCTATGGCTACAGTACCCGGATAGATAGATACTAGTATAATACGTATACGATAATACGTACTAGATAGATCTTTTAAAAACATTAAGGGGTTTTTAGACAGTTTTTTGATCCGTTTGCTAATTTTTGTTCGAGTTGGGCGTCCCCCGCCCTCTAAAAGCTAAGCTGTTAGCTCAAAAAACCACGCTGGCTGGTAGTATATGTAATGAACTTTCAAGGAAATCAATAGCGGCTACGATTAATTTTTTGGTGCAAGAGTAATAGGGGTGTAAAATGTTTGCAGTTACTTAGAATATTTCGTACAAAATAAAAAAACCTTTGAAAATAATGACGTGAATAAAGATGTTAATTTTCAATAAAGATATTAAACCTGTGTTGAGTCCATAATAACTATGTTGTAAAGGTCAGTCTTTACGGAACCCTATTGCGCGTGGCCCGACGCGCAATTGGCGGATTTAAAATTTTCCATGGATCGACACTTTTTTTATATATTGACGAATATTTTTAAAAGAAAATATCTAATTGCGTGAAAGAACAATTTCGTAGACGATATTCTGAGCATTGTGCATGCATGTAGTATGCACAATGATCAGAATGCTATAATATACTATTACTGAAATATGTCACATAAAGATTAAACACACGTCATCTGCCTGATCGCTAGTTAGTTTCGGTAATAAAACAAAGATGTTATCAATTCTGCTTATTATTCGTAAGTCGTAAAATTACGTTTGACGAACGCGACGGTGTTGTAAATTATTTCTATCACCACAAAGATGTCAATTTATGGATTGCAAGATGGCGTAGATTTTGTTGCCTTTATTTCTATACTATTTGGTATTGTATACAACGTTATTTTACTTTACCAAAAACAAGATAACCGTTCGTTCAGAATCAGAAACAAAAACCATTTTAATTTTTATAAGGTATATACTCTCTCTCTATTTTTACTTTAAAATAAAATTCAAGTTTTCCGTACATTTTTTCATATTTTCCCGTAATATACAGTGAAATATTAATATTCTGTTACTGATTTAGAAAAAAATACTTTTTTAGTGTTGGTAAAATAAATAAAACCTTCCCTCACCCGTGGTTGTCTATTAATCAAACATGCTGACTAACACATATTATAATGTATAACAAGTATGTAATGTACTATTATGGATAGGTACATTTTTTAAAAATATGCGGCTTTTAGGGAAGTGAAGGAAGCTAAATATATTTCTCTCGTTGACAAATAGACAATTATTATTCTCACACATTTCACCAACTAACGACCATTATAAAATCCATTACGTATTGATATGGATGTAACGACTAAAAAGGCCAATTTATTCAATACAACAAACTTTAAAGTCCACACGCGATAAACAAACCAAATACATTAATCGTCGCTTAGACTGGACCGGAACACATCATGATGTCGAAACTCTTTGGTGACATTGGAGTACAAACTGTAACGGCATTTGATGCGCGTGGGCAGCCAACTGGGAGCACGCGAGCTTGCGTGGGAAAACTTCCAAATTCAAACGCGATTCTCTTTTTAAATTATTTTTTTAAATCACTTGAATTATTGCTATAAGGCCTTTGGTAATCTGCTATAGACATGGCGTGATGCATGTAGGTGTTTATTGGTAAATAATTAATTGATTAACGGAATTTACTAATTTGAAATTATTGATATGGTTAGTAGAGCTCCGCGTGATTGGGTAACAAATCTAAGTTATTTAAATTTACGTACTTAATAACGGTGAATAACAATGAACTAGAGAGATTGCATTATTATTATTGTTGAGGATTTAAAATTTTATAACTGTCTTAGTTACATGAAGTATACGATCGAGCCCATACAAAATATTTCAATGAAGTGTTGCTAACAATGCCAACTCGTGAAAATTAACGAAAACACTTTAAATTACTTAGCTTAAGTTTATTTGAATATTTTTAAACAAATAAGCGAAATGTAAGGTCATTTTTAAAAACCGGTGAAGTGTGAGTCGGATTCGCACACCAAGGGTTCCGTACCATCACCGGCAAAAAAATGTATACTGTATTGGACCCCCTTTAAATATTTATTTTATTTATAGTAAAAAAAATATTGTACAGTAAATGTATTACGAATTATTCTATGAATATTTTAAGAGTCTACCTGTTACTGTTATCAATATGGAGCTGAAGCGACCAACAACTCATGTTTGTTGTGTGGAGCCCCCTCCCCTAAATGTTTATTTTATTCGGTCTTTATCATTTGTTGTTATAAGCGGCAACAGTTATACATTATCTGTAAAAAATTCAACTGCCTCGCAATAACAGTTCATTAGTTACAACTTGGTGACAGGCGGACAGACAGACTGCGAAGTCTTAGTAATGGGGTTACGTTTTTACCCTTTTGTTACGGAACCCAAAAAACAGTCAAGAGCGTGTCTAAAGAGGATTAAATCGCTCCATCGCATGTTACGTGTGAATAACAGACAGATTAACCAAAATTACGTAACTTTTCCATTTGCACATTTTACAAAATTTACACCATTGGTCACGCCATTTGATATTACGAAGAACGCACTTTGGCTACCCGCATCTACAATATTATCCGCTTTGGCTAGAAAAAGTATCACAAATGCCAGTCAATGTGCGAAGTATCGATAGTGGCATTACGCTGCTGTGCGCGTAATTACGCATATAGTTCCGAGTTTAACGTAGGTCAAGACTTTTTTTTAACGGGATATAATCCCACCCACACGCCCAACACTGTGACTCCTGTGACGCCAGGATCTACAGCGGTAACCAACTGAAAGGCACCGTGCATGACACACGGGCAATCCCAGGGAGAGTTAAAATTGTCTTGGAACCCGCAACGAATTTAATCAGAAGTATATAGTTGGAGTTGGAAAGTATGTATCTTTATGTAGGTCAAGACTTGTGTAAATAATTTTATAATATAACATCACGCCTATATTACCCAGAAGGGTGTGGCAGAGGTGTACAACACTCATATTTCACCTGTTATGATTAGGTCCCATGGGATAAGGGGTGAGCCTATTGCCATTGGACAGTAGACTAATATAAATAAAAGTAAATAAGTATTACACTCATTGTTTTGTAATCTAAAGATCACCAAACAAAAAAATCGAAAGCAACCATAAATAACTCACACGAGATCACCAGATCATTTCCTCACAGAAAGAATTTTAATTTATTATGTCTTGGTGACCTCAACGACACATTGCAAGAAATAAAATAATAAAGTCGTTTAGTATTACAAGTTAATTATTGTGAGGAAACCCCTTTTTCCTGCTTCCCCGTCACAATCTTCCGTGTCTCGGAATTTCAGTTAAAAGTAGCTCATCTCCTTCTCAAAACTTTTAACTTCTTCTGTACTAAATATAACTAATCATAAATGGATTAATGATTTAACCGTGAAAGCTTTAAAACAGACAGAATTACGGTTTAAGCATACACCACGAATTTTCTCAAAAAGTACACCGGCCAGTCGAAAAATTGTTGGTCTTCACGCGAACTTAGGATTCCGTCCTATCGCTCTCAGAACCGAGCTTGCCGAGCCCACTCCAAAACCACGAATCTTTTGACTGTATGATGCACGTCTTTCCGGAAGTCTCACATTGTACCCCATACACAAGGAGCTTTTGATCGTAATCCTCATGGACCAAAACTTGATTTCTCCTTTCTAATGCTCAATGGGGTTAATGTTTTACTTCCAAGTATACCTTGAACAAGGAAAATTTCTCTTGAACATAACTTACGCCTTGCGATATTTTTAGAAGTCATAACAACTGCAAATGTAGGTCTCACAATCGCAACTTCAAGCCTTTTTAGTCACAAAGCCTGCTTTTGTTCTTATTACTCAAGGCCTCACCGTGTGGTCTGATAAAAACATCGACCTACGTAAACCCACCGTGTAATGTTGACATAATATCTTATAAGACTTTATTGCACCAACTAAAGAACAATATTGTTACGTTCTCGCACTTTACTGCTTCAATTTTGTCACCTTTTATGTCATTATTCCACTAAATGGCTTAAATCTCGTGGCATTTAGGTATTAAGTTAATAATTTTGCGATTTAATTCTGTTAAGGATTTAAATGTCTTAACCATTTAGCTTAAACTGCTGTAAATTAGCAGATAACGCCATTTTTCGACGAAGTATTTACTTAAATCTCACGTCACCGACAAACGTTCGTAAATTATACAAAAAGGCGAAGCTATCCTTCATCCAAGCAAAAAGGTGACCATACAGGCTCAAATCAATATGAAAGAGGTGCCTATGTTTATAAAAAAAAACATTATTTATGTTTTCTCTCGAATTACGGCCAGTCATAAATTGCCGTTAAAAATAATAAAACCTTTTTAATCACGTTAAGAGATTACATTAAACGAGGATTTAAAGAGGATGATCCTTTAATGACATTTATGGTATGTTTCCGTTATTTGCGGCTCATTAACATTTTTGTAAGATTAAAATAAAATTTAAGTAAAATACTCTTGATAAGATTACGCAAAAAGCTAGTCATGAGCATCGAACAGAGCAAAAAAAAGTACAAAGAAGGTCAACCTTGAAACAGACGAGGTGGGAACTATTATTATGCTTGTTCTACCTGGAATTGTCTATGTTCGGCATCAAATAAAAGAGCGTACACCCACATGATCGTAAAATGTCAGGCGAAAGATTAGAGGATGTTGCGAAATTTAATTCTGTTATTTATCTTCGCATCATTGCTGGTTTTATAGTTTTTTTACCCATAGCTACAGACATTAAATAGAGTTATGGGTTTATTTCTCACAAAGGAGCAGATGTCAACTAGAAATGAATAAGATTGAACGCAAAAAAACAATCTGTTGTCGCTTAATAAATAATAAATTTATTATCTATTGATGTTATAAATTTTTTAATTTCAATATAATGTAATATGTTAATTAGAATGTATCTAACTGACAGATGGTATGAGGCCAATTTAATGTAATCACGTCAACTTAGGTAGATCTATTGTGAGTGACAGTGAGGTTGTGCCTTTTGTTAGAAAATATTTGTATGTTAGAGCTTTGTTGAACAAAATTATGAACTATTATGACTCCGTGAAGCTACTCAAAATTGATTGACAGAAAACCCCCTTTATAATGCCAATAAACATTTCAATAATTGTGTTATAACACATGCATTGTAAAAGTTGATGTCCACACGTGAATTTATTGATGTTCGATTTTTAAATGCACTTACTAATTTTATCCTGTTCAATCTTTTTGAACGCGAAACCGTGACGTTCACCTGTCCAATAAGGCGGTTTTTTATATTTTTTTCTTAGTAATCTTGTGTTAAATTCATAGAAATCTTAATAATAAGGCAATAGAAATGTCAAAGACGCGTGACCTTTTCGCCGCGCATCTGTCTAGTCAAACACAAGTGTGAGTTGAGGAATTGTCGTCTTAATGTCATCGCAAAAAGAATAATTTTGTTTGCAGGAATACAAGCGCATCTGTCTAATCGAACACAAGTGCGAGTTGAGGAATTGTCGTCTTAATGTCATCGCCAAAAAGAATAATTTTGTTTGCAGGAATACAAAAAGTGGTGTTTGAAAAACGGCGACATGCGTCCCAGTGTTAAAAGATAGTCGATAGCATTTCTATTGACTAGTTACATTGACTACATAAAAAAAAGCAGGACATAGTCTCTTGAAACACTTACTGAAGCACCCATAGTAAGTCACACGTACACACAGAACACACACATTGACACAATAGTAAGTCAATCGCCCGCCATTACGCTTTGGACTGTGCTGTTGCTCGGATGTTCAAGTAAAATAATTAAAAATGCCGTCTTGTGTTGTGAAAAGCTGCCGAAACCATAGCGCCTCGACAAAAATAAACCAGGGGATCACTTTTCATAGGTAAGCAAGTAATATATTCAGTTTATTGCCGAAATTATATTGTTTTCGTAAAAAAATATACCAAAACTATCAGTGTTGACAGTCAATAAATATTTTCATTTACCCTGAATTTGGGTAAATATTTTTTGTAGTATAATAATTTAGTATAAATTATTATTCTATATTTTATAGATTTCCTGCTGCAAACGACGCATGGAAAAATTTTTGGGTAGAAATAATTAGAAACTGCAGAAATTATAACAGTTGGTAATATTAAATCAGCATAAGGGATTGTAAGTAATTGAAAAGCACACCACTGAACATTATTGTTTACTGTAAAAAAAATGGAACGACACAATTAATTTTACTGTGCTAATGTTAAAGCAATTATTGCTTGAACATTTGCACAATAAAATTAAAAATAAATGTTAGTAATAATTACAAAAGAAGTTAATTTATTATATTTTACGAAGAATTTTTTTTTGTCAAATTTGATTTAAATTGTCCTATTCATAAGATTAAATGTAATAGTGTCTGCTGTACGGGGAAGACGCTATCTCCTGCAACCCAGTTATTACTTGTGCAGGCGTTAGGGGATTCACAAGTTAAGGATGCTAGTTTATGTCAATAAAGATTTTTATTTTTGAAATAGTCAAAAAAAGTGTTAATAAAAATGAATATTTCGTTGATTATTGTGTAAACCACATGTACGATGTGATGTAACAAATGTACGATTTCTCAAATTCGCGAATACGAATGTTGACCTTCAAATCAAGGGCCCGCAGAATGTCATACGAGTTTGAGATTTCGTGGCAGCCATGTTAAAACGAAACGATAAAAGAATTTAGGTGAAATGAAGCGGGAAGTCCGTCACAGGATGTAAATTTTCTCGATTATTTTATTTGCCAATATTTCTTTTAATATTGAAAAATCACATGTAAGTGAATATAAGCTCCGCAATTGTTTGTTTATTTTAACTTAGATATTTTATTTGGTTTGTACATTTTGTTGACGTTTTCAAGCACTTTCTGATAGTTTATGTAATAAAGAATTTTTGATTTTGAATTGTTTTTTATTTTTTTGCTAACTGCCATAACTTATCCTACTATCCGATTTAGGCTCCAGGTCCTAAACTGGGACACCCTGTATATCACTAAAGCATCTTCACCATCTAAGAATCAGGAAACGCCGTAGGAGTCGTAATTTTAAAATATTTTTCAAAAACTGGGTAGCTGCACTAAAGCATCTTCGCTGCCTTGCGTCAGAAGTGCCCAGAGCAACGAATTTTGTACATATTCCCTTAATAAAAACAAACAACTTCCACCTGCAGGCCCGCATCGACTGCTAAAAATATAAAATCAACTTTGTTTCAAAATTCAAACATAAAGTTGTTTTATATTGTTTGGTTTTTGGCCATGGTAGTAAACTACTTATATCATGTTTGATGGTAAAAAGCAGCAAATAAAAAAATATAAGAACTAAACCTCTAAAATATTTATTTAAATTATTGTAAAAATGTGGGTAATATTTCTCATGGCTGGTAACCCCTAACACACGCACACATAAACAGACCGCCGCCATTTTGGTGCTTCCATCATTTTATATGTGACATTCTCTCCTGCTTTTTTTTATGTACTCTATGACTAGTTATTAAGATTTCTATGGTTAAATTGCTATAGGTACGGACTTCACCTACAGCAATGGTGTGTCACACTTTGATATCCTTATCTACCTCATTACACGCGTCTGACCGGCTATCTGTTCTGAGAATTCAGAGATGTAGTACAATGTAAACAATGACTTCATCTCAAGAACAGATTTATAACGAGAAATGCCGTCGCGAAGTCTTGTTATTAATCAACTGGTCTCAATTTCTTTGTTCAGTTTTGTGAGAAGAATGTAGGAAATATGAGTTTAGGTCACCTAATGGTAAATGGCAACAACAGCTCATTAACATCTACAAGAGATTGTACAGAGGTCGCATCTGAAAGAAAAACTTTCTTTCCGTGGAATAATCTCCCTGCCGAGACATCAGCAACGGGTACTTCTAAAAACATAACTGTTCCTGTCATAACATAACATCACGCCTATATTACCCAGAAGGGTGGGTACGCTTCCAACTCTGTGCTGCTATTGTAAATTTCCTGACGGAAAGTTCACAAATAACACTTCGCCCGACCCGCTCTTGACAGTTGGGTAAAAAGTTGTTCATATTATACTAGATTCCGCCCGCGTGGTGTGTTAAAAGTAGCATATAATATGATAATCAAGGCTATATCTACATGTGTGCGAAATTTCATCAAAACTACCGTGTAAAGAGTAACAAACATTCTCACAAACTTTCGCATTTATAATATTATTTGGGATTTTCAGAAGTTAGGCTAGCTTCGAAGCTACTCAATCATTCATAACATAAGCTATACTGAAAGCTAACTGAGCCCAAACTGCCGCGTTTGTCTGGTGGTTATCGTATGCGCCTCTCACCGCGATTTCGGGCAATTTACAATAGCAGGTCGGAGTTGGAGTTGTGCTCGGTGGATGACGATAGGCTCACCTCCTATCCCATGAGACTTAAATATAACAGCTGAAATGAAGGTGTTGTACACCTATAAACTACTGTGTTTAGCGAGAAAAACCATCAAATTGTGTAAATGTAACTTACCATTAAATAAATAAATAAAAAAAAATAAAAAAAACCTCTGCCACACCCTCTTGGGTATTATAGGATGTTATCTTATGTATGCCTGTTTTTCAACAAAATGGAATAAAGAGCCATTTGAGTAATTAGTATATTACATACTCGTTTCTCATTATTGTTTACAATGAAGTCATCTGAAGCGAGCATATTTATTACACGAAGTGCCGACGCTGTGTCTTGCCGCTTATCGCTTACCAGTAGGTCCATGCTCCAATGTCTCAGCTTTTTACTATCGCTCATATTATTAACTGTAAACAAGATCCATCCATGTACCTATGTTTATACAAATAAATGTTTCTGATTTCTGATTTCTGATTTCTGATTATTATGTATTGCAAAACAATAATAATATTTTTAAACTTTTACATTTGATATAAACAAAAAATGTATCTAATGGTCGATAAAGAGCATACAAACCGCAGGGCAGCTTGTGGCGAGCTGAATGTGAGTGGCGACACTGCGGTCCTGATTCCCCAGAGAGTCGGTCAGGGACTCGTCTCCGGCTTGCCTTCATTGGCCGGTTGGAGTGGAAACCCAAGAGCGCCCGCAGGACTCTCAGCTCTGTTCTTGCCTTGGTCGGCTGGTCAGAGAGGGGTCGCCAGAGCAGAGATGCTCGGGGGTGGAAGTGTCATTTTCAAGGGCATAACTACGAGGAAACCCGCTCTTGGTTATTGGGCTAGTACTAAGGTATTAGCCCAATAACCTCGATGGTGAAATCGGCGCCGCACCGCTCGACACCCCAAGCCGCTCACGGCAGTGTTGCGCCCTGTCGCCCATATGGCTTTGCCTTAGGTGATAGTTTGGGGGGCCCATATAGTGAGTTGGCGAGTCACCGTCTGCTCATTTGTCCGTGTTCATTCATGTGTTTCAGGGCAGGCGTTAGTTTCTTAATCCATAGTCTGAGACTTCCGGTCCATAAGCATCTCACAACAATAGACCAGATTTTTAGTTACCATAGTTTGCAATAGTTTAACACAAACCGGGGGTTGTCCTTGGGTGCATTTCTATAGTGTAAACAGGGATGATCGTCGGTTTGTGCCCCATCACATTTAGATTAATGCGTTAATCGGGCCTCTGTGCTGTTGGCTTCGGCCCCACGCATGCCTTCCAAAGGTCCGGGAATCCATATTCCCGAGATACGGGAATAATAATAATAATAAAAACGTTTATTTTTCTCTTCACAATAGGTTTTGTGTACAGTTAATAAGTAGAAGTAGGCAGAATAATACTGGTATGTAGAAGACTATCTCCTCACGCAAGTGTTATGCATATCTTGTATGCTTAGTACTCGGCTACAACATGGTCAATCAACACGCTAAAGTCATTTGTAATTGTTTTCGGGACCTTACTCGGTTCTTTGTTTAGCAAAAAATATCGAATTCTTTAAATGGGTTGTAAAAGAGTAAACATTAGATAGATGGATTAAAATTTCCATGGGAGTAAATAAAAAAACTAACTTCGTAATAAATAGCTTATTACGAAAATGACACAGGCAACTGAAATTTAATGAATTTACATGAACCTCCATGGAGTAGTGGGTACTGGGGAAAGGATATAGGTTACGTAAGTGGTGAAACCAACCATGTATGTATACAAATACTGAAAGCTGCATTTTACTTCAAACGAAGCAAATAAATGACGGTATAATATTTTATGATAACTAAAGTCAACGCAGTCCAGGTTTTCCCCTCAGGCGCTGTAATTGCTCTATGGTTCGATATCTGTCTTAGAATATTGGAGACTTGAATAGAGTGCAATCTACATTACTGGGATAGAAGAGTCGCAGTGAAGGTAGTCAGCCACGTAATTTTCGAGGTACTAATATATCTGCCTCACGAAAATGTCAAAATTATATCCTTACTAATCCTTACTAATATTATAAAGGCGAAAGTTTGTATGTATGGATGTATGGATGGATGTTTGTTACTCTTTCACGCCAAAACTACCGGGTCGATTTCGATGAAATTTTGCTCACATGTAGCTTATAGTCTGGATTAACATATAGGCTACTTTTAATTGACATACCACGCGGGCGGAGCCGCGGGCGGAAGCTTGTATTATAAATGCGAAAGTTTGTGAGTATGGATGTATGGATGTTTGTTACTCTTTCACGCCAAAACTACCGAGTCGATTTCGATGAAATTTTGCACACATGTAGCTTATAGTCTGGATTAACATATAGGCTACTTTTAATTGACATACCACGCGGGCGGAGCCGCGGGCGGAAGCTAGTGTATATATAAATTGTATATATAAAATCATAGACTACAGCGCTAGAGAAGGACAGCATAGACTGCGTTTGCTTTGTCAGTTAGGTTAGTCATGCCTAATGGTTGCTAGAAACTTTATGCCTCTAAGAATACCCATAAGCTAAATAAAATTCAAAATCTCTCACGGTTACAGATTCGGATTCCCAGCAGATAACGATGATAGATGATAAATATTTAATACACAAAAATTATATTACTGTTCAAACGTTTACTCATGGATAGTCACTGCTATTAAAGTAAATACCATAAAATACCCGGTCACGCTACTACACAAAAACCATTGTTATAATCTAGCTAAAACGTCTATTTAAACCATGTGAAAACTGTAAGAGCTTTTGAACTTGATTACGCACCATCGTTGCCGTTTTATATAGAGAGCAGCATTGCATGCATTTAACTAGAGAGAATTATAAGTATTAAATTACATTATTCCCATTGCGCAAGCAGAGCTTCGCGTTCCAGATTGAATTTACGTCAAACTTAGAAATGTATGGGTTTTGACAGCTTTTACCCAGCCCGGGGAAAATTTTCTATGAAATTTGACAGTCAAATAGTTGCCAAGTATAATCGTAAATTTTCTTTATGTTACATCTTGACTTGACCTAATTATCTCTGGTTGCAACCAGAGCCCTATTTAATAAAGATGGGACTTTGGCGGTGGCGGCGTGGGTGAGTGCACGTTGACAGCGCGTGTTCGCCTGTGCCGCCATCGTCAGAGTCCGAGTATATCGCACGCCATTTTGGACGCTTAGAATAACTATAATTATATTTCACACTTGACACTGGCAGAAATGGTCACCGCAAGGAGACCCAGTTGCCATTAAATAAAAGAAGAAGAAGAAGTTAATAAAGATGACAGATCGTCAATTTTGTCAAATTTTGAATAAAGTGTACAAATTACCGACTGTTTGACGGCCAAGAAATTTACTCATTGACACGTTTAATACATAGGGCCTTGCAGTCAAATAGCTGCTAGCAAATCTCAGCAAATGCTCTATGAATGCTCTAAAATCTTCGTTCTGGTACCTATACTTTGTGGATGTTTATGGACAGTACTTACTTACTACCTGACCATCAGAGATAAGACGGTAGTCGTCGCCCTATATTTTCCAATTTCCATCTCAATAAAATACCACAAACTACTCAGTCACGCTTACCACACAAAAACAATTGTTTTAATCTACATTATCTTCAACGTTATAACCAAACATGGCAATTACTTAAGAAGCTAATAAAAAAGAATTAGACCCGCCCTAAACGTAATGAATTTACTCTCGTGTTTGGCTTACGAAAGCACATCAAGCTTTGATTATACTGTTAGATTAGTTCCAGTGGCTGCAGGTTGCGTGTAAGAGCGGGTGTAGCACGGGATTAAAAGACAAGACTGCACAAGATATCTCAGAAACCAGATATTCTATTAAATTTAGTATACCCTCAAGTAGACCGAAATGTCCGAATAAAAATTACTTTGACTATTAATTCTTCGTAGACTCGATTACTTAATTTATCAATATGAAGAAACATAGAAACCTACTTTTTCCTTTACAAGAAAATAAACAATAAAAAAATAGTGCAAGTTCAAAGAAGTATTTGAATAAATTATGGAATTAGGTCAGTCACTACTTTACCGAAATCAAACTTATATTTACATAAATTAATCTAGTTCCTTGCAAAACCTTTTAAATTAGGTACTAAATCAATGTCAGAACATCTCGAAGAAGTCGCTCGTAAATCAAGATTACTCTCTTAATCCATAAATCTTATCGTGGCCACGAACTCTTGCCATAGACAAAAAAGTATATTTATATTTTGTCGATGGCCTGACCACGTTTGTTCGTGCTAGCACTCCCTTACTTCTTTATTAACATAGCGTGATTAAAAGTCATTAATAATGTAAAGTTACTTAAGATAATGTTGTATGTTTTATTATTTTGCTCTACATTAAGGTTCGCTCGAAGTTTTTAGAGTCAATTTCCATGGCTGTCGGTGTGATTTCAATGGATGCGTTTTAGAGCCGCATCAGATTCGTTCTAGACTTTTAAATCATGAGCGTGTAAAACGACGTACATTTAGATTTATTTTAGTTATGGAACTAATGGCATTTCCCGTGTCTTTATACGAGACTTTTTTGATAGTAGCATCCGTCTAATATTGGAATCTGACGTTTTGCATTATGGAATCTGAGATCCACTGACGCCTATCAAGTTAAAGGAGAAAATCTTTAAATCTGTGATTAGACTTTTAGTATGGATCAGAATGTTGGGCCCTGGAGAAGACGCGTGAAAGGAAATTACTCGTAGTGGAGTTGCAAATGTTAATGATGAATGGGTATTATATAAATTATATTGTAATTTGAGTAGGTATCTGTCTTTACCACCAATCTTTACCTACATTTATTGTCACATTTCAGGGACTCTGTAATTCAAAACATGGCTCACCTGCTTTCGTGCCCGTTGTCTCCCTCTACATGTGCCCGTGAAAACCTAATGCAAGCCACAAGCAAAGTAAAAGTTGCTACCTACTGGCCAAAAATAATATAACCAGAAGAAGAATTGACTTTGCGACTGTTTATCTGGATTTAATTTGACCTTCTAACCTGCGCTCCGCAAATACAAGAAGTATGTAACCAACAAACATAAAAATAGGTTAGTATCAAGTAGCCATCGGAAATGCATCGTGTGCTCATAAAATTAGTACCTAATAAGGGATCCAGCACGACCGGTTAGGACCGACATCATAATTAAATTAATGAAAACAGGTTTAATGAACACTTAGCGAGTGCTGGCGTGTAATGATGGCATATTTCACATTGCACTTTTCTTTCTAGCTTGTTATGAAATGTTATACGCGGTTCGCAATTTTGTTATGAGAAATCCTTACTTTACTAATGATAGAAAATCTTTTTATAACTTTCTAACACATTTTCTTGTATGAATATTTGTTATATTAAATTAGATATGTAATAAATTCTTCCATCATAGACACGAATCTTTAAGCTTAGCTCTCATAATATTTTTTGTCACTAACAGTTAACTTTCTTCACATAACCTGAAACAATTTTCTTTGATTGAAAAAGAAAATTCACCCGTGTGCGCTAAGATTTTGATGAGCTGCTCAACGAGATTTTCGAGAGAGAAAGGATGAAGGATAGGAGAATGGAGGAAAGAGTTTTATGAGTTTTATGGCATCATGAATTATATGCTCAGAGTGGAACGAGCCATTAAAGGTACCATCGCCAACAGGACCTCGCCAGTGCGGGTTTTAGAGAGGGGCCCACCTCACGCCTAGTTTGCAAGGTTCTCTGGTTTAAAAGCGTTGATGTGTCTTCCTTATGTACTCGGCAAATGGGGATTGTTATACTTGCTGATGGTTTGCAACCGGAACGTTATATTTGCTTTCAAGAGCCACATTACAAAAGTATCACCTCCAAAAACGGTTAGTAATGTTATGCCTGCCTTTTAATAATACCGTAAAATGATATCTTCTTAATTAAAACAAGATAATTCTGTAAATTACCGACTTAATTTGGTAGCCACTTACGGATAAAACCTGATATGACCATTTTTGGATGACCTAAACCTTCCGTTACTACATCCTTAATTAACGGGGATTACGCAACATGTGAGAAAAGTAGGTATTTGTTAATTCAAGAATTAATTGGAAATTAAGAAATAAAATAATTTTGAAAATTTATTCGCCGTAAAAAAGGTGTCAAGAAAGATTGGTATCGCGCATTTCGGCTCTTGTTTATAAAGTAGGTAAGTAGTAGAATAAATTACCACAAAGTACCAGGTCGTGCGAAAAAAAGAAAATTTGTAGTAATTAAGTATGGTTACCACCAGAAGACCTATTTACAACCTCTTAGGTTACCTATACTTCTATATCTATGTACCACTGTACAAACAATACTAACAATGGAAGAGTTATAAGTAAAAAGCTTAAAGAGAGCTTGCTATTGCTAAATGCTTATTTTACACTACTGTCTTGCGGTTTTTTGATAAAATATAAATCAAAGGTCTAGAAATTCTGGCGCTAAAAGTCCTTTTATCGACGCATAATACCACATACATCTCTGACAGGTTGGATATGATGGATTGCAATGATATTTATAAACATGTGACAATCTGTGATACACACAGCAAGTGCAATTATTATGTTGTATAACTGCAGTTAAACCCTTAATGGCCTCCACAATGCTGTTTATCAACACGTCCACAATCAAGTTTGATTATTCTACTCCATAAAACGATTATTAAATATGATATTTAATATGGACCCGGCTGGAACGGCCTCTTGATATGGCAAGCTTACAACTTTCTACAGTATCACGCCAATATATCTTGATCTGCTAACTTCTTCTTAGCTTTATCATCTTGTGCAGCAACTACGGATCAGGTTAGACTGGATATGGTATAGTTTCACTTTGCTTCTGATTGCCTGAGGCATGGTTTTATAGCTTGTAGGTGTTTGGCGACGTCCGTCCGTTTGTTGCGTACTGCTAACATCTTTATAGACGTATAAATCATAAGTTCCAAAAAATCGCTTGTATAAAGTTGATATAAAAGGTCTCGAGACAATAAAATGGCAGTAAATTTTTGATTTAGGACAGCATTTTCTGAAAATGGTTGACGTGTTGAGAATGTTGAGATCGATGACAAATTAAGTCGTATTTATATAATATGTATAAATATGATAATCTGGGATTTTGAATATAAGACAATCATCGTATACGTGAAGGTATTAAGCTTGTAATCCTATAACATTGTACGGCTTAAGACAATCCGTAAATATTTTAGGAAGTTTTAGTAAAGAAGTTTTAGAATGGGCTACACCTACGTATTGTCTGTTTATTATTGTGAACACGGATTGATATTGCTTCCTCTGAATTGGAGGATAAATTACAAAATTTTAAAGCAGTTGGCATAAAGCAGAGAGGATATTAATTTAGCATACTCGAATGTTTAAAACGCATAATACTTGAATAAACAGTTTTTTTTTAATTTGCCAGTATTTTATTATTGAAACCGTGGAGACCATAATTCGCTCTGTTGCGATAACTATGCTTTGGGAAAACCTATAGGACAAAAAGAAAATACTATGGCCAATCAATGACAACAGACTCCATGAAACTTAAAATAAATATAAAACCGTTTGTTTCTAATTCGTAAATCAATCTTGTGATGATAAAAGGCGTGATTTTACCAAGGTTTTTATATAAATAAACATGCATTGATAAAACTTCGTCGATTATACCACGGTACGTAACACGACGCTGTGGAGCGGGTCGGCGGGATCTTAGGTCAAGGCAGTTAGTACAAGCTAAAACAATATTGTATATTGTTTTAAATGAGTTGCCATTATATAATATATAAAATCATTTAATTTAATTCTTTATCATTTGCGGATAATTGGACATAGAAGCTATTGAGCTTTTATGTGCTATGGGCAGTAAATTTCGCCTATCTCTTTTTTGTGTAATGAAAACGAATACATACAAATATGTTCTTTATTCATTTTTGTTTTCTTAGTATAATTATAATAAATAATATAATATACTAGCTATTGAATAGAAATAAAAAGAATTTGCTTTCATTCACAAGAACTACTATCATAATATCCATTCATACATACATACATAAAATCACGTCTTTATCCCACGGGGTAGGCACATGGGACGCCATGTGATTCGCTCCTTACATACTTCTTGGCTTCCTCAACATTAATACATCTCGTCATACATGCTCGCCGGTTTGTCTTTTCTGAAGGACGCCATTTATCTGGTCCCTATTTGTCTCTTGTGGACGACCTCTTCCAGTACTTCTAACCACATCTGCGTAACATATCTTTTTCACTAATCTTCTTTCATCCATTCCTTCAACATGACCAAACCAACATAGCATACCTTTCTCAATCCTAATCACTATATCTTATTCCAAACCACAACGATCTCATATCACACTATTCCTTATCCTGTCATTCAAGGTTACACCACACATACTTCGTAATGAGCGCATCATATTATCCATGACCAATAAATTTTATAAACTTTACTTAAAAGATATTTAATCTATGTGTATCCTATTCTTCACACAATAGGTAGATATTTATTTTTCCATGACTTTCCCACAGGACTCAGGGAATGCGTTGTGTATATTTATTTATTTATTTATTTATTTATTTATTGGAAGACCAACAGCAGTAACAATTAATATTAATTAAAATATTATGCAACATTCAGCCAATTACAGGTCCTCACGAATAGTAACAATATATTATAAAATTAAGAACTGCGAATGTACTACACAAATCATTACAGAGCCTTATACAAAACAATTGCCAAAATAAAACTAAACACCCTGATATTGAGAAAAGTAATCACGGCTTAGCACCTGTCTCATCGACTCCAGGTTTGCATTAAATATATCAACATCATGTAATTTGCTTGCATCATTAAGGGTCTTACTAGCTCTCCGAACAAAGCTATTCTGCCGATAGTTAGATGGCACTAGTGGAAGGTGGAGGGGTGAATAATGTCGCGTATATTTTGAAGGTATACTAATACTGACTTTAGAGAGCAGTTCCGGGCTGTTCAACGACGACAAAAGCAACTTTTCAAGATAAATTACGTCCGCCACATCTCGGCGGCATGATAGTGGAAGGAGGTGAAATTTAGCACACAGGCTCAAACAAACAATAACACGCCCACATGCAATTCAGGGGTTCTAGAACAAACCCCGTCGTTCTCACAAATATTTAGAATTACAGTGTGTTAGAATAGGTGCATATAAACTGTCTGTTTGTTTTAAAATTGTCTTAAGAGAGAACAATTACTTAAATGTTTTCAAGACAAAAGCAATATGGGTTTTACTTAAATATTATTAAGTTTTTATCTACTATTACTGACAAATCATATTATATAAAACAAAAGAAACATGTATTTCTTCGCCCATTTAAAAAATTGAGGTTTGCTCTCGATTTCTCTAGGATCCCAACATGAGATCATGATCTGATGAGAATAGACCCACATGACAAGTATACTCTTTCAGACAAAAATAAGAACTTCTCACATCGGTCCAGGCGTCATTGAATAATCGGCAAACAGACATAACTAAAAAAAAATATAGAATCGAATTGAGAACCTGCTCTTTTTTTTTGCACTCCGTTAAAAGAGGAAAGATCATCCTGCTTCTCTGTTAATCGGTATTGTTGGTTATTATAAATTAATTCTAAGCTCTGATACTTTACTTAATAAGGGTGAAACAACAGTATATTTTATCTATCTTCAGATTGTTTTGAATTTCAAATGTGTGCAGTTATTTATAAGATCATATACATTAGCAGTTACCTGTCTGGCAACTTCTCAGGTGGCTACATGGCTCCAAGAAAACAGAATAAGTGGAGTAAAATATTTGTTTTTCTAGTAACAATTGTTTTTGCATTCTTATTAGCATACTGAACTCATGAAGTCTTATGTTTATGTCATCGTATCCTAGAACAAGCTTCTATGGATTTTATATGAGTCCGTGCCTTGGCTCACATAACCAGAAGGATATGGCAAGGTGTATTAAGAGCCGGTTTTTACCAGACCGAAGTCAAGAGGAGACGTGTTTGAATAACCAATGAGGTTTGATATCCTTATCACTTCTCTGCTTAGCTTCGGTAACGGACTTGATCAGAGCGATGTAATGGGTTATTCAAACATAATAATATATTCTCTATCGGCGCTTTGGTGGGTGGTAGCCGAGCTTAATAACCACATTTGACCAGTTATGTTTTATTATATACCTTATGGGAATGAGCCTATGGCCACAGAGTACTGTACGTACCTATTGGGCATACTTAACACTGCATAACGACCCGGGAATCGAACCCACGACCTGCCTATTTTAGCAGTCACATACCTATATAATTAACTATACATTGGGTGGTGAAATATAAAGTCACTTATCACAAATATAATAATATATATTTCTTTTTTCTAGTCTTACTAAATGCTTCAGATCCAGTGGCACTACGTTCTGCTAAAACAACGAAGTAAAAAAGATTTGTATCGAAAGTCTGTCACACAGTGTAACTATTGTCCTTGTTACAACAAAAATATATTTTTATATGAGACTGTTGAATTATGGTTGATGATAGCTAATATTTTAGCTAGATCTCAATTTTGAAAATTAATCTCTGCATGGGTATTCCATTAAAGGAATCACACAAAATTTGAATTTCTGTCAATCAAATATCGACCCTATTTATATGGAGGTAAGGATGCACTAAATTGGCGCAACTGACAGTTTCCCATACAGAATAGCCCCATCGCATCCTGTGTAGTTTTCGCTCGCCTAGTGCCTGATTATCAATATTGCCAAAATAATTGGATATTTCCTAGATTATTATAGGAATTATGGGGCATTTCGTTTGTGCAAAACTTGAATCTTCATCTTTAATTATACTGACATATTTCGTTGCAAAAACAAACAAAATAATAACCATAAGGCTTTGTAAAAAACCTATAGAACGGATACAGCAGCCTTCTGCCCATCACGGTCAAACACATTACACCTTACTTCCCCGTCGTGATTAAATATAATGTACTTATGTACTTATTGCATATGGAGTCATTTTATTATTGTGTTCTTATAACATACTAATAGCAGTCCATGACTTTGTTCGCGTTCACTTGGGTTGTGAATGCGGTGCCAGCCCCTAAACGATAGCTCACCTTCTTCCATGCCCTTTATGTTCCACCACCTGAACCATAGACGACCTGTGGAGCGCCACCGATAATGCCGTTCTTGTGGCAATTTTTTGGTCAAACAAAATTTAAATATCATGCTTTTCCATGTGTTTTCCATTGACACGCAAAAAAGAAAAAGTAAAAATAATCATCCAAAAATCATTTAATGGCTTTGTGTTTCTCGCGATGAATTAATTAATCAACCGATGAAAATAAATAGGGTGGTTCTCAATTCCGTAACTATATGCCTTCTTAGTTAATTTATAATCTGATATTTTCCAGCAAAAATCTCATTTATATCGGTCTAGACGTGGGGCTTCTGAAAGAACAACATACAGACCGACAATATTTTTAAAAGTGTTTTAACGTTTAACCAAGTGTCGTGATTAGAATGCTGTAAATTTTATGTCAAGTAATTTTAATAGGAATAAATATATGTGCATGTTGTGTATATTATTATTTTATTATTGTGTTGCTACTGTACTTGCTACAAAATAAATTATTTTATTATTATTGATTTATTTAGAGGTAACCCCTAATAAACCTCTTGAAATGGAGCTACAATATATAAGACGGCCCCCAGTTCCCGGTAGTCCCGCTATTCCCTTCCAAGGTAGCGGTCGTGGTAACGGCGGGGCAGGGGGTGCTAGGAATCTCCGGGCTACGGGAGGCTACCACCACCTCAAAAAACTGACCCTGGCTACGTACAATGGACGAAGTCTACGGCTGGACCAACACCTCACCGAACTCGAGGCAGAATTGGGTCGCATAAACTGGCATATATTGGGGTTATCTGAAGTCCGAAGACAGGGGGAGGACACGATAACCCTTGAGTCAGGCGACCTATTCTACTTTCGAGAAGGTGATAGGCTCTCTCAGGGCGGTGTCGGTTTCTTGGTCAACAAGTGTCTCACTAGCAGCGTTGTGGAAATCAGCAGTGTGTCGACAAGGGTAGCGTACCTAATACTGAAGATCACCGACAGAAAATTTCTGAAGGTGGTACAGGTATATGCGCCGACCTCGACATATTCTGATGAGATAGCCGAAACCATGTACGAAGACATAGCGAAAGCACTACATGGTACCAGGAAGGCTCACTACAACGTTGTTATGGGAGACTTTAATGCCAAAGTGGGAGTACAAGAACGCGGCGAAACGAAAATCGGCACTAACGGTGTGGGGCGCCGAAATCACAGGGGCCAAATGCTAGTAAACTTTCTAGAGTCCCAGGGGCTCTTCCTGATGAATTCTTTCTTTAAGAAGAAGCCCCACAGAAAGTGGACATGGCGAAGCCCCGATAATGTGACGAGGAACGAGATAGATTTTATCATCACGGACAAGCGGCATATATTTAGAGACGTCTCGGTGATCAATAGGTTTAATACCGGTAGTGATCATAGACTCGTCCGAGGCTCTCTAAATATCAACCTTAAGGCCGAAAGAGTTAGGATGATAAGACCTATTCTCAGACCCACGCTGCCCCAAATAGCCCTAGGTTCCGAAAAGTTCCAGTTGGAACTTCAAAATCGTTTCGCACTGCTGGAAACCACGGACAATGTTGACAGAAAAACCGACACAGTGGTCAAAACGCTACAGAACGTGTCTCGAAGGTTGTTTCCCGGAAAACGCGGTAATAGGGAGTCCAAACTCTCACCCGAGACTCTCGAACTTATGAAGGAACGACGAGAAACGCCAGATACTCAGATGTCTTCGTCAGATAGGCGGTCCCTAAACCTGAAAATCAGGAAACTGACGCGACGTGACCTCCGACGCTGCAGCACTCGAAATATCGAGGCTGCGATTGAGCGAAATAGAGGCACCAAAGTTTTCGCTCAGCAACTAGGTAGACCCCATCTGACGAAACTGAGGACTGGGGATGGCAGAACCGTCACCTCTAAGTTCGAGATACTCGAGGAAGTTGAGAGTTTCTATAGACACCTATACGCATCACGGATGACTAAACCAATGAGACCAAGCGATGATGACCACAGAGCCCCACTTACGCGCCACTACACCGAAGACATCCCGGATGTCGACCCAGGCGAGGTCGAGGCAGCTCTCAGACAACTGTAAGGTAGGTTTATTTAGAGGTTTATATTATTATTGTGTGCGTTGAACCATCTCCGCTATGATATCATGCATAATTGCATCATTCTTACAATATTGGAGTTTTTTTTTGAAGGATGAAGGTAAAGCTAATGTGGTTTTGTTTCGCCAATCTGAATTGAAGGTGTTGAAAGATTGTTTGTGTGTATCTTTGACGGTACTTATAAGTAATAACAAAATAATATCACACAACATTCACACAACGCAACCTAGTCCCAAACTAAGCGTGGGTTAGACCCTCAGAGCTTGTAATGATCTAATTGGCTGAATTTCAACAAGCGATTTTTTTTTGTCATTTTGGTGGACTTTTTTAATTTCAATGCTATCTATATATTTTAAGTGAAAAATTAAACTTTAGCCTATTTTATAACATGGTGTGTGAGTGGACATCAAATATCATCAAAACTTAAGGATAAATTTTTTAGAGTCCACTGAAATTAAAAGTGTCTACCGAAATGATAAAAAATTACCACTGAAATGATAAACTGTGCACCGTTTCTTACTGTGTGATAAAAATTTTAAAACAATATGAACACTACTCAAGCAAATCAGTACTTACGGCGAAATTTAATACACAATTTTGAAACAAATTAAAGGAATCTAGCTCGAGTTATAACAGCCACCGAAATGATCCTACTGTTGTCCCCATATCACTGATATGATAAACTTACTTTTATGGCGGGAAACAGCAAGACGTTAGGACTGGTGCGTTCGCACCTAGAGCTTGAGCCGGCCTGATCCGAAGTGAGGAAAGGTGAGAAGGGCATAACAACGCAATGTTGACGTGGCTATTCTACTAAAACTTACTGTCCTCTGAAATGATAACTTTTTTCCAGACGAAAGTTCACTGCCTGTCAAATTCATGAGAAAGAAGATAAACAAACAAAAATGGTTTTATTTGATCGAATATATTATAATTTAATGATGAAACAACCGATTTAAATCCATATTATGAATATATTTGCAGGGGAAGGTATTTTATAAGCGGAATCGGGTTCGGGACAGGCCACCGTGATGATAAAATGACACTTTGTAATTTTTTTTTTGGTATATTATTGGGTAGAAATCAATGACTTTTTTTGCCAAGGTAAAAAAGTAGTTTTTGAGAAAAAATATATAAAATAAAAAATCAGCAGATTGCACTACCATTCTCAGGTTTGCCGTGTATTTTTTTTGCTTGCGCAATTCACCCAATTACATTACATGCTGGCTGATGCCTTATGATCAAAATCCATATCGTTTGTAGAGGTTTGCATGTGCAAATCTTGTTGATTCAATATTTTTCAACTGTTTCTTAATGTAATTGTGTTAAACATAGGTAAATGCTATAAAAATAATTAATAAGAAGTTAAAATGTAATCATAGCTAATGATCAACTTACTTTACAAATAGCTATGAACAAAAGACATCGACGCGTTCCCGCAAGGTGCAAGATGCACCCATCTTACAGGAAGTAGATCTTTATTAGGTAGACGACCGGATGGCGGAGTGGGTAGTGTACCTGCCTGAGACGCCGAGGTTGTGGGTTCGATTCCCACTTAAGACAAAGCTTTGTGTGCATGAACATGAAGGGTTTGTCTTAGTCTGGGTGTTTCTATGTATAATAAGTATGTATTTACAAAAAAAAAGTATATAATATGTATTAGTATCAGTTATTCTAGTACCCATATTACAAGCTCTGCTTAGTTTGGGACTAGATGGCGTTGTGTGTGAGTTGTGAATATTTATTTATTTAACTAATTTAGTAATTTGTTATACCAAACGTCAACCTTTTTGGCGACTCGCGATAACAAGAGCGAGATATACGTAAAGCGTAAACCCTACACGAGTGACTGGGACAGTGCATTTCACGGCCCGCTAAGATTGAAATTAGCTATACTAAACTACCGTGTTTGATAGACATCATATTGAGCACACTGATAGTTGGTTAATTTTAGTTAATAAAAGTATAAAGCTATGCAGGCAGCTAAAATAATAATAGGTATCATGATGATTTTATCGCAACTTACATTGCAAAAACAATATTATCATTAAGTACGGATGTTAATTTTAAAACATTGCTATCATACCTAAAACGGAATCATATTTTGGGGTTCCCCGAAAAATGTATTTAGTTCTGCTGCAGCATGGGTATTTTAAGTAGGGTATTTATTTAACAAATTAAAATGAAGACCTAATTTTATTTCACAACTATCTACTTAAGATGCATGTATGTAATATCTATATTACCCAGAAAGGTGTGGCAGAGGTGTACAACACCCACACTTCACCCGTTATGTTTAGGTCCCATGGTGAGCCTATCGCCATTCACCGGGCACAGTTCGAACTCCGTGCTGTTATTATAAATTTTATGACGGAATGTTCACAAATAACACTGCCTGACACGGGAATCGAACCTTGGACCTTGCGGTGAGAGGCGCATACGCTAACCACTAGACCATCGAGGCAGTACTACGTAAGATAATCTCCAGAATACTATTTTTTATTCGATAAGGCCTTATAAATTTATTTATTTACAATTTGCAACTGAAGGTTGGTGAATGCGACTGATCAACCCAAACGAATTATATTTAAAGTAACCGTGCCAGTCATATCTGGCTAGCTTGATTCGGTTTCACCACCAAACGAGAACATAGAATTCAAGCACCACCCCATCTGGCTAGCTTGATTCGGTTTCACCACCAAACGAGAACATAGAATGCAAGCACCACCGCCCAAGTACAACAATCCACAAACTCTTTTACATTATTAAGTTTATTTTTCTGAGGATATTTATCAGTAATACTTCTTTCGCACAGAACATTAAGAATCCAAGTAGCTCAGATTACATAATAAAGTCTGATGTAGTGTATCGAATAAAAGAAGTGTAGCCAAATACAAATACAAAGTTTTGTGGAACTCTGTTTAGTATAAGTTATACTGTATTTGTTAATAATAAATAATAAATAAATAAAATAAAATAAAATCCATGACACAAGCAAACCTGGCAAGCTCATCGCACGATCCGGCACAACGGCACACAAAGAAGAATGCACTTGCGTTGAGCTTTGTGCCTTCAATTTTCGTATTCGGTACACTCCATGTGCCTTTATTCTGTAATCTGAGCCTAGAAGTATGAGTAAGCATGTATAAATACTTCATCATAATAATAGTCTAACGGTAACTGACATCTGAACTTCCACTATCGTGAGTCTTTTAGTATATTTCTTTACATTAAGTCATAAAGGTACAGTTACACATGCTCGTTATTAGCACGAAAGCATGCTTCTTTTGAGCAATTGCTAATTAGTGGTATGTGTGTCGAAACATTGCTAATAATGAGCATGCTAAATTCGAGTTTGCTCAAAAATCGACGGTCGTGCGATTTTTGGGCATGCTTCCTGCAGCGCGGGTGGAAGGGGGCGTGCTTATAGCGTGTGTGAACAGGTTTGCTTATTGAGCATGCTAGTATCGATCAGTCGGTATCTTCCTATTCCTTGTTTTTTTCTTTCTATCTGAGAGAAGTTTTTGGACGCATTGCAACGCAACCAAAAGAATAATTCTATTCAACTCCATACGAATGGCTGTTTGATTGTCCATGGTTTTGTTTGAACTGACAGAAAGCACGCTATAAAATGGCATGTGTATCGGAGTGTTTGCTTTGAGCATGCTCTTTCAGGAGCATACTTAAAATGGGCATGCTTATATTTAGCAAATGTAGACAAGTGTAGAGCATGCTCGAAACGAGTATGCTAATGAGCAAACTAAAAAGCATGCTAATAACGAGCATGTGTAACTGTACCTTAATATTATGTCTACTGTCCATTCTATGTCTGTGGTCAAGGAAATCGTTTTATATTGTACTGTTAATAAATTACTCATAGGTGATGTACCTATACTGAATTTGTTTGAGGTATTTTATGTAAGTTGATTCTTTTTATTGGTTTTTATATTGACTATTATAATATGAAACAATCCAATCAGGTAGCTAAATATAGATATTTTTTTTTATATTTACATTTCGATTATAAAAATATCTATGGTTATAAACACAGTACAGAAACAGTAGGAAATACCGAGACTACTTAATTATAATGCTTACTCAATATTTCTGGACCAAAACTTCATTCTTCGCTATCTGCGTAGGAAGTGCAAATATGCGGACACTTGTGACACTAAAATTGTTTACTGACCGGCTTACTTAATGCTTTTCATAAGATCTTTTTAACGGTAAATTAATTATACAGCATTTTTTTTATTCTTATACACAGTCAGCTGCAGAGAAATCTTACCCCCTTTAAATACTTTTTTGCACTTCAAAGGGGTGTTTTTACCTGAATGTACATTACAATGTCTTGTAAATCTGGTGACTGGAGAGTGCAGTACCAGTAGTATAATGTTTGCCCTATTTCTTTGTATTTTGTGTTGGAGCTAACCATGAAACTGGCATACAGTAATTTTATTGTACCAAAACGCTTGGATGTTATACTAAGCAAGAGTTGAAAAAATTATGGCACTGGCAGGATTTGAACCTGCGACCTTCTGCACACCGGGCAGCTGCTTTAACCAACCAGCTACGATCGCCTCTTACCAGGACCCTTAATTTCTCTACTGTATGTTACGTCATTTCGTGGCGTCACGTTCATCAATATTGGCTGTTGTAACAGTTTTCAGGTGTTTGAATGATAAACGGATCACAGACCAAATCACAAACCAAATATAGATCCAATAGAAAATATAGGATTGATTACCCACAGAAATCCAATATACTCAACTCTCCCAACGTCTTTGATCAAAACCAAACAATCCTACTTAAGATAAAAACAAATGGATGAACGTGACGTCACGAAATGACGTATCATACAGTTGAGAAATGTAGGGTTCTGGTAAGAGGCGACCGTAGCTGGATGGCTAAAGCGACTGCCCGGTGTGCAGTAAGGTCGCAGGTTCAAATCTTGCCGGTCCCATATCTTTTTCAACTGTTTCTTAGTAAAACCAAACAAACTATAAATTATCAAGTCCATCAGTTCAACAATGTTGTACCTCATTATCACCGTTTTCTCGTCAGCCAAGCCACGAATTATAACACCTTTAACTACCAATCAACGGTATAAAACACTACTGCAGATGCTATTATTGCCTGTATAGTTTACTGCACGCTACTCAAACCCACATTGTATTTTGTTTTCGCCTTTACTAGATTATATTTACTATCTACATCTCTGCATTACCCAAAGGTTGACTGGTAGAGAATACTTTTAGTATTAAGTCCGCCTTTGTACATTTAAGTGCATAAAGTTTAAATAAATAAATAAATATTTCGCAATTGATCACAATAATGTTTTATCATAAATCCCACACAGGGATCTTGTGTTTATTGAACCCTACGGAATAAACACTATTATGAAAATATATATTTTGTTTTTTATTTAATAAAATTAGTAAAGTCCTTCTCAGGTATGACGAGACCAGGGAAATAGGTATTCATTTTTATATGGAGGATATTATAGATTCCAGTTCAAATTGAATAGGTACGCATACATAAGATAGGTCAGCTATACAAAATAAAGTAGTGCATCAAATTTACGCTAAGGCGGTACGAAGTTCGCCGGGTCAGCTAGTTGTTGAATAAATTCTGATTGAATTTATTGGTACAACGACTAAACCCTTAGTCAGCATATAGTTACTTTAACAACATAACATAACATCACACAGAAGGGTGTAGCAGAGGTGTACAACACCCACATTTCACCTGTCATGTTTAGGTGCCATGGGATGAGCCTATCGCCATTGTTGATTGAAACGCTGCTGTGGTTCAACTGTTTTAATTCTCTGTACAAAAAAAGTTGTCCAAAAGAATACCAAAAACAATATTATGTAGGTATAAAAACAATATGACTGTATAAAAAGGTTGGTTGGTCGCCAAAAGCCATCCACCAAGCACAATTCCAACTCCGTGCTGCTATTGTGAATTTCCTGATGGAAAGTTCACAAATAACACTTTGTCGGACCTTGGAATTGAACCCGAGACCTCGCGGTGAGAGGCGCATACGCTAACCACTGGACCATCGAGGCAGGTACTTTAATTTCGGGTTATAGTACTCTGCGTAACCTTCTTTTCAAACCTTTAACCTGTCTCCATGCCGATTTTCGAGATAATCAGATCTTATTAGTATCAAATAAAACAAAATGTAGACCTATCCAAAAAAATCTGTTTGATTCAAATGTAATTTGTAATTTTTTTACAGAACAGGATGTAACGTTGGGCTTTCCCAGATTGAATCTAGTTGTAACAAAATGTCTACTATTTTTGGTACCACTACAGAGCCAGTACTTTTTTGAACTCAAGTTTTTAGAGCTTCAAAAAGTCGTTGCTATTCAAATTGCAAGTGTAAATAAAATAAAAGGAAGATAAATGACACCAATTTATAATTAAATTTAAAAATGTTTTACCAAAACGTAAACAGCCTACAGTTTGCAGCGAACAGATGTTTTAATTGTGTTAAATACATTAATAAATGTGGCACACAGCCTTGTAGAGCCTAATAGGCAAAAACCACCGAATTGTATTACCTTTTATAGACAAGCCATTCATTTATTCGACAAATTCGTACTAAAGCTATCTTAAGCGACGTAACCATAGATTATATACTGGGTTTTAAGTTATTCTGTGTCAGTTCGGGCGGATCGCAAATCAAAGATTATGTTGATTGTATGAATAAGGTATAGGCGCCGGCGCATTCGGGCGCATGTTTTATTATGTAAAATATGTAATACTACATACATATACTAAGCTTTAGTTTTCGCACATTCGTATTTGATGAAGAGTATTTATTTTATCTTTTTATATTTTTCAGAACGATTCCCGCACTATGAATATCTCCTGTGTCGCGGGGGTCTTTACAAACATAATATATTGCACACACACAAAGTACACCCAGGGTCAAAACAAATCTTTGCCGATTACATAAAGTATTGTCCCGTGTGGGGATCGAGCCCACAAGACCGTCGTTGTTGAAAGCGGTAAGGCGACCGCTATAACAACTATGCCAACCGTGCACTTTTAAAAATATATATTTTTTGCCTTACATGGTGGTGACTCGGATTTGATATGCTACTGGTATACAATCTGTCAGTTCTGTTACTGTGATATAGTACGTTAGCGGCAAAAGTATTCACATCATATACACATAAAATAGCAAATTCAAATTCAAATCATTTATTTTCATAAGCCCCAGGAGGCGCTTGAACACGTCAAAATATTACAAACAAATGATATAAAAATAAATTTTATGTAAAACTAGATTATACTAATTACAATGATTTGAATAACCGGGGCTTAGATTACTTTTATTCAGACTGTTTAGAATCAGATTAAAATCAATCTAAGTACCAGCTCCGATGGGTATTGCATTATGAGAAGAGCTGGTGAGAAACTCATGTGCACCAGCTTTTCAAATTAAATGAATAGCTATCCTCGAAATAAGTTACAGTTACAGCCCTTATATTTTGGATAAGTAAGAGTACTCTGCAAAAAAAGTATGATGCATCCGATTTATCTCAATACCAGACAAAGCAATATTAATACCAGTTTTCTTTTTAACACCCAAAACGTAATATTATTCAGCTCATCAGGAATGAAGTTAATATGATTAAAAACTACCGTTATATAACTTAAGTTCAAGTTCCCTAATTGTAATCTCTAAAATAGGATATGAGAGGTATACTTAATAGTCACCATGGTTTACTAAGAACTTGCGATTTTCTCTGTTAGTAATCCATACATAGCAAAAGAGTTTGTTTGCCTGTTATTTAAATAACTATATGTCGGATTTGGTTAATCCTTTTGTGTTTAATAGCCTAATCCTTGGCAAAGAAAACAGATGGTCTGTGTAAAAGAAGATGTATAAAAGAGAAGGTAATAAGCTACAGGGTGACGGCTGGCAGAGGAGAATTGAGTGGGATAAGGAAGAAGAAAGAAGAAGAAGAATCCTAGGAAAAGGTTATTATGCCACAACCCATGAAAGCGGAACAGTAACGTTAATTTCAGGTAAAACTATGGTAAGCAACTAGTATCTATAAATCTATATACAAATGTGTATTATATTTATGTAATATATGTCTACAATATTAGTATTCAGCATTATAATTAAGTATTTATCAATATGTATTATTTATTTATGCTCTTTGTAATAATATATGTATAATGATTTTTTACGTTTTCAACTTAAGTATAATATATCAGTTTACAATCGATATCATAGTTGGGCACCGTCTACCTAAAAAACATCTTTGAATCTACTAAAGAAATCGCGCATAGCGATAGTACCGCCGACTGTACGTTTTTCATATTTTGTTTTGTATTATCCTTTGTTTTTGGTTTGCAATACAAAATATTGTATTGAATCGTGTATAAGCTAAAAAGATTTTTTGTTTGTAGTTTTGTTTAGGAATTTTGGTTTTTTGGTTGGAAATGCTCAATTCTTTTGGTTTATCGATAAGGGCATATTAGGCAAGGCTTATTTAATTTTATTAGTGACATTTAGCAAAGGTGAATCCGCGGGTAGTTAGTGTACTACAAATAGGAAAGTTAGTGGTATCTATTGCTTATTTACATTTTAATTAACTCAACATCCTAAATACACTCTTTCTAGACATCTATTACGTAAGTTTCTACGTCTGCATAATATGGCTAATGACATTTAATTTTATTCATAAACTAGCATCTCCGATTCCCCGCGCGGGTTCGGCTGTGCTCGTTAAATATAAAAAAAAAAACAGAAAAATCAAATCTTTCCCCTTTATCTTATTAGATTAGATAATAACTCAATCAATCTTTTAAACCTTTTTCCAATTAAATTGGGGTCGGATTAAGCTGAATATCAGTATTTTACATGGAAAGAATGCCATCAGACCTCCACAACCCAGTATGAGGTAAAACGATACTCATTTTTAACCGACTTCCCAAAAAGGAGGAGGTTCTCAATTCAGCCGTTATGTTTTTTTTCTATGTATGTACATCGATTACGTCGCGGTTAATGGACCGATTCGCGTGATTCTTTTTTTGTTCGACGCGAAATAGCTGCCAGGTGGTCCCATAAAAAATTCTTTCAGTTTGGTCGAGTAGTTTTTATTTTATAAGTATTATTAGTGCACTTTTGTAATTGTAGTCGGTTTTTTTTTTGTAAGATTATTTGACTAGTTGTCCAACTTTGGCCTCTTCTACTGCCCGTAACGATTGCCATAGATGTTTAAATAGCAACCAGAACCGACGGCAACGTGCTCTCCCGAGGCACGAATGAAACTCGTTATGTGAAGATAGTCACCCATCCACCGCCAACCACCGTTGGCATTGTTTAACCTGTAAGATTTTTTTTTATACTACGCCCACAGCGAACGGTCGTGTAGTCCACCTGATGGTAAGTGGAGTATAGCCCATGGACATCAACAATCCACAAAAGCAGATTATAGATTCGTCGCTGCAGCTGAGGACTACGGTGTTATGCTTCATGTGCCAGTAATTTCAGGGCCTGATCTCACCATCAACTACTATTTGGCGGCAGGTTAAAGGTGAGACGGTGGTGCTGCCGACCTCGAGCTCATTCACAAGAGCTCTACCACTAGTACAAGAGCTCTACCACCAGTGAATCAAGATAGATCAGTCCGTGCAGCTTCCACATTGCCAGAAGCTATTCACTTATCATTGAGTTATCTACAGTTTACATAACTCATAAAATGTAGGATATTTGGGCAAACTTGAAAACACTAATTAATATCTTTCTCTTAGAGCTAATGTAAACTAAGTCAAATTGAAGCATAAAATATAGTTTATAGAAAAGAAAGTTGCTTTATCATTTATGTACTTTTTATAGAGTGTAAACTCATAAAATTAAATTAACTTAATATCTCTCGTAAATAAGCTGTAATGATCACTTAAAATCCATACTTCTTGCCTCATTTCACGCTTATTAGCCTTAGTCATAAAAGTTTGAGCAATCTTAGGCAACGTTTCGTCGTTCTTTACTAATTGGTATATCTGCTGTTGCCCCTATTTTTTAACACGCTTATATTAGCTTCACCTGTATGTATGTATGTATGTAACCGACCCCATTCGGACTCGATTTTGACCCACTCTAAACGGACAGATTTCATTAAAATTTTGCACACCTGTCAAAGATCGATGACAAATGCAATAATTCGATAAAAAAAAGAAAAAAAAAGAAAAATAATTAAAAAAACGCTCTTATAAATAAATCAAACTAAAAAGTAGAAAATAAATAATAGTTTGAAAAAACTAAAAAACACGCTTTTAAGGTACACAATAATACTAGTATTTTTTGTTCATTACCATTTTCAGCTTATATTAGGAATTATTTTTCACTTTTTAGTTAGAAGTACTTTAAAAGCGTGTTTTTTAGTTTTTTTTTAACTATTATTTTTTATACAAATGTACTGCCAACAAAGCTTTTTGTGGTATGTTAAATGTAGCCATAAGGTAGAACTAATTACTTTTTAGTTATAACATTGACAGTCTGTGTGAAGATAATATCCTGTCATCCGGATCAGCGCCATTCCGTCAGTTCAAAAAAACAGAGGTCGAATTTTCTTCCGTGTTTCGAAAAGCATGAGGCAGTTGTCATATCAATTAAAGATTTACGTCATTCGAAGTCAGACGCAACAGTCAGAAGCCAAAAATTCTAAAAGCTGGTCCGAATAGACCTGGTTCCAGAAAAAGCTTATGATCGAATGATTAAACTAACACTAGCATTGGTACGCTTAAGAAATGTAGATGCCCTTGAGGAAGGTACAAAAGGCCTCTACCAATACCTATAATCAATAATTTTAACAAACATTTACGTCAAGCCTAAAATCAATTATATTAAACCGTGACACGTGATTTCGCATTTAAATATACTAAGATAAGACTTCGTCTCGGATGTGACTGGAATGATTTACTCCTCATTTATAATCTTTGCATGTAATATAGGATTTGGAAACAATCAGACGTCTACGCGAGCGTGAGCGCAGAATTTTGGAGATCCTTGGTAGATGGGACTGACACTATACAAAATGTATATAACAGAACTAACATAAAAAATATATACCTATATACCTCGAGATAACTAAACATACATACATATCATTACGCCTATTTTACCCAGAAGGGTGTTGCAAAGGTGTACAACACCTACACTTCACCTCTTATGTTTAGGTCCCTTGGGATATGAGGCAAGCCAATCGCCATCCACCGAGCATAATGCCAACTCCGTGCTGCTATTGTGAATTTCCTGATGGAAAGTTCACAAAAAACACTTTGCCCGACTCGGAAATCGAACCCGAGATCTGCCTTTTTTCGACCATCAAGGCAGCCACATTGTATTCAAAATCGGTAAAATTACAATAAATTAAAGTAACGTCAAATTATATTCGCGTAAACGATAGGAATTGCCAAAGCTTAGATTTATATAAAACGATATGCTAGTCTATATTTATATAAAAAAAAAACGCTTACTTGAGATCCTCCTACGTTTTTTTTGTCGGTTAAACACATACTACTGCTTTAGCTATAATTAAAATCAATCGAAGTGCCTATCCTCCTAGCTATTTAGTGGTTGTACCTTAGACTAAAAAACCAGTATGGACGCGCAATAAACGCAAATATCCATGCTAATAATGCTATCAAAACTCGCGGGGGGTTGATTATACTACTAGTTTTATATATAGAGCATGATCGGCGGTCATATTGGGAAGCTTGACAGTGACATCTCCGGTTGACTTATTTCTCTAAGGCTTAACTTAATTAACACAACATAGTCATAACAATGTGCCTAGCTTCATTTCACATTCTTTACAATCCTTTGCACAAAGCACTATCTGATGTAGCATCTCTAAATATTAGATCTGATGTGTAAGGTCCGGTCCATAAAAGACAACTAATATTTGTCAACGGTGCCACAAGATGTTACCTTAACAGCCTCGTTCTATTTGGTACCTTATGATTTTTATTTTGCTTTAAGGTAAACGGATGTATTTTCAATATTTAAGTCTGTTAAGTAAATAGTTAAAATTGTAATTTAACCCCTCAATAACATTAAAGAAAACATTAATTTAGTTTAGATAGATAGATAGATAGAAGATAGAAAATACTTTATTTGTACATAATTTCACATGAAAAACTCAAAAGATAACTACCTGAGCTTGAAAAGCTACCCCCGATCCTTTATGACCATTTAGATTGTTCAAAATTACTGAAAGACCTGCTAAAAGTGCAAAATGATCTAGATGTGATTAAAGCTAGTTACGTAACAAAGGAGCAGCTGAGTGAGTGCAAATCGGAATTACTACAGTTGAAAAATGATTCATTACCAGCTGTGTCTCCTCAGAACGTAAATACGAGGCGCGGGGCTTGGCAAATGAATGATAGTGGGCCAGTGGGTCTCTCGCATGATATAAATGATTCTACTATTATCGATTCCGTGTTAAATGAACCGATAAAAATGCAGAAAAACTGTTCTGGTGATAAAATACCGCAATATCGAGACATTTTGAAGGTAAACTTAAAACAAAACACACGTAATTTAACCGTACCTACACAACGGTCACCGGTATTGAGACAGAGTGACGATACAGCGAGCAGCGTGGAGCGGCGACCCTATGTGACGTCACCGCTACCTGCGCCTACGGCCGATCAGTGCACCGATAATTGCATAATAACATCTGTAGGTGAATCTACGTCTAACGAGAATGATAACGAAGGCTGGATGGCCGTTTCGAAGAAAAAGAAACTTACTTACCGCTATCATGGGAAATCCGGAATTTCGAGAGATATGCAAGGGGGTTTCAAAGCAGCTGAGAAGAAAGTTCCGATATTTATAACTAGGATTCATATCGATACGACAGATAAGGACATAGTTAGCTATGTGTACAGAAAAACGAAGGAAACTATAATTTTGGAAGAAATTACAACTAAGCTAGAGAAGGACTACAAAGCTTTTAAGTTTTTTGTATCGGAACAAAAGCTACCTATGTTTTTAGATAGTAACTTATGGCCGGAAGGAATTATATTTAGAAAATATGTAAACTTTCGACAGAGGAGTACGAACGGCAATTATGTTGTGTCCGATCATATACAGAAATAAATATGGCTAGTCGCAATTTATATAACTTTGTCAGTTTCAACTGCAAGAATGTGAAGCGCTCAGTAGATGATGTCCGGCAATTATGTCAGACATCACAAATAATTGCACTGCAAGAGCATTGGTTGATGCCGCACGACATTAATTTCTTAAGCTGCATAAATGATGACTTTGCATATACGGGTGTGTCGCCGATGGACACGTCAAACGGAATGATTTCAGGGCGACCGTGGGGTGGAGTTGCTTTGTTATGGAATAAGAAAATCTTTAATAACGTTTCCGTAGTACAATGTGATAATACTCGAGTGTGCGGTATTAAAGTGGGGATAGGGCAAAGGTCATTTTTAGTATTCAGTGTGTACATGCCGACTGATAACGCGGTGAATCTAGTGGAGTTTACGGATTGTTTGGGGACTCTGAGCGCAGTAGTGAGCGGTGAAGATACTGAGTGTGTTTACATACTCGGTGACTTCAACGCCCACCCGGGTGAGCAATTCTTTTACGAACTTTCTAATTTCTGTAACGATGTGGATTGGAAATGTGCCGATATAACAAGTTTAGGTATATTGTCTAACACATATAGTTTTATAAGTGACGCTAATGGGGCTTTAAGATGGTTAGACCACTGTGTTGTTACTGAGTCGGCTTTTCAAACTATAACCGATATCCATATCAAGTATGATCCGGTGTGGTCTGACCACTTGCCACTCATTATTAAATGTAATATAAATAATATAAAAGCTAAGATTATGCCAGACAGTTTTGTTTGTAATAAAATAAAATGGGGGGACAGAAACCAAGAGCAAATAAATTTGTATAGTAAATTATGCCATGATAGTTTAAAACATATTGATTTTCCATTTGAATTCACTAACTGCAGTGATAAACGTTGTGATAACCGAGACCATATGCTTATAATTGACAGTATGTACGATAAAATTGTTAATGTATTGTGTAACGCCGCCTCTGAGAGTCATACATTGATAAAACCAAAAAGAAAACAACCGGTGATTGGTTGGAATAAGCATGTGCGTGCCGCTCACGGGGTAGCTAGGTGTAAATTTTTGGAGTGGGTACAGTGGGGTAAACCGGGTTCAGGTCGTGTTTGGGAGGAGATGAGGGAGAGTCGTAGAATCTTCAAATCACGCCTGAAGTGGTGCCAAAATAATAGGGAGCAGATACAGATGGATATCCTCGCTTCTCACCATTCGAAAAATGATTTCCGCGGCTTTTGGAAAACTACTAGTAGGTTAAATAATAAGCCGGGCTTACCCGTGAGCGTCAATGGTGTGAGCGAACCGCTATGTATTGCAAACCTTTTTAAGGATCACTTTATGGTGAAATCACCATTGGGACCACCACGATCTCTTAGTGTTGGAGGATCACATGGGCAGGAGATAAATACCAGATTTACAGCTAAGGATGTTCGAGGGGTTATTAAATTAATGTCGCGTGGAAAATCGCCGGGCCATGACAGTTTGAGTATTGAGCATCTAAAATATGCTGGCGTTCACCTGCCCAGAGCTCTTGCCATGTTTTATACATTTTGTATGGGACATTCTTACTTACCAGCTGAGATGATGCGGACCGTGGTGGTACCAATTGTTAAAAATAAAACCGGTGACTTAAGCGACACGGGCAACTACAGGCCCATCTCACTAGCCACAGTATTGGCTAAGGTTCTTGACAGTTTGCTTAATACACAGCTTGACCGGTATTTGAGCACTCATGACAACCAATTTGGTTTTAAACCGGGACTGTCAGCTGAGTCGGCTATCCTGTGTTTGAAGCAGACTGTCAAGTACTACACCAATAGGAGTACACCGGTTTATGCATGCTTTCTCGACCTTTCGAGGGCGTTCGACCTGGTTAGTTATGACATACTATGGCTAAAATTAACTAATATATCCATACCGCCCGAATTGTTAGAAATCTTCAAATACTGGTATCTTAACCAGGTGAACGTCGTTCGGTGGTCGAGTGCTCTGTCTGAGCCGTATAGGATGGAGTGTGGGGTGAGACAGGGAGGGCTGACCTCGCCGAAACTCTTCAACCTGTATGTCAATGCACTAATTGAGGAGCTCAGCAGCACTCGGGTCGGCTGTCATATTGACGGTATTTGTGTAAATAACATCAGTTTTGCAGACGATATGGCCATTTTGAGCGCTTCGGTGTGTGGTTTATCCCGGTTGTTGCGTATATGCGAGCGCTACGCGTTAAATCACGGGTTGCTCTATAATGCAAAGAAGAGCGAGTGCATGGTCCTTCACGCCAGGGGTCGGAGCTGCCCGGATTATGTTCCACCTATTAGACTGAATGGTGTAAATCTAAAAAGAGTCCAACAATTTAAATATCTCGGGCATATCGTGACCTCGGACCTAAAGGATGATGCTGATATAGAAAGGGAACGGAGGGCATTGTCTGTAAGGGCTAATATGATCGCCCGCAGGTTTGCTCGTTGCTCGGGGACCGTCAAAATAACTCTTTTTAGAGCGTTTTGTACGTCCCTGTACACAGCCAGTCTGTGGGTGTCATATACCCAGAAGCAGTACGATGCTCTCCGAGTCCAGTATAATAATGCGTTCAGGGTGTTGTTGGGGTTGCCCCGGCGCTGTAGCGCTTCAGGGATGTTTGCCGACGCCCGTGTCGACTGTTTCTACACGACGATGCGGAAGCGGTGCGCGTCTCTGGGGCGCAGGCTCCGGTCCACCTCCAACTCCATCCTGAGCGTATTTGCGAACAGATTTGATTGCCAGTACATTAATCATTGTTATATGGTTAATGTACTGACAAACAAACAGATGACTCAGAGGCAGGCTTGTTATTGATTTATTATTTTTATTATTTTAAGTTAATCAGATATTATGATGTTATTAAAAATTGTATTTGTAATTTTATATTCTAAATTTTATATTATAAATTTTATTTATTCAAATTTTGTAAATTGATTTTATAATTTTAATTTTGTTTTTATTATTTGATGTGATGACTCTAATTTTATTACCTTTTACACAATTTCAATTTAATTTTATCAATTCTATTTATATTATTATAATTTAATTCATATAACTATTTAACCTAATGTAATAATGCCTGTATTATAATGTTTTATCTTATTTTCTTGTATGATCTTAAATGTGATTGAAATAAATGATTTTATTATATTATTATTATTATAACAAAATATAACAGAAAAAAAATATGCACAAAGGGCGGCCTTATCGCTTAAAGCGATTTCTTCCAGGCAACCTTAGGATGGACATTTTGAAAAGTGAAAATAAAGCGGTAGTTTTTGCTTGGATTATTAGAGATTACTTGCATTTTATATTTAACAAGAACTATTATACAATATATTATACCAATAAATTACATATTATATAATACATATATATAATACATATACAAATATGTTATAATATATATACATATATTATTATACCTACTTACAAATATACAATACATAATACTATAAGGAAAGATAGTGCTCATTCAACATTTTTTTAAAAATTTTAATGGATTTGGCTTGTCTGATAGCCAAAGGCAACGCATTCCATAGGCGCACGGCTTCGACAGTAAAAGATTTACTATAGAAATCGGTGGTGTGCGCTGGCATCTCCAGCCTAAAGTTTTCAGATGATCTCAAGTACTTTGTGTGCGTGTCATGTACAAACTTGAAGCGCTGTTTAAGATAAACAGGCGTTGTTGGGATAAACAAGATGGTATAAAGGAAAGTAAGAATATGAGTATTCCGGCGAGAGCGAATTAGAAGCCACTCGAGTTTTTTGCGGAATTCGGAAACATGATCATATTTGCGTAAGCCAAATATAAATCGTATACAAAAGTTTTGAAGGCGCTCAAGTTTATCAAGTTGTGCTTCAGTGAGATTTAGATAGCTGACATTGGCGTAGTCGAGAATTGGAAGAAGAAGAGTTTGTGCGAGCGCAGTTTTAGTGGCAGTTGGGAGGAAGTTCCGCAGTCTTCGTAAGGAACCCGCCGAAGCAAAGAGCTTACGGCTGACTTCTTGCAGCTGGGGACCCCAGGACAAGGTTTGATCGATGAAAATCCCCAAGTTTTTCACCTTTTTATTTATAGGTAAGATAGTACCACCGAACTCGACTGCAGGCAAAAGCGAAAAATTTACTTTTGATATCATTCTGGAGCTACCAATTATGATAATTTGTGTTTTTGTAGGATTGACTGTGAGTCCATAATTGGTACTCCAGTCTGATATTTGTGCCAGATCCCTGTTAATTGTGACAATTGCCTCAGATAGTCTGTCCACAGGGGCTTGCGTATAAATCTGCAAATCATCTGCATAAAGGTGGTAGGATGAAAGTAATCGATTGGAAATTGAATTTATGAAAATTGCGAAGAGTAAAGGAGATAACACGCCACCCTGCGGCACGCCAACAGTAGTATTGCACCAAGTATGAGTAAGAGAGTATGAGTCTTCAATACGTATGCGTTGTCGGCGACCAAACAGGTAACTACGAAACCAATCAATCATCGATGGAGATATGTTAATAGAGCGTAGTATCTCTAGCAGGATACGGAAATCTACGGTATTGAAAGCGTTGCTGAAGTCAAGGAGAGAAAGGACCGTAAGATTTCCAGTATCCATGCCTAGTCGAATGTCGTCTGTTATATGGACTAGAGCTGATGTCGTGCTGTGTCCAGAACGAAAGCCGGATTGGAAAGGATTCAGGAGGGAGTTCGTACAAAGGAATGAGGTAAGTTGAGTATGGATGAGGCGTTCAAGGGCTTTGGAAAGGAATGGAAGGATTGATATAGGACGGTAATCGGAGAAAGATGCGGGTTTGGCTTTTTTAGCGAGTGGAACGATTTGAGCGTCTTTCCATGCAGTGGGAAAGACTCCACAGGAAACGGAACTACTTAGGTAACTAGGTTAGTACCTAAATTAAATGTTTTAATATAATATTTTTGTATTTAATTGAAGATTTTTCTTTCGTTCTAATGGCAGTTATTATGTAATTTTTTGCAATGCGGTATTCGAATATTTTATAGCTGAACAAAATGTAAATGTAGGAACTGACTGGTGGTGTAAAGTGACTGGTGGTAGACCTTTTGTGAACGAGCTCGAGGGCGGCACCGTCTCACCTTTAATCTGCCGCCAAATAGTAGTGCTTGCATTACTGTGTTTCCGTTTGTTGCCCTGAATTTACTGAAATATGAGACATAAAACCGTAGTCTTCAGCTTCAGCGACGCATCTACAATCTGCTTATGTGGATTGTTGATGTTCATGGGCTGTATTGTGTTGTGGCTGTGTCGATTCAGGCGTAGAATAAAAAAAAATACTGTTGTTAAATATGTAGACAGACAAAAATTGCATTCTATTATGATTGTTCAATGAAATAACCTCGCTTACATAAGTTACATATGTAAGCGACGTTGTTGCATTGCTTGATATCAAGTTCATGCTTTATGCAGATGTTTATTTTGACCAAATGAAAAGCTCACTAAACAGAATACGGCCTTCGTTAGTAGATTTTTCCTGGTAGAAATACTTAGTACTTACTTAGCATACGGTACACATTATGTAAAGGCCTAATAGGAATTTTATTGGTAGTGTATCTCGACGCCCACGTATCAATGAAGTGTTTTTATTCTTTGCAAGAAATGACACCACCACGTGTGTGGTCTGTACTTGTACCACGTATTACTACTTTTAACCATAATCTTTGATGTAATTTAAGCGATGCATGATGTCAATCTATACTTTTATTTTAAAGAGACTTGTTTGTTCATTCAAAGGCAATTTAGCTCTGGCTGGATCGGCCTCCAAACTGATGATAATTAACTGATTTAAAAAATATTTCCAGTGCCTTTATCCTATCAGTATATTTAGTAACTAGCCTATACCCGATACTTCCTTGCTAAACCTACAAAATTGAAGGACTTCCCTTATACCCTTTTAACCTCAAATGTACCCACTTGGGGAGTGAAATTGCCAAAAAAACTATCACTTTGTTAATTTATGTCATATAAGGAACCTATGTGCAGACATTAATTCATTTTCCTTTAAAATTGATGACTGATATTTATCCCCTAAGAGATAAAATACATAAATAAAACATTTACCAGGTTTTAAGTTAGATCTCCAGCACAATTGTGAAATCCGCATCCAATTCCATGCAGTAGTTTTTGCTTGATGCGTGTACGAACATAAAGACAGACAGACAAAAATTAAAAAAAAAAATTTTGGCTAATAAAATAATGTTAATTGAATATTTGTTATCTTCCAAATAACTTTGATCCGGAAGAAATCATCACTAAACTTCTTAAACTGTAGTGGACGCTTTCTCTCGCATTCAATATTTGAACAGAACAAAGATATCAAAAACCATAGCCCAGTATTGAACTCAGCCGGGGAAATTAGCTCTAACATTACTTATCTTCCATAAAACCTGTTTAACCAATTAAAATCTATATGCGGAACCGTTCAAAACCAGACACTGTTCCTTTTATCTTCTGCGAATAATTTTAATCTATAGCACTGCATAGTTATTCTGTCAACGCTAAAATAAATGAACAACCTTAGAATAATAAATTTATAAAACTAAATAACGACAAGTAAAAATATATTCAATCACTCTACACAAGTGTACTCACATTTTAAGGTAAAACCAACCGTAAAAATTTTGAGATAAAGTTGAGAATTCAATATCGTATTTTTGACGAAGTGCGAAGTACATTCATATACAGAATTCATTCATGACCCATTGTTTTAATCCGTTGGTAATAAATATTTAAGCGGAATAAGTATAGCCCTCAAGAAAGTATTATCGTCCCATAAATTAATATTACATGATGGGGTATAAATAGCTATGAAATTTCCGTTTGCGCTTGTTTGGGAAGTGATACACGAATGAACAAATGACTAAGTTTACAATACGAATTTAAGCTCATGATGGGTCTACACGTTAGAAACCTTCTATAGATTTTTCTCTGAGCAACAAATGAGTGCACGGTTGGCGTAATGGTTTATGTGGTCTCCTCGCCGCTCTCCATTGCGCTGATGTTGTAGGTTCGATTCGCAAAAATATTTTGTTTCGAGTTGTGCTTTGTGTGAGTGGAATGTATGTTTGTGAACAGCCTCGCGATGCAGGAATTATTCATGCGACAGTCGTTTTAAAAATACGGTGTATTTTCGCCACAGAGAAAATTCTATAAAAGTCTGCGGAATGTAATATGTGGACCAGGCATTACACCGTTACGTCATAAATAGGCGCATCTTTGTAAAAAAAAAAAACTTGTTTGAATATGTCTAGTCAAACTACATCAAACCTTCCAACCTAAATTAGCCTATAATATACATAATATATGATATATGGCTGGCAAAAAAATACTAGTAAAGACTTTTTCGCCGACGACGTAGGTCTAATAATCACTTCTCACAAGGATACTTAACAAAACAAACAGTAATTTACCAACAACAAAACCTACACAAATGTAATTACAACATCAGACAATTCCTCATTTCAATTACGAGCTCAACTTGACTTAATTATCGCAAAAGGTTAATATAAAGTTCCTGCTCGTGATCGATTGTCATTCATTGTGTAGTTTTTAAGTTCACCATTAAACAAACAATCATTAAAAACCACATTTTTATTTAATATTTTTTATTTTTATTTTAAACCGACAATTTAAGAAAGAAGGAGGTTTTTTTTTTTCTTATTTTTTTTTTACCGATAATTTAAGAAAGATTGATATCGATTGTATTTTTTGTTTTATTTTTTATGTTTATTCCCCGATTACACGACCGATTTGAATTTTTTTTTCTGAAATGTATACTTGTCATGTCCCATTTTGAACAGGTCACGATGTGATGATGGTATCCTAGGGAAATCGAGGGCAACCATACAATCTTAAAGGCTCTTTATTGTTTTCCATACATTACCTAAAGCTACTCGGATATTTGCATTTAGCGGTCAGCATTTCATGTTGCTGAGTTGATGCTGGAAGGTATAATAACTCTTTAATGGTTAGGAGTACGAGGATGATTCATTACATAAGGCACCTTAAGGCTGTTTACTGTATACTTTCAAGATATACACAGATGAGGCGAGATGTTGAATATTACTTATCTATTTCTTACTTTATAGTGCATTTTTTTTAAATTGTTTTTTTTTTGCAAAATTATTTCTTGCATTGTGCATTAATTTTTCAATTCAATTCAATTCAAAACTTTATTGCGTAACACAAAATATTCTTAGGTGGTTAGGTTCTTCTCTTATCTTATTATACTAAATGATTTAAGCACAAAAGAAAGTATATATCAATCTCAAAACGTTCCAGTTAAAAAAATCGCAGTGACAAAGTATAGAATACAAAAAAAATCTTAACAATATCAAATTAGTTTTGGTGTTCTTAAAATTATAGCACTTTAGTGCTCAGTGCAAGTGCAAAATAAAACGCAAACCCTAATTGTCCACTTTCTAACACCAGCAGAAACAAAACTACCTGCCTGCAATAGCATTCGCAGAGGAAATTGAGCGGAGCAAAATAAGGCCAGCTTTGTACCATTCTTGCTCATTGCTCATGTGTGGAGATCGCGGCGATTACAGATAGATCTTTGACTTATTACTTTCTAATCTTGAAAAAAAAAATCTCGTTTTCGATTCCCAGGTCGGACAAAGTGTTATTTGTGAACTGTCCGTCAGTAAAATGTCCAATAGCAATACGAAATTGGCATTGTGACCGGTGGATGGCGATAGTCTCACCCCCTATCCCATGGCATCTAAACATAACAGGTAAAATGTGGGTGTTGTACACCTCTGCCACACTCGAGTAGTATAGGCGTGATGTTATTTAATGTTATGAAAACTCTTTTAGGCTACGCTACACGTGAATTTACACATCTCGCAGCATTCACCAATCTATTTATACCGATACAGAGCGTTCAAAGTAAAGTCCAATGCCGCATGCCGTCATCTTATATTTTGCAACTACAACACGTCAGTGTAAAAGTGTCTTTACCCATCTTATTATATAATCCAATTTATTCGAAACCGTGAAAGTTCAAAATCAATTTTATTCGATGTAGAGAAACCCCGTTCTCTGGCATAAAGCGAATATAAGACACAAGTGGATACAATTGCGGTAATGACGGTTTCTCGGTGCGGGTAATGAGCGCGTCCGCACCGCCACCTATCATTCATACGTGACGCCCGATGCCCGATCACACGAATGGTAGGGTCACCAAAAGTTAGTACTAGCGAATACAGACAGTACTAGTAAGGATGGAACGGCAACAACTGCTCAGTGCAAAAGTCAACCCTTAACTGCTCTTGTCGATGGTTCGCGTGAATAACCGATGGTGATGGTCTCCAGCCCATGAGTTGCTCAATACTAAAAATGCTGGGTCCATCTCAGTTGCGAGCTGTCTCGGGCGAGCTGGCCACGGCCTGCCTAAGATGTGTGTAGCGACCGTCTGGTGGTAGAGCTCTTGTGAATGAGCTCGAGGGCGGCAGCACCACCGTCTCGCCTTTAACCTGCCGCCAAATAGTAGTGCTTCCATTACTGTGTTCCGGTTTGGTGGTGAGACCAGGCACTGAAATTACTGGCACATGAGGTATACACTGTAGTCCTCAACTGCAGCGACGCATCTATGATCTGCTTTTGTGGATTATTGATGTCCATGGGCTGTACTCCACTTACCATCAGGTGGACTACATGTCCGTTTGCTGTGGGAGTAGTATAAAAAAAAAAAAAAAAAAAACACCCTAACGAACAAAGCTCTGGCGACCGAGTCTAGGCAGTAACGTGGAAGACTCAGCCGTGAGTACATAATATCTTTAAAATACCCACTAAAATCTTTGGCCCTCAAACTACTGTCGAATTCATCATCACCATTTTTAGCAGTATGAATGAACGAATTAATGAATGATATATTGAGATCATAAAAATATATAGTATAGAAAATAAATCGATAGTCTAAATGAGCTTGACCCTTTCAAGATCCGGTACATAGCCCGGATGAATGGCAGCCCTACGTGCGTTGCACGTGAAGTGCGTGCACAAGCGCAGCTTGTTTAGATCAGGAAATGTTACTTTTTATGTTTTTGTACGGCGTCCCTTCGGGTATGGGCATTTTAGTTATACTTAGTAGGATATTGGCCACCTTTTGAGACAGTTTGACTTAAATTGTAAGGTTACTAAGGTAAGATAATTTCATATCAATTATTAAGTTTTGATAAAGCTTTTTATAGTTTTATCTAGTATGAATTGCATCAAGCATCTATAACTTTGGTTTTAATCACTTAAAGGCAATCTGAAAATGGACTAATAGTTCTTGAGGCGTGATATAATAAAAGAAACAACTGCAACTCGACTTACAAAAATATTAATAAATAAATATCTCACAACTACAAGCTCTGCTTAGTTTTGGACTACATGTCGTTGTGTGTAACAACGCCATTTAGTCTAAAACTAAGCAGAGCTTGTATTATGGGTACTAGAATAACTGATAATATTACATTTATAGTTTTCTTTTGTAAATACATACTTATTATACATAGAAACACCCAGACTAAGACAAATATTAAACAAGTCAATATTGTCATTAAAAATTTGTTATCTAAAACATAATACATAGATAAAAATATTCTGAGCTAAATTAAACTTCCTAGAACCAAAAATATTAATGAAGATGCTATTCCATTAACAGAAATCTATCAATGGCAGGTCATTGATCATGAAAACAATCAGAGAAACCTGTCTGTGTATTGCTTCACCTCGGGCTATAACATCAAATACCTTGAACATAAATAAAGTGCCAATCAGCGAATAACTGACCACGGACTGGTTCTCAGATTCTGTGCAAAAAAAAACCGGTAAAGCGGTTCTGTACCTAGAACTGTTAGGCTATCTGTTTGTATTATTTGCAAATTTGAGCCATAATATATACACATTTTTGTAATAAAATTGCTTATCTTCCGTTTGTGAAAAGACGAGGATACTGCGAGCTGTTCCGTGCAATTATTGAAATGCCTTAGGTTATTATATGTCTTTAGTCTGGTTTCTGCATAAATTTTCATCCAGTAAGAAACAAATTTTAAAAACTATTTTAAAAAAATATGACACAAGATATTTTTTGCTAAAATTCTGATTCCAACTTAACAGTTGTAATGAAAATTTGAAACAGTCAACAAAATAATGCACTCGTGTCGTTATAGTAAATTATAACGAAGGATAGGTATATTTTTCCTTCTCTGCCAGTCCATTTCACTTCCCAGTTTCCCACAGACCCTAAGCCGAAACAAAGTACTGCAAGAACGAGTATAAGAAGCTTCACACCTTTCGAACTTCTTCATACTCAAGTCTATTATGTCTCAACTTAACATAACAATCTATATTAACAAGAATGGTATAACAGAGGTATATAAAAGCCGTATTTTTTTAGTTTGTAAACCTCTATCTTCTTTCCCTTGCATTACAAGGGGCATTGTGCAGCAGTATTTTATTTTTATGTACGTATGTTTATTTTTATTTATTATAATTATTTGATTAAAATTTTTGATTTATTGTGATCGAGAGAAACAGACAAGAGTACTATCTGTTTCTCTCTATCACAAGGGTGCATATTTTCAGCATAATTCAAGAAGAGTTGGCGTGTCTTTTTGTCTGCAAGGAGACTGGGTGCAGCAGATGCCTTGAGTTTGACCTCCAGATGTTGTTGGAGGTCGTGGTAACACCATTTCATCTCTTATGTTTAGGTCGCCGTTGATAGGGTTGAGCTTATCAACTCCAATTCTCATGTCCCAACATAAAACCTGGCATTGCATTTCACAACTTCCACAAGCGAACTTCTTACCTTAGTATTTAAAATCTGTGGACGACATTGCCTCCGTGTTACTCTTCGTCGCATGAATGGTTGCCTGTGCCGCTACCTGACCGGTACGCGGCACAATATCGATGCATTCCGGCGGGACCAGTCTCCTTGTAAGGCGAAGCCTGGACGCCCTAACGGAACCGCGACCGTAGGCATTCCTCTAATTGCTTAGCTTAGGCGATTGACGGGGTGAATGCTGTCACTGTTAGGAATCAACGCTATGTAACTGTGAAAAATACAGATTGGACTTGTTTTAAAACCTGCAAAAATTTAGCTTATTTCAACGGGAGTATAGTTCACCTGATGATGAATAGCCACTAGAAGTACAATCCTTGAAAACATCAAATGAATCGTCTGAGAACATTATGCCCCACGTGGCAGTAATTTCGCAACGAATCAAACAGTAGTGCAAGCACTACAGTGTCAAGACAGTGTTGCTTTCTCTAGCGAGTTTTTTTTTATCAAAGCTCTATCAGCAATATATCAAAAAATCGACAGAGTTATGAATGGATCATCATACAGCACCGTACTACCATCACATCAAACATGTCTTTGTGGATTATGAGATACAACTCCTAAATTATTCTTCGTATTTTAGCTATTTTAACTTGATAAAAGATAATTAATTTCACAAATATGGGTGTAAAGTACAGTATAATGTTACTTATAAAACAAATAAAAATAAATTTAGACAATAATATAAAACAATTAACTAGAAACTATTACAAACTACAAAAATGCGCGATCAAACAAAAATTGAAACTTATAAATGGTGAGGAAGCATAAAAGGTATGTAAGGAACCGTTACTCATGGCTTTACATAGTTTCTGCGTACTCCCCTAGGGATAAGTTCGTGATTTTATGTATGTCTTATGCATGTATTACCTACCTTACCTAGTCTTTAAGAATCTTACAATGAATAGAACGGATGAATCGAATTACGCCTAGTGACCAAGGCAGGTATTGGTTCTCAGCGACTTCTCAGGCCGCAATTGTGCTTGCTGGAAAACCATAAAATGTGCGTGAACGATTACAATAAATTGAATTACAGTCTATTCGTTTGTTTCATACGAGGCATCCGTTCTCAATAGGGTTGTCGACAATAAGAGATGAAGATATTATTTTATTTCATTCTTGTTCTGGGGATTTTGTGTGGATGCTAAATAATTATAGTAAAGTTATAGGGTTTAGGTGGCTCCCGAAATGTTATATAGAAAACCTTACTTATGCCCTGATTACTCAAAACTCTGGCTACGGCCCTGATCGTACTTAATTAACGATACAAGTCTGCTGTATTGGTAACAATATAACATCACGCCTATATTACCCAGAAGGGTGCGGCACAGATGTACAACACCCACACTTCACCTGTTATTTTTAGGTCCCATAGGATAGGGGGTGAGCCTATCACCATCCTCCGGGCACAATTCCAACTCCGTACAGCTATATAAATAATTATATGTAAAATACACGTGTATTTGACATACGGGGTGGATGCGACATAGCGACATTTATTGAAACCACAGCTTCTATACATGGTAAGTATCAATTTCCACCGGATAAAAATTCTCTGGCGAAAAAAAAAATCACGTTCTCCGAACAATTTGAACATTGCGATCGTGCAATTTGTTCGGAAGACGTGGATTTTTTTTTTCGCCAGAGATTTTTTTATCCGGTGGAAATGCATACTGGCCATGTATAGAAGCTGTGGTTTCAATAAATGTCGCTATGTCGCATCCACCCTGTATAATGTAATGTCATGTGAAGACCTTATTAAATCCTGAAAGAATAAGCTTTTAAAACCGTAGACGCAGGCAACCCTACTTCTAAGTGGCCACAGAAAATCCATTGTACATAATAACAATCATTATTTAGAAACTCTGGCTCTATAATTACGTTAACGTTGATCTAAATAGACATCATGTCTATAAAATGTATGTTGTCCATTAACGCTTAATGAAAGTAATATTCAATTTCCTAACAGAAAGCTCCACATCAAAACCTAACGAAGTGAATAACATTTGAAGTTATGCAAATTAAATAAGCGTTATTAAAAGGATGCTAAGATTAATTATTGGAGACAGACATTTAAGAAAAAGTTCCCACGGTAAAGAGATACCGACTTATTAGTGATTCGCAGTCAAATGAAAAAACGTCGAGCATCTCGTGAAAAGTAGAGATGAGAACCTGCTGTGCACATAACCTGAATACAAAATGACAGTTGGCACAGCCTAAAAGACATGTTCTACTGCTCATCTGACATATTTAAATGATGTGCTGGTAACTGTACGTTACGCTACTGTATCAAAAATGAAATCTAACATTACATATTCTTTGGATCAATATAATTTGTTTTTTACTATGGGCTTTCAAGTATTGTTCTTTAGATTATAATATGGTGATTTTATAACTATGGGCAGTTAACAACTGCAGTAAATTATGCGCAAAAAAACTACGAGCATCTGCACCAGTTTTAAGCTCAAATCGATGTGTACCTAAGTAAATCAGTTTTTTTAAAAGGGACTTCTTACTCCAGAATTGCTGTTACTTTAAATATATATATAAAACAACGTATAGACAGTGATGGTTTAAGTCTTAACAAGATGGTAGATTTTAAAAATATTAAGTACGGAACCCTGAATTCATGAGTTTATTTACTCTTGGCTGGTATTTTTACTTTCGTATGTCGTTCCATTAATTAATGCGCTTTCTTATTTACAGTATTGTTATGACAAATTAATTAGGTAATATTGAAAACACATTACTATTTATGATTGCTTCGATCGTCCAATCACGACACTTTTTGGGCCGGTTTGATTTTGCGAGTGTGCGAAGATTTGTGTCATATATTTTTAATTAATAAATTTTTAATTAATTTTGTTAGCTTTCTAGCTGAATCAAGAATTAAAAATTAAAGAACCAGATGTAAGATAGAAGTAAAATATATTAATATTCGTTTAAAAACTTTTAAATTTTTAACAAAAATTAAACATTTCTGCATATGAAGTAAAAAAATTAAGTGTTTCGATTAAGCCTTGCCATTCTATCACGTTCTACGACGTCGTATTGCCTCTCAAATAATATCTAGTTTGGCCTGTTTGTCGTACAAAAATACCCAATTTTAAGTACGTTTGATAAATAAACAGGGTTAGGGCTGCCAAGCCTGCAATCAACGAACTCTCATAAACCGGACTCGATTAGTGTAGTGTGTGGCGAAGGTACATCGAAATATTAAAAACCAACAAAAGTGAGGGTGGTTTTCAAAAAATCATCAATCTCACGAACGCTGCTGAATCTGCTTGCGACCATGAAAAATGCAACCATGTCGAAACGTCAAGCACCGAAAGGTAAATAAAAATAATCGCGTTAATTCCCGTCATATCAATAAAGATGCAACGCGAAAATTTAAAAGTTATTAAGAAAACAAGGAGATGATAGAAAAGCCTCAGTACTAAAATAATAATAATTATAACGGGTGGCGCAAAAGTAAAGACCCTATTTGGTTCAGCTATAACATTTTTTCTAAATTAGAAAACTAGATTTAGATTTTTTTAAATGTATATTTGTGCCATTAAATTTCGTACCATTAGGATTTAAAGATGATGTCTTTTAAATGGTGACCTCCAGAGTTGATACACATTTGAGCCCTATTTATGACATTTTGCATAACTTGCCGTAACACTTCCTGCGATATGTTCGTTATTTCTTGACGAATGTTTTCTTTTAGAGCTGCGAGAGTCTGTGGCTTGTTCACATACACCCGAGATTTCAAAAAACCCCAAAGAAAGAAGTCTGGACTGGTCAGATCGGGTGATCTTGCAGGCCAAGGCAAATCGCTAAAACGAGAGATAACTCGGTCTGGAAAAGCGTCCCTCACTAAGTCCATAGTGTCGCGCGCTGTGTGTGCCGTAGCGCCGTCTTGTTGAAACCAGATGTGCTCCAGCCCCAATTCGTCCAAACTGGGTATCAAAAACTCACGTAACATGGTTCTGTAGCGTTCTCCAGTGACAGTTATCGCATTGCCTCCAGCGTCTTCGAAAAAATAGGGTCCGATCACTCTGTCAACACAGATGCCACACCATACAGTAACTTTTAGTGGGTGTAGAGGTGTTTCTTGAATAATGCGCGGATTATCAGTGCCCCAGAACCGAGTATTCTGCTTATTGACATGCCCTGAGAGATGGAAATGCGCTTCGTCACTCATAACCAATTTTGAAGGAAAATCATCCTCTTCAAGGTGTATCAACTCTGGAGGTCACCATTTAAAAGACATCATCTTTAAATCCTAATGGTACGAAATTTAATGGCACAAATATACATTTAAAAAAATCTAAATCTAGTTTTCTAATTTAGAAAAAATGTTATAGCTGAACCAAATAGGGTCTTTACTTTTGCGCCACCCGTTATATACCTCCGCTAGTTCTTCTTACTTGGTTTTTATTTCGAGTTTAGCAGCATACGAATCCATAGCTGAATTGGCAAAGCACTTGGGGCGTATACCCAGGTGATGCAGGTTCGAGTCCCGCTGGATTCTTAATTTTTCAACTTTCATATTATATAAAATACAAAAAGGCATAGCAAAGCTATAATGCTTTAAAATATTACAAATAATAATTATGATCAATCAACGTCCTCTCAGCCGCAGGTATCGTAGAAACCACAAGTTATCTAAGTGCTATGTGGTTACGCAATAGTTTTTCTACCATCTACCATCTCTTATCGTGAGGAGCATTTTAATACCTTCAGCTTAATGAACAGAACACTAATGAACCATTCAGCGAATTCAATCAAGCAGTTTTTGCTTAAAACCGGCAGCAAATTGTTTTAGCTATTGTTTTTTTAGCTTGAGAGTTGGAGTTTATTTTTATTTTTAGTGCTTGCATCCGTTTCTTTAAACCTCATTGGTTTATTTAGTAAGACTGAGAAGGACGCAATGTATCTATTTATTTATTTATTTAATGCACATAACATATCACAATTAATGAAAAACAATACATAATAAAATACAATGTTTAGATCTGGATTATAACGCAAAAATATGTGCATGCAGCTAATCTACAATAACAAAAAAAAAATATTTTATCTAAAGTATTGATCAATTTAATCTATTTAGGCATAAATTAAATGCGTTTCTTATCGAAAAAGTTTATTATAATGTTATTTTTTTTATGTGATAATGATAAGTCTTTTTAAACATTTTATTTACTTATTATTATTATTATTGTATAGACTGAGCATAATGATATGTTTTATTAGTTTATCTTAGTTCTTAGTCGTAGTTTGCATAATAAGTTTTACTTTTTAACAAAGTCTTTGTGCTGTTATTAAGGTGGGTGGACCATGGAAGGCCACGCTCCTTTGAAGGCCAACTATCAAAAAGTCGTAGTTATTGACATGTAAACACATATTCCTTCGGCTATACATCTACGTAGTATTACATTTATAAGATCCATCAAACTCAAGGCCACAGATGCGGCGGCGAGTCGCTCGCGCCGCTATTGTGGCCACTGTTGCCAACTCTACGTCTTTTTACGTAGATCTACGTACTTTGAGCCTTTCTTGCAAACCTACGAACTTTAGTCCCAGAATCTACGTATTTTCTATCAAAATTGTTCAAATTTGCAAAATAGACTGAATGGGCATAATTACCTTTACTTTCGCGAAAAAAAATTAATAAACGTTCCGTTTCATACTAACGCACACCCCTCGCCTCGCCACTCAACACGTCGCGCCATTCATTTGAAACGGAGGAGCCATAAATTAAAAAAAAAATTAAATGTGACGTGACCGACCGCGACCGCGTGTGGCGTGTGTATGTGTACGTGTGTAGTGTAGTAAACCGTCAATTGCCGTCAAAGTGAATCTTCATAACCTAAAAAAATATTTCGAACTAAGATTTCGAAGGTGTTTTATTTCGATATTTTTCAACTTCCTGCTCAATTTAATTGGATTCAATTATGGAAATAAGCAGTGACAGTGAGGAAGAGCAGAATGTTACTCCTACTAAAAAAAGAAAGCTGCATTATGAACAAAAATACTTACAATTGTGGGAAAAAGACAAAAATTATTCCAGTTGGATTAAAAAAAGCAACAAAGGAGATTACTATTGTTATTGTAATGTCTGTAAGTGTGACTTGAAATGTGGTGGAGGTAAAAGAGTTTTGACAAAGCATGCGGAATCTATTAAACATAAGAATAATATTAAAGGTTGGTGTGGTCTAAGTCTACTTACTTTACTGGTGTGGTATTTTTTTTTTGTTTTAAATTATTTACTTGCTTTTCTAATAAAGTGTAAGAAAGAATTAGGTAATGTAAATATTCTGAATGTAAGTTTATTTAATCATCAGATGTGAAGGGTTATGGTTTCAGTTTCAGATTATTATTTTACAGCCAGCAATTTACACATGATAAATGTGAAGTCCTGTTGATGCTTTTGTTTTTACTTTCATTCAGGTGCAGTACTTCAACCTACTATTACTTCAATGGTGCCTGGGTCTGCATCAAAGTCATTCACAGATAAAATTAAGTCTGGAGAAATAAAGATGGCATGTTTCCTAGCAGAGCACAATCTACCATTTAGCTTAGCAGATGATCTAAAGGATATTATACAATCAGTTGCCCAAGATTCAAAGCTTGCATCAGAATTAACTTTTGGAAGAACAAAGGCACATGCTATTGTTACAAATGTTACTGGTAAAGTAGCAGAAAACCAATTAATTGAAATATTACAAAAAAATAAGTTTTCACTAATAGTTGATGAGAGCACAGACAGATCATCAATTAAACATTTGGCACTTATTGTAAGAACTGCAGTTGATTTTCATGTTGAAGATAGTTTTCTATGTCTAATACAAGTTGTTGATGGTACGGCTACAGCTTTACATAATGCTTGTACAAAACATTTTGAAGAGAAGAATATTCCATACAAGGAAAATATGGTTGGATTTGCAGCTGACGGAACCAATTCCATGTTTGGACAGCATCATTCCTTGTCAAAATTGTTTGCAAAAGATATTCCGAATCTGTTTCTAATAAAATGTATATGTCACTCTTTTCATCTTTGTGCCTCATATGCTTGCAAAAAATTACCACGAGGTGTAGAGGACTTTGCTCGTGATGTATACAACTATATACAGAATAGTCCAAAACGTATTGGAGACTACAAAGAGTTTCAATGTTTTGTAAATATTAAACCACATAAACTATTACACCCTGCCCAAACAAGGTGGCTGTCTTTGTTACAAGTTGTGAAAAGGCTTCTTGAACAACTACCAGCATTGAAACTATATTTTCAAAGTGCTGTGTTAACTGACAGATTACTTGCAGCTCAATCAATCCTCGATAAATGTCTGGAACCAACCACAGAATTATATTTAGAGTTTTTAAGTTTTGTGTTGCCATACTTCAATGATTTGAACAAAGAAATGCAATCTGAAAGTCCAAAACTCTACTTGCTATATGAAAAAATTTTTATAACCTACAAGACTATATTAGAATGTTTTTTAAAGCCAGAAAATTTGGAATTAACTGAACAGGAAAAAACAAGCATGCAAGTCCATGACAAAGTTGCAGCATTGGAATTATTGGAATTAAAAATATTGAAAATTGATTTTGAAAAAATTGAAAACCATTTACCCCTGGAAGACATTTACTTAGGAGGCAATGTTGCTGCTTTAATTATAATGAACAGAAACAGTATTCATCCAGATCAAATAAGACTGTTAAGAAAAAAATGTCTTGAATTTTACATTGAAAGTCTTAATCAAATAAAAAATCGCTTTCCCTTTGAAGATGAGCACCGACAAAGATTGAAAAATTTAAGGTTTTTAAACCCCGACACATTGCTGGACTCAAATTTAAAACGTTCTGTACCGTCTATAGCTCATTTAGGGCAAATGTTTCCAGGTAATATGTTTATCATTAACTTCAAATATTATATTTATGAATTGAGTCTGCATCTTAGTTAAAATAGATTAATTAATTATTTAAAATACCTACCTTATTTCAATTAATTTATTCGTTTATAAATTAATTAATTAATATATTTATTTTCAGGATTATGTCCAACAAATTTAACAGAATTAGACCGGGAATGGAGAGCTCTAAGAAACACTAATCTTCCATTTCAAGAGGATCAGCTAATCAAAGCAGATGAGTTTTGGCGTCACATTTCAAAAATAAGAAAAGGCGATTTCTCTCAAATGTTTCCTTTATTGGCTCAATTTGCACAAAATTTATTAACATTGCCACATAGTAGTGCGAATGTCGAGCGACTGTTTTCTGCGATAAATTTGATGAAAACTAAGATAAGAAACAGGCTTCACACTGACACGCTCACAGGATTACTTTATACGAAAAGTGGCTTGAAAAAAAACCGCGAGCCTTCGCAGGAACACTTAAAGCATTTTAATAAAAATATGTATAAATTTAATTTGCCTGAAAATGATATTATATAATAAAAAAATAATAATTTAAATAAAGTGATGATACTGAAAGTAAACTTGTTTAAATTAACTACAGGTGGTATAGGTTTACCAGAATCTCATGACAAATAAGCCAAACTTTATACACAAATATATTAAAATCCATTCATTATTTAACCTTATTTATTTCATACTCTATGTGCAAATATATAAATATCTGATCATTTACTGGTAATGAATAAATAGATGATTTTATATTTGCATGTAAAGTTTGGCTTATTTGCCATGAGATTCTGGTAGACCTATAATTCATAGATTTTTTGTTTGCTCACAGTAATTTATCTGCTATCTACTACTTTTAGGGTAATATAAATTGTCGTTTTATTTACTTTTACCTACCCTACTCTCTTAATTTCACTCAGAAAAAAAGTGCGTAGATCTACGTATTTTCTATATGGCAATTTCACATTTCTACATAATTTTCTTTATCTGACCTACGCCTTTTTTAAAATCCGAGTTGGCAACACTGATTGTGGCAGTCATGGCAGTGCGGTCTCACGCTTCGTAGACTTCGGGCGTCGACGTTACAATAAAATTGTTATTCGCGCGCACAGCAAAACGTAAGTTTGTAGTTAGATAACCTATTATTATTTCATATTTTTTTATTGTGAATTGTCGTATAAGGATTATGTTTATGGTACTTAAGAAAAAAAAATAGTTTTGCCTCGATTTAAGTTAAAATATTGGTAGTGTTCCCAGGAAAGCCGATGGTTCCTGGGAACACTATGGTACAATGGGTATGAACACTGGGATAAGGCCAATCAAAAATTTGACAGTTGGCCTTGCTAGGGTACATGGGCCTTACAAAGAACATGTACAAACCATGAACATAATATGAACAGTTACTTTTTAGTTATAAATACACCGTTACAGTTAAAACAATGTTTTATATTTATAATATTTTTATTTATAAGGGTTATTAAACTTTTTAACTCATATTGAATAGACATTTTTTTAAATAATTTTATTATCAGTATATATTTAAATTTCTTTTATGGAAAGGTTATGTCTGAAAATAAACTAAACTAATTTACATGAAAAGCAACGAATATAAAAAAATATTTACATGTTAAAAACGGTAAAGTATGTGATAAAGTAAGTATGTGATAAGTTATATATAAGATAGTCATAAGATAGTCTGTCTATGATCATATTTTAAGCAAAAAAAACTTTAATAAGCCGGTAATTGAATAGATGATTAAATTTTATGCGTATCTGATGATTAAATTTCAGATTTCAAGAATGTCGGAGTCAAAACCCAGGAAAAGAGGTAGTACATGGGATGAGTGAGTATTATTAACTCAGAGTTAGGCCGAGGCACACGCGAAAGAATAGATTTTACAGATCAGATTCGAAAACCTGACGGCCAAAGGTTTGCAACGAAACAGGACTTGGTAGATGCGCTGAATGTGGAGTTCCTTGACGCAGCCGCGCAGTGCGGAGCCCCAGTAGCTGACTCAACTCAGGCTATGGCTGCGCTTATCTCAGACTGCAACGCCAGTGATACTTCACTACGAATTTTGCCTTTCACACCAGTTGAAATAATAAAGATAGTCAAATACCGGATTGCGCCGAAACGAAGTAAGGACTATTATGGTTTATCGGCTCATATTTTGAAAACTGTTGCCTTGCCTTTGGCGAACACGATATGTCATTTATTTAACGAATGTGCGCGCCAAGGAACGTATCCTAAGGCGCTTAAGATGGTTAAAGTATGTCCATTATATAAAGGTAAGGGTAAAAGAACTGACACAAAATCATATCGACCAATATCGTTAGTACCGGCGATTAGTAAAATATTAGAAGTGGGGCTCAACAACAGACTGCTGGCATTTATGAGTCACCGTGACGCGATATCTGATAGGCAGTACGCGTATACACTGATCTGGTACGTGAGGTAGTATGGCGCGTGCTGTGCGCGCGTGAGGACGGGCAGAGTGTTGCGCTTGTATGCTGCGATCTCTCACGGGCTTTCGACACCGCTGACCACGCGCTTGTAGCAAACAAGCTACAATTTAATGGTATTCGAGGACCAATGCTAGCTATGCTCACTTCGTTTATGACAGATAGGTCTCAGGTAGTTGTAGGCGACGCCGGTCGCATGACGTCGGGGGAAATGGTGAGTGTTATGGGTGTACCGCAAGGGTCATGTCTATCAAACACTCTCTTCAGTTTACTACTGAACGACCTGCCCGGCGCCATCGATGACGCTGAAATATATTTATATGCGGACGACGTGGCCGCAATAGTTACCGCACCCACTAACCAACAGCTGGTGGCTAACTTAAATGCCGTAGTTCAGCGTCTAGAGCGTTGGTTTAGCGCTAACGGGCTGGCACTGAACAGAGAGAAAACGTCATTCCTAACCTTTAATTTGAACGGTCAAACTCAACAGCCGTTGGCGGTAACTGCCGGTAACACTGCTCTGAAACAGGTGTCTGTAGCAAGGCTATTAGGGTTTTATATAGATAGTACCCTTGCGTGGGACGGCCATATAGAAGAGCTATGTTCAAAGCTGGGCCGGGCGTGTTTTGCATTGCGTAGGCTCGCGAGCACGGCTTCGCGCGGCGTAGTGCGCACATGCTACTTCGCAACGGTGCACAGCTTGCTCACATACGGCACTGAATTGTGGGCGCGCGCCGCTGACGTCCAACGCGCCTTTGTGCTGCAAAAACGAGCTGTGCGTGCGATAGTGGGTGTGGCTGACGATGTCTCATGCAGAGAGTATTTTAAAAGCTTGGGGATTCTGACACTTCCTTGCGAACTTATTTACCAAGTCTCGCTGTTCACATATAGGAACATAAATCAATTCCAGCGCAGGGGATTAAACACTCAGCGCGAGTTACGTAGCAATAAGCTCCATAATCGTCTTGTTACACCACTGCACAAATTAAGCAAGTCTGAAAGGTCTGTCTACATCATGGGTCCCTCAGTGTTTAACAGATTGCCAGAAAGGGTTAGGAATGCTCATTCTATTGGTACGTTTAAGAACCGTCTTAGAAGTTGGTTATCAGACGAAGTCTTCTACAGTCTGGACGAATTTTATAATTTACCAATGGAATAATTTAATTTAATTTAATTTATTGATTGATGCATTTAAATGTATTTATTTTTTCCTGTCGTTAATTTAAAATTGTATTTATTAAATTACTATACTTGTTTTAATTTCAAATCTAATGTACCTACTTCATTCTTTATTATTTATATCTTTAATTTAATTAATTATGTATGTGACTTTACTAATGTTATAAAATTTATTATTTTTGACGTTATTTTGTGACATATTATTATTATTATATGAAAATGTAAAAAACTGACATGTAACATAGAGTTATCAATAAAGAATTGTATTGTATTGTATTGTATTGAAGACAGTTTAAGACGTGCCATGGAAGCAGTACAAAATAATCAACTTAATACAAATGCTGCAGCGTTGAAGTTCAATATTCCAAGACGCACTCTTAGAAACCATTTAGTAAGCGGTAACAGTACTAAAATAATTGGGAAGACAACTATTCTTACAAAACAATTAGAAGAAGATTTATCGCAGCGAATCAAACGTTTTGCAAAACTGGGTGTACCACTTACACCTAAATTTATCAGGAAACAAGCCTTTTTATTTTGTGAGAGGTTTAAAATCAAGCACTCGTTCATTATGTCAACAAGAATGGCTGGACGCAAATGGCTCAAAATGTTTTTGGCTCGAAACCCATCAATATCAAAAAGAAAACCCCAGCTAATGAATCCAGCTAGAGCTCAAAAAATGAATAAGCCCATTGTGAAAAACCATTTTGAAGAAGTGAAGAAACTCTATGAAGAGCTAGACATTATTGCACATCCAGAACGCTTGTATAACATGGATGAAAAAGGGTGTCACATTACGGTCCACAAACAAACTGTAGTTTTGGCTGAAAAAGGGAATACAAGAGTACATCTTGTTGCTCCGGAACACGCCGAGAACGTTACAATAGCGATGTGCGTAAATGCGGTGGGTATTGCTATACCGCCTATGATTATTTTTAAGGGGATTAGGCACAGATCAGAATTAGCATCAAATTTGCCACCTGGAACAAAGGTAAGCATGGCACCCAAAGGCAGCATGACCAGTAGCTTATTCGTAGAGTTCATACAACATTTAGCACAACATAAAGTACCCGGTAAATGTCTGCTTATCTTTGATGGCGCAAAGTGTCATTTATCATATGAGTCTCTGGAAGAAGCAGATAAAAATAATATAGTATTATACTGCTTACCTTCGAACACCACGCACGAACTCCAACCTCTAGATAAATCAGTGAATCGGTCCTTCGAACATCACTGGGATAAAGAAGTTTTGAACTACCTGTGCAATTCTCAAGAGAGAAAAACAAAGCTGCGTTTAACAAAATTTTCTCCCGAACATGGCTAAAGTGTATGACTCAAACCAATATAACGAATGGATTCAAAGCCACTGGTTTATACCCCCTTGATGCTGATGTAATAACCGAAGATGCTTATGCTCCTTCAATTGTAACTGAAAGACCTTTATCGGAAACGTTACAACACCAGATCGACCAACCACTTATATCTGTTCAAGTCTCGCCCCCTGTGTCTGAATTTAAAAAAGTGTCAGAATTGTCGTCTCAGTCTCTAATAGATGAAAGGAGGTCAGCTCATGTTTCTAACGTTTCTTCAATTTTCAAGAAAGTCATTGATAATTTTTAGTTTGGCCTTCTTAGGAACATTTTGGCCTTACAAAGAACGGACCCATAAGAACTAATAAGAAGGCCATTTGAGGTAAAAAAAAAGTGTTTAATTTCATTATAATACGCGTTGGCAAGTTATTTGATGTCAATATAATAATCATTACTAATGTTTTTAAATAATTTCCATTAATATATTCTTAGTTATACGATGGTGTTCAAGTAATGTTCGTTGAGTTTTTTATAAATTATAAAAATATATTGAGCATTTAATGTTTTGCTTAAATGAAAGAGCTTATTATGTAGTTTTAGTAAAAGCGAATATATTAATTGTTACAACTCTATTTTTAAGTTGAACGACTGATGTATAATATTGGCCTTGTTTGGAGCCGTGTTCCTTGCAAGGCCATTTGGAAGAGCTTAACAAAACTTAAGTTTAATGAATACTGATTAAACCTAGGTTAAAAAAAACTGATTTATATGGTACACAATAAAACAAACTATTATTTGATAATTTGTTTTTTTCATTTATCCAGTTAATAAACGAATAAAAAGCGTTTACTCGTTAGAGTGGCCTTCCATGGTCCACCCACCTTATATTGACTTGAGTTTTGGATTTGAAACTATGTAATATGTAAATGGGTATAACCAACTTTGTTACCCATATTTGCAAATTAATAATTTTGAATTTTGAATTGTGATGTGAGTCTTTTGACTGCACCAATAACATTACTGATACCATGATTTGCAGACTACCTGAAAATCACAAAGTATGTACGTAGCTCTAGGTATTTTTTAGATATCTTATTGATATTTTTTATAGCATTATTGTTTTTAAAAAATTATGGGATTGGCAGGTTTGGACCTGCGACCTTCTGCACATCGGGCAGTCGCTTAAACCAACCAGCTACGGTCGCCTTTTGCCAGGACCCTAAATTTCTCAACTGTATCATACGTCATTTCGTGACGTCACGGTCATCCATTTGTTCCTATCTTAAGTAGGATACAAACCAACATGGCGAAGTTACATTCAGCACAAATGTTGTAAAGAGTGAAAGCGTACGATATTTCAACTTTTATTTTATCTTTTATATTTCATATTACGGGATTAGAAATAGGTTCAAAAATGTTTGTAAATAATTGCCTATGCGATGATAGTTACACCGGCAAACTCTTTTGAAATAATCCTGCTAACTTCCACTAGATGACTAGACAAACAAGGAAAAAGCAACACTACATTAATAAACTAGAGCAAAAAAACACAATTCTTAGAAAACAAAACAGGCTCCACTTCAAAAAACGAAAGCCTAGTGTTAACTGGAATTTTAACTATGTAAAATACATGATTTTAACCGTGGCCATCATATCCTCCTATATACTGCCCGCAACGTCGTCGTGCGCTTGGAATTCGTTGTATTAAGTAGTAGCTGCGCCCGCGCTTTGACCCACGTTCAACCTTACTGCGCCGCTCCCGTGAAGTTTAGCGTAATATTAAATATTCAAAGACCTTCATTGAGAGTAAGACTATCAAACACAAAAAGAAATATTAAAGTTCGACCGGAAGTTCTTGAGATTAGCGCTATCGAAGAACCAAACTAACATTCTCCCGAGGTTTCTTCTGCGTGGTAGGTACATCGATAACAAGTTTACTGGTGGTAGAGCTCTTGTGAATGAGTTCGAGGGCGGTAGCACCACCGTCTCACCTTTAACCTGCCGCCAAATAGTAGTGCTTCCATTACTGTGTTCCGGTTTGGTGGTGAGATCAGGCCCTGAAATTACTGGCACATGAGGCATAACACCATAGTCCTCAGCTGCAGCGACGCATCTATAATCTGCTTTTGTGGATTGTTGATGTCCATGGGCTGTACTCCACTTACCATCAGGTGGACTACACGCTCGTTCGCTGTGGGCGTTGTATAATAAAAAAAAAACGTAGCCTATGTTACACGCCTTTTAGTGAAATAACTGCATCTAAAGTTTTATTGAAATCGGTTTAGCCGTTTTGAAGGAAGATTAACCTATACGAACAGACAGACAGACAAAAATTATAAAAGACTATTTGAGGCAATCGTGCCAACAACGCAACAACTGTACCAGCATGAAAACAATTGTTATTTTTACATTAAAAACAGGCAGTATTTTTTTTTATTTGTATTAGTGACGTGAAAGTTTGTGAGGATGTGTGTGTGAATGCTTGTTTTTCTTTCACGCAAAAACTACTGAATAGATTTAGATTTTGGGCATCCCAAACTTGTAGCTTTATATTCTAAATTAACATAATAGACAACTTTTTCAAATTTAATGATCTTCGCTCATATTGTTTACTTTCTTTTCATTTTATTGGTTATATTTCAATCTATTTTTTGTTATGTTTATATTTTGCATTTACAATGTTTTACCATATACATTAATGTAACAGAGTCTTACTCCACGACTGAACGCTGCCTCCAAAAATACAAGCAAAGGCTTAGTTTGGGAATCAGTAGCAGTACTATTCGTTTCAAACATATTACTAACGCAAACTTTTTATAGGTTTTAGTTTTTTAATATTTTTGATAGTTTTTTATGTCACAAGTCACCTTTATGTTTTTGTTCTGAGTCCGACTTTTAGGTGTCAAATTGTAATTTTCTGAAAAGTTATTAAATAATTAAAATTAAGTTTTCGCCTATCGAACCCTCGCTCACAAATAACAATGTCAATAAATGCTTTTTTTATTTATTATATTTTTATTGACGTACCACACGGGTGAAACCGCGGTAGAATGTACTGAAGTATAAACCACGGTTATACTTGTTATGGCAGCAAGGTCAGCAGGTCAGATCCGACAGCATTGTCTGCTTACCTCAGGTAACTAACATTGGGTTGATGTTTTCCTAAAGACTAAAGCAGACGAAACGCAATACAAATAAGGCTTTCTATGCTAATGTCCCTCCGCCATTTTGGCTGCGTGGAATTATTAAAAGTATGACAATGAAAAATAGTTTATTATAATATCAAGCAAGAAGGTGTTCCAGCATTGATTGGATTCTCCTTTTAAACTAGGCAGAAAAAGATGTCAGAGATCATGAAGAAGACCTGTCAGATGTTAGATGAATATCCTATGTCACTTGGAAAAGTCTAACTTCCTATAAATATAAGAATGTTTATATTTTGATCTATAACTCCAAATATTATTCACTACAAATAAACAGTTAGGTAGTAGGTAGGTAGTAGGTAGGTCTTTGGCATATTAGTTAGATTTATACAACTTTTTTTACCACGAATTTTTTTTTAAATCTAAATACCGTTTGGTCTGAACAGTTACCGAATCAATTTCACTTGTTTTAACGTTCGTTATAGTTTTAAGAAGAAAATCTGTGAATTGAATTTGAACTGTTTTCAGGTTTCTGGTAAAGAAAAATAAGACTATCTCGATAGTTTAGCGGTTAGCTCACAGATATAGATCTACATAGATAACGCAAATGCATGTACTTCGCGTGTCTCAACCCCGACCAAGCGTCGAGGTTGGTCGCCGCTAACTTCAGTCCACGCGCGTCTTTTGTCAGAGAAAATCATAGCGGATGGCTCCAGTTGAACGTACTGGGCGGATGGGCATCGGCGGCATCGGTGTCTTTGAATCGGTTTGGATTTCCCGTCACTAAATTTCGACTGTGACGTCACAATAGGTATTAAAAAATCGGCACGCTTGGTTTCAATACAAATCGTGATACTTGCGTTATCTATGTAGATCTATATCTGTGGGTTAGCTTATGCGCCACTCACCTTCGGGTTCGATTCCTGGGTCTTTCAGTAAGGCAATTCACAATTGCTGCACGGAGTTGCAATTATGCCCTGTGGATGGCGATAGGCTCACCATATCCCATATGGCCTAAACATAACAGGTGAAGTGTGGGTGTCGTACACCTCTGCCACAGCCTTCTGGGTAATATAGGCGTGATGTTATTATGTAAAAATAAGGTTGTATAGATGCTGGCATAAAATGAAATTGTACTACTTTATTAATATTGCAAAGCTTTCGCCTGCTTCTCAGATAGTCGTCAACAGACTAGACAATCTCGTGTACAGTGGTCCAACGAGTTAGCTATGCAGGGCAAAAACTTCTATGTCATAGTAAAGACTTACTACACCAGTAATGGATAAGTGAGTTATTTATCTAAATAGTGGGTATATTAATATAAAAGACCACCTTTCGTCCCTGTGCCTCCGCAGAATCCTTGAGTACTTTGGCCACATAGCGAGAAGAGAAGTCGACAACCTCGAAAGACTGTTGGTCACTGGGAAGATCGAAGGTAAGAGACCTAGAGGCCGTAGCCCGATACGCTGGTCTGACCAAGTCCGCACTAATCTCAACACCACGGTCACCGCTCTACACACAGCCCAAGACAGGCACAGATGGCGGAGCAAGGAGGAGGAGTGGGTATTTTACACTTATTAAATATGTAATTCACACATGTATATCTATTGCAGTCAGTTTGCACTATGGCGTCGAAGTTTTTGCCCTGCATACCTAATTGCTTGGCCCTCTGTACATTGGTCTTTACAGTGTTTGTATAAGGACTTGGGGGCCATTGTCACTTTGACCTGACTAGATTTATTATCATGCCCTTATTCATAAAAACGAAAGTTTGCTGTTACGTTGACACGCTCCGAAATGGTGCAGAGGTGAGAACACCGACTGTTATGCTTGAGGTCGCAAGTTCAAAGAAACAAAAAGCATGCTAAGACACCAGTCATTGTAGTAGAGAGAGTTGTTTCAATATTTTAGGTGTTAAGATTAATATCGTGCTTAAATAAATGAATAGACTGGATCGCTAACGGTAAAGGAAAAAACATCGTGAGGAGATGACCTCATGATGTTTTTTTGTATACCTGGTAGCCTCAAAGAGCCCAAGGATATGCAAATTTGATGGTGGTAGAGCTCTTGTGAACGAGTTCGAGGGCGGCAGCACCACCGTCTCACCTTTAACCTGTCGGCAAATAGTAGTGCTTGTGCTGCTGGTTCAGGCCCCGAAATGACTGGCTCATAAGGCATAACACCATAGTCCTCAGATGGAGCAACGCATCTACAATCTGCTTTTGTGGATTGTTGATGTGTATAGGCTATACCAGTTACCATCAGGTCCACCTTTACAACTGGTAACGTATAACGTATAGTCCACTATACGTCCGTTTGCTACAAAAGTCGTATGAAAAAACTAAATATTTTAGAAATTATGGTGGATATTCTGAGATTTAACTGAACTCAAGGAAGTAACCTGTCACCAAATTATGGTGGAAGAAGTACTACTGCTTTCAAGATAATATGGATGAACTTTCTGCTAACGATACTATGTGAGAAAGAAAGAAAGAAAGAAAAATATTTATTTGCATTACGACTTACAAAATAACATTACATAATATAAACACTTACAATAAAATAATGAACTGACACATAAATAGTTACAGTAATACAAATATTAATATACTAGACAAATAGGACAGTTGCTCAGCATATTATCCATGACTTGAAAAGGCTACATCCCTTTACGCGCCTTTTTGAAAATAAAATAAAGTAATAATATTGACAAAAGCTATTTTGATAAATGATCAGGTATATAGTGTAAGTAAGGAGGATTAAAAATGTATCTACTACCTAAATAATGAAAATAAAAATATAACAAAGACGAAGAAAAGTGGTAAACATTTAACAATAGCCGCGATTATCATGTCAAATAACAACTCTGAACACGTCCTTTGAAATTTGACAGTATTTATCTCAACTAGTTAAACACAATCTCCAAACCCGCGTTTTTATCTACCTACTTGAACCATCTAACATTTGACTTGGAGTAATTAGATTTAACTGCGTATAAATAACACAAATAAACATAAAAAGCGCCGTATCCACTACATCAATCGCTTGTCCGTCCGTCGGTTTGTCAATCAAACTAAGGGTCTTCCGATTGAAGCCGTAGTTGACCTTGTATTAGGCCACGTTTTCATATAATCGGAGCGTATTTTTTCATTTTTTTTAAACTTACTAGTAATTTGAAAACACAAATTTCTAGTATTTTTGTTAATCCTCTCCAGCTAAGCTTAATTCGCTTGTGTGAGGAGGCCCTAACACAAGCGAATTAAGCTTAGCTGGACACCACGGACGTGAACTACCTAGTTCACGTCCGTGGTAATGGTGGTAATGGCCAGGATTCGAACCGATCGTAACACCGATGCCTTATACAGTGCGTCACGGCTGCTTATGTTTTTATGATGCTGCGACTAAGTCTGATACAGTATTTGTGAACAGACTCCAGAGAGAAAGCACCATAGTCTCACCTTCATAATTTGTGTATCGCGCATCACTAGTCTTGGGTTCGATTCCCGGATCGTGGAGATATTTGGGATTTATATGTCAGTAATACCTTAATATAACAGGTGAAATGTGGGTGCTATACACCTCTGCCAAACCCTTCTGGGTAATACACGCGTGATGTTATGTTATACTATGTAAACCATTATGACCCGCTAATCGCTCCGCTTATAAATGTCCGCTACCTTAGTCTCAAGTACGAATATAATAAGCAGTTCCATCAAAAGCCTTGTTATCCATCATTTCCTCGCATTGCTCAAAATGTGCGAAAGTAGCACAACACTTAATGCGTGTCCGCAACGTGATAGGATGTCTTTGTCGCTCCTACGAACTATGAAGGAGATAGAAGAAGCGATTTTTAAAACAGGCGATGGTTCCGTACTTATAATATAATCCTCAAACATTATTTTAGTGCAAATATTTTATTGCTTTATATTATGTTAATGGACGGCAGCCATTAACTGAAATAAATATTGTACGTCCTTGTGATATGCAAATAATGTTTATAGATGACATTAGAATATATTTGTATAGGTTTCTAAATCAAGAACAAGTGAAACACGATTTAACTTGCAAACAAAACTCTTCGCATAACATAATTTAATCGATATTTTATATAAGCAAGTCATTTCGGAGAGTGTGCCGAGGAACTACACAACCTTATCCCTCCGTCCCCGTTTCACCATCGGACTACCAGACAAACGGCACTCAGACACCGCTTAACGGTAGATATGCCACTAATACGCACTAAGCGTTTCGCCTCTACATTTCTTATGCGAACTGCCAAAGAATGGAACGCCTTGCCCGAGTCTGTTGCCGCATGAGTATCGACATCATCCGTTATGCCAAATGTCTAAGGAGCACATAAGGATGTTATTACAAACTACATCAATCAAAACTTTGAGTGCACAGTTGGCGTAGTGCTTCAAGCAATCGCCTCGCCGCTTTCAATTACGCTGGTCTTGTGGGTTCGATCAACACACGGGACAAATCTTTGTGTGATTTGCAAAGATTGTTTTGATCCTTTGTATGTGTGAAATGTATTTTTGTGAACACCCCCGCAACACAGGAGTTACAACTAGTGCGAGCGTAGTTTAAAAAAAAACGGTCAAGTGCGTGTCGGGCCACGCGCAGTAGGGTTCCGTAGCTAGTCGTAACAACATATTTCGACTTAAAAGGGATTTACTATCTGTATTAAACAAGTAACACCTTCAAACAAGTCATTACTTTCAAAGGTTTTTGTAATTTGCACGAATTATTCTAACTAACTGCATTTTACACTTTGGACCCCAATTACTCTTGAACTAATGAAGTGAACTTATCCTTAAGCTATAGTTTTCCTTTAAAGTTCATTACATGTACTACCGACACAATTTTTTTCAGATTTTGGGATCCAGTAGTTTAGCTTTTAGAGGGGGGGGGGACGCTCTACTCGAACAAAAATTTGCTCTTTAAAGTTAATTATCTCGCAAACGGATCTCTAAATCAAAAAACTGTCTTATCAACCCCTGAACGTTTTTAAAAGTCCTATCTAACAATACCCCACACTATGGGGTAGGCGACAAAAAAAAACATCCCTACTTTACATGTAGGGGAGCTACCCGAAAAAAAAATATTTTTCCAAATTTTATTCTACGACTTTCTTTGTATAGTTAACATACATGTTTATGCAAAATTTCAGTTTTCTAGCACCAACGGTTTCGTCGCTATGCCTCGGACAGACGGACGGACAGACGGACATGGCGAAACTATAAGGGTTCCTTGTAGGTACTACGGAACCCTAAAAAAAGGAATAAATAAAAGAAAAAAATCGACACAAAACAGCGCGTTGCGCATGCGTGTTGCGCTCTTATAGAATATTTAAATCTGAAATGCATTGATCGATGTAGATGTAATTCTACTAACAGTAATAAACAACAAGCCCATTACATTCCATGGACCATCAAACATACCTCAAAATTGTACAAAAAGCATGTCATAATCTGTGAGCTATCAAAACGTCATCAAGCTCCTTTTAAGCGGATCTCCAAAATTCTCTCAACGGCTTACCGAGAATCTGATAAGTGATAATTATGGCTCTGCTAACGAGACTAATGATAAGGCAAACTATGTATTATGTGTATGTGTGCTGGTAACACTCACACACACATGATAAATAGGGCTATTTTAAAAAGAAAAACAGTAAGTGAACCTACAAAATTTATTTATCACCATCAGAATTGCTAAGTCAGTTTAGCTAGATAGCTGACTTAGTAATTTAGAAGGCAGCGTATTTTTTAGTATCGAATAATGCTTTTAAAATAAGTCAAATTCAAATTCGAATTCAAATTCAAATCATTTTTTTTCATAGGCCCCAGGAGGCACTTGAACACGTCAAAGCATTACAAAAAATTATATAAAAATAAATCATAAATAATACTAAATTATACTAATTACAATGATTTGAATAACCGGGGCTTAGATTAATTTTAATCAAACTGTTTAGAATCAAATTAAAACCAATCCAAATGTTTAAGAAGCGCCTTTCATAAATAAATAAATTCTTATGGGAAGCACGTCTGTACATAATACTGAATATTATGTATAGCCACATCGCCAAAAAATAAATTTCGACAATTTTTTTTTTTTTAAATTTTATGTAATACCTTTTAATGCTCTTTAGAACCTCGTGGTTAAGTCAAACCTGCGAGGACCCATCGATCTTGCAGGTTAAGCAATGCTAACCGCAATCGGCTATGGGTGGGTGACCATCTTTAATAACGAGTTTTCCTCCGTGCCTCGCAAAGCACGTTAAGTGGTCGCTGTCGGTTCAGGTTGCCATTTGAACATCTATGGCAGTTGTTACGGGTAGTCAGAGGTTGGAAAACTAGTCTTACAAAGAGTATCGTATTGCCTCGTACTGGGTTTTGGAGGTCTGATGGCAGTCGCTCCACGTAAAATACTGATATTCACCTAAATACGTAAGACTAGAAGGCGACTCCAATGTAATTAGGAAATGGTTCGGAAGACCATTTTATCCTCTATAAATAAAAACTAAACTATTACTAAACTTTTTAAATATTTCGGACGACCGTATGGCCGAGTGCGTAGTGTACCTGCTTGCGACGCCGAGGTCGCGGGTTCGATTCCCGCTTAAGACAAATCTTTATGGAGGTTTGTCTTAGTCTGGGTATTTGTATATGTATAATAAGAATGTTTTTACAAAGGAAAAGTATATAATACGTATTAGTATCTTTTATTATAGTACCCATAATACAAGCTCTGCTTAGTTTGGTACTAGATGGCGTTGTGTGTAAGTTGTGATATATTTATTTATTTATTTGCTTTCATAGCTGTTTCTTTAGAATAAGAATCCTAAATAAGCATATTATTATATTCTCGCTTTCACATCTTCTATTGGTCCACGCATTATTCGACTTTTAGAGTAACTAACACTTTTTTAGTATTTTAAAAATTACCCTGTATAATATACAGGGTGGCCGGTTTATAGTAGTCCAAAGAATTTTCACAGATGTAAGGCCTTGTTTGGCCCCACGATCACCCGACTTAAACCCCATAGACTTCTTCATATGGGGATATTTTAAGGAGATCGTTTATAGTCGGGAAAGTAGGTCTGAGCCAGAGTTACGACAAAAAATAGAACTTGCAATAAGAAAAATAAATGCAAGTGCACAGCCTTTCAATAGGCTTAAATGGAATTTTTTGCGAAGGTGCCGTTTATGCATTGAAAGTGAGGGCTTGAATTTGAAATTTTTTTGTAATGTTTTTTTTTTTATTTTTTATGTTTTTTTATTAAATTCTCTTTCTTTATCCTACTTTAGTGTTTTATTTTGATTATTAAGTTTAATTTGTTCAAATGACGTTTAAGGTAAAAATACACACCTTTAGTTTTTTAACTACTTAGTCCATACAATGTTCAATTCTGAAGAACTTTCGATAGTCATGATACTTTTTTTTTTTATTAACGCTATCCTCACATTTTAAGGTAGTTTTTACCACGATTAGAAAATTTCGTGTAGAACATTTTTAATTTACTAGATTTTTTTGAAAATAATACTTTAACATGTGAAAATTACAAACTGCTTTTTAAAAGGTATAAAACTATATTACCATTTTAGAATAATCTTAAAAATAGCTTATTTCCTGCTAGCTACATGTTTTAGCTATATACACACCAAATTTGATTCGATTTTATCCAATCATTTTCACTTTAGAGAGGTTTACATGACTCAAAGTGGTGATTTTACGAAAAAAACTTTAAAAAATTATAACTTTTAAACTATTGATTTTCTCGGAACATATGTTGCGTTTAAATCAATCATTGGCCGGCCCTACATCTGTGAAAATTCTTTGGACTACTATAAACGGGCCACCCTGTATATCATATCAATCATTATAATAATTGTGTGTAATTTAGCAACTATTTAAAAACTTAGAACCAATAGCAATAACAGATACGGTTTTAAAATGTTGGTATGATTTTTTGTTGCGACGGATATCGAACGTCCTCTACTCTTATAATATTAGTAGCTGACCCGGCAAACGTTCTTTTGCCATATAAATTACCTATTTTTATTTAAAAAAATAGATTTGCCATAAGCTCAGGGAAATTTTTATTGAAATAGAGTGAAAAAACATTTACAAAAAGACGATAATTGATCAGTTATCGAGCGGGATGAAAAATGATTAAATTACTAAAATGGCTATTAAAAAATAGGGTGATAAAAGGGTAAAAATTTAGGATTGTATGTATTTTTTAATGCCACCATTAAAGAAAAATAACAACAATTTTATTTTGTCCAAAAATTAAAAAAATAATCTTAAGGGTAACCCTTATCACTTAGGGGTATGAAAAATAGATAGTAATCGATTCTCAGACCTACTGAATACCTATGCATATAAAATTTGGTAAAAATCAGTAGCCGTTTTGGAGGTAACTAACATTGTGACACGAGAATTTTATATAATATAAGATAAGATTACTAAACATTGCCTGTATTAATAAGTTTTATATCTTAATTTTATCTTAGTAGCTGTTTCCTTTGGGTATCCCCGTGGTAAGACCAGGAAATGACTGGCACATTGCATAAAGGAGACCAAGGTCAGTCTGGGCTTAAAGGGTCCGGATGGTATCCCACAAAGCGGTCAGTAGAACTCAGTGGCGAACTGGCGAAATCATGTACGGCCAGCCTGACCTTGAAAGATTCTTAGAATTGTACGTTAAGTTTTCATATTATACACTCAAAAATGCTCCAGAAAGAAGTTTTGTAAATGTTAGTTAATAATAAAATATTGATAACAAAATGCTATTAATATTCTAAATTTGCAAAAAACATAGCATAATATCACGCCTATAGGGGTGTGGCAGAGTTGTACAACACCAACATTTCACCTGTTATGTTTAGGTCCTATAAGATAGGGGGTGAGCCTATCGCCATCTACCGGGCAAAATTCCAACTTCGTGCTGCTATTGTGAATTTCCTGACAGAAAGTTCACAAATAACACTTTGCCCGACCCGGGCATCGAAACCGGGACCTCGCGGTAATACGTTAACCACTAGGCTACTGAGGCTGTTTGAAGTATTTAGAATATTTTATCCCAGTGGCATCCGAAAATTGCACTTTGTATAATTACGGATTATTTGCCTCCGAGTATTATGATAGTAAAGGATATCATGATATTCAAAGCTCAATAAACCTTTATGGCAATAAGTTTATCAAATAAGTTATTGGCCAAGTACAAGTGACTTACCTGTTGAGGAGCAGCGATAAGGCAAGTGAAGGGGCGCGTAGGAAGCGGTTACCAATACCATAGGGAAGCCAAACTAGCCAGTTTCGTAGAAAATGCCCTGATTTTTGAGATTTCCTTAATAGTTTTGTCCGCATCTGAAGTGCATGACTTTCTCGTTGGTATTGTATGCACTCACTCGCTCACTCTCTCGCTTTGTAATTTAATTTAAGAAACTATATTCTAAGCTAACCCTACAATAATAATTAATATTAATTTAGAAACATGAGAGAAGGAAGGTAAATACACAATTAAAGTTGTATTAACTTACCAACTGTTTATTTTGTAAATGCCAGGCGTCTTTCAGCCCCCTGGTTGCGCCCTTATTATTTCATAAATCTTACACTCTGTCAAAATTACAGATATATTCCTCAACACCTGTACCCGATACTGTGGCCAATAGAGGCGACCGTCCCACCCCTGGATGACTGAGCTTGGCTAATACAAAAAGTGCTTCTGCCACTAAGCACGTAACACCGTGAGGTCTGAGGTTCAATCCCCACGGCGCACTAAAGTGTTACTTGGGTTTTGTTGAGGAAATTCACGAAGGCGAAATTGTTAGCGGTAGTTGGTGGTTGATAGCAGTTGGCTATCGCATGAGATCTAAAACTAAACATAACAAGTGAAATATGGGTGATATACACCTCTGCCATACCCTTCTGGATAATATACGCGTGATGTTATGTTATGCTATGTAAATCATTACACCAAAACTATACATACTAGATATTGAATAAACATAATAATTATATATATATATACTAGCGGCCCGTCCCGGATTCGCACGGGTAGACATAGGATTTATTTATAAATTTCTTAGCATTTTTATCTAACGGTACTGATTCAAATAATATTGATTATACGTAAGGAGTGTATGGGCTCGTCAAAAAATATTAAATTAATTTTGTCTTGATACACCCCTTCAAAAGGGGTGTAAAGGCTCTCCAAAAAGAAGTGAATATGCAATTTTAATCTGAGGGGTGAACATTGAGGAGTGTACGGGCTCGTAGCCCAATTTATAAATGCCGGGGCCCTAATATTAAGACCCGCTAATCGCTCCAATTGTACACGTATGCTACCTACGCCTCAAGTACGAATATAATAAGCAGTTCCATCAAAAGCCTTGTTATCCATCATTTCCTTGCATTGCTCAAAATGTGCGAAAGTAGAGATAGTGATGATATGCTTAATATGTTGTATTATAATGACTATTTTTAAAGTACGTTCCGTTAAGGTTAAATATTGTGCATTAAATTCTTGAACGCAAATTTAAAATTAAATTGATAACGGAGACACAAAACTTGCACAAAGGGCACTTCGCATTTTGTCCTATTTCACCCTCCAAATTTTGTTTCTATGATATTGTGTTGGCAACCCTACATTACCACGACAGCGACGGCAGAATTCATGTCAATGGTAATATTCAAACGAAACCTGATGTATTCATCAACTGAAATGAAATGATTGGGTAATATAATTGGTCTAACAGGGCGTTTGGAAACGTTGATATGCACAAAATATATACAAAGAAATAGCCTATTGGTAGAGACAAGACTATTTGAAAGGTCTAGGATCGGTTTTCGAAACGGACAAAAGTTTCATTTAGGATTCTGCTTGGAATTTCGAAATAGGGGCACGTAATTAAACACTGGTGGTAGAGCACTTGTGAAAGACCTCGAGGGCGGCAGCACCACCGTCTCACCTTTATCCTGCCGCCAAATAGTAGTGCTTCCATTACTGTGTGCCGGTTTGGTGGTGAGATCAGGCCCTGAATTTACTATCTATAATCTGCTTTTGGATTGTTGATGTCCATGGGCTGTACTCCACTTACCATCAGGTGGACTACACGTTCGTTCGCTGTGGGCGTAGTATAAAAAAAAATGTGCTGTTTTATGGCGATAGGCCCCTATCACATGGTACCTAAAAGTAACGGTTGAGATGTGGGTGTTGTACACCTCTGCTACACCCTTCTGAGTAATATAGGCGTGATGGTATGCTATATGATGTGTACAGATAACATCAAGCATCTTGGCGGTTTTAAAGTTGGCCGCTATTCGACCAATCGGCGGGCCGCACACTCGAACGTGACCAATCCCGACCTGTGTGTGGAAATGTACTTTAATTTCAAACAACCCTACATAGTTATCTGGCTACAAATGATAAGAAAGTAGAGGTCAATCTCCTTATCATTGAGTCAGCTGAGGGAAATGGGTCGTGTACTCTACAATGTAGAGCTCGTCTGTCATCAGAGCTATTTATCTCTAGTTCTACAACGCTAAACTTTCAACTTACTACATAACACGATGTCTCAAATATGTTATTTGTATGAACCAAAAACATTCTGCCAGAAGTTTTGACACAGATTTAAAGGATAACAATTGCTTGGCTGTTTTCCATACAAAAGTAATATGGGGTTTACTTTATTATTATTATTATTTTATCTATCATTATAGACAAATCATATCTAAAACACTAAAATGCATGTTTGTTGGCGCCTATTTTTATCAAAATTATCATTTAATTTTCAGTTTGTACGTATCATAATTAATTATTAAAACAATTTTGACAAAATGGCCACGAACGAATATGGATGTTAGTGTTTTAGATATGATAAAACCTCAATAATAATAGGTCTGATAACAATTTCGGTCAGGAAATCCGCGTTTGCGGCTGGAATCGTGCCTAGTAAATAGCCTCACCCTTTGCACTGCGGACCTAGACATAATAATAGATATAATGTGAGAATTCCTTCTGGATATAATAGGCATGTTATATACATTTGCATTAATTCTGCAAATTAACAAGTTTTACTATGAATATTTTGAATTATATATTTCTTATTAATAAATATGATTGCTTCGACAGCAATTACTGTGCTTAGGTCATAATCCAGTCTAGATACCTAGGGTGTCTAGACTAAGCCGTTTTGCACATTAATATACTATTTAATTGTCATTTAAGTGCGTGAAGGCATTCATGTTTTGCATAGCAAGTGGAATTTGAATGTGGTCGGTAACATAAAGGGCTAATTTATAACTGGCTGTAGGTGTTAGTGTTTATTACTTCCTAGGTTTTATTTCTAGCTATAAGCTGGTGAGATTTGTACTGTTACTGTACTGTCTTAATCTATCACATTCTCAATCTACCTTCTTATAATATATTGTCTAAGCGAGTATGATGGCGAGATGTATGAATGTCATTTTATCCAGGATTTTATAATTTATTGTCTAAGCGAGCATGTAATGTAGAAGTTAGAGGTATGTAGTAAAAAAAAACCGCACAAGTGCATTTTGGACTACGCGCAATTGGGTTCCGTAGCTAGTGGTGAACATATTAAGACTTAAAAGGGGTTTTCTTCTGTATTAAACAAGTAACAACTTCATACAAGGCATTATTTTCAAAGGTATCTACTATTCCATGTAACTATAACTCTTGAAGTAATAAAGTTAACGTAGGCGCTTTAGTTAAACTCTAGCACTTACGGTTTCGACGCTGTGCCTCGGACAGACAAACATACAGACATGGCGAAACTATAAGGGTTCCTTGTAAATACTACGGAACCCTAAAAATCGCGGCACATGATGTTCTATTGATTCTGCCTTCCTTCAGGAATAAAGACGTGATATCGTGTATGTATTGTCTAAATTAGTCTCAACGCTTAGAGGTTCCTTTTTTCAGTATTAAATATCAAATATGTTTGTTGAGCAAACATTCTAAAAATATGCTATCCAATGTTACATGGATGTTACAGGTTGTTGACTCCGCGTAGCATCAGGAGAAGTACACACCCGTACGCATCGTAAGTCGAATCGGGCACTAAAGAGGGTATGTCGGCGTCTCCGGCGAAACCTCCTTCAAGATCGACTAAGTGTAATGCAGCAGATTTTAAGTCGATTGCACTATTCTTTACATTATAATAGTCTAAATAGTCCTAGATTGAATATTGGCAATAATTATATGTATAGTATCTAAATAAGAATATAAATGTAAAGAACATGTACTCATTATGAAACTGAATATTTTTTTAGAATTTTTATTATCAAATATAGTTGTAACACAGCATTACAAAAGTGTTTTTATCAACAATCAGTCATATTTCCTGCGGTTAGTCTGGAAGCTAACCGCGAATCCACAACATACATATAAACATCTGGAAAATGCCTACAGTGACAATAATCATGTCTATCCAACCGTATTTTAATTATACTGTTAAAAATTGCACCTACTAGCTATACTATGTACTAGCCACATATCTGTATAGAGAATACTTTTAGTATTAAGTCCGGTGTAGTATATTTTAGTGTATACAGTTTCAATAAATAAATATACTCTATTTCTCAACCGTCTCCTATATTACAGGTTAGATTAATTTTATTTACTACACATAAAATAGCGCCTATAAAGGCGGTAATAATACCCAAAAAGTAGTGGCAGAGGTGTTTAAATCGCACCTTTTCCCTGATATTGTTATCTACCATGTGAGATAATATGGATTAGCCTATCGCCATCCACCGTGCACAAATACAACTCCTCATCCCCTCAGGATATTATTTGGATTTTTTGATCCAAATATTTCCTGACGGAAAAACCCAAATAACACTTTTGCCTGACCCGGGCATCTAACCCTAGACTTCTCGGTGAGAAGCCACATTCATTTTTATTATAACTTAAAATTACTCCAGCATTCCACACAATCGTTCATATTTCCTGAGGTTAGACTGGAAGCTTACCGAACATACACATCACACATATAAAAACCTGGGAAATGGCTACAATAACTATTGCCTGCCCAGTCTGGCCAGCCAACCGTTAGTGTAACTAAATATGCTCCATGTCTTCGAAATCTGAAATATAAGATACAGGCTTGATAGATATATTGTATGTACATGTTCATTTTTATATAGCTTGGTATAATGGTAAAATAACGTACCTACTTACTTTTGTGAATAAGCTCCATGGAAGAAGCTCTTCCGTCCTATCTTTCAACTGCCTTCAACCAAATACCTAGCCGGCAAATATCCGAGTAGCTTTAGGTAATATACGAAAAACAATATGAAAGCCTTAAAAGGTTTGCCCTCGATTTCTCTGGGATCCCATCATCAGATCGTCACCTGATGAAATGGGACCACATACCAAGTATACTTCTCTATTTTGCAGACAACTAATAATTTCTCAAATCGCTCCAGGCATCTTCGAGTAATAGGCGAAAAAAAACACGCAAAAAAAAAATAAACAATCGAATTGCGAGCTTTGAAGTCGGTTAAAAACATATCGACTTATTTACTCAAAAGATGAGTGGATGATAGATGCACGCACATAAATTAACATCGAATATCAATCAGCCTGACATAAAAATACTAACAATATTTACTGATCAATAAGGTCTTAAAGAAATCTAGCTAGTAATATCAATTACAAGAGATTAATAGGTAAAAGTAAATAGAAAGATGAACTTCACCCCATCAATCAAAGTATTTAGCATGGCGTGGGTGAGTGGGTGTCAAACGATGCTTCGAGGATCCTACAATGCAGACTGGGAAAAAACACATAGAATAATGCAGTAATCGCACTTTCTCTACAAATACAGGACAACAGACAAACCGAACAGAGTCTTAATTATCATGTGAACGAGACTTTAGACAGTGGCGGTCCTTGCATTATTTTAGACGGTGCACTGCAAGATCTTTTTTGGGTTTTTTTTAATTTTTAGCAGGTTTTTTTTATCGAGTGGCGCAACGGTTTAACTATCAGGTATGTTCTGGAACCCTTATGTATACACACATTGCTTTTACTCTTTTATTTTCTGCTTGAAGTGTAAGATATTGCAACCTTATATTCTATGGATTTATTTATAAGTATTAATTTAATTACATTGCTATATTTAAGTTTATTTTCTCTCCAAAACCATCTATAGCCATAATGTTGTTTTTGGTTGCTATAACTTACACATAGAATTATTGTCAAAAAAACAAACAAATATTGTATGAATTATTTGAAAAGATGGTGCACATGAGTTTCTCACCATGCTCTTCTCATGATGCAATACCCATCGGAGCTGGTACTTGGATTGATTTTAATTCATATCTCTAAGTTGAATTAAAGTCAATCTAAGCTCCGGTGTCAAATCATTTTATTACAATAAGTATTATAATTTAGTTAGATAAGTTTTATATTTTTTGTATTTTGATGTTTGTTTTGACGTGTTCAAGCGCCCTTTGGGGCCCATGGAAATAAATGATTTGATTTTTTTTTATTTTATTTTTTTATCCCTGGCAGACATTCTTTTCGCACTGCTCAGTAAAATTAATTACAGAGAATAATATAAACATACAAATATGAACTTTACCCCATCAATCAAGGTATTTAGCATGGCGTGGGTGAGTGGGTGTCACTGTGACCTCGAATGGTACTTCGAGGATCTAACAATGCATACAACGGCTACAACGACGTAATAATAATACCGTTCATCCTAGTATAATATAGTAGTCACACTCCTTTATGTAATATGTTCGCAAATGCAATGTGATCGACCAAATCTTAAAATCTATTCTTGAAATATCCTTGTCACATACCACCTTCAGTTGTGACTGTTCTATCATACACGATGTCGAGGAATGAGGTCTCTTACGGCTCACTTCCCTCGAATGTTATTGCTTGCTTGAGTAGTCCTTGAAAAAGCACATCTGCAATTTATTGTGGTTGTTCATTTGTATTAATTGCATCTTACGATCAAGTTAATTACAGCTGTATAAAAAGGAATATGTATAGTCACTTTGATCGGGGTCATTCTTGTTGGTGTGAAATCAACGTACAAAGCGTACCTAATTGCACGAGGCGAGCCTACTATCTTACACTTTAAGACCACTCACGGTTTAAGATCCAAGAACAGCCACAATGGATCTACAGCTAACAATCTCATTACGAAGCAGCCACAAAGACTTGATTTATGAACAGATCTAACTAACCGTCTGTTAGTCTAAGGATTAGGTTATTCATGTGTTATGTTACTGTCATAGAACCTACTTCACTGTTGCCATAGGGACTGTAGGGGTTTACTGTAAACATTTATGGACATGAAATATACCACCAGTTCGTAGATAATTTAACATCATGTCATACTGGTTAAGTCTGTAGTAGAATTTTGTACTAATGCGAAAATCGAGTCAAATTAATTTAATTTTTGTTTTTATTTTTTGTATCTCTGTATTACTAACATAATTTCTAAGCTTTCATTGTATTACTAACACTCTATGGACCTGGTCTGAAATAAAGATATATTATTATTATAATGCAACGGACAGACTGGCGATCAACATTAAAAAACCGGCCTAGTGCGAGTCGGACTCGCGCACGTAGGGTTCCGTATATACATCTAAATAAATGTTTTTCTTTTTCTTTATTATATTAGAGTTGATTGAATAAAAGGTAAAATGCGGTTTACGATTTATTACGTATTAAAAAAAACTAATTATTAGATCTCGTTCAAACCAATTTTCGGTGGAAGTTTGCATGGTAATGTACATCATATATTATTTTTACATTTATCATTCCCTTATTTTAGAAGTTACGGGGGGAGGGGAGACGACACACACTTTTTCCACTTTGGAAGCGTCTCTCGCGCAAACTATTCAGTTTAGAAAATAAATATATTAGAAACCTCAACATCATTTTTAAAGACCTATCCATAGATCCCACACGTATGGGTTTGATGAAAAAAAATATTTGAGTTTCAGTTCTAAGTATAGGGAACCCCAAAAATTTATTGTTTTTTCTATTTCTGTATGAAAATCTTAATGCGGTTCACCGAATACATCTACTTACCAAGTTTCCACAGTATAGCTTTTATAGTTACGGAAAAAAGAGGCTGTGACATACGGACGGACCGACGGACAGACATGACGAATCTATAAGGGTTCCGTTTTTTGCCATTCGGCTACGGAACCCTAAAAAGACCTGGAAATGCAAAGATATCATTTTAATTTTTTTAAACCAATGTTATGTTATGTAACTATAACGTCTAATAAAAACTACAGCGTCAAACGTTTAATCAACAACACAAATAACCACGGAAGTGTGAAATTAGTAATTATTAGTGCTTAAAACACGCACATCCCGGAAGGTAACCAAACGCCATTGCAGAAGCCGTATGCGTTAGAAATATTCGCAATTCGCACGAACTTTAAAAAGGAAACCGCAAATATACGCAAGTAACTGGATAGTGCGTACGGCGCATGCGCAACCCACCAGGCGCCAGCGCAACTTGTCCTGTCTACCATCAAACACAGAAATAGCAGAAGATGCATTCTTTACCGGCAATTTACAGGTTAATTTATATTAACGAAAAATGTAGAGGTGTGTATGTCCCATTTATTTGAAGTATCATATATCTCTGTAAATTTTTCTTCTCCCTATGACTTATGTAAACCAGTATCATCGTACACACATCGACAATCTAAAGACAATTCGATTTTCTTGTAATTCGCAAAATCAAAAATGGTGTAGGGTGACAAATTACCAAAAAAGTACTTGAATAGCTAAAAATTAAAGTAGATCGACTTGGATTAAAATTAGGCAATGAAAATTTTTAATGTACGGAAGATACCTTTGGTACTTGTGTATCGTAAACATCATATTGCCTTTAGATTGTCCATGTGTGTACGATGATACTGGTTTACATAAGTCATAGGAGGAAGAAAAATTTACAGAGATATATGATACTTCAAATAGGTTATGCAGGAGAAACATCTAAATGTTAGAAAGTAAATGTCAGAAAGTAATTTCTATCGACACACTCCCTAAATCCTAATTTAATCACTTAACTCTGCCATTTCTTTAACTCTCTTCTAACTTAGAAGGATTCCATAATAAAAATAATGTTATTTTGCCAGAAGTGGATCTTCTGTGAATGAACCTTGTTTGTTTACCTAATGAGCTGCTATTTTAATTGCGACCCAATATCGCGCCTTCGCTTCGACGGACGTATTTACATAGCTTGATTAAACCTTAATGCCTTGGACGTTTTCAAATAACTGCTGAATAATGTCTAACAATATAATGTGGTGATTATTTTCTAATTATGTTGTCTTACATGCGTCAGGTGAAAGGTTATACGAAGGCCTTTTGAACATTTTCATCACGATTCAACATGGCTTTCGCTTGACACTGCATTATTGTCTAAGGGCCTGTTTTAGTATCGTGTCGTTTAATAACATTTATTAATAGAGTAAATTATAACATGACTTATAAAAGCGATATATACATAATTGAATTATGTTACTTACTTGTGTGTGTTTATGATAATTCTTAATTACAATTTAGTTATCGATAATAAAAACAAAACAAACAAGCCCATGTAAAAATGATTACAATCTTAACTTTTAAGGATTCATGTAATAAATAATATTCTGAAATTATGACTATGCTGATGATAGTCTGTTTGTACAGATTTTGACAAGAAATCTATTTACGATATCATCATGGCTTGCTATAAATCGCACCCTTGTGATTTACGGCTACGTGTCGTTCGGCTGCGTATTACATATGATCGCTCAATATAGTAATTATCTTAACATTTTTGGGGACGTTGACGAATTTGTGAACATCACCATACATCTTAAACGAAAAAACAGCCTCAAGGCATGAGAGAACTGTAAGTACTTTCAGAGTTAAGACTTCTTGAGCAACTAGATCTCATAAATAAAATCACTAATTGATTGTGATTTCTGGCAATGCTTTTACCATCTACTTACTTACTACGACCATCAAGCAAGACAATTAAATAGTAATAAGTTAATTAAGGTTACCGTCCATATTGATTGGCCCCGTATCAACACGTCAATTTCCCTGAAGGCTTCAGACAAAAATGAAGGAAAAAGCATTAAATTATGGCACTATCAGTGCAACCTTGAACTGCCACAAGTATGTATAGTACATGCGGGCGTTTTAGGCCAGATTCGCGTATCGGCAGTGGCATCCTGTGGATTATGGCTGGCTGCTTATCACCGCCATCCGGTCCGTCTGCTGCCTATAGTCCAATAGTCCTCAGGATCTCGAACTGATAGGACTTACAACATGTTGGTGCTTGCGGTTTTGGTGGCGACGGTCGTTAGTGCCAGGGGTGATGATTTGAAGTGTGAGTACTGTTATTTTGCTATCCAAGTGATCAATTTGGCCAGATGAAGCTGAATCTTATAAAAGGTTTGCATCATTTTATCCACGCAGAAAAAACTTGATAAATTTTCATGGTGCGTCGTGAATCGTCCAATCTCAGACCCTTTTGCTGTCTCTTTAGGTGCAGTCCGTGGGATGAAAATATATTTTTTTGAAAATAAGATTAAAAAAATTGTGTATTTTATTTTATATTGCAATTATAATCCTACAATCTGTACATTGCCCTAGATAGCATGACTTAGGTAGACTATTTATTACAGCCAGGCTGCTAGACCCAGCATGGCACGACGTCATCGATGAAGGAGGCCTACACCTTGGCAGTGGCAGAGCCAAGCGCTTCCTCACCATTCAGGGAGTCGATCAGGTAACTTAACTCTCTCTTGAAACTGTTTCGTGATGAACATATAAGTTTTTGAGGAAATTACAGTAAGGACCTATGTTTCCTTTGCAACATTTTCGATTACAGATATATTTTTTTTGTGCGAATAGACTATACAGCAAAAATGCGCTGTTTCCATCGATCTCAATCTCTTTATGTTCCGCGAGCGACTGTAATAATTCCAACCGCCGAGAAAAATGATTTAACCTATACTTGTCTTCTCTTCTCGGCATCTAAAAATCCATAATGTCTGATTTAGAACTTTATATGCGAGACTGCCGAGACGGGTTTTTTTATGAAACTCTTCGGGTACAAAACCGAATTTTTTGACCTATTAAAAATAATAGTCACGCTCCTCGCAACTAAATAAGGCTTTCGTTTCCTTTTAACAAGAAAAAGATTACAACATTTATTTACTCTCAACTCTCATCGATCATTGACTTAAGACACACTAAGAGGCACTTAATTTATTTAAATTGAATTAAACTGCCAAGAGGTACTTAACCTCTATATGAGCAATTTCATTGCAGTTTTAATTAATGACTACATTCTATAATTAGTGCATAATTATATTCAAATCAATTATGCTTCTCGCAGCTTTTGAGACGACATGCTGCAATGTATGGCGCCGAGGTAAATGAATGTGGCGCGTCGCTGTACTCGCTATCGAATCAAGGATCAACAATATCATTAAGTTGTAAAACATGTGCAACCAGCAATTATTTCCGCGTGTTAATTACTTGCAAAAACATTAAAAAATAATTAAAAATTACAGACAACCATGTATAAAATTAAAAAACAATAACATACAATTAAATGTATAATCTATCAGAATCTGAAAAGTCTCTATAAAAGCTTAAGAGTTGCTTAAATTAAATTACGAATAACCTTTAGAATGAGATACATTTTTACTTAAAAAAGTGTATAAAACCAAATTAGCAACCAAAACTGTGATTGGGAATTCGCCCACTGTATTCTCGATAACGGTATCATGTGACGGGCAGTTAATATCTTTGTTCATTTACATATATATTTTTCTTTTTTCGTAACCTCCTACCATTCTTCCCAGGCCAATGTCCCCGCTCAACAATGTTTGCTGCCCGACGGTAAGGCTGGCCGTTGCAGACCTTTGCGGTTCTGCATACAGGACGAATTCAGCAAAGACTTCGTCAAGTTTATGGAATACGCCTGCGTTCTCGAACATTCGTAAGTATTTAGCAGAAATTAATAGAACAGTAGGTACGTTGTCCGTACGGACGTAAAGTGGTCATCAGTAAGCAACAGACTACTTGTTCAAATCGCCATTTTAGTTTAACCATGACCAATATTTATAAATCAATTGAAGTGTTGGGCAACAAAACTATAATGCCTTTTAGCTAAACACTACATAATTCTTTATCATTGCTTAACTACAAATTAATCTTCTAGATAGTTCGTTAACGTCGTGTAAATTTTAAATTTCTAGAGCAGTAGGAGTCTGTTGCCCAGATTCAGTAAGGTTTGGAGGAGCAGAAGGATTAGCTGGTGACTTGCCTGCTACTGCACCTCAGGAGGAAGCAAATGAGGCCGCTATGAAAGTCATCAGAGCTGAAAACAGAGGTAAGCAGCTGTTAGACTGCTAATTGTAGTCTCAAATATTAATCTTCATTGAACAAGGCCCTGAAGTTTGAGTATCATAGACAATATATTACAACTCCTACACTCCTCCGACACAATGCAAATAAGTACGGTCGAAGGAGTCGAGCATCTGAAAGTATTTTCATCATCTTAATTTACTGTAATATTTAAATGTTTTAATTTTCAACTTTACATATTTAAAAAAGAAAATTAATTATATACAAAAATAACACTAAATTAATTTACTAAATTAGTTAGTCATACGTAAGCTTGCTCCACCATCATACACCGCGTCGTCACTAACTATAAGGTGAGATTGTGGTCAAACACGTGTCCATCTACCATATAAAACACTGAAGTAGTAAGTATCTTTTATTGTTGCCCCATCTTCATAGACTTCATAGAGATCAAACTGCCTCTGAAATAACTACTAATATAGCAGGTATACATTTTATAGTTACTTCAATTCCTGAAACAACTTTACTCCTATGTTAATTAACCATCCTTCATAGGTTGTGGTCTAAGCACTCGTCAGCAAAGCCGAGTGCTGGGTGCCCAGGAAGCAAATCCTCGTGACTGGCCGTGGATGGCGTCCGTCACTCCTGAAGGCTTTGAACAGTACTGCGGAGGAACCCTTATTACTGACAGACATGTGCTTACCGCGGCGCACTGTACAAGAAGGTATGAAAGGAGGAGTTTTGTTTCTATTTCCGCAAAGAGTAAGTCTAAAATTTTATTCAGATGAGCCCGCTACATACCGGACTAAAATATACTAACATTAAAATAGATAACATTTTACAGTTGCTGCAATCATTTTCTCGAAAATATCAATATAAAACTAATCATTCGATTAGATCAATCGATTTATTTTCATACACGAGAACAATCATAATCCCGAATTTTACATTTTGTCTGATGCATAATCTTATTTTTCCTTCTCCTTGATCATTCTTCACAACCCAAAAGGTGGAAGCCAGAAGAACTGCTGGTCCGTTTGGGCGAGTATGACTTCAAGCGCACCAACGACTCCCGCACGTCCAATTTCAAAGTGACCGAGATTCGCCAGCACGAGGCCTTCCAGATCGCCAACTACAGAAACGACATCGCTATCTTGAAGTTGCACCGCCCTGCTGTATTCAACACTTATGTGTGGCCTATTTGTCTACCTCCTGTCAGTTTGGAACTGTCTGGAGAACCAGCTATTGTTATTGGTAAGTTTTAATGTAGATTCTAGAAATTTAAAAAAATATGAAATCAAAGATTTTTGTAAAAAAAAAACCAGGCAAAATTCCTACGTAATCAGAAAATTTGTTGTTAAATAAGTTAAAATACCATTTTTAATATTTATCACAGCTTATTAATTAAAATCACTTGAATTTAAACGTGGTCACTACTTCAATGAAATTACCATGTTTGTTGGTGATATTTAATTCTTATGACTTTTAGGAACGTCATTGAAAAGGTCCATTCCATAGTACATTATTCCGTCAAAAGTCGAAGGTCTTGTTGGACATTTGTCTCTTTACAGGTTGGGGTACGAAGATGTTCGGTGGTCCACACAGCAATGTTCTCATGGAGGTGTCAATACCTATCTGGGACCAGGGTCAGTGCATCGCTTCTTTCTCAGACTCTGTGTTTGATGAGAACATTTGCGCTGGAGGATTCGAGGGCGGCAAGGACTCTTGTCAGGTATGTATAATAACTAAAATATTTCATCATTCATCATTTTCCAATGAATTACATTGGGGTCGCAAAAAATACTGAGTAGATTTTAATAAAGTTTCCACAAAAGTAGCTTATAAACTGCATTAACACATAGGCTACTTTTTATTCCGAAAATGAAAGTGTTAAAATTTATTTTGGTGAGCAATGAGTGACAAACACGAAAGTGAAATTTAATTAATTATTTTATTGAGATTTGTAAGTAAAGGATTTTAATGTAAAAGTATATGACATCTATTTCCAGGGTGACAGTGGTGGTCCTTTGATGTACCAGATGTCCAGCGGCCGCTGGACCATCATAGGAGTGGTGTCCTGGGGCCTTCGCTGCGGAGAACCCAAGCACCCAGGCATCTACACGCGTATCGATCAATTCCTGCCCTGGATAGTGCAGAATACCAGATTCTAGGTTTAATATAATAATGTACCAGAAAGACATTGTGCAATGATGTATGTGCTTTGAAATTAAATGAGGCGTTTATAGAGATTATTGCGTTTATTTATTTTAGTTACTCCTCTAGTAATTCTCTCACCCCTTGGACGTTGTCTTGTCCTTATAAACTATTTTTTTAAAAGCATCTCGGCGAATGGAATGTTGAATGACCAGTGGAATAAAATATGTTAGGAAAACGTGGGCAGAACGCTACGGGAGCAGAGCAAATATAAGATAAAAATAATAAGTAAGTAAGATAAGTCGATAAGTCACGGGCAGCTGCTAGGTATTATTCAAACTGGGCATATGATGCATAAAAGAATTCTTACATGGTCAATTTCCGATTGAACAATGCATAATTCTGTCATTACTTCAAGCATTTACTTCTGTATTAGGTAAAATGTTGAATGCAAATGAACACATCATAAAATTAGCATAGAAAGACAAATGTAATCAACACAGAGTAGGCTATTTTCCGAAGAGGTTGTATACCTAAATTAACTAACTTTTACCCGCAGCTCCGTCTGCAAACCTAGACCAAGACAATTCACCTAAATTTTATTTTCACCGTGCCCAATTTCCTTTTGATATGCTATTTATTGACAATTTCACCAATAAGTTAAGTTAACAAGTTTTTGAGTTTATCGCAAACAGACCGACAGCTGCGGCAAGGGATTTTTATAATATGTAAGACAATAATGATCAAACCATACCATAAGTCACTCCGATGAGCATAATAATAATATATTTTAAGTATTGCACAAATTGTTTTTTGCTTCTTTCGAAAGCGTAACGACATAATATTTATGCATCTGGTCCCAATGATATTATATAAAAACAAAAGCAGATATGTTATAAGCGCTCGCGCTGTGAATACTCAAATACGTCCCAATTGGGACGTCTTGTGTTTAGTTTGCGTGTGGCCTGCGTCGAGCGCAGTCACGTGCCAGACGCCATGCGCCATGTTCAAGTTAAGAAAGAGAAAGCGATATTGTTTTGACGTTAGAGCGATAAGGATGCGTGCGCTGCGGACATTTGTCAATGTGTGCAATTTGGAATAGCTCGGAACGGATTTAAATCGTAATTTCTATGAACGTAACATATCTATAGTTCTATAATATCATTGATCTGGTCCTATATTAGCACACTTGTAACAATAGTTTCAGCACATATTAAGAGTAGGAATAGGCTATAAGCCCACGCGTGGGCTCATTATGGTCACTTATACCACTTCACATCATACCGATGACCGATGACTAACTTAAGGGGTACTCCTCTCCTCTATATTTGGTTATCCATTAGCTTGTTTTTTTTCATATTTGTTTAGCGGTTTCCCTTGTGGAGTGCTAAACAATTCTTATTTTACACATTTCACATGTTATGAAGATGGTCAAAAATGTTTAACAAGGCAAGTGCTAATTATAGCGTTAAATAAATGTATGTATGTATATATGCGAATGATTTTACCTCCTTTTTCTTGAATTGTCTAAATAACACATCAATGACATAAATAATGAGTAAAATACGTGAATGCACTTTTCAACTCGTAATCAAAGGAATCTGTTAAATTATTTTTTTTTTTTTTTTTATTTATTTAACTTTTCGCACAGATACATGTGTCGAAGGCGGACTTAATGCCAAAGGCATTTTCTACCAGTCAACCTTAAGGTGGTGCAGAAATATGTTTGGGTAGGTGCATAAGTATCGAAAATTAAATGATTTTTAAATAAAACTTATACAAAACTACACTGCTAATACTATATAAATGATAATATTAATAGATTGTCGGTAAATATGATTATAAAATAAATAAATTAAATATTTACTAAAATAAAATAAAGAAATGTATATTACAATATATACATACAATATATATTAATATTAATATATTCCTATACCCATATATTATATAGATAAAGATACAATATATATATATACTATATATATACATATACAAAACTTAAGGGAGATACATTATTCAGATGATTCCGCCAAATAATTGTTGTATAGCTGCCGTACTCTGGTTCGAAAAACGTCGCGGCTTGTTGCCATCCTGATATTGAGGGGAAGCGCATTCCATAGAAGAATAGATTTAACAGAGAAAGAAGAATGAACAAGAGTGGAAGAATGAGAGGGACAGAGAAGAAGAAGATTATTAGAAGAGCGTAGGGATCTTTCGTGGTTGGAGCAAAGAAATTTAAAATCTGGTGTTAAGTAGGCAGGTGCGTTGGGAGAATATAGAAATGTAAAAAGGAATGTCAACGCACGCAAGCTACGACGTTGTCGTATAGGAAGCCAATTTAATTGAGTACGGTAATTTGAGACATGATCGTACTTACGGAGATTAAAGACGAACCGAATGCAATTATTGAGAAGTCGGTCAAGTTTATTGAGTAGATCTGCATTCAGGTCGAGATAGCACACATCAGCATAGTCGATAACGGGGAAGAGTAAAGTATACACAAGCATTGTCTTGGTCTTAACAGGGAGAAAGTTACGAAGGCGATAGAGAGACCGCAAAGTCCCTGTAACCCGTTGACTGATATGTCCAACCTGAGTACGCCAGTCGAGATTGCTGTCCAAGTATAAACCGAGATTCTTGACGTTAGAGTTAATAGGGATAACCGAGCCATTAAAGATGATCGGGGGAAGTGCTGTGTAATCAATTTTGATAATCATGCGAGAGCTGCCGATGATGATAGATTGGGACTTGGAAGGATTAACAGATAGCCCAAATCTTTCCGACCAGTCTCTAATGGTCTCAAGATCTCGGTTCATACTCTCGATAGCCACGGGAAGATCTTCTACCTTGGCTTGAACATACAGTTGAAGATCATCGGCATACAAATGATACGCACATCGAAGTTCTTTTGTGAGGAGATTAATAAATAAAGAAAAAAGAAGTGGAGAAAGAATACCGCCTTGAGGGACTCCAGCACCAAGATCACACCAACTAGACATAGCCTCATCGATGCGAACCAATTGCCTTCGGCCCTGAAGATAAGAAGAGAACCAATCTAGAGTATCAGACGAGATCAAGAGATGGGAGAGGATACCAAGAAGTATTTCGTGACTGACGCAGTTGAATGCGTTCGAAAAGTCAACCAAGGTTAAAACTGTAACCTTGGAATCCTCCACGCCCACTCTCACATCGCCAGTCACTTTAAGCAGGGCAGAAATGGTACTGTGCCCAGGCCGGAAGCCGGATTGGAATGTGGATAAAATGTTATTGGATAGGACAAACCTGGAAAGCTGTTGGTGCGCACATGCCTCAAGTATTTTTGACAGGAAGGGAAGAATTGAGATTGGGCGGAAGTGAGAGGGAAGAGAAGGATCACTGATTTTAGGAAGGGGTCGGACATAAGCTTGTCTCCACAAGGAAGGAAACTGTCCCGAATAGAGGGAAAAGTTTATGACATGGGAAATTGCGGGTAGGAGTTGGTCCAGGATGGTGACAATCATGAACCGGCTGATGTTGTCGACACCAACAGCTTTTGATTTAATGGAAAGGATAATTTTCTTGATCTCGTCCGAGCCCACAGGAGAAAATTTTAAAGGAAGATACGAAGGTTTGGACAACCCGTAAATTGAGTCTAATGTTTGACGCCTGGTTGAGACGTCCAACACTGATGAGGTGGTGAAGTGGGTATTTATAGAGTCAAGACTTATAGTGGCTGGTATACCAATTCCAGGTTGCTTCCCAATGCCTAATGAACCCAGGAACTTCCAAACCTCCGCAGGCGAAGAAAAAGAAATATTGTCAAGAATATGTCGGCGTTTACTGTTGCGTATCATTTGATTACACCGGTTTCTGGCGATTTTGTACGCAGCCCAATTGTCGTCACAGCGTTCGCGTCTGAATTTGCGGAAAGCACGATCGCGACGCCTCATAGCCATACGAACACCTGCGGTGATCCAAGGGGCAGGAGGCCGCTTCACTTTGATTTTCCGTATGGGTGCATGGGTGTCGTACAGTGATTTTACAATACTGTTGATAACGGTGACTTTATCGTCAACAGTACTAGCCTCCTCCAAGGGCACCCAGTCAACCGCCAAAGCATCTGAGCGAAGTTTCTCAATATCCATACGACCAAAACAACGCAGGTGTAACACTTTAGGTTTAGGTTTAGGAGGTTTAAGGAGGTAGGAGAGGAATATTAGGTCATGATGAGAGAAACCAGGAGCGGGTAGTTGACCGAATGATGATACTAAGGAAGGATTGGATGTAAGGATTAAATCTAACCATGTGTCGCCTCCATTAGTATTGTGGTGAGTGGGTTGAAGTGGTAACACATGTAGACTGGTAGAGTTAACAAGGTGAAGGAATTTTATGGTACGAGGAGAAAGATGAGCTAGGAGATCTGTGTTAAAATCGCCCATGATGATGTGATGTGCATAATCAGACCCCAAAGATTCTAAAACCAACTCTAAGTCAGTGAAATAATCGACAGAGGGAGGACAATAAACAACACCAATTACGATCTTCGCACCTTTGGCACTTACCTCCAAAAACAGGTACTCTGCAGATGCAGTATAATGTGGAGGGGACGAGGCAATAATTTTGTGGCTGAAGTCACTACGGAGATACAGAGCAACTCCACCTCCCCTTTTTTCAAGCCTATCATTGCGGATCATGATAAAACCTGGAAGAGGATACGTAGTAGAAAGTAAGTTTGGTTTGAGCCAACTCTCAGATATCAGGACGGCATCAACCTTAGAGTTTGTGAACGCTTCAAGTAGATCATCATAATGACTTGCTATGCTTTGGGCATTGATGTGGCATACATTCAATAGACGTTGTGGTTGATTATTAAAGGTCAGTGCCAGAACATCACCCAAAGAATTGGTTAAAGAACAAAAGCTATCATTTGCGGATGTATCAGAAGAATTATTAGCAGAATAAAATGAGCCTTCATCATCTGAAGAAGTAACCATAATTAAATAACAATAAACAAAACAAAAATAAGAATAGATATATAAATATAAAATAATTAATAAATAAAAATGTAATATAAATTAATAAGTGACTAAAATAACTAATACTTTGCTAAGCTACTGGTGCAGTCTCTGCACCACCTGCCAGCGACATTCACAAATACTCAAATTAGACAAAAAAAAAAAAACAATTTAAAACAGCACAACAACAGAAAATACCTATCAATGTGGAAAATACATATTATTATAAACAAAGTGATCCCATAAGTTAACCTCAACCCCACACAGTATCTCCCAATAATAAAACTTTAATAAAACTATATCAAACTAAATTGTAGTAAACATAAAGAGCAAGATTGGTCATGTGGACACATTTATTACGTTGAAAATGCTACAAAACAAACACCTGGAACGCGCTTGAGATGTCTATATTTATGGTTAACCTGTCACTAATGTCAAACAAAATGTCAAAAGTGTCACATAAAATTAATTTGTAAACAAGTTGTAAAAAGTTACATTATTAAAGAATTAATAGTTGATTAAAAGAGGGTAAACTTATTATTGAAGAAACGATACATAGGTATTTACCTGTTGGTCATATGAAGCACGATCAATTACCAAATAACACAACACAGTTTGCGCTACAAACGATGAGAGCACAATTTGCACAAAAATGACAACAACAGACCGGGACACTAGGATTAATTTGCGGCTCCTGTTTTTGAGGCCAGTACAGCTGGGGGATACTTTTCAAGAAGCGGAGCCAACTCTTCCATCGACGAGACTTTGTGCCGGCATCCGTCTGAAGATTTTATAATGACGGTTCCATCTTGACTCCAACAGCCGCGAATACCAAAATGAAGCCTCGCTTTGGTGAACACTGCTTGCCGGGTGCGAGTGAGGAATTCTTTAATCGCTACAGAGGATCCCTTCAGCATTTTCTTCGCCTTCCAAACAGAAGCCCGTATATCATAACTAGTGAACCTAACCAGTATTGGCCGGTGATGGTCTTTGTTACTGCTGCCTAGTCTGTGACAGGCCTTAAAAGACAGGGATGTTATGTCTTTAATCCCCAATTTGTTCTGCAGTATACCAGTGATAACAGCTGGTACACTCTCACCATCGGACTCCTTAATACCAGTAAAAATGAGGGCCTTCCTCCGCTGTCTGGTCTCTTGGGCATCAATAGATTTGGCACACTCACTTATTTGTTGGCGAAGCAATTGAAGAAGATTGCACACCAACTCCCGGAACGACCGAAATTCCTCTGCCACCCTAGCGACAGTGTCCTTCGCTGCACCAGCAGGCTGGTGAAGCTGTGCCTGGAGTTCATTCATCTTCTTAAAGAAGCGATCTTCCATCTTATCCATAGATGACTGGATGTTTTGAAGTTGTGCCATGTTATATTTGAACTGTCAAACTGTTGTGTGTGTAGTGAATAGTGATATCCTGGCAGGTGGCGATTATAGCTTGTATCTTCACATAAGATGCTACAAACGTGAGTACACACTATTTGCTATGTGTAGCTCTAAATTTCAGGCAAAATTTTATGTAAATAATGATAAAAACTTTATTAATTAAATTCAGTTATCAGAGAACAGTCTATACTTTTTATGCGCCTACCTCCAAAAAAAGCTATGTACCTACTATGATAATTTGTTTTTTTTTATATATCGATGAAGGCTTAATTTGCAATAACAATGCGCAAAAAACAAAATACAATGTTTATTAAACAGTAATCTTACAATACAATATACAATTAAAAGTATAGTATACTAATAATAGAATTTCTTAAAAAGTAGCTCTTCTTGACTATAAGTCCTATAACATGTTCATAGTGATAGTCTCGCCCATTTCTTCAATGGCATCCAGCATACCAATGACCTGTGTCTCATCTACGCTGGGATGGAACTGGAAGGCCAGTCGGAAGAAGTTCTTGTGGTGACGTAATGGAGAATACGATACCATGAGACGAGATGAAAGGACTAGCAGTTCTTTTATCTTTGGTGTGATCTGAAAGAAGGAAAGGATTCTTGCTTAAAATATTTGCCATTAGACGGTAGGTAGAATATCAATGACGAGGAAAGTGGTCGTAATACACAAATATACCAAAAATCGTAACTTTAGATATTAAAATAAAATGCTTATGCACTGTTTAATTTTTATATTTGATTCTCTATAAGACAAAGGAGAGGGATATCGCCATCAAATCGTGTTTTGATTATTCATGATCCTTGCTTAATTTACATTTTATAATGAAATGCATAGGCTTGCATAAATATTATTTATTATTAAATACGCACTACTCTCCTTTGCATATGTGTGAGTTGACACGCTTGTCATTTTTTTACCAATTTCTTAGAGACGGGGGGGACAGCGAACGCTCATTTAAGGGGAGGTAAAGGATGACAATCCTTTACGTAGTGATATCGTCTCCTCCACGGCATACTTATGAATCTGCTAAAATGAATCTTCTTTTCTGTAATAATCCTATATAAATTTCGTAAGTTTCCTATGGATGTAAGAATATAAAATGCAGGTTCAGACAATCTCAATACTATAAACGTCAGAATTAGAAATAGGTAAATTTGTCAGAATGTATAGTAAAACTTTATTTTTTTTTCATTATGTACAGTTTTCATGACAACATTAATTTCTCTAAAACTGCAGATTTGTAAGTTGGCCATAGAGGCGACAATATGTTGAACAAATACAAATTATCTTACCTTATGCATGATATCCCACCATTCTCCATTCTGCTCCTGTCCTCTCATAAACTTAGGAATATACCAGAAGCATACATTGGGGCACTGGAGCTCATCAGACACCAGCTTGAACCCGGTTCGTTTCGCAACGGTATCCAGGCAGAACTGAGCTATGGACATTGTTTGATCTGCTAACGTGTTCAGGCCCTGGTCTCCGCGAGCCTTCCACATCATCCAGAGCTTGAATGCGTCTATCTGAAAATGAAGATGTAGTTGTAGTCTTTCACCAAGATTTTAACCTAACCATAGTAAGAAGAAGACCAAGATCTTTAGATTTGCAGAGATATTTCTGGTATTATTTGGATAGTAGATTAAATCGGTGTTTTGTATTAACGTTTTTTTATGGGTTGCATGAAAGGAGCATCCCCGAGTGACGTACATAACGATTCCCTGCGTCCGGCATACCCTGGGCAATTCGCGAGCTCTCCAAAGTGGATTGGCTAATCCTTTCACCACGATAGCAAGTCATAATAAAATTTGACTCAGCCATCGACGACGAAGAAGAAGAAGAACGTTTCTTATTTTCTATTTTTGTTGATGAATATTAAGTTAAGCGCTGGTATCTTTTCAATCTTTGTCTACATACCTTTCTCCCACACTGAACACTCTTATCGCCCGTATCATAAGATACATCATAGAATTTGTCCTGCTGGAACAAGTACTGAGCAGCTGCAGAATTGGCCTCGTGCAGCAGGCCCTTGTCTCGGACTAAGATCATGGAGCACTGCAGTGGAGCTCCCATCATTTTGTGAGGGTTCCACGATATTGAATTAGCCCTGAAAATAAAAAGGTCACTGATTTAATTTCCCATTTACAAATAGTCTCAGTGAAACATATCCTAAAGTATTTTTTAGATATCACAGAACGAAAACAAAATACTAAGAAATAATAAAAACATTAATATTTTTGGATATCTTGATGGTCTGGTGGTTGGCTTATGCGCCTCTCACCGCGAGGTCTCGGGTTCGATTGCCGGGTCAGACAGTGTTATTTGTGAACTTGCCAAAAGGGAATTCACAACAGCAGCAAGGAGTTGGAATTTTGCCTGGTGGATGGCGATAAGCTCACCCTCTACCCGTATCATGAGAAATGTGGCCGTTGTACACCTCTGCCACACCCTTATAGGCGTGATATTATGTTATATTATTATTTTATTTTTAGTACAAAGGCGGACTTAATCCGTCTTGTTATGTTATGTTATTAAAAGTTTTCTCGATGAACGTTAATACGCGAAGCACAGCATTTGGATCTGATTATTGTTAAATGCGCTTTGAATGAAAAAAATATAACCTTACCTTTCTATGCCTTTTAGTTTAGCCTTGTATTTTGACGACAGCATCAAACTACCACCCCAACATGCCTGAAATATAAGGATTACGCATAATTGATTTTTTTTTTTAAATTAATAAAGATAGTTATTTTTGTGGTTTGGTTTGCCAGTCTTTCAAGGAACCAAACATAAAAAAATAAATATCTCACAGCTTACACACAACGCTATCTAGTCCCAAACTAAGCAGAGCTTGTACTATGGGTAGGTACTAGAAAAACTGATACTAATACATAATTATATATTTTTCTTTTGTAAACACATACTTATTATACATATAAACATCCACACTAAGGGTCGACACACACCAAAAGCGCATCGAAGCGCAGCGAAGCGAAGCGCAGTTTCAGTGTCATATGAATTTTAACTTTATTTTCATTACTATAATACTTATTATCGCATGAGAAACTCTACGCTACTACTACTATGGAATTCGCCGGAATTCCCGCGGCGCCGCGGGCATCCGCGCGACTCGTTTGAGTTTCTCATGCGATAATAAGTATTATAGTAATGAAAATAAAGTTAAAATTCATATGACACTGAAACTGCGCTTCGCTTCGCTGCGCTTCGACGCGCTTTTGGTGTGTGTCGACCCTAAGACAAACCCCCAAAGCACACAAAGATTTGTCTTAAGCGGGAATCGAACCCGCGACCTCGACGTCGCAGGCAGGTACACTACGCACTCCGCCATCCGGTCGTCAAAACTAACGTCAAAACATAATTTACTATCATCACTATGTGCCTTTTGATATTTGCACTGCAATCTTATTGCAAACAGTTTTGCTTTTAGGTAACACGGCTAAAGAAACTCATCCCACTTTGGTTTCTAAAAAAAATATTAAGTACATACAACTAAGTAGATACAAATTATATCTTTACGGACTATTTTTAATGGACGCATTATTAAACCCGCCACACACCACTCATTGTATTGCGCAATATTTTGAGTGGTGTGTCGCAGGCTTTATACAGTCTGGATACGACAAAGCGAGATTTATTAAAGCTACAGCTTCTAGACGTCGCATCAACCCTGTATACTCTACTCACATCAACATGCAGCCACACTCCATGTCTCTCACAGACATCAGCCACCGCTTGCAGATCATCAATGGACCCCAGCACCGTGGTCCCCGCCATGCCATTAACAAACACAGGACATCTTCCTTCATCCTTCTCTTGCTGAATAGCCTCGTCTAGTTTTTGAACTAGTATTTGCCCTTTGCTGTTGGTTGGTATTCTTCGTACTTGGTTGGTGCCGAAGCCAAGCCAGTGAGCTGCCTTCGTTATGGAGTAGTGGCTCTGAAAGATATAAATTAGTTATATTGTAGAAGCGAGTCTCCTAAAGTTCTCAGCTGGATTTATAACTCTCTTTTTTTCTGCATCCAAATTCGAACACAAGTCATCACACGCATGACAGTTACTAGCTTCCGTTTGCGGCTCCACCATCGGCTGGTCGATAAAAAGTAGCTTATATTATTTCTGGGGTCTTACACTATCCCCACACCAATTTTTATTAAGATCAGTCCAGTAGATTTGAAGATGTTTGGTTTCAAACAAACAAACAATAAACATCTTTCCTCTTAATAGTCATGGCCCGTAATAACTGTAAAGTATAGTAGGCATATATACTTACTTGTAAGTATTACGTGTAAAACCTCAAAGCAAATATTCTCATACTCAAAGATTGATTTTTTTTGCGACGGTGTCTAGAGCTGAAGACAATTATGTTTTAATTTCAAACTGCTGACATATCAGAGAAGAAAACTTACGTCTTTAGAAGTAAATATAACCATTTCAGGCAGATTCTTCATTCCTTTAGTCTTGATGTCCGGGAACCTCTTGTACCGGGCCGCGACGATCCCGTACATGATGGCCATACTGCCTCCTGGGGTGAATATGCCGTCTCCATTGGGTATCCCAAACAGCTTGAGTATGTGGTCCAATAGTTTCAGCTCTACCAATGTAAATACGGGCCCAACTTCGAAGGTGTATCTAAAAAGTGAGATTGTTATATTCAATATTGTCAGCACAGATTTCTTCTAAGCTTACCTAATAGTTATTTTCACCACACCAGCACGAAAAAGATCGTTTGCTTGCCAGAATTTAGTGAGTAAAATGCGTTTTTTCTCACTAGTGAGGCAAAGTGATTCAAATTTCGAAACAATCCTTCCGATGAATAGGCGCTGAAAAAAAAAGCCGCCATCATGTAGGTTAGTAATAAACATTGACATACATTGTATTAAATAAGTACAAGCGATACGTTTTAAATATTTTAAATTATATAAATACACGCTTAGTTAAAACTTAGTATTTTACTGTTTTTATATTCGTGATTTACCCTTAAATTAACTAAAATCAGGTACTAAATATTGGACTCTATAAATAAATGTTACAGAACAAATATAAACTTTTTCTCACTTGTACCATAATAGTTATTTATGGTACAAGTGGGAAAATGTTTATATTTCTGTTGTAAGTGCCAATTTTAAATCTTGAGCTTGCGAAGTAGTCTTCAATTGAATCACGAGCGTAGCGAGTGATTCTAATAAAGACTACTTCGCAAGCGAAAGATTTTAAGAGGTCACGAACGGGAAATTATTTTTTCACCACACCAGCACGAAAAAGATCGTTTGCTTGCCAGAATTCAGTGAGTAAAAACCTTTTTTACTCACTAGTGAGGCAAAGTGATTCAAATTTAAAAACACAAAATCCTTTCAATGAATAGGCGCTGAAAAAAAAAACAAACAGCTACCATTTAGATTAGTAATAAACATTGACACAAATTTATGATATTAAGTAGGTAGATTTTGAAAGTTCAAACAACAAGATGCTTAGGAGTGTTGTCTAGTTAAATAGTGAACATCCAGTGTGATATTTCACATCGTGTTATATTAAATAACTTAAAGTTATAACACCATGGATAGTACCTATTACTAAATGTATAGTAAAGTAAAGTAAACTGTAATCAGCGAGATTCCGATAAGACATTTCAATAGGTAGTAAATTCCTCAAGGAATAGTTGTTGACCGTAACGATAAATATACCTACTGACTAGTATTAAAGGCCTCTGTGACCCAGGCTCCAGCGAGGCCGTAGGGGTCGGTGGCTCCAAACAACTGGTTCTTGAAGGTGGCCTTGTGGGTCTTCACGCAGTAGTGCAGCACCTCTCGAACGCAGTGCTCCAGTTTTTTGTCACTTACGCCTTCTGTCACGTCCAGGTCTAGCTTAGCCTGGAATTTGTAGAAATAATCTGATTTAGTTAGACCTTATAACCTTATACCTAACCTTTACTTAATAGTTGTTTATATTTTTGTGTCTGAAGCAGAATCCTATTGTGAGAGTATTTGCCCACTCTTGGAGCGACTTGTGTTGATAATTATTTTCTGAATTTTACTAAAACTAATACTATTTGTTAAATAGCTATCGTTAAGTCAGAGGCTAGAAAGTCTGACAGCTAGTCTAACAAAGAGTATCGTATTACCTCGTACTGGGTTGTGGAGGTCTGATGACAGTCGATCCATGATAAATTCTAATATTCAGCTAAATCAATTAGACTTAAAGCCGACCCCAATGTAATTGAAGGGCGAGGCCGAGAACTTTTGAACTGTCTTTTAGGTTAAAGTTTTTGGACCTACTTTAAACACCTGCCTGATTAGGTTACCATCATTTTCTAGAAACGTAGAGACATTATCTGTGTCATTATTTTGATTTATCGTAATTTGTAAATCACCAAGATTCTTTTAAGGAACGACATGTCCTCGAAAGTACTCACTTTTTTATTAAGTTTAATGAACTTAAGTAAAAGGTGCGATTGTAAAAGAAGTCCTTGTCCTCCTTGTTGGCTTATTTACTTACCTTTACTTGGCATTTAATGGAAGTAAATAAATATGCACCTATATGCACTTACATACTTGTAGGTACACATAATATAAGGCAAAGGTATTAAAGGTATTGAATTTACATAACCAGGCTATAAACATCATACCGGTATTATCAAGGAATGTATGCATTTAATCTAAGTGCACTTATTATTTCCGCCATTCAAGTGAATTATAAATAGGTTTATCAAGATATTTTATGCTATGGCAATCCTTTGTTTAACTTAATATGCATTACTTTTTTATTTTGTATAAAGTATCGACTGCAGCTACAGTTCATTAGTGGTTTTTATGCTTCATGTGCCATAAATTTACTGGTCATTGTTGTACTGTGTCCATAACTCATTTTGGGATTGAAGGACTTAATTTGGGTATTTATCATAATCAGACAATCAAAACAGAATCAGACCAACAGACAACATATCTAGATTATTGTTATTATTATTCAAATTACGCCATTATTCAAATTACGCCTACCCTCAATAATAAAAAAAAAAAAAAACCCTACCTCCAATTCCTTTGGATGTACGAATCGTACCAGCGGTGCACTCTCAGCTCTCTCATCTTTAATGATACCAAGCACTTTGTCCAAAAACGAGGTCCCATTCGATTCCATGGCATCGGTTGTTTCCAATACGTGTTTACCATGCGATAGAGAAATCGAGACTGACCACAACTTCACAATGCAATATGAACCAACAGTTTTACTACGTCGACTACTCAAGTTTATTATTTTAAAGGTCATATTAGTTTACTCCGTTTATTTAACACAGGAATTGTATGTTTCCTTTGTGATGTGAAACTTAAGACTTTGCTATTATCAGTCGTTAGATAGAACGTGAATTAAGGATATTTATTTAAATAATCGATTAATTGTTAAGATTCTTTTTATGAAGATATGTGTGTATTTATCACGAAATTATCGCTCGCGAACGGTGAAGAAAAACATCGTGAGCTGGTTTCCTCACCGAGACTGCCTAAAAAGTACTCGAGGGTGCGTAAAGTCCACCTATCCGCACTTGATCAGCGTGGTGGGCTATAGCCTAACTCATGTATATTATGTATACAGGCCTGCTATTATATTTAATATTTTTATACCTATTAAATAATTAAATTTTGTTAAATTACAGCATCTCTATTGCATCGTAGACCTAAATAGACGTGAGCAAACTCGCATCAAAGATTTCTGGTACTAAATTAATTACTAGTTTCTAAAGTGAATACCAAGGTTTACCAAAGAATAGTTTTTAAGGTCTGTCGTTCTAACTGCTATCCCGATGCTGAGTTGGCAGCTGCCCGGGGCAATATAAGAGCCCTCACAAGTCATTAAAATCATGGCCTCGTCGATTTGTAACCATAACAATATTAATAAGTCAAGAGCTTAGTGATAAATCATTTGGATATTAACCAAATTATCAAGTGTCAATAAACTGATAAGATGAATTTTCTTCGCCAGCGGTCCCGTTCGAGGAGAAATTCCACCAGCATGATGGTCACTGCTGAGAAATGGCGCAGCAATCGCAAGAAATCTCATAAAAATCCCGAGTCTTCCAATCCTACAAATTCTGATGATGATGAAGAACCCCAACACAATGAAATCACAGACTGGGTTAAAGATTTCTTCGAACGGAAAAGCGAGGCCACAGATATCATAGATCAAGATATTGAAGTCAGCTTAACTAAGAAACAAACACTTATCCTATCAACCCTACTGCCCGATGAAATCATACAAATGGAAAAGTAAATTATTATTTGATTTTAAATGTTTGTAAGTTTGGATACTAAAAAGTAAGACAATAATAAGCAAACTACTATTTTCAGCTTCGAGACGTCAGAACCCAAGCGTTTTGTCGGTGTTCTCTTGATGGCTGATGTTTCGGGTTACACTGCTCTATCAGAGCGATATAACAATATAGGGAAAAGTGGAACCTACCGACTTACCGTCACTCTCAACACGTATCTTGGTTCACTCACGGAGGTCATCTACAATCATGGTGGAGATATCATCAAGTTTGCTGGAGACGCTTTTTTAGCTCTCTGGAAAACTGATAAAAGAACATTTCTCTGCCACACTATTCACAAAGTTATTGCTTGCGCACTTGTTATTCAGCATTCATTTTCTTCCTACGAAACCGATGTCAAAGTTAACCTAAGAGTTAAGCTGGCTATATCAGCGGGTAATATTATGTTTGCACCGATTGGTAGTGGAATTGATATGAATTACCTTATTGTTGGACTACCTGTGATTGAAGCGAAAGCGGCCGAAAGTATGTGTGCCTCAGGTGAAGTGAAACTTACTCCAAGTGCATGGGGTCATTGCTATTCTAGAAATTATATCCATGTTATAGATGACAACGGGTATGTTACAATAAAATCTATTTTATATGACCCTCATGACAGTGATGTAAATAAGCCATATCAGGGTTTTGGAAACATGATCAAACAAATTAAAAAAACTTACAGTCCAATTGAAAATCTACCTGATTTTTTATGGGATTTATCTAAAGAATTGAATGCCGCAGATTCTTTAAAAAGAAATGAATCTGTAAATCTCCGCAAAACTATATTGTTATCCATTGAGAGAGAAAAAGGTTGTGAAATCCGTAAATTTATGATAAAACCAGTTCTTACACAAATCGATGCTCATCAGCCTTTGGAATATTTGACTGAAATGAGAAACGTCACAATTTTATTTATAACTCTTAAACCCAGAGACTTCATATTTACTCAACTGATAACCATTGTTAATAATGCTTACCAGATTACATGTGAGATAGTTTATAAATCAATGGGATGTGTTAACAAAATCATTCTTTTTGACAAAGATGTTATGATGCTAGTGGTTTTCGGTTTGAGGGGTTTTAAACACGATTCTGAAGCTCAAGCTGCTCTAAAATGTGCATACAATATTAAAAGATCTGTGTCAGCTCTTGATGGAGTTGCAGAGACTTCTATTGGCGTAACAACTGGTCCAGTGTATTGCGGCGTGGTAGGACATCCCTTAAGAAGAGAATTTACTGTGATAGGAGCCATTGTTAACAAAGCTGCAAGACTTATGTGTGGATTCAATAATAAAATTACATGCGATGAAACAACCTTTATTAAAAGCAAAATGTCTTCGAACAGTTTCATACTTCAACCACCAATTCAATTGAAAGGTATTGAAAAAAGTGGAAAAATATATGAATACACTGAAGAAATAAGGGTAAAAGAAATATATAACATACCAATCATTACACCACTGTTAGATCGCATCGACGAAATAGAATACTATGAATCCTGGCTGGAAGATTGTGGGTCTAAGTATAGAGATTTCGACGCGCTGTTGATCTTAGGAGAAGCACGCCTTGGCAAAAGCCGAACATTGCAATGGATGGCGCGATGTGCTAAAAGTAAGGGATTTCATGTTTGTTCCATGAACTTGACGTCTATACATTCAGCAACTGCATATTTAGCTTTGAGTCAAATAATGAATCAAATACTTGGTCTTCAGGAGCCCATCCTTGGATTCAAAAAAGAAGAAAAAATTGTACAGTTATTACAGGTGTACTCGGACGAGCTATGCTATCTAAACAATATAATAAAGGTGCGATTTGCCTATCATGAAGGCATTCATTCGTTGGATGAAAATAAAAGAATAGAGAAGGCTAAATTAGTATTCAGGCAATTGATCAATGCATTAACAGAAAAATATGTAATTCTCTTAGATGATTTACAAAACCTAGATTCCTTCTCTTGGGAGTTTATATCGGAAATGTTAACTTCCTCACAAATATTTACGGTCATATCTGTCACAAGAAGTAAATTTAGTTACGATAACAATTGGCTTTATGGGATTTTTATTAACCATCAGATTAGAAAAATCTCCTTAACCCCATTAGAACCAGATTTGATTCCTGCTTTAGCTTGCCAAATTTTGGACGTAGATGGAGTTGCCAATGATTTATGTAAAACTCTTAAAACCAGATGTAAAGGTCGACCAGGTCTAGTTGAAAGTTATATTATACATTTATTTTCAAGTGGAGCATTGGAGATAGTTACTGTACCAGATGACGAAATAGACTGTTTGAAAGAGGAAGAGGAATTGACATTTCCAGACCCGGCATTATTGCAACCCCAAGCGTTAGATACTGAAAATCAAGAAACCCTAGAAAAAATATTAATAAACGAACCAAAAAAAGATTTAAGTTTGTGTATTGTGATTGATAAAGAAGAATTAAAAACAAACCTAAATATACAAAATCTGAATGCCCTGATTATGATACAAATAGATTCACTAACACCTTATCAACAATTACTTTTGAAAATCGCTTCCGTCATTGGCGATGTCATACCTAGGGACTTATTAGAAAATATTATGTATGAAAACAATTGGTTAATAACGGCAAAATCTATAAAACGATTATTTTCTTTAAACTTATTAACCTGTGCTAATATTGACGTTATATCAAAATGGGGGTACAAGGACACTAGCTCTACCATACCTAAATCAGCAAGCGGGTCTAACACCAATTTAATTTGCTGCTGTAAATTTGATTACATTCCTGAAGAGCATGAAAATATACCCAAGTATGCATTTTGCAAATTAATGAGATTTCGAAGTAGAAACACGCGTAAAACTTGTTACGAGCTGTTACCAATGAATCAAAAAAAAGAATTTCATACCCGTATAGTGAATTACTTAGAACATAATGAGCAAAAATGTACTTCTTGTGGTGGCAAAATAATGGTAGTTCAATCAAATCCGAGATTTTACGATGATGATGATTCGTTCACTAGAAGAAATAGTTCTATCTCAACGGAAACACTTAGCAACAAGGACAATGATACTGAAAAGCCATTATTAATTGCAGGCAGTAGTGCCAAGAAAGCATTTAGTTACACAGAGTTGAACACCACAAGGGATTCATTTCAAGACCAACTTGTAAATAACCGGCAACTTACAAGAGTATCTAGTGAGCTACTAACCAGCAGCGCCAATGCCCAATATCAGTCTATTTTAAAACAAAATGACACGCAATCTTTTGATTTGTCAACAAAAACAGACAAGCCAGCTAAAACAGTTACATTATCAACTTCTCTTGAAGAACATTCTTCAGAAGGAATCGCAGATGTTAAAAATTTCGATATGTTCCGTGAAATCATAGAAGCTTACGATACAAATGACTGGCATAATCTGGGCGTCTTTGATAGTCAAGATGACTTACGATCGACCACGAAAGACTATCATAAACGAAGTTTTCAAGTTTCAATCCGAAAAGGAGTCTCTGAAACCAACTTTACTTATTGTTCGTGCGCTGAATTAAACCTTACTATCTATGAACAGCTTATTTATCATGCAAAACAAGCGGATTTAAAAGTTCAAGCTCTTGAATTTCTTACCAAGTATTGCTACTTATCCGTGCTACATAACAACGCAGATAGTTTACTACCAAAATTAATAGAAGCTGAAGAAATGTGTTCAGTACTTCATGGGCATATAAGTTCATTTGAGGAAAAGCGTTTTCTTGGCAAAATATATTCATTGAAAGCCGCTACTTGTTTAATAAATGGCAGATTCACAAGTGCAAAACTAGAGATTGACCGAGCATTAAAAATTTATCGCATCCAAACTGACAAAATTTCAACGTATCTGAGACTAAAAAATATGATTCAATATCTGAACGCATTGCAATTGAAGAAACGTAGTTACAGAAAGATTATGATGGCAGATTCCATATTTTGTTTGAATACTGCTACTATGATATATTCAAGTATAGGAGACGAACGATTATCCAGGGTGACTGCCTTGCAAGCCATTAATAACCTTCAAATGGTGAATTGCTCCGTAATGGATATTTGTGACACATACAGCAATGCTATGCAAGTGGAACTAGAACGCGGTACGCCAGAAACGTCCATAGAAATTGAGGAAATGGCTATTCAAACACTGAGAGAGTTAGCAAAACCTATTGGAGCTAATGAACTTTTCGCTCTCGGAAAACTTTTTATGGCATCGTTTCACTCCCGAATAGCTGCAGGACTTCTAGCTGGGAGTATACGCTCCGGTCTAAGAGCCTTAACTATTAGTCGTTTCGTTCATGCCGAGGATGTAGCTTTAGAAATAATACCCAATTTATTTTATGTTCTACTTGCACGCCGTCGCATAAGCGAAGCAATAGACCTATTGCATTTTGCTTTACGGTCAAAAGGGTATCAATACATATCTAATGAATATGAAACTTGGTATTATGCATTATGTTTAGATATGATACTGGACGCAGGGTTTGAACTAGAATCACCACGAGCTATCAGCCGCTACGCCGAGTATGCGATAAGCAGAGGAAAAGGTGCTGGAAACGGTCGGCGCCGTCTTGTCATAGGACTATGGACTTATTGGCTGAGAGTGAATTCAGACAAAAAGGCGAAATATTTTGAATCTGAAGCTTTAGGCTGGATTTCACATGATGAAAATGATCTCTCAATGATTAATCTAATAAGTTCAATGAGACTCGCTGAAGGAATGTTAGAAAGCTTGGCGAGGAAAGTTGATGATTTACGAAAGGTAATTGAATACTCGTATTTATTATAGTTAGTAGGTACATAAATATTAAATATTATAATAAATAAATTTTAAAATTTCATTGTGATAATAAAATGTAGGTATTTCAGCAGTTAAAAAAAACATAGTGCACGTTGGGCCCACGCGCAAACAAAATATCCGTTTTCTAGCACTAACGGTTTCGACTCTAGACCTCGGACAAACAGAGAGACGACGGACATAGCGCAATTATAAAGTTTCCTTGTAGGTACCAGTACCCTTTAAGTGGGATCCCGAGAATGATATTGCCTAGGGACCTCGACATGGTCAATCCGGCCCTGCGGTGTTTTATTATTAAATAACTTAAATCGTACCTTTTTTGTCATTTAAAAATAGAATTCTGCAAAAATATTTTTTTCTGACTACCCATTATCCTTTAGAAAGGAAATCTGGCAAGCTAACTCGTAGGTCCTGTACATGTAAATAAAATAATGTGTACATTATAAGGTGGTTGACCTAATGGAGCTGCGTTCGATAGCTGACAGAGAGCTGGTTCGCCTTGAGTCTGACGTCCGTTTGCTACGCGCTTTACTGCCTCGGTGGTTACTACTGAAAGCCAACTCATCCAAACTATCAGGTCGATATCAAAATGCTAATGGATACTTAAATCAAGTAAGTTATTTAAAACACAGGACTCATAATTACCCGACCCTTTGTCCAATTATTCGGTTTTATTCTAACGGATTTAGATGCATATTAGTATTTTAGGTACGTGGAGTGTCAGACCTCCACAACTCACGAGGCGTGACGATACTCTTTGTTATACTGTTGTATATGTTGTCAGACTTTCTGGCCTCTGACTACCCGTAACGACTGCCATAGATCTTTAAATGTCATAGTTCTTATTTAAATAAACATCAAAAGCTCAAAAAATGTAATTAATGTAATAATCTTTCTAATTCATAATGGTTAATAGGAACTGTTGAAAATGTTAAAAAAAGCTCATGTGCCAAAAGGCGCTAATAAGATCTCGCAACTTATTGTAAATTAACTGACGCTATTTTTTTAGGCGGTAGAGGAGTCTCGGAAGATGGACAACCGCCTTGAAGAATCTCTGGCGCGAGCCACTATCTCCAATTCTAGTGCTTGGATAAGTCACGCTCGCTCAGGTACTTTTGATTATTGGCGTGAAGGTGCTGAACAAGCACGTACCGTGTGGCACAAACTTATGTATAAGATCGGTACCTCCAAATAATATGCCTTTAATGTACCTACCCTGTTGAACCAACGTTTAACACTGAACGCACGTTTTCCATCTTTCCTTCCTGTTCAAACATTGAATGAGAGAGAAAGAGAGATCTAATTACCAATACTCTTGTTACCAAGTTTAAAATTATTTATATGTTTTGTATATTGAAATGTCGCATAATAATAAGATCACATTGTTACATATACGAAAGAATAAAATAAAATGGCTCATTAATACAACTAGAAAGAGATCTATTTTATTTGTTTAGGTACATAACTCCATACCTTACCATGTGATTCAAAGTGAACATTTGAATATAGGCAAAAGACAAAGCATTAGAGCTGCAAACCAAACAAGCCAAAAAAAATTAACGAAATGTCAAATGTTTAAAGCTGTCAAAAATTGCCTAATGTCAATACTATCAACGTCATGTCATAAATTATTAAAGTTACGAGTAAGAAAACTTTAAAATAGAAAAAAAATAACTTATTTAATAAAATCAAAAATGTATTATTTATGTTCATCTGATAGTGACGCCTCAATTTTTTATTAATAAGTTGTTCAGTATGTAATAAGAAGTTAAGAAAAATAGTTAGTTTTTACAAAACGTTTAACTTTATTTCTTCGTTACTTTGTTGATTTGACAGCTACTGATTAAGACTGATAAGAAACCGGAGCCAAGTTTTAAAAGCGTTATCATTTAAATTGCTTATATTATTATCTAGCTCATACTCCATAACATCGGTATTATTACGCTATTTTAATATTGATTCGTCGCAGTGCGCTGTGTGTGTACGTGGGTAAAATGACGAAGAAAATTGTTTTTGTTGGTGTTTTTGCTGATTCAAGTTCAATTAACAGATTTAATATCAATGATGGGTACATTTCTGTTGAAAATGGCAAGGTAATTAAATTAATATCTTAACTTACATAATAAAGTATTTTTAATACATAGCATGCCTGTAACTGCTGGAACTCAACTAGAACGAAGTAACAAAAGTTAATTTTAAAACAAAAGTTTTTTTTTCTGATTGTCTGATTATTCTTTTTATTCAAAACTATTTTTTTTTTTTTTAGATAACTCAAAAAGGTTCCATAGAAGAGTTTAAAAAACTTGAGCAGTCTGGCACATATTCTGATCATGAAATAGTAAAATTGGATAAAGATCAATTTATAATACCAGGCTTTGTGGACTGCCATACTCATGCTCCGCAGTTCCCCAACATTGGTTTGGGCTTGGACCGGCCTTTGTTAGAATGGCTAGCAAAGTATACATTCCCTTTAGAAAAGAAATATAAAGACACAGAGTTTGCTGCTAAAGTTTATGACCAAGTAGTGGTGAGTCATTTACATTTTATTATTATTAGCTATTTAATTTTTGTTTTATGCTAATGATTTGCTCTTAATCTATAACCTTTACTATAGCATGCTGAGTAATCATCGGAGAGCAGATCTTATCTACTATTACTTGGAGGAAGATATTATTCTTTACATGTGCAATATTTTGTACCTTTAATGATAAAATAATTTAAATTTAAAAGGACTTTAATAATAATAATAATGAAGCCTTTATTACTGATAAGTTTAAATTTACAGTTAATAAATATACAGTATATCGCACATCAGTGATCAGTGTGTCCTGTTGACACATAGGCCTCCTTCAACTGCTTCCATTCTTCTCTTTTTTTTGCTGTTCGTATCCAGAGAGTCCCTGCTATTCTACGTATGTCATCAGCCCATCTTTTTAGCTGTCTGCCTCTTTTTCTTTTGGTGTTGTGACGTGGTGTCCACTCAGTGAGGGTTTTTGCCCATCTCTCCACTGGCTGTCTTACCATGTGGCCAGACCATCTCCACTTTAGTAGCTTGCATTTCATGTTAACATCCTCGAATTTGGTGATCTTACGTAGGTCAGATGCACGCATCTTATCAATTCTTTTGTATCCGAGGATGCTTCAAAAGGACTTTAATAATATCTAAACTGAAGGAATGTTCCCTAATAATGACCCTTTTAGTTATGTCACCATCAACTTACCTAATTAGCATTCATACTATTCCCAATTTCAGCAAAGATTACTAAAGAATGGAACCACAACTGCCTGCTACTTCGGATCCATTCATTTGGAAGGCACCTTGGAGCTAGTGAAGAGTGCCATCAAACACCAGCAGAGGGCTCTAGTGGGTAAAGTCAGCATGAACAAGGAGAACCCTGAGGGGTACTACAATGATACTGAGAAGGAGTTGGAAGAAGTAGAAAAGTTTGTGCTGGCTGTTAATGATTTTCAGGTAAGTATGTAAAATGATATTATTAAAAAATTTGTATCTTTTTAACACGCTTATATTAACTTCACCTGTATGTATGTATGTATGTATGTATGTATGAATGTATGAATATATGTATGTATGTATGTATGTATGTATGTATGTATGTATGTATGTATGTATATATGTAACCGACTCCTTTGGACCCGATTTTGACCCACTTTAAACGGACAGATTTCATTCAAATTTTGCACACCTGTCAAAGATCGATGACAATCCAATAATTCGAAAAAAAATAAAATAAAAAAAAACGCCCTTATAAATAAACCAAACTAAAAAGTAGAAAATAAATAATAGTTTAAAAAAACTAAAAAACACGCAAAGTACTTATAACTAAAAAGTGAAAAATAATTCCTAATATAAGCTGAAAATGGTAATGAACAAAAAATACTAGTATTATTGTGAAAAAGCGTGGGGCGCTCTGTGCCATATTTTTCGTCTATCGAGCAACCCAGCTTATATTAGGAATTATTTTTCTCTTTTTAGTTAGAAGTACTTTAAATTTCTAATAATATCAGTCTAATATTTTTTATGAAACCGGCTCCTGACATCATGTCCTAAAACATTAAAAAAAGAAAAAAAATACATTTCCTTTATTTTTTCTAGCAATTAAATGAAGTCTACTTTCACTAATTTTCATATTTTACAGGCACATTATTGCATTAGGGCCTCCAAATAGCCATTAATTAGGATCTCCTTAGTTCTCAGTCCACATCTGCATTTTTAAAGCGACACTATAAATTTTAATACAATTTCTAGTTGCCAGTAGCTCACATTTTTCAAAATTCATTTCATTTTATTAGTTATAGATGTATTAACAATATTTTTTACCATGTTACAGAATGAATTGGTGGAACCTGTGGTAACTCCACGGTTTGCAGTTAGCTGCGATAAAAAACTTATGGATGGTCTCTCAAAAATAGCCAACAAATACAATTGTAGAATACAGGTACTTGATCAATCATTATTGACATATTAAACAATAATCAAAAGTGTCATTTGGGATATTTCGGTCAGGATATGCTCAATAGAAGCAAGGAATTGAAATTGTGTCCGGTAGATGTTGTGATGACACATGACAGGTGGAGTGTGGGTGTGCCACCTCTGCCACACTATTCTGAGTTATATTAACATGATGGTATGTAAACAATAGTATCCTTTAATTGAATATTCACCTTTATAGAGAACATAATACAATCTATGCACATTGCCCAGACAAACAACTTTTACCCTTCAGATTAATGGCCTGTTTTACAATCATCAAGTAAACATTTCACTAAGAATATAAAATTTAACATGAATAATTGAATTAACAGCTATATTGCTGTTATTTTTGAATTGTGTCAGTTTTATATTCAAGGATTTTATGTGTATTAATGTTAATGTTGACAGTGTAGTTGACATAATATTGTACCAACAGTTACGGACGAAGACGCTGGCCCCTGAAATACAGTTACCACTAGTTCAGGGGTCAGAGGACTCATACCCAATCGTGTAATTTTATGTGTCAATAAATTATTATTATTATTATTTATATTCAGTCTAGATTATTTATCTCATAGTTATCTCTTACTCGACAATTGTGAAATAGGCTCTTACTCTTCAAATACCTAACATTCCTACTTGTTTACTGATTTGTATTGATTTCAGAGTCACATATCAGAAAATCTACAAGAAATAGATTATGTGCTGGAATCAAACGAAACTTGCAACAGTTATGGAGATGTGTATGATAAAAGTGGAATCTTAAATAACAGGGTAAGTACTAACTTTTTGTTAAAATACTTAGAAGGCTGTCTCTTTGGTTTAGTGATTACAGTATGCGACATCTCATCGCGAGAACTCGAGTTTAATTCACGTCTTTATTTGGGCGTTTTAGGTCAAACCTGCATGCCTAAGAGTGCCTAAAAAGAGCTAAAGGGTGTGTGAAGTCTACCAATCCGCACTTGGCCAACGTGGTGGTCTACGGCCTAACCTTTCTCATCATGAGAAAAGGCCCGGGCCCAGGAGTAGGACATGTACTAGATATAGGGCTGATATGATTAAATGTTTACCTTTTTAACTCTAAAATCCATTTTTCAGTGCATCATGGCGCACGCAGTACACCTAACAGCCGAGGAGCTCGTCCTGCTTCCCTCTCGCGGTGTATCGATAGCGCATTGTCCTGCGTCTAACACCAGACTCAAGTCTGGCATGTGCCCTGTGAGGAAGATCCTTAATGCTGGCATCACTGTTGGACTGGGTACAGGTATATATTACAAGCTTTATCGTTATACTTAAAAAAATAAACATTAGCTTAATGGCACGTAGAGGTACGTAGGTAAACTCTTTACGTACAATGATGATCACCCATCCCATGGCTGACCGCTGTATGCAGAGCTTAATCTACTTGTTGGTCCGCGTGGTTTAAATTTTAAATTGAGCTCCTAATATAAGATCATACAACAGTATCAATGATAATTGATGATCCTACTATTACTGTAAATGCGGCAGTTTGTGAAGATGTGTGTTTTAATGTTTGTTACTCTTTCAAAAACTACAGAGTTAAACTAAATTTTGCACAGCTTATAGTGTTGCTATTAACAAATATGCTACTTTTTATCGATGTACCACACGAGCGGGAAGATGCTTGTATTTTCATAAAATAATAGATTGGAGATTTTTACTGTTAAATCGTTCCATAGACAAACATCTTCATTTTGGTTCATCATCTGAGCGACATCTGGTGGCAGTTTAATTCTCGACCAATGAGAGCCTAGTCTATTTTAATCAATTTCTTTTTTGTTTTACAGACGTATCAGGTGGTGACAGCGCGACCATACTAGATGCAATCCGCAGAACGATGGACGTGTCGATGTGCATCGAGCTGCAGGGAACTTATAGCTCTCTGGATTGGAAAGAAGCTTTCTACCTTGCCACTTTGGGAGGCGCTAGAGGTAAGAAGAATTAATTCAGTATATAAGTCCTGTATTCGCAAAGCACTGGGAGTATTGATCCCAGAGGTTCAGGATCAAAACCTGCTGGATTCTTAATTTTTCAACCTTAAAATGCTTAGCAAAGCTATAATATAATATAGATATAAGTATTTTTGTAATTTAAAAATAATACAACAAATATACTCACTTCTCAAAAAATACAACCGCAGCACTAAGATGATGTTTAAGGGGGGAAGGGTAACAGCCTGCTTCTTATAATAACCAGGGACTGAGGGATTATCGAATTATCTATAATGCTAAATGGATACAAAGATGCACATTCGCATACAAATTTGGCCAACTAAGAAAGCTCATTCGACACAAGTATTTCTAATGCTACCTTACCATCGAATTTGATTAGTACAAGTGGGCAAGTATGGGTGTAACAAGAAAAAGACACTGGGATGTCATCAGTCTTAAATGCGGGCTGATGGGAGGGGGGCGACATAATGTGGTACGCCCAGCGCCATACCATACCACGCAGCCACTGCACCTGCTTGCTTATTTGAAAAATACTTAGCACCACGGCACTGAGATCTATACAGCCAAAGGATTCTCATGTAAACTGTCCTCGACCTCAACTTAAAATCATTTACTTGATTAATAGGTAAATATTTTCTTCCTCTTAGTCTTTTCTTTCTCTTAGTCAGCTGCAGAGAAATTTCACCGCCTTTAGGTACTTTCTGCACTTCAAAGCGGTAAGTTTACGCCGCAGCTGACTACAAAAAAATATTCTAATAACGCACGCCCAGCAAGTGGCCAGATTAACCTTTTGAAGGCCACAGTCCTCTACACGTGACAAATGAAAGCTGACCCTGCACGCCAACGACGTTTATAGACGACCAAAAACGATGTTGCAATATGCCTTCCGTGTATAACTGCATGAAACGAATTGAATCGTACCATAATGACTGAGAAATTTGACAACAAAAAAAAAATCCAAAAAATAAATTTAAGGAGTCCCCTCACACGCCATAGTCACGTATATGGGACTCCCTTTTATTTTTCAAGGTTATTTCATTGAATTTGTTGCTTGGCGTGGAGGGGTACGCCGATGCATGTGTACTCTGGCGTCCAAAAGGTTAACAGCGCTATCTGCGGCCTTGTTTAGTTCATCAATTAAAAATATTTATTTCATAAACTCATTGAAACTTTTTCAGCATTAAACCTAGATCACAAGATTGGCAACTTCGAAGTGGGCAAAGACTTCGACGCTCTCTTGATCGACGTGTACGCCAAAGGAGGTCCAATCGAGAAGTACGAAGTCGCTCTACAAGCTACCAGTGACGAATACACCAATGATTTAATACAGCGATTTATATTCGTTGGGGACGATAGGAATATCGCTCAGGTTTATGTGAAGGGAGAAAAGGTTAAACATGTTTAGCCCAGTTTCGGCTAAATTTTATTCGTCAAATAACCAATCTCAATAACATTGCAGAATTCACAGATCACGTTCTGTTGTGTGTGCGATATGTTTATCAGAGAAATAAGTTTTATCTGACGAATGTGAAACTGCCTTAAGAGCGTGTATTCCTTTTCAAAATGTAACTGTCAATTTTTGTAGTTTTTTGGGAATATTTCGTAAAAACTGAATAAAAGTATGATTATATTCAACTAACTTTTTAGAATGTGGTCTTTAAAAGGTAAATATGACAATTACATTTAATAACTAAAGCATACTTTTCTATTTTATCAGTTGAAAGAGTATTAACTGTTAAGTTGATAAATTACAAAATTATGCTGTATTTACGAATGAAATTGTTATATTTACCTTTCAAAACTTGCATTCTAAAAAGTTAGTTGAATAAAATCATACTTTCATTCAGTTTTTACGAAATATTCCCAAAACACTACAAAAATTGACAGTTACATTTTGAAAAGGAATACATGCTCTTAAGAGTTGTAAAAATATGTGTATAATGGACAACTTAGTAGTTGTCTTGCCATAATAATTATTTAGGCTTAATAAATTGTCAATTATGTCCATCCATGTAACTACCCATAAATGGTATGATGTAGATGGGCAACTAGTTTCTACAGATTTATCATTCCATATTTTTAAGATTTTTGTAAATGTTTTTATTCTGGCACCTGTGACTTGTTTTACAAAGATAATTAATAACAATATAATTTTACTTTGGCTTTTGATTTTTCCAATGTATACTTACCGTTTTACCGCAAAATTATGGATACCTCAGCTACTCATTTTTTTTGTATATGAAATGTACTTTATGCCGATATCATTGTGCGGCAGATGGCGTTACCGCTATCTTTTCAAGTAGTAATGTTGGGATGGGGTATGATATAAATGAAATACAAAAATAATTTGTTATACTTTTATTCTTGTGTAATTCTTTATAATTTGTGTAGAAAAATGTGCAATTATAATGTGAAAATACAAACTGAATTTACATAAGCAAATACCGTTACAATAATACTAAACGGAATTAAATTGTAATTCCCACAAACACGATGAACGTAATAATACAAATATAACTAATATTTTAGCTATCACCGGAATATTTTAGGAGTTCGTAATAATTTCTAATAAAATTAACATTAATTCACTATCAATGTATAAAACCGCAAGTAACACTGCTTATAATTTTGTTAAAGCTTTGAGATCTGTTATACTTTACGATAGAAATAATACTCAAATGCAACTGGTGTCGTTATAAACTTAAGTCGGTGGAATGATAAGATAATGTATTCGAGAGTTAATAATAAATTATAATTATAACATATAAACAGTCTTATAAAGTCAAAATAAAATACTATCTAAACTTTAGGGCAACTTATATTATTGTACAAAAACTTTACTAATATTTAGTTAATGATGTTATACTTTTAAAAATGTTAATTTATTAAAAAATAGGACGCACTTGAATAAAGACGAAAAATATAAGCTAACGTTTACCATTTACAAAAATTTTATTTGTCGGTGTTGCCAGCACAATAAACAGCACTCGTCACACGGCATTGTATACCATTGTGCTGACAACAGCAGCAAGTCTTTTGATCTCAAAATCTACACATTAAACTACCACATTCGTTTATTCTCCTAACGCTAATCAATGAACACAGGAACTTGGACGTGCAAATCCAAAAATGCAAGCCAGGTATTCATTTATGTATATTTAATTTTTCTATTTGGCAACCTTAGTGACCACTCGTTCTTGTGATCACTGTAGCACATTACATTGTGAATAACATTCCACCAATTACATATACGTAAACGAGTCTATTACAAATACTAGATTGTGATATTGAATACCTTACTGAGGTATTCGCTATATTTGGGGTAAATTATAATACCGATACAACGAAAAATACTAAAGGGTGTGGGTAGCCTCGAGGTCGCGAGAACGTAACCACTAGCCGATCGCTAATACTTATTAATACGTAATTACACAACGAATATAAAATTAGTTTGAGCTGCCTTCGATTCAAAGTGCTTCTAGCAAACAGGCACTGAACCCGGACACACAATACTCGTGCGCACACAACTAATTAACAACAAAAACTGCCTCGATCTGCATTGAAACTATTAAACCTAAAACAGTCTTAAATATTCTATCTTAAAAATAAAAGGTACATTTTATAAAAATAATGTGCGGACTGTGTGCTTCTAATGACACATATAACTCCAATAATCACTAAATTATATACAATAATTGTTAACAAAAAACGTTTGATCCATTGCGAGTCTTACAAACTTAACATATTAAATTAATAGATACCTATAACCAAATAATAATAAGGAAAATGTGATTGTAATGTCAACGTTAGAAAACTAAATGAATTTCTCATAAGAACTTTCAGAGTAAACTAGCACCTATATTAATTTTTATTAAGATCCAAATCGTAGATATTTACAGAAGTTACAAAACAACCATTATTCAAAAAATCGACAACTGTATATGTGATTTGTACTATTCAATAATAGACAACATTATAATAATAATTGCATAATATGAATGACACTGTATCAATATCTATCTAGTGCTCGAATCGTATTGTTTAATTTAATAAAAGTTTTATAAAGAGAGTTCAGTCTTTTATTCTGGCTCAAATTTGGCTGAAACCTGCGTCAATTGTTTTAAAGAGCCAAATGTGATCTGTAAATTTTGGCATGATTTGGGAAATGCTGTATAAGTCTACTTGTGAATAATGAAGTCGAAATTAAGAATAACTGAGGTAGAAAGAAATGCACAGTGGAAATTAAATAACGAAACTTTATATTATTAGTTTCTTTAAAAAATATATAATCTTCAAATAAAAATCAAGTTTAAAATGTTAACGTAAAATTAAACTAACTTTTAACGTTTATTTACAGGAATGTTAAGTCATATTTATTTGACGATGGCAACACCCTGCCCCAAATCATTTATCTAAAAGTTTTATAATAAACTTTTTAAAATTGAACTCTACCGTGGCGGAATAACGCAAAAATAACTTCTTCGTGTCTCATTTTATATGTGCGAGAACGCAATGGTACGTTGATCTTCGTTCTCACTCAGACGTATTACTAACCCCCTCGCACATTAAAATAGGCATGAGATGAATTTCAACTTGACATTATTTGCCTTTTGTATGAGTTAAAAAATGGGAATCTAAACGTTTTGACAGTTATACATTAGGTAGGTACATCTCTCATGGCACAGAAAAGATTGCTTATGTTCATTCTAACCACTTTAAAACTATGTAATAAAGGAAATATGTGGTGTTCGTGAACGTAGTCTTTTTAATTATATAACTAAATAATTTTATATTTTAGACTTTGTATTCTATTTAAATAGAGAGCATATAATTTGGATTACCAATCAATTCAGTCGATATATTGTTTTCTAAATAATTTATTTCAATTCGGAAACCAAAATATAAAAAATGTTCTATGTTTACCAACATCGGCTATAAAAATGTACAAACGAAGTGCTCCCGTACCGCACACAACTTACTACGCTCTATCACATATAGTAATATTTTAGTAAATCGCCACAACACCCACAAAGACAAACTCCACGAATAAATGTACGTGAAAAACTGTATCAGGCTTATTCTAAACGAGAAACTCATTAACGGTTATGCCCGCCGATCTATCTGCTCGGCATAACCATGTATGATTTTCCATACTTTAATGCCTATGAACTTGCGTACTGCTATTTCGAACTATATATTATAATCTTACAAACGGCGACCATCCTGCGGCCGATGAACTATTTAAATTTTATTTGAAAACGATGCTTTGGCCTAATTTATTTTAAATGTATCTTTACTGCAGGAGGTTCACTGGTTGTTTTAAACAGACTAGCTACTTCTGTCGACATAGCACTCTTTTGGTACTGTCCAATAATAAAATGTCACGCCTCTATTATAATGTGTGCGTGAACAGCCCCCAACGGCTTGCTACTTTTGACATTTGGACTACCACATAGAAACGTCAATTTCGAAATTGACATTTCTATGTCGATAATTATGTCAAGTGTAGTGCAAGCCGAGCTTCAAGAATGGAAAGCCATGCTAAGGGGTGGAATTGAGGTGCGCCTTTTATTTTGGATAATTTTTAATAGAAATTCGTTTTTGCTTTAAATAATACACCATGGGTTAGTTAAATGTTTGTTCATTTAAATAGGTTATAGAGTTGCACATATCCTTAAAATGCAATTGCAAACAATATCCATGTACGAGTAGATGCAATTCTCAAACTAACCTATATCAACAAAACACGATTGAACTAATCCGCTGATGAATTAACAATTACAGCTAGAGCCCGTTGCAGACGATTAGCAGCTCACGCAAATATGTTTGATCATGCCATTATTTTTCGCACCGAAGACCCGGTGCAAATAGATGACGAACGCAACTGTTTAAACGCGATCCATACATATTAAATTCGTTTCAAAAATTTAAAATTATATTTGCGTGAACAACATGCAACATTCTCAATTGGAAAGATTTATAAAAATCTAAATTTACTCAGCAGAAAAAAAAAGTCTTTATATTCTTATCTCTGTTTGATTTACTACCGCACCGTCTCTCCTTTGACGACATAATAGACCGTGTTGTGTAAAATCTATTCAATTTACAAACTAGTAAAATCAAAGTATGTACAGATGTTTAATTATCTAAGTATACTTTGATGCCGTCCAGTTTGTGGGTGAGATAAGTTAACACTAGCACGGCTCAATTTATTGTTATAGTTCTTGCATTTTACGAAAGCAGTCTCGCAAAGCCATCGGTCTTTTGTTTCACTTGGTTTCATGCACACATGTGATTCAAGGTAAACACAAGACTAGCTGCTTTCGTGAATTGCAAGCACTACACGATATTACCAAAGGTCGTTGGATCCGGAGTGGCGGGCGTGCAGTCAGGCGGTCACTTGACGAGGCTGGAGAGCGAGCGGGATTTCAGTGTCGGAGTGCGGGACGCGGCACTGCGCGCCGCCGCACACGCGCGCGCGCCGGGACCGACGCCGCGAGCTGCGCCGCTCGCCACCTGCGCCGGGGTCAGCGTTAACGGAGCTCGGGCGCTCCGGGCACGGCAGCGAGAGTCGCTTTACGAATACTCAACCAAATATGGCGCAGTCAAAACAATAAAAAAAGGAATATAATCTATTGAGACTGACCACGCAAAGTAGCAAATACAATGATTTGAAAATTTCAGAGAGAAAAGAAATTTGTAAAGAATTTAAAAAAAATTAACTGCGGCTGAATCCATTACCACAAAATTATTACAAAAAATTAAGGCTCTGTTTCACGTTAATAAGAGCTAGGTCAGCTGATTCTGTAAAGCGACTTTCATTGCTAACTAATTCGCAGATGTACAAATAAATAAATATTTTATTTATGTTATTCACACACACGGAAAAATGATGCCAATTTTCGTTTTAACGTTTAAGTTTTAACATCGTGCTAATCATTAAAATTACCATTAAATAAAACGCATATAAAATAAAACGCATATAAAATAAATCTTGTACATCTGCAAATTAATATTTTTGTAAAAATAATTCATATTTTCAAATTTCATCTAAAAAAATCTCTACTTTACTAAAAGAGCAAATTATCATTTTTTTGTATAATTATTCGAAAAAAAAGACAAAATTTGAAAAAATATATAAAAAAGCCAAGACTAATTTCCCACAACGTACTAATTTTGGCAAATTAATCTTATCAAATGCTAAAGTGCCAAGCAACTTGATTGCAATCTTCGCATGTTCAAACAATACAAAATGGTTGCTTTCCTATATGAAAAGCTTTGACAAGACGATATAAACCTTGCCATTAATAATGCAGCAAACTTATTTAACCTGGTGAAACTGAATACTGAAACAGATATTGATCTCTATAGAACAGGTCCACCAGATCTGAGAATCTTGATTCACTAGTATTATTATGTTTTGTTATAACAACATATAAAACATTGCATTCCACTGCATGGTATAACAGCTTTTAGCTTTGTGCAAGTGACACTTTTTCATACACAAATGAAAATAAAACACTGATGTATGGAAGCTGATGAAGCTTGGTGGGTAATTCTATACAAACATGTTTAGTATAACAGCATATACAATATTCAGTAATGCCCGCTAAATGATATTTAAAAAATAAAAAAATAATCTAATTTTTATTTTCATGTACCTCAAGGAGCGCTTGAACATTTCAATATCCTAAATTTGAGTAGTTAACCAGCGGTCGCAGATTAAACTCAATAGCGAGGCCATATAACTCAGTACCAGTCTGTGACGCTAAATGCATGCAAACGGCAAAATAGCACAGTTTCATAGAACAACTTAACTCTTCGTGCCAAACCAATGGCAGCCATAAGAAAGAGCGACAAAGCGACATCTGGTGGCTGAGCTTCTATAATCTGACCTTTGATGGTTTGCTTGCCTAACGTAGAATGGTCTTGCTAACTTATAAATACCTTCACATATTGCTTTTGTTGCTTTTCAGGTAACTAAATCACAGAATAATTAAGTTGGTTTGTAGGCATTGCTGTTATACTGAACGTATGAAGAATCACCATGAAATGCTTACGTCACAACATCGATCATGCTTGACGTACGTTTATGTCCCCGTCGATTCCAACACATGCTTTGGCATAGCATTCTTCATAAATAATATACTATATGCCGGCAAAGCTGCGTTTCAAACCTTCACGTAATCTTTGTACAATATATTCTCAAGTTTCTATTAAATATAGCAAACTATTTACATTAATAGAAATATAAAACATACAGAAGAAAAACATTAATATTCTAAATTCTACGGCTGTCGTTTACTGCTAAGACGAGGAGCATCCAACTGAATCATTTTTTTCTGTTGAAAACTGTTGTGTTATTCAAGCCCGCGTCATTGTAGGATAGTAACGGTTTTATAATAAATAAAAATGAAAAAATAACACAATTATTAGGGAATAATACAGATTACTCGTTTAGATCAGACATTTAAACGATTTACAATCAGTTTTCATTTTCATTCGGTTTCTTCTTCAAGAGACATCTGACTTACTAATCAATGTCCACGAAATGGTGAATATAAGACTGCTACAAACTTTTTGGTTGAATGTGTTTAAACTAAATTTAAAACACCTGAGATGAGAAATATCAATCTTTCCTTCGATCTCACCTCGACTGTTGTTGAATGTTTTGTGAACAGGCTGATCTGTAACTGCTAACAGATCAGCCTGTTCACAAAACATTTAAAATAGAAGCCACTTCTACAAAGTTTGACATCAAGAAGTAGATATTCGGAAGGAAGTGTGCGGATCGATACGTTAGAGTAGAGGAGATGGATACAACATAGAATGTAAGCGCATAAGTCATGCGTGTGCGGCATTCGACGTGAGTGCGGTGACCATGCGATGTTCCCAAGCAAGCGAGCCCGCACGAAGCGGCCGTGACGCCCTGTGAGACAAGCGAAGGAGACTTCGCCAACCGCCGACCAACGCGAGACAAAGTTATTCATTCACGTAACTAACGAAATGAAAAACCGATCAAATTGAGTAAGCTTTTGTTATAAATATCGGCCCGGTTAGCAACCGGGTTTGTGGACAAACTGATTTTGGTACATAATTTATGATATTAGTAAGAATTCAAGATGTATTTCGTTTCAGTTTTTTGTAATTAATATTTCATTATTTTTTTTACGGTGCGCGGTGTAACAGTAGTTATACTCTGTAAAAAAACACCGGTAGCCCATTTATTTGTATGGTATCAGTCGGACAAATTCAAGAGCATAAAATGTCCGTGGCATAACACGGCAGCAGGCAAGAGTTTTCACTGGAGTGACATCACGAGAGCGCGAGGTCGACGGGGGCGAAGTCCCGCTGGAGCGCCGGGTTAGTCCTCCGCACCGAAGCGAACGAACACAGTGTCACAGTACCGGTGCGCGGGATTCAAAATAAAAACTCTAGGCAGGCGACAAGCACGTAGAGAGCCGTGCTCTCGCGGGGCTCGGCCGCGGCGGAGCAGGGGCGCGGGGGGCGCGGCGCGGCGGGGGCGGGGGGCGTACCGGGGCGCGAGCGCGCGCTGTCCATGGAGGCGGCGGGCTGCAGGAACCACTCCGAGCGCGTGCGCATGCGCGCGCGCTGACGCTCGTGCACCTACGCACCACCACACTGCGTCATCGCATCGTCGCTCGCTCACGACCGGACCACGCCATTGCCCTACTCCAATCCACTATCTCCGAAGGCGATACAGCCAAAAGATTCGCATTCAAACCGACCTAGGTCCCGGTAATGATAATCATTTTAAACCTTTGAAACGCGCTTTAGCTTCTGTTGCGTGCTTCTCTAATTTTATAAAAGATGCCTCACAAACTCGATTGTCTGCATCGCCACAGAGATAGGGCTCCCTCCCACGACAAGATAAACTGACAACTTCATCAGTCGACTCTTTAGTGAATCAGCAGCTATCGCCGTCACCAAGAAACATAGTCAACTCCACGGCTTCGGCTAAGATGTTTCAGTTTACACTTAGTAACTCTTGAGATCGTTAACAATTTAATAATTGTGTAAAAGCGAGGCACTCGTGTAAGCTAACCATATGTTGATAACTTAAACTTAGTCCAAATAAAGTACTTATTATTGTGATTTTCTGATGTGATCAAATGTCGCATATCGAGTGCGAAACCGTATCCCGATATTATTGTAAATTGCACGAGCAGCAAAATGCAACATTTGATAACAACCCATCACATATTTTTATATCTTTTATTACTGCAACCATAATTGTAAGAAGTTTATTTTCTCTAAATCTGGACAAAGTTCGTCTTCGACAAATCTGTAATGCTCTCCAAAGGCGCAATTGGTCGCGAACGAGCGAAGCGTGCACGTATTCGCGAAGCCTATAGCGAATATATTTCTTCGCTTTACACCGAAGGGATATGAACAAAGTACCCACCCTACTTTATATAATTATGTTATTTATTACGATGGTTAATTACGATTAACATGAAACGAAAAGTTAGTTATTTATTAGTAACTAATTTACTTTCTACGATTAGTCGATAATTTGGAATATTAGCTCACCTACTATGTCACAAAGAAGTACCATAACCATGGAAAGAATAAGGTTAGTACAATTCTATGAAAGAAATCAGTCATAATAAATAATGTGATTTAAAATGTTTACAACTACATATATAAATTAATTTTAGAGAATATAATACGACACCGTTGTTCACTTTACTCTTTATTGTAGACTATTGTAGAACCTTATCACATTAAATTATTACAGTATGACATTTTGTCCAATAGACGTGCCGGACAACCTGAGCTCACCTAGGAGGCCAGTTTAGTCTCAAAAAGTGTATGTGAACTTAATTCAATAACTAACTATGAATTCTAACGTATAGAAATGAAATTCAAAAGTGGGTATAAAATTCGAGTCGAAACGTACGTTTTAATCAGTAAGAGAATTTTTTTTCTTTATTGTATTAACACAAGTTTAATTGTAAGAAAGATCTACATAGTTCTACAAATTACATTGTTGGACTGCCCACAATATACTGTGTATTCGTGTACTCGCACCATCGAGTGCCGCTAAAAGCTCGTGTGTGGTGTCAGAACACAGCAAGTGCGGGCCACACCTTCATAAAGCACATCGTGTACATTCGCTTGTTCACACCGTGTGTATCCATTATTATACCATAGGAGGAAATCTAGTACTAACAGATCAGCCACAAGTTGTCCTAAGTTATCGTAAGGGAAACAGACATCTCATGCAGTTGGTAAGAGAACGTGGACCACTGGCGAATCGTCTGTACAATTACTGAAATATTCAAATTTGAGCGTTATTTCCAATTGTTTTTGGGCCATTTTTGATAAACATGAACCGTGGCTCTGGCTTGTTTGTGCTCCTTGGTAACCTTTACGATTAGAAAAGTTGTATGTATGTACAAAAGTTCTCAATTCGGATGATAAGAAAGAAATACAATATAATTTTGAGTTGCCAAGGAGCTCAATCAAATTTGTTTAGGTGTATGTATGAGTGGTTATTTCAATTATTTTTTATCAAGTCTCAAAATTAAGTGTGTTTACTAAAGTTTTTATCACTATTATTTATATTTTGGTAAAAAAAGGGGAAGAGAAATTAGGAGATAACTAAAATGAAATAGAGATGATTTGTAATCTATGTTTGTTTATGGTTTAGGTTAGATAGATAAAATCTAAAGAGGGTTAATGTTGTGAGAAATGTATTTTTTTGTACTTGATTTTACCTAGGGTAAACACACTACATTTAGAAACATGGTTTCAGTGTTTGAATGTATTTAGCGAGAGGTCCACGTCACGGAGACAGTACAGGGGAGAAAAAGTTGCTTAAAACTACAGGTGGATACTGAGAAAACTCTCTTCACCATCACTTATAGAATAGGTCCTTGAGTGCGCGCTAGAATTCAAACAGCTCTCTTATTACATCCATCTTTTAAACAAGCGTTCTGTGATATCCACATAGAAAAATTACATATACCATAGTTGATTTGATCAGTTTCTTTTGTGATCCACAACTAGTAGGCGCGAACTTATAATGATTTTTGTAATGTTGGGAACTCTTTACGCCAATTTATTAAGCTTTTGACAGAAAGCTATAAAATTTTCATTTGTCAAAAGAGTTTCTCGCCCGCGTCTTTCTGACTAAATCTGTTCGCGATTAAAATAGTCCTTAGCTATAACGTGACACGACTATGGTAAAATATTAATAACAAATGCTTAAAAAAAACAGATTTGATATTTACAATTAACATTTGATTTTTATCATAATTTTGTAATTTTATTAACAGCTTTAAATTATCAAAGATGAAGGTTCAAGTTATAAAAAAATATAATAATATAGTTAGTATACATTTATGTGAAACTTTCCTATCATACCTTGTTTGGTTTGAACGTCTGGATGAGCTCAAGGACTATTCTCATCGCGAACATAAAAAAGTAAATATAACTCTTTCATTTTCTTTTGAAATTAGTTAATATAAAAGAGATAGAGCATCAATAAACTATTGAAGAAAGACTAATGGGGTATTATGAAGTTCTTAATTCAGACTAAAATGCTGGCCTGACATAATATGAAAATTGCTCGAAATGAACAAGATAGTCATAACAAGAAACAAAATAAGTACCAAATCAGAAGTCAAAATTCTGTTCGTACACAGAAATAATAAAATATGGACATCAAGAACGCCAGAACAAGAATGTTTTGGAAATGATTTTTACTCCATCCATTTATTTCCTCGCTTGGATTTTGAACTAATAACTCAATTACGACCCGTTCAGAGAAACGGGAAGTACGCGATTTTAATCGAGCGGTATGTAACATTTTCCTCGACTACAGTACGCGCGTTATCATCCGAGTCTTAGGGCCATAAATCATTTCTCTATATTTATCTCGCTTGCACTTATGGGTCTTATGGAGCCGTCATATTATCGATAAGTAACGTTTATTATCTATCTTAGTGTCCATAGTGCGCAATGAGTACGTGAATGTATTTATTTAATTGCAGTAAACACATTTATAGTAAAAAAACACGCAATGCAATTACATTTGTAACCGACCAATCAGAATCGTACAGATCATTAGTGACCCATCGTTAGCACGTGCGCAAGTAGACGTTTTTCGATAACTAGGGTCCGGCGCGCTGCACATTCCCATTTCTTTCGACTTTTTGTCTGCACGTGTCGTGTAGTGGTTTCAGCGGTAACCTCGCCGCTCTCCACTGCACTGGTGTTGTGGGTTCGATCCCCACATGGGACAAATCTTTGTGTGATTCGCAAAGATTTGTTCTGAGACTGGGTGTGCTTGTGTGAGTGAATGTGTGTATTTGGCCTTGTCATTGGGACCATTGGATAGTGTAATTGCTTCTAGCGTTCTTCCTAATGTAAAAATCCAAATTTATCTTTTATGACCTGACGACTCAGATGATAACGCGCGTACTATAGTTAACCGCCACTTCATCGCCGTGCCCAAACGGACCCTAAGCGTTTCTAAAAGTCTTCTCTAGAAAAATGATTTCCAAAACAGATATTAAACAGTAGAGTAATATCAAAATAGAGATCACAATGTAGAAATGAGCATAGTAATTAGAGTTTTATGTCTACGTCGTAAGGTAAGTTTTCGTACCTGCGGAAGGTAAGAGAGGCTCTTGGTGCTCTCGGCGTATTTGTTGATGGCGCGGAGCTCTTCCAGGGTCATGTGCGGGCTGGAGTTACTGCGGGATGATTGCGATGACGAACTGACGGACACCTGAAATTAACATTTAAAAAATCAATGGAATATAATCTTTGTTGGAACGCCCGGATTGTGAGAAGTGACAGAATCGGAGGTGACTGTCTCTTTGTGTTTTTATGAGACTGCCACCCCAAATTTAATAAATAAAATGATAACCAATAAGACCAATGAAATAGACTGATTAAAAGCGATTTATTACTATACATAAGTTATTTTTATTAAAACTGACGTGAGTTTGTAACATTATTCAAATTACGAAATACGGGAGTTACTCACGTAATGTGATGATATTCGAATGTTACTCACATTTTTAATTTACTAGATTTTTTTGAAAATAATACTTTAACATATGAAAATTACAAACAGCTTTTAAAAAGGTATAAAACCATATTACCATTAAGGAATAATCTTAAAAATAGCTTATTTCCTGCTAACTACATGTCTTAGCTATATATACACCCCAAATTTGATTCGATTTTATCCAATCATTTTCACTTTAGAGAGGTTTACATGACTCAAAGTGGCGATTTTACGAAAAAACTTTAAAAAATCATAACTTTTAAACTATTGATTTTCGCGGAACATTATGTTGCGTTTAAATCAATCATTGGCCGGCCCTACATCTGTGAAAATTCTTTGGACTACTATAAACGGGCCACCCTGTATATACTTTTTATTAAGCGATTATTTTTAACATGTACTTTTATTGTTTATGTACTTTTTTTTTTTCACATATTATTCAAATAATGTTTTTTTTTTTATTATTATTATTAAGACTGACGTGAGTTTGTAACATTATTCAAATTACGAAATACGGGAGTTACTCACGTAATGTGATGATATTCGAATGTTACTCACGTCGCGACTGATTCGCAGTCAGCAAGACTGTCTGCGAATCAGGCGCGATTTGTCGCACTCTTTTGAAAATGTCTTAAAAAAAAAGGTGAATCCGCGGTCGACTAAATAGACCTACATTACGTGAGTAACACCCGTATTTCGTAATTTGAATAATGTTACAAACTCACGTCAGTCTTAATAAAAAAAAAAAAAACATTATTTGAATACTAGTTCTTCGAAATAGATAAAAACCGAGTGTAGTTTTGCATGATGATAATAATAATATTGTACTTAAATAATGTTAGACAAATAGAATATTGCATTTTGTCAATAACAACATATTAAAATAAACACACCATATCAGATTCCATATTCAACACAATATCGATGTTTGCAGGCACTCAACTAGTAGCAAAATAACAGCGACATTCAGCTATCGCCACTTCATTTCAATGACCTATTTTTTATATCACATTGCTGTTATCTTGAGATTGCAGCGATAGAAGTGCAGTAAAGACGTGCTCAGTCAAGTGGATCTTGAATTTGTGAGATTATTCAGGTTTCTGACCGTGAACTATTTTTAGTAATACTGTCGCGGATTGATTCGGTCTCATTGCGATGAATGCTCGGTCTCATTCGGATTCGGTCTCATTGCTATGAATAAAAATTACTTAATATAACATCACGCCTATATTACCCAGAAGGTTATTGCGGAGGTGTACAACACCCACACTTCAGCTCTTATGTATAGGTCTCATTTTAACCGACTTCAAAAAAGGAGGAAGTTCTGAATTCGTCTGGTTATTTTTTTTTATATTTGTTACCTCATAACTTTCGACTTGGCGAAGCGATTTTAATGATTCTTTTTTTTTTAATTAAAAGCTGATGCTTCCCGTTTGGTCCAGTTCTGCATTGGCACCCATGATGTTGTTTTTGATTTTGCTATAAGATATGTTTATTTGCGGAAACTTGTAAATAGCCTTCATAATAATATTATTAAAACCGACGTGAGGAGAGGACATTATTATTGAAATTACGCGCGACGTCTCGCGGAGGCGACGACACGCGAATAACAGCCCAGTTGATGAATCTACGTACTAGATTCGAAACTAGTCGGCATACCCCGGCTAAAGTAACGTGAGTAACCCGTATTCTCAATAATAATGGCCTTCATAATGTTTTTAATGTTTTTCTAGTTTTAAGTTAGCTGTAAGTTTCCCTATTAAATTAAAATAAAATAAATAAAATGAGAAATCCACTTAAGTCTAAAATTATTGTAATTGAAGTCGGTATTTTTTTTGGCAAATTATATGCATTTTTGTAAAAGGGATTGTACTCGGTGGATAGCGAAAGACTCACTCGTCTATCTTCATCCACCGGGCACAATTCCATCTCCGTGCCAGACATTTCCTGACGAAAACATCCAAATAATACTTTTACTCGACCCGGTAATCTTACCCGAGACCGCGCGCTGAGTGATACGCAAATTATACCGCTAGACTAACGAAGCAGTTATTATTTATAATAACATGTGCATTTTAATTATTACCTATAAAATATGATTTATGCAACAAAATTAACAAAACTTGGAATGCATGTTAAAAATAATCGCTTATTTCTTAGTTCCTTGGAGGAATCGCTCGATTAATTTAATCATGTCCTACTAATGACAGTCTTGTTATTTTTTATTTTGATAGATTGTATTCTGTAACTTATTTAATTTTAATCTGAAATTCTTCTAATTTTGTCATTTTTCTAAGCTTTTTTTTTCTTTAGTTTTTCCTATAGTATATATAGTAAAAGCCTGTGGATTTATGTAGATAAAATCAAACTAAATATAAGTATTTAAATTCAGGGTTGGACTCGGCATACATTATACATTCAGGTTGGCGATCGCCAGACAAACCGGGCTAGCCCGTATGGGGCTTTTGTGGAACCTTCTCGAGCTCTCTCTTTTGTACTATATTTCAGACAACGAAACGAGATAATTTTCATGATTTACAATTTTAAACCCAATTCACAGGTCATAAAGTTGAATTTCTATTGCAATTGAGATTGTTTAGGGCATTTTTAACAGTTTGTATTAGACTAAAATCAACTTAAATAACAAAGCAATAGAATTTATATTCGTGTGATTTGTAATAACATAAATTTATCTTGTTTAATAAATAAATAAATAAATATTCCACAACTCACACACAACGCCATCTAGTCCCAAATTAAGCAGAGCTTGTACTATGGGTACTAGAATAACTGATACTAATACATATATACTTTTCTTTTGTAAATACATACTTATTATACATAGAAACACCCAGACTAAGACAAACCTCCATGTTCATGCACACAAAGATTTGTCTTAAGTGGGAATCGAATCCACGACCTCGGCGTCGCAGTCAGGTCCGCCATCCGGTCATCAAATCATGTTTCGTAGGCTTTAGTATAGTATCATACCTTGAAGATGCTCTCCTCCAGCGATATAGAGAGTCTGGTGCAGGAGTCGAGCAGGCTGTGCTCAGGAATGATGCCGAGCACGCCCCCCGCCGCCCCCGCACCTCCGCCGCCCGCCAGCGCCGGCATCGACTGACATTCCTCTGACTTGGTTAGACCTGTCACAATACAAAAAAGCTTATACGCAGGCCACTGTAGTATAAATTCTCTGCTGTGATTGAGTACATTTTGTACGTAAATATAATGTTATAAAAACTGTGTGTATCATTAATTGTTTTTGTGGGACAGTCTGAATAATGAAGTGATATTATAATACATTTTCGTTAGGTGAGTTAAACTTAATGAAATAAAAATATGGATTACATAAAGATGACTGTACCATCCCTGTTAGTACACTAAGCCTCCTAGCAGGGCATGTCAATCTTGACATTGGATACGGAATATACACTCTGGGCAGTCAAGGCTCGTTGAATAACTTATATTGTTCTTTCAATCCACCAAGGCAGTAGGACGTTATTTGTGTTTAACTTGAATCGGTACATATGTGTCATATTGAGTGTAATGACAAAGGCACGAATGACTATAGCCAGAGAGGGATCCGTCATATTATCATGCGTACATTATTAACTTGTGCATGTACTCTTCAACTACAAGTAATGCTACCCAATCGAGTTGCCTTCGTGTAAAGCAATCAATAATTTTATTTACTTTAACACTTCCTACTTTATTATCTTTATTATCTGTGAAAACTTTTAATTGGCCTTCATTTTCATATTATCTCTTTCTATTTTATCATATTAGCTGTAAGTTTTCCTAAAATTTTAAAATAAAATAAAATAAAATAAACATGGCATTCTTCTGTCTTTTGACGTTTTGAAATTGATAACTAACGTCACTTTCGTGCCGAAATGTCAACAGTGGCATGTCGTGCTAAGGTGGCTGATTTTATTTGTATTGCTTGTGGCACAGTACTAAAATTAGTGTGTACTACACAATCCTAACTACCAAATCTGTGTGCTACCAAAACCCAAGTTTAAAAATACAATACTTTGAATGTAGATATGAGCATACATGTGATGTTATTCGTATTCTTTCGACTCACCATAAACTATATAATATTTGCTATGAATTTTGTAACTTGACTAGCTTTTAATAACTTAAACGATTTTCTTTCGGACGACCTGTGGAAGACGTTTTTGTTTATTAAGATGTAATGTATGACAAGTGTGAGCAAAAAAAATATGAAAAGTAGAAGAATTGAGGAGGTTAAATAATTGCTAACACGATCTTCATTTTCAGCATCTAAGAATGAATAGTGTATGCCGTCTAAGGACGTTTTTGATTACTTGCCACGTTTTGTTGAGCGTCTGATGTTTTTAAGACAATATTTTACCGCCCTGCTCCTATACCTATTATGGAAACGACCTAAAACTAGTATTATAAATGTGTGTTTACCTTCTAAATTAAATTTATTGCCCCAGCGATCGCATTCACACTGCAGCCAGGTCTTCTCCGCCTCTAGCGATAATTGTCCTGAAAACAAAAAGCGAATGCTTGTGTACGAGCACAGATAATAATCTTACTTGATACAGGAGATTCATTTTTATAAATAGGAATTCTGTCTAAAACGCAATAAAGTTAAATTTAGCGCGCATCCTTATCGCATCACATCAATTTCTATTAACATACTAAAATTGGCCCTCTCCTCATCCAACGGTGTGCCTTTAGCTTAAACTGCAGAGTACGCCAGGCCTGTAGAGTTAAACCTTTTTAATGAGGGCTATCATTTTATGTATCACTAGGTGGCGCCACTGGATAGTAAGGTCTGTCGGAGTTGTTAACAGACATTGATTTATTCCTACCATTGAGTTTATACGTTTTTATAGAGGCACGGTTCGTTAAAGACAAACATTTTGGAACAAAAATATTAAGTACCGTCTCACCTTTAACCTGCCGCCAAATACATAGTAGTACTTCCATTACTGTGTTCCGGTTTGGTGGTGAGATCAGGCCCTGAAATTACTGGCACATGAGGCATAACACCGTAGTCCTCAGCTGCAGCGACGCATCTATAATCTGCTTTTTTGGATTAATTATGTCCATGGGCTTTACTCCACGTACCATCAGGTGGACTACACGTTCGTTCGCTGTGAGCGACGAATGAAAAAAAATAAAAAAAAAAGTACGGATTTTTTACGTTCGCCTCTTTTGCTCGCACGTGCGTTATGCACAAGTGCGTTCTCTGTCGCTCGAAAAAAGTTCGTCTTCAGAACGCCCTAAATAACTGTGTCTCTATAGACACGTATGAATTCAATGACTGCGTAGCCAATCCGCAAATAGGGACATTTGTCATTACGGAGACCTCACGCTACACAAGCACCCGTAGTGGCGAATACGCGATATCATTGGGCAAACGACAAAATTTCACATTTCGTGTCATCAATCATGTTAAATGTTTATATTGCGCGCTGTTATAGCACTGTTCGTTCAGGTTAGGGTGAAAACAATAATGTTGTGACTTGAACTTCTCATAATAAGTCTCAAGTTTTCATGTTTATCAAAACAGACAGGCAGGGAATGATTTTCTCACGTAAACCCTGACCCGGAACTTCAAAATATCACTATATTTATTCATGATCCATAGTTTAAATGAAAATCATTCTTATCATCTTGGTGAGAGTCCTAAAAGAAGTGGGTGGCTAATTTTGACAATTTGATTGGTTGAGAATTTTTTTCTTAAAAGTTTGGGTTTGGGTCAAGGTTTTTCTCACAGAATCCGATCAGAGTTCGGTCCGGCGTAGTCGTAGAACTATTAGTGTGGTATCTTTACGCACTACATCCGATTTCCGTCCGACTTCTCCGTCAATTGTTTTGAGGAATAGACGTTAGCGGAGGAGCTCTTACGGACACGCCTGCGACTTAAAAGTAATTCGCTTGACTGGCGATATCTATGGTCTAATATAACATCATAACACAATATAACATCACGCTTTACTACCCAGATGTGTTAGGTTACACCTCTACCTAACGAGGTAGAGGTGTAACCTAACACATCTGGGTAGCAAAGCGTAAAAAAACACCCACATTTCAAATGCAATGTGGAGGCGGGAGTGATATAGAGTGAGTCTATCGTTATCCACCCGGGTACATTTTAAACTCCGTGCGCCATTGTGAATTGCACTGGACCAACAAGACAGTCTAATACTATACTATTATTACTGTTATGTATATATACTATTATGTACTTACTAGCATAAGCCTCTTGATCCCGATGGTGTCGAGGCGGCGGCGGGTCTCTGAAGGAGCATATCCACTGGTCCTTGACGCGCAGTATCCTGCCCGTCACCCGCGCGTAGTACTCGTAGTTGTCCCGGCCGAACAGATCACCCGCACTGAACTGCTCGATCAGCTGACGCATTATGCGTGTCGCGACCTATAAGCAGATCAATAGATATGTTAGAAAGATATATTACTACCAAAAATGTTCAGTATTGGACTAAAAACTTTTTCAACTTTAATAATACTACGGAAAATGTAAGTGTAATAACCAAATCAGATTTAAAAGATGGTTTATATTTAAAAATTGATTGAATATACGTCGCATCTTACTAAATGTTAATTTACATTAAAAAATATTACAATACATTTTTCTATTTACTTTTATATTTTTAGAGTAGGTATTATTTTAGCAGTATTCTTATTTTTGGGAGTAATCAAAGTACGTGCAAGCAAGCAATTACAGAATGACATTCAACTTATTTTAATATGAATTGAATCCTAGTTAAATAAGTTTCACACACTTTGAAACGCCACGGGAAGTGAGTAACTCAAGAATTCATGAATCAAGCTTATCAGGAAGATGTCGAAAAAATAAATATGTACATAATGTGCTGATAACGACAACAATGGTGGCTTTATATTAAGAAATAGTAATCACAACGTGAAACTTTATCACAAGAGTGGTGAAGTAATAGAATTTTATACTTTATAATAATAATGTATTAAAATGAGGTCAGATATCAAGTAATAAGCCTGGCAAAAGACCAACATAATACAACACTCGACAAAAAGCAAATATTTCCGTAAACATTTTCGTAATTAAACAGTATCCTATGATACCTATTTTAAAAAGAAAATCGAAACAAAAAAACAAAATTACTATGAAGCAGACAAAGACATAGCGTTACGGCAAACAGTTAAATGACATTTAAGCAACAAAAAATATCGCATTAATTATTTACAGTGTTTATAAAGCCGAGTAGGAAAATCCAATAAATAATGATTACTAATGGGTAAGTACGATGGAAAGTGTATCGTTGTATAATATGTATACTCACGCAAACCTCATCCTTCAGCCGCGTAATACAAACAGTTTTAGTGAACACAATACAAGCTATTTACAATAATATACAGTTACGGCTGAAATCATTAACCGATTGACAGATCAATTCGGATTTTAGGTAGAATGTGAACAGAAAATAATGGGATAAAACTAAAAAATAATAATCGGTTATTGGTTTAGCTATATTTTTTAGTTTACATAATAATATAACCAGCTCACAACCCCGATGCAGTTCCTCATTGAAATCTTTAGCGCAATCCCCTGAAGAGATAGGTTGCAACTGCCTTCAGTTGCGTCGATTGTAAATAAGAGATAAGTGACGAACTGTTAGCACAACATGTCAGTCTTTCATATTTGTAGAAAAAAATAAATAGTTATCGACAAATAAATGTCAAAAAAACAGCAGAAATTTAAGTTAAAAATTGTATGTTTACGATGTGAGTTGATTTTTATTTACGTATCCAAATTTAAAGACTAGCTGGCTGTGCTAAAGGGGCTGTAGTGCCGGATGATGATGCACTCGAAATTACAAGACAAACGAGACAATAACGGGCCCTCATAATTCAACCTCTTAAATTCGATACAAGAATAAATATACGTCCCGTTTGTCTCGTAACTGCATCACCGCACGCCACAGATTAACAGTAAAAGGAACCCGTAAATTCGTGTGGAACCTCAAAATACTATAATATTAAGGAAACAGTTTTTAATCTAAAGTGACTGTTCGATAAGGTAATGAATTGGTTTTCAGTTCCACACGCGTTCACAAATATTATGGCTAGAACGTCAATGCAATTTAAAATTGTTACAATCGGTCGAAATCATATGATGCGGGCGTGTGACCAACATATTTACAATACCATTTTCAGTTCAATTTAAAAGAAATATTTATATTTTATCTCAATACATGACATAAAGTCATATAAACGAAACTTTCGCAGTAACTAAATAAGCTCTTTCATTTAAGTACTACTAATTCAATCACATACTGTAATTAAATGTATGTATTATATAACAGCACTTCATGCTAATTCGTCATTTTAATTGTTATGTTAACAACTATGAGTTCTGAGAAAAGTGGGGCGCAATTAGTCACGAAATCTGTGATACAATAAAGATAAGCCTGCTGAGAACTCAACCATGATATCATACAAAGGACATCAGACATTTGTAGATGTAAATAACTCTTGCTAGATACAGATACAACTATCCCTTAAACGAACATCGTACAATCGATAGGTCATCATCGATTAAAGATTATGCCTTTATAAGCAAGCGTACCGTATGAACGCATAGCTATAAGTCTCTTACATAATAATAAAACCAGCACACAACCCCGATGCAGCTCTTCATTGAAATTTTTAGCGCAATCGCCTGATTACGATGAAGAGCCAGCCCTTCACCGTGCGTGGATTTGAAGTAAGAGATGATTGACGAACTGTTAGCACAGCATGCCAGTCTTTCATATTTTGTAGACCAAAATTAAATAGTTATCGACATTACGGCGAAGACGAATTGACATAAAGCACCATCGAATTAATTCAATTATATTCAAAATGTGAGCTTTTAAGCATATCATCACCCCTATACAGGGTGTCCCATATTTAATGGATAATCCTTTACCTGCAGATTGGGGGCATCACGCCTGATAGGAAAATGCAAAATTTGTAGAAAAAAAGTATCATGGATTTTTAAATATCGAACATTTTAGATTTTTTCACAAATTAGCCACTTTCGTCCACTCTTCTTGATGCAATGTTCGTAAATCTCAGATTTTTTCAAGTCTGTTTTTGGAATTCAATTCTTGAATAGATGTACTATCAAATTTACTATCTCATTGTTGTACAATTATTTCATTTAAAAAACTACAAAGATTAATAAAAAAAAAAATTACATGATATTTTTTTTTACAAAAAGTTTGAACCCTCATGGTGTAAAAAAAATGTATGGAGACCTGTGTGCCCATCACGGAAAAAATATGCCAGTTTCATTGTGATTCTAAAATGGTATAAAATATTTTATATTTTTTTTTATTTAAAAAAATAATGTGAGAAATTATGACCAGGGTCCGATTTTTTTTAAATCACTTTCTACCAAAATGATATCCTAGTTGATAATACTAACTACTTAAGCGTATTAAACTAAACTAAATAATTACGAATCGTTCCAAATACTGTTTTTTGTAAAAGTTATGATTGATAACTTTTACAAAAAACAGTTTTTGGAACGATTGACAGCGATTATAAATCTTATAATACCTATCTATGAAAGTATCGATTAAGATCAAAATACTGAAAGTAATTAAACAATATTTTTTTTAATTTTGCTCATCACTTATCTGGGTAACGAAAAAAAAAACGCTGACACTCAAATGTGTTCTGTAAAAAAGGCGCGCAAAATTTTTAAATTTGCGGATGTGAAATTTTCAGTTCTCTCTAAAAGACATTATAATATTGTGCTGTGACTTCAGACTTGTTTTTTGCTACTTGAATTTGGACTTATCAACATCGGCAAATTAACAAACGATATTGTGCTGTGACTTTGGATTTGTTTTTGCTACGAGAATTGAGACTTGTTATCTTCTTTCGTAAAATGCCGCGATATTTGTATACACCAGGAGAGTATACACAAATGCTTTGCTCTACCGAGAAAGGTTTCCGAACGTTTTTTGTTAATTTGCCGATGTTGATAAGTCCATATTCAAGTAGCAAAAAACAAGTCTGAAGTCACAGCACAATATCATAAAATCTTTTAGAGAAAACTGAAAATTTCGCATCCGCAAATTAAAAAATTTTGCGCGCCTTTTTTACAGAACACATTTGAGTGTCAGCGTTTTTTTTTTCGTTACCCAGATAAGTGATGAGCAAAATTAAAAAAAATATTGTTTAATTACTTTCAGTATTTTGATCTTAATCGATACTTTCATAGATAGGTATTATAAGATTTATAATCGCTGTCAATCGTTCCAAATACTGTTTTTTGTAAAAGTTATCAAGCATAACTTTTACAAAAAACAGTATTTGGAACGATTCGTAATTATTTAGTTTAGTTTAATACGCTTAAGTAGTTAGTATTATCAACTAGGATATCATTTTGGTAGAAAGTGATTTAAAAAAAATCGGACCCTGGTCATAATTTCTCACATTATTTTTTTAAATAAAAAAAAATATAAAATATTTTATACCATTTTAGAATCACAATGAAACTGGCATATTTTTTCCGTGATGGGCACACAGGTCTCCATACATTTTTTTTACACCATGAGGGTTCAAACTTTTTGTAAAAAAAAATGTCATGTAATTTTTTTTTTTATTTATCTTTGTAGTTTTTTAAATGAAATAATTGTACAATAATGAGATAGTAAATTTGATAGTACATCTATTCAAGAATTGAATTCCAAAAACAGACTTGAAAAAATCTGAGATTTACGAACATGGCATCAAGAAGAGTGGACGAAAGTGGCTAATTTGTGAAAAAATCTAAAATGTTCGATATTTAAAAATCCATGATACTTTTTTTCTACAAATTTTGCATTTTCCTATCAGGCGTGATGCCCCCAATCTGCAGGTAAAGGATTATCCATTAAATATGGGACACCCTGTATATGCCGTTAGCGTCCAGGCTTTGTGACATAGGGGTTGTCAGACATAAACCCGTAGATAATGTTACGATGAAATAAAGATTTATATGTGACAACACTCAACAGGTCCTAGTCCAGTCTATACCAATATTTCTTAACTATTTCTAACCAAATATCCAATTTCAATAAAATGTGGAACAAACCTTAAGGAAAGGCAAGCACTTTTTTATCAGAATCTATACTAGACAGACGCGGACCATACTGTAATATAAAATAGAACAATAAACAATATAATTTGAATTCAACTTATATCTGATAAGATAACAGCTATTAGAGTCCCATTCCACTTTGCTGATAAACTCTTTATTGACTTGTGATAAGAAGATTACGTCTTAAGTTAGCTTGCTCGCACCTTCGTAATTTTCTCACAAGACAAACCGAAAACTTTCAAATTAAGTTTATAATAAAATTATAGTGATTTTGTCAAAATCGTTTTCGACATTTCTGTCAGTACAATTAACATATATTATAAGGAGATGCAAAAGAATTAACAGATATTGTATATATTTAAAAGTGTAGACCAGCAGTTGGATTTGTATATTTCTCATTTATGCATTGACCCCTGAAGAAGGAAGCCCTCATTTCTACTGTAGCAGAACCGTCCGAAAAGACGCATCAGTCATAAGATCGGTTTTAAGATTCGTGGATTTAGGTCATAGCTTGGATAGCTCAGCTGTAGAGCGATAGGACGGAATCCTAAAACTCCGAGTTCAAATCTTACTTCAAGTCCAAAAAATGTTTCACCTGTTCTTAGTATTAACAAAACCGTTAGATAACTTTCTATCAAACCGTAGTATAACAAAGCAACAGTGCCACATGTCCACATCAGATGATTACACGACACACGATATGTTTAATCGTCGATAATGGTGCAGCGACTATCGTTGGTGCAACACATACCACTATAGTATCACTTTACAAAGCGCCTGTCGCCAGCTGTACATAAACTGTAGTTAATTACTTGTTTTATATTATATTGGGTATCACCTACCCATTAATAACTAAACATTATGTAAATTTCCCTCTGTGAAGAATTGTGCAAGTGGCTGTAAAGTCGCTAAATCGAGGCAGGCAATATAAGGTGTTTAATCTTATGACCATTAAAACAATAACGTGAAAACTTTTGCCTAACTTCAGATGGAAAAATACATAGTCTGCGTAACATAAAACCCTTGTTTTATCCATCTGGGGAGCAAGCATACAAGCGCATGATAGATTTAGTCACGTTTTTATCATATTTTGTATATGGGGAAACACAGAAACGCGACATAATCTATCTTGCGCTCGTATGCTTGGCCGGCTGGAAATTACCAACTCTAAATAGTGACCTAAAAATGATATTTAGGTACCTAGTTATCACATATTCACAATTCACATATTTCAGTGAATCATTCCTATTGACATCAATTTGATGAATGGTGAGTGATGACAAATTATACCTACCGTCCGGTAGTCAATGTATTAAGTAGTAAATCACTTAAACATGAGTCAAGCTACACAAGGATGTACTAACATGAACCCCATTACAAAAACCATGGTAACCAATCATACGACGATATCGGAATCGATAATCCATTACAAATTCAACGTTACATGACAACTATAGAATGTGCACCCCTGGCGTATTGTCTTTTGGGCATATTGAAGTAATGGACGAGGGAAGTAGGGCTGTCAGCAACTTAATTATTTATACGCTATGCAGGTTAGATTACAAAGGAAGTAGTTCGTAACATTAGTAGGTACGTATGTGTTATGATATGAAGTGCTTATAGGAAACTTCGTAAAGTCTTGGTGATCAATTATTATAATAGGCCGATGAATTTCTAGTTACAGCCGTTAGGCAATTCCGATAACAGCCTTATGCTGTTTTCTGAACTGTGTTGCAAACTGCGAAGGCTTTATGGTTATTCTAGGTGTAAGGAGAAGGACATCGTGGTGGTTTTAGTCGGAAGACTTCGCTGGAGAGTCCGACATAACCTTTTCAGTGCCCTCCACTGAAAGGTATGCCTAAAGCATATCACTACGGAAAAAATAGTTTTAGATAACAAATAGCTCATACATTTTGTAATTTTTCCATATACCTATAGAGGTGGACAATACAAGAATCCTTTTCCCTGGAAAACAATTCTTTTTTAGTACCTATACTTATATAAAACTGTCAAAAAAACCAAATGACACAGTCTAACATCACCAATCACATACACTTTCTATAGTTGTCACACGTAGTAGATAGATACAGCGAACAATAAACAGCACGGCCCATTAAATCATACGCGATGTATTGTGTGACATGATATGTGTCATGTACCGACCTTGAATCTTTGGACGTCCTCCATGGTGGCGGTCTTGCCGTCCGACACGCAAGAGTGGAAGAACGACGGTGCCACCGACACGCCCAGGGCTTCCGATGTCATACCTGTACCTATAAACAATATGGGAACTTATTAATAAAGATGCTGGTAATACCATATAGGGTTAAAGCGTAACTCTTTCAGTCTCGGTGGTCAGAGATGTTAACAACCTACTTACAGCGTAAAAAAAATCAAATCACTTCTTTTCATAGGCCTATAGCGCTTGAACACGTCAAAACATTACCAACAATAATATAAAAATAAATTGTAAATAAAACTAAATTATACTAATTTCAATGCTTTGAATAACCGGGGTTTAGATTAATTTAAAAAAAATCGTATATAAACCATTTTTTGTAGGTAACTTATTGAAAAATTGGTTAAAACTTGATATAAATCAATGTATTAACATAACCGCAACACCATAGCACCATTTTTTTCCAAAAAAATTGTCTTTGTTTGGTTATGTTTTTTTTTTCACTATTTTTGATATCTAGATCTCTTAATTTAACTAAATATGTAATTATTTTCTTTCTTTTATGATCTATTGAGAAGTGTGACTGAAAAGTTAAAGCAAAAAAGAGCAAAGAAAAGAAAACTGCATGCATTGTTAAAGTTGATGTTCACGCGTGAAAATGTTGATGAAATTAATGTCGTGACATTAAATAGTGCTTGCCTGAAGACATGCCTTAACCAGCGCCAATTAACATTGGCACTTTAATTGAGTAACATTATTAAGAGACAATTTCAAAGGTTGCGAACCGAATATAACAGTGACACAAAATACACTCAAATAAATAACACAGTTACTATTTTCATTTATGTGTGTTCTTGGCTTATCCTGCCTATAAGATCTATCTAAATCTCTGAAAAAGGGACTTAAAGTCGCAATAAATTAACTAAAACAATTTCGCCGGGCTCAGTTTTTTATTTATGATCTATGATAGATAACGCTGATGGGACTGAAAATATAATGTGCCTATGATTTTTTGTTATTATTCTATTTTATTTCATTTATGATGTAATTACTAATATTATAATATATTATTTGATGATTATTATTAATTGGAATGTGTAAATAAATAAATGTCGTAAGCTCGACGCAAGTCCACGTCACGTATGAATATAATGGTATAGAACTATAGATTAAAGAATGTCACAACGTAATCTTTGTTTGCTAATAGCAATTATACCAATAGATTACCCAGCGAGTTGACGAGAAAATGCGAAAAACAGATTAAGATTTTTTGTCGTCATCATTTAAAAACAAAAGTCGTTCAACTGGCCGCTTGTTTTATCTAATTGTCGGCCAGTTTCGAGCGGCAAATTACTATAATTAAATCTGCAGACATCGAATTACTTTTTTTTTTGTAGCAGTAAGAGAATGAACGTATCGGTATTGCTTTAGCGGTTACATATTCCACGCGAGGGGTGACTGGCGTAGGATTTCTTGGTATTAAAAAACGCAACAAAAAATTCTTGTCATAATAATAATTGATATGGCGAACGATGCTCCTACGAGTGCTAAGTACGAATGAGTAAATGTAATTGTTCTTAGAACATCTTATGACGATTTTTTTGAATTTTTAAATTGGATTGGCAGGATTATCTTTTCTGTCATGCGTCCGATTAATGAGCACTAAGCATTTAAATCAAGAGTAGTGTTCTACGAACCTTTCATTTCAACACATGCGATTAACACCTCTTTAAAAAGAGTCCTGGAAATCAATAGGCTGTTTACTTATAAAACTACAAGACCGAACAAACATTTATTCAGCATTAGAATGCTAGATATGCCTGAATTGCATAGGCTATATTTTATCGAAGTACCACGCGGGCGAAGCCGAGCACGGATGCTAGTTAGGTATAAAATTAATCAATTTTAAGCCTACACGCATAACCCTAGAGGTCAGACCACAGCTGTCTTTCGAGTCATGTTCAAATAAGACAAGTTCCTTTGAATGTGTCGTATAGAAGCAATTAACATAATATTTACATATTTGTCCCTGGGAGTGACAATGCCAAGCGAACAGACCACGGAATAGGAATACCAAAGGAAATGGTATAAGACACAATTAGTATGGAAACTGCTGTCGCCAAACTCACACAAATAAACCAATAATCATACTTCGCACTACACACAAAGAATTCATTTGATTGGTCGTTTTTATTTTAGTAAAAATAAGCATAAAGCACATGCTATAAATTTGAAAATATACCTTCACTGCTATTGATAAGCTTTATTTTGATAAACTGCAAAAAGTACTTACGACGTTTTGTTATCTTAGTAATGTATTAAATTTGACTGACGAGATAATTCCGCTACTTGAGTAGAGATGGCAGTATTTTAGATGGACGCAATTTTAACCTTAAACACGTACGAAATAAGGATGAGATTTTGTTTCATAGATTGATTTTTAGCGCTATTCACCCAGTGATGCGCAATATTGAATTTTATAATAACATTATCGATATCGATAGATACATGATTTCTTATTTGAGCTAACGAGTTTTATATGTGAAAATGTTGCATTTAGTATAATATAGTTTCTTACTATTTTTATTAATAGACTCGACACTCGCACAATGGTACCAGTAGCTACCACTCGCGTTTTTTAACTGAATCTTTTTGTAACAATACTTAACATGTTGTGTAGCTCATTTTAAATAATCTGGATAAAATAAGAATACTTTATTTTTTAACCCCCGACGCAAAAAGAGGGGTGTTATAAGTTTGACGTCGATGTCTGTCTGTCTGTGTGTGTATCTGTCTGTAGCATCGTAGCTCTCAAACGGATGGACCGATTTCGATGCAGTTTTTTTTTCGAGAGACAGTTTTTTTGAGGTGGTTGTTTGATATAAATCGGTTCAGCCATTTTCAAGAAATAGGGGGTTAAAAGTGGAGATGAAGAATCAAATGTCTCTTCTTAATTGACTGTGTTTTAAAGTCACAGCTCTTCAAAACACATTTTCTTTTTAAAGGACTAGTTCTGCAATCATCATTGTCTCTTTGCGGCTGGAACTGAAATGAATATAATTAAAAGAATAAATAACTTCAAAATCTAAACGATAAAAGAAATTCACAAGAAGAAAGATAAAAGAAATTCACAAGAAAAAAAATGCACTTTTAAGAATTAAAATTACCCGTAAAAAGGTTTTAGTTACTTACTTCATTCACAAACTTCACGATTTTGGAACTTGGAAGTGCTGTAGGTTTCGGATATCTGTATCCTTTTTTTGATATTAAAAAATCATCGTCTAAAAAATGCTCAGAGCATATTGTACTGGTTTTTGTTGGCATCCAATCAACTCTACCTGTAGCCTCAATCCATTTTTCTTTAATATTAGCATCTTTTGGAAACCTTAAAATATTTGAAATAAAGTTAAGAAGCCTAACATAACAAAGAGTTATTCAACAAATGCAAATTGTAATAAAAAAATTGGTGAATTTATGTGGGTAAATACTAGCTTTGCACCAAACTTTCACCTGTGTGGTAAAATGTACTAAATCACTGCTGATGATGAGAAGTAGCCCCTGGCTGTCCTCAGGGTACCAGCTAACTCTATGTCAGATCAGATCAGATTGAATGTAAAAAGGTAACACTGTTTGTTACCTTTTTACATTAAAAGACAGAATAACTATCGAATTTGTAATATTATATTGTGATTACTTTTCTTTTTTAAGTCTATCGATAAACTCAGTATTGTACGAACTCACACATCACTAAACGAGTAGCGTAGAATCATGGTACAAAAAACTCAGATATGCTCAAGACTGACATATGCCACCATATTTGTGCCAGGTTCTATGAAAATTTGACAACACTCATACATTCCTGGCACAACATACTGAACTGTCATCGTGGTGAGGAGACCTATCTTATTATATCATGCGTAGAATATTCTGTAGAATGTTCTAGATGTTTTTAGTAAGTTAACGAAACATGATTTTTATAAGAAATCATACTTACCGATGGTATGAAACACCTCCATTCATGAGATTTTTTCTTCTACTATCATTTTTACACTCCAGAATAGCACAATACGGCATGGTTAAAGAAATATAAAATAAATACGCAAGATTAGCAACTTGACGCGCTGTCAGAACACGACTGGTCATAGACATGGATTGATTAAGCGTAGCTACGCTTAATTGTGGCACGCGAACCACGCCTACTTCACATTTCCTTTGGTATTCCTATTCCGTGGAACAGACGCACTACGCCTTATTGTACATTGTAAGACCCGATATATTGCCGAACAGTGCCATATATGCATCCACAATCGCATACGACTTTTTGTCGTTGCATGAAAACTGACGTCTATAATGACGTACGAAACTTCTTTTTTTTTACTTAGTGACACTGTATAAGAAGGTTCTATAAGCAAGAATATGATGCCAAGGACACTGTACTGTCTCATAAAGTCATAAACTTGTCGACAATGTTCAAGTAGAAGTTAAAAGTTAGATCATCACCATCAGATAAATCAGGCAATCAGCGCTGTTACTACAATACTTCGTGAATTTTTCAGTGTTCTGTAAATACGTAAAAAAAATATGCCACATTTATCAAGCGCATTTACAAAGAGTGGATTCATTGACTAACAGTAAGTTTTCAAAAAATACTTGGCAAAAATGTTTAATGGAAACTGTCTAAAGAAAAAACATGTCGATCGATCAAAATTATTATTATAACTAAAAACTATATCAAAATCTAGACCTTGTGTCTGTGCACTAACTAAGCACGCTCCACGGTCCATCATATCGTGAGATTGTAGACAAACACTAACCAATCTAAAAAAAGCTTACTAATGATTATGTCCGGTATGTTAAATGGGCGTGACGATTATTTCGACAGCCTCTCCTTCTGAACATCTTTACAGGCGTGATGATATTTGATTGAAGTATTTGGGTACGAAATAGAAACTTAATCGTTCCCTTACATAAGTAACGAGTATCTGTATGACCTTAGCCAATACCAAATAACAATAATTTAGATCGTAATCAATTCAACGCGAATTATCTTGATTTGCAGAAAATTTCAGAATTTAAAAAGTAAAAAAAATAGTCTTTGAAGCTTTCTGAATAAATAGTTTTTGCACATCCAAGGGTAACAGTGACATTTCCTGTGGAACCGCGTATTCACGGAATCTACGGCGTTTATGAATGACCCAAATATTGAATATAAATATAATAGATCAAAAAGGTTACGAGTGGTGCTATTAAAATGGGGACGTCATCACAAAGTAGGGCAGCAAATAATCCGGCGAGTAGTATAGAAAGATTAAATAATCGCACAATGAATGTAAAGCGCTGTATTGCATCACGTGCGCCCACGCAAGCTCGCGTGTAATTGCCATAATCACCACTAATTATTTTCGTTTGAATACGGCCAAATGCTGTTCGTGTATTACCATCGTATTTACTTTACGTATCTAAAACATCCTAAATGAAAATACGAAAATTTTAATCCGTCACGAATATTATTAAGTAGAAATAAAATTTGTTTGAAACACGCGATTTCTTTTAAAATCTCCGTTAACCTTGTAACATGCCGAATATTCAATATTGTTTTAACAGATTGCATGTTCGTAATGGACTAATAAAATTGAAACGCTATTTTGGTAGATATTTTTTACTCATAGTTTAAACATTGTATAACTTTGACTAAACCAATAATAATAATGCTGGTGGTCGAAACAATAAATCTGACAATTATTGGTACTTGGAAAATGTTCCATGCAACCAATACCAATTCTAACTATCCATATTATAATCTCGTTATCACCAATTGCCATAAAATATTCTGAGAATAACGTAGTAAGTTAGTCTTTGTACGTAGTAAGTGGGTATTTAGACTAACTTTGTCCTACAGTCATGAGATATTTACAAAGATTATTAAATTATCTACTATCAAGTTCCGCTAACTGCAGTAGCGAGAGCCGTAGGACTGCGAAGTCAAAGGCCGAACCCATGGCAAACACGGTCAATAAATCGTTAAGATTCGTCTTTTCAAAGATATGTCTATATTTATCATATAAATTATCGTTCGCTAACGGTGATGGAAATCATCGCGAGGAAACCTGCATGCCTGAGAGTGCCTAAAAAGTACTCCAGGTAATGTGGCCTAACCCTTCTCATCATGAGAACAGGCTCGAGCCCAGCAGTGGGCCATGTATTATATACGGGGCTGCTATTATTATTAAATTATCTAACAGTTCTAATCATCGCATTTGCTCATTGGCCTCAATAACCGATGCTGCAAGGCTAACACCGTGACAGTAATCCGACAGTGTCACCAATCATCAACAAATTTAACGACAAGGATTACAGTGTTCAATGAACGAACGTTTTTCTATTATCAGAACAAAAAAATTGCTAATCGGCTGCAATAATATTACAAGCGATAAGTTGCAACATAAATAGTAAATTATAGTTTTTACTGGTGATAGAGCTCTTGTGAACGCTTGAGGGTGGCAGCACCACCGTCTCACCTTTATCCTGCCGCCGAGTAGTAGTGCTTGCATTATTGTGTTCCGTGGTGAGATCAGGCCCTGAAATTACTGGCACATGAAGCATAACACCCTAGTCCTCAGCTGCAGCGACGCATCTACAATCTGCTTTTGTGGACTACACGTTCGTACGCTGGAGGCGCAGTATAAAATAAACTATTTGGTATGGCAATTTTCGACAGGGGTTTACTAGGCGTTGCCTGCTCAAAACATTGAAATTGCACAAAGGCTGATTGCAGATCCTTCTTTCAGAAACTAAGAGTAAATGTACCTTCACAATATTGCAAAGAAGATAATATATTGGATCTGATATTTATTGGAGTGCAGAGTTCGGAGACAATCGTGCCAAAGTTGTCGCGAGATCGACAAAGGTTGGGACCTTGATCTTTGTCGCGTTTTGGATAATGTTGAAATACCGTGGGAATTGATTAATGAACTGTAATGTCAGTAATGCGGCAGAACGGAGTTGACACTTCTGAATAGAAATCCGGTCGGCAAGGCTACAGATAAGTGCAACGGATAAGACGACAGATTTTCGGATTGCAGCCGAAGGGCTTCGCTGTGACGTAAACAGACTACTCATTGACACGACTTATGCACCTTTAGCTGGTTAGTGATGCAGGTTATGGTTTCAACGACATTTTATGGACGAAGAAAACTGTTTTATTTTGTAAAGAGACATTTTAATATACACAGAAACATCCACATATATATATAGCGACGTTAGGTTTGCTAAGATGATATAGAAACTTTTTACACATTTAACATAATATATGGCATTTTCTGACCAAAATACTGGGCCATATGCTTGTTGGGCACCTTACAGATATACGTATAATAAAAAGTATATTATGTGTTTGTCCCACCTGCTTTGTCAGCATTGGAGGCCATGACCCGGAACGTGCCGAAGAGCAGCACCAGCAATCTCTGCGTGCAGACTGGCAGTGATAACAGTAACCTGCGGACAACAGTATGTTTAGTAAGAAATATTACATAATAAGAAAATATAGACTAAAATAAATGACCTGACGGACTATAAAATATACTGCGAGATAGATTTTTGTCGCGTTTTTCTCATGTTTTCTTATTATCTTTATATTCATACAAAAATATGACAAAAACGCGACTAAATCTATCTCGTGCTCTTTATGCTAGGCCCTCTCGATGCACCAAGTTGCAAGTGGAATCATATTTCGTGTTCGGGAAATGACTAACATTTCAATGTTTACAATATATTTTCAATAGCAGTCTCCATGTCAGTCAAGTGACAGGTGACTCAGATAGCAATACAATGGAATATATAAGTGTGTAGCGATCCTCAGAAGGAACATGGTGAATGGTGGCACCATTATGTCTTTTTTAAATTGTCATAAAAAAGAAACGCCTTACAGTTACACTACATTGTTAAAGCTTGGTGGTAGGATTCGTTCCTGAATCTTTTGGCAAAGGCCATCGCGGCCCTTAGAAGCACCCACGCATTATTAACACGCTTATATTAGCTTCACCTGTATGTATGTATGTATGTATGTAACCGACTTTGGACTCGATTTTGACCCACTTTAAACGGACAGATTTCATTAAAATTTTGCACACCTGTCAAAGATCGATTACAATGCAATAATTCGATAAAAAAAATGAAAAAAAAATTGAAAAAATCGCTCTTATAATAAATAAATCGAACTAAAAAGTAGAAAATAAATAATAGTTTAAAAAAACTAAAAAACACGTTTTTAAAGTACTTCTAACTAAAGTGAAAAATAATACCTAATATAAGCTGAAAATGGTAATAAACAAAAAATATAGTATTATTGTGAAAAAAAGCGTAGGGCGCTCTGTGCCATATTTTTCGAATATCGAGCAGCCACCCGCTTTTTTTCACAAACTATTATTTATTTTCCAATGATAATGGACACGTTAACCGTAAGTGAATAAGGACCAAGACAAAAACAATTTGATCAATATTTATGAAGACCCCAACGTCACCGTTTACTCAAACTGCTGTCAAAATACAAACAACAATATTATGATGGATACGTTTCAGGCTTGTTGCCTCACGGTAAAGAAAACAAGAGTAACAACGAGTATTGAACGTGGTTATTGCCCGCTTCCCAGAAGTGCGAATAAAAAGTATCGATTAATTTAATCCGATCAAGTTCTGCGACTCGATTGAGAGAAACGATTGTGATCTTTACGCCACGCTATACTTGATTACTGAGTACCGATTTCACCAACATGTTAAACTTAAGTTGAACGCGAAGCTTATTTTGTGATATGGACTGTGCTGTACGCCTGCAAATTCAAGAAGGGTCAGGAGGAAAAACAGGCCTAAAAAACGCACGCAGCAGGTACGCAGGACCCAGAAGTACTAGCGAGCTATTTTTGGTGCCTCGCTCAGTGACATTATAGCCAAGCGTAACATGAAACTTGAAGTGCGCAAGGCTCAGAGATAACAAGCCATCAAAGCTGCAAAGCAACAGAAAAGTCCACAAAGGCCGCCAAGAGGGCCGCAGATCACAAACCAAGGCCAAGGCACAGCCTAAAGCTGAAGATGCTAAGGTTAGTCAGAAGTCAGTCCCCCAGAGTAAAAGCAAGCGATAATATCCTAAATAAACACTGATTTTATAAGCTACAGTTTTCGACTTATCTATCCCGTACAAACATTGAATGAGAGAGATGGAATACGGGTTTAATAAAACCGTAGATTAAGAAGTTTTGTGCAATCGGCTCTTATTAGTCGCGAATGAACTGTAGACGGAATAATGTATTAAGGTTCAAGTGATCGAACTTGTTGGAAGACCATCATCATTACTGTTGTTATGTTGTAACGAAAACATTCTAGATATAGTTATGATTCTGAAACAAAACACGGAATTAGACTATTACTAGTGCGGACTTGATAAATGTTTAAAAGGATTCCTGCATTATCTGCGCCATAATCAAAAAAAAGAAAAAAATATTGTTCCCGTAATGAGTTTACTCTCACAAAATAACCCAGAAATGCTTATCGAGGAAGCTAATTAAAAATATTTGCCGTGTTTTGATGGCACAATCAAACTGACCCATTTATAACAGGAAAAAGACGCAGGAAAAACGAACATGGGATCGTTGAACTTAACGATAATTCTATCCTAAACCGCACATAAAGATGCCGACATACCTACCTATTTTTATGATATGAACACCCCGCGTGAGTAACCGATTGAATGCCAGACAACGCGCAGACTAAAGTGCCTGAAATATTGTTTATTCTGATAAACGATTGATATATTTATTACGTAGGTTTAACAAGGCAATTCTCATGTCATCTCCGTTTTTATAATCGGGATAAACAAAGCAAGTATGAGAATTGCCTTGCAAATGGGCCTTTAAACAAACAAATGGCTGGCAGATTTATCTACTTAGAGACTAGACAGCATGTAAATCTAGTGGTATCCTTAAAGAAACATAGACAAACCCTTGAACGTTTCAACCAATATGCTTGTGACTATTCATTCGTTGAGAGACCTTCGCGATTCAGGTCAGAAAACAAATACACGAGGCAGGACGATATGATATCACGGGCAATTAACTAATAAACTGAATCAGGATGTTGAAGAGAAAAGTGGAATAGATTAAAGTATAAATACAACGTGATTGCCGTCGAGCCAGCTAGCTATTATGTCCTTCCTGTTACATTTGGATAGTTAGGGTAAAAGGCCCATTGTATACGAGTTCCCCATTTAGTTTATCGACAGTCACAGCGAATTACTTTCTCCTGTTAGGTAATCCCACATGTAAAAAAACATGACGAAAGTATAGTCTTCTGGCTAGGGACTCTGTGATGAGAAAAACTCATAATCACTTTGCTTATTCAATAGAGCTGATATTACGGATCATCGAATAATTAATTCTGCCACTTTACAGGGGCAACAAGATATGGGACACATAATACAGGGATACAATTTACCTATGTTGGGTAAAGGGACTCGCCCTTGTCTTTGTTCACTCCATATACTAAATTGATTTAAGATCATTCCAGCGATCAATATTAAAGTCAATTTCCTCGCGAACACGACGCTACCCACAGAGGGTGGTATACAACCGGCATGCGGTCTAAGATTGTATCAATGGACCGACAACGACCTCTTTTGTATAGCATATGCCCAGTAAATGCCCAGCGACGGGTTAGCGATCGACGACGATTACGCTAATACGTTCAATGTGATGCTCTGATTGTGCAATTCACAGAGTTTGTTCACTTCACCGAGACAAACCTACTTTAACTACTGTTAAAATGATCATAAAGGAAGTTTTGATGAATAAAAAGCCTCTCAGGCTACAATTTATCCATTTACTTAGTTTTAATTGGAGACACTGTAGTCTGAGAGGAAAATCAAAGTTTGTTCAACAACTTCGAGCAATATGCCGGCAATGCCGAACACTATCTATCCGGCAGTACACATATAATTTTAACAGAATAGAATGCAAGATTATAGTAATTATTGAAGAGTTACAACATTCCCTCGATCCTTACTATTCGGCTACAAATTATTAGTAAACAGTGTCTATTTGTTCGCACGGAATACACGCCACCGACAATAATATGGTTATCGTTAAATTCAAAGCAATGTGGTAGATTTATGCAACACATAGATGATTAACGAGTGGCTCGTCGCGAATGAGCGACTCCAGTTACGCATGTCAGAATGTTCTACAAGCCTAAACACTGAACATAACATTATTAGGACACGCATATATTTAAACTGACGAAAATATGTCACGCCATACCCATATGGGATGAGCCATTTAATGGTTCACTGGGCACAACACAAGCAGTAACGCTCCCGGGAGGCCGAGAATATCACAAGTACTACCAATCACCTTTTTTGGATAGCGTACGAGTTTATATCGAACCTGTTTTGAGATGCTATCTTTTAATAAGTGTACATATAAATATAAAATTGAAGCGGTTTCAGAAAGGTCCCTGCCAACACTATCGCTTCGTCCATCTACCAATACAGCTGTACTTTCTCTGTAAACAGGCTTTGGGTTGGCACAGCCTACTTTTGTTTCTAAAAGTATACAAATCCCGTGGACCATGTAAACACAATTATAATAAATCAATCGTTTATTTTGTCTTATATTGTGACAGTAGATATAAGCTATGATTAAATTAGGGAAATATAAATGAAAATGATGGATTCTATGCCTTGCAGCCTATGGAAGAACATGGATAAAGGCCAATTAAGATAGAAGATTGCACTTTTTACGTGTTTAATACTCAACCAAATAGAAAAAAGAACCGCTACGGGCAACGCGCGTTTAGCACTTCCTTATCAATAGAACAATGGCAGAACTATTGTTAGATTGTCAATTTGTTTACCGTGATTATATCAGCCCATAGCAACCGACCACACCGTTACTGAGTGTATGCGCATCAAAATTCAGGTCGGGTGCTCTATAAACAACCATTGTTCTCATCCATAATACTAGTGTATTGCGTCCGATTCCCGCTACAATTTGCTACAAAACGGTAAATAATGACAAATACTTGTTGCATATTGAGCGAAAATTATTTAAAAAAATACAGTGTCATCTTCCTTCGTGAACTTCAAATTCAAGTGTTTCATAACTGGTTTGCGTCTTGAACTTTTGTCTACTGTTTTTGCCAATATGTCGAAAATATGGTTGCAAATTCCAAGGTATAATGTAGCTGAAGAAACAGGCTTTCAGCAATAGAAAAGCCTAGGAACGCTGGTCTTCCTAATTGAAATCGCGAAGACATTTGTCTTCATATTGGGTGACAATTAATATTTTGAAGTAGAACCTTCTTGGAGAGATAGATCGGCTAAATGGATTTAAAATTTAAGAACCTGTAAGACGGCCGTATTATCCTGTCAGCCTTAGAAGAAAATGGCTTCACACGGCTTACACCCCCTACAAAGCCGTTCAGGTTACTTTCTTAATAGTAAAAGTAAATTTAGCATCTCTATTTTTGAAAACTATAAAAGACAAGCTGGTCTATTCAGAATGCACTCAACATTCAGGAGCCGGTTAATGTATGGCAGTAAAACAACTGGTTATCGTCATAGGTAAATCGTAAATGTCAACAGACGAAAACGGGTCACTTCATAATGTTGTATGCGTTGAGCTAACAATATGTAACAATCACAATGTGCACTACTGTTGTTATTGGAGAATCACCGGATGTTTAGCATAGATTCTAGAATTAATAGTATTACCCAATATTGACTTTGATGCTGCTAATAAAAAAATAATAGCAGCCCTGTATTTAATACATGGGTTAGGCCATAGTACACCACGCTGGTCAAGTGCGGATTGCTGGACTTCACACACCCTCGAGTACATTTTAGGCACTCTCAGGTTTCCTCACGATGATTTTCTTCACCGTAAGCGAGCGATAATTTATATGATAAATACACACATAACATATTTTCGAAAAAACGAACCTTAACGATTTATTGACAGAGGTGTGTGCCGAGGGTTCGAACCCAAGACCTTTGACGCTGCTAAATCAATAAAACATCAATTTCATCAACGTTTTTAAAATAGGGCATAATATTTGTCTTCTCTATCACTCTTCTTCGTTATAGAACTTCAATCGTTTGTTGAACTGTTGCATTATCTTTTTCAACGAATGTACACTCTTTTTCAACGAAGTTCATACATAACACATAAACTAAATAAGTATCATGTTTTTAAAAGTGAATTGTTCAGACATAATATTACGTAGCTATTCCAAAACGCGCCATTCATATCTGAAGATTGAGTAGAAATCGTGGGAACTATTTTCCCTTTCAATCTCGGTGTGACTTCATGCTTAACTCAGCTACATATTGTTCTGAGTCTTCACAACTGCTTACTGACTTAATTAGTTAGAGCTAACTTTTGCGTATACTACAGAATGCTGAATCTTCTGTATGAAAATGTTCATACGTACAACGTAGTATGTGATTATAACATACGAAAAGAACTAAAAGTAAAAAATAAGTGAACATTTTAAGTCTTGGGTATTGAACTTAGTTACATAAACTAAAAAAATATATATATTTCACAAATTTTGGGTCACGTCAGAAAATATACACGTTGACTTGAAAACCTCCTCCGTATTTTTCGTCAGTTAAAAAATGAGCGACTGGAACCAACCATGGACGCGATAAGACCTCTGAAATATAATGACGCTCGGTCAGATAGTGCACCTTTTACCAAAGATAAAATACTCCATTAAAACAATGACTTGACCGACCAGTTTATTACTCAGGAGAAGAAAACCCATCGCAAACGGGGTATGTGTAATTTTAGCGTCAATAAAAAGTAACCATTGTATCACACAGCGCTATCATATCCCTTTTCTTTTGTTAATTCTCCAGATTACTGACGTCCGGCCATCTTAATGCATTTCGTCACACAGCTAAGGTTCACAACCCTACATTAGCATGTGTGTAACCACACGTTTTTCTTTGCACAATGACTCATAATCAAGTAGATAATGCGGTTGCAAATACATGCAAATTTTTCTGTTTAGCGTATACATTATCGCGCCGGCTCAACTTTACGATGTATACCAGCTAAATAGAATACTTAAACAATTGTTTATTGTTCAAGGAAACGTGTTAATTAATTGTATCATCCAATAATGTGTAAAAATGAGAACGAAATAAGCATTTAATCTCACTTTTTTCGTGTTTTTTTTTAATAAATGTGATGCAATGTTGTTTTATTGTCTGTTAAAGTAGGTGAATGAGTAATGTGATACAGTAGAATTAGCAAATAATACTAAGAATAGCTTATCAGATATCTAATACAGCCTTCACATAAATGTTTATGGACCATGTACATATTGTACATTCCACAAGCATTATTAAATACACAGCATACAAACTAAAATAGTAGGTATCATGACTTTTCTTGTTCATAACTTCTTCCACGTGAAGGATCTAAGCAAAGGAACATAATAATAATAATATAAATTTAATAATATTTTAAATGGGCATGTAACAAAGATATGGAACATCTAAACAAGAAAAATCTGCCATAGTTTTTTGAACCATGTTTTATTTATGATGATTTAACAAATTTAGTTGCCCTTAAAGGGGGTGCTTACCTGCGTATTTCGTCGACTTGCTGCTCTTCAGGGAGTTCTACTGCTGCAAACAGGTGCATTTCACCATCTCGTCCAAACACTCCACCCGGGATTTTCCTGTATCAATTTGTCATGTTAATACAAGCAGGATAACAAAAGGTGTTTGATTGGTGTTCTTCTATCAGTGCAGCTCTAGATTTGACTATAAGATACTTACCAACATGGAAACTTCAAAAAACAAAAGAAATTAAAGTTTCTATGTTGATAGATAACTATGTCTATGTGTATGGCAATAGTCTTCTTCGTCGTGTTGATGGCTGAGTCAAATTTTATTGGCCCAATAAGTGGCCACTGTTATGGCGCTCTCATCGGCGTTCATGAGAGCCTCTCTTGTGCAGGTGGTAGGGCATTTTGTACAGTCAGTAAGGTGGGCCATTGATTGTATTGCTCCACATTCGCAATTTATGTTAGTGTCAACCAGATATCCCCATCTGACAAGGTTCTCCTGGCAATAGTGGCAAGTCATACTAAGGCGGCTGATAGGATTATGTGTGCTACCTTTTACATATTATATCTTGAAGAAGAGATTAGCCACTCTGATGTTTATATGTTTGATGTCCATGTAATAGAGAGTAAATGTATTAACATCTGGCTAAGACATTCTTAGAGTTTCTAGTGCTGTTGGCATTTGCCAACGGTGTACAGTAAGAGTACTCTCTTTCTGAGTCTAATTAAAACTTAAGTTAGTATTTTCAATCTGCTCAAATTCTATAAAACTAGACATATCACATAGTTATAGAGTTATCACATTTTTAGATTGCCTAGCATAGTATGTTATTTTGGTTGGGATTCAGACTGCCCGTTTTATGTTTTTATTAAAAAGAGTGTGTCTAAGTAAAGCTTATTTTTAAACTCCAACAATTTTGCAATGTATAGTTTTTGAGTTATGATGTTTTTATTTATTTATTGAGGTACAAGAAACAAACAGTATTATAATCAAAAACAATAACTGTAACATTCATAATTAATACTGTCACCAATAAAGTTTCTAATAATTTAATTACACTTGACAGCTTAATTGAGAATTCACATATTATGTGTATTTGTATTAGTTTATTTATGTTTTTAATATTAAGGTACACAGGTTTATGTCAAATTAAAATATTAATAAATCTTCTGTTGTTAACTTTACTTACTTTATATTTGGTATGATGATAATCCTTAACATGAAGTTTATCTTAGTTCTTAAATAAAATGCAGAATATATAGTACTTTAGAGTAATAATAATTCTTCTTTTGGTACAAAAACTTATTTTTCTAGGGCTGTGTTAAAATTTAATGAGTTTTTAGCATAGGAATGTGGGCATACACACACCTCATATATTTATGACATTTTAAGATCAACACATACAGCCATAAATATGTGAAAAACACCAAAGCTCAAAAACATTGAAAATTCATTAGTCTATTGAAAGCTTTATTACACACTAAACTTATTCTATTAAAAACATATAAAAGTTATGTCCACATCCCAATTTAAATAACACACTTTGCATTGCAATAACATTAAGAAATCTATAGATATCACTTCTGTAGGTATACAAAGGTTAAGGTTATTAAAGTGATAGTGATTCAATCTTATCAGATAAAGAAATACATTTAATTAGTTTATGTTTTAAAAACATCATTTGTTTATTTATAAGCAGATTGGAAAAAATATTCCAATCCGCTAATAAATAAACAAATAAATAGTTATAAATATATATATGGTAATGTTTGTAAGCTAAATAACTTATTTTTGTACTATTGTTCCTTTACTTAGAGGCTTTATATGACACCCGAACTAGAGTACAAAAAGTATATAGATTAACTGCTTACCTGAGGAATTTCTTGAGCACACTAGCAATAGTATACACTGAGTAATTGTCCACATTGACCAACCGGCCAGTCTGGAGGAAATGTATGAGTTTTTTCATGGCACCCTGGTGACCTGGGGCGCGGAACACATCGCGACGCAATGGGGCCTCCTTATTCAACTTCAGAATCAGCACCTAAGCACATCACCATACTAGTAATACAGCACGATACGATTCACATAATAATCTACCCAGACGCAAAAATACAGGGTATACGACAAGTCAAAAATTACGCCTTATCATCCTCCAATATTAGAGTCTCAATAAAACCTTAGTGGCAAAGATTCATACTCAAAAGCCCTTCAAAAATTACAAAAATCTCAGGGGCGTTGTCGATAAATGATTCAAAGCGCGATAATACTAACAAGTAGTGGTCCAGGAATATCATCCTTGCAAACTTCAAGTAGTGGAGCACCAAACTTCACTTTTTCCAGTCTCCTAGGATATGGCAGGGAATTAGGATGCCCGCAAGACGTAACCACATTGCTCAATGTAGCAGCTCGCCGATGCATCCTTCTTGCCCAGTTACTCATTTTGCTTGTTAAAAGCCAGCTATAAGTGCGACTATCAGACAATTTTATTGCACACGCTCATTATTAGGAGTCGTATTATAAAGCGTTTTGGTTAAAATTACTGTGAACTTTGATAAAATAATGAATTAATTCGGTTAAACTCGCGTTCCCGTTCGTTCGTTTATGTCTGCCGTCGAACCGCAACCGCACGCACACACGAAATCTCAGAATGCTTCTCAAAAACACAGATGAAAAAATTACTCTAGAGTTGTCCCTTAGCTGTCAGCTGTCACATAATATGTCATTGGGACGACAGATAAAATATTAATGTAATCGGTAACTACGGGTGTACAATTTTGTTCTACACGTTAACTTCAACAATACTTTTCCGTCCCGATTATCTACTTCACCTCTTGTAAACTCTTTTTGAGTTTTACCTATTTTGATCATGGAATAAGGACTGAAGGCATAGAAATCAGACCATCAATTGTTTTTCTTCCCACCCAACCAGTGCCGGATTAGCCTGTAATCAAAATAAGGCATCAGGTCTTGGAGGCCACCAGAACAATGGCGGACTAACGGGGATTGCAAGGGTCAAGAAGGGCAACCAAACACCACCTTGTTCCCTTACTGTGCGTCAAACTTGGTGCATCCGGAGCTTCCTCACACTTTGCGGCGAGGGCACTTCGGTGCCAATTTTCATTTTATAAAGCCAATATTTAAAAATGTCATTGCCTTTGGCACTTCCTAACTTTTGGGGAAAGTAGATTTCTTGAAGTCGGTTAATAAACATAAATACAGCTGAAAATAGTATCCTCTCTGATTAAAGTTCTCTTTGCCTAATAATTACCTATATATTGTTATGATATAGTGGGATATAATTCCATCACATGGTCACTACTGTGACTCCTGTGTCGCCACGATCAACAGCGGTAACTAACAGTAAGACATCTTGCATGACACACGGGCAATCCCAGGAAGAGATTAAATTGTGTTAGTACCCGCAATGAAATTAATCAGAAGTATAGAATAGAAGTTGGAAAGTGTGTATCTTTACTAGCCTCCAAAGCGAAGCGGGATACTAAATAATGCCAAATATAGACAAATTTTCTATACGGAAGTTAAGTATATGAAGAGTATAAGCAGCACGGACAGTTACAAAACTAAACTTGATTGCTGTTATAGATATGGCAGAAACGGCTAAATGCACGGCAATTTATGCTGTTCGACACAAGATCCTCATAGTATACCACCCCTTATGTCAATTTGTAAGCTACTTAACATAACTTTATGTTTGTTGTGCCAAAGACTACACTCCCAGATGATATGGTGGGTGGTTTGCTCGTACTCAGATGTAGAATATGAACGGAATGGTGAATCGACTAGCTTAAACAAAAATAGTTAACTCTTGAAATTGCCATGACCCGTCGGGAACTGAGCCACGCAGTGATACATTTCTAGCCATCGTTTCGGCAAGAATTGATAGAGTTGGTGGCACTTAAATGTTGTGTCCCAGCGTTGCTGCCATTCCTCTATGAGATGGTTGTAGACGGTAAGATCATCGCACGTAGAGTAATATATTACCGCGCGTCTCTGGAACTCGAGATCGACTGAAAGTACACCTGCCAGTACCGGCAAAGCTTCGGTACTACTACTAACTGTCTATAAGTCTTGTATAAGAATATCAACGTGAGACGTTATTATGACGATATATGTTATGTATATGGTATACGTATTATGATATAATGTTTTATTTATAATTAAGCGTTGCCGATTAGTTTAGTAGATTAATTTATCGATAGTGTTATCTAATTGCGGGTACAGACCCTGCAAAATAAGGCCAATGAACTCGTTCGTTGGTTCCTGTTTGGAGTACTTTGGACGGCTAAGTGGACGTGGCGGTAACATCAAAGGATTCGTTAGCGTTCGGTAAGCCATCCCAAATTTAACCAACAAATCTGATCGTTGCCATATGTTCGTTAGATGTGTACCCAGTACTATCGATCGGCAACACCAAGGTTCTTAAGCCTTCTTTTGCTATTGGGCAACATTATTTTAATTTGACATTGACGTTCACGTGGAAATCCTCTGAAATAACGCGCTCGTTTTGTTTTGATTATTTAAAAAAAGTTATTAACATTTACTTGTCTATCAATAGAAGCATCACTTTTAAGTTAAAGAAATATCTTTGGAAGTTGAGTAATTTTCTAAAGTTAAAAATATGGCTGAATGGAATGATGATTGGGAAAGTTCTGAGCCGGTAGGTGTATCGGCGACCGCCAGCATACCCACTACAAATACTCGCCAATATCGCGGTAGAACCTTTCGAGGAAGAGGATCACGAGGAGGTTCTTCCTATAATGACACCAATTGGAGGGAACGTGGCAATAACAGCGGCGGCGATTTCCGTCGCAACAATGATCGTGATACCCGTGATCGTGATACCCGACGCAACTACCAACAAGAGGATTCTGGTAACAGGAAAGTTATTTATGTACCTTCAAATAAAATAGGAAGGATTATTGGCAAAGGAGGATCGAAAATACGTGAACTCCAACTTGAATCTGAAGCAAGGATCAAGATTGGCGATACTAGCGGTAATGAAGCTGACATAACTTTGTCTGGGTCCGAGCAAGCGATTGCTAAGGCGGAAGGCTTGATAAACGATTTGGTTGAAGATTTTAAGCCACCAGCACCAAAGCTCGAGGGGGATGGCAGTGGTAACTCAGCTGAGTTTTTTAAGACCAATGAAGAAGGTGTGCAAGTGATAGACTGGGAAAAACTCAATGCATACCATACTGAGGTCCAGCATAATAGGTGGGCAAACCTACCGCCCATTATCAAAGATTTTTACAAGGAAGATCCTGTAGTTGCTAATATGAGTCCTGCTGAGGTAACACGTTGGAGATTAGCTAATAATGATATACAAGTAAAAAGGACTTTTGATGACAAACCTGATTTGAGTCCCATTCCAAATCCTGTTATGACATTTGAGCAAGCATTTCAGCACTACCCAGAGATCTTGGCAGAGATATACAAACAAGAATTCAAGCAACCTTCCCCAATTCAGAGTCAAGCTTGGCCTGTGTTATTGCGTGGTGAAGATTTGATTGGCATTGCCCAGACTGGTACAGGGAAAACATTAGCCTTTCTTTTGCCTGCTCTTATACATATTGACGGACAAACTATACCTAGAGAAGATAGGGAGGGCCCTACAGTATTAATTATGGCTCCCACTCGTGAACTGGCCTTGCAGATCGATAAAGAAGTATCCAAGTATCAATACAAGGACATCAAGTCAGTTTGTCTGTATGGAGGCGGCGACCGTAAGGAGCAGATTAAAGTTGTGTCGAAAGGGGTTGATATTGTGATTGCAACCCCCGGGCGGCTTAATGATTTAGTGATGGCTCGTCACTTGAACATAATCAACTTTTCCTATATTGTATTAGATGAAGCTGATAGGATGTTGGATATGGGATTTGAACCACAGATCAGGAAGTCACTATTTGATGTAAGGCCTGACCGACAGACTATTATGACTTCTGCAACATGGCCACCTGGTGTACGCCGTCTTGCACAATCTTACATGAAGGATCCTATTCAAGTTAATGTAGGATCCTTGGATCTTGCTGCAGTGCACACTGTAACCCAAAAGATATTGTTTGTGGAAGAAAATGATAAAGAGGCAGCTTTGTTTGAGTTCCTTAACAACATGGATCCAAATGACAAAGTAATCATATTTTGTGGTAAGAAAGCAACTGCTACCCACATAACCACAGAGCTATGTCTTAAAAACATATCATGTCAGTCACTACATGGTGATAGAGACCAGATTGACCGAGAAGCTGCTTTGGGTGAAATGGTAGATGGCACAGTCAATATTTTAGTTGCTACTGATGTGGCATCCAGGGGCATTGATATTAAAGATCTGACTCATGTTGTGAACCTAGATTTCCCGCGACACATTGAGGAGTATGTCCATAGAGTAGGAAGAACTGGTAGAGCAGGAAAAACTGGTATATCATTGACATTTGTGACAAGAAATGATTGGAATAATGCCAAAGATCTCATAAAAATTCTGGAGGAGGCTAATCAAGAGATTCCAGAAGAGTTAGAGCAAATGGCTGATAGATTCGCGGCCATGAAGTTGCGAAGAGAGAAGGAGGGTGGAAGTGGCCGAGGAGGAGGGCGCGGAGGACGCGGTTTTGGCGGCTTCCGTGGCGCACGAGGCAGGGATCGGTGGTAAACTGGGATCTGATCTCTTGCCATCTTTCAATATTACTACTTTCATAATATTTTTAATATCTCTGTGTTTTTGTCGATGTACTTAGTGCAGGACACTATTTAAATGGGTAGAAATAGATGTTTGATTGTTAAGAAAATTAGAATTAAGTTTGACTTTATTGCTGTGATAGAAAGAAAAAAATATGTTCCCATGTCACTTTCAAGCCCAGTACTACCTAGAGGTAGATACTATATAATATTGTCATTTATATGCTATTACTAGCTAAGCTGCAGTATTTATGTGTAAATTTAGGCATGATTTATAAAAAATCTACCTGCCCCACTACAGATGTTATTGAATCTCTATTCATATTGTTCTTTATGTGATTGAATCTCTAATGCCTGAGTGTAGCAGCAGGATATAACAAACATTGATGTTGTATCTATTTTTTCAAGTCATTACATCCTCATATTTAATCAACCTGAGTTTTTACTGTTTATCCTTTCCCCCCTGCCCACGTTTACTTTGACAGAAATTTCTTCGCTAGGTACCGAAATAAAAAACTACTGAGGTGTCAAGGGACACCCGGATGGAACGAAGTTCCTTTCGATTAATTAGTAAAGAAATTTTTATTTTTCTAAGTTATAAAAAAAATATTTCTTTAAGTTATAATATATTTTTTTATTATTAACAATTTATTTTTATTTTTTTAGTTTATTTTATCTTTTTTTTCTATAAGCGAGAGAGAGACAGGCACAGAAAAATGCGCACGCCGCACCGTAGCTGTAACGTAGCATGTAATTACTACGCCGCTACGAAAATTGCTACGAAATGTGTCGTTACATTTTTTTCCGTCTAGCCCCCTTTCGCAACGCGCGATAAGGAACTTCGTTCCAAAAACCGAGCGCCTTGCCGACTGCGCGACAGAATTTCTATATGATTGTTTTACTGCAACAATCCCTTACTGCGTAGTCAGGAAAAGGCCTTACAGAACAAATAAATATCACTAAAGATGAGACTTTCGGTCAATGTGTGTTGCCAGTTATGACCTATGGATCAGAGACATGGCCGCTTAAGGAAGGTGCTGAGTGGCGGCCACAAACCGGCAGACGGAGCGTGGGTCGCCTTCAGCCAGATAAATGAATGATCTGGTTAAGATCGGGAGGAGCCGTTGGCTTCAGGCGGCCCAAAACCGCGCGTTGTGGCGGACATTAGGTTAGGCCTATGTCCAACAGTGGACGTCGTTATGATGATGATGAAAGACGATTAAAATCACGTAAATTGAATGTACCACGACCGGATGGCGGAGTGGGTAGTGTACCTGCCTGCGACGCCGAGGTCGTGGGTTCGACTCTTTGTGTGCATGAACATGGGGGTTTGTCTTAGTCTGTGTGTTTCTATGTATAATATGTATGTATTTACAAAAAAAAAGTATATTTGTATTAGTATCAGTTATTCTAGTACCCATATTACAAGCTCTGCTTAGTTCGGGACTAGATGGCGTTGTGTGTGAGTTGTGAAATATTTATTTATTTACCAATCGCCTCAAAGTTTGTGTGATGAGTTCAGGGTATAAGTTATTCCTTTTATTATAAATCTAATGTGACTAGCGGACAGCCTCGATCGAAATCGCATCGCACTTCTTGAACGATCCTCTTTCACGGCAATTGGAACTGAACTCCTTAAACAGTGAGGCCTTATATCCTTTGCAGCTGCTGTTGTTACCTTATAAACTCCACTTACAATGTGATTACAATATTTTCCAACTAAGATTGTTGTCTTTATAAATCGACCATCTCAAATATATTAAACAATAGGTATTTGTTTCTCTACAGCGAGAGCTCTACGTCTTATCTATCTTATTAGTAACATTGAAGAAAGGTTCTGCTCGGCAGCGTCCGATGAGGCAGGACAAAAACTGCCGGTATTCTTGCTGTTTAATATTCATAATCTTGCATACTTTATAGATATACTTATTGTTTGATTATCATATCATTTAAAATTTACATACGTACCTAAAAGAAGAGCCGAGTATTAAACAATTTACTATAGTTAGTAACGAGTTTTTAGAGACCATAAATCTGTCTGTCAGACAAGGCAGAACGCACGTATTGTGTATGTCCTTAAATATTTCACCGGATCTGGTGTCTCATTGTATATGTCCTTAAATATTGCTCCGGTTCAGCAGACTCATTTACGTATATGTCCTTAAATATTAAGATGGAGTAGGCGATTCATAGTGTATGTCCTTAAATATTGCACCGGATTATGCGACTCAATATTAGAGTGGTAGTAATTAGTCAGCAAAAGCATGATCCACATACCATTTGTTTCGGATAGCTCGCCTCACTGAAGGTCCAAATCTCAGTAATAGAAGGTATTAAACAATTAAGACATTACTGAATAAAAGACTAATAATATTTAGATAGCATGTATTTCGAGTTTCACATATTCTTTGTCAACCATACAACATGACTAAGCTTTAGAATTATGCATAGCGCAAATCGTGAGTAACAAAGGTTATAATTGCATAATTTTATTCTACCTGAGTCGAAATTTGATCGATTCATAGATTAACACTTATAATATTGAGACGTGTTTAATACGATAAATATTCACAAAGATCGAAAAGCGACGACAGATTTCAAAGAATTGTACATAAACACGCCTTTAAATACAATCTCTTAATACTATTTGGCCACAAGAGTGAGACAGTTCGGTCACTAATTTCAAAGATGGACCAAAGATTCGAGGAGATAGGGCTCTACGGCAGTCACGTAATAAATAGGAGCAACACCGGTCTGACTCTTGTGGAACAATAATAATTATAAGTATGAGTGCTTCACTAACAATTCGTGCCTTACCATAAATTTAATTTAGGAACAGGTACACAAAACCAGTAATACATCCTTTTTACATAAGTAATTCGCATCAAAATATAAAATCAGTGTCACGAAATTGAGTGATTTACCTTACAACCGCTCTTTCCAACATATATAAACTGTCGACTGATATAACATTTCGAAAATAAATAACATCAATAATGACTATAAAACTATACAAATATGTTGATTGTGTTGCAAAGTAGCGGCATTTAGACGAGCTCTAATCGTTTCATTTCTTTGAGAAGTTCCTGTCCCATTTTGGCTGGCGAGGCGGTGACGATGACACCTGCGTTCTCCAAGGCTTTGATCTTGTCACCGGCGCCTCCCTTGCCGCCAGAGATGATGGCTCCGGCGTGACCCATTCGCCTGCCGGGGGGCGCTGTCAGACCCGCGATGAATGACACTACTGGCTTTGCCTTCTGACCCTGAAATTTTATAAATAATGTTTTAACAATTCGTTTTGTAAACAAGGCAAAAACAAAAAAATAAGTTACATAATTATCTGTATTTCTTATTTATGTGAATTTATTGGTAGTATATAGCGTGATTAAGAATTATTTTTGGCATCATTGAGATATTTTTATTACACACACATTGTCGTATTTTTGGCATTCTATAGAGAACGTTGAGGTACAATCGTTTTAGATAATTATGCACTTATTTAATGTTGTATTTCAAACATTAATAACATGAACTGTAAACATTAAATACTATGAATCGTGAAATGGAATGTAATTTGTGTGAAATACGTCCAAATATCAATTATACAACATGATAATAATATGTAAGCCTAAAAAAATGTTTGTACTCTAAATATAGATAAATTACAAAAAATTTCATACGTTTTCCTTGATATTGGATTTGGTAGTTATTTACCTTTTTCTGTTGGAGATAAAAGTTAAAATGAGTAAAAAATAAATAACTGGATTTCAACATTACATTGCCAAAGTTGATATTAATAAATAATGTAATATATTGGCAGATAGGCAGTTCTATTTCTTAACAAAAAAAAAAAATATATTTAATCTTTTTTGATATAAACCAACAAATATTGCTTTGAATGTAGTGCCACCACATTTAACGTGACCGACCGCTTACGACATATTCTAATGTAGCGAACGGACGTATAGTCCACCTGATGGTAAGTGGTAACTATAGCCCATGAACATCAACAATCCACAAAAGCAGATTGTAGATGCGTCGCTCCATCTGAGGACTATGCTATGCGTCATGCGTCATTTGATTTTCACTTGTCTAGTATATTCGATAGGTCAGGTCACTAACATTTACTGTCATTGTATACCTATGATGGAACAACACCTACGCAAGTGGCGAGTTCAGGTATCGGTGGCCAAGAATCAGTGCCTAATTTCAGGTTACTCAGCCGAGGAAGTAAGTTTACCTAAGATATCTCTGTACAAAATCAATAGCTCGAATACTTACAGTGTTATGTTTGATGAGGTAGTCGGAAGCCAGCTCCTCGGCGTTGCCACCGATCTCGCCGATAAGAATAATACCCTTGGTGTTGGGGTCCTTCAGGAACACTTCTAAGCAGTCGATGAAGTCTGTGCCGTTGAATGGATCTCCTCCGATACCCACGCAGAGGGTCTGGCCCAAACCAGTCTGAGGAAAAATATCAATCGAATATTAACTTAAATCTGAGTTGTCTTCAGCAGAACTTTAATTTAAGAACTGTTTAGGTCTCCCTAAGGCGCGGTGACGCCTACAGCATTGTCGCCCTCAACCCGATCCTAGGCAAATTTATTTAATACTTACATTTCAACATAACAGGTCACATGTGGTTGTTATTGTACACCTCTTCTGGTTTATATAGGCGTGATGTTATTGAGGTATGTTATTTTATTTCAAAGTTTGTTTAGGCCCCATACATACCAAAGTAGAAGGAAACACGAGCTACCTTTGACCTCTCATTATACAAAGTAGGTACCATAGAAGCTAATCTTGATATAGCAGTAAATTATCAGTGCAACAACAAAATCTTGATTTTTGTTATCTTTACAAAAGCATACAATTGATAAGAAGCGTATATAAACTGTGATTATATGGCGAGCATTCGTTGCGGACCTTTATTACGCATATCAAATCAAATCAAATCAAATCATTTATTTCCATGGGCCCCAAGGGGCGCTTGAACACGTCAAAACAAACATCTAAACACAAAAAATTAAAATTAAAATAAAACTTAGCTAACTAAATTATAATACTTATTGTAATAAAATGATTTGACACCGGAGCTTAGATTGACTTTAATTCAACTTCGAGAAATTGAATTAAAATCAATCCAAGTACCAGCTCCGATGGGTATTGCATAGAGCAAATGTTTGGAACGGTTGCAAGACACAGTCCAATACTTAAGCACACCTTAGTTTTAGAACAGATTCTAACCATCTAAATGGTGTATTAAACCCATGGGACCTAAACACTCACTCCCAAACCATAGGATCTAAACATAACAGGTGAAATGTGGGTGTTGTACACCTCTGCTACACCCTTCTGGGTAATATAGGCGTGATGTTATGTTTTCAAGTAGAACACAGCAGTGTTAACCTATTTAGCAGAATCTCTCTTAGCACGACTTTCCACTCTAGAATTGAAATTTCAAGAGTGGTATACCATTCTTAGGGGGCAGGTGAGAAGGAGGTGCTTGCACAATTGTACTCGTTCACAGAAGCTCTACCACCAGTAAGGGTCGCTACACAGATAGGCCGGCTGGCACGTTTTAAGTTCCATTGCAGCGTCCATCTCAGTCAAGTAACAGTAGACTCAAATGGACTCTGCAATCTATCTATCTATATATATATAAAAATGAAACCCGTTTTCCGTTGTCACAACTTGGCATGAAAACGGCTTGACCAAATCGGTCATGATATTTTTTTTTGTAGTTTTCTAATACTCTGTACAAGGTTGTTAGGTCAAAAAAAAAAAAAAAAGTATTCATTTTTATACGGGGGATATTATAGATTCCAGTACAAATTGAATAGGTACGCATACATAAGATAGGTCAGCTATACAAAATAAAGTAGTGCATCAAATTTACGCTAAGGCGGTACGAAGTTCGCCGGGTCAGCTAGTGTTACATAAAATTAGCTGTCAATTAGATGGATATTTACTTATAATAAATCCACATACTTTTCATTCCATTGTTTAAGAGCAACATTATACCGCGCTTGTTACTATGGCAGTTGATATTTTTAATTCTCATTTTACTGAAACTTTAAAGGAAAATGTCTGAATTAAGTTAGAAACTATTTAAAGGATTACCGGGAAGTAAGACACATATTCCTAATAGCATAGTAATGCAAGTTATTATGCGTCAATGAATATACAAAGATTAGGTTTGCGTTTCGATTGCGTCACACGCTTGAAGAGATTATTTCATATATAAGCTACATTGTGCTCATTCATCACACTATATTACCCAGGCAGGGTGTGGCAGAAGTGTACAACCCATGGGATAGGGCCTATCGCCATCCACCGGCTAAAATTCCGGCTCCGTGCTGCTGTTGTGAATTTCCTGATCGAAAGTTCACAACACTTTGCTGGACCCAGGAATCGAACCCGAGACCTGGCGGTGAGATATTACCCTTTTGGCTAATATAGGCGTGATGTTATGTTATGATAAAATTATAAGATTGCGGCAACTTAAAGTAAAGCATGAATTAAAAGAAATACTTTACGATTTTATTAGCTGTAGGTTTATAGTGAACTTTGTCTATAGTGAGTGTTGTTGTCTGCACGTGTGGTGTAGTGGTTTAAGCGGTCGCCGCGCCGCTCTCCACTGGACTGGTGTTGTGGGTTTGATCCCCACATGGGACAAATCTTTGTGTGATTCGTAAAGATTTGTTCTGAGACTGGGTGTGCTTGTGTGAGTGTGTATTGTCATTGGGACCATTGGATAGTGTAATTGCTTCTGGCGTTCTATCTAATGTAAAAAATCTAAATTTAATTTGCATTTGTTTCTTCCCCAAAAATTTGAAGCATGACGTCACAGTCCTTTTGAGATCTTCAAACCCAATTCTCCATTTAAATTCTCAGTAGCAACACAGAGTCTGGCATAAAGCTGGGTACCCGCTAGAATACCCTTACCCTCGATCATTATCAAAAAGGAGACCTAAACACAACTAGTGAACTGCTTCAACAAATCTCCTATATCCTTCTGGTAAATATAGGTGTATACTGTATATGTCACTTACCGTGGTGGTCTGGTGGACAGCCTCGTAGGTCAGAGTACCGGACCTGGACACAACGCCGATGCATCCCTCCTTGTGGACGGCGGCCGGCATGATACCAATCTTGCACTTGCCCGGGGCAATGATACCGGGGCAGTTGGGGCCCACCAAACGAGACTTGCTCTGTCTGACCAGGGCGTGCTTGACGCGCACCATGTCCTATAAATTTAATTTGTGTTTAGAATATGTGTAGCTAGTGTTTAATAATGGGTATGGTCTTATAAAAGAATACTGACAGAGAAATTGTACTGACTCTGAGATGTATGTCTGTGAAATTGCTACGACACAGACATGTTTAGGGTTCCGTTGCCGAATGGCAAAAAACGGAACCCTTAATGAGTTTTCATGTCTGGTCTGTCCGTATGTCACAGCCACTTTTTTCCGTAACTATATTTATTTTTTTCATCAAACCCATACGTGTGTGGTATCTATTGATAGGTCTTCAAAAGTGATATTGAGGTTTATAATATTTTTTTTTTCTAAACTGAATAGTTTGCGCGAAGGACGCTTACAAAGTGCCCCTCCCCCCTGTAACTACTTAAATAAGGGAATGATAAATGTAAAAATAATATAATGATGTACATTACCATGCAAACTTCCACTAAAAATTGGTTTGAACGAGATCTAATAATTAGTTTTTATTAATACGTAATAAATCGTAAAACGCATTTTACCTTTCATTCAATCAACTCCAATATATGTAATAAAGAATTAAGAAAAACATTTATTTAGATGTATAGTGGTACGGAACCCTACGTGCGCGAGTCCGACTCGCACTTGGCCGGTTTTTCTATACTGGGGCCATTGTTTGAGAAAGTCAATTACTAACCAGTTATTACAATAGTTCGAAGTATTATATCCGACCTCTTTTTTGTACCTACTTATAGGCCTTGCCACTTCTTTTTGACCTGTCTAATCGCACGTTTGTAATGTCCTGGGTATAGGGCAGGTGCCGATTTAAAAAAAAAGTGCTCTATTTTAACATGAACATGTTATGTATCCAGGTTTCTTCACGATTTCTGCATGAGGTCTGCATTTTTACTAAGTTGAGGACCAGTATACTCATCAGTAGACTGAACACATTTTACTACATAGAAAGTAAAATCAATTTTTTTTGTAAAGTATGGCGGCGATATTAAATATGAAGCAAGTTTCAATGGCAAGAGTCCAAGTCGGAAGAATGCATATGAACAAGCTCAACGTTTACTGCGGTCACGCCGGTATATAGGTTTAATTGATCGATACAACTCGATACACTTGATTGATTAACAACCGCGAACGTCACAGTATACCTCGTATAGTAAAGCACGCCAGAAACGTCAAAATCGTCTAGTGAAAATAAAACTTTGTAGTCACCCCATTTGGACTACACTTGCAATTCTGATGCGTGTTTTGTTTATCGATATTAAAAAGACGGAGATGGCAAGAAAATAGCCTTGTAAAACTTACATCGTGTACAGTCTTACGAGTGCCCCAAAGTTCTGTGCTCAAAGTGCGTAAGTAAGAAAGTAAAAAAAATATCTAATTCGATGGGATGGGACGTCAGACCTCTCAGTATTGTCCATAGAGGCAGAAACTTTAGAAAAACTAAAGTCATCATCAGCTATAAATGATTTAATAAAGCCGTTTGCCGAAAAAAAGGCAAGGAATATGAATTATTTGTAAAAATTATGGTAAAAGTAACAGATGAATAAATATAATTTTATGCAAACATTTTTTCTTTTAAGAGAAATCTTTACCCTTTATAAGGGCCTGCAAATATTTTTTTTATACCCCGCCAAGGCACTTGCCTTAATGTAAATGGCTAAACTCGGGCCACCGACGTATTGTCAAAGTCGCATGACAAATTGGGACCGCGTCTTCTGCGTTTCCTTGCCCTCTGAAAGTGAGAGCCAACGCCCGCTAAATTGGGGAGACATGAGACATGATCGCCATTAAGACAATTGCTATTTAAATTAAATAAATGTCTGTAAACAATCGAAGCGCAGGCGCATACCGCGCGGGTGACCGCTGCACAACGATCAATGTCTATTAATAGCATCGTAAATTGTATTCTTTTTAAATACAATTTAATTCATGCTTGCTTGCGATTCAGACGAAATTAGCATCGTAAAATTTATAATTGCAATCATTTTGTCTTTGACCAAAAAAAAACAAAGTTAAAGAAAACGGCATATTTATTTTTAATTTATACTGTTTATAACTAAAAAGATTTATTTTTTTATGTAAATCGGTAATTAACTGGTAGTTGGAAGCTGAGTTTTAGTAGTATTTTTAACCGTTTTGCGTGTTAACTATCTATCTATGTTATTTATCATCCCAACTAATCCCAACTAATATTATAAATGCGAAAGTAACTCTGTCTGTCTGTCTGTCTGTCTGTCTGTCTGTCTGTCTGTTACGCTTTCCCGCTTAAACCTCGCGACCGATTTTGATGAAATTTGGTACAGACAATCTTTAGACCCTGAGACAGAACATAGGCTACTTTTTTTTAAAAAAAAAGGGATGAAGGGGTTGAAATAGAGGTTGAAAGTTTGTATGGGATTTCTTAATTTAAGATAAAACCATGAAACTTTATATTTAAGTATACTTGATAAGAAATCATTCGCTTTTGAAGTTTAAATTCCTTTTGACGAATGCTCTGCATCGCCACCGCTGCCGTCGGTCGTAGTCGCGTACATTCGCCGAAGTGTGGCGTCATCTGCGGCAGGCATCGTTGTCGGACGCATGCGATTAGACAAATTTGCGCTACAGAGAATTACATTTTTCGATCCAGTAAAATTATTTTATTGTTTCATATAACTTTTTAAGTGTTTTTTATTAATAGGTCCTGTAAATTAATTTTGTTTAGTTTATAGTTACATAAGTAGGTTAGATAGTTTCCTTTACTTAAAAAAAATCCGATTTGTTTTATTTCCTTTTTTGCCTAATAGGGTATTTTTAATATAATAGGTCGTAGTAGGTAATAATATACAATAAAATACAAACTTAACTTTGCGGTTTGCTCTCGAACCGCAAACTTAAGTTTGTCGTAGGTTATAAATGACCTATGACAAACTTATATTTGCGGTTCGACTTATAAAGATAAACCGAAAGGTTTATTTTATATATAAGTCGTACTTATGGTCGTACTGTAAAGATTTTAATTTTAAAGTATAGGTATAGGTAGTATATTTGATATTGTATGTACGTAGGTTATTTTATAATACGGTTAGGTAGGATAAGACATTCGTATAGATATTAGTTTATAGGGATTTTGCTTATATATTGAGTTTAGATTAGTTATTATCAGAAATAGGTATATTAAGGTAGGTATGAATTTTATTTTCTGTTATTGAGTTTTTTTATTGATGTACCTACCACACAGATGAAATCGCGGGACGAGATAGTTTGTTTGTTTGAAAGCGCTAAGTTTAAAAACAACTGGGTGAATTTTGATATTTAACATTATAGTACGAGAGCCCACGACCAAAACCATGTCTCATAGCAATACGGCAAAAACCCTATAAAATCGTTAGATTGTATGATTCTGTACCCTTTGTAACAGAAAATTCAAGATGCCTCAATACGATTTTTAAATGATATCTGAGTATCGAAAAGTTGTCTGATAGAGAAGGTGCTACACTTAATTTGTCTGATATAAATTTTTTGCACATGTGGACAACTTATTTTATCATGTCCAACAATTTTCAGACATATTGCTATGATACCGATCGGTAAAATTTGTTAACATTTTCAAAACGGTCTCAAAATTTAATGCGTTCACATTTCCGTCTGAAAATTGTTTTGTTCGCATCAAATAACCAAAATTTACTAATAAAAAAGATTTTCAGACGTATTGCTATGAGACATTTTTTTTGTCTCATTTTTAATTTTTTTAAGTGATTTTACGGGTTTGCGCTACACCACTAACGTCTGAAAAATATGTTTCCGGTATCTCAGAACTATCATTCAACTACAGTCTGCAAATCAGACATATTGCTATGATGCAGTTCGGTAAAATTCTTTGACAATTTTGAAAATTCGGTCAGATCAAACGCTACGCGGAAAATGTCTGATATTGGTATTTTCGAGTTCAGGATAATCGTATCTATCGATTTGATGCGGTTTTGGCCGTATTGCTATGAGACAAAAATTTTGGTCGTGGGCTCTCGTACTATTACGCTAAACTCTACGGGCTGTCTCGGACGCACGTGTCGCAATTTCTATTATTTCGAAATTTGAAGTAGTTTCGAAGTAGGTACCTACATGAGTTGTTCCTATTTGTCTGTTTTGATTTGTTTGAATATTATTTTCCTCGAGTTTTTGTCGTATATTTGTTTTGGTCGGTGTGGTAATAGATAGGTTCTTCTTCATCTTTGCGTGTCAATGGAAAACACATGGAAATGCACAATATTTAAATTTTGTTTGACCTAAACTTTGCTACAAGAACGGCATTATCGGTGGCGCTCCACAGGTCGTCTATGGTACAGGTGGTGGGACTTAAGGGGCATGTAAGAAGGTGACCCATCGTTTGGGGACTGACACCGCATTCACAATCGGCGGAGTCTTACTTCATAATTTTTCTGTCATAAGTGTTTTTAATGAAAATATATTTTATCCTAAAACTTTGTTGGGTTTCTTTCCACTACCCACAATTCACCTTAAGTGCATGAGTTGTACCTACTATTGTTATATTGACATTGTTACCTTTAGCATTTTTTGTTCATAAAACGACATCCACGCGGACGAAGTCGCGGGTAACAGCTAGTGAACTATATATCTCAGTTAACACAATCTTCAAGACTCGAGAAGAATAAAAAGAGTTCAGTGACCTGCCACTTATAAGCGTCGTCATATGAAATAACTTCTTTATTTTAAATTGCTTAAAAATTACATACAGGCTTTTGTGAAAGACCTGCAGAAAATAGTAGTAAAAGTAGACTAAAATGACATAAGTGACATGCATCTCAAAATAAACAATAATTCATGAAAAGAGGACAAAAGATTTTACTAAGCAATATATAAAACACTCACATGTTGGGGTACACCTTCTGTAATGGCGACGATGAGCGGCACTTCAGCTTCAAGAGCTTCCAAAATGGCCGATGCACAGCCAGGAGGCGGCACGTAGATGACACTGGCCTGGGCTTTCGTGGCGTCCATGGCTTCCCTCACGGTGGCAAATACGGGCTTCCCGAGATGCTCAGTACCAGCTTTCTTTGGTGAGACACCACCAACGACTTTGGTGCCATAATCGAGAGCCTGCTGGCTGTGGAAGGTACCCTGCTTGCCGGTGAAGCCTTGGACAATTACTTTGGTGTCAGCCGTCAGAACCAAATTTTTCCTGGACTGGGCATACTGGTCGGAGCTATGTCTAACTTGGTATGATAGTTTTGTTGCATCTGGAATAAAGGGGAATATAATTACATTGACATACATAATATTCTATACGAAGGTAAATAATACTATTTTTATTGGCACTTTAGCATTTTTGTATCTTATAGCTTCAACTCTGTACCGCGATATATATGCGATGTATATAACATAACATAATATCACGCCTTTTTTACCCAGAAGGGTGTGGCAGAGGTCTACAACATGCACACTTCACCTGTTATGTTTAGGTCCCATGGGATAGGGGGTGAACCTATCACCATCCACCTATTGTAAATATTCTGAGGGAAAATTCACAAATAACACTTTTGCTCGACCTGGGAATCGAACCAGAGACATCGAGGTGAGAGGCGCTTACGCTAACCACTAGATCATCTACCATCTCTTTCAACATGATCAAACCACTTAAGCATATTTCTTACACCTAGTCACTACATCAACAATTGAAATTGCCTAGAGAAAGCTTGCTACGCGGTTAGGTTTCAAGTAATCCATCACTTAGTTTAAAACAATAACAATGTGTATACCTAATAATTAAATAAATGCAACTGCAAAATGATGTTAGCTTATTATAACAATAATAATATGGATGCGGTCTCTTAGAATAGGCTTTTAGTACATAAGTTAGGTTATTATATTTTTGTTTATTATTAGTTTAGTTTTTCTTGTCTTCTTTAAATGTAATAATTAATAATAAATCTTAACACTAGTTAAGTGTGAAAAAAAAAAAAAAAAAAATAATATGGATATTTTACATTAGATAGAACATCAGAAGGAATTACACTATCCAATGGTCCCAATGACAAAGCTAAATACATACATTCACTCACACAAGCACATCCAGTCTCAGAACAATGTAAGTACACTGTAAATCAAAACATTACTTTCCTACGACTAGAGTATAGATAAAAAAAATCTGAATCTGTTTGAACATCTGCCACCTGAAAATGAATTTTTGTAGCCGATCTTGAAGTCCCTAAACCGTCTCTGGACCAAAGTTGGTGGCTGCAAAAACAACATGGCCAAGTGGGGATTCATAAACACATCCAATACTAGTAGCGAATGTGGATTGCCCATCCAAAATATGGCCCATCTGTTGTCCTGCCCATTACTTCCTACGTCTTGTTCCCTAAAAGATCTTATACAGGCCAACCAAAAAGGCGTCCTAGTCGCATCTTATTGGTCTAAAACTATTTAGATATAAATTATATAACAGAAGTACTATAGTCATTGACTCAACAAGAAGAAGATAATAGAATAAACAATAAGCATATTTTGCTTAGCAGTAGTAAATTAGCCTTTTTATCTAACAGCACTGTCAAAAGATAATGATTTTACTAGTTTTTATATTTTAGCTATATTATGCTTGTATTATTATCAGGGCTCGGAATTAGGTAGAGTTTTTCATGTACTTACACTGATTTCATACAGCGAAAGAATAAAGTGGATATGCCTCAAATCCCGAGATTAATTTAAAAGAGCAGAAAAAAATCCCATGATTTTTTAAATAAAAAGTTATTTACATTTTTACACAATTTAAACTACTGCACGCGCGACTAAATATTTTAATTCTCACAAAATTTATACAGTAATGTCGGAAGCGAACACTTCAAATCTTACTGGTAATGAATCGGACAAGGAAAATGATTCTGATGGGCCGTTTGAATAAGCAAAACCTCATGAGTCTAGGCTAGAAGCAAAAGTATTTGCTCGTATTTATAAAAAAGGCGAAATATGCGTATGAGAATTTACTACAGACTTTCAACAATTTGTATTGTGAATTAATGTAAACTAATAAAAAAAGATTGTTAATTATCTTTGTTTTATTTGTCTATCTCTGAGGTTTTTATTATTATTTATTCGTAATATTGTTGGCCACACGGGATTGTCCATTAGAAATCCCGGGAAGGTCCACATTAATATCAACATTTCGATGCAAGTACATAAAAAACTCTACCTAATTCCGAGCCCTGATTATTATAGATGACTAGATTGTAAAATTTGTCAGATAAATAAAAATGGATTAGTTAGGGTTATTTGTTTTAGAATATCTTCACACCTTCAGATAAGAAAAAACTATTAGTAGATTAAGAGTGCTAGATTTATGTTTAATGTAAACTAACAATCTGAATAAAAGGCTTATTAATTTTTAATTAGTTAGGGTCTTTACACAAATAGTTCGGCTGGTAAGGTTGGGCCGGGACGTATGTAATGTTACACTTTCTTGGTAAAGTAGACAAAATAAAGAAACATATTATTTTTAAAAATTGTGTCTTCTGTGTTGTGATTTAGATTTGGATGTAGTGTTTAGCAACGACATAGGATAAAGTTGTTTATGTCTTACTGATATTATTATTTCTTCACTGTTTCTTTAGTGTTGAGATAATTATACAAGGTGTTTGTTACATTGCTTGCCAAATTAAATTGGCTGAAAGGCAATCTTTAGCTTTAGTTTAAGCAGTTTTGTTTTATTATTAACATTTTAAGTAGAGAAGTAATTATTTCATTGTTATGGCATGTTGCATACTGTTAGAATGATAAAAGACCAGATATGTTATATACAAAATGGAAGATCACAATCTCTTTTCCTTTTTTAAAATCACTATATAAAGTGGGTGCATGAAAGGAGCCTCCCCGATTGACGTACATAATGATTCCCTACGTCCGGCGCACCCTGGGCAATTCGACACAACAAAGAAGAGAAGACTATAAGGTTGACCCTTAATTTTTCTTTTTATGTTTTTAGAAGTTTAACCATAAATAAAAAGAAGGGTAGTTGTTATTTGAAAGAAATTCTCTATTTTTCCAAGAAACACAATAGTAAACATTTAAACTAGTACAGAATTTCGAGTCTTTATCAGCTATTATTTTTAGTTTTGATTCTTAAGCTGAATATGACATTTTTTTTCTGAAAATTACTATTTAAAATAAAAAAACTGGTGAGGTGAGAAGTGAGTTAAATTAGGCAAACAATGTACATAACATATATACAGGATATACCTACATATTGTCACATTATCTGAATGATGATGATGGATGGGTGTTATTGCACTGGTTTCTTATTTATCAAACAAAATGAAACAAAACAATTGTATTATTTATATTATTAGATAAGTTTTTCTTTAGGTGATTTTGAAGAAATAGTTATTTATGGTACAAGTGAGAAAAAGTTTATATTTCTGTTGTGAGTGCCAATTTTAAATCTTGAGCTTGCGAAGTAGTCTTAAATTAAATCACGAGCGCAGCGAGTGATTCTAATAAAGACTACTTCGCAAGTGAGAGATTTAAGAGGTCACGAACTGAAAATTAAATTTTTCTTACGCGTTACATACAAAACTTTTCACCTCTTCCAGTGAGAAAATATTAAGATTTAAATAAACTCGTACTCGATTGCTTAACTTTGGATAATTCTATGTAATACGACAGTAGAGAATACCGATTCAGAATGCGTTTTAGCGCCTTCTGAAAGTCGCCACTTATTAAATATGTCGTATGCTTTCAAATACTTCTCACGTGATTTTTCTGGTAAAAAGCAAACATCTGTGTACTAGCTTCTAACTTGCTTCTACTAGCAAGTTGTTTCAACTATTCTGAAGTTCCACAAAGTTCTTTATCACTTGATTCACTTTTTTTTTGTTAAAAAATTGCAGTCAACAATTAAACATAAACTGAAAAGAATTTAAAGTTCCCTGCGATGAATGACACTGACACAGACACATTTTTTTTTTAAGAATGCGTTTGGAAGTTTGTTCCTTAACATTTATGTATGGAGTCTAATATTAAATACTTAATTTTTATAAAATTTAATGGTTAATCACGAATATAAAAACATTAAAATACTAAATAAGCGTGTATTAATATAATTTAAAATAATTAAAACGTATCGTTTGTAGTTTTTAAATAAAATTGATGTCAAACAACAAAACAGCCACCATGTAGGTTATAACCTACATGGTGGCTGTTTTGTTTTGATTAGCGCCTATTCATTGGAAGGATTTAGTGTTTCGAAATTAAAATCACTTTGCCTCACTAGTGAGTAATAAGCGTTATTACTCACTGAATTCTCGCAAGCAAACAATCTTTTTCGTGCTGGTGTGGTGAAAAACATATTATTATACTGTTACAGAGCTGTTCTCATTTCAAATGGGCATTCAGTTATTTGTTACAATTGGGTAGCACATAATTTCAGATAACTTGGAAATCTGTGCATGCTACCTGAGCCTGTATGTAGATTCAATACAAATTGGGTATACAATAGACCTATTATTATAATAATGAGCAAAAATGTGAGAGTGTGTGTATGTTTTCTACTCAATTACCCGAAACAGCATAGATTATGATGCAATTTGCACATTATGTAGCTTGATTATAGTCTGGATTCTTATTATAGCCTTCTTTTTATCAAAGTAGCTAGCTTTACATTGAATTGAAATGAGGATTCAAGTTAAGGCACCATTTTGATCTTTTCATAGTTTATTAAAATTCATACTTTAATAAATCAGCACAAAAACAGTATAATTAATGTAGTTGTAAAACATTAATTAGGTAGTAGGTATCAATAATCTTGTTTTTTAATATTCACTTCATTTTTATCTTGTTATTTCACAGGCATGTTATCTGTACAGTTAGTTAGTGTTATTAACTTACTTTTATCTCAGTTTGATCCTCAATTAGGTTAAAAAAGCAACATTAATAATATGTAGCACTTTAATTAATTCATAGAATTAACACATTATACAATTTGACTATTAACTTCAGAAAACCTGTATTAATATATGTATTAATTGGAAAATAAATAAACAATCATTAGCATGTGATCAGTAACAAACATAACAGAGACTAAAAGCTCTAGGCTAGTACCAAAGGTCACCATATTGGTTCTAGATTTTATTGATTAAAAGTTTATTATACAAGTTACAATTTTAGGCGCAAATAGGTTTACATAATGATAAGACATTCGGTTTGACTTTCGTCGAAAGTTATCAACCGTGGACAGTGATAGTATTTTTAGATGAAGGTCTCGGTTACATTAGCCTAATGAAAACGACATTGAATTGTTCTCAATGAATTTATTTGTCCAAATGAATTAATGGCCCCCGTTACCAAACCAAGGCAGATTTATCAGGTTTCAAGCATTATCGCACACAGGTACCAGTAATTTTTAAGGCGTAAATCCTAGGTACAAAACACGACAAAAAAATAAGTGACGTGCAGAGTATGAATTAAAGATGATGTCGCATAACCTTACCCACACTTTAATCGCATAATAGTTCACAATTTCATTATCTTTACCTTTACACCGAGACAGAATCCGGACGGCGACAGCCATTATTAAATTGATGAATAAATGTAAAACGGAAGGCGAATCAGTTAATTTAGTGACACTGACGGGCCGCTTGATCAGCCATTATATAACAGAACTGACAGTTGACAAATGTCAGTTTCTGACAATGCAGTGCTAGTGATGCGCAACGGAAATCTAAATGACCGGGTTTGAATCAACATTTTGTAAAGTGCAGCTCTATGCAGTGGAAGAAATAAAATATACTAAGAAACAGTTGAAAAAGATATGGGACCGGCAGGATTGGAACCTGTGACCTTACTGCACACCGGGCAGCTGCTTTAGCCATCCAGCTACGGTCGCCTCTTACCAGAACCCTAAATTTCTCAACTGTATGATACGTTTCTTAGTATAATTTGCTAAGCATAGCTAAATGCTATAAAAATAATCAATTAGAAGTTGAAATAAAATATGTTTTATCATTATTTATTATAGTCGTTGCCTGTAACTTCATCCGGGTGTAATTCGTTATATTAACTACTATATTATAACCGAGTCATTACTTGGTCTAGTTCTGTGGCGTTTTGACCCGTTTTCGCAACAAATTCCATTGCTGCGCCGCTAGTTGCCGTAATGTGATGTAAATATAGCCTTTCTCAATAAATGAGCTATTCAACAGGAAAATATATAAAAAATCGGTTTCTAATATTAGCGCGTTTAGCCAAACTAACTTTTTATTATAATATTAATGTGTAGATAAGCAGTCACATTCCTTATTTTGCTACATAGTGAATCTCGATATTCGCCCGTATCGATATTCATTTCTATAGTAATAATAATTTTAATTTTAGCATCATCACATCAGTGAAGTTTAGTTATTCAAGTGGGAAAATTATCTTTTAAAACGAGCTTATTGATCCCACTTGCCTGCATTCAAACAATAGTAGCAGTTCCGAAACATTTTGTCTAGATAATAGGAAGTTGTTAAATAAAAATAAGACAATAAGAGATAATCATTTATTATTTTTGTAAGTAGGCATATACAAACTACATATTGAAAAACTGGTACTATTATAAAAACTTACATTTAACATTTTGGTGTATAAATGGCAGTACCTACATAGCTGTTGTACGTTGAAGCCAAGTAATATTTAAAAACTAAATATGAAAAATAAATCAATGGAATGTATCCAAATATTTTTATGAATTGTGAAAAATATAATTAACAATCAAAATAATTATACAATACAAATAAAAGCTTTTGAATAGATATAACCGAAAAGAATAACATGTTACTTATATTATTGGGGTAACACCACTATAAAATAATATTGTTATTTCATAACAAATTATAAATAATATAATATAAATCTTCAAATATAGTATAGAGCCAATTTGATAATATAGCTGTCGTCTCGGCCCTTTAAGTTACCTACCTTATTTTACTTAATCTTTGTTTTTTCTCGAGAAAAAGCCAAATAGTGTTGCGTGTATCTAAATAATTTCTTTTTTTTATCCAATATTGAGCCTAAAGAGCCTTTTATCAGTAGTAGATGATGTGACAAATTTACTCCCCAAGAAATACCGAGAATATTCTCAATGGTTAATTTTTTTTAAATATTTAAACATGCTTGTGCCATGACTTGATGATGATAGAAACTATGCGCCGTAGAAGAAAAAGGGGTGCGCCGCAAAGCGCGATTTTTTGCCAATAAACCTAGAGGTTGCCTTTCTTTTTTGTACTAAAGAGCGCCGTGACAATAAGCATTATTGTACCTAGTGGCGCCGCGACAAAATATTCGAACATAAGTGCGCTGCGAACGAAAAATTTTGGGAACCCCGGTGGTAGTAGTATAGTGAGGCCTATCTCTATTTCTGCTAAAAGTATGAAATTAGTTTGAATCGAAACCAAAATATTAAATTGAAAGTTCACACAAAATGTGTAAAATCACTGATACGAATAAATTATTTAATATTTTTTTGACAACTGAACTATAAATATAAAGACTTTTATAGCCCATTTTTTCGATGAATCATGTTAAAATCGTTTATTGTACAAAACATGACAACGTTGTAAATCTTATATAAACTTATAATCACTAGCCGACCGGTTAGTCAGTCTTACATTATAATCTGTGGCTCGGGCACAGACAACGCAATGGATTTGTGGGGGAGCACTTGTCCCCCGTTGACGTACAGTTCGTCTTTGACGATGACGTCCTCGCCGAGCACCGTGGTGTTCTCCATGCGCACCCAGCGACCGACCACGGAGCGCCAGCCGACGATGCATCCGTCCAACCACGCGTGCTGCCGGACTATGGCGCCGCGGAGAATCGTGCTGCGCTTTATACAGGCACCTGGAAAAGGAAAAAAATACAGGAATTAAGTTTCAGAAGTAGTTTATTAGGTGTCTTTTGGGATAGAGTGGTACTAATGTATCAAAAGGGAAAGCACCGTGAGACTGTTTACAAAATACTACGTCACTATTTGGCGCCATTTTGACAATAGTGACCAATATAATGGACGCTGCGTCATGCTGCATTTTTCCGAAATGTATAAAAATAAAGGCACTCTGACTCTTTTGATAGGCTCCTAGACCTAACGTTTCAGTGCTGCCGCCTAGTGGGGCCAGACTTAACCTGCCGCATAATAAAATTACTTGCGCGAAGTGAAACATGGTAGCGCTTCTATGTTTCAGTCTGGTGATTAGGCTCTGAAATGCCCGGCACATGGGCATAACATCGTCCTTGACGTTGTTCTTATATCGGTCAGTATGGGGAAGTCTGTAATTATAAGACATTTACAAATATGTCCTTAGGTACCGTGACACAATCATGGTTCCTAAGAAACAGAACAGATTTGTGTATTTTACCACTCTGTATAGATATTGTGGCGCATCTAAAATCTGCATTGGTGGATATTCATGGGCTGTAGTTGCCATTTATTATCAAGTGGATTAAGTGCTACATTGCGTCGTATATTAAAATAAAAAAAAACTGCTCAGCAACATGATGCCTGCCTGCCTGCTAGATGCAAATAACTTCAGAAAATATACAAAAAACACTATAAGAACCAATCGAATTTGAGGGTTACCTTTGATTTTATGGTAATCCATCACAAGATCCTGATTAGGTGGCCATGGCACCATTTCGGCAGTACAATCACAAACGACGGAGAAATCGCAGGACAAACATAAAAAAATAAATATGAGTCGAACATAGGACCTCCTCCTTTTTGAAAGTCGGTTAAAAAAGTAATAGCATGACAACAAATCTCTCAGAATTGGCAATGATTGGTGTCGTCACCTCAGGTATAACACAACTGAGTACACAACACAATATCAAACAATACCAAGTGTTTGCTTGATACAGTTAATAAAATAAATATCATTAATACTTAATAGCCATTTGCAATACCTTATTTATTTTATTAAAGTTGAAAAGTTATGTGAACATATTGTATGTATAACAATATGGCTATGTCCTTGAGATATCAAGGGCTTGAGGTTATTCACTTCTTTATAATATTGTTGTTGTCTTTTGTAGTTATAAAAGACGTAAGTAAGGCTTTAAAAATCAAATCACTAATTGACTGGTTAAAGTTTATTCATAGTCCATTTATTGTCAAGGTAAATTACTCTTAGTGACCAATAAGAATATCGGCAATATAGCGCATTATTTCGTTATAGTTCGGCATTCAAGAACAGAAGCGCCCCCTGTGGGTCTGTTCAAGCGCCCCCTGGGGTCTATGAAATTAAATGATTAGAATCTTAAAAATTATGTCCATTCATAAGATAGAGATCTACCATGTAATTTATTTTTTAAACAAATATTACGGTGTAAAAATTAAGAATCCAATGGGACTTGACCCACGCCTCTGGGATCTCCGTATCCAGCCGGTTCCTTGGGATATCACTACATAGTATAAAACTAAGTCGCTTATCGCTGTCTGTCTGTCCCTATATACGCTTAGATCTTTAAAACTACGCAACGGATTTTGATGAGCTTTTTTTAATAGATAGTAAGATTTATAACGAATGTATTTTATGTATAAAGCATGCTATATAGTATACTACTACATAGTACCCGGAGCGAAGCCGCTAATCGTATAGAAATCTATCATGCTTGTTAATAAAAACTAATTTGTGACATTTAGATTCCTTCCTTCTATTAAATTGCCGATAACAAATGGTGTCGTGCATGAGCATATCGTTATATTTGCTTATCAGTACATATAAAAATACACGTTCCTTAGGTATTATTTTAGGTTTATAATGGACATGTCAGAAACAAACTAATCATTTTAAACACAATAAAATTAAGTACTTAGTCTTGTGTGGCGGCCTAAAAAAATTTAGCCGTATGCGGCAGTCAAGAACTTTGTGTGGCGGTTTTTTTTTTAAAAGGCGCCCTAGGAATAACCCCTGTGTCGCGGGGGTGTTCACAAACATACATTTCACATACAAAAAGCACTCCTGAACAAATCTTTGCGTATCACACAAAGGTTTGTCCCGTGTCGGGACATCAGCGCAGTTGAAAGCGGAGAGGCAACCGCTTTAACCACTACGCCAACTTTAGTCGTTAGTTCGGTTACATGACTAATACTTTTACCTTCCGCGTCTAGATATAATCTATTAAATCTATTAGTCACTATCTCTTATCGATCCATTATTACTTTTCATGATTCACCAACGGACAGCCCAAACAGCAAGTGAAACATGCTTGAAATTTGGATCAAGTCAAACGTTTTTTACATAAGTTCATATTAGGAAGAGATTTTTGGAAAGTCCACCCAGGGTTTAATAAGGGATTTAAGTTCGTATAGAAGCAGGTTCAGAATAATATGCTTGCTTCAGGTTAGGTATGGACTAATGCGCCATTAATTGCACAAACAGTTGATGTAAGTATGATCCTACTGCCAAGAGTGTGTTGTCCAGCAAATCAGGGATTTAAAGATAAAATAGTAAAGTTGAAAAAATAAGAATCCAGCAGGAGTCGAACCTGCAACCCCTGGGTATACGTCTTAATTTTTTAACTTTAATATTATATAAAATACCTACAAAAAAGCAGAGCAAAGCTAAAATTTGATTTAAAATATTACAAGTATTTAAGGATAAGTTTAAATCAGAATTCTATGAATGACGTGATGCATTTTTCTAAATCACACCATGGTAGCTACAGGAGCTGAGGGACCAATGAAGTATCACGTAAACACTATAGTGGGAGGAAGGAGGAAATTCTTTAGTATGGAAACTAGAACATATTTGCTGATAAGGGGCCAGCCCCTTATCAGGGTTTTTTCAGACCCCAGGGTCTGAAATCACAAATAAAACTTAAGCAAACCCTGAGGAGTGATGAATAGATAAAATGCTCACCATCTTCAATAACAACATCAGGTCCAATGGTGACGTTGGGTCCTATCCGGCAACCCTTGCCGATCTTCGCGGTGGGATCAATGAGCACGTTGCCGACAACGCAAGGATCGTCATATAGCTTGCTGGAGTTCTTTTGACGGAGACTGTTGAGGTATAGACACATTCCTGGAAAGCCAGATATATAAATCGTTATTTGCATACATACATAACATCACGCCAATATAACACAGGAGGGTGTGGCAGAGATGTATACAATCCATATTTCACCTGTCATGTTTAGGTCCACGACATGTCGTAGAAAAAACATAAATAACGACTGGGGCTCGAATTCGAGACTTACCGCCAGACCACGAGCCAGTGGATATTTATGCAATGCTGGAAAAAATAGAAGTTTTCATAACTGCAATAACAACTGATCTAAATAGACCTAGTCTAGTCTATGCTGAAAAAAACATTGGTAGTTCCGACGTGGGATTGCCAATGTTGCAATTGGCCAACGCAAAATGAACTGCATTTCAAGAATTTTAAATTGAAGTTGGTTTTTCTATTAGCTAACTAACCTATAAACGCGAGATAATCTATCACGTGTTAACAAATTTAAAGAGGTCAAAAGTGTTAAAATTGCTATGTTACAGTTTGATATAAAGTTAAGACATTGGGTTAGTTCTCCGTCGCAAACTTGTAACTATGATAATTATAGCTTTCGGTGCCTGTGAGGTATGCTGATAAAAAGTAGACTATTATGTTAATCTAGGCTATAAGCTACATGTATGCAAAATTACATCAAAGTCAATCTGGTAGTTTGAGCGAAGAAATAACAAAATTCATACATCTATACTCACAGACTCTCGAATTTATATTAGCAAGGAAAGGATGTCAGTTTGATAAAAAGTGTTCAGAATAGAATACTGTTACGATTAATTTTATCACCTGTTAAGAAGTCTTTGGGCTGTCCAACATCCATCCAGAAGCCTTGCAGTTCCATCGCATACAGCTGTCCATCTGTAGCCATGAAGGGGAACACCTCCTTTTCAATGGACATTGGTCGAAGCTCTATTCTACTCAGCACTGATGGGTTTAGGATGTACATACCTGTTGGAAACAGTTAAAACATTCGATTTTTTTGGTAAAATCGAATTATTTTATTTCGTTTGGGGAACAGCAACATATAAATAGTTTAATAAAATAGAGGTCAGCTAATTCCAATTACAAGCTGCCACATATAGGTAGAGGTGTCAATACCAGTTGCAGTCATACTGCCTCCATGACATAAGTGTTAATGGCACAGATTGACCTGGGTCTGGTCAAGCACTATGAATGGTAGAATTGATTGATGAATAAATTTGTTATTAATGTTATGTGCTTATTTATTAATTTTAAATTTGTTAAGAACATTCGCATACAATGTAAAAATTGTTACTGAATAAATGAAATGAAATGAATAAACAGTTGGTTAGGACCAAATTTAATTAGATATTAACTCTAAAAAATAAAAACTCATTTTGAGGCAACTATCTGACTGTTTTCAAGAAATTATGGGCTACCATTATTTTATCAAAAAGTTTTTTTATTTAATACCAGCAATTTTTTAATTCAATGTTGTGTGTGTCTACAAGCTAGTGTATTAAAATGCTACACTTACCAGCATTAATTTTATTTGATATAAATTCCTGTGGTTTCTCCACAAAGCTTTCAATTTGTCCATCTTCTTTGTAACACACTACGCCATATTTTGAAGGCTCTTCGACTTTGGTCACTACTATGGTGCCTTCCTAAAAATATTGAAAAGATAGTTATTTAGTTAGGTACCTACGGAAAATAAAACACTTAAATGTTTAAGTAAGGTTCAATCGCAACACGGAGGGTATAAAGGTAAAGGTAAAATCTGAAGGACAGATGACAAAAAATTTACCATATTTACAATTTATTTCAAGGCTTGCTAGTTTTTTTAAATATTATCAGCTATATCCTTTTTAAATTCAACGGATATTAATTATAGTTAAATTTTATTTTAGTAGTTTTGAGCGTACGGCACTTGTGGGCTGCAGCTAAAAATCAGCGTTAGGTAACTGTATTCATTGCAGTCACTTAGCAATATGCTGAGCTGCTGGCCTTTTGGTACAGACCGTATTACTGTATTTGATCGTTTTTCCTGTATTGTTTATTTTATGTTTTGTGCCAATAAAAATTTTCTTTCTTTCTTCTTTCTTCATATCGATTTTTGGGCAACCTAATAATGTTATATACTTTTCCTTTTTTATCATTTTTATCACAGGCTCATAATTTGATTGTCTTTGAATTAGAATCTAATTGAAACTGGATGATGAAAAAAAAAACTTGAATAGCCTTGTTAAAGAAGAACAGCTATACGTAAAATAAATATAGCTTTCAAATTACATCAAATAAAAAAAAAATATGGTTATTTATTTCAAAGTAAAAAAGGTGTCATGTCCATAGTGTTTGTCCATTGTTGTTGTTACACTAGATATGTTATGTTACCATATGTTTCATTATTGTGTTTAATGGTTCTACAGCAATTATAATTTATAGTTGCAGGTAATAAACATATTTATTTGCAGTTAATAAAATTGACAATAGAAAACAAATGTTTAATAAAGCTTCTATAATAAAAATAGCAGCCCTGTATCTAATACATGTCCCACTTCTGGGCTGACAAGGGTTAGGCCATAGTCCACCACACTGGCATGCAGGTTTCCTCACAATGTTTTCCTTTACTGTTAGGGAGCGATCATTTATATGATAAACGCACACATATACTTCGAAAAAACGAATCTTTACGATTTATTGACAGAGGTGTGTGGGTGGTTTCAAACCTATGACCTTTGACTTTGCAGTCTACAGTGTCCCTCTCAACTATACCTGCTGTTCGAAATTCGAAATCCGAGACTATTATAATACCCAAATTCATTGACAATATTTTTTAACACCCTTATATTAAATATCATGTCACTATCTTTTTCTCAATAGAAGTAGAAATCAGATCCAATGAGAAACGATAAAATGTATTTCATAATTCTGATATGTTTACTATTAAATAATACAACATATTATTACAATGATTAGAGTGATAAGACTCTCAGATTATTGTAAGGTAACAAACTATGTTGACCTTTATCAGATAAGTGAGTGCAGTTTATTGATAATAAATACAGAATGTTAGTGCTCTATTAAGTTGTGTAACCAGTAATGCATATTCTCAGTAACATAGAAATGCTTTTAGTCTTTTTTTGCCAAACATTGAAATCAATCCAAAAGTATGCTTTTGTCTTAAACTACCATTCTGTAAATCTTATACACATATATTATTATGTCTATACAAAGGTTGCCTAGAAGAAATTGCGATAAGCGATAAGGCTGCCCTTTGTGCATATATTGTCATTGAAACATTAGTACAAAATGTATATCCAGTGTTGTATGCACATATAAAGTTTTTATCTATCTATCTATGCTTACTAATTTGGAGCTATATGCCGCCTCTGATTAAGTCTAATTATTAGGTTGATATGATAAAAGTATTGTCTCTTTTCAGACATTCAACCAACTCTTAATTTCTCATTATATCAAGATTTAGGATAAGCATATTCTTGTTGGACTATCACAATGTTATAGAATTGTGAAATAAGTGTATTGATCACTGCAAATCAGGGTTCCAAAATATCAAGATAATTATTTGATAATTTTTGTATAATTATCCATTATCATTCTTTTCTTGGCCGCCTAATTTGCCTATTTTTCACCCAAAAATTACTGATTTTTATTTTTTTGCTCTCAAAGTCTGTCAAATTACATAATATTTTAATCTTTATTTCTTGGCATATTTATTAAACAGTTGACAAACACAAACCAAAATTGACAATGCATTTGGATACATGCAAAATTGGCAAATTGTGTTGGGATAAACATGTGCAGTGGTGGCACTAGAGTTCATTGTTTAGAATTTTAATATTATCAAGATAGAAGTTATCAATGATTATTATCACTTTGGACCCAGATGCAAATCATTTTAAGAATATGTGCTTACTAGTATGTAGCTTAATATTGTTAAGGTATCTATAGCATTACTAATTAAAAAGTGACTCATTTCAAGAAGGAAATGCTAAGAAGTTAATATTCTTATATTTTTTCCTTAATATGCAGCAACAAGGTGACTCAAAAACTTCATACAAATTAAGATCTGTAATATACATAATGTAAAAAATTAAGGATAAATAGGATACCTTTCCATGGCTTCTATGGTATTTAGCAAGTTCTTTGAACGGGAAATCACATATGACATCGGAGTTCAGTACAAAGAATGGTTCTGGGCTAGTGCTGAGTAATTCTCGTGCCAGTGCCAAGGGTCCTGCTGTACCCAAAGGTTCTGTTTCATGGGAGAATGTGAGAGACACACCAAGCTTTGATACTTTTTCTGTTAACTCTTTTTCCATTTCCTCGGCCCGGTATGAAACTGCTAGAATAACCTGTAATAGATTATAGGTACTGTATAGTAAGTGCAAACAAGACAGTTTAGATAACAATTACATAGAAATGCTGTTGACTGATTAAAAGTCGCATTTTAAAGTGTTTTGCAGTCAATCCAAACAATATAATTGAAATTGATTTTTATGAGTAAAATTTAAAGTTAGATCATTAAATGGCGAATTACTATCTTACCTGTGTTACTCCTGCTTCAACCAAGGCTTCTATTTGATGCATTAATATTGGCTTGTTAGCAAATTCCACCAGCGGCTTTGGCCTACTCAAAGTTAGAGGTCTTAAACGAGTCCCATAGCCACCAACAAGGATAAGCGCTCGAATTTCACCTAATTTCTTATCTGAACCACACATTTTTTATAAATATTTACTTCTAAATCCTTGAACAAGTTATTTTGTAAGCCGAATCTTCTAAAATATTTTTATAAGTGCAATGCTAGAGAACAATAAAACACGTCAGGAACTAATTTTAAATACGGCTACTTTTACTTGAAAAATTAATTTCTAAGGACTATTCACTACAGAACTATATCCCGCACAAATACAAAACAATAATCATTGAAATATATCAGTGAAAAAACATACACGTCATAACATTGACGGAATAGTGATGCACATGACGAAAAAATTACTATATAAATGACTCGTATTGATTACGGTAAAGTGCGGTTTCTAAGTTTAGTCGATTAATAGATATGTTGGATTATTTGGTGTATTTCCTCTGATGAAGGAATACTATGGATATGCTGTAAAAAAATGTTGAATGAAAAGTCTAAATCTGAGCTAATAAGGATAGTGTCATCTTTGTCTAGCATATGTTATTAAAGAGAGATAACTATATGATTATCTGTTCTTCTTAGTTGCAATTTCGTCTGTCATTTTATTTGCGTGGTCGATCCGCCATTTTAGTCTGCCGTCGTTGACTGCTACAATTGGACAATTGGTTTGAATGTAGTGTTGTAATCAAACATCTTATCGATGTTTTTTATAATACTCTTATAAATGTATTTTGTTGTACATACACAGATTATCTGAAAACGAAAATAGAAAAAGAATTTAAAAATAGTTAGAAATTTGAAAATAGAAAGAAAATTTAAGAACAAATGTTTTAGAGAAGATATTGGTTTGGACATTTTAATGAAAGTGCATTTAACAAAACTCTTGAAATCGTAAGACTTAGAGATGATACAGTGCCATGTCTGTTTCAAAGAGTAAGTACCTATCTAGTATATTATTATTTTGTAATTCAAAACAAATACATAATGCTTAACAATCCACGCAGCATTACCCTATCATTATCAAGTCATCCGAGAGCTAATACACAAGGCATTGGGTCCCATTCAACAGATATTTATTGATTACATCCAGTTAAGTTTTTCTCTACTTCGTAAACATAATAATTGTAATTAGTCAATGTTTCGTCATAATTATAATTTCAGGAACAATCTTCAGATCAGCACCAACCTTCATCGTCAAATAATGCTGAATATTCCTCAGGCAAACAGCATAGTTTGGTATGTGATGTTTCCAATTAATTCAAATATTGCAAGAATATAAAATAATGCTCACAGAATTGATTAAACAAAATATGGTTGATATTATTGTTTTAGGGCTATGTACTCAAAGTAGTCCCTATGTTACAAGAAAAGTTTCAAGCCAGAAGAAAAAGAATAAATGCCTCAATGAATCTGTCTGTCGACAAAAAATAAAAATGGCAACAATGCAGGTATCTAAAAACAAAGGCTTACCTTTAGAAAGGCAATACAGTGAGGAAGCCATAAATAAGTATTTGTTAATGTTAATGAAAAGTATTGTGCAAACTTATATGAATTTACAATTCAAATATGTTGTAAAAAAAAATACAGAGAAATTGTCTTTTCGAAATTATCATAACAACGTTATTTTATTCCGCAAGGAATGAAAAAATTACAGGCTGTACATGAATATAATTATAATAAAATAAAGACGTTTCCTCTATCTTATTTGGTTTTATTTATAAAATCCTGCATTCCCCCCAAACATCCAGATATCCTAGTAAACGAGCAATTCTTATGCAGGACGACTTATTTATATAGGTCAGTACTGGAAATGTAATTATGAATCATGATCTCTAAAATACCGTTTTGTGGTTTAAATACCGACTGCCCCATACATATCGATTTAAATGACCCACCCTGTATATGCCCGGACGATCTGGCAAACGGCTCAACGATTTTGATGTAGGTTCCAGAAAATGGACATTTTGGACCAAAAATAAGAGTATCCATTTTGACATTATTTCCAGCTTTGACTGTAAAAGCATCAGTATAACCCAGACAATCCACTGAATATCGTCAATAATTTATTTAGGTTATTGCGTGTGTGCAGCGAGTCTAAGAAACGAATGTCCGCGTCCGTGGCGTCACGCTTACGCATGCGCCGCCGTCCTTGTTCATTTGTCATATCGACAATCGAGGGGTAAAATATACTGTGGTACAACACTAGTCAGCCATTTTAGTTGCCGTAGGTATGCACGTTTTTTTTGTAGGTAAGGCAGTTCCATATATTTATTTCCTTGTTCTGAGTGTATTTCTACTGGATTTTACTGCGCTATGAAAGTGACAGATATATATTTGACAGATGACAGATTTTTCCGCCATAACTTTGCTAAACGAATTCTTTCCATCTTTGTGTTATGAATTTCTATTGAAATATAAATAAAAATGTCGAAACGCAATAGTATAGGAGCATCTAACACGCTGTTTAACTATTTCTCTAAAACTCCACCAGCTAATAAGAAGGTAAAAACTGAACCTGAAGCTGAATGCAGCCAAAAATTGAAAACACCGGTAAACGGCAACAAAGAACAAAAAGCCGAAAGTAAGTATATTGGTATTTATTCTCTTACCAACAAGACTGCTGTTTATAACTACGATCGATTAGCACAAGTCTTGTATTAGTATCACTGTAGGAGCTAAGTTTAAAGCCAGATACAGTTAACGCATTAATTACGCATATGCTCATTTTTCCACTTAATAAAACAGTGCAGTCTCCCATTATATCTTCTAAACGCTACTTCTTATCATCAAATAACCTCTTTTTAATATTTCAGAGAAGAAACGTGAGCGGCCAATAACCCCATCTCCAGAAATGGAACAAAACAATGGCAGTGATGATGAATTGCCGGTGGCTTCCAAACGGAGAAAGAGGATCCGACTCAACCCTGACTCCTCTGATGACTCTGATACTGAGAATAAAGGTGGGTCACAAATAATACTATGGTTTTATATGGTTTAAATTTATAAAATATAGTTTAAAAAAACTAAAAAAACACGCTTTTAAAGCACATCAAACTAAAAAGTGAAAAATAATTCTTATTATAACCTGAAAATAATAATAAACGAAAAATACTAGTACTATTGTGAAAAAAAGCGTGGGTCGCTCGATAGACGAAAAATATGGCACAGAGCGCCCCACGCTTTTTTTCACAATAGTACTAGTATTTTTCGTTTATTATTATTTTCAGGTTATAATAAGAATTATTTTTCACTTTTTAGTTTGATGTGCTTTAAAAGCGTGTTTTTTTAGTTTTTTTAAACTATATTTATTTTTCACTTTTTAGTTTTAGTTTTTTTTTAATCCTGGCGATCCTAATCAGGATAATGAGATAAATTTATGAAATTATTATATTGTCGCTGATTCTTTACAAGTGTAGAAAGTTTGAATTAAATCTGTCCGTTTAAAGTGGGTCAAAATCGAGTCCAAAGGAGTCGGTTACATACAAACAAACAAACAAACATACAGGTGAAGCTAATATAAGCGTGTTAAAAAAATATCACTCATTTTCTAAAAGGCCTTCCATTAAATCATGTCACATGTTCACTTCATCTACCCTTAACCCCTCTCATGAGATGATGAGAGATGTCATGAGATGGGTCAATATTGTTTCAAGAATCAACACACCAGAGACTGAAAAAAGTTTTAGAACTCTTTCAACTTCTAATTAACTAACAAAAAATCTTTGAAATATCTTTTTAGAATAATTTGACCACATACCACAATTTTAAGTTACTGCACTGCACACAACAGTATTTCTTTTATTTTATTTTTATTTATTTGTCTTTACACATTAAAAACGTGTGCTAAACTAAACTATATGCCAAAGGCATTTTCTACCAGTCAACCTTAGGGTGACCATATTGTAGAAATAAAAAATGAAATTACATTATTATATGATTAAAACTATAATAAACATTAAATATATTACCCTATTATATTAGTATAATATGTATAATAAAATATTTCATCAAGTATTTCATAACTATTTAACTCTAATTCTACTCTCTAACTAAACTCACTAACTTTTTCAGCAGACAACAAAATGGACAGGGAGATACCATCAGCTCTTGAAAAGAAGTTACAAGACAGCTTTAAATATGAACCCAACCAGTCTCCTAAAGCTAAGAAACCAAGCAAGCCAACCAAACCTGCTGCTAGCAACGGGTATGTGATTTAATTATTTTCTTATTTGAACTAATTCATTTGGACAACATAATTATTTACCTATCAATTTATATAAAAAACACAAGATGAATAAATTGCCTCCTTGTTTTGGCACCTAAATATAACAGGTGACGTGTGAGTGTTGTAGACCTCTGCCATACCCCTCTGGGTAATATATATATTGTATTGCTGTAATATAGAAACTGCGGTTGACTAAATAGACCAACATTACGCGAGTAACACCCGTAATTCATAATTTGAATAACAAGGTGGCTCATTTATATTGGTCAGTATGTGGCAATCTATAATTATAAGACACATAGAAATCTGTTATTAGAAACCATGATATTTATTTTAGTAATTCATTCTTAGATTTATGAAAAATCTTGTACTCAGTTTGGGAATCAAATGTGGTTGTATTGAAAAATAACACATTATTTCTCTTTGGATATCAATTCTGTAAGTCATAAGCAGTTAATGTTTCTATGAAGCATAATATTGTAAATAAATAAAATGCATTGAGTAAATATTGCTAGTATCATACCAGTAATTATGATTTTAATGACTTGAATATACTCAAATTAAATATCTCGAGCATATTCTTCTATATACAGTTTATAAAACATTATTAAATTATCATGATTTCAGATTCTTTTTTTAGCTTGAACTCATTTAAAAAATCTTGCTATGTGGTCATGCATCACTTTCACTTTAGTCTAAAACAGACTATATCATCACCTCCATGAAACATATGAATCTACAGTTTTAGAGAAATCAATGTTGTGATGAAAAACTGTACATAATCTAAAAACGCATAATGGCAAGTTTACGTATTTCTAATTCTAAAGTTTAGAGTATTGAGATTGAAATCTTCATCTTATATTCTTACACCCATAGGAAACTTACCAAATTTATATCAGAACTTCCAGACAAGGAGATTATTTTTTTGCAGATTTGTAAGTTTGCCATGGAGGTGACAATATTAAATATTACTTAATTATTGTTGACTACTAGATTTTTTTAAACTTGCCATGTTTTATGTCCTTTAAAACACCAAAATTCAGTAATTACTTTTACTGTGCTATGTAGCAAGTACAGTACAAAAGTCAACCTAAGAAAATGACACCTACCTAATACTTAGTCAATCTTATTGTGTCAAATACATTTGACAAGTACCCACCTAATACATAACACCATGATATTTCAGGCCAACCAAATCTCCTCCAAAGCCAGTAGAAGAATCACCATCAACTGACGAAGGTAACTGGGTGCACTGCAAGCTGGACTGGTTAAAACCAGAGAAAATCAGAGATGCCAAGAAGAGGAGGCCTGATGATCCTGAGTATGACTCCACTACTCTGTTTGTGCCTCAAGAGTTCCATAAGAATCAAACTCCTGTGAGTAAAACAAGTATCATCTTTGATAGTACTGATTATGACATCCTGAAAAGGATGAAGCTTCTTTATTATTTGTTGTTATGTCCTGATATTACTAATAGTGTATATTCCATATCATATTATATTGTAAAATAAATAACTAAATGTGTTGGTAAGTGCTAAACTGTACGACTCCTGGACCAATTTAGTTGATATCTTTTTAAAACTATTTATTGAAGTTTTCAGAAACTATTTTGGAACAGAAAACAGGGAATCAAGGGGAGGGTGGAACCACTTAATTCATATTTATATTATATTATATGATTCATGTTTGTTTTTCTTTGCAGGCTCATCGCCAATGGTGGGAGATGAAGTCCTCTCACTTTGACTGTGTGTTGTTCTTCAAAGTGGGCAAGTTCTATGAGCTGTACCATATGGATGCGGCTGTGGGCGTTAATGAACTAGGATTCTCTTATATGAAGGTAAGGAAAGTGATACTTTTATATAAAAAAAACTACTGAGGTGTCAAGGGACACCCGTATGGAACGAAGTTCCTTTCGATTAATTAGTAAAGAATTTTTTATTTTTCTAAGTTATAAAAAAATCTTAATGTGGTTCACCGAATACTCACTCTGTGTGTCTGATGATGTAGCACCGTAGCTGTAACGTAGCATGTAATTACTACGCCGCTACGAGAATTGCTACGAAATGTGTCGTTACACTTTTCGTAGCAATTTTTCCGTCTAGCCCCCTTTCGCAACGCGCAATAAGGAACTTCGTTCCAATAAAAATGTAGGACCTAGGGCACTTCAGAATTTCAGACCCCAGATTTTAAAGAAGATAGTCTAGGTTTTTCCAAAGGCCTCAAACAGTCACAGGGGTTCGCGCGATTCGTACAGGTATCAATTTGATAGCTGACCAATAATGAATAATAGACAAAGTATTTCTCATCTTGGTCAGCTGTCAATCTAACGCCCAAACGTTACATGTTTGAAGAATAACAGATTATATTTTGAAACACCTCTTAAGAAATCCTATCAAGGATACTGAGCAATTAAAAGCATTGATATTTATTTTACTTTCAGGGTGAATTCGCGCATTCAGGTTTCCCAGAGAGCGCGTACGGTAGAATGGCGTCCACACTAGTATCGAAGGGATACAAGGTGGCGCGCGTTGAACAAACCGAGACGCCCGATATGATGCAGGAAAGGTGTAAGAAAAGTAAGTTAATTAAAGCAAACCACATATTATATAATTATTGTTTTTTGTAAAATGTATAAATAAATAAATAATAAATTAATAAATATCTCCTAACTTACACACAACGCCATCTAGTCCCAAACTAAGCAGAGCTTGTACTATGGGTACTAGAATAACTGATACTAATACATATATAATTTTGTTTTTTAAATATATACTTAACATACTTATCATACATAGAAACACCCAGACTAAGACAAACCCCCATGTTCATGCACACAAAGATTTGTCTTAAGCGGGAATCGAACCCGCGACCTCGGCGTCGCAGGCAGGTGCACTACCCACTCCGCCATCCAGTCGTCAGAAATGTGAGAAGCCAACCGCCAACTAACATTTGTTAGTTGGTTGCTGTTAAGTGATTCTAGTAGTTTTTTTGGTTTGTATTCTTGTGTGCGTTTATATGCGTATCTTTTGCCTTGTACGCAAAAGTTGATTCATGCGCTATCTGCTAGCGCCAATAACATTACAATACCGAGAATACATAAAACTATTAGGACAATGATGGGTCCCTTTGGCCATTATTATTATTATTTATATGTTTAGGTAATCTTTTGAGTGCCATAGCTCTAAAATATAGAATCATTTGTCATATAGAAACGAGACTCCGCTCCAACCCACTCCCCCCCCCCCCTCCACGCCTGGGGGAGGAGGGCGATAGCTGAAACTATATGTAAAAAATAAACTTTATGAGAAGGAATAATTAATGACTGTTGTTCACTCTATACAACATTTTTAATTTCAGCTGGTCAAACTTCAAAGTTCGACAAGGTGGTACGTCGTGAGATCTGTCAGGTGTCCATGCGAGGCGCACAGGTCTGTGGATTACAGGATGTTGGCCCCGCTGAGTCCAAGGCCAACTATATGATGGCTATTGCTGAAGAGGTATCTCATAGCTATACTTACTTTATACTATAAAGCTGAAGAGTTTGTTTATTTGGTAAAATGAGCTTATACAGGGTGTATTTTTGAAACGGGGCAGTAAGGGCAAGTACCTTAACCATTGCAGTTACAGCAAAACGTTCTTAAAAGACCTTCCCTAACTTTTTGGGACATTTTGAACTGCATTCACAGATTTTGTAAAAAACTTACAGTTAGCATAAAAAATGCAAAAAGTTCAATTTTTTTTTTATGCCAATCGATTCTATTTCATGTGGGGATCAAAAAACTCTATGGGACCATTTTAGCTTTCAGTACTAGAAAAGACAATCAAAGAAATCGCCAAAAACGTTTCCCATACATTTCGGCAACAGAAACGAATTTCTACGATGGTCTAACTTTTTGTTATGGCCTGGAAGTGGGTAGAATTGACTGTAAAGTAAATAAAAAGAATTTTTACCCTCAAATTTCGAATTTGATTCGAAAATCTGTGTGTTATACTTAGTTTCAGCTGAGAAACTTCGTATGAGTTATTAATTAAGGATTTTAGCTAAAATGTCTTCTAATCGTGAAAAAATTGACTTATTAGAAGCGTATTTTGTCAATAATCGAAATGCGGGAGCTGCATTAGTGTGGTACCGCAATAAGTATCCGTTGCGGCATGTGCCAACAAGAAAGGTTATTACGAATCTTTTGAAAAACCTGGAATTGCAGGGTTCTTTCAAAATACGCTTCTAATAAGTCAATTTTTTCACGATTAGAAGACATTTTAGCGAAAATCCTTAATTAATAACTCATACGAAGTTTCTCAGCTGAAACTAAGTATAACACACAGATTTTCGAATCAAATTCGAAATTTGAGGGTAAAAATTCTTTTTATTTACTTTACAGTCAATTCTACCCACTTCCAGGCCATAACAAAAAGTTAGACCATCGTAGAAATTCGTTTCTGTTGCCGAAATGTATGGGAAACGTTTTTGGCGATTTCTTTGATTGTCTTTTCTAGTACTGAAAGCTAAAATGGTCCCATAGAGTTTTTTGATCCCCACATGAAATAGAATCGATTGGCATAAAAAAAAAAATTTTGAACTTTTTGCATTTTTTTTGCTAACTGTAAGTTTTTTACAAAATCTGTGAATGCAGTTCAAAATGTCCCAAAAAGTTAGGGAAGGTCTTTTAAGAACGTTTTGCTGTAACTGCAACGGTTAAGGTACTTGCCCTTACTGCCCCGTTTCAAAAAAAACACCCTGTATATTAGCAAATTACTGGTCCGAAATTAATAATCCGAGAGCCTGAGGAATTGTTATATAAAATTAAATTAATAATCCGAGAGCCTAAGTTACAACCAATAAGAGTGAAGCAGCAATGAAATGTGTTGTAAAAAGGTGAAACAAGATTTTCCATGGCAGCAAAGTAATAAATAAATAAATGAATAAATATTTCACAACTTACACAACGTCATCTAGTGCCAAACTATGCAGGGCTTGTACTATGGGTACTAGAATAACTGATACTAAACATATATACTTTTGTTTTGTAAATACTTACTTATTATATTTACATAGAAACACCCAGACTAAGACAAACCCTCATGTTCATGCACACAAAGATTTGTCTGAAGCGGGAATCAAACCCGCGACCACGGCGTCACAGGCAGGTACACTACCCACTCCGCCATCTGGTCGTTAATTAAGGTATAATGTTAAACAAGAAGCAGGCAATAGCAAGTACTTACTACTTTCATTTCATCTATAATATTTATGATATATCTTTACTAATTAACAATCTTACCCACAGGAAATGAACGGTACGAGTACCTACGGCGTGTGTTTCGTGGACACGTCCATAGGGCTGTTCCACTTGGGGCAGTTCCAGGATGACAAGCATTCTTCACGACTGCTCACTACTTTGGCGCACTTCCCCCCAGCTTTGGTGAGTATAGAAGACTAAATTAATCCCGTTGTTAGGATTATTTATTTTGAGAAGAGTATATAAAACCTTTACTTCAATATTCCTCAAAAAGGTGTGGCAGAGGTCCATAACACCCACACTTCACCTGTTATGTTTAGGTTCCATGTGATAAGGGCCTATTGCCATCCACCATGCTACAGACAATTTCCTGATGAAAAAGTCACAAATAACACTATTTGCCAGCCCGGAACTCGGCCCTGAGATCTAGCAATAAGGCTGTATACGCTAACCACTAGACCAACAAGGCAGTTTATTACATTAACCCAACTATTGAATCATCTTTACATACCAACTTCTAATTAATTTTTTTTATAGCATTTAGCAAATTAAGCTTATATTTTATATAATTATGTTTAGCAAATTATACTAAAAAACAGTTGAGAAATTTAGGGTCCTGGCAAGACGCGACTGCCCCGTGTGCAAAAGGTCGCAGTTTCAAATCCTGCCAGTCCCATATCTTTTTGAACTGTATCTAAGTATAATTTGCTAAGCATAACTAAATGCTATAAGAATAAACAATAAGAAGTCGAAATATCTTACGCGGTCATTCTTTACAACATTTGTGCTGAATGCAACTTCGCCATGTTGGTTTGTATCCTACTTAAGATAGGAACAAATGGATGAACGTGACATCACGAAATGACGTAACATTTAGTTGAGAAATTTAGGGTCCTGGCAAGAAGCGACCGTAGCTGGTTGGTTATAGCGACTGCCCGGTGTGCAGAAGGTCGCAGGTTCAAATCCTGTCGCTCTCATAATTTTTCAACTGTTTCTTAGTATACATCTTTACATTATCTTATTATAGATAATCAACGACCGCAAAACAACTACGCCCCGCACCTCCAAGCTGTTGAGCACTCACTGTCACAGCGCGAGGAGAGAACCAACAGTCATGTGGGCACCGGACAAAACACTTAGGATACTAGCAGAAAAGTATTATAGAACGAATGCTGATGGCGAGTGGCCGGAGGGAATACAACCTTTTCTACATGAAGGTAGGATTAACAATATATTTATATATATATACATATCGACGCCCCCACCGAATACTATGGTAAAGTCACTTTACTGTAAAAAAATGTTATTGCATATTTGAATACTACAGACTTAGTTACATCTGATAGATTTTTTTCATAATTTTTTCGTTGTGTTTACCAAAGTTATTAAGAAAATATGTTTTATTCGGCGGAAGGCACACACAATTTATGTACACGAATAAACATATTATACCTCATTACCAATTACCGACTACCTCTATTATCCGGTAATATGCGATAACAATAATATTCTAGTAAATATACTACGAAATGAATTCGGCAACAGCGTTTTACCATTTTATTCGTGGGTAATTTTAATTTGATATATTTTGTAAAACGGCACACAATATTTAAATTTCAGTTTTTAATATCGTAAGCGTTCTTTAGAAGAAAGTTATCAGAAACATTTACATTATAAAGAAAGGGTACGTGAAATAAAAAATACAAAATAATAAAATTTCGATATTAGTAATTCTACTGTTGCTACATTTGTCTTTTTTTTTATGGTGAATAAGCACTTGTTTGACCACGATCTCACCTGATGGTAAGTAATGATGAGGAGCACGCTAACCTATGAGATATCTATTAACTCTTGCTTCAAAGAGATCCAAGTTGTCAGTCATCCACAGACTCAGGCAAGGCATTACATTCTTTGGCAGTTCGCATAAGAATTGTAAAGGCGAAAGACTTTGTGCGTACCTATTAGTGGAATACCCACTGTGGAGCGATGCTTCAGTGCCGTTTATCTTGTAGTCCGATGGTAAAACGGGGATGGAGGCATAAGGTTGTGTAGTTTCTCGGCACACTCTCTGAAATGTATCCTATAAAAAACTGATAGGCTGGCAACCTAGCGACGGTGCTCCAGACTTTGTAGTCGAGTATCCGTCAGATCGATATCGCAAATGATTCTCTTGACCCTCCTCTCGACTGACTCGAGCGCCTCAAGCTGGTATTTGGCTGAACCGTCTTACAGATGAGAACTGTACTCTACACACGATCGGACCTACGCTTGATAGAGGTCAAGCAACTGCCCCGGTGTAAAATACTGTCTCACCTTCTTGAAGATGCCCAGCTTTTTGGCGGCTAGTCGAGCTTCCGACTCAATGTGGGAGCTGAAATTAAGTTTCAAAGTTAACGAGATACCGAGGAGCTCAAGACGATCGGTTATTGGAAGGGATACATTTCAGAAAGTAGGAGTCAGGATGAATGGAACGCCTGAGTCTTACTAGCATTGAACGTTACTAAGTTGGCTATACCCCAAATAAAGACTCCCTTAGAGACACGTTCATACGTTTGACCATTGCCTCTCTGAGCGACTGTATTATTTGTACACCACTAGCTCGTGAGTTGGGTATATAGCTTGCAACAACCGTTGTGTCAAACGTACCTGGCATCAGAAGGTAGTTTATGTGAAGCAGGACAAGCGTTGCTGAGAGCACGGACCCCCGAGGGACTCCGGCATTGATTGCCATTTGATTGGACGAGCTGCCATTAACGACAGCCTGAATCGATCAGTCCCTCAAGAAGTCTGATACCCAATCATAGAGACTAGTGGGTAGACCGAAGGACAGTAGCTTGCTAAGAAGGGCTTGTCTGACGTATGCATATGTCCGATATAGAAGTCACGCAAACTAGTGGACGAGCCAGTAACATCTAGCCGCGAAGATTCTGCGAATATAGAAGCGAATAAGTTTGCTTTCTCCTCAGCAGTGTGGGCAAGTGACCCATCAAGATTCAGCAGTGGAGGTAGTGAGGTGCGGCAGAAGTTCCATTCGACTGATTTTGCTAGGGACCAAAACGCTTTACTCCCTGTTGGGTGTGTAGCGAGTTTGTATCCAATGCGGCGAATATGGTCAAATCGAGCCTTTCGTAGAGCGTTTTTGCTGGATTTGGTTGCCCTGTTATAGGATTTCTTATCCGGTATGTCGCTAGTTTTACAGTTTCGAGCATCAGGAAAGCCTCGTGTTTCCGTGCTTCAGCACGCCCACGCTCAGCTCCAAACCAAAGCTGTGCTTTGCTAGATGTGCTTGCATCGAAAAAAGGACTAAAATATTCCATACCTTGGCGCAGCACATCTGTTATAGCGTCCGCGCATGCTAAAGGATCACCCAAAATAAAGCAAATGGGCAACCACGAATAGGATGCAAAGAATGAGCGCATTTCATCCCAGTCTGCTGACTTATATCGCCATAACCACCTTGTGCTTTTCGGGCTAAGGTTGGGTGGAAAATATACCGACACAGACTTCACTAGACAGTTGTCAGAGCTGCCTAAAGGTGACACACAACACTGACACTGCATAGTGATCCGGGTCGGTAGTCAGCAGAAGGTCCAGGCAATTGGCTATTTGACCGTCAACATCTGGAACCCTTAGACCAGCTGAGTGAGATTAAAAGGCAAAGCGAGTTTGCGCATCTCTCTCCCAGCACGGTTAGTGTGCTGGTACGGGAACAGTTACTCCTGGTGGTGGGCATTAAAGTTCCCCAGTAACACTAGTTGACGACTAAAATGTGTTTTTATTGTATAATATTATTTTATTATATAATATAATATTATCTTATTATATATTATAATATATTTATTATAAATAAAACCCTACCTCTCCCAACGTTAAACTTTAATTAAAGTTATTCCTAATCATCTTATAATTATTATCAATATATTTACGTTCATACGATAACATTTTAATGTAACAATTTATGTTTCTTACTTTCTTAAATGTGAATAATATTATTAAGAGATTATACATTCGATATGTGACATTAAAATATGTGAAAGGTTACACGAACAAAATGGTATCATGATGGTGCGATTACTATCCGTTAGTAAAGTATCAGCGAATATTAGTGTATACTTCTATTGCGATATCATCGATAAAAAAAATAATCACACGAATAAAATGGTAAAAGCGTTTTATGGTAAACTGCACGCAGGGACACTATCGGCAATGTACATTTTTGTAAATAACTCTTTAAAGTTTAATATATTTAAATGTATAAATAACTGGCTAGATAATAAAAAAATTAACCTTTCATTTGATATATAACACAATACCATTGTTTTCTTAATACGCGAAGTATTGAGAAAATAACGTTTTTTATTTTTCCTGTAAAGTTAGCGATTTTCGGTTACCATTTTATTCGGTGGGGGCGTCGAATTATATTAGTTTATTTAGTCGACCGCGGTTTCGCCTATATGTCTAGGCATTATCAAGAGAGTGCGATTTGTCGCGCCTGAGTCGCAGCCAGTCTTACATTGCGGGCAGCGACAACATTACATGAGTAACACCCGTATTTCATAATTTGAATAATGTTACAAACTCACGTCAGTTTTAATAAAAACATAGGTTTAACAATGTTTTTTTCTCAAGTACATGTTTTTACAAGTATTGTAAATATGAAAGTAACTCTGGCTTTTTGTATTTTACGCTTTCACAGGTAAACCACTGATTTGACGTGAATGAAAATTAATTTGGAGGTAGTTGAGGGCCTGCCGAAATACGTATGCCATTTTTTATGGACGTAACACGGGTGAAGCTGTAGGCAATAGTTACGCAATCGCACCGATTCTGTTAAATAACATCTAAATTATATTCAACATAACATAATAATACATAACAGCACGCTTGTATTACCCAGAAGGGTGTGGCAGAGGTGTACAACACCCACACTTCACCTGTTATGTTTAAGTCCCGTGGGATAGGGGGCTCATTTACATATGATTATACAAAAACATATACATACAACATATCGCCATCCACCCCACCCCCTGGGTATACGGCCCAAGTGCTATGCCAATTCAGCCAGGGAGTGCATGTTCGAATCCTGCTGGATTCTTAATTTTTCAACTTTAATATTATATAAAGTGCAAAAAACGCATAGCAAAGCTATATTTTGCTTTAAAATATTACAAGTATGTGATTTTTTTTTTCTTTTCTCAGTTGTTTCAAAACCCATACTACAAGCTCTGCTTAGTTTGGGACTTGATTACGTTAAGTGAAAGTTGTGTGATATTTATTATTTTTCAACTTTAATATTATGTTTAATTCATTTCCAAAGTTTTAGTCGGTTTTCAGCCCTGTAAGACTATACTATCCCTTTATTTATTATTATGGGATTATAAGATACTATGTTTATCTATTTCAGGTGACGCTCTAGGCCTAACACCAGCAGCCAACAGTTTCCTAGCAATCAAAGCTCTAGGCGGATGCGTCTCGTGCCTGACAGACTGTCTCCTAGACATACAAATCCTCGGCATGTCACAGTTTAGCTCCTACGCACCTCCCGACGTGCTGAACAAGACTTTATCCCAAGATGTTAAGGTTGAAAATCGATGGGAAGGCGGCAGCACCATGGTACTTGACGCGATCACGTTGAGGAACCTGAGGATTGTTCAGGATGAAGGATGTCTGTATGATCGGTTGAATTTCTGTTCTACGCATATGGGGAAGAGGTGTGTATGAGTTTGATACATATTTTAGAAATATTATATGCCGTTATCATACATGGGAAATGTCTAACGCATTCGAGTGGAATCGGTAGTATTATAGTTTATTTGAATTTTTTTAACTCTAGTCACCAATTAATAGGAAACCCATTCGGAATTCTTATTTGAACTGATTTAACATATTACAAGAGTAATGAGAATTTATTTGTTAATTGCGGCGCCGAGTTAAGTCCTTGAGAAAAAAAAATCGGTATACAATTTTACTGATTCTTACAAGAAATCAATTAACATATCTAGGAATTCATACTGCATCTCACTAGTTTAGATTAAACAACCACTTACTGGTGGTAAAGCTCTTGTGAATGTACTCGAGGGCGGCAGCACCACAGTCTCACCTTTAACCTGCCTGCCGCCAAATAGTAGTGCTTCTATTACTGTTTCGGTTTGGTGGTGAGATTAGGCCCTGAAATTACTGGCACATGAGGCACAACACCGTAGTCCTCAGCTGCAGCGACGCATCTTTAATCTGCTTTTGTGGATTGTTGATGTCCATGGGCTGTACTCCACTAACCATCAGGTGGACTACACGTTCGTTCGCTGTGGGCGTAGTATAAAAAAAAAAAAAACAAAATTTAAAAATAAATAATTAAATATCACACAACTTTCACACAACGTCATTTAGTCCCAAATGTATTCTTTTACTTGTATTTGCTTAGCTTATTAACCGACTTCAACAAAGGAGGAGGTTCTCAATAGTCTGTATTTTTTTTTTCATGTTTGTTACCTCATAACTTTCGACTGGGAAAAGCGATTTTAATGGTTCTTTTTATTTGAAAGCTGGTCCTTTTAGTGTGGTCCCATTTCAATTTGGTCACAGTTCTGACAATGGCACCCATGAGAAAACCATATAAGCCAAAAATTATTGTAACTGAAGTCGTTTTTTTTTTTGAAAATTATTTTATCATCTTTTTTGTATAATATTAAAGTTGAAAAATTAGGAATCCAGCAGGACTCGAACCTGCACCCCCTGGGTATACGCCCCAAGTGCTTTGCCAATTCAGCTATGGATTCATATGCTGCTAGACTCGAAATTTCTCAACTCTTTTGTGCCAGCGTCATATTCAGCAATCTGCTCTATATTAGCTCACATATTACCCATAACCTCCGTGAGAGCTGAATACTTGTACTATCGTTGACAATTACTCTACTAGTGCCGTTAAATAAGACCTTGAAGACTTCTTTATTCAGCGCTTCGTAGGTAGTACGTACTATACTAATCGCATCGTTTAATAAAATATTGTTTAGAACGGGAGGGTTCCGTTTCCGAAAATGTTGGTGTAAAAGCACGTGCAAATTTAGATGGACAATACTCTTCAAGTATACAGCGTATAGTATATAGTGATAACGTATTGTGCAGTAATGACAATGAATATAGATGGGCAGATAGATCTAACTATTCTGCAAGTTCAGACAGTGACATTGTATGTCGTGATAAAAATGATAAAAAAGGAAAATTTCGAGAAAATATAAGAAAATGGGCCATTGAAAAAATATTGCACACACAGCTTTAAAGGATCTGTCAAAAACTATCAATGAAATTATTCAAAAGTCAACTTTAAAGACAATTCGAAGTGTCAAAAAATGTGTTTTAAATATTGTAAAAAAAGGTTGAAGAATAAATAAAAATTCAATTTAATCCTTGTTTTATTTTTCATCCGCGGATCCCTAAAATTACTTCAAAGTTCTGATGATTACCTACAGTTATTTGCACACATGTTACCCACTATCAAGCTTTACATGAATCTGTAGCTGACTTGTGTAACACAAGAACCACTCGTAACAGCTCGTTACTGATTTATGTACCACGAGTGGACACTTAAACAGCTCATGCCGTTTGATTATGGTTAATACGGTACACATTGCTTGTCTGCCATTTTTTAGATTATAACCTATGTAAACAATATAATTTACAATTTGTTTTTGTTTAGTCAACGAAGATAACAACAGAATTTGAATAGAAAATGTAATGATTGTATACGTAAACAGCTCATTGTCAAATTACAAAGGAAAAAAAAAACTTATTTTTTTTATAATTATATCCTCAACCTATTTTAAACTATAATTTTCGAGTAAACAGTGATATTTTGAGAGCGCGTGAAAATTTTCGTCTATAATTATATAGTATTTGACAATAACTATCTTTCCCATTCGAATTTCATGGATATGGAGGAAAAACAAAGTTTTATTTATCGATAACATATATTAGCCTAATATTTCCCACAAACACTTTACAAAATGGTTCACACACAACATAACAAAATATTAATAAGTAATAGGGTTAAAAATTATTCACAATAATACCACTTGTGAATTGTCAGTTCCATAATAAAGTTACTACTATCCTGGAGTGTATTTTGTGCTGAAAAATAGGTAAAAAGTACTCTATTATTCAGCCCTTGTGGCGTATAAAAGGTAACACATACCCTGTTAATCAGTCCTTATTCAACTGTTGGGGCGACTGTTACCTTTATTAATGCTCATATAACGCTGATATAGTGCAACCATCTACATTATTCAGCTAACAGCTGATTAATTTGTGCCCAAATCAGAGTTATATCAGCTGAGTAGGCGCCTCTAACGCTCTTATTCAGCAGGTTTATTCAGCTGAAGATTCCATTGTGAACAGTGATTCAGCTACTATTCAGCACTTCTGTGCTACTTGGGTTTCCACCGGATAAAAAATTCTCTGGCGAAAAAAAAAATCCACGTCTTCCGAACCAATTGCACGATCGCAATGTTCAAATTGTTCGGAGAAGGTGATTTTTTTTTTTTCGCCAGAGATTTATCCGGTGGAAATTGATACTAACCATGTATAGAAGCTGTGGTTTCAATAAATATCGCTATGTCGCATCCACCCCGTATATATAATTATACCTTAGCTAGACAAACCTTACTTGGTTATTTTATCATCATTTACTGGTTGTTTCAGGTTGCTTTACCAATGGGTATGCGCGCCGAGCTGCAATCTGTCAGTAATAAAGGAAAGGCAGCAAGCCGTGAAGGCGTTGTTTGAAAACCAGGAGCTTTGCCAAGACGCCAAGAGTATTCTCACTACTCTGCCCGATTTGGAGAGATTGCTGGCTAAGTAAGTGATTCTATTATTTGCTTGGTTTCAGTCAATGATTCATTGGCTTGGATAGCTCAGATGGGAGAGCTATAGGACGGAATCCTAAGGTCGCATAATCTAGCCCCAATTTAATTCCAAAAATGTTTTCAACTGTTTCTTAGTATTAGATTGCTAAGCATGTTTAACTGCTATATAAAAATCAATTAGAAATTTGTAGGTATGTTAAAAAAAACTGGCTTGTTAATCTATTGGTCAGCCGTCCTTAGCTACAAATGTTGATTGTGAGGTTTAGGGATCAGATCCCTATTCAAGCAAACATGTTATGAGGGTTTTCCCTTAGGGTGTTGATACACCGAATCAACTATCGACTTCGATCGATGCATTTGACGTTTAAAGAGCAAATAAGAGCATACCACTGCTGTTGATATCGATGAAGTAAAATCAGGAATTCCTCACAGTCTGGAATTAAGCCTGGTAGATGGCGATAGACTCTTCCTTTTTACATGGGACCTAAACATAACAGGTAAAGTGTGAGTATTTTACACTTCTGCTATAACCTTTTAGATTACAAAAAAACCTCCTAAGACTAAACAGAACAAACCTAAAAATAATGATAGGGTCAATAACGGGTCATTGTCCCTTGAACAAACACCTATACACAATAAAGATCACTGACAGTCCTCTCTGTCGAGGATGTCTTGACGCCGAAGAAACGGTCTCCCACGTAGTCCTGGGGACAAATCCTCGGGACAGTGAGGTCACTCCGCGAAGCCTGTGAAGTCTCCAGGAAACTTCTGAGCTTCTGGGCGGAGTTAGGCTGGCTATGTTAGCCAGGACTCTCCACACACAATGGACCAAATGAGAGTCTAAGTGCGGAAAAATGAGTCCACTTTCCATTCCATTCCATTCCAACCTTTTAGATAAAACAAGTGTAATTTTACGTGACAATTAAACATAGAAAAAAAATTCCTACCACACACATCCTATCAACAAATTTACTAGCACCTCTTCAATTTGCAGAGTCCACGCCCTGGGCAACTTGAAGCGTTCCAAGGATCACCCGGACGCACGCGCCATATTCTACGAAGCGAAGACATACTCCAAGCGAAAAGTACTGGACTTCATATCAGTACTGAACGGGTTCACTGCGGCATTAAAGCTTGTGGATATGTTTTCTGATGTTGATGCTGTACTGTTGAAGAGAATTATGCAGTTCAGTACTGAGGGGAAGTATCCTGATTATAGGGATACGCTCAAGTTTTTCAAGGTTAGTAGCTTATTATACTTCTTTCGTAGATACTTAATATGCCATGATTCATAAATAACGTCGCACGTGATTGGGGGAAGACATCTGATATGAAATTTATTTGACGTAATTGAAGGCTGACTCCTAACTCCATGAAGTTACTATCCCTAAACTACGCAAAATTAAGAAAAAACCCGGCACAGCAATTTCATTAATTTTTATTCAAGTTTAACTATACAAAATTCCATACTTCTAACTTCAAAGGAAAGGAACCTTCCTGCAAAATTCTAGCCCTAGCGGTTTTGGCTCTGCGTTGATGAATCACAATCTGACGAACAATTACATAAGAATAGAAGATAGATAATGGTTTTCAGTTTGGTGGTGAGATTAGGTCATAAAATTACAGTGACATCAACTCGTTCTCAGGTTCATTTACCATCAGGTGAACTGCACGCCCGTTTTCTACATAATATAGTCGTACTAGCTTCTGTCTGCGTGGTATGTCGTTGAAAAGTAGCCTATATGCTAATCCAGGCTATTAGCTACATGTGTGCTTAATTTTATCCAAATCGGTCGGTTAGTTTTTTGCGCATCCATACTTGCTAACTTTTAGATTTAATATAGAATAACATCACGCCTATTTCCTACCTAGTAGGGTGCGGCAGAGGTGTACAACACCCCCACTTCACCTGTTATGTTTAGGTCCCATGGGATAGGGGGTGAGCCTATCGGCATTCACCGGGCACGATTCCAACTCTGTGCTTCTTTTGTGAATTTCCTTATGGAAAGTTCACAAATAACACTTTGCCCGACCCGGGAATCGAACCCGAGACCTCCCGGTGAGAGGCGCATACGTTACTCACAAGACCATCAAGGCAGTTGGATTGAATATTATAGCATATAATAGTTATAATGTCGAAAAATTAAGAATCCAGCAGGACTCGAACCTGCACCCCCTGGGTATACGCCCCAAGTGCTTTGCCAATTCAGCTATGGATTCGTATGCTGCTGGACTCGAAATTTCAATTAATATTATATAAAATACAAAAAGGCCTATCAAAGCTAAAATTTGCTTTAAAATATTACAAGTTATAATGTCGTTTATATTTGATGTATTTACAGGAGGCATTCAACCAAACCGAAGCAGAGAAGGAAGGGCGCATCCTCCCCGGTGAGGGAGTGGACCAAGAGTACGACAACACGCTGCAGCTCATCAAGGAAATCGAGGACGAGCTCAAGGAATATCTCAAGGAACAGGAGAAGTACTTCAAATGTCGGGTGAGTTGCATAACAACTTTAGACCATGTAGCCTTAGCCATGTATGCTACATGGCTAAGGCTGTATTTAAGAAAAAAGTTATGTTATTATTATTTTTTTATTGTTTTTAGGAAGGCTTACAGTCTAATAACAAAATGTGAATATTACAATACATAAATTTAAGAAAAGATTGCTTTTGAAAAGCCTCCACAGATAAACAGACATTTGGTCTTGCCTACCAGAAAATGAATTAAACAATGAAAAATGAAGGGGAAGTAAAATTAAATTAGCAAAGTGCCATATGCTACCTAAACCACACTTTAAGAGCCAAATGATTAAAAAAACAATGAGTTGGCCAATAGCCGCCTTACAGCTGTTTATTTATTCACAGATATTTAATATAATTATATTTTATGTCGGCTTGTATGTATTTATTTAAGTTAAAGTAAGTACTTTTTTAATTTACTACTACACCACTCACTGACAAAGTCTACTTACTTTTGTCTGTCCATCCAAAGGTTGCCTGGAAGAGTTCACTTTATAGTGATAAGGCCACCCTTTGTGCATGTTTCAATTAGACTGTGTACACAATTATGTCCTTCTTCTTTGTGTACAGTAAAGAATTCTATCTATCAATCTAGCCTTATAAAGAGTCTATTAGGTCAGCCAGACTAGATAAATGTGCTCCGCAAAGCCTTTTTGGGGCCTCCGCAAACACGTACCCGAAAGTATGTAAACATGATGTATGAGTCATTTTTAGAAATGTAATCCAACCATCAGAATGGAGTCGCAGTTCAAATATTGCCCCTCAATGATTTGTAGTGCAGAATTCGAAAAGAATGTCTACTTCTTGCTTCAATAGCCGCGTAATGTTCTTCGCCCATCAACTTGGCCATGAACAGCTTTTTTCTACGTCATATATATATTTCGCTTTTAAAAAAGTTTGAGAGTCGCTGGACTAGTGGTAAGCATTATTACTTATAACATGGGGTCCTAAACATAGCGGATGAAATGTGGGTGTTAATACATCTCTGTCAAACCCTTCTGCGTAACACAGGCATGATGTTAATAACATTCTATGCCTACAATTTCAGATTACCTATGTGGGTACAGACAAGAAGAGATATCAACTAGAAATGCCGCAGAATGCAGCGACGAAAGCCGGCGCTGATTATAACTTGGAAGGTGCTAGAAAGGGATACAAGAGGTTTTCTACAGCTGAGACTAAGGTAAGGTATTGCATAGCGTTTTTTTTTTTGTAAAAAAAAAAGTTTATTAGTAATTTAGTAGTATTCTTGTTATACCCCTGCAGCTAAGCTTAATACGCTTGTGTTAGGAGGAAGTTCACGTCCGTTGTGCCATGCTAGGATTTGAACCCACGACCTTTTGGTCGTTAAACCGATGCCTTATCCATTGCGCCGCTTCGTGATAGACGTGAATATACAGGGTGAGGACGATACCATTACGAAAAATAAAACCATTAGGTACTTCCTAGATTACGCGAGCATTCGCCTGTAATGTAGCAGTTTACCGAATACAATTTCGAATTGTATTATCCGGCGCACTGTAATGCTCCGCTCGCCTTCCACACCGGGTGTAACATTCGAATCTGTAACGTTAAAATTACACCCTGTAACACAACTGGATGCGAACTAAATACCTTATCAAAAATGTCAACAAAATAGAACTCTATTTATACACCTATAAAAATGGCGACAGTTTTGTCATAACTGACACTGGCTGTTTTTGTATGTAAACTTATCTATAGAGTCGACACAGTCTATGCTGTCCCACTCTAGCGCTTTAGTCGCGTTCTATATTTGTCTCAGAATATCGACATCTAATTTTGTTACTATTGTAACACAGATAATTATTACTCGGGAAAGGTAGATATAAATAGCAGCCCTGTATCTAATACATGTGCCACTGCTGGGCTCTGGCCTCTTCTCATGATGAGAAGGATTAGGCCATAGTCCAACATGCTGGCCAATTGCGGGTTGGTGACTTCACACACCCTCAAGCACTTTGTAGACTCTCAGGCATGCAGGTTTCCTCACGATGTTTTCCTTTACCGTTGCTGCTGCAGCTGTGTATGCTTAGTAATTTGAAAGCTATTTAGAGTCTCATGATGCTAAGCTGATGACGATACAAACCCTTAACGGAGGAGTAAGGGATAGTTATTTAAATATAGACACATTCTCAACGTTAACTAAATGCTTTTAATAACATAATTATATTATGACTTTAGGTAGATATACGCACTTCAATTTATCGCCGTGACACTTTGTATTTTGTGTATAGACTTCACCGGACTTTTCATATTAATATTATAATAAAAAAACTTTTTTTTTAGGATCTCCTCGCCCGCATGATAGCCGCCGAAGACCAAAAGACCACCGTTCTAAAAGACTTGAGTCGCAGAATCTTCGAGAAGTTCTCATCGCACTACGCGCAATGGGAGACGGCAGTGCAGTGTCTGTCCATGTTGGATATACTGTTGGCATTCACTGAATTCGCCAGGCAACAGAGCGGAGACGTGTGCCTGCCTGATGTCACTTATGAAGAGGACAAGAAAGTATTTTTTTTAAATACATACTTGAATAATAATATAATATGCTGATGGTTTATTAACTACCGTTTGGATCCCATGTCTGCAGTCTTGGTTCACATTCTTGCAACAAGATAGCAAGGATGAGATTCGAGAGTGAAAATTCACGGGTCTTCTTCTTCATCGTGTCGATGGCTGCCTCAAATTTTATTGGCCCAATAAGTGGCCACTGTTATGGCGCTCTCATCGGCGTTCATGAGCGTCTTGTGCAGGAGAAGGACATTTTGGACAATAAAAAGAGATAATATAGGTTTTTCGACGTTTTAGGTTCGTTTTCGCATGACAAAGGTTTCTTAAAAAAAATAGTGCTATATATAATTTACGCAGAAGTGAAAATAGATCTACTCTCTACTCTACTCTTATATAAGGTATATTTATTAAGATTTAATCAATGATAAATTATTACTTTGTACTAGTCATGGGCGTTATTAGATATTTTTGGTAACCGGTATTACACCGGTATGGTTATACAATACCGTTATAGACAAGTTAGGTACAGTTACTACAGTTATTCTAGCTATAGCGTTTACAAACGTTTTAAGCTAAGGTAGGTATTATGGTATCCAAGTTAGTTGCCACCACTAGCCAGAGCGACCGCACTCGTTTACAGTTTGATTAAGCCGTAGCGCAGTAGATATAAAGTCGTCTTTGGCTTATAACAATAACCTTGAATGGTTTGCGCCGCTCTCGCCCCTTTTCTTTTATGCATGCGATATTATCACTTCTAAGTGAGAGATAGATAAGTTAGTTAGTTTTGATCGATTGCGTGGATTCAGTTGGTTTTGGTTGTCAGTTATTTAGTTATAAGATATGATGTGGGTTCGGTTTTCAAACTACGTTGACGCGGGGACGCAGTGATTCGGTAGTTACTTCATAGTTTCATACTAATACCTGATAACCGTTGGCAACTATTTTAATACCGATACGGTACGTGAGAGATGATACCCGTTTTCAGTTACGTTTTGGTATAGCGGACACATGACGACTTTGTACCCTGTTATTCTGTTTTCGTAATATTTATTTTTCGAAAGTAAGCATCGAAAAACCTCTAATTTATTGTACTTTTTCAGCCATACATAAACATAGTAGAAGGTCGTCATCCGTGCATTCCGATCGTGGAAGACTTCATTCCCAACGACACCCAGCTCGGTACGGAAGAAGCTAACCTGCTACTGCTCACAGGACCTAACATGGGAGGAAAATCCACCCTCATGAGACAAGCGGGGCTTCTCACTGTACTGGCTCATCTTGTAAGTAGGAGATATATTTTTATTATAATCCATTGTGTCTTAAGCGTAAGCTTATTGGCAGTGTGTTATGACATCGGACATAGGACACCGTCGTCGCGGTAGAGCTAGGTGGCGCTGGCGGGACTGGCACAACTGGTGGGAAACTGCAGGAGATAGAGAGGACTGTAAACGTTTAGGGGAGGCCTTTGCCCAGCAGTGGGACAACGCAAGCTAGCAAAAGAAAATCTTCCCATCGTCACCGCCTATTTCGACTAACCCAGGGTCCAAAACGCTAATAGTCATATTTTGAAAGCACTGTAAATGAGATTAGCCAAAGCCTAATCCGGTCCGAATGACTTAAAGCAAGCTAATATAGATATTGTTAGCGATTCGGACTTTAGCGTTTACGTTAGAACATAGTAAGATAGCATGAATTATATTGAAATAAAATACAATAGCGCTGAAAATGATACCAAAACTTACTTTTTACTCCAATATCGTCTTTACTTTTACCATAAAATTTTTTGACAATTAGAGGTAATGTGTTTCAAAACTAGTGACTATAGGCTGACCGTTTAACTGAGTCCTCGCCAGCGCGGTACAGGGGCGCGGGGGTATGACGACAAAGGGGATTTCGACGGGTGCGGGCGGTGGGGGCACTTAATGAAATATACAGAAGATGAAATGCACCAAGATATTTCCTAAGATATGTGACATCATTGGAAAAAAAAAAAAGTGATTTATCAAATGAAAAATAGTTAAGAAGATACAAAATTTTAATGAAGTTATGTACGTAAATAAAATAATTGGGAATAAACTATTATACTATTTTTTATCTAAACATATGTATAATTAAATCGTAAGAAAGTCAAATCTTTTTTTGGGCCCAGTTTCTTTTTTCTAAAATATTCGTATACGTTAAAAGCCATTTGCTTGCACTGACTGTTTACTTTATGTCCGAAGATTTTTCGATTCATCTTGAGATTGTTATTACATGTGTACCTCTCACAAGGTGTCTGCAACAGTCAACACATGCGATCGCTACCCATGTAGCGAACGAAATGAACAATTACAAAAATTTGCCCACCGCCCGCACCTGTTTCAGTCCCCTTTCTCGTCATACCCCTGCGCCCCTGTACCGCGCAGGCGAGGATTCAGTTAAACGGTCAGCCTATAATCAAAAGCATTATAAAATTTCCATCTTGTATACATATAATTTTTCTGATCCATGGGTTTGTGTTACGAATATTTTCGCTCAGATGAATTTAGGAAATTGAGCCTAACATTATGTATTGGTACAGGGCAGCTACGTGCCAGCCCAGGAGTGCAGCGTAAGCTTGGTGGACCGAATCTTCACTCGCTTGGGAGCTTCCGATGACATCTTCTCAGGACAGTCCACGTTTTTGGTGGAGATGAACGAAACGGCGGCCATTGTGACACACGCTACCGTGCACTCGCTTGTATTGCTGGATGAACTAGGTAACTGCTCATCAAATTCAAATTCAAATCATTTATTTTCATAGGCCCCAGGAGGCGCTTGAACACGTCAAAACATTACAAACAATGATATAAAAATAAATTATAAGCAAAATTATACTAATTACAATGATTTGAATAACCGGGATTACTTAATTAATTAATTTTTATCAAACTGTTTAGAATCAGATTAAAAACAATCTAAGTACCAGCTCCGATGGGTATTGCATTATGGAAGAACTGGTGAATGTGTACCATCTTTTAAAATGAAAAATATAACAATTATTATGCATATTAAAAGTCACATAAGAAAGAGCAATTAATTTCCAAATACTATAATCATTATGACTAACGAATTAATATTATAAAGGAAAAGGAATTTCTCAATAGCGGCACGGAGTTGGAATTGTGACTGGTGGATGGCGATAGGCTCACCCTCTATCCCATGGGACCTTAACATAAAGGTGAAGTGTGGGTGTTCTTCACCTCTGCCACACTCTGTACATAACATCACGCCTATATTACCCAGAGGGGTGCTGTTGGAAATATAGGGGTGCTGTTGAATATATTATATTACTAGCTTCCGCCCGCGGCTCCGCCCGCGTGGTATGTCAATTAAAAGTAGCCTATATGTTAATCCAGACTATAAGCTACATGTGTGCAAAATTTCATCGAAATCGACCCGGTAGTTTTGGCGTGAAAGAGTAACAAACATCCATACTCACAAACTTTCGCATTTATAATACTAGCTTCCGCCCGCGGCTCCGCCCGCGTGGTATGTCAATTAAAAGTAGCCTATATGTTAATCCAGACTATAAGCTACATGTGTGCAAAATTTCATCGAAATCGACCCGGTAGTTTTGGCGTGAAAGAGTAACAAACATCCATACATCCATACTCACAAACTTTCGCATTTATAATATTAGTAAGGGTTAGTAAGGATAAAGAGGCAAAACTTTATATTTGTTTCGGTTTTATTTGTTTACTACTGGACCGATTTCAATTCTTTACTAAGACAGTGCTAGATTGTTCCTGAGGACCATAGGAAAGGCGCATTGTTTCATCAATTTTAGTTTCGCTGTATTAAAGAAACCTCAGTCTTACCATAACTTCACTATTAACTAAATCCCATATTATTGCCATTGCTGTGTGCGACTGTTTACCGTATAGTCTTGTGTTCAATCCCTTAGTTGGGCAGTGTTATTTGAACTTTTTCTGTCTGTAAAGTCTCTGTAACAACACGTCATCAAAAATAGTGCGCGGTTGATGGCAACCCCTCATAACTTAAACATAACAGGTTAAATGTGGGTGATATACATCTCTGCCACGCATTTGTGGGTAACATAGACGTCATTTTATACTATGTTACTAACAATCTCACCTTTCTTCCGCCAGGTCGAGGCACATCCACATACGACGGCACGGCGATAGCATCAGGCGTTTGCGTAGAGTTGGCCAAGAGAGGATGCAGAGTTATATTCTCTACGCACTACCATTCGCTCGTGCACCATCTGTCTGACCATCCCGGGATCATGCTGGGCCATATGGTAATGTTTCATCTACTTTTATTTGTATTTCTATTGATAAATTTATTCACGAGACAAACTCGCGTAATAACAGGTGCACTCTCAAATAGCTCTTTGGAACAGATGAACTGACACGACCAGAGAGGGGTTGGGTGTAAACAACGTCAACATTCTGGCTTTTGGAAGCGATAAGTTTTGTCGACAGAAAAACGATACAACTCTTTGCCGTGGAATCGAACCCGATATCCCAAGTACAATAGTCGCATACACTAACTACTAAGATCAGAGAAGTAGTTCCAGACTGTCTCAATTTAAAAGAAGAAACATTATGTATTAACAATATCGTAATTTAATTTCAGGCCTGCATGGTAGAAACAGACGAATCAACGCCTGACAACGAAGACCACATTCCAGAGGAATCCATCACTTTCCTTTACAAGCTGTCACCCGGGGCTTGTCCAAAATCATACGGGTTCAATGCAGCTCGATTGGCAGGCATTCCCAAAGAAATCACACTCAAAGCTCACCGAATATCCAAGAATTTGGAAAAGGAAGCCACGTGTGTACGCGCCTTTAGGGACATTCTAAAAATAGGTGACAGTCCTAACAATCTTAGGTCAATGTTGGCAGCCTTGAGCATTTAATTTTTTAATGTTGGCAGCACTGCGCATTTAAGTTTGGAATGTTGTCAGTATTGTGCATTTAAGTTAGGAATGTTGGCAGCTTTGAGCATTTGATTTCTGAATGTTGGCCGCAAAGTTTTTTTAATTGGTTACCTCTATGCCAGTATTTTAAAATGTTATGTTTAAGTTTCTATTATTTCTGTCAGTTTTTGTATTGTTGTTAGAAATGCGACTAATCCGTTTATAAAATATGATGGGAATTACTTTTGACTCTAGACACGAGTCAGAATTCAGTTGGTGCTTACGATCTAATATTTAGCGGCAAAATCGTGCATGCGTCGTTAAATTGAAGGACATTGTGTTGATACTAGTATTCTAATATCCCTTCCAGCCAAAATTCGCGAGTTTACGTTGATAGGGACTCAAACCTTAAACCTTACGCTAGCCTGATTGTGCCAAAGCTATTGGTCGCATACGAATCTCCTGTCGTTAATGTTAATAATTGTAATAGAACCGATTCAAGGAATCGAACTTGATCAAATATAATGTGATTATTTTTGTGATGAATCAAGCCTAATTAATGTAAGAAATAAGAACCCACCTGTTATTGAATTTTTAATATAGCAATTTCTAAGATAACCTTGTTTTATTGTCTTACCTGTGCATACTTACTAAAAATAGTAATTTTCGCGCGAGATCCTGCAATCAAGCTACATCTCTGTTAAGAATTAAAATAGGGTACTATAGCCATCTATAAAATTTTTGGATTGTTGTGGATTGGAATTTCCGATTTGTGTGTTGGATTGTTGGTTGATTGTGAAAAGAATCGAATTATTACTTAGAACCGAGTACACGAATTCATAGTGAAGCTACTTTAATAGTGCCGTTTCGACTCAAGATGACTCGTACAAACACATCAGTTTTTGTAAGTGTGTGTGTCAGCCAAGCGGCGCGACATAATATTTGCGCACACATCTTACAAAAAAGCACATGTTTGAAAACTTTCGATCTAGACGTTATTAATCTATGATCAAAAAATGGTAACATTCTGTACTATGACTGAACTAACTTGCCATATTCTTAAAACTGGGCGGAGTTTAATAATTTCAATCTGAATCTGTATTTTGGGATAAATTGCTAAAACACGAAAACACAAGTAATTTTCATCTCTTTTATTTTACACATCTTGTACTTAAATTAGAAAACCATTGCACATCGTGTCATCTCAGTTAATTATTTCTAATTAATTAACTCATATAATTAAAATTCAAAATCTAATTATTTACATTATATCATAAAAGCATCAACAAGCACTTTATTCGTAAAAAAAATATTACGTAATAATTAAGTATAAGAATTAAATTCATTTTAAGTGCCTCTGGAATTTATATGAATGATAAAAAATAAGTATAATACGTAAAAAAATGACTAGGTCAAAATTTCGATGAATAATTTTGTAAAATGTGACAAATTTATTATGAAATAATATTACTTAAAATTGTAAATTTATAATATTGAACTAATCTATAATAAAATCCATGTTATTAATAAGTTAAAATATACAATTGTGATTAACAGAAATTGTGTTGGTAATATGTATTGCTAATCCATTTAGATTCCAAAAATCAGTATTTAGCAAAACCAAAAGCGTCTTTCTTACGTATTTAGAACACAAATACCACTAGCAACACTGCCTTCGACCACGTCCGCGTGAATATTGAGGCAAGTGGCTGGTGGCACACGTTTATTAATCGTCTGCTTCAATTTTGTGACATTAATACAATAACCTTGATGCAAATATTATTATAGTTTCCTTGTTGTGTTATAAACTTAAATACTAGTCACAAAATAAAACATAAGAGAAATTCAGAGAAAACTGACTATTGCCTTATGATTTGTCTTTATTAGTTCATTGAGAGTATAATTATTTGTTGCCATCAAATAAAAATCCACCGTGAAAATAGTTGTTGGTGTAGTGCCTATTTTTTTTTTAACAAAATAACTAAAGGTTACCGGCTAACAACCGGCTAATCGACCTTTTGTATTTTCGTGTTTTTTTTGTATGTTGTGTAGTAAGCGAGCAAGAAAAGAAATAAAAATGAAATTCTGAATACTTTCATATTATGGGAAGACTAGAAGAAACTCTTAGGTCAAATTTAATTACATACGAAGACAAGATGTTTAAGTTTATAAGGAAAATATTGGAAAACAAATAGAGAAGAAATATTTGAAAGGTGAATATTATCTGTTGCGTTACTCGTCAGGATTTGGTTACGTATTTACTGCCAGTCTCAAGAATAATATTCTGTCCAGCGAGAGTTGAAAAAGAAACCACAAGTGGTACCGCCTAAAAAATTCCTAATACCGCTAGAGGCGCCACTAGTAAGCATATTATGAAAAAACTAACGCATATTCTAGCATTTTAAACAGTTACTATAGTATTAAAAACCTCTGCCATTGCATAGTAAATTTTACAGAGTATAGACTTAGTGGCGCCATCTGTAAAAGGTTCACGGTAGCTTCTTAAAGTTAACTATTAAACCAGATTGTCCTTTTTTTGCTTGTTTTCAACTCTAGCTGGATCTTATATAAACAACAAACTTCCAGTAGAAGATATACCAATCGTCGATTGCATAAATTTAAAAACTATGTATTACGTATAATTTAAGTAAAATAAATTTGTATAACTAACAAATTTAATGATTTTAATACAGACGGTTATTTTGTGATAATATTACTTATTGTTAGCCAGACTGTTGTTTTTTTGGTTAAAAGTTCTAATTTGATAACTAAATAAAAACTTTATTTGATGCCTCATCAAAACCTTCTTTCGAATAATTTCAGCCTTCTCATTTGATGATCTAATTACATACCTACAGGATGGATACGTCATAGCGACATTAAAATTGTGACACGAAAAAAAGACACGTTTTTCGATGACAGAACATTGAGATGATTCAATTTCTTTGGAAAACATGTTTATTTTTTCGCACCGTAATTGTATGTGTATAATTAGATCCTAAGCTCTCTTACTCGCCGAATAGCACACACATATCGGACTTCTTTATGCAGAAAAAAAAACTATGTTTATAGAATCAGTATAAGGAATGTAGAATCAGTATAATGACGCTGGCACAAAAAAGTTGAGAAATTTCGAGTCGAGCAGCATACGAATCCATAGCTGAATTTGCAAAGCACTTGGGGTGTATACCCAGGGGGTGCAGGTTCGAGTCCTGCTGGATTCTTATTTTTTCAACTTTAATATTATATAAAATACTGTTGTAACACAAACTATTTTACACAAAACAATACATGTTACATTTGTGAAGAGATATCACACGAAAACTGTGTTAATTCAACATTAAATAATTATATTATTAAATACATACATCATAATTCTACTAATTCAACACTCAGCATAATAATTTAACGACAGAATTTACTTAATTCATCTATTGTACGCAAATATATTTAACACCAATTACCTTGTATATGGAATGTTGTCAAAATATGGATACCAATGTTATATTTAATTTAAAATTTAGCATTTATTTTTTGTTGAAAAATTATTACTTATTTAAACAGTTCGACAGAGCAGTCTTGTTATATGTAAGCACTATGTACATCGCTTATACCATTGTTTCTCAAAGTTGTTGCCACCACCCCACAATATTCTGGACAAAAAAAAACTTACTACACTTCTATTCAAGAAGGCATTTGCGATATTTTGCTTTACCAAGACTACTGTACTCTCGCAATGAGACCAAAAGATCCAATATACAAAAATGTACAGGCATTTCATTTTTGCACATGACTATGCGGCGTCATGTACTTCGTTTTTCGTCGCCATTCATTAAATGATTTCCACCTGGAGTTTTCCTATTATATCCTCTGCTAACGCACTAAAACATACCACTATTCTTATCAACACGTGTTTGCCGTTGTAGCTTACAACATTCGTATATTAATATATTTCGTGTACAAGATGGTAGCATGTTGGTGAACGCGACCCCAAGATTGAGAAACGATGATATAATAACGCTCGTGTTCTTTGTTTCTCTTACGTTAAGTTAATATTGTAGAATATAAAAATGCAAAATGTGAAGCGATTTGGAAGTGAACGTTTTAGAAAAATATTATAAGCCTCTAAACGGTTTCAAAGATGAGCAACATTTGTAATAAAAAAATACAATCAAATTGAGAACCTCGTCTTTTTTTTCGTAGTCGGTTATACATAGTCGTAGTGCACCTTAGGTAAACGTATCCACGATGTCCTTTCGAAACACGTTGCACGAAGCAAGTTGGATCCTGCGTTGCTACATTGACGCTAAGTTTTGATAAGTAAATAACATAACTACATAAAATTGACAACCGATTTGCCATATTACATTTTATTTTACAAAACATGTTGCTCATCAATCTTTAATTAAATAGTATCAACGAACACTGAATGTCTATCACAAATTAAAACAAGTCTTAATTAAGAGCGATTATTTCTAATTTACTTGAAATTTTGTAAGGCAAGCCCACTACAAAATTCATTATAGTATCCATTCATCCTAACAATATGTCGTTCAGCACCAATTTACTCAATTTACCTACAATACGTCGTCTCTATGGCTTGAGTTGTAAACACGGCCAATAGTGCAGACTCGATTTTTTTTATACTTTAACTCTTCAACTCTAAAAAGGCTGTTTATTTAATATGGCTAGCTGGATTTGTACTAACAAATACAATAAATATGCCTTGCTCGATTATTGTCGACCATAAAATTCATCACCAAAATATGTTTTCCATACCTAAAAAAAGAACGTTTACAAATCCTGGACAGAACGTTTTTCGTCCTAAGGGGTGATGTATAAAATTTGAGAGCCACTGATCCGAATCAAAATATGACAATCGATTCCTGTTAATAAAAGTGATAGTAACTGTATTATTGAGAATACGTCACGCGTTGCATACTTGCATCGCCCAGTTGATGCACCTACGTAATATATTCGAAACTATTCGGCGTCTAGTCGAATATAAACCAACACTCAAACCTAATTTAATGAAGTCTAAAGTCTATAGAGTGATAAATAATTACGATGGACAAAAATCGAGCATCGACATCTTCATAATCTTGACAAAATATGTTTAAACATTAAACTATAGCGTTCCGAGCTAACTAGCGAGTAGTAAAAGATTTGATAAACCTTAATTCACATTGCCATCACTTATAATACGCCTCGGCTACAACTAACTCAATCTGTTCCAGCTTATGGTAATCAACTATTTAAAAATGCATCGAACTAACCATCTTATTCACTAGCTTCATCTTTTTCACAAATTTACTGGAATTAATTCTTTCCTATAACATTATAACGGTCAGCTTGGTACATATAGGTACCCCATACTCATAAACACGTTTCAATTTGAGGAGAGCGTCTTAGCAATAGCTAAATGTTGATTTATTGATACGCTGACGTCGGTCGAGCGTACAAAAACAAGTTATATAAAACACCGCACTGTTATCCTGACGACAGTGGCAGATATTTCATAGAAATTGTGTATTTTGACGTCAGAGTTAAAGAAAATCCGCCTTACGTAAAATAGGCTAAGAAACTGATTTCTTTAATTAAGATGAGTTTATAAGTTTATTTACTGCCATGAAGCTAAGTAATGGACTCCATGAACCCATCAATCTCTGTAAGTACCATATTTGCCTAAAATGAGTATTAGAATGACCACCACTCCTCATTATTACAAAAATGTTAATGAATAAGATGGCCAGAAACTTGCCTACTTCTGTCATATTCTGTATCAATGCCTTGTTACGTTATTAACCGCTTCCTAATTTTAAAGGACCCTGGCGAACACGCATACTAAACGAGACTCACTTCAAAAGGTATAAAAGGACGACAACGGTATACTTTCATATTACAGCTTAAGTACATAAATTAATAAGTAGATCTTATTATTGGGAATACGGGTTACTCACGTTATTATAACCGGATTATGCCGACTAGTTTCGAATCTATCATAGCATATCCCGGCTAAAATTGCTTCAACTCACGTCGGTTTTAATAATTTGTAGATATTTTATTAATTATCTCTCTCTCTCTCTCTCCCTCTCTGGCAAGGAGAGTAAGACATTTTTTACAAATATAAAGTTCTTGTGAAAAATTGTCTTTAGCCGCGTCCACACTGCGCTAACTTTCATCTGGTTACTGTCTGGTATAGTTTCTACGTTTATTAAATACCAACCATCGTTCGTTGGCGTTCGCCGGTGATTCGAAGCGTGGCGGTAACATCAAAGGATTCGTGTTCGTTGGCCCGATGTCGACGCGGCATGTGCAAAATGTCTTTACAATCTTGTCAATCTACAGGGTGAGCCTAAACATCGTGACGAAGCCGCTTACCAGTTATTTATTACATGATTCCGAGAATGCATTAAATTCAAATTCATTTTCAGAGGTAAATTTTAGTTTTCACAATTTTTCTGATCAAAAGAATTTACATCAAAAATACGTTCTTAATCGCTGGAAAGTATTTTCGCTGGCTTATTCTTATACATATTAGCTTTTATGACGTCTACATTGTACTATTATACTTTCAAGACCGATTTGCCGATGCTTGGCAATTACCAGTAAAAAATATAGCACCTAGGTTCGCAGAATCATGTATTCAATCACAGATAAGCGGCTTCGCAGCACTATGATTTTGAGATTATAGTTGTTGTGATACAAGGACAAGAAAGTTTCTACGTATTTTGTTGGGCCCATTTCGTCAATATCCTTTAACGTACCAAGGCAGCAATTTCAACAGAATCAGCACGTGTAAATCGAGGCCTGCTTCCGACTGGCTACAACATCTTACACTCATAGTTCATCAAAGGAGGAGCTCTCTCGTTCGTCGAAGGGTCTGGAGCGCTCGCCCCAGCGCTCCCATCGCTCCGAAGACAGGAGAGACTCGGATTCCTCGTCGTCCTGAGGCACTGGGTACACGATGCCGTCGCCAAAGCTACACCGTCCAGTCCGGGTTCAATTATAAAGTTTGTTGAGTAAATGTGGTATATGGGGATAACTATGTATGAATGCATGGTAAAAGATCTCACCTTGTATAAATTCTGTTCTACTGAAATAATGTATTCTCTTTCAGTGATATACAAAATAATTACTGTCGCAGATATAAAATTCAGACTATTTTCTATATTACTATACTTAATAATGATATATAATTGAATTAAGGACTGTTTTATTTTAAATTATTATATTATTGTTGTCTATTATATGCAGTAAAAGCTTATAAATTCCTTGATTTCTTACCAGTTCTGTTTACTACGACATTTTTGGAACATGACTGCTGTATAAAAAAATCTATTCATTCGGAACTTTTGTCTCTGTTAAAGAAAGTTAATTTACTAACATAATTATATTTATTTTAATATAATAGTTTTATTTATTTTTCTATTTGTTGTAAGACGATTAAACTAATCAAATAAAATGTATCAAAATGTTTCTTCACCGACTGCGGCCCTAGAAAAGTGTTGCCATATAAATAATAGTGGCGCCCTCTATTATTTTCCTGTGACTCTATAAATATTGATGACTTTCTACATAAAAACAAAATTTTTATTAATTATTTGTATATCACTGATTAAGTTGGTGTTATTCGGAAAAAGTAAAAAAAATATTGAATAAAAAAATGTGTTTTATATTTTATAATCATTGCCTATGATTATTTTTCTTGTGACTGTCTCTGACATGATATATTAATGTTTTGGGCGAGAATGTTAGTGATAGTATGTGAATGTGCTACGTAATACTCTACTGTGTTAGCTACGAATCAAATGAGTCGTCTACAGCGTGCAGTGTCAAATATTAGCGCAAAATGTCCTCTTGCGCCACCTAAGATGCTGCTTTTATTCAGCTAAATAACTTAGCATGCAAAGGGACACCTATATGGACTACCTACACGAAAAAAGAAGTGAATGACTATAATTTTGAAACTCCATCAAAAAGGTTGGATGACGCCAATGAATGAAAAGCAACGTTGATTAGTCGAACGGATTTATTTAAATATATTGTAATAAAATATAGCGAAATGGAAAACTTTAAAAATCCTTATACTATTTGCGGGACGGTCCTGCCCTTTCGCGGGCATAGTCTCCATCTTTCTGTTTCGCGGCCACCCTCCGAGCTAAAATGTTAATAAACATTCTTATTGTCTATGATCCGTAGATAATTTTGATTTAGAATAGATATAAGAAAATATAAGCATGGATGCTACAGATTCTACAGTTTTATTTAGTATTTAAATTTTGATGTTAGTTGGGAAAATAAAATGGGGTTTATTTTACTTTTTGCTTGTGTACAGCGAACCTATTGTAAAAATTTAATAACCAATAATATTAAACAAATTAGATTATTTATCACACGGCTTGCTGTTTAGTTAATTTGTAAGTATTCTAAATGAATAAAATTACATAAAATAAATAATTTATCAGATTTTTGTTCGTATATTCAATTTTACAAAGAATAAGGAAACTATTAAGCCCATAAACGTATCTGAAGCATCCAAAGGCATGCAATAGACTGAAAAATAGGACAAAAGACAATATACTTATAGTAGGAGATAAATAAATGTATATATTCCGATATACAGCACACAGACGTTTTAAATAAAAAAAAATTGTAATATACCCAAATAACGTTATTCCATTACTAATACTTATGTTTAAATAAAAAAAATGTCTGGTCATGTATCCTTTTGCTTGCTAATCGCTACAGCTTCTACGCAAGCGCCTACGTGAAATGTACCGCCGAAGCTCAGTGTTGCCATGTAAAATAAAAAACAAAAATCAAAGAACAAAATATTTTATTGTGCACAAAACATACTTACAAAATACATTTCTAACTTTATCAGTCTTGTGTGTTGTATATAGCTCAGAAATAAATGCATTAAAAAGCAATTTGCACGTTGAAATCGGTCTTTATAATATTTCATTCATTATAATAATCAAAATACTTCAGCCGGACTTCCCACATAACTTGAGCATAATTGATAATAATAATTGTATGATAATGTACATACAACTATTATTTATTCGAATTTGTTTAATGAATTACAGCTTCATGAAAAAATATCTAATTTGTGATACTAATTTGTATACAAATTTTATTATTGTCAACCAAAACTGAGCATTTATACCTGTTTGTCATAGAGGCAAGATACTATTCGATTTTTATTCGCTAATATAATACGTATGTATAAAATTTATGGACATAATTATTGTCAAAACGAAAATAACTGAGATTTTCTATGCATTATTAAAATATCTAATATTATTATAATCGACTAAAATTTAAGTTCGTTGTAAATATCATATTACACATTCTTGTAAAAAATAGATTAAAAAATTCGACATTAACTATTCTAAAATAGTTGGCAAATTTTAACAAAAGAGCACCACTTTATATTATTGTCTTTGGGCTACCTAAGTTCGAATGAGTAAACGACTCGTGCAGTGTAGTCTGTTATGTTAATGTTGTCTATGCTCAAGGTATTTGGTTGTCGCGGGCCGCTTCGTCGTCCTTATCTGACCTGGAGCGCGTGTTGCCCATAGACTCGTAGCCGTGAGTCTCCTGAGTGGTCGTGAACGTCTGTAGTTGGTGTTCGCGACGCACAGGGAATTCGCAGCCATCTCCCGGGCTGACAAAACGATACATTTGAGAGGTGTGGCATGCGTGACGGGAGCGAACCTTTCATAGACTCCGAGAGTTATGGCAAAGTGGAAAACTACAAAACTGGTGACTTAAATACGTGCTAAGTTAGCTTTTATTAAATAAATAATATAGATTCGATTAAGGATTAGTTTTAAGCCGAACACCATTTCATCAATGAATAAACGCTGCTTGTTTTCTATTGAACTTATACCACACTGTCAAAGAATCAAATTTATCATGCGATAAAACATTTTCATAAATTTTCCAGTAAATTAAACGGATATATTCATCAATGATCTGAAGCATTCAACTGTAATAACTAAAATGATCTAAAAAAACCAAAAAAAGAGCAAGTTTTCGCCCACGTCATCAGTGTAGAAAACTATAATAATTAGGGATGTTCTTCACTTTCTTGAATATTGCAGTGATTTGCTTATCGATGCAAATATGGAAGCTAGCGGTGGGATGATCTTGTTAGAAAATGACGCGTGAGCGATATAAAGTAAAATTGCTACCCGCACCTCAAAAAAATGTCCCAAATGTAATGAGTGAAATGATACCACTATCGCCCCAAGAAAATTTATATTCATGCTTCAAATTAAATTAATATTATTATAATGTTTTGTAAGTCCAGAATAGATAAATACTGCAAGAATGTGTTAGAAATTAAAAAGATATTGGGACAGCTGTAATTTATTAATGTACAATGAAGTTCATGTAGTCTATGTTTCCCATAGATAATCGAAGTGTTAGGATGGCGAAAAATTCAGCCAGCATCGCGTGACAATGTTATTAATGAGGTAACATATCGATTATAAAATCGATTATGCGCAAACGCTTTCACAACGGACCCCTTACACCATGCCTAGTTAGTAGCGATGAAAACCTCCATGTTGATTTAAAAAACAATATGTTATTCTTTGCCATAGTAATCTACAAATAATTCCAAATGTTAGAATTGGTCATTCACTTCTTTTTCACACATTTTAGGGGACATGCACACAGTTCACACTTAGCACACAAATTGTATTACACATTTTAAATCATACGTGTATACAACACCTAACGTGCGTATACTAGACCCATAGACAAACATGCTGTTTTTTTTTTCGAGTTGCTATATTCAAGTCTGTGTTGCCAGAACCAAAATTTTAGAATTTTGTTTTGTAAATGGTAATAAAAAATCGTTACCTGGTAAAAATGGGTATCAACCAAAGGTTAGGCGCATGGCCGAAAACCTCCTTGAAGTTGTTATAAGCACCGATTGAGAATCCATTCTTGTCGGCGCCGCCCCGGAACATTGGCGCTCTAAATGCCTCTGAAATGTTATACAATTCGAAGATCAACGTAATGTTTTGATCATGAGCACTGTAATTGGAGGCCGAGTTTATAATATAAGGATGTTCCTACTAATACTATAAATGCGAAAGTTTGTGAAGTTGTGTGGATGGATGTTTAATTAGGCCCTATTTATACGGTACAAGTTTTGTAAGTCAATTCTCTTGTCATCTCTGTTTTTAAACGCAATAAACAAAGCAAGCAATATAATTGCCGCAAGTTTAATTATTGCTTTGAATTGCGGCAATTTTCATTCTAGCTTTGAATTGCTGCAATTTTCATTCTTGCTTTGGATGGCGGCAAATTTTATTGTTTGCTTAAATAGAGATAGCAAGAGAATTGTCTTTCAAAACTTGTCATTTTGTAATTTCACTATTAGGGCCGAAGCAGACGGTGCGTTGCGGTGGCTGCCCTTCATGCTAGAAATACAGGCGCGATTTTAGTCAAATTTTGCACATATGTAGCTTAGTTTAGTTAGTTTAGTTTTCCTGGGCGGTATCCGCACTTAGTCCTCCTATGGGACCGTTGTACGTGAGAGGTTTCCCGTTTACTCCAGCCAGCCTATATCGGTCCAGAAGGAAGGTCCTCCGAGGACTGCTGCAGGCTTCCGGAAGCGATGATGGTGACTGGAGAATTTGTGCCCGTTGGTACATATGTAGCTTATAGCCTTAAGTACTTACACGGGCGGAAGATATAATGACTTTTGTAATAGTATTTGCACGGTCTAAAATGAATATCAAACCAGAACATCATACAAATCTTGCAGCAAATTGCATTATAGGTGGTATTTTTTTTCTTACTCATTATACTTCCTTTTTTTAACTATTCTAACCAGATACAGCTAAATACATCTGGTCTTCAATATCCAAACTACGGAACGACATAAATCACTAAGTCAGACTAATACCGAATATCATGTACGATACATACGTTATCACTTTTAAACTTTCGTGTTGCATATTTATTGATATGATTTTAACGTGAATTAACGCGATTAATTTTCATTTACCTTTCGGTGCTTGACGTTTCGACAAGGTTGCACTTTGTCATGGTCGCAAGCAGACTGAACTGGGCGCTCAAAAGTAATCGCGTTAATGCCCGTTAAAATATAATATTATTAGATATATATCCGACATTTTTCCTTTTAAATCATTGCATCGATTAAGTGTCAAATACACTTTATGTCACATGTTTTTGTTTTTAAGTGCACCTGCCATTTTACACAATGCAAGTTTAGCGAGGCAATTCTTTTAACATCTCTATTATTTTTATAGAACTGCTTTGCATATAAATAGGTCTCTAAGCTCGAAAATTGAATGTAAGGAACAAATCTGATAGAGATGTATTGGTCCTTAATTAACCATAGTTTAGTAGTGCAAGACTGGCTGCGACTCAGGCGCGACGTATCGCACTCTCTTGATAATGCCTAGACGTATAGGCGAAACCGCGGTCGACTAAATAGACCAACATTACGTGAGTAACACCCGTATTTCATAATTTGAATAATGTTACAAACTAACGTCAGTTTTAATAAAAACATAGTGTATACGTCTACAATCAACTAGAATAAATACTTTTGAATAGCTACTTAAAAGTTATAGTACAACTACTAATTAAATTGCCAAACAACGTTGGTAGTAGGATTACAGACTGCAATTACCATTGACCAAGTTTTTAAGCATAGAGTTTATGATCTGTCCTGTAGGACTGCTCATTCGGCGGTAAGATACGAGCATATCTGAAAAATAAAGCTTGCTTTAGTATTCAGGCCTTAGACGGCAAAAGTATTGCATGCCAGTTCTATTGCAATCTCTGTATTTTTAATCGCGATAAACAAAGCAAGCATTAGAACTCGTATGCCATGAGTTTCGTGTAAATGGACCTTTATATTCGATGCAGTCAGGGTAGATCCGCGGAATTGCCGCGGTTCTAATAATAATAATTCTGTTTCATAATAATGGCAAAAAAATAGGCAGAATAGAACTTTGTACTTGTTGTTGTTTATATTGTGTTTGTCCTTCTAACCATTCTTGTGTGTGTACATAAACTGTTAAATAAATAAATAAATAAATAGATCAAAAGAGCGACTACAGCGCTAGAGAGGGACAGCATTGACTGATTCAACTCTATTGTACCATATTTGACGTGTTTAACCGTCTCGGGACCCCTAACAATCCGATTGTCTATGGTAATTGCAGTCTACTAAAATTGAATAGTAAAAAGATAATTTTATCACGCGGATATCAGCTTGGAAAAAACGGGGAAAAGCAAAAGGGACACACTTAGGTCAATTTGTACCTAACATCAAAGTTAATAAATAAAAAAATTACTACCTCAAGCTATAGAAATGCTATGCTGAAGGCTTCTTTGTGCTGTGCATACTCCCAATAACACGTGAGGAACCATTCAAGGGTAAAGCATAGGTGTAAAACACCCACACTTCACCTGTTATGTTTAGGTCCCATGTAATAGGGGCTTATCACCATCCAATTCTGCCATTTGAGAATTTCCGGACGAAAAAATCTCAAATAACACTTTAGACTAAACCGCGTATCGAACCCGGGACCTCGCTGTGAGATAACCACTAGACCAAGGAAGGTAAGAAACAGAAAAGTATTATAACTCAAAAACTCACCTAACGTAGTCCTATTATGAGCGACGAGGTAACAATGGTATCCGAACAGCGATCCGAGCGATATGGCAAACATCAGCGTCACGAAGAACGCGAACACGATGTGGTAGCGACCAGCGGTGTTCGCGCTTAGCACTGAGAAATCACCCTGTAGAGGACAAACGATGTTAAATTCTCATTAAAAGTTGTTGTAGTGATAAAACAAACCGCGGACAAGCACGGCCACGACGCGGCGAACGAAGAGACGAGGCGCAGACAAAACGCGGCAGAAAAAGGTGGTTACTCGTCCTCTCGACCAAGCCTCTTCCTTTTCATGTAATTTTACCGCGACGCGAGCAGGGTATGGCTTTTGTATACGATTCTGAATAACATTGATTTTTGATTAGCCTGTATATCATAGGCTGATCGTTGAATTGCGATTATTATCTATCTGGGTTCATCACAATACGCCGATCTCTTTTGATATACCTGATCACGTTGATGTAAATCGGTAAAGAAATTGTTTCCCGCGAGGATCTGGCAAAGGGTCTGGGCAAATCAAGTCCTTAAGTAGATCTCGATCAGATTTAATATAGTAAAACCGTAGATTTAATACAGAAGATACTAGTAATTATACTTATATTATAGTTTCAAAGTACAGGTGATTAATGAACTAACGTGTTTACTATTTTTAGATCATCTTTGGCGTATTTTATTGAGGTATTCATTAGTTATGAATAATTTAACATTATAACACGTTTGACATCACGTGATCACCACAAAACGTGTTTTGGCCTCCTCTATACATATCGCCGTATTTAAACAAAATACATAGTTACATCTATATCTACAAATACAATTGTTTCTAATAAATTAACATTAAATAGAATTAAAACTACATGCATGTCCCAGTTTCAGAGCTGTTAGATAAACTGTATTGGATAAGCAATAGCTTAACATACAGCATATGAGTGCACGGTTGGCGTGGTGGTTAAAGCGGTCGCCTCTCCGCTTTCAACTGCGCTAGTGTTGTGGGTTCGATCCCCACATGGGACAAATCTTTGTGTGATTCGCAAAGATTTGTTCTGACTCTAGGTGTGCTCTGTGTAGGCAATGTATGTTTGTGAACACCCCCGCGACACAGGCGTTATTCCTAATGCGGGCGTCGTGTTCTAAAGACACACAAAAAAAACACGTCTATATTTGCGACTATTAGGAATTTTGTGACGTAAAGTTCACAAATAATACTTTGATCGACCCGGGAGTCGAACCCGAGACCTTGATTTATTTTACCAGATTATATTTTACGGAGCGTATAATAAGAAAAAACCCTCACTGAGTAGACCACGTCACAACACCAAAAGAAAAAGAGGCAGACAGCTAAAAAGATGGGCCGATGACATACGTAGAATAGCAGGGACTCTCTGGATACGAACAGCAAAAAAAAGGGAAGAATGGAAGAAGTTAGAGGAGGCCTATGTGTCAACAGGACACGCTGATCACTGATGTGCGATATACTGTATATTTATTAACTGTAAATTTGTAAACTAATCAGTAATAAAGTCTTTATTATTATTATTTTTTTTATACTACGCCCACAGCGAACGAACCTGTAGTCCACCTGATGGTAAGTGGAGTACAGCCCGGACATCAACAATCCACAAAAGCAGATTATAGATGCGTCGCTGCGGCTGAGGACTACGGTGCTATGCCTCATGTACTTCAGGGCCTGATCTCACCACCAAACCGGAACACAGTAATAGAAGCACTACTATTTGGCGGCAGGTTAAAGGTAAAACGGTGGTGCTGCCGCCCTCGAGCTTATTCACAAGAGCTCTACCACCAGTGTATATTTATTAACTGTAAATTTGTAAACTAATCAGTAATAAAGGCTTTATTATTATTATTACATTATAATAAGAACCATCGGGCACCTCTGCAACTGCCACTAAATACAACAGGTGAATTTAAATTTATTAATTAATGAAATAATGACTCAATACTTCAGTTACTATTTCATACAACATTATCAAAATACTGCAATGCTAGTTCCACACTGTTTAAATTTAAAAAAAAAATTAAACAATAAAATACCCACTGCGATACAATTTAAACAATGTGGAACACAACAACAATGAAACGACTCACAAGAGAAAGCTGAATGATTCTAAAAAGCTTTATCCGATAAAATTGTTATCACGTGTATCTAATATCTATTCATACCTATATGTGGTTATGTAACTCATTATGAGGTCAGATACAATAATCTATATGACGTAGCATTACTTAAGTTGTACAAAAATGACTTTTAAAAGAGTCAACGTTGCTTGGCAATCATAATAATTGGATGGCGGAGTGGGTAGTGTACCTGCCTGCGACGCCGAGGTCGCGGGTTCGATTACCGCTTAAGACAAATCTTTGTGTGCATGAACATGGGGGTTTATCTTAGTCTGGGTGTTTCTATGTATTTACAAAAAGTAAAGTATTTATGTATTACAATCAGTTATTCTAATAACCATAGTACAATATCTGCTTAGTTTGAGACTAGATGGCGTTGTGTGTAAGTTGTGAGATATTATATTATAATAAAATCGGCATATGTATGTATTCTAATATTGTAATGAGGTAATGTTTTTTTTTTTGTTTAAAAAGTCAAGTTTCAAAAAGTCTTTAACCGATAAGAAGTTATAACTGCTATTCGCATACGGATGTTATTTGAATGAATCATAATTTAAAGTTATCTGCGTGACGATAAGATACCGAAAAAAAAAACAGAAAATCATATCTCTTTCTCAATAACACAATTTCGAAAGTCCACTTCTTGGACGACAACCTGTATATCTCTGTTAATGACGACATTAGGGCTTTATCGTAACTGACATTATATTTTTATAAATAATAAATTTTATAATTTTGTGATACAAATAATCATGTCGATGATAATAAATGAGCGTAAACTTTACCAGTCTAATAATAACTCAACTTTCCCCATTTACTGCAATAACAGGATATATATAAACTGATACATAAACTATGTTTAATAAATTATATGTGTCCTTCAAATGTATCAATAACAAGAATACAAAGTTAAATATTGAGATGTCATTTACAAGTACAAGAATCGAACGCGTATTTTTATTTGGTACATAAAGGTCAACAACAACAACGAGCAACAACAGGTGCTCGGGTAACAAAGAGAAAATGTAAAATTGAGCGCGAATAAAACAGAATAATAAAGATCTAATCAGCAAGATACTTTGAAATGGGTAGTAAAAAAAGATACTGGGCAGCAAGTTATGTAATACATATTATATCTCAGTAAGATAACACAAACAATATAAAGTAAAATGCCTTTTGTTTTTTTAACCGACTTTATAAAAGGAGGAGTTTGTTGCCTCATTACTTTCGACTGGGCGAAGCGATTATTGATTTTTTTTATTTGAATGCTGGTGCTTCCCGTGTGGTTCCATTTTCATCAGATCACGATCTGATAATGGATTTTTCGTATATTACCTAAAGCTAATCGGATATTTGGATCTAGCAGTCAGCATTTCATGTTGCTGAGCTGATGCTGGTAGGTACAACCTTAAGGACGTTTACTGTATTCTTTCAAGTTATACACAGATGAGGCGAGACGTTGAATATTACTTTACTAAGATATTACTAAGTATTTCTTACTTTTTAGTGCATTTTTGTGTATGAAGACGGTTTTTTTAATGACCACGTAAAAGTGAAACTATTTTTTAGAAATAAACGTAAACAAAGATATGCCAAGCAACGTAAAAAGATAAACAAACTATAACTATGGCCATGAACATTGTACTTCTCAAACGGAGCTAACAAACAATCTAATCTAACCGACATTAACCTATTGAACGTAGAAATCTGGTTAATTGTAAATAATAACATTACATTGATAATGTCCATGCACATTTTAGAATATGAGCCATTTTCAACTAAGCGGTCGCAGTGGGCAACCTGGTAATCCATATACATCTGTTGGTAATATTAATTTGTTACTAGTTTTCAAAAAAGCTACTACTGCCATTTGCTTCAAGTTTGCCAAATCGTCTTGTTCCGCAATGTCAGAATATCAATAATTACAAAACACATATAAGGGGTTTAATAAGACGTAGAGTGACGGAAGGGAAAATTTGTCATTCTCGAAGCAAACGCTTATTAGATTCTTCAACTTATTTTGGCTCGCGGTTCCTTGTGAGCGTGCGTTTGTTATAATGCAGCTTTTATTTGTGTGAGTGATGCGACAATGCCGCAGGCGTGTGCGCGGTTCAATGGAACCGTGCGCCGAAATGAGTTTAAGTATCCTTATCTTTATAAATAAAATAATTATTTTCATTAGGAACAAAAATAGTACGTTTATCTTGGGTCTGATAAGATAACAGAATTGCGGTCATTGATTCTTTCATTAAACTTGAAACACGCAGTTTGCGGGTTGGGAGGAAGCGTGAATTCATCTTCCGTTCCACACCAGCTCTCTGTGTGGTTCATGGATTATTTAAATTAAAAAAATGGTAGATTTAGACCTTTAACTTTAACATTTACACAATAGTATTTAATAATTAAGCTAAACATCAAATTCAAATTGACACATACCTTCCAAAACTTGATGAAATATGGCAAGCAAGTCGCCATGATGAAGAAGCAATACACGAGAGCATATCCTAGGAAGAGCATGAAGAACTTGTAGTTGTGGAAACACACGCAGTTGTTAACCCAAGGGCAGTGGTGGTCCATCTTCATGACGCAGCGGGAACAGATGCTACAGTGATGCGCGCGGTCTGGCTTGACCAGGACACACCGGTTGCAGTACCGGACTGAGCCAGACATTGTTCTGAAAAAGTGATTGATCGAATGATGTAGATGTAGATAAGAAGTAGTAAACGTGCGCCGCGCCAGCCGATGGGGGAACCGTATATAACATAAATTCACACCCATGCATACAACACCCACTTTTTACCTTTTCTTTTGGATCAAATCAAATCAAATCAAATCAAATCAAATCAAATCATTTATTTCCATGGGCCCCAAGGGGCGCTTGAACACGTCAAAACAAACATCAAAACACAAAAAATATAAAATTAAAATAAAACTTAGCTAACTAAATTATTATTATAATAATAATAATAATAAATACTCTTTATTGTACACCATAAAAAAAACAAAAGAAAATTACAAAAGAAAACACACTTAAAACTAGTTGCACAAACGGCGGTGTTATTGCTTAGAGCAATTTCTTCCACACAACCTGGATTTTATAATACTACTACTATTTATAATACTTATTGTAATAAAATGATTTGACACCGGAGCTTAGATTGACTTTAATTCAACTTAGAGAATTGAATTAAAATCAATCCAAGTACCAGCTCCGATGGGTATTGCATCATGAGAAGAGCTGGTGAGAAACTCATGTGCACCATCTTTTCAAATAATTCATACAATATTTGTTTGTTTTTTGACAATAATTCTATGTGTAAATTATAGCAACCAAAACAACATTATAGCTAAATATGGTTATAAAGAGTAAATGCAATTAAATTATTTTAAATAAATCCATAGTATATAAGGTTGCAATATCTTACACTTCAAGCAGAAAATAAAGGAGTAAAAACAATGTGTGTATACTACTGTATAAGGGTTTCAGAGGAAACAAAAAAATATTTATATACTAATAACAAAAACTATTTATACTACAAAATATAAAAATTAAAGAATGTACACACAGATTGCCTTTACTTAACAATATTTGAAATAACATGAAATGAGGTTATACAAATCAAATTTAGTGAGTGTGAATTTTCATTAATCATCATATTAAATAATAAAAATAATGTATCAATTGATATTCATTATAATGTCAAAAGTTGAAACTTAAGTCAATAATATGATAATATGATGTCAAAAATAAATTATGTCAATCTCAATATAGAATATAATATGTCAAAATAATCATAATCAATCATAATTATAAATAGGATAAAACAATGTCTAACTTGGCAATTCATTTGAAATATAATATATATATAATTGTATATAATAAATGAATTGTAAATAATAAATACATTACTGTAATAAATACATTAGATAAATTAATATTATTTCCAAGGCGTAGTGTCGGTTAAGAAATCGTTAATTTTATAATAGCCCCTTTCCATAAGACGATTCTTAACGATACTCTTAAACTTTAGTAGGGGCAAGTTCAAGATTTCGACAGGAATTTTGTTATAAAAATGCACTCCAAGTCCCTCAAATGAGTTGTGGACTTTGTTTAAGCGATAATATTGGCCTACCAATTTATGCTTATTCCTCGTGTTTAATGAATGAACATCGCTTTTCTTGGTATATGTTCCTATGTTTTTTCGTATAAACATAATATTAGTAAATATATATTGCGATGCTACTGTTAAAATACCTATTTCCTTAAATCGTTCTTTCAGAGAATCTCGAGCTTTGAGTTTGTAAATCGCACGAATTGCCCGTTTTTGAATTACAAAAATGTTTTGAATATCAGCTGCCTTGCCCCATAGCAGAATACCGTAGGACATGACACTGTGAAAATAACTAAAATAAACTAGTCGCGCAGTTTCAATATCAGTTAACTGACGAACTTTCCAAACAGCGAATGCCGCGGAGCTGAGTTTCCCTGCTAGACACGATATATGGGCGCCCCACTGAAGCTTATGATCCAAGGTTATTCCTAAAAACATAGTTGATTCTACAAGACTAATAATTTCGTTATTTAGTATTATACTCATATTCTGTTTCTTGACATTAGGCAAAGTGAACTTTATACATTTAGTTTTATTCGAGTTCAATAATAAATTGTTGCTAGTAAACCAGTCTTGGACTAGTGCAAGTGACCTGTTAATATCATCAATACTATCCTGATTACGATTAACTTTAAAAATAAGCGAAGTATCATCTGCAAAAAGTACTATATCACAAAAATTTTGCACATAGAATGGTAAATCGTTAATGTACACTAAAAAGAGAAACGGACCGAGAATTGAGCCCTGTGGCACGCCCATTGAGACAGGTAATCCGGAGGACCTAATTCCATTTATATCAACTCGTTGAACTCTGTCACCAAGGTAAGAGGCAACCAGATCAAGTGCAATATCCCTGACTCCATAGTGCCTGAGTTTTCGCAAAAGCGTTTGATGTTCAACGCAGTCGAATGCTTTGGATAAGTCACAGAAAACGCCAATTGCATCTTGCGCGTGTTCCCAGGCATTAAATATATGTTTTATAAGTGTAGAACCTGCATCTATGGTTGAGCGACCCTTTGTGAAAGCCTTTCCCATAGAATATATAGCTTGTCGCCATCCACCGGGCAAAATTGTCATTCCTTGCTGCTATAAAGAATTTATCAACGGAAAAATCTCTGAATAACACTTTTGGCCGACACGGGCATCAAACCTGAGACCTCGCGATGAGCGATACAGAACAGATTTTATCGCTAGGCCAACGAGGCAGTTAAAAATGGAGACATTTTGTGAACAAGCCCGTGGAAAGACGCATCTTACGATGAACTCTTGGCAAATAGCAATGCTTGGCAATACTCAGTTCAGTGGTGAGATTAGACCCTTAAATTGACACTGGCACATGAGACATTACACCGTGGTCCGGGTTGACCAGAACACACCGGTTACAGTACCAGACTGAGTCAGACTTTGTTCTGAAAAGTCGTGTGTCGCTTTTGAGAACGATGAAGTATATTGCACTTTTAGACTCCCATGCCAGCAGTAAAAATGGTGGTAAAGATTGATAAAGGAAGCAACACCACCTGCCACCTATTTGGTGGCAGGTTAAAGGTGAGGTAGCGGTTTCATGATTAGATAAGGCTCTGAAATTACTAAAATATCGCGTAGTTTTCATATGTAGCTACGCATCTACATTTTTTTTCTATTGTGTATGTTCATATTGTTTACGGGCTGGAAATAATACTTTTTGTTCTGTGCATACAAAATAATATACAGAGGCAGATGCAAGGTTAAGTGATCTGAACTGTAGGAATAAACTAGTTTAGCGTATGACTAATGATAAATGAAATAAATGATTATACAGGGTGGCCCATAAGTCCTTTAAAATGTAAATTTCGAATAAAATGCATAAGACGCGCGGGAGGGGCGCGGACGGGGCAAAAACAGTACGTTCGGTTTCTGGGAAGTCGGTTGCCATGTAGCTTTTCACCGGTGCGAACCGTGTTTTTTGTGTGCGCGAGTTTTATCGAAACAATTTTTCGGCTACCATTGCTCGGCGTTAATTTCGAGAACATCACAATCTACACAACTTTAATGACACTTCAACTGTTCATACGATCAAGAACTGGCTTGCAAAGTTTTAAAGCAGTTGGAAGAGACTGGTTCGACGTTAGATAAAAAGCGGTCGGGTCGACCAAGGATAGAAGAAAACATCGACATAGTGTTACTGTCTGTTCTTGAAAATCCTACCTAGTCTACTCGTAAGCGTTCCAGAATATTAAACGTATCCAGAACATTGTTACAGCTGATTTTAAAGAAGGATTTACGTCTAATGTAAGTTATGTGTAATCCGCTGTAACGATGTTCTGGATACGTTTAAAATTCTGGACTGTAACGATGTTCTGGATACGTTTATTATTCTGGAACGCTTACGAGTAGACTGGATAGGATTTTCAAGAACACTATGTCGATGTTTTCTTCTGTCCTTGGTCGACCCGACCGCTTTTTATCTAACGACGACGAACCAGTCTCTTTAAACTTTGCAACTCAGTTCTTGATCGTTTAAACAGTTGGAGTGTCATTAAAGTTGTGTAGATTGTGTTGTTCTCGAAATTTACGCTGAGCAATGGTTGCCAAAAAATTGTTTCGATAAAACTCGAGCACACAAAAAACACGGTTCGAACCGGTGAAAAGCTACATGGCGACCGACTTCCCAGAAACCGAACGTTCTGTTTTTGCCCCGCCCGCACCCCTCCCGCGCGTTTTATGCATTTTATTCGAAATTTACATTTTAAAGGACTTATGGGCCACCCTGTATTTATCACGTATGCTGATTTATCTGAAAATAAAATAATAATAAGTTTCGGCAACGACCAACCAGTTTTTTTTATCGGCGCTCGCATTAGCAATAACTCCTGTGTCGCGGGGGTGTTCACAAACATACATTTCACACACACATAGCCCACCCAGAGTCAGAACAAATATTTGCGGATCACCCAAAGATTTGTCCCGTGTGGGGATCGAAGGCACAACACCAGTGCCGTTTAAAACATCGAGGCGACCGCTTTAACCACTACGCCAACCGTATATAATGACGGGACGATCGGCACAACCAGGCCGCTGTCGACGCCACGAAATCATAGGCCTCTCTTGAAACTGCCTTTTAATAACTTCTTCTTCTTTGCGTGTCAATGGAAAACAAATGGATAATATTATTACTGCAATATATTTAAATTTTTAAAGACAATTTATTACTGCATAATATTTATATTTTGTTGGACCAAAAATTTGCTACAAGAACGGCATTATCGGTGGCGCCCCACAGGTCGTCTATGGTACAGGTGGTAGGACATAAAGGGCATGTAATAAGGTGAGCCATCGTTTGGGGACTGGCACCGCATTCGCAATCGGCGAAGTCTGCACCTCGCTAATTTTTTAATAACATCACGCTTATATTACTCGAAAGTGTGTGTAACACCCACACTTCACCTGTTATATTTAGGTCCTATGTCATAGAGGATTGTAGGTATCGCTATTGACTGACCACAATTCCAACTACGTGCTGGTATTAAGAATTTCCTGACACAAAAATGTCAAAGCAATCATTTTTGTCAGAACCGATGGTACCTGAGATCTTTTAATTCAATTATATGACAAACAAACAGACAGTCTGACAGTAACCAATCCTCTTTAACTACTTTAAAATCTCATTAGTTTAAAGGAGTATTGAATTGCGTGTGGTCTCTAAACTATTTATATCACTACGTCAGGTTTGCGTGTGGTAATAATCCAGTAATTTAAGGAGTTGAGGTTAACAATGAGATACGTATCTACTTAATACGTAGTCAAAACTGTGTTCAGTCGGTAGTAATTATTGATATGATTTTAACGTGAATTAACGCGATTATATTTTATTTACCTTTCGGTGCTTGACGTTCAGTCCGCTTGCGACCATGACAAAATGCAACCTTGTCGAAACGTATATATATCAATAAATATGCAACGCGAAAGTTTAAAAGTTATGGTAGCAACTATGTTGCAGACTGTCTTGTTATGTGCTTATATTCACATAAGGAATTCTGCAGAGTATTACTGCATAACTACTTAACTATGTTTTATTTGAAAGAATCACGCCGAATTGATAAAATAAATTTAATAGCCACTGTTATGAATGTCATTTATCCTTAATTAAATTCAATAGTACCCACTATTGAAAAATACTTTTGCCACCTCAGCAGCTCAAATAGTCGTTGTTGTATGAAAACAGTGAGCAAAACTCGATGTAGCGAGTTTTGCTATCGCTCGAAGCTAAGTATTACACTACGTCATTTAGTCCTAAACTAAGCAGAACTTGTACTATGCGTAATAATTCGACCTGTTTAGGTGAAAAGTTGTATGTTCGACTCGAGATCAAAGTTATTTACAATTCTAGCTTTTGAGTCCCCCACTACATTTAAGATTCTAACCTAGAATCACTCGCTACGCTCATTATTCTACTATAAAATATTTCACTTACTCGAGACTCAAACTAACTTTGGTCTCTTGTTGCACAAATAACTAGTAGGTACTAACTATTTCGAATAGCAGAATCAGTCAAGTGGTATGTTTGTACGTCTACTAAACTGTTTCCTGAAAACATTACTTTCTTCTCAATTCTACAAAGAGGAAATTTTGGACAAACCTCGTCAAAACTCCCATTCTATCGCCATTCTTTTCTAATATTTCTTTAGTTCCTGGCGTTCCCAATAAAAGCTTTAGCCCATACTCTCTTATTGCAAGTATGATTCTAGAATTGAGAAAAAAGTAATGTCAAGGAAGCTGAATTTTTTAATGTCCTACCTAATATCTCTACTAGATTTATTGTTAGCCGGCGTTTAAAGACACAGAATAATTAAGGCTAAGGTTGCATAGGCGAGCTGCTTGCATCGCGCCTCAAACCTAAGTGAATCACTTAGTGAAAACAAGCGCTTAGCAATTTTCGCGACTAGCTAACAATGTAATCCACTAGGCTACAGCCGCTAAGCAAGCCACCTGGCTATCCCTAAGCGTTGTCAGTGCACGTTTTAAGTCTTTAGAACATCTCTTTTATTGCCGCCGAGTGAAAGACCTCTAGTGACGGTCTCAACAAAGCCATTCGACGCCAAAAGCTGTGGAAGATTCTATTTCATACTTTCCACGCCCTCGGAGCGTTAGAGTGGCAGTGACCGCTTCCGAGGGTCTTACAGTGATGTGGAAATAACGAAACCTGATTGGTTATTTAAAGAGATCTCTCGTCTCTGCTTTGGCGAAACCGAGGGCTCTACAAAGAAAAGCACTGTCCAGACCAGAGAGTGGCAGACAGGCTCCTATAATTATGTCTGTGCACGGCACTAGTAACATGTACAAAATGTGTAGGTGTGAGTAAATTGCATCGTAGTATTGATTGGCTAGAATACGCCCGAACAAACGCAGACCTTAACAAAACGCACGTGAAGGGTGAAGGGACATCCTAACAAAGAACAGAGTAAAAATTATTACCATAATAATATTAGCCTAACTTAAATGATTTTATAAAAAGGCCACCCAACTTAAGTAATTTAATAAAGCTAAAAGTTTCCTTGTTAGTGCCTCTAATTTGTGTTTAATCGATCACTAAATATGGAATTTGAATCGTTGTGGATTTGGTCAATAAAAAATGGAGAAAAAGTTACGTCATAGTCCAAAGTATAAAGCGTAATTTTTAGATAATATAATAATATGTTGACCTAGGTGATGGTAGAAACCCCACCAACCGGGTGTCCCGCGTTGTCGTCGCGGTGGGGCTTAGTAACCGTGGCTGGGAGAGCCACGGTGAAGCTAAGTGGACCCCGAGGAGGGGGCTGCTCTTCGGGCTTTTGGGGTAAAGCCCATGTGGGAGCAGCCCATGTTGCAGGGCCTATATGGGGAGGCACTGCAACAGGAGGGCCTGCGGTGTTGGCGTGCCGTGAGTCGGCACTGCGGCCGAGGAGTTGCGGGGCCGCGGCGGGAGAGGACTGTCGGTGTTTCGTTGCCGCTTTCCCTGCCTTCCGCGGCCCCGGCGGGGCCGCAGCCGTTAGTACTGCGGCGTGGTGGGGTCGCAGGGGAAGAGGAGTGTCGGTGTTACGTTGCCGCTCTCCCTATCCTCTGCGACCGAAACGCGGTGGGCGGCGGGACGAACATCTGTTTCGCCGCGGAGGACCGGGCCGTCAGATACGGGGGTGTCTGACGGCCATTGCACGCGGTCCTCGGTGTCGGTCCCCCCCACTTTTTGGGGGCCATGAGGGGCCTGCCTAGGCGGGCATCGCCGGGGGGGGTCGTGGATGAATGGCTATGTCGGTTTCCCATGACCCCCCCATCACGGCGAGTGCAGGAGCACCGCGGGGTTTTAGTGGGTATTCTCGTGCCGTTTACCATCTTTAGGCACGAGCGAGTCCCACATACCCACCCTGCCCACCGGGGTGGTATGCGTAAATGCATTTCCCCGCGCAAAAAAAAAAAAAAAAAAAAAAAAAGGTGATGGTAGAAATCATCCTCTACTATTGGCAGACAATAAGCACGGTTTCAACTCCGGACAGACACTCCTAAACTTTCAATCTTTACGGGTGTCAGTCTCGGGTTGGAACCAAGTTAAGTGTCTGCCAATGATGAAGGACGATTTCTACCATCATCAGGCGGCCACTGGATCATAGGTTATATATAATTGAATACCTCGTTGGTGTAGCTATAAAGTATATGACCGTACACGACTGCAGGTGCCTTCTCTGCAGCCTCTGCCTACCCTTTTAAGTATGATAAGCGTGATGTTGTAAATTTATTTGACCCTGCCACAAAATCTCTGTATCAATTACAGGAATTGTGTACGTCGATTACCAAACAGGATTTGAATTACACATTCATTCGATTCTTATGTGTAAATGCTACTAACTGTGCAGTGAACCGTTTAATCGCATCAATAAATAATTTTATCTACACCCATGCTATAAATCCTCTATAAACGTTCTTGAAACAGTTAGCTAATTGCCAACATTAAAACAGCCAGTGTCATAATAACCATTATAACACCCAAACGGGTGTTATAATGTTGTACTGAAATTCATTATGCAACTCCTTTTTTACTCATCGAACAGCCACATTCTCATGGCATCTTTAGGAATTTCAAAAAAAGAACATGTCATGCACGCGCGTTTCACTACCACAGCGCCGTAATTTAAATAAAAACTTATTCGAATTTTTGAATTGACGTCGTATCCCGCCATTTTTGTTCAATAATAGTATTGAAAAATACTTTTTAATAATTGTACGATCCAAAATGTAAATAATTATCACAATAAATAATTATATTATTACCTATACATAGTTTTTTTTTGTATTAGATACTCACTAATTAAACTCTCCATGAATTTACATAGAGTTCTTACAACACTGTACCCTAATACCCTATGGTTTCAGAACATTTATAGAGGATTCATATCATGGGTGTAGATAAAGTCTTGTATGCAACTGTTATAATTAGGTATTAAAACACTCATGTGATACTATTATCACACTCGGCTTCGCCTCGTGTGATAAACCCACACTCGTGTTTTAATACCCCTCATTATAGAACAGTTGCATAAATAACTAATAATTAATTTAAATGCATGCATATCCTACTACTATTATGATTGCGAAAGTTTGAAGTATAGGTATTTGTTTCGTTGTTATTCATTCATGCGTCTACTGAACGGATCTTCGCGATTTTTTACCTTTTATTCGAATTAAGGCCGAGTTATTGAAAAACGACCTTCTGCGTTCGTGGGTAAGGTTAAAAATCACAACAATAAAAAATGGATTTTGGTTATAAAGAGGTCACCCCGCCGCTCCTTATTATACTAGTATTGTCTATTTATTCGATTCCCGGAGAGAAAACATTTTTTTATTTTTACAGCATTTTTTTTTTTTATTTAATGACGCCCGCACTAAGAATAACTCCTGTATCGCCGGGGTGCACAAACATATATTTCACACACACAAAGGACACCCAGAGTCAGAACTAATCTTTACGAATCACACAAAGATTTGTCCCGTGTAGGGATCGAACCCACCAACACCAGCGTAGTTGAAAGCGACATGGCGACCGCTTTAACCACTACGCCAACTGTGCACTCAATGTCAAAAACTTCGATGTGCCTAAGCCCGTGATGCATATGACGTAATGTTGACACCAATGTAGGTATGCATACATTTAAAATATGCTCACCCAGGACCACATGTAGGTCGCGATAATATCAGTTAGGTACTAGGCCATTAAGATAATAATATCATACTAAATATTAGATATCACGGGATATTAGCCATCTATATATGTTGTAGCGAATTATTTCAATAGCAACATCTCTGAAATATCGAAATAACTCGCTACAACAAATATACATGGTATTTAGTAAGAAAATAATCATGTTTAGTCCCAAAACTTATAAGAGTATCATGTTTAAAAAGTAATAAAATTGAAAGTTAAAGAGCTTTAATAAGATATACCAATATAAACAACGCTATCCTGCCGAATGACTACTCATGCTGGACATGACTAATATAATGACAAGGTAATAATTTGAAATGTGGTACTTTTTATGATCAAATGTTATGGGCGAAAGCACCATCTTTCTCACTTTTCTTTTCCACCAAATAAATAACGCTTGCTCTATTGTATTACGAGTAGAATTCGCCGACCAATCGGTCGTGAGATCAGGACCCGAATTAAATAAAGAGTCTAAATAATGCCTCTCATTTAACCAACATTGATAGAGTTGGGGCGAAAACCTCAGTACAAGTACTACTATTACAACTCTTCGCTTACCACAGACGAAAGACGCGCCCGCTCTAGGGTGGCGTCAGCGTTTTAGTTACAAAATTACTACAAAAAACATTTACCTAGTAACAATGGGGAGATCTTTAGCGAAGTTCTCCAGTATATTCCGCTGCGTCTCTTCTGACTCGGCACTCAGCAGTTTCTCTAACTCAGCTTCTGGCAGTTTGAACTGAAAACAAACACTTATATTAGGCCGGGGATCTTCAAAGATTTGTCAAGGAACAGTCTGAATCTTGCCACTGGACTGTAGCAATAACTAATTTAGTAAATAGTGGACCAGGATATCTATGACTATCCAAAGTGGACCACTTCAAGTATTTAGGCTCAATCAATGCAAAGATGTAGACCACCAAATCAACACCGCTTGGCTTAATTGGAGATCGTTATTGTGGGTTTTCTGTCATGTCTGGTTATGTCAAAGGGAAATCGTAAAATACCAGCCATGACATTTGGGGCAGATTGTTGGACCTTCATAAAGTCCACAAACAAAAACTGCAAAGGAACAAAATGCTTAGATGGTCAGTTGAAGTAACCATCTGGACAAATCAGAAATGAGTATGTCAGAGTTCAAGATAGCAACGATTGCCTAAAAGGAAAGAAAGCCAACTACGTGGTTTCGGCCATTTTCTGACGAAAGAAGACGACCACTCCATCAAAACCTTAAATATTTCTGATCATCGGCGATGAGGAATATATCCACATACCATCTGGTAGTCGAGCATGCAGAAAGAGATCCAAGGTGAAACCATACACAAACCGGAACAGAGATTCGGCTTGTCTGCGCCTTCAAGAGACCCGATGCGGGAAGAGGGTTGGACAAAACAGAAGATCTGTCGTTTAGCAAATAATTTACTTGACGAGTATTTTCCAAGTAGGAATTTAAAATCACGTCTCTTATCGTTAACTCAATTATGTCCTCCAAGCCGAATATAGACTACGGGCGGCCGGTCTGAACAGAGACTAGCCTACAGTGGCGTAACTATAGGGTGGCAGAGGTGGCCAAATGCCACGGGCCCCCGGCCCGAGGAGGCCTCCGGACCCAAGATGCCACCACCTTGAAAGTAACTGAACAGAATTAAAAAAAAAATAGATTTAAACGACAACGATAAAACGATTGGAATAGACAAGGGCCTAGGGTAACGTAAAAATCGCGTAAGACAATTTTTTTTAAAACTTGTATTCTAATCTAAGGTCAAAAATGTTTACATTCCGGTTCTGAATCTCTGGTAAGCGGCTTCAGCGTACCAATTTATATTAGGCCTCATTCAATATTTCTGCCACGGGCTCCCAATGGTATAGTTACGCCACTGCTAGCCTATAATATTGTGCTCAAATATCTGCGCGTAACACAAAACCACCTTTTGTTCCCTCACTCTCATAGCCCGATGGTAAGAAAAGACTGAAAAGATCGGAGAAAGATCAGACGGAGCGGCAGGACCAACGCCTTTTCGTGACTGCCGAACCTAAGTAAACTTCCAGTCTTCGGGTGTTAACCTCTTTTTGCCTGACCGGGAATTGAACCCGTGATCTTTGCGCGGCAGTCACATACCACAAGACCACGGAGGCAGACCAAGCAAACATGGGATAGATACAAAAGGTAAAGCAAATTATAAATGGGAAAGTTTCCTCATGTTAGGAAGGATATTAATTACCCAACGATTAATATCTTTCAACAAAGCGGATTTATTCATTAGAATAACTAGTATGTAGGTATTGCTTTGTTGGTGTAGTGGTTAGCATATGCGACCTCTCACTAAGGTCTTGGGTTCCATTCTCGGGTCCAGTGAAAGTGTTATTTGGGATTTTACCACCAGGAAATTTCCATTAGCAACACAGAGTTAGTTGGTGTTTGGTGAATTGTAGTTCAAATTCAAAATTGGATTCACATCTAGTAGGTGTCAGTCAGGTGCATTGAATTTTAACATGTTAATTAATAAGTCAGATTGTACACCAGTTTTGTGAATTATTATAATTAAAAAAAAAAATGTGAGCGAGAGGCTCACTTCCTTTAACATAAAACTAAAACATAACAGGTGAAGTGTGGGTGTAATATAATATAATAATTCTATACAATAAAAGCATTGTTATGTATAATTATAAATAAATAATAAATTATTTATTGACATCAAAATTACACAATTGGGTATGAGTCCTCTACATTTTGCAATTATATTGTCACAACATACCATAAGATGAAACAAGGAATGAGGAAACTATTCGAGTGTAAATTTATGTCCCATGTTATTAGGACAAAATCCAATTAAATTACAATAGTGACTAGTAGACATTAAGCCACTGACGTTTTGAGGAAAAAGTTTTACACATTAACATTATCTTCCTCAAGCTTACAGTTATTAACCAAGACGCCTACATGCAAGTCATACAGTAAAAAAAGGAAAAATTATGCCATACAAAATCAAATTACATACTTTGAAGATACAATTAAAACAATGAAAACATCATGATAAAAGGAATCTTACATACATCATCAAATTATTACATAAAAATAAGTTAAATATTATATCACATTAAATAACGATACAATATGTAGACTTTGTACCAGTGGGTTGCCAAAAGAGAGTTCTACAATCAAGTGCTTGTAGTTAATGTATAGAGGGCCAAGCTGTTACGTATGCAGGTCCAAAACTTTTATGTCATAATGAAGACCAACTACACCAGCAAGTAAATAAATCTTAATTAATCTTAGTGGCAGGATAAGCATATAAGACAATTTTGTACCACAATAAATAAATAAATGTAAGTGACAGCTCTGATTTTTTTTAAGTGTAGATTGTGTCACTTTAAAATTAAGTAGGGTTATTTTTTATGCGTCTTATAAGATCTGGTCCATAATATGTAACTCACACAATATGTATCAATGGTGTAGTCAGTTTTTCTATGACAGAAATTTTGCTGTGCATACCTATAATTATGCCCTCTGGATTATCTTAACATAGTGGAAAACAAGGTTAAGGTATAAAAGGATACACATACATACATAAAATCATGCCTAAAAAGGATATTTATAGAAATAAATATAAAAATGGTTCCAAGTGAAGGCCTTTGTTTCCTCAAACAATAATTATATTCAAGCATACACAAATTACAAATCTTAAAACTTATGATTTCAAAGGCTAATAAAAAGTTATTATCAGCACCAAAAAAAAATTGTAAACATATTTTTTATAATTATTTTCATAACATAACATCACGTCTATATTACGCAAAAGGGTGTGGCAGAGGTGTACCACACCCACATTTCAGCTGTTATGTTTTGGTACCATGAGATAGGGGGTTAACCTATCGCCATCCACCAGGCACAATTACGGCTCCATGCTGAGATTGAGATTGATGAGCTGCATTGAGAACTTTCTGATGGAAAGTTCACAAATAACACATTTCCTGACCCGGGGATCGAAACAGAGACTTCTTAGTGAGAGTCATACAAATACCAATAGACCAACGAGGCAGTAATCATTTTCATACTACTTTATTTGTTCAATAATAGATTGCAACCATGAATTTAAATAATGTTAGCTAATAACATTATTTAAATTTAACTGTATAATTTACAAAGTCTTTGTAAAACAAGAAAGTTATAGGTCAAGAACATTTTTTTAAATTACTTCAGTAAATTATAGTAATAACTATATTAGATGTATTTGGTTGTAGATGTATTATATAAAAATATAATCTACAACAAAAGTTATGTCAAATGGACTAAAGAAACATCTTATTAGGTTGTACAACTGTGATATATGTAGATGAATATAAATATAATGGCATTACCACATCATTTGCTAAATGTACTTAGATACTTAATATTTAAAAAAAAACATTTTTACCAGTAGTATATTTTGTATATTAAGCCTTTAGCAAGCATTTGGATTCTGAGTTCTTATAAATAATCAGCAGTAGTAATAACTTCTGTGTCGCAGGGTTGTACACAAACATATATATTTCACACACAAAAAACACACTTTATACACATAAAAATAAAGGATAACCAATATATAAGAATGGCAGACAGAAGAGAAAAACAGACATAGTGCCTATAACAAGAACCATCGAGAAACTAAAACAGTGATGGACAGGTCTTATGATCAGCAGGTATGTGAGGCCGCGGTAACAGAATGTAACTCATTGGTACAACAGAAAAGCAAATAGAAACAGAGGCAGACAAATAAAAAGATGGTAAGATGATACAAATGTTGTTGGATCGTTATGGACAAGATAGGCGCAGGAAAGAATGATCAAAAGAACTTAGAGGAGGCCTATGTCAGTAAATAAGCTAGAGATAGTGATAAAAGAGAAAACATAAAGATAATAATTTATTAGTGTTCTATACATTTCTAGCAATAAAGGCTATTTTTTTACCATTGTAGCTTCTCATGTTAGATACTACAGAATCTAATATGAAGATAGCCTCTTTTCAGCATAAATTGTCTTACTTTCTCCACTACTGTATTAACTTATATCTTTATGTGATTTTTTTGTCACATGAGAATTAGCTTTAGGCATTACTAAATGATAAATTCTTAGTCTAGTTTGTAAATACATTTTAAGAAATGCATAAATAAAATATCCAACTTATTAATTTCCTCAAAAAAAGAACTCAATTTTAATTATTATGCTAATTAAGACAAATCATGATAAGGGTACATTTATAAAATTAAACCACAGAGTTTGTAATTAAGTTCTTAATGGTGGTTCCTTTTAACTAGGTCAAAGAAATTTGTGGTCAACTTGACTTAATTAGGTGTGTCTCAAATTGCTCACTGCTTGATAAGTTTTGTTCATTGAAACTATGAGTCAGAACAATAAGAGAGGATGTTGTTGATATATCAACAAACTGGAACTGATGATTTTAAACTATCACGATTTGTACACATAATTATATATTATAGACACGGGTTTTAATCGCGTAAATATTTTTAAGGTATAAATACCTACTTGCTCGACTGTTTCGATCGAGTCACACCGATCGTGGTCACGAGCTAACTGGTGAAGGCTCAGCGTCGTCTCCGTGAAGCGAGGGTTTTGTTCACTACCCTCACTTGGTCGTCACAATTTTTATTTTTGTCCGATCGGTGTGACTCGATCGAAACAGTCGAGCAAGTAGGTATTTATACCTTAAAAATATTTACGCGATTAAGACCCGTGTCTATAATATATAATTATAAACTGGAACTGGCCATTAAAATTGCAAATATTCACTTATGTATTCTGTAGGAGTATATGCAAATACACCATACCTTTCATAAACCATAGCGACCTAGTGCCTTACTTCCAAAAGAAGCTTATAAAAAATAAAGTAGGTTACTCATGTTTTATAAACAACATTCCCCAGGCCACTTCAAAAGAGCATGTTTGACATTAAAAATGAATCTTACCTTTTCTGGAATTGACCTTATTTCTGCGAAAATGGTCTGCCAATACGACCACAGGAACATTGTCAGGAGAATATGGTATACCACCAAATATACACATCGCTGAATCGTACTTTCTATGGTCACTGCAAAGCAAAGTAATACAAAATAATGTAAACGTCACATTGCCGTCTGTAAACAACGTATTATTTTACAAATAGAAATACAAATACTAACAAAAGCACAACTGGATAACGTAGGCATAATAAGACCATGTTATAATGGACACTATTAACAATACTGGCAGCCACTTAAACATTCTCCAACACCACATATTGCACACTCTACAACACACACAATATCCTCCAGGTGAAACTCTGCTGTTTTGCACAGATGATGCCATTATTAATACTAAATTATGAATCTGAAAATATCCATGTTCTTCTTGCGAAAACGATAAAAGCAAGTGAATAGAATGACAGAACGACACTAAAATTACCAGTCGTAATAATTGACATTCGATTGACAGGCAAATGTTTTTTCTGACATTATTTTGTCTACATTAAAAAGTGTTTTATTTCCGGTAGAAATGGTAGAAATAATTAATAAATGCTATATTCATGCATGAAGCATTAAGGATGCAATGTGATCACTTTTTATCGGTAGAAATCGGTTTTTAGAACCCTGTTCCATAGAGGTATAGAGTTAACTGACACAGCAGTTGTGCCAACATACAAATAATAAACATTGATTTGGGAGTTGCTTTCTTTCGGTAGCGTCAAAAATTTTATTGTTTTTGTAATAATCGATTTCCAGTAAAGTTCGCAACACACAAATAGTGTTTCATTATAAATCATGGAGGTTAAAGAATGCAACGACTTAGCTGAAGAAGTAAGTAATCCCACAATTTTATGTAATGGCGTGTAAATATTGATCCGTACTTTTACCGACATGACGTGTTTCAGAATCAATTCATAGTGGACGATGTGAGCAAAATTATCAAAGAAGCTATTGAAAATTCAATCGGAGGTACTGCCTACCAGCACAATAAAGTTAACCAGTGGACTTCTGCTGTTGTGGAATCTTGTTTGGGTCAACTGACAAAGCTGCAAAAGCCATACAAATACATAGGTGAGTTTACTGTATGCACCTACATGTTCACCGGTGTTAAATGCAGCTGACACAGATTCAACATCTGGAATTAAAAAGCATTTTTATTTACAGTGTGAACAAAATAATGTTAGTCATTAAGGTAATATGCTGTTATTTTTTGCAGTAACCTGTACCATAATGCAGAAAAATGGAGCAGGACTACACACAGCATCTTCATGCTTCTGGGACAACAACACTGACGGCTCATGCACTGTGCGCTGGGAAAATAAAACAATGTACTGCATTGTATCTGTATTTGGTCTTGGCATCTAAAATTCTAATGATTCTGCTTTGAAATAATTATTTTAATTATTATGTTAATATATAAATTCAGATTTGTCTCAGTGGTAAAAAATATTGCGTTACATTTTAGTAAATTACTAGTAAGCTAAAAGATTTAATCACTATACTAAGACTATTATTTTTAAGTTATTACAAATTTGCATGAATGGTTTTGCAGTAATGACAAGCGCCATCTTGCCAAGGTGGTTCTATACATTAATACTTAATTTGCAGAAATAAAACAACACTTAATTACACATATTATTATGAATTTTATGTCAGTAGTAACAGACTTGTTTTATAGTCATTACTTAATTTTAGTAAGTAGGTTATATTTTCGTACACAATAAATATGTTTAAAAACCTTTATTTATGTTTTATTTTCAGTAATTAATCATACTTCAGAATGTATGAAAATTGTTCTATTTTTGCCTTTTTATCTTAGAATCCCAAATTTATCGAAAATAACTATATTTTGTTGTCTAATGATAATTTAGAGTTGACAAACTCACTGCATAAAACTAAAATAATAATGAAGGTACATTCAAGAAAACATGATACTGGCTACCCTCAAAGTGTATTTTTTGTAGTATCCATTAATATTATAAAGGAGAAAGTAACTTGTGTCTCTTCCATTTTTATGGTTAAACCACTGAACCGTTCTTGTTGAAAACTTATAAAAATATGGAGATAGTTTACTGAGGAGAGACATGGGATGGGTCTACTCTCTGTGCTATAGCAATATATATACTTGCATGCAAGCAAACTTGCAATATATCTACTTGCAAGGTCAACTACCATGCAGGATGCAGGCCAAAAAGTACATAAAACTGTGTAAGTTGTTCTACAGAGTACCAGACAGTTAATTGAGATTGATATAGTATGTTCCGCTCGCCATATTATGAACAATTTTTTTTTTAAAGAATCCGTGTGTGATTGAAAATTTTGTTCATATCCAGACAAATGGAGCACATTCAATATGGCCATCTGATCTCATTTGATTTGTATAGTTTAATACCTATATATTGCTAAAATTTATCAATATCCTTTTTGACTGACAAAGTAATCTCTTATATTTCAAGAAGCTTTTTCTTTATGCCGTTAAGATTTGCAAGACCTCGAAAGACTAGATGCAAAATTATAATTACTAATGGCTTAGCTAGGCGTGCCAAGCTTACACTTAAAAGTTTTTTTCATTAAGCTGCTTATCAAACTAAGTCATTATTGATTATAATTTTGCATTTAGTTTATTATGACAAAAAACTTTGTGAATGTTAAAGTGCATTTTAACCTCGGCTTGTTATACTTGTATCTACTGTTACCAGGGCCGTCTTAAGTCTATTCTGCGCTGGGGTGCGGGACTCAGCCTGCGCCCTCGTTTTTTTTACTTTTAGTGAAGTAATGCGGTACCTATGACATACATATTTGTCGTAAGTAACTTGTATATAAAACTGCAATGGCGTTAAATTCAATTAAATATCCAAAAAATCAGCGCTCGAAAGGCGCCTCTGGGCGCTCTTCGCCCGGGTGCACCGCACCCCTTGCACCCCCTGGTAAAGACGGCCCTGACTGTTACACTTTAACGGCACTGCTCCGCCCACAAAGGTTTTAGTATGATGTTAATTATCCAATTGCTTTCTCCTAGAATGAGACTATTAATGCAAGAAATTTTACGAAAACCGCGGTTTGGTAGTGAGATTAGGCCTTGAAATTACTGGCACGTGAGTCATAACACACGTTTAAGTATAAATTTGGCCCCAAATTTACCAGCCCTGAGCCTGAGCGTTATAGTAGTTTGTTATCAGCTTTATAAGAGCTGAACATGGGCTGTACAAAAGTGTACAACGGCAAAGGTAGCTAAAATATGGTTTATGACTTAATAATGGTTGTTAAATCTACAAATAATAGCAGCAATAAAAACTATTTGCCAGCGAGAGTAGCATCATGAATTATCGGATATATATCGGTAAAACCAATTCGGACATTTGGTACTCAATTATTTGTCACTGATAAGTATGGCTGTTGCCATTAGGAACTGGTAGGTAGCTTTATTTGTTTCCAAACGCTTAGGTACCAATAGTATTACACTTCAACTTCAGCTATAATGCATTTAGTATTTTTTTCTCCATACAAACAAAACATTAACCAGCTGTGTTGTTTAACAGTGTAGAGATCACCTCTTAATCAGTCTCAAGAATCGACTTAGGCCTTAAAACAGCTACATTAGAGCTTATATAATTATAAGAGCTTGTTAACCGACTTTAAAAAGAAGGAGGTTCTGTCTGTTCTATGTTTATGTGTGTTACCTCATTCGACTGGGCGAAACGATTTTAATTATTGTTTTTTTATTTGAAAGCTTTCCATGTGTTCATCAGGTCACGATCTGATGATGGGATGCTAGAAAAATCGAGGGCAACCCCTCAAATTTTAAAGACTACCTATATTGTTTTTCGTATATTACATAAAGCTACTCGAATATTTGTATCTTGCAGTCAGCATTTCATGTTGCTGAGCTGATGCTGGAAGGTACAATTTCTCAACGGTTAGGAGTAGTTACGCGGATAATTCTTTAAATAAAGGCATCCTAAGGCCGTTTACTGTATTCTACTGAAGTATTTCTTCCTTTTTAGTGCATTTCTGTGTTTTAAGTTTTTTTTTTGTAAAATTTATTTATGGATTAGTGTTCACTAAGGGCGGGGAATGGTCAAACAATAAATTTTCTTTGCTTGGTGATTCCCTACTCCCAGCGTCTGTCCGACGCTGGGTTTGACAAATGGATTATGGGTAGCGCAGGTCGCCTAGACCCCCTAATCAAGGCCAGTGGACTATCCTTCAAGAGGTTGTTGCCTGTTATTGGTCAAGTACCCTCTGTAATTGACATAACCGAAACCTCTGGCCGTACCAAAAATTCCCTTACCTCTTACCAATCCTTTTCCTAGCTCCAATCCCGCACAGCCGAACCGTGGCGGCGCAACCACACCTGGCCCACCTAGCCTTGGGATCAAATACCCCTAAAAGATGGTACCGCACACCCCTGGGGCAGGAGTGTGTGAGTTATTTCGGCATTTCCCGCCAATCCCCCAAACAAAAAATCATGAGTGTAAGTTCAAGAGAAATTTTACCCCAGGAGGGTATCGCCAAGGGCGAAGAATCCCTCACCGAGTCTAACTCGGTCTGTCCCTCGTATTCTGGGGGGGACAAACAACACTCCGGGAAGGGCGAAAGCCTGGACCTTACAGGCCTAGCTGAGGCCATAAACACAGCCACTAACTCCACAAACACACCACAGATAGCACAATGGAACGTGGTCGCCCGTAAGCGCCCTTGTAAAAAAAGGAGTACTGCTAACGCGACGGCCACCTCCTGCCACACTAAACAGGGCTCGCAGGGCCGAACGGAACGCAGTCGCCCAAACCGGCGCGCAAGAAGTGACACCCTGCAAGCCAACACCAAACCTAGCGAAAACCAAACAGCCACCGCAGCAGTGGAAACACAGCGCGAGCCTGTAAAAATACAGGAGGCAAACAAAACAACTGACAAACAAACACACAAACAGACACGACGAAAACCGAGAGGTCATCGCGGTCGGCAGATCGCTGCGCGGGCTCCCACTGCTCCAGAAAAGGAGCAACCTGGGATTGCGGGTGGTTCGGACGTGCCAGCTTTAGTCAAGCGACCACGTCTAGACGACACGCAGTCTCCAAGGGGGGATGCCAAGCGAGTGAAAACCGACGCGAAGACAAAGCGGGCGGTGAGCTACGCAGATGCGAGTAAATCGCATCTGAGAGTAGCAATCATCACCGTTCCGCCTATAGACCTCTCTAACGAACAAGCGGAAGAACTCAAGGAGACCATGGACAATACGATCCTAGAGAGTGTCCTGACTCCGCAGTCTTCGGGAGCACCGGCTCCATCTTTCCGCGGACGACCCTTCCTGATGGAAGGAGTGCTAGCGATGTGGTGCGAGGATGACAATGCGCTCAAATGGCTCGAAAAAGCGGTGACAACCATGAAGTCACCCATACCTAACACAACACTAACAGTCATTAAGATGACGGAGGTGAAGAAGAAACTTAAAGCTGGGCTTCTTCTTCACACCCGCATCGTGGACTCTGCCACAATATCGAGAGTCCTTCGTGCCCAAAACCCGTGGTACAAAGTTGACTCCTGGCAGTGTCTCGACATGACTGTCGACGACAAAGAAGGCAACCCTAAGGAGAAGGTGGTACACCTAATCCTTGGGATCCCCGAGGACCAGAAACAGACAATACTGGATAGAGACCGCCGTGTGGCGCACATGGCCGGAAGCGGATACATCCGTTTCTTCCCATCAGACGAGAACGCACCGGCCGACTTGACAACCACAGCACCGTCAGAGGACATGGAGCACGACGGTACTATGACCACACCAACCAACTCAGCTCCCCAATCGGGTACGAGCGAGTTGGCAACAGGAGGACGCTTGTGTTCGTCGGAGGACTACGTCAGTGATGAAGATGGCATCCTACGTAGCCCCTAGCACCGACAACATAAACATCCTCCAAACCAACCTCCAGCACAAACAAATAGCGGCGGCCACTCTACGCAGGGTGCTGGAGACGAACAACAAGACCGTCGCTCTGATCCAGGAACCCTGGATCAGAAACAACAAGATATGCGGCCTAAGCAACATCGACGGTAAGTTACTATTAGACACATCCGTCGACAAACCAAGGACATGCATCTTTGTGCCAAAGTCTATAAAAACCACTCTGCTTAACCAATTCTGTTCTAGAGACCTCACAGCCGTGACAATCCCCACAGAAACTCAATCGGTCCTTGTACTAGCTTCAGTCTACATGCCAAACGACGGTGAAATACCTCCAAGGGAGCTGACCGAGCTAGTACGATACTGCGATGACCACAAGTGGGAGCTGATTGTAGCGGCCGACTGCAATGCACATCACTCACTGTGGGGAAGTAAGGACAACAACAAAAGGGGTGAGTTACTAACCGAATACTTATTCCAAACTAACCTAAACATTATGAACATTGGCACAGAGCCCACATTTGTCAGCTCCAGGTACCAAACGATAATCGATATAACATTGGCGACTCACACGGCGGCCAATCTCATTGAGGGTTGGCACGTGTCAAACGAGCCTTCCTTCGCTGACCACCGTAGAATATGTTTCCAAATAAAATACAAGCAAACAGACCCTGTTCCATATCGAAACCCCCGCAAAACAGATATAACAAGGTTTATAGAACTATCGACAAAAACATTAAACGAAACAAATATGTGTAATGAAACATATGACACAAACAAAATAGAAACAGACGTGCAGTTCTTCACTTCAACACTTACGAAATGTTATGAACTGACGTGTCCCACCGTCACTCCGAAAAGCCCGGGCAAGAGTTCTTGGTGGGGGTTGGAACTCGAAAGATTGCGTAAAGAACTCAGGACACTTTTCAACCGAGCGAAAAACACCAGATCCGATGAGGACTGGGATAACTATAAAGAAGGACAAAAACACTACAAGAAACGAATCAGATACCGGAGTAGAGGAGGCTGGTGCAGTTTCTGCGGTAGTATAAACTCAACAAACCAAGCTGCCAGACTAAAGAAAGTTCTGTCAAAGGACAACTCAAACCTTTTGGGCTCCTTGAAAAAGAATGATGGCTCTTATACAAACACAGAGGAAGAAGCAAACGCAGTGCTACTGGAGACCCACTTTCCAGGTAGTCAACCAGCACCTGACTACAAGTGGCAACACGAGCACTACGACACACCAACAACCCAAGAATGGGACCTTGCAAAAACGATAGTAACGACGGAAAGGACTGAATGGGCTTTGAAAAGCTTTCAACCATTCAAGTCACCAGGGCTGGATGGCATCTTCCCGGCGCTACTACAATGGCAACTCAACCAGGCAGTCAGACACCTAACACCGATCTTTAGGGCCTGTCTGGCTTTTAAATACATTCCGAAACAATGGAGAGAAGCGAGAGTAGTCTTCTTACCGAAACCGGGCAAAGACGACTACACACAAGCTAAATCCTTCAGACCAATTAGTCTAACCTCCTTCCTACTAAAAACACTGGAAAGGTTGGTAGACCGACACCTTAGAGATGGAGCACTTGGCACGATCCCGCTACATCCTCAACAACATGCCTACAGGAAAGGAAGATCAACAGAGTCGGCACTACACGCGGTGGTCCACAAAATAGAGTCGGCACTCACAAACAAATGTTCAACGCTCGCAGCCTTCATAGACATAGAAGGCGCTTTCGACAAAACTATGCACAACAGCATCAACCACGCCCTAAGGAAACTCAATGTGGACCAAGTCACCAGAGGATGGATTACCGAACTGGTTGGCAAAAGGGCGGTTCAGATAGTGGGCAACACTACTACGCGTGCTAAAGTAGTTAGAGGATGTCCCCAAGGAGGAGTCCTGTCGCCACTTCTATGGAACATAGTAGTTGACAGTCTCTTAAGGAGGCTGAACGATAGAGGATACACTACTATTGGTTATGCAGATGACCTAGCAATTCTGATAAATGGAAACGCTGAAAATATACTGTGTAAAGTTATGTCTTCAGCACTTCAGATAGTGGAAAACTGGTGTGATGAACAACACCTATCAGCAAACCCAAATAAAACAGAACTTATTCTTTTTACTAACAAAAGGAAGTTACCTGAATTAAACCTACCAAAATTTTTCAAAACAAAACTCTCCCTATCAACACAAGTGAAATATCTGGGCGTACTTCTAGATAATAAATTGAACTGGGCGAGTCACATCGAAGCAAAAACAAAGAAGGCCTGCATTGCCTTCAATCAGTGCAGAAGAATGGTTGGAAAGAGATGGGGTCTCAGTCCAAAGATCACCCTCTGGTTATACACAGCAGTGATCAGGCCCTCGATCACCTACGGGGCAGTCGTGTGGTGGCCCAGAACCCAGCTGATCACAGTGAAATCCAAGCTTCAAAGCCTACAACGCTTGGCGAGTGTGGCAACAACTGGCTGTATGAAAACAACTCCATCTGCCGCTCTAGAATATCTCTTGAATCTAAGACCAATAGATCTGGTTATTCAGGAGGAGGCAAAAGCGGCAGCCATAAGATTAAAATCCTTAGGTGTATGGAGATCAAACTTGGTAACAACACACTCCAATATTCTTCACAAGTGCATCAAGGAGAATCCGCTCCTGGAGGCGCCCATGGATAGGATATTGAGGAAACATGTCTTTGATCGAAGATACGACATCCAACTTGTAGCGGAAGAGAAGGATTACTCTGGCACCGAGGAAGTTAGGATCTACACAGATGGCTCCAAAACCAACACTGGTACCGGAGCTGGTGTCTTCTCAAATGACCTGAACATTAAAATATCAACAACACTAGACAAGCTAAATACAATCTTCCAAGCGGAATGTATTGGCATCACCAAAGCGGCACAGGCGGTTGTAGCCAGAGACATCAGGGACCTTAACATTAAGATCATCTCAGATAGTGCATCCGTGCTTCAAGCCCTCCGAAACAACACAATAAACTCAGTCCTTATAATGGAATGCCATAGCGCACTTCAGTCCATTGCAACAACCAACAAGGTAACTTTACAATGGATAAAAGGACACAGCAACTCATTGGGAAACGACGCCGCGGACGAGCTAGCCAGGAGGGGAGCAGACACAAAAGTGTACGGTCCGGAACCTCTGCTACCCATCCCTCAGGCCCAAATTAAAGCATGGCTGCGCGAAGAAACCCAGAAAACACACCTGAAAGTGTGGACAACAAGTGAAGGATGTCGGCAAACTAAGACTGCTGTTCCAGCTCTTAATAAAAAACTTGCCCGCGACCTCACTAAACTAAATAGAGACAAGCTCCGCAAGGTTATTGGAATCTTGACTGGTCATTGTCGACTTAACAAACACCTACACACGATAGGAATAACAGACAGCCCTCTATGCAGAGGATGCATGAAGGCAGAAGAAACGCCACAGCATGTCATCATGGAATGCAGCAGCGTGGCCGAACAACGGGCACAAATTCTACAGTCCCCAACATCGCTCCCAGAAGCCTGCAGCAGCCCTCGGAGGCTGCTTTCCTTCTGGACCGATATAGGCTGGCTGGAGTAAGCGGGAAACCACTCACGTACAACGGTCCCATAGGAGGACTAAGTGCGGACACCGCCCAGGAAAACTAACTAAAACTAGTGTTCACTAATTTGTTATTAGTTTGGGAGCCCGTTAACGATACTCAATTTATGCGAATGCTGAGTTATATAATTGAATTAGCTACTAAAAGTTAGTACAGTATTTTTTTATACTATATATAACGTTCTTTGAATGCTTTTGAGTTTTAGAAGTCGGTTTTTTTTAATTGACTGCACAAAACACAGTTCTCTGTTTGTTTTAAAAGAGTTTTTTTTTAAATATTATTTTTTATAGTCTGCACGTCTGCACCTTCGGCATTCCCCCTCTATTGGTGACTAAGGCAATTCTTATTTTTTAAAGAAAATATTCAATTATGTCGTCTCTAACTCTTGGGAGCAAAGTTATTACAGTGCCACTTTCTTTTGGGTACTGTCCGTACCCAAAGGGTAAAATCGGAACACTATAAGATAAGATTTCGTTGTCCATCTGTCCGTCTGTCATCAGGCAGTATCTTATGAACCGTGTTAGCTACATAGTTGGCATTTTCACAGATTATGTATAACTATTGCTGCTTTAACAACAATAACAATACGACGACGAAACGAAATACGAAATTGACGACCGGATGGCGGAGTGGGTAGTGTACCTGCCTGCGACGCCGAGGTCGTGGGTTCGATTCCCACTTAAGACAAATCTTTGTGAGCATGAACATGGGGGTTTGCCTTAGTCTGGGTGTTTCTATGTATAATATGTATGTATTTACAAAAGAAAAGTATATATGTATTAGTATCAGTTATTCTAGTACCCATATTACAAGCTCTGCTTAGTTTGGGACTAGATGGCGTTGTGTATGAGTTGTGAAATATTTAAATAAATAAAACAAGTAAATAAACATTTAGGGGGCTCCCATACAACAAATGTGATTTTGTGTGCAAGTCCGACTTAGCTGGTTTTTATTAAGAGTCGGTGCCTTCTACGCTTCCTCCATTAAAGGGTTCTGTACTGCCCCACCCATCCAAAAATGCTGGATTTACACCTTTGAATGTTTTGTACATCTCCACCTAGGCAGGTATAGGAAAGGCAACTCATCTCTATGTCTCTGGTCAAAAACGTTTGCAAGAAGGTATGGAAGATACAGTTGGTACAGGTCTACTTATCATAATAGATGTCGCTACTCGTTAGCCGACAACATAGTCAGCAATAATCTTTCACGAACCATTCAAAATACAAAATAATAAATAATGAAAAAAATAATATTTGTAACACGTAATAAGTTACTAAAAAATATAACTGTTATCAAGTCAGTTTAGCGTTAAAATTCTTAGAAAAAAAGTAATACAAATTGTAAATATATTTTATTATTTATTATTTTATTTTACGTGCAGATTTAGGAGGAGATGTAACATAGTAGAGAAACATAATGAATACCGTTTATTTTGTTGTAATCACATTAATTTCAATGGAATAACTAATAAAAAAAGATGAATCATTTGAATATTTTTAGAGTTAAATATATAACTTGAATTACTCAATTTCAATGATGAGTTAATCATCTTTAAAATTGACTCATTCAATCTTGAATGACTTTAATTAAATCAAAATAAATATAACAGCGCCGTCAAATGTTGTATTTGAATATTCGCGGGTGTTCGATAGCGCTACATATTTGTGTCACGTGACCGTCATCGATCCAATGGTTGAACGCTTCTCGGGTCCATTCAACTCGGCTCGGCCATCGCCGGGGAGAGGGACACTTCACAACACCGATTCTATTCATACATAGGAAATATTTATATGTTGCTATCTCTCTCGCTCGTATTGAGAAATAATTAAATGAATGGTGAACGAGTGAAACGGGAATATGTTCGAGTGGAAATTATTGAAAGCTGGGCCAGGCCAGTCGCCATGTAGAATTTTTTGATGTGGGTGTTGTGTCTTGGGACGTCAAACGCTTCAATGATTATTATTTTCAAGTGGACAATAATTTTAGTGTAAATCGACATTTGACTTTTCGTTTAGTGGTTAAAAGTGTATTTAGTGAACTATTGTGTATTTTGCTTTGTGATCGTGACCCATCTAATCTGGTGACGGCAGATAATAAACTGGAGGGGGGCTGCTAAAATACTACGATAGGATAGTAACGACGTTTTACAACTCGAGAGCGCTCATAAAATTTCTCATCTCAGTGCGGGCGAGTCGGACTTCCATTTTGTTTTATTATGTGGTTTGGTTGTTTACACTGTGTGTCGCACTCTGGACAATGGAAATCGACGGTGAGTGCTCATTTAAGGTGTTATGTCGAGGAATGTAATGAAATGTGGTGTGTGCGCATGTAGGGCGCGTATGACAATAAACATGCAACAGTGAATAAGTAATGGTATTCGATTTGTGCATCGTGTGGCTGCGCCGTTGTGGCAGGTCTTGTTAGTCAGAGCAAGGTGTTGGAGCACGCTGACATGGCTCAACATGCACCCGGTGTTGGTGTTTCGTAGTTTGACTGGTTTGTGTACGCGCCTCAAGTCTCGTCGTCCGTCAACCTAATTGATTTCAGTAGAATCTGTAAGCATGCGCCGATCGCCTATGTAGCTAGGTACGGTGCCGCGTTTGCATCGTTCTTATCAGCTGATTACACTACAGTACTACAGTGCAGTGCTTGCCTTCCTTTTTTTTTTAAATCATACCCTGTCAACAGAAATGGCAATCTAACCACACCAGCAAATTATTTAGGTAAACAAATTTCCTTTTAATACTATACAAACACAATATTACAGCTACTTAGACCAAAATAAAAGAAATTACTTCATTTAAATTGTAAGAGTAATTATTGTAGCTAAATATGTAGGTTTAACAGAACACAGAATTGTTTAAATTGTTGCAATAGTTTTAGATTTAAACATAACAAATGGGGTGTGCTTTGTGTGTGTGGCTTGTATGTTTGTGAACACACCCCGCAAGGAGTTATGAGTAAAAAAAAAAATCAAGAAATAAAATAATAATATTGGTTGAGCTGACCTTGTATACTTTCATACCATAAATTTTGATAGGATGAAGGTATTCCCAGAATCTGCTTTTGTTCAATTTATAGGTACATATTTAATTATCTATGTTATACAATTTAATTAACCACTTATGATATAATTTTATATATTGTACATTGAGTACAATATGTTAAACTGGTAACAAATAGCTGCATTATAATCTAAATTGCTGTAATCTAATAAATCAATATAAACAAACAAAACTGGTTCAAAATTCTTGCAAATGTATCTGATATAACTGTAATACCAATCCTAAATACTTATAATACTAATACCAACAAAGCTACTAAAATATTTGTAGGTTTACAAATCACATTTTAGTATGCTATTTCTAAGCTTGTGTATTTGAAATTGATTTTTGAATATATTTTAAATATTATAATATGCCAATCCCATTTACAATATCAATAAAACAATATGACCTGCAAATTGGATACTAGCTAGATATTATCAGTTACTAGCTCATCTAAGAGTTGGACAGGCCATACCCTGTGTTTGCAGCTTCTTCTTGGTGCTAGTCAGCAATGAACTCTGGGCCTTTTTAATGTAAACCCATATTACTTTCCTCAAGAATTTTTATCAATGCAATATAAATGATTCAAATCTTAACCAGTAGCTCGAGTTTAAGATTTTCTAAGTGTTCAAACTAACTTTTTAGCTTTATTATTATAATAATTATAATAAAGATTAACTTCTGCGTGTGGTTATGTTAATAAAAAGTAGCATTTTTTAACCGACTTCAAAAAAAGGAGGAGGTTCTCAATTCGGTTGTATGTTTTCTTTTTTTTTTTTTTTTTTTTATGTTTGTTCGCCGATTACTCGAAGACCCTTGGACCGATTTAAGAAATTCTTTTTTTGTTTGATAGGATATACTTGTCATGTGGTCCCATTTTTTTTTAGTCACGTTCTGATGATGGGATCTTAGAGAAATCGAGGGCAACCCTCAAATTTAAAAGGCTTCTATATTGTTTTTTGTATATTATCTAAAGCTACTCGGATATTTGCATCTAGTAGTCAGCATTTTATGTTGCTGAGCTGATGCTGAAAGGTACAACTCCTCAACGGTTAGGAGTACGGGGATAATTCTTTAAATATAGGCTCTTTGAGGCCGTTTACTGTATTCTTTCAAGTTATCACAGATGAGGCGAGACGTTGAATATTACTTATGTATATTCATAATATGAGGTCATGATTTGATGATGGGATCCTAGAGAAATCATGAGTAAGCCTCAAATTTCAAAGGCTTCTATATTGTTTTTCGTATATTTCCTAAAACTACTTGGATATTTGCATATAGCAATCGGCATTTTATGTTGCTGAGCTGATGCTGGAAGGTACAACTCCTCAACGGATAGGAGTACGGGGATTATTATTAATAAGTTTTCCGTCTCAAGTAACCGTCGTCTCCTCATTCGAGAAACATTTCTGCTCAGTGTACCCATCACTAAAAATCGTAAAATAAAATAATTTTTAACAAAAAAAAAACCGACTTCAAAAAGTAGGTAAACTAAAAAGCAAAAAATAAATTTATTTCGCACAAAATAATACGTTTTTTCATTTATTTAAATAGCAATTATTAAATAATTATTTCATAATTCTGAAGTCGGTGCCAAGTAAACAATAACTCTGTATAGATAATATCAATCTTTCTAACAACTATTTTCTGACTGAATATTAGTTCTTAATTATCCGATTTACTTGGCACCGACTTCAGAATTATGAAATAATTATTTAATAATTGCTATTTAAATAAATGAAAAAACGTATTATTTTGTGCGAAGTAAATTTATTTTTTGCTTTTTAGTTTACCTACTTTTTGAAGTCGGTTTTTTTTTTTGTTAAAAATTATTTTTTTTTTAGTCTTTAATCTTGACAAGTCTTGAGCAAAATTAAAAAATAAAAAAAAAAAACAACAAATCCAATGCAATAAACTACCGCAAATATCCATTCTATTATGTCCATCCTGAGGTTGCCTGGAAGAGATTGCGCGTCAAGCGATAAGGCCGCCCTTTGTACGTTATAGTTTTAAGTACCTATTTCTTTGTATGTTTGTTACAAATTTGATGTGCAAATAAAGTTTTCTCTATCTATCTATCTATCATATGTACAAATTTCATCAAGATTAGCTTAGTATTATAGCCAAGTGTAACAGACAGAGTTACTTTTGAATTTAAAATATTGGTAAGGATTTATAGTCAATCATTCTTAAGTAATACATTGCATTTAAAACTAAAAACATAGACAGTATTTTAATCTAGGCATTGCATGATATTGGAGGTGGAAGGTGAATCTCTAGGCTGATACAACTCATACACACGCTAACTTATACAAAATATATTTGTCTGTTATCTGCAGTGATATATCAACCTACTTATAGTATGAATCAATGAACAACCGGTGTAGCTTTGAACATGTTTCAACATGTTCTTAGGTGACTAGTTCTTGGACCTGCAATACCTAATTCTTTGTGGTATTCTATTTTTATTTTGTGTGACCAGACTTCCAGAGGCACTTGTGAGTGTGTGTAATTGTTGATATCTATTATTTTTTTATTCCTTTTTAAACTTGATAAAGAGGTGATGACTCCAATTAGTTAAATATCAACATATAAACACCTATTTAAATTTGTGTATCCATTTCATTTGTAAAGGTAAACATTATAGCAGTGCTTCAATAGTCTACACACAAATTGTTTGATGAATGAACAGTGTTGTCAGGTATGAAAATATACTTTAACTGGTATGATTTATTACAAAATGTTACCAGACAATTCAACATGTTTATCCATATTTATCTTCATACATTATTTATACAATTTCTTCCTTCCTTGGTTGTATTTTTATAGATAATGAATCTAGTAACAATTTAATTGATAAATTACACTTCTGTACTTTAGGTATTTTTTAGGGAAAATATTTGTTTTATTTGTTTGTACTGTACCTATAGGCGCTGAAACTACTAAACCTATCTTGATGTATATTGGTGTTAAATATAGGTTACTTACATTTAGAGGCTATTTAATTTTTATTAGGTTATTTAGTGAGACAAAGGCTAATCTTAAGATTTGCCTGAACCTGAACACCCAATTTAGTCCACAACAACTCTGCCATCACACAAAGTAACTTAAGTTTTTTATGTCTCGATTGATGGTCAGTCTCTCGACCGTAAATAACGTCATTATAGTTCACAGTTCCTAACAAATTAATTTTGCAAAAATTAGACAACGGGTCTAAATCGCGTAATTATTATAAAGGTAAATAAATACCTATGCTCGACGTTTCGAATTACTTGCATTATTATTGGTCACGAGCCGACTGGTGATGCTCAGCGTCGTCTCCGTGAAGCGCGGATATTGTCCACTACCCTCACTTGGTCGTCACAATTTTTATTTTTATTTTTATTTACCCATTGTCTAATTTTTGAAAAATGTTCTCAAATCGCGAATGTTTAAAAACATACATTTATTTTGTATGTTACCTATCTACTGATGTACTTACCTTGTTATTTGTTTACTTTGCCTCATTAACCCTTTTACTAATAAAGCTCACCCAAGCAGGGATGAGAGGAGACGTGTTTGAATGAGCAATAACGTTACACGTTATTTTTACATCTCTCTACTTAGCTTCCATAACGAAACCAGATTGGTTATTGATCTATATGCTTCTTTCTTCTTAGGGTTGGTTGTTTAGCGAGTGACATCAGTTTGCCACCACCGAAATCCGGCCTAGACGAAGAAAGCATTTCTTAATTAACCCGACGATCGTTAGAGGAGCGCAGTTTTGTCTTACACACGAGCTCCTTTGTAATCTTACACTCTCCACATCTATAAGCCTCTTCCCCGTTGGCACTGAGTCCCCGGCCTTTTGTGGGATACCATTCCTGCCATCAGACCTTCACAACCCAGTACGAGGTGAAAGAATAACTCTTTGTTAGACTAGTTGTAAACTTTCTGGCCTCCGACTACCCGTAACGACTGCCAATGATCTTCAAATGGTAACTGGGACCGACGGTGTATAAATAAATAAATAAATAATTTGTATTTTTTACATAAGTATGTATAGTTTGTAAAGTTAGGGCTTGTAAAGTAACATGTAGAGTTAAAAACTTGTCTCTACATCAGTTCTGATAACTACTTGTCACTGTACGCCTTTTCATGGCCTCGTCTAGGCAACATTTTGCATGAAAATATTTTTGGTGGGATGTAATATTTCTGCAGCAAACGAGTGCATCTTAAAAAAAAACAATAGAAGGGGAAGCGCGGGCGCGTATCCCTGCTATTGTGTACTCAATTGTTTTTTCGGCGATCAGTAAAAGTCCCCCATCCCCCGCTACCCCGCGAGAACCATGGGAGTGTCACCTAAGAAGTTGACAAGATTTATCCTGTAACTGCTCATCACTGATGCTTTCTCTGTCGAACACGATGTTAGATGAAACAGCGAGCATTTTGGGCACGCCCACTAGTAAGTTGAAGCCCGCGACTAGTTAACTCTTAATAACCGTAGATTTCTTCCTAAGTATTAATCTCCACCATAATCTATTGTGTCGTGTGAAAAAAAACCGTCGCGATCTGTGTGGAAAAATGGAACAAAAGAAAGAGACCTCTTGCCCAGGGTTATTGATCCGAGCTAAATCTATTTTGAATTAACTTAAAATAGCGAAGCTACGGATGCATTAGCTGGAAAATACAAAAACTGCACACGTCAATTAAAACTGCCTGTCGTATAAATAGTTTATCACTGTTCCAACGTGTAATAAAGAATTTCTTATACTGAATATAAAGTTCTTCCATATAGTGTTTTATCTATGTTGGATAACATTACTCATCACTGGTTTTCATTATTTTTTGTCCGTTCGCGTTCGTAACAAGTTTTATTGACCATCATAAATTGTCATCTAGTTAGAAGCTTTTTTGCAATTATGATTAATCTTAGTTACCAATTTAGCGAAATATTTCTTATGGATGATAGATAATACGAGGGGTTACTTATGTTTTTTTTACTATAACCAGTATAATAAAATGATTTATTTGAAATAAACAAGGTTTCCATGCCACCAAATTTTCATAACGTTTGTTTAAAAAAACACTTTCTCCGCTTGGTATAATGCTGGGTCCACACCTGACCAACGAAGGCCAACGAACGGCTAAGGATGTTACAAAATTATTCGCTTGACATATATCGATTAGTGTTTATTCGATTATTAATAACTTACATAAGTTAATAATCAAGTGGCAATTACTTATTTTTAACTATTGATGCCATTTCGAGTGGATTATTCGCGAGTCCCGTCAGTCTTCATCGTTTACTTGGTCCAATACACATTCAAACATAAGCTACACACAAATTCAAATCGAATGAAACGTAATGTATATAGGTGATGCGAATAACTTTATCACATCCCTAGCCTTCGTTGGTCGTTCGTTGGCTCGGTGTGGACCCAGCATGAATCAATTATAAAATCGTTCAGTACACTTACTAAGTCATTATATCTTTATATTAGTGTCCACTGTGATTAGGTTTTTCCGAGGCTATTTACTAAGTCGATGCAGTATCTTGATTTCACACCGAAGGCTCGCCGTAGAATCAGATATTCAACGCCCGCATCTCAGGTTGGTTTATTACTTTGGCCTTTCGTTTTACATTGTTTTCAAGGGTTTCCTCTCGGCTCTTGGCTTGCACGAGCTCCACTTAGTGTGATTAAGGCTTTTTCTTAAACAGGCAAGAACTAAAGCGAGGGGTTGGGCGAGGGTTTTGACCCCGTGAAATCATACACCGTGACGACTTGGCCAAATATCAGAGACCTGTATAATACATGAGTTATCTTGCCTCGCTCGCTTCCTTTGTTTGAAAAAACATTATTCAAGCTAAAATTCACTCCAGCGCTAATTTCTTTTAGATCCATTTCCTATCTTTTTACTTGACGCTAAAACTATTTCGTTGTTCTATTCGAATTGTGGCCGGATACTGAAGTCGCCACGAAATTAGCGCAAAAATAAAAGCACCTGGAAAGTTGGATGCTCGGAAAAAATAGGACAGGCGCTGCTCGATCGTAATCAAGTTACTATAGTTATGTTCTTAATCCTGTCATGAAAAATACTTGATTCGGTTTAAGCTTAGTATGAGCTAGCAGGTTTTATGATTCACTTAACGTGATTCAGTTAGCCGAATTGTGTCAATCTGAGACTATATTTATTATAATGAGACAAAGTCCATTTTAGCTTGAAATAGTTCAGCGCATAACGCCTTAGATATTAACATTGTTGTCATGAGTTAGTAGTGGTATCTTGAGATTTTTACGGCTATGTATCTTGCTTACTTCTATAAGGTCATACTGATTAGTTTATTAGGGATAGCTATGTGTCAAAGGCCTGTTTATTACTATGGATATGTAACACGAATTTCTTTACTTTCTTTTAGATTACTTTGAAGATGTATGGAGAGGAAAGGAAACTATAGTAGTTAATGGACATTATTTATTAGGCAAATCTGGTATATCTAAGAAGCAGATAATAATTAATTATTACGCAGATTGAGGCCCTTTGATGTACAGGGCTCGATTGACCTTTTTAACTATTTTTGTGGTATTGACAAAGGTTGTCTGCCCAGGTAATTCACTCGTTATAAATGACGTCAGAATATCAGAGTTTCTGATAACCTGCCCTGCCTGCTTGGCCGGATATCGTCCAAACTGGAACGAATTCCGAGAAACCAGGGCGGATAGCAACCCTAGGCATAGTGATACAATACAGCGCAGAGCCGACCGGTCGGGACGCGCCTTGCATACATTAAGAACTAACTACACTACACGTCCTGTAAAATTATCATTGTGCGATCACGATCAGCTTCTTAACCACTATTATATTGTAATATTGAAGTGCCTTTATTGACATCTGGCGTTTTAACGATCGATTGACAGGCTACGTGATAAATAGCTTTTGCGCGATTACTGACAGGATGCTTCATCGATCAGCTGGTCTCTATACCGCTGTTCATTCAAGTTATGACCACAGGCAATTTTGGTCCATCTAATCTAAAATTGGTTTCAGGGGGTAAATATACAGTTATCATATTTAGAGGAATATAAAGAAATCGTAGAAGTTTTGGGCTAAACGCTGTCTGTACCACCCAATTAGTAGTGAATAAATAAAATTGTAATGATATTTCTAGCATTTGAGGCGAAATATCGTAGCTTTGAGATAGTACCGATGTATTTACAATATTTTATGTATTGTGGATGTTCTTGGGCTATAGTTATCACTTATCATCAGGACTAGGTACACACCCTTTCACAACATATGTAGGTATGACGTCATATGAATAAAACGTAAAGTGATTCCTTGGTTATCGATCAGATGAATCCAGAAGGAATAAACTAGGCTGCATCTATTTAAATCCAAATACGGAAAAGTCTATCAGTTTGTTTTTTATCGCTTTATCTACTACATCTGTTGCTAAGCAGAGCCGCTCGCGTCTCGTAAGTTTGAACACGTGGTCATTTATTTGCGTTCACGATTTACGATTCATGCCGGCTTTGAAGTCACTTGAGAGCAACACAATACCACTGATTGTTTTTGCGACGCGACGCTGAATTCCTGATGTATTAATTAAATAAGTTTATCTTGTATTATAAAGTTTGGACTTTGTATTAAGATTACAGGGGCTACATCTTTTCAATCGTTTTTACCCTTGTAGCGAAGTTGGATATAGTCGTTTTGGAAGTTTACTTGAAATTGGAAAGAGAAACCTTAGCAAGGCTCTTCTCAGTTATGTGTAGCCTTTATTTGAGAAGCTTGTAGACTGAAAAACCTGGGTATGTTAAAAAGTATACTATACTATAATTTAAAGTGTGGTTCCCATCGACTCTAATATCACAAAGCGGAAGGCTTTGTTTGAACGCTTAATCTCTGAAACTACTGATCGGATTTAGATAATTCTTTTTGCGTAAGATAGCCTAATACTTCAGGAAGGGTATAGGCTATTTATCATCACACTGCAACCCACAGCAGCGTAGCAGTAAAGTTTACCGCAAGTTGATTGTATATAAATAATTTTCTAAAAAGAAACTCGCTTCAATTACAAATAATTTTAGACAAATATGGGTTCCTCATGGGTCAGAACTGGACCAAATTTCCCACACGGAAAGCACCAGCTAACAAATAAAAAATATGTAATATTAAAGTTGAAAAATTAAGAATCTAGCAGGACTCGAACCTGCACCTAAATAAAATATTACAAATAAAAAATAATCATTAAAATCGCTTCGCCCAGTCGAAAGTTGTCAGGTAACAAACATAAAAAAATATATATATGTATTGAGAAACGCCTTGTTTTTTTAATTCGGTTAAAAATTAAAATCTCTTAGACTAACAGTACACTAACAGTGATTTGATTACTGATTTTATGTAACTAGTTTGGTTAGTTAGTACGTGAACGCGATCACACGGTCCATTATCTTCCATCGGCGATCTATTCCGCGGTTATCACTATGCGTCATCTTTTCCCTGTATATTGTTAGCGGTACAGACTGCTGCATATCAACCTATACATTTCCAGTATACGATGTGCATAGGCTGCCCGTGCAAAGCGAGAGCAGCTTATACTGGGAATGTATAGGTTGATCGGTAGCCGTGTGTTGTGTGTACATTGTTCTCAAGTTTGTTGTCATTGAATTTGTTGTCTTGCTCTGGTGCGTGATGTAAGTACAGTCGGCCAATGAGTTGGGTATGCAGGGCAAAAACTTCTAAGTCATAGTAAAGACTTACGACACCAGTTATGGATAAGTGAGTTATATATCTAAATAGTGCGTATAGTACACTTATTAAATATAAAATACAAACTTGCATATCTATTGCAGTCAGTTTAGGGGTCTTCATGTTGTTGTTATTTTTGTTGGTGAATAGAGATGAGAGAAACTATAGGTCACTATACTAATGATTTAATTAACTGGTACCAGAGTAAATATTACATAATAAACTTATTGACTACATTATTCTATCTTAACTACGACCTATCTCTAGCGATACGGGAAGGCGACTGGCGAACCGGGCGACTAAACTTAAGGATCCACTTAAATACATATGCGCCGGTTGCACTGTGTCCCTACACCATTTCCCCCTTTACACAAAAATAATTTGAAAAGGTATAATCTTTATAAAACTTTGAAACAAAAATTTCATAACGTTAACGCAAACAATAATCATTCTACGATTCAAATAAACTAAGGGATACATTACAAGTGGTTCCTAGTACTGATGCTTATAAAAAAAGGGTCACAATCTCAAGTGCTTTGTGAGAGCCAAACAAACTGCTACTCAACGAAAGCGTTGTTCACAAAAAATTAACACATGAGTTATCGACGTGATTTGAGACTTTGCATCTAAAAATAGCCATGGAATTTAAAACTTTAACTTTTTAAAACTAAATGCCGTAATTTATCACAAACACTTGATACGTTTTCTTGACGTTGCTCTTCGTAAGGCGCTTCGTGAGTCGGCGGTACGTACGAAGATGCAAATGCAGATAATTCCGTATGTTTTGCTCCAAGTCTGCTAGCGATGTTATTGCTCCTGTTGTAGTCCACGTCTCCGATGGATGACTTAATTGACAATTAATGTCTTCTTGAAGGGATATTTGTCCTCGCCTCCAAATATATTGTTACGATGCCGTATAGTCCGGAAATGCTGTAGCAAGCATTCTCATCCTGGTGCCAACGCAACCGCAGGGTATATAATTCGTTAAATTACGCGACGAATGCACCACGTGCTCGTCGTCCGGAAATCCAAAAGGTCATCACTTAAAATTGTGTGGCCTGCCGTGGTCGCTACTTGATTTCGCTATGCATGGCAGCCACGTGTCTTCACTTACTTGACCACGTCGGAGAAATCGCTTAGCAGTAGATCTTCATTGTAAATTCCGTGCGTTCCGTGTCTTGGTTGTAGTTTGGCTAGGTCGTCGTAGGAGTCCTTCTAGATGTGCACGTCGAGAAGGGCGAGTCGTCTTCCATGATGTCACGTGATTAAGCAGGAACGCCACGGTGTAGAAAGTTGCGTGTTCTTTGTCGAGGGTCACCAATTTAGGGGTCTTCATGTTGTTGTTATTTTTGTTGGTGAATAGAGATGAGAGAAACTATAGGTCACTATACTAATGATTTAATTAACTGGTACCAGAGTAAATATTACATAATAAACTTATTGACTACATTATTCTATCTTAACTACGACCTATCTCTAGCGATACGGGAAGGCGACTGGCGAACCGGGCGACTAAACTTAAGGATCCACTTAAATACAATATATGCGCCGGTTGCACTGTGTCCCTACAGTCAGTTTTTTTTACAAGTGCGCGTAAGCCGTGGACAGTGATCTAAAATATATTTTTAAGCTATTATAATACGCAGCTGAGAAAATTACTTTAGTGTTTAGAGCCTGAAATTACTTGCGCAGAAGTAATAAATTGTGGTAGTGTAATCTGTAATAGTTTGCGTACGTTCACGGGCTGCTGTCGCCTATGGCCGTCTGGTGGACGACTAAATACATATTAGAATATATTTCTTAAACAGGATTGTTATGGGCATGTCAAAGAAATGGACATACATACTATGCTCGAAAAACTTAACCCTCCTTATGACGCAGTTTGTTAAAAATAAAATACCAACAATACTTTACTACAATATTTAGAAAATTACTTTACTTAGGTATCAAACCTGTATATATAATAAGACTAGTCTAGTCTATATCCTGTAACCCGTCTGAACATAATGAATAAGCTTCTACTAGCTCAAATGTGGTCTGATCAAACGTTTTTGTGGCCCATATAGTTATTGCCGGGGCGGCACTTACTAACGAAACATGACGCGATATTTGACAAGTAACCTGACGTATAACTTGTTACTCTTCTTAACATTCTCTCTAAAGAGAGAGAGGAGATCCAAGCGGCTCCCAAACTTTTTTGATGACAAATCCTTTTTGATAAGCAAAATATTCAACGGAGTCCTAAATGCTGCCCGACAAAAATACCACCTGGTGGGGTTGGTATACCATAAAACGTCTACCGAAAGAAAGAAACCAGTCCAAACAACATTTCGGTGATAGGAGTATAGGTGACGGGGTTCGTTACAGCTTGCGGAGCCCCTGCCGTCGCAGTACACTTTGGCTGCTAGTCAACCAACCAGGTTTTGTTACCGAAGCTTAGCAGAGAAGTGATGTGAAAAAAACGGGTCTTAAAAGAAAAATAAATAGTGTGGCTGCTCCATCCCTATTACCTGTTAAGAGCGTGTATTCCTTTTCAAAATGTAACTGTCAATTTTTGTAGTGTTTTGGGAATATTTCGTAAAAACTGAATGAAAGTATGATTTTATTCAACTAACTTTTTAGAATGCAAATTTTGAAAGGTAAATATAACAATTTCATTCGTAAATACAGCATAATTTTGTAATTTATCAACTTAACAGTTAATACTCTTTCAACTGATAAAATAGAAAAGTATGCTTTAGTTATTAAATGTAATTGTCATATTTACCTTTTAAAGCCCACATTCTAAAAAGTTAGTTGAATAAAATCATACTTTCATTCAGTTTTTACGAAATATTCCCAAAACACTAAAAAAATTTACAGTTACATTTTGAAAAGGAATACACGCTCTTAACAGAATAAATATAGCCGAGCAGTATTATTTGAGCTAAAGTGGGTCAGATGCGAACGTATGGTTAATCCAGGAGTTTATTTACATTAGTACAGTTATTTATTTAATTTACGCTCGTTATGTTGATGATTCATGTTGTTACAAACGTTTCAATTATGTAAGTGCTGTACTATAGTGTTAAAATTTTATTACTATTTGTGCTAAGGAAGAATTTGTGTGGTAATGTTAATAAGCTGAGTAGCTTAATCAATAGTTTTAATATGGGATCGTACTTGTAAGAAAATGTTTTTAGAACATTTCTGCCCTCGTCTTGTTTATATTGCCCTTGACCCATATTAAATGGGGACGGCACAAAATCGCTGCCTTCTAGGAATAACGTTCCTTGCCTGCATTTTCTTTTATAATATATTACACGATCCTGCCACCATTACAATGGCCTACCTCTCCTACATCCACACAATAATTTAATTCCTATCAATAAATTTTATGATAATCATTGCTATTCAACTATTATGAACATTATTATGCTGAAGTTTTTATATCCTTCAGGATAAACATTATTCTCTCGCTCTCTATTTCCTCTCCATATACTCTCCATATACAACTAGCTTACGGCCGCGGCTCCGCCCACGCGATAGGTCGATAAAAAGCCTTGAACTATCCCACATCAATTTTCATGAGGATCGGTCCAGTAGATTCAAAGATTATAAGGATCATAAAATAATAAAAAAATCTTTCCTCTTTATAATTACTTAGTAGAGATATATAATTTTATTAACAAAACAAAAACAAATAAAAACACAGCCATTTAAAGTGACAGCTCGGATGACCTCTATCCATAGTCCTTCACAAGCAATTCATTCACCAATACATTTTATAGTACACTACACACTTTGACAACAAATACTCGTTACAACTACGCGTCGCGTAGTCGTATTGCGAGTACAGCGTAGTGCACCGGCCAATACGACCTGCTTCCATTCCAAAATATATTAGTACAATGTGTTACAGAAGGGTCACTTCCGGTGGACACGATTTTACATATTGTATGTAATAATATAAAATTCGTAAAAGCCCATCCGTTAAGAGTCTGGGAATTAAATAACAAAATTACCAGTCGGCTCGTGACCACGAATGATGCAGGTCATTTCGAAACGTCGATCATAGGTATTTATATATTACCTTTATAATAATTACGCGATTTAGACCCGTTGTCTAATTTTTTAATATCAAAATTAAATTCCCAACTAACGTATACTTAAGTATAAAGTAGGTATTTTACGTTCTTTAAGTATACATGCCATTAGATTTTCAGGGTGCTTGCCTGTAGCACGTAGAACCCTTTTTATGCAACGAATATTACCAAAGCCCCCTTACAAAAATTGATGCTGATTGTGATCGAATTTAATTCTTGTGTTAAAATTAGAAGAAAATATTTGAAAATACAATTAAATCAGTTATTAATATCAGCTCAGTACGCAACAATATGTATGATGTAAAGCGGCAATTGAGCTTTTTCACGAACGTTGAAAACTTAAAACTTTTAGCTTTCAAGAGCCTTATTGCGTGAACCATCCGTGTTTTGATATTGATATCAGCCGTATGTTATTGATAAGGACTTACAAAGGTTTGTTGTCGACAGGCCAAGGGTGCGCGCGCAGTGAGTGAGGTGTGGTAGCGGGGCGGTGATGCAGCGTGGCCACGCGGGCGGCGCCCCGCTCTCGCAGGCCTCCGCCCCCGCTCAGCCGCACTATCGCTCGCACTACGACATCGATGATCAGGTTTGTTTGTATACGTACTTACTATAACAGGTTGTTGTTCTATAGATATGTAAGGGAGTGTCCGTGTTTGATGTCCTTTAAGCGTTGTGATATCATTGTATGTATTTATTCAATTACAAGTTGTGCTGGCTGTACTATACAGAGGAGACAAAAGAAATAATTGAATTTATTGATATTTAAGTATGTATATATTGTCTTGTCTTGTATTTTAAAAATAATATTGGTACTTCTTCACCCAGGGTTTAGAAGAAACTGTCATTTGAAACTAAGGAATTAAGTAATAATTCGACAATTCACCTGGGTCATAGAGTCTACAGTCCAGATCCAGATAATCCTCACCCAAGAGCGGTTAAAGTTAGGCATTAAAAAAATGCTCAATTGTGTTGGAGTGCTTAGAAAAAAGGAAATAGCGACCATAATAATAAAATTATACAATTATACAAAATATCAAAATAATTCACATTATGAATATTTCTTACTTGGGTTAATTTAATATACATTTCGTTTTCATTAAAATTCCAAGTACTCGTACAAGAATAGGTCTTCACTTCGAATAAATTCGGGTATTTTCCTCTATGTAAAATCTATGTTCACGGCATCAATGATTCAATATTTTTTTTACCGGGAATTCGAAAATGTGAAAATGTTATAAGTAGGTAATGAAATTATATTCATTAGAAAGTTGCCTATACTCTGTCCATTCCTTTATTTTATTTTTGACAGATTACATTTAGGGATGCCTTCACACGTTACTGATTCGATTTGAAATCATAATCGATGTTGTCTAAGAAGAACTCTCAATCGATTAATTACATCGAAATGGTTTTAGTTCATTATTAATTATTCGTTTATTAGTAGTTTTTGTTAGATGAAATAAATATACAAAATAATAATATAATAATCATGTCACATACTTAGTCTATGACGGTTCCCTAGTTACCTTTGTTTACATTTTCATTTTTAATTCCAAGATTTCGACTTAATTTCTTGCAAATAATTATTCATGGAATCATGATACTATTATTATATTCTTTTTTTTATAAAAAATACAGACAATACACAAAAAAAGTCAAATTATTCTTTTTTATAATGATCGATTTATTTCATTTCACGATTTGATTTATAGTCTGTGGTTATTTGTTATTAACAGTGAACTTCCCTAAAAAGTGTCGTTTGTCAATAAAGTACATTATTATTGTAGTACATTAATCTGACAAAAAAAAACGGTAATTTATAGGCGTGATCTGTCAAAAAGAAAATAAAGGAATGGACAAAGTATAATTATATTTTAGATGCTCCAGCCCCTTATTACGATTGATGCTAAATTGTGATTGAATTAGATTCAAGTGTCAAAATTTGATCCAAAAATTGACATATGAATCTAATCACATTTATTTCCTCTGATTAAAAACCAGAGGAAATAAATGTCAAGATGTGATGTAACATGAAGAATATTGACAGTTATACGTCTGCAACAATTGGAATGTTAAATTTCATAGAAAAATTTCCCCGGGCCGGGAAAAAGCTGTCAAAACCCATACATTTTAGACGTGAATTTAATCTGGAACGCGCAGATCTGCTTGCGCAGTGGGAATAATGTCATTTAAAACTTATAGTTCACTCTAGTTCAATGCATGATCTCTGTTTACATTCAGCATCAGTCATAATATGGGTACCTAGTCTAGCTTCGTTATTGGGGAATTATTTGATTTCCGAAAGGGTACTGATTTGAAATAAAATAACAGGCCTAATTGGCGACTGATTTTAATCAAGATTACATTATAATTTGAACGTTCAGTTAAAATCTATTAACGTTACACACTCAAGTTACCCATACATGAATAGTTCCTTTGTCTACGCCAAACAACAAAAGTCCAAGACTGTGCCTTAATTCCTTTATGGGTCGCACGATAACAAAAAATACAATTTGTATAGCCTCATTCATTATTGTTAACCTTTTTGTGGTAATCCATTACCATTATTAAACTCTTCAGGCTAAATAATTATGTGATGTTTGATGGTACTCTTGTTATGAGACTAAAATAAGTGTTGTATTTTTTTTACTGTCTTATTCTCTTTTTTAGCGTGATAGATGAGATTTTACAACGTTATCCCTATTTTGTATCCCCATGTTAAAAACCACGTCGAAATTTATTTCATAGCAGTCTAAATATTTAGTACGAATACTTCCTGTTTGAATAACAAAACAGAGATTAATTTCAAGACCACGGCTCATTCATATCATATTGTAGGAAAAACATGAACAAACATACCTACAGGAATATCTTATGAATACGGCACACCTATGACGAATGCTATTTGACCTCATTATCGCCGCCATTGATATCATGGTGTTCCTGTTACCATGAATGAAACTGTGTTTATTGGATCTTTGCCGACAGCTTTATTTATCGCGAAATAGTTATAGATATTGACTTCAACTCTTGTTTTGAATGACTCAGACCTATACACTACCGTTTGCTATACCCTCTTTTTATTAGACACGCCTAGATAGCTAAACTTAGATAACCCTAATACTTTAGAAGTCAACAATATCTGGTAGGTACGAATTGCGCGTGCCGTGCCGCAGGAAATTCCGATGACACTCGGAACTAATTATGTTTACTCGTCTTTATGTAAGGATATTTACATAAATAACAATGTCACTTATGTGTTGTGTTATAATACGAAAGCGTAAAGTATTTATAATATCTATACAGTTCAACAAGATTCTTAGAATATCGTCTGTTGTACTGTTGTACAACAAGGAAAATTGTATCTTAAATTTACTAAGAAACGTGACTCATCATGATATCGTTTTAATTCTATTTTTTTTCTTCTAGATTCCTGCTTCTGTGATAAGCAGTGTGGGCACAGTGAGCCTGTCTCAATCATCGACCAACCCTACTCCAAACATCACCATGGCCAATCCGACGAATCCGGGCAACGCGAGCAGCGGCAATGTCCAACAACAAGTTCAGCAAACACCTACACAAGCCCCCGTGCGGAACTTGCCCAAAAAACGGAAATTCGACCCATCCGTCCTAGATGAAATCCAACAGAGTTGTCCAAACAACAACATCGTGAATGCTCCATTACCCGTGGAGTATCAACTCTCAATCTACCAGCCACCCGTGCTGCAACCTTCCCCGATTGTGCAGCGTTCATCTCCGCCTTCGGAACTCAAGAATTATTCCATCTCCTACCCAAATATTGATCTATCAGAGTGGCGGGACCACAGGGTTTTGGCGAAACAGCGCGGTCTATACGTGCCTGGAGTGATTCGTCAGGCGGAAGGTTGTAAAGTGATAGTGGAACTCGATGGACTCGAGAACGAGTCTGTAGAGTACAGTGATGTGTTTGGTGTGAACAAAAATGATGTGATAAGTGATGCGAGTCCTCAGATGAGTCATCTGCTCATGGGCTCTCTTTGTGTTGTGAGGACTACGGACCCCAGCCGGGAGAATGTGCAAAATGTTTTCGTTGAAGGACTAGTGTACGAGGTGCTTAATTCTCCAATCAGGATACGAGTTAAGGTGAGCCTTTAATTATAACCGTTTCTAATTACAGCCTCTTTGTCTCAGTTTTTTTGTGTCTGAGTGCCGCCGCTGTGTTTCGGATGAACGCTTTCTGTTTTATGGCAGTTATGCAAAAAGTTATCTTACTTTTTATACGGATCATAACTTTTGCGTTGAACAGTTAGCCTAGAAATGTGTAACAGGTATAAAATTATTAGACTATTGCACAATGATTATGGCATTTTCACTTCATTCACTTTGTTATTATTGTATTCACTTAATTACTGTTGTTTTATTGACTGCATTGATATAAATTGATATCACGCCTATATTTCCCAGAAGGGTAAAATTGATATCTAGATATTTAGGCCACAAATATACTGCTATTGCTTCACGCAATAGCTATGCTTAAATTGTAAAATCTGTCACAGTGTTATTTACACCGAGATGAATAAAAACTATTGCAGAAGAAAAGTGACTCACGCCCGTAATAAAGATACTCCTGAAGTGATGGTTTCATCATTGCTTAATTGCGGTTTAGTTGTATTATAGCTATAGTTATTTATTATTGTGGTTGACTTTAGACTGTTGACTGTTAGACCAGTGATGGTAGAGACTTCTCATTTGTTAGGGTATCTTCTCCGATAAAGTAAGTTCTTCTTTCTAGCTATGTCCTTTTAATCGGAGTACTCATTAGGTCCGAAAAAGTGAAACGTAGAAGCTAAAAGAAGTCTGACAATTCTTCGGGGGTCGTAGGTAGCGCCAAAAAGATTGCGTTGCGATCTTATTGGGGTACTCCGTGAATGTCCGTGATATAGGTACCCATATAAACAAATACTGGCTACAAAATCCGAGGTGGAAATTAATCAATAACAATAAAATGGCTTTCAAGTAGCTCTGTTGTTGTTGTGTGTGGGTCGTGTAAATAATATGTTTGAATTGTAGTGCGTAGGTGTCCCGATCCTGTGTATACGACACGACTGATAGTATAACTATCAGGTTATCTGTTTCTCGAGTTCAAGCATCGTAAACTGTGTTGTCCCAGAGTTAAATTGAACTTACCACATAAACATTCTCGTAGTGAACTTCGATGCTTAAGTTTTATAAGTACGGGTGATACTTCCCTAATTCAATGAAAAATACCATACTTTATTGTTAAGTATGGAGAAAAACATTGTTATAAGAATATAACAATGTTTTTTCGTATTACCGCGTCCACTTCTTCGCAGGATAAATGCTCACATATTTGGCAACTCGATAGATGTCGCAGTGAAATTGTTACGCCTCATTAGGTACGGTTGGCAATTATCGAGATAATTATTTTCTTTGATAATTATCACGATAATCAGCGGATAATTATCCACCATGATTCATTAGTTGGTGTCCTAATTTTCCTACATTTTGGTCTCTCGGCTTTTTTATGAATTCATACAACACAATGTCGAGTATTGTCCACAAACACAAACAAATCACGAAATTTAGTACATAAATGCATGTGGATACGCGCGAAAGCGGTAAATTTCGTTGCGATACATGTGTATTAGTTCTTTTTTTTTTATTTTATTATTTTCAAGATAATAATCAATGATAATTATCACTTCGAACCCTGTTATATAAACAATCGAATACATTATGTTAATCATTTCTTTAATAATTATCTATCGGAAATTAGTAGAGATGATATATTTTATACAATTTATACTTATCACTACATAGTATAAAACAAAGTCGCCTTTTCTGTCTCTATGTGCGCTTAAATCTTTAAAACTACGCAACGGATTTTGATGCGGTTTTTTCCAATAGATAGAGTATATATTCAAGAGGAAGGTTTTTATGTATAATACATGCATAGAAAGGGGGAATTGTTTTACTCCAAATTTAACGCGTGCGGGCCACGGGCAGTAATGAATAAGTACCCGTGCGAAGCCGGGGCGGGTCGCTAGTAATATTATATTTTATACTATGTGATATTTGTGCAGTAGAATAGAAGTAATAGAACCCATTAGAAGATGACTTAGTAGGTAGTTAATTGTAGTAAAAGGAGGCATATAATTTCAGTTCTTGTGCAGCCGATTTTTTAAACCACAAAAACAAATAGTATAGCATTGTCTAATATCTTCCTTACATAGGTTACAGACGGCGATCTCTGCAAGGAGATGGTGGAAGTGAAGCGAGCTGACATCAGACTCCTGCAGCCTCCTTGGGCAGATGAACTAGAAGATGCAGGGACGCACGCCTCGTCTTCGCTGCACTCTGGACATCTGCGTATTCATCATGTTCCCGCGCAGGTATTTAAAACCTGTACTAATATTATAAGTCTACCTGTGTGGTATATGTATTTTACACGAAAATCCTCGTTGAGCTAGGTTTGGTTAACTTGCTTGTAATCGTGAAACCTGAACTAAAGAATTTCACTATTTCGATACGACATTCTTAGTGTGCGCAGTAACGCCGGCGCGGGCGCAGAACAAAGACAGATATCAAGGATACATATTTTCGCCCCGTTCCATTTACAAAAAAATATGTATGTCAGAAAAGAAAATTGTCTGCTAATAAAAAAAACTATCAGATTAAAATAGCACCTGTCATGTGACGTCACATTGATCGTTCATTCACGAAACCGAAGGCCGGTAGTACGGCCAAGTGGGGGACTTGCACTTGCATTCATGCGAGGTGAACACCTGGCAAATTACAAGCCATTTGGTATGCCATTCATTATCGAGAGATCTGGGGTACACGGGGGTAAAGTAAGGGTGAGGGGCGTAGTTATGAGCTGAGAAGTGAACCGCACTTCCGATGAACTCCATGGACTACACACACCTGCTTTAAAATAAGCCCTTATTCATAAACTTTATAGAGACTTTTTTTTTAATAAGGCACTAAGTTTTCGGTATTAGGGTAAGGAGCAAAGAATTCATAATTATGATTTGATTGTATGTATGGTTCTATATCAAATAGACGCTAGTTTCGGCTGCGTTTCTTATGGAATTGTTTTTTTTATTATACAGTTTTAACCGCCTTGGAAAAAGGAGATTATGAATTCGGGACGTTTTTTATATGTTTGTACACCGATGACTCCGCCAATTATGTACCGATTTTGAAATTTCGTTTAGTTTAAGAGAATTGGCATGGTTCCAAATTGGTGACATCGGCACCAAGTTTGGCTTTGATGAAGGGATCCCATGGAATTCGAGAGGAACCCTAATATAGGCTCCTACCATAGTGAGGCGGAGTTAAAAATTACCTTATTCTTATAACCTTCTATTATCTAGGTGCTTTTTGTACCTGTACTACATACTACTGGGCATACAGCCTAAAATGGGAACGTCAAATGATTTCTCAACTTACTCAGGCCTTGTTTGTTTTTGCACGTGCTGTTGGCATTATTTTTAATAAAATATTAATTTATAATGCATACGCTACGCTTAGCGTACAGAAACGTAAATAATAAACAATGAATAAAATATTGCTTTCAAGTGCAATATTTATTGATGATCTGATAACAAATGTGAATGAAATAATATAACAAATTCTTGTGACAACTATGAAAAATGGCATTATCGATATTTTAGATATAAGCAGTAATAAGCAGTAAAAATATTTGATGTATGTATATAAGTGCCTTATTATCTTTACAGTTCAAAGTGTTCACGTGATGTATTTCATGTATTATGGAATGGGTATTATTAGTTTCTCATCTGAATCTGATATCTATTGAACTTTTAAGCCGGGGCTGTTAACTCTGCGGTTATATTGTTCTCCGTTCGCTTTAGGTTTATGTTATTAATTCATCAATTTATTGACAGTTTTAACGTTATCAGTTGGCATAGATTTTGACCTTGCTAAGATATTGGACATCTTAGAAAGCAGATCTCTTAAAAAAGATCACCAAAAAGGAATCAAATTGTCAAAATGTTAATTATTTTATTTTTTATATACATATTTTATTTCCTGTTCAAATAGACCACAAAATAAGAATCAAATTGCCAAAAAGTTAATTATTTTTAATTAAAGTCAAAGTCGTAAGTTATTTATTTGCTAGAAAAGTAGGTAGCTAATAAATATTAATAGAATGTTGCTATGTAATACTAAGTGGGAATACTAAACGCGATACAGGCTAGCCTAGTTGCGGGGACCATGAAAAATAACTTGTTTAAAATTATCTTATTGAAATATCATTTCTAATTTTCAACACTACTATTCAAGTATACTGCTAATATAACATAACATCACGCCTATATTACCTAGAAGGGTGTGGTGTGTACAACATCCATACTTCACCTGTTATGTTTAGGTCCCAAATGATAGGGGTGAGCGAAGGCACAATTCCAACTATGTGCTGCTATTGAGATTTTCCTGATAGAAAAATCCTAACTTAGCCTAGGCTTACCAACCAACAACCAAGACATACACATACATACACACCAAGTCACATGATAGTCATGTTCATGAAGCCTTAAATCACACCACATACCACACTAAGTTTTCAACTATTTTAAGTTTATGTATATTACGAGATAATTGAGATTAATTTGTTAAAACTGTTTGTTTTTTCACTTACACAAGAAATGTAATCCATTGAGGAGTGGAGACCTGGTGTCCTGAAATACATACGTTAGTCTAGTTTAGGCACTAGTCACACACAATATAATTATTACATGTGATAAGTAACCCTATGTATGTTTTTTCATGTGTGATTTTTTATATTGTGTTGGGATAAATAAACAATTTTTATTTTATAAGAGCAACGAGGCAGTTACTTTATCCAATAATGTTTTTATTTTATCCATGCAGATGGGTGACGGATTCTACACATCATCGCCGATGCCGGGCGCGGGCGCAGGCGGCGTGGTGACCGTGGGCGCGCTGTCCAACGGCTCCATGGACTACGGCGAGAGCGACGACGATCTCAGGCGCGAGGACATCATGTTCCCGGCCGACGTTTCCCATATGGGTAATTATGGTAACACTCATCGCTTTATCTCTTTTGTTGCTATTTGAGTCGTATGCTTTTCTGTTTACTGTCAAAAGGTGCCATACCTAGACAAACATGATCATTTAATTTGACGTTTCTCATTAATATATATACAGGGTGTATACGACATAGCGACATTTATTGAAACCACAGCTTCTATACATGGCCAGTATGCATTTCCACATAATAAAATATTCTCTGGCGAAAAAAAAAATCCATGTCTTCCGAACAAATTGCACGATCGCAATGTTCAAATTGTTCGGCGAACGTGATTTTTTTTTTTCGCCAGAGAATTTTTATCCGGTGGAAATGGATACTTACCATGTATAGAAGCTGTGGTTTCAATAAATGTCGATATGTCGCATCCACTCCGTATAAACTATGTTATTATTACTTAAAAATATTATTGATTGTAAAAAACAAATAATTAAATAAATTAAAATAGCATTTCTTAAACTAAATTACTAGAAATACCTATAATAGAAGAGAATAAATAAATAACTTTGTACAAAAAAGAAAGAAAATGTAAAAAATAATAATTATAATATGTCTAAATCTAAATCGATGTACAAACCTAGTCTAAAAGACCGCTACCAGTGGGCAACATTCCCAAAATGCTGGCAGCATTGCCACATTGTATGGCAATGCTTATCTTCTGGCCAAAATAAATACCAGCATTCTGAGAATGTGTGGCCTCAAACAGGCGAGTTGAAATCTGTTTGTACAGATTGAGCGCTTCTGGTCCCCACGGCCCTAATGTCTCTACCCCAAAAGGCACAAACATGTATCCACTATCAAGAAGACAATATTTGTGCCCCTAGAATTTTGTTTCTATAAATTATTTATGCAATAATCGCTATATTATAATTATGTTATTATTGTTTGCAGATGTGACTTATTTATTGGGCTGTGTACTATTATTGTTTGTGTGGCATAGGGTTTTCCTTAGGTCATATTATTGGCTCCTTCATCGCATCGAAAATGTTTAACACTTATCCTGTCCTAATTTCCCTTTTATATGATTGCCAACTTTACATTTTAATTTTTTGCAAAAGTGCTCAAAAAAGGAACTCAGTGCTTTCGCAAACTAACCCCGTAATTAGTTTATTTTTTATTTATAAATAGTTTCTTCAATTGAAAAACAAAGTTTGTTAAGACTAGTTTTTTTAATTTCGAAATAAACGAGCTTTTGAATTTAATAAGCATTTTATTATGAGCACACTAATCAGAAATGGTTGTGCAAATGATGTTGGTTTATTTTCGTGGATTGTATTATATTTTATAGAGAAATGCACTAAGATGCTGCAGTTTTGGTATTTGATTTCATTAAATAACATAACATCACACCCGTTTTGCCCAAATAGTTGTGGCAGAGGTGTGTAACATTCACACTTCATTTGTTATTTTTAGGAGTTAAATCTACCGCTATTCACTGGACACCACTCCAACTTGCTATTGAGAATTTCCTAAAAACATATCCCTTCCCTACCCGGGAATCAAACTCTAGACCTCGACATTAGAGGCCGCACTCGCTAACTACTAGACAAATGAGTCAGTTTCATTTTATTTAATAACATTACAATAATATCATGCCTATATTTCACAGAAGGGAGTGACATATACCACCTATATTACTCAGAATTAGTTTCTTTATTAATAATACGGTTCATTATGTTGTCCACAGACACATGTGGGAACAGCAAACGCAGCAGCTTGCAGTCTCGAGGCAGCACGTCCAGTCTGCTCGAGCGCAGTCTCACTCCCAGATCTCAACCACCTACCCCAAGGTATGCTGCAACAAACGGTGGAGCTTTTGTGAACGAGCATCATCGTCGCATCTTTAACCTGTCGCCAATATTGGAACTTCTACTACTGTGTTCCAGTTTGGTGGTGAGAGATAAGCCCTGGAATTTACAGGCAGACGAGGAATCATATTATGCAATCATAAGATCTCGCTACTCATCTGGTTTCTGTATCTTGTGGATGTTCATGTGTTTTAGTCACTACATGCCTTTAGTGCGACTATCATATATATACCGCCCAAAAAATGGTGAAATAGGCTGTTGCTAAAGGCCAACTTAACAAAATACAAGCCACCCATACTACTGGCTGGATTGGACACGTACATTTTATAGATTACTTATTCTAAAAATTCCTTTCTACCCTCAGATCTCAAGCGGCAACCCCGCACAAGTACAAGAAGGGCGACGTGGTATCCACCCCCACTGGTATCCGGAAGAAGTTCAACGGCAAGCAATGGCGCCGCCTCTGCTCCAAGGATGGCTGCACCAAGGAGAGCCAGCGCAGGGGATTCTGCTCCAGGCACCTGTCTCTCCGCGGAGGACTCACCAGGTCCTCTAATACTCCACTCGCGCAAGGATCTGCGCATACACCGCAACAGAGGTATGATATTTGTGTTTGCTATATTGTTTTTTACAAATAGATTGTTAAATCCCAGAGCGGCTTGCATAACGAACGCGAGATAGCGTTTGTCTCGTTTTTATCATATTTTTGTATGAGCAAACAACACAAAACGGACGTAAACAAAAATATCTCGCTTTTCTATGCGAGCTCGTAGGAAAACGTGTTTTATAATTCATCTTGCTTCCGCCCGCGTAGAATGTTGATAAAAGTATACTATATTTATTAATAGAGGCTATGTGCAACATGCATCCCAAATTTTATCGTAATCCAGTAGTTTCTTGCAACTCGCATTTATAATATTAGGAAGTATGTACAAAAGTAACATCATCAATTGCTAGTGACAGACTTTGCCTAAGGTCTAAATGAATTGCTTCTCCATCGTATTAATAATGCAATTTAAGTTTATAAATAGGTACACACGCCTACTCATCAAGCTATACATGCCAGTATAGGCTGGTCCTGCATTGCACGGGAAGCCAAAGCAATGCCAGACTGGAAACGTATAGGTCAATGTGTAGCCGCTTGTACATGGTTAGGTTAAAGGAAATAATACCATGTTACATACAGTGGTGATAACATATAAAACGTTTTATAATTACAGGATATTACATCTGTAAATACCTTCCTTATCATTGGCTCTTAGCTGTATATGTATGAATGTAATATTTTCCTGATTCATTTTGAATTAAATTGTCCGATACCAGAGAGCATGTATGACGAGATGTATGAATGTTGAGGAAGCAAAGTAGGTAAGGAACGTACCACATGCGTTCCATCGTCTCTGCCTATCCCTATGGGATAAAGTTGTGATTTTTATGTATGTATGTATTAAATTTTTCACGAATGTCAAATATCATTAACTTATTGTGTGCAGTGGCGTAACTATGGGGTGGCAGGGGTGGCAAAATGCCACGGGCCCCCGGCCTGAGAAGGCCTCCATGCCCAAGATGCCACGACCTTGAAAGTAACTAAACATAAATTATCATTAGAAAAAAAAGATTTAAACGCATTCATCTAAGTATTGAAAATTGTTGACCGGGGAATTGGAAAAGTATTGGAATAGACAAGGGCAAGATAACGCAGCAGAGTAACACAGTAAATCGCGAAAGACAAATTTTTCTTCCTAAAAATCTAGCATTCTAAGGTGAAAAAATTTGCATTCCAGTACTGAATCACTAGTAAGCGACTTCAACGTAACGATGTATACTAGGGCCCCATCCAATATTTTTGCCACGGGCCCCCGATGGTATAGTTACGCCACTGATTGTGTGTGATGTATACAAGCGTATTAATTAGAGACGCGCCGAATATTCGTTTAGTATGCGATATCCGGACCTAAACCGAATAAGAATATTGTATAATATTCGTATTCGGCTAAATGTTACGAGGAAAAGGTCAATGTATTTGGTTTCCTTACTTATTAATATATTTACAAATATAAACAGGTTTTGCTTGCGTTTCACATAAGGTTTTTATACTGGCTCGGCTCGCGGCTCCTCCCGCAATGTATGTTAATAAATAGTAACCTATATGTTAATAATATTTTTCTATAGTAAGGTTTTAAAGTTAGTACAATTAAATGCCGCATGGAGACATGTAAGAACCTAGTTGCGCGTCAAAATTACATGTTAATAAAACTGAATAGTTCGGCCAAATATCCGGCTCGGCAGAGTTTTGAACCGAATGCTATTCGGTATACGGCAAAATCCATATCTCTTACCCGTTAACGCTCTAGTGTTGATAAAACGTATATCTGTCTCATTCAAGCTGGTAGAATAGAAATCTAGAAAAATCTATAGTTATTTTCATAGCAAATGATTCAATGTATACAAATTTGAATATGATGGATGTAAAATAAATAAGTCTACATTTGTCACATCTGTAAAACAGTCAAAAATTTTCATTTCTTTCACATTCTAATCTTTTGTTTTAGAAGCAGCAGTAAATCCCTGTCCTCCAGCGGTACGGGCGTGGAAGGCGATGAAACGTCTCGGGAATCTGACACCACGCCTCCACACTATCGGGTCAGGGGGCAGTTCGACCCCGATGAGACCGAGGCCGCTAATATGTTGGGTAAGTAGTGGACTATAATAATAATAGCAGCCCTGTATCTAATACATGTCTTACTGCTGGGTTCGGGCCTCTTCTCATGATGAGAAGGGTAAGTCCATAGTCCACCATAAGCCAAGTGCGGATTGGTAGACTTCAAACACCTTCGAGCACTTTTTAGGCACTCTCAGGTAAGCAGGTTTCCTCACGATGTTTTTCTTCACCGTTAGCGAGCGATAATTTACATGATAAATACACACATATCTTTGAAAAGACGAATCTTAACGATTTATTGACAGATGTGTGTGCCGTGGGCCCGAACCCGAGACTACGCAGTCCTACGGCTACCGCTGCTTCACTAGTGGAGTATATTCACGTGCATTTTACTGGATTACTTAGGTAACCATTTAAATTAGGCAAACAGTAGAATTTCCTGACAGATTTTCGTTGGCGAATCACTCTCTCTCGGCTATACGACTCTTTAAACGTCAAATGCATTCTATTGACGTCGAATTTAGGTGTAATAACATTTATACAGTCTATGACGTCATTAACAAATTGATGATTTAACAAAGACTTAGAACCAAATAAGTCCTTTATATTATTTTATGCACGCATATATCTGATCTCCATATAAAGGATAAGAAACGAATAAATTCTTTGTATCATTTTATGCACCCAGACACAGTAGTGTACAAATATGTACATATTTATACTGTTATAAATATGTACATATTTATACTGTGACCCAGATATCTGGATTCTATATAGAGTATAAGAGTTTCTGTATTTTCTTCTTATGATTATAGTTTCTGTATGTTATACTTCAGAAATAATCAAATCAAATCAAATCATTTATTTGCTTAAATGTGGTCACAATGTTCTTAAATTTAAAGTAAGATCAGCACATTTACCAACTAGATTATGGCATGCAAATATTATACATAAGAATTAAATTGCATTAACAAACATCGCTAGGTAACACTTGTCGTTTCGAACCTTTAAATTAAAAAGATGAGCTAATTTTCGTTTACTTTTCAGTATCCCTGGGTAGTTCCCGCTCGGGCAGTCCCGGTGCATCCCCGGTGGGGGTGGGCGGAGCGTCCCCAGGTTTGGGTAACAACCTGTTCCAGCCAATCTCCTCCCCGCAGCCACAGCATCACCCCGCGCTCTTCACGCATCATCTCATCAGGTAACAATCCACACCACACCAGAGTCAATGCAAATCTTTGCAAGTTATAAACTTAAAATTACATACTTGCATTTCTCATCATAATTATACTTACATTTTAAATATATTTTATTTTCAGGCCTGAGCTTGTCCGACCCAGTAGAAGCTCGCCTGTCAGTGTCGCCACGAGCGTTATCCGGGTGTCACCAGGACCTAATTATCATTACCAGGTAACACACCATTCTATCATAGTTATTTATGCAACTGTTCTATAATGAGGGGTATTAAAACACGAGTGTGGGTTTTAATACCTAATTATAACAGTTGCATACAAGACTTTATCTACACCCATGATATGAATCCTCTATAAATGTTCTGAAACCATACGGTATTGTACAGTGTTGTAAGAACTCTATGTAAATTCATGGAAAGTTTAATTAGTGAGTATCTAATACAAACAAACTATGTATAGGTAATAATATAATTATTAATTGTAGTAATTATTTACATTTTGGATCGTACAATTATTAAAATGTATTTTTTCAATACTATTATTGAACAAAAATGGCGGGATACGACGTCAATTCAAAAATTCGAATAAGTTTTTATTTAAATTACGGCGCTGTGGTAGTGAAACGCGCGTGCATGACATGTTCTTTTTTTGAAATTCATAAAGATGCCATGAGAATGTGGCTGTTCGATGAGTAAAAAAGGAGTTGCATAATGAATTTCAGTACAACATTATAACACCCGTTTGGGTGTTATAATGGTTATTATGACACTGGCTGTTTTAATGTTGGCAATAAGCTAACTGTTTCAAGAACGTTTATAGAGGATTTATAGCATGGGTGTAGATAAAATAGTTTAAACAATCAAAACTGAAAATCTATTCTTTTATGGAATGCGCTTCCCCTCAATATCAGGATGACAACAAGCCGCGACGCTTTTCGAACCAGAGTACGGCGGCTATACAACAATTATTTAGCGGAATCATCAGAATAATGTATCTCCCTTAAGTTTTGTATTTGTATATATATATATTTATATGTATTGTATCTTTATGCATATAATATATTGATATTAATATAACTATATTGTATGTATATATTGTAATATACATTTATTTATTTTATTTAGGTGAATATTAAATTTATTTATTTTATAATCATATTTACCGACAATCTATTAATAGCATCATTTAAATAGTATTTATTAGCAGTGTAGTTTTGTATAAGTTTTATGTAAAAATCATTTAATTTTCGATACTTATGCACCTACCCGAACATAATCTCTGCACCACCTTAAGGTTGACTGGTAGAAAATGCCTTTGGCATTAAGTCCGCCTTCGACACATGTATCTGTGCGAAAAGTTAAATAAATAAAAAAATAAAAACTGTACGATTTTTAGAATAGTCCCTTACCATTACATTCTTTCGACAGGTTGAAACAAACAGAAACGGTCAAACAATCCTCCAAACGAACAGCGTGTCCCAATCCAACGTGATCGGCGTTCAAACCTCAGGACTTAATCTCAACTCCATCCACACGAGCATAAACGCTCCGACCACCAGTCTCTCCAGTCTCACATCGTCTTCAAGCATATCGCTCAACTTGAACAACCTCACTCAAAGCATTCAAACCAGTGTAGCCAACAACATAAGAAATACAAACGATCTAGCTCACAACTTAATCGTTCCCCGAAGCATGCCGACTTCCAACGGCATCGACCTCGAGCAGTTGTACCGCCAACCCATCCACCAACGCAACGGCATTCACGACTTGTACCGCCGGGACACTCGGGACGCAGAAGAAAGGGAGAGAGACCGCATGTCCCCAATCAACAATCATGAAAATTTTCTGAATAGAAGAGTCTCGGAGTACGACGATGAAGACCGCTCGCTGCCCCAAAGAGAAAACAATATACTAAGAAATGTGATAGATGCTCGACCCCCAGAACTATCCGAGACTCGCGTAATAGAAGATAACAAGAGGATCTTGAAGCCCGCGGCGAGGCTGTTCCCCGTGGAGTTCCCCGACATGAAGGAGCAAGGCAAGAGGTACCTTGTGACCATGCTGCCGCAGAGTGCCACGGAGAAGAAGTACATTCTAATCAAGAATGAACCTTCGGAGCAGGTGCAAGTCAGTGTAAGTGTCAATATACTGTTAATGTTTTGATTATAAGCCATGGTGAGGCAAGCGCTTCTTTCACCACATCAAACTGAGTGCAATCAATTTTAGTTAACTGACCCTTTTTGCTAAAAAAGTATTGTAAAATAATGATAACGTAATTTTTCAGATCGAGTCTCGCATAAACCAACTGAATCACTTGACTCAGCAGCTCAACAATAACGATTCAGAATTGGATCATCGGAGTTTGGATAACGGCGATCATGTGAGTATTATTAGTTTTTCTTTTAATTAACCAAGTTTTTGTACATTTGAGTTTTAAAAAATGACACGAAAATTTTGCATGCCTTTAATAGGCAAGATATGGATAGAAACCATTTAATATTCTCACCTATATATACAGGGTGTATTTTTGAAACGGGGCAGTAAGGGCAAGTACCTCAACCGTTGCAGTTACAGCAAAACGTTCTTAAAAGACCTTCCCTAACTTTTTGGGACATTTTGAACTGCATTCACAGATTTTGTAAAAAACTTACAGTTAGCAAAAAAAATGCAAAAAGTTCAATTTTTTTTTTATGCCAATCGATTCTATTTCATGTGGGGATCAAAAAACTCTATGGGACCATTTTAGCTTTCAGTACTAGAAAAGACAGAAATCGCCAAAAACGTTTCCCATACATTTCGGCAACAGAAACGAATTTCTACGATGGTCTAACTTTTTGTTATGGCCTGGAAGTGGGTAGAATTGACTGTAAAGTAAATAAAAAGAATTTTTACCCTCAAATTTCGAATTTGATTCGAAAATCTGTGTGTTATACTTAGTTTCAGCTGAGAAACTTCGTATGAGTTATTAATTAAGGATTTTCGCTAAAATGTCTTCTAATCGTGAAAAAATTGACTTATTAGAAGCGTATTTTGAAAGAACCCTGCAATTCCAGGTTTTCCAAAAGATTTGTAATAACCTTTCTTGTTGGCACATGCCGCAACGGATACTTATTACGGTACCACACTAATGCAGCTCCCGCATTTCGATTATTGACAAAATACGCTTCTAATAAGTCAATTTTTTCACGATTAGAAGACATTTTAGCGAAAATCCTTAATTAATAACTCATACGAAGTTTCTCAGCTGAAACTAAGTATAACACACAGATTTTCGAATCAAATTCGAAATTTGAGGGTAAAAATTCTTTTTATTTACTTTACAGTCAATTCTACCCACTTCCAGGCCATAACAAAAAGTTAGACCATCGTAGAAATTCGTTTCTGTTGCCGAAATGTATGGGAAACGTTTTTGGCGATTTCTGTCTTTTCTAGTACTGAAAGCTAAAATGGTCCCATAGAGTTTTTTGATCCCCACATGAAATAGAATCGATTGGCATAAAAAAATTTTTTTTGAACTTTTTGCATTTTTTTTGCTAACTGTTAGTTTTTTACAAAATCTGTGAATGCAGTTCAAAATGTCCCAAAAAGTTAGGGAAGGTCTTTTAAGAACGTTTTGCTGTAACTGCAACGGTTAAGGTACTTGCCCTTACTGCCCCGTTTCAAAAATACACCCTGTATATACCACCTTTGTTACCCATATTTTGCAAATAAAGAATTTTGATTTTGATTTTGTTTGATATGCCACTATCATCTTGTTGTCTATCAAGATTCCTCTGTTTGGCTTAAAAAGTAACCAATATCAATAGGAAAGAGAAGAGCCAACCAGCCACGTGAATCGAGAGATCGCACCCCCTGCGAAACCATTTTTTTTAAATTTTTTGCTGAGAGTAGAGATTTACTTCCATAACAACAAGTCAGTTTGTTTGCTGAGTTATTAGGGTTTTTTCATTAGAAATCTGAATACATGCCATGCCAACAGATAACTATTTTATTTTGTTAGGGTAATTTTGGATTCGCTTCTGACTGGGAGATGGAGCTAGGTTTTATGAAATACTTTATTTTACTGTATAATAGCATATTTTCACAACCTTTATTTTGCCCTCAGGTAAACAACGTGAACAGCAGTGCAGTGATAGTGCACCCCAATCAGCTGTTGCCGGTGCTTCCCCCGCCCACGTCACACACTATTATCGGTGAGCAATCACTGCTTAATGTGCTGTCTAATGGTAAATTCTATGTTCAATATTTCTGATATTGTTTATAATGTATAATGTATAGAATCAACAAATCGACTTCATAAATGGACTTGGGTAAATGATACAAATCTACTTGATGAACTGAAGGGGTTTAACTATTGGAGAGAATAATCAAAAGATAAATAAAAGATACATCATTGACTGAACAAAAATATTGTTCAGTCAATGATGTATCCGTTATTGCTTTTACTATTTTGTTTAAAAAGGATGTTTTTATTTCACTTGTATGTATATATAAATGTACAGTTTCGCGATTTGAAAAAAAAATACAGATCTGGATAGGTTTTTTACTATTTTTACTTGTACTAATATTTTTATGTTTCAATTCTAACTATATTCGTAATTTGTCCACAGTGTCCGGCAACACATTCCCGTGGCAGTCTCTCGTGCCGCTACTGAGCGGTTCCCCTCCTCCCCCTGCATTAGCGCCTGCCCCCGCGGCCCCCGCGTCCCCCCGCACGCCGCGCACTCCCCGCACCCCTCACACCCCTCACACGCCGCACACGCCCGCCAACATCAAGACTGAAGATCAAATCAAGACTGAGACTGCTGGTGAGTACATAATAATATGTATAGATATTACCATAAGGTGAAGGTTTTAGGAAGGTTGACAGCGACAGGAGAAGACGCGCGATCCGCAATAAATGCAGAAAAGATGCACTTGTCGGTCGGTCTCTATCCCGGACTCCAGTCGTGCGTGGTTGCGGTGTGAACCTTCACGGTTTTACACTGCTTACCCAGTGCAAAAAAATAAAATTAAGCAGGTCTAGAACCCGCAGCCTCTTGAATCTTCGTTTGCAGTGTTCCTCTGCGGCTTGTTGTTCACCCAGTACTATATACCACAGATCCGCCAATGTGCACGGACGAGGACGATGAAGTATTCGAGTGCGAGGACACGCCTCCGGCCGATGATTGCAACAAACGGCCGTCACAGAGCACGTCGGCGCTCAACTCTCCGGCCAGCACTACTGAAAAGGTAAATCTTCACTTTCTTAACATAGAAACTAACTTCATATAAAATGTCCTTTAATATTTTTTTTATTTTTACGTAAAACCGAACAATAGACAAATTATTCAAAATTTAGTACAGTGATAGTTTTAATCTAATTTGAGACCCATTTACTCGCAATGTTATAAAGTTAGATTCAAGATTCAAAATTCATTTATTCGCAAGAATATGGTACAGTAGTTGGTATACATGTTTAAGCAGCCGACATATAACCTATTTTTAACAGGAATAAAATTTATTTAGCGTATAAAATCACTTTTAAGTAACCAACACTTAAGTTTTTCTTAATTTAACATTACCAGATAAAGTAAGCCAAGCGCCGTATCCACAAAGTAACACGAACGTAAGTCCGCTCGAATCCGCGTTCACTTATTCAAATTAATCTAATAAATGAATTGATGAATGAGATTGATTAACTATTTTATGTATCTACTGTTATTTTTGTGCCAAGTGGATGGCGATAAGCTCACCTCATATCAAAAGGGACCTAAACATAACAGGTGATGAAGTGTGGGTTCTATACATCTATGCCACACCAAGAAGTGATGTTATGCTACATTAATAATTATGTTGTTTTGCAGAAGGGCAGTCGCATCCGTCGCCCAATGAACGCGTTCATGATATTCTCGAAGCGGCACCGCCAGATCGTACACCAGATGCACCCCAACCAGGACAACCGCACCGTCAGCAAGATCCTCGGCGAGTGGTGGTACTCGCTCAAGCCTGAGGAGAAGCAGAAGTACAACGAACTTGCGTCTGAGGTAAGCATTCTTCAAATTTACTAAGATACAGTTGATAAATATAAAACAGACAGGTCGGGACGGGACTGCAGCTTAGTTGGTGAAGCGGTGGAACGGTATCTCGAGGTCAGATAAATAAATAAATAAATATAAATATTTCACATCTCACACACAACGCCATCTAGTCCCAAACTAAGCAGAGCTTGTACTATGGGTACTAGAATAACTGATACTAATACATGTATACTTTTCTTTTGTAAATACATACATATTATACATAGAAACACCCAGACTAAGACAAACCCCCATGTTCATGCACACAAAGATTTGTCTTAAGTGGGAATCGAACCCACGACCTCGGCGTCGCAGGCAGGTACACTACCCACTCCGCCATCCGGTCGTCCGATAGATAGATATATAGATAAAACTTTATTTGCATACCATTCCATTACAAACTAAAGATAACTATTGAAAGATAATAATAATATGCAAAGGGCGGCCTTATCGCTTGATGACGCAATTTCTGCCAGGCAACCTTCAGGTTCAAGTTCTGTATATTTTTATTATATGATCTGCTAAAAATAACGAAATGCTATAATAATATCAATTAGAAATTAGTTACCTCTTAAAACAGGCCCCCCTGAATATCAAACTACAATCCTTTGTTCTTTTTAATTTGATATATGCACTCTTAAGTTTTATGTACTTACGTCGTTTATGACGTTAATACTGAAAATGGACAAATATGTCGTAAATTTTCTTATTTTGTATACAAAACCTTGTCTTGTGATATTTGGTTAATATATTTGTGGTTGTTCTTAGGTGAAAGAAGCTCACTTCAAAGCGCATCCTGAATGGAAATGGTGCAACAAGGATCGTAGGAAGTCTTCCAGTAGTAAGGATCCAACTGGATCTATGCCACAGGTAAATAGACATTACTATAGTTTTTTTATTATTATTATTAAACATTTATTTCAGATAAAAATCCATACAATAATATTGTTAGTGAGTGAAACTTAGTATCTATGTTAGTCAAAATGAAATTTTTAATTTACATTAAGTTTTAGTATTAGAAATCTAGGATTTAGTTTATGCTTGTCAAAATTTTCGTAAACACATTTATTGGTTCATGGTCTATTCACAGTTCGTGACTTGAATATTGTGTAGAGTATTTAACACTACATAATAAAGTTAGTTGAGATTGTAATATTGAATATAGCGCCATGTGCTTCAATTGTTACATGCATATTTTTACATAAATAAAAAACATAGTTTCGAATCTTGCCATTTCTAGATGTTTGTTTTATTAAATATTTTTTTTACACAATTTTATTATAATGTGCAAGACAAACAGCAATAACAATACGCATAGACATAAATATTACTCAACATACCAATTACAGTCTGTCCTCATTAAAAGTTACAGCATTATGTAATAAGAATAGCGAAAGTAAAGTGTAATTTACATTATCTGAGCGTTATGGAGTGGCATTACTCGTCTATTCTGTTAAATAATAATGTGTTTTCTTTAAGATGGTATTTCAGTATGTGTTGCGTTCCCCAGAGCCCGCGCACGCCGTCGGACGTGGGCATGAGCAGCGCGCTGGCCGGCGCCCCGGAGCTGCCCGTGCCCGTGGCCGCCTACAACCATATCGGCTCGCCACCGCTCAGTGACGACGAGCAGATGGTATGTTTATATTATTCCTATTTACTAAAAGCGTCTCATATTTATAATAAATTGCCTAAAACTTGGAAAAGCCAAATTTATGTAATACTTAAAAGGCAACTTAAAGCATTTCTTGTAGATAAAGCGTATTACGTGTGACAGATTTTTTAGCCGATAAAGTGACATGACAGAATTATTTAATTATATTGACATTTTATTCTATATTATTATTTTTACATTCTTTTTGCTATGCTCTTTTATTTTTGTAATGTAAAATTTGTATTTTGTTTTAATGATTATCTTATGCTTAATTTATAACCACCAAATGATGTTTGCATGCCTATTAGGTAGAATAAGGAGGAGAAAATTATTGTTTACACCATTATTGTACCTTTGTTCAGTATATAAAGTTATTCTATTCTCAATTCTATGAAATCACTCATGAAAAAAGACCCAATATCTATATATCTTCTTCTTCTATCTATATATATATATTTAAATTAATTGCTGTTCGTTAGTCTTGCTAAAACTTGAGAACAGCTGGACCGATTTGGCAAATTTTGGTCTTGAATTATTTGTGGAAGTCCAGAGAAGGTTTTAAAAGGTGAATAAATATAAAAATTGTTAACTATCTATAAGATTATTTTAATGTAGATTGATAACATACTGAGAACTTTTATTTATCGATTGAGGCAGTACGAAGTATGATTTTGTGAATCTGCTGTTCAGGTTTTAATAGAGATTAAATCTTTTGTATATCATAAATTCTCGATTATTTTTAATCGAAACGTGAACACTATGTAAACTTTGTTATTTCAGACACCACAAGCAGAAGAAGTGCCGATGCCGGCGCAGCACATAGAGATAGACCTAAAATGCGGAGAGAGAGTCACGGACTCCGACTCCGAAGGACTCGACACCCGCGAATACCTGCCTTCGCATCACGACCATACGAGACGACCTAAACCTATCAAAGCTAGGTAATAATGCAATTTCCTTTTAGAAGACGTATATAGTCGCTTCGATTTAGTCACAAGCTCCTACATGACTAGACAAACCCACCTGAACTATTCGATTGTTAGGGCAAGCAATGTTTACCATGGTCATGGGAGGGGTGACCATTATAACATAACAAGCCCTCCTCTATGCCTCAACAAGCATGTTATATGTCCATCCTGGTAGTTATTTGAAAATCTATGGCAGGCGTCCCAGGTAATTACAGTGTACTATAAACAGTATCTCCAATCAAGCAGTATCGTTTAGCATATTCACATTATTATGGGTTGTAGAGGTCCGCTGCTAATTTAATTTAACAACTGTGTTGGAGGATGAATTCGTGATACCAATTCTGTCTTCTTCTTCGTCGTGTCGATGGCTGAGTCAAAATTGATTAGTCCAATAAGTGGCTACTGTTATGACGCTCTCGTCGGCGTTCATGAGCACCTCTATTGTGCAGATGGTAGGGCATTTTGGACAGTCAATAAGGTGGTCAAGGTTTTGACTAGCCATCATGGTGAAAGGATTAGCCAATTCGCTTTGGAGAACTCGCAAATTGCCCAGGGTGCGCCGGACGTAGGTAATTGTTGCCCAATTCTGTCAAAAATATATGAGTATGGTGTGTTCTGTTCTCAGGGCTGGTTCGTCAGATAACATCCTCGGTATAACAGCATCCAGTCCAGGTGGACCTAAAGGATTCCAGCCTACAGGCGGTGCCTTCAAATCTACTCATGCTGACACCGGTAAACATATTAATAATACCTGTTTTATTATTCACATATCAATTTTATTTTAAGAGAACTGAACTGCCCTCAAATTACCAGGATTCGGTTTTGGTGAAAAAGAAAAGTATGACTATTTTTAAATTAATATCTTTGTTGTAGACTGTGCTGGCCTAGTGGATAGTGCGATAGGTAGCCTAACCTCTCACCGCAGAGCGGGTTAATTGCCCAGGTCGGCCAAAAGTGTTGTTTGGTATTTTTCAGTTCGGAAATTCTCGATAGAGTTGGAATTGTGCCTGGTGGATGGCGATAGGCTCATTCCCTTTCACATGGGACCTTAATACAACGGGTGAAATGAGAGTGTTATGCACCTCTGCCACACCCTGTTGTGTAATATAGGCGTGCTGTTACGTTATCTATATTGAGACATTATAATTGCAGGAGACAATCACTTATCACGCCAATGGGCATTTACACACGTCAACAAGCCAGTCCTTCCGCAAGTGCCGCAGTCGCCGCACCCGGCGTCGTCCACGCAGAGCCTGACGCACAGCGTGCAAGGCATATCGCTGTCCACGCCGCTGTCCACGCCCTTGTCCACTCCCAACCTGTCCACGCAAGCCGCCCTGGACAACGCCATAGCGTCCATCATGAACTCTCCCACGTCCACGAGCGGGGTGCAAGTGATATCCAGTGGGATGTCAATGCCTCAGTCCGTGCCCACGCCCACGTCGGCCGCTTTGAGTAATGCTGTATTGAAAGGATTCACGTTTGTTAAGAGGAATATTGCAGATAATTCGCCTTGTAAGTATTTTTTTTTATAATTAAAAATTACTCAAGTTACTTCTGAATGATCAGAACTGATCAACGCGAGGGGCTAGCAACAAATAAAGTATACCGTAATTTTTCAGTGAATGAGTATCCACTCGAAACATCCAGGCTCTCGGTTTCTTGGAGAGCATACTATGTTGTCCTCTTTACCATAAAGGACCGTTCAAGTATTATGTAAACTGTTAACATATTTGCTGACAAGGGGAAGCAAATATATGTTCTGGTTTCAAAACCTCATTACTTCTAAAGTAAGCATATCAAATGAAGTATAGTGCTTACGTTATACTTGAATGGCGTCTAATAATATTTACATTTATGACTGCCACAGTAAGTAGTCAAAAGCCAAGAAGTCTTCCCAAAAGTTTTTAATAGAGTATCATATTGTTCGGCATATTCGGCATGTTCGGATTAGCAAAGAAAAGTAGAAAATAATTGTGACAACACACATTTTAAATCTTCATTATGGTGTTGTGGGTTCGATCCCCACACGGGACAAATCTTTGTGTGATCCCCAAAGATTTGTTCTGAGGCTGGGTGTGCTTTGTGTGTGAAATGTATGTTTTTGAACACCCCCACGACACAGGAGTAATTCCTAGTGCGGGCGTCGTTTTTTAAATTATTTTATTAAATTGATTATCGTCTACCAATTGTGGCACGTTTACATAAACAATAGTTACCGTTTTTAGACTATAGAATAGAAAAACTTTATTTCCATAAATACCATTTTCACAAAATACAAAGACAACACAAATAAAGACAACAACAATATGCAAAGGGCGGCCTTATCGCTTAAAGTGATATCTTCCAGGCAACCTTTGGAGGGTCAGATTGATAGGAAAAAGAAAGTTTGATAATTAGATTAAGGAAATGACTTTCCTTAGATTGTCAAACTACCACACTTTTACTAAGATTTGGCTATGTTATGAAGCTGTAAATATGTTTTCAATATAAAAGGTTATGTATTTGGTTCTAGGTCCTTTAACATTATCTCTGGACGCGGCAGGCAATCTACTCCTCAAACCGAGTCAAGTGATGGAGAGTCCTGGCAGCGACTCCATGCATTGCGTGCATCTGCAAAGGCTTACTTACGTGCCAACCTTCAACACGGGTATGTTATCGAAAAAAATGTCGTATGTGGTAATCTAACATGCGATAGGGTTGGGTTAGAAAGGCAATTAAAAAAAAATTATTAAAAATAAACAAGGTTATCGTTTTTGTAAAACGCGAAATATCAATACACAATTCGCTAGTAAATGTTGGTTTAAGGTAAAATTTTATTTGTTAATATTTAATCTTATGAATGCCTGCTATAATGTTTGAAATGTTTGCCGATACTTATCGTGTTGCCAACCCTTCGCGTATTGTGGGTTATCTGTTTACCAATTTTTAAATAAATTCTGTATGTTTTGTCTAAAAGAATAGGGTATTATTACATCTACGTCGATCGATCGACGATTGATGCGTTTGACGTTTAAAGAGACAATAAGCCATAACACCCTAAGGGAGTTATTACAGCAGCATATACATACAGCGTACTGCGCTCTTATTGACTCTCTAAATGTTAAATGCATCGATCGAATGATGTAATATCACACTAAGAAACATGTAAACATGTTAAAAAAAACATCAAATTTAGAGGGCTGCTGATCTTTATCGAATTTGCTTGTTAACTAAAAAAAACGCTGTTACAAGCTGTTGCTTCCTGGCATAAGTACTTGCCATTGTTATATTTGGATGGTGGTGGTAAAAAAAGCATTTTATCACAATATAACTTTTGTAACCATGTTTTTGGCAAATAAACGTTTCTATTTCTATGTTTTTTTTTTAGTTTTGACTTGAATGAATATAATTTGCTAAGTACGTACGTTGTCCACAGAAGTAGAGACAAGCAAGAGTCACACGATGAATCAGCAAAGCGCTCAGTCCGTCATCGTGTCACAGAGCAATCCAACACCGAAGACTACTACGTAAGATACTTGAACTATTTAATTAATTCACTGTTTTCCTGTCTTAATATAATCCTGTATTTCAATTTAAATATTCAATGATAGTTTCGTAAAGAAAGGTCATCATGAATATTCTGATATTTGGATGCATATTTACATATTACACTTCAAATTTTGACTTCTTGGTCTTTGTATGACAATAATAGCCTTGTAAGCCTATGTCTCGTTTCGAAAGAAAATGAGCTTGGTACATTCTATCATCCGATGTCTAGTCGTCATATCCATTTATTGTAAGATGTTATGTTTAGGCAATGGGAGACTCCGGTAGAAGAAGCTCGTCCGTTCCCGCTGGCACCCACTCCTGCGCAACTCGGCAGGGCGCCACTGCAGAAACGACTTAGTAGAGGTAAGCATTTATTACTATCTAAAACCTCGTTAGTAAGAAGTAGTCTATCTTTTAATCCAAAATTAATTTAAAATGAAGCAAAATTTTATCAAATATCGACGCGTTTGTTTTTGTTTGAAAGAGAAACAAACAAATCCTTACAAAGTATGTAACGGGTCAGACTAAGGTATTGAAAATCAAAGATCTTGGTGGTAGTGAAGTTGGCTGCGGTTGCTCGTTCGACCAATCGACGAGCACCGTATTCTACCGTAGCCAACCGTGACGTTGAATTAATCCATAATCAAGCTGATCTGTACTTCATTGATTTAGGCTAAGAACTCACCACGTGAATATCCTCTTTTTTGGGGGTAGGTGAAGAAAAAGTCAATACATCTTTGCAATTACGAAACTAAATTTTAATTATTTTAACCTATATTTAGTCAATTAAAATAGTTTTTACTGTGTAATAATTCATAAATAGTTAGTACTTACATTAGCAGTATTGTTGATGTAGGATAAATCGCTTAAATTAAAACACCACCCATTAGCACTCTATATCACTATATTTTGTGAAGCACAAAACTGTCAACATGTCTCAGCTTGCTGCTAACATCAAAGTAGCTCAAGATAACTTGGAGGAGAGGTTTGACAAGAGGATGACTGAACTGGAAGCTCAATTAAACTCTGGAGTGCCTGCGAAGGATACAGTCGCTAAAGTTGCTGAGGAGTTCAGAGCATTTAGGGACATTATGTTCTCAGTGCTGAAACTGCTGAGGCAGCAGGTAAATGAGTGCTCCCACATGCTTGACTCCATGGAAACTCGGCACCGGCGGAAGGCTGTTCTACTTTTGGGGATTCCAGAAGCTCAGAAGGAAGACTGTGTTGCTACTGTGTTGAATACATTGCATAAAATGGACCTGAAGAACATCACAGGCACCGATATCACCATCTGTCACAGGCTTGGGGTTGCTGGCAAGGAGCACCATCGTCCTATCCTGGTGCGGTTCGCTCGGGTTGACATCAAATCCACGGTGTGGCGGGCTAAATCACGCTTGAAAGGCACCTCTGTCTCAATGCGTGAACACTTGACAAAACAGCGTCAGGCGGTGTTTGCTAAGGCTCGCTCGTTTTACGGAATGCGTTCAAGTTGGTCCCAGGATGGCATTATAGTGGTAAAAACCGCTGATGGAAGCCGTCACAAGCTCACCACCTTGGAAGAATTGAACGAGCTGACCCGCAAACATCCTCAGTTAGCGTCGGACAAGAGTGAATCCACGGGCACGGCGGTCGCGACCTCTAAACAGCGCAAGTAAATGCAGTTGGTGAATCTTGTTTATCTATTCTATTCTGTCTCACTGTCTTTCACTATCTTGCTCTTTGTTTACTATTTATTTTGATTTCACCCTCCTCAGCTTTTATTTTTTTGTTTTCATAATTTTTTATCATGTGAGTTAGAAAATGTCAAGCGCATATTGTAGTGACAATTTACAAGATTGACAGTATTGACACGAACTTCTATCTGTCAAATGGTTGACATTAACAAAATGTTGCCATAGATAATTATGGTTAGTGCGCGTTCCAGTCTGATCGTACAAACATGTATAAGTTTTAAAGTTCTTAGTTATTTAATTTTTCTCAGTTGATTTCTTTTTGGTATAATTTTATTTTGTGGAATTGTTTTGTCTTTTGTTAATGTTTTAACCTGTACATTGTGGAAATTTGTTTAGTCTTTTTTTTCTACACAAGTTAGCTAGTGGGTGGTGCAGTGCAATAACAACTGCGCCAAACGTTGCTTTTGTTATTTCATACATTATAGGTACTTATTTATTTTTTATATTTTTTTATATTACACTTATTTATTTTATTATATTTTATTTATATATATTATACTACTGATGGTTTCAGATAATGAATCATTCTATTCTGCATACGATTCTGCTAGCTCAGATGACGATAGTTTTTGTTCTGTTGGTGGCACACTGGGCAGTTTTGTTCAACAAACATTCGAGAATTGTTCTCGATTCTCTCTTAACGTGTGTCATATTAATGCACAAAGCGTGCCTAGCCACCATACGGATTTATTAGAGGCATTTTCTGAGGCTGATGTTCATGCTGTTCTGGTCTCGGAGAGTTGGTTCAAACCTAACCTTCTTTCAGCAACTTACTCTCTCCCTGGCTTCATTCTCATACGCAACGATAGAGTCGAAAAAAGAGGGGGTGGGGTTGCTGTGTATTTACGCAGTAACTTCCCGTACAAAACTCTTGCTTCTTCCACTCCCAACAACTCAGGTTCGGCAGAGTATTTATTTCTTGAGGTATGCGTGAAAGGGACAAAAATTGTTCTCGGTGTAATTTATTGTCCCCCCTCTATTGATTACTTCTCCAGTATCGAACCGATACTGGAATCTTTAGGGTCAGAATATTCTCATCACATCATCATGGGCGACTTTAATACCGACCTCCTTGCTCATCATTCTCCTCGAACCACTAAACTACTTCAAATTGTCGAGTCAACAAGCCTCCACGTTTTGCCCCTTCAAGCTACTCACCACAACACAAACGGGGAGGATACTTGGCTCGATCTCATCCTCACCTCTGCTCCGTCCCTTATATCCTCACATGGTCAACACCCAGCTCCTGGCTTTTCCCATCACGACCTTATTTTCCTCTCCTATATTCTTAAACCACCCAAATCCTCTCCTAAAGTTTTGCACATTCGGTGTTTTGGTCGCATTGATACCAATAAGCTTTGTGAAGATGCAGCAAAGTTGAATTGGGACAACATGGTTGAAGCCTTAAACTTGGATGACAAGGTAAGTGCATTTAATAACACAGTAGTCAACCTATACGACGTTCATGCTCCGGTTAGAAAGATAAAGATCAAGCGTCCGCCGGCTCCCTGGCTGACGGATGGTGTCCGAATCGCAATGCGGCGTAGAGACCGAGCTTTTAGGAAATTTAAACGCGACCGTTGCGATGAACACTGGGTTTTCTTTAAAGCTGCAAGGAATCGGTGTAATCAGATTATACGTAACGCTAAACGCCGACATATTCTTAGTAACATCAATGCGACTTCTCCTGCCGATATCTGGAAGTTCCTTAGAACTCTGGGTATTGGTAAAGAGCGTCAGGTCCTTAGTTTTCAGGGGACACTTGATTTGGATGAAATCAATCGCCATTTCACCACTAGCTCTTTACTGAATCACCAAACCAAGTGCCTCACTGTTAATTACTTAACAAACCTTCCCCGTCCTAATATTGACAGCTTTGACTTTTCTCCTGTCGCACCTGAAGAGATCAAAAGGATTATCCTCTCCATCAAATCTAATGCTGTGGGTTGTGATGAAATCAGCCGCAGAATGATAATTTCTATCATAGATCAGCTTTTACCGGCAATCACCCACATCATTAATTCCTCCCTTGACTCTAATTCCTTTCCATCGTTGTGGCGTAAAGCTCGTGTAATTCCTCTACCTAAGACCACGAATCCTTCAGTTCCATCCGATTTCCGTCCAATATCCATCCTCCCTTTCTTATCCAAGGTACTGGAGGCCTGTGTACACAAGCAGCTGACCAAATTCGTCCACGTGAACAATATTTTAACTCCACTTCAGTCTGGCTTCAGACCAGGTCACAGTACCACTTCCGCGCTTCTCAAGGTGACTGGCGATATTAGGGCGGGTATGGAGGATACTAAGGTCACTGTATTGGCCTTGGTGGACTTCTCGAACGCCTTCAATACCGTCAGTCATGACATCCTCCTTTCCATCCTCTCCCATCTTATGATCTCTTCGGATGCGTTGGAATGGTTCTCAAGTTATCTTCGAGGGCGTCAGCAGTCAGTTTGCATCAACGAGACTTCGTCAAGTTGGAGTAGTCTGGATGCTGGCGTGCCCCAAGGCGGTATACTCTCTCCGTTATTATTTTCAATATTTATTAACCTCATTACTCATGAACTTCAGTGTTCGTATCATCTTTACGCTGATGACTTGCAGCTGTACTATCAGGCTCATGTTGACAGTATTTCTTTGGCTGTAGATAAGGTTAATGGTGACTTGGAGCGTATTAATCTTTGGTCTGACAGATTTGGTTTAGTTGTTAACCCAAACAAATGCCAAGCCATCATCGTGGGCAGCCAGAGAATGATGAGTCGACTGGAAACAATAATGGTACCTCCGGTGGTATTTAATAACTCGGTCATACCCTTAGCTTCTAAGGTGAAAGACCTCGGCCTCTTCATAGACCCCACTCTAAACTGGCGTGCCCAAGTTACAAACATGAGCCAAAAGATTACAGGTACCCTTCGCGCCCTCTATCGACTTAAGAACTTTCTTCCGTCCAACACCAAGACAACGATCGTGCAAACTTTAATTTTTCCTATCGTCGACTATGGAGATGTGTGCTATTTTGACCTGAATGCAGATCTCCTAAACAAAATTGACCGTCTTCTTAATAACTGCATTCGATTCATTTACAACCTTCGGAAATATGACCATGTGTCTTCATGTCGTGCACAATTGAACTGGCTGCCGATCCGCCAGCGTCGAAACTTGCGTGCCCTTACCACTTTATATTCTATCCTGACTTCCCCTACTTCACCATCTTATTTAATTCCTTACTTTCAATATCTTAGCTCTAATCACAATAGAGATCTTCGCTCTTCTAATAATCTTCTCCTCCTAGTTCCCTCTCATACTTCTGGATTTGTTAATTCATCCTTTCCTGTCCAATCAGTCCTTCTCTGGAATGCACTCCCTCTTGAGATCAGGACGGCTACGAGTCGTTATGCATTCAAAATGAAAGTTCGCCAACTATTCCTTAAGAATATGGCAGAATTGTCACAACAGACTGTGGTATAATTTGTATTTATGTATTGTTTTAAGTATTTATGTATGTTTATGTGTATATTTATCACATTATATCTATTTATGGTTAGTATTTATATTTTATGTTTCTAATTATAATATTTATTCATTTACTCTTATTGAACTATCGAGTACTTGACTTCGCCTACTTTGTTATCTCTGCACCACCTGAAGGTAGACTGGTAGAGAATGCCATAGGCATTAAGTCCGCCTATATACACTGCTGTATATGAAGTTTTTATAAATAAATAAATAAATAAATATCCCCCTTTCCCGTTACAGTTCAAGTTATTTTAACATCACGTTCTTTTCCTCAGGCACTTCAACAGGTTCGACCGGCAGCAACGAGCCCGCCACGTCCACCGCCAGCAGCGCCAGCAGCTGCCGCACGGACCCCGCCACGAGCTGCAGCAGCAGCATTGACGTCACGAGTCCCCGCGACCTCCTCTCCCCCAAACCTCTGGCGGACTTGCCCAGTCCCTCGCATAAGAAGAGCTTGTTTAAGAAGGGCAATGAGGATGGTAGAGACAAGTGCGTGTATTTTATTGTAGTCGTCACTCCGCCCGCGCGGTACAGTCGAGTTCATTAATATGTTGGCAGTTTTGACCCTTCGTACTTCGAAATTTAGGTTTAGAACTGCTATCATCGTATGTACGAACGATCGACGGCAAAATTCGACGTTATTCGATTGTTTAAGCGAATAAAAACTTACCACCTATCGATCGCTGCGTCAATAGATTTCAATGTAATAAAATAAGTTTCATTTGCAGGGTCCTAGAAACAGTGAACTTCCAACAGAAGTTCAGCACTCTACCGCAGTTCAAGCCTGAAGCCTGCAGTCCTAACATGGTGGTGCCCAGGAGTCCGCAGCTTTATATGAGGAAAAAACTCAACAAAATTGGAATGGGTATGTTTAACAATTTAGATTTCGTTGCCACCAGGAAGATATTGTTCCAGGTGACAACTACATAGCATTTCATGACGCTTTCGGTCTTTTCTGTTACTTTTGCATGAAAGAGTTACGAACATCTATACATCATAAACTTTCGCATTTATAATATCGAGGATTGTGGATGGTTACGGGCTGAAATTCGGTTGTTTAATTTCTCTGCCACGTTGTAATAACTACTTGTTGTAATCATCATCATTATTATCAACCCAGAGACGTCCACTGCAGGACATAGGCCTCACCATTCGATTTCCACAGGGCGCGGTTTTGTGCCGACTGAAACCAACGACTCCCCGCGATCTTGACCAGATCGTTCGTCCATCTAGCGGGAGGCCGTCCCACGCTGCGTTTGCCAGTTCGTGGCCGCCACTCAAACACTTTTTTGCCCCTACGGCCATCTGTCCGTCGTGTGCTTTCCTACCTGTCCTTCCAATGTGCTTGTTGTAATAAAGTATGTATTATTTCCAGAAGACGAAGGCACAGTGGTAACGCCAGCGCTGGAGCCAGAGGTGATGAACGGCAACGGCATGCCGACTCCGCACTCATACAGCACTCCTCACACCACCACTACTAACAAACTGGTGGGGAACACGTTCTTCGGGCCTGACTTCAACCTTGACTCGTACAGAGGTGAGATTAGAGGTACTTGTATCGTGTTCTTTATTTTGGTTTATTTCAAGTTCTTGTGTTTATTATTTTGGTTAGTTTTTAATTCTGTGAGGTTTATGTGTTCAAATATTTTACATTTTAATTAACTTTGTTTGTTAATTTGTTGTTAAGAAGTTATAATCTCTGTTTTATTTACTTAAACCTTATTTGATTAACCTTAGGACTATTCTTAAAAGATTAAATGGTTATGACCATTTTTTGCTAGAGACTAGTAAATAAAAATTTATTCGCTCTAGTTTTGTTACGTTATGCTCTTTTGAGGAAGCAAGTGGCACCATCTAGTTTTAAGAAGAGATATCTAGACACTGGCAGGAGCTACAAGGAAGCGTACATACACTTCGTGCACGTGATGAGAGATATGCATTTGTATTGATGATAATGTTCCCCAGCCGTCGCGGAGGGCATGGAGGAGATGTCGCCGCGCACGCCGTGCACGCCGGGCGCGCGCGGCGAGGCGGGGCACCGGCGCGTGCTGGAGCAGCGGCGCCACCTGGTGCTGAAGCTGTTCCAGGAGCACGGCATGTTCCCCACCACGCAGGCCACCACGCACTTCCAGGTAACCGGTTCTGTTCGTTCTGTTGGCCGTACTGACCCCTCATACAGATAAACTTGAGGCTGCATTAGACCTAGCGACCTACGATACCTACGCGATCAAACAAAAAATTAATGTTACGTATATGACTGCACCGAACGCAACAATCGTTTCGCTTTTACAGTCGCATCCCAAGTCGCTGCCTACTGTTTAGCCATATGGCTCTGTGTGTTTGCACATACGTGTTTTATTCCCTCAAACAATCAAGTGCTTGTTATAACATAAACACAAATATTAAAGAAAATTTATTATAAAAGCGCACACCAAGGCCCGCGAACGATTTTTTTTTACAAGTATTTCATGATTTATATTTGTTGATGGCGGTCGCTGTTTTGGTAGTGCTAAATGAAAATCTATTTCTTTCATCCAATCACAATAATGGGTAATGTATGACTGTGTAACTGAATTTCCGGTTTGACCCCTAAAATCTCCTATTTAATAATTTATAAAAACTGCACTTGATTTTAAACAGGCAAAATAAATAATGTGTCTTTATTAACAGGCAACTCACATGGACATATTCCCGACAAAAATGGCGTTACAACTGAAGATTCGCGAAGTGCGGCAGAAGTTGATGGCTCAGTCCAACCTGACACCGCATTCCGAAGTGAACACCCCAACTAGTAAGTATTACGAATAGCATCTTACCTTCTCTATTTGAGGCCCTGTTGCCACTAAAGAGGAGAGGAGAGATTTACGTTATATTCTCTCTGTTTAGCTTCGGTAACGAAACCTAATTGTTTATTTAAAAATATCGCTCTTCCCCGCTTAGGTGAGCTTACCTTAACTAACGGCATTCTGAGTGAGATGGATCTTAACCACCTTAGTCGGCCAAAGAGTTGGGTATGCAGGGCAAAAACTTCTACGCCATAGTAAAAACTGATAGATATGCAAGTTTGTATTTCATATTTAATAAGTGTAATATACTCACTATTTAGATATATGACTCACTTATCCATAACTGGTGTCGTAAGTCTTTACTATGACTTAGAAGTTTTTGCCCTGCATACCCAACTCATTGGCCGACTGTACACGCAATGAAAGCACATATCTATGCAAATAATGCTGCCAAAACTCGCGGGCAAGCGGAGGGGCACGCTAGTGTCAAAATGATTTGACATCTAGTTTTATATGAAGTGTATGATCGGCAGACATTCACATTTAGCAGCGGGGGAAGCTTGACAATGACCTCTCCGGTTGGCTTATTTATCTGAGCTCGCGGCAGTCGGTCTTAAAATAAAATGTAAAAAAAAAATAGGCGCGCAAGACGCTGACGCTTGCTTCCAACTGCAAGCTTAATACATGTATGCAGCAATGTGTTCACGATGTGTATGCTAGTATGTTGAATTGATAAAGGTTGTTTTCACAGCATTTTTCTTTTTATTTCAGTAAATTCTCCGATCGCTTCCGCCACCTTGCAGCCGACCTCCACGGCCAGTTAGCGATGCGGGTATACCATCTCTATTGTGGTACAGGAATAGTAAAAGCAAAGAATTTAGCTGGTGACAATACCATAGATTCACAGCATCATAAAGTTCGTATCGTCAGCGACAACGTTTGATACATACAAAAATATATTTGTGGTCTTATCGCTCTTGTACATGGAACATAGATGTATCTAGATAAAGAGCGATCTGACTGGAAAGATCGAATTGCCATAGAATTATGTGTCTCAAATACATAATATTAATTTGTATACGCATCTTTGTACTATTGCAAATAATTACATGCAATAAAACCTGTTCCAAATGTCGGAATCCGTAATTAAATGAAAAATACTTACGAAAATAAATTACATATAATATTGTTTAATGAGACAAGACTAACAAGATGTCAGTGTTGCTATGTAGTGTGATCTTTATGAGATGTGTTCTTTTATAAAAAATCTTGGGCATAAAATGATACCGTTTACATTAAGAAGAAACTATCAGGAAATTTGACCTTTTAGAAGTTACAGAGCTTACTTCAGTGATGCCAGTCATGGAAAAACTACTGTCAATTACAAGTAAAGTCGACGCAGCCAAGGTAGGCTCGCGAAATTGCCGAGGTACTAATATATCTGTCTCATTATAATGACTAAATTGCATATCTATATTTTGAGATAGATATAGAACCATAGAGCTAGAGGGAGACAGCATTGACTGCGTCGATTCTACTTGATATGTTTCTAAAGGCCCATTTAAACAACGCAAGTTTTGCAAGTCAATTCTCTTGCCATCTCTGTCTTCCTAATCGCGTTAAACAAAGCAAGCAATAGAATTGCCTGGCAAAATTTTAATCGTATAAATGGGCTGTAAAAATGTCACCAGCTAAATTCTGTGTATTCCGTATACAATGAGATGAATGTTCGAATGGTTTTGTGATTATTGATCGATATAAATGCATACGCATTTAATGCAGTGATTAGATTTATAGTATAGCTATTCGTTTAAATAGTATTTTATTATAATTCAGAAAATACTTTTTTAATTAATAAAATATGAAAAATCATAAAAAATTAATTGGTAATATAAGTCCGTGAGAATTGGCGATGCATGGTCTAATTGATTCGTTGGTTAAATTGTATGTTAAGTAGTTTTATCAAGAGTAATAACCATGGTACTAATGGCTTTTCCCCGTTTTCATTATTATTTTTAATTTTAACCAATATACCTATAATGCGAGTAAACTCAAAGGGTTAATATCCATATCTATTTAGTACTTCATATTACAGATAATATAAAAAAAAGAAAATACAAAAAAATGGTCAAACTTTTTTCTGGGTTTTAATGTAACATTATGTCATTTCATGTGCTCTTTATCGATTCAAACCAGTAATCAATCTTATAACGATCTAAAGATCTTCCATAAACAAATACGTATTTACATAAAGTCACGTCCTTAACTATGTGACCAGGCAGAGACAATAGAACTCTGTGTGCTACGATCCTTTAGAAAGAATAAGATCAATTACTGGTTGTATCAACCAATGAAATCATAGCGTTACCTGGATTGATAGAAATATTTACATTCGCTTATAATTGGATCATTTAACAGATAGGTTTTATTGCCTCGTTTCAAGCACATCGTCATTGTGGCACGATCTCAATACTTGTTTGTATATTTGTATTTAAGTACTTTCGTTTGAATGAATGCTGTGTGATTGGTACTAAACATTTGTGTTGTGGGACAAAACGAACTTCTATGTTTGAAAGGCAATATAAAAAGTAAAACCTCTAAGCTCATATAAATAAAAAACTAAAGAGGTTGAATACCAGTAACCAAAAACTTCCAGTACCTTCGCCATGTTAAAACGTTTCGTTCCAAGTAGTATTGAAGTGTTTTGCGGCCTATAGTAATTATGTGCCAGCCAATGTTAAAATATTAGAGCAATTATTTTTTTATTCAGGTAGAGTATTGATGTTAGATCATGGAATTAGATACCATGTACCCTGGTCCTTTTGAGACGTCTCTCCATAAACGTGTGAGTGAGAAAAATGTATAGCCTTGGTCTTAGCTCAATGTTTGACCGAGTTGCGTGTTAACAATGTCTTATGGAAATATCAGTTGAGTTGTGAATTACTCATTTTGGCCTATACATTTACTTAATTCCCAATTTTCTCTGATAGTAATATTAATCTATATACTTAATTAGGTCGCTACAATTTATTTAAAACTAACCAAAATATAATTCATAAATTTATTTTCTGAAAGTATCCCCATAGAGTTATGATTTAGTCAATGTATACAATAATAATAATAATATCAGTAGAGATAATGACTAAAAGCCGAAAGACAAGTTTTGCAAAGTATCTCTTCTCATAAAAATAAAGATTACTTAAGGTCTATTTCGCAAAAGTTGTTTCATGTAAATGCACTACGCTAATCAATCAAGATTATCCAGCGTTTATTGATAAAAGCATTTACAATACGAAAGAATAAATATAAAGACACTGTGTTTGTGTTAATGTTATTGACTGTTTAAATTTTGTGTAGTAACTTCGGCTCTGTTAGAAGTAAATTTGTGTTATCGAGTACAAAATGCCATGCGTGTCTTGATATCAAACCTCTGTCTTGCTACCAAAACTTTTAATAACCCAACTTTGTTTAGTCAAATCTAAGATGTGATACACGAGATAATTTTATTGAAACAACTATTAATAGTGTTTTTTCACGATATAAACAGCCTTAACTTATCGCCAGTTAGTGTGCCAGTATGTCATTCTCACTTCATGACTCGTATTTTTACGATTTTCAGTGTAACTCGACAAAAATGTAGTGTTGTTAGCAAATTGTAGTAGATAGTCAGTGTGACATTATTATATTCTCTAAGATGTTTGTGGCTGTCCATTATTTATTTATCTGGGAGATACTCTATGCTAGTCGTTGAATAAAACCGTCTCGTGTAACTGGCCATAATAATTGTCTTCTACAACACATGTAGTGAGTGTTATATTAATATTTCGAATGTTATAATTATGACTGTAGTTGGTGTGGACTGAAGTCTAATGTAAGGAATTTTGGTGCGAACATTTTCACAATCGTTAAGCCTAATTATTTTGTATTGTTTTCTATTTATGTTGTGATGTGGGTCTTCCAAGTGTTTCAAGTTTATTTCATTTTATTAGATTAATATCTACTTATTTAATTATTTTTAATGTACGATGTACAGTGGTTTATCATGCGTTGTCGAGAGGTGTACAATACATAGTACGACACGTGTTGAATGGTTGCGTGACGTCACACGCGATATGAACGTTTTAATAAATAATGATCACACGATCGAGTAGCGATCTTTTTTTTAAAACATTACTGCTATGGTTTACAAAATAGCTCAAATCAGTAACGACACTAGATAAATCAATATTTATACATTATTATAATCTCATTTGTAAATATTAGTTATATTGTATACTAGCACTAAGAATTCCTGGCTCTCAAAGTAATTAAGTTTTTATTTAGATAATACTAATTATATTATAGATAAAAAGATAAATATATAATTTATACATGTGAAATTTCGGCCAATACAAATGTTATGTATATCAAAATTGTATTTTTTAAATGATCTCTTCGGCGTTATAGTATTTAGATAATTGCTTTAGGAGTCCGGAAGTGAAATGAATTTATTAAAAATATAAAACTTAAGAGATATTTTCGCACGGTTAAATGTTGTATCTCGATATAGGCGTGTAGGCGGGGCCGGTGGCAAAACTCGGCGGTTTGCTCCTCGTACGTACAATACAAATGCAACCTCGTGTACTCAGTCTCGTTCTTGCTGCCAACGCTAAGCTCTCGAGCTTTGGTACGCGTCCCTGTGTAGTCAATTCATCATAATTGTCATTGTTGTCATACATTTTTACTCATAAATAATAGAACTGTTGTTACCAGTTAGTAGTAATACACAATATATAATTTCGTCCTTAATTTGAATTAGTTATTCGCCCCAGGCAGGGTCGTCTGTCGCGAGCACTGTGCTTTATCTTTAATGTTCAGAATACAGGGTCATAATTAATTCAAAGTAAGGAACAATCACACATCTCTTTCTCTTATACAGTGAAATTTTTACCTTCTCAGAATAACTATCGATATAGTTGGTTTACCAATTTCTATATTATCATTTCTAAAATATTTAAATCAATATAATATTCTCATATAAAATCAGGTGAATTATAATTCGAGTTAGTGAAATCATGTTGATTTTGTTCGAACATTCTGTTGCGAAACGATTTTTTGATTCGATCATTATAACGAAATAATGTAAGTTCATATTTTATGTTTTCACGCGCACCGCAACATGTATGTTTTCATAAAATTTCATAATTTTTGTCGTAACCAGTTTGAATAATATTGTATTTTCAATGTCTTCATGGATAGGCACATTAAATAAATAATCATAAGTAAAATAAATATTTGCATTTACATGTCATATTGAATGTTTATGAAACTTATATGAAAGCATAGATGATTATATTTACACACTTTGTTGCAATATCTAATGAATATAATAAAATAGAAGTTTTCCTTTACGGTTTATGATTGCGATGGTTTGTACTAAATGTTTCAATTTGTTTCTAAACTGTCCATGAGTTTAAGTTTGCCCCCTTGTTGAAATATTCTAGTTTTGATTGTATGTTGAGTTTCGAGTGAATGTCTTTTTGTGTGTTATTGTAATAACAAATATGAAAAATCTTAATGGAAATATGTAACTGCGTATTTCTAGTGCCTTATTGACTTTCAAACCGTAGTACTTACATGATGTGTTTGTTTTAGCACTCACATTGCCGCTCCAGACTAATTCTTATTTCTAAGCTTTGTCAGTCAATAACCTACGGACAATAGGCAGTTTTCTTTATTAGACTGAATTAACTTTGTTGCGTAACAAGTTAAATGTTATATTTTAAGAAATATTAGCAATTATTTCGAAAGGACATTTTAAATAAAGCATTTCATATTCGTTATTTATTTCTTCTACATAAGGTATTAGTGTAATTGTTTAGTCAAAATGGTAAATGTAAATAAATATCTTGTTTAGAAGATTTATTTAGGTTTTAAGTGTTCAATTTAATGTATATTAGATTGAATTAGAAAAAGCAATCATGAAAAATGGATATCTGAATGAGTAACCACTTTTACATAAGCAAGTTTTTTAAATGTTTATGAATCCAACTAATGGACCAATAAGTGGCACTTTGAATTAGACATTGTAATCAACAACAAACCAACTGTGAGCAAGTATTAGAGAACCAACCCATAGTGTTGTGGACAGTTTGTTCAAGCATATTGGATCATTGTATGAACTTATGTTAAAACATAAAAACCTCGAAAACATCTGCTGTATTTAATTTTTTACCTGTCCTCTATCCAATACACACAATATAAAAGCGACACAAACCCCAGTACTAATCCCTGACATCAATAGCCGGAGCTAAATGTAAATGATCAATAGGGGGAGGAATAGACAAAATATTCCACATTCTATTGGTTAGCTGTCAAACTGAAGCTGAGCGCCTATTGGTAAAGCTTACAGTTGGTGTCCGTATACCCACCAGGGCCCTACGTCTATTCCGATTGAAAGCTAATGCATATCGTTCGTCGTATTCGGTACTTTCCGAAATGTTTAAGTATAAAAATAGTACCGTAAAGGCTACAGAGAAATCTTGAATTTCTTTCAGCGTATTGCCAGCAGGGCCCTTTTCAGTTTTTAGGGTCAAGACCAATTTTACTTATTATCCCGTTTAGCGGTGTTTTAGTACCGTCGAAATACCTTGGTTTTATTTAAAAATAATTATTAATTCATGAGGAATATACCTTCAAAACTTTTGTCAAGCCAGCAGGGCCCTTTTTTGTTTGTACACTTTCAGACCAAATAGTTATATTTTTTATTAGCATTTTAATAGTACTTTTCAAATAACTTTACATATAGTTCGAAAAGTTTTTATTTTGGCAGATAATTTGCTTTAAAATGTATATCACGATAGCCATAATATTTTAGCGCTACAGTGCTTGCCACCAATCATGGCAGATCAGCGCCGTGCTTATTTTGACAACTGGCCTTTGGCAAATAGCATGAAGAATAATTTGTCCATTTTATTAATATTTCAGACACTATTGGTCATTAATACTTACTTTCAGTTCTTACTAACCTTCGGCCATGATTTTTGGCGCGGACTCTAGTACTACATTGACAGATGCGACACAGGAGTTATTCCTAGTGCGGGTTTTTAAAAAAAAGAAAAGAAAAAAAAAGGGTGTAGTCATTCACAGCAGTACTACAGTCCGCGTCATTTTTCGTGGCCAACGGCGAGACCGCCGTGGTATAAGTTTTAAAGCAAATTATCTGCCAAAATAAAAACTTTTCGAACTATATGTAAAGTTATTTGAAAAGTACTATTAAAATGCTAATAAAAAATATAACTATTTGGTCTGAAAGTGTACAAACAAAAAAGGGCCCTGCTGGCTTGACAAAAGTTTTGAAGGTATATTCCTCATGAATTAATAATTATTTTTAAATAAAACCAAGGTATTTCGACGGTACTAAAACACCGCTAAACGGGATAATAAGTAAAATTGGTCTTGACCCTAAAAACTGAAAAGGGCCCTGCTGGCAATACGCTGAAAGAAATTCAAGATTTCTCTGTAGCCTTTACGGTACTATTTTTATACTTAAACATTTCGGAAAGTACCGAATACGACGAACGATATGCATTAGCTTTCAATCGGAATAGACGTAGGGCCCTGGTGGGTATACGGACACTTACAGTTGGAAGACGTACAATATGTTTACATATTTTCATAGAAAAAGATATGTGTGCAATCGTGACTTAGGGGCATGCATCTTTTTTCTATGAAAATATGTTAACATACACTGAGCATTGACGCAGACTCTTGCTTCCAACTGCAACCTCAATTAATACTGGCGGCCACTCTATTACCTAATGGATATAGAGCTGAGATTATATTCTTAACATAACATGGAAGAATTGGATTGAAGCATGAAAAAAATATTTGTTAACACAATAATTTATTATTCCACTATTATAATTATTACATAACAATCTATAACAATTTTATTATTCTTCATACTTAAACAGGCTCTATAGTTTTTATTATTATATCAGGTCTTTCTTGCTCCAACATTGACAGAGCAGCTTGTACCTCCATATTGTCACCAGGATCAGTTATAACTAAGAATTTTAATGCTTGCATTTTGATTAGTGCAAATATACCGCCAACACAAAGATTACATCCACTAATATCCAAATATTCTAAAGTATTGCCATTTTGTCCAGCAATTCTATCAAGACACCACACATCTACAAATTTACTGTTCTTTAAACAGAGCCACTTAAGAAAATTAAGGTTCAATAAGTTTTGTAACCCTTCATACCGAATGCCACCATGGTGAAAATTGGTGCAGTCCACTGCTTCCACAAACCAACCATCTTCATATTGGCTGGGAAGGTTCAGGGTAGTCATGTCACCTGATATCCATTTTGTGGCGCCTTTCAACCTGGAGAAAAATAATACTTTTATTACAAACTCAGGAAAAGCAACATGCATCATGTCACTTGAACCAGGTTCAGTCGGGTTAACTAATATGCAGGGCTCGGAATTAGGTAGAGTTTTTTATGTACTTGCATCGAAATGTTGATATTAATGTGGACCTTCCCGGGATTTCTAATGGAAAATCCCGTGTGGCCAACAATATTACGAATAAATAAAACAAAGATAATTAACATATTTTTTTTTTTATTAGTTTACATTAATTCACAATACAAATTGTTGAAAGTCTGTAGTAAATTCTCATACGCATATTTCACCTTTTTTTAAAAATACAAGCAAATACTTTTGCTTCTAGCCTAGACTCGTGAGGTTTTGCTTATTCAAACGGCCCATCAGAATCATTTTCCTTGTCCGATTCATTACCAGTAAGATTTGAAGTGTTCGCTTCCGACATTATAGTATAAATTTTGTGAGAATTAAAATATTTAGTCGCGCGTGCAATAGTTTAAATTGTGTAAAAAGTAAATAACTTTTTGTTTAAAAAATCATGGGATTTTTTTCTGCTCTTTAAAATTAATCTCGGGATTTGAGGCATATCCACTTTATTCTTTCGCTGTATGAAATCAGTGTAAGTACATGAAAAACTCTACCTAATTCCGAGCCCTGCTTATATGTAATCTTTAAACAATGGTCATAATCAGCACTATAATACTGGAATGGAACTGAAACGAAATAAGGGTAAATTTGAATATGAATTTGTACCTGACAGCAGCAAAACGAAAAGTAAAGAAATGTACAGCTGCTAAATTGGACCCAAGAGCAGCCACTCTCTTGTGCAGAAATTTCTGGTTCTCTATTACTTGCAGGTCTTTCATATTCGCCCACCAATCTTTGATCATTTGCACATTCAGTGTAGGTAATTTGGACATAATGTTAAGAATGTCTGGGCTTGGATTTTTCTCTACAAACACAGAGAGCTTGCTCTTCCATTCTCCATCTCGTTGTATCCATGGCTTTCTCCAGTCTGCATAGGGTTTTCCATGGACTGTGCGATCTTTCTGGCCGTCTTCGTCTCGCTGATATATGCTTTTTTCACAGTAATGCCGAGCGATCACCGAAATAGGCCGATAAAACTTTGTAGGTTTTCGACTCAGAGACATGATTATTAAAATTTGTATATTCACATTATACACCTAACGGCAAAGCAATTTTAATTTTTTCGAGATTTACAATAATTTCGAGGTTAAATTGTTTACGTCTTGTGTGACAGTGACAATTTCACAATTTTAAAGATGACAGCGTATTTTCTGTTTAAAAACCAACAAAGACACACTGATGTTAAAATGATTCAAAGGATTTATAACCCCTGCAAATTGGTAATGGTGTGGAAAATTGTCAGAATTTACTCGTAATGTATTATACTGGGTGAGTCATTTATATAGGTTAGTATGGGGAAATCTATAATTCTATGACATACACAAATCTGTACTTAAGAACCATGACATAAATTTTAGTAGAAACAAAAACTGCATTTTTAGATTTTAGAAAAACTTGAACTCAACTCAGGAATCGATCCCAGATAACTATTGATTTCAATTTAAATTTAAATTTGACAATATGGGCTGTTGTTTAATTTATCATTTTTAGGTAGGTAGGTAGTGTACTAAACTGTAAATTTTCAAAATGGCGACCGTAAATGAAAAACACGGGGGAGAGGGACGGATGGGTTTTTTTTACCTTTGCAATATGGGTATCAAATTAAATATATTATAATATATATACATTATGTATCCTGGTTCCAGTAAATATAAACATTTAGTATAGTGATCTATAGTTTTAATCAATTCAACATACCAATTCTACACAACAACAAATGCACCCCCACATTGGTGGTGATAAATACATATATGCGCCGATTGCACTGTGTCCCTACAGTCAAAAAAGACTATTTCAAAAAAATATGTATCCTATCACATTTATGTTACTGATTAAAGTAAATTAAAAATACAACAACAAGTTTATTAATGGCAGTAGCTTTTAAATAGATTTCCTGGTCATATTTCATCGAGTCACTTTTATTTCCCTCTGCGGGCAATTTAATTATCCCGTCGTCACGTCTGAAACATAAAAAGAACAGCTTAGTATTTTTATGTTTTGTTCGAATAAAAAGTAACTGCGCTTTTTAGAACAGCCATGAATATATCTATAATATTTATTTACAAGCAAGTTTATTTCTCTAAAAGTGTTGGTACTTACTATATTTCGTTTTTAGTTATAACACACATGTCGAGCTGCCTCGATGGTCTAGGTGTTAGTGTATGCGCCTCGCACCGGGAGGTCTCGGGTTCGATTCCCAGGTCGGGCAAAGTGTTATTTGTGAACATTCCGTCAAGAAATTCATAATAGCAGCCAAAGGTAATATAGTGGCAGGTAAATGGCCATAGGCTCACCTCCTATCCCATGAAAACATAACAGATGAAGTGTGGTTGTACATCTCTGACACATCCTTCTGGGTGATTGGTAACTAATAGCCATTGGAAACCCGCAAAAGATTACCAATGAGTTGTTACATCAGAGAAATTGCTTATTATATCCTAAATTTCAGGGCGTTACGTTGCCGCAAAATCAGTAAAAATACATTTAAAGGTAAGAAGAGCTTAATTAAATCGTTCACAAGAGCTCTACCAGCCTAACACTTACTGATATACATTGTTTATTTCTATAGTGATTAAGTTAATCACAGTGCGCAGCTAATAACACTTAGTAGATTAGAATTTAATCGAATCAAGACGATGTGTAGCGGAGCCGTCGGTGCAGCTAAGCTTTTGTGACAGTGTCGGTAATAGCGCGGGACATTATCTCGTTTGTCTTGATTTAAAGCAACATTTTTGCTCCTTAAAATTACTTTTATTTCTTGGAAATAATTGAGTCAAGTAAGGTGATTATGAGATACAGCCCAATACAGCCGCGTCTCCTAATAATGACAGCTACTGAATAAACATTTTTGACAATCAATGACATTGTCCAAATAGACAATAAGCTGCACCATTTCGGTTAGAATTTAATTTAAATTATTGTTACATGTAAGGTTCAGGGACATGATTAAGTCACACATGTTTTTATCTTTCCTTACCTTAGGCATTTAATTTTCTATAGTTATATGAAAATAAATACCTGCTGATATATATATATATATATATATCCATAAGCGTTGCCAGTCGAATATTCAGTTACTATTAAAGATTTCATAAGTACGTTATCTTACGAAATCTTTTTATAAATAAGACGATAAATAGCCAAACTTTAATCTTAATTTAATCTATAGGATTGTTGGTGACTCTCTGGTGGTAGCTAGTGAATCTCTTATAGTGACGTAGTAATCGCCTAATGGACATACTTAAAGATTATACTATGTATACCTATGAAATCTACATTCGATTTAAAATTACACCTCATCAATTAAGCCTTCCGACGTTGAATTTTGATGAAACATTGGGCACCACGTAACTTTGCTCGTTTATTCGAGCTTCAGATTTGGAAATCTTGAAGTCACATTTTAGTTCCAGCTCTAATTTAGACACTTCAGCAATTACAGCCACTTTTGGCAAAGATACGACGTCGTATGTGACGTTTATGTGAAATAATTCGATTGTTCTTCCGTTAGAAAGTCAAGTAATAAGATGATGTCTTAATGCAATCTTGTTCTTCAGGAATCCGTGCTCTGATTAGATTGTTCTGGCTAACGTTTAGAATAAGATTAAATTTCAGTTTGTAGAGCATGTCATTAAATATTTCAGACATCAGGTTGATTAACAAACGTTATGGAATAAAATCTTACTTATATACATTAAAAGTTTAGTTTAATTAAGTTTATGTTCATTATAAGGTTTTTTACGTCTTGGTCCAGTTTTCGCTAAACAATACCTATATCTACTACCAACTTATACAGGGTTATTGGGTAAGTCGACCTAGATCCGTTAAGAAGTGGTAGTTCCCATCATTTCTGACTGATCTGACTATGGAACACCCCACCCTAAACCTAACCGTTTTCGAGATATTGGACTTAGAAGGTTTTTTTAAAAAATATCCCGATTTCTTAACTATAGCCTATTTTTTTTGTATCCTATGCCTTTTATTTTTTTTTAATTCTGATTTTTGTGTGCCAGATAAGTTTGTTTATAATTCTCAACCCAAAAAGTGCAAGTATCTGAACCAATGGGATCGTAGTAGACGATTGATACCGTAAAAAAGTAATTAATTTGAAAAAAAAAAATTGTTTCTTTTAGTAATATTTAAAAAAAAATCTATGGCGTTAGTTCTGCAGATATTTTAAATAATATCTACGTTCCATTAGCTATCCAACAAGGTATCACAAGCTAGGGTCTTATCACAATTCATAGAAAAAAAATCGATAAAAGGCTCCCAGGTAGTAAAAAAAAACAATGGTACTTAAGATTAAACTTCTCTTTTGGGCCAGGAAACGAAATAAAACAATACAAATAATTATTAAACAACATTTATTTAAATTTATAAATCTTGTTCTACATGGCCGCCTCTGTTTCGCACACACACTCTCATTCGGTGTCTTAGTCCGCTTTTAACTACTACAGTCGTTAAGTCTCTTCGAATTTCGTCAGCAGCCTCAATAATCTTCTGTCTTAATATGTCAATAGTTTCAATTGGATTATTCTCATTGTAGACTAATGTCTTCATGTGTCCCCACACATAAAAATCCATGGGAGTCAGGTCAGGACTTCTTGCTGGCCACGGTATGGGTCCACCTCTTCCGATCCACCTATTAGGATACTCGTTGTCTAGCCATTCCCTGACCCCTCTTCTGTAATGTGCAGGGCAACCGTCGTGTTGGAACTTCATGTTTCTAATCAGATTTAGGGGTAAATCCTCTAATAAATTTGGTAACTCTTCTCTTAGAAAATGTTCGTAAAATTCTCCGTTTAAATTATCAGGTAGAAAGAAGGGCCCAATTAATTTGTTTGCTATGATTCCCATCCAGACATTTAAACTAAATCTTCTTTGTGCGGCTTTTGTCCTCTTCTGGTTAGGATTTTTTTGCGCTTTTGGGGCCCAATAATGAGCGTTGTGGTAATTTGTAATTCCATCTTTATCAAATTTTGATTCATCTGTCCACAAGATTTGTTTTAAAAATGCTGGGTCTTCTAAATCTCCATGAAGCATAAATCTACAAAAGTCTAACCTCCTCACTGGATCTCCCTCTTCGATAACATGTACTGGCGTGTAGTGATAGGGGTAGAGGCCTGCAGTATTCACCGTAAACCACACTTTCCACTGCGAGAGTCCAAGTTCTCGGGCAACAGCATTAGTTGAAGTAGTTGGATCCGCTCTAAACCGTTGAACTATTTGATTATCTTCATCTTCATCATCAACAATGATCCGTGGTCGGCCTAGGTCTGCTCGACGCCTTAAAACAGAGCCAGTCTCTCTGAGTCGCCGGTAAGCGCCGTCAAAGACAGTGACATCCGGTATTCGGCGGCCGGGATAACGTGCAATGTATTCGTCACGAGCTCGTGCAGAAACACCATTGCAGTAGGGGGAGTCCGGGAGAGTTTAGCAGGGGGGAGACAATAGCCACTGATCATAGAGTCCCTGTATAACTAGATATTGCGACGTTGCCACACTTCTCACAACTCATAGGCGCCTCCCAACTAGCTCACGCGGCGATGTTGCGATCAGCAGTTTCGTTTTGACGTTACAAGTGAAAACACGTTTTTATGCCCGGTAAGTTAATTTTTTCAATTTTCGATATTTGATTACTGTTGTTTACTGTTTATAGATTCTAGCATGTCATGCATACATATCCTTAGTGTAATTATCCTTGTTACCTTTACGATAGACAGCTTTTGCTTAAAGATTATAGTTTTTTTTGTAAATTAAATAACGGACAGCTTGGCGTGGGGTGGGATACATTACCATGGCGACGGGAGGAGACTTTACCCAGGGTAATCTCTCCCTCTGTTTCTCTTGCAATAATATTTTCTGTTTTATTTTAGATAAGTATCCACAATGCCCTTCAAATATAAAAAAAAAGAAACAACAAGAAACAGAAGCAATTTAGACCTGTCAGTAATAAGAAATGCTGTAAGTGACATTGATAACGGCAAGTCTATTAGAGCTACTGCTTTGGAGTATGGAATAGATCGAAATACTTTACGTAATTATTTAAGAGACAGGACTAAATTGTCAAAAATAAGTGAACAGGGAAGTCAGTTCAAAACAAAAACGCCAGAAAAGCAAGATCAAGATGAGAATAGAGATGAAAACGCACCAAAAAATAAAAAAATCAAGACAACTAAACAGAAACGAAAAGGTAATGCAAAGAAAAAGAGAGTAAAAAGACAAGTTTTACAGTCAAGTGATAGTGAGACAGACCCTGAAGACAAATCCAAGTATGATGATAGCTCTGATAGTCCATGGGATGAAGTACCAGATCTTATTGATAATTGGTATTGTTTCATCTGTGGAGAAAATAAAGTTATGGATATGAGACTTTGCGCTTTTTGTGGTAAATATGTCCATGAGATGTGTGTTGGACTGTCCAAAGATGATAAGGAACAGTTTATTTGTCCTAATTGCTCTAATTAAAAGAGATGATAAGGAACAGTTCATTTGTCCTGATTGCTCTAATTAAAAAAGGAAGACTGATTATTATGATTATTTTTTTATAAGGTTTTGTTTTGAATTTTACTTTTGTTCTTATTTTTGAAAGTATTTTAATTTTACTGACCACATCCATGGTGTCCTACTTTAAACTGATTTGCAATATCTACTTTTATGGTTTAACTATTTGTAAGTTTGTTATCTAGTTATGACGTAGATAGAATAGGCTCAGACTATTATGTTTGCTATGAAGATACCTAAGTTACCTTTGATTTTTCTCCATTTTGATAAGATATTGTTAAATTTCTCAGATATTTTGCTGTAGAAAGACTGAAATTATTATGCAGTAACAGTTTGTTGTGAAAGTTCTTATTAATAAGGTTATAAGTTATGTTAGAAAGAGTTTCTAATGGTAAAAGTTTATAAACACTCACTATTTAAACGCAACTACTTATCTTAAGAAATATAATATGTGATAGGTACTTAATTCCTCACTACCTGTATGTCAAAGATACTCAAATTATATAGTTCGTGTTATCATTTACTACGTATTATTATGTGCCATGTTTTTTTTATTAAATTTCTTTATTTAATTATAATTTATTATTTTTATTTGCCTAGTTTTAAACCCGGGTAAAGTCTCCCTTCTTGGGGGTCAAGTCTCCCACCTAGGCGGGAGATATTAGCCAAATCAGAATCTCACTTCAGTAGAAATCGTTAATTACTCATAAAGTATTAATGATTTATAAAACTTCCTTAATAAAAAATAAAGCTTAATAATGCAGCTTAGGGTACAATTTGTAGAAAATAGTTTTTTGTAAATATAAAGCGATTTATGAGCATTTTAGTCGAAGGCGGGTAAACTCTCCCGGACTCCCCCTACCCATAACAAAGTAGAATATCCGCGTATTCCTCGTTCGTGAAGGTTGCCATCTTCAACAGTTCCAATTCAGAAGCACAATTCAAAGTCCAGTTAACAAGCACAGTCACAATTTGTAGGAAACAGTCCAGAAATACAAGCCAAGTCGGGTAAGAAATGAAGAGCACTAAATATCGCATCTACTACGGACGAATCACGGAAGCAGACTAAAACGAAACAATAACAACAAATTGGCCGGGATTATTTTATCTCGCTTGCACCTGGTCAGTTTGTCCCGCTCGCACGCACCACAGCTCCGTGGAAGAACAATAGGACCAAAGAACCCAAATTTGTACTGCTACCTGAGAGCCTTTTATCGATTTTTTTTCTATGAATTGTGATAAGACCCTAGCTTGTGATACCTTGTTGGATAGCTAATGGAACGTAGATATTATTTAAAACATCTGCAGAACTAACGCCATAGATTTTTTTTTAAATATTACTAAAAGAAACAATTTTTTTTTTTCAAATTAATTACTTTTTTACGGTATCAATCGTCTACTACGATCCCATTGGTTCAGATACTTGCACTTTTTGGGTTGAGAATTATAAACAAACTTATCTGGCACACAAAAATCAGAATTAAAAAAAAATAAAAGGCATAGGATACAAAAAAAATAGGCTATAGTTAAGAAATCGGGATATTTTTTAAAAAAACCTTCTAAGTCCAATATCTCGAAAACGGTTAGGTTTAGGGTGGGGTGTTTCATAGTCAGATCAGTCAGAAATGATGGGAACTACCACCTCTTAACGAATCTAGGTCGACTTACCCAATAACCCTGTATACACATTAATAACACACAGAAAATCCATGACGGTATGCAGTTATTCGAAAATTTTATTGAATTAAACAACAAATAAAAGCAGCCGTGGCGCAATGGATAAGGCATCGGTCTTACAATCGAAAAGTCGTGGGTGCGAATCCTGGTCATTACACCACGGACGTGAACTTACTCCTTACACAAGCGAATTAAGCATAGCTGGAAAGGGTTAACAAGAATACTAGTAATTTGTATTTGTAAATTACTAGTAAGCTTTTTAAAAGAAAATAAAAATTATCTCCGTCTTTTTCATTAAACAGAAAATGGTTTACAAAAAATGTCGCTTTCCGATGGCCATTGCTATTCGTGTCACGTTACTACGCTTTTTGTGAATCAGGAATACAAACAGTTAAATTGTTCACCAAATTACTAGACTCTGTAACGTCCGGGACTGTTACTGTATTGAATAACTGTTTTATATGTCAGGGATGGTAAGAATTGTCCTGAAATGGAGTATGATTATTATTAGGTGATTTTTCGTCATTAAATACTTTATTATTCCTATGATGGGCCAATAAGAAGTCCCTGAATCGGCAATCTTTCTAGAGGCGACCATTTTAATGTCTATTTTTGACGAAAATCACGAAAGCATGAAAGGAGCCTCCCCGTGTGACGTAAACAACGATTCTCTACGTCCGGCGCACCCTGGGCGATTCGCGAGTTCTCTAAAGCGAATTGGCTAATTCTTCCACCACGACGCAAGTCAAAATAAAATTTGACTCAGCCATCGACACGACGAAGAAGATTCACAAATTCAAGACACCTCACTTTTTTTAGCCGGGTGTCAATGTTATACAACTTAGACATGTAAATGAAATCGCCTCTTAGATTTATGTTTACATATTAATTTAGGTAAAAATAGAATTACTCATTAGCCTTTATGGGCTAGATTGTAATAAAATAAGATATTTGTGATATTTATATCTTACAATACAAAAAAAAATAAATGTAAATGAATTTGTTATAGGCTTGGCATCATCTTAATTATCCAGTGAAAAGATTATACACTATTGATTGAAGAAATTTGTCTCATTTCAACGTAATTATAATAATTATTTGTTTGATATGATAATAATAACATTAATCTTTTTGAGATATCTTTAAAAAGCAGCCGGGCGCTCGGATCCCGTGGCCCTAAAGTTTCTACCCCAAACGGCTCAAATTTATAATCACCGACGAGATTATTATATTGGCGCCGCTTGTGTGGCTTGAGGTTCTCTGCAGAGGCGGCCGCTGCTCCCGCACAACCTGCCGTGCTTGGAAGATGAGATGGCGCAAGGGTATAGACGCAGGTTGCGTCCCACACTAAAGGCCGTCCGGTCTCTTGCCATCGTCACGAGCCAAACCATTGGGAAAAACATAAAAACTAAACTTATAATAGGAGTACAGTCACCATCCCTATTGTACCGAATATTTAAATGTACACATCCACCATTAATTGCTTGTTTACTTGTGCAAAAACAGTTGCATTTATTTTTGGTTGAGTGGCCGTTTTGCTTTTGACGAATAAAACGGTTGGGCGGCTTTGTTTATGGTAACTAACCACCTGTGTTTGTGTTAGTCATTTAGACAATGTAATAGATGCGATGGTTGAAACTGTTGAAAGTTGGATGTAAAAAAATAGGTGGGTATACAATTACAATTTGCCCTATATAAAACATCATGTGTGGCAGATAATAAAATAAAAAAAATTGAGGACTGCCTTGATGGTCTAGTGGTTACCGTATGCGCCTCTCACCGCGAGGTGTCGGGTTCGATACCCGGGTCGGACAAAGTGTTTTTTCTGAATTTTCGGTGAGAAAAATTAAGGCACGGAGTTGGGATTGAGCCCAGTGGAGTCCCATGGACCTAAAACATAACAGGTGGAGTCTGGGTGTTGTACACCTCTGCCACACCCTTCTGAGTAATATAGGCGTGATGTTATGTTATGTATGTACTTAAATACCTAAACTTCTCCAGTTATGTCTAGGCAGAGTGAAGACCGAGAAGTTTATCTTCATAGATATGGTCGGAAGGCGACACGTGCCTACGCCTTGGAAAAAGAACGCAATAAGGAGAAGAGAATGCAGATACAGACGTCTACACTTCAACCTATTTCCTGTAAACGATAGTCGTGCGTTGTATAACCTTCCTGCAATGCGAGACCAGCTTGTGATGATTGATGTGTAGGTTCACCGGTAGCCGTGTGTACATGATATTAAAATGCAGTAATATTGTACTAATATTACTATGGTTAGGTGCACAAATATTTATTTGCTAGAAGTAATTATTTAATGTATTTATTAATTTCTTCTTCATTCAAAATTCATGCTAGTACACCTTTAACTTCCCTTTCGTGTCTCTTTCTTACTTTTCCATCCAATGGTTGTCGGTAAGAGATTGCCTTTGCAGGGATAAGACCGCCATTTGTACTTTTTTATTTACATATTCTTCTGTTTATTTTTTCCTTGGTGTGCAATAAAGTTTATTATTATTATAAGTGGACAGCTATCGTCCATCGTGTGATTGTCTTTTGTTATTTCAAGTAAAAGAATCGAATCATAGTACTGGGTTATATTTATACTGTTGTCTAGGTCTCATGACATTTCATAGGGGGTGCAAATGCGCGATTATCGACATCTACCGGGACGGTTCCACCATCTGTGCTGCTAATGATAGAAAATGCTAAAAAACATTGTTACCAGACCCGGCAATCGAACCCGATAGATCAGCAGACAATACACCAATGAGGTAGTAAGAACAAGCAACACCTATGTTTGCGAAAGTATTTCAAAATGCTTGTCATTTCTATTTAAGTTGTAATTAAAAAATAGTAGCAAACATCATTATAGATTATTGCATGTGATTTCCAAATTAATGCCTTTACTATCCGAAATTGGGCCAAGTCAATGTCAGTAACAATTGAATTATGATTAATAGTTGGATATAACGCAGATACATCAGGACCTGGCAGAGTTCCAACTAGAATTTCTGGAATATGCTGCTGAAGACACAATAATACTGCCTTAATCATGTCTATGCGTCTGCTGTGAAACGGTACGGAAATAACCATACTGACAAACGTTTCGTATAAAACTTGAGGCTTTCCGTGCCAATGTTTAGTAACCGAAATGGTCAGACTTTTTTCAGTACTTACCAATATACAGCAGTGTTATAAATATAAAAAATATGGGATTGACAAGATTAGAACCTGTGACCTTCTGCACAATGGGCAGCCGCTTAATCATCCTCTAAGCTACGGTAACCTCTTGCCAGGGCCCTTAATTTCTCAACTGCATGGTACGTCATTGCGTGACGTCACGTAATTTAGGGCCTGGCAAAAGGCTGCCTGGTGTGCAGAACGTAGCAGGTTCATATTCTGCTTATCTCATATTTTTTTAACTGTTTCTTAGTATAATTAAAATATTTAATAAGAAGTGTTCTGCACACCGGGCAGTCGCTTTAACCAACCAGCTACGGTTGCCTTTTGCAAGGACCCTAAATTTCTTAACTGTATGGTACGTAATTTCGTGACGTCACGTTCATCTGCTGGTTGGTTCAAACGACTGACCGGTGTGCGGAAGGTCGCAGGTTCAAATCCAGCCGGTCCCATATCTTTTTCAACTGTTTCTTAGTATAATTTGCTAAGCATAGCTAAATGCTATAAAATAATCAATAAAAACCAAAATGTAATGCGATATTCATCAACATACTACAGCATTGTATGAATAAAGTTTACATAACGCGCGCGTCAGTAATACTGTACACTCTGGTGTGCGTATTCCCAGCGGAATGTTGTTGAATTTAAAGATTTTAAGTATGCAGATATTTAGTGTATGACGTCGTGTAATTGTGTATGGTAAAAAAAAATTTGTGCATGCAGCCATTGTGGAGAAATTCACCAAAAACTGATTCCGCTGGGCGAACGTTGTCCTGGCGGAACTTTTTTTAATCCATCGACTTTAGAAGCAAAGAGATGTGTCCAAAAATTAGTGTGTATTTGTGTGTAATTGTGTATGTATAAATAAAATTAGTGCATGCATAAACTTCGGAGAAATTCAAGTTTCCGCTGCGCGAACGTTTGGCCATTAGCTAGTTTTCATATAAAGCGCTTACATAGAGAGCTGTAGATTTTTACATACGTTGTTTTGAATTTGTTTATATTTGTTTAAAAAACAGATTTAGAAAAAAATTAAGGGTTTTAAAGATAAAAATATAAACGTAAAATACGCTTATTAGGTCTTAGTTCTTAAAGTATGCACTTTGGAGTCTAGATTTTCACGTTTATACAAACCTTGTAAGTGTCTACAACATGTTGCCAAGTATCAATGATGTTCCGTTAGTAATTAAAGAGTTGTACGGCAATTTACCATGAATAGTTGTGGTTTTTGTTGTGTTTACAAAGCAGTCAAATATCACGACGTTCTAAAGGAATTGCATGGTAAAATGTATGCCAATAATTAGTGTATTCATTCAACTATGCACATGCAAAATTTCATGTCATTAAATTCAGTAATTATAGAAAAACAATTAAAAAACTGACGAAGCATCGGAAACCTACATAACCCGACCAAGTTCGGATGGTTACAAAAAAGCGGCCGTACCATATATCTAAGAATCGTTCTTAATCTTCCAATATAGTATTTATTAATATGGAACAGTTGCGTACACATGCGTTAGGAAAAAATAAAACAATTGCATTTCTTGAATGTAAAATATTTTTTTAATAATAACACCACTATCTACGATAAAAATAAATCTTCAATTAACAAGTTTAATAAACGATTATGAATATAAGGGTAAGTATAATATATCGAGCTTTAATAAAAAATAAAATCACGTCACATAACTAGACTATTCAGTTATTTAGATTTGATAAACATTAAAAAAGTGCTTGTAAACTAAAACATTGGTATAAAAAAGGAGTTTTCAAGAAAATATTCTTAAATGAGTAGCAAATACAGTAAATAACCTCAATATTTCTAAGTATACCTAATATTTCCTAGTTTCAATAATAAAATCACAGATTAACAATCACAAATCACATAACTAGACTATTCAGTTGTTTAGGTTTGAGAGTCTGCCTAATATAAAAATAAATCAACATTTAAAAAATACTTTTAAAATAAAACATTGATATACAAAGGTATTTTGAATTCAATACCAAAAATTATTAAATGAGTAGCAAATACAGAAAATAGCCTCAACATTTCTAAGTATACCTAATATTTTCTAGTTTCAATAATAAAATCACAGATTAACAATCACAGATCACATAACTAGACTATTCAGTTGTTTAGGTTTGAGAGTCTGCCTAATATAAAAATAAATCAACATTTAAAAAATACTTATAAAATAAAACATTGGGATAAAACGGGATTTTCAATTCAATAGCAATAATTATTGAATGTGTGGCAAATAAATACTCTAGCTTCAAAAGAAATCACAGATTAACAATCACAGATCACATAACTAGACTATTCAGTTGTATAAATTATTGCATGAGGCATTATGTTTTTGGAACTATTTTGAATTTTGCTACATATATCATCGTAACACTGAAATGATTTACTAGTGTACGGGGGTCTCGAACAATGCGCCTTGTAATGACCAATACCTGGCATTCGTAAAGGTGGTACATATTCAATGATAGCCAATATTAAAAATAGCTTATTATTTATTTCAATATTACGAGGTATGTCCTCTAGATTTATGTACAAATCATGTAGTTCAAAGATAATCAAATCATTTAAATCATATTTAAAATAGACAGTGCCTATTCCACAAAAATCACAAACAGGAGGATTGTCACTCCTCATACCAGATTCTACAGACTCTTGCAATTTGGCAATGCCTTTACACTTAATGATATTAATGTTTAAAGGTAGGTATTTACATTTAAAATTGCTGTTATTTATGGAAACAAGGCATTCTTTGTTCGAACAACATTTCTTTCTGTTTCCAGAAAAGTATGGCAAACAGATGTTTTCAATTATTTTTGTGACATTGCACACACAATCTATAATTTGGCACTGTCTTGCATCGAGTGTATTGTCATTAACATTAAACAATTGATTTAGTAAAATGTGTCGTTTTGCGTATAACGTTTTGCAATTCTTTTTCGTTTTAGATAATTGGATAAAAAAGCGAGTGAATGAATCTTTGCTAATCAATGGATCTATAAAATGACGGAAAGAGATACGGTCAGTATATGCGACTGCGAAAGCTTGAGCCACTGCGTCAAATGCACAGGTATTAGTCACTACAATTTTGATGTCTTCCGATATTGATACGTTACCATTTTGTAAGATGTATAGAGGCTTCGACGAGATAGTTTTTGTGTTGGGAATAACTAGACCTCTCCAGTTTTCTATTTCAACAGGATAGTCTTGAAAAATGGATTGCTCCTCGAAATCACCTATCATTTTCGTCTGTTTAACTTGATTTAAAATCATATGTTCATTCTTATTCTTAATTATCTTGGAAGCAGTTTCAGAATATTTAGCTTTGTTTAATTTGATCATCCCATTAATGTAAGTGTAATGTTGTATTAAAAATTCGTCTAAACGTATTCGCTCCTGCTTTGTGTTGAAATATAAGGTCTTTATATCTTTAAAATGATTTTCAACATTTGAGCTACTCGCAACATTTCTAACATTACGAAAATACTTATCCATAACGCCACTCCACATAGGCAACTTTCTCAATAGTCTTTTTAATGTATCATTTATTTCTGGTAAATAATATTCGTTTTTATGTTCGTTCGGGTCAATTAACATTAAATCCAAATTTTCGGTTTCTAAAATATTGTCGTAATATTGAATGAGTGGGTTTGTACCTGCATTGTTGGTGTCATTATTTTCATCGGGTAATACAGAACTTAATGACTCATCATCGTTACAATTATCTAAATCTTGGATGTCAACCTTATACTCGCTTATATTCGCTAAACACGCTACAGCTTGATCATATTTCTTGCATGATTGCCCATCCAAATCTAGGGTTACATATTCATGTAAAGATACAGTAACGATATCTTTGATTACTGATTTGACTTCTTCATAGGACTTAAGCAAGTGAATTTTTTTTATACAATTTATATAGAAGTTTTTACATTTTTCTGTTGCTTTTTCAAAACAGCTTTGTTTGTATAATTTTTTAAAAAAATGAGACTTATCCAATCTAATGTAACATGCTGGTATAGAATTATGTTCACCTTCTAATATCGAAAAACACTGCGCCAAATATTTGTTTGTGTCGGTGTTTAAAAAACTGCGACACATTGCTCCTAATAGCGCAGAAGAATCATCACTGATAATTTCATTCGGCGTATTACGGTTACGCGCCCATGTGCTTAACCACGTGGCTATGGTTTCAGTAGTTTGGGACTGGGACACCATATAACATAAAGGTATACTTGTGTTTGCTGTGTATGCCACAACGGCATACAAAAAAGTATGTTTGGGTTCCTTAGTTCTTAAATTATCGTTAACATTTGGCGGTGCAATTACTTGAAAAATCGAACCGGTTGCATCGATAGATAAAACGACATGTGTATTTTTTAATACTTCTTCATAATATTTATCTTGTTCTTGGGTCCAAAAATATAAAAAAAACGGGACTAAACTAATTTTTTGAACAAAAGAATCAAATGGTGGACTTTGCGACATAGCATAAATGGAGAGAATTGTATTCCTATCGAATTGAAGTGCCCTTTTAACTTCGTGTCGTATACGCCTCAAAGTACTTAATTTCGGAAATGTTGGAGGTTCAATTGGTTCATTAATGTCTATAATTTTGTCTGGCTTCATAGCTCTAACTGCTAATGCCCTATTGTGTTTTAACATTACTGCTAATTTTTGTTTTCTTACAGAATTAAGTTTATTCTTTACAGTCAAATCATGGACAAAATCTTTTTTATATCGGCTTATCAAACAAGTAACATCTATGAAATTACTAGTTATTGGATCAATAGTCACTAAAATATTTGCTCCACATTGGGTACATTTGCCATCACATTTGATGTTATTTAGCTTTAAATTTGAAGGAACGTAATTGCTTTTAAATGAAAAAGTGCATTGAATGTCTGTTTTTGCCCATATTTGGTCTTGTAGCTCATTCGTCCAAATATTTTTTGACAACTTGTGATTTGTTGGTTCTATATTTCTGTACTCATGATAATCCATTAGAAATTTTACTTGAACTTCATCAGATTCGTCTATAATATCAACATTTTTTTCATCAGAATTATCAAAATAATGTTTACTGGTGGGTAAGTTATCACGTTTGTCAAAAAAAAAATTATAATTGCGTTTAATTGACATTTGTATGGCAGGTTTCTTCATGTAGTAATTAAATAATTCAGCTAACTGCTTTTGTATACAGTCATACACTTCATGGCTAACAGGAGGAACAGATTTAACAAATGTGTCTTTATGTATTCGTACTACTACTTTTATATCACTTAACGGTATAGTACTTTTTCTGCCGGCCATTTCAATTTTTTCCTCCCATTGCATCGGTAGCGCCGCGCGGTGTGTTGGATGAATTGGTTTGGTTTGTAGAATTAGGTCGTTGAGGTATTCGCTTCTAGTGAGATTAAGACGCCATTATAATCTGAAACATTAATAAAAAGTATGAATTTACGTATAAAGATAATGTAAAATGGTGATACTTTATTAGTTGCTTTCCTTTTAAGGGGAGTATGTCTTAGTGATATAGAATCATATGCACTAGAAATTAAACTCCAGAACTAAAGTTTCCATAATTTGCGATCTGCTCAATACAAATGGTGAAAAAAAGTGAAATATAAGGTGATTATTTAATAACAATATTTCTTTGCAACAATTTCGTTACAATCTGGTTGGTCGTTTAGTTAATTCAGTAGTTATTCTGTAATTTCATATTCAGTAGTTTGTCTTTAACCAGGAAAAACATCTACTTTGTTACGATTTTATTATAATATATATATGTCTACTTAGTATAATTTATTATTATGAATTCAAGTAAATAGATATAGAATTAGATCAATCCGTAAATATTATGGTGTCTGTATGAATAAGTGTCTATTAATTTATTATAAAATCTTACCTTTATCTGTTATCAGCTTCTCACTATCACTCACTCAATATACCTACTACATTATTTGCTTGTTAAGCTTCACTGTTACACTATAACATTAACAAAACACTGCCAATATTATTATTACAGAGAATTGGCGATGCATAGCAAAACAACAGCGCATACGCACATTGTCCTTGACTGCACATTTGTTTGTAACTGGGGATAACACAAAATCAGGTTCAAGTTTAACAGCAAACGAATACGCGCGGGCCGGGGCTAATGAAAACATATTTCCCTCTCTTTTTTTCAAGGATGGAAGTACCGTTTCAAGCGGGAAGCCGCCTATTGCTCGTTGCGTGCAGCGCGTTGTCTATTTTTTCACACTAGAATATTTTTGATCAAATCATAACTACAATACTTAGACTATTTAACCAAAGGACTAACCTTAGGTACCGCTTCAAAAAAAATAATTCTGCATATTTTGGTGGGGTGCGGTGGAACACGCTCACATACATAAGTTACTACCAGTACAACGGTATACAACAATTAAAAATTGAGTCTAGAAGTAGTTTTTTTTAAGTTATTAGATTGTTTGATCCACTAAAGTTGCAAAGGGGAACGCTCGTGCATGCTTAGTCCAGTGGTTAAATAGTGTAATAAGCTACAATATGATAAATATTTACCTAAACAGTAGTACTTACACGTGGTAATTATTTAATTTTCTTAAGGGGTCTATAGTTAGAATCCTGATCCGTGAAATCTTCAATAGAAATTAGCTGTATGAATTTTATTTGTCTTAAATAATATATTTATATCTAGATTATATCTCAAGTATCAAGCGCATACTTAAATAAAGTACCTACGTAAATAGTACCTACTTTCTGTTATAGTCAAAAAGATTTAAAAAAGTAGGTGTACACAAATAAATGACCTATAAATTATATCGAAACAATTGTGTTATCACCTATACCGAGTTCAATACCAGTATTATACTGCAAATTTTGGGATGTTACCTAAATATATTGCACGGCCGCTTTTTTGTAGCCATCCGAACTTGGTCGGGCTATGTAGGTTTTCGATGCTTCGTCAGTATTTTAATTGTTTTTCTTTAATTACTGAATTTAATGACATGAAATTTTGCATGTGCATAGTTGAATGAATACACTAATTATTGGCATACATTTTACCATGCAATTCCTTTAGAACGTCGTGATATTTGACTGCTTTGTACACACAACAAAAACCATAACTATTCATGGTAAATTGCCCTACAACTCTTTAATTACTAACGGAACATCATTGATACTTGGCAACATGTTGCAGACACTTACAAGGTTTGTATAAACGTGAAAATCTAGACCCCAAAGTGCATACTTTAAGAACTAAGACCTAATAAGAGTATTTTATGTTTATATTTTTATCTTTAAAACCCTTAATTTTTTTCTAAATCTGTTTTTTAAACAAATATAAACAAATTCAAAACAACGTATGTAAAAATCTACAGCTCTCTATGTAAGCGCTTTATATGAAAACTAGCTAATGGCCAAACGTTCCCGCAGCGGAAACTTGAATTTCTCCGAAGTTTATGCATGCACTAATTTTATTTATACATACACAATTACACACAAATACACACTAATTTTTGGACACATCTCTTTGCTTCTAAAGTCGATGGATTAAAAAAAGTTCCGCCAGGACAACGTTCGCCCAGCGGAATCAGTTTTTGGTGAATTTCTCCACAATGGCTGCATGCACAAATTTTTTTTTACCATACACAATTACACGACGTCATACACTAAATATCTGCATACTTAAAATCTTTAAATTCAACAACATTTCGCTGGGCGTACGCACACTGTCTACTGTACAGTACACTGTACAATATCTTGTACAAACGAGATCCACAAACTTTGTAAGTGGGTGTTATCCATGTGTTGTAAATTGTGGCAAGAGGGACTACAATAGCTTATGTGTAAGTCGGGTAAATATTATTCTTCTTCGTCCTTTTTATGTTCCGTATATCGTAAGCAGATCGTTGAATTGGGCAAATCGTGAACTGCTTAGGCACTTCACGGAACGTCGGTGTTTTCTAATTTGCCGATTTAAACTACACGACGTATGTTACAAAGTAAAACGTTCAAAGATTTGTCAGACCATATTTGTGCATTTCCATTCTTTAGTTCAACAAAGTTGACGACTCGTTTGAAGAAGAAAGAAGGTTGCCATTTGTTGATATAACAAGCGACTTTATACTTTATTGTTTTGAACTGTCTATACAAAAAAAGTATTATGGTGGATCATGAATCTGCTTTGTTGATGGTAGATATTTTAACTTAGTACCGAAAATTTTCGTGAATTATTAATTTTGAATAGTATTCACACACTAAGGGATATGAAATATGACGCAAGTAGTGACTGGATAAAGGTTTTATAGTTTAAAATTATATTATCCTTAGAAAACACATTTCATCTATATCATATAATTTTTGTATTTTGATGTTTGTTTTGACAAGTTCAAGCGCCCCTTGGGGCCCATGGAAATAAATGATTTGATTTGATTTGAATTGATTTGACATCTGAGATTTAACATTTGACGGTACGTTGTAGGATGAAATATATCATCGCCTCGCCTCGCATCCACTCGTAACAGCTAGCACATCTCCGTAACACGACACTAATACTTGCTTCAGTACTTTACAATGAGCCGTTTCAAAACAATATCTGAAGAGATTTCCCCGAGGCCGTCACTTCATGTGTTCAAGCTCAGCTCAGAGTGACTCCGAAAACTGTGACATGCGGCTTTACCATAAAATATCAAATTAAGGGGTATAATGTTACATCAAAATCGGAAGTCTTAGCTATAGCTATTTGATAATGGTGACATTAAATTCGTGCTAAATCCTCCCAAATGAAGTTGATAAAAGAAGCTATAGCAGCGGCGTTCAATAGTTTTCGAGTTAATCCCAAATACACTGACAGAATAATAATAATTGTTCTTTGTTTAATTTGTTACTTTTATATTATAATTATATTTTTTAGATAACATGTCTTATCTGTACCTATCTAAGTTAATTATATTTTTTAGATAACATGTCTTATCTGTACCTATCTAAGTTAATTATTGTAATTTGCTTTAAGCCGCTCTTATTAACTATAAATAAAGAAATAAAGAAATAATGTTGTATTTTAATTACTATGGCGTGATTTCTTCCATACTTTAACCAAACTCAGATAAGATCTTTGATCTAATGCGATATATTCATAATGCATGCTAGAATCAAGTTATTCCGCTACGGCGCTTCGTAGTCGACACGTTGCTACGGCATAGCGCTAATCGTAGCAGATTTGCATGCGCGAGCTACTGAACTATTCTCTTTGCTAATATTATAATGATACAGAAATGTATCATAATATTATTATACATAAGAGCTTAGGTTTCTATACAGACAAACATAGTTGGTGTTATGAATATGAAATTATACTGTACTGTACAATGTGGATATGGCTGGAAATACTGTAAGTAACCATCGTCAGAAGGCATAAAAAGACTTGGTAGTGGCTTTTTAACAAAGAGTATCGCTTCGCCTCGTACTGGGCTGTGGAGATGTAATGGAAGTCTCTCAACATAAAATACTGATATTTAGCCACTTTTTTTAGATTAGAAGCCGACTCCAAATGTAATTTGGAAAAGAATGATGAATCATGATGAGGCTGCCTTTAGAAACTTACACACGTGATAGGGCCTAAAATATTTAATTGTTTACCAATAAATGTAACCTCCTCAAAGTCACGAACTGTTTTTAAAAATAGACTTAAGTGCTGGCTCGTTCATAGTCATAGTCATAGTCATTTATTCATAAACAATTAAAATTGTGTTTGAAACATTACATAATTAAAAGATATTAACAATTAAATTAAAATAGAAATCAGAATAAAATTTAAAAATAATTAAACAATAGATTCATAAAAAATACATGCACATTGAGATTTAAAAATTAATAAAAATAATACAGCCAAACAAAGAGATGATAATGATAATAGTAATAATATTTATAACATTTCACATTAGGTACACATTACAATTCGTCAAAGGAGTAAAGACACCTGTCCAAAAGGAAAGCTTTCAATTTTGTCTTAAAGGCCCCCGTGTATAATACGCTCTTTATGTCCTCAGGTAACTTATTAAATAGTTGTACAGCTTGATACTTAGAGTTATGTTTGACTATATTTAATTGCGGATCAATTTTCGACTTCATATCTTTTCTGCGACTCTTTTCCCTTGTCTCTCTTTCTTCACTATTTTCGAAACATTCTATATATTTTTTTAAGTGGCATAATACAACTAGAATGTAAAGGCTTGGGACGGTTAGAATACCTAATGTTTTAAAATGAGATCGACAACTTTCAGTTTGCGGTATACGAACCATAGTACGAATTGCCCGTTTTTGTATTATAAAGGCACTTTGTGTATTATAACAATAGCTATAGCCCCAACATTGAATACTATACCTCAATTTAGATTCTACGAGCGCATAGTATACCATTTTCAATCTTTCTACATCTAATTCGTCTCTGAGAGATCTTAATGCATAACAAGCTGATGATATAGCTGCAGTTATGGCATTTAACTCTGGTTTCCAGTTTAACATTTCATCAATATAAATCCCTAGAAATTTAACTTCTTTTGCCAGGGTAATGGTTTCATTGTTTATTGTAATTTGCATATTATCAGTATTACGAGATTTAGTTCTAAATAGCATGGTGTGTGTTTTAGTAGCATTTAATTTTAATTTATTGACCATGAACCACTTCGAAAAAGCGTCCATCAAATTGATTACTCTACTAGTTAATTCTTCGATATTCTTTCCATTTACGACAGCGTTAGTGTCATCCGCAAATACCACCAGTTTAACATTTGGCATAATTGTAATAATAAAATTGAGCATGTCATTTGTAAAAATAATAAATAAAATTGGACCTAGAATAGAACCCTGTGGTACTCCTGTCTTGGTGTATGTTAGGGCAGACTTGTGTGATTGCACATACCCTTTTTCATCCTTTCTGCTTATTTCAACATACATTTTCCTGTTATTTAAATATGAAGAAAAGAGTTTTAATGCTTTACCCCTCACGCCATAAAAATTTAGCTTAGCAATAAGAAGCTCATGGTCCACGGTATCAAAGGCGGAACTGAGATCCAGAAATACCCCAGCAACCCTCAACCTATTGTTAACCCTTTCCGTGATATCGTCTAAAAGAGTGTAAATGGCATCTGTTGTACCGATGCCTTTTTGATATCCAAATTGCCTTCTATTTAATACCCTATTAAGATTGAGATGGGATATCAACCTAGTCTTTAAAAGTTTTTCAAATATTTTTGAAAGGGTGGGCAACAAGGATATGGGCCTATAATTTTTTGCGTCTATCTTGCAACCTTTTTTATAAACCGGAACAATTTTTGCTAATTTAAGTTGATCAGGAAATACCGATTCGTCTATGCATTTATTGTAAAAACAGGAAAGCGGCACAGCTAGTAATTCTGCATGTTGCTTTATTACACCTATTGGTATTTCATCAAAACCACACGAACGCTTGGTTTTCATAAAACTGATCATCTTTAAAACTTCACAAGGTGTAACAGGATCAATTTCCATTTCTTTAGTGACTCTATTTGTACTTAGCTGCAAAATTTCAATTGCATCTTCTTTGTAATTTCCAGTTACAACTCCAGCATAGTCAAACTGTTGAACTAGATGATTGCATATTACTTCTGAACTATCAGTAATTTTTCCGTTTATCTTTAGCCTAAAATTTTCAGTCACTATACCTTTAACTTTATTTGTCTTTTTATTTACTAAATTCCAAATCTCTTTATTAAGGTTACTTGAATTGTCAATGTGTGCAGCTATTGTCTGTTTTTTTGCCTTTACTATAATACGTCGATAGATGCGTAAATAGTTATTTTTATACTTTAGGATACTAGAATCAATGTTTTTACCGTTATTAGCACATAAAACCCTTTTCATTTTACTGGATACCCGTAATCCTTTAGTAAGCCATTTTAACTGTCCACACTTCAGGGGATTCACTTTACATTTTTTTATCTTATAGCTCTTTTGAAAAGCTTGTACAAATTTCCTGAGGAACGTATTTATACCCATACAGTCCCACTTTTCCTGCAATAAACAGTTTTGGAAACACGCATTACCCTTATCGTTATAAATACGTTTATCTATAGTAACCACCCCAGGGTTATTTCTAAAAGAGCTATCGTTCAAAAACACACTGCATGAAAGACCCCCATGTCCATCTGCTAAGCCGTTATGATCCACCATACTATCTTGTATAAAATCGTCTGATAAATTAGTAAGGATATTGTCAATACATGAACTACTGCTGTTTCTTATAAAAGTTGCTTCATTAATAAGACACCTGAAATCATAACACGTCAGTAAACTTACAAACTCAAACTTTCTCTTATTGTCTTGTAATAGATTGACATTGAAGTCTCCACAAATAATGCTTTTCCTGTTAAACAAATAGTCTAACAACTTTTCCATCCTTACCATAAATTGATCGAAATTCTTCTCAGATGGACTGCGATAGCAACAACAAATATGCAGTCCAGTATTAACATCTTTTATTGCACAAATTTCAAAGCATTCCATTTTATATAATTTATTTATTGATTCTATATTTTCTATTTTCCTATTAATGTGCCCTAAAATTAAACTCCCTCCTCTTTTCCGTTTAGGTCTTGTATTATATGATATTACATTATAGTCATCCATTTTAAAACATTTTACAGACTCATCATTTAAAAAATGCTCACTAAGACATATGTAATCTAACTTTATATCTAAACTTTGAACATAAAGCTCTAGTTCAGTTGTCTTATTGGAAATCCCACAAACATTTTGAAGATATATATTTATATTTATAGAATGTGATACAGTACAACTTTGATTCGCTGATTTATCTAAATTAATGTTACTCAAGAAAAAACTCTTGTTGGGATGCTATATCTTCAGTTTGTGTTGCAATACTAATACATGGCAAAGACATTGTGTTATTACAAGTAACTTTGTCGGTTTGAGTCTCTACGCTTTTAGATGTATTTTTGCACTGATTACCTAACAATTTATTTGTGTACAAAAGAAACTTATTCTTGTAGTTTATTTGTAAAATATGTCTGTGCAGTAATCTAGAAGCATGCAATTTATTTACATAATTATATGTCTTACCAAAATTATTCTCGAGCGAACAAAATGTCGCATTTTCACAGTTAAAGCATATGAATTGCATGAGGTCATTAAGTTTATCAACATTCAGAAAGTTGTTTTTGTAAACTTTACATACAATAACATTAGTATTAATAAGCTGGCATAACTTATTGTGTAAACACGATTGAATTTTTAATGGACTTTTGTCATTAGAACAAGCTGCAATTAGCACATAATCAGATTTTGTGAAATCCCTGCACATATTTAAACAGGAAGTCAATACTTCTTCTAGTGGGGCATCAGGTTTTATAACAGATGTCACTTCATAACTTTCTCCAAGGTAGTACTGTAACCATTTTCTTAATCCATACCCAGCTTGGTCCCCGAATAGCACAACCCTTCGTCGGCTGTCCTTAGTAAGTTTGTCGCTGTTTTTATTTATAAATGTAGATGTTTGATTTAATATCAGATTTTCCTCCACTTCCGTGCTTGGAGTTGATTGTTTATCAGTTACTTTATTAAGTAGTTCTAAATCTGATTGCAGCTCTGTCTCAGAATCGAGCTGTTCTACAATAATATGTTCCGGATCCTCAGAATCAAGCTGTCTCATACAGCTAAGTTCAGAATCCTTCTGTACTGATACTATAGGGCTATTACAAAAGCTACTTATCAAACGACGACGTGTGCCTTTTGTGCTCGAAGACGAGATTTTCTTTCTAAGTGAAGTAACAGGACTTCTACATATTTGTTTCAAAGTGTTTACTTCCTGATTTAAGTGATTAATTTGGCCTTTAAGAACATTATTCTCACATATGACATTTTCTAATTCGTTTTGAGTGGTTTCTAGGTTCGCTTTCAAGTATTTTATTTCATTTTTCATCTCTTCAATACAGCTACTTGTTAGATTTGTTGACAAATCTAAACTTCTGCTTAATATCTCATCATCAGACCGCGAAGAATCGACAGACATATTAATTGTATTCATTGTGGCGATTGAAATATGTTTTCTCAGTGTAATATTTCTGCTTGGAGTATCCATAGAAATGTACGCTCTAAAAGTAATCTTCAAAAAGACAAGTTTTATGTCAGACGCGAACTCTGACTTTAAAAACGTTATACGTGCCCACGATAACCACTCGGTCACACATTATTGACAATATTCTTGACGTGTTAAAGATCTAGTATCTGCGTGTTGCTCATATATCATCAACAGATGTCGTTGCTAGTAATTTTCATTGATTATAATTCATTCACAATTATTAATTACTTGGTAACATTGTAATAGAATGTCACTTGTCATTCGTCTAAATTGTCACTTCTCGCACTTAAGTTCTTTGCATGAGTGTGTTTTGTTATTACACAATAATTTTAAAACAGGTGTTTATCAGCTGATCATGCGTATGTGAGTGATATTTGAAATCTGTAACGATGTTCCGATGTTTTCTGAAATGCTGTATAGTGTATTTTACTTACAGTTTTTTGATGAGGTAAGGTTATTTGGTCTCTCAGTTGCCTTTTGAGGTTATCTACTTTATTTTCATTTACCTTTATGCCTTCTCAATACACTTTAGTTTATCTATTTCTCTTATATGAGAACAATGTGCGATGGATTTTTTGAAGTTTATTGCTCGATATTCGTATTGCATCGACTTGATAACAATTTTGCTTGATTATTGTCGTCCACTTCCACTAATTCACTGATTACTATTACTTAAATATTGTATTAACTATTTTTTTGAAATAAAAATATCACAGCTAATGTTTACACGGGCGAGAGCGCCATCTATATCAGGAAGCCTTTTACTCCGTAGATGAGATATTCTTAAATTAGTAATAGTTAAATTTAAAATAAATGTGTATTTTTTTGTTACTAATGTTCCATTAGAACTGCCAAGCTGTTTTTTTTTTACTAGTAGACTATTTTTAAATTATTTATATTATTACATAATTCTATTATTTATTTATAATGATAATGATATGTTGATGCAATTGTTTTTATTATCGATTCAATTATATTCATGTTTTTGTATGTGCTAATAATTTGTGACGTGTAATTTATCATTACCAATAAAAGTGTTTATCTGTTTATCTGTTTATCTGAAAGTTTAAGTATAAGCTGGTAAGCATAAATAACTAAATATTTGAAAGTTGAAGAAAAATCGAGGTACATGGCATTTTTCCCTGGAAAAAAGGCGTGATTTTATAAAAAAAAATTATAAACAATGCTCGCACTAGTAATAACTCATATGTCGCGGGGGTGTTCACAAACATGCATTTCACATACACAAAGCACACCCAGAGTCAGAGCAAATCTTTATGGATCACACAAAGATTTATGTAGTGCGTTTGGGATCGAACCCACAATACCAGTGCTGTTGAAAGCGACGAGGCGACCGCCTTAACCACTTCACCAACTCAAACTCGTAATTTTTAATATCCTCAATTTGAAGAAACATTCATTTAAATATCCAATTGAGTAACAATTATAACGCCAATAAATGCAAGAAAAAACCAACACCACAATGAAATCGAATAAAAATGAATGAAAATAAAATCCGAATGCAATATAAGCGTCATTAAGAGCACTAATATTATAAAAAGGTGGTATTATTAAGAAATCGTAAAGCATTTTATATTTAAATGGGACATAAAAGTGAGGTTTGCGTTTAAATGACCGTTAATCTCGTCCAGAGATTAGAGGTATTACCATTTCTTAAGCAGAGCAATAAACAGCTTTTATTGAGGCATTTGTGTGAATTGGGAATTTATAGCTGTCTAAGGAAACCTTTATAAAAACACAATGACAAAAAAGTTTTTGAAAAAAAAAACGATTTCTAAATAGAAGCATTTAATAACGAAAAAAGTCTAATAAATAAATAAATAAATATCTCACAACTTACACACAACGCCATCTAGTCCCAAACTAAGCAGAGCTTGTACTCTGGAATTTGTCTTAAGCGGGAATCGAACCCGCGACCTCCGCGTCGCAGGCAGGTACACTACGCACTCCGCCATCCGGTCGTCAATATAAATAAATAGTATGTAATAAGTAGTATGTGTGCGTGTGCTCTTTTGTATGTGAAATCTATGTTTGTGACCACCCCCCGCGACACAGGAGTTATTACAAGTGCGGGCATCGTTTCTTACAAAAGAAAGAAAAGCAATCTACTTATATTCATTATGATACATGTTAAGATTTGCCCGTCGCTTTTATACCAAAGCAATGCATAGCAGCAAAATTATAAATATGTTAGTGAGCTGCACATAATATAATACTATTATAATAGTTAGAAGCTTTTCCTTACGCGGCTCGAGTGTCAATTTAATTTTCATTCGCGGGTTACGACCGCGACCCGAATTTGCTAAACATGCACTATGCACTTATCATACCAGTGTAACCAGACCTATTTCACCATACAAAATGCTGCAAGCCCCACCAAAAATACAAAAGGAAAAAGACGCGATAGAGACCAAGTTAGCCTGGTAAATGGTAAAAGCAGAATTCGTCTGGCTGCGACAGTGTTGCGATCATTACGACAAATGCAATATACGAAACTAAACAATAATGCTTTGTAAACTGTTTTCATGATTATTGTACGAATTTTCATTTGTGAGAACATTGTCTTCTGTATATATGAAATTGTGTCGGTACATTTAATTTCATTCCGGCAACTTTGTTTTTGTAACTTTTAAGTATAGGATGTTGTTGATTTACTTACTACTCAAAGTTAAACTTATAAGAGCCACTTGAGAGCCATAAAAAGCCATTTATAGAACTACCTCGTTCGTCTAGTGGATATCGTATGCTCCACGAGGTCTTGGGTTCGGTTGGAACAAAAAGTTTAACTGAAAATTGGTTTGAAATACATTTAAAACTAAAAGACGAAGTGATTTTACTTGATTTTTACGCGTCACACGCGTGACCTTTGTAATAAATTTACTTTGCGTTTATAGTTTATTTTTTATTTATATTTTTTCAAATACGTAGCAAAAGCTGCTATACAATTATTAAAATAAAAACTGCTATAACTTAATCAAAACTCTAGTACCTATAGACATTCACTTACATGTCACGCGAAACGCATACTTTTGACCGTGCGACAAAATTATGGGTACCAATTAGTTCAATACATGGTAGGTTTAATGATTAATCCAAAGCATCACAAATTAATGGCTAATGTTTCAATGAGAACATGGTGTCGCTAGGTTTTACGCCAAATAATCAGGAATGTTCTTTCGCTATTTCTTCACGTTTTTGTCCGACAGGATACGTAAAATTCGTGGCTTCTTTTATTGTTTACTTAAAAATGTTTGTACCTAAATGCTTCAAGATCATTAATAGTTAAGTTATATACCTCAGTATACTTAAAAGTAAACATAAGTACAATAATATTTTAAGGTTAACCTTTATAATGTAAATTGTCGTCCACCCACGTGACGCCCACGGAACTCCGTCGGCGTCTATCGATTATGAATCTGTTCTCATTTTTCATTCTGATTTCTGATTTTATTTATTTGTTGTAGTTGAGTAATGAGATGACCATAGCCTAGCAGCGGAAAAAGTGAAAAAGGAAAAATAATATAAATGTAATTTGATTTATTAAAAGAAATAGCCATGGATCTGACGCGAGAAAAACTCCTTCCACGAATCACCATACCGTACACCGATCATCACATTTACATCAGCCCCTATCGTCTGTCCGCAATGAACACCATTGCATATAATTACGAATGTGTGAATAATTGTTTGACAATTTATCGCACGACCAATGATTTCACAATTAAGATAATTCATGCATTTTACTGCCGCACTAATGATCGCAAACGCACTATCAATTAAATAATCGTTTATTAACTGTTGTACTGATTTTCAGTTGTACAGATTCTATTGTACAGATTTTCTGCTGTATTGAAAAATATTCAATTTTAGTTTTATCACTTTTCAGCGAAAAAAGGAGGTTATCAATCCGATTTGTATGCATGTATTTGAATTGCATAGTTATCGAATATGTTTTTAGACCTCAGACAATGATATTACATTGACCTCAGAGCAATACTTTGGCCATGTAACTCAATTTCTAACATATGTAACATTACGCCTATATTGCTCAGAAGGTGTGTCAGTGGTGTACAATACCCACACTTCACCTGTTATGTTTAGGTCCCACAAGATAGGGGGTGAGCCTATCCACCAGGCACAATTCCAACTCCGTGCTGCCATTGTGAATTTCCTGTCGTAAAGTTAACAAATAACACTTTGCCCGACACATGAATGGAACCCGGGACATTGTATTTATCATGCCTCAAGTGCCAGTAATTTCAGCAATTTGGCGGCAAGGTATAGGTGAGACAGTGATGCTTCCGCCCTCGAGCTCGTTCACAAGTAAAAATATTAATCATCTAACAGATGAAGGACATAGCTTCAAAAGATTTTGTCCACGATCTCACCTGATGGTAAGTGATGATGCGATCTACGGTGGAGCACGCTTACCTATAAGATATCTATTTACTCTTGCTTTGAAGTGATGTGTACGGTCAATGTGAAAACCAATCCCATCTTCTAGTACTTTTCCAACAAGACCATTGACCGAAATCCACAAATATTTGTGTTTTTCATAAAATTGAATGCATTAGTAAAACCCAATATCACAGTTTTGGAGTTCACCCAAGGCATTACATAAGTTTGCAAATAAAAACTGGCTTTAGTTGCACATTTTATTGTTATGTTTCGTTTGTTATTCTTCCCGGTGGAAGTGGGATAAAAGTTTTCAACTATTACTATTATTTTAAATAAAGTTTTGTGAATACACGTAAAACTAAGAATGCTATTGATATGATAGCTGTATAGTGACTTATGGAAAGGAAAAGAAAATAAAGAAAATCAGTTAATAAATCGATAAATAAATTGGTTTTATAGATAATTTTATGGTTCCATTGGCATTCATGCTTTTTTCCTTATATTTTTGACACAGCATCTCAGCGAAATCTGGTTGCTGAAATTTGTTATCTATCTTTGTTATGTAAATAATAGCAGTTCTGCTTTTAATATATGTCCCACTGCTGGGCTTGGGTCTCTCATGATCAGAAGGGTTAGGCCATAGCCCACTACGCTGCCCAAGTACGGATTGGTAGACTTCACACACCCTTGAGCAATTTTTATGCACTCTCAGGCATGCAGGTTTCCTTACGATGTTTTCCTTTACTGTTAGCAAGCGAAAATTTAAATGATAAATATACACATATATCCGAAAAGACAAATCTTAACGTATGTTAGAGGTGTGTGTCGTGGGTTTGAACCCAAGACCATTGAATTCAAAGTCCTACGGTCTCCCACTCGGCTTGTAAGAGTTTAAATAAGTATAACTTTGTGGGTAGGTAATGATTCTCTACATCCCTTTCTGACGGTATACTGAAATATTAATTCTACATTAACAAAGTGGCGAGAAATAAGTACTTGTGAAGATAATCTGTGGAGTATCCCCGACAAGCATTATAAATTATTATTGCTAACGAGTAATCCACGAATGAGTAATAGTGGAGACGCCACGTTTGTAATTGGCAAATTATTCAAATGATTTATGAACGGATCCGGCGCTGGCAATGTAAACCTTAATCATTATAATTGTTCAATATAAATAATTGGTTTGTTGCTCTATTGTTAAGATAATACTTTATATGTACTACTATTCAATAGTTACTCAGATTTAAATGTCATGTAAATGTACCGTGTCTGGTGTCTTAGGATAAAAACCACGATTGGAGAAATATTTCAATTGGTATAAGTTTAACTTTGTCTGTATAGCGTGTGGCCGTGTGATTTATATTTAACTGTTGTTATGTTAACATGGTTGAAAACACAGTGTGTACGTAGTTTGCGAGCGGCTCACCACGAACACACTATGCTGTTTTGGTTACAGTATCTGCAACGATTACAGTTACGGTTCGCCGGTGAGAACCCGGCTTAAATGAATGTGAAGATACTTTATACAGGTAACACAGAGAAGGTGCTTTTAATCCTGTATTTCTGAGAGAAACTTACAGATTTAACCCCAAACGTACACATGTAATAGTGCACCTTAACCCTCAACATTATCCAATTTCCTGGCAGTGCATGTGTCGTGGCGTGTGCCGGGTATGTTTAATTTTATCCCAAATGCCGGGGGACGGCTGTCGGCACGTGTAACACTCGGTGTTGTGTTCCCGGTGTTACTGCACTACTTGTATTGTCCCGTGTCCCGCAACGCTGAGCTAAAGTCTAACTCACCGCGACTGCACTAACTTTTAATTATTTTCGCAATTGTAAATTAGGTTTCTTTGTTCTGTACTTATACTTACAATTTTAGTAATGAACGCGTGTAAATAATCGGCGATTTGGGAGATCGTAGAACTGCAAAGTTAAAGATCTCGGGTTCGAAACCACTGCACACAACTCTGTCAATAAATCGTTTAGATTCGTCTTTTCGATTATATATGAGTATTAACTATATTATAGCTCGCTAACGGTGGAGGAAAATTATGTGGAAATCGGCCTCCCTGAGAGTGCTCGAGGGTGTGTTAAGTCTATATCATTTTGCAGTTGCCAGCGTGGTGGACTATGTCCTTACCCTTCTTATCATGAGAAGATGCCCGAGCCCAGTAGTAGGACATGTATTAGAGACAGGGCTGCTATTATTATATGAATCTGTCATGCAATCGATATGACGACTAAAAATTTGGAACATTATTCTGATCTTTAACTAAAACTCAACTCATCATTACACACGAGCGGTAATGAGTTTTGGTGTCGTCATAGTAAAGATTCGATGCCCAACCACAGAGCTACTATAGGCTAATACTTCGTAGTTTCTATAGATCGATCGATAGTAAGATGAACGGGAAAACCGATGCCGAATCGACGTAATATACGCTCTTCCCTACATCTTCACACTTTTTAAGAGCCTGACCTAACTAGAAGTCTGTAGTCTGCTTTACTCATCATAACCTGACACCACGCCAATTAAATTACCCAAAAGGGTGTGGCAGACTTGTATAGAACCAACATTTCATCAGTTAGTTCCATGCGGTTCGCACTTAGACAGAACCGTTGTCCACCGAGTACAATTTTAACTCCGTGCTGCTATTGGAAAATTCCTGATGGAAACATTTCAAATTACACTTTTTTCTGACACTGGAACCGAACCCGAGCCCTCGAGGTTAGAGGCCACATACTCTAACCACTCGACTAACAAGGCTTTACTCATCACTGAATAAAATATAATTACATATTCTGCTTCTGCTGTCGGCTGTTATATTCAGATGTAATAACGCCGTCCACGCCGAAACAATTACTCCCTTTTGTCCGGCAGTGGGTAAAACCATGTGCTTTGTCTATGCATGCATTATGTATGTCTGCATTAATTTACATACAAGCTAGGAATGGTAGGAGGGTAATTAAAATGTTTGAATTAGGAAATGGAAAAGTATTTTTGAAATCATAGCTAATATGCAAAATGAATTGTTTGAGAAATATAAAGTCACATTACGTACAGTAGTATTATAAGCACAAGTTGATAGCAAATTATTTTTTAAATTAGGTAGTAAGTAAGATTATCTAAAATGATGAACAAAAATTAAGCACTATAATTACTTAGACCGCTTATGATTAAAAATAGCTTTAGTCAATCAAATTTCAGATAGTTAAAAATTACTTGTGCTTACATTACATTTTTCTAACCTAGGATGATTTCGCATTTGGACTTATTGTGCAATAAGAGACCAGCTTATACTGAAAATTTATGGCCTGATGTGTAGCCGTGTGTACAAGTTCGATGTAAACTATCCAATACCTTACCCTTAGGGCTAAATCATCAAACTACTATATATACCTATATATACTATACCTCCTTGGTAATGCAATTTGTCCTAAGGCTCCTCATCAAGACTCCGAATCGCTAGATCTATATAATTATAAACTCTATAATACTATGCTTTTAGGTACAGAATATAATACCTAAAATCTCAGATCAGCGAATCCTGAGGATTTGGCAATCGTCTAGAACATGAACTATTCCCGTGAAACTGAATTACAGCGAATACTCAAGCCACACTACTACAGACTGAACTGCATACCAACATATATGTAAATAGTGTGTAGTTATAGCCGTGTAGATTGCAATTGCCAAAGCAGGAATTTTTAGTAAATATTGTAGCTGTTATCATTGAGTTAAAAGTAACCTGAAATATACGTCACTCATTTGATGATGGTAGAGCTTTTGTGAACAAGGTAGAGACTGAGGAAGGACCACTGCTTTACCTTTAACCTGTCACCTTTTTATAATGTTGTAGTCATTAAGATGAACTAAACGCCTTTTATAATAACATCTCCTCCTCTCTCAAAACATCTCATTCTCTATAAATAAATAAATAATTTATAAATATTCCACAACTCAAACACAACGCCATCTAGTCCCAAACTAAGCAGAGCTTGTACTATGGGTACTAGAATAACTGATACTAATACACATATTCTTTTGTAAATACATACTTGTTATACATAGAAACACCCAGACTAAGACAAACCCCCATGTTCATGCACACAAAGATTTATCTTAAGTGGGAATCGAAACCACGACCTCGGCATCGCAGGCAGGTACACTACCCACTCCGCCATCCACTCGTTTCTATAGAATAACATCTTATAAAAACGTCATTTCTAGTATCATAGTTCTCTCGAGACGTCCTTAGACAATAATAAAATTAAAATGTGTTCAGTCGCCATTGGACATAGGAGATTGTAACAGAAGATATGGCCGGCAACAATCTGATGGAGGCTAGACTGCAGATCTAGCAATTTTCTGTGCTCCGTTTATGAAACATAAAATGTTAATATGAGTGTTATGTGGTGAATGTAATTAAGAAAAATCATAATATACCTACTTCAATATAAAGTAACTTTACATCACCTGTTTTGTTAAAGTCCCATGTGATACGAGGTGAGCTAATCGCCATCTACCAGGCATAATACCAACTCCGTGCCCCTCGAAATTTGCGGTCATCGAACCCAAGACCTCGCGATAAGAAACCGCATACACTAACCACTATACCAAAAAAGCAGTCATGTACGTTCTTTAATTAAAACTAAATTAATTGCAAAATGAAAACTAACGTTAATACTTATTGCTTTGAAACACTTTTTACGCTTGCTTGTTGATTTTATTTAAACCTTTGACCTGATAAGGTCGTAAAGGTTTTTTAAAAATTCAGAAGTAGTATAGTAGTATAATGAATAAGTCATACCTAATAAACTATACAGTATTAAGATTTGTTTTAAAAAATACAGTAATGTCGCTGTGTACAAGAAACGGAACACACTTGTGATGCAAAAAGCGGTTGTGCATTTAATGTAATTAACTGTTAGTAAGTTGTTGCGTATTCCGCTGTTTTCTTGTGGGTTGAAACAATTACTGTTCATTAGGATGCACACACAGCGTGCTTTTGTAATGCAAATCCATTGTTTTTGTGCACCGCGCTTCTACACTTTTAAAGAATGTATGCTGAATGCAAGCAGAATAACATTTATTGTAGTTATGTTGTATGTTGCACTCGTTCGCAAATGAAAAGCAATTTCATAAGTGGAATGTGCCAGAAGTAGTAGTACTGAAGTTCGTCTTAACTTTATATAAACTTCAATATTTCGCTGCGCGGTCCGAATTCAAACACGACTAGTGACTGGAATTTAAAGAAATCCGCCACAAAAATAGTAAACACAATTTCTGTTTGTAAAAAGATAAATCTCGATCTCGCAAACATGGCGATATCTCGTGGGGCGGAATCTCGCGCAACTTTGATTTGATTGTTGGAATTGCGCGGCATATAGATACAAAATATCACAAATTAAGTTTGCGTGAAGGTTAGAATTCCCTAGCAAGTGATCTGATTCGTACGTAAATGCTGACTTCTTACCACACATGTGACTTGATTATGTTTTAGGTTCAGTCGTGATAACTATATGTATATCACCGGTTTCCAACTTCCCTAGTTTCAAATTTAATTTTAATCAATAGCTCACATCTTGTGTATCACAATTTATTACAGCATTTTATTTTGTGTTTTTTAAGCTACCTAAAGTATAGCATTTTTTGCGGACTTGGTGCAAACCTAAAGTTTTGTTAAATTTTTACATAAATATTGTTACAATTTAAGAAATGAAAAATATACAATCTAGCAAGACCATATAACTTGTTGTTAATTGTGTCTGCGTACCCACAATATAATTGATGAAATAAGATTTTAATCTTAAACTACTAACTATCAAATTATATGTGTACTTTACAGTTACACTGTTACTGAGAAATTCTACACCAATTTTGTCTGAGTCGGAAATCAAAACCGAAACCTCACTTTTGATTGATAACCAAAATGACATGGGATATTCAATAATGTTTTACCACGTCTGGAACAGGAGTACAGCAGTATTCCTGTATGATATGAATAAAGTTTACACAACACGGGATGTGAGAGAAATATATATACAAACGAGATCTTTACTTTGCAAATGAATGTGTTGTAACTTGTGTAAAAAATAACAACAAAAGCATTGTGTAATACAGTCAAATAATTACTCGAAACACCTCGTTGATTCTCTTCAACAAAAGCCAATTTCCAACCCTTTAAAAATTATGTTTATGCTCGATAAATGAATATAAATAAGAAATGCTTTCATGTATGTTAAAAATACGGTCATATTGTCAGTAATATAGAAATAATTTCCTATACTATTCACCCCTTACGGGTACTTGCTAACATAATGAATTCTGAAAATAACCATTTTGTATTATTATACAAGGTTTATAAATTTTATGATATATATATCTAAGATAAGATAAGATTTCTGCGTTTAAGTTACCATTAATCACGTCCAGAGATTAGAGGCACTACAATTTCTTAAGTAGAGCAATAAACAGCTTTTATTGAGGCATTTGTGAGGGAAAGTAAAGAAAATATGGCGCCAGTTGGGTATTTTAATTTTTACTGCTTTTTATTAAAATGATTTTAGCAAAAAAATCTTACTTTTCTTTATTAATTCCAAACAGAAAAAGAATAAATTAAATTGCCTGTAGTGAATAAACGTGTAACTTGATAATACTAACTAGTAATATAAAGCTAAAGTAAGTAGCCAATAACATTAGCTCCGAAGTTTTTCAATAAAATAAATACGAAACTGTATACAATTGAACTGTTATTGTTGTGATTGTATCGACAATGAGCTGGAAAACTTTTATGTAGATGTTTTGCTTCTGTTCAATATTGTATATTGATATTGGTTGCGATACAGATTAGCAAATTTACTCAGATATACCTTCACATCATGTTCTTCTTCTTCGTCGTGTCGTGGGCTGAGTCAAATTTTATTTTGACTTGCCATCGTGGTGAAAGGATTAGCCAATTCGCTTTGGAGAACTCGCGAATTGCCCAGGGTGCGCCGAACGTAGGAAATCGTTGTGTACGTCACTCGGGGAGGCTCCTTTCATGCACCCCATATGCACATCATGTTGAATCTCATACATAATGATTACGTTAATGACTACAAGGTCAAGCAATTTTTGGTGTTAATGGACAGAATTTGATAGTTCTTATTAAATTTAAAACTAATTTTTAATAAATTTAGTACCGTTAGTCTGCGATGATGTGCAGCATTGCATATAATAAGGAATGTGTAAATAATGGTTTTGCAATTTATCACACGAACAATATTTTCACAATAAGGATAATTTATGCATTTCACTGCCGGACTAATGATTAAAAAGGCAGTATCAATTGAACAGCCATTTGTGTTTCAATCTGTAAATTTGACATTTAAAATTAACGTGACGTTTAGCGTATCTACTGACATATTTATCAAAAATAATTCGATATATCTGTATATAATGAAACATGAGAATTACATAAAGATATTAAGATGCATATTATAATAATATCCCATCATGTATAAATATCTAAAATCTCAGAACTTTAAAGCCGGTAACATTTAGAAATCTTAAATAGAGCATACCTAAGTATTTCCATGAAACTAAAGTACTACGAATACTCAAAATACTTAGATATAATTATGTTTTATTTTAAAGGGTAATTTAATCTTTAAATCTTTGATATTATATTAACTTAAATTCAGTATCTATCGTATTTACAATCTTCTAAACTTACGTTAATTGTGTTCACTTTTATCGCCGCGGCACATGCAATCTCTCGAGACGTCCTTAGACAATAATAAAATTAAAATGTTCAGTCGCCATTGAACATTGCAAACGTCTCAGTACTTAAGAACTTGTGGACGAAGGAGATTGTAACAGGAGATAGGGTCGGCAACAATCTGATGGAGGCTAGACTGCAGATCTAGCAATTTTCAGTGCATTGTTTATGCGAACATAAATATTAAATAGAATAAATTTTATGTCTGTATGGAAATTGAAATGGACTCCAAAAAATACCTTTTCCAACCTACTTTAACCTTAACTAAGACTAAATTCCAAAAGGAAAACCAACGTCATTCACCGAGTTTTTTCCCAATTACATTTAGCTCAGCCTCTATTCTATCAGTTTGACCTTTAAAGTCTAACTTTGGAATACTGATCTTTCGATGATACACGAGTGATGCAAAAAGCGGTTGTGCATTTAATGTAATTAACTGTTAGTAAGTTGTTGCGTATTCCGCTGCTTTCTTGTGGGTTGAAACAATTATTGTTCATTAGGATTCACATACAGCGAGCTTTTGTAATGCAAATCCATTGTTTTTGTGCACCGCGCCTCTACACTTTTAAAGAATGTATGCTGAATGCAAGCAGAATATCATTTATTGTAGTTATGTTGTATGTTGCACTCGTTCGCAAATGAAAAGCAATTTCGTAAGTGGAATGTGCCAGAAGTAGTACAGAAGTTCGTCTTAACTTTATATAAATTTCAATATTTCGCTGCGCGGTCCGAACTCAAACACGACTAGCGACTGGAATTTAAAGAAATCCGCCACAAAAATAGTATACACAATTTCTGTTTGTGAAAAGATAAATCTCGATCTCGCAAACATGGAGATATCTCGTGGGGCGGAATCTCGCGCAACTTTGATTCGATTATTGGAATTTGCTGGTATGTAGAAAATGTCGTAAAGTTATATTTTGTGTGGTGTTGACGCTTGCAGCATCTTCCTCAATTGATGATGCTCTTATTCCTTAGGAAATAAGAGTATCGACTTATACATGAGCATAATTTAGCATTGTTCTTAACCAATCACAATATTATTACAAATTGGGCTAAATATAATTTAGTTTTTGTCATTATGAGTGGACATAGGTTACTTCTTAGTGGAAGATGAAAACATTTTAGTTAATCAAATAAAAGCAACTACAACAACCTATAGACGGCAAAGTTAATAAAACCTTAAAAATCTATTATTTTTGGTTAAATATTTGTACATTGAACAAACTTCTGCTTTCAAACAGTATCCTAAACAACGTTTTGTTTTAATTAATTTCCTGAATATTTTCCTTAAGCTGTTTAATTTCAAGCGCTCCATTCTTCTACGTCCAAAAGATTAAAATTTAATAATTATTTGCGAGGGAAAGTATGTTGATTTTTTGCTATGAGATAACAAACAGTTATTAATTAATGCTGAGCCTATTGTGTTTTCTGTTATTGTTGTAATAAGGTGGTGTGTTTACATAATATCTAATGTTTGAGTTTTCTCTTAAACCCACAAAAAGCCTACAGCCTTAATGAACAGTAGCGTTTTCGGGATTGAAACTGAAAGTAGAGAAAACATAACTATTTGGCGACCGGTAAGTGACGCTACACATATAAGCAAATTGGCACTATCAGGTTAGGCAAGTTGAAGTGAAGTTCCGTCTCTCGCCCGGCATAACGCGGCACTAGACGCAGATGGACGCCGCGCAGCATTGGAACATAAACTTGCTCGACCCGCCTATGTTTGTAGTGACCCGCAGAGTTAAAAAATGGTGCTTATTCAAAAAAGCTCAACCACTATTCATTTATGTAAAAAAGTATTAGTGAATCACGCTTGTTTTTTTTCTGAAGTGTCTTTCGTTTGAATTGCCTGATTTATTGAAATTACTATTCTCTTGTCTCAATACAATCTATTTAACTGGCTCTAGAAGCAATTTAAGCGACCCCGCCTTCACTATTATTGGGGTTTTAGATAGGCTTTATTTATTTTCTGCACGAAATGGTCGTTGCTCTAAAAACTCCTAATTATCTGGTGGAACACTCGTTCATTTGCACTGAGAGTTTCCACTAGATACCGGGTTTCATATTATATATATTTCACGTTTTTCGTACCCTTTTTATTACAAACAAACCTATAGTTACCCAAATACATTAGAGCAGTAATTCTGAAATTATGCAAGGAAACGCATTTTTATTCGCACAGATTTGTACTGCACAAATACTGCACAATGTAGTATCTAGCAATAGATACAATCTTATTTTATATAAATGTTAAATCAACACTAAGGCAACCTCACTCAATGCTCGCGGGCTATGTAAACTAGCTCGCGGGCACGAGTGAAAACATATGTATATATAGCGATATACTCACCTCTTGCAGTCATGCACTCATCGAGTTTACAGAGATACGAATACGAGTGCTACGGAGTATTGGCTGTAAAAGACAACACTCATGTTCAATATTAGGTTTGAGTGCAAAGTCACATAACTTACCTATATGCATATATGTTATTTCTCAAAAGTGGTATGAAACTTGCATTTCTTGTAAATAAAAAACATAGTTACATATAGCTTGTGGCTAGAACGTTGCAAGATTTCATCAAATCAAATGAAATCATTTATTTTGCAAGAATGTAGTAGTTACTAACACCTGTAGTGTTAGTAATTTAACAATGGTTTAATACATTCTACCATAACAATGGCGGGCAAAAAAATAAAAATATAATTAGTCATGCAGTGGAAACTAAACATGCTTTGATTAAATTTTAACAATAATAATAATAATATTAATTTCATTCTCAATTCAATTATTCATTACAACATAATTATTTATATCATTCTTATGTCATATAATCTTTAATACAGTAAAAACCTTAAATTTTATCTAATAACCATTTACTTAATTTATTTTTAAAGATTGGTAAAGGCAAGTCCTTAAATACGGTCGGTAATTTATTATAAATTTGAATGGCATTAATGTAGGAGTTCCTTTTAAATATATCTAGTCAATGAATGTTTGATGTATTATAAATATTAACTGCAGCTAGAAAGTGGCGCTACCCTTCCTTGACTTTACAGAAACTACATTTGCGCTGTATTTTCTATATGCCGCGCAATTTCAACAATCAAATCAAAGTTGCGCGAGATTCCGCCCCACGAGATATCTCCATGTTTGCGAGATCGAGATTTATCTTTTCACAAACAGAAATTGTGTTTAGTCGTGTTTGAATTCGGACCGCGCAGCGAAATATTGAATTTTATGTAAAGTTAAGACGAACTTCAGTACTACTACTTCTGGCACATTCCACTTATGAAATTGCTTTTCATTTGCGAACGAGAGCAAAATACAACATAACTACAACAAATGTTATTCTACTTGCAAGCAGAATAACATACATTCTGTAAAAGTGTAGAGGCGCGATGCACAAAAACAATGGATTTGCATTACAAAAGCTCGCTGTGTGTGCATCCTAATGAACAGTAATTGTTTCAACCCTCAAGAAACAGCGGAATACGCAACAACTTTCTAACAGTTAATTACATTAAATGCACAACCGCTTTTTGCATCACAAGTGTGTTCCGTTTCTTGTACACAGCGACATTACTGTATTTTTTAAAACTTATCTTAATACTGTACAAATAAATAAATATTTCACAACTTACACACAACGCCATCTAGTCCCAAACTAAGCAGAGCTTGTACTATGGGTACTAGAATAACTGATACTAATACACATATTCTTTTGTAAATACATACTTATTATACATAGAAACACCCAGACTAAGACAAACCCCCATGTTCATGCACACAAAGATTTGTCTTAAGTGGGAATCGAACCCACGACCTCGGCGTCGCAGGCAGGTACACTACCCACTCCGCCATCCGGTCGTCTAGTTGTAGTAGTTGTAGTCGTATAGTTTATTAGGTATGACTTATTCATTATACAACTATACTACTCCTATTTTTTTTTAAACTTGTACGACCTTAGCAGGTCAAAGGTTTAAATAAAATCAACAAGCAAGCGTAAGAAGTGTTTCAAAGCAATAAGTATTAACGTTAGTTTTCATTTTGCAATTAATTTAGTTTAAATTAAAGGAGGTACTTGGCTGCTTTTTTGGTCTAGTGGTTAGTTTATGCGGTTTCTCATCGCAAGGTCTTGGGCTCGATGTCCGCAAATTTCATTTCTAGTTGGAATTATGCCTGATAGATGGCGATTGGCTCACCCCGTATCACATGGGACTTAAACTTAATAAAAGAGGTGAAGTGTGGTTCCTATACACCTCTACCACACCGTCCTGAGTACCTTAGGTGTGATGATAAAATATGTTATTTTATATTGGAATAGGTATATTATGATTTTTCTTAATTACATTCACCACATAACACTCATATTAACATTTTATGTTTCATAAACGGAGCACAGAAAATTGCTAACTATACAGTCTAGCCTCCATCAGATTGTTGCCGGCCATATCTCCTGTTACAATCTCCTTCGTCCACAAGATCTTAAGTACTGAGGTTTGCAATGTTCAATGGCGACTGAACATTTTAATTTTAATATTGTCTAAGGACGTCTCGAGAGAGCTTGTAAAACTATGATACTAGAAATGACGTTTTTATAAGATGTTATTCTATAGAGACGAGCGGATGGCGGAGTGGGTAGTGTACCTGCCTGCGACGCCGAGGTCGTGGGTTCGATTTCCACTTTAAGACAAATCTTTGTGTGCATGAACATGGGGGTTTGTCTAAGTCTGGGTGTTTCTATGTATAACAAGTATGTATTTACAAAAGAATATGTGTATTAGTATCAGTTATTCTAGTACCCATAGTACAAGCTCTGCTTAGTTTGGGACTAGATGGCGTTGTGTTTGAGTTGTGGAATATTTATAAATTATTTATTTATTTATAGAGAATGAGATGTTTTGAGAGAGGAGGAGATGTTATTATAAAAGGCGTTTAGTTCATCTTAATGACTACAACATTATAAAAAGGTGGCAGGTTAAAGGTAAAGCAGTGGTCCTTCCTCAGTCTCTACCTTGTTTACAAAAGCTCTACCATCATCAAATGAGTGACGTATATTTCAGGTTACTTTTAACTCAATGATAACAGCTACAATATTTACTAAAAATTCCTGCTTTGGCAATTGCAATCTACACGGCTATAACTACACACTATTTACGTATATGTAGGTATGCAGTTCAGTCTGTAGTAGTTCTTCTTCTTCTTAGTCGTGTCGATGGCTGAGCCAAATTTTTATTTGACTTGTAGTAGTGTGGCTTGAGTATTCGCTGTAATTCAGTTTCACGGGAATAGTTCATGTTCTAGACGATTGCCAAATCCTCAGGATTCGCTGATCTGAGATTTTAGGTATTATATTCTGTACCTAAAAGCATAGTATTAAAGAGTTTATAATTATATAGATCTAGCGATTCGGAGTCTTGATGAGGAGCCTTAGGACAAATTGCATTACCAAGGAGGTATAGTATATATAGGTATATATAGTAGTTTGATGATTTAGCCCTAAGGGTAAGGTATTGGATAGTTTACATCGAACTTGTACACACGGCTACACATCAGCAGAGATGTACAAAATACCCTCTAAAAAGTATCTGAAATACTAAATCCAAGATACTTTGAAATTAAGTATTTCAGATACCAGATACAAAATACTTTCGAGAATGGTATTTGAAATACTAGATACAAGATAGGTACGTATCTTCTAAATACTTTTCAAGATGAAAATACTTTTGTAAGAAAACAACATTTTGTTCTATTGAATTTAAGATTTTTTTTGACATTATCTCAATAAACATTAATGTTATTTATTTACGAATATATTATGTTAATCGCTGAAATGTGACAAGACACTATACTAAAATAATAGTAATAGTGGAAAACTTTTATCCCACTTCCACCGGGGAAGAATAACAAACGAAACATAACAATAAAATGTGCAACTAAAGCCAGTTTTTATTTGCAAACTTATGTAATGCCTTGGGTGAACTCCAAAACTGTGATATTGGGTTTTGGTGGGTTTTACTAATGCATTCAATTTTATGAAAAAAAAAATATTTGTGGATTTCGGTCAATGGTCTTGTTGGAAAAGTACTAAAAGACGGGATTGGTATACACATTGACCGTACACATCACTTCAAAGCAAGAGTAAAAGAGTTTTTTCGCTAAAAAGCGAAAAAACTCAAATTGAATATTTTTTAATACTGCTGAAAATGTGTACAATATGCCAAAAACTCCAGGTAAAAAGTAAATAATCCAACAGTTAATAAACGATATTTAATTGATAGTGCGTTTGCGATCATTAGTGCGGCAGTAAAATGCATGAATTATCTTAATTGTGAAATCATTGGTCGTGCGATAAATTGACAAACAATTATTCACACATTCGTATTGCAATGCACATCACTGCGGACAGATGATAGGGGTTGATGTAAATATTTTAATGATCAAAGGGAGTTTTAATAGCCAGGTGATTCCTGGGTGAAGTGTTCCTCGCGTCAGATCCATAGCTTTTTTTTTAATAAGTCAAGTTACATTTATATTCTTTTTTTTTTTGCTGCTAGGCTATGATCATCCAATTACTAATAAACTAATTATATAGATACAAATAAATGAAATCAGAAATCAGAATGAAAAATGAGAACAGATTCATAATCGATAGACGCCCACGGAGTTCCGTAGGCGTCACGTGGGTGGACGACAATTTACATAATAAAGGTATACCTACCTTAAAATATTATTGTACTTATTTTTACTTTTAAGCATACTGAGTTTTATAACTATTAATGATCTTGAAGCATTTCGGTACAAATATTTTCAACTCAACGATAAAAGAAGCCATGGATGTTACGTATTCTGTCGGACAAAAACGTGAAAAATAGCGAAAGAACATTCGTGGTTATTTGGCGTAAAACCTAGTGACACCATGTTCTCATTGAAACATTGTCCATTAATTTGTGATGCTTTGGATTAATCACGAGACACCTACCATGAATTGAACTTATTTGGTAGCCATAGTTTTGTCGCGCGGTCAAAAGTATGCGTTTCGCGTGACATGTAAGTGAATGTCTATAGGTACTAGAGTTTTGATTAATTTATAGCAGTTTTTTTTTCATAATTGTATAGCAGCTTTAGCTACGTATTTAAAAAAATATAAAAAAAAAAAAACTATAAACGTAAGCAAAGTTTAGTTATTACAAAAGTCACGCGTGTGATACGTAAAAATCAAGTAAAATCACTTAGTTTTTTAGTATTAAATGTATTTCAAACCAATTTTCAGTCAAACTTTTTGTTCCAAAAGAACCCAAGACCTCGCGGTGCATACGATATCCACTAAACAAACGAGGCAGTTCTATAAATGGCTTTTTATGGCTTTTATAAGTTTCACTTTGAGTAGTAAGTAAATCAACATCCTACACTTAAAAGTTATAAAAACAAAGTTGCCGGAATGAAATGAAATGTACCAACACAATTTCATATATACAGAAGACAATGTTCTGACAAATGAAATCGTACAATAATCATGAAAACAGTTTACAAAGCATTATTGTTTAGTTTCGTATATTGCATTTGTCGTAATGATCGCAACACTGTCGCCGCCAGACGAATTCTGCTTTAACCATTCACCAGTCTAACTTGGTCTCTATCGCCTCTTTTTCCTTTTGTATTTTTGGTGGGGCTTGCAGCATTTTGTATGGTGAAATAGGTCTGGTTACACTGGTGTGATAAGTGCATATAGTGCATGTTTAGCAAATTCGGGTCGCGGTCGTAACCCGCGAATGAAAATTAAATTGACACTCGAGCCGCGTAAGGAAAAGCTTCTAACTATTATAATAGTATTATATTATGTGCAGCTCACTAACATATTTATAATTTTGCTGCTATGCATTGCTTTGGTATAAAAGCGACGGGAAAATCTTAACATGCATCATAATGAATATAAGTAGATTGCATTTCTTTCTTTTGTAAGAAACGATGCCCGCACTTGTAATAACTCCTGTGTCCAGAGCCGGATTAGCCTGTAAGCAAAATAAGCACTTGCTTAGGGCATCACGTCTTGGGGGGCACCACACCAGAAACAGAAAAGTACCTACCAAGAAAAAAAATCTAGCACATTCGAACATAAAATTATGCACGCAACAAAAACGCGGGCAGCACCGCGCTGTTTGAAAATTCGCGCACTTTTGAGGTAAATATCTCGCTACACAAGCGACACGCTCACTCGTGTATCGTCGCTTCGCGTCGGCAACACTCGGAAATTTGAATTTTGAATCCCGAGTCCCGATTCCATCAGCCAGCCAATCACTAACCTTTGCCGTGCCCCCGCGCAGTGACCAATGAACGTTTTGTTTATTCAGCTATTTGTTGCCGAAGTTTGTTTTTCGATAATTAGAAAATTAATAATTAATGTAGTATTTATTCATAGCTTAATAAACTATAATCTATAAATTTAGTATATAAAGTGTGGTGTGACTTTGACTCTGCGTCTGCGTCTGTGAGAGACTGTGTGTACAGTGTTGTACCTGTCTGTCGACAAACTCGAAAATTTATTGAAATTAGTTATAAATTGGAATTCTTTTTGTCAAGTACGTAGGTAAGTACCTACCTAATACGTAAATTTTAAATCTTTTTTAATTTATCCAAAATTTCTTAGGATAGGTATACATAAGACATTTCATTTATTTACTTCCGTAAACAATAGGTACGAAGCCGAAGGTTTCTACTAAAGTGAACAAGTCAAGTCAATATTGAGCTGCTGAAGGGATTTTGGCGCGCTGGCGGCTCAAGAGTTCTGTTTTGTTGATGCTAAATAAAGACTTGTTTAGGCACACCTACGAAATCAATATGTTTCAAAGGACACCATCATGCATGGCTGCAGCTATAGGCCAAGGGAGAGAAGGTATTGTATTTGAGGGTGTATTGCAGAGGTATTGTTTTTAAATTTATTCTTTGTTAAGTAGCTGTAGGTATTAGAATAGATTCCATTAGAAATAACAAAAAAAGTGCTAACTTGATTAAAATTCGAAATATAAAATTGATAAACTTAATCTATACTGTGCTCCAAAATCAGAGAGACAAAAATCGAGCACCTAAATAGGTATTGTGTTCACAAATAAAACCAGAGAGATTTTAGTGACAACGACAAGAGACTTTATTATATTTTTATAAACAATTTTAACTACATAGATTTTTGAAAATATGATTAAGTAGGTACTTATCTGGGAATCGAACTTTTGTCAGATTTTCGTCTCTCTAATTTTGGAACAGAGTAGGTATAACTAAAGCACAAAACTAAGTACAAAAACTATTCTAAAAAGAAACAAAAGAAATATAGGTACTATCTGTTGCCCGCGACTTTGTACGCGTGGAAGTCGTTGTATTAAGTAGTAGCTGCTCCCGCGCTTTGACCCGCGTTAAGCCTTACTGCTCCGCTCCCGTTGAGTTCAGCATAATGTTAAATATTGAAGAATCTTTGTTGATAGTAAGACTATCAAATACAAAAAGAATGATTAAAATCCGACTTGTAGTTCCCGAGATAAGCGCTATCAAACAAACAAACTAACTTTCTGCCGCGGTTTCGTCTGTGTGGTAGGTACATTAATAAAAAGTAGCCTATGTTACGCGCCTTGTAGTCAGTACCTGCATCTAAAATTTTATCAAAATCGGTTCAGCCGTTTAAAAGATTAGCCGATACAAACAGACACAGACAAAATTTTTAAAACTATATTTAAGGCATAGATATCGTGCAAATAACCATACCAGCTGAAAAAAACATTGTTATTTTGACATTAAAAACAGACACTTCAATTTTATTTATTTGTATTGATGATGATGGGTTGGATATTTGGAATAATATTGAATAAGCAGGTGGTCTAATTTTATTGCTTTTCATTTCAGTACCTTGAATAAATGTCATTTTTGTATTATACCATGTTATGTTACATAGAGTAATGCAGGCTGGGTCATATCAGAGTACATATAGTAGGTAATCAGACTTACGTCGAAGTCGCGATATCTTGAGCGCCAGGTTCAAGGAAGCGCTGAGTGCCGCTCTATTGAGTACCTAGTTTTTGGAGAAAACTGTGCAATTACACGATAAAATAAAAGTTTTGCGAGGCAATTCTCTTCTATCATTTTAAACGCAATAAACTAAGGCTCAAATCACATCAAAGTGGCAGCGGCCTGAGATGATATGTGATAATATCCTCTTTTTCCTAATGCCCTCCTCTTGCCGAGAGTAGCGCAAGCGAAACATACTTAAACACCCCTTTCCTTAAGGTTCGTAGTTTATTCATGGATAACTGGCCTACGTTCGATCGGTGACCGATTTCTTGTAGAAGAAAAATAGATCTTTCGGAAATGTATGCTCTAACGCACACGTCCTACAAAAAAACGGTCAGAAATAGTATGAAATAACACCGTGGGCAAATTATCGGGCCTACAAAAACTCGGTCGTAAGACGTAGGTTGAGGGGTAGGGTGGGGAAGTATGGGGGGGAGGTTAGGGGGCACCACAGGTGTGATTGCTTAGGGCATCAAATAGTCTTAATCCGGCACAGGCTGTGTCGCGGGGGGTGCTCACAAACATAGATTTCACATACACAAAGAGCACATGAACACATACTACTTATTACATACTATTTATTTATATTGACGACCGGATGGCGGAGTGCGTAGTGTACCTGCCTGCGACGCGGAGGTCGCGGGTTCGATTAATATTTCGATTTCATACACGTGTGTATGAAGTTTAATGAATAAATAAAGAAATTAAAAGTCTAGTAAGTCTAAAGACTGATCAAAAACCGATTTCGGCATTGAGCATGGTTTAAGTAGTTTTTTGAAATTAGGTCGCAGCTTTTAGGCTGCAGTAGAAAAGGCTAAATTAATAAATAAATAAATTAAATCACTAACCCAGTCTTAACATTAGACACTGATCGTTTCAGATTCAGAAGTGTGTGGAGTTGTACGAACAGCTGCAGCAACGCATGGGTGTCGTCATCGTCGGCCCGCCGGGATCCGGGAAAACTACCATCAGGCGGCTGCTCAAATTTGTATGTATAAAGCTTTGCTTTTTAATTTATAGAACTATATTATTTTTCACCATTGCCTGCATAAATTTTCTTTCGTATCCGCAATCGAATGAAAAAAAAAACGAAATTAATGTCCAATAATGGATTTTAAATAAAGCCTTTGATTATCTATCTGTAAAAATATATCAAAATCAATACCGATGTATACATGTATTTAATATAAGTGATAGTACAGTAACACGGCTATTAAATTATATTTGAACATTGAGAATACAACCCTTATTCTCAATGTTCAAATATAACCGCTCACGTTATTTTAGCAATATTCTCAATAACAATGTCTTCACCTCACTTCGGTTTCGATAATATTATATTTGAACTCCTTATGTTATTGTCCCCTAAAGGCGCTAGCTCACCAGGGCAAGAATGTGGTAGAGTACATAATATGCCCGAAGGCGATGAGCCGCGAGTGGTTGCTCGGGAGCATAGACCACGACACGCGCCAGTGGACCGACGCGACGGCGTTATATCCTCCACTGCGCTTGAGATATCCAATCAACCTTCTGGTTCGTATTTATTATGTCTAATTATATATATTGAAAATGTGTTAAAAAAATATGTATGGGCACTACTATATACTAAACCAGAAATGTAAAATGAATATTATCTTTCTGTCTGTATCTTGACCGCTTTTAACGCCGAAAGTGCTAAAGATTGAAGTGAATGTGGCATGAGTCCATACAATCAGCTTTTTCATAATCTTTTGTACCAAAATCATCAAAATTAAAGCGGGTGGAACCGCAAAATTTTCCTTCTTTAGTTTGAATACGCAAATTTCAGGTGGTACTGTGTCGGGTTTTGCATGATTCTTTTTTTGTTGCATAGTCCATTAATTGGCTACGGTTATAAGCTATAAAAATACGCTAAAATTAAAAGGAGAGGAGCATGTCAAAAAAACGGGTGACAAAAGCGGTGCAGTAAGTTATAATGCGAGTGAAACCGAGAGTTGCAACTTTTGTTCATTATAATAAATACTACGCGCACGAAGCGTTGGGCAACAACTGATTATTTATTATTATATCTTGCACTTATTGGGGTCGTGGTGAAATGAATTAAACTTGGAACGTGCACTTTTACTAATTTATTTATTAAAAACTTTGTAGAGCACATTAACATGCGTCCTGTTAATATTAATGGCCGATGGAGAGAGAGAGAGAGCAACATCGGATCTTTCACATTTATAAAGGTCAATAAGTTACCGCCTCCATTTCATTTGCAGATGTATGGTCATGGGTGGTCTGCGACGGTGACATAGACCCTGAATGGATAGAGGCTCTCAACTCCGTCCTCGACGACAACCGCCTCCTCACGTTGCCGTCCGGCTGGCGCATTCAGTTCGGCGCTAACGTCAACTTCGTGTTCGAGACTCACAGCCTGGAATATGCGTCGCCTGCTACTGTGTCACGGATGGGCATTATACTACTGAGGTTAATTCAAACTAATATTATAACTGAGAAAATAACTCTGTTTGACTGTTATGCTTTCACGGATAACATACTGCACCGATTTTAATAAAAATTGGTATGGAGATAGTTCGAGAACTGAGGTAGGTAGACCATGCGGTCGGATCTTCTTCAGAATAATTCGATTTTTATACATTAGAAAAAAACGCTAGTAATTATAATCAAACTCACCAATGATATAGCCGAATTCACACATTAACACACATAAACACCCAAACTCTGAAGAAATATGTTCAAATCACACAAGGATTTATTCCTTATGAGAATCTAACTCACAACATCGGTGAGGTAATCATTTAAAAACGATGCCACGCACACATCAATATCAAATATGTTTTCATTAGACAGAAGAGTACCATTTACCATAAACGACCGGATGGCGAAGTGGGTAGTGTACCTGCCTGCGACGTCGAGGTCGTGGGTTCGATTCCCACTTAAGACAAATCTTTGTGTGAATGAACATGGGGCTTTGTCTTAGACTTGGTGTTACTAGTATGTATTTACAAAATAAAAGTATATATCTATTAGTATCAGTTATTCTAGTACCCATAGTACAAGCTTTGCTTAGTTTGGGACTAGATAGCGTTGTGTGTGAGTTGTGAAATATTTATTTATATCTGTTTCTGTACTGATTTTGATTTTTGTATATATTTCAGTGACGACACGAGTTGCGATTTGGATGTATTATCGAATTGGATGCAAAGAGCAGACTTCGACAGTGAATCCGCAAAGATGGCGCTGCCTCTCTTACAACAAGCTGTGAAGAAATGTGTGCAGTGGCTCACTGACCACAAATCAGATCTCGCTATGAAAGTGTATAACATTAGTTTGGTTCGTATTTATAAACTTCATTTTTGTCACTAATAATGCCAATAATTGTCACATTACGCCTCTTTGGCATTACCAAGGTTAAGGCCAAAGAGGTTGTTAATAACTCTTTTACAACTAAAGAGGCATATCAAGAAATCTTTAGTACAATTTTTGCACCCATTATTGTCAAAATTTATTTGTGTGGGGGGAGACACTGACGTTCCATATAAAAAAGACACCTTAGCCGTTCTATCTACTTCTAATTTTCTCTGGGTATGGCTGATACCCACACTTTATTAACTAGTTACGCTTTAGGTCCCAGATGGTCGGGGTGAACCTATCGCTATTTACCGGGCAGATTTCTAGATTCTATTCTGGTACTGAGAAATTTGTTACGGAAAAATCCTAAACACTTTTGCTCCTCCCGCGGCGATTTGATCCGAGTCGGAAAGCGGTCAAAAATAATACTGCTATACCACGAGACAGTCATAATTAATATATCAATACAAATAAATAAAATTAAAGTATTTGTTTTTATTGTCAAAATAAAAATGTCTTTTTTTCTTATCTTCTAAACGTATCATAGGCTATTTTTCATTGTTGAATGACCACGCAGACGAAACAGCGGATATTCTTATAAAATGAAGACTTGGCTTAAAGGTCTTGTAACCAAGCCGTACAAACTAAAAAAAATAAAATAAAAAACTACTGAGGTGTCCAGGGACACCCGGATGGAACGAAGTTCGGTAATTCCAAATAACAACAAATTTATCAGGATTCGCACCCGAGATTGCAGTAAAAGGTATGCGACCTTAACCACTAAACAAATAAAACAGTCTATGAATAAACTAAATATACGGTAACAAAAATTTAAACCAAATTAAAAAAAAACAAACATTAAGACAATTAAATTATCAAGCGTAGCAAGCGTACACACGATCATTCAGAATACTTAATCATTCTCTTAAAATAATCGAATGATACTTTTAAAATCATTGTGGAGATATTGTCACAAACTCCTATAGGCTGAATGGCTACATAACAATATTTCCTGTGCCTCACACACTCAATTTCAAAATAATTCTTATCTTTGAACTTTCGCGCTATTCGAATTTCAAAATATCAAAAGCGAGGTTCGCCGGGATCCGTGAAAACTACCATCAGGCGGCTGCTCAAATCTGTATGTATAAAGCTTTGCTTTTTAATATATAGAACTATATTATTTTTCACCATTGCCTGCATAAATTTTCTTTCGTATCCGCAATCGAATGAAAAAAAAACGAAATTAATGTCCAATAATGGATTTTAAATAAAGCCTTTGATTATCTATCTGTAAAAATATATCAAAATCAATACCGTTGTATACATGTATTTAATATAAGTGATAGTACAGTAACACGGCTATTAAATTATATTTGAACATTGAGAATACAACCCTTATTCTCAATGTTCAAATATAACCGCTCACGTTATTTTAGCAATATTCTCAATAACAATGTCTTCACCTCACTTCGGTTTCGATAATATTATATTTGAACTCCTTATGTTATTGTCCCCTAAAGGCGCTAGCTCACCAGGGCAAGAATGTGGTAGAGTACATAATATGCCCGAAGGCGATGAGCCGCGAGTGGCTGCTCGGGAGCATAGACCACGACACGCGCCAGTGGACCGACGGCGTTATATCCTCCACTGCGCTTGAGATATCCAATCAACCTTCTGGTTCGTATTTATTATGTCTAATTATATAAAAATATATTGAAAATGTGTTAAAAAAATATGTATGGGCACTACTATATACTAAACCAGAAATGTAAAATGATTATTATCTTTCTGTCTGTATCTTGACCGCTTTTAACGCCGAAAGTGCTAAAGATTGAAGTGAATGTGGCATGAGTCCATACAATCAGCTTTTTCATAATCTTTTGTACCAAAATCATCAAAATTAAAGCGGGTGGAACCGCAAAATTTTCCATCTTTTGTTTGAATACGCAAATTTCAGGTGGTACTGTGTCGGGTTTTGCATGATTCTTTTTTTGTTGCATAGTCCATTAATTGGCTACGGTTATAAGCTATAAAATAGAAGGAGAGGAGCATGTCAAAAAAACGGGTGACAAAAGCGGTGCAGTAAGTTATAATGCGGGTGAAACCGAGAGTTGCAACTTTTGTTCATTATAATAAATAGGTACTACGCGCACGAAGCGTTGGGCAACAACTGATTATTTATTATTATATCTTGCACTTATTGGGGTCGTGGTGAAATGAATTAAACTTGGAACGTGCACTTTTACTAATTTATTTATTAAAAACTTTGTAGAGCACATTAACATGCGTCCTGTTAATATTAATGGCCGATGGAGAGAGAGAGAGAGCAACATCGGATCTCTCACATTTATAAAGGTCAATAAGTTACCGCCTACATTTCATTTGCAGATGTATGGTCATGGGTGGTCTGCGACGGTGACATAGACCCTGAATGGATAGAGGCTCTCAACTCCGTCCTCGACGACAACCGCCTCCTCACGTTGCCGTCCGGCTGGCGCATTCAGTTCGGCGCTAACGTCAACTTCGTGTTCGAGACTCACAGCCTGGAATATGCGTCGCCTGCTACTGTGTCACGGATGGGCATTATACTACTGAGGTTAATTCAAACTAATATTATAACTGAGAAAATAACTCTGTTTGACTGTTATGCTTTCACGGATAACATACTGCACCGATTTTAATAAAAATTGGTATGGAGATAGTTCGAGAACTGAGGTAGGTAGACCATGCGGTCGGATCTTCTTCAGAATAATTCGATTTTTATACATTAGAAAAAAACGCTAGTAATTATAATCAAACTCACCAATGATATAGCCAAATTCACACATTAACACACATAAACACCCAAACTCTGAAGAAATATGTTCAAATCACACAAGGATTTATTCCTTATGAGAATCTAACTCACAACATCGGTGAGGTAATCATTTAAAAACGATGCGACGCACACATCAATATCAAATATGTTTTCATTAGACAGAAGAGTACCATTTACCATTGACGACCGGATGGCGAAGTGGGTAGTGTACCTGCCTGCGACGTCGAGGTCGTGGGTTCGATTCCCACTTAAGACAAATCTTTGTGTGAATGAACATGGGGCTTTGTCTTAGACTTGGTGTTACTAGTATGTATTTACAAAATAAAAGTATATATCTATTAGTATCAGTTATTCTAGTACCCATAGTACAAGCTTTGCTTAGTTTGGGACTAGATAGCGTTGTGTGTGAGTTGTGAAATATTTATTTATATCTGTTTCTGTACTGATTTTGATTTTTGTATATATTTCAGTGACGACACGAGTTGCGATTTGGATGTATTATCGAATTGGATGCAAAGAGCAGACTTCGACAGTGAATCCGCAAAGATGGCGCTGCCTCTCTTACAACAAGCTGTGAAGAAATGTGTGCAGTGGCTCACTGACCACAAATCAGATCTCGCTATGAAAGTGTATAACATTAGTTTGGTTCGTATTTATAAACTTCATTTTTGTCACTAATAATGCCAATAATTGTCACATTTCGCCTCTTTGGCATTACCAAGGTTAAGGCCAAAGAGGTTGTTAATAACTCTTTTACAACTAAAGAGGCATATCAAGAAATCTTTAGTAAAATTTTTGCACCCATTATTGTCAAAATTTATTTGTGTGGGGGGAGACACTGACGTTTCATATAGAAAAGACACCTTAGCCTAATTTTCTCTGGGTATGGCTGATACCCACACTTTATTAACTAGTTACGCTTTAGGTCCCAGATGGTCGGGGTGAACCTATCGCAATTTACCGTTAATATAAAAAGTATTTGTTTTTATTGTCAAAATAAAAATGTCTTTTTTTCTTATCTTCTAAACGTATTATAGGCTATTTTTCATTGTTGAATGACCACGCAGACGAAACAGCGGATATTCTTATAAAATGAAGACTTGGCTTAAAGGTCTTGTAACCAAGCCGTACAAACTAAAAAAAATAAAATAAAAAACTACTGAGGTGTCCAGGGACACCCGGATGGAACGAAGTTCGGTAATTCCAAATAACAACAAATTTATCAGGATTCGCACCCGAGATTGCAGTAAAAGGTATGCGACCTTAACCACTAAACAAATAAAACAGTCTATGAATAAACTAAATATATGGTAACAAAAATTTAAACCAAATTAAAAAAAAACAAACATTAAGACAATTAAATTATCAAGCGTAGCAAGCGTACACGCGATCATTCAGAATCACTTAATCATTCTCTTAAAATAATCGAATGATACTTTTAAAATCATTGTGGAGATATTGTCACAATACTCCTATAGGCTGAATGGCTACATAACAATATTTCCTGTGCCTCACACACTCAATTTCAAAATAATTCTTATCTTTGAACTTTCGCGCTATTCGAATTTCAAAATATCAAAAGCGAGGTTCATTCAAACACACGCATAGACTTATAATGCCTAGATCAATAAACTGCTTGTATGAATTTAAGTATAAAGTTAGGCTAAAAACAGATTGATTGAAAATTATAATGCGCCGCTTGGCGGACAGACAAACTATATGAAAATCTGATAAATACCAGAGAGTTACACTGAACTGAAACGGCACAATTAAAGTGGCTTCACATTTCATGCGTGTACTCGGTTTCTAGGAGTAATAGTTCTATAATCACACATAACAAACCTTATCTTTAACATTATTTTTCTGCGATTACCTTGCTTTCTTTTAAATTGTATTCGCAAGTTTACTCGCGATATAATAATATCAGATCTCATTGTCAATAATCTCATCACCAATCCCAATGACATAATTAGATGACAATGTGTTCTAATCGGCTATTCCATGAAATGTACATAACAAAATTAGTAAACATTCTGTGGTAATATTAAAAAATAATTTGCTTTTGAATTTAATATAGTTATGACGCGTACACTTGCTAAACACACAATAATGGAGAGATTATAACGCGTATGACTTGGTTAGCACAATAGTAAAGAAAGGTTATAATGCGTACTTGCTAAAATACAAAAGCATTTATTATTGTCTGTATAAAATCTCTAATTACCTAAATCCATCAGCAATATCCGGAACTTGTGCAGAAACAGTGTCAGGATTCATTATTGTTACTATTTTTAATTATTTATTATGTACAAAACACCTGTATACCTACACTCAACAAAAGGGAGGAATTGTATTTTTTTTTAGTTATGATAATATTTTTTTTAGTTACTTTATTATTCATAGAGAGACAAAACGAAAATATCTCGCTTGCTTTCTCTATGCGAGAGAGATATTTAGTACTGTAGCACCAATTAGTTCCGAAGCCGCTCGATAGATGGCGTTGGGATCGAATTAGATGGCGCTATGGTTTCGTTACAAAGTCCTGTATATAAGGTCCACCGATTTATAGTTTAAGTATGTTCTGCAGATCCAATTGAGGAATAATGTGCATATCTGACTAGAACAGCGATCGTGTACGCCTGCGCGGTAGCGATGGGTCGTCGACGGTTTTTGCGTAAACGAAACTAGACCGTTCATTTTGGTTCATCGACTAGTCGATCGACCGGTTCAAAATATAGACTATAGTTCACGGTCTCAGTTCTTGCAAACTGCTAAGGGTCGTTTATAGTTCTTATGCGTTTACATTACGGGCGACGTTGAATTCGACTGAATGATTAAACGATGCGGTTCGACTGTTAACTGCACTGCTGATTGAAATTTGAGAAAAATAATTTAAATAATAATCAAATTTTATTTGTTTATGTTACATTAAATAAATTGAAAATAATATACATAGGTAAAAATAAAAAAGGCAAATATTTACATTAAGTTAGGCGTCATAGTATTCCTCCGCATCGATCTCGGTTATATATTTCTTTAGTGTTTTTAAAATAAAAAAATTAATGAAAAAAAAAAATATTGTATAGGTTTATAATTCCAGGTTTTGTTGATCTTCCCTTCATACTTTTTCCAGGCTTAGGACTGGCTGAATAAAGCGTACCTATATGAACTTGTCTATAACTTACTATAACCATCTCACTCGCTAGCATTTCGCATTCAAACAAATATCAACGTTATCGCGTTCAAATATTGTCGTCTATTGTGTAGTTGTCTATTGAACTATGAATGAAGTACGAGAATATAAACCGTGATCGTGTCGTCTACAAAATGAACTGGTTTATCTGACAAACGTAAACGGTCGAACCGTTCATGAACCGTCAACCGGTCCATTGAACCAGTCCGTTCATTCAACGCCCACCACTACTGCGCGGACCTTTCGCAGCGCGCCAGCGCTCCCTATTTTTTTAGAAACTCAACTCTAGTAATATTTTCTTTTTAGGTTTTTTTTTTCTATAAGTGAGAGAGAGAGATGGACACAGAAAAATGCGCACGCCGTGCGGCGTGCGCATTTATCTCTGGGTGTCTGATGATGTAGCTCCGTAGCTGTAACGTAGCATGTAATTACTACGCCGCTACGAGAATTGCTACGAAAAGTGTCGTTACAACTTTTCGTTCCATTTTTTTCCGTCTAGCCCCCTTTCGCAACGCGCCATAAGGAACTTCGTTCCAAAAACAGCGGGTGTTCTGCGACTTTCACGTACATTGCGTCGTAACGGCGTACGGACATAACTGCCGCATAGTGTACGGACGCAATGTACGTAAAAGTTGCAGAGTATCCGCGACTTTGGTATCCTAGTGAATAAAGGGTATAATATACTATAATATGTTTGTAGGTAAAGAAAATATTAACCCAGTTCGAGTACATAGCACAAGATGCCGCTCTCAACACTACTCGTACAGCGTCTGAAGAAATGGTGTACCTGGCCATAGAAGGAGGTGTTATTGATGTACTCAAAGAAAATGCTGTGGATAGCTTCCATGAAGAGGTATAATATTCCATAATTAAACATTCTAACCTTAATTAAATCACTAGAAAGAAAATTTTCCAATAAAAAACGTGAATAGTATTGAAAAGTAATTAATGTTAATTGCATAATATATAATATTAAAGTTGAAAAATTGAGAATCCAGCAGGACTCGAACCTGCACCCCCTGTGTATACGGGTTTTTAACTTTAATCCCAACTAATATTATAAACAATAAACAATAAACAACTAATAAACAACTTAAACAACTAATATTATAAATGCGAAAGTAACTCTGTCTGTCTGTCTGTCTGTCTGTCTGTCTGTCTGTCTGTTACGCTTTCCCGCTTAAACCTCGCGACCGATTTTGATGAAATTTGGTACTGACAATCTTTAGACCCTGAGACAGAACATAGGCTACTTTTAAAAAAAAAAAAAGGGGATGAAGGGGTTGAAATAGAGGTTGAAAGTTTGTATGGGATTTATTAATTTTAAAAGATAAAACCATGAATCTTTATATTTAAGTACTTGATAAGAAATCATTCGCTTTTGAAGTTTAAATTTCTTTTAACGAATGCTCTGCATCGCCACCGCTGCCGTCGGTCGTAGTCGCGTACATTCGCCGAAGTGTGGCGGCATCTGCGGCAGGCATCGTTGTCGGACGCATGCGATTAGACAAATTTGCGCTATAGAGAATTACATTTTTCGATCCAGTAAAATTATTTTATTGTTTCGTATAACTTTTTAAGTGTTTTTTATTAATTAGGTCCTGTAAATTAATTTTGTTAATTTTGTTCATACTTGATATTTCTTTTAGTTTATAGTTATAAGTAGGTTAGATAGTTTCCTTTACTTTAAAAAAATCCGATTTGATTTTATTTCCTTTTTTCCCTAATAGGGTATTTTTAATCTAATAGGTCGTAGTAGGTAATAATATACAATAAAATACAAACTTAACTTTGCGGTTTGCTCCCGAACCGCAAAGTTAAGTTTGTCGTAGGTTATAAATGACCTATGACAAACTTAAATTTGCGGTTCGACTTATAAAGATAAACCGAAAGGTTTATTTTTATATAAGTCGTACTGTATAGATTTTAATTTTAAAGTATTGGTATAGGTAGTATATTTGATATTGTACGTAGGGACCGTAGGTTATTTTATAATACTGTTAGGTAGGATAAAACATTCGTATAGATATTAGTTTATAGGGATTTTGCTTATTTATTGAGTTTAGATTAGTTATTATCAGAAATAGGTTTATTTAGGTAGGTAGGAATTTTATTTTCTGTTATTGAGTTTTTTTATTGATGTACCTACCACACAGATGAAATCGCGGGAGATAGTTTGTTTGTTTGAAAGCGCTAAGTTTAAAAACAACTGGGTGAATTTTGATATTTAACATTACGCTAAACTCTACGGGCTGTCTCGGACGCACGTGTCGCAATTTCTATTATTTCGAAATTTGAAGTAGTTTCGAAGTAGGTACATGAGTTGTTCCTATTTGTCTGTTTTGATTTGTTTGAATATTATTTTCCTTGAGTTTTTGTCGTATATTTGTTTTGGTCAGTTTGGTAATAGATAGGTAAATAAGTGCATGAGTTGTACCTACTATTGTTATATTGACATTGTTACCTTTAGCATTTTTTGTTCATAAAACGACATCCACGCGGACGAAGTCGCGGGTAACAGCTAGTATTATATAAAATACAAAAAGGCATAGCACAAAAATGTGTGCCCTCGGGCCCTTCAAAAGGGCAGACAGACAAGGAAGGCTTCATAAAAGTCGAACGAAGACGAAGGAAGCCCACTTGTACCTGCACGTGTACCTACTAATGACGTATATGTACTACAACTATCTCATTTAAGTTAGGTTACCCTATTGTATAAGGATCGTTATGTACAACTAAAAATCGTTATGTATTTTAAAGACAAATAAACGTATTCTTATTCTTATTATTCTTATTCTTACTTGCAGCAATAAGCGCGGTACCGCGCTGTCCGGACCTAATACATTGCGTCCTGAAGTGCCCTCGACGCTGCTGTACGTGTCCCGGCTACATCACTCTACCAAGTGTGAAGACCTCGTAGAGTACATCCGGGGCAAGACGAAGTGGACATTGAGGTTCGTTCTGCTAGAACCGCGCCACAATACAAATTTCAAATCGTTTGTGGTGCGCGTCCCCACACACCATCTGGAGACGTTTCTTCAAGAAGATTTCTGGCCCGAGGGAGTCGCGTATCGCCGCTTTCGTGGAAGGTTACACGACACCTCGCAATTGCGCAACACTTCGCCGATTAAAAGTGTAAAATAGTTTCTAAGTTATAAAATACAAATATGTATGTTAGTTATTAGTTATTTATGCAACTGTTCTATAATGAGGGGTATTAAAACACGAGTGTGATAATAGTATCACATGAGTGTTTTAATACCTAATTATAACAGTTGCATACAAGACTTTATCTACACCCATGATATGAATCCTCTATAAATGTTCTGAAACCATAGGGTATTAGGGTACAGTGTTGTAAGAACTCTATGTAAATTCATGGAAAGTTTAATTAGTGAGTATCTAATACAAAAAAACTATGTATAGGTAATAATATAATTATTTATTGTAATAATTATTTACATTTTGGATCGTACAATTATTAAAAAGTATTTTTTCAATACTATTATTGAACAAAAATGGCGGGATACGACGTCAATTCAAAAATTCGAATAAGTTTTTATTTAAATTACGGCGCTGTGGTAGTGAAACGCGCGTGCATGACATGTTCTTTTTTTGAAATTCATACAGATGCCATGAGAATGTGGCTGTTCGATGAGTAAAAAAGGAGTTGCATAATGAATTTCAGTACAACATTATAACACCCGTTTGGGTGTTATAATGGTTATTATGACACTGGCTGTTTTAATGTTGGCAATTAGCTAACTGTTTCAAGAACGTTTATAGAGGATTTATAGCATGGGTGTAGATAAAAGGTATTTATGTATGGGCCCTGAGGCCTGAAATAAAGATATATTATTATAGCGAAGCTAAAATTTGCTTTAAAATATTACAAAAGTTAATTTAGTTTTTATTCGAGATTCTTATTTCAAAACATTATTGTAACTGCATGCATGAACTTGCTCAAATTGTCAACATCAATGCCCTTCTGCTTGCATACCATGGTCTGGTAGAATTGGTCCTGAGATATTGAGTAATTTTTTGGGGGAACTCCGTAGATAAAGACATTATTTTTAAGACACAGAAACGGTGCATAAGGGCAATGTTTTCATTAAAAACGACTGACAGTTGCCAACCTTATTTTAAAAAGCACAATATTATGACATTGCCATCTATTTACATATTCGAGGTAGCGGTTTTTGTAAAACTTAACTCACATTTGTTTTTATTGGCAGTCGATGGGTCAAGTCGTACTCAAAGAGACAAAAGCCGGTTATGTATGTGCAAAACAAACACTGCTTTAATGCATAAAAGTGTCTTCGCAATGGCTCCAAAAATTTATAATAAATTAAAAAGTTCTTGATTGCTATATGTTACTATAATGTTTCGGATTATTTATCAGATAAAATATAGCACAATTTAATTATTATAGCGTCTTTTCTCTTTATTTTTTGACATTTAAAATAATTTTTGACCTTTTCTATAATTTATTTTAATTTTTGGACATTTTGATATACTTTTTTTTATTTATTTTTTGTGATATCTTACTATTTTTGCTGAATGATATTGTATTATTATTCTTATTTTATTTTATTATTAGACTTTGACATTTTACTTTCTTTGAATTTGTGACATTTTTATAAATTATGATTATAATTATGTATTATCTTATTATAATTTTGCTACAATCCTGCATGTAATGTCATTATTTCTTTTTTGTTTGTATTGAATTGAAATTTGCACACCTGTTTGGGTAATAAATCAGTGTACTTATTTTATTAATATGTGTACCAACCATGTAAACCTGTTTTATGCAGATAAATTATTTGAATTTGAATTTGAATTTGAACTCTTTTCTTCTCTTGGACTCAGCATAGTAGCTACGCAGGGAACCGTTATTGATTCCTATATTTCACTTGTTATTTGGTTACATGTGGCAAATGTGCGCACTATCACCAACGGCAATAGCCAGAACTAAGTGTATGTGTGAGACCAATATACATAATATAGCGGCCGTGGCGCAATACATAAAGCATCGGTCTTACGATCGAGAGGTCCTGGGTTCGAATCCTGGCGATTACACCACGGACGTGAACTTCCTCCTAACACAAGGGAATTAAGCTTAGCTAGAGGGGGTTAATATAAATACTAGTTATACGTGTTTGAAAATTACTAATAAGTTAAAAATAGGATCATGAATAGACAAAATACGCCTTATCCTATTGGTCAGCTGTCAAACTGACACTGCCAAGAGTGATGGTGGGCACTATAGCTGAAATGTTGATGTTAATTTTAGGTGATAATAGGCAAAAACCACAATTCATAATGCAATATTAACTTTGAATTCACGTTTATACTCTATAACTATGATACCTATACTTTTTTTTTTTTATACTACGCCCACAGCGAACGAACGTGTAGTCCACCTGATGGTAAGTGGAGTACAGCCCATGGACATCAACAACCCACAAAAGCAGATTATAGATGCGTCGCTGCAGCTGAGGACTACGGTAGTATGCCTCATGTGCCAGTAATTTCAGGGCCTGATCTCACCACCAAACCGGAACACAGTAATGGAAGCACTACTATTTGGACCCTGTTAAGCAAAAAAGATCCAACCAGCAATTTCTAGAAAAATGAGATATATATATAGTAAGAATCTACGAATCGAATTTTATATACGCAAAAAAGATCCAGGCAGTCTTACAACATTTACCGAACAAACCTCTATGCCACTAAAGTTACCAAAACACGTTTAGCGTTTTAAGAAAAAAACTAACAAAATCCATGATTCTTGGATCGATAAAAATTTAAAAATTTAAAATTTTTTTAATTTTTTTTAATCCAAACAGGTTGGATCCTTTCAGCAAAATATATATACATCTTTTATTTTTTTTTGTATTGGAAGATGATACCACAAGCTAAGTTGAACGACATCAGCAGCTTAATGTATTTGATCCCGAGCGTTGCTGAGTCGTTTTACAAAAATATGACTGTGACAATGGTATAGAAGATGATGTAGACGGGTTTTCGGGGGAACCTGATTTTGAGCTTGAAGAGGAAGAGTGAAACGCGATATATCTATAACCTATATCTTGATTAGCGAGCTGTACGTTATTATCTGTCAGAATCCGTAAGATTTAGTAATCTTGAAAAGGTTTCAAGATCTCAACAGTTTTTCTTTTAATAAATTTCATCATCATCATCATTTAGCCGCTCGTAGTTCACTGCTGGACATAGGCCTCTCCCAATTTGCGCCACAACACCCGGTCCTGCGCCTTCCGCATCCAGTCCCCTCCAGCGACCTTCTTCAGGTCGTTAGTCCACCTGGCAGGGGGGCGTCCTACCTTACGGTTGCCAAGTCGCGGTCTCCATTCTAGGATTCGTTTGCTCCAACGGCTGTCGGTCCTTCGGCAAACGTGACCAGCCCACTGCCACTTCAGCGAGCTTATTTTGCGAGCTATGTCGGTTACTTTGGTTCTTTGTCGGATGACCTCATTCCTTATTCTATCTTTCAAAGAAATGCCGAGCATAGCTCGCTCCATAGCCCGCTGCGCGACTTTAAATTTGTGGACTAGTGCAACCGTTAATGTCCATATCTCGGCACCGTAGGTCATAACAGGTAGGACGCACTGGTTGTAGACTTTCATCTTCAGGCATTGCGGTAAAGGCGAAGAGAAGACCTGACGAAGTTTTCTAAATGCTGCCCAACCCAACTGGATCCTTCTATATCGACTTCTCGCTCGAAGTTGTTTCTACCAAGCTTAATTACCTGCCCTCGGTAGATATATTTTTGAACAACCTCGAGCATCGATCCGTCGACAAATATTGGTCTCGGCATGACATGCTCATTGAGCATGATTTTGGTTTTATCCAAATTCATGCCGAGACGAACACGTCGTGAAGCTCCATCAGGGCTGTGCAGCATTTCGCTCAGCTGTTCCAGCGACTCCGCTACTATGACGATGTCATCGGCAAACCGAAGGTGCGAGATGTACTCACCGTTCATGTTTATACCCAGTCCAGTCCAGAGTCTTAAAGACATCCTCGAGAGCGTTGGTGAACAGCTTCGGGAATATGACATCTCCCTGCCTCACCCCCCGACGCAGCTCTATCTGGTTTGTCTTTTGGTCCTGGATCTGGACGGTCATGGTGGCGGTCTCATACAGGAATCTCAACACCTCGATGTATCGCCAGTCGATACGACATCGTTGCAGAGCATCCAGAACCGCCTAAGTTTCGATGGAGTCGAAGGCTTTCTCGTAGTCCACAAAAGCCAGACACAGCGGCTGATTGTACTCTTCGGTTTTCTGTACAATCTGCCGTACAGAATGGATGTGGTCTACGGTAATAAAGCCTTTTCGAAACCCTGCTTGTTCTGGTGGCTGGAACTCTTCAAGTCTCCTGGCGAGGCGGTTCGTGACCACTCTCGAGAACAACTTGTAGATGTGGCTCAGGAGTGAGATGGGTCTGTAGTTCTTCAGTAAGGTTTTGTCACCTTTTTTGAAGAACAGTTTTAATAAATTTACTGAAATAAAAAATAAATACTCCACTTATTTTTAAATGGATCTCCCGTGAAAATGTTACCTAAAATTTTCTTTTTGCATAAAAGATCCACAGGTAGTTTTTTAACAAAATCTGGAAAACTGAGTGCCACTAGCCAGTGGTATTACATTTAAAACAATGCTATTTTATTGCGTTGCTACCAGTAACTTTTCATTTTTGTATCCTTCCGCTCGTTTATAATATATTCACTTCTGAATTTCAAATCGTATTTACTCAAAAGTAACATTTTGTTGGTTGGATCTTTTTTGCTTAACAGGGTCCATTTGGCGGCAGGTTAAAGGTGAGACGGTGGTGCTGCCGCCCTCGAGCTCATTCACAAGAGCTCTACCACCAGTAAACTAACTTGCAAATATATGATGTAGACAGTAATAGTCTTAACAATATGTTTGTTCAAAACAGATGTCAATCCTGGGCCCACCAGTAACGACCCCTGCTCCTTCAGCGGAGTGGGTGTCAGACTGTTTGTTAATGTCTCGTCGATTAGCCACGAGCTTGTCTCTCGTCTGATACCTCGCATTTGCTGATTGTGGGACCCGACGCTTGTGCTAAGAAGTAAGTAATATCATTTATGCAGGATGGATACGACATTTATTGAAATCATAGATTCTAGATGTGGTTAGTTTACATTTACACCGGCTTTTTTTTATTAAGGAAGAAAGGAATAAAATCTATTTATTTCTCAATCACACTCCGGACAACACAATTGGAAAAGAAAAATAAGACAAACAAGAATATAATAACAAAATGAAAATAAAATAAAATAACTAAAAATAAAAATAATAAAAACTTAAATAACTAAAACATATATTTTATTTTCATGTCACATCAATCAGTTGTCTCGAGTATCGCTGTGAACCTGGGATGTATTTTTTTATCAATTTATTTATTATTCAATTTATATTTTGTTTGGCAATCGTAATAAATGTATGTCGCCGCAGAGGCTATTTGGCATTAAAAACATAAACCATAAATTTACGTTTTATCGTGAATCTAATCATCACTAAATTAATTAGCCGAATTTTCGATTCGCTATGATTTAAATCAGTTATTTTTACTGTATTATTTCTGTATTATTTCATAATAGTTTGTTAATTGGACAATTGAAGTGTAGTGTCTACAATGTAAGACGACACAGTTAGTCGATTTAATTTATGTGATGACTTTTGTCCATTTGATTAAGTGTTAATTCATCTTTAATTGCAATTAGATTTAAAGTGAATCAAGAAACAATTTTAAGGGTTTATTTGAAAAATGTTCCAATCTGAAGCTAAGTATGTAAATTTAATCTTACCATGTTTTCATGCTATTTACTTGTGTGTAAAATCAGCTTTAATTTCTATTTGATTTATAGAGAATTGCTTATGTATTTACAACGGCTATTTAACATATTGATTGTTATTAGAAGCTAAATTTATTGCACCGGCGATGCGTCGGCAGCGCCGCCTGTTGATAGCTTGTTGAAATAATGTGAATGGCGGGAGTAACGGTGCATACGCTAACTTCGTTTTGAAGATGGCGGATTTTGGTTCACTTTTGCTCCTGGCATCAAACTAGAAGGTCGTAACCATTTCATTACTCTGTTACTGATTTTTTATCTGTTTTAAAAGTTATAAAATAACTTATTAACATAATTCAACGTTTGTTTTGCTTTTTTAATTTTAAACCCAGCTTTTGCTTGTGGCAATTTTATCAACCATAAATAACAGTGTTTCGTTTTAATTTGAGTTCCTGATAATTATCTTATGGATAATTTGGAAGGCAGTATCGATTTATCGGTGAATCATCGATGCTGCGCTTATCAATAATCCCCGTACGTCGAAAACCCGATCTCAGAAATGGGATCGCCCCAGCGATCCCTTTCTGCCGGCCAATATGTTTCAGATTCCATAGACTTCGGCTCGAGCACCGTGGCGCGCGCCGCGATGGACCCTGGCGAAGGTACATCGTCATCGGCAGCCAATGTAGCAGGCACGTCCACCCGAGCTGACCTGTTAACGCAGCCCCGGCAGGCAGCGGGACATGAGCCAGCGACTTCTTCAGCAAACAGGTGACAAAGTTAAAATTACTAAAGTGTTTTTGCCTTCGTATGACCCTGATGGTAACGTTAGTGTGCGCGAGTGGTGTGACCACATTTCCACTGCAAAGTCTACCTACAAACTGAGTGACTACGATATTCGCATGAAGGTGACTGGTCTGCTTAAAGGGCGTGCTAAATTGTGGTCTGATAGCTGGCTAGTTACCACGTCTACGTAAGACGAATTACGCCAAAATATTATATCTACGTTCGAACCCGAAGGTCGTTACTCTCGTGATGTGCTTAAATTCAGACACCATGTTTATGACACTTCTAGGGACATAGCAGAGTGCCTATCTCAAGCTTGGTTCTTATGGCGACGCGTTACTAAAGATAAACTAGATGGTAGTGATGCTGAGGAGGCAGTTATCGGCACAATTAGTGATGAGCGGCTTAGGATTGAATTAATTAATGTTCGGACACCACTTCCGTGCCAGAATTGATCTCCGTTTATTTATTTATTTATTTAATAATACAATTAATATACAAAGTATGACATGCTTAACAGTGTAATATAAACCTAACTAGGTTTTTCTATACACCTTTGGATTCGTCGACGGTAGTTTAAAAAAGAATCCGAGTTAGTTAAAACATCGCATATCTACACTCACGCTCACTTACACTTTTATTGTTTACCCTCAATAATTTTTATGCAGATACAGTATGCTCCTTTTTAGTAAGTATATTTTTTAATGCTTTTGACTAAAAGTTAACATCAGAAGTACCTAATTATTATATGTGTTATAGGCTTATTTGTTAATATTCTCAATAAAATGCTGTTTTAGTTTATATTTTATGTTTCTATGTGTAAGATTATCCTTAATCGTTTGTGGCAATTTATTGATTAGTTCTGGTATGATATTGACAAAGCGCAATCGTCCGTAAAAGTTTTTATACCTTGGTTTTATCAGTTTCTTGTATGTATTACGCAATGTCATATTAGGTTTAGTATTGTATTCTAATGTTGCTTCATCTATTCGCGCTAAACGACCAAATACTTCTCAGAATTCTAATCAACCACCGCACAAGCGTTCTAAGTATTCTGTTGATAACCGTGCCCCTTTCGTGTCATTTGTGTAAAAAAGTAGGTCACAAATCTAATGAATGTCGGAGAAGGCGTACCGTTCGCGAGTCAAATGTTCAATCTGGTGAGAAGAGCCATGTGGATCCAAATTCAAATAAAGCTCCGTCGAATACCTAGAATGTTTGTACGTTTTGTTCTAAGCCTGGTCATACGTTTGACAATTGTTTTCGCCGCGAGAAGCAATTGACATCAAACGTTAATTCCATATCGAAAAATCACAGTAAATTGAAACTTAATACTATGCGTATTCGTGTGGGCAATTTGGCGATTAATACCATTTTTGATAGCGGCGCGGAATGTTCCCTCATGCGCGAATCAGTCTCTAATAAGTTACCAGGTCGTAGGCACCTTGTGGTAAATTATTTACGTGGTATTGGTCCATTTACAGTGATTGCCACAAGTACCTTAACTGCCGTATGCGTTATTGATAATATTAACGTAGAAATATTGTTTCACATCTTGCCTGATTATGAAATGACGTGTGACGTACTTATTGGTGCTAATTTACTTCACGATACAGGGTTAAGTGTAATCGTAACTCAAAATAGTGCTACATTGATATCCCAACCTCGAATAATGCACATTAGAGAAAATAATTCATTATTTTGTTTTAAATCACGATTTAACCGATGAATCAGATATAAGTCAATTGCTTACCAAGTAAGCTAATTTGTGGATTGAGTGCTATCAGATGTACGATGGATGGGCTGCTTCTCTTTGCCACACAAGGTTGTAGTGCCTGTTGACATATGCACTGGATTCGTATCTAGGTTCATGGTAAATTCCTCCTTTTTTTACTCCCGGGCGTCCGGTTTACCATTACATTTGATACCGCGTGACCAAGGATTTATGTCATTACATGTACTGATTCACTTCAGTGCAACATAAAACGTTATAATGGGTTACTTCGTAAATAACACAACGTAGAAATTATTGAATAATGTTATAATATAAATTGATGGATCGACTAGATTGGCCAACTAGTTGCCCCATTAATATCATTTTAAATCGAAATAAATTTGATCTGATCAACTGCTACTTTTAAAATTGCTTCCTTTTATTATTTGCACTCCAAATAAAAACGCATCTTTAGGTAATGCGAGTGGTTTGCATTTTGTTTGTAATGATGACTGTTTTGCTTGAAACTCTTATGCGAGGCATGTGAATGTGATAGGCGTATGCTTATGTGTATGTTCGCAATAGTTGTATGATGATTAGATTGTGATTGAGCATATGGTGATATTATGTTACTTCCTTAAATGCACTTATGATGTTTCTTATTATGGTTCTATTTGCATGACGGTTCTTATGCGTGGTGTTTTAAGAGTATTCCTATATTATATGATGCATGGTATTTTTGTTTGTCTGGTTAAGTTGGTCAGATTTAAAGTCGCGGCAATTACGATTAACTTTGTTATTATTTATTCATAAAAATGTAAAATAACTTCTTCTTTCAACTAGACGATCACACCCATTATAATTTTGTAAAGTAGTAGATTTGTATTGCTAATATAATTCAAAACTTAATTTTATTTGTCTCTTAAGTGGAGAAGGGACGTTTCTAAGAATTTAAAGTGCATATGTCTACAGGTAAACTATTTCAAGTCCAGACCTATTTGGCATCCTCGAAACTAGATAAGAGTTAGTAAACAAAAAAATACAAGGAAATGTTTTGTAACACTCAATTATGGGAAAAGGTTTTTTGTTTTCTAAATGTGTGTGCAACGCGCTAACTTAAAATGTCAAACTTATCGTTAAATTATTGATTCTTATATCTTAAGTGTGACTTTAGAAATTTTAGTTGAGGGACTTGGTTTTTATTTTTTTGGGCACTTCAAAGTGATTCAAAAGGGACTAGAGGTTCTCACATTACACTTATGAATGTGCAACACTTGAATATAAAAAAGGGGAACAGATTATTGCCATTTTTAGAATTTCAAGATAGATCTCTCATAAACACTTGAACAACATCATGTGGTATTAAATTGTTATGGGTTCATATTAGAAACGGCAATTTTAGAATGTTAGGTAAATATAAAAATTATGTTATTGCAAAAAAGGACTGATATTGGCGCGCTTTTGTTAACAATTCCAGGAACATAAAACATCTGTCACGGATGCATGGGTACCTGGTGCTGAGGTCAAGCAACTGAGTAAGGCGCGAAGTTTAGCGGCTGCTGCTTTTAAGTGAGAAAAGGGAGACATTGGACAACACTAACGTCACTGATCATCTTATACAGAGCTAAGTATTTTTATTTAATTATCCCCAATCTTGTAAACTTTCGAGTTTGTACATATCCAACCTATGAAGGGATACGAATAGCAGAAGCAGGGTTTATGTATTTTAAAGCATTTAGTTCTTTAAGCCTAAGTGTGTATTGTATGTATGGGGCGCCCCGATGAGAGAAGAAGAATGTATCAAGTGAGAAAGTCCATACTGTTGCAACTAAACCTTTTAAAATTCTTTGCCAAATATTACAACTGCAATATACGAAATAGGACCCTGAAAGGTCTGAGGGGGGCATCAAAGCCCTTGAACTAGGAAACTGATAATCTTATAAGACTGCTGTTAAAATTCTAAATAGCTATACCCTGCACGTGATCTTACAAGAATATTTAGGATAAATTGTAATGAAAATGTGTGATTTCAGAGATTTATATAATGGATATGGAGAAGCTGCCAGCCGATTCGAAAAGAAAACTTCGTCGCCGGCGAGTTTTCCAGAACCGACTTCTCCAAGTCTTCTGAGGGTTGAGTACGCTAGCCAGTCCAGGTATCACAAACGTAGAAGATTTCTGGTAAGTACAATTCCATTCTAAGCATGGACAGTACCTTAAATTGCATAGCCAGGTATCGCAGGTTTTATTACGTTTGTTTTGATTTCTCGGACATGCAATTAGGGCTAGTTAATCTCTAAGAAGAAGAATATCTTGAAGCAATGATTTATTTTATCATAAAAATCTCTGTATTTTTCTGTTATGTAGGTACAATTCTATTCCGCATATGAATAGATATTTTTTTTATTTTATAACATTTTGTATATCTATATACCTCTTGTATGTATTTTATGTGTCGATTTGTACTCGTTTCGCCCAAATATATATATATTCACATCAATACTATAAACACTTCAGTTCTTTGCTCATATTGCACCTACCCTTGCTTTTCTCTGCACCACCCAAGGTTGACTGTTAGAGAATAGCACTAGGCATTAAGTCCGCCTCTGTACTTATAAATGTGCAAAAGTTTTAATAAATAAATAAATAAAAATAATTTTAATACGTAACCAGTAATTTGCAATATAATTTAATTATTTTGTACAGTGAAAGGCTACGTTGGTTTGCCCAGCACGGCCCTTTTTAAATAGGGGAATTCGCACTTTAGGTGTGCACCAAAGAAATGTACTCGCCTCTCGAAGCATATGTACCGCTTTTTTTTCAATGTACCGCTGTATTTTTTAAGAAAAACGCAAAGAAAGAGGGCCGTGCTAAAATCGTTTGGCTGGCACGGCCCCCGTGTATCTTAAAAACTATACAGCGAATTTAGTAGTTTCATATACTCAAGGAATGTACTCTATAAACAGAATATATGTACCGCAAAAGATATTCTGAATTCGTGATAACAAATGAAATATCGATGTGAGAAGGGGGCCCGTGCTGAAATTTTCGTTTTTAAGAAAATGTGTAAAAAATACTAATCATCCTTAGCCAAAAACTATTTAAAATTAATTGGTATTTAGCAAGTATCATATGTACCGCATTAGTTTCTCATAAAAACTTGCTAAATTATAAAAAATATACATTTTTGGTTCATTCAGCACGGCCCTCTATAGGCGCCAATATCTTTTTTAATTTGATATATTTGTTTACAAAATTCAACTTCCTGAATTACATTTAAGGAGTACATTCGTTCTAAATATATAGCGATTCAACAGTATTACTATTTTAAAAGATACATTGAATCAAAATTATCGTATATTACAACTGATGAGGTGACCATGATTCTACGTGAAAATGGATAAAACAAAACTAATGCAGAAATTAAGTAAATCTTTAATGAAATAAACAAATCAACAACACCATAATTTAAGAGGAGATAATAACTGAATATAATAAGATGATCGATAAAAAAATAAACTATAGGTAACTAATGAAATAATAACAATACTATTGGAATGATGCATTTCCTGTCGCTATCACTTGCTTTACGTACTGCCAGCGACTAAAACAGATCATTCTAACGAATAATTTTATAAAGTAAATCTTAAAAAAATATCAATTGTGACATAATTTAAGATAAGGATAGACGAGATAAGTTTCGGACGCTTACACCGCATAGCTCAAAGGCTTAAATATTATAGATGTGTATTGATAAACTCATTTTTCTAGGCGGGCGCTTAAAATCGCGATATGGTGTGCTCTTATTGGCTATTATAAACGTCAGAATAGTATATTGTGACAAGGTTCCATCCCATTCCCTATTTGGTGGTAAAAGTTATTAATATATTGACAAAATCATTTTTCTTGGTGGGTCACTAACTCGCTTTACGAACCTATACTACGCCCGTGAGGAACTAAACAGCGCATTTTCGAAGTTCATTCTACCCGCCTAGAAAAATGAGTTTATCAATACACATATATAATATTTAAGCCTTTGAGCTATGCGGTGTAAGCGTCCGAAACTTATCTCGTCTATCCTTATCTTAAATTATGTCACAATTGATATTTTTTTAAGATTTACTTTATAAAATTATTCGTTAGTATGATCTGTTTTAGTCGCTGGCAGTACGTAAAGCAAGTGATAGCGACAGGAAATGCATCATTCCAATAGTATTGTTATTATTTCATTAGTTACCTATAGTTTATTTTTTTATCGATCATCTTATTATATTCAGTTATTATCTCCTCTTAAATTATGGTGTTGTTGATTTGTTTATTTCATTAAAGATTTACTTAATTTCTGCATTAGTTTTGTTTTATCCATTTTCACGTAGAATCATGGTCACCTCATCAGTTGTAATATACGATAATTTTGATTCAATGTATCTTTTAAAATAGTAATACTGTTGAATCGCTATATATTTAGAACGAATGTACTCCTTAAATGTAATTCAGGAAGTTGAATTTTGTAAACAAATATGTCAAATTAAAAAAGATATTGGCGCCTATAGAGGGCCGTGCTGAATGAACCAAAAATGTATATTTTTTATAATTTAGCAAGTTTTTTATGAGAAACTAATGCGGTACATATGATACTTGCCAAATACCAATTAATTTTAAATAGTTTTTGGCTAAGGATGATTAGTATTTTTTACACATTTTCTTAAAAACGAAAATTTCAGCACGGCCCCCTTCTCACATCGATATTTCATTTGTTATCACGAATTCAGAATATCTTTTGCGGTACATATATTCTGTTTATAGAGTACATTCTTTGAGTATATGAAACTACTAAATTCGCTGTATAGTTTTTAAGATATACGGGGGCCGTGCCAGCCAAACGATTTTAGCACGGCCCCCTTTCTTTGCGTTTTTCTTAAAAAATACAGCGGTACATTGAAAAAAAAGCGGTACATAATGCTTCGAGAGGCGAGTACATTTCTTTGGTGCACACCTAAAGTGCGAATTCCCCTATTTAAAAAGGGCCGTGCTGGGCAAACCAACGTAGCCTTTCACTGTACAAAATAATTAAATTATATTGCAAATTACTGGTTACGTATTAAAATTATTTTTATTTATTTATTTATTAAAACTTTTGCACATTTATAAGTACAGAGGCGGACTTAATGCCTAGTGCTATTCTCTAACAGTCAACCTTGGGTGGTGCAGAGAAAAGCAAGGGTAGGTGCAATATGAGCAAAGAACTGAAGTGTTTATAGTATTGATGTGAATATATATATATTTGGGCGAAACGCTGCGACGCCTGGCGCTCCGTGCCGCTGCACGCCTTCCTGCTGCAGGTAACTCGTTCTGCTGCTTGCACTGCTACACCCACAGATATAGATCTACATAGATAACGCAAATGCATGTACTTCGCGGGTCTGAACCCCGACCAAGCGTCAAGGTTGGTCGCCGCTAACTTCAGTCCACGCGCGTCTTTTGTTAGAGAAAATCATAGCGGACGGCTCCAGTTGAATCGTTTGAATCGTACTGCATCGGCGGCATCGGTGTCTTTGAATCGGTTTGGATTTCCCGTCACTAAATTTCGGCTGTGATGTCACAAAAGGTATTAAAAAGTCGGCACGCTTGGTTTCAATACAAATCGTGATACTTGCGTTATCTATGTAGATCTATATCTGTGGCTACACCGCATCAGTGTGATTCGCTAACATTTGTTCTGAGACTTGATGGGCTTGTGTGAGTGAATGTGTGTATTTGGGATTGTCATTGGGACCATTGGATAGTGTAATTGCTTCAGGCGTTCTATCTAATGTAAAAAAACTAAATTTTTATTATTATTATATAATTATCAACGGCTGTGTATTCAACATCGTGTGTCGTATGGACTAAAGAGATTGCAGATTACTATTACAAGTAGAGAGGCTATGTAACGAAGCAGTTCAAAAATACATTGATTTTTTTATTTTTTAAATACTTGAGTGTTTAGAAAGAATTTGTTTCATTCTTTATCCACATCTATGAGGTTAAGCATACAATTTATACAAATGGAGTATGGACTAAAGAGATTGCAGATTACTATTACAAGTAGAGAGGCTATGTAACGAAGCAGTTCAAAAATACATTGATTTTTTTATTTTTTAAATACTTGAGTGTTTAGAAAGAATTTGTTTCATTCTTTATCCACATCTATGAGGTTAAGCATACAATTTATACAAATGGAGAATTTGACTTTCAAATTCGCCATAGACAAACTGAGATTCATAGATGGAATTGCCAAATTAAAACTTTGGGTGAGCGGCATCCGGTGGCCGAGTTTGATTCTCGACCAATCAGTCGCCTATTTCGACTCATCTGAGCGATATCTGATGGCTGAGCTTTTAGTAAAGTTATTCATTAGAACTCGTATCCATTCCGCTCTACTATCTTCCTCTTTTGTCGTTGTTTATAGTTAATTCAGCAGCACGGTTTCTGGTGCGGCGGCAGTGATGAAGGAGGCGCCGTGCAATGGTGGCACACGGCTCGATTGCGAGTGCTAGCCACGGCTACTAATGTGGCACAAGTGGATGTCAGGCTTGCTGCCTCGCTGCTACTTGTACAAATTAGGTACAACTTATCTATATTTAAATAAATATTATTATTGTTGGGACGAGGCTTTGGGTGTTCACGTCGACCTCCGTGGGTCTATTGTGATTGTAGCCTCATTATAGACTCTCCTCTAGGCCAATAGCCTCCATAAATTGGAGTAGTCGGCCGATCGGGAGTGACTTGACATCATCCGGATCCAATATATTTAAATAAATAACTAAAACTTGCAAAAAAGTATTGACGGCGTTTTGGCACTACGTCCGATTCGAGTTGGATCCGAAGTACTCGTGGAATAATTAGTGTACCAATACAATTGCTCATTGACGGACTTGAATCGGACGTAGTGCGGCAGCGCCCTTACTTCATAGAAACAATGTAAGTATAAAAGGATAAAGTAAACTATGTTTTGTTTTTCAGCGAACCGGATGATGATGAGCTATCAGAAATATAAACAAATTATTTGAAGAATAGCATCGGAAAAGGAATACCGATGAACGAGATTTCTATGCTAGCTAACAAAGTTTTAGCTATGTACAAAGAGGTAATTTATTCATACAAAACTATCATCAAAACATATTTCCAAGCTTATATACGTCACGAATCTTAGAAATGGTCATTTACATTTTTTTTGAAATAGTGCGGTACCTAATATAGCTCCTTGAGGAACATCATACTGAGAGGGGTTTTACAAGGAACTTTCTAGATTTTTTATAGCTTGTTATTAATACGAGTTAGTTGTGCTATTTTCCTTTTGTTGATATCTCATTGTCTATTGGATATGATTACATATTTGCTTTATCTTTTGTTACTAGGTGGTTGAAACCTTTTACGCTCGTTCTCATTACAAATGGAATGCGTCACACTTAAAGAAGCTATGTGAAAACGTTAAGTGGTATACGCCTGGTAATATGGAACAACTTCTTATGGTAAGCATAATATCTTTCAAATTATGTTCTATTTATATCTTATTATTGGTTGTCTATGCCTCCGAATCGGAACGAAAGTTTACTAAATCAGAAAATTATAAAATTCACTTTGCTCTCCACAGGCAATAGGTGCAGAATCAAACTTCATATTCCGAGAAAGGCTAGTAACAGACGAAGAGAAAGCTGTGTTCAACTCGATTTGCCGCAAACATCTGAATGTGAACAATGAAACCATGCACTTTGCGTGCAAACTCCGAGGAGATGGCGTGTATCTGGAGAACACTGACTATACGGACTGGTATCAAACCACGCAGAAACTTATCAATCAGTGTTGTGAGTGCACGATTATATTTCTTACAAGCTTCCACCTTGGCTTTACACGCTTGATATAAAAAACTAGCATATTATGATGGCTTTCCCCAAGCCTTCAAGGCTTCGACTATCTCCATACCAATATTTATATGTACTAGTAAGGATTGTAAGAATTATATGTTATGGGCAAAATCTTTGTGTGATTCGCAAAGATTTGTTCTGAGACTGGGCGTGCTTGTGTGAGCGAATGTCTGTATTTGGACTATCTTGTCATTGGGACCATCGGATAGTGTAATTGCTTCTGGTGTTCTATCTCCTGTGAAAACTCCAATTTTTTTTTATTTTTTTTAAATCTTTACTGGTTCTTGGTTAATATTGATTTTATTTTCAGTGTCAGAGCATGAGCAAAGTGTGTTTGGTTAGAGTGGTGCTGAGGTTTGTTCTGAGCTGGCCGTATTATGTCCAGCTATAGCGAGAGCGGTATGTACCTACCAATACTTTATTGTTAACTATCTTGTTATCTTTGATTTAAAAATGTATACTATCAAATAATTACTATGAATCTGTTTTATGTTGTCAGACCAATGGCGGCCTGCTAGTGTGCGTGGGCAGCGCCGGCGCCGGGCGCGTGGCAGCGGCGCACATCGTGTCGGCGGCGTTGCCGGCCGCGCTTTTCGTCGTCAAACACCAATCGCACTTCAATAACGTTTTCAAAAATGTAAGTTGTCAATGTGCAGATATATCTTTTAAGTTTTAAACTATTGCGTTACACAATCAAACTAAATAATCTAATATTAAAATTATGATATGATATTATCTTACTGTTATTTGATTAGCATTTCGGATAGTTTACATCGGGTACATGGTCACAAGCTAACCGTTCTTTGGGACGCATCTCCTCTTTTTGTTTTTGTCTGCTCTCATTTTTTGACTTCATTTTTGTTGTTTTAAATACATAACAATATTATCGTTTTGCAGGCTGTGTCGTCAGCAGCAGAAGGCAAGCGCTCACTAGTATTGATAAGCGCGGGTGCTGACGGTACCTCGCTGTCGTGCGTGGAGGCAGTGCGACGAGCTACACACGCACATGCCATTCCCGCGCAAATGATGCCGGCCGCCGCGGATAATAATATGCTAAACGGTAATATCATATTTACTTTTTATATTTAAACAAACAAATCATGTGATTATTCCATTGACGGCCTTAGTAAAGATACATTCTTTCCAACTCCAACTATATACTTCTGATTAAATTCGTTGCGGGTTCCAAGACAATTTTAACTCTCCCTGGGATTGCCCGTGTGTCATGCACGGTGCCTTTCAGTTGGTTACCGCTGTAGATCCTGGCGTCACAGGAGTCAAAGTGGTGGGCGTGTGGGTGGGATTATATCCCGTTAAAGGCCTTAGAATAATATCTACGAGCATTAAAACCGTATTGCCATGGAGGTCGTCATCTAACCTTGTGCAAGTAAAAGCCATTTCTTTCTCCCGCGTAGAATCGCGTAACCTACGCGATTACAGAAGATACTAAAAACACAAAATGAACCCTTTGCAGATATAAAAGAAAACCTCGGCATCGTCATTTGTCTTGACAAAGACCAAGAAAACCTTTCAGAGCTCTTAGAAAAGTACCCAATGTTGTACAATGACGGTAACGTGGTGTGGATAGAGCGTTGGTCTGATGAGACATTAAGAGAAATGCCACGAATGGTCGTGCAAAGGTATTCCAACTCCGTGTGTTCCAACACTTAAGATCATTTTGTTACGGCACTTTATTCAGTAAAAGAAGTATTTTGTGTATTTACAATAGTTTATATATTACCATTGCTAAATCACGTCACGCGTTATGTTGTACTTAGTGCTTGCTCTTATATTATATGATTTTGTTTCTATACAAGTGAGTTGTGATAGTAGACCAGGGTATAAGCATTTAAAAAAAATAAAAAGTAAAAAAATAATAGTAAGATTAGGAAAAAGAAGAGAATATTATAAAAATAAAGGGAAGGGGTTGAGTATTTAAGGGTAAAAAACTGTTTTCTCGATTTCCGGTAAAACTAAAAGTCCTATGAAAATAGGCAAATCAAGTCATCCTACCATTATTTTTTTTGGTTTCAAATATTGTCGACCCTGGTCTATATATTAAGTCTTGTTTCACCAATGCACTTTACTCGTTAAAATATTTTTATCTTCAATTCTAATACTGCACATATCTAATCTATATATCTATGTGTAGGTTGTTAAAAGAGAACGCGATAGAGGTCTCAAAAGAACAGCTGGACGCATTGCCGGTGAACGGATTTGTGAACATCTACAAGACTATAGAGGTGGAATGGAAACGCGCGCCCTGCCGGTATATCAACTTTGTGATGCTGTCGGTGAGTCTATTTATTTGGTCTTTTCGCAACTAAGGGCCACTTGCAGTTAAAAATTTAATCCCGTGTTAACTGCTAACCCAGGGTTAAACACTTATTATTTTGACAAGTGTAACTAGTTAACTCGAACTCGGGAGTTTTTTTTTCACGCAAGTTGCCCAAACTGCCTTAGATCGTAAATAAATTGATCGTCTACGCTAACGACTTTTAGTAATCTTTAAAATTGGGTTCGTTGTCGCTTAAACATGCTCTTCTTATCAAAAAGTCAAATAAATAACGCTGGTATTTAGGGTTTCCCGTCCAAAAATGTACTAAGGCAATACTTCATATGGTTGTCCCATAAACAATGTCTTTTAAAACCGCTCTATTTTATATACCTAATCCTTCAACATGGAGCAAAAATGAGAGCATTTTTAGAGTTTTCACAATACTTACTTTCATCAGGCGGGAGAAGAAGCCCTCCGCCGCGCCCGCACCGACGTGGCCCGCCTGCAAGCAGAAGCCGCCCAGCAGGAGCTGGCGCTGCAGCAGATCGGTGCCACCGTGCGCTCCAACACGCAGCAGAAGGATGAGATGCACTCGCTCAAGCGGAATATCGAGATTGAGAATGAGAAGCTGCAAGTGCAGTAAGTATTATTTGAAATTTTTTTCCTAGTTGTGATCTCTTCCACTATCAAGTAAAAGATTATAATTATATAATATATACAGGGTGTCCCAGTTAAGGACGTCAAGCCGAAATGGGGTAATACAGTGTGTGCGTACGCCCAGCGGAATGTTGTTGAATTTAAAGATTTTAAGTATGCAGATATTTTGTGTATGATGTCGTGTAATTGTGTATGGTAAAAAAAAATTTGTGCATGCTGCCATTGTGGAGAAATTCACCAAAAACTGATTCCGCTGGGCGAACCTTGTCTTGGCGGAACTTTTTTTAATCCATCGACTTAAGAAGAAAAGAGATGCGTCCAAAAATTTGTGTGTATTTGTGTGTAATTGTGTATGTATGAATAAAATTAGTGCATGCATAAACTTCGGAGAAATTCAAGTTTCCGTTGCGCGAACGTTTGGCCATTAGCTAGTTTTCATATAAAGCGCTTACATAGAGAGCTGTAGATTTTTACATACGTTGTTTTGAATTTGTTTATATTTGTTTAAATAACAGATTTAGAAAAAAATGAAGGGTTTTAAAGATAAAAATATAAACGTAAAATACTCTTATTAGGTCTTAGTTCTTAAAGTATGCACTTTGGGGTCTAGATTTTCACGTTTATACAAACCTTGTAAGTGGCTGCAACATGTTGCCAAGTATCAATGATGTTCCGTTAGTAATTAAAGAGTTGTAGGGCAATTTACCATGAATAGATCACTGTTTACAAAGCAGTCGAATATCACGACGTTCTAAAGGAATTGCATGGCAAAATGTATGCCAATAATTAGTGTATTCATTCAACTATGCACATGCAAAATTTCATGTCATTAAATTCAGTAATTAAAGAAAAACAATTAAAATACTGATGAAGCATCGAAAACCTACATAACCCGACCGAGTTCGGATGGCTACAAAAAAGCGGCCGTGCAATATATTTAGGTAACATCCCAAAATTTACGGTATAATACTGGTATTGAACCCGGTATAAGTGATAACACAATTGTTTCGAAATAATTTATAGGTCATTTATTTGTGTACACCTAAATCTATTTGACTATGACAGAAAGTAGGTACTATTTACGTAGGTACTTTATTTAAGTATGCGCTTGAGACTTGAGATATAATCTAGATATTATTATATTATTTAAGACAAATAAAATTCATACAGTTAATTTCTATTGAAGATTTCACGGATCAGGATTCTAACTATAGACCCCATAGGAAAATTAAATAATGACCACGTGTAAGTACTACTGTTTAGGTAAATATTTATCATATTGTAGCTTATTACACAATTTAACCTATGGACTAGGCATGCACGAGCGTTCCCCTTTGCAATTTTAGTGGATCAAACAATCTAATAACTTAAAAAAACTACTTCTAGACTCGATTTTTAATTGATGTTTACCGTTGTACTGGTAGTAACTTATGTATGTGAGCGTGTTCCACCGCACCCTACCAAAATATGCAGAATTATTTTGTTTGAAGCGGTACCTACGCTTAAGGTTAGTCTATGTATTGTAGTTATGAAATGATCAAAAATATTCTAGTGTGAAAAAATAGACATAAAATAGATAGATTCCTAACGCTTGTGTACGCGACTGTACCATATTAATAAATACTATATTGGAAGATTAAGAACGTTTCTTAGATATATGGTACGGCCGCTTTTTTGTAGCCATCCGAACTTGGTCGGGTTATGTAGGTTTTCGATGCTTCGTCAGTTTTTTAATTGTTTTTCTTTAATTACTGAATTTAATGACATGAAATTTTACATATGCATAGTTGAATGAATACACTAATTATTGGCATACATTTTACCATGCAATTCCTTTAGAACGTCGTGATATTTTACTGCTTTGTAAACAGTGTAACAGTAATTCATGGTAAATTGTCCTACAACTCTTTAATTACTAACGGAACATCATTGATACTTGGCAACATGTTGCAGACACTTACAAGGTTTGTATAAACGTTATTTTTTTTCTAAATCGGTTATTTAAACAAATTCAAAACAACGTATGTAAAAATCTACAGCTCTATAAGTAAGCGCTTTATATGAAAACTAGCTAATGGCCAAACGTTCGCGCAGCGGAAACTTGAATTTCTCTGAAGTTTATGCATGCACTAATTTTATTCATACATACACATTACACACAAATACACACTAATTTTTGGACACATCTCTTTTCTTCTAAAGTCGATGGATTAAAAATGTCGGATATCCAGCGTTTGAGCAATCAACTTTTATAGATAAGTTAGTCATAACACGTGTACACATAAGACGTGTAAAGTTGGGTGACTGTGGCTCAAACTTCTAGCCTCTGCCGGTCTCTTGCGCCGGTGTGCACCTCGCGCGCGAAAACGAAAAGTTGTTAGACCTTGGTATGAGTTACCGTAATCCGGTTCGAATTGATAACATAACTTCAGCTGGAGATTGGAAAGAGCTGGCGGTGGATTGCCCTCTTCTTGTGAAATGGACAGACAGACGGACTGACGTAGTTAGCTTTTCTCTAAAGCTAACTGCCTACACCCAGTGTGTCGAGAGGCACTAGTGTGGGGGGCGTGCTAAGCTTACTAAGCTAATTTGTGGATTGAGTGCTATCAGATGTACGATGGATGGGGTGCTTCTCTTTGCCACACAAGGTTGTAGTGCCTGTCGACATATGCACTGGATTCGTATCTAGGTTCATGGTAAATTCCCCCTTTTTTTACTCCCGGGCGTCCGGTTTACCATTACATTTGATGCCGCGTGACCAAGGATTTATGTCATTACATGTACTGATTCACTTCAGTGCAACATAAAACGTTATAATGGGTTACTTCGTAAATAACACAACGTAGAAATTATTGAATAATGTTATAATATAAATTGATGGATCGACTAGATTGGCCAACTAGTTGCCCCATTAATATCATTTTAAATCGAAATAAATTTGATCTGATCAACTGCTACTTTTAAAATTGCTTCCCTTTATTATTTGCACTCCAAATAAAAACGCATCTTTAGGTATTGCGAGTGGTTTGCATTTTGTAATGATGACTGTTTTGCTTGAAACTCTTGTGCGAGGCATGTGAATGTGATAGGCGTATGCTTATGTGTATGTTCGCAATAGTTGTATGATGATTAGATTGTGATTGAGCATATGGTGATATTATGTTACTTCCTTAAATGCACTTATGATGTTTCTTATTATGGTTCTATTTGCATGACGGTTCTTATGCGTGGTGTTTTAAGTGTATTCCTATATTATGATGCATGGTATTTTTGTTTGTCTGGTTAAGTTGGTCAGATATAAAGTCGCGGCAATTACGATTAACTTTGTTATTATTTATTCATAAAAATGTAAAATAACTTCTTCTTTCAACTAGACGATCACACCCATTATAATTTTGTAAAGTAGTAGATTTGTATTGCTAATATAATTCAAAACTTAATTTTATTTGTCTCTTAAGTGGAGAAGGGACGTTTCTAAGAATTTAAAGTGCATATGTCTACAGGTAAACTATTTCAAGTCCAGACCTATTTGGCATCCTCGAAACTAGATAAGAGTAAGTAAACAAAAAAATACAAGGAAAGGTTTTGTAACACTCAATTATGGGAAAAGGTTTTTTGTTTTCTAAATGTGTGTGCAACGCGCTAACTTAAAATGTCAAACTTATCGTTAAATTATTGATTCTTAAATCTTAAGTGTGACTTTAGACATTTTAGTTGAGGGACTTGGTTTTTATTTTTTTGGGCACTTCAAAGTGATTCAAAAGGGACTAGAGGTTCTCACATTACACAGAATGTGCAACACTTGAATATAAAAAAGGGGAACAGATTATTGCCATTTTTAGAATTTCAAGATAGATCTCTCATAAACACTTGAACAACATCATGTGGTATTAAATTGTTATAGGTTCATATTAGAAACGGCAAATTTAGAATGTTAGGTAAATATAAAAATTATGTTATTGCAAAAAAGGACTGATATTTGCGCGCTTTTGTTAACAATTCCAGGAACATAAAACATCTGTCACGGGTGCATGGGTACCTGGTGCTGAGGTCAAGCAACTTTGAGTAAGGCGCGAAGTTTAGCGGCTGCTGCTTTTAAGTGAGAAAAGGGAGACATTGGACAACACTACGTCACTGATCATCTTATACAGAGCTAAGTATTTTTATTTAATTATCCCCAATCTTGTAAACTTTCGAGTTTGTACATATCCAACCTATGAAGGGATACGAATAGCAGAAGCAGGGTTTATGTATTTTAAAGCATTTAGTTCTTTAAGCCTAAGTGTGTATTGTATGTATGGGGCGCCCCGATGAGAGAAGAAGAATGTATCAAGTGAGAAAGTCCATACTGTTGCAACTAAACCTTTTAAAATTCTTTGCCAAATATTACAACTGCAATATACGAAATAGGACCCTGAAAGGTCTGAGGGGGGCATCAAAGCCCTTGAACTAGGAAACTGATAATCTTATAAGACTGCTGTTAAAATTCTAAATAGCTATACCCTGCACGTGATCTTACAAGAATATTTAGGATAAATTGTAATGAAAATGTGTGATTTCAGATATTTATATAATGGATATGGAGAAGCTGCCAGCCGATTCGAAAAGAAAACTTCGTCGCCGGCGAGTTTTCCAGAACCGACTTCTCCAAGTCTTCTGAGGGTTGAGTACGCTAGCCAGTCCAGGTATCACAAACGTAGAAGATTTCTGGTAAGTACAATTCCATTCTAAGCATGGACAGTACCTTAAATTGCATAGCCAGGTATCGCAGGTTTTATTCCGTTTGTTTTGATTTCTCGGGCATGCAATTTGATCTAGTTAATCTCTAAAAAGAAGAATAATCAAGAAGCCATGATTTTTTTTACCATTAAAATTTCTGTATTTTCTGTTATGTACATTTCTATTCCGCATATGAATAGATAATCTTAATACGTAATCAGTAATTTTCAATATCATTTATTCATTTTGTACAGTGAAAGGCTACCTTAAACTGTAATATTATTAAAGTAATGATATTATAACCGTCCTATAATTCACTCTTAAATTACCACTGGCATTGTAAATTTCTAGTACAGGGTACTATTTATTTTGCACATAGGTTAAATAGTTGACCGCGTAACTATTAATCGTGTTAATTTTATGTACAGCTTGATGTTTATTATTTATGAACAATTTGAATGAATTTGCGATGAAAGGAATGTCTATGTTAATTATATATCGCTTACAGAAACAATAGTTTCAACCTTTGTTGGCCAATTAAACTACAGGCTTATTCATAATTTAAATGAATTACACAATATGTATTTCTGACCATACCATAGAATAGTATTGCTAAAGTTACACAACAATATAAGTTGTACTTCAGTTCTAGAATCCTACAGTGAAAAATCATATACCTATACGTTTCATAGTGATTCGAAAAGGACAATAGGTTCTCACATTACACTTACGAATGTGCAACACTTGAATATGAAAAAGGGAACGGTTTTTTACCATCTTTAGAATTTCAAAAGAGATCTCTCATAAACACTTGAACAACATCATGTGGTGTTAAATAGTTATGGGTTCATATTAGAAACGGCAATTTTAGAATGTTAGGTAAATATAAAAATGATGTTATTGCAAAATAGGACGGATACTTGCGCGCTTTTGTTAACAATTCCAGGAACATAAAACATCTGTCACGGGTGCATTGGTACCTGGTGCTGAGGTCAAGCAACTTTGAGTAAGGCGTGAAGTTTAGCGGCTGCTGCTTTTAAGTGAGAAAAGGGAGACATTGGGCAACACTAACGTCACTGATCATCTTATACAGAGCTAAGTATTTTTATTTAATTATCCCCAATCTTGTAAACTTTCGAGTTTGTACATATCCAACCTATGAAGGGATACGAATAGCAGAAGCAGGGTTTATGTATTTTAAAGCATTTAGTTCTTTAAGCCTAAGTGTGTATTGTATGTATGGGGCGCCCCGATGAGAGAAGAAGAATGTATCAAGTGAGAAAGTCCATACTGTTGCAACTAAACCTTTTAAAATTCTTTGCCAAATATTACAACTGCAATATACGAAATAGGACCCTGAAAGGTCTGAGGGGGGCATCAAAGCCCTTGAACTAGGAAACTGATAATCTTATAAGACTGCTGTTAAAATTCTAAATAGCTATACCCTGCACGTGATCTTACAAGAATATTTAGGATAAATTGTAATGAAAATGTGTGATTTCAGAGATTTATATAATGGATACGGAGAAGCTGCCAGCCGATTCGAAAAGAAAACTTCGTCGCCGGCGAGTTTTCCAGAACCGACTTCTCCAAGTCTTCTGAGGGTTGAGTACGCTAGCCAGTCCAGGTATCACAAACGTAGAAGATTTCTGGTAAGTACAATTCCATTCTAAGCATGGACAGTACCTTAAATTGCATAGCCAGGTATCGCAGGTTTTATTCCGTTTGTTTTGATTTCTCGGGCATGCAATTTGATCTAGTTAATCTCTAAAAAGAAGAATAATCAAGAAGCCATGATTTTTTTTTACCATTAAAATTTCTGTATTTTCTGTTATGTACATTTCTATTCCGCATATGAATAGATAATCTTAATACGTAATCAGTAATTTTCAATATCATTTATTCATTTTGTACAGTGAAAGGCTACCTTAAACTGTAATATTATTAAAGTAATGATATTATAACCGTCCTATAATTCACTCTTAAACTACCACTGGCATTGTAAATTTCTAGTACGGGGTACTATTTATTTTGCACATAGGTTAAATAGTTGACCGCGTAACTATTAATCGTGTTAATTTTATGTACAGCTTGATGTTTATTATTTATGAACAATTTGAATGAATTTGCGATGAAAGGAATGTCTATGTTTATTATACAGGGTGTCCCAGTTAAGGACGTCAAGCCGGAATGGGGTGATACAATAGGTAATGACAGTTACCAGAAAAATATTTAAAAAAATCCTAGTTATGTTTTTAAAAAAATATGAGCATTTTTAAAAAAAGTGAAAAAATTACACCCTGTGGCGGAGTTTTCGTTCCTGCTACTTCAAATTTTAATTTTTTACAATTATTTTTTTTGTTATGTAATCCTGAATACTACTCCTTTAAACTGTAGTAAAAAGAAAACAGACTAAATTGTAGCATCTTGGTAGTAAGTGTAGTTTTTAGTACGACTAAGATTTAAAATTAATTCTTTGTCTAGATTTAAATGACTGTCCTGAAAAAAAAATATACTGGGTAAGTTTGGCAAGTAACTCAAAAAGTTGGCGCATTTAATAAGGATTTCGAAAAGGTATTACACAAGCCAGTTTATTTCTTTAATTGCGAAGAATAATTTTCCTTTTCATTAAAATCATCATAGAAGCGAAGGCCTTCGTCCTGGGCACCGCAGGCAACCGTACCAACAATATGTTTTTTTTGTATAATCTAATTAAGTGGTTTTGTCTGTGCAATGACTATTGAATAAAGATGTTTATTATTATTATTAAAACATAATTTTGAGTTAACCAACTTACAATCGTTGTGATTTCTTTTGAATTGTTAACGTATCCGTCCGTAATTTAAACTGGGAGTTAGATAGTTAAATGTATCCTTTGAGCGTGAGAGAGTTAGATAGAAATTATTAAAAATAATTAAAATATTATAATTATTTAATTGAATATCGGATTATAAGAGATGTTCAAATTGTTTGCCTTCAGCCGCAATACAAGTTCGACGTCTTCTTAAAAAAAACCGTGTTATAAGGTGGGCAAATTACCCGTTTTCAACTAATTCAGCTGCTTCTGTTAGTCTTCTTCTTAGTTCAGCTACATTTTCGATTGATTATGAATATACTTTTTGAGCATAGTTTGAAAAAAAGCCACTCGTGGTTGATATTCCGCATTGTCTATGTAGTGAAGAATCCCTACGCACGATATCATAACAATATGATAGATAACACGGGCCAGATACGTTAACAATTTAAAAGAAATCACAACGATTGTAAGTTGGTTAACTCAAAATTATGTTTTAATAATAATAATAAACATCTTTATTTAATTGTCATTGCACAGACAAAACCACTTAATTAGATTATACAAAAAAAAACATTGTTGGTACGGTCGCCTACGGTGCCCAGGACGAAGGCCTTCGCTTCTATGATGATTTTAATGAAAAGGAAAATTATTCTTCGCAATTAAAGAAATAAACTGGCTTGTGTAATACCTTTTCGAAATCCTTATTAAATGCGCCAACTTTTTGAGTTACTTGCCAAACTTACCCAGTATACTTTTTTTTCAGGACAGTCATTTAAATCTAGACGAAGAATTAATTTTAAATCTTAGTCGTACTAAAAACTACATTTACTACCAAGATGCTGCAATTTAGTCTGTTTTCTTTTTACTACAGTTTAAAGGAGTAGTATTCAGGATTACATAACAAAAAAAATAATTGTAAAAAATTAAAATTTGAAGTAGCAGGAACGAAAACTCCGCCACAGGGTGTAATTTTTTCACTTTTTATAAAAATGCTCATATTTTTTTAAAAACATAACTAGGATTATTTTAAGTATTTTTCTGGTAACTGTCATTACCTACTGTATCACCCCATTTCGGCTTGACGTCCTTAACTGGGACACCCTGTATATCGCTTACAGAAACAATAGTTTCAACCTTTGTTGGTCAATTAAACTACAGGCTTATTCATAATTTAAATGAATTACACAATATGTATTTCTGACCATACCATAGAATAGTATTGCTAAAGTTACACAACAATATAAGTTATACTTCAGTTCTAGAATCCTACAGTGAAAAATTATATACCTATACATTTCATAGTGATTCGAAAAGGACAATAGGTTCTCACATTACACTTACGAATGTGCAACACTTGAATATGAAAAAGGGAACTGTTTTTTACCATCTTTAGAATTTCAAAAGAGATCTCTCATAAACACTTGAACAACATCATGTGGTGTTAAATAGTTATGGGTTCATATTAGAAACGGCAATTTTAGAATGTTAGGTAAATATAAAAATGATGTTATTGCAAAATAGGACGGATACTTGCGCGCTTTTGTTAACAATTCCAGGAACATAAAACATCTGTCACGGGTGCATGGGTACCTGGTGCTGCGGTCAAGCAACTTTGAGTAAGGCGCGAAGTTTAGCGGCTGCTGCTTTTAAGTGAGAAAAGGGAGACATTGGGCAACACTAACGTCACTGATCATCATAGACAGAGCTAAGTATTTTTATTTAATTATCCCCAATCTTGTAAACTTTCGAGTTTGTACATATCCAACCTATGAAGGGATACGAATAGCAGAAGCAGGGTTTATGTATTTTAAAGCATTTAGTTCTTTAAGCCTAAGTGTGTATTGTATGTATGGGGCGCCCCGATGAGAGAAGAAGAATGTATCAAGTGAGAAAGTCCATACTGTTGCAACTAAACCTTTTAAAATTCTTTGCCAAATATTACAACTGCAATATACGAAATAGGACCCTGAAAGGTCTGAGGGGGGCATCAAAGCCCTTGAACTAGGAAACTGATAATCTTATAAGACTGCTGTTAAAATTCTAAATAGCTATACCCTGCACGTGATCTTACAAGAATATTTAGGATAAATTGTAATGAAAATGTGTGATTTCAGAGATTTATATAATGGATATGGAGAAGCTGTCAGCCGATTCGAAAAGAAAACTTCGTCGCCGGCGAGTTTTCCAGAACCGACTTCTCCAAGTCTTCTGAGGGTTGAGTACGCTAGCCAGTCCAGGTATCACAAACGTAGAAGATTTTTGGTAAGTACAATTCCATTCTAAGCATGGACAGTACCTTAAATTGCATAGCCAGGTATCGCAGGTTTTATTCCGTTTGTTTTGATTTCTCGGGCATGCAATTTGATCTAGTTAATCTCTAAAAAGAAGAATAATCAAGAAGCCATGATTTTTTTTTACCATTAAAATTTCTGTATTTTCTGTTATGTACATTTCCATTCCGCATATGAATAGATAATCTTAATACGTAATCAGTAATTTTCAATATCATTTATTCATTTTGTACAGTGAAAGGCTACCTTAAACTGTAATATTATTAAAGTAATGATATTATAACCGTCCTATAATTCACTCTTAAATTACCACTGGCATTGTAAATTTCTAGTACAGGGTACTATTTATTTTGCACATAGGTTAAATAGTTGACCGCGTAACTATTAATCGTGTTAATTTTATGTACAGCTTGAAGTTTATTATTTATGAACAATTTGAATGAATTTGCGATGAAAGGAATGTCTATGTTTATTATATATCGCTTACAGAAACAATAGTTTCAACCTTTGTTGGTCAATTAAACTACAGGCTTATTCATAATTTAAATGAATTACACAATATGTATTTCTGACCATACAATAGAATAGTATTGCTAAAGTTACACAACAATATAAGTTATACTTCAGTTCTAGAATCCTACAGTGAAAAATCATATACCTATACATTTCATAGTGATTCGAAAAGGACAATAGGTTCTCACATTACACTTACGAATGTGCAACACTTGAATATAAAAGCACTTGAACAACATCATGTGGTGTTAAATTGTTATGGGTTCATATTAGAAACGGCAATTTTAGAATGTTAGGTAAATATAAAAATGATGTTATTGCAAAATAGGACGGATACTTGCGCGCTTTTGTTAACAATTCCAGGAACATAAAACATCTGTCACGGGTGCATGGGTACCTGGTGCTGAGGTCAAGCAACTTTGAGTAAGGCGCGAAGTTTAGCGGCTGCTGCTTTTAAGTGAGAAAAGGGAGACATTGGGCAACACTAACGTCACTGATCATCTTATACAGAGCTAAGTATTTTGATTTAATTATCCCCAATCTTGTAAACTTTCGAGTTTGTACATATCCAACCTATGAAGGGATACGAATAGCAGAAGCAGGGTTTATGTATTTTAAAGCATTTAGTTCTTTAAGCCTAAGTGTGTATTGTATGTATGGGGCGCCCCGATGAGAGAAGAAGAATGTATCAAGTGAGAAAGTCCATACTGTTGCAACTAAACCTTTTAAAATTCTTTGCCAAATATTACAACTGCAATATACGAAATAGGACCCTGAAAGGTCTGAGGGGGGCATCAAAGCCCTTGAACTAGGAAACTGATAATCTTATAAGACTGCTGTTAAAATTCTAAATAGCTATACCCTGCACGTGATCTTACGAGAATATTTAGGATAAATTGTAATGAAAATGTGTGATTTCAGAGATTTATATAATGGATACGGAGAAGCTGCCATCCGATTCGTAAAGAAAACTTCGTCGCCGGCGAGTTTTCCAGAACCGACTTCTCCAAGTCTTCTGAGGGTTGAGTACGCTAGCCAGTCCAGGTATCACAAACGTAGAAGATTTCTGGTAAGTACAATGCCATTCTAAGCATGGACAGTACCTTAAATTGCATAGCCAGGTATCGCAGGTTTTATTCCGTTTGTTTTGATTTCTCGGGCATGCAATTTGATCTAGTTAATCTCTAAAAAGAAGAATAATCAAGAAGCCATGATTTTCTTTTACCATTAAAATGTCTGTATTTTCTGTTATGTACATTTCTATTCCGCATATGAATAGATAATCTTAATACGTAATCAGTAATTTTCAATATCATTTATTCATTTTGTACAGTGAAAGGCTACCTTAAACTGTAATATTATTAAAGTAATGATATTATAACCGTCCTATAATTCACTCTTAAATTACCACTGGCATTGTAAATTTCTAGTACGGGGTACTATTTATTTTGCACATAGGTTAAATAGTTGACCGCGTAACTATTAATCGTGTTAATTTTATGTACAGCTTGATGTTTATTATTTATGAACAATTTGAATGAATTTGCGATGAAAGGAATGTCTATGTTTATTATATATCGCTTACAGAAACAATAGTTTCAACCTTTGTTAGCCAATTAAACTACAGGCTTATTCATAATTTGAATGAATTACACAATATGTATTTCTGACCATACCATAGAATAGTATTGCTATAGTTCTGAAAAACTTTATACAACAATATAAGTTATACTTCAGTTCTAGAATCCTACAGTGAAAAATCATATACCAGCTAACGATCTAGTATTTGATTTATCAGAGGGGGGAATGTAATGGTAGGCGATTTACGTGAATATAGGTGTGCGTACGCCCAGCGGAATGTTGTTGAATTTAAAGATTTTAAGTATGCAGATATTTTTATGACGTCGTGTAATTGTGTATGGTAAAAAAAAAATTGTGCATGCGGCCATTGTGGAGAAATTCACCAAAAACTGATTCCGCTGGGCGAACGTTGTCCTGGCGGAACTTTTTTTAATCCATCGACTTTAGAAGAAAAGAGATGTGTCCAAAAATTTGTGTGTATTTGTGTGTAATTGTGTATGTATGAATAAAATTAGTGCATGCATAAACTTCGGAGAAATTCAAGTTTCCGTTGCGCGAACGTTTGGCCATTAGCTAGTTTTCATATAAAGCGCTTACATAGAGAGCTGTAGATTTTTACATACGTTGTTTTGAATTTGTTTATTTTTGTTTAAATAACAGATTTAGAAAAAAATGAAGGGTTTTAAAGATAAAAATATAAACGTAAAATACTATTATTAGGTCTTAGTTCTTAAAGTATGCACTTTGGGGTCTAGATTTTCACGTTTATACAAACCTTGTAAGTGTCTGCAACATGTTGCCAAGTATCAATGATGTTCCGTTAGTTATTAAAGAGTTGTAGGGCAATTTACCATGAATAGATCACTGTTTACAAAGCAGTCAAATATCACGACGTTCTAAAGGAATTGCATGGTAAAATGTATGCCAATAATTAGTGTATTCATTCAACTATGCACATGCAAAATTTCATGTCATTAAATTCAGTAATTAAAGAAAAACAATTAAAAAACTGACGAAGCATCGAAAACCTACATAACCCGACCGAGTTCGGATGGCTACAAAAAAGCGGCCGTACCATAATATCTAAGAAACGTTCTTAATCTGCCAATATAGTATTTATTAATATGGTACAGTCGCGTACACAAGCGTTAGGAATCTATCTATTTTATGTCTATTTTTTCACACTAGAATATTTTACGCTTGTGTACGCGACTGTACCATATTAATAAATACTATATTGGCAGATTAAGAACGTTTCTTAGATATTATGGTACGGCCGCTTTTTTGTAGCCATCCGAACTCGGTCGGGTTATGTAGGTTTTCGATGCTTCGTCAGTTTTTTAATTGTTTTTCTTTAATTACTGAATTTAATGACATGAAATTTTGCATGTGCATAGTTGAATGAATACACTAATTATTGTCATACATTTTACCATGCAATTCCTTTAGAACGTCGTGATATTTGACTGCTTTGTAAACAGTGTAACAGTAATTCATGGTAAATTGCCCTACAACTCTTTAATTACTAACGGAACATCATTGATACTTGGCAACATGTTGCAGACACTTACAAGGTTTGTATAAACGTGAAAATCTAGACCCCAAAGTGCATACTATAAGAACTAAGACCTAATAAGCGTATTTTACGTTTATATTTTTATCTTTAAAACCCTTAATTTTTTCCAAATCTGTTATTTAAACAAATATAAACAAATTCAAAACAACGTATGTAAAAATCTACAGCTCTATAAGTAAGCGCTTTATATGAAAACTAGCTAATGGCCAAACGTTCGCGCAGCGGAAACTTGAATTTCTCTGAAGTTTATGCATGCACTAATTTTATTCATACATACACATTACACACAAATACACACTAATTTTTGGACACATCTCTTTTCTTCTAAAGTCGATGGATTAAAAATGTCGGATATCCAGCGTTTGAGCAATCAACTTTTATAGATAAGTTAGTCATAACACGTGTACACATAAGACGTGTAAAGTTGGGTGACTGTGGCTCAAACTTCTAGCCTCTGCCAGTCTCTTGCGCCGGTGTGCACCTCGCGCGCGAAAACGAAAAGTTGTTAGACCTTGGTATGAGTTACCGTAATCCGGTTCGAATTGATAACATAACTTCAGCTGGAGATTGGAAAGAGCTGGCGGTGGATTGCCCTCTTCTTGTGAAATGGACAGACAGACGGACTGACGTAGTTAGCTTTTCTCTAAAGCTAACTGCCTACACCCAGTGTGTCGAGAGGCACTAGTGTGGGGGGCGTGCTAAGCTTACTAAGCTAATTTGTGGATTGAGTGCTATCAGATGTACGATGGATGGGGTGCTTCTCTTTGCCACACAAGGTTGTAGTGCCTGTCGACATATGCACTGGATTCGTATCTAGGTTCATGGTAAATTCCCCCTTTTTTTACTCCCGGGCGTCCGGTTTACCATTACATTTGATGCCGCGTGACCAAGGATTTATGTCATTACATGTACTGATTCACTTCAGTGCAACATAAAACGTTATAATGGGTTACTTCGTAAATAACACAACGTAGAAATTATTGAATAATGTTATAATATAAATTGATGGATCGACTAGATTGGCCAACTAGTTGCCCCATTAATATCATTTTAAATCGAAATAAATTTGATCTGATCAACTGCTACTTTTAAAATTGCTTCCCTTTATTATTTGCACTCCAAATAAAAACGCATCTTTAGGTATTGCGAGTGGTTTGCATTTTGTTTGTAATGATGACTGTTTTGCTTGAAACTCTTGTGCGAGGCATGTGAATGTGATAGGCGTATGCTTATGTGTATGTTCGCAATAGTTGTATGATGATTAGATTGTGATTGAGCATATGGTGATATTATGTTACTTCCTTAAATGCACTTATGTTTCTTATTATGGTTCTATTTGCATGACGGTTCTTATGCGTGGTGTTTTAAGAGTATTCCTATATTATATGATGCATGGTATTTTTTTTTGTCTGGTTAAGTTGGTCAGATTTAAAGTCGCGGCAATTACGATTAACTTTGTTATTATTTATTCATAAAAATGTAAAATAACTTCTTCTTTCAACTAGACGATCACACCCATTATAATTTTGTAAAGTAGTAGATTTGTATTGCTAATATAATTCAAAACTTAATTTTATTTGTCTCTTAAGTGGAGAAGGGACGTTTCTAAGAATTTAAAGTGCATATGTCTACAGGTAAACTATTTCAAGTCCAGACCTATTTGGCATCCTCGAAACTAGATAAGAGTTAGTAAACAAAAAAATACAAGGAAAGGTTTTGTAACACTCAATTATGGGAAAAGGTTTTTGTTTTCTAAATATGTGTGCAACGCGCTAACTTAAAATGTCCAACTTATCTTAAGTGTGACTTTAGACATTTTAGTTGAGGGACTTGGTTTTTATTTTTTTGGGCACTTCAAAGTGATTCAAAAGGGACTAGAGGTTCTCACATTACACAGAATGTGCAACACTTGAATATAAAAAAGGGGAACAGATTATTGCCATTTTTAGAATTTCAAGATAGATCTCTCATAAACACTTGAACAACATCATGTGGTATTAAATTGTTATGGGTTCATATTAGAAACGGCAATTTTAGAATGTTAGGTACCTAAATATAAAAATTATGTTATTGCAAAAAAGGACTGATATTTGCGCGCTTTTGTTAACAATTCCAGGAACATAAAACATCTGTCACGGGTGCATGGGTACCTGGTGCTGAGGTCAAGGAACTTTGAGTAAGGCGCGAAGTTTAGCGGCTGCTGCTTTTAAGTGAGAAAAGGGAGACATTGGACAACACTACGTCACTGATCATCTTATACAGAGCTAAGTATTTTTATTTAATTATCCCCAATCTTGTAAACTTTCAAATTTGTACATATCCAACCCATGAAGGGATACGAATAGCAGAAGCAGGGTTTATGTATTTTAAAGCATTTAGTTCTTTAAGCCTAAGTGTGTATTGTATGTATGGGGCGCCCCGATGAGAGAAGAAGAATGTATCAAGTGAGAAAGTCCATACTGTTGCAACTAAACCTTTTAAAATTCTTTGCCAAATATTACAACTGCAATATACGAAATAGGACCCTGAAAGGTCTGAGGGGGGCATCAAAGCCCTTGAACTAGGAAACTGATAATCTTATAAGACTGCTGTTAAAATTCTAAATAGCTATACCCTGCACGTGATCTTACAAGAATATTTAGGATAAATTGTAATGAAAATGTGTGATTTCAGAGATTTATATAATGGATATGGAGAAGCTGTCAGCCGATTCGAAAAGAAAACTTCGTCGCCGGCGAGTTTTCCAGAACCGACTTCTCCAAGTCTTCTGAGGGTTGAGTACGCTAGCCAGTCCAGGTATCACAAACGTAGAAGATTTCTGGTAAGTACAATTCCATTCTAAGCATGGACAGTACCTTAAATTGCATAGCCAGGTATCGCAGGTTTTATTCCGTTTGTTTTGATTTCTCGGGCATGCAATTTGATCTAGTTAATCTCTAAAAAGAAGAATAATCAAGAAGCCATGATTTTTTTTTACCATTAAAATTTCTGTATTTTCTGTTATGTACATTTCTATTCCGCATATGAATAGATAATCTTAATACGTAATCAGTAATTTTCAATATCATTTATTCATTTTGTACAGTGAAAGGCTACCTTAAACTGTAATATTATTAAAGTAATGATATTATAACCGTCCTATAATTCACTCTTAAACTACCACTGGCATTGTAAATTTCTAGTACGGGGTACTATTTATTTTGCACATAGGTTAAATAGTTGACCGCGTAACTATTAATCGTGTTAATTTTATGTACAGCTTGATGTTTATTATTTATGAACAATTTGAATGAATTTGCGATGAAAGGAATGTCTATGTTTATTATACAGGGTGTCCCAGTTAAGGACGTCAAGCCGGAATGGGGTGATACAATAGGTAATGACAGTTACCAGAAAAATATTTAAAAAAATCCTAGTTATGTTTTTAAAAAAATATGAGCATTTTTAAAAAAAGTGAAAAAATTACACCCTGTGGCGGAGTTTTCGTTCCTGCTACTTCAAATTTTAATTTTTTACAATTATTTTTTTTGTTATGTAATCCTGAATACTACTCCTTTAAACTGTAGTAAAAAGAAAACAGACTAAATTGTAGCATCTTGGTAGTAAGTGTAGTTTTTAGTACGACTAAGATTTAAAATTAATTCTTTGTCTAGATTTAAATGACTGTCCTGAAAAAAAAATATACTGGGTAAGTTTGGCAAGTAACTCAAAAAGTTGGCGCATTTAATAAGGATTTCGAAAAGGTATTACACAAGCCAGTTTATTTCTTTAATTGCGAAGAATAATTTTCCTTTTCATTAAAATCATCATAGAAGCGAAGGCCTTCGTCCTGGGCACCGCAGGCAACCGTACCAACAATATGTTTTTTTTGTATAATCTAATTAAGTGGTTTTGTCTGTGCAATGACTATTGAATAAAGATGTTTATTATTATTATTAAAACATAATTTTGAGTTAACCAACTTACAATCGTTGTGATTTCTTTTGAATTGTTAACGTATCCGTCCGTAATTTAAACTGGGAGTTAGATAGTTAAATGTATCCTTTGAGCGTGAGAGAGTTAGATAGAAATTATTAAAAATAATTAAAATATTATAATTATTTAATTGAATATCGGATTATAAGAGATGTTCAAATTGTTTGCCTTCAGCCGCAATACAAGTTCGACGTCTTCTTAAAAAAAACCGTGTTATAAGGTGGGCAAATTACCCGTTTTCAACTAATTCAGCTGCTTCTGTTAGTCTTCTTCTTAGTTCAGCTACATTTTCGATTGATTATGAATATACTTTTTGAGCATAGTTTGAAAAAAAGCCACTCGTGGTTGATATTCCGCATTGTCTATGTAGTGAAGAATCCCTACGCACGATATCATAACAATATGATAGATAACACGGGCCAGATACGTTAACAATTTAAAAGAAATCACAACGATTGTAAGTTGGTTAACTCAAAATTATGTTTTAATAATAATAATAAACATCTTTATTTAATTGTCATTGCACAGACAAAACCACTTAATTAGATTATACAAAAAAAAACATTGTTGGTACGGTCGCCTACGGTGCCCAGGACGAAGGCCTTCGCTTCTATGATGATTTTAATGAAAAGGAAAATTATTCTTCGCAATTAAAGAAATAAACTGGCTTGTGTAATACCTTTTCGAAATCCTTATTAAATGCGCCAACTTTTTGAGTTACTTGCCAAACTTACCCAGTATACTTTTTTTTCAGGACAGTCATTTAAATCTAGACGAAGAATTAATTTTAAATCTTAGTCGTACTAAAAACTACATTTACTACCAAGATGCTGCAATTTAGTCTGTTTTCTTTTTACTACAGTTTAAAGGTGTAGTATTCAGGATTACATAACAAAAAAAATAATTGTAAAAAATTAAAATTTGAAGTAGCAGGAACGAAAACTCCGCCACAGGGTGTAATTTTTTCACTTTTTATAAAAATGCTCATATTTTTTTAAAAACATAACTAGGATTATTTTAAGTATTTTTCTGGTAACTGTCATTACCTACTGTATCACCCCATTTCGGCTTGACGTCCTTAACTGGGACACCCTGTATATCGCTTACAGAAACAATAGTTTCAACCTTTGTTGGTCAATTAAACTACAGGCTTATTCATAATTTAAATGAATTACACAATATGTATTTCTGACCATACCATAGAATAGTATTGCTAAAGTTACACAACAATATAAGTTATACTTCAGTTCTAGAATCCTACAGTGAAAAATTATATACCTATACATTTCATAGTGATTCGAAAAGGACAATAGGTTCTCACATTACACTTACGAATGTGCAACACTTGAATATGAAAAAGGGAACTGTTTTTTACCATCTTTAGAATTTCAAAAGAGATCTCTCATAAACACTTGAACAACATCATGTGGTGTTAAATAGTTATGGGTTCATATTAGAAACGGCAATTTTAGAATGTTAGGTAAATATAAAAATGATGTTATTGCAAAATAGGACGGATACTTGCGCGCTTTTGTTAACAATTCCAGGAACATAAAACATCTGTCACGGGTGCATGGGTACCTGGTGCTGCGGTCAAGCAACTTTGAGTAAGGCGCGAAGTTTAGCGGCTGCTGCTTTTAAGTGAGAAAAGGGAGACATTGGGCAACACTAACGTCACTGATCATCATAGACAGAGCTAAGTATTTTTATTTAATTATCCCCAATCTTGTAAACTTTCGAGTTTGTACATATCCAACCTATGAAGGGATACGAATAGCAGAAGCAGGGTTTATGTATTTTAAAGCATTTAGTTCTTTAAGCCTAAGTGTGTATTGTATGTATGGGGCGCCCCGATGAGAGAAGAAGAATGTATCAAGTGAGAAAGTCCATACTGTTGCAACTAAACCTTTTAAAATTCTTTGCCAAATATTACAACTGCAATATACGAAATAGGACCCTGAAAGGTCTGAGGGGGGCATCAAAGCCCTTGAACTAGGAAACTGATAATCTTATAAGACTGCTGTTAAAATTCTAAATAGCTATACCCTGCACGTGATCTTACAAGAATATTTAGGATAAATTGTAATGAAAATGTGTGATTTCAGAGATTTATATAATGGATATGGAGAAGCTGTCAGCCGATTCGAAAAGAAAACTTCGTCGCCGGCGAGTTTTCCAGAACCGACTTCTCCAAGTCTTCTGAGGGTTGAGTACGCTAGCCAGTCCAGGTATCACAAACGTAGAAGATTTTTGGTAAGTACAATTCCATTCTAAGCATGGACAGTACCTTAAATTGCATAGCCAGGTATCGCAGGTTTTATTCCGTTTGTTTTGATTTCTCGGGCATGCAATTTGATCTAGTTAATCTCTAAAAAGAAGAATAATCAAGAAGCCATGATTTTTTTTTACCATTAAAATTTCTGTATTTTCTGTTATGTACATTTCCATTCCGCATATGAATAGATAATCTTAATACGTAATCAGTAATTTTCAATATCATTTATTCATTTTGTACAGTGAAAGGCTACCTTAAACTGTAATATTATTAAAGTAATGATATTATAACCGTCCTATAATTCACTCTTAAATTACCACTGGCATTGTAAATTTCTAGTACAGGGTACTATTTATTTTGCACATAGGTTAAATAGTTGACCGCGTAACTATTAATCGTGTTAATTTTATGTACAGCTTGAAGTTTATTATTTATGAACAATTTGAATGAATTTGCGATGAAAGGAATGTCTATGTTTATTATATATCGCTTACAGAAACAATAGTTTCAACCTTTGTTGGTCAATTAAACTACAGGCTTATTCATAATTTAAATGAATTACACAATATGTATTTCTGACCATACAATAGAATAGTATTGCTAAAGTTACACAACAATATAAGTTATACTTCAGTTCTAGAATCCTACAGTGAAAAATCATATACCTATACATTTCATAGTGATTCGAAAAGGACAATAGGTTCTCACATTACACTTACGAATGTGCAACACTTGAATATAAAAGCACTTGAACAACATCATGTGGTGTTAAATTGTTATGGGTTCATATTAGAAACGGCAATTTTAGAATGTTAGGTAAATATAAAAATGATGTTATTGCAAAATAGGACGGATACTTGCGCGCTTTTGTTAACAATTCCAGGAACATAAAACATCTGTCACGGGTGCATGGGTACCTGGTGCTGAGGTCAAGCAACTTTGAGTAAGGCGCGAAGTTTAGCGGCTGCTGCTTTTAAGTGAGAAAAGGGAGACATTGGGCAACACTAACGTCACTGATCATCTTATACAGAGCTAAGTATTTTGATTTAATTATCCCCAATCTTGTAAACTTTCGAGTTTGTACATATCCAACCTATGAAGGGATACGAATAGCAGAAGCAGGGTTTATGTATTTTAAAGCATTTAGTTCTTTAAGCCTAAGTGTGTATTGTATGTATGGGGCGCCCCGATGAGAGAAGAAGAATGTATCAAGTGAGAAAGTCCATACTGTTGCAACTAAACCTTTTAAAATTCTTTGCCAAATATTACAACTGCAATATACGAAATAGGACCCTGAAAGGTCTGAGGGGGGCATCAAAGCCCTTGAACTAGGAAACTGATAATCTTATAAGACTGCTGTTAAAATTCTAAATAGCTATACCCTGCACGTGATCTTACGAGAATATTTAGGATAAATTGTAATGAAAATGTGTGATTTCAGAGATTTATATAATGGATACGGAGAAGCTGCCATCCGATTCGTAAAGAAAACTTCGTCGCCGGCGAGTTTTCCAGAACCGACTTCTCCAAGTCTTCTGAGGGTTGAGTACGCTAGCCAGTCCAGGTATCACAAACGTAGAAGATTTCTGGTAAGTACAATGCCATTCTAAGCATGGACAGTACCTTAAATTGCATAGCCAGGTATCGCAGGTTTTATTCCGTTTGTTTTGATTTCTCGGGCATGCAATTTGATCTAGTTAATCTCTAAAAAGAAGAATAATCAAGAAGCCATGATTTTCTTTTACCATTAAAATGTCTGTATTTTCTGTTATGTACATTTCTATTCCGCATATGAATAGATAATCTTAATACGTAATCAGTAATTTTCAATATCATTTATTCATTTTGTACAGTGAAAGGCTACCTTAAACTGTAATATTATTAAAGTAATGATATTATAACCGTCCTATAATTCACTCTTAAATTACCACTGGCATTGTAAATTTCTAGTACGGGGTACTATTTATTTTGCACATAGGTTAAATAGTTGACCGCGTAACTATTAATCGTGTTAATTTTATGTACAGCTTGATGTTTATTATTTATGAACAATTTGAATGAATTTGCGATGAAAGGAATGTCTATGTTTATTATATATCGCTTACAGAAACAATAGTTTCAACCTTTGTTAGCCAATTAAACTACAGGCTTATTCATAATTTGAATGAATTACACAATATGTATTTCTGACCATACCATAGAATAGTATTGCTATAGTTCTGAAAAACTTTATACAACAATATAAGTTATACTTCAGTTCTAGAATCCTACAGTGAAAAATCATATACCAGCTAACGATCTAGTATTTGATTTATCAGAGGGGGGAATGTAATGGTAGGCGATTTACGTGAATATAGGTGTGCGTACGCCCAGCGGAATGTTGTTGAATTTAAAGATTTTAAGTATGCAGATATTTTTATGACGTCGTGTAATTGTGTATGGTAAAAAAAAAATTGTGCATGCGGCCATTGTGGAGAAATTCACCAAAAACTGATTCCGCTGGGCGAACGTTGTCCTGGCGGAACTTTTTTTAATCCATCGACTTTAGAAGAAAAGAGATGTGTCCAAAAATTTGTGTGTATTTGTGTGTAATTGTGTATGTATGAATAAAATTAGTGCATGCATAAACTTCGGAGAAATTCAAGTTTCCGTTGCGCGAACGTTTGGCCATTAGCTAGTTTTCATATAAAGCGCTTACATAGAGAGCTGTAGATTTTTACATACGTTGTTTTGAATTTGTTTATTTTTGTTTAAATAACAGATTTAGAAAAAAATGAAGGGTTTTAAAGATAAAAATATAAACGTAAAATACTATTATTAGGTCTTAGTTCTTAAAGTATGCACTTTGGGGTCTAGATTTTCACGTTTATACAAACCTTGTAAGTGTCTGCAACATGTTGCCAAGTATCAATGATGTTCCGTTAGTTATTAAAGAGTTGTAGGGCAATTTACCATGAATAGATCACTGTTTACAAAGCAGTCAAATATCACGACGTTCTAAAGGAATTGCATGGTAAAATGTATGCCAATAATTAGTGTATTCATTCAACTATGCACATGCAAAATTTCATGTCATTAAATTCAGTAATTAAAGAAAAACAATTAAAAAACTGACGAAGCATCGAAAACCTACATAACCCGACCGAGTTCGGATGGCTACAAAAAAGCGGCCGTACCATAATATCTAAGAAACGTTCTTAATCTGCCAATATAGTATTTATTAATATGGTACAGTCGCGTACACAAGCGTTAGGAATCTATCTATTTTATGTCTATTTTTTCACACTAGAATATTTTACGCTTGTGTACGCGACTGTACCATATTAATAAATACTATATTGGCAGATTAAGAACGTTTCTTAGATATTATGGTACGGCCGCTTTTTTGTAGCCATCCGAACTCGGTCGGGTTATGTAGGTTTTCGATGCTTCGTCAGTTTTTTAATTGTTTTTCTTTAATTACTGAATTTAATGACATGAAATTTTGCATGTGCATAGTTGAATGAATACACTAATTATTGTCATACATTTTACCATGCAATTCCTTTAGAACGTCGTGATATTTGACTGCTTTGTAAACAGTGTAACAGTAATTCATGGTAAATTGCCCTACAACTCTTTAATTACTAACGGAACATCATTGATACTTGGCAACATGTTGCAGACACTTACAAGGTTTGTATAAACGTGAAAATCTAGACCCCAAAGTGCATACTATAAGAACTAAGACCTAATAAGCGTATTTTACGTTTATATTTTTATCTTTAAAACCCTTAATTTTTTCCAAATCTGTTATTTAAACAAATATAAACAAATTCAAAACAACGTATGTAAAAATCTACAGCTCTATAAGTAAGCGCTTTATATGAAAACTAGCTAATGGCCAAACGTTCGCGCAGCGGAAACTTGAATTTCTCTGAAGTTTATGCATGCACTAATTTTATTCATACATACACATTACACACAAATACACACTAATTTTTGGACACATCTCTTTTCTTCTAAAGTCGATGGATTAAAAATGTCGGATATCCAGCGTTTGAGCAATCAACTTTTATAGATAAGTTAGTCATAACACGTGTACACATAAGACGTGTAAAGTTGGGTGACTGTGGCTCAAACTTCTAGCCTCTGCCGGTCTCTTGCGCCGGTGTGCACCTCGCGCGCGAAAACGAAAAGTTGTTAGACCTTGGTATGAGTTACCGTAATCCGGTTCGAATTGATAACATAACTTCAGCTGGAGATTGGAAAGAGCTGGCGGTGGATTGCCCTCTTCTTGTGAAATGGACAGACAGACGGACTGACGTAGTTAGCTTTTCTCTAAAGCTAACTGCCTACACCCAGTGTGTCGAGAGGCACTAGTGTGGGGGGCGTGCTAAGCTTACTAAGCTAATTTGTGGATTGAGTGCTATCAGATGTACGATGGATGGGGTGCTTCTCTTTGCCACACAAGGTTGTAGTGCCTGTCGACATATGCACTGGATTCGTATCTAGGTTCATGGTAAATTCCCCCTTTTTTTACTCCCGGGCGTCCGGTTTACCATTACATTTGATGCCGCGTGACCAAGGATTTATGTCATTACATGTACTGATTCACTTCAGTGCAACATAAAACGTTATAATGGGTTACTTCGTAAATAACACAACGTAGAAATTATTGAATAATGTTATAATATAAATTGATGGATCGACTAGATTGGCCAACTAGTTGCCCCATTAATATCATTTTAAATCGAAATAAATTTGATCTGATCAACTGCTACTTTTAAAATTGCTTCCCTTTATTATTTGCACTCCAAATAAAAACGCATCTTTAGGTATTGCGAGTGGTTTGCATTTTGTTTGTAATGATGACTGTTTTGCTTGAAACTCTTGTGCGAGGCATGTGAATGTGATAGGCGTATGCTTCTGTGTATGTTCGCAATAGTTGTATGATGATTAGATTGTGATTGAGCATATGGTGATATTATGTTACTTCCTTAAATGCACTTATGTTTCTTATTATGGTTCTATTTGCATGACGGTTCTTATGCGTGGTGTTTTAAGAGTATTCCTATATTATATGATGCATGGTATTTTTTTTTGTCTGGTTAAGTTGGTCAGATTTAAAGTCGCGGCAATTACGATTAACTTTGTTATTATTTATTCATAAAAATGTAAAATAACTTCTTCTTTCAACTAGACGATCACACTCATTATAATTTTGAAAGTAGTAGATTTGTATTGCTAATATAATTCAAAACTTAATTTTATTTGTCTCATAAGTGGAGAAGGGACGTTTCTAAGAATTTAAAGTGCATATGTCTACAGGTAAACTATTTCAAGTCAGGACCTATTTTAACTAGATAAGAGTTAGTCAATTATGGGAAAAGGTTTTTTCTTTTCTAAATGTGTGTGCAACGCGCTAACTTAAAATGTCAAACTTATCGTTAAATTATTGATTCTTAAATCTTAAGTGTGACTTTAGACATTTTAGTTGAGGGACTTGGTTTTTATTTTTTTGGGCACTTCAAAGTGATTCAAAAGGGACAATAGGTTCTCACATTACACTTACGAATGTGCAACACTTGAATATGAAAAAGGGAACGGTTTTTTACCATCTTTAGAATTTCAAAAGAGATCTCTCATAAACACTTGAACAACATCATGTGGTGTTAAATAGTTATGGGTTCATATTAGAAACGGCAATTTTAGAATGTTAGGTAAATATAAAAATGATGTTATTGCAAAATAGGACGGATACTTGCGCGCTTTTGTTAACAATTCCAGGAACATAAAACATCTGTCACGGGTGCATGGGTACCTGGTGCTGCGGTCAAGCAACTTTGAGTAAGGCGCGAAGTTTAGCGGCTGCTGCTTTTAAGTGAGAAAAGGGAGACATTGGGCAACACTAACGTCACTGATCATCTTGTACAGAGCTAAGTATTTTTATTTAATTATCCCCAATCTTGTAAACTTTCGAGTTTGTACATATCCAACCTATGAAGGGATACGAATAGCAGAAGCAGGGTTTATGTATTTTAAAGCATTTAGTTCTTTAAGCCTAAGTGTGTATTGTATGTATGGGGCGCCCCGATGAGAGAAGAAGAATGTATCAAGTGAGAAAGTCCATACTGTTGCAACTAAACCTTTTAAAATTCTTTGCCAAATATTACAACTGCAATATACGAAATAGGACCCTGAAAGGTCTGAGGGGGGCATCAAAGCCCTTGAACTAGGAAACTGATAATCTTATAAGACTGCTGTTAAAATTCTAAATAGCTATGCACGTGATCTTACAAGAATATTTAGGATAAATTGTAATGAAAATGTGTGATTTCAGAGATTTATATAATGGATATGGAGAAGCTGCCAGCCGATTCGAAAAGAAAACTTCGTCGCCGGCGAGTTTTCCAGAACCGACTTCTCCAAGTCTTCTGAGGGTTGAGTACGCTAGCCAGTCCAGGTATCACAAACGTAGAAGATTTCTGGTAAGTACAATTCCATTCTAAGCATGGACAGTACCTTAAATTGCATAGCCAGGTATCGCAGGTTTTATTCCGTTTGTTTTGATTTCTCGGGCATGCAATTTGATCTAGTTAATCTCTAAAAAGAAGAATAATCAAGAAGCCATGATTTTCTTTTACCATTAAAATTTCTGTATTTTCTGTTATGTACATTTCCATTCCGCATATGAATAGATAATCTTAATACGTAATCAGTAATTTTCAATATCATTTATTTATTTTGTACAGTGAAAGGCTACCTTAAACTGTAATATTATTAAAGTAATGATATTATAACCGTCCTATAATTCACTCTTAAATTACCACTGGCATTGTAAATTTCTAGTACAGGGTACTATTTATTTTGCACATAGGTTAAATAGTTGACCGCGTAACTATTAATCGTGTTAATTTTATGTACAGCTTGATGTTTATTATTTATGAACAATTTGAATGAATTTGCGATGAAAGGAATGTCTATGTTTATTATATATCGCTTACACAATAGTTTCAACCTTTGTTGGTCAATTAAACTACAGGCTTATTCATAATTTAAATGAATTACACAATATGTATTTCTGACCATACCATAGAATAGTATTGCTAAAGTTACACAACAATATAAGTTATACTTCAGTTGTAGAATCCTATAGTGAAAAATCATATACCTATACATTTCATAGTGATTCGAAAAGGACAATAGGTTCTCACATTACACTTACGAATGTGCAACACTTGAATAACATCATGTGGTGTTAAATAGTTATGGGTTCATATTAGAAACGGCAATTTTAGAATGTTGGCTAAATATAAAAATGATGTTATTGCAAAATAGGACGGATACTTGCGCGCTTTTGTTAACAATTCCAGGAACATAAAACATCTGTCACGGGTGCATGGGTACCTGGTGCTGCGGTCAAGCAACTTTGAGTAAGGCGCGAAGTTTAGCGGCTGCTGCTTTTAAGTGAGAAAAGGGAGACATTGGGCAACACTAACGTCACTGATCATCTTGTACAGAGCTAAGTATTTTTATTTAATTATCCCCAATCTTGTAAACTTTCGAGTTTGTACATATCCAACCTATGAAGGGATACGAATAGCAGAAGCAGGGTTTATGTATTTTCATTCATATGCGGAATAGAAATGTACATAACAGAAAATACAGAAATTTTAATGGTAAAAGAAAATCATGGCTTCTTGATTATTCTTCTTTTTAGAGATTAACTAGATCAAATTGCATGCCCGAGAAATCAAAACAAACGGAATAAAACCTGCGATACCTGGCTATGCAATTTAAAGTACTGTCCATGCTTAGAATGGAATTGTACTTACCAGAAATCTTCTACGTTTGTGATACCTGGACTGGCTAGCGTACTCAACCCTCAGAAGACTTGGAGAAGTCGGTTCTGGAAAACTCGCCGGCGACGAAGTTTTCTTTTCGAATCGGCTGGCAGCTTCTCCGTATCCATTATATAAATCTCTGAAATCACACATTTTCATTACAATTTATCCTAAATATTCTTGTAAGATCACGTGCATAGCTATTTAGAATTTTAACAGCAGTCTTATAAGATTATCAGTTTCCTAGTTCAAGGGCTTTGATGCCCCCCTCAGACCTTTCAGGGTCCTATTTCGTATATTGCAGTTGTAATATTTGGCAAAGAATTTTAAAAGGTTTAGTTGCAACAGTATGGACTTTCTCACTTGATACATTCTTCTTCTCTCATCGGGGCGTGATCTTACGAGAATATTTAGGATAAATTGTAATGAAAATGTGTGATTTCAGAGATTTATATAATGGATACGGAGAAGCTGCTAGCCGATTCGAAAAGAAAACTTCGTCGCCGGCGAGTTTTCCAGAACCGACTTCTCCAAGTCTTCTGAGGGTTGAGTACGCTAGCCAGTCCTGGTATCACAAACGTAGAAGATTTCTGGTAAGTACAATTCCATTCTAAGCATGGACAGTACCTTAAATTGCATAGCCAGGTATCGCAGGTTTTATTCCGTTTGTTTTGATTTCTCGGGCATGCAATTTGATCTAGTTAATCTCTAAAAAGAAGAATAATCAAGAAGCCATGATTTTCTTTTACCATTAAAATTTCTGTATTTTCTGTTATGTACATTTCCATTCCGCATATGAATAGATAATCTTAATACGTAATCAGTAATTTTCAATATCATTTATTCATTTTGTACAGTGAAAGGCTACCTTAAACTGTAATATTATTAAAGTAATGATATTATAACCGTCCTATAATTCACTCTTAAATTACCACTGGCATTGTAAATTTCTAGTACGGGGTACTATTTATTTTGCACATAGGTTAAATAGTTGACCGCGTAACTATTAATCGTGTTAATTTTATGTACAGCTTGATGTTTATTATTTATGCACAATTTGAATGAATTTGCGATGAAAGGAATGTCTATGTTTATTATATATCGCTTACAGAAACAATCATGAAACAATAGTTTCAACCTTTATTGGCCAATTAAACTACAGGCTTGTTCATAATTTGAATGAATTACACAATGTGTATTTCTGACCATACCATAGAATGGTATTGCTATAGTTCTGAAAAACTTGATACAACAGTATAAGTTTACTTCAGTTCTAGAATCCTACAGTGAAAATTCATATACCAGCTAACGAAAGGTATATAAGGTATGTAAGGTATGTAAGATATATAAAGTATATAAGGTATGTAAAGTATATAAGGTATGTAAAGTATATAAGGTATATTAGGTGTATAAGGTATGTTAGGTATATAAGGTATGTAAGGTATATAAGGTATGTAAGGTAAATAAGGTGTTTAAGGTACATAAGGTGTTTAAGGTACATAAGGTAAAAAGATATGTAAGGTATATAAGGTATATTAGGTGTATAAGGTATGTTAGGTATGTAAAGTATGTAAGGTATATAAGTTATGTAAGGTATATAAGGAATGTAAGGTAAATAAGGTATGTAAGGTATGTAAGGTAAATAAGGTGTTTAAGGTACATAAGGTAAAAAGATATGTAAGGTATATAAGGTATATTAGGTGTATAAGGTATGTTAGGTATGTAAAGTATGCAAGGTATATAAGTTATGTAAGGTATTTAAGGAATGTAAGGTAAATAAGGTATGTAAGGTAAATATGGTATATAAGGTGTTTAAGGTATGTAAGGTAAATAAGGTGTTTTAGGTACATAAGGTAAAAAGATATGTAAGGTATATAAGGTGTGTAAGGTATAAGGTTTATAAGGTATGTAAGGTATATAAGGTATGTAAGGTATATAAGGTATGTAAGGTATATAAGGTATGTAAGGTATGTAAGGTATATAAGGTATGTAAGGTATATGAGGTATTCAAGGTATATAAGGTATGTAAGGTAAATAAGGTGTTTAAGGTACATAAGGTAAAAAGATATGTAAGGTATATAAGGTATATAAGGTATGCAAGGTTAATAAGGTATGTAAGATATATAAGGTATGTAAGGTATATAAGGTATATAAGGTATATAAGGTATATAAGGTATGTAAGGTATGTAAGGTAAATAAGGTGTTTAAGGTACATAAGATAAAAAGATATGTAAGGTATATAAGATATATAAGGTATGTAAGGTAAATAAAGTGTGTAAGGTATATAAGGTATGTAAGGTATATAAGGTATGTAAGGTATATGAGGTATTCAAGGTATATAAGGTATGTAAGGTAAATAAACATAAGATAAAAAGATATGTAAGGTATATAAGGTATATAAGGTATGTAAGGTAAATAAAGTGTGTAAGGTATAAGGTTTATAAGGTATGTATGGTATAAAAGGTATGTAAGGTATATAAGGTATGTAAGGTATATGAGGTATTCAAGGTATATAAGGTATGTAAGGTAAATAAGGTGTTTAAGGTACATAAGGTAAAAAGATATGTAAGGTATATAAGGTATATAAGGTATGTAAGGTATATAAGGTATGCAAGGTTAATAAGGTATGTAAGATATATAAGGTATGTAAGGTATATAAGGTATATAAGGTATATAAGGTATGTAAGGTATGTAAGGTAAATAAGGTGTTTAAGGTACATAAGATAAAAAGATATGTAAGGTATATAAGATATATAAGGTATGTAAGGTAAATAAAGTGTGTAAGGTATATAAGGTATGTAAGGTATATAAGGTATGTAAGGTATATGAGGTATTCAAGGTATATAAGGTATGTAAGGTAAATAAGGTGTTTAAGGTACATAAGATAAAAAGATATGTAAGGTATATAAGGTATATAAGGTATGTAAGGTATGTAAGGTATATAAGGTATGTAAGGTATATGAGGTATTCAAGGTATATAAGGTATGTAAGGTAAATAAGGTGTTTAAGGTACATAAGGTAAAAAGATATGTAAGGTATATAAGGTATATAAGGTATGCAAGGTTAATAAGGTATGTAAGATATATAAGGTATGTAAGGTATATAAGGTATATAAGGTATATAAGGTATGTAAGGTATGTAAGGTAAATAAGGTGTTTAAGGTACATAAGATAAAAAGATATGTAAGGTATATAAGATATATAAGGTATGTAAGGTAAATAAAGTGTGTAAGGTATATAAGGTATGTAAGGTATATAAGGTATGTAAGGTATATGAGGTATTCAAGGTATATAAGGTATGTAAGGTAAATAAGGTGTTTAAGGTACATAAGATAAAAAGATATGTAAGGTATATAAGGTATATAAGGTATGTAAGGTAAATAAGGTATGTAAGGTATGTAAGGTATGTAAGGTATATAAGGTATGTAAGGTATATAAGGTATGTAAGGTATATGAGGTATGTAAGGTATATGAGGTATGTAAGGTATATGAGGTATGTAAGGTATATGAGGTATGTAAGGTATATGAGGTATGTAAGGTATGTAAGGTATATAAGGTGTTTAAGGTATATAAGGTGTTTAAGGTATATAAGGTGTTTAAGGTACATAAGGTAAAAAAAATATGTGAGGTTTATAAGATATGTGAAGTATATTAGGTGTATAAGGTATGTAAGGTATATAAGGTATGTAAGGTAAATAAGGTGTTTTAGGTACATAAGGTAAAAAGATATGTAAGGTGTATAAGGTATATTAGGTGTATAAGGTATATAAGGTATATAAGGTATGTAAGGTATGTAAGGTATGTAAGGTATATAAGGTATGTAAGGTATATAAGGTATGTAAGGTATATAAGGTATGTAAGGTATATAAGGTATGTAAGGTATATAAGGTATGTAAGGTATATAAGGTATGTAAGGTATATGAGGTATATAAGGTATGTAAGGTATATAAGGTGTTTAAGGTATATAAGGTGTTTAAGGTATATAAGGTGTTTAAGGTACATAAGGTAAAAAAAATATGTGAGGTTTATAAGATATGTGAAGTATATTAGGTGTATAAGGTATGTAAGGTATATAAGGTATGTAAGGTAAATAAGGTGTTTTAGGTACATAAGGTAAAAAGATATGTAAGGTGTATAAGGTATATTAGGTGTATAAGGTATATAAGGTATATAAGGTGTGTAAGGTATAAGGTTTATAAGGTATGTATGGTATAAAAGGTATGTAAGGTATGTAAAGGTATGTAAGGTATATAAGGTGTTTAAGGTACATAAGGTAAAAAAAATATGTGAGGTTTATAAGATATGTGAAGTATATAATTTATATTAGGTGTATAAGGTATGTAAAGTATGTAAGATATATAAGGTATGTAAGGTATATAAGGTATGTAAGGTATGTAAGGTATATAAGGTATGTAAGGTATGTAAGGTAAATAAGGTGTTTAAGGTACATAAGGTATGTAAAGTATGTAAGATATATAAGGTATGTAAGGTATATGAGGTATGTAAGGTATATGAGGTATGTAAGGTATATGAGGTATGTAAGGTATATGAGGTATGTAAGGTATATGAGGTATGTAAGGTATATGAGGTATGTAAGGTATATGAGGTATGTAAGGTAAATAAGGTGTTTTAGGTACATAAGGTAAAAAGATATGTAAGGTATATAAGGTATATAAGGTATATAAGGTATGTAAGGTATATAAGGTATGTAAGGTATATTAGGTGTATAAGGTATGTTAGGTGTATAAGGTACGTAAGGTATATAAGGTATGTAAGGTAAATAAGGTGTTTAAGGTACATAAGGTAAAAAGATATGTAAGGTATATAAGGTATATAAGGTATGTAAGGTATATAAGGTATGTAAGGTATATTAGGTGTATAAGGTATGTTAGGTGTATAAGGTACGTAAGGTATATAAGGTATGTAAGGTAAATAAGGTGTTTAAGGTACATAAGGTAAAAAGATATGTAAGGTATATAAGGTATATAAGGTATGTAAGATATATAAGGTATGTAAGGTATATAAGGTATGTAAGGTATGTAAGATATATAAGGTATATAAGGTATATAAGGTATGTAAGGTTAATAAGGTATGTAAGATATATAAGGTATGTAAGGTATATAAGGTATGTAAGGTATGTAAGATATATAAGGTATATAAGGTATGTAAGGTATATGAGGTATGTAAGGTAAATAAGGTGTTTTAGGTACATAAGGTAAAAAGATATGTAAGGTATATAAGGTATATAAGGTATGTAAGGTATATAAGGTATGTAAGGTATATTAGGTGTATAAGGTATGTTAGGTGTATAAGGTACGTAAGGTATATAAGGTATGTAAGGTAAATAAGGTTTTTAAGGTACATAAGGTAAAAAGATATGTAAGGTATATAAGGTATATAAGGTATGTAAGGTATATAAGGTATGTAAGGTATATTAGGTGTATAAGGTATGTTAGGTGTATAAGGTACGTAAGGTATATAAGGTATGTAAGGTAAATAAGGTGTTTAAGGTACATAAGGTAAAAAGATATGTAAGGTATATAAGGTATATAAGGTATGTAAGGTTAATAAGGTATGTAAGATATATAAGGTATGTAAGGTATATAAGGTATGTAAGGTATGTAAGATATATAAGGTATATAAGGTATATAAGGTATGTAAGGTTAATAAGGTATGTAAGATATATAAGGTATATAAGGTATGTAAGGTATGTAAGGTAAATAAGGTGTTTAAGGTACATAAGGTAAAAAGATATGTAAGGTATATAAGGTATATTAGGTGTATAAGGTATACAGGGTGTATTTTTGAAACGGGGCAGTAAGGGCAAGTACCTTAACCGTTGCAGTTACAGCAAAACGTTCTTAAAAGACCTTCCCTAACTTTTTGGGACATTTTGAACTGAATTCACAGATTTTGTAAAAAACTTACAGTTAGCAAAAAAAATGCAAAAAGTTCAAAAAAATTTTTTTTATGCCAATCGATTCTATTTCATGTGGGGATCAAAAAACTCTATGGGACCATTTTAGCTTTCAGTACTAGAAAAGACAGAAATCGCCAAAAACGTTTCCCATACATTTCGGCAACAGAAACGAATTTCTACGATGGTCTAACTTTTTGTTATGGCCTGGAAGTGGGTAGAATTGACTGTAAAGTAAATAAAAAGAATTTTTACCCTCAAATTTCGAATTTGATTCGAAAATCTGTGTGTTATACTTAGTTTCAGCTGAGAAACTTCGTATGAGTTATTAATTAAGGATTTTCGCTAAAATGTCTTCTAATCGTGAAAAATTGACTTATTAGAAGCGTATTTTGCAAGAACCCTGCAATTCCAGGTTTTCAAAAGATTTGTAATAACCTTTTTTGTTGGCACATGCCGCAACGGATACTTATTGCGGTACCACACTAATGCAGCTCCCGCATTTCGATTATTGACAAAATACGCTTCTAATAAGTCAATTTTTTCACGATTAGAAGACATTTTAGCGAAAATCCTTAATTAATAACTCATACGAAGTTTCTCAGCTGAAACTAAGTATAACACACAGATTTTCGAATCAAATTCGAAATTTGAGGGTAAAAATTCTTTTTATTTACTTTACAGTCAATTCTACCCACTTCCAGGCCATAACAAAAAGTTAGACCATCGTAGAAATTCGTTTCTGTTGCCGAAATGTATGGGAAACGTTTTTGGCGATTTCTGTCTTTTCTAGTACTGAAAGCTAAAATGGTCCCATAGAGTTTTTTGATCCCCACATGAAATAGAATCGATTGGCATAAAAAAAAAATTTGAACTTTTTGCATTTTTTTTTGCTAACTGTAAGTTTTTTATAAAATCTGTGAATGCAGTTCAAAATGTCCCAAAAAGTTAGGGAAGGTCTTTTAAGAACGTTTTGCTGTAACTGCAACGGTTAAGGTACTTGCCCTTACTGCCCCGTTTCAAAAATACACCCTGTATAAGGTATATAAGGTGTGTAAGGTATATAAGGTATGTAAGGTATATAAGGTATGTAAGGTATATAAGGTATGTAAGATATATAAGGTATGTAAGGTATATTAGGTGTATAAGGTATATAAGGTATGTAAGGTATGTAAGGTATATAAGGTATGTAAGGTATATTAGGTGTATAAGGTATGTTAGGTATATAAGGTATGTTAGGTATATAAGGTATGTAAGGTATATAAGGTATGTAAGGTATGTAAGGTATGTAAGGTATGTAAGGTATATGAGGTATGTAAGGTATATGAGGTATGTAAGGTATATGAGGTATGTAAGGTATATGAGATATGTAAGGTATATAAGGTATATAAGGTATGTAAGGTAAATAAGGTGTTTTAGGTACATAAGGTAAATAAGGTATGTAAGGTATATAAGGTATGTAAGATATATAAGGTATTTAAGGTTTATAAGGTATGTAAGGTATATAAGGTATATAAGGTATGTAAGGTATATGAGGTGTTTAAGATACATAAGGTAAAAAGATATGTAAGGTATATATGGTATATTAGGTGTATAAGGTATATAAGGTACATATCCGTGTGTTAGACAGATTTTAATTCCTAATCAACACGGTTTTGTTGATAGGCGTTCTACAGAAACAAATCTATGTGAAATGGTCGATGTGGTAACAAAGGCGTTAGATGATGGGCTTCAGGTGGACGCTGTGTATACCGATTACTCCAAAGCATTCGATAAAATTTCACATTTGACATTACTTAACAAGCTAGCCTGTATCGGCATACATGGCGACCTTCTGAGGTGGCTCGAATCTTACCTTAATAATAGAACCCAGGCAGTTTCAATTAAAGGTTATTTATCTAGTTTTTTTCCTGTTACATCTGGTGTTCCTCAGGGCTCGCACCTTGGCCCTCTCCTCTTCAACATTTTTATTAATGACGTTATTTACTCAATTGTAAATTCAAATTGTTTACTATATGCAGATGATACAAAAATTATCGAATAATTAATAATCAAAATGACTGTGCTCTTCTCCAAAAAGATTTAGATAACTTAGGTATTTATTGTTTAAAGAATGGACTTACAATCAATACTGATAAGTGTTATATTATTAGTTTCACCAGAAAATCCAAACCTGTACCTTTTGATTATAAAATACTTGATACTAGCTTAAAAAGAGTTGAGGAGGTGCGAGACTTGGGCGTGATCCTTGATAAAGAGCTCACCTTCAGAGCCCATTACGATCAAATTATTACTAAGTCATATAAAATGTTGGGATTTGTTCTGAGACAGGGCAAGGAATTCAGAAAAGCGCGTACTTATTATGATGCTATATAACGCTTATGTCAGATCGCGTCTTGAATATGCATCTACGGTGTGGAATCCACATTACAATATACATTTTTATGGTATAGAACGAATTCAAAACAGATTTAAGAAACATATTGAATATCGTAATAACTTCGATCCAACCTTTGGTTTTCAATCGAGCAAGTTGGTATCTCTAACGGATCGCCGCTCCCACAGAGATGTAATCTTCTTATATAAAATTTTAAATAATGTTATTGATTCTTCATATCTCCTGGTTTACGTTGTAGGAGACCAACCTCACGAAGTGTTGTGGTTTTAGATGTTCCGTACGCTAGAACCTCACACGGTAAAAACAGATTCATAATACGGGCGTGTAGCTGTTACAATAATAAATTTTTCATCCCACCTATTCGAAAAAGACGACTTGGTTCGCCTTTAAATGCGACCAAAGTTGGTGTTTTCAGTAAGGAACTTTGAGCGGGCAATAATGAGTTTTTAATCCCCGTTAAGCGGGATTAAAATTACTTTTAGGCACATTTTTTGAATTTGGAACATCTTAGTGTTCAGCGCCGAGGGAATCAAACGCAAATATAGTTTGAATGACTGGCTGCTAATACGACGGCCGATAGACTCGTTGCCCCGGCTGAATAAAAAAAAAAGAAATCAAATTCAAAGCGCGCGAATTGTACTTACAGTCCGCATTGGTGTAATTTTTTAAAGGATAGAAATTTATAGTAAATAAATTTTCACCATTGCGAAAACGTCTCAAATGTAAATATAAATTTTTAGTTATTTAATTATTTGATAGTTACATTTAATTTTAGTTGTAACTCTATTTTTTTTAAATAATAATATATTATAAGAAAATATGAGGAATCTTTTATTTTCTCATATGGGTGATGAAAAGTAGAGTGTATGACTCGGGTGCAAATATATTTTTGGCTCGGGCGACGTACTTTGAATCCCTCGCTACGTTCAGGATTCTACTATAGAATCCCTCGCTACGCTCGGGATTCTACTCTAGAATCCCTCACTTCGCTCTGGATTCAAAAAAGCGCCCTCGCCCTAAAAATATTATTTTGCTCCCTTATGATACAATCTACTATTTCATCCCACCTATTCGAAAAAGACGACTTGGTTCGCCTTTAAATGCGACCAAAGTTGGTGTTTTCAGTAACTTTGAGCGGGCAATAATGAGTTTTTAATCCCCGTTAAGCGGGATTAAAAGTACTTTTAGGCACACTTTTTGAATTTGGAACATCTTAGTGTTCAGCGCCGAGGGAATCGAACGCAAATATAGTTTGAATGACTGGCTGCTAATACGACGGCCCATAGACTCGTTGCCCCGGCTGAATAAAAAAAAAAGAAATCAAATTCAAAGCGCGCGAATTGTACTTACAGTCCGCATTGGTGTAATTTTTTAAAGGATAGAAATTTATAGTAAAACCATTTGAAAAATGAGTTCTTCAAGCGACAGTGACAGTATACAATTAACTCCTGAAAATATAAGAGCTGATGCAAAAAATGTGATTGATAATATATTACCTGCGAAATCCCGGGAGCAATATGTAAAAGCATATAGAAATTTTATTGAATGGAGAAATGCAAGAGGCGCCAAGCATTTTTCCGAATCTGTGTTTTTGGCCTATTTCCAATACTTAGGCAAAACAAAAAAACCTTCTACACTTTGGAGTATCTTCTCGATGTTGAAATCAACAGTCAGCTGTAATAATGACGTAAAACTAGACACATATTCGAAATTAATAGCGTATTTGAAGAGGATGTCTGATGGATATAAGCCCAAAAAATCCAAAGTTTTCACTGTCAAAAACGTGGAGAAGTTCCATAATGAGGCACCCGACGAAGTTTTTCTTGCCGTAAAAGTAAGTAACTACATATAAAGTGTTTTAAAATGCGTATTTTATTGGAAACTTTAGCTTGATAGACATTTATTTAATACACATTCTGTTTTGTTACAGGTGGCTTTAATTTTTGGAATACATGGAGCTTGTCGTGGGAATGAACTTTTAAAAATATCTGTTGATGATATCGAAAATCACTCGGATGATTTACTATTAATAAAGCTGACCGATACAAAAACGAAAATTGACCGATCTTTCGTAATCCGAGGAGAATATAAAACTATTGTACAGAAATACATGGACCTACGTCCTGCTGATATGAAGAGTAATCGGTTTTTCGTTCGTTATCAAAATGGGAAGTGCTTTAAACAAGTAATGGGAAATAATAAATTTTTAGTTATTTAATTATTTGATAGTTACATTTAATTTTAGTTGTAACTCTATTTTTTTTAAATAATAATATATTATAAGAAAATATCAGGCATCTTTTATTTTCTCATATGGGTGATGAAAAGTAGAGTGTATGACTCGGGCGCAAATATATTTTTGGCTCGGGCGACGTACTTTGAATCCCTCGCTACGTTCAGGATTCTACCATAGAATCCCTCGCTACGCTCGGGATTCTACTCTAGAATCCCTCACTTCGCTCTGGATTCAAAAAAGCGCCCTCGCCCTAAAAATATTATTTTGCTCCCTTATGATACAATCTACTATAACGATATTGATATTTTTCATGAAAAATTAAATAAGTTTATTTTACAACTATTTCCTAATGCGGAATAACTCTAAAAAAAAATATTTAGGTTACTTTTATGATATATTATTTAATGTTATATTAAATGTGTTAAATCTTATATAAGATAAGATATATATTATGCGAATATTAGGTGTATAAGGTATGTTAGGTATATAAAGTATGTAAGGTATATAAGGTATGTAAGGTATATAAGGTATGTAAGGTATATAAGGTATGTAAGGTATATAAGGTATGTAAGGTATATAAGGTATGTAAGGTATATAAGGTATGTAAGGTATATGAGGTATGTAAGATATATAAGGTATGTAAGGTATATAAGGTATATAAGGTATGTAAGGTAAATAAGGTGTTTTAGGTACATAAGGTAAAAAGATATGTAAGGTATATAAGGTATATTAGGTGTATAAGGTATATAAGGTATATAAGGTGTGTAAGGTATATAAGGTATGTAAGGTATATAAGGTATAAAAGGTATGTAAGATATATAAGATATATAAGGTATATAAGGTATGTAAGGTATATAAGGTATATAAGGTATGTAAGGTATATAAGGTATGTAAGGTATATAAGGTATGTAAGGTATATAAGGTATGTAAGGTATATGAGGTATGTAAGGTATATGAGGTATGTAAGATATATAAGGTATGTAAGGTATATAAGGTATATAAGGTATGTAAGGTAAATAAGGTGTTTTAGGTACATAAGGTAAAAAGATATGTAAGGTATATAAGGTATATTAGGTGTATAAGGTATATAAGGTATATAAGGTGTGTAAGGTATATAAGATATGTAAGGTATATAAGGTATAAAAGGTATGTAAGATATATAAGGTATATAAGGTATGTAAGGTATATAAGGTGTTTAAGGTACATAAGTTTAAAAAGATATGTGAGCTATATAAGGTATATTAGGTGTATAAGATATGTGAGGTATATAAGGTATATTAGGTGTATAAGGTATGTTAGGTATATAAAGTATGTAAGGTATATAAGGTATGTAAGGTATATAAGGTATGTATTAATATAGGCATGATGTCTTGTTATCATTAGATATGATTTTATAGACATAGAGCAAAATATGTATATCTGTATAATAGGCAAGTCTATAGCTGAATATTGTGAGTAATGCTGTGTATCATTTTAATATTAGTAAAGGGAATAGTATAGTAGCATATTAATCTGCTACGGTTAATGCTACGGCGTAGAATAGTAGTAATGCATACGACGCACTGTAGCAAAGTCCATCATAACTTAAGAGTCCGGCAGAGTCATTTTATATTAAGAAGCAAGTGCAAAAATTTAACGAGAGTGCTATCTTTGTTTGGCGTACGCGCATTTAAATTTTTCCCGCGAGTATATACGCTTAACTATGTTTCTATTTATAAAATATTACAAATATATTTTTTTATATATTATACAGAATAAATATGATGAAAATCTGACGTAAACGCTGTAATAATAAGTGAAATAAAATTTTCTTAACCTTCGATTCATGTAGATAATTTTCATGGTTTTTTATAAATACCGAAATTAATACAGTATTTATGTAAACATGTGATATTTACATTAGGACAGTATTAATCTGGTATAGTATTTAGTAAATGCGATTAAATCAAATGATTGAGGCATTCTGTTTGTATGAGAAAATTATACTCCGCCTGACCCTTAAGGCAAAGGCAAATGTATGAAAAGACCATACGTAAACATGAATAATAGCTAATTTGAATAGGGTGCTAACAAACAATAGCTCTACTTAATATCATTAATATCCTTTTAAAAATACATTGCCTTTGCAATTTCTAGGTTAGCTCCCTAATCAAACCTAACCCACAGCTGACTTAGTTAATTTGTAGGTGATATATAAATTGTACATCTGAAGATATAATTTCTCATTTTAATATGTTTATTTTTGACTTTCATAAAAACCCGCTCGTCTTACCGGTCACTTGAGAGAGACACACACACATTGAGAGAGCTTAATTTTCTATTTTGAATGAAAAGTCTTTTAAGTTTCTTAGACTCAAGATCGGACCCAGCATCTGCTGTTGTGCTAGCTTCAGTTCAGTGTACAGGGGGAGCCATGACTCCAATGACCTCCCATCCTTTGCCTTTGTTTACACTTTATGCAAAATATACTGGAAAGTAGAAACAGTATTCTACTTAAAGTGTAAGAAACAGGCAATGATTTCAAAGAATAGACGGTTCTTCCTCAGGGACAACGTGAAGCTTATTTTGGTGCAATATGAAGTATCTCAATATGCATACAGTACCGTATATCCTCATGTTACAGTTTTCGGAGTCGCTCCGAGCTGAGCTTGAACACATGAAGTGACAGCCTCGGGGAAATCTCCTTAGATATTGTTTTGAAACGGCTCATTGTAAAGTACTGAAGCAAGTATTAGTGTCGTGTTACGGAGATGAGATGTGCTAGCTTTTACGAGTGGATGCGAGGCGAGGAGATGACTCATTTCAACCTACAACGTAGCGTCAGATGTAAAGTTTTAGATGAATTGTGTGTTCTCTAAGGAAAGTTTTATCTTAAACTGTAAAACTTTTCAAGTAAATTAACTTTGTATATGCCTCATCATTATTTTTCGAGTACCTTGTTCTAGCGGAACAAATAACAATTATCAATCAGGTTTTCTTAGTTGCACCGGTGCTCGTTCAACGGTCGACAACAGTTTTAATTTATTTATAAGTTCAACAACAACAACTTCATATACAACATTTGTATACAAGGCGGACTTAATGCCATAGGCCGTCTCTACCAGTCTACCTTTGGGTGATGCAGAGAGATTAACAAGGCAGGTGAAGTTTTTTTTTTGTTAATTATAAAAATTATACCTACGTTGATATAAGTACTTTCTTAAGTCTAAAATTATTTTGTTTGTTTTATTAATTGACGCATCGTAAAAAAAGACAAATAAGATTACATAAAGATACTTTTGTTATACCTACTTGCTTTTTAGTTTACTGATAAAACTACCAATATACGACCAATTATTACTTTAATGTTATTTTAGTTGCAGTTGTTAGCGTTGGCTTAAACGCAGACGGAAGAACCGAAAACTATTAATGTTAAGTATATTAATAAAGTAAATTAACTCTTAAAATGTCTAAAAAATTTCAACATACTCTTTCAGCAGCAACTATTTTAAAAAATGTAGAAAAAAGCTATTTATACCAGGAAATGAACATTAAAATCTAAGCCATGACACCCCTGGGGAAATCAGACTGCAGATTCACAAAATGTTGACGAGCTCTGCTGCGTGACAGCCGTATTCTATCATTTGTGCGGTTTATGGCGGTAGAGCTTCTGAAAACGAGCACTAGGAAGAAAGTAATACCACCATTCTGTAAACTACCCCCAAATAGTCACTACTATGATCGGATTAGTGATAAAATTAGGCCTTGAAATTACTAATTCTATAAACAACCACCAAATAGTCACTACTATGATCCGATTAGTGTTAAAATTAGGCACTGAAATTGCGTCTATATAAATAAATATCGTAAAATCTCATACACTCATTGCAGATGGGGCAATTCATCTGGATTGAGGATGTTTATCGCCTAATAAACACTGACCTTTAGGCAGACTTCATGCTCTTTCACTATTATTTTTATTAAAGAAACACATAATTATTCACTAAGGATAAGAAAGAAAGAGAAAGAAAAAAGGATTATTGTCAATGACAAAAAAAGTTAAAAGCCTAAATTTTGTAATCCAAAATATCGCTCATTACTGTTATTTTCAAAAAGTCTTTCCATTTATACATCTAAAAATATTTGTTATTCTATAGTAAACCAATGAACTGTGATAAGTACAAAAGCACTAAACGAACCTCCTCCATATTCACAAAGAAATGATCTGAATAAGGACGCACGAGAGAATCGCGTAGAAAAACATTTTCATTTCTCATCTTGCTTTTCACAATCAATAGCTATATTTTAATCTCAGTAGAACCATTGTTGAGAACAACGATTGTCTTATAAGAAACTGTATGCTGACTGGCTGTTTATCGTAGACTTGTACACTGGAAGCTTGAAGCATAAAGCAGTCAGCATAATCGACACTATGATATAATTAAGTATATATTTCAAAAGTTTTCTGGTTGTAGAGCGATGGCAAATTTTACTAAGGAAAGACGATAAACCAACACAATATAATGCCATATTATGTCGAAGTAATCTATACCTAGTATCTTGCGGCAGAGATGTATAATAGCTACATTTCATCTGTTATGGGGTTCCACGTGATGAAGGCTATCGCTATCTACCAGGCACAGTTTCAAAGTCCGACTCTGAAACTGATACTGCTAATTTCTGACAGAAAACATCCTAAGTGACTCTCTTATCCCACCCGGGGATCGTATCCAAGACATCACAGTGAGCAGTCGCATACGATATCCTAGACCAATAAGATACAATTATTTTAAAAGCAATGTTACTATCTTTACTTTTAAGTTGGGTCACTGGATTAGGCGCATAAATCAAAACCATAAAATCACATATGGGGATCAGGTCAGACAACAAAAACAAATGCACACACTTTTAAATAATTACAATTTATTATCTTACCACACCGTATTTATTCACCTTTATTTAAAAACGCACACTTTACGCATTAACTATTTTCACTTAACCTTTACATTTCTAATCGAACCACAAGACTGCCCGCCATCTTCCTGACATCGCCCGATCACGCCTCGTCACCCCACCACCGGAAATGAGTCGTGATTGGTCGATGCTTAAACTTAATCAAACCAATGCAAATGATATCATAATAATTCAATTAAATTATAACTTTAAATAAGAACTATTTACAAATAGATAATTACCATTCATTATATTTATTACCAACTACTTCCTGTATATTTATTATTTCATTTGCCATTTCCAACACTTGGTCCAATTCAGTATCTATTTTCCAATCATAGATCAATTGAATAACAATGTAAATAATAAGTAAATGATAAATAACTATCTAAACCTAACACACATTAGCATCAGAGCACATTAAACGCAGTCTATACCCAGATTGGATAGTTACCTAGTTGGAATATAAACTCATTTAATCAGTGTTCTGTCTAAATGTGTTACAATATTAGGCAGTGTTACAGATACTAATATTTCTGGAACAGTGCCAGAGAGCAAAGAGTTACATGAAGTTACGGTTTGTTAACGTTTAGACTGTGATAGAACTTTTAATTATTAATTAATTCTAGAATTTCCTGAAAGTTTTAGGCTGGCATGCATTTTTCTCAATTGTTGTGTTTAGATCTTACGTTGTTAAGCCATGTTGTGTTTAAAGTTGTTTGCAATAACCTAGCTAGTATATAAATAATACTAAAATAATTACAATAATTTAACATTTACAAAACACTAGATCCTTAACAAAAATTGTAAATCAAGATATTATGACTACTCGCCCTATCTGAATATCTTAAAAGAATAGACCTAACGGTCAGTACGTGCCACTATTTAAATAATTATTACTGTTCTTCTAACCATTGAGGAGTTGTACCTTCCAGCATCAGCTCAGCAACATCAGCTGCTCACTGCTAGATGCAAATAACTGAAAAACTTCAGAAAATAAACAGACTCTTTAAGGACCTATAAAATTAAAAGGGTTGCCTTCGATTTTTATAGGGTTTCATAATCAGATCCTGACTTGGTGGCCATGAGACCATTTTAAAAGTAAACATTTAAAAAAATATATAAAAATCGGTTCATAAACGACGGAGAAATCGCTGGAAAAACATAAAAATATATACGCGTCGAATATTGAATCTCCTCCTTTTTGAAGCGAGCGTTCCTTCAGCCTGTTTACAAAAAGTTTACTCCCTTATTTTAATTCCAAGCTAAAAAACATTAAAATGTGGTCAACCATCCAAACCATTTAAATCTCCATAGAAATAGGTGTGGCGCTATTGATAGCCTTCAATTGGTTCTAGATTGGTAGCAGATGCGCACATTGACCGGTCAGAGCGGGCAGTGCTCGCTCCGATTGATGCATATCACTTAAGTCCGGGTAACGAACCTTGTTTTAACCTAGACACTGGAAAACTCGATTGCGGGTATTGGCATTTAATAGAATTGTCTGCGAAACTAGAGAAATTGTTTGTCTAACTGACCTAGCAAAATGTTTTAGCCTTAAACAGTTGTCTTTGGTTTGGGTTTTAATGTGTAGCTAGTAGAGTAACTTTAAAGATATAACAAGGATTTATTATATCATCAGTCTTGATTGATTATTTTTATATGAGCAAAGCCGCTGTCAACCACTAGTTATTTTAAATTATACAAACAATAAAATGGAAAATAAGTCTTAAACGAGAATGATTCATAGTAAAGATACTTCACAATATTTTGTTTAGCATAAAATATAACCGACTTAAAAAAAGTCGGTGCTCATAAATTACAATTGTAAGAAAATAATCAGCACAGATTTCACAAACTAATTAAACGATTTTCTGCGATATTTAATGCTTTTTCAAGGTTATTGTTTTTTATTTATTCCATTAATTAATAGAATACACTATTGCACTAATAATAAAGTAAATTAAATAAATCAAATTATTGAGTTGCGTTGTCCAATACTTGTTTGTTACTTCTTTGCGCTCAAACGAGTCGAACGATGTTACTGAAATTAAACAGCTGTTTCGGTTAAGGTAGTAAGATACCACCTAAAAACTGCTAGCATAGTAGACATCAATGTACAAACAATACGCGTACATTAGGGGTCACAAATCTTTTAGGTCAGCGGAAGTAGGAAGCTTTTGCGGTTTCCATGACTTTCTAAGCCTCTATTTTCCAATACCAGCTACTCGCCTGGCTCACATAATTGCTCAGAATTGTGTGGAATTTGCTCACAAACACTTTGATAGCGTGATCGGCGAATAAACCAACTTGTGTGGTTTGTACGAGTCATGTTTGGGTACTAATCCTCTACTACTGGGATTTCCTTGTGTAGCTCATTTCTGGTAGTTTGTGGATTGTACTTTTGTTTGATAAGCTTAGGAGGTAATAAGTTTGTAAGTAAGTAGTTTTCTACCAAACATAAATTAACCGGTTTGGGCAACTAGTTGACTTATTTATAGTAACTTAATATCTCTCACCGTGCTCGCTTATTTGTGCGCCGTTTTTTTTTGTGAGGGGTTGGAATTGGCATTGTGCCCGGTGGATGGCGATAGGCTCACCCCACCCATAACTCACATCCCACGTCACATGGGAGCAAAACAAACAGAAGAGGTGCAGGAGTTATACATCTTCTTGGAAATATATACTTGAAGTTGTTTTTCGCGAGGTTAGGTCCAAAATGAATTTTTTAATGAGTGTTACTATACCTGGAGGTATAATAATTTAAAGTTTATATCCAAATACCTCTAGCGTTCTCCACCAAAACAACACGACTCTATTTGCATACATTTTTAGACCAAACAGCGAATCGACAGACGACTAATCAATCGCAAACAAAAACCTCTGTTTTTGAACGAAAACATTTATTACAAACGCCCGGCTGAAACACGGCTGAATAAATATTACCTTTGCCTATAAAATATGAATAAAAAAAGGAGTGTATAAAAGAGTTTGTTGCACAAGTGTGTGGACGAGTGCATTATTGCTTGAAACAAATTCATTACTTATTCGTTCACAATCTCTAGCAGAAGGTATTGATTTCTCGAAAATTTTAAATGCCGTATAAAATTGACTTACTGTTTTTTTCTGTGTAATATGTGCCAGTGATTGCAGGAGCGTGCACATCGCCACACAAACCGGTAGGACTTGTGTCCCAGCTATGAAATATTCAAACGGCTTGCCGAGCGCTGTGCGAAGCGCTGCGGATTGCTCCTGCTTCGATTATCTGTTTCGCTCTGTTTGTGTATGCGTGCCCCAGGTATTGGGCGGTTACACTTATTCATTATGACGAAACTTGACGCCTCAACTAAGCTACAGTCCCTTCCGTGCAGACCTGTGAATTTACATCATTACGTTATGTGTTATTTATTTGTACCCAACAAAGATAACTTAAAATACAACTCAAAATCAAAAGTCAAACGACAAACATCATCGAAAAAGCAAAACCAGCAAATTTTGTTATTCTGCGGTCTGTGTATCTTCCATTAGTTTCTGGAATTGAAGGATTACCTGTAATCCGAAGTCAAATAGCATATCCTCGGGGTGTTATCTCCGGTATTGAGGTGACAATAAAATTAAAAGTTTCCCCAAAGAGGCCACTTCCCGAGCCTCGAGCCAATTTCCCATCCATTGGGGCTTGTTCGCCGGCATTCGACGCTTTATTTATGAATCTCACGAGCCTTTGTTATCTTTTCACGCGACGCCAATTACGGATACAGAGGATCTCGTATCTCTTAATAATGTGATGAGTCGTACTTTGTGTATGCACTATTTTATCTTATAACAAGTAAGATGAAATAATGCATCCTAACATTGAAAGGATAGCTTTTATATCGTTAAAAAACTTAGGATTTTATAAGGCGGACTAGGAAGATGTAACAAACTAGAGAATGAATAAAAAATAATACAGTTGCAGATTCCCCATGGATTTGCATCGCATAATTATTTTATATAGACTTACAATGTAAGATTTTGTGGCCAAGAAACGCGGTCATATCACAGGTTCAATTAACCTGATTACAGAACATTCCGCTGCTGCGGGGCTCCAAGGTTTTGGTCAAATTAAAACTTTGTCGGCACTACTCGCACTTACCTTCAAATTCGAGTAAGCACTTGGTAAAATCAAGCTTTATTGAAGAGATGGTGAATATTACAGATATTCACCGTACAACGACGGTCGTGACATGAAAATGGAAAAAAAAAACACAAGATTCAAGTAAAACATTATATCTTCTAAATCTTGTTAACTTAACCGAAACGTCTTTATAAAGAAAATCACAATGTGGAAAATCTTTCAAAAACCGTATTACAAGTTTTCGCGCCAAATGTTCATCAAAGGCACTAGTCAACTTCACTACGAACATTAAATATGAATAAACATTCCTTTTAAATTAGTTGACTAAAAAAACCCGGGGAAAACAAAACATTCAGTAATAGAGAGCTATATTTTACTGGCTAATGAAAAATACTTGGCAATTTGTGAACTTTGTTGAAAAATGGTTGGTAAAAATGCTCTGTTTCAAAAACGAATTGCCAGTTTTCAAGTTATATTACAGTGAAATTCAAGCTTTAATGCACATGCAATTTTCATACGATTAAATCTGTTTCGCTTTAAAATTGATTTTGTTGTAATAATTTAAATAATTTTACTTTCGACGTCGTTATTGCATTTGTATAGAGAATACTGGCAAACCTAAAATCTTAGTTTTACCATTGCCGCGAAACTGAAAACCATTGAAATTATTTAGTGCAATTAAAGTCATGGAAAAAATATTATGGAAAGAAACTCGAATAAATTAATGCACGAAAATAAAATATACGACTATACGATACAAAAATATTGGAATACGGTTGGTAAACATTAATTCAAGCAGTATCTGTGTGACGTCACACAAATTAAATGCCCGGAGCCTTCATGATCAGCGTCGTTCGCAAAACAGGGTAAAGTAACAATTTATTGCTATATGCCGGAGATTCTGAACGGACAGTACTACGGGTTGCAAATTATACTATTGTAGTAACGTATTAATTTACTAAATACTTGTGCAACAAATAACATAAAACGAAACTCATCGATTGGCTTAGAGATAGGTATCACGTCAAACACTAAATACAAAGAAGTAGATTTTATTAGCTATGTCTTTCTTATTTGAATTGTACATGTTTGTGATTTCATCCTACTATCCCACAAATATTATAAATGTGTAATATTTTTAAGCAATTTATAGCTTTGCTATGCCTTTTTGTATTTTATACAATATTAAGGATACAAAATTAAGAATTCCAATAAACCAAGTAAAGTTTGTCTAACAGGTATATTTACCTAATAAGTTGGCACTTAAAAGGTTTAATTGCCATAGCACCTGGGGTGTTTATGCAGGGGGTGCAGGATCAAATCCTGCTGGATTCTTATTTTTTTAACCCTAATTATTGTATATTTTAAATATATAATAATAATAATGTTTATTGACATAACTTTGTTACAATGGTTTTGAATTCCCTAACCCCCGAACTAGTGTAAACTGTATTTCGGGGATCAGTGTCTACGCCTTATAATTATGTACATATATATTATTATGTCTCATATTTTATTTATTGGTTACATATATTAACATCATGTGAGCGTATGTGCGTGTGAGTGGGTGTGTGTGTGTATTTGAGTGTGTGTGTGTGTATTTGAGTATAAAATAATATGAATAACATAATTTAGAATAAAGAGTATTTTTAACTACATTATCAAGCGGGCGGAGCTGCGAGCGGGACCCGGTTAATAAACGCTTCAAATAAAAAGTAAATTGCGTGTATAGTCTAAAGTAAATAAATTGCGATATGACACAAATACTTGTAGAGGAACAGGGTGTGATGTTCCTCCACCACAAAGGGAGGATCCTCCGACCAGGCTCGGTGGTATTGCCTGGCGGACAGCTGTCCCATTGTAGTGTATTGGAAGTGGTATATATAGTCACTTGCTGTGAACATTTCGATATCGCGATTCAGCACTCGTCGATATATGTCACGTGACTGGTTATGTGCGGATACCGCCACATACTTATGGTACTGTTTCGTTTGACTACTCCACAGGTAATACATAATTATTCCGGAAGGCTTAAATAAAATAAATGCGCATTGTAATCGATTCAGCATTTCGGCAATGGACGCGGTGCATTAAAATTCAATAGTATACATTATGGTTGTACAAAACCGCGTGTATTTGCATTGATCGCTGCTAAAAAATACATGATTGTTTACGTTAGATTTCAGTAACAGACAATTTAATTTTATAGTTTCCATTTAATGCCACGGTTCTCTGTATTTGGTAAGTAGGCTTGCCCTTATTGTCACGGACAGGGACAGAACCTGTGCAACTGGCCCTTAGACGCCCTTAGTATTGTGCTTTTTAGTACTTAGTAAGTAGATTACATAATAGAGTCTAACAAGACGAGAAGATACAATTAATTTAATCTTATTCTTGCAAACATTTTTAATATACATTATATTATAAATGAGATCGATAAAATCTAATATTATCCGTCAAACTTTCTATCGTAAAAAAGGAATTATTAAAATAACTGTATAATGAAATTTTCCGTTATAATTTTCAACTTTTAATAAAAATTAACAAGAAACTTTTGTATGGTTCATTCTCCGAGGACGAAGTTAATTTTTAATTAAAAGACTTCTTGTACTCCACGAATATTTCTTATACTAAAATTAATTATCAGACGAAAATAGAACTTCCTTAAAATGTACGATGCGCCGAAAATTACGTCTAACTCCTAGTTTATTTTATCTTTCTTGTTAAGTTTAAACGATTATAATTAAATACTATTTTCATGGTAACAAATGTAGACAAGTACTAAGTGCCAAATGACTAACAAGCAGAAGACTAGTCTAATAAAATCGAACGGGCATTAACGAATTATTTACGTTTCAGGCTTTACGTTTCGGCAAACAGATTACACTGGCCGTGGTGGAAAGCAAACTGGTTCTGCCAGCGCGCCTTCTCCGTTCGTGAGGCCGATGCATGCACTTCCTGACATTTTATCAATCAAGCGAATGAAAACATTTTTAGATTATTCAGAAGATTTTCATTATTTTAGTTTAGCTCCTACCACGTATACATAAAAATGGTAAGTATTTTAAATTTTAAATTTTGAATATTATGATTAATTATGAGTCATAGACGTTATTAATTTATAACACCCAACAGGAACACAGTAGTATACTATTTGATGCCAGTGAATGTTATGCCAACACATGAAGACATAACAATAATGAATGCTATAACATAGAATACATTTAGTATACTATTTGATGCCAGTGAATGTTATGCCAACACATGAAGACATAACAATAATGAATGCTATAACATAGAATACATTTATGTTATTGAAGCAGTCAAGTAATCATTTAAAAAAAATTAAAGTACATTATTAATATCTTTACCTTGTATTATTTAGCCAAAATTTCACAGGTGTTAGATAAACCTTATTGGCAGGGTAAGCATATATAACACACATATAATATAACACACATAAATGAAATTGACAGCTGTGTTCTTTTTTTAAGTGTTCCGTGTGTGTATTTTCAATACGGTCAGGTTATATTTTAATGGTTGGATGAAAATTTTTCAGCACCACGGAAACTGGACCTAAACCTCATAAAAAGATAGTTGAGTGCTTTTCCTTGAGAATGTCTAATAATATCAGAGCAATATGTTTATGGAACGGGCCCCAGAGTTTGATATTCGTAGCATTCCTAATATAACGTGGAAGCGTCACACCGAAGCACTTATATATTTAATTATTCATAGTGTGTGCCCTGTAATTTGGTCCTAAGTAGCTATTTGATGTGGGCCATTTAATTATCTAACCTAATTACCCCTAAACGCGCCGCAGCCAAACAAAGAAAATACGTGACTTTTTCACAAAAAACTATTGGGTGTATAAGTGGCGTTTTCATTTTGAATTAATCTATTATATCATATTATTGTTATTATTTGATAATTATATTTTATTTTATGAATCTCAGTACCTGCTGCGGTGGGCGGTGGTAAGCGTTAGCGGGGAATCAGGTTCGATTCCCTGGTCGGATAAAGTGTTATTTGTGAACTTACCGTCAGTATAATTCACAATAGCAGCTCGGAATCGGAATTGTGCTCGGTGGATGGCGATAGGCTTACCCTCTATCCCATGGGACCTAAACATAACAAGTGAAATATGGGTGTTGTACACCTCTACCACACTCATCTGGGTAATATAGGCGTGAAGTTATGTATTTATTTTGTTTAGTTTTCTGACAGATTGTAAAAACGGAGATTGATTCAAGGCATGTAATAAAGGTCTAGATTATTTGGTCTAGAATATTTTGGCAAGTATCTGTTAACTTTGAGACTTTTCATATTTTAATTAGTTTTCTTGTTGTTGTTGAGATACAGAATATAGCTACAGAACTTTTATTTAATTTAATATTTATATAGTAGTAGTATATCTAGTATTTTATTTAATAGTTGGAAATAACTATTAAATTATATTTAGTGTAATTTTTGCAAGTTATTAAATAAATTAAAATAACACTTCTTAAACTTAATTAAAGAAATACCTAACTATGTACAAAAAAGAAAAGGAAAAAGTGAAAAGAAATAGACGTCAAAAAATACTTTCGCATTTATGTCAACGTGTCGAGAAGGTTAACAGAATAATAACATGATAATAACTATTAATTTTTCCTTTTCAAATAAATACAGAAAAGGAAACCATAAAAAACAGCATTACCTTCCTACCTTGCTACATAATAACATAACCCAAAAAATCCACGCCGAATTTGCAAAGCGAAGCAAGTGACACTGAAAAAATAAGTATTGAGTCACACCTGACCCTGATGTATACAACTATTGTGTATATGGATTACGATGAAACTAAATAACTACTAACAAATTTAATTTAGATAAGATGTACACGCAAATGTCACACACACACTCACACACTAACACTCACGCACACCCACGCACACACACACAGTCTCCTTCAAGTACCTACACATTTTTTAGGAATTAAAAAATGTACTTCCAACTCCGTGAGGGTGAACCAGGAATCGTTAACACATCCTAGTTTGGACTCCTAACGCACACTAATAGTTATTTATGCAACTGTTCTATAATGAGGGGTTAAAACACGAGTGTGGGTTTAGTTAGGTTACCTAACCTAAGTCGGGTGATAATAGTATCACATGAGTGTTTTAATACCTAATTATAACAGTTGCATACAAGACTTTATCTACACCCATGATATGAATCCTCTATAAATGTTCTGAAACCATAGGGTGTACAGTGTTGTAAGAACTCTATGTAAATTCATGGAAAGTTTAATTAGTGAGTATCTAATACAAACAAACTATGTATAGGTAATAATATAATTATTTATTGTAATAATTATTTACATTTTGGATCGTACAATTATTAAAATGTATTTTTTCAATACTATTATATTATTGAACAAAAATGGCGGGATACGACGTCAATTCAAAAATTCGAATAAGTTTTTATTTAAATTACTGCGCTGTGGTAGTGAAACGCGCGTGCATGACATGTTCTTTTTTTGAAATTCATAAAGATGCCATGAGAATGTGGCTGTTCGATGAGTAAAAAAGGAGTTGCATAATGATTTTGAGTACAACATTAGTACACCCGTTTGGGTGTTATAATGGTTATTATGACACTGGCTGTTTTAATGTTGGCAATAAGCTGTTTCAAGAACGTTTATAGAGGATTTATAGCATGGGTGTAGATAAAGCTAATTTATACTTTAGTCTTTACTAGAGTGCTAAATGTAAATTCTTATTTACTTAAATCATGTGGTTTTTTGTGGGAGATGAATAAAGATTTATTTTCCTTTTCATTTTGTGGCAGGATACCTTTTGTTACATGTTGCAAAGCTTCTAGGTAAATATTGAATAGCAAAATGTTGGATACATTGTGTTGTGTTATTCAATATTTACCTAAACTTTTCAATATTTTGCTTGGGACTTTGTTGTAAACCTGACATAATAATGGGATATTTATCGTAGCATTTGTTTGATATATCTCTATGTTTTTAAACTTTCGCGATTTGAGAACATTTTTCAAAAGTTAGACAACGGGTCTATAAAAATAAGTATAATAACGCGATTTAGACCCGTTGTCTAACTTTTGAAAAATATCTCTATGTCTTAGACGTTTCCGTATATTCTTCCTTTTTATTAGCGTTATGAAAGTAGTCCTGTCTATCGGTTTACCCTTTTAAACTATACAAATTGGAGAACAACATTGTTGCTCTTATCGACATACAATTTGATTAAATTATGTGTAATCGTTTCAAAATAGCCTTCGCAAAAGGCATACTTTAAATAAGACAAAACATTCTTGTCTTAATACTTTGAAATATCTCAGATCTAAATTGGTGATAAATTTGAAAATAAATAGTTGCTAAACAAATGTATCTGGGTAAAATATGGACGACTTTACAACTTTGTAACAACAATGTATACCCATATTTGCAATAAAAATATTGAAGTTTGAAATCTTATCTTTATCTTTTAACTATTGAATGAGTTTAAATATTCTCAGAGTAATCGCTCTTCAGATCTTTATTGTATATAGTTGACAAATAAAGCCTGTATTACCCAGAAGGGTGGGCAGAGGTGCACAACACCCACACTTCACCTGTTATGTTTAGGTTCCATGGGAAAGAGCTTGAGCCTTACGCCATCCATAAGGCTCAATTCCAACTCCGTGCTTCTATTGTGAATTTCCTGACGGTAACTTCACAAATAACACTTTGCCCGACTTTAGAATCAAACCCGAGAACTCGCGGTAAGACGCTAATTACTCGACCATTCAGGCATCATTCTTTCATAATGTTTTATGTTAAAAAATAAGTACTAAAATATCGAAACAAAACATAATTTGGCAAGTTTTCTTCTCTTTTTGTTCTACACATTTATTAATAGAATCCGAGTGAGTGGATGAAGGCACAAAGTTAATGCTCTAAGGAAGACGTCTAGCAAACTTCAAAGTCTGTACGCCTCTCGCTAATTACAACACGTAGTTACTCCACATTTAGTGCTTGGCCACTCAGTTTATCAGCTCTTCTTTACATTAATTATATTCTGAGTAATTCCGAGATTTTTCGAGTCTAGTTTTTTTTCTTCATACAACCTTTGTGACAAACGGACTTATAGTTATCCTGATGGTCAAAGGACATCAACAATCCACAAAGGCAAATTGTAGATGCATCGCTTCTTCTAAGGACAACTATGTCGGACTATTGTGTCTTTAAAGCCAGAAATTTAAAATTTGTGTTCAGTTCATAGTTCTTAGTTAAACCTTGGTTTGAAATTGTTTTTTTTACCACACAAGTCGAAGAATCAACTTGATAAATTCTTCTTCTTCTTCGTCGTGTCGATGGCTGAATCAAAATTTATTGGTCCAATAAGTGGCCACTGTTATGGCAGTCTCGTCTGCGTTCATGAGCGCCTCCCTTGTGCAGGTGGTAGGGCATTTTGGACAGTAAGGTGGTCAAGGTTTTGATATGCCATCGTGGTGAAAGGATTAGCCAATTCGCTTTGGAGAACTCGCGAATCGCCCAGGGTGCGCCGGACGTAGGGAATTATTGTGTACGTCACTCGGGGAGGCTCCTTTCATGCAACTTGATAAATATATTAATGTTACAGAAGACCAAGGAAATTGCATATATAGGATTAACATATAAAAGCGTTTTTATTCCAACTGCACAAAAAAACACGTAATATTTAAATGTAAAAACTTGCAATTAATTTACCCAACGTTACGTTACGTACCTCGTTATATTACACGTTTTTATATGGAACCGAATAGATTTCTTATCCCAAGTAGAAAATTAATCTCAAACTCAATTATTTTGCAGTTAATAATAATTAATGAATCAATCATCATAATTATGCTAATCCTAAATTTAAAATGCAAGACCACTCTACAACGTAATTCAACAAAGTGCAACAAAGTTTTCGTTTCAGTAGTCCAATGTTTGATGACGTCATTGTCATGACGTCTTTCTCTGTCCACTCAAAAATATGTCTAATCAGGAATGTATTGAATTTTCAACTTTAATCCTTAACGAAGTTGAAGTGTCGAAGTTTTCGAACTTGACAAAAGTGGTAACAAACCTCTTTAATATTAACACTTAATTATTTGGTTTAGAAAATTTTACTGTCTTTTAACATGGTTATTTTATATTTATAGTATTGTGCAATATTATATTGGAGTGTTGGATGTTTATACTCGTAATTGAAATTGAAGAATCGCCAAAGGTCTAAAAATATATTTTTTACGTTTACTTTAATCAAACCTAAATTATATTGTCTTCCGATGTATATCATCTAAAACTTTTCACAAATCGTAACAAAAGGTATCCCGTGACATGAATTGCAGGTATACATCAGGGTCAATGTTTAATTTTTCAGCGTCACTTGCTTCGCCTTGCAAGTTCGGCGTGGATCGACCAAGATAAATTGATACTAAACGACCACTGTAACTTGATCTACTGCGCCTCTTAACTTTCTTTAAAAAACAAGTAAACGTAAGCGTTGTCACAGCTCACAATAAACTGGGCACTTGAGAAAAGAAAGCTGATTTAGCGATATTAATAATTTAACCATTCAAGCGCCGGGTTTTGATTATTTTGCTGTTTTTTATGGACTTCCTTTCTGTATTTATTTTGAAAATTTTATGATATTATTTGCTTTTTAACCTTTTGTCACGTTGCAGACACGTACTAGGTAACCGCTAAATAAAGTTTTAGACTAGAAGAATTACTGCAATAAATATAGATAATTATTAAGTATTTATAGAATCATATTTTTTATAAGTGTTAGCTATTAAAATGGTTTGGCATAAATTGCTTTGTTTAGTGTTTATTACTACAGGAAAAGTAACAATCCCATATTAGCACAATGTAGTACCTAAGTCTGATATACCTAATTTGTGCGATAAAACACAGTAATGAATGCAGTATTCCTTCGTAATTCGATTCATCGTCTCTTGGTGAGGGTCGAAATTTTATTTGATATCACTTTTTTTATTACTCTGGCTTGTAATACACAACATCAGACAAGAACAACAACAAAAGTAATTAAAGCGGGTCTGGAAACTAAATACTTTATCGATACTTTTGCCAAGGTTTCTCAAGTTCTACCTTTCCCGAAACTATTTTCATTTTTACAAATAATTAATCAAATAAAGTACAATTATTTTTCAAGTAAGTAAGGTCTCCTGGCTTGTTGAATAATAATGCTTGCCGCGGTTTTGCTTGTTATTGGATGGATGACCAAAGCATTTGACTGACTATCGCTTATTATAATGAAGTTCCATTTTCGTCCATTCATTAAATGTATGTATGTTTAAGTAAAGTAGGCATATATGAAAAATATTCATCGAGAACGCGAAGTCTTTTAATTAGAATTATTTTCATATTTAGAGAATGTGCCGCCATATAAGAGTTTCATGTTAGTTTTATTTAAGTTAAATTTGAGTAGCGCAAAACTTCTTTATACAGTTTTTATACGTAATAAAATTACTTTTTTGTGACAAAAAGACGAAGATAATTTATCTGATCCGTTTCCGTCAAAAAGGTAATAAATAATATTGACCTTGTACTGGGTGGCGCAAAAGTAAAGACCCTATTTGGTTCAGCTATAACATTTTTTCTAAATTAGAAAACTAGATTTAGATTTTTTTAAATGTATATTTGTGCCATTAAATTTCGTACCATTAGGATTTAAAGATGATGTCTTTTAAATGGTGACCTCCAGAGTTGATACACATTTGAGCCCTATTTATGACATTTTGCATAACTTGCCGTAACACTTCCTGCGATATGTTCGTTATTTCTTGACGAATGTTTTCTTTTAGAGCTGCGAGAGTCTGTGGCTTGTTCACATACACCCGAGATTTCAAAAAACCCCAAAGAAAGAAGTCTGGACTGGTCAGATCGGGTGATCTTGCAGGCCAAGGCAAATCGCCAAAACGAGAGATAACTCGGTCTGGAAAAGCGTCCCTCACTAAGTCCATAGTGTCGCGCGCTGTGTGTGCCGTAGCGCCGTCTTGTTGAAACCAGATGTGCTCCAGCCCCAATTCGTCCAAACTGGGTATCAAAAACTCACGTAACATGGTTCTGTAGCGTTCTCCAGTGACAGTTATCGCATTGCCTCCAGCGTCTTCGAAAAAATAGGGTCCGATCACTCTGTCAACACAGATGCCACACCATACAGTAACTTTTAGTGGGTGTAGAGGTGTTTCTTGAATAATGCGCGGATTATCAGTGCCCCAGAACCGAGTATTCTGCTTATTGACATGCCCTGAGAGATGGAAATGCGCTTCGTCACTCATAACCAATTTTGAAGGAAAATCATCCTCTTCAAGGTTGAGGTTTATGACGCGCTGGCAGTAATCTAGACGAGCTCGGTGGTCAGCAGGCAGCAGCTGATGAGTCATTTGAGTTTTATACGGGAACATCTTTAAGTCTTTCACCAAAATACGCTGCAGGGTCCGTCTGGAAATGCCCAATTGCGTGGCACGTCGCCTCGTTGATGTTTCTGGACACTCTTCCACATCTTCGCGCACAGCATCGATATTTTCAGCTGAACGGCCTGTTCTTGGTCTCCCAGACTTAGGTCTATCCAATGTTGAGCCAGTTGCTTCAAGGCGTGTGGCAAAGCGTCGAATTGTGCGACCAATCGGTGCCGGACGGTGGGGAAATCGTCGACGAAATTCACGTTGTGTTCTTATCACTGATGAATTATTCCGTAAGAACATTGACACAATTATTCCACGTTCTTGGGGAGTAAAACGGTCCATGTTTATTTTCAGTGTATTTTACATTTGTTCACTACACAATTATCAACAACAGAATGACAGAAAATGTCATATAAAAAAAAAAAAAGTATTTTCTTTAGTGCCAGTACTTTTGCGCCACCCAGTACATGTTTGATAGTATCTAAACACAAGGGCTTCGGGCCAAAAATATTGAGAGTTTCTGATAGTTGCTAATAGTGCAAATCTCTAAGGGAAAGGACAAGCAGAAATTACTTTGGTACGCAATGTATAGAAGCACTGCGACCCAAAATAAACAGAAAAGACAGGGCAAGGAAGAGACAGGAGCACAACAACGATTTGCTGACTGCACCCTATTCGAAAACATACAGAAGAGGCGAGGCGCCGACAAGACGCGTTAGCATCCACGCTGATGCTCGCATCTTGTCCTCGTCCTATCCTTTAAATATACTTTATCCTTGAGGCTTCTGTGACCTGTCTTTGACGCGTCCTACCTCACATCTTTTTGTCGTCCGCCCTTAAGGAGTGAGGAGCCGTTAAAGGCAACAATAGTTGATAAGGTTCGGTTGAGCACGCCATTATTTTAATTTATCCCCAAGAAATCGATCGTAAACATCATGTAATTGTAACTGAAGATCAATGCTTTATTCAAATTATAAAATACGGGTATTACTCACATAATGTTGGTCTATTAAGTCGACCTGTTAAGAACCTAAATTGCTTAGTAAAATGCTGAGTTGCAATAATTTTGTTAGTTGCAATAATTTGGTTAGTTGCAATATTTGCATTTATAAAAAATAATCAATATAATTTGCGTCAGTGCAAAATTGCAAGCCAGCACTAAAATCAGTATATAAACTCTAATTTTCGAGCTTATAGTCAGTTATTCTTCTAGTGCTGATATAATTGCTGGTCTCCCTGACTACTCCCCAACCTAGTTGGTTTTCAGCAGTGAATCTAGAAGAAGAAGCTCCGGGTAAACTTTGTCCGCCGTACACCTGGGTACCGCGTGTGTGTGATCCAAGTAGTTAGTGACTATGAACTCTGTATCCCGTAGACTTAGTTAAATCGTGTTAAGTGTGTGTGTACTTGAAATATAGTAACAATAAACGGATTGTCTACCCAAGTGCTGTTTTTTTTTATAAGTGCTGACTGGGTCAATCTAACAGACCGCGGTTTCGCCTATACGACTGGCTGCGACTCAGGCGCGTTCATAATTTCATAATTTGAATAATGTTACAAACTCACGTCAGTTTTAATAAAAATAAAAGATCAATGCTATTTACATCCCACGGTTTTACTTTTAATTTTTAATGCAGCGCGTCCGTTGACCAAATGCTGAATCGATTACAATGTGCTTTTGTTTTATTTAAGCTGCCAGAATAATTATGTATTATATGTGGAGTAAATGATGAATCAGTATTACCATGAGTATCTGTATACAGAAATCGATAGCTACTGTAGTGAATTTAAAGACACTGAAACTGTGCTTAGTGGTCAGGTAAATGTACTATCTGATTGCTAAACTTAGCCGCAATTTCTTCTTTTCGTATCAACTTTATCTATTCTAAGATTTTAGCTAATACCTAATACCATAAAATATAAAATTAATGCAACAAATATAAAATCCAAGCTTAAGTCTTATTTAATAAATAAACTTATAGAGTAAATGCATTCACCTAGCTCTTATAACTTAAATATTTAAGAAGATAAAATATTGTTGTACCTAAGTTGTAATAATGTAATGTTTAATACTTGAAATGTAATAATTTGTTAATAGCGTTTACGACTGCTGTACTAGACTGCAGATAAAATTGCGCTACAGGCAAACCTCTGTGGTTTTTTAACAACGCATTGAGATGTAAATTTTTTTAAGATGGCTTTTGTAAATGTTAATAAAAAAAAAAAAAACTATAAGTTTTCCTATAATAAAATACAAAAAGCGCCAATTTCATAGGCGTTAGATAAACTTTATTGGCAGGATAAGCATATTACAAACATCAATTAAAGTGACAGCTGTGTTCAAGTCACAAGAAGTCACTTGTGTCACTTTTGAATTGGGTGAGTATTTTTAGGGTTGTATAAGATCTATTCGGCACCTCTGAAACTGACACTATAGTTCTAGTTTATGAATGTCAGTAAAATAAATATCAAAAAAAAAATAGTGACGGCTAAAACACAACTATTTAAAACGACATTTTACCATTTTAGAATCATGTTATAAATGCAACAGTCTACCGATGAATTAAAAATCTCTTTTCAATACTTTTAATTAATTGAATAAAATTAATTGCCATGTTACTCAAAACAATAGATTTATACAGTACACAGTGTAAACCATAGTCAACATTCATAAACCTGTAGTAATATCCGTACAGAATCTCTGGCATATAGCAATAAATTGTTACTTTACCCTCGTTTTGCAAACGACGCTGATCATTTAATTTGTGTGACGTCACACAGATACTGCCTGAATTAACGTTTTACCAATCGTAGTCCAATATTTTTGTATCGTATACAGATTTTTAAAAGCTTCATTTTCGGGTGAGAGCACTTTCGCGCTACATTCGATTTATCATACAAATGAGAGCTATCGGTTTTTAAGTTACCATGTGGCACCTCTGATGGGCCTTACCCTTCTGTCAAAGTTTATCCGCATGCTCATTTTTTTAAATATTTCTATAAAGGTGTATGTTCAACATGAGAACATTACTGAGGGGATGAGAGCGGCGTTCGGCGATTATCTCCTTAAGGTAAGCATCGGGCAGTTTGCGTGATGGGACATAAAACGTTCTTACAATATTCGGGCAATTGCAAGGAAATACTCAACGAACAGATCGTACAGACTTAAATAGTTAGACTTAAATAGTTGAATAATATACATTCAGAAGTCATCCATATCTCAAGAAACAGAATTGCAAAATAAAATAAATATGGTATTCCTCTATCATATGATATTTATGGTTATTAATGAAAATAATTATTTTTTATTTGTTCGTTCTGTTGTAAATTGGCGTCACTTGAAAAGATAACAAAGGCCTCGACATTCATAAATAAAGCGTCGAATTCCCGCGAACAAGCCCCAATGGATGGGAAATTGGCTCGAGGCTCGGGAACTGGCCTCTTTGGGGAAACTTTTAATTTTATTGGACCCTTAATATCGGAGATAACACCCCAAGGATATGCTATTTGACTTCGGATTACAGGTAATCCTTGAATTCCAGGAACTAATGGAGGATACCGATGACTGCAAAATCATGCAGATGGATAAGAATATTTACTTTTTTTAGCTTTTTTAGTGAGGTTTGTCGTTTTACTTTTCATTTTCTTAGTTGAATCGAATATCAGTTCTCTTTGTTACACGTGAGGTCAAGTAATGACGTAACACACAGTTGTTAAATTCTCAGGACTACACAGGATGGTACTGTGGCTTAGTTGATAATGCTGTCAAGTATTGTCTAAAATGAATGAATGTAACCGACCAATACCTGGGGCACGCATACACAAACAGAGCGAAGCAGATAATCGAAGCAGGAGCAATCCGCAGCGCTTCGCACAGCGCTCGGCAAGCCGTTTGAATATTTCATAGCTTGGACACAAGTCCTACCGGTTTGTGTGGCGATGTGCACGCTCCTGCAATCACTGGCACATATTACACAGAAAATAACAGAATGTCAAGTCTGTACAGGGTTTAATTTTTTGTTATATCAATCTATTCCACTATTGAATGTAAATTATAACTGTCTTTCTAAAAGCATGTTAGCATTTAAACGACTAAACCCGTAAAACATTACCCAGGGAAAAAAGTTACACACAAAGTCTGTAATTCTTTCTCATATTAGTATACCATATTTCCTGTAAATGTTTATTAGGTATATGTGATAGTTTTTAAATAAGGCATTTTAGTACATAGCATCCAAATATCATTTAAATTATTGGATACATAGTGCTCTTTATAAATATTACCTGGATATTGCAAAAAATAAAAAGAGTATCTAAACTTCTGTCTCACACTTTCCTAGTGCATCGCCTCGACATGACACGTGGACATTCCCATGGCGAGCCACATTCCATCCGCTGAGCAATTATCGCTCGGACTGCAAGCAATTGTCCTTCCACAAACATTTACTGCAGTCTTTTGTTTCAAGCAATAATGCACTCGTCCACGCACCTGTGCGCCAAACTCTTTTATACACTACTTTTTTATAATTTTTTTTATAGGCAAAGGTAATATTTTATTCAGCCGTGTTTCAGCCGGGCGTTTGTAATAAATGTTTTCGTTCAAAAACAGAGGGTTTTGTTTGCGATTGATTAGTTGTTTGTCGATTCGTGTTTGGTCTAAAATGTATGCAAATAGAGTCGTTTTGTTTTGATAGATGAGGCTAAATTCCATGATTTTTAAACAAGTGACAATGCTTATATTTAATCCTAGAAAAAAAAATAACATATTTAATATTTGAAAACTATTAACGTTAGCAGAGAAAAATCAGCTTAAGACAGATAATTAATGAACAATAAACCTTCATTTAATACATAAGTGACTAAATATATAACTAAAATTATAAAAAATACAAATTTATAGTCAGCTTATTCTATATTCAGAACAATAACAATTATTATAAAGCTTCATAGAAAAAACCACAAAACAACTAACAGCACTTAGAACTGAAGCAATTTATTGGAAAATCCTATTTTTTTTTATAAATCCACTTTTCATGAAGCTACCGCAGATTATATTAAAAATTAGTTTTTTCATCTTTTTTATTTTATTCTATAATAAAATACCATCGATTAGTATCGGTATATTGTATACTTATCAATATACTATATTTATTACCAGACTTACAAACAAATATCTAAATGCGAAAGAAACAATGTCTGTATGCCTACCTAAGCATTTACATTAGACTAGTCAGAAATCCCCGCCGATACTTTGGGATAAACCATGATCTTTCGACGCGACGCGGCGCCACTTTCTATTCTTCTTATACGTATAAATTTAACTACAGAATGAATGCGACATAGTGACATTTATTGAAATCACAGCTTTCATACATGGTCAGTTTTAATTACCAGCGGCCAATCGTTTTTGCGTGAAACATATTGAACATTGCGATCATTAAATTAAAGACAAGTGAAATTTTGATTTTCAATTAAATAATGTAACTGTTGGACAACAAAATTAACATGTCACGTAGCAAAATAGTTGCTTACGTAGTTTATAGGCTTATAAGCTAAATGCTCATTTTGGAAACCTCTAACGCCATCAGTCTTACTTTAAAAGTAAAATCAAGATGTTTGCACTGACTCGTATCGAACTTGTATCTAACGATCGGTTATAAAGTGGTTCCTCTGCATTTAAAAAGAATGGCGCTACTGTGCTTTTGTCGAAATAATTCCATATTAAATATCAACTCATTTATGACAAATGATATTTTCATTGATGTCGCAATTAATTTCATCCGTTTTAATTGAAATCGAATTAATCTTAAATTAAGGTCTTTGTTCATTGCTAATTGTTTTAGTCGTTTGATTTATGAACGAATCGTTTATAGAATTTTTGGCTATGGTCATCTGTCACCGGAGGTGATCGTCTTTTTAGGGTTCCGTAGTACCTACAAGGAACCCTTATAGTTTCGCCATGTCCGTCTGTCCGTCCGTCTGTCCAAGGCATAGCGACGAAACCGTTGGTGCTAGAAAACTGAAATTTTGCATAAACATGTATGTTAACTATACAAAGAAAGTCGTAGAATAAAATTTGGAAAAATATTTTTTTTTCGGGTAGCTCCCCTACATGTAAAGTAGGGATGTTTTTTTTTTGTCGCCTACCCCATAGTGTGGGGTATTGTTAGATAGGACTTTTAAAAACGTTTAGGGGTTGCTAAGACAGTTTAAATATTGATTTAAAGATCCGTTTGCGAGATAATTAACTTTAAAGCGCAAATTTTTGTTCGAGTAGAGTGTCCCCCCTCCCTCTAAAAGCTAAACTACTGGATCCCAAAATCTGAAAAAAATTGTGTCGGTAGTACATGTAATGAACTTTAAAGGAAAACTATAGCGGATAAGTTCACTTCATTAGTTCGAGAGGAATAGGGGTCCGAAATGTCAGATTCCCACCCCCCTCTAAAAGCTAAACCGATAGCTTAAAAAATCTGAAAAAAATCACGGTGGTAGTATATGTAATAAACTTTTCATGAAAACTATAGCGGTTACTTTAACTTAATTAGTTCTAGAGTAATTGGGGTCCAAAGTGTAAAATGCAGTAACTCAGAATAATTCGTGCAAATTACAAAAACATTTGAAAGTAATGACTTGTATGAAGATGTTACTTGTTTAATACAGATAGTAAATCCCTTTTAAGTCGAAATATGTTGTTACGACTAGCTACGGAACCCTACTGCGCGTGGCTCGACACGCACTTGGCCGGTTTTTTTCATTTGAACAGCCTTTGCGAGCTGATGTTCGAATACATTTTTTTAGAGCTCATTTCATGAGACTCGTGTAATTGACCTAAGTTTGGTCTTGTCATGTTATACCTTTTTAGGATAATGGCTTAAATAGTTTGTGATCGTCATCACAGGTGAGGATATCTTCGGATTATAAATTTCTACTAAATTTTCCAAACATGAAGTAGATTCCTCATGGTTTGATTTTCTTGTGTTTACTTTCAGCACAAGAATCTTCCAGTTACTGTTCTGTTGAAACCATTTACTTATTGGGACGGCGCGGCGTAGGATATCGAATCCAATAGCTTTGAGCTGGATTGTTGTATGTAGAAAGCTTGTTTTCCGAAAATGGCATAGTGGATCCATTTTCTTAGTGCCGTAACTAATAAGTTGTTTTCGTCTTGTTTCAGGATGGACTATTATAATATTACTAGAATGTCATTGCTATTACACTATTAATAATAATCATCAAGAAGATGATACTGCTACGATGATGCTAATGTAGTTGATTTATGGTTTATTGGTATCACATTCCTACTGCATCGTGTTGTGTGACACGAGGATCTTCCTGAAGAAGTCATTGGTCTGCCCATACCCATGGATGGAGTAAGTGAATCCGACTAGAGTCACCATTGTTACTGAAGGTCCTTGACGAAGTCGAACTTACTAAGTCAGTCCTGACGGCATTCCAGGTACATCTTTAGAGGTTTATTTACTCCACTATTTTACAGCCGACACGGCTTATTAATCAATTCACCTTGTAATTGTTATGATGATGAACAATTATTTCCAAAGACCTAATCTTTAGACTGTCTGAGATTGTTTATATTTACCTATATTAATAAGTTTTCATGTCGCTAAGTATTAAGACTAAGATTTAATACTCTGTACTGGTTAGTCCACTTCAAGTGTTTGTTCTTGATATATTTTTAAACAGTAAATACATAATTAGTGTCACAACATAGTGTTGAATAAACATTGTTTTAAACTTATACATTCTTTTATTTACTGTTAATGAGGTCCAGTTTCACATATTGTATTCACTACAACTTACCGGCTTACGACTGATCATGTACAGAATTTGTGATTTCAATTAATGTCGCTATGTCGCATCCATCCTGTAAGCTAAAAATACTCCTTTGTTGCACGTTTTGTTAAAAGTAGTACAAAGTTTTCGCTTTACATATAAACAAACAAAGGCTCATTCATAGTTTACACCCTGTATAGCAGCTACCTGTCCCAGTATACGATAGTAAGTTATTGAGGCATATCAATATTGTATCAGCACTTAGTCAAACGACCATCAAATGTATTAAGATATATGGCGACTGGGAGACGGAGTGAGGAGGGCTCATTTGGATATTTGGTTAATTTATATTAAAAATAAGTTTTTCTGAAATATCAAGAAGACTGCCACCTAATAATAGTCAGTAATGTGCCTTTGAGGTACTGGTGCAAGAACCTTTAGGGTCGGTACAAATCTGAAAGTAAATTCGTCGCGAATTATCGGTGGTAAATATTTAACTTTCACACTTGCATTTATAATGATTGAAAATGTCAACTATTCATTACCAATCACTCAGTTCAAAAATATCTTATCATTGCAATCAACACCCATCCTTAAAAGCCTTCCAAGCATGTAAATGTATGAAAGTGCATCACTAGATTTAATAGCGATCGGTCCCGCGTCAATCTAACACGGCGTTGCCAAGCCGCTGTGACGAACCGACGCGACGCGTCGAGGGAAATACTGTAAGTGCTTTCTGTGCTGCCTGTGACAAACTTCATGCTGCCTTTTAGCTTCAGTTTTTTGTTCGCTTCACGGATTTAATAAAGCTGATGTCATACAAAACGGTTGCAAAAAGTAATAAATCATTAAAAGATTTTTATCAATATATTATTTTACATCTTGATTGAGAAGTGCTGCGGTGACTTTAGTAGCCATTTTAGTTTGCTGTTTTCTATTATTTTGAATTTTCTACCATAATTCACTGCCGTAAATCTATCATCATGATGATGACTATATTCAACAAATATAAAATCATTAAAAAATGAAGTAATAATTTATTTTAAAACGCAGTTAGTTTAAATAAAAATTATTTCAAAAAATAAGAAGCTTCAACGTTTTTAAAGTCTTTGTAAAAAGCACAAACATAAACATAAGGACAACAAAGCCCAATCTCCTCTGAATACGTCATCATATCAACGATATAATTGATACTGAGACTACTGAGATCCCTCTAACGATTCGAGTGACGTCTCGTTAATCAGTTATTAGCAAGTGATATAGCTACTAGCTGAAGCTTATAGCAATGTTGTAGTTCTTAGTATTGAGCTTCGTTTCATACAAACGTGTTCAATATATTTTTATTAAAACTGACGTGAGTTTGTAACATTATTAAAATAATGAAATACGGGTGTTACTCACGTCAGTGCAAGACTGGCTGCGACTCAGGCGCGACGTATCGCACTCTCTTGATAATGCCTAGACGTATAGGCGAAACCGCGGTCGACTAAATAGACCAACATTACGTGAGTAACACCCGTATTTCATAATTTTAATAGTGTTCAATATAAGTGAAACACTAAACTGATCTATAATATCAGTGTATTAAGTACTGACCATTTAAGTGCAAATCAATAATCATCCCGAGTTATACATTTATTTCGGTATATTGACCTGTTTTTATTTTATTGGAATTGTTTGCTTTCGGGGTATCACATGTTACATATTTTTTATATGTTACACTTAAAGTTAGTACATACATCCGCCGAACCTTTTCTCAATTATTTTTTTGGTCGACATCTAGTCTAAATTCAGTTTCAGCTTAATATCAGTATTTTATTTAACTGGAGCGACTGCTACACCCCGACGGTATAAAGTACATATTATATGAGTACATTGTGTAAAATTACTTTTGCAAAAACTTATTACAAACTATGTGAACTTCATTCCACTGTCAACTCTGTACAAACTAGAAAGCTTCATGAAATGACCCGTCTCGCGTATATCTATCTCGGCATTTTGTTCGATTGACGCGCGGTACACTTTCATCAATTTACATGTTCGGAAGGCTTAATAAAGCTCTGGTACTTTTTTGATAGTAGAATTTGGATATTTTAGAGAGTGACGGGTGATATGTAGTTGAAATTTTATACGCTTGCATGGGAACTCGACATTTTTTCAAAAAAATATGCATGTATTTGACTAGCTATGTTCTACGAGTGACTTGTATAACCTGCTAAGCATTTCCTACATTAATTACCATAACACTAATAACTCTATTACTAGAACAAATTTAATAGTTATTTATGGTACAAGTGAGAAAAAGTTTATATTTCTGTTGTGAGTGCCAATTTTAAATCTTGAGCTTGCGAAGTAGTCTTAAATTGAATCACGAGCGTAGCGAGTGATTCTAATATAGACTACTTCGCAAGCGAAAGATTTTAAGAGGTCACGAACTGGAAATTAAATTTTTCTTACGCGTTACATACAAAACTTTTCACCTCTTCCAGTGAGAAAATATTAAGATTTAAATAAGCTCGTACTCGATTGCTTAACCTGGAATAATTCCATGAAATACGACAGTAATGCCAACTCAGAATATAATAGATTATTTTCGCCTATTATTTGAAGAAAAATACGTCCTTCAAAAAGTACATGAACGCATCACGTTTTGAGTTGCATAGGTTTGAAATATCTTTTTAATAATGTAATTACTTCTATCAATGAATGAAAATGATAACTTACATACATTTGCGTTCAGTTTACAGCTTCTTCTTCTTCTTCTTCTTCGTGTCGATGGCTGAGTCAAATTTTATTTTGACTTGCCCTCGTGGTGAAAGGATTAACCAATTCGCTTTGGAGAACTCGCGAAATTGCCCAGGGTGCGCCGGACGTAGGGAATCGTTGTGTACGTCATTTGGGGAGGCCCCTTTCATGCACCATAGTTTACAGCAAAACATCATCAGCAATAAATGGTTATGATTTTTATTATGATTCCCAAGTAACCAAATCATATAGTGATTTGTAATAATAAAAGCAGCAGAGAACTCTCAGTATTTCCGTACATCAATTTCAATAAACTAGAGGCAGCATGAAGATTGTCACAGGTAGCTCAGAAAGCACTTACGGTATTTCCCTCGACGCGTCGTTTCGTCACAGCGGCTTGTCATTGCCGTGTTAGATTGACGTGGGACCGATTACTACTAAATCTAGTGATGCACTTTTATATATTTACATGTTTGGAAAGGCTTTTAAGGATGCTTTGTTCGATTGCGATGTTTGGATATTTTTGAGTGAGGGTAGGGTGATAGACAATTGCAATTGATTTAATTTTTATTTTTAATTATAATATCTGGAGTTTGATATATTTGTTAATGATTCAATTAATGTATGAAAATATTTAGATAGCTTTCATTGCATATTTAATAAAATATTATGACTAATAATATTAAATGCAAAATATTTTAATTTTCACGACGTGCGCATGCCTACCATATTATTATTATACTGTGACTGCTTTATCTAAGCAGCAGAGAACTCTCAGTATTTCCGCACATTAATTTCAATAAACTAGAGGCAGCATAAAGTTTGTCACAGGTAGCACAGAAAGCACTTACAGTATTTCCCTCGACGCGTCGGTTCGTCACAGCGGCTTGGCAACGCCGTGTTAGATTGACGCGGGACCGATCGCTACTAAATCTAGTGATGCACTTTCATACATTTACATGTTTGGAAGGCTTTTAAGGATGGATGCTTTGTTTGATTGCGGTGTTTGGATATTTAACATGTGCTGGATAGAGCATTTTCGAGAACTGAGTTCGTTATTTATTCAATGGACTCTGAGGACATTTGGATTTATATTTTTGATATTCGATGTAGGTGCGTTTAAGGCCTAATTTTTTGTTCAAAATTGAATTTGAGAAGGGAGAGCACTTTTATTTGGTGGTTAGTGTCGAATTGCTTTAACATAAAAATACTAAGTTTTGTTCAATTAATATTAAAGTCATCAAACAAATCGACACGTTAAACGCCAACAACAACTGCTACGATTTGGGTTGGACCGTTTACAAAACACAATAAACATGACATGATAAATACCCAAGGCCAAAAAAAGAATAACACAAGAATAACAGGGCATCATGGATTTATACCCTGCATTTAATCACAAGCGCTTATCTCTCGCCATCTATCTGTTGTAGTATTTGTAATAATTCCACCTGTCGTGGCATTAAACACGCGTGCTGCCATATCGTACGAATTCGTGTGTTGAAAGCCCTATCTCCGATGATAAAGTGGCGTTATTGCGTACCACCCCTGAAAAATTTGCAGCGCCCGTATAACGATCGACATTTGTAACTAAATGTTAGCCGGACAACCCTATGAATTATGTTTAAGTTGCATATATAGGGTGTGTTATTGATGATCGTAATAAATAGATTTATTGATAGGTGTTTTTTGGTATAGTTTTACGGTACAGTCAGCATCTGAATGAGGTTTTTAAAGTAGTCAAAATGATGCGAAGAACATCAATTAAATTTAATGTTAGCATACAGAGTATCAAAAATACCTGTAAATAAGTTTCAATGTAATCAAATGTTGTTTTTATTTGATATGATAATAATTGAGGCATGCACTTCTGCTTTAATGGTTTGTCGCCATTTGCATTTCATACACACCGCATCCTTTTCACCTCAACCAATGCTTTTAAAACACATTTATACATGGCAAACATTAAACCCTAGCACATTAACGAAACCGGATGAGGAATGACACGATCGACATAACGAGGGCCACAAGGAAGCCGGTGGTAGTGTTGCCAGATATCATGATTTTTAAGGGATATTCCGTTTTTTAACGATAGGAGTTTTTGTAGGACCTTTAATCGGACCCACTGGCATTTTTATACTATATTTTGTAGGACGTGTGCGTTAGTGCATACATTTCCAAACGTTCTATTTTTCTTTTACAAGAAATCGGTCACCGATTTTCGGTCGTGGACAAGAGTAGATTTTGCCGTTGTATTCTTATGGTATGATAATTTGTTTTTATTTTTTTTTTACTTTGTTCTTTTAAAAAAGTTTGTCAATCTACAGTTGATATTAAAAATGAAGCGGTCACGTCCTTCTAAACTGTATTATTTATGCATCAGTAACTTCCGTAAGAAATAATAATAAGGATAATAATTTTTAAACTTTCGCGTTGCAATAATATCCAATTTAAATCATATCAATAAATATTATTGATATGATTTAAATTGGAATTAACGCGACTGCTAACTGCTTGCGACCATGACAAAGTGCAACCTTGTCGAAACGTCAAGCACCGAAAGGTAAAATTAATCGCGTTAATTACCGTTCAAATTATATCAAAAATAATAAGGATGTCACTATAAAATAACGATACAAATGAGTTCGTTGATGTCTTTTTAAGGGCAAATAGTTATTACTCAAAATTAAGCTACATAAGCGCTATTTGACCAGATATTCATAGCTTAGAGTACTTTTTTACATACGTATACGTATAAGTTAGTTATATGCATTAAGGCATATAACTAACTTATACGTATACTGTTATTATTAAGTTTTTCCCACCAAAGTTGTGGCCCGCGTGAGGCCGCACGGACTCGTACGTTGTGAACAAAACGTAGAATATACAGTTTTATTGCAATGTAACCGTACTGCGGTTGTGTTACTGTGATGATTAATTGATGATTTGCTTGCTAACGTTACGCTTATTATTTGCGTTATATTATTGCTTATAATACTTCTACGTTGTCCAACTCGATGGAAGAATATCTAGATGGAAGAAACATACGATTTAATGGTAATTTCAGTGAAGTGATTTTTATTTTATTGCTGACGCGATTTTTTATTCAGTTACATGAAAATAAGCATCTCTAGTATAAAAACAGAAAGTGCACGCAAGAAAAAAATTAAGAGGGCTTAGAATAACTTTGTAACTTTTTGGACTATTTTTAACTTTTAAGTCTAGTGTAACCAAAATTTAAAATATGTAAAGTCTTTACACATTGGATATGAGTTCGAACCCATCGTCGAGGGAATGTTTGATAGAGCCTGTGACGAAGGCCTATTTGCCGAGGCTAACACAGTATCTAATAGCTTTGTCTGGCGTTACGACTGGCGTTCTAATCAACAGTCATTAGTACGACTGTGAAGTATCTGGCATTGCAGTCTGTCACACCTTTGAAATGCGACACACTAGATTGGTACGGTATAGTCGGTAGTAGCGTTGCATTACTGTGTATTTAAAGGTTAGTTTTACACATAACACTGCAGGAAAAGAGCAGTATCATTTACATTACGTGTTAGGAATCAAAATATTAGAGAAATAAATGCCAAAATTTAATTTAAAATGGTCTTAATTACTTTTACATCTTTCAGCTTGTGAATTTATCTGGTCGATTTTGCTGTTGAAGTGCTTGTTTTTCATAGCCATTGAATTCAATAAGGACCCTGAGATGGGGTCTGTATAGCGATCTTGTTCGCCAAAGAAAAATCCTTTTTCAAGTTCATATTTTATTTTTAACTAGCTGACCCGGCGAACTTCGTACCGCCTTAGCGTAAATTTGATGCACTACTTTATTTTGTATAGCTGACCTATCTTATGTATGCGTACCTATTCAATTTGAACTGGAATCTATAATATCCTCCTTAGAAAAAGGAATCTATAATATCCTCCTTTTTTTTTTTTTTTTCTTTTTTTTCGTAAGATCCTTGTACAGAGTATTAGAAAACTACAAAAAAAAGAATCAGCCAAATCGGTCAAGCCGTTTTCATGCTATGTCGTGACAACAAAAAACGGGTTGCATTTTTATATATATATAGATTACACATCATCATCTTCCTAACCTTGCCCAATTATATAAGGGTCGGCTTTAGTCTTAAAGATTAAGCTGAATATCAGTATTTTACGTGAAGCGACTGCGATCAGACCTTCACAACCAAATCCAAAGGTAATACGATACTCTTTGTAAGACTAGTTGTCTGACATTCTGGTCTTAGACAACCCTGATTTTTAATTACACACAAGGGGTGGTTTTTCCATATTTACTCCTGCGCCTACAGTTCTGTTTACAAGCAAACAAAAAGCCACAAACACACAACAAACCTGCGGCAAATATAGAGGTCCTGTTAGCAAAACCACTAACACAATGTTACACTTTATCCTAACTTTTGAGTCGGAAGTAACAAAGTTACGTGAAAAGTTTTGTTTGTTTTTTTGCGGATATTTAATATAACATATTACAACATCACGCTTAAATTACCCAAAAGAGTATGGTAGACGTATATACACTTCACATTTCACCTGTGATGTTTAGGATTTATTATTTAAACCTAATTTCCTAAATCCCAAATAACGCTTACGCTCGATCCAGAAATCGAACTCAAGAACTTGTGCTTAAAATCCACATACGCTTACCACTAGAATATTTTTAACAAGACATTATACGTGTTGTATAAAATATACATATCCTGACTTTACATGTAGCAAGAATACCAGTTATATGCTGCCAAAAAAGTAGTACTTCTGTAACTACCATTGTATTTATGTCAGTGCATGAGAATCGTAATGAGATATAGGTGCTTTTAAAACACACAGGACTTGGCAAATCTCCCGAAGGATAGTTTATCCGTCTTAAACTCCAATAATTAGTAAAAGTGGCATTGTGAACGCGCTCTAGGCACAGCACCACCGTCTTAATTTATCTGTGTCACAAAAACTCAAATCATTTATTTTCATAAAACCCAAGAGGCGCTTGAACATGTCGACAAACATTATAATTACAGAGCAAATGAAAATAATCTAAAGAATTACATAAACTACAATAATACTAATCAAAATAATATTATTTAAATTACCGAAGCTTAGATTAATATTAATCGAACTATTAAGGTTCAAATTAAAATCAATCTTAAAAGTTCTTGCTCTACTGTGATTACATGGTGAGATGAGGTCCTGATTGTTGGCACACGACACTGATAACTCAAGTCTTTAGATGTGATTTTCTTTGTACATTACGGCAGTTCATGGACTGTACTAGCCACTTGGGGTGCATGAAAGGAGTCTTCCCTTGTGACGTACACAACGATTCCTTACGTCCGGCGCACCCAGGGCAATTTGCGAGTTCTTCAAAGCAAATTGGCTAATACTTTCACCACGATGGTAAGTCTAAATAAAATTTGACGAGCTCAGCCATCGACACGCCGAAGAAGAAGAACTAGCCACTTACCTGCAGGTGAACTAACGCCAGCTAACTAGGTATATACGTCAGCGTCGTCGAATAAAAAAGTAGGCCATTTAATTTGCAAGTCAATGGACGCAGGGTTTGGCAGGGAGACAGGAGTTGGCAGCTCTCCCGGGGGAGAGTTCATCCATCTTTCCAGTCATTAGGCGTGGATTGAGAGCTCCAACTGCACTCAGTGATACTGTCCACCATTTGTAAACACGTGATGAATGGTATATCTACTGCTTTTTTTAAAGATGAAATAAATTTGAATAATTTGAAGTATTAAAATTATAATTATAATTTAATTTACATAACATCACGCCTATATTACCCAGAAGGGTGTGGCAGAGGTGTACAATTCTCACATTTCACCTATTATGTTTAGGTCCCTTGGGATAGGGAGTGAGCCTATCATCATCCACCGGGCACAATTTCAAAGATTAGTAACTACGGATAATATTAGTAATTCAGGACAAAGTTCTTTGCCTAGCAGTGAAAAACGCACGTCGCACACAGGATATGCTCGTAAAAAAGTTATATTTTAAAGGTAGAATATTGATACCAAGTCTACCATATTTTCATATTATACTGTCACGAAATTTTAACAATATTAAAGTTAATTTTATTGTACCATAGTTCATACAAACATTTACGAACGATTTCAAATTAATATAATATGTAGCAATAAAATTCACTGAGTATATATTTTGTGAGCATTTACTGTAATATGACCATTGTAGTTATTGTTAGTTATTTTACCGTTTTAAATACCGGTATTATTATTATAATTTCGAAATTATGCAAGCTTTATGCCTGTTAAATTAGAATATTACGTATATTATACTAAAATTGTGTGAACATTAATTATAATTTTGTCAAAGCCAGAAAATTTACTGTAGGTATAATAATTAATGTATTTGAAAATACGTAGATGATTAAATATATAGATATTAGCTATCGTGTCAATTTCTTTTGAATGTCTTTTCCAGGCTATCTCCATTTTGCATCATGGATAACGTTAAAATTTAACGTTCTCAAAACATTAGTAAGTATGATACTTGTAATATTTTAAAGCAAATTATAGCTTTGCTAAGCATTTTCTTTGTATTTTTTATAATAATAAGTAATGTTGTATTTTATATATATGTTTATACCAAAATCCTGAACAGTTTCGCTTTTAAAGTCTTTTAAGACATATTATAACTTTTATATATAACTTTTTTCAAAAAATACATTACTATCATACTTACTTTATATAATAATATTAATGTGTTTCTACATGTCCTAAAGGACTTTAAAAGCAAAATTGTTTAAGATTTTGGTATAAACATGTCACGGTAACTTACTCATTATTACTTTTACATTTGCGTGCAAATAAAAATGAAAAATAAAACGTTCTCAGAAATGTAATAAAAATAAGTGCACCACAATCTCGCACGCCGCTGAATCTAACATTATTTCGTTGTTCAAACAGTGAACGTCGTACATAATTCAGTTTTGTGTGATACAGAGACTGTGTAAGGTTGCCAAGAAAAAGCAATGCTGTTTTATGATTTCAAATCCTTCTAAAACAACAGGTTAATGTGACACTGTGACTCGTCAGTCTCGTGGTTAGTAAATATGGCCTCTCACCGTGAGGTTTTGGGTTCGATGCGCGGGTAGGTCAAACGTGTTATTTGGTATTTACCGTTTTTAGGAATTTTTGTGTCCGGTAAATACCTAAACATAACAGGTGAAGTGTGGGTATTATCTCTTCTACACCCTGCTGGGTAAAAGGGCATACAGCAAAATTTTCTTCTGCATAATTATTTTCTTCGATATGGGGACGTATCCGCTGAAAAATCTATTGATAAATGACCATAAATGTAGAGATAGATAGATAGATCAAAAGCTAATGACAAAATAATTTAAAATTGATATTTATCAGCTATTGCTTGTGTAATGTAGGTACTTACAAAATAATTAATAAACGTTTCTTTGAGATCATTTTTTAAAATAAAACTCATGCTGTATTATAACTTAATGATGACAAACAAACCGTAAAAATCCCGTGAAAACATCTGCAATATCAGCTATAAATATTTGTGTTTGTACAAAACCGGCACCAATTGTTTGCCAAATTGTGCCAAATCCAACCTCGGTCGGACATTATTAAATTTCTTGTTTTCTCGCTTCAGAACGAGAAAAAATATCAGCAGGCGGTCTCAAAAAACGTTATCTATCAGTGAGCAGAATACTGATAGAATAAATTTATCGGTTATCGAACAATAACAATAAACAACCAGTACATGTATATGTATCGGATAATATGAACATAGCATTACGAATAGGCACAACAAACGTTAGAACGAGCTACCGCTAGCTCGATACCGATGTCTTTGTTACTATGAATTATATGGATTTTGTACGAAATAGTGGGGAAAGAGCGATTATTTATTACTGGTAGTAAATCAACGGGGCTTATAATGTATCGGAGTGCTATTCAGGGCTCGTGTGACTACCCCCGGAGCCGCCTAGATCGCGTCCACAATTTACGACACTATATTTTTACAACTACTTACCAAACGTTGTGATTTTTCATTTTATAACTTTGTACGCTGGTTGAATTTAAAACTGGAAAGTTGTAAAATTCCCCGTCTCTCCTCGCTCGAAGCGAGCGTATCTCGGTATCTGACCGACTTTATTCGTTTAGTTGAACTTTTATATATTGTCAAAGCATTCGGTTTGGTTCTCGTGTTGGACAATTTACTGGGTCAGCTTTGTTTGGTATGTGATGCCAAGATTGATGGTTGGATGCGAGATTGTGGTGATAAACTGCAGGATTTGTTAATATTATTACCAGAATAAATAATAATAAATAAATATTTCACAACTCACATACAACGCCATCTAGTCCCAAACTAAACAGAGCTTGTACTTTGGGTACTAGAATAACTGATACTAATACATATTTATATACTTTTTATTTTGTAAATACATACATATTATACATAGAAACACCTAGACTAAGACAAGCCCCCATGTTCATGCACACAAAGATTTGTGTTAAGTGGGAATCGAACCCACGGCGTCGCAGGCAGGTACACTGCGCCATCCGCTCGTCAAAGGTTGAAGTGTATTAAATTTTACCAGACCTGCACAACCCAGTTCGGAACAAAGCAATATATTTAATATGCAGGTAATTTACAGACATACTGAATATATCAATTATATATTCGTCTTGGCATGAAGTAGCATATAACCAAAACTACAAGATTTACATAAATCACTTCCTTCAGCGAATAGCTTGTCTTCCGTCTCATTTATTCACACAGGCCTATTCCTTTCAATTGATTTCCTCTGAAATTGATTCGGATCGCCTTGAATTTTACCTATGGGACCACTAATGTTATCCGCTTGGATATACCGCCGGCTCTATCATTCTCTACTTGTTTTTTCATGGGTTTTTTATTCCATATAAATAGGACATTTCAGTGAGTTAAATTACTGTTTAATGGTTAGTTTAGGCATTCGATTTTGAAACGACATTAGTGGAATATTATTGGTATTAGTGACTGTTGAAATAAAGACGGATATGACTAATCAACCGACATAAACGACTTATTTATGCTATTGAGAAAACTGCCATAATTATCGCTTTAATTTGATCTCAGCCTACCAACACAGAACTGAAAGTGAAATTTTCCCCAATGAGAAATTCAAAGTTACCCATTTCGGACGTCCTTGGCTCACGTAACCCAAAATGAAAAGTTATAAAACCGTTCTCCGCAATCACGAACACCTAGAGATTTAATTAATTGTGACTAATTTAATTCAAGTGTCTGTATCGAGCCCTTGCGTCACCTCTCCTCGCTATCTCTACCTAGAGGCGGTAGTACAATCTCTACATACAACCCAAGTGTTCTTTAAATTACATTACGGAGAGTTCTGGTGGATTTCAGTGCGGATTGCTGCGTAATTAACTTTGTGCAGATATGCCTTTTATCTCAGTTTTGTTTTTTTAATTAAAGCGGTGGAATGTTTTTATTTTGGAACTAAGTTTATTAAATGTTGTGTTAAGAGGTTGAGAATTGGTTCACTAGTGAAAAATACTGTTGACACTGAAACAGTGTGTCCAACGTCTACATAACACAAATAAATAATAAAACAATACAATGTTTGATAAAATCGTAGTCCTATTTTAGAAATATATTATGTTGTAATTTTGCCGATGTGTTTGCGAACGGGTGTTTATTTCATCAATTTGTAAGTAGCAATCTTACATTAACAATGTTTGTATATTTAATCACTTCACATTCAAAATATTACCCTCAAATCATTTTCGTATGAGGCGAAACATTTCGCATTACTGTGTTAAATGGTAAACTCCTTTCGTGAGCTTAACCCGCTGTCGGTGGTATAAACCACGCACGATTAATATAATTAAGTTCACATTATGTGAGCTTATTGCCAAGCGGTTGGCTTAGATTTATAATGCATAAAGTAACTGCTTTGTTTGTTCTCATACAATAGAGTACAAAGGTTGCATTATGTCTCGCCGTGTTATGGTAGCCTTGGTTTACGAAGCTAAGGTTTAAGCTCATAAAGTTGTGGATAAAATTTTAGATGAATAGAGATAGTGTTAATGCCCTTTCATGTGTTTAACTTGACTTTATAAGAAATATAACATAACATCACGCCTATATTACCCAGTGGGTCGTGGCAGAGGTGAACAACACCCACATTTCAACTGTTATGTTTAGGTCCTATGGGATAGGGGGTGAGCCTATCGCCATCCACCGGGCACGATTCCAAGGCCGTGCTGTTATTGTGAATACCCTGACGGAAAGTTCACAAATAACACCTTTTCCGACCCGGGAGTCGAACCCGAGATATCGCGGTGAGTACATATACAATATTTGTATTATAATACCATGTTTTTGTTTTAACTTCATTTAATATAAATAATTTAAAACTAACTATAAATAAATCATCGCAGATTTAAATTGTCGTATAAAGTCAGTACAAATAGGCAAAAACCAGAAAACTGAAGATGGCTATTTTTTCGTTGTCCTAATCAACATATTGATATTTAACCATAACTAAGGTAAAATAAACATTTTAAAAAGAATTCTAGTAAAAGAAGGAAAAATTAAGACAAATTTACAAACAAATATTTTTCCTAACTTTGAGCTCCAGTAAATTTAAGTAAGGAAACAAATTTATTACTCCTAGTTTGTGGTAACAATAACAAACTTAATTTTCATAATACATTGAGGCAACAGCAAGTATTCATGCAAATTAGGCTAATTATGTTCGGAGAATCTAGTCATTTCTAATGCCTGAAGTAGTATCATGTCTTAGGATGAACTTAGTAGACGCGAATTCTAATTGAAACTTAACGTGAATATGTTAATTGCCAGAAAAATAAAGTCAAAGTTTGCTTAAATAATTTGCAACCCACACTTTTTTCAGCTTATATTAGGAATTATTTTTCACTTTTTAGTTAGAAGTACTTTAAAAGCGTGTTTTTTAGTTTTTTTAAACTATTATTTATTTTCTACTTTTTAGTTTGGTTTATTTATAAGAGCGTTTTTTTTTATATTTTTAATTTTTTTTATCGAATTATTACATTGTTATCGATCTTTGACAGGTGTGCAAAATTTTAATGAAATCTGTCCGTTTAAAGTGGGTCAAAATCGAGTCCAAAGGAGTCGGTTATATACATACATACATACATACATACAAACATACATACATACAGGTGAAGCTAATATAAGCGTGTTAAAAACATATAAGCGAAATCTATTAGGCAAATGAAATAAACCTTAAAATGTGTTTTAAATGTTTATTATTATTATTAGTATTGCGAGCCTATAGTGTCCCACTGCAGGACAAAGGCCTCCCCTCCCTTTTTCCATTTATCTCGGTCGTGGTTTGTAGTGTCATCTGCCATGAATCCAATTCATCCCGCCATCTCCTTCTGGGTCTGCCACGTTGTCGATTATCATTAAAAAAATAAAATAAGAAAAAATGAAATGTTTATAAGTGAATAAATAATATAATGAAAATAGAAATTTATAAAATAATTAGCGTCTGCGTGGTAGGTACATCAATAAAAAGTAGCTTATGTTACGCGCTCTATAGTCAGTTACTTACATATAGAATTTTATCAAAATCGATCAAGCGGTTGAGAAGATTAGCCGATACAAACAGACAGACAGACAGACATACGGGCAGACACCAAATTTCAAAACTTCTTCGTCGTGTCGATGACTGAGTCAAATTTTATTTTGACTTGCCATCGTGGTGAAAGGATTAGCCAATTCGCTTTGTAGAACTCGTGAATTGCCCAGGATGCGCCGGACGTAGGGAATAGTTATGTACGTCACTCGGGGAGGCTCCTTTCATGCACCCCATTTCAAAACTGTATTTTAGGCATCGTGCATATAACTATACCAACTGAAATAAACATTGTTATTTTGACATTAAAAACAGATACATCAATTTTATTTATTTGTATTATTACGTCTATTTTTTCTATAACATCACACGTATACCAATTATTTTTTTGACGACCGGATGGCGGAGTAGGTAGTGTACCTGCCTGCTACGCCGAGGTCGCGGGTTCGATTCCCGCTTAAGACAAATCTTTGTGTGCATGAACATGGGGGTTTGTCTTAGTCTGGGTGTTTCTATGTATAATAAGTATGTATTTACAAAAGAAAAGTATATAATGTAGGTATTAGTATCAGTTATTCTAGTAACCATAGTACAAGCTCTGCTTAGTTTGGGTCTAGATGGCGTTGTGTGTAAGTTGGGAGATATTTATTTATTATTTATTTATTTATTAGTGCACCCACACTTCATCACTTATATTTTGGTCTTATGTGATAGGTATTGCCAATTACCGCAAAGTTCGCAACGCCGTGCTGTGCCATAAAAAAATCCGGGTGGAAACGGTACCAATAGTATAATTTAGTATTATTTATGATTTATTATTATATCATTTTTTTGTAATGTTTAACGTGTTCAAGCGCCTCCTGGGGCCTATGAAAATAAATGATTTGAATTTGAATTTAAATTTGAATACTTTTGACCGACCCGAGAACTCACGTAGCGGTCACATACTATTGCTATAGTCTTGACCACCTCATTGGAGCGGCTAGACCAAATAATTTACAGGAAAGTCAACTATAGAAATATCTCACCGATCCCTTCTTCTTCTTCGTCGTGTAGATGGCAGAGTTAAATTTTATTTTGACTTGCCATCGTGGTAAAAGAATTAGCCAATTCGCTTTGGAGAACTCGCGAACTGTCCAGAGTGCGCCGGACGTAGGAAATCGTTGTGTACGTCACTCGGGGAGGCTCCCTAAAGCACAATGTTTTAAATTTTCACGATTTGGAAACATTTTCAAAAATTAGACAACGGGTCTAAATCGCGTAATTATTATATAGGTAAATAAATACCTATGCACGACGTTTCGAAATGACTTGCATCATTCGTGGTCACGAACCGACTGGCCTAAAGCATTTTTTTGCATTTCTAAGGAGTTTACTCTGGAGCTGACTGTACATGTTAGTATTTCGTCAGAGACAAACTTTACAAATAAACATTTTAAACAAGCATTTTAATGGCATGTTATTTTAATTTACGCGTTTCTTGCTCATGTTGCATGTTATACGATGTATACAAATCCTGTAACATTATGATAAATTCTGACAGCTAAAATAACGCAATTTATACGATATATCTCAAAGTGCCAAGCTCATAAAGTCAAGTTTTACACTAAACAAGGCATTTACACTATCACTGTTAATCTTAAAACTTAAGCCATAACTTTATAAGCTTAAACTTCAGTATAGTAAACCAGGGCTACTATAACAAGGCGAGACATAATGCAACCTTTGTTCTCTATTGTCTGAGAACAAACAAAGCAGTTACTTTATGCATTATAAATCTAAGCCAACCGCTTGGCAATAAGCTCACATAATGTGAACTTAATTATATTAATCGTGCGTGGTTTATACCACCGACAGCGGGTTAAGCTCACGAAAGGAGTAAAGCATTTAACATAGTTTAATGCAAAATGTTACGGCGCCTTATATGAAAAGTAATGGAGATTTTCACATGATTTGTAACATCATTGTGGCTGTGCGTTTTATATCATTTGAGTTTGTGGTGATAGAAACGCTGTACACTTCAGCAACATAAGTAGTTGTACACTTTGAAATTTTCAAACTAACATACAACTCACAATTATTACACTTAATTAAATTAAAGTACATACTATCAATTAGTCTAATATATATCTATATATATAATATAGATTCCAAAAACAATAACCTGTGGAATTGGACACTAACCATGTCTAGAGTCTGTGGTATCAATAAATGTCGCTTTGTCGAACCTACCCTGTAATCTATCGCATAAATAAAATATCAAATATCCATTCAACTTACCGACTGTCTTTTATACCGAATAATATAAAAGTCGTGAGAGAGATAGCATGCATATCCAAGCAGATCACATTAGTGTCCCATTGGTGACATTCGGATCGGCATCGATTTCACGAGAGGAAATTGCGTCTGTGACTTAATAGGTGAGATCAAAACAAGAAAAAGTTTATTGCGTCTTTATTTTTTAATTAGATATTGTAGACATGGGTCTTAATCGTGTAAATATTTTCAAAGCTCGACCGTTTCGTTCGAATCACACCGGTCGTGATCACGAGTCGACTGGTGCAGGCTGAGCAACGTCTCGACAAAAGACATTTATACCATTAAAAATATTTACGCGATTAAGACCCGTGTCTGCAAAATATAATTATGTGTACAAATAGTTAAAGTTTAAAATCATTATATTTATGTATTGTCGGTTCGTTGGTCTAGTGGTTAGCTTATGCGACTCTCACCCTGAGGTCTTTGGTTCAAAACCCAGGTGGGGCAAAGTGTTATTTGTTAGTTTTCTGTCAGGAAATTTAAGTAGCAGCACGGAGTTGGATTTATATCCGATGGATGGCGAAACGCTCATGGCCTATCACATTGGACTTAAACATAATAGATAAAATGTGGGTGTTATACATCTCTGCTATACCCTTCTAGGTAACATAGGCGCGATGTTATGTGGATTTTACCATTTATTTAATTTTTTTTACATTAGATAGAACGCCAGAAGCAATTACACTATCCAATGGTCCCAATGACAAGGCCAAATACACACATTCACTCACTCAAACACACTCAGTCTCAGAACAAATCTTTGCTTTGCACAAAGATTTGTCCCATGTGGGGATCGAACCCACAACACCAGTGCAGTAGAGAGCGGCGAGGCGACCGCTTAAACCACTACACCACACGTGCAGACAAACGTGCACCACTTACAATGAGTTAGACTACACGTTCATTCACTACATACGTCACATAAAGTAAGCTCGTTTGCCACTTTCGTTGTAGAAAACCATGTTCAAGCAATATCTCGTACAACTTGCAGGTACAACTTCAAAGGAAACATTACACGGCAATAAATAACTTGAAAATAGCCAATTAACATGTAAATCGGAAAAGTTCGGCAAAGTTCGAGTTAGCAAATCGTCAATTACTTCTAATTGATTATTTTTATTCTATTTCGTCGACCGGATGGCGGAGTGGGTAGTGTACCTGCCTGCGACGCCGAGGTCGTGGGTTCGATTCCCACTTAAGACAAATCTTGGTGTGCATGAACATGGGGGTATGTCTTGTTTGTTTCTATGTATATAAGATTGTATTTACAAAAGAAAAGTATATATGTAGTAGTATCAGTTATTCTAGTACCCATAGTACAAGCTCTGCTTAGTTTGAGACTAAATGGCGTTACCACTAGACTATCGAGGCAGCTACGAAATTACATTTCGTAAACTATCTTGAAACATTTCAGGACTAAATTGGTATTTATTTGAGCTTGTATGTAAGTTTGCTTACTTATTGAATATTACCTGTCCAGAACTTCCTAGTTAAATATATTCCGAAACCAAAATATATACGATCGAAGCGAATAGCAAACTTTTGCCTTTTGATTAGTTAAATTTAATTATTAGTTACTGCAAAGTCCGAAATGTTAGTTGGAATTTGTAAAGACAAAGTTTAGTAAATAAAAGTTTCGTCTAAAAACTTTCCAACTGTGAGTCGCGTTGAAATATCATTATATAGACATGTTAATTAGTAATGTACCCAACTATTTCCATACAACATTCTAACTATCCCCTCGACCTCCATATTCTAGTACAAGGCGATAAGATACACTTTTTCGGATTCGTCAGTTAGACTTTTTGGTTTCTCAATACCCATAACGACTCACAAAAACCTTAAAGTGACAATCAGGTTCGGGATATACCTCGTTTTCGTGGTTATTGAGCCACTTACGTGTTAAACAGGAGGATGCAGGCAAGCGAATACTAATGAAAGCAGCGGTAAGAAGTAGTATAGTTTGTATTTACAAAAGGACATTATAAATATTACAATGGTATAGCGAGAATATCAGAAAGCAATTCAAAACAAAACAGGTAATATATATATTAATAATAATTAACGATCACGCCTGGCACTTTTTACTAATTAATATTAATAAAGTTTTGGTCTTGACCGTTATTCTACGTAAACGTGACCATAGAACAAAAGGCGCGCGGCGTCCATCTTGCGCGCGCGCTGCTAGAACAATAACAGCCCATCTGTGGCCAACCGTGGTAAGCATTGCTTAACGCGACGAATCGATCGATATGTGCGGCATTGATTTGGCCATGAGATCATCCAACTCAAATTATAGTAAATCCATTGATATAACTTCTGCGGTAACATCAGTATTCCAACCACGGTTGCACGGGCGCGATGTATCTTCCGCGCAGAAATCTCAACAGCCAGGAACTTAAAGATACTCTATTTAAAGTTTGCTATCTCCTTGAATATATTTCAACCGTCATATCTCGTAGCTATTAAACACACATCGCTAAAGCATCCGGACATGCTCATACTCTTACATTGAACTATAGCTAGGTTCTAGAAAAGACATTGTAACATGTTGACGAAGATTAAGTACAAAAACGACATTTGAAAATAAAATTTTAATCGCAACCAATTTCTTGAATTTTTTTTCTTTAAAAAATCGACGCCCGCACTAGGAATAACTCGCGCGCGTGTCGCGGGGTGTCCACAAACATATATTTCACACACACAAAGCACACCTAGGTGTGCTTTGTGTGTGTGTCAGAACAAATCTTTATGCATCGAACTCACAGCACCAGCGTAGTTGAAAGCGGCGAGGCGACCGCTTTAACCACTACGCAAACCGTGCACTCAATGATGGTGGTAAAGCATTTTTTCACGAGTCAAATGGTGGAAGCATCTCAATTACACCTTCAACCAACCGCAGCCAAGTTGCCTGTTCCAGTACTGGTTAAGGCCTTTGCACAAGAGGCGAAACATCAACGATGTAGCGATGCATCTACTACTTGCTTTTTGCGACGAAAATAGTTACGTAAAATACAGTTTCCACGACACTTCTAGCCATTACACTTCAGCTCACTGTACTACTTTAAAGCATTACTTTCCGCTGCTACTTTGCCGCTTTGGAGTCGCACATTTGATTCAGAAGACACAAATATCGCGTCGCCAGTGAGGGCACGTGCCGGGTATAGCGACGTCCACACTAGAGGTAACGGACAGCTCTATATGTATGCGTGATGTGGATGGCTAGATGAATCTCTAGTATTAACGTAGGTATTAAAATTATGTGATAAAATATGTAAACAAAGGTAACTATGGTAAAGCACTTGTGAACAAGTTCGAGTAAGAACGGATAACTGGCTTAACGTGGAGCCAAATAGAAGGGAGTTCATTTTACCCTCAACAATACAACCCAAGTTGAATATTGTGCAACATAGTCCTAGGTTTCAGTCTGTATTTTTGTTCAACAGGTTGCCTTTAGAATTTAAAAGCACACTTAGCACTAACCTGTTTAAAAATAAGTTGAGGGAATATTTATTGAAGAAGGGCTATTACAGTGTTGAAGAGTTCATAAATGACAAAACACCGACACAATAATAATAATTATGTCTAAAACAAATGTAATGTATTTATAAATCTGTCTTCGTTTTCTTTTTATTTGGATTTTATTAAGTCTGTATGTACGACTGACATTAGAAGTTAATTAAATTAATAATATGTATAATAATAATTTATAATATGGTTGATGTAGTATGTTATGATGTGTTCTATTTTATAATGTTTCTCTCTATTTTTGTTTTATTTTTTATACTTACTATTTTATGGGTCCATTTTTTTTTTCAACACAATGTATATTGTTAAGAAATATTACTTATGAGATTATGACTTACTTACTTATGACTATTGTGTACCGGTGTGGTAGTAATATACTGCCCTGAAATTACCGGGTTGGAATATTAGTCATCATCTGTAATATTTGAATGAAGCCTTCATTCAAACTTCAAACATTCACGGACCATATTTTAGTGGTGGCACCCCCATCTCACCTTTAACAAGCTGCCAAATAGTAGTGTCTTCTGTGTTCTGGTTTGGTGGTGAGATCGGGCCTTAAAACACCGGCGTCTTTAGATAGAGCGACCTACAGTCTGATTTTGTGGATTGTTGATGTTTATGGGCTGTATTTACTATCCATGGTGGACTACGCGCTCGTTTGCTAAATAAGTCGTATAAAAAAGTCGAGCTATTAGCCTGTAAACTAACAAAATGAACACTTCATTAATTGTGTACCTAAATAACAAAGTCTGTGTGAAATATTTTTGAGACCAAGCGAAAAATATTCAGTGTTTCAACCGATAGAACAATAATGTTTTGTTAACGTTCGTGTAAAAAAAATAAAAATCAACAAGCGTTTCAGGTTTATTCCCAACCTATTACGCGCACACCATTTAAAATTGTACAAATAAAATAAAGTTATTGTTTTAGTTTTTAGAAAAGGTGTATAAAACTCTAGCGTATCTAATAGAAATATGTTTTTCAGAAATACTTTTTGTTATTCAATACGATTCTAGTGTCAATAACTCGGGTATTTGCTTTTTTTCATACATTTTTATTCACTGTTATAAAAATTATAATAATAATAATTTATCATAGATCTGAGTTAGACCTGCCAGCTTCGATGGCATTGTTCGGATATGAAAATCTGTATCATTAAACAATTAGTTAAAGAAAAATATGCGTAAATTGCCTAGCATAAATGCAAATGAACCAAGAAAGACGATTTTTGTATAAATGTTGTAGAGGATGATTTAAAGGTCATCCCCCGTTATTTAGAATCTCGATTTCTTATGCGCTTTCTTGGAAAAAGTATTTACAATTGTGGTTTTCAACAGTTTTCGATTAATCTCGGCTTTTCGGTTATATAATAAACACCAAAACTTTCACCTACCGTCATTCAAGCTGGCGATATTAAAAGAAAAATCAAAATAATATGTTTCATTTTCGTTCTTCTCCTTATTAATGATATGTTTCAACACATTATTATGTTTTAAATCTTGCAGAGCATACGAATAGAAATAGTTTGTTAAGGATTCACAAGGATGGCATTTAATTAACCTTTTGAATCAAGTTAACTGAAAAAAAAAACAAATTATAAAAATTATTATATGCCGAGCATGCCGTCTACAGGGCGATTCCCTTAGTCATATTGTTTCTAGTTGTTCTCGTCTTGCTAACGGCGAGTACTTGCACAGGCACAACCTAGTAGCCAAGATTATCTACCAGCAACTTGCTCAGCGATACGAAGTAATATTATGTATTTAATTATTTATTTTTATATTTCAAAATGTAAAAAATAAGAAAAAATATAAAAATGAGCTGATAGTAATTTTATATATAGGTATAATGTAATGAGTACTCTTGACATGCATCTTCTATTATATTCTAAATAAAAAAATCGTATCACAGTGCAAACAATGTAAGTTGCGGTGTTAGTAATAATACTCTTGCGAAAAGTGTAAACGTAACGCCTATGTGATGGCTATTAAAATATTTAACCATCTACCCCGTGATGTACGAAACTTACCAATAAATAAATTTAGAAGCCAATTATTTAGGTTTCTACGTGAAAAATGTTTTTATTCTGTGGATGAGTTCTTAAAATATAAGATGTAATTAGAATGTAACTAATGTTGATAATTATATTGTATAGTAAATATTTCTAGTTTGTAAGTTTATGTTTGTATGCCATAATATTACATGGCAAATGTGTAGAACTAAATTATTGTAACATAACACCTGTAAAAAAACACATTTTGACAAATAAAGTATTTGTATTTGTATTTGTAAGGCTAAACCGATGTTTTTTTTTATGTACATTATATTGGTAGCTTCGAGAATAGGACGAACGTCGGCTATTTTAATCGACGTGCCGGTCGGAGCCGGGTGTGGAAACTAGTGAACCTCTATGAAACTATAAACTTTATATAGGTAAGTATATGTAAAAAGTTGCGGATGACTGCAGCTTGCAACGTCGACAATAAATATTACCCATCTGTCATCCAATTCACACAAACAAATCATTATATAGCAGTTATTTTGTAAATTCCCGTGCGTTGGAGAGGCGGCCATAACTCGTGCACTCGCGGACGTCAGCGACAAATACTAGAGAGACACTCGTTCTAACAGACACTACAACTCTATGATGATATAGAGCCTCTAATGTTTGTTATTGGTTCAGTAGAAGTGGATAAATACGCAATATAATTGCAAATAATCTCTAATAATCTAAGCAAAAACTACCGCTTTATTTTCTCTTTTCAAGATGTCCATCCTAAGGTTGCCTGGAAGAAATCGCTTTAAACGATAAGGCCGCCCTTTGTGCATATTTTTTTTCTGTTATATTTCTTTTTGTTATAAAGTATTTTCTATCTATTTATCTATAATTATTAATGATCCAACAGAATTCTCAGGTTCAGCTGAATATAAGTATTTTATCCTTTCACCACGATGGCAAGTCAAAATAAAATTTGACTCTGCCATCGACACGACGAAGAGAAGAGTACGGTACGATATCTTTTTGTTAGACAAGTTGTCAGACATTCTAGCTGTTGTCCACCTGCACCGTCAAGCCGCGGGTACTCACCGGCGCCGGCGAGCCGTTGTACTGCAACCAACACAGTGTGTACGTGGGAAGCCACTCGCGAACCACGTACACACTTAGTGACAGTGTCTACAACGATTCCGGTTACAGCCTCAGTGAGTAGGTACCCGGCGTCATAGATCTTCAAAGGACAAGCTGAATCGATAGTTTACTTAACGGGGCACGGTAATAGTCGTCCTACTGCCGACCGCAGTAAACATTGCTTAACCTGTAGTACGATCGCTCCATACAAAAGAAACACATTTTAATACATCTACAAATCTAGGAATCATAACTATTTTTTTTACACTACGCCCACAGCGAACGAACGTGTAGTCTACCTGATGGTAAGTAGAGTACAGCCCATGGACATCAACAATCCACAAAAGCAGATTATAAATGCGTCGCTGCGGCTGGGGACTTCGGTGTTATGACTCATGTGCCAGTAATTTCAGGGCTTGATCTCACCACCAAACCGGAACACAGTAATGGAAGCACTACTATTTGGCGGCAGGTTAAGGTGAGACGGTGGTGCTTCCGCCCTCAAGCTCATTCACAAGAGCTCTACCACCAGCATAACTGTATTATTATGCGGCAAATCACGACAAAAATCTTTCCCCACATATTCCTTAACGTTTAGCCACAAGTTTGCATCGTGTAGGTACCTCACATTATTATCATTACCCGAGCGCTCGGTAACTTAGTGACTCCGGCGGGCGGTCGTAGTTCGCGCCCTCTAACCTCATTATTGAACGAAACTCAATCCCTCCCACACCCGACAACCTTCCTGTGTACTTAGTCAACCTAAATTATTGTCAAATAACTATTAAGTAACGGTAAACGTCACATCTTGGGTGTATCGGGTGTGATAAAAGTTGAGCGTGAGGGACGGGGCGCAAAATGTTTGGTATCTCTGCTGCATATTTGGCATCTATGTAGCCAAATTAAGAAGCTACTGTTATGTGATTAATGGCAATATTTTCTGTATGATATATTATTGTATATATCTTATATACTATGGATTTATTTATAAGTATTAATTTAATTCCATTGCTATATATTTAAGTTTATTTTCTGTACATAACCATTTTTAGCCATAATGTTGTTTTGGTTGCTATAACTTACACATTGAATTATTGTCAAAAAACAAACAAATATTGTATGAATTATTTGAAAAGATGGTGCACATTAGTTTCTCACCAGCTCTTCTCATGATGCAATACCCATCGGAGCTGGTACTTGGATTGATTTTAATTCATATCTCTAAGTTGAATTAAAGTCAATCTAAGCTCCGGTGTCAAATCATTTTATTACAATAAGTAACTATTATAATTTAGTTAGCTAAGTTTTATTTTAATTTTATATTTTTTGTATTTTGATGTTTGTTTTAAAGTGTTCAAGCGCCCCTTGGGGCCCATGGAAATAAATGATTTGATTTGATTTAACATATTTGCCTTTATAACGGCATTTCACGGCGATATAAGGGAAAAATAAAAACAAAAAGTTTACAACTTGTATTTTGTGAACGTAGCATGTAAAGATATTATAATAATTATGTAGAATTGTAAATGAAATGAACATAATAAGAATTATACCTCGACTGCTTTTTTGTTAAATGAATTATAATATTATTTGTTAGTATACTTTTGTTATGGTCGTAAATGTTTTATGACGTCATAAAATTATGAAAGAATTAAAATACAGTTTTTGGTGTTTGTTGGTAGTTTGTGGGTTAACCTACTTGTTTTATGGAAATGGGGTCATTACTACTGAATCATGTTAGTGTGGTTTGCCACAACATGCACAGGACAAACTCTTAAAATATAATGCGTCAGTTATTTGGTTGTATTCACTGGTGGCACCGCTTTTGTGAACTAGAAAGGACCACCATGGCCAGCCTACTGCTAAATAATAGGTATATTAGTTTATACTACATCTACGTAGAAAGTACTCAATTGCAGTATGTCATACGGCGAATATCTATCAAAGAGAGTAAGTGTTTTGAAGCGAGTTCTGAACAGCGGGACTTTTCCTACTTATCCGCCCGCTGCAGAGCGCAATGGGAGAAAAAGTAGAAAAGTCTTCCTGTGCTACAAAGGTGAAGGTTATTTTTATGTCATTTTATGATTTATTTTATTTATTTGATGTATTTGGTAGGTATGGTTAAATTATAGTTGTTTTTTTGTAATTTTCGTAATATTTCTTAGTGTTTGGTAAATTTGGGTAGCTTTTGTAGTTTTTGGTAGATATTTGGTAGATTTTGTTAAGTAGCAGATAGGGTCATAACATAACGTCACGCCTATAGTACCTGGATTGATGTGGCCCAGGTGTAAAACACCCATATTTCACCAGCTATGTTTAGGTCCCATGGGATACGGGGAGAGCATATTGCCATCCATGTGCTGCTATTAAAAATTCCTACAAATAACACTTTGCCCGACTTGGGAATCGAACCAGAGACCTCGCGGTGAGAAGTGCATACGCTTACCACTAGACCATCGAGGCAGTCCTTTCCCTCCTCCCCCTTTTTTCATTGTAGAAACCAAGTCTTTAAATAAAAGAAATAAAATCTTTACCAAAATAAACAGCGATCATAAACAAAACAATGTCGGTATCAAATGCAGTATTGTTCTGTTATTGATGTAGCAAATAAAATGCACCAACGTTGCTCGCTTTAAAGAATTACATACTTTGTTACAAACTTACATCAATTGTAACTGTACGAGGTAAACATGATTAAATCAAGATTGTTAAAAATACATCGAAGGAACTGAAATTTAATCTGTTTAAGAAATAAATTATGTAAGCCCTGGTATAGGACTTTAGGCTACCTTATTTCAAGAGGGAGAGGAGACGAAAGATTGCCTGTCAGAAATTACGTTAAGCGATATAAGCCCTTTGCATATTGTTGTTGTCTTTCAATAGTTGTTTTTAGTTTGTAATGAAAATGGTATGCAAATAAAGTTTTATATATCTATCTATATATCGACATAACACGATTTCGTCATTTTATTGAGATTGTAAGACGTTCTTGCTCGGTTATTGTGCAGTCGCATCGTTTCCCAGTCTCAGATTCTTTAGGTATCTTCGCATTTCTGGAGCTCTCACTAAGTGCAATCGATGCGAGGAATGCAAAGTCGTTTGGAATGTTTTTCTTTGTAACTGTCTGCTTATGTTCTTTCCAGTTTATATTCTGATGCTTATTTATAGTTGTGCTAAGGCGGAACTACTGTTATTGAGTTTTCGCTGCCTTGTTTTATATTTTGAGACGGGTTTGAGAACTTGTGTGAAAGATTTGGGTGAATGGATTTCTGTTTGTGCAGTAGATTTTAGTTTCGTTGTTTTATTGTTCAGACTATCTTTTTCCAGATTGAATTGAGTTAGCTTTTTCTTTGTCTTTATTACTATTGATATAGACATTGAGATGGTGAGTAGGGACCTACAGATCATTAGATAGGCCTTTGAAAAGAGACATATGAGTTTCGTTGCCAGTTAATTTGAATGCGTCTCTGTGATATGTAGACGAATTAATTTATTTAAAAAAAAAATTGTATACTAGTATTTTCTACATGCAAACTAAAATTTAAAATGAGTTTTAGTAAATTGTGTTATTAAATGTTTTTGGTATGACTATCTTTTTTGAGTTAGATTATAGATAGATAAAGAAACAATTTTTTGTTAAGCGCCATATTTATTGTTAAAAAATAAACAAATTAAATAGAAATACTTTTAGACCTAAAGAGAATAAAATAGTTTTTTTTTCTGAAAAGCAAGTATTTTTGTTTAAACCTTAACCATATACGGAGAGATCCGAAATAAATAGTAAAGTTTATTAAAATAACGTTTATAGTACGTAACTATAAAGGCTCAATTTAAAGTATATATAAAAAAAACTAAATTGTTATTATCTGCACAATATACTAGTATCAGTATTACCTAGACCAAATTTGCTGAGGAAGTCTAGATTAACATCTGAAATCAGGTCTAAAACCTATTAATATAAATGTAGAACCTTCGCTCTGCTGGAGTTCCGCAACACTAGGTACATTAACAAACTGCCAAACAGCTTTACCATACATACATGATTTACGGACCGATCCACTGTATTTTCATTAGAACAAGCTAGCTAGACAAAATTCATTGTTGAATTACCTGGAATTTATTACTCCTAGACAGGTCCCCCACGTGTCTTAGTTCTAAGATTATTCTTTGGTCGTGTGTCAACTACTAATTAGATAATGAGGGTAGTATAAAAATAAAGTTTTTAAAAATTACTTAATAATCTCAATTTTATTGATCTTTTTACAAATAATTAAATAAATTAAAGTAAAATTTCTTAAACTAAATTAGAGAAATACCTAATTATGTTCAAAACAGAAAAGAAAATGTAAAAAATAATAATTATAATTTAGACGTCATAAAATACCTCCACATCTATCAGCCGCGGGTAACCCAAAAAGATGGCGGTATTGCCTCGTTGGATGGCAATGCTGATCCTCTGACTAAGGTAGACGCCTTCCTCCTGGTCACGTGAAGAGTCAACTAATCGTTTGGTTAATTCTGAATTAATTAATTAGTTAATTACTTATTTATTGTTTTTCGGGGCTTAACGAAGTAACATTATATGTCAGTGCATTTAAGTATTTTGAAAAGAGTTAGTGATGGATCTTAAAGTTAAATATATTTACTATTTACTTCTAACAAGAAAATTAATTACTTTAACTGCATTTTTTCATACCACACGTTTACAAGTAATTTTCTGAATTCATAAGAGTAGAAAAAACCACTTACTTGATCAAACTGGGCTAGAAATTATATTATATATTATTATAGTCATATCTGTATCCTTTCTAATTTAAGCCATTTTAACTTCGGCAAGAACTTTGTATTTTTTTTCGGTTTTTAGATTACGAAATCTCATTCCCAAACATTGAGTACTTTAATGAGAGGAACAAACATCCCTTAGGGAACCGCTATAGTCGATTTTTTTCTATTAAATATTATCTTTGAAAAATCGCAAATGTGTCTTCAAAGGCAATTTAAACGAAAACATTAAATTTATCATCGAAGTGCGTCGACAAATGGGAACGTTGTAGGCATCACCGCTAACGCTATCGGACGAAAAGTTCTGACTGGTTGTTTGGGTATATAACGTGCAGTGTATCCTACCATCTACCAATTTACCACTCAGACCCCAGATGATGCATCAAGGCTGGGCGTCTATCAGTTGATTTCACGAAAGGTAAATACGAAAACCGCATTAAAACATGTTAAAAAGTCATACAAAGCAAAATATCCCAATAAATAATTTGGTCTACCTAGCTTGTTCTGATAAATTTACTGTGCGATCCGATCACTACCAATAATAATTCTCATGCGATCCGACCAATTTGGTTGCAACATTTGCATCTATGCGTCTTATCATAATTGATGAATTGTGTGTTCGTGTGTGTGAGTTATGAGATTAATCGTGTTCTGTTTGAATGTTTGAAATAGTACGTCAAATGGATATTGCAAAATTGAGGCAGGAAGTTGTGTCGGAAATGAGAATGAATTCGTTTTGGTAATTAAGTTTTGGTGCTATGCTCGATAATGCCGCAGGTTGACATCATAAGAATTAAGTTTAAATCCTAAAACGTAGATATTAGATTTTGTTATCAGAATACATTTAATAGGTTAGTTCAAGTAGCGATATTTGCTTATAGAATTAATACATTTGAAAGCTTGTTTGTGTTTTTTACAACGACAGTTGTTAACAAAGAAATGCTGTAAATTTTACCATAAACGTAAACGCAAAAGCAATAAAAGTATATAGATAGGTATAAAAGTAAACTACAGCAACTAAAAACCTAATGATCCAAAACTGGTCGTTTCAAATACTGTAAAAGTCATCCGAAGTAAATATCCGCATAGGCTAAATAAAATTGTTTTATCACTCCAACTAATATAGTATAGCATATATCAAGGGCCGTACCATCAACTTGTCTGCCATTAAAACACGATTTAAAGCCGTTTGTTTTATTTTTGTAGCTGAGGACTACGGTGTTATGCCTCATGTGCCAGTAATTTCAGGGCCAATGTATTTTTATATTGTATAGGGTGTATTTAAGTGCCTATGCCCTTAATATTTTATCTACTATTTAGTATTTTAATTATTTATTTATTTTTTTAGTCTTTAATCTTGACAAGCCTTGAGCAAAATTAAAAAAAAAGCAACCACAAATCCAATGCGTTAAACTACCCCAAATATCCTCTCTATTATGTCCATCCTAAGGTTGCCTCGAAGAGATCGCGTCAAGCGATAAGGCCGCCCCATGTACGTTATAGTTTTAAGTACAAATTTCCTTGTATGTTTGTTACAAATTTGATGAGCAAATAAAGTTTTCTCTATCTCTACCTCTATCTATAAACAGTAATCAATTAGTCCTTATTAGTACCAACCAATCTAACAGCAGTTATCAGTTTTAATTAGAGGAACTCTCATCACGCATGCACCTACGCAAGTCTTGAACTGGGTGTACCAATTAAATGAGACTTAATTCTAAGATCTTAGGGGAATTTACAACTTTTAACATTGCTACCGATGCAGATGCTTAGAACTTACCATTGCAAGTTCTGTATCAGAATGCATCGAATGGATAGATAGCAGTTGGTAATGTTTAAATATGTAGCAGCGATGGTCGAGTGGGAGACCGTAAGACTGCGAAGTCAAAAGTCTCGGGTTCGAACACACGACACACACCTTTGTCAATACGTTAAGATTCGTCTTTTCGAAGATATGTGTGTATTTATCATATAAATTATAGCTCGCTAACGGTGAAGGAACATCGCCTAAAAAGTGCTAGAGGGTTTATGACATCTACCAATCCACACTTCACCAGCTGCAGCGTGGTGGACTATTGCCTGACCCTTCTCATCATGAGAAGAGGCCCGAACCCAGCAGTTGTGATGATTGATACAGGGCTGCTATTTATGTTAGGATAATCGGCTACTGAACTAGCTATACATGGCCAGTATTAGATGATCTCACTTTGTATAGGCTACCCGTGCGATGCAAGCTCAGCTCATACTGGAAATCTATAGCGTGATGTGGAGCCGCGTGTACAGAACATAAGTTTACCGCCACAAGCCCGGAAAAACACAAGAAAACAAAGGGAAGGCATTCTACAAACAAACAAGTGAAACAAAACTAGGTATCATAAACAATAAAATACAGAAAGCAACTAAATTAAACAACGGGATTTAAAGGAAAAAACAACCACTGGGTATAAGTACAATATTAAATATAGATAACATTTAAAGCATGCATGGGGAAAAGAAAAAGTAAATAACAAATTTAAAAAAAAAAAAAAAAAAAAAAAAAAAAATACAGATAACATTAAGAACATGTAAAACAAAAAAGATAACAAAAACAGGATTAAAAATACAAACAACGTAAAAGAGATAAAAGAAAAAGTAAATAACAAATATAGGAAAAACAAAAATAAAGACAAATTTAAGAACATGCAAATAAAAAGATAATAAAAAACAAGATCTCAAGAAAACAATGGCAATAGGCTAATTTAACAAAACACCAACAACAACGAAATTAATTAAAAAACCCAGATGTATAAGGACTCTGATTAAGTCAGGGGACAAGCCCGTGGTGAACGCACAAGCGTTCGCCGAACATATAAAAAAAAAAAATTAAAAAAAACATAAGTTTACCCAATCTTAGGCGGACGTGTATAACATCAATATGTATGTGGATTAAAGTATATGTGAGCCCCGGTTATTCAAATCATTGTAATTAGTATAATTTAGTTTTACTTATAATTTATTTTATATCATTTGTTTGTAATATTTTGACGTGTTCAAGCATCTCCTGGGGCATATGAAAATAAATGATTTGAATTTTAATTTGAACCAAATGCCATATATCAAGTGAGATTTTACACAGTGAGCAGACACATATACGCTAACCACTTGACTAACGTTTCTATCTATGAATGAACATACCTTCATATATAGCATCACGTCTATATTATCGAAAAGGGTGTGGCAGAGGTGTTAACACCCTCATTTTAGCTGTTATGTTTATGTTCCATGGGATAGTGGGTGAGTCTATCGCAATCCACCGTGCACAATTCCAACTCCGTGCTGCTATTGTGAATTTCTAAACGGAAAGTTCACAAATAACACTTTGCCCAAACCAGGAAAAGAACCCGAGACCTCCGGTGAGAGCGCGCATACGTTAACAATAGACCATCGAGGCAGTAATTTTTTTTTTATCTATGAATACGTCATGTTTAGTTGAGTTATTTTCCATGTATTCAATATAATTCATCTCAATATCAAAACAGATGTTATGCTTTATCACCAGCGAAGGCAATACTAAATTTCAAGCTAACAGCAATTTATAGTAAACTTACAGGTGTTTATGGATAAATTACTTAAGTTCACTCGTATTTTACTAACTTGGGCCCCAAAGTACAGGGAAAGGTTGAATTGTGTAGATTTCAAGGTTAAGAGGTTTACCGTCATTCCGTGGCTGCTTTTTGTTAAAACAATAAGTTTACGTACCTTTGTTCTTGTTATTGTTATAACCATAAAGGTTGTTATAGCTTCATAAAGCGCTGAGTTTTTCCCCAATGCCATTCTTCTTTGTTATTTTTTTAACATAACGATTTTCAGAGCAGCGTTCGCCGAGTGGGATACCGTAGAACTGAGAAGTCAAAGGTCTCAAGTTAGAAACCACGGCGTACAGTGGGCCAAGCAATTAGGTAAGCAGGGCAAAAACTTCTACGCCATAGTGAAGATTGACTGCAATAGATATGCATGTGTGAATAACATATTTAAAAAGTGTAATATACCCACTTTTTATATATGTTACTCACTTATCCATAACTGGTGTAGTAAGTCTTTACTATGACTACGAAATTTTTGCCCTGCATACTCGTTGGTCCACTGTACACCTCTGTCAATAAATCTTTAAGATTCGTCTTTTTGAAGATATGTTTGTATTTATTATATAAATTATCGCTCGCTAACGGTAACGGAAAACATCGTGAGGAAACCTGCACGTCTGAGTGTCTAAAAAAAGTGCTCGAGGAAATGTGAAGTCTACCAATCCGAACTTGGCCCGCGTGGTAGACCAAGGCTTAACCCTTCTCATCATGAGAAGAGGCTTGAGCAATTTTTATCAAATTTAAACTCAAAAGCATCAACAAAACAACCAACGCCCATCACATTAAATTTTAATGTAAAATAATAACCACATAATAACAGGTGGCAATTCTCTATTCCGGTACAATCCTAACCGACGTGACCACCGCGCGTCATTTACACGTCATATCCATTATTTAGACATTAATAAATATAAAATAGGGATGCCATCGACCTAATTATTTACCACACAGGTAATATGCTTTCGTCATTAAGGAAAAGCAGATATGGGATCATTCCTGTAATACCTGTTAGTCTAGCGGTTAACGGTAGTTGTATTCTGTAAATGTGACTAATTTCCAGTCGCTTTCGAAATCGACTAATAGTTTGGCAAGTAACCGGTACATCTCGGATTTAGTACATCCTTATTTCCATACAGATACGGTTGATAACTGCTTGGCAAAAAAATTGACAGCTTGCCAGTTACTATCCTCTAGCAGATTTGACAGCTTTACAGGCAAGTAACGCAATTTCTTATGTCAAAATCGGAAACTGGTCATGGAGCAGTTTCTTAGTAATTTCTTGTACTTTGGCGAGATAAAATAATGATATTTAAAAGGTTTTTTTACTTCAGATTAACGTTATACAACAAATCAATAACTGTTTAATACTATTTATGTCATAAAATACTAATTAAATACGTAATGCAATAGAATTTAGGTCATATTATTTTCAGTCATAGATCTCGAGATTTTTCATACGAAAACTAATAAATATGACAAGTAGTAGCACGAATTATGCCAGTCTTGGATATAAAAAGCACTAAATGAAAATAATGTATCTTCAAAATATTGAAACAATAATATTATGTAGCTAGGTTGTAGGCTTCCTCTTTCTCGCCAAACTAAACAAATTTTAATGAATTCTGGCACACGGGTAAGTGCTTTTTATCGACGTAGTTCAAATCTAGTTACTTAATTTAATAAAAAATGAAAAACCTGATTCATTCCATTTCAAGGATGGTGGAGACCTTTGCCCAACAATGGGACAATACAGGTTATGCACCAGATAATGTAACTGCTTACATTCTGTATTCACGTTTATTAATTTATTTAAAGTTTACATTTATAATGTCTTATGTACGTAACGTAGTGTCTATGTTTATGATAAATATGTGAGAGAAATAATAATATATTAAAGAAAAATCAGAAGTTTTGAAAATTTTATTATTTCACAGAATTTCAGGAACATTTATTTTCTTCTAATGTTCGCTAGGCTTGCACTGATGAAACTTAAGTCTTAAAAAATATTTAGCTCTGAAATCACCCGCCACTATCATCTTTATCATAATACTATTATAATATAGGTGTGCTGTATTCGTGTATTGCACCTGAAAGACAAAAAACATTACAACACAAGTGAGAGATTTCATTTCATCGTGTCACGGAGGACTAAGTAGAAATTTATAACGCATACTCACTGTTTCTAGTACATAGCAGAAGCAAAGAGTGAAAATCACATTTATATATCGTTTTTATAGTTGTCTTAAAATACTGTCTTGATCTTAGATATTTGTTTTGTAATAAGGATAACTTTTTTTCCATCACATCGCGTTCCATTCTTATTTTATTTAATTTTATGCACTCGTTTTATACTAAAGAGAAAATCTCTCCGAAAATACCTCTTACCATAATGACTTATATTGTGTTTGTTGTTATAATGTGTACAATTTTCTATTGATATAATCAGTTAAATAATTTGAATTTTATTGTTTGAATTTGTTGCTTTCTTAATTCAGTTTAAAGCTATTTAAATGCTTTTTGTTGTAATGAAACGTTCCAATTTTCTTCAGCCAAAGACATTAGTTGCCACAGAGTAAACATGCATTTTAGTAGGTGTCAACAAGAAGGTTTTATCAATACAAATAAATAATATTGAATTGTCTGTTTTTATTTTAATGTCACAACAACAATATTTTTAATATAATGTTATAGTTATTTGCTCAATACTTATTCATAAAATCAGTTTTAATTTATTTAGCTACCACGCAGACAAATCCGCGAGCGAAAGTCAGTTCGTTTATTTTATTGTTTTATTCTCGCGAACTACTGAATATTGAACTGATATTTGAGATTACGCTAAACGTCACGGGAATGGAGCTGTAAGGTTTAATGCGGGTCAAAGCGTGGGCGTAGCTATTACTAATTTATAATGAATTCCACGCAAACGAGGTGGCAGGCAAAGTAGTTATATAAGTAAATATATGGAGAATGTTCAAGTTAAATATTGAAAGCCCAAAAACTTAATTTATGATTTTGTGTTTATACTATTTATAGCTACATGGCGAAACCTCACGGTAAGCGGCCGCAAATTTTCCCTCTAAGGTAATACTAAAAATATTTATTTTTTTTCTAAGTGGCAGGCAGCAATTTTAAGGCGTCTTTTCACTTTCAAATATATTTTTAAAAATGTAGAAGTTATATTTCACTCTTAACATCAATTTCAAATGTAGTTTAAAAAGTATTATTTTATTGTTAAATAGCTTCTGCCCGTGGTTTCATCCCCGTTAAGTTCGATATTTCTGAGTTATTATATCTTTCAAAATTGAGAAACCTTCCTTATACACTTGCAACCCATAATTTACCCCCTTTGGGAGTTAAATTGCCAAAAAATCTATCCCAAAGTCATCTACAAAATTTATTTTATTTACTTTACCTATAATTATGAACATATTTACAGACAGACAAAAATCCAAAAAATATGTTTCGGCTTCTACTGCTGTTCTAGTCTCCTCTTATTATTTTTTTCTTAAATGTCTTTAATGAACAGGCATTTATAATTTCAAATTTTATTATATGTATGGATTAGCTAATAATCATAAAACCATTAAACCTTTTATTACGACTCAAGTTATTTCAACCACAGATAAAACATCATTAACTAATACAGTGCGCGCCACAACTCAGTAAAAAATTAAAAACCAAAATAATTTTTACTTCTATTAAAACTATAACACAACAATAAAAGTGGATAAATTTGTATATTCCTCGTCCTATTAAATAAGAAATAATTTAATATCAGTTAATAATTTACAAATTGGTCATTTCCATTTAGTTTTGCCTATTGTCGTAAGCCATTAGTAATAACACGCACTCTATTTTTTTGCTATTTTGAAATGAGTTTTTAAGCGTAAGTATTAATATCAGGCAAGTAACCAGGAGAGTAATCCGTGGTTTCGTTATGTCAAAAATGCATGTTTTGAGTGAAAGAATTACTAATTGACAGAAACTATTTGTTAAGAAACCAAAATCTCAATAAGCGAATAACCCCACGGGGTATGACCATCTGTGGGATTGTTTCTCGCTGCTGTGCTATCTATTCCATGGCTTTGTCAAGATAAAAACTGATGTATTGTATGTAGAATAATATGAAAGTTTAATTTTAAGCCGGCTATTTTCATAGTAAGCTGGGATGTCATGAAAAAGTTAGTAAACAAGTGCAAAAAACGTGATAATTCTATCAAAACAAAATTAGATTCTAGTTAATCCTTCATGTTTCAATAGAAAATCTCTTTTGTTATGTCTCTTATTACTAGATAATCGTCATACACAAAACTAAAAATTATTTACTATCTTATATTCGTGACACAAGGGTTTTGGCGTTTGCATTGCCTTTTGCGTATCGCTCATCGCGAGGTCGCGTGTTCGATTTTCGGGTCGGTATTAGTGGTATTTGGGCTTTTTCTGTCACGGAGTTGGGATTGTGCACGGTGAATTACGGAAGGCTTACGGGGGTAAGCCAGTATCATATGGGACCTAAACATAAAAGCTGAAACGTGGGTTCTATATACCTCTGCCACACACTTACCTTATTATATAGGCGTGATGTTATATTATGCCAAATTACTAACTACGTCAGTCAAGGTACTTATTACGTAAATACTTTAAGGGGGAGTGGAAGGGGTTAGGTTTTGCTTTGTTCTCTTTTTAAGTAATCGGCGACAGAAACCAGAACATATTTGGTAAGGAATGTTATATTAGTCTCATTTCAAAAATCTGCTAACGTAATATTTGAACGGTGATAAGCACCATAGCTGCTTCTGAGCTTACGTTAGAAGATAATTAGAAAGAATAGGAAAACTGTTCTAAGTAATTTTAAATTCTAGACTCTTCTAGACTAAAATTACCAATGCAAACGCATCATTGTCTATAAGACTGTTACGCTTTAAGAGCTAAAACTCTGGATCAATATTAACGAAAGTGTTGAGAAAAGAATAAAGATCATGTTCTCAATCTGTTATCTTAGTTATAATTGTAGTCCTGAAACATTTTTTCTTTTTATTCTTTTTTGTTATGGTTCCGTAGTACCTACAAGGAACCCTTATAGTTTCGCCATGTCCGTCTGTCTGTCCACGGCATAGCGACGAAACCGTTGGTGCTAGAAAACTGAAATTTTACATAAACATGTATGTTAACTAAACAAAGAAAGTCGTAGAGTAAAATTTGGAAAAATATTTTTTTTCAGGTAGCTCCCCTACATGTAAAGTAGGGATGTTTTTTTTTTTTTTGTCGCCTACCCCATAGTGTGGGGTATTGTTAGATAGGCCTTTTAAAAACGTTTAGGGGTTGCTAAGACAGTTTTTTGATTTAGGGATCTGTTTGCGAGATAATTAACTTTAAAGAGCAAATTTTTGTTCGAGTAGGGCGTCCCCCCCCCCTCTAAAAGCTAAACTACTGGATCCTAAAATCTGAAAAAAATTGTGTCGGTAGTACATGTAATGAACTTTAAAGGAAAACTATAGCGGATAAGTTCACTTCATTAGTTCAAGAGGAATAGGGGTCCGAAATGTCAGATGCAGTTACTCAGAATATTTCGTTCAAAATTCTTGAAACATAAATAAACATACATAATACATATATAAAATCATGCCTTTATCCCACGGGGGTAGGCAGAGACGATGGAACGCCATGTGCTTCGCTCCTTACATACTTCTTTCGCTTCCTTAACATTCATACATCTCGTCATACGTGCTAGCTGGTTTCGTGTACTACAAACATTTCCTATCTGAAGGACGCTATTTATCTGGTTACTTTAACTTAATTAGTTCTAGAGTAATTGGGGTCCAAAGTGTAAAATGCAGTTACTTAGAATAATTCGTGCAAATTACAAAAACTTTTGAAAGTAATGACTTGTATGAAGATGTTACTTGTTTAATACAGATAGTAAATCCCTTTTAAGTCGAAATATGTTGTTACGACTCGCTACGGAAGCCTACTGCGCGTGGCCCGACACGCACTTGGCCGGTTTTTTAACGGCAATTGAGGCTTCTTGTGGTAGCTAATACTGCCAGAGTCAAGTGTGGAGTATATTAGAAACAATTTTTATTCTTTTTTTATCACTTGCATCACCATGACGTAACCGTTTTTACAGAAATCTATCTCCTAACAAATAACCGCGTCAAATATATTGAAGGTATAAAATAATAAGTTTGAGTGACAGCTTGATAATGGTTTCAATTTGGCCGAGCATCGACGCGCGAGGTGACCAAATGGCGGCACTGATAGTGGAGAGATTATCTCCTAGAATAAAAGATAATATTTTTTAGATTCTTAGATTTCTTTTTAGATGATACCTTGAATACAAGAGCCTTTGAAACTTGTGTACTAAACACGAGATCAATTTCGTTACTACCTTTCTTGAAATCTACAAATTTAAGTACCAATGCATCCTTGAGATCCCACAAATTATCACAACTGACCTCCTTTTAAAGCCATTTTCTGTTTCAAAAATGTTTACGACCCGGGTCTTCATACTTAACAAAACACATTTACCCTCATTTTTATTATCTCACAGCATATAAAAGAGATAAATGCAGGGTGTAATGAGCAATTACGGGCATCACAATCAACGCAAACATCGTCGGGATTTCTGCAATCAAACAAATGCTTACATTACAACAAAGCATCTCAAAGCGTGCCCGCCATTTACTTGCTCCAGGGACGATATTAAAAATAATAAACCGCCTGTCGGCCGTCGATTACCCAATTTTCAGTAAAAGCGAATTCCCCCAACTCGGGTAATTCTCCCCACTCGGGGTAATGACGCTAACTGAGTGGGCCTCGGCGGTATTGCACCTTTTTAGTCGAATGATGATAATTTCTGTGCGAAATGCTTTTTACAGCGGCCGCGAGCTTTCGACGCGGTTCATAGGTTTGACTCGTTAGTTCGGTGGTTAAGTTCAATGATGTTCAACGGAGTGTATGTAGACTGGATTTTGCCATAAACTTTTAAAATAAGGCGAAAAAAATAACGGAGATTTAATAATCTTTTGTATGTGTGTGTATGTGTGTTTATTCGTATTCCAAAGGAATTTTGGCGTTAGAAATAATTGCCAGGACATAAAAAAAATGGTGTAGGCTTTTTTTAAATTAATTTCGTGGGGAGTGAAAAGCAGATATTTTGTAGCTTTAGATATTACCTCGTATGTTGGGTAGAACAGGTCTCTAGGTCTCATAACTACTGTTTTTAAATCCTATTTGAAACTTTTAATTACATTGTGCTATACTACTTTGTTGACTTGTATCCACCGAGTATGAAGTAGAAGTTTGAAGTAGTGTGCTTTGGATAGTATCCTGATTATGAGACCGTTGGGAATTGTAACTGCAATGCATTGTATTAAGTTAATATTACTTAATACACCATCCTCATGAAGGAGTCCGTGACTAATTCAGAGCCACACGGATCTAACTGTGGTCTGACCAATGGGTGACCATCATAACAATGAGTTTTCCTCTGTATCTCGGCGAGCACATTAAGTATTTAGTCCCGCCTCCATATTACGATTGATGTTAATTGTTATTAAACGCGTAACACATTTCCTTCATTTTCTCAAAATTATACTATTGTGCCCTAGATCACTCTGGTTCCAGCGTCGTCAAATTTGTAGCAAATATTGACATTTGAATCTGATTCAATCATTCATCATTTGCAGATCTAGGGCAGTCGTTACTGATAGTCAGTGATAGTCCCACCACACCTAACAAAGAGTTTCGAATTACTTTGTACTAGGCTTTGTGGGTCTGATAGCACTCGCTCTGCGTAAAATACAGATATTCAGCATAATCCGATAGATTAGAAGCAGACCCTAACTTAATTGGGAAAAAGCTCGGAGAACGTATAACCCCATCCATTTATTTAAAGAAGTTGAATTTAGCATCTTTCAATTATAATATTTTTACCAAGCTGGTAGCTAATTAAGAAGTATTTATTAAAAAACATACTTACGAAGCACTTAAAACAGTAATTTAAAATGCACACAATCAGCTCAGTGAATTACGTGATGTCACGCTGTGTCGCATGGCGTGTCATTGTGTCTCGTCATTTGTGTGACGGGAGTGTCATTGACGTGTTCACATGAGTCGTCACTCGCAGTTTATCTGTTCGGAGTAATGAGCCTTGAAGGGATGCTCATTTATTAATGGCTCGTGAATTTTGATCTTTACACCAGACTCGATACGTGTTTGCTTGTGTTCTGTTGTTAAGACAATGGCCCAATCCTAATTATGCAGTGCGGCATCGGTAAAATATTTTCATAGCGCTCCGTACCGGAACAAAACTAGGCCCATACATTTCTACGAGAAACTTATCGAATCATAGTCTTGAAAACAATGTGACCATGGTTTCAGTTGGTATACCTGCCGTGATTATGTGATAGTTCTTAAGAAGGATATTAACAAAATGACAAACGCTTGTACACTGGACAACCTTTTCTGAAATTATGCCGCTTTTATCAGATTGAATAAAAGCTTTAAAGATATCTGCTGTTGGTCTTGCTTAGAGTATGTGTCGCTTTTACGGATTTTTTCGTTATAAAATTCTTGATAGCAACACGGACTTGGAATGGTGCCTGGTAGATGGCGATAGGCTCACCTCTATTACACCCTTCTGGATAGTATAGCCATAATGTTATGTTAGCTGTCTCTCAAATGTATACCTACTCGTATATTTTCCATTCTAAAAAAACAAATCTCTGGGTAACATGACAACATAGTTCAAATACTTGTTTGACTTGCCACATTGGTGTACAACACGGGCTTAGGGACGCACCGTGACGTGTGTCACGGCGTGTCACAGCAAGCTGCGTCATGACGTGACGGCTGGCGGATAATGTCCGTTGCGATTACCACACCGCAATGCTAACAAAGACTGTTTGAACACAGAAGGGCTTTGAAAGACTGAAAGGTTTCTAGGTTTCTACCTACTACTTTTGGTTTGGGTCAACGTTCCATTTAATTCTATTAGTAGTGCACTTTGCTAATTTTATAACCCAACTTCTTCTTCACACGAAAAAATAACAAATAGTTTTTTAATTAATAAATATGTATGTAAACATTGTACACAAATCGTTACTGTTTTTTTAATTTTGCAGTTAACATCAATGTAAGCTTCTCTCAGCTATATAAAGATTCATGCATATATTAATAATAAATAGCTTTCATAGGAACAACTTGCTGTGCCAGCACTTATCACCGAATTATAAAGAGTTTTCTACAAGGCTAAACTTTCAAGCCGTGCACTAAACATTACTTGCCAAATTATTAATTCTTCAAATATGGTCAGTTATTTTGTAAGGCAGCTTTTTCTCTCAAATAAAAGGATAGCACGCTCTGTGAACATTTATCTAGTCTGTAACAACACAGCTCTAAGCTTAGTCATCCACATTTAAAATTATTCATGCCCTGGTCCAGTTCCGATTAGCTAATTACAAACGATCGGCAGAAGTGCTGGGATTTAGAAACCACTATTCCTAATAAATATCAACTTGTGACTGTTTTTGTAAATTAGTAATGACCCGTGACAGCTTGATTAATCAAATGTCAGCATACATTAGAGAGTAGTGAATATTTTAGCTTGATAGGAATGGCATACATAAATTACGCTCATATTATCCTTATTATATGTATCGATAAGAGAATGGCAGAGATGTGTTAACAGTATTAATACCCACATTTCACTAACAATCTTTAGGTATCAAGTGATAGGGTGTAAGTTTATCGCCTAGTGCTTTCAGGTGCCGTACTATGGCTGAGAATTGCCTGACGAAAATATTGTAAATAACAAATCCCGACTCTTCTCGACTCCAATCCGACGCTACTTGCTGCACTCGCAAACAGAATAAAGCCAGATAAACATCATGTTCGTTTAGTCGATAACTGTCTAAATTGCATAATACTATACCTGATGTTGTTATCAACAACAACAAAATGCTTGTATGTCTGGTGCTCATTAATCTAGTGGCTAGCTTATACGACTTTTGATCACGGCATGTTTGGTTATAACATACAAGTATTTAGTTTTTCAATTGCTATTTGACGTCCTATATCTGTTAGAATATTACCGTCACTCAATTTACAGGTAACGACAGTACACTTAATTAATTTGGCTACATAAACATGGCAGAGATGTCAAACATTTTGCGGCCCGTCCCTCACGCTGAACTTTTATCACACCCGATACACCAAAGATGTGACGTTTACCGTTACTTAATAGTTATTTGACAATAATTTAGGTTGACTAAGTACACAGGAAGGTTGTCGGGTGTGGGAGGGATTGTGTTTCGTTCAATAATGAGGTTAGAGGGCGCGAACTACGACCGCTTGCCGGAGTCACTAAGTTACCGAGCGCTCGGGTAATGATAATAATGTGAGGTACACGATGCAAACTTGTGGCTGAACGATGTGTAATATGCGGGGGTAAAGATGTCTTTTGTGATTTGTCGATGGGTTAAGATTATGCAGTTATAATTTTAGAATGTAAAGATCTTAAATAGTTGCCAGACTTTGTATGAATATCGCACCTTTACAATAAGCGAGACCTAATACAAAATTCTAAAGGCTCGATATGAAGTCGCTGATCATGAGATTCTTAACTGTATAGGTATTCCAAAGTTAGATTTGAAGCGCTTAAATGGCTACCGATTTTTCATTTCAAGTAACTAGAGAGGCAGATAATTGCGTGTTTTTTACTATTCGTCTACATTTAATATTATTTCACACATTCAAAGTCCTAAGTTGATAACAAACATTAGAGGCTCTATATCATCATAGAGTTGTAGTGTCTGTTAGAACGAGTGTCTCTCTAGTATTTTGTCGCTGACGTCCGCGAGTGCACGAGTTATGGCCGCCTCTCCAACGCACGGGAATTTACAATATAACTGCTATATTGTTTTGTTTGCGTGGATTAGATGACAAATGGATAATGTTCATTGTCAACGTTGCTAGCTGCAGTCATCAACGAATTTGCCTCGAAATAATAATATATGGCTGCACTGTACGTATTTATATCTTTTCATTATTCAATTTTGTGCCTTAATGTTACATTACAAAACATTATTAATCACACCCACATTCCCCAGCTGTTTTGTTTATCAATATGGTATGTGCTTACGACAGTAAAAAAATTGCTTTTTTTGCTGTTATTCCACTAGAATCACCTTTTATATCGACATATTGTTATGTGTTTTCTAAATAACAACCTTTTTGTAACCCAGCTAAGCACTTGATAGTTGAACATTGCAGTTTAAATGATATTGACTTAATGTTGAATCTTTGTACGTAGTATTTCCTGCGATCTACACATAAATCACGCGTGCTGGCACCGCATTAACGCGATGATAACCTACTAACGCTAGAGTGAAACATGCATTGTATTATGTATACCGAATTAATACTAGTATTATCTTTACTAACCCGAGATGGTTTAAATTTAACCTAAGCAACTTAGGTGGACTTAGGTGCGTAGTAAGAACGTTCAATATTAATTGAGTAAGTATGTAGATTCCTTTTAGAATTTAGGCGTTTTGGTTTAACTTGCTTAGAATTTAATCAGTCTTTTACATGGATGACATGCTCTACGGGGAAAGCCTCGAGCGGAACCCAATATTTGCCAATACCCGTTACTTGATAACATTGCAGGTCAAATTATATTGACTTACCGTTGAATCTTTGCACGTAGTATTTGCTGCGATCTGCACATAAATCACGCGTGTTGATACCATTAACGAGATGGTATCCTACTAACGCAAAAAGGAATCACGCATTACATTTTGTATAGAGAATTTAAATGAGCATTATCATTATCAACCCAAGAGAATTTTAAACTTCAAGATGTTATTACACTTCTGATCGATCGACGGCGATCGATGCATTTGAAGTTTAAAGAGACAATAAGAGCATATTCCTGCACTTGATCGACATCAATAGACGTCAAAAGATTACAGTGTTTTAACATCCTAAGCAACATAGCTTGTCTAACTAGAATAGCAGGTAAGGACGTCTAACATTAATTTAGTACTATGGTTCATTTCAAAATTTTAACTTTTTTGTGTTATTTTGTTAGAGTTGTCTATGTATATATCTATGTATGTGGTATGTCTACGTAAGAGACCGGGTTTGATCTCCTACATAGACATACCATGGTGCAGGTCAAGCCCCCGGCAGACCCAATATTTACTTGATAACATTGCAGGTTCAATGATATCGACGGTGAAAGGGAAGTATGTAAGTATTTTCAGGATGCCTAAAATTTCGTCGATTACACTGACACCATACTTCAAAACCGCGGTTTTATGCTTGGTTATAAACGACAAAAAATCATCGTAGAGCTTAGGGTGTAAGCTTATTGAAAATATTGGGAAATATCAAGTACGATGGCGTTCATTTTAGACTAAAATGTTATCCCCTACTTTCATATAACCGTCGATATTGACTTACCGTTGATTCGGGCACGTAGTATTTGCTGCGATCTGCACATAAATCACGCGTGCCGACACCGCATTAACGCGATGAAAACCTACTAACGCTAAAGGGACACATGCATTGTATTTTGTATCACAATAGTTGGTGTACTGGATCTACGTCCGCTTGTGTAGTCTATGTTCTTCTTTAGGCTGCAAACTATCACCATTGTTTGCCATATTTACTAGTTTTCGTCAAGATCATTACTGTAGTTTAGTTGTAAAATTCTAACAGACAGACATTTACCAGTGGAAAATGGTAAGGTCACATTTGAATATGCTCAACAATTTTGGATACCTAAATAAATATTTCATATCGTACCGTTGAAAATTTGTATTCAGCTAACAACTCATACGCATATCCGTAAAGTGATAATTTGTCGAGTGAACACAACCGTTCTTCTTCTTCGTCGTGTCGATGGTTGAGTCAAATTTTATTTTGACTTGCCATCGTGGTGAAAGGATTAGCCAATTCGCTTTGGAGAGCTCGTGAATTGCCCAGGGTGCGCCGGACGTAGGGAATCGTTGTGTACGTCACTCGGGGAGGCTCCTTTCATGCACCCGTTTAAATACGAGGACGCAGATAATAAAACCTGGGGGACACGTAGTTGAAATTTGTTATTTCGTTATGTTTAAAATGACTGCCTCGTTAGTCTAGTGGTTAGGTTTCACAGAGTTGGAATTATGCCCGGTGGATGGCGATAGGCTCACTCTCTATCCCATGGGACCTAAACATAACAGGTGAAATGTGGGTGTTGTACACCCCTGCAACATCCTTTGAGG